>JALHAQ010000012.1:0-2670488 GCA_023838395.1 Holcopasites calliopsidis | reverse complement strand
AATTCCGTCCACGCCGTTCGCCTCGATAACGCTAATAGCCGCTATCGGACCGTGTCGCTGAAAACTTGCCGCGAAATATCTCCGCGGGGACGGAGTCGTAGCGCGACATAAATTCTCGAAAGCCTCGCTTCACCGAGGCGTCTCTGGTTAATGCGAACACACGCATACACTTGTACTCACCGTCGTAGACTTTGAGCTGCGCCTCGGCTGACACCGCATCGCCGACACCGTTCTCGGCCACACACTCGTAGACGCTGTTGTCGCGAATCAGCCGGACAGGTTCGATCCGCAGCAGAGCTCCGTTCTCATAGTTGTGCACCAGATACCGTGCCTGGGACGCTGCAGCATAGCAAGAAGGAGCCGAGTGTGAACAGGGGGAGGAATGAAACTGGCGCGAAACTTGGTCGCGGCGTAATTCACCCGTCAAGATTTCGCGAGCCGGATATATCGGTGCGGCGAATCGAGCGGGGCTATCGAACGACGCGTACAAACACGATGCTAGAAAGCTTTACGCCCGGGAGGAGCGACGGTCAAGATAATCGAATCTCTCTCTCTCTCACGAGAGAGGGAGAGCTTCGATAATCCGGTCAGTTTCGACAAACTCCGGAGAACGGGCGCGCAAGGGCCGCGGCGACAGCCGGCGCTTCCGAACCGGGCGAGTACGAAATTTAGTTGGGAAGACACGCCGAGGAGATTCTACGGGATGGAAGTACGTAAGAAGAGAAAACGACAGGAGCGAGGGGAGAGGAGGAAACGGGGTAATTGCGAAAGAGGAGCCGGGAACTAAAGCGAGCCGGAAGTCAAAGGCTCAGCGGGCGCAGTGACTGGGTAATTTCGATACGGCTTCATCCCCTCTCGGCTGTCCGGCAGGGTTGGTCGAGCGTGGAGGGCCCGAGAAGGAACAGAGCCCCTGGACCAAAGTTTCGAAAGCGGCAAACTTACGGGAGACTCGCTTTCCGTTTTTCCGCCAGTGGATCTGCGGCGGTGGTGCTCCCTCCGCTGTGCAGTGGAAGCTCGCTATTGCCCCTGCCTTCACCTGCTGCGACTGCGGCTTCACCAGGATCGTCGGCGGACCTGCGGGCAGAAAATCGCAACGCCTTCGATTAGTATCCGGTTGTGTCCCCTTACCATGAGCGGCCCCCGATGAAAGATCTTGCCAGGCGCATTAAACAAAGTACAGAACAGGTCGATCGAAGGAAAAGAGAGGCTCGTAATCGTGTGCGGGCGATCGTGGGATTCCGTTCGCGCCTGCCGGAATACGGCATCGGATGAAAAGCGCACCGCTGACAGGGGGGGAAAGCGAAAGAGAAAAATGAACAGAAAGAGAACAAAAAAATAGTTATCTCGGTACCATTCGATAGGATGGAAACCACGTGTGAACTCGATAAACGAAATTCGCTATCACAGGAAATCGAGCGAGGCCCGAATCGGGCGGACGGATAGCGCGAACGGTGTCGTCCGAAAACACGCGGATACGAATTAGCGGATTCAACGTAGCCGGAAATTCCGGCCTGGCTCGACACGCTATTACCCGGCAACAAAGGGTGGCTCGTTCCAAGACGGATGGACCCACGGTCCACTCCTTTGTTCGGCTCCCTGTAGTTTCTTCTGGCTCGGATTCGAGTGTAGCAACGTCGTCCCGCTGGAAACCGGATGGACCCGGACCAAGAGGCGCGCCCCGTCTGGAGTTCGCGCGCGGCGAGGTTTCATTTCGACGGAGGATCCAAAAACCATGCACGGTCCGCCCTCGGTTCGCGGTGTTATTCGTTAACGATCGATGATTGAGAGGCTCGCAACGCCCGACACCGCCGCGTTCGAATCGAATCCAATTGAATCGAAGCGCGACGAGCAGGTCGCACGCGGCGAAAAAAAATTGTCCTCGCGTGGCATGGCGAAATGGAAGATTATCCCGCGCGGGGGTGGACGGGAATAATATCGAGGGAGCACGTGCCGATGTTGGAGCGGGATGGCAAATGGATAACTCGAAAATTCAAGCGGCGACGGGCGTGCGCCAATCTATCGGGCCTGGACGAAAGCCGCGATGCGGAGGGCCAACGCTCCGATGCAATTTAAGGTAAATATTATTCCATCGGCGAACCGTCGATAATTTTTGATCGAATCGCTGTTACGAGATTATTGCTATCTGGTCAGGTCGGATTGTGGTCAGCTACGTGACGAACTATCATACCGAAATAGTCCGTAAAGGGGTGCATTAATCGAGCGCAGCGGTGGATACATTTTTTAATTATCCAAGCGCTTCTAGCGGCGATTTAATCGAACAACGAAACGGCGTCGCAATTAAAGCTAATATCATAAGATATTCACGGAATTTAGAAAGATCTTTCGATCACCGTTTACCTGATCAGCTGAATGTACGTTTATTTAACAGAGGCTGGTCGGTGCATCAGCAGCTGCTGATAGTTTATTTTAAGTTTTACTAACAGCATTTCCCTGTACCACTATTAACTAATTAGACCGATTAAACCAAGTCTAAAACAGCATAGTTGGAAAATTACAGTAAAAGCGAATCGGGCGATCGATGAAAAGTGTGTTCGTTAAACCCCGGTGTTCCGTGTTAACGGACAAACGAGGCTCAACGGGGGAAACAAGTTTTGGGCTTCTAACCATCAAAAGCGATCGCTCTCTCGTTTTCACTAAATGCTAGGAGAGTTGGGCGAGAGGGAAAAGTTTGGAAACGCGGTCGAAAAAGAAGAGCAGGGAAATTTGAAAAAACCGCAGAGAAAGAGAGAGACCTTTCTTGAAAGGAATGCTGCGGAAGTTCGATAATTGCGTTTCCCTAATTTTTACCGAGGGACACAGAAAAGCTTGTGCACCGTAGTGGTAGCGTGAACGGGGTTAATATCTCGGTAGAATATAACGAGGAACGAGGATGCTGCAATTGGAAAAGGCGGAAGGCGCTTTGAATAAAAATTCGGGCGCATGCCAACGCGTCTTTCCGTCTTTTTTTTTTTCGTTTACAGAGGAAAAAGCGGTGGAAACCGGTCTCGCTGGGAAGCGGAGTGTGCAAGGATTAAATGCTGGTGAAAATTAGATCGCGAAACGCGAAGCACGCCGTCGTCGTATCTTGCGAAACGAGTGGCGGGTCGTCTCTCTTACGGGGAGCCCTTTGGCCTCCGGGAAAATCGCGGAGACGCGAGAAAGCGTTCGATATCGGCGAATTCATTAGACAACGCTCGAAAGCGTCCCGAGTATGCGTCGGCCGCACGCGAGGGACGAGAATCGGGATCGAGAATTCGACTGTTATTGCCCCGGGAAGTCGGTAATAACGAAGAATCGCGCGGTCCGATCGTGGCCTGGTGGAAAAACGGCGCAAGCCATATCTCATACTTAAAGTTTATACGGATTTGGCAGGATTCCGGTGCGGCGCGGTGCAGCTCGGCGGTGGCAACGCGGAACCGGAGAAAAAGTTTCGCTCGCCTCTATTACGCTTTATATCCTGCCGCGACATAATTGAAAAAGTAGCCGATAACGGAGCAATCTGCATGAGATTTGAATAAAATCACGCGGATACTCGCTGTCAAACCTACCGCGGAATCAATCGTTGCGCTTAAAGCATTCATTTCTCGCGCGAAGGGGCAGAGATTTCTCCCCACGAATTTCTACGTCGATCGAGTTGAAAGTTACGAGCGCCGCTAGGCGTGATTGCAGACGGGCCGAATTCGGAAAGAGAATGGTAAATCCTTTGGCCAACGCGTTGGACATCGAGGGTGGAACCAAGTGGATGTAGCCAGGTGCCGCACAGCAGGTATGCGCAGTCGATGTTGGGGCGAAGGGATTAAACTCGGTGCAGCGTCGCTGGCATTTTGCTTGGGACATCGATTGTAAACACGGTAGTTTACGTACTGCCGATGGATTCTCATCGACGAACGATGACGTTCGGTTGCCGGGAAGAGGAGAGACTGGAACGGCAGCCAGGGAGGATGGAAGCTGGCGGTATAGTTGCGGTCGTGGCGTCGACGTCAGAGGGGCGCGGCTACATCCACTTTCAGTGTGCATTACCGGGGCGCGGGGTTTATCGTAAATAATTGCGCGAGCCTTATTCGCATTTTAGCGTATCGAAACTCGAGGCCTGGCGTCGAATCGGGCCGTGCTATTCGCGCGATCGAGACCTCTCGGTCGGGTGCAGGGCAAATATTAATTTAAATGGGTTTTCATACCCCTCCGCCCGCGAACGGCGCGGCGGCGTTTGCGTATCAACGGGGGAGCACCAGCCAGCCGGCGGAGACGAGCACGCGCACCCCGGATTCGCTTACCGAAACCCTCCGCCGAGTTTTCTACCCATTTGTGCGAGCACAATGCGCCAAACAATGGAGTATAGGGCCTAGGCGCGGATTAAATAATGAAAATTTGCCGCCGTTCGTTCTGTCGACTGTGAAATTGAATTTATACACCGGAGCACCGGCATTGAACGTTTAAGCGTTGCTGCACGCCGCGTCGTCGCTCTCGTTTCCCTCCTTTTCAGGAGCAACACGTTTCACGTGGACGATTTCCCCGCGGTCGCGATCTGTAGCAGTCGGTCGCGTAACGTTTGAATAAACGTGGGTCTCTGTCCCTACGAGAATAGAGCGGGGGTAACTGGAGGACATTCTAGATGAGAAAATGAACCGCGTCCGGCGGCTTTTAGCTCGTAACGCGAGTGAAAATCTGAAAATAGCGCGACCCGGTCCCTTTTCCATTCGTGATCCGGTCAACGAGGATCGACCGCTATCGAACACGACCGATGAAATTTTAATACCGGCTTCCACGTTTCGAGTAAACGAACTTATTCGGCGCGCTGGTGTAAAAGATGCAGCGCTTTTCGGAAAAATAAAGTGGAACGCTGATAATCCCGAAGCAGCGGTAGGTACGTAGGCAAATGAGAAAATTTCAGTTTTCCATCGCGCTCCGTTGTTTGTGGACGCGTTTAATTGAATTCTGGGAGGATTGAACGCCATCGCGATCCCGCATTGCCGCAAAAATTGCAATTTATTCCGCTGGAATTAAAGTATCCATTACTCGGTAAACTTGAACCGTGCTATTCTCGTCGGTATCCGCGTCTGACCCGCGCAGTCTTACACTACTGTTCTCCCTCGCCACCGACGCGAACGCGTTCCGCTCGCACTTTTATCCAACGTCAATCGGCTTGCTCCTCTTTTAGCGACGAAGCTAACGCGACTCTGAGAGAAGCGACGGCTGAGTCGCAGGGCAGCCGCGATTTGTCGGTCGTGGATTATCCGCGCCTCGTGTTTCTTTAACGAGATAAGTAACGCAAAACCGACGGGGACCGGCGACGAACAAACAAGATAGAAGCTATTCCCTCGTTAACGCGAAAGAGAACTCGTTACTGTAGTCTCGTCGTTTTCCCCGTTCTTTCGTTGATCGCTTACGTTCGCAGGGACGGCAACCGCAACCGTAGCCGAACCGGCAAAAGGAGCAGATGCGCACGGGCGGCATCATCCTACGGTACCGCCGCCGAGTCTCGATACGTATGCAAAGCGACCGCATTTAACCGGCTACTTGTCGGGAATTTCCATTAGTGTAGGGGGTCCGAGCGGCTCCGGGACAACGGCGAGGGTGCGGCACGGTTTTCGGTGAACAGAGCGGCGCGCTGTTTCGACAAGATCGAGCCGTCGAACGGTTTTGAATCAACGCGTCTGCCGGCGCGGATAATTCAATTTGAATATGGATGCGCGCAATCGTCGATCCCGAAAATCCATGAAACGCTACGATCCCCGGCGTTTCTGCGATAATTCACGGGGATCGTTCGATGCCTTTTGCAATCTCCACCGAGGCCTCTAACGAACGCTAACATACACCTAAAGCTGTATACGAGAATTTGCATCCGGTGTTTCTTTGCCAGCGACGATATTGTTGGTCCGGATCAGAGGCGGAGTTCGAGTCGCGGGTTCGGTGTGTCTCGAGCTCTTAAGAGGGGCCTTCGCAACGACTAGCGCGCGACGCCGCCACGAACGCCGCAGGCTCTGTGCTAAATTTATGCAAATGCATGCTGGCAATATTCTAAATAAGTAGCTTCACCCCTGACCCCGCGCATCCAGCATCCGCGCTCCGGTATCGCCAAGTTCTACCCCGTCTGTGAATTTAGTCGACCAACCGACTCGAGCGTCGGGAGCACCTCGACGACTGCGGAACGACGACGGGGACTAGTCTCACCGATTCCATACGCGGCAACCAGCCAAAACAGAGACCGCGGGACAAAGCCGACGAACGACGAAGGAAATTCTGTAGGGAAGAAGAACCCCTCCTCGCGGCCGCTCGATTTGCTAGCTTTTGAAATTTTAATTCCGCCACGAGACGGAGTGGCATTCGCGGAAACGCGTATCCGCGGTAAGAGACATATTCGGAGAGCACTTTCGTATCTCGTTTTCAGCCGAGCCGGCGGTAAGTCCGACCGAACGCCGGCAAGCGCGCTACTACCGCCCGTAACTGGCTTTTAACGCTAATAGCGCTTGCAGACCCATTTAAAGAACATTTACGAAACAGAGAAGAACGCAGAAGTTTAGTACGTTCCACGCTCGCAATCTTTTTACTCTCCCCGCGATCCTTGGAAAATGAAATTTCTCCGGGGACCGAGCTTATTTTTAGCCCCGGCGTCGAGCGCTTCGCGCGTTCCGACTGCACGAGAGATCCACGCGATCGCGCGACCCCGTCGCGCAAGGGAGAGCGAATCGTTAAGAGGGAGCGGGTCGATTTAACGCGGAACCGGAGAATAATCGAAGGGAGTGGTCCGCGAGAAAGTTGCGGGCGGACGCTGCACCTGGTTAAGAGCACCGTCGTTCCGCGTGCGAACAAAAATTAGAAAGGTTCCGGTGGTGCAGGTGACACGGCAGCACCCTAATCGGCACCTGGCGTTTTAACGCGGCTAATTGCTCTTGAATTAGCCCGGTCCTGGACTGGCCGACTTTTCTTGCTCCCCGGTCCATGCGGAACTTTCGCAATCATCGGCCGCGCGCCGTGCAATTAGCTAGCGAGTTCGTCTCCGTGCATTAAGAAGCGCTGTAAAAACCGCGCGAAGATGTACCGGGGAGAATTACGCCGAGATAAAGTCCCAAGTTATACCGTCGTTAGAGAATGACGAACTCGGCGAGCAGTATTCTTTGCTCTCCGTCCGCCAGCCCCCGGTATCTTCTCGCGATGAAAATTATAAGGTGAGACAGTTTTCGTGACCTTAATGCGTTCCGCGGGCACGGCACTTTCGCGTGGAGAGTAAACGCCGGCGAGCCGATAGGCATGGCGAGGGAAATTTATCCACCGTTAAGTGGCTCGCGTTCGCGGTACAAAAGGCGAAAGGGGGCTGGAAACGAGGGAGCACGACTCGAAAGGGAAAAAACCTTTGATTGGATTCCGAGACGGCGGTCGCGCGGCGCTCTTTGACGGTATCGACCCCGGTCGGTCGACGGACGGTTACGCGAATAAATCAGGGAATCAATTCCGATACGTAGTCGGTGCCGCCATAAATAAAATGTGCTGGATATCGTAGATCGGCGGCTGGTACCCGAAAGGCGCCGGGGATGGGAAAACAAATGACAGCGCATAAGCGGGGAGAAACATTCGAAAGTTGGTCGGTGCCACGCTCGGACACGGGTCGCTCGCGCGCGCGCGCCCGCGGAATTTGAAATTCAAAGCGGGCAGACCTCCCGATAAGAGCCTCGGACTCGCAGCAAAAATACACATTAGCGGATTTGAAATTTAGATCGGTCGCCGGTCATCCAAGCGAAATTGAGTACCGCCGCTAAAAAACAGGCCGATTTACGGCGATTTGCACCGACCTCTAAACTAGGCCCTGGTGAAACGCGAGGGAACACTGATCCACGCGACCACACGAACCGATTGTTCCTCTCCTTTCCACCTTTTCCTCTCTTTTCCATCGACGAAACCAGCGAGACGCGCGTAACAGCTGAGCGGCCGACTTGTTTCCTCGGCTGATCGTACTTACTTGTCATGTACGTAATGTACTGCGAGTCGCTGATGTTCCCTGAAAGAAGCTGGTTGAGTCAAGTCGTTCTTCGTCACGGGAAACGCTCCGCGGGCCATGAAGCGTTCGTCTCGATACGTTCGCGTGCGCGCCGAGTACTGCGGATTATTCAGAAACAACGGTACTCGCGTACCCGCTAAAGGGATATTCTTTTGTTCGCGGCCTAAGTAGCTCCTTCTCGCGAGACGGAGAAATATTCGCACGTGTAAGAGCACTCGAGAGCAGCGTGAAATTGCGACGAAATTGCGTGCGCGTATGCTCGCTCGTAAAGCATTCGAAAGGTTGCCCCGTCGCCTCGAGCTAGCGATGCTCTCTCTCTCATTAAACATTTATTATTCATTCCTTTCTACGCGAGCTTTGTTATTCGTTCATGACCCCTCCCGCTGTCTGGCGTTCCCCCCCTTTTATACCTACTGAAAGACATGCATCGCTAAACATTCAAATGAAAAATAATCCGGAAGATTTGAACGCGTCATACAGAGGGTATAAATTAACGCGACGAAGCAGCCACCCCTCGCCGGTGTCTCATCGCGGAGTAACGAAATTCCTGCCCTATCTCCACGGATAGCCTCCAACCCCTACAGGCCAGACACGCGGGACACCCTTAACCGTTCCGATCTTTCTTCCCTGGCGTCGACCTATTAGTTAAACGTTTGGCCGATTTTTTTTCTTCGCTCGAGATAGAGCAGCTCCGGCGATAACTCTCGCATCGAGGTCGCGCACCCTCGATTTTTCTCCGCGCAGGTACAGCCGGTTCCATGCGTCTTCCTTTCTTTGAAAAGTCCTTCGACCTCGCAACCACCATTCGTGACACTCGTGCCCCTCGACCGGAAACGATGCGCGGCGAGTTTCGCGCGATCGCTAGGGGATATTTAAATGGGGCCCACGATGGCGTATCCGCGTCATTACTACGAAAACGCATCGGCATCGTAACTGGCGAGTCGCAAATAGCTGACCTATATTCCAGCAACGCCGAGCGTGCCAAGGGGAGAGAAAGAGAGAGAGAGAGAGAGAGAGAGAAATTCGTATCGCGATCACGACTGCGCGCGGCCGGACGCGGGCTACTTTTACGAGGACAAACGATCTCGCACGCCGGCCCTGCTACGCGAGCACCGATTCGCTTCGTTTGTGGACGCTTCGTAACACCCTCGCCCCTATTTATTTTTCGTCGGAACCCATTGCCGTGCACCTGTATCGAATTTGACACTATCCGAGAGCCAGGGCTTGGATTTTTCCTTTTTTTTTTTTTATTTTTGCGTATCCGATAGAGGATCCGAGTCAACGAGTCTCAAAACGCTCGACGGACTCGGTCGCATCGACTCGCCAAAGATTGGTCGAATCAAGTGGGATCGATACGGATTCTCTGCGAAATAAATGCGAGTGGGATTCGCATTTAATTGAGGCGGTGAAAAATATGTTCGCCCCGGCAGCCTGATGACGCTCGTTTGCAGGGACACGGAATAATTCACGCGACACCGGCAGCGTAACTACGAAAGGGTATCCGCGGCAATAATTGACGCCGCTCTCGAGAGCAGCGTAAAATAAAAGCGCGAGTAGAATTTTCATTACCATTATCGATGCATCGGTCGCTGAGAAACGAAGCGAGTTGGTTTGAAGTTCGACGCAGCTTGGTCGAGAATGGACGACAGAGGATTGGGCGAACCGATTGCTTCGACCCGGATTAATTTCGTCGCGGCTCGAGCGTGAGTTCGAAATCACGTTCTAACGTTCGACCGGTCGGCTGCACGGCTGCCGGGTGGACACGGTCAAGGGGGATGGGTTTTCTCATGGGAACCGTGATGTACGGTGCTGGCGTGGTTAGCAGAGACACAAGGCAGCCGGGCACGAATTCGTGACTCGGCGGCACTAATTCCAGCGCGAAGACGTTTAAGCGCTTCGACGTGCCGCGCCGGTAACAGCATTATTTCGAGGAACGTCGCGAATAAATGTGTACGCCGAAGTATCCTGTGGGAAATAGCGAGGGCGCGCCTTTGCACGGATTCGGTGAAAGGGATGCCATCCCGACGGGCAACGCGACGACCCCTCTACCCCGAGCGAATCAAAGTTTCCGCGATTGCTCCGCGATCGTACCCCATTGTGAGTATAATGGGCATACCTTCGCACAGTGTGACCGACCGATTGGAATCGAGTCGTTTCGGGAACCGAGCCGCGCCAAGGATAAGAGGCAGGGCCGAGATTTCAATTGTCGGCACCGCACCGCTGTCGTCGTCGGCAGTTCCGTGGCTGAAATAGCCCGCGCGGTCTATATCGGACCGCTAAGAGGGTGGAATTGATTAAATAATTGGCCCCTTAGATCGGGGGCTAGTTTCTGGAATGAATACGCTGGCTCTCGGCCAAGGCTCGTTCGAGCTGTCGAGAGTCGGCCGAACGAAGAACGGCGGAAGGGGTTGAAAACCACTCCCTCGCACGAACTACCCCATGCGGGATCATCGCAAGAACGCAGCTCCTACGTGGCACGACAGGGGCGACGAAAGGGGCTCGATGAGGGAAAATAGACGCGGTTCTGGCGGACGACACGATGAGCAATGCTTATACTGTGCAGCGTTCAGCGGATAGGCCAGAAATGCGACCCAAGTGACAGGAGGCTGTAATTTTAGCCGGTTGGCAACTCGGTCAACCAGCAGTTAACACCCGCGACGCGTTAAAGACCCCGAGGACTTCGCGTGATAGCCCTTCGAGAAACTCGTTTCGGCCGATAGGAAGCGTGCGATTAAAGCGGCTATCGACCGTGTGTTGCTATACTAATTAGAACTCGGTTTCCATGACGGGTTGCAACTTCGGCCGGGTTCGTCGGCAAAACAATCGTGTAGGAAGAGCGTGCTGCTCCGTTCGTAAAATCGGATCGATCGGCTTCGGTTCAACTCCTTCCGCCTAATTTTTACGACGGGGTTATCTCTTTTCCACCAAGAACCGATCGTCGCAATTATCATTATCGATATCGTAGAACGTTTCCACGGGGAGTTAACCGGTTCAATAAGCGATACCGTTCCCCGGTACCTGGACGCACGATAGGTGGGTAGTTTAATGGAACGATGCTCGTGGCGCAACCCCTAGGATCCTTTCCATGCTGATCACGGGGAAGCAAAAGGGAACGAGGCGAGGTAAACGGTTTCGCATGGTCTTCAGATAATGGACATAAATATTCCCCGGGTTTTTCGGATTTATATTTCGCGCAGTATCTGCCATCTCATTTGCATGGAGAATTTACTGAACGCGACACGCACCCTCGGCAGCGTTTCGGGGCTGCCCACACGCGCATACGCGAGTACACGCGGCCGCTACCTAATCAAACTCAGGAACAAAAGGTGCAGGAGAGGTGAAGAGAAATAGAGAGAGAGAGAGAGAGAGAGAGAAAAGCAGACGGAATGAGAGATGGAGGGAAAAACGAAGGGCAACGCTCGGAAGATATAGCCGGTCGATATAACTTCCGACTAAGCTGCGCTATTGAAAAATGATATTCCAGCGGCGGGAATGAAATATTATCGGTTCCCGTTCACTCCCGCGATCTCGCTGTGAATAAACTTCACTTCTCTCCTACGAAGTATGCTCGAAATTGATCCTGACCGATCGACTCGAGAATTCGTCTTTCGGAGAAAGACCGGGACAATTAATGGCGCGTCGATCTCTCGCCTTTCGAAATTAATGATGATCAGAGTATTGTAGGACGAAATTTCGGGCGTAGGAACGAGTTCACGGGCGGCGGGATAGGCCGAATCGTTCCAGTGATTCCCTTTTACGGCTTTCTCGGCCCATTCTATGGCGGCACGATGCCGGCGGGCCACGACGCAAGAGAAACATAAGCGGTAAGGATGGAGGGACTAAACTAGCTGATTCGAGGGAAAAGAAATCCGCGAGGAGGGCAGCCGGGAGGGAAGGCGGAGAGAATAGTCATGGTTAGGCGATGCAGTTTCGCGAGTGCAACTGCAGCTGCAAAATTGTTCGAGATTTTTACTCGAGTTTTATGATTGAAATCGCACACTCGGCAATATTCCCTCGTTTCGCCTCTCTCCCTGAAGCTGTTCGACATAGGGGCGCACGAGGCCGGAGACGCGATCGAGTCAGCAGTTGATTTTACGCTTTATTTTTACGGCTGTACGCGTACGGCGCGCCGTGTCCCGAGATCCTTCCACGGAAAACAGTTTAACTTCTATCCCCAGTATTTCCTTTATTGCGCGGGACCATTCGCTTGTGATCCTTTCGTCGCGAGATCATCCGCGACGCGCAGGACGAATTCGATGCATCGGTAGAATTTCCAGCGGACGAGTCAGTCACCCCTGTATATTTCGAAGGGACACCGCCGTGCCAACTGCGTCTGCGAGCTGGGCACACGGTCCCGGCCATTCCTCCTCGTATCCAGCAAAATGCACTCGATGACGATGCGTATGCATTTCGGTTGGCTCGCGGTGAACCGCGTGCTATGATCACGGTGGCGTAATAACGAGAAAGCATAAATTGACAATTTGTCTCGGAGTATTGATTCGGCCGGCCGCCAGCCAGGTCAAACGAAATAATTGCTGCCCCCTGTCAAGTACTCACCCCTTCGTTTCTCTCGCTCTCTCGATCCTACCATTCCCATCTTCCAGCTTCCGAACTTCTAACGCCGATGTACACTCGCACATAGGCGAATTGTCGTTCGGGAACGTGGCGCGAAATCGACGCGAACGGCGTCGCCCGTAAGCGTTTTACGACTGTCTTTATTATATGGAATGCATAAATCCCAGCAGCTAATCGAAAGTATAGTTATCCGGTTATGGAATGCGTGTGCGATAAACGCGATGAAGGTTGGCGAACCATAAAGGGTTGCGATCCTCGAACGGGGATTATCCGCATCGCTGGCAGGGGGATGTATCTCTTTTTGTTTTTTCGAAATTTGCAAATATACAGTTAGCAGCGATGTGTCTTCGATGTCCTCGATATACATACATTACGCTCGAAGAACCGCCGGTGGTAGTTATACGCTCAATTCGGAACGAATGAGCCCCAACGGAGGAATAGTCATAAAGCTTTCACTGGAAATTCAAACGTGACCGAGCTTTCCGAACAATTTACTTGGAGCTCGCGAGGCCACGCGATGCGATCTCCCGGCTTGATTCACGGACCGACGACCATCGCGATCTCGATTACACTCGTCGTCGATGCGACACATTTTCGGTGACGGCCAGATGGCAGAGATTTCCTCTGGCCGGAACAAAGAAGAAGCGTGTAGCGACCGAAACATTATAATAGCGGGTCGGGACGGAGAGGCGGCGAATGGGGATCATTCCAGGCTCACTATTTTCCAGGTGAGATAATACGCGGTCGGTACTCGGGTGCAACCAAACAGGTGGATACGTATCTCTAGACGAGACGAGAAACATCGGTGTCACGCCGAAACACAGAAATAGTGCCTGAAACAATTTTACCGTGGAAACGGACGGAGGACGGAGGGGAGCGAAATGGTTACATCGGCGAAATTGCTAGCTTCGTAATTCGCGTGCCCCGCCATTCGCCGCGAATCATGTCGCGGCGATCACGACGAGAAGGCGGGCAAGGCAGAGGCTACGAGGTAAGGCAAGTGCCCCTCGAACACGCACGGGCCACGCAAGGCCCGCATTTCTCAAACGACCACTTACAATCGAAACGATTTCAGCCTAGCCCCGCGGCGGAACCGTGTTCCACGAGTATCGGAAAAGCGCGAGGAGCGTTTAAAATTGTTACCTTCTCATTGCCGGAGACGGTGTTCAGGTGGGACGAGGAAATATTGTCGGGCGTGGATCATAAATCCGAGGGACGGGGAAGAAGGTAGCTGGAGTCAAAGAGCCAGCCCCCGTTTGCAAGGCTCGACCTTAATGTTCACGAGAGGCGAGCAATAACGAAGGAGGCTGGATTTTTCACAGTGGCCTGTCAGAGTTTACCGAGCGGAGAGGAGCTTTTATTTGCGTGCAGACCCTAGTCAAGTTTGCGCGAAGAATAACGCCGCTTCACCGATATCGCGGCGAGATAAAGATTGAGGGAAGGGACGCACGGTAGGAAAGCTCGCGGGAGCGTTTTCCCTTCCAGCCCGAAATACCTCGGTGGAAGATGGGCAGAGGCCGGCGGGGCGACTCTTCCGCGAAGGTAAACGGCAAACGATTAGGAGTGGCTCTCCCTCTCGTTCTCGATACCCAAGGCAAACGAACGAATCGCTGGCCCCCACGGGGCTGAGTGGCTCTCGAGTGTCATCGTAGCTTTTAATTAAGCTTCACTTGCCCGTGCAAACTTTGTTGTTGGACGCCGGGGCGTAGACTCCTTCGGGACAGGGTCAGGTAATTCAGTCTGAACGGACGGACAGGAACGAGAAGTTTATATTGGTAGACGAGAGACGCGTCGGCTCTATTATTATGTTTCGCGTTTCTCCTCCGTGCGCATTGCGAATCCGTTTCACGCGGACGACGTTCTGTCGAACTCGACGGAAAGAACGAATTTCCACAGCCCCTCGAGTCCGACGAGTTATTCGTGCCGGCGAAACCGTGTCCGCTGGAAAGCTCGACGATCGAGCGGGAAGTGTTTAAGCTTCAATTACGAACCAGCGGTTTGTTCTTGAAACGATTATTTCCGGTGTCGCCGGTTATTTCCGCCGAGCCGAGAAGCTCGCTACTATTCACGGCGTTTCAAAAGTGAGCCACCGCTCGGCAGGATCATCCTTTATTTTCTTTGGAAACTGGACGAAGCTTATCTGCTTCCCAAGTGTTTCGTCGCATTAACGACTAATCCTTTGAAAATAATTACACGGAGCGCAGAGCTTTCCTCCACGATGTTTCCTCGCCCGCGGAATCTCAGTGGTCCCTCTACGAGAGGTATATCGTGTTCGTAAACTACGGCTCCAGTGTTTTTAGCGTGTGTCCATTATGCTCGAATGCCTCGTCCGTGGAGGAATTTTTTCAAGCGCCGAACGTCGGCTCCGCGAGGCCCGTCTGACTATATACGCGTCGTACCACTTACAGCAGCACGCGCACGACGAGCATGGCTCGGTCGGGATCAACCGCAGCTGCGTTAAGATTAACGAAACGCACGGTGGCGTCTGTGAAACTCCAACACAAGCGTGCGGCGCGTTAAGGATAAACAGCACGAATTTATGAACTTTAATATCCCGCGGCTGCGATTGAATTTTCGTTCGCGGCGCACGTGCGCGAATCGAACGAACGAATCGAAAACGCGTGGACGCCAAGTTATTGTCCCGAGGCTGGCGAAGGGCGGATAAAGCGGAGAAGCTCGTAGATTTCGAAGCGACAACGGCGGAGCATCGCCGACGCGGTGTGCGGAGCGTCTGGCAAGTTTTTCCCATAAATACCGATTATTAAATGTGGTGACTGGTTGCGGCAGCGGCCAGGAAAGCCGGCGCAGGGTTGGCTGTGGTCTCGAGAAATGGTCGACGATACATGGTCGGCTGGCAACAAGGGTGGACAGAGCGAGCCAGAGCGTACGGCGAAGAGCGAGAACGGACGCGGAGGGGCATCGGGGGTGGACGAGTCGTAGGGTCGTGTTCGAGGCTGGCTTTAATACAAGTACAGTGCCAGTGGCGTAGGCTTTATGATGACGAAGAGCACCTGGGGGACCGGGAAGCCTGCAATTTCCTCGCTGCCCCGACCCGTCGCACCTGTACCGTGCTCTCTATGCACACGCCCGTTTGCCTCCGCCTTCCATTCGAGCGCCGCGCCTCGGTTGCAAGGGACCAATTTGTATCCAGACGCGGAATCGCGGTGATGCGTCTTCGATAATCTCCTTGGGAATTAGCCAGTGACTGTTCAAGGTATATTTACCGGCAGTGCGGTCCGACGGAATGACACTCCGTCATCCGAGTCTCGTCCTTTTAGATTTCGTCCGGAAGTCGAATTCCGATTGGCGAGCGACGGGTTATTACAAGATTCCCCGATCCTGCATATTTATCCGTGCGAGCAAAGTTTTTACACGGCCGCTGGTAGCGAGCACCATCGCGGCTCGTGGGAAAAGAAAAAGGGATTACAAAGAAGCCGCCGGAAGAAACCGCGGTGAACGACGCGGGGGAGGTGGTGGAGCGTACGCGAATTCCTGTGGAACACGGAAAAGTTGGTAATTAAAGCGCGAGGGGAGGACGAGGGAAAAGGATCGCCGGCTCGAAGCTGAGGCATAGACGGCCGGAAGACCGGGAGAAGCCGCCCAGGAAAATGCATGGAAATGTATTCCCAGGAGCAAAGGCGCGCGCCGAGGGTGAAACCAACAGAGGAACGGGGGGGATAGGAGAGTCGGGAACGGATAGATGGGCAAAGGGAAGGTTCTCCTAAACCGAGGAAGGGCACAACGACGAACGAGAGAGAGAGAGAGAGAGAGAGATAGGGTCGACGAAAAAAAAAGAAAGATGACGGAAAGTACGACCAGAGCGTTGAAGATATTATAAGGGTTGAGAAGTCGACGTCGCCCTGTCACCAAGAAATTATGCCCGACTCTTCCAAGTAGCCCGTGCCCCAAGGCGTCGCCGTTTCTATATGTGTCAGGGTACGTCAGCGTTCTGGATGTCAAGATGCAGCAATTCTTCCAACATTCTCTATCGTCTCCCCTTTCTTCCGAGCGGTTTATTCGGATTACCGTGCCCTTTCTACCGGAGCAAAGACCGGGTTATCGACAACCGCGTCTAGCCTTTCAAATTTCCCTCGCTACCGTCGTAAAAGATCTCGAGACAGTGTCGCAAGAGATATTTGCTGGACCACCCCTTTGCTACACTCACGGTTCTACGCTGGCTGCATAGAACCCGCATGCATAAAAGCATTCGACGCGAGTTCGTCGAAAGCATCGAACGCTCGTCGACGAAACAAATTCGACGCGACTCGTCGCAAGGAATTTCGAATGACGGCGGGTCCAGCGGCGGGCGACCAAACCGGGGAGGGTGTTTCGGGAGCGTCGCTGAATCGGAATTCGTATGAAAATCGAGAGGGTTAACGTTCATGCGAAGAATGGAACGGAATTAAACGATTCATACCGCGTTGCCACGAGCGCGCGTGCCGTTAACAGCTTGGTAGTTAGAACGCCATTCATTCGGCGATTCGAGGCAGTCCGAGCGCGGGTTAACTTTCCAGCCAATACGGGTCACGAACAGGCCTCGCGGAGAAGTCCTACGGTAATCAGCGAGCGTCGGGACGAGTCGAGTTCTCCTCGGAACTTTTTGCTACGACTCGCGCGGATATTTGTCTCGGCTTCGGGAGATGCGAGCGAGAGTCCCATTCGGGGAACTCGTCGAACCGTGAACGGCCGTTTAGCGGCGGATGGAAACAGCCGATGCGTGGAATCCGTCCGACTGCTACGACTGCTCGCTCCTCGACGCGCTGACCCGAGTGTATCGACATCGAGGTTACACGGAACCACCGCATGCCGGTGCGGTCTCTCTCTCTCTCTCTCTTTGTGTGCACTAGTGGCTGCAGTATAGCCCGGCTCGCTCCATACTCGGCGAACTTAATTTCCCCCAATTTCGACCGCGCTTCGTCGACCACATAATGCAATTTATACCGAACGACCCCCTTCCAGCCGTGTGCCGGCGGCGATATCTCGAGAGGCAACGCGCGGCGACGATTCAAGGGATTCGAGGAGCAATCGCAAACCTTTCTTCCGGTTCGTCCTTTTTGCGACCAGCGATTTCTTATCCTCCACCCAGCGTCACGATAACGCGCGCGAACGCCACGGACAAAGGGTCGCGGAGTTCAGGAGGGTTCCGCGAAGGCAACTTCGAAATTTCTCGGAGCTCCCGCGCCTCCTAGATCGGCGGGGCCGACAAGGCTTATCGAGGGAATCCAAAGGCAGGGATCTGGACGGTAAACAAGGCCGACGTTCGTTCGGATCTGATTAAGCGTTTACGGGGAAAGTAATACACCTAACGAGGCGAAGCACACGTAATTATGCAATGGCGTGTCGGGGAAGTACACCCTTCAGCGAAGTCATTCCCCCGTGCTCGTTCCTTACGTGACAATTTCTCGGCCCTATTGTCGATTCTTTGATCGTCGACAAACGTGGCGGAACAGAAACGGAATAGCCGAGACAGCGGAAGAAATAGGTGAGCACCGTTCGCTAAGCCTCTTAGCATATTTCGTCAAAGTTCGCTATTGTTATTGCGACGTCTATTTTTATTGCATTAATTATCCCCTGATCCTCTTACGGAGTTCGAATTAATTGGGTATTTTATAATGAGAGAGAGAGAGAGAGAGAGCGAACGCGAACGGAGGAGAGGAGGCGGCCGAGAGAACAAAGGATACGAGAAGCGAGGGAGGCGCGGGAAGAACTCAAAACTGTTTGGCTTACCACCAACTTCGCCGAGGATTCTTAGTTTCGAGGCTCTCCCTCCCTCTCTTGATTCGATTCTCCCGGTAATCTCGACGCGAATTAATAGTATCCAGCCGTCGAAGTGGCTCTCGAGCCTTCTTCAAATTATCCCACCGTTTCGATATTAGGCGTTCTCCAACGATCGCCTAAATCAACGGCGAACACCGTTTGTCGAACGCGCAGCGAGCAGCGCGCGTTAAACTAACGCGCAGCCACTAATTACATTACGGGCAATGGTTCGCGTGCGCACGCCAAACAGAAGCCAACGTTTTCAGGGAAAGCCGCGATCCTGGCGCGGATAACGACCGCCTTTTTTTTTCCATGGGCGGAAACGCGTAGGCTTTCATCGCCGTCGTGGCACATCGGCTGCGCGCTTTTTACTTACGTGATTTGCTGCACTTCGTCGACCAGGTAATACCAGGAATCGGCATTCACCTTTCTTGTTCGCGCGTTGCTTTTACCCTGTATGGGTTAGATAACGAGGCGACACGCGGTTTCAAAGGGCAGTCTTTGACGGGAAATCGTTCGCTTGTCAAACACTTCTCCGACAAAGTGTCCTCCTCTGTATCTCTTATTTCCCATTATCCGATAGGTCGATATCGAGCTGCCGCGGCCGAAAGAAACGAAAGAGGGAACGGCGCGAGAGAAATGGTACGCTTCTCCAGAACGGGGAATTCTCTTGGCTCGGACCGCCGGAGCCTGTGCCGGTGCAGTCGCTATCTGATGGTAAGATAATGTAAACTTATGCGAGGCACGCCCGCCACCCCCGACACCGACCCCGACCCCGCGTACAGCCAAGCACCAAACTTTGCCGGCTTTAAATATATCACCTCCACCATTACGGTTTAACCATATGCTCCTGCATCCCGCCACCCCACTATCCGCCATGCCAGTCCCATTCGAGCGTGCGTCGCCCCTGCGCTTCGACCCCTTCGAGTCGTTCAACCTGCATCCCTTGTCTGGATTTAGATACGACCTCCCGCATCCATCCCCCCGCCCCACGTTCCGTCTCTCCGCTTTCTAAAAAGCCTGTTACTAATTGAACCCTTCTACCGGCAGCTGCCGTTTGCCCGTTCGGCATCTCTGAGAGGGATAAGGAGACAGTGGCATTCGAGACGTTTTCGCTGAGTGCACGGTCGCAGTAGTACGAGTCAGCGATATAGCCGAGCGACTGGTGTAGGCGTAAAATCGGAGCGCGTCTTGTTCCCAGAATTGAGACATCCAAACGTTTATATCTGCGTATTACGATCAATTAGGGGCGAACGATAATCGTCGCGGGGAATGCGTCGGCTTGCGCGACCGCATCGGAGTCACGTAAACGCATCCGGCTGTAACTTTGCGCTATCATCGTGTTACACCTACCCAATGTCCGCCGGTTCGTCGAGTTATCGCGCGCGCACACCCTCGCTCTGTAGATACCCTTGCGCGAATCGCGCAGAGGGGTCGTCGTCTTTTGATTCCGCTCGTTAAATGACAATTCGACGGATGAAAAGAAAAAGGAGCCGAGACGAAGGAAGAGGTAAAGACGACGTTCGCAATAAAATATCACGTTTCTCGGTTGAAGCTTAATGGAAAGCATCGGGGCGAGAGAAATGTTACTTTCCGTTGCGAAGACGCAGCCACCCAATGGAGCCGTACTTTAAGGGAAACCCTTCGTATTCGTTCGCCCAACTTGTAAATTTTATGGTCGCGTTTACGCTCGTCCCGCTACTCGCACTCTCGTTGGTAAATTAATCTATGGAGAGTTTCGTTCCACATTGAGATAAGGGGAAAGACAGAGAGCGAGAGAGGGAGAGATTTAAGCTGGCGCGCGTGCGTAAGTTAGCCGGAGGTGTAGGTGGAACGAATGAACGGGATGGTCCTTCGTATCGAACAGCCGATACCTTCGAGACGAATTATCGTTTTTCCGGATCATTAATCGGCCGCACCGAGCCGAGCCGCAGTCTGCCTCCTCGACGAGATAGCGGAATCGTGATCGAATTTAATCGCAAATACGTCTCTGTGTACCCTCTGGTCGTGTTTACATCGCGAGATCGACCCTAATCGAATCGAACCAGCACGAGCCGCGAACGAGACGATTCGACGGTCCCTGGAATTCCGGAAACGGGTCACGAATCCGCAGATTCGCATGCCAAACCCGATGCAATTTACCAGATAAATTGTCGCGGTGAGTAACCACCCTCCGGAGAAACCAAAATGTTTCCCGTGTCGTCTTCACCTCTCCCGATCTCTCTCGCCCTCATCCTCCGTCGGGCTATACCCCGACGTCGTTGATGCACGGAACCGCGCGCAGACAAAGACACATCGGGGGTAAGTTCGGGACAGAAACCGATTCTAGCTGGTGAAATAATTGGACGATTTCCCTCGAGCCTCGCGCCGGGGGAATTGTATTTTATTTAGTTGATCGACGCCGGCGAAAACCGAAATTCGTATGGCATCGAGAATTTGCCTTTCGCACCTCGCCGTCGTCATTTAATCCCCAATTTTGTACGAGCTGCCAGAGCCACGAGCGATCGCTTTCGCCTCCATCCACCCTCCCGGCGAACTTTGTGCGCGCAGATTGACGTAATCCCGCTTCAATGACGCACTAACGGAGCACCGTATAACGTCGAAACCGCCGATCGCTCTGTTGCGGGCTGCGGTTGCTCGTTAAAATAAAACCACGGTTTGTCGAGCCGGCGCGCGATTGATCCGGTTTTCGTTGCAGCGAAACACTATCGCGAGAGGCGACCCCGATTTCCCCGATACTCCCGGACTTCCTCCGTTCCTTAACCGTCCGAGCAGGGGGAGGGGGAGAAAAACAAACTTATTCCGCGAACGAGGCCGCGACAAAAGGAAACGCGGTGGAAGGCGGAGCGAGCTGGAAGAGGAGCTCGTTCACGGGACTTCCGCGGGGAAACGCGCGAAAGCCGAAAGCCGAGCAACAATCTTGCTCGTTGCCGGTGATTACGGCCGCCGTTAAACCCGGTCTCCATTAAAAGATCGTAAAACCCCGGAGGCGAGACGGAAAGGGGTGCAAAGAACTCTCGCGATACAACGGACAAACGAAAAAGATCACGAGAGATCACGGCGTCCTGCTTCCCCTTCCGTTCCCCGATCATCTTTCCTCTCTCACGAATGGAGATAGATGCCGATAGATACTTGGCCGACCGTTCCTCGCGCGGATAGTCGACGATAAGTCGTTTTGGCTGGGACGCAAGCAGGCCAATGGCTTCCCTGATAAAGAACATTCGGCCAATAATTGTCGAAAGCACTTTATGTTTTATTCCTAATCGTGCTCCCGTTATCCTTCCCAATTTCACGGCGCGAACGCGGCCGGGCCGTCCGCGATTAAAATCCAGCGAGGAGCGAAGCTGGGTCCAAGGGTTTTTGTTGCCTGCTCGCGGTGGAACGAATCGCGTTTCTTGTCTACGAAATGCAAATCGCGCAAGTTCGATACACGACGGAGAGACACGTACGGGGGACCGTTGCCGCGGCCGCTGCCCCTTTCGAAACCCGTTCCATCCTGGAAATCCTTTAATTTAACGACCGAAATTAGACATCCCAGACTGGTAGGTTTTGCGGCGGATCTCGACCGGAGTCAATTTCAGCATCCGTCCCGAAACTTGCCTCTCCGGGGTTTCACCGCGCTACGTGTTTGAGGCTTCTGGAGGGTTGGAATTTTCAGGATGCCCGATCCCCGAGAAATCTCGATGAAAATCAGCGTCGAACGATCAGGCGGCGGTCGTAACGTCGATTTATATGATTTTATCGTACAACGAGCTACGATTGCCATAAGCAATAAGAACGAAAAAGCAAAGCGGACGCACGGAGATCGATATTAACGATACATTGAACGCGTTTCGGCGTAACGGATATGGGACGACTTTAAATTGTGCATCAACTTTATCAAGGCTACGTCATCGTCAATTCACAAACTGTGGTCGTTCTCCGCTGTACAGAATAAAAAAGAATATTTCAAATTCCTTCGAAAAGAAATCGAGAGAGCTGGATCGCGACGAGTCGTAAAGCAAAATGCATTCAGCCCGGATACGAGCTACGATGTCCATCCCCCTGTACAACATACGAGGCTTGCAGTACTTTGTTCGCCTCTGCCGCTCAACGTATCTTTCCACGTTATACGACGGTTTTACAGTTTCCTTTTTCGCGAACGATTCACTCGACAACCCGCGAAATTACAGTGCGCGGCATCCGACGCGGCCTTTGCGTTATCCAACAAAGAACGAGAAACGGCCCCGCACGGGAAGCGTGCGTCGACTGAAACGCGTGAAGCGATTCGGAATCGTCATCGATCGTATCCAAAGTTTCAGACGGGGAATGATGCGCGCACGACGCTATCGCGATCAACCTCGAGGGGAGGATAACAGACAGCCGGGCAACTCTGCGCGAATGGGAATTGCGGGAAATGAGGAACGGTCGCGGTCGTTAAAATCGGCGTGTGCGTTTAAGTATCATTGGCCGAAGCGTAAGGCGCGACGACGTGTCGCTCCAAACCCCCTCGTCGGCAATCATTTGTCGACAGCTGTGTTCGAGCGAGCCACCCCTTGGCTCGGGGACGAGATTTCTATTAAGACGGGACGATACTTTCCCCGTGGCCGACATTCTCCCCCGAACGTTCTCACTCCATGGGCGAAGACGGGATGCTGTCTATCGATAGATACAGCGTGCAACCGTTGCTGGACGCACCCTAGAATCCGAAATATCTGTCCACGCGTTCGGGACGGGGTTGACGTTCGATCAATCCGCGGAATCTCTCGTGGCAAGTATCCGTGCTGGCAACGCGAACGAACGCGGAGAAAGAAGAAAGATATTTTTGTTTTCCGTCGAGTTCCCGTGACGAGATCAGGCATCTCAGGGCTTTATTACTTCTGCGCGATACACTTTACGATTCGCGCGAGGCCCATAGAGATTTTGCGTACCCATAATCTCGAGCAATTATTCATCTTTTACAACGGTGTATAATTGACGCCGTAAAACGTCCATTAGTTACCCTTCCAATTCCGCAGACAATTTTCCAACCAACCGACCGACCAACCAGTTTCCCCTCGGCTTTATCGATTCAGCTGGATCCCGGCTTTTCCTTCGTCTAGCCAAGTTAGCAGGGGCGCACGGATCCGCGTACTTGTGACCAAAATTACCGCGGAAAATTGGCCAATGTCCCAGAGGGGTTGGCCTCGCGAGCGTCTTTCGTTCCCATTCTACTCCGCGTTTGTAGATCAATGAATGCCTCGCATGTTTCGAGTAGCAGAATCTCGTAGGGCGAAACGCGTCGCGGTTGCGTTTAACGTTCCTTGCTCCACAATTAATATCCCGTTCCGCGAACTAACTTCGTCCCGCGTACGTACCAATCTCCGCGCCCTCTTCCACTTCCTCCTCCGAGCAACCTCTTCTTCCCGCGACTCGCGACGGAGGAAAGCTATTAATCAAGGTACAGCCAACGGCAACTCGCGCCGCCCAGAGATAAGCTTTTTATCGTACAACCATCGCACCCGTTCGGCTTCGAAACACCCGCCGATACGCGTCTTCTCTCTGTTAAGGCCGCGCGCGCGCGCGAGCCAGTCAATTAATCCATCGCTGCCGTTTACCGATCACCAGCGATTTTCCGTGGCCGGGAAACATCAAAAGCCCTCCCCAACACCCTGCCAGACTTTCCGATGCAGTTCCGGGGAAGGCGTATCGACCGGTCCTCGGCCGAGCGGCGTTGTGCGAAAGAAAACCGCAATTCACTGATGCGATTTCTGCAGCAGACATCGGTATCGCCGATTCTCATTAATCACTGGAATTTAAAGGAAGAGCCAGCACGTATCGCAGTGCTCCGTTACTCGCCGATCAAATTGATAATCGACGAAACTTCCGATCCGTAAATAGCTAAGGACCATTAATTAGCTTGCAGATCGTTGAACCCGACGAAAGCGCGGACGTTCAGGCGTCTCGCGGCGGACACAATCGGAAATTTTCCTTTCCTTCCGATGCTCGTGGTCGATATCGGTCGGCGGACGTCAACCGAATGGACTCCCTTCCGGCTGTTATAACAGTAGCGTGACTCGCGCCCGAGGGATCCGATCCCTGTATTCATATTTAATCTCCTCGTGTTTGTACGCGCTTTGACCGGTGATTACCGGAGGCGCTTCTCGTTATCATATATCTCAGCGTCGTATTTGTTTATTACGCGGCGGGACGCGTAACGCGAAACGACACGGTGCCGTGGACTTTAAATTATGGCCGTCAGAAATACGCGGACGCGCCAAGGAACACCGACTGACCCGTTGAAATAAAGCAGCGGCCGACGTTTCGATACGCTCGTCCAGCTCTCTGGCTCCTCCCTCGGGTCGCGGAGGAAAAGCAGAAACCGAGTGCCGCTCCGATGGGAAAATGGAACGCACTCGTGGGCCGCGTCACCTCCGATTATCCGTGGACGATGCTGATCGGACGGCAACTCATCTCGAGCGGGTAAAGTTTGCGAGTATCTTCGTCCAAGCCGTGAATCGTGACGAGGCTAACAACGCAGCCTTGATAATTACGTGGAAAAATGTTGGCAAGAATTATCAGCTTCGCCGGCGAAATTTCGACGAGGGTGAAATGGAAATTGGCGGCGTAAGAGGAATCTAAAAAATCGACTTCGTTATCGTATCCCGTGAATATCGGAATTATTAAAATCTCTTTGCCCTCCCCCTAACCGGCCGCGCCCTTCTTCTTTTTCCACTATCCACTTTAATTTACGAGCGGAAGCGAAACGGCCCGGCATTAACGTTACTCATTCTGTATTCTCAACATCGACGTCATAATTCACGATGATAAATTCGCGTTAGCGTCGAACGCGCGCGCTTTAACACTCGCGTCCCCGTTTTTCCGGGACAACGAGGAGGAACCCGAGAGGAACGACGCTGCTCGTCTCCGCTGGGAGTACCGGAAGCGTACTTTCTTACAAATGGAAAACTGCTCGCGCGTCTTTAATCCTGGCGGGGATACGCGGGGACGAACGATTCTTCTCAGCCAGCCGGCGTGCAGCCTTTTTCCTATCGAACAATCGTCTCACGAACCGAGGAGATCCCTGCGAATCCCTCGCGTGTACGGACAAAAAGGGACTAGGGATCGAATGAAATAAATGAAATGGAAGCTACGTTCGGTCCCAATATTTGGTCGAGCATGAAGATCAAAGCCCCTGACGCGATAATCGGGACGAATAAAAGGGAAGCTTGTTCATCGTTGGATAAATAGGATCCCGTAGAAACGCCAATTCTCATTCCCACCAGTCAAGGAAGAATCTTAGGCGACAGAGACTGCACACGTAGACACCCACCGTCGGAGGTATCCTGACGGAATCACCGTCGTTACGATATAAATGTAAATGGCGGACGAAAGCTGGCGAGAAGAATTGCCGGTGTGCAGGTTGGCCACAGCGAGGTTCGGCTACAAAAGGGATACGGCCGAGAAGACGCTGGGACGAAGAATTCAGTTTCTCCTTGCTGTTCCCTCTTGTTAAAATATCCAACGCGATTACTGCAGACTTGGCGACTATAATAAAGCGGCGGGAAGTTGAGTTTGCGAAGCTCCGGTTCTCCTCGGCATCTGCCGTTGCTGCTACAAAACCCTCGATCCCCCTTTCTTTCTCAGCCGTGTCCATTTCGGTCCTGCGCGGCTCGCCATTTCCCAGCGACGCGGTTAAGCTGATACAAGATTGTGCCGGCAGACGAAACTGCAAACCAACCCACAGCACACGCGCCGGTCGAAAAATCGAACGGAAGAATTTTCATTCGGCTCTCTCGAGTATCCCGAAGACACTGTCGGCGAGGCCAACGCGTTAGCCTTATCCCCGTTTAAGGGGCGCAAAGTCCTCGATACGAGGGGAAATCGTGCGGAAGTTTTGTAGTCGCGAGGGACGGTGTTGAGCGTCGAATATTTATGAAAGCGGTCCGATAAGGGAGGAGGCACGCGAAAACGCGAAAGAGGGAGAGCGGGAATATAATTGTCGGGTGGTTTTTCGAAGCGCAGATTAACGGAAAAGGTAGAAGAAAAGGGATTCGTTTGCGCAAACGGGAACGCGAGAAAAAGGCAGAGGCGAAAAAAAGGGGTGGAATCGGTGGCTGTATCGCGAGCGAAATTAGCTCGTATTCAATTTCTCACGAGGGGCACCCGTCGTCCCTTTTCCACGGCACACCGTAGACTTCGTCCGACACGGCGCGGGCGTAGCGGGGCGCGAGTCATCCCTGCGCCAGCCCAAGGCGTTTCATAATTAAATTCGGCCGAATTTACCCCTCTCCAGCTATTGTCCCGTAACAAGCTATTGTGCGGAGCGTCACCGCTGTCACACCCTGCCAAACTTTCCACTCGAATTTTCGTCGGCGGATCCAGGGTGGGATCCGGTGCAGCGAGCGAGCTTCCTCCCAAGCTTCCCCTATTCCTCGATTCGATTTCGGACCAATAAAGTCTCGCCCCGGCTTTTTCCTTCTACACCCCGATACTTAATAATCGAAACGAGCAGCGGAACGAGCGAACCAGGAATTCCGTAAAATGAATCAAGAATCGATAAACGACGGCGGCGGGGCCGAGGAAAATAGAAGAGCGAGGCGGCGAATTGGCACGTGATCAACGAAATAAAGGGTTCACCCGCCCGGTATCGCCGTTCAGGAATTTAAGAGTCTCCTCCTGTTGTGCGGCCGGCTGTGTGCGCCCGTCCACGTACAGGACGGGCTACGGACGAGGGGATGCTGGTCTAGATTTATGCCCGATAGGCAATTGTTTTCTCGGAACGCGGTAAATTCAAGAAAAAAGGCCGACGTCGTTGTCGACCGCCCAGGAGCCAGCCCACCCTGGCGCGCGAGCACACACACACATACACACGCGCGATTCGACTCGTCCCTGCAAG
Organism: Holcopasites calliopsidis; assembly: GCA_023838395.1. Lineage (NCBI taxonomy): Eukaryota > Metazoa > Arthropoda > Insecta > Hymenoptera > Apidae > Holcopasites > Holcopasites calliopsidis. The sequence goes on along the minus strand of JALHAQ010000012.1, from coordinate 2,643,306 downwards.
TGTCTGGGCCGCGCGCGACTCACACGAGCGCGTGTAAATTATGTCCGTCTAATCGAATCGACGCCGAAGATTTATATCCTACCGTATTGGCGCCATTCGCTTACCGGCCTACGTCGGTCCGGAGGGTAGAGCTTTCTTCGAGCCCTTAGGACCGCGCCCGTTCGTCCTCGTCGACGAAACGCGGCCGACTCGATGAAAACTCATCGAGACGGGTCGAGACAAAAGATAGGGGAACGTCGCGGAGCACGTCTGTCACGATTTCTCTCCGCTCTTCGGATACTAAAAAAGTTACCGGCAGCACGACAGAAGTCATAGGTGGAATTTAACACGATCGTGCGAGGAGGACACAGGGGACGCATGGTTCACTTTGCTTCTCATTGTTCGTCCGGTTGATAACGAGACACACTGGGATGGTGGAAGGAGCAGGAAGCGAGAGGAGGAACAAGGTAGTCGAGCAACACCAGATATGTGCAGGGGTGAACCATTGTCCCGAGAAACTCCGGATTGCGACGCTTACAATACGACGATTGTTTCCACCTTTGGCGTGCCGAACGGGCTCTCTCCTCTGCTACCTTCGCCACCTTTCACCCACCGTTACCTTCCCTACGCCGTGCGCCGCCGCCGCGTTCCAGCCTCGTGCCGAAAACTATTAAATTCCGTATTAAATGTTAGCCCGCCTGTTCAGCACTATTCTCCGTCGAGCTTGCACGTGCTGTGCCGCGGGATCAAACGACAGCATGACCGAGCAAATTAAACGCCGAATGAAAATTCGAAAACTCCGGCGTCCCGATAAGATCAAACATCGCTCCACCCTTGCTTTTTTACGGTCCGATCAGCAAAAGTACGAAACAGCCCTAATTCTGCTTATTAATTGAAAGTCAAGGTTCTCCTTGTCACCGCGACGCTCTGCCGTCCCGAGGGTAAGTTCAAAGGGTAAAGTCGCCCAGCCGGCCACCCCCTTTTCGACAGTTTCGTTTGCGACGGATTTTACCGCACGCGAACGTTGCGCCCGGAAACGCGTCTAGTGACAGCCCCCTCTGTGTTTCAACCCTTACCACTCCCTCCGGGCTTCACGTCCCGTTCCTGTGTACGCTTACACGCGCGTGTTTGCGCTCACCTGTGTGCCCGGCCAGCAGCGCCATTAGTAAGATTGCTACCCCTACCGAATGAGGCAACATTATATAATAGAGGTAACCCTTCGATCGGGCTTAATGAAATTGCTTAGAAAACAGGGACCGATCGACCGGGGAGAACGAATTTACGCGATCAAAAAGAACAGTTTAATGGGGGGGGCTACGGTTACGTGGACGTTTTCCGAGTAAAAGCGACTGCGACTTCGCGCGGATCGCAAACGCTTTTCCCCCCGAAATTTACGCGCCGGCGAATCCGTGGTAACGGCGAGTGCATGGAGGGCCGTGAGTTTTCTCAAAGGAAACGACGTCGTAAAGTCTCGTTAAGCCGACAGCAAGCTGCACCGCAGAATCTTTCGTTTCGCTGTCGGATCCTTCCGTGTCGTTCGTTTGTTGTTTTTTTTTCCCTCCATCGGTCGATGATTCGGCCACGCGTCGAAAATTCTGCACAACTTCTTTTTTTTTTCACAGGCTCTGGCTATCGTAAGGCGAGATCGCGGAACGAAAAGTCGACGCGAGCGATACGCTTATAGGGAGGAAAGAAACGAGGGCAGCTTCTCGCGGAGCGGCGCAAACGTTTCCATGAATTCCGCTTGCATGCCAGCCCGAACACGTGAGGGGGTGGAAGAGGCCGATGGTAGGATGTCTCTATTGACCTCCTCGGTCGGTGCATTCGCCGAGCTCGAAAGCGGGCCCATTCTCCGGAAGGTTGTTTCGCGGTTACGAAATCGTCGAGCTCCTAACGAAGAAGAGCTTCGCCGCAAGAGTCGGGCGCCGACTTCAAAGAATCCTGAAATACAGCAATTATACAGCGACGCGACAAAGCCGATCGCAAAAGTTGCGACCGTAAATGCGGTGGCCAATGTTATGATTCCCTTTCATCCCCTTGACCAGGAAACCAGGGGAGACGCGAGGCAAGGCTCGAGGGTGCGGCGACTTTGGCCGTGAGCCAAACTTACCCTCCGGGCACCGGTGACGGAGGACGAGGGCTGACAAAGAGCGCCGTCGCGCTCCCTTCGCGAGAGCACACGTCGAATCCCTTGGGCGCGAATTTTAACTCGAAGCCCTGCGGCATGGGTACCGGAACGATGAACGACCTGTTGTTCGAATTAATGTATATCGCGGCGCAAACGGTGGAGGCTAATGCAGAAAGGATTCTCCGCAGGACTTAAGGGACGGTGCAAAAATACTGCTGACCCTCCCCAATAATATCCCCCGGCCGCGGCCAAGGATATAAATGTGAATTAACCCTTCAACGCGGGGCGAGGTTGGTACAGAGAACGACCATAATATTCCCCATGGGGCGGCAGCGAGTTCGCTTCCGGAGGGCTGGCTCTTGGATCGAAAAGGTTGCTCTCCAGAGCCCTTCGCTAAGTGATACGAATGTTTCTGGAATCTCCGTGCTTCCTTTAATGCCGGCACGCAGTCGTTCCGTGGCCAAACTCATATCGCAAGGTATCACGTTCAAGGGAACCATAGCGGGCCACCGAATGAGAATTTGGCACAGTAGTTGACCTTCGTGTTCCGGTGAATTTATCAACATTTCCAGAGACGACCGCGGAAAGATGTGAATTGAAAAGTAGGAACCGGTCGAGCCTTCGGACGTTCGTTGCATCGCGGTGCAATACCGTGAAAGGAATCGACGACGTTGACGATGCTGGTCGTCGGAACGACGCGACGCCGCCGGCACTTGGCGATGCTGTCGAAGGGGAGGGTGGGACGCGTCGTGGAATATGCATAAACCAAACTAGCTTCGTATCCTGGTCGGTAATGTACTGTGATGCGGTCTGCCGGGACCAGCCAGGGCCCTGCTCTATTCTAGCCGAACACCTTATCTGTGGATGCACGTTGCTACGTACGCGGCTTTGCTCCTCACGAAATGGATTCACGCGTTCTCCTCTTCCTATAATGGACCCAAAGATTCCCCGCCCACGTGTAAGCTGCCGCGTCTGCTTGGCGAGTATGCGCGCGCGTGAAAGCGAAGAAGATGATGCGCGAACGTCGACGGAGCGTTATCGTGATTATCAGGGAAGAAAATGTGCCCCCGACCTTTACAGAATCTCCATCGCATTCCTTTGCGAAACGATCCCGTGCCTGGGGAATTCGTTGTCACGGACTCCCCGCTCTCTCGCTTCGCCGTCGGTGTCGCGTCTTTAACGTGATAGGTTGACGTTTTGAAAACTGGCACTGACGTAAGACGAGCGAGTGGCGTTCGAGCGACGAGCGGCTCAACCGTCTCCCGTTACTTCGTTCTGATATTCCGTCGAAGGTTGCGAGGAAAACTAAACGAACGATCGATGGTAAAAAGGTATTGCCAATAGGAGCCGGCCTATTTTCAAAGGAAAACGATCAACCTCGTGCAACGAGGCTGCTGCACCTTCCCGATGCAGCGGCGTGATACAGCGGCGCAGACTCGACTACTTGCCCGTTACCGAAAACGCGAAAGTTCGCCAAGATCTCGCCGTTCGCCACGCGAAATGCACGAAATTCCTTTTAACAGCCGACAAGTTTCAACGGGGACAGGATGCTTTTCCCGGGTCGCGCGAAACACCGGAGAAAACAATTTAAAGCGCAATACCGCCGCTCTCCTCCGAGTTATACGGCTTTGTTGCACTTTACGATTTACCGCGGCTGATATTACGCTCAGTATTGGCTATTTTATTAAAAGCGTGAAATACCTTGCACGATGGAGAGAGCACACGGCTAAGCCCGAGGAGGCCAGAACGGACGTGGACGAAAGCGAAACGACTCTCTCATCGTTTCGTTCGATCAGTCTCGATCGGTGGGTTGGTCGATAGGACGGAAGGGCGCAAAATCGGATACCCTCCGCATAATTCATCGGCGGTGTTGGTTGTGCAGGTGGGCGCCGCTCGAAGCAACCCTTTGCAAGCTCGCGCGGGGCGGGCGTAGCAGGGGCGCGGCCGGGGGTCTCTGCATTAAATTATAAAGTCAAAACCGTAGCAGGCGGAGACGATATAAATGCGACTATTATACCGAGCTAAAGAGGAGAGAGAGAGAGGGAAACCGGTCGATTCCCTGTTAGCTTCTGTGGAGTCTGCCACGGAACCGGCGCTAACCGCTCCTGCATCTCCGTCGAAACGCTCGCACCGTGGACCCGTAGACGATAAGTGTTTGAAATATTGAAAGCTGAAGCGCGACTACTCGTCCCTCTCGCAGTCGCCGATAGCTGCGAGGTGGCAGAGAGTGTGTTGGACGGGGCATAATGCTGCCATTTATACGGTAGCTGCTTTGCTGCTACGCTTCGTGAGTAAAATTGCGAGGGACCTCGATCGCCAGGCGAAAGGGAATTTTCTTAGTTGATACGCTCGTCGATCTTCCCTAGCCGCGTACCACGATTGATACTCTGCGGGTCGAGCGTTGCAAAAAAAAAGAAAAGATTTCCTTCCGTCGAATCGAGAAATGGTGATTCCACGGAGCAGCGACGGACCCTTAAACGACACTTCGTATATCTGCCGCGGGTCTTGAACGATTAATTATCGAGAGGAGTCGATCTCCGTCTCGTAACGAAATTCGTGCCACGAAGCAGTCCAATTAATCACTCGGCGGCAGAGCTCCTCCCGGCAGGTAGGTATATCGATGAATCAATTAATTAGCCGTACCGTTCGATCGACGAACGCGAAACACGTTCAGCGGTCGAGTAGGTTGTGTCACTTCCAGACCACGAATAATTCTACCGCACGGCTCGACCCTCGATCGGAACCCATCTCTATCGGGCTGGTTCATCTTGGCTCGACGAAAGTACCTCGAAAAATGAAATCCACGAGGCGAATGGAAGCACGGGACGCTCGCGTCCCCTGGGCGAGGCAGGGCCGTTTGACAGAGGGTCGGTCGGGAGTGCAGAAAGAACGGGAAAGGAGCGACGGCGATACGTACGAGTCCCTCGTCGCCTTCGACGGACGCACCGTATCGGACACGCCGTGGAAGATATTAAAAGTTCCACGACGATATGCCAGTCACCTCTCTCACGGGTTCATTTCGTCCCGTCCTTTTATTCCAACCTCATTTCTTTCCAGGAGCGTCGTTGCTTCGCGCGCGACGTCCGGTCGAAGAGGCGACACGGTGTATCTGCTGACTCATCACACACTCTTCTCGATCGTTCAGCACTGTTAAACATTATTTGCTCTAACCGGTTCCGGATAATAGACGGGTGGATCGACGGTGATGGCCATGGAAAGTCGATATTTTTGTTCTGTTCTCCAGAGAGGGAAAAAACGAATTCGAAAGCAGCAGCGAAAAAGGAAATGCAAAGGTATCGATTGCTCGGCACAGGACACAAAAGGCGAGCGGGCATCGTGCGTGCTCGTGGTTATTAATTGAAACGAAAGCCGTCTAATGAACAGCATCGATTTCCGACGTATCCTTTTGTCGTCCGTTCGTTTTTGCGCGTTGTAATTGGTCGCGCGGGTGTCCAAGCCCGACCACGCAATTATTGGCGATCATCTTGCTTCGAATGGCCGGCGAGTGCGCATCTCGGTTCGCGTTTACCGTTTTACTCGGTATCCGTGTCGCGGATCGACGAATGCTTGTTCGATTACCACGCGGGTGTCGAGGGCAGCGATCGCGTCGCGGCCTCGCAACAGCCACGCAATGATCTCGTTTAGGCGATCGAGCTTCGCCTGAAAATCAACGACGTGCATTAATTAAATCGGCCGGTCCGGGCCGTCGTCCGGTCCAGTGGGCCGTTTCGATGAGCGGTAACGCGCCGCTACACCGCTGGCTCTAACCCTTTTTAATTGTCATTTTCATACAGCCATCGAAGCTGTCCCGCCCGTTCCGTAAAGTCCGACGTCGAGCATAAATCGTGCGCGCATGGGACCCCCGTTCGCGCAGGGACTAGCGTGTTCTACGTACGTGCACCGCGTACGCTCGTTTCGTCGCAACCTATGCTCGGTTTCGCGACGCACCGCGCCGCACCACTTATAATTCTTCTATGACAGCGAGGAATAAACGACGCGTCCGGTAGCTCTCCCTCGACGGCCACAAAACACGCGCGGCTGATTGCCAGTGAATTGCCCGCTGCGACGCGTTTCACTCGAGACTCGGATTCCGCGAGAGCCGTGGGATCCTTCCACGTTCTCGGCTGAATTCGCGTGGCAAGTGGTGCGAGTCGACGACTAGAGAGACGGCTGCCGCTCTTCCTTTCCGCTGCCACCGTCGCTGTCCCCCCCCCCCCCCCCCGCGTGCCGAGCTTTCTCGCCTTCCGCAGGATAACGCTTGCGAGCGGTGCCGAAGTCGGGACGCGTTTATTAACCTTGACGAAGGATGTAAAAAGGTGGGGCGCAGCTACGACAACGTCGTCGTCGTAACGACCGCGTTTTACCCCGCTTTTTTTTCCGAGCGCCGCTGGCTCGGGTCGTCGAGCAGCCGTGACTCGATCTCATCGAGATATTAATTTCTTAGTCACTTAACTGCACGCGACGTACGAACGTGTCTATTGATTTTCTCAGACACCCCTTCTTGAACGACCCTCGCCTCCAAACCTCTATTGCTGCACCCTTTTCGCCTCTTTTAACCACCCGCAACCGCCCGAACCGCGTGACGCAGACCCGCCCCATTTCCTTCTACCTATTTTCATGGGGTTCCTCGAAGATCCGGGAATCGGGGGTCCGCGTGCCCGATGCAATTTAATTGTCACGTACCGGGTACACACCGTGGCGAAATATTCGTGCCGAGCAATCGGAATAGAATTGGAAAAGCGTGATAGAATGGTGCGGTGTCTCGCAAGTGTCGACGATTCCGCTTCGTTCATTGTTTTACAAGATTTAAGAAGTTTTAATACTTGATGGGACGAATCGGGACACTCGTTGCATTTCGAATATCGCGGAAGAGACACAGTTGGAACCGCAGAGCTCGACCTCGCTGAGAATTCTGTCGCGCGTCGACAACTTCTTCAACGTCGTTTCTATTCTTCGCCATCCCTTTCCTTTTTGCGTCTGCATGCGCCTTCCCTTCGTCGCTGCGTACCGAGTTTATAACGAGAAAGAAACGGAGCGGGAACTTTATTGCGCGTTCTTCAATTCCTTCTCCTCGAAGCCGATGGTCTCGCGAGGAGAATCATCTTTTCTCGAACTTTGCGTTTTCCTTTTTTTTTGTCTCTTGTTTTTTCGTATCTCTGCGGTTCCTTGTTTTACCCGTGACATTTTTCTCGAACAGCAGTTTCCACCGGTGGCGTTGCCGCGAAATCGATTGGGCAGCGTATATGTAGCTCGATGAACGGGGAGAGAGTCAGTTAATTATAGCGATATCACGGATCCGTCGCGAAAACAATAGCTCTGCAGTGGCATCAGGCGTTTCGCGACAATGGCTTCGAATACCCGCAAAACGCCGGACACGAAATAATTGAGGCACAATCCCGGAGCGACAAGAGGGTTCGGTCAGCTGGGTCAAGCGTCAAGTTCATCGAGTACCGTGGGCTTCATCGTGTCGGGGGCTCGATCGTAGCACGGTGAAGATACCACTGAATCAATATGAACACCGTTCAACGAGAGGGGTGGGTTTTTTTTTTTCGAATGCCGCTGCCCTGTGATTTTCACGGGAGTTCCGTGCAAGGTAAAGGTAATGGTGCACACTCCAGTAACTAAAGAAGGCTCTCCGAATGGGTGGAATTCCTCCTCCGTCTTAACGTCCACGAGTCGAGGCGGGGCTACACCTAGGATAGTGGTGTCCGTGTTTGAAAAAGATCTCGAGATCCGGCAAGAGTGCCGGCCGCAAAAGGGCCACCGTTTTTTTTTTGGGCCACCGAATTTTCCAGCGGCCATCGGGAAACGAGCTTTTCCCGAACAAGAACAAACATACGTACACAGCCTTCGATGATTTTCCGTGCATGCGTTTTTCACAGCACGGTTTCCGAGCTCCGCGCGTACCGCTGAGGATTCGATATTCGTGCTCGACCGGGATGAAACACAATATCTATTAGCGTCGAAATTAAGTTCTTCCTTTCCGATTGTTCTCTTTCCCCTTTCCTCTCGTGCCCGACGTCCGACGGAGGGGGAGAGGAGCAGCGCGGGGGTTGTACGAGCAGAAAATTCAAAGGGCGAACGAACAGGGGAACGGCGAAGCCGAAAGAAGGAGGTGGAGGCGAAGCAACGAACAACCTGCCCGAGCTGTATCGGATATAGGATCTCTATTAAACAGACCGAAATTCCCTGGGAAAAATCACACCCCGCGCCATTGGACTGATACGACCTGACGGCCCATGAAATGAACATCGGTCCCCGTGCTCTTGTACCCCCTGTTTGTGTGTAACATCCCTTGAGCAACGAACGGCCTGCAGCTATCTCCGCGAGAGGAAACATACACGCGCCATTCGTTCGGCGCGTACACCCAAACGGGGTACGCATCTGGGATGGGAAGATAGGTGTCGCGAACGGATCAAACGGTTCGAGCAACTTCGCAAAGGGGAACCGTTCCGAAAACGAATTGCCTGTACGGTCGCGGCCGATGATAAATCGAAAAAGCGGATTTATCTATCGTGTTCTTCGTCCGACGGCTCGATCCGATCGACCGTACCGCCGTGATTCTAATTACGGAGATAAAACTCGCGAGACGGACAGCCCGCAATCTGCGAACGCGCGCGGCCACGATTTTTCCTTCGCAAATTTCTCCCGCCCCGGAGCCCATCGCGATTTTATAACGTTCGTCGACAAGCAATTCCATCTTATGGCACGATAAAATTCCGCGGCCCGGCGAGAAGCGCGGGTCTAAGCAGTCTGCTCTTATTCGGAAATGCTCGATATCTTCGACGCTCGGGCGCGTTTCGTGAAATCGAATGCAGAGAATGGTGCTAAAAAATCGAGAGGATAACAAGTGATTCCGAATTTAGTCTTTTTCTCTTTTCTAATACGTACCCGCTAGATCTTTTGCTCGATCCCTATATTCTTGTCCCCGAGAACGCGATCACATCAAACATTTTTTTGCACAATCCCGCTGCCACATGCCTGATTCTAGGGTCGCACAGTTTCCCCGTGCATCGTCGCGCGCTGCGCCGTCGGATTCGAGTGTCGAGAGTAAATTCGTCGGGTCGGTGGAAAAAAGATTGACTCGAACTACTGGCTCGCGATATCGAGAACGCGGCACGGGAACGCGCGGTGGAACGACAACTATGCATACTCCGAGTATTTGCCCCGACAGGCAGCGGTTTCGTCGGCAACCAGTAATGCGACCAAGTTGGCGAAGGTGCGGCGACAAGAAAACGAGTCCTGCGTCGACGTCACTGTCTGTTTCACGTTTTGTCGATCCTCCTACCGCGAACGGATATGCAGCGTTTTTCCTACGCGCGCCGCTGTGCAAGCATGGATATCGCGCAGACGACTCCGGTTCTCCGTTCTATCTTGCCGCCGTTCGTGTTGCGACAATCGTTCCCCCCCAGCTTTTTTCTTTCGTTGCCACGAGTTTCGAGGTAAATGGAAACCCCGAGGGATTTGCCACGATATCGTTCGAGCGCGATTAAATTTGCTCGATGACCGTTAGGTTCGAAAAAAAAAAGTTAGCCAACTAGATGCTTCTACTTGCTTTCCCTTTTTCCTCGTGTCCGCGATACTCCCGAAGTTCCGAGATAGTTTAGTGCCGTGGCAAAGTCGTGTAAATCTAAAAGTTTGTCACAGCAAGTCCGAGGGTATGATCAGCGTGCAGTATGCCCCGGCAGATTCGCACGTTTCGTCGTTTGTTACGCACCTTCGTTTTTCTTTCTTCTCTTTTTGCTGGCGACAGTTTACGAAGCCAAAGTTGTCGATGAGTCCGTAAAGGAGCGTCTCGGGGAGGAAGTTGTTGAAAAAGTCGCGGAACTTTTCGTATCGGGGCTGGTTTAAGGGCCAAAGCCCTGGCGCATGGAAATTCCGACACGCCCCGACGGTGGTGTACGTCAACGCGAAACAAACGGTGCGACGAAAGCCTCCTAGCTGGGACACCTCGAATCCCGTGACATTTTCCATATAATCATCCGGTCCGTTGTTGACGACTTCCGCATCCCCAAAGCATCTCTCTCTCTCTCTCCCGTTTTCATTCAAATCTGTTCGCTGATCCCTATTATCTTTGCTGCCTCTGCCTCAAGTTGCGCTGTTCTTTACGCATTTCCGTTTCGCCCGCGCGACGCGCGCGGCGTTTCTCGACGAACTTTCCCCCTTTTTCTTTTTACCTGGCCGTGACGAGGATCGCGGCGAGAGTCTGTAACAATTTCTAGAATATCGAGTGGTTTCGAGAGTCATTTTCGAGGGGATGCTTCGGCGGAGCTTGGTCGAGGTTTCTTGGAGTTCGTCGAAGTGGAGTGTTGTTCGGAAAGTGGAAAATCTCATTTGGAGGCGGTGACCAGATGGAAACGGAGTGAGCAAACTTGAATGCTGGAATGAACACGGCGCGACCGTGTGGGGTGGAAGGACGACAGGCCATGTAGAAGAAGCAAAGAAGAAATCCTAGCGAAAGGACGTTGAGACAAGTCGATGTTTCTTCCCTGCACTCGCGTCGTCCCGTTTATAATCGTTTAATATTTTCTATAAATAATACTCGATCGTTTATCAGTTGCCGCTCGAAGAAGCTGCCGGTATCGGCGGTGCTTTCAATCTACGAGATCTTCTGTCTGACGGAATTTGCAGTGGAGAAACGTAACCTCGGATGTTCGTTCGGTATCGCGAGGGATCGGCTCAACGTCAGCGTAGCCCGAGAAACGGTAACGTTCTCCTCGATATCCCTTCAAAGGCGATTTCTATCCGCGGTCCGTTTCCTACGAGAGAACGAAGGAATCGAATCAGGATGACGAGTACAAAGGCGACAGCGAGGGGGAGAGAGAGAGAGCGAACCCCCTGTGGAAGGGATCGAGGCTTCTCCGGGCGTCCTCTGTTCTTACATTTTTTTTTCTCTTCTTTTTTTTCTATAACGTGCAGCTTCGATTTTCTCCTGTAGACTCAACTTTGACGGTACCCAGCCGATTTCCCAGTTGGATACGTCGGGAATTTCCTATTTTAGTCGTTGCCAAACGTACGGGTGGATAGAAGGGGAACGAAATAAAGGCATAAATCCGAGCACAGCCAACCGAGAGCAAAGTATCGATAAGAAGGTGAAAGGCAAATATCCTCGAACCAGCCGAGGGAAAAGAGATGTGTGCTATTCAAACTGGATACTCGAGTTTCATAATCCGTATCGGCGCTTGAAATATTTTGAAGAAAGGATGGCTGCGCTCCTGACCGATGAATAATCCGTCGAATGGGCGGAGGGGGGGGGGGGGCCCGCCGCTTTTAGTCGTCGGAAATCCAGCAACGATTGATGATCAAATCAAGCCGAAAGACGGAAACTTCCTGTCTGGTACTTAATACACACCCGAAGGTTTCGGGCGTTGATTCGGCCGCCTCTAGTCCTCTCTCTCTCTCTCTCTCTCTCACACCAGATACCCCGGGTACGAGCGTACATTTCGGGACTCGTTATTATCGAGGGGTGGATTTCATCGTGAATATTTATGAGGGTGGTGGTTCTCGTGGTTGCTCGCGCCCTCGTCTTCTCCTCCGCCATCGTCATCGCCACCATCTTCGACGATCTTACTATCGACTACCAGCTTCGCCGCCATTGACGATCCGCTCTGGCAACCCCTTTTTCCCCGGCTCTGTTCCTTTCGAGGAACTCACTCGATCGATCCGATCAGAAAAATAAATTAATTAACCAACTCCTTCTCTCTCCGGGGGGAACTTTCAAAGATCCATTTTACGCCTCGTCGATCAATCCCTTATCTTCGTTCTTCTCTCCCCCAACTCGTTTCTTTCGCTGCTCGTTTCGCCCGCGAACGCAACTCGGTAAAATAACGATACTCGGACGACCACTGATGATAACCGTCGAATGCGAACCAGGCGGCGGAGACGGCATCGTCCGCGATGCACAGTCGGAATCCGAGCTAGGCCAAGAACACGGGCAAGATGTTGCCAGTGGTATAGGTAAACGACTGTAGCGGCCTGTCGGCATGAACGGGACGGTTCATCATCGTGCCACACCGACGAGCCGAATCCTGGTTCGCGAGACTCCGTCCGCGTCGACGATGAAGAGCAACGGGGGTAAAGTTTAGTCGGAAGTGCTGCGAACCGGAGAAAGGCAACGGAATGAGGGAAGCCCCATCGGAGCGTATTTGCGGTTCGGTTCGTCTATCGCGGCTTTTCTCGTTCTCCCTTTGCACGTGGACGTGCGTGTATCCGTCCGTGCTGCAGGTTCCGGAGCGCTCGCAAAGACGGCGAGAAGCAGGAGGAAGCTCGATTATTGCCGTATTGTAGCGGGGTCAAAGCATTGACGTATTGTTGGCCGCAACTGGGCCGACGGACACAATGCCCGGCATTAATGGACTAATATTCTACGCCACAAAAGCAGCCGGCTTCCTCCTCGGTGGCGGTTAAGCGCGCGCGTGCACGCAGTCACCGTGCAACGGAATCGTTTCAACCCCCTTGGAGGGATCACGGAACGATTGCTCGGCGGTTCAGCGTTCACGATTTTATTTTTATTTTTTTTTTTTCCCTCGCCAACGGAGATCATAGAGGTAGGAAGTCGCGACGCGCAGCAGCCGAACCGCAAAACGCGGCGGACAATTTTCGGCGGCACGGTTGCGCGTGCAACGGCAGAGATTCTACACCCGGAAATCAGTAGGCATATAATTGTTACGGTGAAACGCGTTGCATTATTGCGACGCGGTTTGGCCGTTGTTCGCATCGAAGCGGTCTGCACAGCTTCACCCCCGGCAAGCCTATTGTTCCGCAGACCTGCCACTCGCGTTCGTTGCACGGACTCCGGTCGCATGCAGAGCGGGCTTTTAACTCTACGTTTAGGTTTGTCAACTCGAGCAAGAGTGAGCATTGATTTCTCGTTTACAGGCACAACGCGGGACCGGGCTGGCGTGAATTCAAGCTTCCAGCTGGCCAAGTTTTCGCAGAAATGCTACACCTTGCCGAAGTGCTTGCATATCGCGAATCGACTCGGATGCACGGGGGCGTCACTCCCCAAAAAGGATTACGAATCCAGCGATTCATGATCCCTCCTGCGCTGCTGAAGGGGAAAGAGCGCGTCTCTTCACGCGTGTACGTTCGTTCGAATTGCGGACAGGAGACAAAGGCGAATCGCTGCGACAAAGACGGTCGTACATACGGAACGTCGGAAGGAATCGCGATTATCCGTCGTTCTCCTAGCCGGTCGTTTCCGCGGTTGATAATTGCGTTCGTGAGATTTCACTGCAACGGCGAACGCAACGAGGTTGGCTAGACGGATAAGGGTCGAAGTGCCGTGCGGATGGAGGGTAGAAGGGTAGAAAAGGGACGGGCGAGTGTACGAGGTACACGGTAGATGGAAGGCGAACTTAGTTCGTAGAAGCCGGATATGTGACGCCACTTCCGCTCGCAAGTTGAACTCGGCCACGAACCGGTCGTGCACGTAGATGTACGGCTACAGCCCCCGAGCTACCGGATTAATTCGGGTTCTCGTTTTTATCCGATTATACGAGTTTCCAAGACCGCGTTTCCAGATTATCCCGGGAGTTCCTTGAGAAGAATAGTTGGATCTGCTTGCAAGTTTTGAGATGAAAAAGCAATCTGTTGGTTCTGGATGTAGCTCGGTGCTCGGCGTGTGCTTCCTGTTCCGCGCGGACCGAAACGAGTATGTTTTTTTTTTCATGCGAACGCGGAGATGACACATGGTTGATGCTATCCGCTTCTTCTTTCACGAGGATTATCGTAAGACGCGCGCACGCGTGAGAAGGCTTGCAACTATGGTTCGACGTAGAAGCGCGTCGATGAGAAAAGATGAAGTTACGGGAAAACGATGGAAAGTCATTTCGGCTCGCCCACTCTCGCTCCTCGCGGAACGCCGTTCATCGTATTTATAGGGCGGACTCCCTTTTACCCGGTCTTTTTTTTTTCTCTCTCTCTCGACGCATACGCTGCCGTTCCGATACAACTATCCTGTGAATGCGTGCCGTGAAAGGCGTCGGGTGGAACTCCATTACACAGGGGTGAACGAGTTCCTTCGGCTCAATCCCGTGGCCTCTCACCTCGTCTGCTCTGTATGTATGTATCTCTAACGACTAAGGTTAGTCGGCGAATAAAGCAACCGGATATTAGCGTACCTGCCAGCGAAACACCCTTTCCCTCCAGAACACTTATATCCCCGGTACACGAATCCGCGTTGAAGCAGCTAACATTACAATTCCGAGGAACGGTTCGCGCCTCGACCCGCTTATTTCTTTTTACTTCGCAACGTTGCTAGGAAACTTGTATATTAGTAAAGGGAGCGTGGGGAAAAAGAGCGCGGAGAAGGTGATGTGTAGAGAGTGACAAGATCCAAGAGGAGACTAGTATTTCAAGGCATCCTCGAGTGTCAGCCGTGGTTACGGAGCGGTAACATCGTCTTACTCCGAAACCTCCGGTAAATTCCAACCACTCCCGTGCAACAACCTTCGCCTTTGCAAATAGAGCACAAGACTCTCCTTGCGACTTCGATGTCGCAACGAATCTCGTGTAGCCGGGTTTAGGCAAACAAGTTCTATCATCGAGCTAAGCGCTACCTACGCCGAAACGGCGATGCGAATGCAAGTAACCAAAATGGCAAACGAACGTGCGCGATGTAATTTATAATGACTCGAGACTTTCGATGACTGTTAATAAGCATTTCACGCGCGCGAACACGACACGAATGGCTGGTTCAACCCTCGCGCGTGGACAAAGTAGCTTTATCCGATTGGATGACCGCCAAATAGCGTGCGCGAGGTTAGCCCCTTCGCTCGTTTCGCTGTACGAAGAGAAACGAGCGAGCGTAGTTCATTTAGCGCGCGCGCAACTGAGGAAAAATCGCCAGAGCAGGGTGGAGGAGAGGATAAAGATTAACAGAGGAGAAGGTCCGAACACAGAGATAGCTATGTATTTTCCATATAGGGAGAGCCTGCCAGATTTTGTAATACGTTCTCGCTATCCAGTTGCGCGCGACGTACGAGTATTAATGCAAACTTTTGCCTCGACCTGCATACATTTGATTTTCGAAACGAAGATTCCTCGGGGGCGGTCGACAAAGAAGGGGGCCACGCGCCTTTTCGAGGGGCAAAATTGAGGGTTGCCAGATCCACCGTCGACGCACCCTGGCATCAATTGTATTTTTATGCGCGGCACCGTGTGTTCCCATACCGAACAGTTTCGACGAAGTTTTAGCATATCCGACGGAATCCTTGTAGAGCTACAAGAGTGGTCAAGTGGCGAACAAGAACGAGCCAGCTTCCATCCCCCCCCAGGACCGTTCGGGAGAATAAAGAAGCAGTGTCGTTTTTAACGAAAAAGGGGGCGCAAGCAAGGCGTGTATAGCGCGAGCAATAGGAATGTAATAGGTGAGTCTGGCGGCGAGGGTGGCGGTGTTGGATATTTCGGAACAGACGTGCACGGAGCGTCAGTTATTTTCTCGTTGGTCAGACTCCAGGGTAAATTTCGTTGAATTCGTGCACGAAGCCAGGGTCGACCCGGCCGGGAAGAAAAAGCAACAAGGGGATGGGCGGAGGTAAAAAGAACGAGGAAGAGCAACGGCAAGAAGCGGGAAAGAAGGACGAGAACTGCGGGGAACTTTCAACCGCTCCGCCACGTTATTTCCTGGCGCTATCAAAAGCTAGTTTACAAATGCTGTAGCAGCAACAACGACGATCCACCCTCGCGCTGGCGTTTCAAGTCCCTGTTAACAAAGCAGCGATCCAACGGAAAGTTGCCCGCGCGTGGTCCTCGCTTACGAAACGCCTGAAGTGTTCGCGTCCCTGAATTAGCGAACGGCCATTAAAAGGGATGACGCTACCGAAGGTTTCCGGCACGGGAATAGCAGGATTTTTTTTAGTACACGGCAATTAGTGCACCGTTTAACGGGCACACATCGGCAAATCGTGCCCCGTTACCCGTTGCAGAGTGTCGGAAGAGCCTGTAACTTCGTGTTCCCTGTTCGTTTGCTTAAACGATTCGCCTCGCTGTACGGAATCGCACCAACTTCGAGTAATAATCGTTCTCACGAATTCTTCCCGCTTCGCTGCGGCCGTGCCGGGGACTGAATACAAATTCGCATGGAACATTCGCTTGATTCGTTCCGTTCTCTGGTCGCATTTCAGCTGATCAAAGCGCTTAACGGGCGTCCAAAAATACTCGTTACAAAACGAAAGGATGAAGTTTTCTTTGCCAGCGGACAAAAGCGTCTGTGCGAGCACGAAGTCGTCCGCCGGTCGGCAACGGCGGCGCGGGCTGCTAACACTTTTCGACCGGGAACTGGGAAACCGTATCTGTCCGTTCTGACATTTATCAGACGCCGCGGGGAAACCGAGGCAGACTCCAATCCCCTAAAGTAAACAATAATTAATAGCAGCTCTTGCGGTGGTTAAGTGAGCCTTCGGTACTCTCCGGATCGTTGTCGGTTCGCTGGTAAACTATGCAACCTATGGCCAGTGCCGCGGTCAGTTTAGATTTTTCAGAGGAAACAATATCTCGTTAAAGCGAGAAATATTTCTCGAAAACTCGAACGAATCGGGTAAGAAATAAAAGAAGGGCGCGCGAATGGGGGCGGGCCGAACATGAAAATCCGTTTAGAAATGATAGAAATTGGAAACGAGCTGAAAGCCGGAGGCATGTACTTTCGCATTGTCGCAAATTGCGCTACGTGTGCGACGTATGTACGTCAACCTGGTCCGACGTACGCGTGTACACACTTGATTACGGTAATACGCGCATAATCCTCTTAGGGTAATTGGTAGGAAGCTACCTAGATCCGTCGCCGTTTCTCGATCCCCGTTGCGACCATCGCTCGGACCTACCAACCAGTCGATCAAGAAAGTTTTCCAACGCCCCATGGAGAAAACCGCGTCGCGATCGGTCTCTCGACTTCTCTGCGGAGCAGCTAATCCACTTTGGTGTTCGAACAAAAGACTGCTTCGTGTCGACGTTCGCAGAGGAGAAAAGAAAGCCGGTCCGAAACGCGCGAAGGGGGATTTTGGAAGATTGCCGAAGGAAGTAACGAGTATCGGCAACTGATTCGTTTCTATTCCAACGGCTCTTCGAGACACGGCAGGAGCGCATAAATTCGTGCGATCGCTGGTGCGGCTCTCGAGCGATCCTTTCTAATCGTGACGGGGGGGGCTATGGTTGGTGCGGTTTCTGTTGTAATAACAGCCACGAGGCACGTCCAGCGGCGGAGGAGCTCTTCAACGTTTTCTCATAAAGCGTCGGGCGGATTGGCCGCACCGGAACCAGCCGACGGAGAAAGAGGAAACGAAGGCTAAACGAGTAAAGAGGCAACGGAACGTATGGGTGGTAGCGGCCAAAAGGAGGGAGAAGGAACGTGATACCCTTTGGAGAAAATAGGAAAACCCAAGAGGCGGTGGGTGCGGAATAAACCAGGGAGGAAGTAGCACGGAAAACCGCGGCGCACCGTGTCGAGTTCAAGGGGGCACCATGGAAAGAAAAGAGAGCCGAGCAGCGCGTGGGGTGGGCGTAACCTCTGGCACGCGATCTAGGGAACGTGGGTTTGTTGGCGTGTCGAGTAGGAACTTTACCGGCTCCGTATTACCCTACATACTAAGCCATCGTATCCTGACCAAGCTATCGCGATACGCCGCGCTATTTCACGCGACACTGTCCAAAACCGCCAGACTCGAAATTCAATCATTCCACTTCGAAGCAAATCGGTCCTTAGGCTCCCTTTTCCTATGGCATCGATACGCGACCCACGTTTCGATTTCGGTTTGTCCCATTAGCGAAGATAGGCAAGCGTTAAGGGGAGCGGGTTCCATGAGAATAGGTGGACGGACATGTGTACGGGTTGAACGTCCGCGGCTAAAATGTCCAGGCTAAGATCCAATCGATACAAACTAACCTACTTCTGGCGGAACTTGTTAATTGGGTTTAGCTAGCTACAAGTGGACAAGCGTTGCTGGCTTCGATTTCTCCTCCAACGCGTCCGCGGCGCGGATCGAATCGATCCTGAAAATCGCCGGCGAAACGGCGACGAGCAACGCGAAAAAGATGAACCTTTGAGAGAGCGCGTCATTTTCAAACATCTCTCGGCGGCGCTATCGTTTTTAGCGACACGATATCCCTGCGATTTACGATACTCCTGTCATTACTGTCGTTTTAGATCACGCACTCTGTTAAATCGGCACACCGCGCGCGGACGAATGCGACAGCGACGGACCGACTATCCGCGTGCAATTTGCCATCGGTGCCCGGCCGGCGCATCTAATAGAAAATCTCATAAAACGCGCATCGGGGATGAATTATTATACATATGTGATACGGGGGGGGGGGGGGGGGGGGGGAATGATTCGCGTGAGTAACGACCGTATAAATCGTAGGTGAGCGCGTGCGACACACCCGGAAAACAATAAAATCTATATTTTAATCTGCGCCCGGCCATCCTCGCGAGAGCATCCCCCGTCAGGAGAATCCCTCCGCGAGATTGGTCCGCGAGGGATGAGAAGCTGGCGGCTGGTTTCGGGACGATCATTTATCATGGACACAGAGGGTTTCGCAACGCACGCCACGAGGGATAAAACGCGTAATTTCCCTCCTTTCTCTTGTATCTCTCCTATCTTCGTTACCCTGATGTATCTTAATTAATTCACTATTATCAAGATAACGAGGGTCCGATCAAAGACATTCAACAGAAACTGAGAAGCTGCGGAGCTCCTTCCCGATAGGAGTCAACGACCTAATCTTTTCTCCGTTTATCCACGATCAACCGGTCCATCATTATCCGCTGTCACGTTTTTCCAATTAAGTGGGAACGATTTGCGTCTACCTTCGTAACTCTCGAGGGTCCACCAGAGATTCCGTTCCTCCATGACTTAAAAAGTTCGATCGTTAAGACGCTCGACGATTGTCCTTTGCTAAGGGATTCAATCTAATCGAACGATTCTACATTGCAGCGAGCACAATTTCCACCGTTCCACGGTCCTCGACAATTCGCAAAAGATAAAGGCGAGCCCCGTACGTGATCTTGCGCTATGCGGCGGCATCGTTCAACTCGATTGTGCATGCGTACAAGTGTGGGAAGAGAAACCACGAGCAACCAAATCTATACCAAAAGCGCTAACCTAGTTTGCCATACCATAACGATCACCGCTTAGCCAAACTACCCCCGCGTATGGCGTGCCACAAATTTCGATGAGAACGAATCGATTTTTCAGCCGGTCGAAACCGGCAAAAACCTTTCCCGACGAACGAGCGGCACGTCCCGGTCGAATGAAATTTTCCGCGGAATTTAAGCGGGTGGAAGGTGGCTTGAAATACTTTTTTCGCGTAATTTCTGAAGCTGATCTTTAAATTGGATGACGTTTCCGCGGAGTGAAGTAATTAACGTTACGATGGTTCTCGTCGAGGTACCGACGAAATCGCCTCTAGAAAGGAGCTACAGACACTCGAGCATAGAAGATTGGTTTCCCGGGAATTTAGTTACGAAAATAGGAACGGGTCCTTATCCGTTTAATTTCGGGCCGGTCAGGCGAGTGTTTGGAACGTCGAGCACCGGACGAAACGTTTCGATCTCGGATATCCCGTTCCTGTACCATCTAAACGCCCGACTCGCGTCCAATTTTTGACCCGCTCGGACTCGCCCGGGGCAGACGGGAAACTCGATTCGGGTTTCGCGCGGTGGCTCTTCCCGTGGAACACGTAGAATTTTCGCCCCGCCTTATAAAACTGCAATTAGCTCGAGTACGTGACTCGTCGTGAACGACGGTGCCGTTGACGTCCTAGTTCTCCGACGTACACGAAAACGTTCGATCGAGACTGGCACGAGCCACTGGAAGTTGGCACTCAATTCGTCGAGTTCACAGTTTAGCGAAATTGCCAACCAAAGCTGAGATACACGGGTTCAGAAAAGCCCTATACATTGTTCCAGGGACTGAGAGAAACGCTTGTGGTGTAACGGCATCGGAGTATCGTTAAATGGATCTAATCAATACGGAGGTAGACATAGAGAGAATAGCGGGATAAACACCCGGAGAAGGTTCTTTTATCGTCGACAAAGTGGAAATGGCACCCTAAGATTTGCAGTCCTCGCAGTCGGAAGGGGAGGAAAGCGCGCGGTTAAAGTCCACGATAAACTCCCCTCGGTGGCCGAGAGGAAGGGTACGCGAGAGATCCGCAGAAGGAAGAAGAGAAGCGCAAAACGTACCCAAGGCAACCTAGATGGACTGTTAAGATAAGAACGCGAAGATTCCGCGGGCGGAAGTGGTGCTGGGAAAGGGAGGAGGGCTGGGAACGGACCGTAAGGGTCAACCGCGTACAAGCCAGAGCGTAATTTTCGTTCGGTAAAGATTCTTTGCGAACAACTCGCGGATAAGCCGATTTCGCAGCTAACTTCCGTGGGAATTCGGCAAGGCAAAAAGTCTTTCGGCGCGCCTGAGGCTTACGCTCGCGTGTGTCCCCGATGACGGAGGGTCTGGATTTTCCTGTCGCTTTTTGGGCGAATGAAATGAAACTCTTACCGCGCGGCCGTTACATTCACTTCTATCTTCGGAAACGAGCAGTTGAGTACGCGTTTTACGGAAAAGTATCGGGCTGTAAATTTCCGGAGAGACATTCGTTGCTACCTACGCGGAACAAAAGTGCTGAACAATCTCGAACGATGGATCGTAAAAATATAGTGGAGCAGGAGGCGCAAGCCTTCCTCGGGATACCCCGGTCAAGGTGCATCAGGTGCGAATCGCTTGCTACGCTTGGCTTAATGCACTCTCGCAAACGTCCTTCCCATTCGATTCTTCTCCGGAGATTATACGATCGGTTCGCTCTACATTTCGAAGTGCGCGGAAGCTAAAAGAAGAAAGCGTCGCCCCGGCCTCGAGCATTGAAACTCCTCGAAGCATAAGAAATCGTGCCGCGACTGGATTTATTAGCTTTAAGAATGAAGAAAAAAGGTCCGCGTTATTGATCCGCCCGGCCGCGGGGAGGTTTCTTCACGGAGAAGCAAACCGCGGTGTCCGCGAGGAAACCTCAGCGATGAAATTCCGAGACAGTAGCCGTGCATTTCATACTGGAAGTACAATGTCGAGAGAGCTGCTAAGGGCTGGCACGAGCTAAACACGAATGAGGAGAGGATAGAAAAGATGCACCGTGCCAGGGGAGGAAGAGCAGCGTGAAAAATAGACGCGATGTAGAATTGAAAACGCAGCCGATACGCGCACGGGTGCGCTTTGGGGCTTCGATAATCCATTCCAGAGGAAAACGTTGACCCCGTTGCTACGTCTGAAGTGTCTTGCGTAGAAAAGCTGACAGAATCGTGGAAAAGTACGAAAGAGAAAATCTAGCAATTGCTTCCCTTGAGTTGCAAATCGTTTTTAGTTGCCAAAAACCACGAAGGGTCGTAGGCGATGACAAGCGAATATCTCTAGAAAGAAAAGGAACCTTTTTTTACCATTGAAATTATCTATCGCGATATTGATTCCAGCCTGTAAGGATCTACGGTTATTATGGCACTTATTGCGAATTATGATGCTATGCGGAACGACGACAATCGCGTTCCGTCCATACAAATGCGACTACGAAAGGGCTCCGGAAGCGTGTGCTGCCTACCTAGCCGCCTTCCTCCGCACTTCTCGAACCCCATTATAATGGCAATCGATAAGTAACCCGCAGTAATCGTACGTGCGGTTAATGGACCTATTTAAAGTACAGGGCGCGATACGAAATCAAGCCAAAGCAAAGTTGCCACGGCCGTGGGAGCCGAGGGTTAATGGGAATTCAAGGAAAAGCTGTAAGTTTGGATCGTGTTCGCCGAAAAGAGAGTTCGTTGGGATGTAGGGAAAATTGGCAAGATCGAATTTCGAAACGAAAGTCGAAGAGGGTTTCCATATACTGGTATTGGGTTTCATAAATTCTCGAGTTGCCGCGTTGCGTTCACCTCTGTGTTTGTCGATACAAACTTTGCCAAAGCAGACTGCAGCCGAGCTGCGAATAGACAAATGGATCTGGAAACGACGGATTGATCGTGCTTCTTTGGAGTCACATTTTAGAAAAAGAAACGGCACAGCGGCGAAACGTTAATCTTACTCGACGACAACGGTTACCCCGGCCTCTTTATTTTCCAACTTCCGTCTCAGGCCGCATCTCCCGCGAGATCAGCATCCCTTCGTTCAACCCTCGGCAAATGGCAGTCCCGGCGAAAGGCAGCGATCCATCATAAATTTAATATTCGAAATTTCAGGAATGTTCCACACACTTTGGGAGCCATCCGTTTCGAGGGACGATATAAATTCGCCCGATAATATACTGGCAAGTGCAGTTAATCACGATGCAAACTGAAAATCAAGTTTTTTTTTTTTTAATTTTCACCAAGCGCATCCGCAAATTTCTCAATGACTTAAGAGAAGCTTACTTCTCCACGAGAATTACCCAAGCGAAATGTTTCCCTTTTCCTTGGCTCTTTCACGCGTTGAAGCTTCCCTCGCGAAAGGAAAAGAAACGATGCTAAAATAATCTCCAACGGGGCAAAACGAATAATTACGCTTGTACGTTTAATGAATCAAAATGTCACGGGCTAGAACACACGAATTTCTGCTCACGGATTAGTCGTAATTTTCGAGACCGCGGAACTTTGCATTTTCCACGTCGGAGAACTGCATAAGTGGATTGTAAATTTGTTCCGTCAATACTATTATCCTTTGATTAGCGCGCTCCTCTCGTGACACGTCGCCCACGCTAATTTCCTGGGGCAAAGGGAAAAAGATACGTAGGCATTTCTGCCAGACGATAAAATGATTATGCTCGAGATAAAGTATCGCAATTTACGTAGTGATTTCACGCGAACCTAACGATTTAAGGAAATGATTTAAGGAAAGCTTTCCGCAACGTCTCATCTCCTTGCAAAACATGCGAATACGTTTTCACTCCGAACGCATAACTTTTCGTGACACCTATCCCCCGACATCGAATCAAACGCGGTTTCAGAAACGAGCAGGAGCCACCGGGAGGAATGTCTTAAACTTTTCAACGTCACCATTGGACGACGAGAAAAAGTAGAGAAATGCTTCCGATGCTATTCCAGTTTCGTGCTTACGAAACGGGCAGGTGGATCATGCATATGCAATGTAATGCATTTACGCTTCTCATTTAATAGCTGCTACACTACAACAACTCGAGATAACAACTCCTTTGTACAGTATAGCGGGTACACGCGTTTTTATTCGCAAAGGAGCGGGTGCAACGGCGACGCCTACTAACCAAATTCTCATCCGCTCCCAAAATCCCTACCAGTTAAATCATTTTCTTCGTCCATTTGAACGAAGACCCTTCTTTCTCTACCACGAATATATGTATACGTCAATTACATTGATTTCGCGTGTGCAGGCGTATGTCCGATGACACTTGGAACTGGATGGGAACAGCGAACTGCACTTCGGCTCCCCATAAATTGTGCTCCCAACGAAGGGGAAAAAACAGAGGATAATAAAAAAAAAAAGGAACGAACGAAAACCGTTGATACGTTCACAACTGTCGACGTCTTGGTTGGTCACCCTCGAAAGTTACCCCCATCGCGCTGCGCGATCTCTGACGTTCGAAAAGCTGCCTCGAATATCCAGCGAAGCCGTTCCTTCCATCCGTTCTGTTCAAAGAGCGAAAAGCAATTAGAAATCGATTCGCAAGACGGAGAAGTGAAACGGATCGAGCATCCAGGTTGTTTGTCGAAGCCAAGGAAACTCCGGGGAGTGCGCGGGCTGTGCGTGCACGCGTTTCCTGTTCGATTCCATGAGAAAATCAGTTTAACTTGTGAGCGAACCTTTGCCGTCTACCACGGCTAATCCCGGATCCGCAAGGAAGTTGACGACGGGGGTGTAAACCCGAGAATGTTGCGGCTAAGCCATCCTTCCCCCCCGCCCCCCCGCCGGATCTCTTCGTACGTTTTGGTCGCCATCGGTTAGCAGCGTTCGGTGCGATACCTGCTGCGAGTCTAGGCCAACCTCCGGCTTATCCCGACGACACTCGTTCGATACCGTAAAAGCCTGCGCGAGGGGGTGGACAGGAAGCGAGAACGAAACGGTGGAGGATGCGCTCGAAGACGGGGGGGATGTTGGTGGTTGCAGGCTACCCTGCCGTCCACCACTCAGCGACCTGCCAGCCATGGATCGCGGAGGACCCCCCCGTCGAGGTCCCATAAAATAGCTCGAGTAACTTTTTTACTTTATCACTTGCTGACCCTACCGCGAGCCATGTCGATGTATCTGCGAGCACACCCATACACACACACCCCCGCGTACACCGATTAAAGCATCTTCCCCTTAACCGCGAGTGCACGCGACTTTTTGCTTAAACCTCGCACCATACCTTAGCCGTTCGTTATTTAGAAAGTCGGCAACGTTGATCGGGTCACACGTTAACAATTTAGCCACGCACGCTGGAAGCTTACAGACGAACGAGGAATACAAAATTTCAGCTGCAGCTCTCGCCGGCTTTTTTGATTATCGGGAAATTAGAGGGCGCGCGAAATTTCGTACGGGTCGAGCAAAATGCGAAATGACATTACAAAATTGCGCAACAGTAGGATGACACGTAGAGTCACGTTTTGTTGGTCGGGTTGCTTTTTGCTTATCGATCACACGTCACCTTCTGACCATACCGCCGCGCGATAGGCTTTCACTATTCTTTTTTTCCCTTTTAGGGGTGTTCGCCCGCTTCGCCCCTACAACTGTGTCCTGTCAATTACCGATAAAAGCGATGCAATTGAAAAACCTATTGCAATGATAACGGCTGCGTAAAAAAAAAAATGTGGGCACTTGAAACTGAAGTAACTCGCGATTATTATCGGAGCTGTCGCGTATCAATGGTCGGACGATAGATTTAGGTGGCAGCCAAAACACGATTCCCGGTACTTCTCGAGACGCGTAGCGACAGAAGCAATGGTACGAATCGGAAACGAAACGGCTGAGAAGCACGGGAAGGAGACGTGGTCGCAGGAGGAAAAGATAAATAGATGGATAGACAGGGAGTCGTATCCGGTAGCGGAGCGTTCGTTCCCGCTATCCCCGAGGATGATTTTTCGAGAACGCGCGACAGCAAGCGAACCTCCGAGGAAATCTTCGTGCTCGACCTCGGCTATTTCCCTTTTCGCGAGGCAGACGGGACAGACAGGCCGGATCTGCATTAACTATGGATTCCGCTCATCCTACTCATCCTTCTTTCGAGATTCTTTTCGCGGTCTCTATCTGTATCGTTCCTCTTTCACGAGCAGCCGCTTGAACCGGCAATGAGACGAGCGGCAACCTTCCGTGGCACGGGCCAACGGAGAGACACGCGCTATCGGGCGGAGCAAAGCGAACGAATTCCAACACCGGCTGATAGCGACAACGGATTTTTCTCTCGAGCATACCGATGCATCGAGACTCGGCTAACCGAAATCGAGGCAGGTACAACCACGTATCGGCATGAAACCGAGAAGCTCCGTCGGGAAAGGCGATTGGCTCGAGGCTCGCGTACAACTCAACAAAAGTCGTTTCACTCCCCGTGGGATTATCCGTCCGAATTCTACCTTTGATCGAAGCCACGCGGCGTTCGTGAAAATTTGCAAACACGATGCTGTTCATTCTGCGTGAGATCCACGGACCTACGCGACGTAATTAATTGCCTGAAATCCGAGGACCGCGTCGTGGTCATCATTTTGGAATCAGCATAAAGCTCGGCTGAATTAGCGAGTATCGAGGCGACGGATTACCGTGTAATGATCGCGATTACCAATGCGACTCGAGTCAATGACCGCGCCTAATTCATCATCGCATCGAAATTCAAGTTGCTACTCGAATCGGGGACGCGATCGCAGTACTCGGGCGAAATGCAACAAGACGGACAACAACAGGCCCACGGAGGCGTTCCCCTCGTCTGTCCGTCGAATTCGTTGCGCGCAGAGTCTCTTAGTGTCCAAAGGAAAAAAAAACGGGCAGACGCCGCTTCCATTGGGCCAAAGAGCCGGTCTCTTCGGAGCTCTTCTCGTTCGGCTGCGATCCATGCGGTTTGCCCTACGTTTCCAACTACGGGCGAAACGATTCGACGACGCCCGACGCGATATATCTGTGGCTTTTACGAGCCGCTTAAAACGCAACGAATAGCAAACACCAAACTTAATAGCACACGGTCACCGACGCGCGCCAATTCGTCGCGCACTAAAACTAAATGCATCGGAAACGTTTATGCTTGTCCCGTCCGTGCGCGTATGCATGCTCCGACGTTACGCGTTTCATCGCGTCGCGCGAACGCCTGTTACTTGACCGCGGAGCAGCTTAAAGCACGCGTTACTATTCGCTGCACGAGGGCTTTCTAAGCGCACGACTACACCGTGATCCTTTTGATCACCGTCGTCCCTCGCGCAATTAATTATTTTACAGATCTGCCGAGGCATCGATCATCTTTCTATCGCGCGGCTTTTCGCGACGAAGCGATGCAAGAAATATCAAATATATCGTGTGAACACATTCGACTGAGTTCGTCGAACGGCTAGCTATCTAGAATTCGCAAGAGTTTACAGCTGTGACACACAGTTCTTCCGCACTGATATCGGGCACAATATCACCACACGAAGAGTCAGATTTTCGAAAATATACAGTCCATGAAAATGTTCATTCAATGTTCATGAAAGTCTCTGGAAAGAAATTGGATTTCTCTGGTCGATTACTCACCACCATTTTGCGCGATAATCGGGTCGATAGCCACCAACAGGACGAGGAAGATAGGAGTCATATTGACCACCCTCTTTCCCGTCTTCTCTCGATCACCCGTGATCACTGCACACTTAATACCACCGTTGCAGCGTTCCACCTATGAAAAAAACAAATCACCTTCGTCATAACATACCACCTTCACTGGGCTGCGCCGGCTGGGGGTGGGTCTTCGTTTAGGCGAAGACGATCATTCGGATCCACGGCTTCCGATCGATGGGGCAAGAGATCAGGACGTGGGGTGGTATTCGTTCTCGAGCAGTTTGATAGCACTATCTATAAAATTCGCGGTGAAGGCGGCCCTGTCTTCGCTTGCGAATTATCGCTAACTACTGAGACCTACGTGCTCCGTCGATGGGACAATCGACAAGCAAAAGGAAACCGGAAACGCTCGTTCAGCAAGAATCGAATATAATTATCGACAAGCGCCATTTACCACCGACACGACATTCTGCACTCGTGGAAACGAAAATCTCGCGGGTATTCTCGTGCACGGAGAAAGGAAAGGGCGGCAATTTTTTCGCGAACATCGTTAACGATCGCACACTCTCCTTCCTTCGACGAATTCGAACCGAGTCATCCAACGATTTCCACTCCCGCGATGGCGCGATGCATTCTTCCCCGTTGCCTGCACGATCGTAGCAAGATCACTTTTCTTGAGAAACAATATCGTCGACCTCGTGGGTCAACACACTCCTATTCCGTTTTTTTCCCCGTCGATCCTCCAGCCTTCACGCTTGTTAACGAATCTCCGTCTATCTTCCTGCGGCGACTCCAATGGTGAACGCGAATAAAATATATCAGACCATCTCCTCTCTTCGCCCTTCTACACCCAACAGAATGCCGTTAGCATTCTTCCATGCGTGCAATTTCAAATCTGGACTCTTTCTTCCGATGATTCCACGACCATTCCATATTTTTCTCCGTCCTTCGCAGTGTGCTCACCGTGCTCCTTCAAATTCCCGCTGGATTTTCCATTACATGTTCTCGCGTGTTGACCTCAAACTCTCTTCATCCCTCTCCCTGCAACTGGCGATCACCGAATTCCCCTTCATCTTATCGTTCTAAATTCCTTCGACTAAGCTACTTTCTTCCCATTTTCCTGTGCGCTGCATGATGCTTCTCAAGACAGCACGCTTATGACACAGTGCACATAATCTTCGAACAAGTTACTGGATTCTTGAATTTTCACGAAGCGGAGTTTGCAACGGAACCGGATACAAATTTTGTTACTTTCCACGTGCGTTTACTCCGTGTTGATACTTGGGTACTTTGTATTTAGAGTGGCCGAGCTGCAGCGTCTCTGTTCATTGGCTGTTTATACCCAAAACTTCCACGTGAGAGATTTCGTTGCTTTCTCTTGTCAAAAATATCAGCGACGCAAACGATATTGTGTGCTCCAAGAATTCGTGACTCCCAGCGAATACTTGTAACGTGACCACTGCGAATTGTTGCACGATCAGAACGAAGGCGAGTAGGAAGACACGTGGGAATCTTGTGCCGCACACAAACACGCACATACACACAGGGTTAAATTGTAAAACAGCTAGCAACTTTATGGGTTCACGTTAAAGGAAGTTTTCTGATCGCGCGCTGCGGCCTGACTGACTTATCCCCATACCCCCGACGATACCCCCTCGACACTTACGCTCGCACGCCGCGCAAGCGTCGCATCCCCACTAACAAGGCTATCAGAATACGAAACACCTATGAATTCGCGCCAGGTAAAATTCTCTATGATTTTAATTATCTTCTTCCCTCTGGGATTGGCTTGCTCGAAAATGCAGATACAAATGAGTTCTGCTTGCGAGTTGACGCCGACTCTGCGACGCGCTCCCCATTGAGCAACGAAAAGAAGGGTTAATCTTCCGTCGTTCTTCATGGGGAGAAATCAATTACAAAAGCAATACATTCTGCCTTTTGGAGGAAGGAATATATCGCGGAATGTGCAGGTGATGCAAGAAAAAGAAGGAAGCGAAAAGTAGCGATGTAGGGGAGGGTAGTTTCGGCGCTGGTTTGAACGGGACGCATGCGTTCCGCGGCCGAGTGGATGTCCGGGGTAAGCTGCCGCCGTACTCTGGCCGACGTATCGCAGTTTCTAGCTCGATGTTTGTCCGCGTGGTACTCCCACGAACGGTGGTGCTTGTGCTGACCACGAGGGTTGCTGGGACGCGGAACGTCCGCAGAGGGTGCACGATTTCAACGCCTTCGAGCGAGGAGAGGATGCGCAAACACGCGAGTCGCGGACGGGCAACTTGTACGCGAGGAAGAAAGTATATCGATACATTTCGCGACGCGATCTTCGACGCTTGCGCTTCTCGACCGTCGAACGGAAACTCGCTGCCAAGCATTTTTTTTCTTTTTCCATCCTCGACACCAAGTTCGAACCCCCTTCTTCGTCGTGCGACCCCGCACAAGTTGGAAGGCCCCTGGGAACATGACAAGCTTCCACCCGACGAAGAAACCCTCGTCGACAACGTGATACTCTTTTCGAGGGGGTAAGTGGTCACCCATGTGTACTTTGGAACGCTATCCTCTTTCGTCTTTCTCCTTGCCGTCCATTATTAACACGTCGCGGGGGAAACGTATCGATGGAATTCTTTGCCCTCCCGATACCGACACGATCGTAATGGAAACGAACGATCCAATGCAATTCGTGCCTGCAATTTCCTGCGCGATATAATCGCTCGATGTTTATAATATTTAGCTGAAAGCAATCTACTTCATTCGCGGTTGGATAGCCCCATTCTTGTTTATGCGCCTCCACCAATTCACCCCTTTAATACCAGCTATCGTCGCTCTCATCACACTGGGCCCCTCGAACAAAGTACGCCACCTCGCGCTCTTGGTATATTGAACGGGCACTTGCGAACGTACCGTACACTTGCAAGTGGTACATAGAATCGAATTACTTTCGCTTCCAATTATCGAACCCGCTAATTTTTTTTCAGCAAATATTACACGAACGCCGCCCCTCCGTTCCTCTTCCCTTTTACAACTATCGATTACGACTTGGCGAGCAAAGAGTGGAAGCGACGAGGCTAATTAAATTATCAAGCGCGCGACGATAAGACTTTCACAGTCAGACGATTAGGCATTACGGTTTCATAATAACCGCCTGCTCGCGACGATGTTATCGGCAACGGGAAAACGAGAAACGATAACGCGATTATTCTGATAATTTGCGTTCGCAGCTTTGCGTGGAAACGGATGACGATCGTCGTGGAAAAGATATTCCAAAAGCGTCGAAATTCAACTTTTAGGGTTCGTCCGTCCCATCGATTTTTCTTTGAAAATAGAAGCACTTCTTATTCTCTATAAATCGGGCTGAAAATATTAAAAGAGAAACGAGCGAGCTGGTAGACTTTGAGTCAGAAATATAAACAGGTCAACGTAACGCGGCAACGGAATTGTTGAGGAGAACGGGGCAAGGACGAGGAGAAAAGACAAGAGGGAAGAAAAAAAAAAGAGAGAAGCTCCGTAGCGTATCTCCAGAGGGAAAAGCGTGTTCCTTTGCTCTCGGTGATAATAAAAAATTCCAAGGTACGCGTAACTTAATTTAATATCGCGGCCAGTGCAGCGTGACCCGATGATAAATCCCTCGGTATCTCAGACCGCGTCGTTCCCTCCTATTCTTACATTCTAAAATCTGCCTACTTTTTCTTGCTTTCGAACGAAAGATGATAGTTAGAATAAGAATGAGCAAGGAGGAAGCGGCTGGTTTCCAGTATGCGAGCCAAGTCTTGAATTAAAGCGCCCAGTATATAGAGGGGGAACTTCGAGAAATAATCTGTGCACTTTCCGTCATTTGCTGCACCATTTTACGGGCGATCATTGCAGAAACGTTCCACAGAGTCGAAGCTCTGTCATTGATTACTGTTCCTCGACAATGACGAGCAATAGGATATCGATTGATATTTGCACGCGTTATCCGATAACATTCACGATAGATTTTCCATGTTTATTTTTTTCGTTGTATGCGGTCGAACGCTTTGATCCGCTTACTCGGGATTACGCATTTATAATCTGAATTAATGCAGTTCTCGGACCTACAAAGGATCGAATCATCGGATTAAGTGTAATGCATTATTCCGTTTGCAACTGCGATTCAGCTACGCGACTCGAACTCGCAATAACGTCGCAATAATAGGGAAAAATGACTCTTGTTTCTCATTTGTTGTCCGTTTCACGGTTTTCATATTTCCCGTGCATCGTCGGCGGAATTTTTCGAACTTCCTGCATCCGTCGGTGCGTTCGCGGGAACGGGTCGAACAGAGCAAACGGACGAACTGTGTGCCGCTGATGCCGCGACGGCCATGTAAAACGTCACGGGACAATCGTAGTACATCGCGCACATTCTGCTAACTTATGAATAAACATTTCTTGGCGCCACCCAGTGGAAAATTACTCTCGGAAATGTCCTCCCTATCCTTTTGCAATCTTCTTTTCTTCATTTTCTACCTTCTCCGTTCCATGTATCTCTCTCCCCCCATTTTTTTCGGCCGCAGTCGTTCTTCCGTTCGCGTTCGACTGCTGAAATTTCGCGTGTCTTGAACAAATTCAAGCGTATACCGAGGGCAATTACATTTTGCATCGCGTCGTTCGTCGGGAGAATGAAAAGCTGTTGAATCGAATTCCCGGTACGCGATAAAACAATTTAGCGAATTTTCAACGATACCTCGGTGTTTATAATTTGTGAGTCGGGCTCGTTTTATGCGGACCGTTAGTTTGGCAACGGAAACCATTTCCCTGATTAATGTTTACACGATTTGTGTCGCGTTTTATAATTAGCTGATCGTCACGTTAATGTATAATACGTATGACGCACGCTGCATCCTCCTACGCTCGCAGTAAAAGTGACTGTGTCTCTCGCGCGCCGTCGATGTGCTTCTCTGTTGATTCACTAAACAGAGACTTTGGTAGTTATTTCGCGCTAGATCTGGTATAGCGGTAAGCAACATTCGCTACAAAATTCTGTTTAACGTATGTCCAGGGGTCGAATTGAAATGCTATTTAAACAATGCAATGAACCGGGCACCGTGTAAAAATTTAAAGGCCGCAGCATCGAATCGGTACACGTCACTCTCTCGAGGTGAATTAAGCGCCTTTCAATTAACCATTTCTGGGCGGGGTTAAACATAATTTGCCATTCAGCAATTCGTTAAACTGCTACTCTTGGTTTAGCTCGCCGATCATATATTTTCTGCGCAGCTAATTTATCGCCGTAACGAGTGTATACAACCCGTTGCTGATACAACATAAACCCGCCGCAGGGAACAAGTGAAAAATCAAGGTTCGCTAAAGCATGAAATTGTTTCCCTGTGTAAGAAAGAATCACAGGCACCCTGTGGGTGGGAAAAGTTTCCGAAATCATTCAGCTATGACGCTCCACAGAGCAGATACAATTAATGAAATATCCTTTAATTGAACTGCCGCCAATTAAACTTGAATTTTTAATGTAACCCCCTGACGAACGGTTATCGGTCATCCATTACTGAGAGAACGAACGGGGGGTGATGTATAAAAATGGCAAGGGCCGTCAGACATCCTTAAATGATTCGCGGGCCCCGCCACTTTTGTATACAACGATAGAAAGATCCACTCTGAACGGAGTTCTTCCATCGACGGTGATTCAAAGAAAAGCTGATTTCGCGGAGTGCTCGGAAAGGAGGATAGCCGGTAACGAACCTTCTTCCAGGGCGGGTGCTTAGATACGACGCGACCCGAGGCTGAGGCTGGGACCCGGAGCGGGGGCGAGAAAACGAACGGAGGAAACCGAAGACAGAGGACGAACGGGGCGCGGAAGGAATGAATATCTCCTGTCAAAGGCGACAGTAAGGAAATTTTCGCGGAAAGGAAAAATCTGTAGCTCGACGGGAGTAGTGCAGGGAATCCAATTGTCAGTGGCAAAGGGACCACGCGAGCCGAGCCAGATCGAGACGGATCGAAGTAGTCCAAAGTTTTCATGATCTCTACCGAGAGCGAGCTTTCCCTAAGGAGAAAAACTGAAGAGTCAAGTGTTCGCTCGGAGCGCATAGGTATCAGGTGCACCAAAACTGCCGACCGTCTCGAATTTTGGGTACGTTAACGTCAGGGTTCATCAAAATTTAACGTCAACCCCGAAAGTCTACCGCTCGAAAGTTCCCCGTTTTAGCAGAGGGTAGGATAAACGAGGCAATGTTTTTCTCTTCTATCTTGTAAACACAGATTAAATTGGACGCTTTGTTGCTATTTTATACGAACCGAAAAATTTTATCAAAATTGGTGGTCAATGAAATTTTTGGTTCATTACCTTTTCATACTCGCTAATAGATTGAACGGTTTTCGCCCGTGATGTCGCATCATTCGGTTAAAGTGGTGTTTCGAACTTCCGAACGATGGTAGGAAAATGTTTCGACGGTAATTCCAGCTAGGCTGTATTTAACGCGCACGCTTTCGGAACACCAGTTACCACCGCAATTATAAAATTGCCGCGATAAAACCACGGATGTGAATTTTTATTCGAGTTCGTTGATGTTGACGTCGGGCGTATTCAATTAATGATAACGATTGCGTATCGTCCGTGACGATGTCTAGAAAACTGTACGAGGCCCTCGTGCATGAATGTGCCTAAAAATGGCAAGCGTGCGTAAAAGATCTCCCTTGTGTACGCGTTTCCTTCCGCCGCGGCGTGAAAGGACGAAACACAGAAGTGGAAGTAAAGGGAAGTGGATGACGCTGAAATGGTAGCTCTTTCCCTCGTTTTTACGCATTACTCCATATTTCCTTTCTGCTTCTGCCTTTTATCTTTACTTCCATTCCTTCCGCCCCCGCCACCCCCTGTTTTCGCACCACCCTTTCCCTATCTCGCCTGCATCTCGTTCTCCCGTCGTCTCGACGTGTCACTTGTAACAAGACCCGACAACAATACTTCCCTTTCCTTTGTTCCGAAATTCTTTGCTCGGTCGAGGCTTTGTGTACTCGTCATCCGTATTAATTAAAAGTTTTTGAAGGCCCCTTCTATCCACTGCTAGAGCCTCGAAAATGCAGACAACAACGACTGCAACGAGCCATGGAACAACGTTCTACACTTTGCACCTCCGCTTCCGATCTCAATATTTTCCATTCGAATCATCCGAGGAACGTCGAGAAGAATCAGAATACCGAAGTGCTACGAACTTTAAATGTGACTGCTTAGCTGAGTGGTCAGTAGGAACGCTTCTCGTTACTCAGAGAATTTTTGGAGAATACATTGTTCTATGTATGTCCATTACTTGGGTGTAAATAAAGAAGATTCAGCCGAGCTCTTGTGCTTCGAGATCGCTTTATTTATGCATTTCAACTCTGTGCACTCTTGATGCATTCCAAAGTATTGTTGAAAGCCCGTTTCGCAAGACAATAACCATCAGCTCTTCGATCACTTTTCGAAAAACAACCCTGTCCTCCTCCGTTCTCTTTACTCGTTCACTGATCTTGTTTTATTTTTCCCATTGCATCTCCACCCCAACCCGCATCCTACGTCAACCGATCCCGAGCGAAAACTCTAATGGAATTGTTCCATCGAACGATATCCTGTAGCAACTCTACATTTTTCATCGAACACTGGCTACTTGGATTACCGTGAAATTTTTCTCTCCGATATTTAACAAAGGCCGATCACAGAACGTCGTTTAGTTAAAATTATTTAGTCAGCGCATTTGGCAGAGTCATTGTTAAGAAATATTATAAGCAAAATATAATAAGAATTGTGTTGAATGTAAAGTACGGTAGCTTTCTCGCCCTATCAAAAAAAAAAATAATGGAAGATCTCATTAGAAAACATCGGTGTGGTCGTTTCACAGGAATAATAACGATGAAAAGTCGTCAGAATTAAATTCATACACTATTGTGATTGAAAGGGGCGAATTGTAGCTGAGGAATTGTTCACTCATTACCAAAGCCCGCGAGTCGAGTAAATGATTCTAGTCAGTTTTGTTTTTAATTTGATGACTGTTAGAAGTAAAGCTACACGAAGTAATTACTGGAAGCACCGCTGGAAGGGGTCGATACAGCCCGATCGATACAGATAATATGTCACGAATCTTGTCTGCGTATGCAACACGGAGGTTTTTGTTAAGTTTTTCCCGTTTCATCATCCGACCGTTCGGCCCCATGTGGGTTCGCTTAACCCACATGGCCGTTGATCCGGGATTTAAGTGCCGTTTCGTGTACATCACAGAGATATCGTACGAGGTATCACGCTTTTCTACCATCCACCGTGCTTCTGCATATCCTCTTGTTTTATTTCCACGCTCGACGTTTCCCATACAAAAAAAAAAAAATGAATTAAAATTGAATGGAAATTTTCCGCGAATCAGGTCGAAATGAAAACCGTACGTATTCTTCGCGATTTCAATCGACGCAGCAGGGATATTAAGCGTTCGTTCGACGAAGATACGGCATTTCATCCCCTTTCTATTTAAAACTCATTTGTACTTTCATCACAGCGATGAACACATCCATTCATTTAGCTTACAGTGAAAAGCTTTTCCTCTACTACAAGTGTTCCTTTCCTTTCGAGTCAACTATACTTACGTGAACTGAAAGGCCTGATTACTTCAACCGTCTGCACCGTTTCAATCAAATAAAACGAATCAACGGAATATGGATACGAGACTGAAAACAGTGAACAACCGGGAAAGAACAGTTTCCTCCTCTCTCGTGGATTTCGACCAACTCGCTCGGAACGGCCTTTCTGTGGAAAAATTGGAAACGAGAACGACGGATTGAATGAGGATCATCCGAGAAATTGAGTCCCATTGAGGCTGATTTCGTCGAAGAAACAACGCGAGTTTAGAAACGGGAACGGTCTCGCGATGGAAGCGCGAATCGATGAAAGAACGTTATTTTTTTTATCCTCGTCGTTTCATAAACTTTCCAGCTCGCGTTCGCTGGATTTCTTCAGTGATAAAGCAAAGGAAAGATGTACCCGTCAAGAGGGTAAAAATAATCGCGTGAATTTAAAGGAGTATCCCCGTAAGCCTTCGTCGGCGCAATGATAAAGATGAAAAAGAAAAGGGGACGACGTCTGTGAAGAAAGGTGGGAGGGGCCCGGAATACAAGAGACTGTAACTTGGCGACTTTCTGGTCTTAAAGAATTCATATAAGCTAAATCATTTTCTGCGCTCGCCCGGCCACAGTGGAAGCGCCGAGGTTTTCTTAACGCTGCGATATTTTACGAGAAAACTCTTTAAATCTAATATATTACCGACAGTAATTAAATATAAGTTACATCGAGACACGGGCCGCTAGTGAAAGTATAGACCATTGAAAAGCGGAGCGAGGGCTGGGAAGATAGAACCGGCCCCGGTCAATTCTTGGTCGTGCTCCGAGGCGGAAAGTTTTCAGACGATATCGTGGACGAGCCTCGCCGTCATCGTCGGCCAATACTTTCATAAAGCTCGGGGAACCTACGAAAATGTTCTATCCTTCCTCTTTTTCCACTAATTTCGCACCACCCTTTTCTGCCAGTCCTAAATATCAGGAAGGATATTTCGAAATTCCGTTCACGATATCTCTTGCCGCCAACGACATAAAAATTTGCATTTTTTTTTTGTCGGATTACGCATTGCCGAGATACGTTGCTCTTGCTCGACGCAAACTGTTATCATATTCACGTACATAATCTCTTAGCCCCTTTCGGAAAGCTGACACGAGGGTCCGGAAATCGGGTGTGCCACTTGCGTCTAGGTGAGATTTATGTGTGCCACGACTGCCTGTTGCGCAGCAGCTAACTTATACGTGTTAGGCTCGGCCAGACGAAAGGTAATTACGAGCATTGATTTTCAAGTTGTTCCAAGACCTCTTAATATGTATCTTAACACTCTGTTCCCTGCCGCGACTTCGTGCTGCGCTGCGCGTCTGACCAATATCGACCTATACTACTGCCAGCTACAGACTTAACAGAATTCTACAAGATTAGTGGCGCGAGGCATGTAATATCTGAATGTGTTCTAACGTTCGCGGTTAATTAAATGGAGGCAAAGTGTCCGCGTAAAAGAAGAGAAGTCGTTTGCAGTACGGTAACTTCGAATTTTATAACTTTCTTAACTAAACGTTCATTTTTACTGCCACCGGCGATTCTTGCAATTTATCGTTCACGCTGGAACAATGAAGACGCACTCTCTGTCGGGGAGAAATTTCAACTGTTTGTACAATAAAAAAATGCAGGGAAAATGGGAGAAAAAGGGTAAAGGGTTTGAGGGTACGTAGGAGCGGGTCAAGAAGGGAGGCAAAAAAGATAAATCACTCGCTCATAGCCACAATCAATTCTGGCGCCCAGCACGTACCACCTTTCGTATCCAAGCCGTAACTTAAAGTCCGGATGGAGGAACATGATTCTTCAAAATCTCGGACTTCGAAGGGTTAGGTGATCCTTTTTTGATTGCCGTCGCTAAACCCGGTCGCTTATATTAGACGAATCAGAGATTCTGCCGTCGAAATTTCTATCCCCCGGCAGGATTATCCGCGACAACTTTCACAGAACTTGCCGATCGTCTCGCGCTCCCTT
Source organism: Holcopasites calliopsidis (assembly GCA_023838395.1). Lineage (NCBI taxonomy): Eukaryota > Metazoa > Arthropoda > Insecta > Hymenoptera > Apidae > Holcopasites > Holcopasites calliopsidis. The sequence goes on along the minus strand of JALHAQ010000012.1, from coordinate 2,605,964 downwards.
CTTCCTTTGTAATTCTCTCGCCGCGTGCTCATTTATATTCCGGCGTAACCGAGGTACACCGTGATAATACTGTTGGCTATACAGTATCATTCACCACAGATGAAAACTGAAACGTGGGCTTTGCGGCCTCATCTATTCTCGTTTGCGTTTACTACGCTATAAATTTTCCTACAAGCTGATCGATCGAACGGGAAAATCAAAATGAAACGCGCGTCGCGACGAAACAAACGTTAACGTCGAACTCCACCAATGTTCGATTACTTCTGTCCCGAAAGAGAAATCGTGTGCATTGCGTAAGCTCGTGAAAGAAAAATTATCGTGGTCTATGAAAGAATGTTTTTCATTTAGAACAGAACCGGCAGGAAAGGGGAAGAAAATACGGTGGGAAAAATGAGTAGAACAGCCGCCCCCTGAAGTTTAATTTGGCAACAGTATCGGCTTGTAGGCGTTTTGTATAAAGTCGGCGTTTAAACTACCTGGTTGCATCCAACACTAAATCATAAGATATTAGAGGGGTGTAGCCAACCCTTGGTATTCCAGACAACGACCCCTTGCTCGAATCCTTCGCACCTTCCTGACCCGACCGAGGGTGGAACCAATTTTTCTCTCAACTGTCGCGCCGTGTTACGAAGAAATGAAGGTAGCCTGCTCTCTGCTACCTTCTGTCTGCCAGCTTGACTCTTCTTTTTGTCCTCGGTTCTTACGTTTCCACCTTCCTTCCTTCCCATCTCCTTCGCTTCTGTTTTCGTCGAAATATCTCCGAGTCGGTGGATACGTCGTGGACGCGTCGACAGTTTTGCGACGCAATCGTTTTCGCGGGGATAGTCACTTGATTCTCCTCCCTCTGTCCCCGTTCGTGCCAGTCATTGCTTTTCTATTTTCGACACGGTGTTCACGCGCCCAGATAACGATCAAATCGGGGGGCGCCAGTTCCTACAGCAAGGGTGGCTATTTAAAGTCGATCGATTTGAATTTGCTACTCGGACTCGATCTCTTCAAAGGCGAAAGCAGACTTTGGGAAAGGCTTCAACTTGGAAAAGCGTCGGATGCATGCGGGGATCGGACGAATGTAGCGATCGCACGTACGGGAGGTACTTAAACGAAATGGAGATAAAAATAATGGAACTCTTTCCATCACGTGAAACGCGAAGGACGATGCGATAAGAAAGGAATCGAGGCGAGGGAATATTAAGGGGAAACTCGAGCGAGTTTCGTTTCACCTCTGGCTATTTTATAGTTTCGCGTGTCTTCTATTTCTAAGCGAAAAGAAATTTTCCCATGGAAAAACTCGAAGACGATGAAACGAAATCGCGTTTGCTTATCCAGCAGGGGAAATGTAGATAGGGCAATTTTTAGTATCGCCCCGGCGTTGAAAAGCCCGGGACGTTGTTTCGGAATAATCAGAAACTCGGCGGCATTGGGGTGTCGTGTATCGTACGAGTTCACGACACAAGTAATGTCGAGCGAACACGAATAGATGCTGAAACTGCAAGGGGTATGAAGCTCCGTTCATAGAAGGGAGGCGTTGCGTCGCCCCCTCGCAACCTCGCCCATTGTGGCCACGGTATTAAATTAAACGTTGAAGAAACTACTTAATGCGCGTTCCATATGCAGATTCACGTCTCCGTCCTAGCTTCCCTGCTCTCATACCAGGGGCAATATAGCCTCTTTGTATCCATTTTATGATGCCTGTTCCCATAAAGTCTTACCACCTAGAAAATTTAAGTGCACGAAAGGTACTCGAAGCTTCTTCTCGATCCTCGAGTATTTTCATATTTTCCACCGCTAAAATTAAACGATAACTTCTACGCTTCATCTTCTCGGTAAGGGCGCCAGAGTTTTTCCTTTTTTCACTTTAGAAATTATCAAGACTGCCCGCAATCGATACGATTCCCTAAAGATTCATGACCGGGGAAGCGACCAGTCGATGTCTGTCATAGAGCGAGGCATCCAATACTTGAATGGCCGTTGTTCGAACTATCCGGAACGGACGTTGCAATACCTTTCGCTTCTCTGTTTGCGGAAAAGCAAAATGAACACGGGGAGAAAAGGAAGGGACAGCGGAGAAGAAAATGGACCGGTGTTTATCGTGCGATTGCCGGAGGCGGCTATTTTGCCACTGCACTGTCACCGCATCGTAACGGAAATAGAAGAAAAGCATGCTTCCGCGGCTGCCATCGCTTTCCTCCAAACTACCACCGACCCATTATTCTACCCGCTCTACCGCAGGACTGTATTCGGCGACTAACTTATCGCCAGCGTCCTAATCGAATGACACGAGCAGACGATCGTGCTCTGTAAAAAGATGAAAAGTGGAGCGACGTCTAAAAAAAGAGAAATCTATGCGAATCATAAAAATATAAAAAGCACGAATCCCGATAGCAGAGTGACACCGAATAATTCAATTTTACAACCCCCGATGACCCGATTTCTAAAATTACGCCTGCCCCATTTGGACTCTCCTTTCGTCTCATGAGAAACGAATATAACTACATCGAGCGTGAATGTGTCTGTAGAGAGACACACGCCACGAAACTAGATAGACGAAAATGGAGTACTACGAATACGGCAAGTTTCACCTTCTTCTCTCCTACCCCTTTGCTACCAGGCAACGGGGGCACAGTCTTTCGGAATACACGAGAAAAGCAAAGGGAAGAAAAGTAAAACTGAACCGCTGAGGCGGTGAAGGTGCTGGATAAAAGCATCATGACTTAGTGATGAACTCGTTCTTACCAATTCCCTACCCGCGTATAACTTGCCGACAAAAAAGAAAGTAGGCTTATTGCGCTGAATGCTGCCACAGCACAAAAGTGTATAATCGGACATAAATTTAACATAGGTGTATCTAAACTTTGATGCACGCTGTGGGCTTCAGCGAGGATATACATGCTCGTTAGTGCAGAAAATTCATATATCAGTGCGGGCGCAACACCGTTTATGAATGAGGTAAGGAAGACTAATAAAGGCGACAGCAGGGAGTCTAATAAACTGTCCTAGCTTATGCCCGTGCGATCCCACGCGCATTGTACCTAAGAAATACGCCATCACGTACTTCAATCATCGGAAGATGCTTCATTTCGCTTGATACGCGATTCTCGTGAAGGAATAAACGAAAAATATTGTACATCGAAACGAAGCAGACCAGTGCATTAAAAGTCGTAAGACCTTAGGAAAGAGATTGAAAGTTCACCGAGATGTAAAAATGGAAACGCTCGCAGGTCGTGATTCTTTTAATGAGAAAAAAACGATTAGTTAATGGAGCTACAAGCTGAATCAAACCGCATCAAACATTCTTCACGTGACATGGTGAATAGCATTAGAAATTATATTTCTATAATACAGGGGCATCGAATAATGACATGCAGGGGACACGTTTCACAGAATAAAATCAAATATGGAACGATAAATAATACAGCCGTAAAAGACGCGACGAGGAGAGGCGAGCAAACGTGTACATACGTACTAAATTGGTGCATGCATAGATTGGAGTACAACGTGAAACATTTGGTACCATTGCCCCAGACATCCTTCCGTCAGTACTTCAAGCGAACCTCTCGTTCGCGTGTTATCTGACTGTGTATCGCGCGGGTTAGCAAATGTCTCCAGACGTCACGTAGGTAATAGAGATTCTCGAACAAGGCATCAAATCCAATGCTAGGATGCTTCGTATTCGCCTGTTACGAATGGTTAACGAGACTTAGCTCTCAGCGAAGATAACAACCTTGTGTTTACCAAGAGCACGTAACAATTCAACGTCGAATGCCATTGCTTTCCACGAATTGAAATTGTACAAGAAGAGAGTATTTTTGACGCTGCAACTACGACGAAATCGCGAAGGCCCTACCAGTTTGCAAACACCTATTGATAGAATGTCTGCGTACAGTGGGATTCGTATCGGAAAGATCTCATTCAATCGAAAACCATCGAGCAATCGTTTTTACGAGACACAGTTTGGTTTACGGTAAACGACACGGGAACACCTAGACCCTGCAGAGCAACTCAATCAAGTGTGCTGCAAGCATGTATATTTACCCAAGAGTCGGCTAATGTTACACACCTATGCAAACTGCGGGTTCTGTTGATAGTACCTGCCTGCAGGTCAAACATCTACCTGGCTTTGAGCAAGTATCTGCTCTGTGTTCCCAAATTCCCAGGATCCTAATTTGACTTCGTGCAAAAGAAGACGCGCGTACATTGCCGTTGATCTATCATTTACGGAATAAACTGGAAATCGATAGAGCTTGGCATGGAAACTGAGATCAAGTAATTAATTCACTTTCCGCAGCCTTCTTCCCTGTCCTGTACCGTGTATTAGTTCCGCCATGAAGAATGCACGAGCTATACTACTCGACGCGAGGCTCGGCTCTCCCGAGTTCTTTCTTTTCGATGGAAATTCTGTGCGTCGTCTTTGCGCAGATGATATTTTCTGCTAAATCGACCACTTATTGAAAAGTTAAAAAGAGAAAGGAGAGAGGCGGTAGACCCAGAATTTCCTCGGGCGCATATGGCGCAGCGTAGACGATCTAACGACGACGTCGACGACGACGTGGGAGGTAGTGGGGTTTATTGAAGTATCGCTAATCCCTCAGGATGATCCAGGAGGATAACGTGGCAGCTGCGTCCTTGCGCGTCTTAAAGTACGAACCGACGGACACGGGATGCCATGATTTACTTGGCCGGGTCTCGAACCCACAATCTGTAAGGCTTAGCGAGTCTGCGATTTCCTGTCCAACTACGACTTCCTACTTTCGCCAGGCTCGCGATATTAAAACCCATCCATTTTCTTAGGTTTTCTTGTCCCTATCTTCGTTCATCAACTTCCATACAAGTCAGCCACAACTCGAAGCACGTTCTTTCGATTGATCTTCTACCAAGGGGAAGATACGATCTGTCTTGTATCTCAACGAGCCTCTTACACAACTTCGATCGCCGCTCTATCTACCATCGTCAACGCAGCATTATTCTTTGTGGCAATATCCTTTCGCTAATCTACCGATGTCGAATCGATGTTCGCCGTTGATAATACAAAGGGTAAATTCCGCTTTCATTCGTGTCCAACGATTTATTTCTAACAAAGTAAATCTCTCCTTGGACGTTTCCTTCTGGAAGTAAATCCCTTCGTGGTTTAGCGGGGATAGTTCTCGTTACGTACGTTGGTGTCACGGTTTCCACGGTTTTACGTGTTGTTTCTGTCGTTCGTAAAACGACTCACGTATCCCGGTGATGACATCACGCGTGAAGAGGGAAAAACATAAAGCCTCGCGGGACGCTGCCAAACTCTAACCAGGATGTATATTTTTTTTTTTATTTAGAAAAGGGAAAAATAGAAAACGAAAGGGTGCCGTATGGAAATGTTGGTTCACAGAATTCCCAAAACAACTCAAAATACTGTAAGATAGTTTTCGCGTATAACTAAAGAGCACCGGTGCACGTGTGTGTGCCACAGAGAGGATACTATCAATTTTGAGGAACGCCATAATCTCCTCAATTCGGTATCACCGGCCGCGGGAGACACTGATTAATCGAATGGATGCTTATTGAAGGACTATCGCTAAGCTCGTTGATGCCAAACAGAGTATTCATAGGCCGTGGTGATTCGTCGATCGAATCAAATTGATTAATCTTTTGGTACACTTAAAAGGGGGAGTGTAAACCTTATTGATTTAATATTGGTAATACTGTACCGTCGAAGCAAACACGCCCATTGTGCGAGAGTGATTACGTCGGGGTGATTCAAATTTTACGTGGTTCATTTCACTCGGGTTTACGCGCCCGGAAAGATATTACGTCCACCCTCGTTACATGCGAGCCAGCACGTATGATTATTAGTATTCCTAAAATGCAGCGGCAAGTTATTATTAGTAAGCCATAGCCGTTAGCATAAAACGTCCCTCGAGACGGGTGAACAGTGGCAAGCAGACACCCCTTCTACGACCACCAAGTCCGCTGCATAGAGGAGCTTGAACGCTATACCTTTATCATGGCTGAATCTGGTCAGGGCAACGACACATGGTCAAATTACTGCTACCCCGTATAATTAGCCGCGTCGACTGCTCGCGGTTTGGCTATGCATGAAACACATGGGACTTTGCTTCCTTGTCGAATATCTTCCTATACAGGGAGGAGGGATTTAACAACGAAATAAATGTAACAGGGAATAATATCTAACCGTGTTCACGTAGAAACCAATAAACTGGTTATCACGTACAGCATACAGAAATAAAAAAAGAAATGAGTGAATAAATCATTCGTTCCAACAACGATCGCACGGGACGATGATATTAGGGGCGAAAAACGCAAGAGAGCAGGGGGCGAGTCATTTTTAGCAATTATTTTACCGCTCGTATAGAGAAGTTCGATAATCGAAGCAGAAGCTTAATTGATGAAGCCTAATTTTTTTATACACCCAGAAGGCAGTTATGTTCGGTATCGCTTGTCTATATTCCTTACTGGCGACGTTAATTAATCGTCGAGTAAAGTCTGCTCAAGTAAATGGCAGCTGCTGGCTCTCGCGCGAAACTAAGGGAAGAACTTCCTGTCCGAGAACTTCGAAAATTGAAACTTACAGAAGCTAGATACGCGTGAATCAATTCTGTTACCTTTCTAGTGAACATAATCATTCAAAGTAATCAACGTGATGCGGTTTACGCGAGCTGGAAAATCAATGCCCGTCCCGCGTTTGCATCACAGAATATTTGTAACTTCCTTTGAATAATACGGGAATTTTCACCTTTCCTTGCTCGGTCTTCCCTTCGTTACACGTACCCGCCACAGACGCAAAGAGCAAAGTGCTTAATCCGTTTTATTGGGCGTATAAAGGGAAGGAGGCGCAGAACAGGATGAATGAAAGAGGAAAGAAAACTTGCACGTCTTGCGTGACATAGGTTGCCGTTTATTAAACGTTATTAAGCGGGAAACGAGAAACGAGCTCGACAGCGACGGATCTTTATTTTATACGCGCGCCGCGAATACACACCGCTCCGGATTATCTCCATGTACAGCTGACTGACGTGAGATTCGAAAGAAGAGCCTTTAATCCTTCCTCATCTCTAACAGCCACCAGACTATGAGATTAGCGCAAGCTCCCAGGGCTTTTCCTACCCGTCTTACGATTAACCGCTAATCAACGGCGCCGGACATTGCTTTTGCTTTTCCTCCACTTTTTACATCTTTCAAAGAATTCCAGGCAAAGATGGATAAAAAGGCAAATAGACATTACACAATCGGGGAGCATTTTGCGCGCTGGTATTGAGAGAAATATTTTCAGGGCGCAATGAGATACAAGGAGAAATGGTCGCGACGATAAGGAGAACGAAGCGAGAGGCAAAAGTGGAGCAAACAACTCAACACCATCTTTAATGCAGGACATCTAGTGAACCAAGGCAGTGGTAGGTTTCTGGGATACTCCCAAGAACTATACGGGGAAGAAACCTCTTCGAAGAATTCCGTTCTCTCGTGTTACAGTAAAGAGCACAAAGTATGTACTTCCTCTCGGGGAAAGAAGGTATCCCTAACGGGTTGTTTCACTATCGGGGAAGAAGGACGATCGCGATATCGTGTACTACGAAGCATTAAAGGTCTCCGACTATTATAATTGCGTGGCTTTATCCACCGGGGATTAAGAGTATTAAATTTTTAAAAATAGAGAGAAACGAATCGCTAACAGGATTTTCCCTCGGCAGAATCTCGGGCTTGAATTTTAATGAAAAGCGTTATGCGCGTCCGATCCGTGGCGAAAACCGGGAGCCAATGGCTCTTTAAATCTTATCCGGATTCGAATGTACGATTATCGGAGCGAGAAGGGTACATGGAATGGGAGGAATTGGATAGAACGTCGTTAATCGTTGAGCAAAGCTGGCGTTGTCGTGCTAATCAGCAACGGCCACCTTGATCGGAAATAAATTGTCGGGAAAGAGTACGCGGAGGCGCGTTTTAACCGAGCACGAACGCCACTTTTCTTTATTGCACCTTCATACGTGTACTGGATACGTTTCACGTGGGCAACTTGAAATTTACTAGCACACCTTTTACGCGTTCGGAATGCACACGTCTTCGTGGCCGTAAAATAGGTATACGTTTATATGTATATAAACGCGTGTATTCGGGTGAACGATACTATCCACGGACAAGCTTCTACGACTATCAACTGATAATCGATCGGACAATCGTGTACACAGAAAGCCGGGGAAAGATGGGCAAGGAGAAACTCGGTGACATCCATCGATGCGTATATGCTATTCCACGGATCGTAAATTGGTATTACTAGATTCGAGGCGAAATCAGGACAGGTACATATGTCGTTACAACGAAACAAGCGAAGCGCAGAAGGAACGGACTTTGGAAAATGAAATCTACTGGCCGTGGCTTTTCTAGCGAAACCACATCGATTCCGCCTGTACGGTGGCTCAGCAACCTCGCCCTGCACGGCTACTACAATTGAGGGCTGTCAATTCGACGCGATAAGTGAATTTCTCTTTCAGTCTAATTACATTCACTTTTGACGCGACTACGCACAGAATGCTTATAACCATTCTCGCTATACGTTCTCTATAACGACGCGAATCGAGTACAAGGAAGAACTGTTGAACCGATTTAAGGGTGAAGACCATTCAGCCGATAGGTGGTCGGTGCCCCGATTGTAGTCCTTATCACCGCCAGTAACAGGGTGCACTCTCGCGTGCCAATGATTGCATGGTTCCTGGGCGTTCTACCGTGAGTACCGCCGTTGTACTAATACTATTATGGAACCAGGTTCTTGGATCACCATGAACGTGCTATACCTTCTGTACCCCCCCTAGGAATACAGAGTTGGTTACGTACACGGTGTCAGTTGCATGTCCTAATCAGAGCTAATGCCCATTGTTCACTCAGCGGACAGTACTGGCAATGTCCGAAGCAATAAATCACCCTGTGACTCGAAACCTCCCAAAATCGACTCGGGTCTAACATTATTTTGAGCGTCATTAGTATTTCATATTCCATTGATATCCTGTGCACGAAATAATCACGTGGTCACAGCATTTGTAAATTATCGATCACGCATACGATGGAACTACATGTAGATCAGAAATGAAAGAGTACATTTTTTGGACAATACTCTATTATTTAGCGGGTCCGTATTTAAAAACCCTTCGATCGAGCCCCGTTTTCATTAATATCTATGGCAATGCTACATTCTCCATGGATTAACTTTAATGCAACAAAGCGATCGCGCAGGGCAGAGTTTAAGCTTGGCTTACGCTTAAGTGACAGTAATGAAATCATCTATCGCTCGGCACGGTGGGCAAAGCATTCTACTTTATGCATGCTTTCTCCCCACTCATCCCGTTGAAAACATCGAAAATAAAAATAAAAACAGAAGCTAGCATACGTCACACAAATCTGTACATCTTTTTTAATATTCGCAACACGTTTTAATATGATGTTAAAAGCCGTGAAAAATGGACAAACTTTGATGATGAATCGTTTGTCTTGTCGCCTCGCAATTACCCTTTCTTGTAGGGATACTCAATTAATTAACACGTAAATCCGTATGAAAGGACTGCAATGGACGATGAAGAGAAACGAAATGAGCGTAAAACAAGAAAAATTACGGGTTTGCACAGTTCTTGAGAGAAAGAATGGTAAGAGGCAGCGGGGGGTGAGAACAATGGAGCTGGGAAAAGGTAAGGGTAGGGTTACTTGGCAAACTAAGAGACCCAACGCAAGTAATGAAACATCAGCCTCGGGCAGTAGTTACACCATAGCCTGTTTCAAGATCTACCACAATTTGTTAGCGTATGCACGTACCTCGAATGCTCATGGCGTTTTCCAAAATATCTACAAGCACAGAGCCCTTCTCTTTATTTACTGCGCGAAAGCATCTACTCCAAATTCGTACCACTTCCCCAAGCACGTTTACTTACTACGCCTACTTGACATTACGCAATTAAAAGCATACACTCGCTGCTTGGAACTGAAATTTCGGTGTCGATTATTTCTGAGATTAATGCATTACAGGTCCAATAAAGAAGAATACCGCGCCATCGAGAAGCGGGGAAAATTTTGTTTCCACCAGCAATAAGTAGGATATGAAGAAAACGAAAATGGAAGTATGCGAAAAGGAAACATACACGAAGGGTTGAGACCTTTGGATAAGAACACCGTCGCATGCTACTACTACGCGTGTCCACATTTTATTTATCGCCTGTTAACCCGCCGTGACTGTGGCCGACGTAATCGCACGGTCATTAAAATCATTAAACCACTACAGAAGTACACCTCTATTTCTACGCCCTCACGAATTTCTAGTCTACGTTCTGGGCGATTTTTCTCTGTACCTTTCTAAGTAAAATCGAGATGAAATAGCGAAATCATTTTCGTAACGTTGATCGTTTTAATTAGACTGCAATCTAAGAGCTTTTTATTAACACTTTGGTTGCATGATAAATTTAATACTTTGCTAGGTAAAGGCCGCAAATGTAAAAGAATTCTAATGTTACGCAGAAAGAGTACTTCGTCATGAAATATTAAATATTATAGCACACGAATGGGAGGCTGCAGAATGTATTTGAAGAAAGCTAAGAATAGCGCAGTTTCATTTAGCGAACACCGGACAGCTCGAGTTTAATGAACAAATGGGATCTCCGCAAAAATGGAAAGGATAATGAAAAAGCACACCATAGCTTTAGCGGTCAGTTACATCGTATCTTTTACTGCGCCTTTTTTTAACACATACTGCTCATCCAACCTCGCTAAGTCATAATTTAATTTCAATAACGGAAAGTAGAGATTCATGACGAAACGAGCTGCACTTCACTAAATTATTAAGTGCATTTAATAATATATATAAATCATGTACTCTTTTTCTTTACTGTATACCTCAACGCTGGAGAAGTATAATGATAAAAGTTTATACTTTCAGAAACATTTACGTTTGGAGTACCTGTGCAACGAAGTATGCTATTGGAATATCATGCTGGATAATGGAACCAACTGAGCTACTAAAAATACGCTCGTACGAAGACAAAATGGGGAAGAATAAGGCGACAATATCGATGCCTACATTTATGCATAACGTGCAAAAGGTAGTAGAGGGACTGAATCGATATAAAAGCGGATAAGGAGAAACGTAACTCATTATGTGTAAGCACAGCGTACATTTAATACTCACGCATACATTGGTCTAAGATACCAAGTGATTAAAAATAATATGCCAGTGTGATCAAAAGCGAGTTCGCGTGCAAACTGACATAGTCAAAGCACGAGTCTAAAACGCATAGCTTTTACTTCAATTAAGTCTCCTAAGTCAACCTACTTGTAAACCTGCGTAAAAACAAGCTCCAACGCTCTATTCGATGTACCAAAAATCACTCATGCGTGGAATTTGTATGTAGACCGAGCATCGTCCGAAAGGACAGTGATAACGAACCAGTGATAATGAAACGCTAGTAAAAGCACCATTATGTATATTCAATGAATATTTCGCAGTCTTGTCTAAGATATTTTTTTTTGTATAATATTTTTTAGCATGGCAAACTCATAAAATTCCTAATCCTGAGTTCCATTCATTGTATCGTATGGTATTTCGTAGATTACAATAAGAATTCTTCGCTGATAAAGACGTGTTTGAACTCTATCTAGAACGGGTCATTCCACTGTCGGTAATACGAACTCGACGACGACGCCGAGGCGTCGCGACGCCAGCGTCGGTACAGACTTACCTGCGTGCAGTACATTTCCAACATTTGCAAAGTGGAAAGGTTTCAATAGAAAAGAATTATATTACAATTCCGAGGTAACGAAGATCGGCGTCCTACACTCTTTCATACTTCTTAATTGTGCAAAACACTTTCGGAAAGAAATCTGCCCGTACGGAAAATAAATCAATATCAGCTCGATACTACCTTGCGAAGGATATTGATTGATATTCTGCGAGACTTTTAGCGCATTATTTAAAAGTAGACCGCACTGCTCGAGAACGAATACAATGAAAAATGCACATAAAGGATCATTTGAATTGATTATATGTGCGAAATATAATTGGCATAAGTTGCTAATGACCAAAACGATATACATATGCATAATCATTTGCATCATACACCTCTGGGTGTAGAAACGAAATAATTGTGCAAAAATTGTACGTATAATTATACCTTCCAGGAAAGCTGTAAGAATTATTATTTATACATCGTATTTGTGTGACCATTAAAATTGTCCATGTATGAATAAAGCAGAACTCGTGCACACGTAAATGTAAATAGACAACAACTACCTTAAGCAATTCATGTATTCAATTTTGGAGTATCCATATAGAAATAAAAAGTATTTCGCAATAAACAAATATAAATACACTCGCGCTCACATTCACACACAAAAGGTATGCGAATGCGTTTTGTACAAGTGTACTGTAAATGTGTCTTGTAAAAATGTATATTGTTGGCTATCTGAGTAATAAATAAATGAAGAAAACAAAAAATGTAAAACATACGGTCCTCTGTGGTAAATGTTTGAATGTTCTCAGGCATTCCCCCTCGGGACAGCTCTGTTGTTACGCACCTGTGTCCTCGATGTTGATCCTCGTTTAGCGCTCACTGGAAAAAGAAATAACAGAATATAAATCTCTTTGCAAGAGTTAACGTAACGGAGAAAAGTAAAAGCAGCCTTGGTATATCCAGAATCATTAACTACATTTTCTATAGTATCTTCCTATACGATACGATAAGTTTATATTATGCACCTACTAAATAGAATTACAAAATCAATATTCTCTTTTGGAGCATTGGAGGTCTGAATGGAAAGAGGCAATATTATGTGGGCGTGAGGTATGGCAATTAAGAAATGGATAATAATGACGGGATTTGGAATAAATGTTCATTATATACAATGGGGATCAGAATCTATAAAAATAGATACGGAATGATACAAAATTCAATCGAAAGTATCACGGAACGCGAGAGGTTATATGTACTGACGCGCTTAATGGACATACTCGCATAGCTCATGTTACACGTTTTATGTTAATTAATTTGCCTCATTGTACCTCAAACTATAGCAATATACGAAAATAATCGGATTTCATCGAATTTTGCTGCTCAATTTAATACAATATAAACAAGTCAATTACCCCCTATGTTTAAGGAACTACGGATAGGAGTAGGTGCGAGCAGCAAAACACTCACCAGTATTTTCATCTATTCGTCGTCTAATTGAACAATAATATCTTATTTCCACTGTCACATTGTAAATTGCTATACACTGCATTCACTTGCAATACAGAGACTTTAAAAATTCGTGTAAAATATATAAAAAGGCAAATATTAGGAAAGTGACAAGAAAATCGTCATAGCGGTGTTGTACCGAGCAGCCATATTGTTCAGCCTCCCACTCCAAGACGCTCGGCGGGATGATTTGAAACCAGCGCCGCGTCATTCTTACTCCGTACGCGGTGCCGCCAAACAGACAGTGCTGAATCTGTGTGGCGAATCTGAATTTTTCCATCTGAGTTTGCATTTGTTCCAAGTCACGATAGACAACGGAATGGAGTTGGATCATCAGAAGAATAATCCGGTAAGTATACATTGACATACAATAATTATGAAACGAATAATTAGACTGTCTGGTTGGTTGGGCATTAGATCGCGGTCTGTGGATAGACATTCATTTACTAATTTCATTTGACCTCTTGCGCTGGAATGGTCCTTTTTTACTTTATTTCGCATCCCGATCAGGTAGTACTCGAAACTGATTTGTATAGTTATTCTTTACCTAACATGTAATTCCAGCGATGATTAATCCAGAAAGTTCTGCCTGCATGCCTTGGCAAATGGCGCATAATGAACTCTTCCTACGAGACGCTACCGATTCTCCGGCTTCATTTTATCACCGTGTACGTTCGTTTACTTGTTTTATTTTAATAAACTAATACGCCATTAATTAGCAATCGTTTTTGAATCGTGCGAGTTGATTGAACAGCTTTGCTAGATTATTTTAATCGAGGGTGATCGCGTTACTTCGTTCAATAGCGCCAATTAGGTTCGATTCGATCTGAGCTAATCAAATCAACGCGAGGGTAGCAAATTCTCTCAGTTTTATTGTATTCTATTAGTCAAGCATTTCGGTTTGACGACAATTAAAGAACACGTACCTTCTATTAGAAACATTCGACTAGCCGACGGGCGTCGCTAAATGGTTTCGCCAATAGTCGTCGCTAAATCCCTTTATTAAAAAGACAGTCGTCACTATTAACCCAAGCCATCGATAGAGGGTGTAGTGGGAAGGGGGGGCGCTTTTCCGAAACCCAAATCGCGATCAGCGCCATTTCTAATTGGGTTGTCGTAGCGTGCGAGCGTATCTTGACAAATGGCGCGTAATGGACTCTTCCGACGAGACGCTACCGAAGTACCGATTCTCCGGCTTCACTTTATCAGCGTGTACGTACGTTTACTTGTCTCAATTGAGTAGTTCGCGATTAATTAGCTATTGTTTTAACATCGAGGGAATAGATTAAATAGTTTCGCGGCAATGAAAGAATATATACATTCTACTGAAAGATCATTCGATTAACAATCTGATGGCCGTCGCTAAATGGTTTCGCCCGCGACCGACGCTAAAATTTTCACGCGATCGGCCGTCGCTAAATCTCTTTGTTAACAAAACAGTTGTATTTATTCCATTAGAAGTTACTATTAGTCTAGGACATCGGTACGGGGCGCGAGGAAAGTTTTTGTCGAAATTGAGTTGCGAACAGCGCCAAGGCCAAGGTAAAGGAGTGGGGCGCGGTGTCATTAACACTTGGGTCGTTGTACCGTACGGACGTGTAAACAAGCTGTGCGTACCGACGCGACGGCGCATATTCATTCTTCGGCTTCACTTTATCAACACGTACGTTCGTTTACTTGTTTTAATTAACTAATACGGGTTCAATTAGCATTCGCTTTAGCATTCTGGAAGTAGATTGAATAGTTATTCGAGTTCCTTTTGTCGGTGGGGCTTGTACGTACGATCGAGGGCGAACGCGTCTCTTCTTTTCGTAGCGACGGCCATGTTAGGTTCGATACGAAGTTAATTTAACAAATCATCGCAACTTTTTGGAATCATTTGCACAATTCTTTCGGTCTTACTGTACTTTATTGATCGAGCATTCGGGTTTCGCAAAAGTTAAAGAATACGTGCATTGTAATAGAAGCCTTATTCGATTAACAAGCTGATGGTCTTGCGAATGCTAATACGTATTTACTTGTTCTTTTTGCTGACAATCTCACTCGTTTTTCTTGCAACATAATAGCTACTGTATCACGATTTCTTGAATTTGTTTTTCTTTTGTTACTGGTCTGGTACAGGAGGAATCGAAATTGAGGTGAAGATCGAGTGGAAAGGAACATATAATAATCCAGCTGCATGGGGTAACACAGAAAGTACTATGCTGGTGAATTGGTATCAAATTAATTAACATATTTACTCATGTGTATAATCTTGTTATTTCTAAATGTGTTCTTTTTACAATTGGACTTTGGTAATGAGTGATACATCACTGATATACATTTCACGAATAACGATGTGTAAATTCAATAGTACAATCGAGTGAATGAATATTTCAAAGGTTTTAACGAAAAACAGTTGAAATATTCATGTACCACTGTATTTCGGTCGATTCTGCTTCGTAGCTTCGTTGTTGTTTACCTCGGCACTTATTATTTCTATGCCTGGTCGCAAGTACGGTCAAGTCGTATTTTCGCCGCAAGACTCGCCGCGTGCCGCGTAGTTGTAACCTTGCCCTTGATGCATGGTAGTTTCCGAGTTTTTATTTATACAGAAGCAGTATTCCGAGAATTTGTACTAACGCGACACAGTTCATTAATAGGGACACGAATATGTTTGAAACTTAGACAACGAACATTCACGGTACAGTTTTGAGAAATGTATCGCATTACCTCCAGTCTTGAATATAGGAATATGAAATTACAGGGTATTAAAAGATTCATCAATACTCAGAAGTATTTGAATCTAGATAATAACATTATTTCTGCATTGATAGAAAACATATCAGTATTTCCTCAACAGACGACGAGAAGGAGAAATAAGATGCAAATCTCTGTCGATTTGTTTGTTCCCCACCACCCCCCCCCCCCCTCTTTAGCATCACCTACTCCAGTGATCAGGACGATCATCGGGCAATGCTGCATCAGTCAACGATGTAAGTATCTTTACAGTTTATTAATCCTTTCTTTTTTTTAATAATCTTTCGTTTTCATCATCTAGAATTAATTGTAAGAACAAATGAGTAACCAAATTCGTTCCTTTTATGTTTCAGCGGGTTCGGTTCGTCGGTATTTGGACAATTTTGGCGATCGCCCGCGATGCGATCGTTAGAGTCAGTGTTTCATCCGTTCAAGTTTTTTCTCGTATCGAGTCAGTGAGTACGCCGATGTTAAATATTTAAGCGGTCGCGACAGGACTATGTTTTTTTTATCGTTTCGGTATTAGAGTCATGTGTCCTGCTCCTGTGATCGGGCGATCATCGGGCACGCTGCGTCAGACAGCAACGTAAGTATCACCATAGCTTCTTCACCTTTTTTTTTAATAATCTTGCATTTTCATTATCCAGAACTAATTGTACGAACAAATCAGTAACCAATTTCGCTCTTTTTATTTTCCAGTGGCTTCCAGTTCCTCCAAGGTTCTGGTGGTTGGCAACTTTTGGTGATCGCGCGCAATGCGATCGGTAGAGTCAGTGTTTGATACGTTCATGTTCTTTTGCATTGCTTTAAGAGCGCAGCCGCTCTGAGTAAAGTTAGATTTAGTAATGGTACGCGATATCAGAGTCAGTGTTAGATTCAATTTCAAGTGTTAGATTTAGTAATCATACGCGATATTAGAGGCAGTGAGTGCGTCGGCTACAAGCTGTGATCAGGACGATCATCGGGCAATGCGGCACTATCCCACAACGTAAGTATCTTCATAGTTTATTAATTTTTTTTTTAATGGTCTTGAACTTGTATTATCTGGCTTCAATTGCAATCGCGAGTTACAAATCAGGTTTCTTTTAATATGTTACAGCAGCCTCCCTGATGACTTCCCACAGCATCCCTGGTGGCTTCCCGGAGCATCCCCGATGACTTCCCACGGCATCCCTGGTGGCTTCCCGGAGCATCCCTGATGACATCCTGCAGTATCATCGCATGGGTAGAGTGAGTACCCCAAAATTGGGCATTTTAAGTTCCTCCGGTCACTCAATCATGCCGCAGGACGAAAGGTCCGAAACGGCACGGGTGACTGGTTGTATTTACGTAGAATTTTTGCCAAGCACAGTGACCGTGGGTATATGCAAATATACTCATGAGTAGTAACATTTCATTGTTTTATATTAGACGAGGCTAGATCTTCTTGTACTACGCGATTTTTCATATTTCAGTAATATTAAATTCGGGATTTAGTATAAAAGAATATTTATTCCTGATAATTAACAGGAATCCCTTTCAATTGAAAAGTATCTTTACCAAATATATTTTCACTATTCGAGTATTTGCTCGAATAAGTATGAAATAATTAGTTAAATGCATAGTGACGTTGAATACCAAATGAAATGACATGAATATTGAAGTTAGTTTTTAGTGCTGAAGTCGGATCCCCTCCGACTTCGTTCATAATTGTAACTATTGCACAATGATAACATCTACGCATATTATTATTGCTGTGGTAGCGACAATGAGTATATCTTCTCTTCGACTTTTGCCGCGTATCAATTTCTTCTCTGCGTATCGGAATTATCGAATAACTGAGTTTATTCGATATCCATACCAGAATCTTTAGCGTATAAAGACATCGGTTTCTCGTTTTTCCTTGCGACGCATATATCGAACAAAATGTACAAGAAGACAATTCGTGACGGGTAGTTTTCGAAGTCAAGGCAGCAATCTTAACACCAAACTGGCGTTTTAGAGGAAATGCCTTGATGACGGGAACGCCCGAGGATGTTTTAATTAATTTGTTCAATTTTTTCGAGTCATTCTCTTGTTCAGAATTCTTACATAATAAATTAACGTAGAGTTACTTGAATATCCTTTTACAATAGAGTCATTGATTTGCTTTTTCAATAAATTAGAGTCGTTCAGTTAACTTTCTGATAAAGTAGAGTCATTAAATTTTCATTTCAAATAAAGTAAAGTCATATTGATTAAATGTTTAGCCCGTTAGAAGATGTATATGTATTAATCACCTTTTTAGATGAGGATTTTCAGGTTTAACCCCTTCCGTGTTCACTGCCTCGATCCCTTTCACGTGCCCAGGTGCTACTTGATTGGGAAAGAGGCGGTGGGCATGATGACCCTAATTTTTAAGCTAATCATGTGTTTTTGGCGGCTGGCAATGCATTGGGGTCTCGTGCACGACGTACATTCCGCATTGTGTGTGTGGTTAGGCTGTGGATTTGCGTCGTTTCGTTTGAAATAGTAATTAGTAGCTTCACTGTTCAATTCAATCACGAATGTACCGCATTCGTATTCTTTGAACATCCACTTGTTGCACAAACTATGCCATTCCTTACAAATATCTCTCCATTCCGTAGAAATAAATTGCCACTCATTATAAATATATTGCCGATACCTCGGGTAGTTTATTAACTTTTGAAAACGTCGATCTGCCTTTTATCGCGAGAACGCAAAGATCCCAGGCATTGTCAGTCGATTTCAGTAAAATGGTACGTACCTTAGAGTGTGTTTGATGTATGCTCGCGCTCGGGTGTCGGAGGCGTCCCGGGACGTCCTCCCTAGTGTAGGCCCATGCACCCGGGCGTTTGTGTGAGAACCGTGGAGCGTATGTTTTTTTGGTGTGTGTGTGCTTTGCCATTTTTAAATATAGGGCGAGGTAGGATAGGTAACTTACCGTCTGGTGTGTGTGTTAAATATAAGTAGGTAGGGCCGGGCAGGTTGACACATTCTCTGATCGGGTAGGCCCACTTTTTCGCGTGTTCAACCTGTTTCAGGAAATCTGAGATTGAAAAGTCAAGTCTTAGCTGGGCGCGAGCGAAGAATGCGTTCGCCTCTGGCTTTGCACATTGACTTTTCGAACTCCACCCGCGGTCGCGGTCGCGTATTAGGCCCCGAAACGAACTCGCATTCAGGCTCGAGACTGCTCGTGCGCACGAACAACGATTCTTGAATTTAATCGTTAATTTTGCTATTTTCTGCAATGGCATCTTTTACGATTATACTCGGTCGTGATTCGTCCACGGGTGTTCCATCTAGATCCGCGTTTTCACATTTTTATTTCATCTTTGTATGTTTTTCCTTGGTTTCCGAATAGAGTCTCGAGCTTAGACTAAGTTTCAGCGGGCATCGCGCCCGAAGAGAAGAAGAGGCCAAAGGCCGAAGAGGCCCGGCAAACTGCCACTCAAGAGGGCAACTACTAATGGCTCTGCATTCTCAAAGAGAATGGAGAGTCATTCTCTGTTACTACTTTGTCACTGTGCTTGATTTAGCTGCATGTAGTAGTATTTTCAGCTTGGCCCGTTGCGGCCCAACGACCCCTGGGCAAAAATCGCGTTTTTATTAGTGTCGCACAAAATTTGAGAACGGCTTGAATTAGAGTCGCGAGAGATGAATCTCGGATTTTTAATTAGTGTCGCGAGATATTTGATTTTCGCGTATTCTTAGAGTTGCGGCAAAGTTCGCGGATTTTTAGGTAGAGTTGCGATTGCTTGAGTTCTTCGGTTTTGCAGTAGAGTTGCGAAACATATGAATATCGCGTTTTTGTTAAGTAGAGTTGCGCATATATCTCTTGACGGTTTTTCTTAGAGTTGCGATGAAGTAGAAGTCGCGTTTGATTTAGCGTTGCGACTAAAATATCGCGTTTGTTTTTGCAACTGTTTTCTTCTCAGATTTTAGTTTTGTACTAGCTTCCAATTCTTGCGGCAACTGCATTTGCCCATTTAAATTCTCGGAGAATTTTCAGTTTAACTTTATTGAATTACTTTGTTAGGGTCACTCTTAAATGTTAGTGTTGCGAGAAAATTGCATCGCGAGTTCCAGATAGCGTTGCGTTTAACAAAGATCGCGTTTTTAATTAGAGTTGCGAACATAAATGCCCAATTGCTCCTATTTGGGAGCACGTACCTGTGCCACATGGACAGTGGCACATCATCGGCAGCCAAGGACCACGGCTGCAACACCCCCTTAGAGTTGCGTTTTACTAAATAATTGGTGCCTAGAGTATAGAGTCAGTATTTTATTAGTGTTGCGTCGAATCGCGAATTTGCTAATATTTCATCATTTCTTAATTATAGTTTAATCTGTTGAATTAGAGTTGCATTTTGGTATTGATATTTGAAGCACCGCTCGCGTTTAATTAGTGTTGCGAAAGATAATATTCCACTCACGGTTTGAACGAGTGGACTTGTCGGTAGCCCTTCTGGCTACCTATTCCTTTTTGTTTGAATCAGATTTGCAAACCCGATTCCCCAATTGCTCCTAGCTGGGAGCGTGTTCCTGAGTCACCTGGATGGTTGCATGTTCCTGAGCCACCTTGATGGTGGCACATCATCGACAGCCAAGGACCACAGCTGCAACCGCCCCATTCCCCCTTTAGAGTTGCGTTTTACTAAATAATTGGTGCATAGAGTGTAGAGTCAGTATTTTATTAGCGTTGCGTCGAATCGCGAATTTGCTAATATTCCTTTTTTTTTTATTAGAGTTTCCATTTGCTATTGATATTGGAAGCACCACTCGCGTTTAATTAGTGTTGCGAAAGATAATTTGTTCCACTCACGGTTTGAACGAGTGGACTTGCTGGTAGCCCTTCTGGCTACCTGTTCTTAATCACTGTTCTTTTCTTTCAGCATCTTTTTCTGTCTCGATCGTCTGTTGCTGGAAATACTGATAAAAACTTGAATATACATGATAGAGTTGTAATTAAAGTTTGTAGAATTGATAATGGATCAATCTTTTGATTTTATAATATATCCACTTTGCATATTCAATTCATAGACACAGTACTAGTGACTGTTCGTTGCTAAAGTTTTGTACTTAGATTTTTGCTTCAATCGTTGTACTTTTATTTTCACTTTTTTTTTTTTTAGTAGAGTAAATTGTTACAATTTGTCGGATCTGCTTGTGCAGAAATCAAAATTCGCCCGCGATATTCGTTTATGTTAATGAGAATCCTTGCAAGAAAAATGTTCTTGGCTGCAGTTGGGACTGGCCATGGCGATACCGGAAGTTTTGTATCTCGCGTTCACACTTATCTGATTATTGAGAAATGAAGTTTGATGAGACCTTCATTTCCTCGCGTTTTGTCTTGGTATTCCTATGCTAAGATTGATGTCAGATACATTTTATAGTTAATATACGTACCAGTTACAGTCGTGGTTTCAATTTTGATAAAATTAATTCGAATAAAGGTAGTGAAAATTACTGATTTCTCACATTTCTTTTATTATTTTTTTTATCAAAGTGATATAAATGAAATGTTCTTCTTTCAGCTGCAGTTTTGTTTTTGGTATTTTTTTTTAGGAGGTTTGGGGAAACTACTAATCTACTGTATGAGATTGTTACAAATTCACAGATGATGCCAATTATTCTAAATAAAATATCGAATATTTGGAACAAACATGAGTACGTCGATGGCCCGAAAGAATAATATAATACTATAGCCATCAAGGTATTTGATGATATTTTATTACTAAATGAAAAATGGCAGGTATGGAACAAAATCTGTTTTATGGATCCAGTGTCCGAGGTCTTAAAACTTCTTTCTTATGAAATGTTATTAACCATTTGGAGTTAGCGTCTGTTTCAGAAACTTCAAGATACTCAATTGATGGGAACTCAGAGAAGAGGATTCATGGTAATTACGTACATAAAGTACACCCCCTACCCCCCCCCCCCTGCCCCTGTTTCCCATTTTATTAAAATCATTTAGGTAGGCGCAACTATAAATCGAAGAAATGTTTAGCTCATTATGTAGGTAGGATGTATTTGAACAAAATCGATCGATTTTTGCATAGGCAGGCTTTACACGAAACGAAACCATTAGATCTTTAGTTAGGCAGGTGTTGGAACATTTTTAGATATTTTACATAGGTAGGATTTCATAATTCCTTTCGTGCGAATTTAAGTCTTGTTTCAGGAATCGACGAGACAACGCTGGATCATCAGGAGGGTAATCAGGTACACGTCTGTGTATGCGAATGTATCTGTTAGATTTTTATATAGACATATTAAGTTAGATTTCTAATTAAGGAGAACGTTGTTAATAGCTATAAGTTAACTTTAAGATAAGGATGCGTAGCTTTTAAGGTTTAATTAAGTAAGACACATATTTTTATGTCTAAGATATTAGTTTGTAAGATATCAACAGTGTTCGGCACTGCAGTGGCCAAGTAGGCACGTGTGTGTTAAGATATGTTAAGCATATTGTAATTAAGCGGCGTGTTCGTTTAGCTATTAAGTAGATTTACGCTACGGGACACTCGCGCTTTAATGTACAGCCAGGCATCGTCGTTCGCTTTTTTTTTTATGCAAATGTAGTGGGTGTAGAAAATATTCGTACACCCCACAAAACGGAATCTTTTTTACAATTTATCCTGGAGCTTTTACAAGTAGATATGGTTCGAAAACCCCAAAACTTGGGAAATCCATTTTTTCAAAACGACGAAAATAGGATATGTATAGAGTAAAGTAGTCCTTTTATCTCCATGCAAAAACTCGAGTCGTTTGGATCGATTATGAAAAACATATTTCGTTTTGAAGAATATACGAATACTTTCTACACTGATTGTCTGTTAGAGTAACGATGCAGGCGTACTGTAGTGCGATTGTGTCCCACGTAAAAGTAAGTTAATTTTTAAGTTAAGGGGTTTTAATTCCTCCATTCCTTTCACAATTTTTCGATTTTGCTCTGATTTGAGAATTTTCTAAGGCCTCCTCTTGCTGTTTGACTTTGCAGGGCATTTAATTAACGAACGCTCTGCAAACTTACAACAAAAGGAGCAGAGTTTTTTGCTGTAAATTATAGTAGAGTCTAGTCCTTTTGAAAACGAAGGGTGGGACGCGGTTTAAACGTGGGTAGGGTGGGTCTCCGTCGCAGCAACCTCCACGTGGTGAGACCTGGGCAATCAATTATTCGCTCTATAATTATTATTCTAGTCTTTAAACTATTTGACAAAGTGGACAAGATGAGCTTAATTATTATATAGCAAATAATTGAGCTGATTGGCTGCGCATTACATGTATCCGACATGTAATGAATGAATCGGACCGGTTTTTAGTCTTCAATGGAATTTTGTAGTAGTATAATCAGTTTTACACGTCGTTAATTAGTGTAACAGTAAATTTTTAGAATTAAAGTCTGCTGAAATATGCCCGTGTTCGGAGTCTGTTTTGTTAGGGAATCTGTCGAGTACAGTGGTGTTATTATTATTACATATTGCGTAATAGTAATAATACAATGTAATAAGGCAAATTGTAGCTTAAATTATTTTAGTTCGCTCGTTACACCGACGAGGTATTTTCCGTAATTCAGTTTCTGTTTCCCATTTCAACCGGAATATATTCTAGAGGGCGGAAGAAAACAGCGAATGTTTCACTGAGCTTCTCGTCAGTGTTCTAAATTATCGGCTCCGTCAGTGACGAGCTTCGCCGTCAGATGTCGCTACCGCGCGCTTTAGCAAGCTCGCGGAAATTTGAATTCAAGTTCTTCGGAGTCTAAGCAGATCTTTTTCATAAATCGCGAAAGGAATAACTCAGCAGCATTTTTATTTTGTTCTTAATCGATATACGTCTCGACGAATCGTTCGCAGTGGTAAGACCATGAATTGCAAGTATAATTACGGTTTATTTAAGTCACATATAAAATGTTTACTTCTCATAATATACACGTGCAATTTAATAAATGTTAATTTAGCGATTCATGGGAATGTCGAGCGTAATTTCAAAAATTTCAACATGCGAATGCTTTCGTTCTCGTTTTGGCCATGGCACGGACCGTGCAACCGAAAGGGTAACAAAGTTGCGGGGGTGGAGCTGTTTGAAACTCGTATAAACGTGTGTGTAGCGTGGCAGTCTCTTGCCATGTTTCTGATTACTTTAGCAACTTCTGTACGAGCTCGAGCAATGCAAGGAAAGCTTTTAGATGCTTGTTCCTCGTGTGCTTCATGTAAATCATGTTTCGAACGAGTCGTGTTCCTGTATACCCATTAAACTGCTCCCACGTGCTAGTTTCTTTCGGAACGAACAAAATCCGGTGCGGCATTTTACTTCAGCGCGCCCAGACACTTCATAAACCATCGGCCGTCAACCTTAACGCTTCGGTGACCGATTATTTGAGAAATTCGAGAGAGCCTTTTCGTCGATCGCCACGAATTTCGATCAGACCGACGAAACTAACTGATTTCCCACGGGATAAATCTTTGGGTGAGCCAATGGAACCTTAGTGGAAATCCGACGTAAATCGATCGCAAGGGTCCAGATGCGATTACGAAAGCGATGCCCCGTCGATTCTTAATCTTAAATGGTTCCTCGAACTCCTTCGGAGCCGTTTATATTCCGTTCGTTTTCGACCACGGCATTCCTTTTTCTCTCCGCTCTTCCCGTGCTCATCTTTTACGAACATGTTCCTCTATCTTCTCGAATCGTGCGCTGACCAGACAGCCAAGCTGTGAATTCCGTATCGCGTTTGTCACGTGTACCGTTGCCTGTCGGAAGATTTGTATCTGCTAGCTGCTCGAGGCAAGCCCATCTTGGAATGGCCTCTATTCCGTTCCACTAATCATATCGGAAAGGGATTTACGCGTGCACGGAGTAATTGCCTTCGAACCAATTTCCTACGGCCGGTTCAATCGTTGCAAAGTAATCGTCCACCTATTACTGCGCATCAGCGACAAGAGCGATTGTTTAATTTTCCTAAGTCCTGTGGATCTCGACTGTCCTCGACCCGCCTTTAATTGAACCATTGACTGTCGTGGTGATCGATTAGACGTCGAACGAATCATCGAATGGAACCTTTAATTATCTTAGATTAATCGATCGCTATCAGTTTCACGAGTAGGGAAAATACGGATACAGTGTTCCAATGGGACGATCTGTCCAAAGTTATCTAGATGGTATATTCCGGTTCTCCTGCAGCACTGCGGAATTGCTACGTGTAACCGTGCGAGTATTACGCAGTGCTCATGAAAGCTCGTCAATGTTCGAGAGTTACATGAGCGCTGGAGAGAAATTGCCGAGGAGTTGAAGAACAGTAACAAATTTCGTAGCAAACACCTGCTTTGGAAGGTGTTTAGCTGGTTGACAAGCATGGTTTAGCCGGCGTTAGGGATTTCGTCTTAAACGCTTTCGCCGAAATTAGGAATATTACTTCACGAGGTCTGAAAAAAAAGGAATTCAAGTTGTGCGTTTAGCTGAATTTTACCGCATTCACGGTAATCGCGAGCGAAGTCTTTCAGAAGTGCTCGGGTAACGTTGCTCCACGAGAGTTCAACCAAGTTCCGTAACAGACGAGCCAAAGTTTAGCGCAAAAGTCCAGGCACTCTTTTCTCGACGCAGCACGGAAAGAAATCGGCTAATATTGTGTAGATCGCGAGCGCGAAACTTTCTTCCCGTTACACCCTTGTCGTATTTATATCGCAGCGTTTCCGAATTTCTTGTTCTTAACGATGTAAGCGTGTTTCGCGTTTCACCGCGTGTATCGCCGGAGGATTGTCCGTCACGTATCGTTCACGAGGCACGGATCGAAAGATTTTTCGAACGTATCCATTCCGGCGTTCGGAGTGGATGCTCGGTGGGTCGTGTTGCACCTTCATCGTCCGAGGGCTGCAAAGGGAGGTGGCAGATCGATGACCACGCGAGGGTGTTGAACGCACGTGACGTCACGACACATACAGTGCTAGGAAATCGGGGTTAGACGAGCCTAAGCTCGGTATATCGCTTAGACACACCGTCTCTTCTCCATCCGGCCGTTCTAGCCACGCTTTACCGACACCCACCCCCCCGTTCGTTGGCCGGAAACGTGTCCAGGAGCAACAGAAACAACGTTGTTCCATTCCGTGGTATTATTACGTTTGATGCACGTACGTGAACGCTAACGCAATCGCGAACGCGAATGCATTCGCAGACACACACACACACACGCACACGGCGGCGGTCGTCTAGTTATGCATTTTCACGTGCACTCGCGAGCACGAATGATCTCGGGTTCGCTAGAAGCCATATTCGGCGCTAGCAACTCAACTACCGCAAGCCTCTCACTGGCCGTGTATCAACCACGGGCGAAACGGAGACGGTCTTTTTGCTACTCGCGGTCTCTACGCTTTGCCGAGTACTCACTCTCCGACCTACTAATTTAGCGGATTAATTAGCCGAGACACTAAGACCTGCCGGAAAGGCGGAAATCCAGACGTCTCTGACGGAAAATTTCTGTCCTATTACCGAATCTCCGAGCTTTCTCCGTGGCGATCCTACGCGAGTTTGAGTAAACTTTGGTAATCGGATTAAAACGTTAATCGGACTGCCAGCGAGCGGAATTACTTCGGAATGAGATCTCGCTTATACGTAAAGTGGATCGTTCAATTTCCCAAGAATCTCGCTGGGAACAACATCCATCGATTCTTCATACGGCTCCTAGAAAGAAATCCCTTTCTCTTTTTTTTTTTTTTTTCTTTCAAATCGGAGTTCTTTTGTACATTTTCCTTCGATGCCGCGCAATTGAGCTAAAGAGCCAGTCGCTATTTATTTCTCCTGTCTGCTGCTGCTGTCTGTGTTCTCCCTTTTCATTCGGAAGCGAACAGTAGATTTCATGCACAGTTGTAGTACAGCATAAGCGCGTTAATAATTCACAGGGCATCTACGCTAATGATCGCCGATGCTGTGCAGCGTAGAACGATGAAAAGGACGGATAGAGGGAGAGAGAGAGAGAGACGAGAGATTGCCGGTAGGAATGGAGGCTGCAATTGCTCTTTGCGATTAATACCGGAAATCCGAAACGCGCGTGACTTTACGTTTTTGGAAAAATTACTATAATGGTGCGATGCAGCGAATTCAAGCGGTGCGGGAAGCAATAGTTCAAAGAGGCACGAATATCTTTCACTCGCGGATTGTTTCAATCATCGTACATTGGTAGGAAGAATACAAAGGCCAAGGATACACGTTTTCCCTTATCGCACACAGCACCGCATCTGTTCGCACTAATTTCAAAGGTGGACGAATAATTGTTGTGCTGATATGCCGTTGACGTTGGCTTTCGATGCAGTGGCATCATGAATAGAGTATTAATCAGCTCTCCATTGTGCCGCTGACAGTAATAACGGAAATAGCGAATAGAAGATTGAATTAGAACTAATGCGACTCGCCAAGGGAGACGATAGTTGAAGTAGGAAACAGAAGCGCATATAACACACATTTCGAAATATATTCAAATGCTAAGCGATCGATAGTAACCTACGTGTTTTCTCGACTCCCCCGCAGTGAACTGATAATCACTGTTAACCCGTCCGATAATGACGCTGTATAATATATACTGTATCGATTGTGAAAACGTTATTTAAGTCGAGATCACGTATTAATATCGGAGTTGACTTTAATTTCCATCTTTCCTGTTTACGAACGAGAGTGCTCTTCCCAACGTGGACGATCTCGGTGTGTACCCGGTTCGAAGTAGATACACCGGCAGCAATGCCACGATTCATAAACGTTTGCCGAAGCCAAGTAATAATATCCGCTGGTAAAAACGTCAATGTTTGCGAAGAAAAGAAGGGGCCCGGGCGATGAAGTTAACAGTAGCGAATCGCGAACCGTGAGGACATGTGTATGTGAAACCGACAAATATCTTCGATAGAATTTGCATCGATGATTGAGGATCTTTTTTTTGTTTATCGGCCGGCGAAGTGTTTTCCTCTTCGTGCCGCCGATACCTATGCCCGTCGACTTTCCGCTCGGCCCATCCATCGATTTTTCCACTTGGAAGATTTCCCTTCGAGTCGCCGTTCGCTTAACTATGCAGAGACAAAAGATCACGGTGTGTAACAGTGAAAGGGCGAAATGTAGGCGAAGGGGAAGAAAAGATAAGAGATACGACCGAGGAAGAATAGTGCAGTGCAGTGCATCGAAGAAGTGGTAGACCGGATTAGCATAGATATTGAGCACTCGACGGTCCAGCACGGGAAAAACATTTCGGACTTCGTTACTGTGTTAGCACACCCATCACTTCCATCCGCAGTCTCTCTCCCTCTCTCTCACTCTCTCCCCTCTTCCTCTCTATCAAAGTATCTGCAAATAGATCACCATTCTCTTTTCCGTGCACTCTCGATAAATCGTTCCATTCCACTCGACGGATAGGTGGTGATGCAAATGCAGTGCCAAATTCGTTCGCCAGGTTGGACCACTTTTCACCTGTTCCAAGGAAAATTCCAAACATCTCACGGCTCTATCGAGTCGGCGAGAGGGTGCTATCTAGTTGTGTGTCGCCTCGGAAGGTGTTAGAACGAAGTACGAAAGCGGAGCGATAAAAATGCTTATAACAATGGGTTCGCGATTAAAGTTCAGGGTTACACCGCGCACTTGCGATAATGAGAAACTCAGGCAGAAGTCCGAGTTTGCTCGTGCAGGTAATCACAGGGGTATAACCGCAGAGTGTAACGAGTTACAGCAGTCGGATCAAGTCGCCATCTGTTCGGTATATCCATTTCAAGCCTCGTCAACCATTTCCCAAGCTTCCTGTCGTTCCAGCTTCGACGCATCAATTCGTGAATGCGGATCGAGTGTAAAATGATTATCGTGAATTATTTGAAGGGCGTAAGATAGGATATGTTCTAGTAATCAGAATGTTTCGATGCCGCATATCTCGTTTCGAAAGAAATCTCCCTCGGATCGCTGCGGGGGCTGGCCTCCTCTGGCGTCAAATTAGCACAGGCTCCATTATTTAAATTCGACGAATATAAAAGAAGGATCAGCGTTAAGTCGTACTCCGAGATATTGGCTGCCGAAGCTTCTCCACGCAGAAACTACTCGAGTATCTTTTGAAAGGAAAAGAGCGAATGGAGTCTGGAAAAATCTGCCTAATAACATTCTCTTACCGGTGACGCAGAAATCGATGGGTCGGTGCTTCTTCGTTTCTCGTGTTCATTAAAAAAAAAAAATTGAAACAATGTCGTTGTGATTTGCTCTGGCTCGAAACAAGCATCGTGTAAATAGAACTGTAATTTAACGCAGTCGACGTGATCCAAACGAATTGAATTGTCACGGAAGTAGGAGGAAAATCTTAAATCGATATATCTGGTTCCGATGGTCGAGAAAAATAAGTGGTACTGTCTCGTCTCTCAGGGTCGTGGCTGGCCTAGCGCCAGGAAATCGTGAAATTGATAAAATTTGCCAAGTAGACCCCGGCATTCCTTTTCCTGGACCGTTCCAGTAAGATGCTAGTTTCGCTGGGTCAACAAACCTGGCTGGAAGGAGCTGGCAAATTGTCACGACCATCTTCATAAAATATTTCAAATTTATCGCCATTGACCGAACGTCCTATCGCGCTCTTTACCTTCGTTCCTTTTTTAAACGATTTCTGTTTTATCACGTTTCGCAAAAGCGGTGCCCCGACACGTGGTTCCACCCTGTTCTCCTCCGGACCCTTGCATTTCCATTCGCACCCACCCTTGCGTCCGGCATTTTTCCCTTAATATTTCACCATAGATATGCCCGTCTCGCCGTTGCGCAAACTACCTAATGGCAAAACCTGCCTTAAAAAAAAAGGCGGGGGATTAAAATTGTAGAGAGCAACGGCATGGGAGAGACAGCCTTGCGGAATAAGCCGACCCAAAGAAATTATATTTTATGATTGCTGCAGCGTTTAAGCTGCCTACAGCGCAATGCACGCGCGCAATTATTCCATGCATTCTAAGCTGCGATTATGACTGTTGGCCCGCTCGACTGTCCTAACTACTCTTCTTCGCCGCCTCCTTTTCTCTCGCATATCGTTATCCGTACACTCGAACCACAGAAAGCGCTTCAATCTAGTGTCCGTATACCTCTCGACCGCAACTATCAATTTTATATATTCTCCGATAGGTATCGTCACAGAGACCAGCTTCTCCTTCGGCAAAGTTCCGCGTTTATACTTCCTTCTCCGTTGAAACCTTTCTCTCTGTAATCTCCGATCTCGCGCACGAGAAAGATTCGATCCTTTGTTGCCGATGAACCGGACGGCATGGTTCTCGTCAACGCGAAGCAGCTTTCGAGATTGCCTACGGTGTCGCGTACAAAATCGGGGATCCTCCTAGACGATATTGCCAACTTCCTTTCCTCGGTCTTCTGCATTCTCTTTCCTTCCCTCCTTTCTCTCGTGGTCCGAACATTGTCGCCAGGCTGTCTCCGAAGAGACTACCGTAGGATCCCTGGTTTTGTATCACCCTCGTTCTCTTATTCGTTGCACTTCGAAAATGGCTCGTTAATTGTAAAAAGAAAAAAAGGAAACAAAAGTATACAGATGTGCAGTTTTGCAAATGTTGCAACATTTGTGCTCTTTTCGTGCTCGTTGACTTTGCGCAGGCTGCGTTATCGCCCATCGTACTACTTATTCAAGGGGTCAAATGCACGGGATTAACCGAGCTTTACGGTCGTGAAAGCTCGAGCGTTGGAAAAGCATCATCGAAAACTGGCTTGGAAAATTGCGCTGCGAAATTCCGAATTAAAAGCCGGCGGCGCGTGTGCCGGCGGCATCACGTACGATTTCGGGCATCGATTTTGTAGCTTCGCGAGTGGCCGGCGGGGGTGGTTTACATTATCGGGGACAAAATCTTCGGTGTAATTTCGCTTCGACCGGTCGAAACATCCGAATCTGTTTCAATCTGCACGACTCTTCGTGACTGTTCCCCTCTACGCAAGTAAATGGAATCGCCCGAGTCGCGTGCACCGACGCGAGAGATACGAACGAATATCCGATAAGTCGTGAAGCTTCGCGCGTAAAATGGAATGTTGAAACGTCCTATTTAGGCCGGCGTATGTAGGTCGCGGAGAACCGAATTTCTGCTGCGCGATGCCCAAAAGAGAATAATGCCGGCTAGAAAACGAGTAGCCTACAGCAAGTCGGAGAGCGAAAGGGAAAGGCATTGGTAGGACATTTATTCCAAGGGAGAGTCTAGTAGGGCAGCAAATCTCTTGACGACGTTACATTTTGTTGTCAGACCGGGAGCAGACTGATTATTCTCGCGGAATGAATTAAAGCTCGAATTTGCAAAGGCAGCGGCGTTATTTGTCACCGTTATTCCGTATCAGTGCCAGTCTCCTGGACGATTCATCGCCGCGTGGAAAGTAATGAAAGATGCGGCGTATAATTTCGAGCTAGAACGGATTTATGGATGGCCATAAATTTATTCACGCCACATTTTCAGGATTATGAATTCTTTGTTTTGAACGGCAAATTCGTGCATTACCATTTCGTATCCCCTGTTAAATAATAATTCGTTATGTTCGCGTCATCTGCCGCGATAGAATCGTAAAGTATGTCTGTATTTTAAACCGGTTGCTGCATACTTTACTGCTGAAGCTGCATAGCACGGCACGATGGATGAACTATTTTTAACTGCTACTACGCTGTAGGGAACCGACGCAGCTTATTTGTACGTCCACATAAATTCTCTGACGCGGAAACCTCCTAATGTTAATTCGAAACAAAAGCACCGGCCGTCACAAGGGTCCTACGAAGTTTAGCTGAGAACGAACGCACGGAAGCAACGGTAGCGGTGGCGGAGGTTCCGGAAACGCGTCGAGGATGCAGGGAATTGTGGGGTATTGCAACGGGTTAGCGCATTCGGTACGCTACGACAACGGAACTGGGGTTTTGTTCGGGGGAATGCGAGGGGAGGTTGCCGGTACATCCACCGCAACAAGGTGCAGTTGGAAAAAGGGAATGACAAAATGAAGGGAAAAAAAAGAAACATAGAAACCGCAGAATCGGCACATAAAAGCGAGCACGAACAGCTCGCCAGGATAAATAGTAAAAAATGCAGCTCGACCGCAAATTAGAAATTTGCAGGTTTTCCCTCCGCTAGCAACGATTCTACAACCGCATTACTCAAACTCACGGGATTCAATTGTACGACATTTTTCTCCGTGTAATACGAATGTTTTCTAAATTCGAAGAAGAATTGTTCCGCGAAGAAGGTAGTTCTGCGCTTCTCGTGGAAATTATCCGATTGAGACAGTATCTTACACTTAATTCTTCCTTCTTAAAGTAGCAGAGCGGTTGTTTAATTCCTAGAGAGAGGACGCTTGGGAGAATTTCATTTTAAGAAGCTTTTTCGTAATTATTTCGATCTTCTCCTTTTATCATGAAGCTCCGCTTTTTTTAATTATTGCCTGCCCGGCGGGTTTTTTTTTCTTTAAAGAAGGACAGGATACGTATGCGCGAATGTGTAAATGCCTGTATTATAGACCGATAAATGATTCTCCACGGGATAACCAATTCAGGGGTAGTCGCGTAAATCGATTCAACGTTCGTTCAGTATAGTGTGTTGTTCGTGCTCGCACGTTTAACGCGAGTAGGTACCCGTCGTCACGTGTCCCGTCGAAAATAAGTATCCTCTACTGATAAATGTGGCCGGAGCATTGGTGGTGAAACATGGTTGGCTAGGCACGGTGGAAATTCCATTGGCCCCGCGTAGATATTTTCCTCGATTCTTGTGAAACACGCGACCGACCGCGTTGCACAGCGCGCGTACCCTGCACATCACGCTTGCACGCCTATACGCGCGTGGAACGAAGAGATCGCTTTATACCGCTTCGTTCTACGTGCACCGTAAAAATGCAAAGCAGGCTTGCACGTTGAAGCATACATCAGCGTACACGTGTACAAGTGACAGCCGGGCCGCGCCGTTTCTATGAGACTTGAACGTGGACGCAGAGGGGGTCGTTTACCCCGTACCGCTATACTCCCTTATCAGCCCCCTCTCGATATCATCGACAAAAGACAATTTTCCGTGCTGCAACGCTAGCCGACGTGTTTCGTCTTCCTCCCTGTTCCCTGGTACATCTTTGCTTGCGTTTCGCTTCTGATTCTCTTTTTCCTTCACTCGCTCTTTCGTCCACAAATGTTCGATCATCGACGCACAATCGATCCTCTGAACTCGCAAGTACGGTCTTCGCCTCTTGGCAAACTACCGCGTAGCTCT
The DNA here is from genome assembly GCA_023838395.1 of Holcopasites calliopsidis. Taxonomy (NCBI): domain Eukaryota; kingdom Metazoa; phylum Arthropoda; class Insecta; order Hymenoptera; family Apidae; genus Holcopasites; species Holcopasites calliopsidis. The sequence continues at coordinate 2,572,837 of JALHAQ010000012.1, read as the reverse complement.
AGGGACGTTTCACCAGCGACCAGAAAACCTGACAAAGTACCTCGTTCAACCCTCGCTCCCTTCGATTCTCTCTCGGCCGCTGAAACGAGCGGTCAAGCCGCATTTCGTCGTGTTACGATTCCTTTGTTAGATCCATCAGGGTTATAGTAGAAGAACTTTTATTCCTCTAACGATTCGGACACGTTTACCGAAGCCCCGGAAATATTTGTGGTGCTAAACGACAAGAAATTCGCGGCTTCTTGTGAAATTAATTCGCTTTAGGGCAGGCACAAGGATCTCGAGAATAGTAATCGTTTATCCAAGCGAGGACGAAACAACGAGAGGTTCGTAAAGGAGCCAAGCCAAGTATAGGCGGAGGCAGATGTAGAAAATGAGGGAGTATCAAGGATCCCATAGGAAATCGCCGGGAATACCGGCCTCTGTTCGAGTCTGACGGAACAAAGCCGGTATAATGGGCGAGCGGGCGCCGGGTGCACATGCAGAAACCGTCGTGGTATTCCGCTCGCGATACTACTTCACCCTGTTCCTCGGTTATTCTTGCTACGGTGTATTGGTTGTACGCCGTATCTCCTCCATGCAATAATGCCGTATTCAGCGGAGTGAGAACAGTCGCAATTGTTGCCAGCAGTAAACTAACAACACCGTATCAGCGACGCATTGAACGCGTGTATCCGTTTTTGTGAAAGATTAGTCTTTGAGCAAATGCTCCTGTCGTTTCGTGTCACCCCCCCGTGATACACGTCTCTCCGATGAGTTATGTTCGAAATATTTTTCCAATCGATTCCGCACATATTTCCGAACAAACGATGACGAATACGTATGATTACGCCTTCGCAATGCTTTATAGGTGCACGGTATCTCTCGAGCGTTTCCAATTGTAGTTGGGCGTTAACTTTTCTTTCCTCTTAACGATGCTTTCTCTACGCATATTTCCGTCTATGTTCCCGTTTTACTTTTTCAAATAAACTCGTGTATTCGGTCGCGCGTGTTCTCCGTAAGTCGATTATCCTTTATTTCGTTAGGCGTAAACGCTGAGTATGGTAAACGATGTTTATCACGGTTCAACTGAACTTCCGTTTGCCCAGCAATAATGGCTCGGTTGCTGCACTTTGAAATTCTAGCGGTCTGTGAAATATAGAATATCCGACAAAAGTTTGGACCGAACACGATTCAACAACTTTCTACAGCTTTGTTGCTGCTTGTCGAGCCCACGTTTGAAATTCACTTTCCGCTACGTAATCGCGATTATTCGTCCCCCATCGATAAGTTTTCTGGAAGAAGATCGTTGAACCTCGTCTGTTCTTTTCTTTTTTTCTGTGAGATTAGCTTTGCTCCGTTTTGCGCTACTTGATGTAAAGTAGGAATGACTAAGTTGGACTTACCGGGAAAAGCGGATTTCGAGGGTGTTTCCCTTTAATAATTCCCAAAAGGGGTGGCAGTGAGAAAACGAGTAGCAGCACGACGAGTAAGTAGGCTGGAAAGGGGTAAGGTGGAGCCGAGCAGAATGGGATGCTGCCGGAGCTACGAAGAAGAAAGGCTGACCCGGCCTGAGGAGATAGCTTTTTATTTTTCCTCCGGTGTCATCTTTTCTTCGAGTGCTAGCTGTGCGCCGAAACAAGACGGAATGTCTGTGTGTTCTTAGCACGATTTTTTTTTCGAGTATTCCACCTCTTTATTCTCCCTTGTTTTTCATACCAGCTCCGTTTCCTTTCCTGTATCGATTGTACAGAGACATACGCGAGCTGCGTCGGTCATTTTCCTCGCCGCTCCTTTAATTTTAATTTACCATGCGATAAATGAAACGCGTCTACGACTTCATCGAACTCTCCGGTCCCATTTGCCTTTCGGCATCGGTTCTGCCTTCGCGAGGAAACCGATCCGACGGGTTCTTCTTACGAGAATATTGGTTACAAAGAGACTGTTCCGGTAGATCGAACAGAACGGAAGATATGAAATCGGAACCAATCCCCGGGAGGATTCTCGATCCCTGGCCTCGATAAATGCATTTTGTCTTCGCGCTCGAACGGACTTTGCCGGTAGCTTGCAGGCCATTCCCTATTTCCAACCATGAAAAGTGGGCTAACGTTCTCGCGATGGTGTCACCGAAGAGAATTATGCGAACGAATCGGATATTCGACTGCGGTGGTTTTAATTGGCAAGGCGCGAGCATATCTTGACGTGACAGGGCAAATTGTTGGAAAGATGGCAGGCCGAAAGAAGGGAGCGAGATCTTAGCGATAAGGGGGAAAAGCGGGAGCAGAAAGAGGCGGGCAAACGTAAGACGGTGGATTTCATCTTTTCTGCAGCCTTTGCACGAACAACCCTCTAGTATGTCCGGAGGCGGGCCGCAGAGTGTTCCGTTTTCGTTGAGGGTCGTCGGGACGCGAAAGAGCCGAGGAGCGACGAAGGGGAACTTGGAAAAAGCTGCGATGATTTTAAACAGATGAAGGGAAAACGAAATTGCCGGAGGACCGAACGTTCCTAGAAACGGTAATTATGCAGGAAAGGGTCCTCCGCTCCTGTTTTCTTGAATATCGTCGCGAGCCGATCGTCCCTCGCCACGGACAAAGTGGTTATTACTCAGGAACACCTCCCCTCTAAAACATAATTACCCCTCGAGACGTGTCTTTTATTACTTAAATATCGCACGATCGTGCACTTTCGGCTCATCCCCTCGAGGGACTTGCCGAAACATTCGACAAATTAGTTTCCTCAGCGTAATTTGTTCGATCAAACTTTTCTACTCGAAGCTTCTACGTGTCTAGACGATCGATTTTCCGTTCCTTCACACCGTTTGGAAGAATCAATCGTAGTTTTTACTATCGATACGAATCAATAAAAATGACGATACTTCACTTGTAAATTAATTCTATTTGCTTAAATTCGCCGATGCATCGCGGTAAATACTGTAGAGTAAAACAAAAAAGTGGTATCTTTACATTGAGGGGATTACGATAAATCACATTTTTCGCTTTTATTTCGATTTCGAACCTTTCCGTGCTCGCCGGAAACGTGTTGGATTTTTACGGGCCAGTGCTTTCATCTCGGTCTGACTCGTAAAACGTGCGTGACTCCTAAATTGTTCGCATCACGTTTCGAACGATGTTTTATATTTGAAAACGATGTTTCGTAATTTATTTGTTTTTTTTTTGTTTTTCCCTTAAACAGAATAAACCGGGAGGCTGAATTTCGCGTAAAACATATTCCATGACTTTGTTTTAAATCTTGTTTCTGTCGCTAATTTTTGTCTACTGTTCTATTAAATTTTCGCCGCTTCGAGAAGCCTAATCTTTCTCCATCGATTTCAAGCTTCTATCCATCGAAACGCCTAAAGGGCACTGTCTCCGACGCCTCCGGCGTTCCCGACGTAGCATCCACCTGTCTTGCCAGCGTTCCTTTATATCCACCGCCTCGTTGAACTAGCTTTGTTGCGTGAATTCTCACCGGTATTCATTCGCGAATTTACTATGTAGAAGGAGAAGCGGAAAAAGATCTCCCGCCTGGTCTTTTGCTTGTTTCGTTTCTTCGAGGAAAGAGCAACTGCTGCACGACGTCTTTTTTAGCCTCAGCTCTTCATCCCGAAACGGAAACTGTGCGCTGACTCGAGGCTGGGGGATCGCTCGTATGTGCCGCGTAGACGCGAAACTTATTTTTCTCTTCGTCAAAAATTTATCATGCACGTTCCGCGCTGCTTTATGCTACTTAAAATGGAACGCCCGATACATCTTTCCTCCCTTTTTCTATTCTTCTCTTTACACTCCTCGTTCGATTGTTATCCGTGCACACGCGAATAAAGGTGTCAAGGGAATATGCGGTTCGATCTCGTATCGTAGCTTTGATTCGAGTATCATAAACGGGCAGAGTTTTATTCAACGTAATGCATCTACTCGAGGCAGGTTTATGTACCCTGCCTTTTAGCCATGGTATCAAAGTTGCCTCGTGTGTTTTCGAGTATTCTTAAAAATCTCCGCTCTCCTTGAGAACAGGAGTCGACTCTCGCGCGATATAAGAAAACGGCGGATCGAAAGCGTCGATAGTATGCGAATGGGACACGTCAGGGGAGTAGTAGGAAAGGCAAAGAAGGAGGGTGGAAACATTTTCGCTTAAAAGTTTCAACGAAAAAGTTACTTTAAAACAAATATAATGGAAATTGCGAACGACGCGTCGAAGTTTGAGCAACTCGACAGAATGAAACGAAAGCTGTGCAGCATAAAACTGAGAAGTCAAAACGGCGCAAGGTATCGGAATTGTTTAATACGTTGTCGGTATTAATTGGATCAAAGGGGACGCCTCGTTTACTAGATTAAAAGACTTAATTTTTCATTTGTAAGCAACGAATGGGCCGGCCGGCGAAAAGGTGTAGGGAAGGAAACGAAGACGGCGCACGGTCGGGAATAAACGTGCAAATTTAAGTCGGTTTATTTGGCAGCATTTTAATCTCCGTGATATACGTATAAGTCGACTTTGCTGACGATGCAACGATTTTAGCCCCAGCTAATGAGCGGCACGGGCCAAGAAAATTTATTGCCCGTTCTGTATTTCTCGTGCTGCAAATGAAATAAAAAGGAGGTTCCACGGTAACCGCAGTTGCCGTGTTCCGCGTTCGCAGCGGGGTTGGCTTGGAAAAGTTCCAGACAAAACGGCTGCGATCTCTGGCGCAAAGCGTTACTGCTGCTGGGATGCTTGAAATTTTCAGAGACGCACATGCCTCTGGTAATGCTTGCACTGCGATAGATCCTTCGACGATCGATCTCGTAGGGCAATCTTACGAACTCGTAACAAGAAACATGTACAATTGCGCAGCGAGTCATTCATTATTTATTCCCGTATCGTGTACGTAGTTATAACACGGGGAAGAACAAATTAGGAAGGCAGAGGTTGTACGTGATATAATTAATGGCAGCAGCTGACATTTGACGTCGATCGATATAAATAGCTTCGGGGGTTACGGGTGCAAGTTCGTTAGTCGTCCGACGACTTCGAAGACTAATGACGAAACTTTTGTCCAGTTGATGTACGTAGACCAGTGTGCCTCGACTAATAACGCTCGATTAACCGCAAGCGACGTTTGATCTGTAGCGAGCTGGTCGTTTTCAATATCTCTGAAAGGTAAAACGAAAAGGGGGGAGGTGAACGTCGTGAAACCCTTCTACCAACGTTGATATTCGTTGCACCGGACTGCATCGTACATCCCCTTTACCCGATCGGAAAATGATTACCGGGTTACTATAAAAAACAAAAAAAGTAGAAGCCGAAGGGAAACGGTGGAGTACTTGGCCGTAACGCTCGTAGACCATCGCGACAATTATTGGGGTAAAGTCGTCGTCGAATAGCTTTCCTTCGCTCGACCGGTCCCCGCCGTTTCGACTCCCGGGTAGAGAAAAATCATTTAGCTCGCTTCCTGGACACGACAGAGAGCGATAGAAAAAGATGGCAGGCCATTGGCAGAACGTAATTGGTGGCATCTGTGACCTACTGCTCCGCGAAATTGATTCAAGTCTCGAGCCGGAGAATCGGGGCTAATTGGAAAGAGTAACGAATCTCCCGGAGGAAAATCGCTACGATTTTTCTTTTGCCGCGACAGGGGCGACGCTCGCCGCGTACCCTTTACGCTCCGCCAACAATTTTTTAAATTCCATGGGATTATTCGTTTCCCTCCGATATTGATGAACGCGGACTGTCTTCTCCTGTGCGAGCAATTACATCGATTTATAGGATTTTCCTTCCCGATAGTTTTATTCCGTATATAATCTGTTTGATTCTTCCGACCGATTTAAACGTATTGTTCGATTATTCGTCTTCCCAGCAGCCGGAGGTAGTTCGATTAAATAGTAAAGGAACAAAAGGCTCCGAGGGTCGCGAAAAAAGTGGTCGTGCCCCGACTATGATGGTAGCGGAAGTGGAAGGGTGCTTGGCGCGCTATTAAATATGCCACGGAAAATTAGATTTGAAATTCTTATTTTTCCACACGGTGTGCTCCTGCCTTCTGTTTCGCCGTCCACGGGCGTTCACAATTTCCCGTCCTTTTTGCGCCACGCTTTCCGTTCCTTTTTCTCGGCGAGTTCCACGTACCAGAGAAGAGATACGTTCGAGCCCGAGGCTAAATACCTGTGTCAGCATTGTTAACGTAGCAGATAGAGCTGACCTAATAGTCTTAAATTTTTACGTTATGTACTTGCTCCTCGTACAACTTTGGTTCTTTTCCACCTATCTTCTTTTAGTTTCATCTTCGGACATTTTCTTGCCCCCCGGCTTTTTTTAGCGTTCAGAGTTTAGACGAAGCATCTAATGGAATTGCCCCCGGCTACGCGCCAGCGTGCTAACGCGCTCAGATGCCGTCGCTGGCTACATTTCAGTGGCACATTTTCCTCCTATTTCGCCGAACGGAAATCGACCAAATAGGGGTGGATTAAAACCCGTTCGATGGTTCCGACCCGAGCCCCGTCAACGTTTTCGAAACTTCAAATTAAAAAGTTATCTCGTTACCGTGCCGTAATTAACGAGCGCCGGTGGATATACTTATATTTGGTTTAACGACTCAAAGGCTTCGTTAACAAGCATCGTTTTATTTTTCATCACGACATTTAGCTTCTGATCAGATCTTCGCTATATTTGCAGTCGGTGGTATTCTTTTTTCTTTTTTAAGATACGCGTGGGTAAAGGGATTCGTGGGAAGTCTTCGTATGATTATTAGCCACGAAATGTGATTATCGATGACACGAAGGCGAGCTGTTCGTCGGATAGTACAAACGTTCCTCGACGAGGACCTTGTTCACATAATTAACGGGGATCGACAGAGCAACGTATCGAAAATCGAACGTGGTCCGTGGTGTGATTGAATTTGAAGGAACGCGCACTCAAAATTTTCTCCCTATCGATAGAACGCGTTTATCACTTAAAAGAGCAACATCCGGCTTCTCCTTCGAGCTTTTAGCTGCTGAAGTAATTCCAATTGAATAAGTCGAACATTGATCGTAGTCTTCCTTCCGCCCCGTTAATGCCATCTACTCGACCACTTTTTCCACTTTGATTCTTCTTAATGAACACGTACAGTTTTTTCTCGCATCGATTAAACGATGTGCTGGCGACATTTCGTCCTCTCCTTTACCGCTAGTTCCGTTGATGTGAAAAATCTGGGGGGGAAAATAGTTGGTCGTATTCGCATGGAAGGACTGATAGCGTGGATTCGTGAGGTAGGGAAGAGTGGAAAAGAAGGAGACGGTGAAGCGATGAGGTTGGGCGCGGCCGAAATCCATGGAAAACGAGGCAACGACCAGATATCGGATGCCGAAATGAAAACGGGATGCGGAATGCATCGGCGAGAAAGAGGCGGCGGGGGAAAAAAAAGAGTGGCACGAATCACGAGCAAACGTATCGACGATACGTAAACTCGGCACAAGAATGATTTTGTGGCTCGATGCCCGACTATCCGTGTTCTGCTCTCGTTAAACGGTTACAGCTGACGCAAACTTTTTACGCGAAAGAATGCAGCGGTGCGTGCAACTGATACAACAGAAGCATTGACGATTAGCTCGACGTCGAGGGGAACATTGACGTTATCTCGCATCGAAAAACTGCAGCCGAAGCGTGCAGTAACATTTCGCCCAGACTTTATGCGCTATCCATTTTACATTGTACCGAGTCCTACCCAATCGTTCCCAGAGATTTTATACATTCTTACAAAAAGTATATCGATTAAGAATACTTCGTAATCGTGTTTGTTTCGTGTAATATAAGTAAAACTGCCGATGAATCGAGTATTCCTCATTGTCGGCATTACTTCGTCGGAAATAATGTTATCGTAATGAAGTTAGAGCATCCGTTGGGGGGGGTGAAATTAATATCGATCGACTGTTGCATCTTTGCCACGGGTAAATTTTTCTCCGACACGAATTATTCGACGGTGGAACTATGCTTCAGAGAAACCGATACATGCATGCGTTGCCGGAAAATTGGATTTTAACTACCCCGATAGAGGTTTTAATGTTTCCTCAGTCTTTTGCTACGTAATTGGTTTGCTTTGGCATTTTAAATTTCCGAGGGAAATTTACCGTACTAACATTTGCCGCAAATTTGACAAAGCTTTCCGGAAAGTTTTTTCAACCGAGCAACTTATTTGCCTGTGAACATTCTGTAAGGGACTCTATCAAACCTTCTAGGCCATTTAGGATTTGTTATTAATAACTTCAAAGATTCATTCTCTCCGTCCCAAAGAAAAAGCTTTCTCCCTTGGTTTTCGGCGTAGCGTTCGTTTTCCGTCCTACCACTCGAGGACCGACTCGTTGCTTTTCTTTTGTACCCCCTCTCTGTCTTCTTCCACCGCAAACGAACGATAAGAACACGACGTCGACTTGTGGAAAATTGGTTTCTCGGACGCGAAAGCAAATCGAGAGAGGACGCAGGGCCGAGTACTTTTTACCGGTAGACGGAGAAGAACTTTACGAACGCGTCTTTTCTGGGCAGATGTTCATCAGCCAGTTTTCAGACTCGAGATGTCGGAGAATGAAAGGAGCGAGCGCAGCTCGTCGTATACCTGTCTTGACTTTTTGCATTCGATCTTCCTTGGCAGAAAACAATCTGCCAACACTCACTATCATTCGTGCGAAGAAGTCGACAAGATTTCTTATTCGATGAATTTTTACCCGTCGACGGCTTTCTCCCATTCGTGCAAGTTCTTCCGTATTTTTCAATTTTCTCACTCGAACGGACTCCTCTGAACTCGTTTCTACGATTTCAGCTTAGCCGCTGCATCGAGTTCCGGTCGGACGTTATCGCGCTTTCTCGGAACCGCTTCACCACCTTCGCCCGAGAGTATTCATTCCGCAAAAAGTTGAGGCCACCGCGAAACTTCGTAAATTTTAAGCGATCTCAAGTGTCGGAGCCCTTTGAAATATATAATCTTTGCCCCTCCGACGATTTTCTCGTCAGCCGAGAAAAATTGTTTCGGGCTTCCCGGAAGGACTTGCGTCAGCAACGAGTTTCGTTTCGTAAATATCCGCTTCCAAGTTGCTGGTCTGGAAGGGGATTTCCGAGCGGAAAGGTTAACGAGCAGTACAAACTGAAATCCGCTCGCACACAGTCGCGACACTATCTATACACGGCCAGGGCCTAGACGAGTACCAATCTCAGTTATTGGTTCATTGATTTTTGCATCAGCTCGGAGCCTAGGTTTGTGAAATTGCAAATACCGATACTCGATGGCGGCCCTCCGGGCCAAACAAAACCGATAATCCACCCTCGGTATCTTCATATCCTCGTATCGCTTTTTTTTTCGCATCGCGATCGCCTTGCTTTTATTATTTTAGCTTCCGAAAAATACGATTCCTTTGTCTTCCTATCGCGAAACCCCTAACGAAAACTAAAGGCGGAGACCCGATGGCCGTGGAATCGCTTGACCGCAGAAGTGCGGATGATTCGGTCTGGCGGAGACTACGATTGGTTTCCGGGGCTCAGCGCCTTCGCCGGAAGTCACGCTAACTGCCGCCAGCACGCCACACCGCCGCGCCATAATCCTTCGAACTTTGCTTTAACGAACTACGTCTCATCTGCTTTCGTAGAAAACGCAATTAATCCTGTGCTTTGGGCATCGATTATGGAGGAACGTTTCTCACAAGATAGCTAGAGCAATTTTCTATTACAACACTTCGAGGGGCTTGTTAAGCGAGTGAAAGATCGAACGTGTCATCGTTGAAACGAGGGGTCGACGTTGGCGTTGACGGGATTTTCGGTGGGCAACCACGGCAAACAAGCTCCCGATCCTTTGTGACCACTAATCCATACTGGCGTTCCGACTTCCTCAGACGTGGTCTATGTTCTAGAATGGGTAATTCGCTTCTAAGGGAACTTCAACGCGACTTGCCTTCGTTCGTTCAATGGAACGCAGCCTCGAAAGAGCAATTACTCGTCGCATTTCTGCTGCCTGTATAAAACAGTGGCGAAAAGTAACGGATCTCTAGATGAGAACGGTGCGAGAGATTCATCTGAAAATGGGAAAAGTAGCCGGCAAAACTTTTTACCAATGTATATGTTTTCCAATGCCGCTAAGGCTTACATCCGTCTTGTCGTCGGATGGGAAAAGTGGACGGCGTAACTTTTGTAGGTTCTGGTGCCGTGGCGAAGGCGTTTCTTCTTTTCCTGCCTCTGTGCCTCCCTTTCCAGGCGTTCACTTCCAGCTTAGTTAGGGAAACGCAATCTCCTCCGTTGTTCCGGTAATGAGACGAAACGATAAAGTGGCACACTTTGAAAGTTTATCGGTGCTCGAGAGGTAACCGCTCAGCAGCCGCATATTTCGTGCATCCGAGACGTGAAAGGAGGAAAGGGCTGGGAAAGCATTAAGAAGCTGCTATTGCGAAATCTTCTTATCTTTACCAGTACCTTTGTGTGTCGCTATATTTTCATTGTGCTATCAACACTTTGAAGAAGATGCGGGAATTGTATTACACGGATGTTGCTTTCCAGGTAATTCATTAAAGAGTTTAAATACATCTTTTTCTTCTTTAGGAGAAGGGAATTACTCGCGAGGCTAGAGTCGCTAAAATTCGCCATCATAGTCGGGTGGTTTCAGACGAAGACGCAACGAGAATGAGAAAGACAGACGATCGTGTACGCTAGCAAGAGCATGCAATAAATAATAAAAGCGGGATCCCTCGAGCCTCAGAATCTACCTACGGTGTAGACGAACTCGGAGCAAAGTTTCAGACTTGTTCCGTTGCACTGTCGAGGAGGACTTTACTCGAGTCGTGCGTGTGGATATTCCACGATGCCCTCCTTGTTTTTTCTTCTCCAAGAGAAGAGAACAGCTTAAGAGACTTTTTAATGAAATTACTGCACCGTGTCCCATAAATATCCCGGTCGCTAAGTTACAGTCTTCGCTGTTCCTCGCGAGTAAGAATCGTTTCGGTCCGAGCTCGTATTTAATTTTCCTCACGACCGGCTAACGACGCAGACTGGCGGGATTAGGTGTTCTGGTAAGGAATCGAGCGATAATCCGACGTGGACGAGCGTACTGCTTGGGACGCACGATAAAGCCGGTCCCGTCTTCGAGTGGAAACGTTCGTTCAACGTCAAACGAGGCACGTAGCCGGAGCACCGGTGTCAGAGCAGAACGTAAGAGGGTGAATAATCATTTTCCCCCGTAACGAGGGAGATCTAGTCGTAACCGAGCCCACTTTGCGCTTTACTCGATCCGCGTTTCTATGCTCGTAGCTTTTGAACAACACGGTAGCGATTACATTTCGTCCGCGGATAAGTTATCCATACACGACTTTATTCAGCGTTCATTTTACTTCCCCTGGCATGTGAATGTCTCTTACTTTTCTTTCTTCCCTTTTTTACAACGAGGTGGCTTTTTTCTCTGCACTGTCATTCGTTAATTGCGCGAGACAGATGCGTCTCGGGTTCTTCGCTCTTTTTTTTTTTCGTTCTCGGTAATCGTGCATAGAATCCTGATGAATCGCTGCCATTAGCCTCGTTAATCGTGATTCTGGACCAAGCGGAGGACATAATTACTCTCGTGATCGTAAATAATCCAGCCAGCTCCGCTAGCGTTGCTTCGTTACGAACAATTGGACAACACGCCAGCGTTGTTTCGACTAATTCTTGCCGCTTGATTCCAATGCCGCTCAGGTTAATCATCCACCGCGATGGAGAGATCGGAACACCGTGGTTATGCAGCTTCCCGATCGAAATACCTTCCATCTTGAGCAGGAAATTTTCTCCTGTCTCGCGCAAATCGGATTAAAATCTCGAGTGGTAATTGCTCGTTGGAATAGTTGTAGAGTCTGAGACGTTTAGACTTGTGTAATCAACGATTGCGACTGTCGTTAAGCAATTCCAAAAGCATCGCTGCACTCTACAGAACTCGTGGCTACGTCTCTTACTTGAAACGCTGACAGTACGACTCGCTTTATGCAATTAGAACTCGAGATTTCGAGACGGAGGGGGGAGGGAATTATTGTGTTTGCTTCGTGGAATTGGACGCGACCCAAAATTCCCAATGAAAATCACGGATCCGGTATGAGGTGGCCGAACGAACGACGCCGCTGGCGCTTACGTAATTTTTAGTTTTACATTACTGCGTGTTCTGGTAAAACGTCGATAAATGTAAATCGTGACTACCATTAGCTGACGGTAGTACGGATATACGTTCGCAAATGGTCATAACGATTCGCAATTAACGTGGCCCACGCTTTCCGGGTTTGGTCGAACTACAAGCTTGAAAAATCAGAATCTCCTGGGATGGCGAAAGGGTATTTGGTTGAATAATGGCCGGTCGTAAATTATCGATATCGTTTGGTGCGAACAGCAAGAAATATTTTTACCAACCCGAAAAGGTTTGTCGGGACGGTCTATTTAACCCCACCCCTTTCGGATTTACCGAGATTATCGTTGTTGAAATTCGATTCGGACATGGTGGGGTGCGGAGAGGTTCATTGGAACGGGAAGTCGCGGGGCGTAAAATCTCATTTATTGGATTAATGATACGAGGAATAGATTTCACGATCTGATTGCGTCGAACGATCAGGGAGCGAAGAAGGAGCGTAGCCGGTGATTGAGGGAATTCCGGGGGATGCATCGAATATAACTCACGCCGCAGCCGAACTGTCTCACCAGGTTAGCTCGCTAGCTGGCCGACCGTTTGGTCGCTCGGTTTGTTCGTTCGAAACGATCACGGGGCATATTAACAAACGCACTAGGGATCATAAATCATGCTGGCGCAAGGTAGCAGCCAATCGAATGGCCCTGTTAGGTAGGAACGGCCAATCGGAGCCTCGCTCGAACGGACATGTACGTCGAACGAATCCCACGTCCCGGAAATTACGTGTCTAACTCTAAACTCTGATGATTGATGAGCCTGCTGTGGATACGTGGAAATAGCGTGAACTCGCTCTCTCCATATCTCTTCCCTACCCTTTCGCATCCCCATTTACCCATTTCTTCTCCGCCGGCTATCTTTCTCCTCTTGCTCGAAATGATTTGCCATTCGTTGCTTTAGAAACCATCCTGAGAACTTGCACGCTCGAGAAATAATACGATCCTCCCTTCACGTTCTGACGAGTTAATCGTTTGCCACGCGGCACGCACTGGGCAGCCAGTGAGAAGGAATTCAAGGTACCTCGTATATTTGTGAATGCAATTTTAAAGAGCAGCCACGAAACGGGAGACAGTGGAAATACGAAAATATTTTAAAATTTCATCCCAGAGGTTTCGTATCTGCGCGGTTCCCTTTGATTCTTTCGGTCGAAAATGTTCTCGCGGTTAGATTGTCTGCGCGCGAGCGCAGCCGCCGCTGTCATCGAGATCAAAGTAGTCGCAAAACGAGGGGATTTTAATGCGTTTGCCAAAGCGTTTCGGTGAAAGCGAGCGTAAAGAAGCACGAAGCGAGGAGAGCGTCGCCCGCAAGAGGCATGGAAGAGCCAACCGGAGAAACGGGAATCCTTCCCGCTTTTCATGCTTCTCCGGAATAGAAAAATAAAATTGCAAGGGCGAAGAACGCAAGATTTAGCTGGCTGCGCTGCCGGTTAATAGTCGAGGAACGCATGTACAGCTGACACAGCGTCGAGTCGGCTCCGCCGACTTTCATCTTGGACCAAATTCTTCGGGGTGGTGAACCTGCTAAAAAAAACTAGCACCTATCTATTTGAACTCATCATAATTCTGAAACAGAGTACGTACAGGATTTGTAACGTTGCCTTTGCCTTAAGTCGCGCGGGGGGTTGGAAAATATGGAAATCATGCGACCGAGTCGCATGGGCTTAGAAAAGCACAAATTCACCGTGAGTCGTCAAAGAAGTGAGAGACGGGGGATCATTTTTTAAATTTATTCTTCCGCGTGTCAAGCTGTTCCGAGTGTTCTGAGTGGACTGAGCGGAAGAAAAAGAAAACGCGAAGAGATAACGAAGCGAGTGATAGGGCAGAATCGAGGGGAGAATATGGAACGAGATAAAAGCGAAACGGAAGAAAGAGAAGACTTGAAAGAGACCTGGCGCACTCGAAATGATTGAAGGACCGAAGAAATTGAATTCTCGCATTCGATCGTGCCAGCTCGGGTCCTCTAATTGAACGACTCCTCTTCCCCTTGTTCCTCTGTCCCTTTTCACTTGTCAGTCACCCACCCTCCCCTGTCGTTCCGTCCCTCTTTCACCTTCCTTTAATATTTCCTTCTTCTGTCCTGTGCCACTCGTGCTCCCGACTCATTTTCTTCTCGATCGTTTAAGCAGTTCTCCCCTTCTTATGCCGTAACCAACGTTCCACCAGCCCGTAATTCGTTTATCATCAGCGTTTAACCGTGGACGCGGAATTAGCGCTGTGAACGGCAATTCCATGGACGGTGAAGCAGGGAAAGATACGATTCACGGAGTAACGTAATCAGGCTACTGGAGCGATTCTGCAGGAATACCGCAAGGATCATGACGAAACGATTCGCATTCCCCGACCTCATTCTCACCCTTAATTGCGTTAGACTTCACACGGGGTTTACGCATATGTAGTTTGTTGCCGGAGGTACTTACGAGACGGGGCAATGCATTTTCTCTCTCGGTCGTGAAATTTTTGCGCACCTCGCACTCCGGTAGCCACCATCGGTAGACGAAGTATATATAGGGGTATTGTTCAGTTCCTGTTTTGAATATCGAATTTACGAGCAAAGTTATGGGTCGCGCGCCCGCAAAATCTTTCCCCCTCAGCCGCGTTTCCTTCCCCTCTCTGCCCCTGACTCTTCTTCGCGGCGTCGAGATTCCAACTTGGCCTGTAAAACTTCGGTCGGAACTCGTCCCGAAAGGCAGAATTTCCCCTTAAGGGTTTTCGAGGCGGCGTAAGAGCGATCGCGAGACCCGCGATTCGTTTTGCATCCCGCGATATACATTTCCAAAGCCGCTGGAAAAAATCGATGGTTCGTGTCATTCGCCGAAAGATAGGACGGGCGCGCCTTCGTGCCTGTAAATGCAAAGACTCGAAGTGGCGAAAAAGAGGAGAGAGAGGGGGGGTTCGAAGGTACGGATGGAAAGATCGAAAGGAGACACCTCGTTCGAGAGTCTTTCCGGAAGAGCGGCGGGGCAACTTCTCGAGATAGGTGGTGAAGTGATGCCGACAAACGAGAAAGTCTCCTGTGTAGCGCGCCAGGTCAAAAGTCGAATGTGAAGGCTCTTGTACCCTCGTGGACGTGTATACCTCGTGCTCGAGGAAGAAACGTCGAGGGTAAGCGTTCCGAGTGCGGCTCGCCCGTTGCCACCGAAAATGCCGATCCCACCTGACGTCGTTCTCAGACCTAGGCTTCATTTTCAGATCACGTACGCGCCATTGCGCTATGCTTTACTCCTCTCACCCTCCATATCGAGAGCACCGGATGCCGAAATCACTCTCCTTCGAATCCTTGCCGCCTTTTTCATTTCCTTCCTCCACTTTCGCGACGTTGAGCTCCCTGCGCGCTTCTCGGCTTTCGAATATTGCATTGTTTAAATGCGACTCGTATTTGTTCCGCGCGGATTGACAATTTCGGCGAGTGGTGCTTTGACGACTCCTGAAAGGATAAAGCAACCGCATTGACGTTTTCACGATAGGCGTACCGATACCATCGTACTTTGTACGGGAACGAACGCTCCCGGTTTCGACTACCATTGATCGATGTCCTCCGATAGGAGACAAAGAGAGTTATCTGATCTGACAGTCGCAAGGCTGAGCCGTAAGATCAATATTCTCGCTCGACTACAAATCCATTTGGTCCCATTCGTCATAATTCGTCGCAATTTGTCGTAGCTCGTTGTAATTCGCCATTGTACACTGCGGTTCGCTATCATTCGTTGCTGTTGCTTGATACTCCTAAATTGGAAGTGAATATCGCTAGGCGATCACGCGGAGGATGTCCTCGTTTTTAATCCGGCCAAAGTTTTCTTTAAATCGATTCTGCCACCGACGAGGAGATTGGAAGGAACGGGTTGAAAGGAAGAATAGAGAATGGAGGCGGGAGAGGAAGAACTCGCGAAGAATCGATCGGGGTGGAAACGACGACTGGCGAGTCACGAGTCACGATTTACGAAGAGAGTAAACGAAGCAGCGGCTTAAGAGGGGTAGGTAAATACGAGGCCAGGGCGGGGTCGTGAAAACGCGTGTACACAGCCGTGCCGTTCCTCAACGTCTGTGCGCGTATCCCGACTCACGTACAACCGCGGACGAGAACGTACGGACGTGCGAACAAACTACAACGGACGAGCCAGACGCTCGTCCTCGATCGTGATTTCCGAATACGCTTTCCTCGGCAAACGAATCGCCCGACAACGTTGTTGCGCAGCGAGCAACCGACAGATACAGGAACCGTGTGAGCAAAACGACGCTGCTCTCCCCCGTCAGGATCTCGACGGCCAAACAACGAGGGACGAAAACGATGACCCGAATTCCAACGCTGAAAATCTGTTGGGAAAACACACACGGTTCATTGTGCCGCGCGGCAGTTTGACAAATTGTGTGTGTCCCTGCAAAACCTACTTCCGCCGCCTCCTTTCTCCGAGAGTCCCTTGTCCGCGAGACAGGTTCGCGTGCGAGTATTGTCAGCGAGAAAAATAGAGCGACGTGTATGCGTTCAAGCGACCGATAACGAGAGAACCGCGCCTTCCTCTTCTTCGAAGTGCAAGGGTGTCTCGGGCCGAGGGATGGTCGACGATGCGATCGGCCGGCAACTACGTTTCGCTAAATCCTACCGTTAAAAACGAGGCTAACCGCGGCAATACCGGGAACGTGTGCGCCCGGCTCGAATTCCGCGCGATCGGGGGTCGGCAATCTGGCAGGGAAATCGCGTGTTTTGGCTCCGCGACACGGAATTCACCGTCTAATACAGATCGCATCGAGAATTTTAAATAGCACGATAACACACAATGGCTTAGGGACAGATATCAGTAGCTATCCGCCAGTCGTAAATCGTTCTCAACGCTTGCCCGATCGAACGTGGAATTGCCCGACCACGTTATCCACTCTCGCGGCGCGAATGTCAAAGGGAAGAAGGGCGCGCGCTCGGACGACTCGTCGATATTAACGACAGCATTTTTTTAATCGACAGCAGCCTCTCGGTAGCGTCGAACCCTATCGGCGATAGGTTGAAATTGATCGATCGTCGTCGGGTTTCGCATTGGACCCGGGGTACAGGTAGTGTTCGAATAGAACGGGGTAAACGAGAAATCGAAACAGCTGGCGTATTCCGGTAAATTGAACGAGTAGAAAAAAGCTTCATAACCAATTGTGATTCGGATCGCTGCAAATTGTTCGTCTCCTCGTCCCTTTTTCCAACTGGGACAGATTCGAATCTCGATTAAACGTTTTTTTTCTTTTTTAACCCTCGACAATTTGATACTGTTTGACGCTTCCTCGGATCGCGTTATATGAATTTCCGCGTGGCGCTCTTGCCTTGCGTAATACTTAGCCTTCTGAAGCCGGCATTTCAGTTACGTAAGGGCAGAGGCCATATTTCTTACAACTCATCGGCTTAACCTTCTGCGTTTGACTCCCTTACCTATTCACCGTATAACCCCCCCCCCCTTTCCCCCTGTCAAGCGCTAACACGATTAATTGATTCCTCGCTAAGACAGATTCGCACGATCATCGATGGGGTGGAGGCTTTCCTGGCTAGGAAAAATCTGAAGGGTTAACGGAAGCTCGCGTCCCGCAATCCTTCCAGATTAGCGACGCGTACTAGCTCGGAGAACGAGCGTGGGCGTAATCGAGGGTGATGCTACTTCGCGCGTCACATTGCAGCGGGGTAAGAATCGTTTTACGGACAGCGGAAATGAGACAGCGCGCGACGGTCGAAAGGAAAAAGATAGCACACCGGGGGCACGGCGACATGCCGGAAAGGTGGATAGAATGCCGTGGCACGGACGTACGGAGCCTTCCGATCGTCACGGTGCGGTAGTTTTCGTCTCGTTCGATCGATAACCATAATTCCGACTAGTCGCGAACGGGGCGGATCGATAGGGACAGATTTTCAAGCGCCGCTCCGGTCCGTTTACTTGGTTTGTCCCGTTCGCTTCGTTTGGCTCGGGTCGCTCGTACGAGAAGAGGGAGGCTGGAACTTGGCTCTGTCTTGAAACCGGACGGACGAGAAGGCGAGGGCCGTTGGTTTGAAAATCCGCGTCAATCCATTGGATAAAAGCACACCGAACAAATTTAAGTTGGCGTCCCTCTGACGAGCGAGCGAGTCGAAGAGAGAAAATTGACGGTTGCCCTCGGGGAGATTCGACAGAGCGAAGAGAGACTCTCGGCTCCGGTCGCGGCGGAAGGGTTGAGGGAAGAGACGCGGTCGCGGCACGTGAACGCGACAAGGAAGAGAAAACGTACAGCTCGGGGATACCGCGTGAAACGAACGGCATCGGAAGAAGGGGAAAGGGAGCCGGGAAGAAAGTGGTGGCTGGTAGATAAGATAAGGGTGAGAAATCGTGCCGCTTCTGGATGCGGTAACATTAGACCGTCCCCCGGCATCGTCTCCACCCTTCCTCCACCTACGGCGCTCGTTCGCCAAGGCGTAACTCTTCGGCTTAGCGGTCGGGCCCGAACAAACTTCTTTCGTCCCCAAAGCTTGGTATCGTTACACCGTATGGCCAACGCGTATTTCGGAATACTACACCATGTACGTCGGACTCCCGCTTTAGGATTTAGCAACCAGCCGGGACGAGGCTGTGGACCAAAATCACTCAGCCGCAGTTCGAGAAAGAAAATTGGAATCCTATATAGGATCGATTCGACAGGCTTGGAACTCTCGAACGTCCCCGTTCGCGTTTGCATAATTGAAACGTGTTTTCCAAAACGATCCTTATCGCGATTCAGAAATATCCGCGAAGTGGTACTTTCACTCTTGAAGCCCATAACATTTTTCGCACTCCGTTCTCGGTAAAGTGCGAAGGTCTACGAAGCTAAAAAAGTAAAGTCTCCCCCTCGAGTAGCACTCGTTGCCATTAAAGAGAAAATACACTCGTCGATTATTGATCCTCGAAGCTCGGAAACGAGCTTCACGGTTCGTCGAGATTATCGAGGAAAATTTTCTAGTGCGCTTTTTACAGCTCCGCGGGGGGGTCGCCGTCAACGTACCCGCCGAAATTATTTTCTTATCCTTTTTCGAGCTTTGGTAGCTGGATAAGAGTACCATCGCGGTAAGAAGAATCGGGGACAACCAAAATATCCTTCTTATTGCAGCGTAGCAGACGTCGAGTCATTTTATCGAATTTGATCTCTTAAAAAAATGAGTGCCAGCTTCCTGAAAAAAGGTCGTTTCCTGCCCCCCTTGGCGATTCGCCAAACGATAGTCCAATCGTTATCGAATAATCGACTAGATGTCCGAAGTTCGAGCACCGAATAATCGACAATCCGTTATAATTGAATCGATGCAACGACATTGCGGTAATAGGAATGCGGACATAGAGACATTAAATTAATAAACCTATTCTCGCCTGAAAATCATCTATCTCCCTAAACACTTCACTATTTTTCCACCTTCATCGCCATGCCGTTTCTAATAATGAGCTATTCATTTATTATCCCTTTTACCGCTACATATGAATGCGATACAGAGAGAAACGCGAACTCACTTTTATCAGAGATGAAGATTCTTCATGCTCGAAGGATTTCCGCGATGGACAGCGTTTCCTCTATACCGAAATGCCGACGAGCACCGGGAGGGTGGATCGATTATCGTGAAAAATAAATGCAAGTGCCCACCCCTTCTAAGCTCCAGATACGAATTTTTTATGGAATTCGAATCGAACGTGGACGAGTAACCTGTTGCACGATAATGTCCCTTACCCTATACGTGGCATTGTTAAAGGTATCCCAATTCTCTTAAATGCTTATCTGCGTTTGGCGTACCAAGCTCGGAGGAGGAGGCTAAGCATGCGAACGACCGCCGACTGCATTTTCTTCGTTTGAAAAGAACAATGAATTGGCCAACGGTGGGATTATTAAAGCTTGGAGAAGCAACGAAGGGTAGACAGGGGAATTGAATTTGCGGAGAACGCGCAGCGCAGCGGCGAGTTGGTCGCTAGAACGAGCCGGAGTCGTGGGCACGCGAGTATGCGGGCGTAAATACATCCCATGAATTTGGGTTAGCATGCGAGCAAAACCGCACCACTTCGCGGACCGACCTGGGCCCGCTTAATTATTGTCCGGCTATGGGCATGATAATCGGCTCGAATTAACGTACCTGGTCGACGGTTAAGCATGTAGACGCAATCACTTCCGCCGATTAGATTCCGCATATTAATTACTTTCTCGACGGAAACTTTTCCTCCTCCGACTTGAGTTCTGACGATAGAATAATTACTAATTCGCGAAGATTCCGCTCTTCTGCGTTCCCCCGGTCCGCTAGGATTTAATTACCCAGAGATTGAGTATCTCTCTGAATCGGTACAGATTTTGAAACGGGAGTACAATTATCTGGGATTTCTTTCCGTTTGTCCGGATTTGTGCTCTACCATCAGATTCGGGCGGCCACGTTGATACGCCACGGCTGACATAGTTTGTAACAAACCTCGATAAACGATCCGTGCTTATCGATTTCCAAGTTTCCCAAAGCACCGTTTCACAGACTGCTGCGTAGATCGTGCGAGGGTATTACGTGGTCGTTCGACTACATTCTCAAGAAGAAGCGCCGACCCGTGTGCGCTATAATAATTTAATATAATGCCAAGTATCGGGAAACTCGTGGAAGCGTAACAATAGTGAGAGACGGTAGTCGATGGAGTCTCCATGAAATATTCTCGATATAATGCCATAACTTCTTTCTTCTTAGCTTTCTCCGACTTAGAAGCCGCAATGATCCACCCTCTTTTTGCCCCGTCTCGATGCTCGATTCGTTCCTTTGTACCTCTCTGCTCCCTTCTACTTATTCCACGACTCATCATTACTTTTCATCATCTCACACAGCAAAAAAAAAAAAAATGGTACGAGTTCGACGCGAGGTTTATTTGCGCGTAACGCGTACTTGCACAAAACGCGCGCCTTCTTAATGCCCATCAAAATAATCTCTCGAGGACGCGCTTCATAACTGAACTGGAAGCACCGAAATTCACATAAAGCTCGCTTCGGGCGAAAATAAAATAGCAAAGTAGGCTCCGCGTGGATCTCGCTGTAGCGACGATACACCCCCGCGTTCGTGCTTCCATATTTGACTGCTGGTAAACTGCAGCTCGAACTACTACCGTTGCTTGTTTATCACCGCGATGTATCGTTGCGCATCGCTAGAGGAAGGTACAGAAATAACCGATAAAGTTTATCCCTTAATAATGCTCTTCGCGCCCCCTCCCCCCGTCCTTTTGCGGCTATGCATATATCCGCGTTATCTCGCTGCATGCACGTAGATTTTCTGAACCCCTGGAAATATTCGCGCGAATGCAGCGCGATGAATCGCGACGCTTAAGCTTGTCGCGATTATTTGGCGTAAGCGATTTTAATGAGTTTCTTTCCGCTGAATTTGTCCGTCGACGCGACGAGACCCATCCGCCTGGCGTCTTTCTGGTCCGGAAACAGGAAGGTGATTTCGTTGGAAAACGCGGGACGAGTCGGTGGTGCGTGGAAAATTCATTCCCACCGAGAAGAGGAACGAACGATGGGTTGGACCCGGTAATAAAGTTGACGCGGTAATTTGGCCAGCCACTCCTTCGAATCTAGCTGTGCATTATTTATACGAAACTGCGACACCGGCTACAGCCGGGTGGTGACGGACAGCGTGAAATGCGCCGGGCGAGGTTGCACGCTGCTGTCTGCAATATGCAATGCATCGCAATGCACAACGATACGAAAGCACTCCTGGAGTTTTTACGTACTCCGAGCATTGCGTCGTTGCGCCGTTGCTACCGGCGCCAGGTTCGTTTCGCTGGTAACGCGTTTGCGGGCGACGGTGGAACGAGAGTTCTACAGAATAGCAGGCGGAATGAGGAGTAAGGGAAAGAGGAAACTACGAGCGAATGGTCGAAAAAGTTTTATCGAATGCGGTCGTACCGCCTTCGGTGTTACGAAACACAATTATCTTCGCACCGTCGGTTACACCCGCTACCTTCCAAGTACCACCCCTCGGCTTGGTCTATCATTGTCGACCGGATCATATAACTCTCCGTAGCACCGAACCGAGGTCGAGGATCTCTCCTAAGTTGTACGTGTGAACCGTCGCTAGAGCGTTGGTGCGATATTGGACCAAGCTTCTCGTACGACTCCTAACTACACCAAACAGGTTTCGGTTTGAACACGACTCGTACATTAAAGGTTAGCCCCTTGTTGGAAAGACGAGGTTCGACGGAAGGGGTAGTTAAGAGAAGTCGAGGACTTCAACACCGACAGGGAACTCGTGACCATGACGAGGCGGAACTTGCTTCTGTCAAAAGTCGAACGCCGTGCAGACGAAATCGAACTGGTCTTTCGCTGCACCTGCTTCTACGTGTAATCGATGAAGCTGCTTTGCGTAGCACGGACGATCGAATACACGTTTCGTCGTTGCTCGGCAAATATCGGGGATAGTAATAGTTTTGTTAAAAAAACATTTTCCAGAGCGTGCACGTTACAAAAGCTCGACGGATCTTTAAATAGCGGGGCTGGTAGGACGGATTAAACGTGTTTTATCTACCAACAATGAAACGATTAACTATGTAATTGAACCAGGTCGAGCCGCGATAGTGAATAACGCGGTCCGATTATCGCAGCTTAGCTCCGAGGGGTTTAGTTTCCGTTAATGCGGTCTAGAAATTGAAATTCTTAAACTGTTGGATCAACCCCCCGGCTGTGCGTTTAAAAGATTTTTTTTTTTTTGCCACAAGCAAACTAATCCGCGGTTCTTTCGATCTGCCTGGCCTGAAATCGATTTCTCGCGGCAATAGGGAACCAATTGAGATACCCAGAAGAGGGATGGCCAAAAATATGTCTCTGTCGGACTTAATCGAGCACGCCGTAACTGCAGAGCGACAAATGTACTACTTTGATCAACGACGAACACACACCGTGTACGAGGAATAGTTGCACCCCGAGTATACGGATACAAAACAGAAGACCCCGTTCATACATACTTTAGCAGCAGCTGTCCTAGCAGCTCCAATTCCCAAGCGTGTCGATAACGTGTCGGCTTAAGCGCCGTTCACAACCGTGCGGCGTTTCGACGCTCCCAGCGATCCACCGCGTGACGGTCATTTTGGAGGAAAATGCTTTCAAATTGACGTCCGCATTGCCTCGAGGTCTCTTCCTTTTTCGTTCACGGAACGGCGCTGCGTTGCCCGCGAAATGAATGTAAAACAATTTTATTCTTCCCCTTCTGTCGAGCGCGTAATTTGGAAAATTGAACAGAGCGCAACGAGCGAACGCTACACCGTTTCTGGCGCGGTATCGAACCATCGTGGATAAGTGAATCTCGCGGATACGCGATAGCGCACGCGTTTGCAACGGATACGCTTGCATATCCACGGTAATTAGCTATCGGAAAATGGGTGTGCCGACCGACCCACTCGGATCTAGGGAATACGCGTTGAGTACCTATCCTCGCTCCGCCTAGCACGGTCCGTGCTGTTGTTGTTCTCTGGCGTTCTTTGCATTCTCGTCTGTACCTCCCCGCATCTCTTCAACCTTATGCGTTCAACTTTCATGCAGAATTAGGTAGATCAATTAGTGTGCATCAGTGGCTGTGAAAATTAATTTGTTCGAAACTAGGATATTTCGGGCGGTCGTGTGCGCTGTGCATTTTTCACGTCGCCCATTTCCCTTTGATAATCCTGGGGCCGTGGAGTCAACTACTTTTCTCGTCGCGGCATTTCATGCTACGATGTCTGTTCGTTCTGTTTAACCATCACCGTGCACCGCGTTTCTCGGAGTTCATGCAACTGCATTTCAGCTCACATTTTTCTCTTTACTGTGCAAGGTTAGCGTGAAATCGTTAGAATTCCTCGCAACATGATTCTCAGAATCGCAGTAAACGATACACGCGGAAAGCTGCCAATCGCAGGGAATATAACACGATAATCTCTGGTCGTGCCCCTAAAACGGTAGAAGACGTATCTCTTTGTCCCGAGTCGAGAGCCGGAGACGCTATCGAGCGTAATGCGGATCTCGAAAGGGCCAGCGGTGACTCGAAAGCCGGGGGATTGCGGCTACGACTCAAAGTGCAAACGCACGACGAAGGAACTCCTGCTAGAACCAGGGAATATTAATCGCAGCCACTGTCGGTATCCTCCGCTACAGCCCTCGCGTTCTCTCCTTCACCCGAATCCTCAACCGCCCAGGCTCCATCGCTCTCTCGCAACAACGACTTCTCTTCTCAACCCCTTGTCGCTCCTCTTGCTCGGCTGGCGCCTCTCTTACCCTCTCAGGACCCTTTTCCGCGCGTACCACATCAAGCCAGGAGACGGCTACTAATGAGACCAAAAACATCGGAGACCGGAGTTACGATCGTCCCAAAAACGTTACCGTCGTGATTTAGGGGATGGTAATGGAGCGGACCTTGCCCTCGGCGAGCGGGAGGTTATCGCCGTGCCTGCGAATCCTTCTACGGGCCTGCCGCGTCGTGCCGCGACTATTCTCCTAGCCAACGGCTGTGCACAATTTTTGGGAGTCCTTTTGCATCCGTTTCACGCAGTCCCATCGCGATTCGCACGCATCGAAAGTATTTTCAAAGCCATCTTTTCGCATCCCTTTGCCCCGCCTTATTTCTGGCATACGTATGGCGCACCCCTTTATCGCGTTTCATTCCAATTACGATCCCGTTATGTCCTAGCGGGATACGCGGGGCTAATTTTTTCGGGCAACGTGCCAGGACTTTATCGTTACGATTGCCGTTTTTATTAAACAGCCTCGTGGCTGCGGGGGACGGGAAAATAATTCGACGGCAGGAGATTTCGCTCCCCCCCAGCTATTAACGGGTGCTGCCTTTGCCGTTCTACCCTCCCACGGATGCTGGCGAGGAACATAGACGTAGGAACACAGCGTACCACCTGATAAGAAACCCAGAGTGTCACACGCTAAGGAAAGCGCACTGCCCCAAAGGACATTTGCGCAACCATTACTTATATCATACTCTAGTCAGCTGCAGATGCAAAACATTTTTCTCTGCGTCTTGCGAGTGACTATGATGCAGTATAATAATATTCGAGCAGTTTTTCCTTAAGACGCGCCACCATAAGCATCGACGTTCAACGTTCGAGCTACACATTGCCTGGTCTACGCTCATTTGCATTTTTTCCCAAAAACGATCTTTCGTGCCGTGGCTAACTATCAGACAACTATGCATATGGTACCTGGCTCGACTGTTCGGGGGATGAAAAGGGAGAGAGAGCAGCGATACGGTTAAGGGGAGAGCGGAAAAGAGATGCGAGAACGAGGATCGTCGCAACAATGTCCGCACGACTTTAACAGCAGCGCGCTCGGTGACATTTGGCACGTGTGGGAAACGTGTTCGTTCGCACCGTCGAACTCGTAGGCCAGACTCAACGTATTACGGCTGAACGGTGGAACGGTCGACATTATACGCCGCATTGCAATTTAACGTCACATAATCGCTCGAATTAATCGGGAGTGGCGCGAAACTTTCGCGATATCTCTACGCCATCCGAGAGTCCGGTCCACGCGACGTTCGAAGCCAATATCTGCCGGCCGCGGGTTTTTGTTTCGATTAAAGGGAACGATGGTGGCGGGCCGAGCAGCGGAGTTTCCAACGATTCGCGCGACTCCGACTCCGCAGAGGTTCTATGCGACGCGTAAATTTGGTATAATGACCGAAGTGCACGACCCGCGCTCCCTCGTGATTTACGAAGTCACTTTGGGCGACCGAGTAAAACATCGCGGACCGCACTAGCTGCGCTCGTTATCCACTGAAATCAACCCCCGTCGCGACAATGGCAATTGTTTTTTTTTTTTTGCTCGCGTATCGTTCGATCAGAGAGATACACGATATACACCATCCTCCCCCGTCTCGAAACACTCGGGGGATTTGAAGAAAATTTCTTCTCCGCAAACGAAAGGATTCGATTCCGCGAATATCATTCATCGGACAAAGAACGCTTGTGCTCAACGAAGCGAGTGAATATTTCCAGAGAAGATGAATCCGCTAGGAGGGACGAGTGGCTTCGAAAAGAACGCGCAAGTAGGCCGCGAGTCGTTCATTTGGTAGACGGAATGTGGAAAGTAGAAAAGACATTTTCCCGGTCGGTGAGACGAAACCATCGACGCACCAGAGCGGCAGCGGTGGAGCAGTCGCACAATGGACTCATCTTGCACCGTCAACCTTTCCTCTTTGTTCTTGCTGCTTGTTGTCATTCGAAAAGCGATAGCTTCTGTCGCAAATAGGCGCGGGTGCCAGCGAACGGAGTGTGGAGGGAAAGCAGGAGACACGGTGTTCGAGGGGGTAGTTTCGCTGTTCCGCGGACCGTACGATGAGCAAGTTTGCTAGTGGGGGTGGTTGACTCGCCGAGGGAAAAGACTGACGGCGCGGCGCCGCGGCGGGGAGTCGGGCTTTCGAGTGGAGTTCGATCCTCTGGTTGAGGTTTTGTTCCACCATTGTGATAACTCAAACAATGCCGCTGCGAGTGGGGCATCGTACGCGAAGGACCGCAAAGGAGGGTCGAGAGCCTCTGTCGGTCTTTTCGCATCCCACTCTTCCTCTTGTTCTTTTTTCTCTCTCGTTCTTTACTCTTACCTACCCCTCTATTTACCCACCCACATTTATTCGTGCATGCGCGTCATCTTCACGTTCCTCGCCAACGCTCGGTTGGCTCATTCTTTACACGGCCCATTGTCTGCCACTGCTTGTATTATCGTGCTCGGAGATATCTCTATGTTACGAATAGGCAAGGAGCGTCTACTAATTTGAAAACGCTCGTAAGAAAGCAACGGAGCCGCCGCTCGAACGGCACGAATTTTTCAAGCATCTGGAAGGTGGCTACGCGGAGTCCATGGATGCATAATTTTTTCTCATTTAGAAGGCATGCGCGCAAAGCGTTTGCTCCGGCTTACGTGCTCGCAGGACGATTCGAGAGAAAACGGCGCACAAAAGCAGAGACTCGCGTGCCTCGGTACGCCGTGTTTGCAGCTATTACATATTCATACGTGGACACTAACGATAGTCGTAGGAGTTTCTAGTGGAGAACCAGTTTGTAGGTTTCCCATGTTTACTAACAGCCACGTTTATTGAACGACGATGCTCGTGTACCTCCAAATCGACCCGAAGGAACAACCAGCAACTCCAAGTTTAATTGCAAAAGGTTCGTCCACCGAATTAATCAAATATCGATGCATATCAGTAATATCTATAAAACAGTAACGATTGCAATCTAAATAGTATCTGCTACGAATTTCCCTCCGCATCGTAATTAATTCTACGTGAACTCCCAATGCTTACGATCAAAAGCTATATCGGTCCGTGTCTAGTCACCTCGCTCTGTACAGTACCGTAGGACTCCGTTGAAGCTTATAGTTCGTCTATGTAGCTCACCGTATATTCTTAATTAATATCTAAGGGAGTTTGGTAAAGGTACGATGCTAGGAGACATGCTCAAAGGAAAAGCTTCGAAGGCATCGTCTGACAATAGAGGTCCACAGTTTTCAATTTGTTCGATCATTATGCAGACGTCTTGCCCTGCTTGTCATAATATTCGTGTATACTTTATGCTGTCGCATTTAAGTGGAAGGACCAGAAAACGTCGGCCCTAGGGACGAATGTCAATGCGTTGCAGCGTGTTTCTAAACGGCGGCGTCGAAGAGGCAAGAAGAAGGAATGATCGACGTTTGCATGACAGACGAGAGAGCGCTCTCGAAAGCCGAAAGATCGAAACTCGAGGCTGTGTAAAGCCTCGAGGCTGTTCGCGTACCCTGGAGAGAGAGACAGAATCCGGCCAACTGGTACTCGACCAGCCAGCTACATGTTGAAAAATTCACCGAGCGTTAAAGCGGGAAAGGTCGAAGAGTAAAGAAGAACCGGAAGGGGACCGAGTTACCCTTCGAACCGAGAGGAAAGGGCAGAAGACGAGGGGAGCGCGAAATGCACGGGCAAAAGAGATTTCACGGTGGCGGAGCGGCTGCCGAAAGGAAAAGGAAAGCGGAACGACACTCGTTAAGGCGAAACACGCGTTCGGTTGCTTCGAAACAGCTAGCTTTATGTGCCGCGAAAACGATCATCAGTCGAATTTATTAAACATTTCTTTCCATTTAGGGCAAAGTGTATCTCGATTGGTTAAAAGTGCGTAAACGTTGGCGAATAATTAAAGACGGCATGCTTCTCGCACGCGATTACACGAGTGCACTTGCGTTCGTGTTCACGTAATTAGTATGAGCCAGTTACGGACGTCGAGACCGACTTTCCAACCCCACTGCATATTTATAATTTCAACATCTCTGCGGCGTGGGAAGCAGCGCGAGCTAATATTTCACGGGTACATTTGGGGCGAAGCAAGTAGGAATTCCCGCGATTAAAGCGATTTTCAGCATCGTGGAACTCGATGTTAAACAGGCAGCAATCGCGCGGTCGCTAGCGGCCGGAAGGATCGATCTATTGATCTTGAGCGGAGGATTGAACCACGGGGTAGCGAGACGCGAATGGCATGCGTCGTCGATCGTAGGGCGATGAATAGGGTATAGGGGTTGGCTGCAACTCTGCGTAAGCATTCAGCTAGCCCATGATGAATCGGCCTAATTTCGCGGCCGAAAGGTCACGTAAGCTCGGTAAATCTTGGACAGTGGCTTCGAAGCGTTTCGGAGGAGCGAAACATTTAGCGGCGATGCACGCAAATCCCGCTGCGTTGCTTCCATGGGTAGGTCTCGCGCCAGCCGCTGGATAGTCGGCTCGTAGGAAGCGATTCCTAAATCATATCAGCGCGCTCGAAGCACACGCCACGCATTCCTGAAACTGTTTGCTGTCGCCTACTACCAACAATCACCCCCCGTTTCGCACACCAGCCACATGCTCCCCTACACACGACTCGTCGTGTATGCGCCTGCCATGCTGCCTCTTCCTTTTGGCCACAGACCCCGCTAATGCTCTCTCCGTTTCTCCCTCCGGCAACGCAAAATGTTTCCAACAGTTACCCTCCATGGTCCATCGTGGTTTAGCGCGAACCAGCGTGGTCCACCGCGCTCGAGGGACATCGACCCAGTCGATCCACCGACCATAATCATCTTCAGCATCTCGTCGATGAGATTAACGCCCGGGGTCTCTTGCTACAAATGTGACCGTTCGAACGCGGCGTTGAAATTTTCTTTCTCCCCCTCTTGCGACAGGAGCCGCCTGTGCGATATCCACATTGTTACCGCCGAATTCCAATCGATAGGAAGAAAAAAGAAGGGGGAAAATGCAGTGTGCCGAAGCGCCATAGTACGGTCGATCGTTGATCACTTTGCCAGCAATTTCTATCGGAATAGCGGAATGTAATTTGGGAATGTTTAATTAATTCCAATCGTGCTAGATGGAATACTTGGCGAACCGCAATAGCAAACTTCAAAAAGCCACTGGGATGATTACCGCCGATCGTAAATGGATATGTTGCAAATCTATCGGGGCAGTACAGTTCTATTAAGCTCCTCCGCAAGCCAAAACCCGGATTTAGTGGAAAACATTCCAAAGTTCAATCTTTCTTCCTATCTTCGCCCTTTTGCATATTTTAGAGCGCCAATTGTTTGGCATTTCAAGCGCGAGTTCGAAGTGAATAATTGACGATAGCTCGGTGTTACTTCTCGTAACAGCAATCGACGTTCTGGTCGTTTCAAAATTCATTTCTCAAATTCTCGGACGTGCGGTGGGACAACGGAACCTTGTTAAGAGTTCTTGGACTCGTTAACGAGTTGGAACGGCTCTGCGTGTGGCCATACCACTACCCCTAAACGAACGTGTAGTTGCTTCCTGTTACCATGTTTATCAACTTTAATTCTATCGAACCTTTCGAATTAAGCTCGGCCACACGAAGATAAAAGTGGCAATTGTGCTGGGCAGACGTATAAAGCCTTTCGCTCCAAATGTATCTAACGACTCCGTCATTGCGCAACGCATTCAAGAAAATTGGCAGAAAAAGATTTACCTACGCGAAGTGTTCCTGACTCACCTATTTAGCGCAGTCCAGACAAGCGTCTCGATACGTTTGCAAGTCCAGCAGAAGATTCACCGCATTGTTTCTAACGTGTTCGCCAAAGGTTCACGTGCCGCTGCTGGCGGTCGACAATATCACTAACACTAATTCCACTACCACCCGCACCAGCACACCACTGTTACCACTCGCACTACCGCCAGTATTAAGAACGGCGCTGGCACCCTGCGACACGATTGTCGACAGAGAAATCTGCCAAAAACGCACCGGCGTCTGTTCCTCACGCCGTGTATTCCGTGTCTTATCAAAGATCGATTTTAACGTTCGCAGGCAGCCGCGAATGAATCACGATAGCAACTGTTACGAGCCTGACGCATTGCGTTCGGGTTTAGGAATCGGTGTCGTAAGAAATGTTTTCTCGGTCACGTCTCTTCGCAGCAAAATATACCCTTTGCCTGTTGGCGAACACGTTGTCGAGTAGTCGCTCGTGCGCGTTCTACCCCTAGTGTTACCGGGGTTCGACTGAAGCCGGAGCCGTAGCTCGTACACTCGCGATACCCGAGCGCATGCCCTGGCTATCCTCGTTTCCTCGCTTATCTTCGCCTGTGTGGGTGCTACGGTACATGGTTGCATTGTGTCGCACCTATAAAGGGTGGTCAAGAAAATTCTCGTAGAATGAAAATCCTATCGAAGGAATCGTTCGCCTATCGTCAGCCCTACGACTGCGTACGCTTCTGCAGCTTGATTTCGAGTAAGGAGACCACGAAGATACGGAGAATGTCCCTGCCTCCGTTTCTCCTTCTCGCTTTCTTCTCTCGTTTACATCGACGTCGTGTTTACCTCTTGTAAAGTTACGATGCAATTCTCCTTTTACTTATTTATTTCTTTTTTTTTACAGACGCGAGAAGAGTATCGATGATTGCGGGGAAAATGTTTTACGGGAAATAAGCTCGAAACGCATTTCGTATGAGAACTGCCGTGCACTCGAAAATTCATAGACAATTCCGAATAAGCGACGATTTTGTTATTCGGCGGCAGATTTTTCAGCGATACCTCTACTCGCGAACTTCATGCGGAATGCAAGTAAGTGCACGTGGTACGATCAGCGTGACATCATCGTCGGTCTGAATCGTCCCTTTTAATTCGAAGTACTTGCGAAAATGCGACGGCTCTCGCGAATATCCTGGGAAATATGACGCGGCACTGATCCGCGCGAGGTCTCATCGCGCGCCTCCGTCGCTCTAAACGCAAGTGCACTTTAGCCAGGTTTATCAGGCGAAACGCTTGCACGATTTACGTATAATATGTCTCGACGCGTATTCCATCCTAACGAACGGGAGGAAGGAAAGTTGCGCCTACTACGACCAGACCGCGTCTTTCTATACGCGAGCGAGATGACACTCTATAAAATCAGGCCAAATTGCGTTACTTAATTACGTTCACTACAAGACACCCTGCGTCCGACTTTACGAATTTTCACCGGCAACCTTTAACGATCCCTCGCGAACACCTCGTTAACTTTTATGGTCCACACTGAGAAAGTACCGAGAAGCTGCGTGAAAAAGGTGCAGGTTCTAATTTTTGTGCGTCCACACGCTTTTATCGCGTTCTCGAAGCCGGCCTCGATTTTACGATGAGATCTCAGACGATGTTGTTCATACTTGAAAGCAGACAGTGATTTCCAATAACGAGATTTGATCGGATGTACGAGTAGTAGAAACTGGGGATAGAGGAAACGAATTTCCATCTAATTCAACGAAGAAAAAAAAAAGGAATACATTGATTCGCGAGAACCTACGTGATATATGTGTATGAATATAAAAGATACACGCCCGGTTGCATCTGCCTATAAATGCATTTTGATGTTAGCTCCGCGAGCTGTGAACGCGAAAATACTTGGGAAACGTCGAAACACGATTGTATGTGCATTTCCGCGAATTTGTTCAAGAATCCCCTTTCCATATTGAAATGAACGGTATCGAGAAAAGAACACTCGGGGTCCCGCAAGATAGTCCCCCGTTACAATTTCTTGTTACCGGCTGGCGTCGATAAAAGACGGATGGTGCGGAGAATCTAGTTTACATAGAGAGCTTCGTGTTCACGAACCAATATACTCTTTTTGCGGTGGTCATTATTATATCGTAACCCGCGACATTCACATTTCCCTGCTACCCGTTTCTCCTACGCGTTCCTTTCTCTGTATTAACAAAGACACAACGTGCGGCGATCGTTTACTCCGCTATTACGAGTAATGGTATCGATTCGCCGGACGACTCGAGCGCTTCCATTCCCTATTCTCACTGTTCTTGCCTTCCTCTATCAATATTTCGGTTTAGCAAGAACTAATGTAAGTATCGACAACGCTCTAAATATATCGTACCGGTCTCCGTCCGTCCATTGGTCCACGGTGTTGCATTATCAATACATACTCGGTCCTAATTTACCTCGTAGCCGAGGATATTCTTCTCGCCCATCGGCGTTCAATTCGGCAATAAGAGAAAAGAACGGAAGCGTGAGAGTAAATCTCTTGTCGCGATACCGCAGAAGAGGAACTACATCGACGCGGCATGAACGAAAAAGTAGGCGCATTACGGTACTCCTTCCCGTGAGAGAGGAAATTTAATCGGGCAAAAGGTCGGTAGAAATTTCGCCAGTCGTTCCTCGCGAACACGTCGATTCGAGGGCGGTGGTGGGTGAGAAAAGGCGGTGGCGGTGGCGAACGACGAATGTTCGTGCTGGTGGAACGAGGCCGCAGAGTTAAAAGAAAAAAAAAAAAAAAAACAGAAAATTGTTCGTTCCTTCAGCGACAATGCGAATTTCGCACGATACAGGGGGATGCTGTAAACGCACCGCCGTGCCTCGCTACTTGAATAATGAACGGCAGCGCGACGTTTATAATTAATACGTCCCATTATCGCAGCCGAGCTCGAATTTCCTCGCATCGAATCGTCAGATGGTCGACCTAATTAACCGGTGCCATTTACAATTGGAATAGCGCGTGAAACGAATATGTACCCGGCGATTTTGTCGCGCCAATTACAAATAGGCATGGCGCAGCCGTTTGTTTCAGCAGAGCTGGGTCGGAACAATCCGTCACGTGTTCGAGCGCGAAACGGTCCAGCGAATACTTTGTCGCGAAACGAACGCGTTATTCGGTCCTGCCATTCTTTCTACGTTCCCGGACTTGAAATTCAAAAATTCAGCACCCCTTCTACCATCGGCTCTCGGCCCTTTCAGCTTCGCAGTGGTATTCTTCGGCTAATCCGCTATGCGGATATTCGCCATCTTGGAATTCCGAAAGCCTCTCGGAAGTTTGGCGAGTTTCGCCAATAAGTTTGTGTATCGCGGTATTGCAGCTGGTCGAGCTTGCTTAGTTTCCGTCCAACGACCTGCCACCCCTCGAAATTTCCCTTTTCCCCGGCGCGGGCTAGATTCCCGCGCTCTGAACAGAGCTGAACCAGACACGAAAGGCCCGCGGATTACTTTCGTGTCGAGCGCAATTATGATCGGGTACATCGTGGGACGAATA
The DNA here is from genome assembly GCA_023838395.1 of Holcopasites calliopsidis. Classification (NCBI taxonomy): domain Eukaryota; kingdom Metazoa; phylum Arthropoda; class Insecta; order Hymenoptera; family Apidae; genus Holcopasites; species Holcopasites calliopsidis. The sequence continues at coordinate 2,539,294 of JALHAQ010000012.1, read as the reverse complement.
ATGAAATTTTTATTTTCCTCGCGCAACTGCCGCGTCAACTGCCGACAGGAGTCCCCCGAATCGTTCGTGGGGACGGAATAGGGAGTGCTGTAGCAGCAAGCGAAGATGCCGGGGAAACGAGGAAAGAGAAAACTCGTTTAACGGCCGTGGCAGCGAGCTGATACGGGAACGACACGGAATACATCCGCAACAAGATGCAAATTACAAGCTTACGAAGTATTGTTACCGACGTACGACAGCGTGCGCAGTAAATAATAGACCAAGGAAAACTCGAGTCGCCTAATAAGTGGAGATACACAGTAGCTGCGAGTTTGCTCTAGAGTACGATTCGACGAAAACGAGAGCGTTGTGCGAGCGACGCAAGTACCGTGAAAGCAAACGGGACTCCCCTTTCCCTCAAATCTGCTAAGAAGTCGACGAAAATAATGCGTGTCTAGGCTTCGGAATCGTGTGTCGGGCAAAAGCGAGCGAATCTCGACGTTGGCCACTTCCGAGCGGTTTAGCGCGTTTCGGAAACTACGCGACGCAGACGGGACGTGGCAAAGGCACGGCCTTCTCTTGCGGCAACCCCATCCACCGTTCTCTCGCCCCTCGGATCCAGCTGTGGTCCCTATGGCAACGCACTTAAGCTCGCTTTAGTATTTCAGTCTCTGGAAGAGGGTTCGCAGGTTTCCCCTCGTCGCTTTCTCTCTCTCAGCTGACTCCTCTCCCAGCCTTTCTCCTGGACAACCCCTCGACGCCGCGCCGCGTCGGCCAACTATTGTCCGCGCTGCATCGCACTAGGCCAACCTGTTCTTTCCATCTCAACTAGCCTTTCCTTCTCAACGTCCCTCCCGATTTAACTCGTTCACCGGTTCCCTCGCCCCCCGACTCTCTGGGCATTTCGGCCTTAGCTTCGAAATTTCATTCAGATATCTTTAAATGTCGCGGAACATTCGTTTTAGCGCGCTTGATTCTTTGTTAAAATGGTGTGGATTAACGAGGGAGAAGCTCGCGGAACGCATCCAGCCGAACACGATCGACAGTGTATGCAATATCTTTTTTTAATGCTGAACAGGTCTGTAACCGGAAAACTGAGGACACGATAGCTACGTTAGTAGGAGATGCTGCGATAATAAATATGCCCAGCGCCGGCAGCCATAAATCCCGCGTAATTGAATTTTCAACATCCATAACTGGTCGTCGCCGGTGCGACCTCAGGAAATAGGATGGGATGTATCTTGAACCGAGTGGGATCGTTCCTCCCTATTCTCGAAACGGCGCGATCCCTCCCAAGCCCTCTTCGATTAAAATGCCGCCTTATTCATCTCCCTCCTCCGCCAGCCTCGATGTTCGCGGACTGGAACAATTTTTAATTCGTTCCCCAAACCGATTCTTTTGGTCCCCCCTCACTTTCATCGAGCTTCGTTCATTCTTTCCGCGCCACCGCTTTATCCGCCTCCGTTATCCACCCCTCCCATGCCACCCGTTTTCTTTCTTCGATTCTCGGAAACCGGAGAGTTCCTTTGACGGGAACATCTAATCAAGGATTTCTTCGGGACCAGTACCTTCGTCCTGCCGAACTGTGCTTGCCCCCTTCTTCTCGCGCGTTCTTCGCGCCCTCGCCGACGTCTCCTCGCCCTCCTCTCCTCTCTCGCGTTCGTCCCGTTCCTTTTTCGGCATGCTCGTAGCCAGAGGAACCATGGAAAACTTTGATTGCGCAAAAGTCGCGTGCACAAGCCAGACAGGGAAGGAGAAAGAATCGCCGGATGAAGCGAATACGATAGAATTTCAGTCGATTGGAAATTCCATTCTTCCGTGGCTTTCGTGTAACTTGGCGAAGTTTAATTGTAGCGCGAAAAAGAAAACAAAGATACGGAATGACAGAATTGCGCTGGAATAACGTTCTCACTGTGATTACCCCCAGAATACAGAATGGGTACGCGCAAGGCATTGCTGAGAAAAGTTGCACCTTGTTTACTTAAAAAGTCTGGTATTCGCGGAGTACGCGAATTCGTCGATTTGTGATCTAGGCATCGCTAACGCGTGCCATCACGGAGATCCCCGACGCGAGAGATTACGATAAGCCCGGCCAGCGGCGAGAAACAAACGACGTACTAACTGCATATTAACTGAAGCGCCGGGCTTCCCGTTGACTCCTTCCACTGTCCGGGGAGTCAGGAGAGTAACCTACGTATGCGCGTGCACGTATCCGGCAACGTTACAAGCATTGGGACCGAACTTTCACCGTAACACTCTACTCTCGCGTGATCATCTTGCTTCCCCTGACGAATCGAGGGTAGAATTAAGGAATAGACCGTGCTATGTAATTCATTTTAATGATACTTTTTATAGGAGTACAGTCGTTAATACAAGAGTACAGAACCCGATACAGTATGTTACAATATGGTGTACGCAGAATCTCAGACTCTACGCATTCAGCGTATCTCGACCGAGTTCTCCAAAGGCATCGCGGTTCATAGATTTCGATGCATAATTTATGCATCGTCCGATTTAAGTTTTTCGGTCTGGGCGGACGCGGTGTCGTGAGTGGGCTCTGGTTCATGGATACCCATCCACTTGCATCGTTTTTGCAGCTCTTGACGGTATCTGTACAAATGGGAACAACGATAAACATTCGCATCGCACTCGTATCGATGTGACACTGCAAGAAATGGCTCGAGCTGCTTTAGATACCTCGGATGATTGATCGCATAAATCCACGGATCGATACAAGACACTGTTTTTGCGAACAACGCGGGCAACATCGTGGTGACAGGTGTTAATAATTCGCTGCAATTGTAATCATATTTGCCATCGTTATTCTACCATGAAGTTTAAATATTATCTCGTAGAAAGTGTGACGCATACCGATTGCCGAATGCTCCTGTCAAAGCCACAGTCGCGTACGGCGTCCAGGCTAGAAGAAATAGGAAAAAAATCGTGAACGCCACTTTGGCGATCCTCAGTTCGACGCTTCGTTCCTTGTCCTGGTTCGACACTAATGATTTCACGTTCATCTTTTTAGCCTGTTCAACAGCAACAGTTTAATAATAGTTCAGTTCGAGCGGGGCCGCACGGAGGCGGGGGAAATCAATGTTTAGCCAACCTGTTCTCGCAACATTTTCTCGTGATTGCTAATAGACTTGAGTAACTGGGAGTAAAAGTACACGATAAACGAAAGCGGGATCACGTAGGACCAAATGAAGATGCACATGACGAAGACTTTCGTGTCTTCGTCCTCCGTCAGATAATCGAAGGTGCAAGTAGTCAAGAAGCCCTCTGGAATAGTTAAGTTAGTAGGTAAAAGAAAAACGAAAGCGTGTCGTGTACTTTTGAACGATAGTGGATCGAATTTCTTTCGAAGCGCTTCGTTACCGGTGGTGTATCGGCCCCAAACTCTCAGCAACGGTAGCACGGTGAACGGCGTAACCCAGAACCACGTGAAAGCGATGATGAGCGCGGCTTGTTTCGAGTTGAGCCGTCCATCGATCGGGCAGGAAATGGTCCTGCAAATAGAAACGAGACGTTCGGTATTGTCGCTGCGGTTTACGTCGACGGTAATGCGATTATTCTGAAACGGAATGCCTCATTAACCTGTATCGGTCAAACGCGATAGCCGCATTCGTAATCGCTTGTCCAATGCCAGAAACACCTCCCAAAGCCGCGTACAAATCGCATCCAATTTCCCAGCCGATCATACGTTCTATGAAACTGTTTATCACGAGCATAGGCATTTCGATAGCCATTATCATGTCGAATATAGCCAGGCTAACTACGAACATGTTCGAAGCCGTCCTCAGGGATTTCGATCTGGAAAAAAGAACATACTGATTTCGAATACTTCCTGTTCGATCGGTACGACGTAGCCGGGGTCCGCTGTAGGTATTTGGCGATAGTCGGTACACCCCGAACACGGCTAGGGTGGTGTAGTATCGATCCACGCGGGCGTGCATTGGACGGGGTTGTCGAGGGAGGGCACCACGACCCTCTGCTCCACGATACTAACGACGATAGAGCGTGTGCCGCCGCGTCGCGAATCGCAGTTCAAACTTACGTGCTAAATATCCATATAACGCAACAATTTCCCACGATGGACATTACTAGTAGCATGGAATAGATGAGCGCGAGTCCAATGTGCCAATATTTCCCGGGCGCAAGGAATCCTCTCCAATGGGGGTGCACGAGCTCCGCATATTCCGGCGGCACGTTCCAACCCAAGAATCTTTCCCGCATCGACGGAACATACCTGAGCGACAAGCAAACAATTATTTCATTCGCTGGCTGGCTCTCTCGCAAGGTGTGCCGTTGGTATTCAGGATCGCAACGCGGCCAACTTCGATCGATAACTCTTCGGTCACGACTGTTCTAACGAATTCCGCTCGTCAAAGAGATTCGCGGAGGCCGAGATCGTGAGATCGCAGGTACACACCCCGTTTCCTCGCTGATAAAAGCCAATGGTCCGTTGACCAGAGTCTCGTTGCGGAACAACATCCCGGTGCGACTCGAAGATTGTCCGCTCGATACGCAGGATTCGTGGACGCTGTGGAAAATACTCGATGAACCGTGGGACAGGGTATCGGTTCTTCGACGATCACCGTCGAGCAGACACACGGATATCCTCCTCTATCATTCGATCGTGGATAGGCCGCGAGTTCGATGGATGTTATCGGACGGGACGAAAAGTTTCGTTAACTCACGCTGAGAATGGAACAAGGTTTTGGTGTGCACACGGCTTGAAGTGAGACGCGGCGGGAAGGTCCAGAATACGTTCCGCAGCTCACTTGACTTCGCCCATTCTGATCCATTCCTTTTATACGCGCGGCGAGTCGCAATCGCGAATAGCGTGCCGCTTGAGAGTTTAATTCGATTTGCGAATAGGAGAAACCTTTTGTTTAGCTGAGTCCAGCCAGTCACGCGAACGGATCTCGCGCTTCTTACCCTTCGTGATGCGATGCTCCTCGCGGCGACCCGTAATCTTCGATCAAGGCTACGTTTCGGACGGACTGAACGTAATCGGGAAGAGGGTGGACGCACAGGGGTGTCGGCGTAGGCGGCGGGTCGCCCGGAATCGAAAAGTTCGCCGCCAGTCGAGAGGCTCCGCAGGGGAAAATTACGCGAGTCCGGGTACGCTTGGAATCGATTGGATGCGCGCTGTCAATCTCGTAATCGAGGGCTCGTTTTGTTATCGGTTTAACCGAATAACGCTCTCGAAGCGATCGAAAATTCAGAGAAATTGCGACGCACGTCGGTCAGCCTCGTGAAATTTCACGCTGGTCGAACGGCTGCGTTGCCACCGCGCTCTCTGCCTCGTCTTGCCACTCCATCGCGTTCGCGCTACCCTCCCGCCGCGAAGCCCAGGTCGCCGCAAACCATTTTTACACGCGGTCACCATTTGGCGCCGCGTGAAATTCATCTCGGCAAGTGCTGCTGCCGGTATATCGCGGGCACGGGCCTTCGAAGCTAGCGCGCGGCCGCAGCCTTCGCGCATTCACCGGATTAAATCATAAAATTGTCCCGGAACGGAGCCGGAACTCCGCTGATTTACGAGGATGGCTCGCGCTAGTCCGTTCGCGCGTAGACTGGCCAGCCGCCGGTGTCTGTTGCGTTTCTAGTCCCCGACGTGCCCCGGGCACGAGAGCGGACAGCGTGCCCGACACAAACTCGTCCGCACAGGAGTATACTACCTCCGCGTTTCGTGCGCGTACCCGGAGCGAAAGAACGACGACGCGGGAGACAGGGCGACGCGGATGGATCCGCGAAAAGGGGTTGGGCGGTGCGGTCGCACCGGTGCAAGAGCGCGCACAGAGGAAAGTTTCATTCCGCGCGTGACAAGAGGGAGTAGCAGCAGGACGTTTTTCACGATTCAACAGATATATTTACGAGCTTTGTCCGTCCGTGTAGTTCCCGTGACTTATAAAGCGCCCATGCCATTGTCCGCGGTGGAAATCCAGCGGGAAAATTGAATGACAAACAATGGGCCCAACCGAGGCCGATTATGGTAACAATGTGAGTGGAGCGACCGGTGACGCCGGTCCTCCCTTCGCTCCCTTCGTGGCGCCGTTGGATCGCGATTTCTTCTTCTCTCCCTCGGTCCACGGACTCACGCGCCCGTCTATTATTCCTCATCGATTCCCCTCTTTCCTCTTCGCCCCTGTTTCTCTGTATCCGAACGACCGGCCCATCGTATCATCGTACTTTTCATTTTCCGCGTATACCCAAAGCTCTGGTCCCCTCGTTCGATCAGAGACGCCAGTTCCGACGTGATCCATCGATGGGAGGACAATGCCTTGTCGCTCCGAAGAGACAAACATTTCTAAGCGCGTCGCTCCGCTTTGTTTCCTGTCCCTCTCTCCCTATATATGTATATCAAAAGCATCGCGTCCCGATTCGGCCGATCTCGCGGATCTCTATCGACGTCTCGTGCACATTGCGCATCCTGTACGCGTTCGGACGTATTCCGTTTCGCCAGTGTCCGCCGACCGATACGCAGGAAGATCGATCGCAGTTGAGATTTTTGGCCAGCGACCGATGCCAACGGGGGACCGTTCTGCCGGAGGACGCTCTGTCCCGGATCTATCTCCCTTCTCTGCGATCGCGAGTTCGCGGTGCTCGCCATTATTTTCACGGCATGCGTCGACATTTTCCATGCAATTTTGAGAGTGGTAGCGTTGTCGCTGCGTCCCAATCTAGCCTCCGATAGTCGTGTCGCTCGTGGCCCGATTCGAGCCGAGCTCGTTATCCGATATTTTCGCGAGCACGTCGCCGCGCGCCTCTCCGTCTCGCGCTCGTCAACGTGTACCAGCTAAAGGATCGGCGGTCGCGAATGAAATTGTCGTGGAAACTCGGCGAGAGATAGGAATTCCGTCGTCGCGTCTCGTCGCGCCGCACACCGTTCCCGCTTACATCTCTCCCTCGGTACATCGACGCTTTCTCCGTTTCCACGTTTACTTTTCATCCCTCCGTCCCACACTCCCGTGCTACCCCGGATCGCTTACCTCCGCTACCAACTCGAAATATTCTCGTAGTAAACTGTCGCGATAGTCGGGCTCGCGGAGCGGCCCGAACGAAGAACAAAGGAATGCAGATTGGAGAGACACGGATTAACAAGGATTAACGCTAATTGGGCGGTCGCCGTTGGCTTCTAGTCGTCCTCGTCTTTGCCACGCCAGTCGAGTCGCTAATGGTAGCGCGGCCCTCCTCGCGTTCCTCTCGATTCTCCCGATTCTTGTATTTCTCGTGCTCCCCATGCGCGTCCGTTCGGAAGACTTCGCCGTGCACCGAGCGTGCAGATTGACACTTTTTTCCGATTCAAGAGCCATCGCGATTATTCAAATGGAGCCCCGCGAGACGAGTCGGCCGGTGTACCGAGACCGAGAGACATTCTCTACCCTCCGACCGAGAATTCTCCTCTCGTTACCGCCAAATCAATTCGGTGTCTCCGTTAATCGTACCCTCTCCCCGAGGAATATACATAGCGTCTTGTGATTCGCGGCTATAATCGAAACTCGATCGCCTCCTGGCGAGATTCCGCCCCGTCCGTGCAAACGATTTCCCCGAGTGGGACTAATCCATCGACTGCGTCGCGATGGAAATCAGGAAATATTAAAATATTCTCCGTTTATTGACGATGGCAAACATTTGCCATCTTTCAGCTTCATCGTATACCGAGCAATATATGAAAGCTGTTTAAATACTATAGCGAGTTTGCAAAGAAAATGTACATGAAAAGAACGGATCACCTCAAGACGAGGTTTCACAAGTACCGCCGTAGTGGACTTCGGCAGTAGAGTGTACCCGTCACTGGCCAGCCGTGCCACTCCGACCGTCTGATCAAATACGCGGCACCACTACTTTCGCCTCGTACGCTGCCCGTTCCTCTCACGTTTCTTATCTTGCTTAATCCCTTAAAGGCTCGATAAAATAATGTTTCATCTACGTTACGTCTTGGGGATGAGTTCAGCGTTCAGCATTCCCTTCGCTGATACCAATTTATTCGGTGGGGTAAGAAGGGAGAGGAGGCAAGGAAGAGCGAACCACGAGTTTCACGGTAAAAATGCAAAGCCGAGAACGCGGACCGATAGTTGAGAGACGAGGGCACCGAATATATGTACATACGTCTACTGCCTGAAATAACCTCTCATTTGTTTCAAGTCTACCTCCTTTTCCCTCCACTCCGCTGTTCCTACTCCCTCGTCGGCCTCGTTTCCGCCACCGCGTTCTCCGCCCTTTTCCACGACCCCGCAACCCGTTTATTCTGACAAAGAGCACGTGGGCGCGGCCCTAGCTAGAATACCGTCGATTTCGCGAAATTCTTCGGAAAAATCTCCATAATTTCGGGAATTGCCTTTTGATGTTCGAGATGAAAGAGGCTGCGATCGAGTGGCCCCCGGAACCGTTCCGCCTATTTCTCTACAACTTTACTCCGCTTTCGCTTCGTCTCGATCGCTCGTGCTCCTCGGACTTGAAACGTTCGAGCCCGGAATGTAGGCGATCGAGCGGGGGTGGCCCTCGACATTTCTCTATATTATGCGCCTCCCGAAATATTACCAAGCCCCCGAAAGGGTAGAAACGGATGATCAGAGAAGTGTATAGGCAAGGTCTGTAGCTCCAAGCGTAAAAATAGGCAATAACGGAGGGGACGGGAAACTATTGCAACGGTAGCGCGGCGTGCCGCGGAAAAGTCTCGACAGAAGGAAGCAACAAAGGGGAACGGTACAATGCGTATCGGAGCTTTCGGCGGCGTATTCCGGCCCCGGACGCGAGCCCATGGATAACTTGAACACCAAGGCGGATGATGGCATGGCCGCATTTGCAACCGGTGGGTACGCGTACGAACGCGTGTAAGCGTATCGCGGCCGTAACAAACGCGAGAGGGTAAAAAGAGCGAGTGTTTGTGAACGGTCGCGAATTGCCGCGCCGCGGCATCCCGCTCGGCTTAATTTTGCCCCGAGCCCCTCGTAGTTATTCAACTGCCGTCGACTGGCTCGTGCGGGACAGTTGAATCGCCTCCCGGGTATTCGCCATCTTTTGTCTTAGCACAATGCCGACCGAAGCACAAAAGTGACTAAGTGCTCGTAATACTCGCCATTATGCGCCTCCTGCCGGCACACCCCCTCGCGTTACTCCTATCCATATTTTCTGCTTGCCTTGCCTCCCATTCCTCTTTATTTTTTCTCCGCCGAAATCACACACGAATCTTAGCCTGCCCCGAAGAAAGGGCAATTCGAAAAAGCTGTACACCGTACTCCCCCGTTCCGGCCAACGTTTCTACGAGCTTCGAATTCGATCGGTCCAAGCTCACGTTGAGGGCGGTTCAATCGAGCATCGAAGGAACGCCGGGGACGGTTCATCCATATTAAAATATAACGCAGTTGCAAATAGTAACCGAAATGGACGTTCTCTCACGTCGCCGCTATAGAAAAGTTGTTCCATCGTGGCGTACGAAATGTATTCTTAACTCGTTTCATCCAAGTTCGGTTAACTCGGGCCAAACGCGTGATATTCCGTGTTCTAGGCTTGCAGTTCCTTTTAAACTCCGTCCTGAGGTATTTTTTTTTTCTTCTCTACGGCCTGAAAGCGCATTTAGCTTTCGCGTCACGTCATTTAATTTCCGGAGTCGAACTCGAAAGTTATTGGGTTGTACGTGCTCCGCTCAATTAGGTCTTCGCGCCAGAACGGCTAATCAAAATTGTTTCTTCCCATATTATGCGGGGGACAAACTTTTATTGGCTTAGTTATCCGGGCGGAAGTCGCTTTTCTTTCGAGATAAGCCCTCGGCCGGGACTTTTCTGCGTGGCTTCGTTAAAAAACACTTTTGCTCGTTAACCATTATCGCCGAGCGATTCCAACAATCGCCTCGTTCTTAATCGGATAATGTACGCTAAACGGAGCGACGGTCCACTGTGCAGCTACTCGAGTCAGCTTCTCGCCAACTGTGCAGCGATCGCGGCAAATTTTTCCGGGGAGGGGGAACGTCCCAAACTTTTAATCCACGCAGCGGCCGTTCCCGCGTTACGCTTTCCGATCGTCTCCGCTTAACTTTATCTCCGACGCGAGACGAGCATAGAAGCTGGACAAGACCAGGCGTAAAGGAGAGGACCGAATTAAACGATCGGCCAGCGTAGAAACAGTGAATTCTTTCATCTGTGGACAATGATGACTTCTGCTCTTGCGGAAAACGGATCTTGCGATTCGTCAAATCATTGGAATTCGTCCACCCCAATGGTCGCCCATCGATTTCTCCGTAGAGGGACGAAGAGGGATGCGGGATCGCTTCCGAAAGAGATAACCGGAGGAGAAGAAAACGTAAAAGTAAGAACGAAAACGGCACAGAGGGAGGAAGAAAGTAGGCGGTCGATTAGAGAGCACCTGATCAGGCCTATTAATCTTCGATCTGTCCGATACTATGCCATGAATTATGCATCGCCTGGGCAGACGCATTGATTTCTCCGCCAGACAGGGAAATATTATTGGAATAATTCAAAGTAATGAGTCAAGAGCGAGTCGGACTCGAGCGGTTTTCCAACTCTACGATCTTTCATTACCACGACGTCGAGCCGGGTCGGTTTTATCAACGAAGGATCATCGATGTTTAGAATCCTCCTCCCTGTTTCTCGGTATTTTTATTTCTCTTTATTCGCAACACCGATAAGCTTCGATCACGCTTTCCCATGCCCATAGACGTTGGACGTGATAATGGCTTCGGTGCGAAACTCTGATCGAACTTATAAGAAAGGGTGAAGATAGCGAATAAAGTGTACGGGGGAAGGGGAACTGTAAGGAAGGGACAGAATAAATCGGAGCGAAGAAGCACCGCGTATCGGATATCGCCGATAAATCGAGACCCGTAGGGGTTTCCAGGAGATTAACGGAGAGAACTTTGTCGCGGAGAGTGTGCAGCACAGACGCCACGAGAACACTTTTCTCTAATTCGATGGGAAGTTCCTTCGGACCGACTCACCGGCCGACTTCCGCTAGAGTGCCTCGGATCTCGGTCAGCCAGCTCCCAATTCGTTCTGGAATCGACGCGAAAGTTCGGACAACGATTATTCTGCTGTCATTTTGATTGCTGTAAAACTACTTTTCATTCTACGAATTCTATTCTATTCGAAACTATCTATCTGCGTCTCGCTGACATCATACCGAGTTCGAATCCGCTGTTCTCTCGATGCTGTTCTTATACGCAAAGATATTCTCATCTTCAGAGACGGTGCACGGTAAAACGTAACAAGCAAACGATGAAAGTCGGCTGAAACATGTATAATACAGTATTGACTCGCGACATTTCGTATCGAGTTGACTTTTGCTCCGAAGGGAAACCTATTTACATCGGTCACGCTGCGTCAAAGCTGACCTAAAATACTGTACTTACACATACATTGATCAATCGAGCGCTATAAAAAGATCGCAGTGCATTGAAAGTTCGAGTTCGTGTTTCGTAGCGATGATAAGGAATTAAACAATTTTCCATAATAAATCTTCCGCTCTTCTTTGCATCCTCCCTGAACGTTCCAACGTTCGAGATTCACCAGGCTCGAATTCGCGCTCTCGTTGCCTGCGAAAGCCCTGTTATCGATACAACACTCCACTTCGCTCTGACATTTTACGTATCCGCGTGCACTTTTCCTTTCGAGAAGTACTACCATTGTTAAGGAAAACGATACGAGGACTGACGCGATACGTACGGCGATATTTTGCTGGCGCGCGTAACGATAGCAGTGCGGAGCGCGAGTGAAATCTCAATCCCTCGAAAGAACCGGGGCTCGTCTGGAAAAGAGGATCCGCGATACGCCGGGCTTGTTTTCCCAGCGCCGTGCTCTCGCGGCTTTGCATCTCGCGTTTTCCATAATATCGGCAACGATGCTCGAGAGTCGACCAGCAGGGTAATCTCGTATCCTGAACTTTCGCGTCGAGGGCGGGAAACATAACTCGTTAGAGAGAACACCGTGGCAGGCGGACGAGCCGGCGAGCTGTTCGAACAGCTGGGAACTAGAAGTGCTGCGGGAAACGAGAATGGACGCGAAGTGGAAGAGGGAGAACGGATGGCGCGGAAAGGCTGCACGCGTGCAAAGGGAAACTGCGTTGCCGAAGGTGGTGGATGATGACGGGTGGAATCATGGTTGGTCACTGAAGGGCCAAGAGAAAAGAGGAAATGACCGTGTGTTTAGGCAGTAGTTTCACAGGCCAACTGTGGAAGAGGGAGAGAGAGATGCCGAATAATATGTTACACGGACGAAAGTGGGAAACGAATGTACAGTAAGCGAGTTAATTTGAAAGTTTTAATAAACAAGCCTCGAGCTGGTAGAATAAGGAACGAAAGAAGCGGAAGGGACGCGAATGCTGTTCGCTGCAACCAGGAACGCCGCGGCCAGACTAGAGAGACCAAGGGATATGTTTCACGCGAGTCGTCCGTTCAAAGGGAAAAGGGACTTTGGGATTGCGCGTCCGCGCGACAGGAGGGAACGGAGGAACAGTAAATCATTTGCATAATTGATTAAAGACTCGTGCGCTGGTCGAGTATGCGTTTCGCCGAGCGTCGCGTCGCTGAAACTTGCCCCGCGTATAAGCCATTAAAGTCTCCGTTGAAGAATGGAACGCCGCGGTTCTTAATCGCATTTAAAACAGCCCCCAATAAATAATGAAGAATTAAAACGGATACAATTCCGATGGGCGACACCGCGAGACTTCGCTTAATCGCAAGGTAACCGACGAGGGAAAAGGACACGAGCCCGTCAGCCCAGGAATGTATACGCGTGACCTCGCTCAGCCTCCGGTCCCTTCGTTGCTCGTGTTCTTTCAGCGGCAACTAAACGCCGGAAGGCGACATCTCGGCGAGGAGAGGATGCTTAATCTTCTTGTCGCCGTACACTCGGAATCTCTCGTGCGCCACCGAAAGAACCGGCGGTCCTCTGTTTATTCACCCGGCCGAACGAGCACCGCAAAAAGACTTTACTTCTCATATTTTCTTGCCCGCCGGCTAGATTAATATACTCCGCTCCGCGTGCTTTCCGAAGAAAAACTTCTCCCGGACGGTCGTCGTCGCTCGAGAGCCGGTTTTTGCCCGAGCAGCGTCGCTCGCGGAGTCCACGGAGAATTTTAGGAAAGCGTCGAGTCGACGAACGGTACCCAGGACTTTCCGCCTCTCTGTCTTCCCGTGGAACGGTTCGTTGATTTTTCGATACATCGTAAAGGCACGAGCACGGTCGACCTTGCACGTTTACGAAGCCGTCGGAGACGATCGAGACGTGAAACGTGGCGGTAGAGCGCGGTACGTGCAGGAAACGTGCTAGGAAATATGTATGCGCGGACCTGATACCGCGGCGCATACGAGATGTGCCGCGATAAAAAGTGCATTTTCGGCCTCCCAGAGGACCGCCGCCGCGCGCCGACCACCCCATCGCTCCGTTTCAAGATCCTTCGTTTTACCGTTAATTTTAATCCCCCTTTCTCCCTTTGTTCCGGCAGTTTTTGTCGGCTCCCCTTTGACCTGGCGGCCGCGATCGATGCTACCACAAACTGGGTGAGCCGAGCTTCAAGAATTTCGGAACGGTCCGGATAAATTTAGGGAAGAAGAGCGGTCACGCGCGATTCTGTCTGTCGCTGTTCGCATCGCATCGGCCGTGGAGGATCGGCCACTTGTTGACAATTCACACCAGCCGATTGGCACGTCTATAAATTAACCGCGCGACAGGGTGGACCAATTAATCGAGGGCGGCAGGTGGGAATCGTGCTCGATGGCAAATGTGCGCGTTACGTCGTAAATCAAGCAGCAAGCAGCTAACGGTAACACAATAGCGACCGCCACGTTCTAGACCCGACCCCGTGTGTCCGACACTTTCCTTCGGCCCGTCGTTGCTCGCCGTACGAAGCGACCGAACCTACTTGTTGGTCGTTTCTGAAGGCTGCGAAAGCTCTCGCTCGCTTATCTGGATAGGAACAAAAAGGATCGAAAGGCAAAGTCGATAACTTGAGACGACGACGTCCTACGCGTTGAACCACGAGTAAGGAAAATAAGTATGAGGTACGAGGTACGACGATAGTCGGGGATACCTTAATTATTTTTCCATCCCCTGGTTCCATCCCGGCGACACCGTTCTCAGCCGCCACCCAAGAAAATTACAGACAGCCTCGATAAATATTAACTCCGCAGCCTGGAAAGGTCGTGAAAGCTACACCCGCCGAGTTCGGTCTCCGGTCGTCCTTTTGCCACCCTTCCGTCGCGTCCCGTAGGCAGGGTACGTTTCAGACGGTCAGGTTGCTCGAGGTGGTGGTGCAACAGGGCTTGAAGCGGAGGGCGCGAGGCGAACACGAGAGGGGAATAAAGGCAGACCGAGGAGGACAGAAGTTAGAAAAGGAGGTGGAGGTTGCCGGTGCGACGAGCTGGAAAGGATGGTCGATACTATCTTCCAGCAGACGCGGAACGTGTTCCTATTTATTCGGGTTAAGTAGCGCGAGCTTCTACATACGCTGCCACGGATCCGCATTACCCTGCCGAAAGTTTCTCGGCGCATCAACAAGGAATCGGCCCCGGTTCGCTCGATGCGGCGATCGCATACTTTCCGGGCTGCCCACGAATCACATTGTTCGTGAGAAAGCAACGGATGCGGAGCACGGCGTAATTCCTGTTAAGGGGCTAACACCTCGTGCAAGCGTTTCGGCCCATTTAATGTAGCGATAATTACAAGATTAGCACAGTCCATTGGCTACTCTATGCTTGCCGGCTATTGATTCCATTCTCACGATATACAAAACTGGAATTCGTATCGACGCGCGTGGTCGAAGTTGCGTAGCAACAATTAGACACGCCACCTCGCACCCTGGCCAGAGTGCGACATCGATAATGACAACTTAATACAGAGATTCGTGATAAGAGCCAGATAAGAGATAAGGGAAAAACGAGTTCACGCGTAGACCCTCCTGCCCGATTACTTATCGGGGGGTTCCGTGCACGCACCTGTTCCTTCGAGAACACTAAAATTTCACTCGACGATACTTTGATTATCGATGCATTTCCAACCGGAATCACCTGCGCGAGCTTTTTCTTGATAGTCATCGTTAAATCACGTTCGTAGTCTCGTTCTATGTTAATTTTATTTTTACCGCCGGTGCCCCACTGGTAGGAATGGTACCAACGAGTCGATAAATTATTCATTCCAAGATAAGCACCGTTTTTAACAAAGAACGATCGCGGTTGGCCGCGTTTCGCTGGGGCCAGAGTTATCTTTGCGGGTGCAACGATGACGACGTGATCGAACACGAGCACCGAAACGGAGAGGGCTGGCGGTGCGCGTCGATATTCGGACGAACCGCCAATAAGGAGACGTATACGATTTTCCTGGACCCTTTCGAATTGGTATTTCGGGCGGACGTGATTTCCGAGCGTCCGTCCCCCACGATTCCTGTCCACGGACCTCGATCGTCCATCTCCTGCCCGTCGGTCGATTAATGAACGGATAATCGATTTACGCCAATTTCTAGAAGCAGCCGGCCAAAGTACAACGTCTTTGATGGCGTAACCGCAAATCGCTGGATCGACCATATACACGCGGTTTTCAGCGAAAACAATTCGCTGTCTTCTCAATCCGTAGCAAAACCGCAATGGAATTTATCGTCTATACCTACGAACCGGGATTTGTACCGCAACTGTTTTCAAAGGAGCACCGCAACGGGCATAAAGGGAACGGGATTTCGACGCGTTCCGCTGCGTTTCCCCTGTTCATCCTACCTAGCTCTTCCTATGAATGCTTTTGGCTTCCTACGATTTTATCCGGACGCTGCAGTTGGGTCGGCTGATAAACGCGTCACCGCGTCGCGTCGCGTCGCGCCGCGATTACCCCGCCGCTTATCGTCCCAGAGGCGAGCGATCGAAGCGATCGGTTGCCTAGCCATTCATCGGGCAAAGGTCTATTCCCCCTTCGCGTTGCATCTCGCCATCGTAATGTGCAACTTTTAATTCTTCCCCCGGCGGGATGGGCTTGGAAAGGCGATATCGATGAGCCCTGAAACGGAACGCCGGACCGACCTAGGAGGCGCAGGCTTCTTTATTTGCCAGCGCAAGCAACTAGTTCCCCTTCGTTGTCTACTACTCACCCCCCCCCCCGCGGAGAATGCGCACGGTTAACAATTACCATTATCGTTACCGTAACGAACGGAATTGGCTGTTGCGTCAGTTTCAGTTTGCGGAACAAAGTAAAGTGGAGGAGCGCACCAGAGGCGGGAGGAAACGATTATCCCGTTAGGGAGAAATTTTTTATGTCGGTTGGATCTACTGCATTCGTGGGTGTAACGGCCGTGAGATCCCGCAACGGTACGAGGAAACGCGTTTCTTCTACCAAAGAGAGAACGAGCGTCTCGCTCCGTCGACGAACCGGCGAGGAAAGAAAACGGCGGAAAGTTAATTTCCCCTCTTTTTTTCCATTTGCGAAGATTTCCCCGCGGCACGCGTTTACAAACGACCGAGCTTATTATCGCCTCTAAAGTGCTACTCGAATCCATTCGCGCGCATCGACTTTCGAGGGATAACCGAACGGTGGAACGATGGCTTCGCCTTATCGGGCTTTCGGCTTCTCCGCTATTTTCAGCATCGAACGCCGAGCTTTCGATCTCGCGAACCATTAGTCGGATGTACCTACGATTGACCTCGCTAACTCCCCGAGGTGTTAAACGTGCGTGACGCTAAACCTCGAATTACTCGTGACAAGAGTACGTTGAAGACATTGGCGTCAGTCGAAAAGCTCGCGAGTCTGAAATCTCGTTGCGTACCGATTATTTGGAATTTACAATTCCGCGAGACTCAACCCGCTCGGTCGGAGCATACTCGTGTCGCCGTGAATACTAATAACAATGAAAGTAGAATTAACTGTTGTTTCGCATCGAGCTGCGTTACTCGAGTTCGCAATGGGGCCGGATATCGATAATTGCGGCACACGTCGCTGTATCCAGTGTCGTGCGAAAAAGAGTCAAAGAGGGAGGCGGAGAGACAGCGTTAATTCAGTGTTTAATTCAGTTTATCGCCGATCCATCAAAATCATTCAATTGATATCTTTGAATGTCTTCTTCGGGCACAAGTACACGCGAAAATGGAGAAGCTGATCCCTCGAATACGATCGATGCGGGTACCGTTGGCCTAGCATCGAAAAGGAGCGATCGTATGGCGATTGTAAGTGCAGTTGCATGCGCGTGTCGAAGCTTTCGATGCGGAGAGTCGCGTGCGTTTCGCACCTGCTCAGCTTGCAGCGCGCAAGCGCTCAGGTGTACGACCTACCGGCGCACAGACCTGAAGTGGCGCGACGTCGAGCATTCGTAGTCGGCATCGGGCATCCGCGTCGCGAACATACCCTCCGACGCACGATCTTCGCATCTACTCGACACGCTGCGCCCGCGACGCATCGTGCTGTCGGATCTTCGCGTTCCTCTTTGGCGGATTCGTGTACAAAGAAAACGAAAGGATTTCCGTTACACCGATCATCGGCTTCTATCATCGTTCGGAATTTGAAACCGCGCGGTCTCCCCAAGTTCTCGTATCGGAACAAACTCCGGATCGTTATCGAATTCCTCCAGATCAACCGCGGTCTTTCCGTCGTTTCCATTCGTTCCATGTCCTCGCATCTCCTTCCGACGCGAAGACGAACCGAGGCCGATTTCCCGCACTCGGGCCGTTCTCGCGCGCAACGGAACAACGCTCCTGTGCTCCAGATGAACCGGAAGTAGCTCTCTCAGAAATAGCCGCTAACTACGGCGACGCGGTAAGCCGTCCTCGATCCGTAATCGAAGATCAAACGCGATAGTCCGTGGGAGAACGCGGTAATCGATCGAGCATGACAGAGATGAAAATTTTGCTCAAGTTTTCTCGCTTTAATGGCCGTACGTGCGAAAAGTCGTGGATCGTGGTATCGATCGCGTGGTTAAGTTCGTTCGGCGGGGTGTCGGTTCTGAGGAGTTCGTCGCGGGCTTGTAATTATGTCAACAAATGAGCGAACCACATACACCCACCGTACATTCCGCACCCCTTCTTCAAATGGATCCGAAAGGGAATGGTCTCGGTCAAATCAATACGCATCCGCGTCATACGACTCGAAACGGGTGGCGAGGTCGACGAGGAGAGAAAGAGGAGACAGAGAGAGAGTCGAATTGTTATGTGTGTTTGTCCATCTCGGCGGTCAGTCTGGTGCACAAGCGACGAGGGGGGAAAAAAAGCCCAGGGTACAGTGGGTACCGTTGAGCAAATGGCTCGGCTAATAACTTGGCCATCATTTGTTTTCCGGGTACCGGTTAGCCTCGAGCGTTACATCCAAGTTCCAACGGCGTCCATACGTTTCACGATATTAGCTGCTTCTATCGGCATTCATTCTCCAGCGAGATACTTTCCTCGAGCGTTCGTCGATTTCGGGATGAATCCATCGGCGTGATTAGTGCACGAGGAAGGGACCATCGATCAGCGTCGCGACGGTTACTCGCCCCTCCGGCTTCAGTCCGTCGCTGGACGTTCGGCGGATCGAGTTTTGGATATTACAACGAACTCACGTGCAGGAACACGCGTGTTCCGGACTGAGGACACACGTGTGCCTGTTCCTGGTCGAAGGAGCTCTGGGAGCTTTGGACGAGATTGCAACAAGTTGCATTTAAAAGCCGTACCTTCCGTACGCCGACATACTTTCCCCTTTTTCTCTTTCCTTCGCGGGCCGTCACTGGCGCCTCCCCTTCTCTTTCTCTCCTATCGTTCGTGTTAGAGGAAACGAAGTCGAATCGTCCTTCCGCCGACTTAGATCCGCGGAACCTGAAGGAAAGTTGGAGTTTCCCGATGTCGTTCGCAAGTTCGACTTGTTCGTTTAGAAATTCTAATGCTCGTCCGAGCTTAATTCTTGACGCGTTGATCAAATTGGCGCATCCGGTTCGTGCTCTCTTTTTTTCCCTTACTTTTCGTCCGAGATTCTTATTTCGTCGAGTAGTCGAAATATCCTCGCCTCTTATTTTTTTTCGTCGACGTCGCGATCGTCGCTGGAGATTCCGGCGAAAATTACCCACCCTCTTAACGGGCCTGTCTCGGTGCCAAACTATCGCCGCACCGGCAACGCTATCGGCTGAAAGATCGGATGACGCGGCGCTACTCGAAAATCGCGAAAACTCGGGAATCCGGACGTGAAGTATTTAACGCTCGAGACGACTTTTAAACGAGATCGGGAGAGGCCGTGCGACAAGGGTGCGAGACGTAATACCCCGGTATTCGCAGCGTCGTTTGTTCGTGTCGCGACTCGGCGTTCTTCCACGGCTCCCCTAGCACGGTTCGTTAGAAAGGAATTTCGGGGCTGGGGTCGAAAATATTTCCAAGCTCGTCGGCGGAGCGTTGAAGGAGAGATCGCCGCAGTCGTGCGGGAAATACTCGCAGTGCTGTGTACGTACGTGTGTGTCCTTACGCTAGATCACGGCGAATCGTCTCCTTCCCGTTCCAAGGGGGAGGAAGAGTTGGACAGCGAGCGACGGAAGCACACCGGGATCGAGGAATCGAACAATCCTGGATAAACCAAGGTGAAGGTTTCGATCGCCGAGGAAACGCACCCGACGATGGATCCCGTGCTGCTTCTGATGGCGGTGCTTCTAGGGCAGGAGGGTGAGTTATTTCCTTTCCCTTAACGTTCCTCGGACGTACGGCACGGAATAATATTCTGAAAGTCGAAGAAGCGCGCGGCAAGGAGTAGCTAGCAGAATTAGCATAGCGTCGCGGCGATCCTCCTAAAGTATTCTCGTCGCTCGTCGGTGCAAAGTTTTCCGCTCTCCGACCGCGGCAGCAAGTTAGCCGATGGCCCGTTTAATTTCAAATTAGTCATTTGCCAGCTCCTCCGCTCGCTCCTTCAGCCCCGCGGGCGATGCCGTTGTGTTCCCCGGTTAAAGATTCACCCTAGAAATAGAGCGTAAAAATACGAAGATCTAAAAGGAGCCCCGACGCGAATGCTGACTCTCGTTTTGGAGCGCGCAGCGGAGAAGCGAAGGGAACGGTTTGAAAATAGCACTCCTTCTAATTGCGCCCCGCAGTTTCTATCCCGTTATCGCGGTTTTTACGCGAACGAGAAGGACGGTAAGGGACACGGGCATGGAACGAAAAAACAGTACGAGGGAGAAGAATGAAAAATAGTGGGAAAGGGGGTGAATAGAGAGAAGAAAGAGGAAGAGGAAGAGAGTCGAGGGTGGACTGGCTAGAATTTATGACGTTCCGCCACCGGAGCTTGGCGTGCGAGAGAGACGGGAGATCCGTGGGAAGAAAAACGATAAAGAAGAAGAACGAAGAGTCGTTAGAAAGCGGAAAAATAAAAATCTCGTCACACGATTCGTCGTGCCCCGGTAAGAATTAAGCGAGCGAATACGAAATCACTGGACGCCTAGTCGAGGTTGCGAGAGTACCGCGATCACCTCGATCCCGGAACAGCGTTTGGTCGATCGATGGTTCAGTTTTAAGGATAATAATGGACGGGAGCACCCGTAGTGTTCGCTGAAACGAAGTCGAGAGGATCGCGCGCGAGATTTCGCGGACCGTATGCATATACCTGCACACGGCCGGGCATTGGATATGAAATGTTCAGACGGTAGACTTGGAGACAAGATGATCCGCTGAAGAGAAAGGATTAGCATAAATAAATAAAACATGCATCCAGCCGAGATATCGAAAGTCCCTCGAGCACCGAGAAGACATAAGCGGGGCTGGGATAGAGGTCGGCGAGTTAATTGCGGAGAGGGAGAGAGAAGCTCGGGCGCGCGCATCGCGTTCATAAATTATCAGTATTATACCGAACAAGCGCGTCGCTGTTCTCGTTTATCAATACCGCGCGTTTATAACGTTGCCCATCGAGCTAGACGGGATAGGTCGCCGCTTTTATAATGGAATAATATTAACTGTAAATATTTCCCCGGCGCTCCATTCTGCGGTCGCATTCAACAATCGCGTACACATCCATGTTAAACGAAGCATCCGGTTCGCGGCGAACCTGTAATTTCGATTTTCGTCCGCCCTCCGCGAGTTCTCCACGGTCATCGAAGTTTGCCAATTCAGGCCAGTTTGCGGGAAACCCTTTCCCGTTCCGGCGCCGCCGAAGATAAAGAAGAGGAAGCGGTGCAACACGTGCCTACGCGGAAACGAGTGTTCGACGAGCGATCGTTTTAAACGGATCGACGGTTCCGCTTTCGCGAGCATCGATCGTTGATCCCCTCGTTACGAAGCATCGGCTCGAACCGCTGCGGCGCGTTATCGATCGTTGTGCCACGCAGAAATGTGAAAGAGCAACGTCGGTGCTCGGTGCGGCGAGGCGAGGCGAGGCGAGGCGAGGCGACAGGAAAGCGAAAAAAAAAAATGATTGACGCGCGTAACGAAGACAAATTGAAAAGCGGGGGCGATTTCAGCCGCGAGCCGAACCGGCGGGAAGACAGCCGTGCGAGAGCACATCCCTTCGACTCGGCTAGAAAGTACGAAGCGCGCGTAACAGGAAGGAGACGAAGGATAAATAAGGTCCAAGCGTGCCGGACTCGAATGGTAAACGCAGCCGGCTTGGACGGCGGAGGTTCTATCGCTTGCTCGGTCGCGAGTCCCTCCCCTACAGCCACCCCAACTGATGAAGATAAAACGGGATAATTATAGAGCCTATCGGGGATCGTGGCGCGGCTAAATTTCGTCGAGGCACGCGAGATCGTCAAAAGAGGGTTGGCAATAAAGGAAAACCAGGCTTAAGTAAAAAGGGAAAAATAGAAGCGAAGAGGGAATGAACTTGGTGCCGGGGAAGTAAAAAAAAAAAAAGGGTTGGGGGTGGCGAGGAAGGGAATTGCCGAGAACGGGATGTCATTAATTTTTCATACGGACTTGGCACATCTGCGTTCGGTCGGCTACGCTCTGCAACCCCGCTAATTATTTCTGGCTCATCATTTTTCCTACTCCCTACCTCCGTGCCGCTGCTCGCTTGCCTTCTCGCGGTTTCTTTTCCGTTTCCTCTCGAATATCGTGCTACCTCTTGGCCCCTTTGCTTGATACAAACCGTATTCTTCTTTGTTAAATGCTCCCTAGCATCGTCTCAAAGTCGTCGTCGTCGTCGTCGTCTCATTTTCCATTGAAAATGGAGATGCGCGCTTATTGACGGATCGTTATTTCCCAAGAGCATCGTAATTGACCGACTCCTACTCTGTCTCCTGCCGGCTGACAATTCTGTAAAACGTCCGTCCGTCCGTCCCTTTCCTGGAGAGGAAAGCGAAAACTCGAGGCGGAATGTTCACGGCCGTCTAATTATTTCGAGTTGATCTCCCGTTCACCGTTTTACAGCTTTGCAATTATACTTGCAACCGCAAACTCTTATTGGCTGCACGCACGCTTAAGTAAGCTCTAATAACTTCCACCTTGCTACCTTTCTCGTTCTCCTTCCGTGCGATCCTTCCTTTCTATTCCGCGGCCTGTCCCGCTCGTTCCACCCGCGTTCCAAGGAAGGTACTCGAGGAAGTGCGATTTCAGCGCTTTTCAACTTCGATTCCCCGACTACTTGGATCTCCTCGAACCGGAAGCGAAATGTCCGCAGTGGCCTGTAGATAGGCCGCCCGAAGATTCCCCCTTTCCCCTTATCGGTAACGATTGACTACTGGTTCGCAATATAAGTTTGCAACGCGTTTGATCGGTGCGTCTCTGTCAGGGAACGATATTCATTCACGAGTCGTCGTGGCCAGATTCGATTCGACGTTCACGCGACCGCAATTTCGATTAGTTTTTTCACCCATTGTCCTGGAAATACGTAATTAGCTGCACATATGCCGCGCAAACGATGACGCTTTGGATGCAGGGGAAATCGATATGGTGCCAATTTACCAACCGAATTCGAATAATTGACGTTGCATTAAATATTCGCGTTGCAATCGCCGCGCCGTTTTGGGACGCGTTCACGCGGTAGTAATTTTCCATTCCGGACTCGACGGAGTATGGTAGCGTTGACACGCGAAACAACGTTAACGCGCGTTAAAGTGACGAATTTAAAGGGCTATAATGAAATACGAAATCGTTGGGAAAACTATTCGGGATTCGATGAACGGTGGCCGGGCCAATCGAATGATCGCCCTTCCGTTAGCCGTAGAAAAACGGGGGAGGTATCGTTTACCGAGGAACAGCGCGACACGATTTCCAATCGAGCGATTTTATCTCGACCGGGATAGAAGTCCCTTTCATCCGCGGCTGTCCCTTTCAGCGTAGCGAATTATTATCCAGGCTAGCAAGCGATAGAGTCGCTCGGATGTCGCGTAACGGAGATTTTTCTCATTAACATTCGGCTAACGAGGGAGCAGCGGTAAAAGATTCGTTGACAAGAGAGGCCGTCTCTTTCCCGATGGCTTGGCCTCGCGTGGTCGCGATTCGAAATGGTCGCGTCGGGTTCCGGTACACGGCCAGAGCGTACGAGGAAGAGGGTAGGCTCGGGGTAAGTCGGCCTTAAGCTACGACGAGGGTGTAATTAAAGAGGAGGCTGAGCGAAGCCCAACGTCGGCTCGGCTCGAAACGAGTCGAACTACGAGGGCCAGCCTCGACACCGACGCAGTCCCACAATTACGGCGAATAAAATTTAACGAAGTGTATGGCACGTGTGCGCCGCGAACCACGATTCGCGCACGCGCTTAATTAACTTCACTCGTCGCCCCTGCTAACTTGATCCGACACGATCCAGGCCCGTCGAGGTATGTAAATCGAGTTCCCCGGCCAGTTCCTCGCGTAGCTCGGATCCTCTAATTTTCCACGCGGTGTACAGCTATAGCTGCGGGAAAAGAAGCGAGGACGAACGCTCGATATATTCCCATCGCCGGCGCCCCGCCGCGATCAAAAGTTTCTCAGTTTTCCTATGAAAATTCGATGCGTCCGCGAGCGATCGATATAATTCATATGGAGATTGGCACGTCACTCGTCCAGCCTGGCGTCCCACTTTCGTGATTATTTGCGCGAAATTCAACAAACAGTCGTTTCTCGCGGGACAGCGAGGAGGGTCGAACTCTGGTCGCTTCGGGCGACGCGGGCGTGAAAGTCCTCCTCGCGTTACGCGAACCAGTAATCTCTACTCGAGTCGTTGTCAGTCCTCCGGCAAGTTTACCTCTAGATCCTAACAGGCGACACGCGCTTTGATTTTTCCATGCCCTCGGTGTTAGCCACACTGCAATTCAGAGCATAACACGAACTCATTAAATCGTAACCGCTTCGCATTTTCCTTGCCGCGCGCACAGCACGCTTGTACATTTCTAATTAATTCGTCGGGCTTTATTTTCACCCGGCACCGCGGCTATGCGCCGCGCGCGTTTTTTCCATCCAGGCTCGTGAACGTTTAAAAGCAAAAAGGCGAGAGGACGGGAGAAATTAGTCGGACGAATTATTTTCGTTCTATTCTCGAGTGTATTTACATTAACCGGGAAATTGGAAAAATGCTATCTTCCGCGGGGAACGGCACCTTCGAGTTCGTTTCGTTTCCCCGCCGAGTCAAGGAGCACTTGCCTCTTCCCAGAGAAATGTCCCGGCGAACGTTCTTGCGCGGAAAATCGAAGGTTTGGTCGCTTCATCGCAGCGAAGGAATATCGAATTTTCCCCGAATGGGTCGTTCCCGTTAAAATACATTGGCGCAACAGATATCGCGGGGATGGGGTAAACGATGATGAAACAATTTTTCGAAATTCAATGGAAAAAGCGCGCCTGTGTGAAATCGCGCGTGGCCGTCCCGCAGGACTAGCCTTAATTCGGCTTAATTCGTCGATAAAGCGATTGGCGCCGCCGCGCCGCGCCGCGTTGAATCGTTAACGCTCGCCCTAGCACGCCGCGAATCGATTCCTCTTCGAACCCTTTTTCACCGGACTGCCGATGCGTGTATGGTTGACGCGAATCATCGCGGAACGAAATGCCCCCTCGCGTGTCCCGATACCGCCGACTCGTTAAGCGATTCCAAACGAGCTCTGCCCCGATGAGTAACAAGAAAAAAAGATTTTTCATCGATAGCGATCATTAGGATTTTTGGCCTCCCCCCTTGCAGAACGCGGCGGTGGTGCTTGCAGGAAAAAGAAACGAAACGTCCCACTGTTTTCCCGTTTGTGCACGTCGGCTCGCCCGAAAAGTGGAATTAGTATTTTTACACGCCGAAATAATTAGGAATAATACTTTCATTGCTCGCGTTACGGCGAAGTATATACGCAGCGGCAACCGCATCGCGACAGAACGGGGAGGAACGCGTGCAACCGCATATCGTATTAGCGCACACGCTCTTCCCGTTCTCGTTTCTCCCGCGTTCAGCACCGTCATAATCTTCATTTTTCCACTTCGCGCCAGCTATATTAGAATGCGCGCAAATTTGGATACACGGGCAACGAAACTGCCACGGCGAATACGCGATATGCGCTTTGCAGCGGCAAACGTTTACCGAAAAGCACAAACACGAAACAGCCGCGCACGGACTTTAATTGCTCGTCGCTTTCGGGATGAAAGAGGTACCAAGTGTCTCGCGCTTCGCAGCGCGATAGAAAAAGCCCGTCGCAACGCGTCGAGCCGCCGCTAAATTTCCCTCGAAACCTCGGCCGTTTGCTAACGACGTCCAAGCCAAGTACACGAGCCTCGACGCTTTAGCGAGATTCGTACTCCTCCTCTCTCTCTCTCTCTCTCTTTCTCTCTCCGAGAATCTCTTGAACCGTGGGAAAGCTGGCCCATGAATTCTTTATCAATCGCAGCGAGACTCTCCTGGAGCTACGCCCCCGCATTTCTCTTGCGCAAACAGGCGAATTATCTCGCAGCTTACGCGTTTCTCTAACGTCAGCTCCCCCCGCCTTATCATCTTCCATTTCCCTCGGTGGCTCCCAAAAATTCCTTCCACGTTGCGAATCGATCTTGCCGCCTCGTTCGTCATCGGGCGTCTTGAAACTTTGAGAAAAGACGCATCGCCGACGAACAATAGGACGTCGCGGGTGGCCGCGTGCGTTTCCCATCGAGCGTGAGTCCCTTTGCTGGCATTCGTCCAAACCGATTTCGCATTCCACGCCGATCTTGCTCCGGTCCATCGCCGATCGAGGCATACGTCGAACATGCTTTCTGCGTAATTCGGCTCGATGCCGTCTCTTTTTTCTTTTTCTTTTTACTCGCAACTACCATTGTTTAGTTCAGCTCGGTTTGTGTGCAGCGCGTGATTCAAACTCGATCAGTCGATTCTCCATATCTCTGTTGATAGTCGCGGTTTATAAGGGTCGACGAGAATTAGCCGGTACTCCCTGAACCGCAGCTTCTTTCTATTCTGTCCACCGCAACGGTACAGTTTTCGGAGGACAGACTTAGGCTATCGCCGACGGACCGGGAATAGTTCTAAACAAGCAGCAAACACTAGTACCCGCATCGTTCACCATCCTAAATGGAAATTTCTGCACGACGGACGTAATCGGCAACTAGCAGCGAGAGGCTGCCCATCGCCGGCTCTCATTAAACATTTAAATGCGTCGAGTGGTCGAGTGTCAAGCGGGACGTACACTCGTGCTGTCTGCGACCCTTCTCTCCACTGTTCACGACATCCATGACCAAGGGATAGCCGCGTCCGTAAAACTGACGGATCGCTAAATATTGCAGAACCAGGGTAAAGAGTTTTCGACTAGGGAAAATATTTTCGCGCGAGACGAATCGTTCGGTTCGGCATTCTTGTCATTAGCGTTTCGTTTTATTTTCAACAGTTTCGCTGTTATCACCGGGTGAACTCGTCTCCACATCTAGGAACAAGGGCTCGTTATTTGCATTGTGCTCCACGTTTCTCGCTCCTTTTCTTCTCCCTTCCCATTGTAGCCGCCAGCGTGTTCAGTTTCGGTGGAGCGAGCCGAAGGGCGCGCACACCCGCCCCTCACCCACGAGCCATCCGTCTCCGTTGCCTCGTGTATCGCGCTACACGAAGGTTACGCTATTATCGTATCATGGCGAATGGAAGGGTTATGTGTACCGAGGCGGCCGTAGTAGACCTCGGGGAACATCAAACCGTACGAAACGCGGCCGCTGCGAGCTCTCCATAAATATCGAATGATCGATTTTAATTGCGCGCCGCTATCTCGCTTCGCGCTGCTCGCCTTTCTTCGCCGCCGTTCACCGAGATCGCGGGACCCCGTGTCGCTTCCTCGAGATCGCCGCGGGAACGAGTTCGAAGCTCGCATCCGAAACTTTTCACACGTTTCGACGCTCGATGCAACGAGAAAACTTACGCCCCGAGGAGAGTCTTCCGATCGCCCGGAATTCCGATGAAAATTTTCATTCGGGAAACACTCCATCCTCCCGCGGCGAGTCAAGCTCTGTACCCGTGCGGTGTGCCCACCCTCCGCGACCCTTGCGCGAGAACTCTGCGGGGAAGTATCTGTCGACGAGCCGTGTTCACGTAAAATTACTCCCTTCGAACGCCGCTTTGGCAAGCACGCGGTAATAATTAATCGCAAACTTGGCCACTTCCGTCCCCCTTTGACGCCTCGCGAATATTCGCGAGGCCGCGATCGAACGGGGATGATTCTCTCATCCGGCCGATCCGCGTTCTCGATAACGGCACTCGTCCTGCTTCGAGAGGATCGTCGAGCCGAACATATCCGCTTAAAAAAAAAAAAAGTGGTAGCGCATCGCGCGACACACGCATGTTCTACACGATAATTAATATTAATGTCGCAACCCCGCGTTTCGGCTGAGTCAGCCAACGAAGCGCGGCTGTTCCTCCTTTCGTTTTCCCGTTCTCTCCTGGCCTCTGTTTTTTTTTTTTCGCCTCGCCCCGTGTTACCGCGAGCCTGCGGGGAATCGATGGACTCCTGAAACACGGGAAAAACTGGTGGTCAGTGATCGCCCTTCTCGTGCCCTCCCCGAGTGGAGTTCCCTCCTGCCGTCATAAAAACGACGAAGGAAATCGGCGCGCGATTTTTACGCGGTTTTTACGCGCCCGACCGAACCATCGCCGCCTTCTGTCGCCTGGCGGGCGTTCGAGGGGAAAATGTGCCTCGATAGCATTACACGCGGGGCGGGAGGAGGGCCGGTGAAGCTACGAGCATCGGTTTAGGCAGCCCTCCATTCCTCCCATTTTTTTTTCCTTGTGCACTGTGCGCCGGGGGACACACGCAGGGCGACGCGGTCACGCCACCACCCGGAAGCTACCCTTTCTCTTTCCCCCTCTCTCGGACAGGAGGGCCCGGCGAGGGTCGTAAAGACAAAAATCGTGACTCTTATCGTTGGATAAATTTATCGTCACGATTGCCGGCCTTTACGTACACACCGAAGCATGGATACGAGGCGGAGCAACAACCAGCTTTTATGCGGTCGTCCGGATTGTCCGGCCCCCGGGCTGCGGCACGCGTTCGGCACTCGCCCAGTCATTTCTCGACACAATGGTCCGCACACTCGCGTGTACGCACACGCCTGTGACAAATTCATGAAAGATGAACGAGGAAAATGGAAAGCCATCCGAATACGACGACGCCCATTCCGCCGCGGGCTACACCGCACCACGACTGCCGGACGGAAAAGAAGAAGAGCAGAGCTCGCGAATTCCCGCTCGTGATCCTGTAATGGAAACGTTAATGTCGACTGACGGCTTGCGGTAACGCGAGACTCATCCGAACGCGATAATGCAAGGACGGCCTTTACCTTTCCGTGTCTCCCGGCCTCCTTTGAAGAAACACTTTAATTCGCGATAAGTACGCGAGGGGAAATTTAACTGGTGGCGTGACCAGATACGAGCTAACTGCCTACCATGGTCGGACAGCCGCTATATGGGATAAGATAACGACTCCTCGAACCGTATGCACACGTCCGGCCACCGTTCTCCCTCTCTATTGGCTAACAATTTCGTTTGGTCGATCGGTTAGCTGGTTCGCCGTCCGCCAGCACCTCTAATCGCGCTTTAGGTGAAGAAAGTTTCGCGGACCGCACCGGCCGAGGCGAACGTTTCATCGTGCAAAAGACGCGCGGAGATCGCGTCACTCGTTACGCTCCGACGGGGAGGAGGGCGAGTTATGCGCATCTCGGTGAATAGAAAGCTTTTAACGGAGAGCCTCTTTACGGCGGGTATTCGGAAGTCGAGTAAAGAACGTCTGAGAAAGATCCGTCTTTGTATCGCGCCGCGACGTCTCTCTGTCTTCCTTGGCCGACAGGTTCTCCACGCTACGGCCCGACGATATTGCCGTGCGACGACGGAAATCGGCAAAGAGCTCGACGCGTTTCCG
Organism: Holcopasites calliopsidis; assembly: GCA_023838395.1. Lineage (NCBI taxonomy): Eukaryota > Metazoa > Arthropoda > Insecta > Hymenoptera > Apidae > Holcopasites > Holcopasites calliopsidis. Next base: position 2,510,119 of record JALHAQ010000012.1, on the reverse strand, counting down.
GGCGAGAAGCGGAACTCAATGAACACCGCCCTCCCGTCGCTGCGCCAATTAATCCCGTTTGCCACGAATGGCGAATGAATCGGTTTTATGATCTCGACGAAGCGGGACGGGGAGCTCCGAGGAAAAAGCAGCTTCAGCGGAGCTCCAGAAATGGACAAAACAACGTATAGATGCGCGACGCGAGCACCGTTGCATTCTACGCGGCTATAACGCGCGAGAAAGGGAAAAAGGGAACGGCTGTCGCGGGCGCGACTCAGCCAACGGAGAATCGTAACGCACGATTCGCCTCGAATGGAAATCGCGTCGTCAAGCATCGGGGCACGCGAGAACGAAAGCCAATCGAGAACAATGTGGAGCATGGAGTCGTGGGAATCAACGACATTGCCGTGCACGTTTAGCGCCGCGGCATTTCGTTCGAGACATCTCGCCGCTTTACTATCGGACATCCGGAAAATGCAACGGGGGACGTCAATGTAGCGACGCTTCGTTAATTTTGCACGGGTTGGTCGGTGAATTCGATTCGAGGAACGCGAGACGAGATCAACGGGACTCACGGTACCCTGCTGCTTTAATTGGAATTCGCGACGGTACCGCATCGTCGTGCGGAAGAAACCTCGTTACATTAATTTGCGCGAAATTAACGGAGGATCCACTTGTAAATGGATTTTACCGTCGATCGTCCGATAACTGACCGGAGGACCGGTCTTGGCCCCGGCAACGATCACGTCGAGGAGGAGGACAACCAGGGATGATTCGTAGCGAGCGGTAGAGATAAAATCGTTGATAACGGAGATCACGACGGGGAGCAAGGAGGGATGATAGGAAACGCGCGTCCGCGTAGAGACGGCAACGAGTTTGCCGGTGAACCGACTTCGAGTGGCTATTCAAAGTCGAGGCAGCGTGCAATTAATTCCTGGCCGTGGAGAAAGCGAATCGGGGCGGCCGATAGGGCACACTTGTGACCCGCGTCACGATCGCTCGGCCAAAAGCTGAGTAGTCGGAGACCTGAACCACCCGCCGCTTGTCTCGATACCGCGCCGCGGGCACTCTAATTCAATGGACGATTCCGCTACCTATACCGTAAGCGGCGTTATTGTGGACCGGTTCCAGAGACTGGTCGCCGCGAAGCCGAAACGAGACGTCAAATCGCCGATTCCGTGCGCAGAGTTATCGATTCGCGAGCAAGTCACAATCCATTCGAAAACTAATTTAACGCTCGTTAATGCACGGATATCAAATTTGCGCCCGAGCGAACCTCTACGCTCCGATACCGTCGCCGCTTTCTGTCCTCGACCATGGAGCATTTATCACGGATTAATTTCTAACGAGCCACCGTCGGATATCTGCAATTGCTTCGCAACGACAGAGACGGCAGCATCGCCAAGCAAGGATTCTTCGACGAATTTTATTCCACCCGAAATATCGTTGCGAGCTAAACTTTCACCCTCGGCGAGTCTGTCGGCGGAAATTCGGCACGCGCGCGATCAAGCGAGCAACGAGATGCGAATCGATACCGGCTCTGATCGCGTCCCTAACCGAGGACCGAACGTCGCCTCTCCGCGCGACGCCGTCCCATGCGATCGCCAATAATTTGCAATTCGCATTTGACACAACGACGGTGTTTACGTAGGCTTTTCCGTTCTCAGCAGGAACACGCCGGTAACCGCGGACCACCGCGATTAAAGAGTCGTCCCACGTTCGCGTAATTTGCACGCGGAACTGACGCGCTTGGCATTCCCAAGTCCATTAAGATCGTAGTCCAGGTAATTAGAGGGACAATGTATCTTGGTTCGTGAGTGGTGGATTAAGCGGCACAACCGTGGAAGAGATTAACCGCGGGGAAGCGGTTCTTTCTGGAAGTGGTAACTTATAAGCCAGCCACGTACGCGCGGGACGTCCGGCCCGCCGCGAACGAAAGTCACATCGTAAAAATTACGTTTGCCAAAAAAAAAAAACAAGAAAAGAAGAAGAAAAGAAAAAACGCGATACGCCGCGGGAGAAGAGGGACCGCGAATGTACTCCCGTTCAGGCTCCGTTCCAAAGTCACGTTACGGAGCACGAAAAATTGTGTCTCTCCGAGGGAATAATTCAGGCAAACTCACCTGCCGGTCTCGGCACGCGGGCTCGCGCCAACGGTGCATTACGGACGGTGTGTTTTACGATCCAGAGAAAGGTCGACACTCGGTGGAATAGCCACGCGTACCGTCGTCGTGTCCCCTCCCCCCCCCCCCCCCAGTAAAATATCGTGCTAGCTTAATTAAACGTAAGCCCCTGTGAACCGAGTGTCGGTCGGTGCGTATCGCCCGTGATTTCGCTACCATCCGCTCCCTCGATCGATCGAAAGATGATGTTTCTCGCGACCAAGACGTTGGCCATACAAGAAAGCGCCATGGAAAAGCCGGGGAAAGGCAGGGCGAACGGACAACAAAGGACGGCACAATGGAGTTTGCGAAGCATTGTTTGAGCATCTAGTACAATCCACTCGCGCCCTTCGGCTTCCCGCTCTCTTGGACATTCGATCGAGCCGCAGCTTTCCGAGATTTTCGTCGTCGCGCCGGCTGGCAAGTCAGGGGCTGAAATGGAGTAGGTACCGCGGGCCGGCTCGAAGGTCGCCGCGAGATTTTATCGTCGAAATATCCTTCGGAGCTGAGTGGCGTTCAAAGCGGCGTTTTTCTAATGCCTCCATTGTGTCGCTCTCAGTGGGTCAAGCGTTCGCCGGGGTTCAAGCCGAAAGAGGCCCTCGCTCCGCGGGCCGCGAAAGGGCGCGCCAGATCTCGCGCTCCTTCGACTTTCAGCAATGTCTCCGCCTTTTCTCGGAATCTGATGTCTAAAAAAGAAATTTGTTTCCTCTTGTTGTTCCAGTGGCTGGTCTGAAGCTGCTTCGCATAACCGTCCCGCCGTACTCCCTTAGGGGCGAGAGTGCGCACCTCGAGTGCAGGTAAGAGTGCTTGGACGCGCGGCAGCGTCGTCGACCGCTGCCGTCGTCAAAGGGATTCCCTCCGTCCGTCCGTTCGCGTCTCGTTTTCACGATCGATGCGCTACGAATTTATCGACGACTGTCGCTGAACGTCGTCGAATTTCACTGCTCGCGTTTCCCGTGAACGTCGATGCCCGCGGGTTAACAAATTGATTCGCGGTCAGCCAGCGAACGAATCCCCGGGACGACAAAACTGATGCCGGCTCATCGAGGAGACGCGGAGACAGGTCGAGGCGATTTTTCTCCTATTTACGACGAAGGAAACCAGGCGTGAGAGACTCGTAAAGACATCCGCGCAAGATGCCCGCCGATAACGTATCGAGTTTACGTTTAGCGTCCGAGCGGGACGGTAAATAAGATTAAAAGTGAGACGAGAAGAGGAGGATGAATCGGCAATCCCTTGGAGCTAGGAATCTCGATATCTTTCCGTTCTCCCCGTCTTTTATTTATTTACACTCGCAATATCGTGGACCGCAATCCGAGCAAGAAGAAGCCTCTTCTTGCCCCTGCCTGGTTTCTCGCCTGAGAGAGATGCTTCTCGAGACAGCCGCGGCCGCACGATCTTCCGCCTCCCGCGAGATCTTTCTCGAGCGAGCCGCGAACCCGTGCCTTCTCTTTCATTCGCTTCCGCGTCCGCGTGACCCGTCGAAGAAACACCGGATGATTTCGATTATCCTGTTTGTTTCTTCTTAACGCAGATTCGAAAGCTCTTCCGATAGGGCACGACGGGCTTCGCTGAATGTAACCAAACGTTTCATCGGAAAAGGGTGAAACGAGTGGCAAGGAATTCACGGTCGATGTATTGCTGCAGATCCGACTTGTATCTTTTTCAATGAACGTTCCACGTTCGTTTCTATCGTATATCGAATCTAAAAGAACGAGACGACGCGTTTCAAGTCAAGAACTCAATTGGTTCTCGTGATATGAAAGCTTGAAGCGCCGCTTGCCGAGTATAAGAAATAGCGAATACCTGGATCGAATCCCCGGGAAGAACGGCGCAACCTGTTTCTTTCATAAAAACCCGTGCGCGCGATCGTAATGGTTAAAGCAACGCTAACGAATCGTTATCGAGCATTAGCCGTAACGTGCGCCCGATAGTATTTCGCCTATGCTTAAGCGGAGTGCGCGTGCCATCGTGTTAATTAAGGCGTAATGAAATTATGGCGTACATTGCCGCGACCTACAATTACGGCCAGTCGGAATATGCATTCTAATTAGTGGTGCAGCCTCAACGACTTTTCACGAGGAAAATAAGGTCGACCGTTGGGTATCGCGGCCGTATTTCTAAAGGGTACTTGGATATCGCGGAAAAACGTAAGAAACCGGCTTCGCGACGAATGGCGCCTCGAGTCTCCGGTCTGGCGGAAACGAGATCATATCGCTCGAAACACCCTCGGATGAGATTGTACGCTGATCACGAGAGCCGATCGATTGAATCAACACTCTTAATCCCCGTCTGCGCGACTAGCCACCTGTCGAGCAGAATCCTCAGATTAATTCGCAGGACGCGAAGCCAAGAGTAAGACAGAGATTCTCCCGATTCTCCGCTCCTCCGTCGTTCATTCGTCCCACGCTTTTCTCGTCCCGTTAACAGTTACACTGGTTCGCCTTTCTTGGACGAGCAGTCAGTATCCGCGGCACTGCGATCGAATTTTTTATCTTCTCCGACGCGAGAGATCGTCGCACAGACATCGGTCCGCTTTAAAGGTGAAACTGGAAGGATATCGAGCGTCAAGGCGAGAGACAGGAAGTAGAAGCTGAGTAATTAATGAGGTTCCGAAGCCGAGTTGGCGTTTTCGCTCAGAGTGCTCGCGGAACTTTGCATCTATTCGTAAACTCGAAATCGCTGTGATTTATTCAAACCGATTCGGGGGGGACGTAGCAGATCGGGCCTGTTCGAAAAGTTGCATCCGACCGCGACGATCGTTTCGAACACAGAGAAACGTATCGGAATCCACGATTATCCTAATCAACGGACCGTTTTCTTTGGCGAAATATGCACTTTCTCTCCGAGGAAGGAAAAGCGTGGGGAAAGCGAGTACGAGTCTTGGAGTTCTTTGATATTAGGTGGCAGTCGAGCGCCGGGCATGAGCTGCGCGACGTAGCAAAGAGACCGGATCGTTCCCGGACGTAGGTATAAATTGCAAATTAGTTTACCGTCCCCGGTGAGAGCTTGGCTTGTTGGTTTATCCGGCGCGGCGTGTCGCGCAGCTTCGCTCCATCTCTCCGTTTCCTGTCCCCGTTTCGTCCTGTTCCGTCGCGTCGCGTCGCAGCGTTTCGCACGGAACCAGCGACTAGCGTGCGCCCGACGACAAAATTCGTTCGCGATTCGGTCCCGCGATCAGCCAAGCTTGGCTTCCTTAATTTTACCATGGAAATTCCGGGGGATTTCACGGAGGCGGAGATCAGGACCAGGCTCTTTCGAGCGCGACTAACGCATCCGTAACCGTTGAACGGGAGCTTCGACTCGGAAGCAAAGTCCAGAGGCAAGCCGCTTCAAAGGAGCGTTTGTTTCCGATGTACCGCAGCGGGGGATGTGCTTCGTTTTTCTCCACCCAACTTTTCCTACGGAACCGGTCGTCGACTCTTCTTCGCTACAGATTCCCGAGCCTCGCATTGCTCTCCGGCTCGCGAATGCCAGTCGAACGCGCAAACCGTTGTCTCCGATCCTCGTCGGGACCATCGACGCCGACGAATAGAGCGTTCGACGAATTCTCAACGGCAGAGGAGTATTAGTTGCAACGCGTTCAACAAAGCGTGCGCTTTTTACACGACTGCGCTGGACCGAACGTCTCTCCCGCGCGAACAATGCCGCTGCTCCGCTACATGCAAAGCACCGTTCCGTTCGCGCGTTGCCCCGCGATTCGCGGAATCCGACACGGAATAATTTGATCAAAGAACACGCAGTGCTTCTCCCCTTAGGCGTCGTTCTACGCTACTCGTGCAACGCGTGACGAAAAGACACAGCAACGGACTTGGCTGTGCATGAGCGTGTACCGAACGAATCGAAACAAAAAGAACCGTCCCTTTGCCATGCACCGACAGAGAATCGGAAAAACGGTGAACAAGAACGGGATGCGTCGAAAGGGAAAATTGAAAAAGATCTATGCGGAAGGAAATGCCGAGACAGCCGCTACAAAGCGGGATGAAAATGGAAAGACGCAGCCGGGGAGTAGGAGGGATGGAAGCGGCGAGGTGGGTGGAGTTCCCGCAGGACACGACCCGGCAAATGAGCCGGAGGATGCAAATCAATCCCACGACGCAGCCCTCTAAATTGTGCACCTACGCTCGAATGCGGCAATCCCTTTTCCGGGAACTGCAGCTAGGAGCCAGGGAGCTACGACGACGGCGATGACGACAACGGTCTCGGTGCCGGTGGAGGCGACAGCGGAGCCAACCCCCTCCGACGCTCCCTTGGGTACGTCGACGCGACTGTGTTGCTGCTCTGCAATGGCGCGACGATCCTACACAACTATCGTCGAGCAACGGAGCAATCTTGCCGGTCGATCTGTAGAAATAACGGTACCATTGACGATCTTGGAATCGACACCTTGGCGACGCCGTGATCCGTGTCGCGCGGCTATCTCGTTGCACTCTTCCGTAAGGTGCGCGCATCGAGAAGTAATCGAACAACACTATCGGGACGCGACTTAACTAGTTAAAACGGAAGATGGAGAGAACGAGGAGCAACGCTCGCGCAGATCCTTAGTGAAGATTACGGTGAAGGGGAAACTCGTGCGACAACGAGTGAAACGGAAGCGCATCGATCGCCGGCTCGAAGATAAGATTTTCATTGCTGGCAAAACGTGCTCGCGGCCAGGCTGGCGACTGCGTTGTTATCGAGGCGATCACCGGAAGCGGAAACGCAACTCGCGGGTGTAATCAAATTCGAGAGCAAAAAAAAAGAAATCCCGGAATTTTACTCGACGAGTTTTCCGACGAGCAAGTTTCACCGGCGAGCATTAATCGCGGCCGTTCCGGCGGACACGGCGGTAGAAGCTATTACAAAAGGGGGCAGAGGAGCCGAAAGCACAATGACTCCGAGTGTCGTCAACGTCGAACGCGGACACGACCGTGCCAGTTTAATTACTTCGCGAATATTAATTATAGCAGGGATTATCCGAACCCACCGAAACGTAGCCTCTCGTTCTCGCTTCAACCGGAGTAGCCTGTTGCGCTTCGCGATTTTATCGGCACCGGTGCGCTTGGTAATCGCCGATTCGTAAGAGAAAAGTTCTATCCAATTTCGTTGGCGAGAAGGGAGAGCAGAGTGCCGCGTCCGTTACAAAGAGATTTTTCCCCGTGAATCGGAACTATCCGGGCTGAAAGACTTCCGGCTCGAGGCAGCGCTGCCGCGGATAACAATCCCTCGGGGATTTTTTCTTTTTTTATTCCTCGTCGGAGGACCGATGAGCGGTGGAAAGTGGTCGATTAGCAAATTGATTGGAGACTCGCGACGTTGCGCTTCGATCGCGGATGTTGATCAATTACCGTGATTGTGTCTTCCCCTCGTTGCGGGCTCGTCACGCGACAGCGGCCCGTTCGCTCCTTCGTGACGGGCATCATAGCAATCACGTTAAAGCGCGTATCTACGAAAGAGCACGTTCCTTCCACGATTCCCGATCTACATAGATGCCCCCGTTCATCCTGCACCGGGCACGATCGTTTTTCATCTCCGTTGCGCACCCCCGGCATTTCCGCCGCCACTTACCCTTTCTCCTGTCTCCTTGGCAAGCGCAAAACGTACGAGACATCGTTGGATTATAAAACGGGTCTGTCGACGCTCGCGGCGAACAGTACAGAATATGTGTATCGAAACGAAGCGAAGCGAGGCCCCGGGTCGGACGAGAAGAATCAGCGGAATATCGGGAGGATGGAGAAATCTGACTGGTGTGTAAAGCAAAAAGCATACATAGCGCGCGATCGATATCCCAAAACGTATTGCCGGAAACGGATAACACGGCTTCCATTACTCGCGCGATCCAGCCATTGAAACGTTTTCGACCTCTTGCTAATCGAGAAACGATTCGCGGGTTCATGCGCGTCACGTCCGCCTCGTCTCGTCTCTTTTAATCGTCGCCGTCTCTCGATCGATATCACGCGAGATGCGGGAGGGACAAGGGGGCGGAGGCGGCTGTCTCGTGTAAAACGAATTCCGGTTCAAACCTTTTCGTCGATACTTTATTCTTAGCCATAAGTCGTTCTGCTCTGCTGTTCCAGGTACGACCTAGAGGCCGACAAGCTTTACTCCATCACATGGTACAAGGATCACGAGGAATTCTACAGATACGTACCTAGAGGGGAACCTACGAAGCACAGCTATCGCGTCGAGGGTGTTAAAGTTGACGTGAGTGGAAAGCTCTCTTGTGTCCCGCGACGTCTCGTAGCCGTGTCCCGACTTTGCTATCCGATCCCCGCGTTGCAACGTTCCGCACGCCGCGCCCGTTTCTGCTCGCCCCTTTTACCACACGCTTTATTCTTGCCCGTCGTTAGCTCGACGCGGTTTTCCGATCGCTGAACAACTGACCAGCGATTTTAACGAGTAATCGCGATCCATCCGCGGGGCATCCGCGATCTAGGGAAAAAGCTGTGCCGCCACGTGGCAGGTGATTCTAGGAAACTAACAAAGCGAGCCGTATCAGCAAAAATTCCATTTACGGGCGGCGGTAAAGGTGCAGAGGGAAAGAGCGGAGTTACTCGATTCTTTCATCTCCCGTCCAACTTCAATATCCAGCGTGCATAGACTTCTTTGTGCATTACGAGATGCGCTGAAACGCGCGCAATTGCATTTGCATACGCGCGCGCGAGAAGATCGGTGCATAGTATAAACACTCCATAAACCATTCTTCTCTTCTTCCTTCTTTTTTTTTCAATGTTGCCGGCTCTCGCGAAATTGTAAATCGCTGTGCATCGTGGGAAATTATTCCTCGTTTCTTTCGTCCCTCGACGCCCGGGTCCCATAGAAATCGTAAACGTCGTTTACGCACGCACGGACTCGTAACGGGTCGCCGGGAGCTTGCAAGAAATTGGCTGGGCGATCGTAAAGGTGTCCGTTTTGCTTACGGCCGAGACGAATAACACGGCGGAAGCGGAGTATCCGCGTTTTAACTAGTCTCGCTCGCACGGTTCAAATAGAAAAAGGGGATACGCGGGCGAACGTGTACGGTCGCGGTTAGGCGACGATAAAACTAGCAGTGTATTCGAATATTGAAGCGGTCCCGTGTCGCGATAAACGTAAAGTGGTGCGGCAACCGCCGCCGCGCCCGCTCGTTTCGACCTCGAGTCGAAGAAATTCGTGCACGGTAATGCGCTCGGCCACGATGACGCGGGCGGGGGGGATGTAAAAACGGAGGCGAGGCAACGGAATCGCGCGCTTGTTCCGCGAACGGATGCTTGACGTTCCACGCGAGAAGATACACCGCACAGCTTTAGAGCCTTCTATTCAGTTTCACGTTTGAATTTTATTCGACGCCGCCATAAAAGCATCTCGCCGAGCCGATGGGTATCGACGAAACGAAAAGGCAGTGGCGGAAGGGTTGCGAACGTGTAAGCATAAAATTGCCGATACGATTCTATTTAGCATACGTATAGCACGGATCATAAAGTCGAAGACAGACGGCTCGATGGATAGGGGAAGACGAGGAACCGTTTGTCGAAGGATCGATCTCTCGGATCCCGCGGTACCGTCCCCGAGGCCGAAAATACGGGAAACGGATCGCGCGAGCCTCGTCTATTCCCGGTACGATACGTCCGCTTCCGATTCACGTTTTGGGAAGGCAGGTTCGTTCCGTTTTCCTCGGCGCTCGTTAATATCGGCCGACGCGTAACGAGCGTTACGTGAGTCGAATCGGCTCATCCCTTTGCTACGTTCGGTTCTCGAGATCGAGGAGAGAGAGCACGGCTATTAATCTAGCTCGGTTCAATGGCTCTCCGATATCGGCAAAGAAATTTTTCCGTGGACAAAAGCGAGCGTGTCTTTTCACCCCCTTCCGCGACACGGTAGCCATTCCTCCACTCGGATACGTTTTCGTGACACTTATTGGAGTAGCAGGAATTAAATGGATTTAGCGGCCAGACTCGTATATTTCTACTCGGGCTTTCCACTTTTAATTTTCCCTCTTGCTCGCCCCTCCGCTGTGTTACGGAACGCCACTTAACTTTGCTATCTGGAATTTTTTAAATCGTCACTCTCTTCTCCCTCTCTTTTTGCCCCTCTGTTTATCTTTTCCGAACGGCAATCTCCCTTTTCCCCGTCGATTCTTCTCTCAGCAACTTACATCGCCGCGCCGATTCGAACGGTCGCGTTCACCGGACGAAATAAGCCCGCGGGTGATGCGATTCCCGCGGACGTCCGTCCCTCCGCCGCGCTTCTTCCGCCTGCTTGTTTTCCCGCAACTTTTCTCTGCTGCACGTAAATCGATTTGTCAATCAAGAAAGTTTACGTCCCGCCGCGGTGGAATAAACGTCGACGTTTCTACGCGCTCGCTTAAAACTTGCGAGAACTCGGGCCGCGTGTCCCCCGACAGAGTTCCATCGGATACTTTGAAGAGATGTCGCGAGCGACCACGGGCACCGGTGCCTCCTTTATCTCGAAAGAAATTGGAGATTACGGAGGCGCGTAACGAGCTGAAGGAAGAGGAATGAGAACGGGGAAAGGGGAATGGTCGTAACGCGAATACGAACGGAGCCACGCCACGGTAAATGGATTATCAGCGTCGCGATTCCGTCTGTTGCGGGTCTTCTCTTTCCGCGCTCTCCGCGCGGAGCCACGGAAGGCAGAGGCAAATTATCATTAGATCGTCGATCAATTTCCCCGACAAGGAATCGGCTAATAAACCGCGCGCTCCATCGGCATCGCCATCCTCGCGAGCATATTCGGTCGGGTCGTAACAGCAGACGGCCGCTGGTCCGAGTCTAGTCGGATCAGTGACGTGCCTTTACTACTTACCGCCAGAACCGGCCCGCTGAACCATCTATCTCTCGCCGAAATAACTTTCGCCGGGCAGAGCCTGTCCCGGCGGCGACTACAGCAATAAATCGATATAAGCGCGTAAGCCTCTTACCCATCTAACAGCGTAATATTCTGTCCGTGAAGAATAATTTCGAGCTGCGTCCGGGAAACGCTAGAACGATTCGCCGGTGTGGACGCGTCGGGATCGAGGCTTCCTCGAAAGTTGGCCGAAATCGTTGCTGCTCGTCCGAGCTCGATCGATCCAGCTTTGCTTTCGCCCCATTCGTATCGATAAACCGTGAACGCCGCTGCAGCGGCGAGATCGTGGTGAAGGATTCGCGGAATCAAGAGCGGCGAAAAGGCTTTTTCACGGGTCGACGGTGACGAGAAGTTACGCGTCGATACAGGGCCTGGCATCGATCTCGGCTGTCGCGACCACGAGATCCCCTTCGAACGATAAAAGGATCCCCCGCCGCGAAACAGAGGAGCGGGGGATTAGCCGAACGAACAATTAGCATCCGCGATTTATCTAACCGCTCCCGTTTCGTTTGCAGCATCGAAAGTCCGACCATCAGCAGGTCCTGCTGCAGGACGTCGGCCTCCACAGCAGCGGGCAGTACAAGTGCGAGGTGAGCGCGGAGGCGCCCAGTTTCAACTCGGTCAGCGCCGAGGCGAAGATGGTAGTTGTAGGTAAGCGAGCCGATCCTCGCCGCGCCATCGGATTACCCTCCTCTCTCCCTCGTCCTATCCGGAATCCCGTTCCGGGCTGCTCCGCTAATTAATAATCCTTTGATCGCCGCTATCGAATCGCCATAATTCGGGCAAAGCTTTCGCCGTTTGCAAGTTCCAGCGGTCTCCCGCTGTCGGGCGCGGGCCAAACGAAGGAGAAGGCCGGACGACCAAATATTTCCAGAACCGTGGCGGCCGGCGTGCAAACGAAACGAGTATTTTCGGATGCCCGAAGGGGTCTCCGTTAACGAACGACGGATTAAAGGAGGAACGATCGCGTCGAAAACTAGATTAGTCCTCTCTTCGCGTAAAGATGCCATCCGCTCGGTGACGCGTTGGGAAACGGGAACACAGGTGGGCGCGCCGCCGCCAAGTTGCAGTCATCGTGCGGCTTCGGTTCTAAGCGGCTCGCGCCTCGATGCGAAGCTAGACCTACGACAAGGGAGGTGTTCGATCCGCCGAGGCACAACAGGGGCTGTTAAATTTTAGGAGCGCGTAAAGCCGATGTAAAGCCCGATAAATATTACGGTGTCGTTAGCCTCTCGTCGTGAGTCGGCTGCCGACCGAGAAGATGCAGCAAACGGGAAACGAAGGGAGGCAGCCGGCTGCTCGATCGTAAATGCATCAGCGACTCGATCCCTCCCAGGGAACCCGTCGCTCGCGGGTTTTTAGCTTCTCGCGCAACGAAAACGGTCCGGTCTACGAAAACGATGAAATTTCCTTTCTCGGTGGGTTCCTCGTCTTGCAGTTCTGTCGCAACTCGCCGCGCTATGCACGATCGATAACCCAACCGCGTACCCGCCATTACCGTACCTTGTTTACCCCGTGGAGAATTTCGTGCGCCGCAAACGACCCGCGGACATCGCGCTATCCCCGAAACCCGTCCCGCGCTTTTCCCTTCGTCTCGGCGCGAAGGGTTTGATCGCGCAGCGAGAAAGAATCGATCCCGTCGCGGACGCGAATGGCTTCGTTGAATATTCTAAACGGAGTATCGCGACAGCTTCGCAACCTTATCCCGTGAGTAAACTTTTTATCGCGATCGTACTTTCGAGAACGAACCGCCGCGCCGGCCGTTTCCTCGAGTCGGCCGAGATTAAATCTCGGCCGGTCGATGCGGGGAGTGTCTAACGGTGATGCCAAAGATTACAGTATCTCGATCGTTTCTCAGCCGATTCCGTGGAATGGAAACGCGCGAACCTGATCGTTCGAATTGCCGTACAATCGGCGCTACGTCCGCCAAGGAAAAGCTCAATGCCGAAGCGGCTGGGTAGGAGCGGAGGAAGGGCGACAAAAGCGTTTAGCGTTGTCGGAGTTTGTCGTTAACGAGGGGACCCTTATCGTCGTTCGCGTAAATCTCGTTACAAAAGGAGCCTTTATTAAAACGGAGACGGCGAAAGCAGCGGAGAAGCGATCGCGCGTAAACGGTCTCGATGTGATTGCAGTTCTACCGCAAGACGGACCAGCGATAACCGGCGAGGAGAAGGTTTACGCCACGGGCGACGTCCTCGGGTTAAATTGCACCAGTGGCAAGTCTCATCCCGCTGCGACTCTCAAGTGGTTCATCAATGGGGAGCAGGTGAGAGAAACGCGGATGCTGGCTCGCTCCGCGGAGCTTGCACGGTCCAATGGTGTAGATAGTATTTAAAGGTCCAACCGTTTAAAACGCGTCTAGGGAGCGCGAAATATCGCGGTGTAAGGTTCTCGTGGATCGTTAAACGGAAGAGAGAGAGAGAGAGGAGAAGAGAACGCTTAGGTCGGTCGCAGCGACGGTGGCAGGGCCAACGATATCGGGAACGACGGCGATGCTTGATGAGCCAAAGCTCCAATTAACGAGCGCCACCGAAAGCCGTGGTACAACGCGCGTATAGCGCGACACAGCCGGGTTTAGATCCAACGCTGCAGCGACGAGCCAACACCAACCACCGTTCTCTTTCGCCTCGCTACCTTCGAAACTCCGCGACGGCTCTCTCTCTCTCTCATCCTCTCGTGCGCGCGTGCTCGGAGAAACGACAGCGGGAAAAGCAGCGGGGAAGATTGCGCGAGAGAAACGGACGGGAACAAGGAAGTTCGGGAAACTCGGTTAATTGCTAATTAATCCGTGTCGCGGAGACGAAGGGAATCCAATTTACGCGCGAAGACGGTCGCGTCGTGCAAGTCGGGGCCGGACAACGGGGTTCGGGATCGAACGCGAGATTAGATCGCGGCTCTGGAGGGGTTGCAGGGTCGCGGTGTCGCGTGACTCTCGCCCCACGGGGGATTTAAATATAATCCGCAAAGTGGAAGCGGTTGAGGCGGACGTGCGCGGATACGGACGCACAAGTGTACGCGCTTAAAGATTACGCCGACGAACGTCGGTACTCCTTTTAAGGCTTCGCAGCGAAACGAGTGCGGCTCGAAAAGTTTACTCCTATCCGCCTCCCGCCGCCCGCCCCGTCTTTCGCACGGGGAAAACTTGCCAACCTTCTCGACGTTGTCCATTAGGAGTTGAGCGAGTTTAGCGCGCCACTTAACGCGAGTAATATTGTTTCGAAAACGTTCTCGTTCTCGCGAGTCTCGAAAGATTCGCCCCGACGAGGATACTCGCGCTCCTCGAGTCTATACACGACTTCGACTACGCCGGTCGATCGTCCGCCTCTGGCTGCGCTTAATCTTTGATTCTCTCTCAATTATCCGTCGTTTCGGTCCGTGGTCCCTCGACTACTTTACCCGTCTAAATCGCAACGCTGCGAAACACAGGTGTTCGCCGCGCCGACTCTCGTTTCGCGGATAGAAGACGCGGTTGGCCCGCGGCGACGAATCTCGTTCGCCTCCCGAGGAAATCTCTGTGCCGTGTGCCGTTCGGAGCCGGCGCTTCGACTTATCACCCCCTCTGCCTACCACGCCGGGAGCTATCGCGTTGAATCGTATCGCTTTGCCGTTTATTCGCGCGACCGTAGCAGTCCGCTTCTTTCTCGTAGCGTGTGCACTTGAGTCGTCTGGAGCACTCCGACGACGATGCGCCGTCGCGATAATTCCCGGAACCGCAGCAGCGTTGTAAGGAAGTTTGACTAGCCTCGATGGCCGGCCGGCGTTACGACTTTACTCGATAGAACTCGGGGGCGCACGTTCCGCCGTTGATTCGTTTCAGGTGAAGCCAGACACGGAAACGGTGTTCGAACAGCACGGGCTCTACTCGGTGATGTCCAGTTTACGACTTCAGCTGGAACCGGATCACATCGCGGGCGACAAAATAAACGTCAGGTAATTTCGTTCTGGACAATCTCCTCCCCGACCACCATCACCGTCACTCTACCATCACCATCAGCCCGTCACATCCAGTACGACGATTAATGCGTCTCTATAAATTTTGTCGAAGATGCGAGGCCACCGTGGAATTGGATTCGAACTCGGACGCGCCGCTCGTTGAGACGCGCGCCACGGAAGTGTTCGGTAAGCTGTCTCTGGTGTCGCGACGCCGCGCGCCTTTTCCGTTCCTGCCTACCGTTTCTTTTTCGCACGGCGAACTCCTTTGACGTCCGTAACGTCGGGAAAGGCGGAGAGAGAGAGAGAGAGAAAGGCCGCGGACGATAGGCGTCGAAAGGGTCGGACGCGTTAATTAACGCCAGCCATGACGGCACAAGAAACGATTACCTCGTTATTTCCGAGCGAAAGGGGCGCGCTGGAAAGAAAGAGAAAAGGGAGGGCGAAGAACGCGAGGAGTCACTTTCGCAGGAAATTAAGCATCGCTCGCGTTCTAACGAATTAAGCATGCTTTACGATCGGCGCCGGGGAACGAGGTCGAGTGGACCGCGAAGTAAGCAGGAGAGCAGCATCCCTTGAGGCGGTCCGGAACCGCCGAAATTAAAACAATAATTTATCCCCGCTCACCGCCCGCTCGCCGATTCCCTTTCTCCTCGTTTTACGAAAAAGCGATCAATTTTAGTCAGCGTTACTTATGCTCGATCACGTCGAACGAGCTTCGGCGACGACGGGCGAAACCGCGTCGGAAATTCACGCGATTCCGTTCGAACGTGAATTTCAGAGAACAAAAAGAAGGTAATCGAATGGGAGGGCGGACGCTGGTAGGGAGACGCGACGATCGATCGCGGGAGGACCAAGAAATTTGGTCGGCTCCTCTCTGGCCGAGCAACCGTCGCCGGTGAACGCTAAACGTTGGCCCGAATCGCCAAAGGGGACGGAGGAACTGGCGGCTGATGCGGCTAGAAAGAGAAGGACGCGAGGAGGACGAGCGTCTCGACGAAATTGCTCTTAACGATCGTCGATTTTCTCGTTAGTTAAAGTCCGTTGTTGGAAGCGACGTACGTCGCGTTGCCGCATCCACCGTTCCTCCGCCCTCTGGATCGCGCTTCGACGGAGCCGCTCGCTGAATTCCCGTAGGCCGAAACTTTTCCATCGCGGTCGACCCAGCGAGGAGGGAAGATCACGGACAGACGTCGCAGCGACGAAGAGCAAAGTTTCGCCGGTGTCGGCTTAAAAGCTTCAGATTGTCGCGAAATTTCCAACGGCTTCCCGCCTGCAGGGGAATAGTTTAGACCGCCGATTCTCTCTCTTCTCCTTCCGATCCTTTACGTTCAGATCGCTAAAGGAGCCAGGTCCACGATCGCGTGGATGAAGCGGATATTTTGCTGTTTCAGTGGAGGGACTCGCGAGCACCGCGACGCCTTCCCCCGTCCTGATGGTGGCGGGCACGTTGCTGCTTCGACTACTGCCGCCGGTCTAGAGGCGGGACGCCGAGGACGGGCGCAGACGGTGGATGCGAATCGTGCGCGGCCGGCCGCGTCTCGCATCCGCAGAAACCCGGGGCAACGTCCAACCGGTCGAAGTGCAGGAACGAAGAGGACAATACCGCGCGGCGTTCGTCGGTCGGTCGATCGTCCTCGGCGGGAACGAGGAAATCGGGGACCGCGAACGAATCGCGGCCGGGTCAGCGAGCAGCGGCTTAATCGACCGTGTCGCGAGGGAGAAACGGCTGCTACTTGGCCGATTCGCGTTCGAGTCCGCGCGCGGATTATCCTCCCGTTTCACGGCACGCGACTCGAAAATACGATTTACGAGAGGCTGCGAGCCGATTAATTCGTACGGTTCGACGTGCACGGGCTAGCGTAAATATTTGTCGAAAGCGCGGAGGGAAACGGCGCGACGCGATCCTTCGCTTGCTAATTCCGCTCGACGCCGCTCGGACGACAGACGATCCGTCTAGCGGGCGGGTGCCGCGCGTCTCGACGCTCCACCCTCGCATATCCGTGTTTTCTTTCCCATGACGCGCACTCGCGTAGCACGCAACGATACCTACGTGTACACCTCGTTATACGGCTTCGAAGCTTCAGCTCCCCGTTGTACTTCCGGAAGGACGCGACGCGGCACTCGCGCGGCTCGAGCAACGATCGCCCGACTCCTCCTCCCCGCGAACGAATCTCCCTGTTGTGTGTATACTTTGTACATAACTGCAACGCGCGTACACTTGCCGTATCTTCACGTATCTTGTTACACGTTAGAAAGAGAAACGTTGGATCGTGCTTTCCTTAGGAACGTAGGCGAGGATCGGCGGTGTTTCGCGCCGACGACGATCGGAAATCGAAAAGAGATTACGTACTTGTGTGTATGGCCTAATGTATATACATATATATATATATATATATATTTCGCATATTTAGTAAATAAATCGTATTTCATTACCAGGCGTTTTTCAACCCCCTACGGTACTACTACCTACCGTCCTCTTTTCCATTTCCACACGGTACGTTACTTTCTCTCCCGTACTTCCGGCCGGCAGCGCTCTGCCCGTTATCTACTCCCATTTACGTGTTCGAAACAGACGAAAGCGATTAGAAGGTCCCCGGTTCCGGTGGCTCGATCGGCTCTCGCCGTCGAACCACGAGGATCTCTCGTGGTTTTCCAGCAGTCGAGAAAGAATTAATGGTCGTTCGTGCCGCGGGACGATACGGCACGGAGCGCGCGGTCTTCGTCCAAGGGGGCGCCCCTTAACTCGATACCAGGCAAATTCTCGAGAGGATAAACGGCCGGTCGACGCGGACCGAGTCCCCGGAAGACGATCGATGCTAATGGCCCGTTCCGAACCAGACGGCTATCCTTTGAATATGTATCGACGCGTGTTCTCTTCGCTTTGCTCCGTTACCTTTCACCCTTGCCTCGCGGTCCCCGGAATGTGTACTCTCCCGCGACACAGTCGGCGTCTCATTAAACCAGTTTGATTTTCGAGAGAACGGCAGCCCTGTGCCCTCCGCCTTGCTTCCCGTGCCTATACGCGACGTCGGGTCACACTAAAAATACACGATCGATGAGCGAGGAAGGAGGTTGCGATCACCCGGGTCGTCGGCGAAATCTGTTTTAAGTACCACCCGACCTGACCCTAAGACGGACGCGTTTCCCTTCTTTCTCAATCCGGGCAATCCCGACTCGTCCGAGATGGTAGAACGACGATCGATGCCGTCGTCCGTTCTCTCGACCGGTCGAAGAGCTTTATTAAAATTATTATAATCGCGCGTATCGGGACGCCGCGACGCTGCAAACGCGGCCGAGCCAATAACTCGTTCGCGTCGATCGAAATTGAATAGAAAATTGCAAACTGAATTTCAAATTAATCGATATTCCACTCGCGGTTCCGGCTCGCCGCCTCCTTAATTAACCTCCTCACTGGCTTTCTCTTTTCCTTTGCGCCGTCTTTCTCCAGAGACTACATAAATCTCAATTATTCCCTTCCCCCGTGTCGTTTGCGCGTTTCGTCGATTTTTAGCCGAGAAAGCTCCGAGCAGCCGAACGCCGACAGGTAGGAATGTTTCCCGCTACGCGTTCGACGAGAATCATCGATATCCTTAAAAGTTTCGTGCAGTTGCGGCTTGCGGCGATCGTTCACCGTCTTCCCTAATTCCTTCCGTTTCCCGTCGCATCCTGAATTATAAAATGTCGAACGGACCCGGACCTGCTCGTGCACCTGCCGCCTCGCCGCACTCTCTTGGAAAATTAAAATTTGACATCGGTTACGCGAGCCACCCGATGAATAGACCCGGAACTTCTCAAACGGACCGAGATAGCAGGCGCCGGCAGTGAAGGGAGACGAACCGCGAAAGCCTTCCGTATCGCTCTCGAAAATGTTTCGCCGCGATTCCCTTCGGGAAGATGCCAGGAGCTCGTCGCTATCTCGAGCCCGCGAAAGGGAAGCTTCCGAGGCGGCGACGCTGCAAAGACGAAGATCAAATCGGTCCGGTCGAATAATTTTTCGTCTCTCCATTTTCGCTGGGCCGACTCGTTCGACGATAAGAGCTTCTCATCTCGGTCGTATCGGATCCCAGGGAAGCCAGCTGTACTCTACTCGCGGAGATGCGTGCTCCGCGACGATTCTTCGTTGAAAGTCGAGTCGAAGTCGCGCTGCGAGACTTGTTACGGCCCGCCGTTAGGCAAACTTTTGCGACAACTACTTTCGAGCTCGGAGATCTAATTTCGTAATCAGCGTACATTTTCTAGACTCCACCTTGAAACCCCGAGTGTCGAAAACGCGCCGTAAAATCGCGGAGCCTCCGCTGGACATTTTTAAAGGCTAGAGGAGTAACCGAGATGCGCGTGCCGTTTCAAATACGCCAACTTTCTAACTCGAACAAGTCAATTATAACAAACTGCTCGCTAGGCTCTGATCAATTTGCAGTAGTTCCAGTACGAAAGAATTAAACTTCCAGCTTGTTAGCCTCCGAGTTTCCGGCGTGTCGATTAATCAGACGCTACTTGTCTCTTAAGCAAAGTCAATGCGCGCCTAGGGTAGTTTTAGAATTTTAGACGGATACTTGGTGCGTTCCCTACGGGCGATCGAAGTCCGTGGGAAGGTGTTGCGAGGCAGGTCGGGGTACGTAAAAGAAGGAGACAGAGGAAGGAAGGAAGTCGGCGGATTCGGATCGAGCGAGAAAAGTATTCGCGGGGCGAAGCGAGCGCAAATATTGATTTTCAATTACGACATTCGTGACTTCGCGCAATGTCGCTGCAGGAGCGTGCCCCGGCAGCCTTGGCATAAAAGAAACCACAATCTCAAGGTCCATCTCGTTGCACCGCGACACTCACGATCGATTTGGCGCCGGCAAAGTCTCGTCGCGCGCGATTCGCGGCTCGTTTGCGCGCAACAGCACTCAGTTACTCGTTGCGCCTCGGCTTTCCCTGTGACGGCCGAACGACAAATCGATCGTTGCTTCCTGACGGGAACGGTCACTGGAATCGGACGAGCAGCGTGACCGGGGTAAATTGCGCGATGATCCTATCGTAGATAAGCGAAACGTAGAGATGAAAAGTCGAGGAAAAATTCGTGGCAAAGGAAGTTTGATTAAAACGCGCGGTAGAATACGGGGCGAGGCGTGCAGGAGGATCAGAAGGCGGGCAAAGCAAACGAACGAATACGCGGTTTCCTTTGATGCCGAGGTCCCGTCCCTTGCGCGGAACGGGCACACGTTTCTCAGTCCTACTCTGGCGAATTGTTCGGGAAAACTGGATTCCTCGTCTGAGGAATACGATCGCGCTGCGGTCTTTTAACAGCCACCAAGAATTCGTCTCGCCGCTTTGAAGGAAACGCGAGATCGAAGTGAATAAAAGACACAAAGACCTGGTCGGTCGCGATCGATCGATCAGCCGACGCCCGATCAATTGGAGCGTTGTATTAAAAGTTTGTCGGACGAACGCGCGGGGAAATCGAGCGGCGGAGAAGGGGCAAGAGCTGGAGAAGACCCTTGCTGGTACGGGGGTTGCGTCTGCACGAGACGGACAGCAAAGTAACCAGACGCGAACGGGGTTAAAAACACTAATTAATTCGTGCCACCTTCATTGCTGGCTGGACAAGATTTAATGAAGCCGCTATTAACGTCGCATGCGCTCGAGTGAAAAGCCGCTCGCCGGAAACCACCTCCCGCCCCTGTGTCGAAGGTCATTGAAAAGTTTCAGAGGAGCGAAGAAGAAAGGAGCACGCGTTAGCAGCCGCGCGACGTTCCTGCATGCACCAGACGAATGACGCAAACGCCGACCTCGGATTAGCCGAAAACGGACGTGTGAATTTAAGCGCCTCGTGTCACGAGGCTCCGACACGAAGGTTCGTGCGAAAGGTCGAAGATTCCGCGGCCCCGCGGGAGACCAGTCCAGAGTTATCGATTATCCGATGACACGGTTGCTAAAGTATCGTCGATAAAATGCTGGCGCAGTCTTAATTATACCCCGCGTTATTTTTTCTCTCTTCGCTTCTGAAACGGTCAATCGGCCCGAAAGGATGCGAGCCGAGCACGAACGTCCTCGTCGTTCCTCCGCCCGTCCGTCGTCGATGCCAGCGGCTTTGAAAACGATCGAATTAAGAGTAGTGGCAGCAAATCGATAGCATGCCGGCCGAACTTTAACGCGGTCTACCGTAAACGTCATCTCGCGTTTAGACGGCCCGCGAATCAGCGGAACGTTTCACGTTCTATTAAATTGGGCCGCGACACTGTCGAACAGTCGGCGAATCGGAAAGAAACGGAAGCGAACGCGAC
Source organism: Holcopasites calliopsidis (assembly GCA_023838395.1). NCBI lineage: Eukaryota > Metazoa > Arthropoda > Insecta > Hymenoptera > Apidae > Holcopasites > Holcopasites calliopsidis. Next base: position 2,488,953 of record JALHAQ010000012.1, on the reverse strand, counting down.
GAGAGACAGAGAGCAATTAACGGGCTATCGACGAATCCCTGTCCACGCTGTCGTCCCGTTTTTCTCTTCTTTTTTTTTTTTGTTTTTTTGCCGAGTGCCATTATCAGAAACGTGTACAAGCCGGGGCGCAAACAATTTCCAAACGAAGCCGAAACGGCCTGAACGCGACCGTCCAGCTTCGTTAGACGGAGCGAGGAAAGGAGAGTAGACACGGGGAAGCGGTAAATGCAATAACGGAACAGGCAGCTTCGAGAGCGGAAGGGAAGGCCGCGAAAATGCTTAGCCTTGCGGGAGATTCGGTCGATCGCGTACACGGGACTTAACGAGATATCGTTAACGTCGCGCCGAGAAGGAAAGTACGTGTGCGCGTTTCGCACGCTGGCAACGTTCGCATACGGGACCGTAAACGAGCAGCCGGTTTACGGGGTCGATTTACTTGCTCGCGCCATGACTCGGCCTCGCGGACCCGAGCGCTACGATGAACGGTCCCTTTGCGCCTTCGTCACTCGTATGTTTATAGCCCTTTCAATCCGGATCGAAGCCAGCGGGGTATAAACTCGGAAAACTCAACGCGGATGCATCTAGCCGGACGGCGAAAATTACTTCACGCTTGCGAAATACCGCGACGTCATCGTATCCTTGCGAGATTACGAGATAGGGTCAAGGGGCGATACTGTCTTCCGTACCGTTCTCCGGAAGTGTTCATTTTTTGTTTGAAGCGGGCGAAGAGGAGAGGCGTATGAAGAGAGCAGGTTCGGAAGAGTGGTGTCGGATGTTGGAAGAACGTTGGCCGCTGGTCACCGCAAGTCAAACACCTCGAATTCACGGCACGTGCCGGTCACGGACAACTCGCGTCAACCACGAAATACGACCGCTACCAATTCCTCCCTTCCGTTTCTTGCCTCGCTCTTCTCCTTCGCCATCTTTCAACCCGCGTCTCGTTTTTTTTTTCACCCTTTGTGTCCTGTCCGCGAAAAGCGGCCGCGCAACGCCACCAGTACCAACGGGGCCTGGCTCCCTTTTGCTCGCTCGATGTAATCCCGAACGACGGCAGTCGAGCGCAAAACTCCCGGCGGAATACTAATTAAGAGCGCGTCTTTCAATTATTCTGCTATTGACAGTCACGGAATCTGCTCGTCGACCGGATGCATCGGGGATGAGCGCACAAAGGACACAACGCCGCGTCGTCGCGCCGTTCTCTCGATGTCATACCCCTTTCGGCTCCGTCTCTTTCTCTCGCCTTAATCTATTTTCGCAACTCTGTACTAGCAACCCCCCGACATCCGGCTACACGCTTTTGTCTTCCCGTACTTCTCAAAGGTTCGGGAAAGCGCGTATACGTAACCCACGGCCAAATTTCAAGCTCGTGTCCGATTGCATTAGCGTAAAGGGGATTAATAAAACACGGCGACCCGCTGTTTCGATTCCCCGAGAATTGTCCGCGCCGGAGATAAGTGAAAACTAGGCCGAGGATCGTGACGCTTGTACAGGGAAACGCGTGCTCGACGCGGTCCGACAGTTTTCATATTTTACAATTGTAAAGAGCAATCGATGCGATGGTCCGATTGAAAGTAATCGACAGGAACGTCGACGGGTCGAGGGTATTAAAAACAGGATTTGGATGCAATTTCGCGCGTAATCCATAGAAGCTCGAGAGTCGAGTGCACGCCCGTATCGACAGAAAAGTCACGGCCGAACAATTCTATGTCCAGGAATTCTCCGATCGCCCGGCCCCGCTCGTCTGGACGCAGCGCGCGAATCGCGTGGATCGACCCGAGACTCTTCCCGAAGGGACATTGTCTAAATGGGAGCGCGAACCGGAATTAATTGGCCGAACTTGTAGCCACGAAGGAACTCGCTGAAAGGACGCGGCCGAACTTGGGCGACTCGCGAGTGAAAAGAGGAAGCGCTAAGTCGAACGACACCTCCACGTATCGTGGCGGTCGCTTTCGAAAGTTACGGCTCGCCGGAAGGAATAGTCGGGAGTTCGTCGAACTCGCGAGGAATATCAAACGGCCCGCGGCGGCGCGGTGGCAATAAAAGACGAAATTTCCATTGGCCGACGTCACGCGTCTCATCCCATTGCATCGCGTTTGCCGCAGGGCTGCTGCGACCCCGTGGCGCGGCGCTGTCTCGCGAATCTCCCGTTTCCCTGGCCCGACCGACCGAACGAGAATCGCCCTCCGCCAGACGAGCCGAGAGCGAAAGATACACCCGCGCACGGCAATTTCACGGGACTCGACGGGGCGGGGTTCTATCGGGTTTCCGCGAGAGATGAGAACTCTAATCGCCGCGCTGGCCGAACGATGTTTGCCGACGCGTCGAGCGAAGGGGCAGAGGTATCGCGACGCGATACATATTTCCATGGGAAATTTGCTAGCGGCGCGAGGAGGAAAAGCGAACGAGGTGGAGAACCCGGCGACGCGAGAGCGAGGAACGAGAGGCGAGGGAGGAGCGCAAACGCGAGATATCCGACCCATTGAAGTAGCGATGCATGTCCAAACGCAGTATATTCTCATAGACGTGCTCCCCGGAGGTAGCCGGATCACGACCGTTCAGGGGATATTTATTTACATTCTGGCAATTAGTCGAGCATTAGCGGAGCCTCCAGAGGGGTGCGAATAGCCCCGGCCGCGGGGGTGGCGATGGAGATCCTTTCAGCCAGTCTCGCGACAACTTTCGACCCCGACCCGCCGTCTTGCTCCCGCCGCGCGCTGAAAACATCCCCAGGCCGGCTTAATAAATCGCGTACCCGCGCAACATCCCGCGAGCCTAACACGCGAGAGGCACGCAGCGGACTTTCCGCTCGTTCGTCGGGGCATGCCCAACGGCGACACGAGTCACTGTCGCGCGCTGGTTCGTGAAAAGGACCGCGCCAGTCCGACTAGACAAATGGAAGCTGCCGCGAAACTTCGGAGGAACAGAGTCTCGCGGTAAAGGGCGGTAGCTCCTCGGGAAGGGAAGGAGCACGGTACGAACAGCGATAGCGACTCGCGGGGTAAAACCGAAAGAGAGAGAGATAGGGACGAGTGGACGGAGAACACTTAGTTAGCGGCAAAGTCTCGAGAGTACTCGCGAAGTAGCGCACCGTAAAGCGTGACGAAAAAAAAAAAAATGCTAAAAAATAGAAGCGACAAAGGAACGGAATGCTTTGTCCAGCGGCAGAGCTTTAACCGCTTCGAGAGGGAAAACTTTTGCGCCAGGTGTCGAGGAGCCGAAAAGCGCAGTATCTCCTCCTTGGATCGAATGCCAATTACAGGGCGATGAAATAATCGGTTCTCCTTCAAAAATGGTTGAATTCAAAAAATAGTAAATGCGGTCGCACGATCGGCACGACGAGAGGGAGGATTAGGGACCATTTATACATGTCCGGTCCCTGTCCCGATTTTTCAAGAGCGACGTACTATTGTAACTTAAGAACAAACTTTGCGATTTCTGCCGTGTTTGGTGTCATTTGATTCGCAAGAATCTCAGGAGTTCATCCGGGTCGCCGATCGTCTCGAGGCGCCGCTCGGAAAAAGTAATTACACATGAAATACAAAAAAGTGATACGCGAGGAGATAGCGCGGAGCATACTTTTGAGTTTGCCGTTTGGCCCATTCCGATATCTCAATTAGTTCCCGAGATATAAGCGTTTAAAGTTCGAGCGTTTAAAGGCATTTAAATGCCGCCACGTGACCCACATTTTTTCCTGGAATCGGAAGGAATTCGCGGGATCGGCGTCTGTTACTGTGTTTACGTCTCCTCCGGAACGAATCAGCTGACTCGGCATCTGTTATTGTTGACACCTGCGTGGGAAACTCGGCCAGTAGGTCAGTGACTCGGCGCGAGCGAGGAGGACAGCGATACGAAGACATTAGAAATGACCCGTTTCTTTGCGGGGCGATATCTCCGGAACCGGAAGTCGGATCGAGTTCAACCAAAAACCATTTCAAAGGGGAAGAAATCGCGCTTCCAATGAGTCGCGACTGGATCAAAGATAATTCATATCTTCGGAGTTGCAGCGGTTCAAAGTCCGTGCAATTGTAACACTTAACAATCAAGTTTCAAGACTCCGATATTTGGCTGTGGCCCGGACGGGGCAGCCTCTTGAAAAGGTCGTCTTCAGGCGATTACACAGGGTATTTTCTGTACACAAGGAATAGAATTCTTTGAGCTTTCGTTTAATCTTTATGAAATTAATTTGGATGAATTCCAGAGATGTTTGCAATTGAAATGGCAAACCAAACACGACAGAAATCGCACAGTTTTTTGTTGTGTTATAATAGTACATCGCTATCGGAAAATCCGGACACGGCACGGCGAAGTATAAATGGACCCTTAATCCGATTAAGGTGCGAAGTTTCCTGCGAACCGCGCCCTCGCCACCCCGTGAATAAAGACAATCGTGCGACGTAGGCTCGCGTTACGATGCGGCATGGAGCGGAATACGAAGAAACTCGAGGCTGGCGGACCGGGACGTATAACCGGAAGCTCTTCAGCAACGCGTTTCGTGTCGTTATCGAACATTTATTCCTTCTCTTCCCTTACCTGTTCTCCGTTCGCGTAAAAGTGCCCGACCTGCTGGACACCTTGAAATAGCGGGCGCCAGGCGGTGAAACTTGCAACGCGCAATACGTCGCGATGATTTATGAGACCGCGCCCGATGTATTTCGCAGCGGCGCGACCGAGTCGTGGACAAAATACTGTACCGCGGACTCCGATAGATCCTCTTTAAAAAAAAAACACGAAAAAAGAAACGGAACAGCAACTAACTAGAATTGCAACGAGATGCAGAGGGATAGGCGAAGCACGTCGTAAGTGGAGAGACATATTTCGTCCCGGCGTAAACTCCGGCTACGTGTCTCCCTCGGTCCACCGACCGGGCCATCCATCACGCGGCGTGTCTAGCGAAACGTACGGCAAAGGGACGTCGGGGTTCAGCGACTCGAAATCCTTCGGAGCAAGAAAACGAGCGACGCGAAGAAATAGGATGCGCGAAGAAGAGATAATTTGCTTCACGGCGCGGAGCCGTTCGAGTCGCGAGGGCGGCATCGCGTTTCGATTGAAGTTTCGTGAACGCAAAGCGAGGTCGTGAAATATCGGCACCGGCCACGTGAAAAAATACAAGTGGTTTGAACGTAGGCTCGCTAGTCGCCGCTGGATAAAACGCGGCAACGATCGAAAGCACCTAGGGACGAATGGACAAGCGGACGGACGGTCGGACAGGGTTGTAAATGGGGTCGGCCGGCCTGAACGCGTATAAAATATGCCGGGCCGCGTTATCTCGCGGCCGATTGCCTGGAAAACTCACGCGAAAATATCGATCCCCACCCCGGTCCGCTTGTAATCAGATTAAGCAAGACCAACGGCTCGACCTGGCCGTACCTATAACCGTGCACGGCTCCCTCGGCACCTGTGCGAGTGCAACTCGCCCTCCTCTCTTTCTCGCGAACGAAGGGCGGTAAGGGAGAGCTTCGAGGGAAGGAGAGAGCGTAAGCGCACGAACGTTCGCACCCCTTTGTCGTGCACCCTTCTGTATCAGTATCTCTCTATCTAAGCGGGAGACGGTGCAGCCCGTATACTCGGCCCGTTATGGAAAGGACTACGATTCGAGTATGTTTGCACGCTAACTCGTACGCTCGGCAACGTCCATACGAGTTGGCAAAGTAGTCCCGTCGACTGCGTTCAACCGTCCGTTCGATCGAGCCGCTACGAAAAGCTGTCAGAGATTGCCGTCAAGAAAGCAACTACGGACTAGCGAATCGATTGCGGTAAGCTGGCCGGTAGCGGAAAGGGGGAACCGCATCAGACGGAAGAGCACTCACGGCTGGACGAAAAATCGAAAGGAAAAGCCGCAGGGAGAGGTGAGTGCGGTCCTCGATTGCGAGCGCACAATTTAATTTCCATTAAACTTCACTGCTACCGTTTCAGCAGTCTAATTTGCAACTATAATTTCCACCGAGCGGACGAACTAATAGAATGCTTTGACATTTCGTTTCGAAAACATTTTAGAAAAATGAACGTAACGCGGGCGAAGATACGGGGCTTCAGTATTTTCAACAACGGACGTACGCGTGGTTTACCTCGTTTTCTCGGTTCCGAATTCAGCAGCCCGCCCACACCCGAGCTATATGCGTCGGCACCAATTAGAATAATCTGTCATCTCCGTTATCGAACCTGGCTCCGTTGCTTCATAAAGGTTTCAGTGCTCGTCCCGTTTGCTCGGCGTGCTTGTGTTCCAGGAAAAGCGAAGTCACATTCGCGTATTAGTTTTAGAATGAATGGTATAAGCGTTAGTAACACATGACGTTCTAGATTTTGAAGATGTTCAAGCACATCTCCTTTGCTCGCAGGTTTCAATGCTTGATCGACCGAGGTCCAAAGAATTTATTAACTGCAATCCTCCGCAGGCACACAGAGAGCGGATAATACGTGCCAACGATGTCGTCCGTTCCGTATGTAGCTTGAACAGTGTGGTCGAAATCGATACGAGAGGCCGCGATACGTTTCGCTCGTTATTATCCGCATCGCCAACTGAGATTAGCGAATGCACTGTAGCTTTTAATGATCCAGGTACGCTGCGCTCGTACCGCCGTCGTACCAATTTAACCGTGCAATTACAACTTATTCCACGTGTCCCCGTACACGGCAACATCCGTTTTATCCTCTCGTCGTAAACTTGACGGAGCGATCATGAAATGAAACGTTATGTCTTGCATCAGCCGACTGTTCGTCAAATGGAATTAGGGGGTGGGCGGGAATTGTGGCACGAAAGAAGAAGGAAAAGGGCGAAGGTGAGAAGATGTTCTTGGTCCGAATTCGGTAGCTCTGTGGAAAACAATTTTGCCACGGAAACGGTGGGTAGCCGCTCGATAGAAGGATCCAATTCGGATGTATCGAGAATTCATGAAGACGCTTTGCATTCCCGAGTCCGACGGAAGACGCCGAGATACGCGCAGCAGCTGCAACTTTGCCATTGCAAAATATTCTCGTTTTATCCTCCGCTAAATTTGCTTAATGCAAATTGAAGACGGTACTGGGCGGCTTGTCTGTCGCGATCCGCCGTTCCCCGCGCGTATTTTTCCGAGCCGCGCATAGTCGGTCGACCGGATCAACGGATATATGGCCAATAGGGAAGCTGTGCTCGCGGATGAACAAGCGAATGGACAAACGAACGGGCAAATGCACGCGCGTGTACGTATCGGGGGATTTTCAGCGGCGAAATTTATAGCGCCCGGCTACTCCGGAGGGTACGACGGGGCGGGCTGCGCGATGGGATGGAGGATATAGATTACGTACGGCTCAACCATGGAGGCTGTATTTTCCTCCGACTCACGCCCCAGCGAACGCACGCTACGGCGAGACGGTACACTGCCGGCAAAGGCAGAGAAAAAGTCAAAGAAGAGACTCCGTATTCCCTGTTGCGACACTTATCTCCTTATATGCTCGCATTTTCCACGATCCGGCTTCACGCCTCGCACCTTCTATCCGCCCCGCATCGCCACTCCCTTCTTTTTCATACTAGGGACGACGATAACATCTATTCAAGCCCCTAATTTAATTAACTAACGGGAGGAGTAACGTTCCCTTATCGTTCATTCCGTGAAACGATCATCCGCACCGTTGCGCCGGGAAACCCTTGCGCGAAAGCTTTTCGTTCTACGTACACGGTACGCCTCGTATACCAGACGTTGAGTCCTCGCAACTTTCCTAGCAGTCCGCGGTACATCTCGTCGTCGGCCTAGGCGACGACCCCCCGATCGCTGGTCGGAGGGAGGACGATACAAAAGGACGTGGGTGCAAGGAAGCAAGAACAGGCGCAACTCGTAGAGAAAGTTTTTCCGCGCCCATGACGTTCGCTATGCAAAACCAAGGGAAAAGATATTTTTCCATGCGCCTCTCGTTGACACTTGCCACGGCGTACTGGCTCCAGAAGGCGTGGAGCGAGGAAAGAAAGAAGAAGAAAAACAAAGTGTGCGCCGACTTTTACCGTTCTCGCGAAACTCGCCGCATTTCTTCCTTCCATAGCTGTCTCGCGATACGCGTCGCATACGGGGCCGCGATCGTTGCATACAAAGTACTATCGGGAATGAATTTTCTATTAGAAAGGGAAAAAAAAGGCCCGGTAACCGCAACGATCCTCCCCATCTGCTGTCATTTTGTCTCCCTTATAAGAAACACCGCCGAGAAAGTATGTAGTTAAATTAGTCGGACGCTGAGGAAAGGAACAATCGTTCCGTCGCGAGCGGCAAATTCAATGAGTCCCGTCGCGCTGAGCATAGCGGATTACCAGGATCGACTCGCAATTAGCCAGCCCGTCGCGTTTCGATGTCTGCATCGCGCGCAATATCTGTCTCCTCGCGCTTGTACAGGTGAACATTTTCCGGCCACTCGACGGCGCATCGTTCATTAGCTCTTCGGACTCTGTTCGCAAAAGCGACGCGAGTTTGTTACATTTCGTGGCCGGAATCCACCGGCAAAGCCGCAACGGTAATAAAACGCAATCCGTTTGCCTCGATATGCATACCGATGCCCCGAACGGCTATGCGCCAAATGTACACAAGTATTTGCCTTCTATCTGCTTCCAGATATTAATAAGCGCAAACGCCACTCTGCTTCGCGTCGCATTATTCTAAAAGCGATACCCCGATACTGAACCGCTGCATTCGGTTTCTTTCCCGCGTCGTCGAAATCCGGAAACGCAACGGGACGCGAGAAATACGTTTTTCGTTTTCGATCGATTTGCATTCGCGTTGCGGTTATCGGTCGACCCGTACAAACTCTGTCGAAATTCCGTTTCGTTCAAATAAATCAAACATTTCACCGGCGGGACAGTTACGCGCGTCACGCTTGACGATCCATATAATAATGAAATACGACGCGCGCTCGATTGATTCTATTTCCCGAAAGGTTGATTAACGACGGTCCCGTCATTCATGCTCGCGACAGCTAGGTCCCAGGTACCTGGGTCAAGTGACGCGCTCGCAAGCGAAGGAGTCGGAAGTTGCTCCAACTATCCTCCACCGGTCGGAAAATCGAAAGAAACCCCGCCGCTGTTTCGTGGATCTCAAAAAGTCGCGTCGGTTCCCGCGACTCATCGCTCACCCGCCGCTTTTATTACCGTCCGATCTTGCCGCGAAACGGGCACGCGAGTGTCGCAACGACGCGAATCCCTTTTCTTCGGCCGTCGTTTCTTCTCGTAACGGCTCATCGAACTTCGCCCGATGTTGCTCCCACAAGACGGATCCGCTTCGTACAAAAGAACGTAGAGACATTCTGCCTGTCATCTATTTCGCAAACGAGCCAGCCCGCGAGGGAGCTTCTTGCCCGGAAAGTAGCGCGACCGCTGTTTCCGCGGCTCTCGTAAGAAACGACATCATCGTGTTCGCGGCTCTAACGTTGTTCTCGTTTTTCGCTTGGGACAAAGAAAGGAAAAGAAAGAAAAATGAAACAGAGAGCAGAAGACCGACTCGTTGGCGGTACGATCCATTCGTGGCATATCTAAACGCGCGGATACGAATCCTGGTAAACGTGTCTTTCGAGCTTGGCCGTGATTCAAGACTCGTCCGGCGAATGCCGGCTGGGGGTTCCCGAAAGGTAAACCGAAATCGCAACGCCTCCGGGCAGAACCGTAAGGACCGTTTGGAACACCGACGTCGGACCGAAAGGAATGAACAATATCTTCCTCGGCGATAGTCCAGATATTCCCGGAGTCCTATCGTTCACGTGAATTCCTTTGTCCTTCGTATTCCTTTCGCTGTCCGACCGAAAACGAAGAAACGAAAAGGTTCGCCTAATCGTTAAATAATTCTGTCTTCGCCGTTCGCTAAACTCGCTTCGCCCCGGAATGACTTCCCTGGTGAACAGAGAAGAAGCGCACAGTCGTTTCTCCGGCCAAAGGAAACGACTCGCGAGGAAGGACTAAATTACCGGAACACGCTCTAAGAGACCATAATTTCGTCCGACCGTTTTTCGTCTTTCGTTTTCCAGCAGCTCCTCCGACGGTGCCCCTTCGTTCGGTCTCCTCGTTCGGCGTGTCTGGACCGTGTAGTCGCTCTGCGTGCGAAAAACAAATACGTTTTTCTTTTTTTTTTTTTTTTATTACAACGACTGCCCTGCTTACGGTCGGTGGTCGATGGCGAGCGTAGTTTGCCGAGCCCTCGAGAGATACCGGGTCACAATTCCGCGTAACGAAAAACAAATAGTGGCCATCCATCGAGCCTGCTGCCGGCACTGAGAGACACATACGAGAAGAAAACGAGTGGTAAAAAGGCAAGGCGAACGAACGGGAGAGATAAAAGGTATCAAAGGGGCGGGAGGAGAGGGAAGAAAGGAAGTCGAAAGCAGAAACGGCAGGGGGTGTAGTTCCCCAATGGGAACTTCCCATACTGGATTCGCGTCATGGCTATTATCTATTTTCCCGTTTTAATGAAATCTTGCCACGAAGCATCGTCCGACAACAGAGGAATATAACAGAGGACATAATGTTCGATGCGAAAAGGATCGCGCGTCCCTCTCAGCGGATCGATAATATCGGCATTTCGACGATTGGCAAAGTTTCGCATCGCGTCGGAGTTGCCGCTCCGCGAGGGAACTTTTCCAAGAGAACATCGTGTTCATGGGGTCGGTTTGGTTTCCTTTCGTTTGCCTTGCGGAACGCTCGCGTAAATATTTGAAAATCGTCTTCCTCTACGGGGAAAGTTTTCGGTAGTTGTTTCACGCTCGTCCGTGGAACAATCGGTTCTCCTGCCGAATTTTAAAATCGTAATGCCTTCGCGCCGCCGCGTTCTTTTTTTCTCCTGCGCCTCCGTAAACGCCACGGTTTCGCCCGATATCCGTAGCCTCCGATCCCGTTCAAATATTAACTATCGGTGGTGTGTGTGTGTGTGTGTGTGTCGGCCAACTTCGAATCCCGTCAAAATTTAAACCAATCCCTCTCTACTCTCTCTCTCTCTCTCTCGCTCCGTACGACACGGGTAATGAATTCGCTTGGAGAACAACACTCGCTCATCTTCGAAACGTCCGCAAAATTTCTCGCCACTTCGAGGTGAAAGTTCGCTCGCGTCTTTGAGCTTTATTGTCGGAGAAGCCCAAAGAAATTGGAGGGTGTGCCGTTTCTCTCTGATCGCCGATTGTTCCGGTAGAACTGATCGGCTTTGGAAGTGGTACGTCCACTAATTGACCGTACTTCTACCGTGCACGGGCTCCAGCTTCGGAGGAAACGAATTGTAAAGCACAGTCGGCCTTAAACGGGTGAAAAGCGAGAGACGGTCGATCGAAGGCGGTGCGTTCGCATTCTCGCCGCGAAGGAATTTCAATCGCGAAAGAATGCGCGACGCGGCGAAATCGGCGAAAGCCCTTGGTCGGAGAACAGCCGCGTGTGCTGGCGGATTGCCATTGTCGCCGGTACAATTCAATCGCAAAGTTAGCTAGCTCCCTGCAGAAATCACATAATGTGCGGTTACCCAGCCACTCCTCCGCTCGTCCCCGTGCGCCACGGTACGCCCATGGTTTTCACCCCTCTGTTTCGCTCGCACGCGTTTTCCCCTTTCTCCCTTGCGTACCGCCCTTCCGTTTGTCCCGCAACGTCGTTCCACCTGTCTCCGTCTGTTGCAATATCGTCCACCTTCTCCATCCCGACGACGGTCCCGTAGGAGCCGACAAATCAAAAACACCCCCAAAGAGCCAGCCGCCCCCCGTGGAGTTTCTCGAGTCGCGGCACCGAGTCACGAATCACCGACGCCGGCAAACTCGAGAAAGGAGCTAAATTAAAATGCATCGTGAGACGAGTAGCAGAAAATCACGTCGGTGTCTGTTGAAAACGCGGCGGAATCAAGGCCACGAAGTTCTCGGAGCAGAGCGGCATCGCGCTTCCGCTCCGTTTCGACCCTCTCGACGATAAATTGAAGGGAACGATAAGGCAGTTAAGACAAAACTCTCCCTCTCTCCTCTTTAATGATAAGTATCTTAATTGCAAGCCATCCCGAAATCGAGCAAACTTAACGGCTACTTCTACCCGGCGAGGGTGGATTACGCGATCGATTAAAAGATCGTACTCTTTGAGGTGCAACGGGACAATGAATCGGGTTAACTGGAACGAGGGAAAATGATGGACGGATGATCCCACTTGCGAAACAATTCCGCGTCGTCGCTTTTATCACGGTCCTTTTCATCCGGGGTAATCGCGTGTCACGGATGTAAGGAATAAAAGAAACGTAGCATCGTCCAATTAGAAGCGGCAAGCGTTGGCGGGCAGGGAGGGCGAACAGGGGAAACGGGGGTGAGCTTTGAGTCGCGCAGTTTGTAGGTCGTAGCGGTAAGTAGAGGTACGTACCGTTTGACTGAAGCAGGTGTTTAATTTAGCGGTACTTGGTAACACGCGTTGTGCGCTGTAAGCCTAAGGCGGGCGCGGAGTAGAAGGGTCAGAGGTTGGTAGGACTCGCGAAAGGTGAAGGGCGGTCGAAGAGAGATACAGCGAGGGCGGCATGCAAGGAGGAAGAGAACGACGGAGAGACACGAGAGAAGAGGAGAAAGAAGGAGGAGAAACGGTGGGCAGGGGGGATGGGAGGGTGGTGAGAGGGTGCTCTTGGCTTTAGCGTGCAGGGCCTGCCTACTCATGGTAATTAAATGCCAGGCAATTTACAGGGCATGCATTCGCCGAAGGCTGGGCCACGGTAACGTGCGAGTTGCTCCTTATAGCTCGCGGAACCGCACACGCTCGTTCGCCTGCGAACACTAAGGACACGGAAACAGAAGGTCCGAATATTTTGCGAGCTATCGGTTGCTGTGTTCGCGCCGACGGCCGGCCACTGGCAGCCACGCGTGTACAGACCGAGCAACCCCGACTTACGTTCCCCAACTTATTCGTTCTACCTTCTATCCATCTACCCCATCCATCCATCCATTCCCCTACCACCGGAGGCCGGTCTGCCGTCCGCGAGCTATCCGGTTGTTTCCTTACCACGATTAATCCGGGCCAATTTACGTCGACGAGTAGAATGATCGTTTGACCGTGCGAAATTGCACCGCGTCCAATTTTTCATCCAAAAGAATTCCCCCGGATCCGAAGCGCTTTTCTCACATCGACGCGCGGAATCGAATAAATCACCGGACCGGCAAATCGTTCATTTGGCAGGAGCACGCGAATAAAAAAAAAGAAAAAAGGAAAGAAGAAGAACGGGAGATGAAAATGAAGGAAAGGGAATATACCAGGCCGCTTTAATTGAAAGGGGATGCTGCGTAGCTTTCAGTCGGCGTGTACAATCATTTTTCTTATCCCGTTGAGCTTTTTATCGCGAGCACGACGTTCCGCGAACCGAGTTTTTCTTGCTCGTCACTTGTTGATGCCGCGAGTAGAGCGGCGAGGTTCGGGTGGAGGCCAGAAACACGCCGACGACTACCATCCCCCTCACGGTCGAGCAGAGTCGTGCTCGAACACCTCGTCTATCCTACGGGATAAGGAGGAAATTCTGCTTCGACGGGTGCTTCTTTTGCTCGTCGATGCGAAGCCAACTTTCGATCTGGCCAAAGCGTTCTCCGCAAAGTTCGCTCTCTCTCTCTCCCTCCGATGGATAACATCTCGAATCGTCTCGCGCGGGCCATCGTTCCCTTTGCCCCCGCCGCGTTTCACCCCGGAATCCATATTTTAGATATTCGCCCGACGATTTCTTTCCTATTGACCGGGCCGAGGATCGAGGCGACGATTAAAAAGGGGATGCAATTTCCGCGCGAGCCGCCCGCCCCAGAATCTTCGACAAATGTATCTCTGGAGCGGTGGAATCGTTAAAGTAACTCCGGAGTTATCGATTCCGCGTAGCTTTCGCCTCGGAGCTGGTAATAATGGAATAGCGCGACACGATGATTGTGGCCACGACGAATGGAACGCTTTTCCGCGTGTTTTCGAACGTCAACGGGATACTTCATTAAGGAGAACGACGCGCGATCGCCCCGAGATACGCATGCGTTTAAATGAATAGACGATCCGGTTTCGGCGGAGGATAGAAACGACAAGGAAAAAGGGCAAAGGGAGCGGTTCGACCCGCGACGGCGAGGCCGCGTCGTCGTCATCGTTCGACGTCATTACCGGGGCTCGACGAAGCGGATATTTCGTATCTTCCAAGTAACGCGTAACAACGTCACTGTTTACCATCTTTCGGCTGTACACGCCGTTATCCGAGTATCTCGTTCCGAGGAAATCCCCGAGAGCTATCGATTCCGTTCGCTCGACCGTGCTTGCAAGCTTGAATTTTAATCGACGATGGGACGGGGATGATAACGCTAGGGTGTACCTGAACAACCGACGAGCGAGACGAATCGCAAGACTATGAACTTGGAGGGAAACAAAAAAAAAAAAAAGAAGAAACTCCGTTTTTCCCAACAAAAGCGCGAGCGCGGTGGAACGAATTTCCGCGGGACAAATCCGCGTGGAAAATATGAACGGTCCGCGATGCATCGAATTTTCGACCAGCCTTCCACCGGACAAAGCATTTCGGCGGGACGGTGCGCGGCGACGAGGAGAAAGGAACTTTTTACATAATGGCTAATAACCGGTCGCGTAGCGCACGCGACGACGACTTCGCCGGTGTCGGGAATACCGCCCGTCGCCGCCGCCTTGTCTCGGCTCGGCTCGCGTCTGCGAAAAATAAAAGGCTACGCTCAACTAGCGCGTTAAGCCGATAGCTTTTCGTTTTATTCTCGTCGTTTCGCGTTTTATTTCGCGCGACGTCGTGTGCCGCCTCCTGATTTCCGCCGCGAGCCAATTCAACGGTCCGCTGCGAGATGACAGCTCACGGATGAGCTGCATTCTCGCTTCGTCGGTTTCACCCTTTTATAAGCGTGTGTTCCACGCGAATCGAGCGTCGCGGGAAACGCGTTCGACGGGGAGAGGAGCCGGCACCCCATGCGTTCGCGTGACAAAAACCCTCGCGAACGTAACGAAAAGTTCGAAGGTGTGCCATTCCACAGTTATCGCCCCTTCCGTTAACGAACGGAATCAATGGTGGAAATGAGAATGACGAAGTTGAGTGTACCTCGAACGGTTCGATCGCACTTTAACCGACGCCGGTAAATACCAGGAACGATCGACAAGCTTTCGGTGCTATCCCGACAAACGTTCGGACCTACGATAAAAGTGGAATCCAGACCGGACAGGAGTTGGATGAAAAAAAAAAAAAGAAAGGGAAGAAACGGTTAAAGAAGGGATAGTAACTTTACGAGTTTCCGATCACGTTCGACCGACGATTCAATTGGCCCGCGACACGCTCAGACTACTCGAATTTCCGCCTTCTCATGGTCGAAGCTTTTTAAGGAAAGCGCGCGCGAGTCGACGAAACGACGTCGTCGCTGCTTCGCCACGATTACACACACCCGCGTCTGCATCTTATCGCGGGGTTATAGAGCTGCCCAAACGATGCGTAACCCGTGCTATATTACACGGAATGTCGGCGCAAGAAGTTTACGGCTATTCGTTGTTCCGTACTGTAGCTTCGTGTGACGCCTGTACGGTGGATAGGGTGAACTTTGAGCTTTCGTTGCCTCTTATCGATTGCCGAGTCATCCGCGGCAAACCTGCGTACACGATGCACCGGCGCGGGACTTAACGAATCATTGAGAGTCGTCGCGGAAAGCAAAGGGGGGGAGCGAGAGGTTACGGTTCACGGGGAGAGAACTTCGATGCGGCATGATGCGCGGAAACTTCGGGGTCGTCGTTCGGCAAGCAGGCCTCGGCGAGAACGAAGGAAGGGAACGCTGTTACCGCGGCGGAAGGGACCTCGATCCATCATGGGGCAAGCGGGGACGGAAATCGATCGATCTCGAGCCGGCCGTGGTAACGCGACACGAAAGCCACGGTGGATCCGATCGTTGGCAGGCGAGAGGAGGCGAGCGCGGCCTCGCGATCGCGCGCGCGACAGCTCGGGGGTCGAGATCGAGATTCGCCAAAGTTGCAGCAACGGGGGACGCGTGCGAGCGTGATTTCCAGCGGGCGAAAGTGGGCAGAAGCGAGCGGGGGCGAGCAGCGCGCACGATCGATGGGATCGCGTGTCCGCCGGCAACTTCGCCTTTACCTACAAGGACGACCGCGTCTCCGCGCCCCCGCTATTGCATGGTCGCGCGACCCTGTTTCACCGGTTCCCGATTCCGAAACGGCTCGAAGGCGGATTTCGGGGAATCGCGGCGACAAAAGTGCGGAACGAAGCTGCGCAGGGCGGGGCGGCGGCGGCGTCGGCTGAACATCGAGAGAGAGCGAGACGCTTTCCCTCTATTGCTCTCAGGCTATCGCGTACACGCGGGATCCTCTCGCGAGCGGTTGGTAATTTCCCGTGCGGCGAGTCGGCAATGATTAAGCTTTCGCTCCACGGTAATTACGCGAAGCACGGAAACACGGCGAGATGTATACAACAACGCGCGTTCACCCGCGGCCGCAACTCCCTCGCGCTCTCCGGCTCCTTCTTCCCGTCCCACACACGCGTGCAACGCGCTCTTCCCGTTCTCCGTGCCCGTCGGCCCGAAGTTAATAATAATCGCGTACGCGAAAAAGTTGCGCGACCGCGAGAACCCGAGACGAACGGTGCGAATGCGAATACCATGGGCGAAAAAGGGAGGGAGGGTGAACTCGAACCGGGTGGAAAGGAGGAACGACTTGGCTACGAAGGAGAGCGGCGTGTAAATAATAAATTCGTTGAGAAACGAGGATCGTCCGCCTGCCAGCTTCCCGAGCGCGCAAGATTTCACAAATTGTACATGCCTTGTTCCAGAGTCTCTCGCCCGGCGGCTTCGAACATCTCGTTACGCGCCCCGAAGGACAGGGTGCAGCTAGCGTCGATGAAACGGGGAGGGATGCACTGCGGACAATTGGCGTTCGAACATGGGAGAAACAGTGGCCCGTCTAGGGAGAACAACCGACGGCGAAGGACGGTAAGAAATTCAGGATAACACTTTCGCTCTCTTACCGCGGCTTGCCTTAGCGCCTCGCGTAGATCGCGGTCCTATGAAATTAGGCGAAACCGCGCGAACGGAAACGATTCGGTTCTCGTCGACGAAATAGGGAGGATCGGCTCGATAGCGGATCGCGTCTAGGCCGAACTCACCCCTCGACACCCCACGATTATCGGTGCGTGCGCGATCATGGCTTTTAGAGTCCGATCGGGCTTCGATCCAGGGGACAATACACACGGTCTCGTGCCGTTGCCTATCCGTTATCCGAAATACGTGCATCGAAGGGAACGCCGACCAGTCCTGGACGAAGCTGCGAATCGAGGCACGTATTGCTCTCCACCGGATACCTCTTCTCGTGTCCCTTGACAACCTAATCCATTGCTATTTACATAATAGACAAACGAAGGAAGAAAAAAGAAAAGCGGAGAAACCGGGCGGAGGCGAGGGAAACGTAAAAGGGTAGAGACGTCTGGCGTGTCGTTGGGTAACCCGACTATATGACACACCGGAGAAGCTGCAAGTTATAAAACGTTAGTTCCGTGTCGCGATCCCCGGGGAATATCTTGCACGAATAAAGTCCCGAACACGGGGGGGGGGAGGGATAAACGACGTCGGCTCTATTACCGAGGCAAATTCTTTGCAGGCGTCGTTCGCGAGACAACGTTCCTTTAATGCCATAGGTGCGGAAGAACGGGGATAAATCGACTAACGTGCCGAACAATCTCGTCGGACCGCTCTTCCGGATGGGTCAGCGTTCGTGAATCTCGTTAGGAAGGTTCGTCGACGACGATTGAAGCCGCGGCTAACGCTGGATGCGTCGCGGGGAAGTACAACAGACGCGATAGCGAAATGAAATTGGGTATCGCGAGAACGACATCAGATAGAGGCGAATTTGGCTATCCGACGATCCGGGTTTCTGGCGTCGAATTGCTACGCTCGGCAAAAGGGGCCGCGCCGCGCCGCCGTATCCGCGCTGCCCGGTAGGATAGCACCTAATGTAATCACGATAATGGCCATGCCGGGTCAACCAAGGGCTCCCGCGCCATCGCTCTCGGCATCCCAGACATTCCTGTATCATCGCGTGATCTGGACATGAAAGGGGAAAAGGAATGGGGAATGGAGAAGAGGCTGGCGAACGGCGGCGGGGAAAGGGAGAGAGAGAGAGTACCTAGCATGGAATCCCGATTACAAACGGCCGCTAACGGGCTTCCGAACAATCGTCGTCCGTCGATGCATCATCGTTCATCGGCGGGATTGCGGCTCCGCTTTCGATCGCCGAAAAATAATTCCCGCGTCGTCCGGCCGTTATTCCTTCGGATATCGAAACGCGGAACGCCAAAGCACCCAGCAGCGCGCGACTTCATTGGATTAAAAGGGCGCGATAGACTTTTTTCGGGCGTAGAATAGAAGGCTGCGGAAAATAATCGGGCTCGACGTTGTCAGCAGCCGGTGGCCGCTACGTCGTAAGCGAAGTAAGTGAAACAAGAAATTAAGAGGATGCGGCCTTATCCGTTCGCGGAAACTTTTCCCTTCATCTTTGTCGCGGAGATTTCGACGACTCGCCCAGGCTTTCTGCGCTCGATCCGTTCTTCCCGCGACTCTTTTTCGTACATTTCACGAGGCGAAAGGTCTTCTCCGTAGTCCGTATTATCCTCGCTCGTCTGCCAACTTTCTCGAATAATTAGCCTGCCGAGACTACAGAAATCTTTGGCAAGTACGACGCGCGTACGAGCGTTCGCTGAAACGCTGTTTTCCTAGCGACTTGCAGCAGAACAATGAAGGCTCCTCCGTAACTTCGGCTACGCGTTTCCTATTCCTTCAGTCGTTCCGACATTCGCTGCTTCTTTGAAGCTGCAGCCGAGAAAAACTATAAGTCAAGGCGATAGATGCGAATGGCGGACTGGCAAATCGGAGGAAAGATTTCGATAACAGGACGCACGGGTAGATAGGTAAATGAGGCGAAAAGCCGATAGTACCCCTAGAATGATTTTCGAAGGGCAGGCCGCGATGTACGAGAGACAATTTCGTTTCTGGGCAGCGGAAAACCGAGGGGGCATGGTGGCGACGCGTATATAAATCTGTACGCGCGCATATTTCGCCTTTGATCGCTCTGTTCATTTGCATGTTCGCGAACTATCGGCCCCTTCTAAATCGATATATCCAAACGCATCGGAACACGCGTCGAATAATCCGAGGAAAATAACGGGACCGGCCCATAGAGCTTTCCGACAAAACAGCCAAAGCTCTCGTTACGGGCATACGAATCAGTTGCGATTACGTATAGCGAGGCGAAGGTTGCCGGTTGGTGTTTCGCTGCTTTAATTGCGTGCAGCGTCAGCGGATAATTGATGAAGTAACGCGATTACCCGTATGGTCGGATAATTCTGTGGATTGTTAGGAAACCGGCCATCGTGGAACGTTGATAATCGATCGCGCGTACAATCTGCTGCTTCTATCGCGCCTGGCCACGACAGAATAACGAAGCTATTTGTTAAGCTATCGAAATTGTTCTCCTGTCCCTTCGCAGCCGCGTTCGCAACATTCAGCTGCTCCATTGCCCGATCGAATTATCCTTACGAATAAAGAGGAAAAAAAGACACTGCCGGTGCAGGGAAATATTCTTTCTTTCTCGAAGAGAGTAAACGGCGACGTTTACAAAACGAAATATCGTATAGGCATAGGAAATGTATTAAATTTTTCTTGTACTCGACTTGTAAAATGTGTTTCCTCTTTCTACTTTCAGAAGAAGGAGAACTAAGAGCAACGAAAGGCACCAGGAAAGCCATCTCCCTGAAACGACCAGACTTAATTGCAATGCTCATCGGAGGGTAAACCCGGATCAACGCAACGTCCAGCACAGCGAAAGTACAGCCTAGGAAGTGTTAGATAATTAGCTAAGATAATGGCCTATATGAATCTGATTGTAAATTAATTTATGAGTACAGTTTATAAATAATAGCATCTAAGTTACATCACTATTATCTGTAATTTGTACACATCAATGTTTTTAAATAAATCTCCAATAAAAGGAATACATCTCGTTACTTTTCTTTATACCAGCCCATTCCTCTAAAATCCTGCTTTAATTCCATAAGCAAGAGAAATACCTCCTCCCGCACTACGTTCTGCAGAGACAAATTGACGATTCCGAGCACAAGGAATTCCGTACAATCAAGTTCCGGGGAGTTCTTGCAAATGACGTTACATTGCAGGAATCGGTGAAATCAAAGACCTCCTCGCATATCATATTCTCCTGATACAAATTGCCGATTTCGAGCACAAGATTTTATAAAAGCAGCTCCTAGAAATGTTTTATAATACAAAATCGTGAGTTTCGGGCAAAGGGGATTCCGTAAAAGCAGGTTCTGAGAAATTCTTGGAAATGACGTCCCATTCCAGGAATCGGTGAAATGAAAGACCTCCTCGCATATCATGTTCTCCTAATACAAAATCGTGAATTTCGAGCACTTGGGATTCCGTAAAAGCAGGTTCTGAGAAATTCTCGGAAATGACGTCACATTCCAGGAATCGGTGAAATCGAAGACCTCCTCGCATATCATATTCTCCTGATACAAAATCGTGAATTTCGAGCACTTGGGATTCCGTAAAAGCAGGCTCTGAGAAATTCTCGGAAATGACGTCACATTCCAGGAATCGGTGAAATCGAAGACCTCCTCGCATATCATATTCTCCTGATACAAAATCGTGAATTTCGAGCGCTTGGGATTCCGTAAAAGCAGGTTCTGAGAAATTCTCGGAAATGACGTCACATTCCAGGAATCGGTGAAATGAAAGACCTCCTCGCATATCATATTCTCCTGATACAAAATCGTGAATTTCGAGCACTTGGGATTCCGTAAAAGCAGGCTCTGAGAAATTCTCGGAAATGACGTCACATTCCAGGAATCGGTGAAATGAAAGACCTCCTCGCATATCATGTTCTCCTAATACAAAATCGTGAATTTCGAGCAAAGGGGATTCCGTAAAAGCAGGTTCTGAGAAATTCTCGGAAATGACGTCACATTCCAGGAATCGGTGAAATCGAAGACCTCCTCGCATATCATGTTCTCCTAATACAAAATCGTGAATTTCGAGCACTTGGGATTCCGTAAAAGCAGGTTCTGAGAAATTCTCGGAAATGACGTCACATTCCAGGAATCGGTGAAATCGAAGACCTCCTCGCACATTATGTTCTCCTAATACAAAATCGTGAATTTCGGCCAGTCCCTTGGCTGAAAATCGCCAATTTGTATTAGGAGAACATGATACGCGAGGAGGTCTTTCATTTCATCGATTCCTGGAACGTGACGTCATTTCCAAGAACTTCCCAGAACTGGATTGTACGGAATCCCAAGTGCTCGAAATCGCGACTTTGTATTAGGAGAACATGATGCGCGAGGAGGTCTTTCATTTCACCAATTCCTGGAACGTGACGTCATTTCCAAGAACTTCCCAGAACTGGATTGTACGAAATCCCCTTTGCTCGAAATCGGCACTTTGTATCAGGAGAATATGATATGCGAGGAGGTCTTTCATTTCACGAATTCCTGGAACGTGACGTCATTTCCAAGAACTTCCCAGAACTGGATTGTACGGAATCCCAAGTGCTCGAAATCGCCAATTTGTATCAGGAGAATATGATACGCGAGGAGGTCTTTCATTTCACCGATTCCTGGAACGTGACGTCATTTCCAAGAACTTCCCAGAACTGGATCGTACGGAATCCCAAGTGCTCGAAATCGCCAATTTGTATTAAGAGAATATAATATGCGAGGAGGTCTTTCATTTTACGAATTCCTGGAATCGACGTCAATTTTCCAAGAAATTCCGGGAACTTAAGTTTTATCGCGGATTATTAAATTATTCGTGAACAGGACTGTTTTTACAAGTTTCTCGCTTCGAAACTTTAATGTTTCTTCACGATAATTCTTGTGTAAGGAAGCGGAGTAGGTATTTTAGGAGTGGACAAGTGTTAAAAAACAATGAGACTAATTTCTTCGATTGGATATTTATTCAAAAACTTTGATATGTAAAAATTACATTAGGTAATTTACAAACTATACGAATAATAATATATCTTAATTGCTATTATTTATAAGTTATACTTATAAATTAATTTACAATTAAAACTATAACTTACAAAAACTTAATACGAGATCGGCATAATAAAATAATGCATTTCCGCAATAAAATAGACTGGAATAAATCAGAACAAGTTTTAAATTTATACTTCTAAGCTAATAATTATTAATGTAATGTACTCATATATATGGTACCTAAATAATGCGTTATTTTAATGTATTCTGATAAATATCAAAGCCATCAACTCGATATTATTCACAATATTAAACTGTGGCCTTAGTTCTATTCTTACCGTCTCGGTAACGTCGAGAGACTCAGGTGCGATAAGATGGTTTGTGTCCAATACCTTCCACAAAATCGATTTTTACTCAATGTACCGACTACCGTTATCATACCTTAACTTATCACACCTGTTCGACAGAGGCAGCTCTCGCCGTTATTCGCACGAGGTAACAAAAATATTCCAACTAAAATGTACAGGGGAAGTCGATGAATTTGAAACGCTACATCTTTCCTGCCTACGTTCTACGCAATATTTCTTGTCTCTTGGGCGAATTGGATAAGACTTATAAACGAATCTCGCGCAAAGATATTAAGGAAAACGGTGGAATATGATTATGTAAAACAGCGGAATACAGTTAAGGAAAACTGCCGTCGTGGAATAATTCTGAATTGACAATTTTTCAAAGCATGTATTTTTGTCAATGACGCTTAGACTGAACTCTTGTAAGGGCTCGAAACAGTAGCCTACACTTTCGCAGAGAAGCCGCAAATAAAACGTACGCTCAACAGACCACGAATCGTTTACAGATTTCGCTGATCAACGTTAAGCGGTTGATAAAACTTTCGTAAAATCGGTTCGGGAATACGTTTCTCAGCCAGATTCTTCGTTCCTGGAAGTTCGCGGTGCGCTTCAGACTTTTCCACGTGGTTCAGTCCTCCGGATGCAAGATGCTGCGGTGCGACCAACTTCGACAAGGGGATGGCCTTCTCGCCGAGATTCTCCGAGCCCATAAGCGGCGGGAGCAAAAACACCTGCGCATCTTCTTTGGTATCCCGAGCGATGTACGGAGTTCCTGGCGCACCAGGAGCTGCTGTGGCTCCTAACACTCCGAGGAACAGCACGACGATCTGGAATATAGTTTCAAGATATGAATGTCCATGATGCGTGAAAAGAAAAACCGTGGATAACAGCGAACGACCGGCGGAATCGGAGCTGAACGATATCAATTCGGAAACTGCGAACGATTCGTTCCTAGCGGCTTTCGGTGCCTTACCTCGATCATGTTCTAACGGATAAGCACGCTCGACTGTCGTCGCGATGTCGGATGATGATACTTTTATACGAATACGTAGGTTGCGCGAAGTGCGTGGCGATACCGGTCCCCGCGACACGGATCGACGTTTTATTTCGATGAGCCAAGCGGTACACGACACTCGCCCGGGGCAATGCCTTTATAAAATTATTCTCTTTCCCGATCGCGGCCTTCCTCGATGTTCCGAGAGAACGCGCGTCTATCTGTTTTATATCACGCTCCAGCGTCCGCGCGAAGCGATCTAGCGACAAAACGATATCCCGTATCGGGACGGACCCCGCTGGAATGGAAAGAGAAGAACGGGGGAGGAACGGGCCGTAAATTGCAGTTACGCTCGGCAGATTTGGAGAATTTCATCGTACCGAGAACACACGCGTCGCGATTTACGATCTACGATCCCCGAGATCCGTGTACACTACTCAACAGTTCCTTAGCATCTCGATGAAAAAAAGAAAAACATCGCGAAGCCACTGAAATAATAGGTGCGAACACGTAACGCTTAGCTCGCGGCGCGGCGCTAAGCGCGCAAGTAATTTCGAACGTTCAAATATTATTTCAGCGGGGAAAAACAAATGCTCGAAAATCTGCCGCGGTTCGGAGTAGCGGCGAGCTTATCTAGATTCGAGAAACGTAGAAATCGACGAACGGAAATCGCTGGGTTCGTCGAATGTTCGTGACGGTGGAAAACGGAGGATCTACCAACAACTGAGACGTTATCTCTGCATCCTGTTCTCTGTCAGACCTTCCGTCTACGTTCGTGTGCACCTTTTAAAGTGCAACGACACTCGCGGACAATCGATGCCCGCAGATTATCCGAGGGGAACGCAACTCGCCATAGGCATGCACGGTCGTCGGAAGAGTGACGTCGTTTCGACCCTCTTCTCCGACCGATTGCCCATATCATAAGCGACGACGCTTCGTCCCCCGACTGGCGTAAGCTCGGACAACTTGTAGGGGAGAACTGACGTCACCGCGTCCATGTGCCACCTTGGCATTTCTCGAGTCACGGCTAACTTTCCTTCCTGCCATCCGTGACGGTGGGAAAGATCGACCTGGCATTTAACGTTACCCCGTGGCCAAAGGAAATTGGAAAACACGGCCGAATGTTCTCCGATAATCCTTAGCGATGAAATCTTCCCTTCGGACTCGTGCGCCTCCGCCTGACGCCCGCTAACAGCTTTCGCTGTCCCCGAGGAAAACGACCACGTCTTCCTCGCAAGTTTGATCGATCAAAGCTTCGTCGACGCTCTGTCGAGAACGTCCGGCGCGTCTCGAACAGTTCGATGGGTCCTGGTAACCGTTAGCCGACTCGTAACAATAGCGAAGCGGTAAACAATTCCGAGCCGTTACGACCTTTCGCGGTAATCGTTCGCGCGACAAACGTTATCGGAACCAGTGCCGATCGGGTGTTTGTTGAAACTGGCGTAATACGCGCGACTCCGCATTTCGCGTTTCTTAAATTGATCCTCGTCCAACGTCGATTCGCTCCGCGATCTGCAGCCGGTATTGGTAACGCGCGCGTTTTCATCTCGAAGCCGGGTAAAACCAGAAATACACGTTTTGACGTAGAACGGGGAGTTTGAGAGTAAGCAAAGCGAGCAAAATCGGCCGCGTATTTGTTTCTCTTTGTCTTTTAGACCTCGAAGCCCGGACTTTGGAGATCGCCTTCGCCGAAGAACAACAGCATCGATTCCGCTGAAAGCGGTCCCGGTTCTAATTCTAGTCGCTTCGCCGGGCCAGCTTTTCCCCACAGGCTTCTCTGCTCGAGATGGAGGGCGGCGGAACATCCGGAAGGGCAGCCCTCTCCTTCGCCACGAGCGAGGGGATTCTCGACGTGGATCAACTCCTCGAAACCGATCCGATGAAGCAGATCAATGATTTCGTGCAAATGAACTTCGTGCAGGACGTCTTGAACGAGTTTAACGAGCGCCTGGCGCTCGATCCGAAGCACACACCCACAGGTAAGCGGAACAATCTTTTACTCCTGCCTGCGCGAACCGCGCGTTTTATTGGCAGCGTTCACGACAGATAGTAAGAGCCCGGGGGGAAAGCGGCCCAGGACTCGTAAATGTCAAGCGGGCCGCCGAATGTGCGAGGAAAATCTGGCCGAAGGAAAGGAGAACGCTCCGCGGGCGAA
Organism: Holcopasites calliopsidis; assembly: GCA_023838395.1. Classification (NCBI taxonomy): domain Eukaryota; kingdom Metazoa; phylum Arthropoda; class Insecta; order Hymenoptera; family Apidae; genus Holcopasites; species Holcopasites calliopsidis. Next base: position 2,463,501 of record JALHAQ010000012.1, on the reverse strand, counting down.
CGGTGAGGCACAATCGGAGAAGGAAAGAACAGCGATCGCCGAGAAGCGGGACGGTGGCAAGGAGGAATCGATTACCAGTAACGGAAACGCAGACGAGGAATCGAAAACGGTCGCGAAAAGGACCGCGCGGAACAAGGAGAAGCCTAAGCTAAAAGCGAATGTACTTGCGGAGCTCCCGACTAATCGGAAGGGGGTGGAAAGCGCTCGAAAAGCGGGATGCAGGAAACAACCGATCGCAGCACCGCTGGAGAAGAACCGAATCGCCGGTGTCCCGGCGCGAAACGTTGCCGGGGAAGCAACAGTCGAACGTAAGGATGACGAGAAAGACCAGAGCGGCATAAGAACGAACGCATCAACGTGCGGAAGCTCTTTATCGCCGTTCGAAACGAGCACGCCGACGCGCGAGGTTTCGCGAATCAGCAATTCCCTGGGGAAGGAAACTGCTGTCGCGAGGCAGAACGTCGCGACGACGAGGAAAGAGCCTTCTGCATTGCACGAGCCTTCCGCGAGGAATCGTTTCAAGGGCGGAAGACGCGCCGCACGCGACTCGAATAATAATCGGCCCGCATCATGCGCGGGGAAAAGCTCCGGCAACAATTGCGCTGCATCATGCGCGAGGAAAAGATGCCGGAGTAACGATTGCCCCGCATCCAAACGTGGACAACACGGGAACAATAATGCGGCGGTGAGATGCAAAAACGGACTTGCGTCGACGAGGAGTGTTAAGGAAGAGAAACTTCGCGACCAGGAAGTACGACGGGGACCGAAGAAGAAGCAAGCGGAAGCGGCAGAATGTAGCAAAGGTGATGCGAAAACGACGACAGGTATTGCCGTTTACGATTTCCCCTTTCGATGGAAGATGCTTGTTACTTCCCAGCTACGGTAATCGATTGTTTGTCCGACAGAAAGACGGAAGATTGGTACGTTCGAGCGACGGCTGTACGACGAGCGGCAAAGACGGGACGACAGGAAGATACGCAGGCACGAAAGAAGAGCGGAGCGGGCCATGGAAAAATTCAGTCATCACGTCGTGCGCATGGCCAGGGAAATGGGTTACTTGCCGGGTAATCTGAATTCCCTTGCCACGGAAATGTTCTGCTTCTATTCAAATAATTTTAAGCAATTCGCGATCTTTGCAGAGGACAGTTCAAGCTCCAGCACGACGGACGACGAATCGTCTTACACTAGCTCTTGTTGCTCTGATTCGTCGTGCTCTTGCTGCACGTGGTCCAGCTACTCGTCCGAGTACTCGGAATATAGTCCATGCTCTTCCTTCGATTGAGAGTACCGAGACATTCGCGAAATTTTTATCGAGTAACCTAATTGGAAGATTGTACTGCTCGTATACGCAGCGCTGTGCGCTTGTACTTTATATATTTATTTCAATAAATTAACCTAATGCCCCATGTATACGTACGCGATTGAAGATTGCAAAGAATAAAGGGAATAAAGATGGCAAGAATGAAATTCTATCTCTATTTCCCACTTATGAGAGCGACCGACTCCAATAAGATCCCATACGTCGAGCTATCAACTGCTGTGCGTTTTTACATTATATGTTTATTCTAATAAATCAACCTAATGCTCCATGTATATGTACGCGATTGAAGATTGCAAAGGATAAAGGGAACAAAGATGACAAGAACGAAATTCTATCTCTATTTCCCACTTATAAGAGCGACCGACTCCAATAAGATCCGATACGTCGAGCTATCAACTGCTGTGCGATTAATTTCGCTGGCAAACTATCCCGGCGATATATAGAGTGGAAGAGGAGAGTGTATTTCGCGAGAATCATTGATCCGTTGAACCTAACGACTGTACCACGCCGTGAAAGGGATAGAGATGTTACGTCTCTAATGAGTCGGAACGAAACAGTTACGTTCCACGATACATAATACTACTTAATACCGCCGTAACAGTTTTCTCTATTTATATCCACGATATTGTCGTCGTTGCACCGCTACGTGCAATCTATCCGTATGGACATCGTATACTTGACATACATTTTAAAAATACTTTCTGGTTTAAATTAAATTCCACCTCAGGAGTACGCGTATCGTTTGGCCATCCTTTCGGCCGGCGCGCGTGCCGAGTATCTCGTGATCTCTGCCTAGGACACTGTCTCTTCTTCGGTACCGTTACACCGATCTAACGGGGATGGACGGACCAAAGATCGCTACTTTTGCGAGTGCTACGAAGAGCAGCGGGTATCACCTCTGGATGTTTAAAACAAATATATATACAAGTCCTGTAAGCTGGGAGCTTTATCATATTAGCAGCGATAGGCTTCGCGTTGAAACTCGCTACTTTCCGAGAACCGTGAACGCGGCACGCGTAACATTGCCCTCAATTAACGCTCGCCCGGGGAAAGTGATCGTTTCCTAAACGAGACCACGCAAGACTCGTGTCTTTGAATAAAAAGGACGCGAAACCGCGGGGATGCTTGATCCTCGCAACGATGCTCCATACCCTTTTCGATCTACGTCTGCGCGTCCCGCCGGGGTCTATAAAAGCGACGCAAGGCGCCGCGACGCCTCCAGACGCGACATACGCGCATTGCTGAAAATGTGACGTCGAGCGACGTAGCAGTTTTCCCATTACCATCGTTGACAGTTCTCTCGGTCTCTGTGAAAAGCCGACGTACATTATCGTCGACGATTAGTCCGTCGTATCGAGGGCCGTTTCGTGCTTCGTATCGCGGCAAACGTTACCGCAGTGAAAATGTAATTGACGAGCCACGCATCGGGGCGAGCAATTGTTTGCGAATGCCGCGCGGTGGAAGACTCGTCTCTCTGTGAATTGAACAGTCTGCGCGTCCATTTATCATTCCGCGTCGACACCTTTTTCAACGCCCAAAGAATCCGATCGTCGTGGTAAGTTTTTCTTGGGAAACATCGGGATACCGGCCACAAATCGTTAACAATATTGATGAGCATCGTGAATGATAGCAATGAAACCTGATTCGGGGGATTGATGTCATTAACGAATAAGGATTAGTGGCGTGCGAAAGGTTCGCGATTCGTCTCCTGCTCGCGCGTTCGTGCTTTCTATCGCCGCTCTCTCCCGAAATGTTCGCCGCGGATAAAGGCATAAGACACAATGCTGCTTCTATAATCTCTCGTACGCGTTAAAATAGCTCCGGCAAACAGAAACGCTAAATATAACCGCTTCCAAAAACTTGTCAGAGCAAACCGGTAAGAACCGGCGGAGAAGTGAGAAAAAAAGAATAGTGCGATTCGCGTAAATATCGTGAAGAGTATAAAAATACTGATCGAACGGGAGCGCGCGAATTAAAATCAGGGCATAAGTTCTTTTTTTTTTGTCCCGAGTCCAGACGACAACAACACCGCCTGGCAATAAAGTTCAATCGCGTAGCCGTGGAATCTTAAACGTCCATTGTCTAGCGATATGGGAATCGACGCTTACGCGTCGACCTTACGAGTAAGGGGATGGTGGAGTGACATTCGACGGCTAATCAACTTTTCCCCAAGGGATGTTACCTCGAATCACCTTTTCCGCCCCCCAGCCACGACCAGCCTTAACCAGAATCGAGACGATACGAATGATAACGAAACGGTTTGACGCGCGTTGCCGCAGCGAGATCCTTGCTATTGATCTAGGCAGCTGAAAAGGTCCTGGGTTCACCCGGCCAACCTCCGGCGTTCTCCCCTCGTCTCTGTCCCGGATTTCGTCCTTCGCCCACACGGCGCATCGACTCCGATTCCCTTCGAAATTTTTCAGAAATTTTTGCTGTCACACAAATTCATTAGCCTCGACGATCAAAAAGCCATCCCCTTCTTTCTCGCGATCGACACCGCGGCGGATATACCACTCTATCTCGCAGCAATAAAAGTAATGAAAAGAATGCATCCGGCTGAGTGTCGCGGAGGGAGAGATTGGTAGGTATCCCTGATCTCGGAAACGTTTCAACGAGCAAGGGCAAGGGAGTATTTTCGAAGCGCGCGAACGCCGGTCCATTGCCCTCCCTGATGTAAACCCATCCGAGAGCTAAACGCGTTTCGAGCTTGATCGGTCGTACGACCAGCGTCATGTGCCCCGGTGACGCAAGCGAACGCGGCAAAACTTTGCGAGACTTTGCCGTTACACACGAGGGACAGGGGGTTGACGCTGCTAGAGCGATCGATCGGTTTTTTACGCACGAACGTGTTAGCGTTCAAGTGTCGGAGCCGACGATGTATCGTGGTTGATCTGATTGCAGATGAAACTTCACGAGAAAAAGGAGTCCGGCATACACAGGGTGCAGGAGGTACCTCTGGAGGAATTGGACCTGTCCAAAGAGTACGAAGTGGAGAAGACGCTCGGCGAGGGTAGTTTCGCCAAAGTTTTGTTGGCGACTCATCGAGCGACGCGCACCAGAGTCGTCCTGAAGGCCGTCCACCAAGAACTGACCACGGAGAAGGACTTCTTCCGCGAGTTCCATTACTCCTATCACTTGAGTCCGCATCCGAATGTTCTGTGCTCGTACGCGGTCGCGTTCAAAGCGGAGAAGTGTTTCATCTTCGCGCAAGAATACGCGCCCTACGGCGATCTCGCGGGCAACGTGCGGGCCGGCGGCTTGACCGAGGAATCGTGCAAAAGGATCGCCAGCCAGCTTTGCTCCGCCCTCGATTTCATCCATTCGAAACAGCTGGCGCATCGGGACATCAAGCTGGAGAACGTGCTGGTGTTCGCGCTGGACATGTCGAAGATCAAGCTGTGCGATTTCGGGTGCACGAGGCGCGAGGGGACGCTCGTCAACAAGATTCGATGCACCTGGCTACCGTTTCAACCGCCGGAGATCTACGAGATCGTGAAGAACGAGAGGTACGCGTGCAAGGCGAGCGCCGATTGCTGGCAATTCGGTATCGTCCTGTTCGTCTGTCTGACAGGGAATCCGCCGTGGCAGACGGCCGACCTCATCCAGGACCCGGAGTATTCGGCCTTTCAGAGGTGGCTGAAAAGGAGAACCACCAAAGTGCCGCCGACGTTCAGACGCTTCACGCCGAGATTGCTGCGATACTTCAGGCGGGCGTTCGAGCACAAGCCGGAGAAGAGACCGCACGTAACCGAGATCAACAAGTATCTGAAGGATTCGTGGTGCGTGAACAAGATCAGTCACAGCGCGACGTCCACGTTGGTGGACGGTACCGAGGGCATAGCGAGACGTGGCGACAGTTTGCTCTACCTCGACACGGTCCTGGACGACCAGCGGAACGTCGACGAGAACAAGAACAAGCTGAGGAAGCTACTCAACAGTTACGGCCTCGAGACGACGATCGATCAGAAAGTGGTCACCAAGAGGATCTGGGAGTGGGTGATGCAGTGCGACTCGAACATCGCCGAGCCGGCTTTCGTCGGTAGCCTCGGGGCGGAGGGTATGTGAGGGATGGTCAAGGCTTCTAGCGAACCCTGCCTCAGAAGCAATCGTCGGGAGCGAAACGACAGTTTCGCGGGACTCGGCTCAGCCCGGGACGGAGATGCTCCGACCTCTCTGCAATGCGTCAGATCAGCGTTCGAGGGAACAGCGACGAACTCGCCGCGAATCTTTCGCTAGGACGCGCTTCGTCGCTCGAGAGATTCGAACGACGAGTGATATGGACGTGAAAACGTGTGATAATCCTTTTATCATTTACCCTGCCCCTCGTTCTACTTTTCCCGCGCTGTTTCCCGCTCGTTGTCACCCATCCGATACGCCTACGCCTCTCCCCTTCCTTCCACCACCCCCCCCACATCATTCTTCTCTACAAGCGGACCAATTATCGGACAAATGTATACGCGTATACATACGTATACGCACTTGTATACGTGTACATTCACGTACGGCATCTTTCGTACGCTTCCTTTCGCGTGGAACAGGTTCGGGAGAAGAATTGCCTAAAGACTGTACGAAGTAGCCAAGTGCGATGAGCGCGAGACACTGGGCGATTCTCTCTTTTCTTTTTTCCATTAAAGAATACGAAATGAATGTGATAAAACCTCGTTAAGACTGCGGCGAACGCGAAACATAACTACGATCGGTGTTTTCGGTGTCGACTATAGAGACAATAATGACTGCGGATTTCCTAGTAATTTATTACATTATGATAATTATACATATAGTTTAATGAACGGTAACCAGTAGGGGTCACTGTGCGAGGCCTTGCGTAAAATCGAAGGATTCGTTTTGTCGAGAGAAGAACCGGCCACGGACGTTGCAAACATCGACAGAAAAAAAAACACGGGGGAGGGGGGACGAATTTAGGAGAACTCGGACAGAAATGAAGTGGTACTTAGTGTCATTAAGCGATAGAGCCAACGCATATACATACATAGCGCGCATATATTCTTCTAGCAATTTACCGGTAGAAGGAACGAGGATAGACACGATCGGTGAAACACAATTCGTTAGAACAATCTTCCACAAAACATCAGCCTACATATACGTAACGCAGTTCTTCCTACGCGGGAAAGTTATTTGTAATTGAAAGAGCTCCAGAAATGTCGCGACCTGGATAAACGAAAGGGAAGAATTGTGCAACAAAAACGCGTTAGGCCTCCGTTAACGCGAAGCAATGTTTTCTATATGAAGGATATCGAAATAAATGCATTCAAAATGATCGCGATATGATTTATGAAACAGCGACATTCCCTCTACACCTTCCAGTCCGTGATTCTTCCCTCGTTACTCTCTACTTTCCGCAATATTTGAACAACCTTCGCGGTTTGAAATGGAGAAAAGGGGGAGCAACTAAAAGGGCCATCAAGGAATACCTGACCTTTAACCTTCTCCGTTCCGAGCTCGCGGCTATGCCACTTGTCCGATCTGACACGCCCTTGACCTAAGGAACTGATTTTTTTCCGTGCTGCCGATTGTTTTCAATTATTCGCGACGCGCGAATGGTAGTAAATTTCTTAGAGAGCTAAACGCGCGCGTGGGATGCACGGATTTCCTCGAATCCATTCGCGGTCGCCGATGGGAGCCCCAAAGTGGATTCGTGAAATTTATTACGCGATTCGAAAGAAAAGCAAACCATTCGCGGAATGGTTGACGATCGTGTATCGGGAAGCGTTCGAGAGTGGGAAACGCGAAACGGTTTGATTACAAGACGATCAATTTTTTCCCCCCCTAAATATCGCTACGCTCCTACGATTGACGTAAACGCGGTACGGGGAAAAGCGGATTAACAAACGTCAAATTACTGCCGACATGCACCCGGTTTCTGTCGTATCTGGATACAATGCGTATTTCTGGCTAGCGCGCTACTATTTCTGCTCGTCCAATGGCTATTCTTAATCACCTGCTGTTACAAGTTACATACTTCCCGCACGTAACGTTCGTGTGTCTATCTTGTGCAGGAGTATGTACGCGCCTACGTGCAAGTACAATAACATCGAGTAACAAAAGGATACGTTTATCTGAAAATACAGTCCCCACGGTAATCCTGCCGCTCGGGATAAATATACTCCTGCATAGAATTATATCATGGGGGAACGCAAAATAACGCCGAAAATGGAACAATATGTAAGCCTGTTGGCTACGATAAAACGCCGGGACCCTCATGTATTTCCAAGAAGGGAAGAAGGGAAAGAAAGCTGAGGCAAGGGACGGCACTTCGCCGGGTATCTCATCATCGATCCTCCGGTCCAACAGTCTGATGTCTATTTTCATACAGGCTGCCTATTTATATATACGGACAATGTTCCACATTTATCGACCGATGGAGAGAGCGGCAAGTACTAGCGAGTGATGTCGGGTCGGGACGCAACGTATCGCGGTGGCCGACGCAACGGACCAAACTATAACTCGCTGTTACACGTGGTCACCGAGAGACCACGTCCTATCTTGCAAGTATTTCTGCATACGTTATTATAGTTCCTACCGCTAACATACCGTCGAGTTTTACGACCCTCCCATTCGACTTCTTTGACGTCAAAGAAACGCACTCAAAAGACCATTGGTTTTCGTATCGGGCCATCGGGGTGGAAGGTACTCGTAAAGTACTCCACTGGAAAATTGTTCCAGCTGCGGTAAAAAGATTTCGTAAAAACAAAAACATACCGAATTAAGAGCCATCGATCGCTGGAGACTGAGGGCAAGTTTCTGCAGTATTTTGGGCCTTCGAGAACGCCCTCCATAATCTGTCGAATTCTTCGACGAATGGTTGCACTATCGTATGCTGATTAGTCACCAGCACGTGTTCAAAGTTTCCAAAAAACGCAGACATTGTCCAATTCGTGCTACCAGTGATTACTATGCAACAATCCACGATCACAAACTTGTGGTGCATCAAAACATCGAGATTCTCAAATCTGATCGCAATGCCTAAAACATACGTGATCGGCGTTCAATCGTAAGAATCAACGGAAGTAACAGCTATCAAGTGTAAACAGCTAATTAGGATATTCGTTACGCACCGTTGTTATGAAACAATGCCGTTTGTGCGGCTTCCATGCAAGCCATGCGATAATCTGTTATTATTCGAACAAGTACTCCTCGTTTATGCGCGTTAGCGAGAGCATTTGATAATGATTGACAAGTTAATACGTACATGCAGACGTCTAAACTTCGTTCCGACTGATTGATGTAGTTCTCCAACTTTCTAAAATATTGTTTGCCGTTAGGTGAAAATCTCAGGGCGACTAAGATATTAATAATTCGAAACGGAATCGCAAATGACCTCAAGTAAGCGACCGGACAATTATCTTTTATGCACGCTTCTTTGCTAACGACGTGCGTACGGCAAAGACTGGATTCTTTCGAAAAGAACATGACCTCTGATATATTTTCTTTCGAACCATGAATCTCCGTCCTCGAAGGCTTTTTATTATTTCTACCGTTGATCCATAGGCAGTAGAACCTCTTGTACAAATTCCAAACTATCTCAGAGGCAAATATTATTCCTCCAACTAAAAGAATCTTACTGCCTCTCATTTCTAAAATAACAATAACAACGACATGTATGTTTTACAGGAATCAAACTGCGGTACTGTGTTGCACTACGATTTGGTTTACGCGCGCTTAGGGGGTCACGTGCTCTAGGCGCACGAGTATTCCGACAAAATATCGGCGGGGGTATTATTCTAATGACGCGACTGGTCCATAAGTAAATGCGAAATAAAAGAATTAAGGGCAATGAACGAATTGCAATTGAGTAATAAATATTAATACACACAGACTGTATGTAAAAATATAACCTTCAGAGAATGGTGAACGTAAGGCCAAGATAATTACAGATGCATGAAAATATATATGATGCAACATACCTGCACATTTACGCTTTATGACAGTAAAAGTGCTTCTACTTCCACCTCAAAGGAAAAGTGGAAAAGACGAATTAATGCATCGCTATCTTTGCCGCCACTATGTAAATGCCTAAGCCATAGACGATCTATGCCCGAGCCTCTTGAAGTTGCATACAAGTGCTCAGAATGCATTTAGATTGAAAACCCGTCAGATGGTACAAACTCTGCTCTGTCTTTACCATAGCGATCCCTATTCGGTCGATCAATTACCGGCAATTTGTCTTTGTATCTATGCTATGCTAAAAAATACCTTCTCGGTACAAGAGATATTGATTAAAAATATATTACCAAAAATTTTCCTTTATTAAAAATAGTATAAAAAGACCTTGAGTACTAAAAAAAATAAAAAATTATAGACCTTTCAACATTGCCCCATTTGTTTAGATATAAACTCTTTGTCTCTATTCCAAAGAATGTTGCACATAGCATTCAATTGATAAGAACAATCAGATACTTCCGACCTTGCGTGAAGCTTACTTATGTCAACACTGAGAATTTTAACTTTCCATTTTACCTCAAACTCTTTTATCCGTGCCTCCTCTACCATGGAACTGGACCACGGTTTAAATCTAAAAAATTGCACAAACCGAATTACCTATTGTAGAAGTACGAGAAACGAAAGATGTATCCTTATAATGAATTACTTTGTTCCTATTACTATGTTAGCTGGTTTCTCTTTAATAGCTGTCATAGTGTTCATCAAATAGGGAACATCATTAAATCCTGTTGCATCATTGAAGGAAAACACAGAACATATAGCGTCGACTTTGTCTTTGCACGCCTATAAATTGAAATGCCATTTGAAGGATTTGTCAACAAAGATGTTTGTGAAACCTTGAATATCCTACATACGGGCAATATGTGATTATACTTCTTAATGCTTGTTTCTGAAGTATCCCAAAATTGTAATTTAAACAGCACAAGCTTATCCCAAATCTTTACCGGCCAATACACATTTGTCTTTTTTATCCCATTGGTTTCATTGTAATTATTGGTTTCTAATGTTCCAGCTAGACGAGCAACAACAGAAGTCTTTCCGACCCCCGATCTACCGACCATAAAGATTTTGTAAGTAACTTCTTCGATCGAAGATGGTAGCGGAGGCTTTTCAAGAATACCTAAATAGAAGATTTTCCGATGATTATATGATACTTAACGAATTTCTAAGGTTATTCGCCGTTCATGTGACTTATTACCATAAAATCTTCTTTTCTTTGATGTATTCACGTAAAAGTGATGCATGAGAGATTCACCCTCTACTGAATGCAACCAATTACCATTTATCGCGTTCATAATCAGATGCAAATAAAAGTCGGAAGACGTTGCAGAAATCCCATATATGTATACACCTTCGACAGACCTATTCCAACCTCTAAAAATTACCTACGTTCACCTTACCAGAGACATACTACATGATGGCAAACTATTGGAAAACGGGAGTGGGAGATTTGCGGTAACGTAGTTTCGATTTAAAAGATATTATCTATTACGGAATATTTGCAAAAATGATACTTCGATGATAAACAGCTCCTGACGAATTCTATGATTCTACTACGAAACCTTCACTGCAACTGACATGGCGTTTCTACTCTCTACGAATCCGCGTACCGAAGTAACTCTTTGACAAATCAGATAGCAGCGCGCCTAAGGAGGACCAATAGGAGCCGCTGTAGTAGACCAATGCAACGGGGAGAAATAATACCATTTGGAGTGAAGTTGGCGCTAGTTCAAATAAATGCCACATTGACCAATAAAATCCATTTACAACACGTACGCGTTGTTTGCAGTTGTATCGCCATATTGTATATTTAGCGCGGGTCACTGGCGCGTGTATGGGATTTTCATAAGATTTTTCATAGAATAATAGTGCGCGGATTGAAAAAAGATCGTATAATATAACGCACGATGGATCCAGAAAAGTTAAAAGTGGTCGAATTACGGACAGAGCTAGCACAGCGTGGACTCGAAACGAAAGGCGTCAAGTCAGTGCTTGTTGAGAGACTACGTAAAGCGATAGAGGAGGAAAATGCAAACCGTAAGCTTCTGTTTTACTTTTCTTTTACGTTTCGTAGTACCAAATCTTTTTTTAAGACAATTATTCTCAATCCGATTACCAACTTATTCGCGTACCTCAATGTTGTCAAACATTCAAATTGGGCGGTAATGTTTCGCATAACGCTTTCTACTGTTTTTACCCCATTAAATTACTCAGAAGTAGGTGGCGATAACCTATTTGTCGTTATTACCATTTATCGTCGTGTAAAATTCTTCTTTTCCAGGCTATATAAGATGCGCACTATAAGCGTCCGTCTTCTGTTTACGCGTGAATTGCACGCGCGATTTCAGTATATGATCGCTTTATTGATGTTCGAATGAACGAACATTTTTCTATGCTTACTTTATCTAATTATTTAAATATCTCGTTAAAATTCAATAAAAGAACCTGCACAACGTCCTAATTTAATGTAGCTGTTGCATCTATGATCTGTTAAAAAATATTGTATTCCTCTTTCGCCTAATGGAGCGCAACTACTTTTGCAATTGTAGAGAGCGATCAAGGAAAGTCAAATGCCGCTGCGGAAAATGAAAATGATGACCTGCTTCAAGAAAATGATGAGGCAGCAACAAAATCTGCAAGAGTGCCGCAAACACCGAAAAAGTCTACCAGATTGTCCAAAACTGCACCAATGACACCACGGGAGGACCCTACAGCAAAAAAGAGGCGACCGTCTAGGATGTCTTATTCTAGGAGGAAGACATCTCCAAGGAAATCAGATCCAAGTGATATGTCTCATGAACATTCACCTGAACCGTCTGAGTCTACCTTGCAGGATGAAAGTATTATCCACGAGGACTCTATACAAGAGGCTGATGCACAAGATGAAGCTAATACGCTAGAAGAAGCTACGATGCCAGAGAAGGCTGATATTCAAGAAGAAGCTGTTAAAGAGGAACCTAATGTTGAGAAAGATACTAATGCGCTGGATGATCCTGTTGCAAAAGATACTTCTAAACAGGAAGATCCAGTTGTCGAGAGGGAGATTGCCAAGCAAGAGATAAAACCTTCTTTGCCTGAAAAAAATGAAGAGAAAGACGAAAAAAGCCAGTCAGATGTAGAAAAGGAAAGTGCTAATTCTATGGAAATTGAAGGAGATCAGGCGAAGAATATTGAAGTTGCAGAAAGCAGTGAAAGCAAAGATGATACATTACATGTATCCCCGGTTAAATTGCCAGCAAAATGCAGTAATAAAACTGATGCAGCTACAGAGGAATTAAAAGACGATAAAGATGATGAGACACAAACTGAAGAACCGAGAGATACTGCATTGCAGCAAGAAACACCAAAAGAATCAAACGCAAATGAAGAAAATGCACAGAATGATGATGATGATGTTCAACATGAAGAGGAAAATGTAGATTCTATGGATAACAATAAGATTGTAGAATCTAACAATGAGGATGAAACCAGTGATATTCCGGTAACAGAAGCACAAACAAAGGATTTACTTGAAGGAGAACAGGACATAGATATCAATGAAAATGATCAATTGAAAACCGAAGATCAAACAACAGAGCTGAAAGAGAGCGAAAAAGAAGTGGACGATAACGCCGACTCTAAACGCGAAGAGGATGTAGAAATGTCCGAGATTAAGCCTGAAGAAAGTACAGATGTACATATGAAGGAAGATACAAACGATGTCGTTCGCGATAAAAAGCGGAAAAGATCTCCCAGCCCCGCGGAATGTCGCGACGAATCACCTCCTCCGGTCTTGACCGAAAACGAGCCAGACATTGACGACTCTGCGTTAATTTTATCCTGGTACGATTCAGATTTGAATTTGGTAATAGATAAGGATGGATTTTTTACCGCTACACCAATGCACAACGATGGCTTTTCACATATGTGGGCTGGCGCGCGAGCATCGTACGGCTTTCTTTGCGGAAAAGTTTACTACGAAGCAAAAATAGTAGAGTACTGCACCGTTAATACCGAAAAGGAAGAACAACCCCATGTGCTCAGAATCGGTTGGTCCACTCCGTATACGTCGATGCAACTTGGCGAAGAAAAATTCAGCTTTGGATATAGCAGTACTGGCAAAAAATTGACGGACAATCAATACGAAGATTACGGGCTTGAATTTGGAAAGGACGACGTTATCGGATGTTACTGCGATGCGACAGCCGAAAACATAACGCTATCTTACACCGTTAACGGAAAAGAGCAAGGACCTGCATTTAGCATCTCGAAAGAAGAGCTCGGGGACAAACCCCTGTTTCCGCACATTTTAAGTAAGAATTGTAGCTTTGCATGTAATTTTGGACAAGAAACACCTTGGAATACGGAAATCCTACAAGACTACGTATCAATTGGTAACGTTGAATCCCAGTACAAAATTCCTGGTTTGCGAAGACCAGAGAAAAAAGAGGAGTGCGAAGTAATAATGATGTGCGGTTTGCCCGCTTCTGGGAAAACTACATGGGCAATGAAATATGCTACTGAACACCCTCAGAAAATGTACAATATTCTAGGACTCAGTAGCCTCATTGATAAAATGAAAGACCCCGGACAATCTTATAAACAGGAATACGACGGAGAATGGAAGAATCTTATCGATAAGTGTACCGATGCGTTGGATAGATTGATGGAAATCGCATCGAGTAGAAGACGTAATTACATACTAGATCAGTCGAACACGTACCCTTCTGCACAAAGACGTAAAATGAAGAATTTTGGTGGGTATCAGAGAAAGGCAGTAGTTATAGTTCCATCAGAAGAAGAATATAAATCGCGCACTGTTAAACACAAAACGATAGAGGGGAAAGAGATTACTGATTCTATGCTCCTCGAAATGAAAGGTTCGTACTGTTGTTCTCATTATTTTTTGCACCTATTAATTATGTAATGCTATGAAATGAAATATATATATTTTTTTCAGCGAGTTTCAGAGCTCCGGTTGTTGGCGAATCTTTCGACGTTGTCGATTGGGTCGATCTTAATCAAGAAGAGGGTGGACAAATGATACAAAAGTATAATAAAGAAGGAAAGGAAGCCGGGTACGGCGAACAACAATTAAGCAAACGAGCGCGGACTGATTCGCGTTCGGAGGTCGCGCAAGATAGTCGAAATGACGTACGAGGTAGCCGTGACAACAGAGACAATCGAGATTATCGTGATAGGCGGAACAATTGTAAGAACGATGAAATGCACCAAAATCTATTACAATTACAATGCAGGGAGGATATAATTTAAAAAACCGATTACAGATTCTGACAGAAACCGAAACCCCGTTTGGCGCGGTGGTTCTGGCAATAGGGGATGGAGGGATAGGCCGCAAAGAGGAGGTGGCCCAATAAGACACGGGGGTGGCTATGGCCCTCCGTTGCCACGAAGGAGAGGAGGTGCACCTATTCCACTCGTACATCGTGGAATAAGTAGAAGAGCTGGTAATGATAACCGACGGGGTGGGAACGACAGGGGACGTGCTCTTTCTTCGCGCCAAGGTCCACGACCACGAGCTCCGATTGGGTAATTATATTTTACTCTTTGCGCTTAATGTTTGACTTGCGCTTACAATTAATGTGCCACACCTTTCTTCTTTGCAAGAAATTACCAAGGCGCGCAACAACCTGTGTGGAACCAGCAAGGCAGTTGGTCAAACCAGTCTCAGGATGGTTGGGGCCAACAAAATAATTGGGGATCTCAACCGTGGGGTAATTGGAAGAGTTATGGACAAGGTTCGTACAGCCAGGGCAATTATCAGCAAGGCTACGGTAACGGAAATTGGAATAGTTGGAACCCGCAGTATTATAATCAGTATTGGGACCAGCAACAACAGAGCGGACAAACTACGACGACTAGTGGGCAAGCTGCAAATAAGCAATAATCCACCCGGAAGTGCGCCACAAGATGGATAATTTCTGGTGATAGTATTTTCATAACCGACACATCGGTTTTGATGACACAGAGATAGATGGAAAAATTTTTCCACGACAATATATTCACAATTTTTGTTCGTATATTTTCAAGTGTACAAATTCCAAAGTTATCGCGATTTTACAACCCGAGCAACAATGTAGATTTTGTCGAATGAAGGCACCGTTACACATGCACCACATGAAAGTGTTTTGCGTTAAAAACGAATGCAATATTACATGAATTATAACGTTATACACCTGTGATTGGAAACTTATTATCGTGATCAAGCACGTAGCGATGGAGATCTTTCATTTTACGTATATAATTTTCAAAACGAGTAAAAGGGGGTAACAATTATAATTAACACGTCTGGTAACGCCGATTAATCAAAAGGTCGATCAAGAGGAAGCATGTCACGTATGGGTACATCTTGCAAGTAGCATTAAGAGTAAAATATTTTTAAAGGATCGTCACCCTCGGAATAAACTCGTGTAAATATGTACAGATTTTCAAACGTATTGCACGGAACGTTTACTGGAAGTCTGTTTATAGTTGAATAGCAAAGTATCATGTAATAAAAAGAAAATATTCGATCTTGACAAACGTGATGTTGTCTTATCTTTCTACGCTAACGACGATGTACAAAAACAGGGAATGTCGTGTCATGAATAAATTATTAGATCTGATTTATTTTACCGATAAGTTTACCGAATTATGTTTCCGAAAGAATTTCAGAGTAATCGGTCTTTAATCAAAGATATGCTATTGTTACCCAACGTACTTCCTCCTGTTCCTTACACCTTTTTCATCATCAGTCTTTCCCCTTTCCTATCAAATTTCTGTCTGCCTCGTCCACTTTCCCTTCACCCTCGTCTTGCTGCAGCGTTTACTCTTCTGTTGCAACAAGCTTCCGGGCAAAGTGGAGAACGCGTTTCACACTTGCTACTTGAATCGTAACGAATGATTATTTCCTCGTAGTTACAGGACGATTGTCTTTGTACCTTCCCTTCTAAAACGCTTTGTACAGTTTGCGAGACTTCGAATTAAGCAGCTTTCTTAAGCATAGAAAGATATATGGAAAAGAAATGAATATCGGTACCAGAAAGACATTCGGTCATCGTCTGGTACCACGATTCGAAGTCGACCAACAAATTTTGTTTTTCATGTACAACCGAATAATGTTAATTTCGCAGAAGTAGTCTGCGCGTAATCGGAGAATTTACTTGTTGACAGAAGTGTACAAACTTATTCGTAAAAATAAAAAATATCTTCTATTTATTTAGAGTTTCAATTATTTACAACCCAGATTTGATCAGCGCAATTATCTGCTAGAAATATCCTGTAACAGTAATTCAGTCTTCACGCACGCCTTAATGTAGTCGTCGTCAACGTAATCGACCACGTTGACGTTGTTGATCTACGGATACGAGATGTAAACTAATTCAAAGTGATGTACATGTGTACGATGCAGTCCGTCTAATGACGTTCGTAACCCATTCCGTGTAACTACGTGAATATTTCGTCGTGCAGGATTACCGGGGTAAACAACAAGCTCTCTTTCGCTGCTTAATTACGGAAAAACCACAATGATTCGTCTAAATAATTTCCTTACGTGTCGAAGTAATATTATGTTGCAGTGATTTATTAAAAAAAAAAAAGAACAAACAAAAGTATACTTTAAGACACCTACCAATACCCAAATAATCCCAAATTGTTGTACTATCAATGTTGTCTTTGCATACGAGGGAGAAGTTTGCATTGATATTTAATCGAAGAAAAATCAGATTACAAAAATAGAGGACTATTCTCAAGCTTATCCTCCTAAAGATCAAATTAGAATTTTAAATTCTAATCTTCGATTGATAAATTTCTAATATAAATACAGATATCCCCGTTTGTCATGCTATAAAAGATCCATCATATGCGAGTTCGTGTCACTACGCTAAATCAGTATGCATCCGTTTGTGATGTCGGAAAAAAAGAATAAAGTGGGATAACGTAGTACCATTTTCATTCGATTAAAACGTTTCAGACACTGTGCAAAAAACGTAGAAACGTATAATGTAAATAAGACTTATACGTATTAAATAGCTTTCGATAATATGTGTTCTACTAACTGTATAATGTAATAATAAATACGAAATCCTGCGTATATTCGTTATAGCTACAATTAGCTACAATTCGATCCCGATTATCAATAAATTAAATATGTTAGTAAAGTTTTATCTATTAATTTAAATATCTCTATATATATATTACAATTAATTCAAATAACACTGGGATTCTTAAAAATATAATGGTACTTTTGTGCAATAAAGCCTCGCATGTATCCTCGATTTTTTTTTTCTCTTACTTCAATGATCAGTTAGCGTGTACCGCTAGCGTTTTTCTCAATCCCGATTAATATATCATTTGTACACTTAAGTGTATTCACTATGAAAGAAATTTACAAGTTGCCTTTATACAATTCCGCGATTCTAATTATATTAGACGTAATAGCCCTTGTTAGATCCAATTTAACAGATACACGTTCGGGACCCGATGCCCGACTCTGGACCTCGATTATTCCAAGAAAAACCGATGGCCACCTCTAGCTCAAACCATGATTAGATTTTTATCCCCTTAATATCGGTGATCAACTTTCAGCATAAGCGAGAAGGAAAGTCTAAAATACCAAAGCGATGCCCGAAAAATTACAGAAAATATACGGCCTACAGTTTTCTGTAATTTCGAAACATATAGAAACATATCAAAACGTCTGGATCGACACGGATATTCTCCGAGAAGAATAGCTTTCGCGTTTAAGATAAAATTATACGAATGGACGGGTCATAGTGTAAGAAGGAGAAGAAAACGCGAGCCTTGCCGTTTCCGTTATGAAACGGATTAAATAACGCCGATGACGAACAGCGAAACGAAACAATCTATCTACCAATCACTCTTTGATTACAGAGAGTTGACTGCGATGAAGTTTATCAGTAGCACATACTACTTATCTGTATCTATATGTGCAAACGCTTACCCATGTGCATGTGCGCATATTTTCTATGCACGCACAGCACATACAAGTATCCATAATGTCTTATTATCGTTCATGAATGATCCACTGTCACGGATTTAATCCGCCGGGCCTTTTACGATTCCGTCTATTTCTTTCTAGCAAGAACGACAAGTCCAAAGGATCCTTTTTGTTCGGCATCTTTTGTAATAGACTGATTAAAATGTTGTTCAATCTACTTCTCTGCTCTTCTCTCTAAAGGCGATCGATGTAACATTTATTAATTCAACATACTTAAATATGTAAATTAAATCGTTCAAGAACAACAGCAAAATCTGACCATAACTAACACAGATGAAATAATTTACCTGGGCATACGATGCAGCAGGTGTGGTGATAGATAAAATTTCGTTCGATCGTCGTCTACCCTTACTTGTAGAAGACTTTTGCTGATCCTTGCTGCTCGATTTTGAGCTCTCATTCGTCTCCGATTTATGATTAGCATCGGCGTCTTGATTACCAACTTTCTTTTTCTCTTTATTCATCTTACCTCCAATTTGAATTCCATCGAGACTGTGAGGCTACACCGTATTGAAAAATTTAGTTTCTGCTCTTATATATCTGTTCTGTTACTGTCACTTACAAACTTACCAAATATGTACGATAGTGCTTGATGCGTTGCGGAAAGGTTTCGAACGCATACGGTTTGGTGCAAACTTGATGTCTAGCTCTAGCAACTTTTGTGAACAATCGTGCCGCGCGGTCGACGCGGTACTCGCAAACGTAAGTGTGTTCTGGCGTAGAACCGACTGGTCGTCCTTTAATTAAAAAAAAGAAAAAACAATCATGTCTTACGGGCCTTGCGAAAATAATACTGATTTGCAAATTAATAAAGGATAAAGCGAGTAGTCACCTTTACAGTACGTATGGGGATCGAGGACCCAGCAACGTTCTGCAACCAAGTCGCATGGGACTGCCTCGTAAAGGGGCGCGCATACGACTTCGTTCTCATAAAACTTTCTAGTGGGTTCGTGATAGGTTTCGTGTGGCCTCAAGTAATGATGTCCAAATACAAATCTTTCGCCTCTGCCGAATCGAACGCAATGAGCATGTTAGTAACTAACGTAAAATTATAGCTTCCGATAAATGAAGAAAATTGTCAAAGTAATTTACTCGGTGTTCTTCCAAAGTCTTTCGATTCTGAAGATGTCCATCTGCTCGTAGTCAGGCTTCTGGATGGTTTTGTACGTATGCTTCTCGGGGGTGTCTCTCAACACGTAAACAGTGTCTCCTTGCCTAAGTTGTAAATCCCCGCGCAATAAAGTGACATAGTGCTTCTTACCCTCTTCTTCCTCGTCGCCTTCCAATGGAATTTCCAAGTCCACGGGACGTGGATAACATCTCTCGCACAAGTACGATTCCACGCTTGTATCGGCTTTCACGCAATCACAATGCTGCCATACAAGACATCGTTCGCATTGTATCATCAAACCTTCGTCCCTATCGCGACAATGGATGAAGAAATTATAGACGGAAACGACCAAGATGGATTATAAAAATTAAGTTAAAATTTTGATGTACCTATGCAGGCCACAAATACATCTAATAACATCCTCTTCGCCGGCAGTCGAGCCGCGAGGTGGTAAGAATCCTTGAGACGGTGGAGAGCCCATCGCCTCCGTTATCGCATCCACGAAATCGGGCTTACTTCCCAAGTACAACTTTCGTAGCCTGGCCGCGGCAATACCCATTTCGGAGGTTCTTCCAAAGAACCTCACATTATTATCGAAAAGCCGAATCATATCGTGATCGAAGTGTTCCGCTGTTTTATAATGGCCCGTGCCGATACATTGATCGATCGTTGTCAAATCTATCGGATCTGATATCTTTTCGTAATAATCCGGCACCTTTCTTTTCGATGGTAACGTTACGAATGGCGTACATAATAATTGCCCATTCTCATCGTTGGCAGTTGCAACAATACTGTATAAGTCCTTCAGCACCTGCAAGTTAACTGAGCATCTTAGAATCCACAATTATTTAATTATAATAGCAACAAAACGGACGAAGCGACCTCACCTTAGCCAACTTTGCGGTTTTATGCACTTCTGGATCATCTTGAGCTTGAGCTAGTCTTCGAGTTCTGACCGTGCGTGGATTTGTATTAGTTAACGCGGTTAATTGCGAGAAAAATGCATCTGATTGAATCTTAGCATCGCCCGGGCCCTTCTCTTTTACGGTGCCCGCATTACCGGACTTCACTTTACCGTTTTGCATTTGCACTTGATTTACCAGAGATTTAACCCGCCTAACTTTTTCCAAGTTTCTTAACAAGAAGCAATGATGTTGCTGCGCGAAGCACCGCTGTTGATGAGACATGGGCTTGAGTACCGGGGCATTAATCAAACTGGAATCGCCTACTTTTCGGGATTTGCAAATGCCTTTCGAATTCACAGACTGCACCGTATTCGATTTCCGGACATTCTTTCTTGGCCTGCCGACCGATCGTCTCTCTGTTGACTCTAATTGCGACGGAGCTGAAGCAATACTCTTCGCAACCCTTTGACTCTTTCCACCTATGAGAACGGTACGTAAGTGCAAGAAAACAAACGAAGGAAAAAATAATTGGAGTACGAGAGATTGTTCCATTACCGATCACGCCCCTGCAAGCACTGCTACCGCATCTACATTCTTGTCCCTCGGATGGATTGAAAAGCGCAAAGTTGTAATCGTACGTTAACTCCTCCCCTGGCTTGATATCTCTAGAAGCGAACAGTGCCATACGCGGGAGGCCGTGGACGCTCCACTTTTGCATCTCGCAATTAGGTTCGCAGGAATGATTTACGAATCTACCGTCGCCACCCATACGATGACCATCGATTACCAAACCTCCGTCAAGATGCAAGCAGTAGTGATGCGTATCGTTGGCGTATCTAGAGTACAACAAAATACCAAGAAATGGATGGCAATTCCCAATACATCCTGTTTCGTCAGTGCAAAAATATCATGCACGATCGAAACATACCTGGTCGCCATTCTCGCCTTGAATTCCCTCTCCGATACAACTTCCCCGACATATTCGAGGATAAAAACGCCCGACTTGATAGACTGCTGTGTCCTCACGCCCCAGCCTTTGTCCTCCGTCATGAATTTTTGTAAAGTCGGTGCCCACTCGTGTTTCTGGATCTTCTGATTTTCACACTTGTCACCACAGGGACAAAGCTGCGGAGAGCATTCGCTGAAAACCATGCGATTGATACAATCGTCCCCGCAACCGCTTTCGGGTTTGCATTCGCAGGCTTGCGCCTCGTATAAGGTGGTGGGTTTAACATCGTAATAGACGTTAGTGCGAATCTTTCTGTAACGATACAAAATGTTCATATATATGTTAATAAAGTGAAATTATTATACTCCACGCATCGTGTTTTGTCCTTCTCCTTACTTGTAATTCCACGATGGTACAGACTCCCTGCCGGGCAGCCTGGATTGCGTGTGCAACCACCACAAATCGTACGGCAACTGAAACGGCATTTTTCTTTGTCGCAAAAGCTTGCCGCACTGATACGTGGCGGACAATAATGCAGCGGACGCGGATTCATTAGCCTCGGATGGGATCTTGTTCTTCCCAGAGTTATTCTCCATCCCCGCTCGCATTTTCGCTTCAAAGTCTTTGCCACACTCCTGAAGGATACCACCCTGTAAGTAACGTTTCTTCCACCTGGATTGCTTTTTCCTACTGTGCACCGAATTCGACTGCTTTGCAGCTTCGTGACCGTCATTTAGAACATCGCTGCTAGGCAAGATATCGTTCTCCGTATCGTAGCCAGAGCTACGTAAACGCTTCATGTTCCTAGGAATTAAATTGCAAGGGCTCGAAGAACCTCTGCGCTTCTTTTGGTTGCAGTTAAACGGCCCAGAATGTTCCGTCTTGATATTTGTTTGGGAATTCGCGCGTTCAAGCTTCTTAAGGTTCTCTTCACTCAGCTCGGCGACACGTTGACTCGTGCTGACCCTCTCGAGGGTCTCCTCCAAAGGTGCATCCTCGTCGTATGGCCTAGAGTCCTGAATTTTCTCAAACTTGATGGGGCAGGTCTTGTTCGATGCGTTATCACTGTCCGTTTCAACGAGGTCTTTTCGAACTCTCAACTGCCCGGCACGAGGCTCGGAAAGTTCATCAGGACGAGTGCGATTATTCGATTCTGGCTTCGGTGAGTTTCTCTCTTCTTGTTTTGGATTTGGATCGATCTTCGACTGAACTTTCCGTTGCGTCAAATTGTTGTTGCCATGCTTAGCAGCAAGCTCGTCCGAAAGTATGGCCTGCATATCGGTGTTTAGCACAGTCGTTTTGCTGTCCATCGCTGTGTCTTCGACACCGTCCTTAGATGAATCTACAACCCTATCGACTGCACTACTTTCGCTAGCTAAAACTTTCGACGTGTCCGTGGATGTTTCGCTCGCATTCAGCGATCTCTTCTTCTTCTTCTTCAGCGTGGGAAATCCTGTACGATTGATGGCTTTCCGACGCCTAATTTTCTTTTTAGTTAATACCAATACAGCAGTGGAATTCAACGGGTTCGGAACATTCGAGGTCAAGCTGTTCTGCGCTGGTTTAACTTCGTTCTCGTCGAAGCTCTCCGTTGCATTAAAATCAGCTGCATCAACCTTTATATTCTTTTCCAATCGGTCCAGCGATAAATCTACCTTATCCGCCTTTAGCAATTTCTCTGCGGCTACCTTTTCGCTTCTACTGCTCTTTTCCCCACGATTTTTCACGCCTTTGGAATCGCTGGAACATTTTTCAGATTTCTCCGCTTTGCTCTCCGTTTTATCGGCCTTATCCATTTTCTCGATCTTCTCCAAAGCAATATGACCCTCGACGGGCAATTTCGTGACCGTGACTCGGAGATCTTTGACGATTTTCTTTTTACGACGAGGTTGCACCTCCACTTGACTCAAAGGCTTCTCCTCCAACAAGTCGGAAGACGATGCGCTCGCTTTACCCGGGCTTCCATTTTCGGCATCCCTATGCCTCTTCTTAGGGGTAACAGGCACGGCATCCTCTTGAAAGGATGACGCGGAACCGCCTCCGTACCTCGTTATCGTAGCCTCGATCGCTTCTTCTATGTGACTCTCGGTGGAATTCGCTTCGTTAACGGCCACGTCGTTGCCACTCGCGCTCGAGCTCTGAGAACTGTGAGGGCTGGACACATGGTAATGCCGTTTCTTCAACGGCAATCTCTGCTCGTTCGGATTCGAGTTTGCGTTCGCGTTCATGCTGTTCTTCGAATCCGTTCCCGACAGAATCTTCTCCTTCTTCAAGCGCCGCTTTAACTTTTGATCATCGCTCGCTGTGACGTCGCCCTTTCTTTTCTTCGTTAATTTCTTGACGCGAAAAATTTGGGGTAACTCGGAGTAGTTGGAGCTCGAATTGTTCCTACCTAAACTGCACGACCTCGAAAATTCCTCGATCAATTTCTCTAACTCCTGAACGAGACACGGGTGAATGCGTATGGGATTTTTAGGGGGTAAGAGTAATCGCCTTCGGTGCTTGTGATGATGATGCTTATGACAATGATTGTGTATAGGCTGCGTCGCCTTGTCGCATTTATTCGACTGATTCTCGACTTTTTCAGACTTCATTACCTCGCCGACGGGCAAAGACACCAGCGTCTGAACGCCAACCCCGTTCGTTTCGAAACCAGCACCTACCTTTTTAGTACTCTTGTTCTCCTTCAACACGCGTCGCGTAACCGGCGCGACGTTCTTCTTTAACGATGCCTGTCTCTTGGTCAAAGGGACAGTACTGCTTCTATTCTCTTTTAGACTTCTTTTACTTAAACTTACAACCTTCTTATCGCTGGCTGTTCGATCGCGAACCGAGTGTTTCTGTCGTCGCAACGGCGTTCCCTTGTTCCCTGGTCCAGGCTTGTCTTTCTTCATTTTCTTACACGCTCCTTCGTTGTACTGTACACCTTCCTTTCCGTACTTATTAGTAACAGCTCTGCTTAGGCACTTGACACGCGCTGGTGGACTCGCATTACTCCTCTTCCCAGTTACTTTGCTCTGTGTACATTGTTTAGAAACGTTACAGCTTCGTTTCTTTTGACAAATCGGCTTTTCCTTTAATCTCTTGTTCGACTCGGTTTCCTCTTCCTTGTCGCTACGAGACGAAGCTGCTTTCTGTTGCCCCATTTTCGCCTTGCCCCTCTTGTTGGACTCTTCTTTGACAACTTTCGCTGCCTCTGAACCGCTCTCCTTCTTTTCAACCTTTTCGTTTTTCCCAGCTTTCTCGGTCTTCTCGATCTTCTCTATTTTTTCCGCGATTTCCGGCTTCAATCTCGGCCTACCCGGTCCACGAGGTTGCGTGGAAACTGTTTTCGCCGGTCTGCCAGGTTTTCGCTTAGGCGGATACAAGACGCGATCTACGTTCACCGCTGGTTTAGTGACGACGGGTTGCACCGGGGATTGTGTCGGCGCTGGGGGACTTACAGGACTAACGGCCAAATGCAGCGGACTGTTGTCCACCGACTGAATTCCCGAATCCGGAGACACATTCGAGGCGCAAGGATACTCGGAATCGTTCATCTTTTTCCCTAACTTGTTCCGCCTCTTTCTCGGTTCCGATAGCAGAGCTGTCTTTTCGACAAACTGTTGCAATAAGGTAGAACTATACACAGGTACAGGATTCTGATCACCGTTTTCGCTCGTATCTGAATCAGCGCCGAGGGACATGCGTTCGATGGCTTTAGATACCAAACGACCGCTCTCCGAATCCTCGAATCCATCGAACGGGGCGTCTTCGTGTTCCTGATCCGGTAAAATAGCAGCCAAGTCTTCTTGATTGATCTCTTGAAGCGGTGGATGCTGCTGCGGCTGTTGCTGATGCTGCTGAGACTGCTGCGTCTGCTGTGGCTGTGAAGATAAACGGCCCTCCGACGAGTCGGAATCATCGCTGCTGCATTCAGACGACTAAATGCGACAGACACAAAATACAGACGCATGATAAATAAAAATTTAACCACTGCAATGGTATCCGACAGCAATCAATGTTCTTCCTCGATGATCCTAGAATATACCTAGAATAATTATTTGTAATTACCTTTCCTCCACTGCTCGTCTTCACTTTTTTCGCTGCACCTTTTCGATTTTTCTCGCACTTTACTTTTTCCAAATCCTCCTTTTTTGGTCCTTTCATACTGATCTTCAATTTAAGTGCTCCCTGCAACCCAATCACAAAATCTATTGAGTTAGCATTCAGTTTCCGAAGCACAAACTAAAACGATATCATTCCAACACCCTTACTGGTTCAAAATTTGTTTCTTGAATGGAAAACGTTTGCTCGCTATGCTCCGATGTACAATCCGAATTGGATCCAGTATCTTCTTCCTCGTCACCGCTACTCTCGTCGTCCGAGTCCGAATTTGAGTCCGAGTAAGAGCAACTACCCTCCGTACCACCAGAGCTTTCGTCGTCGGAATCGGAGTCTTCCTCTGAATC
This sequence comes from Holcopasites calliopsidis, assembly GCA_023838395.1. Classification (NCBI taxonomy): domain Eukaryota; kingdom Metazoa; phylum Arthropoda; class Insecta; order Hymenoptera; family Apidae; genus Holcopasites; species Holcopasites calliopsidis. The sequence goes on along the minus strand of JALHAQ010000012.1, from coordinate 2,437,804 downwards.
GACCGAATCTGTTCCTACGCGTGTACAAATTTTATGGGATGTAGCGTATTTTAACAGGAAAACCTACCACGAAAGGGTTACACAATCTGGTATGTCACAAGTGTATTTACCATTGGGTTCAGTGGTTGGGTCCCAACTACCACCACCTTTTATGGCATCCATATCAACGGTCGAGGGGAGCTCCCTTTCTTGCTCCCCATCGTTCTCTTCCCAATTCCAATTCTGCAGTTCTAATTCCGAAGGATGGTGAATAACGGCGCTCCATCCTGAATCACCAGACATTTTTCGGCTTATCTAACATCCAATAGTTTCGAGTAGAATATCATTCCTTATAATTTTGTTTGTTCGTTCAGTCCCTTCTTGATTATACAAAGCATATCTCGGATATGCTTTAACATTCAACCGTAGAGATCCTTAACGGTACTTCCATGCTCACTTGGTACTTTCTACCAACGATCCCTTCATCGTACGATAACAGCATACGATTATGCTTTGCTCGCACTGATCACACTGTAAGAACAGATACAACAGACCTTATTGTTTTGGAAAAGATACATTATTGTACATTTACATAACAAATATAAGAAATTGGACAGTCGATTGAAAGCTGGAAAAAGAAGAAGCGAGGGGAGTGGAGTTGTAGGATATCTTTCATTTTCTTTTTCTACAAACTAACACCAAAATTTCGATAATTCCAAAGCATTCCTCGAGAGCAGTACGTTTCACGATTCGAGGTCACTTAACTTTGGTCCTGAATCGTCGTTTCACACCCGTATTTCGCAGCGCGGGAGAATGCTTATCTATAACCCTTCTGCACGGAATTAGTATCGGATGGGAAATCAGGGCTATCGAAAACGCGTACGTCTACCTTTCTCTCGATATAGGTAACTGTTATCCTAAGAGTCGTTGCCGATCAACGACGATGTCATCGAAGAAATCCTGCTTGTTGATGCGCGCGTATTTCACCTATAGGTGCGTCACTACCGTGCACGATCAACTGTACTTGCACCAATGTACTTGCACCGCAACACGCGAGTGCATCGGATCACAAATTACAGCAGAAAGATGAAGATCTTCTCCGAAAAATATCAGTCTGTTTACATCGTAGATGAAGCACACAGAGTTCTCGAGAGTAACACCGACTTGGGGAGAGCGAGAACGAGAGACGGAGTGATTTCGAGGGAGAAACAGAGAAGGAGAGGTGGAGAGAGCGCGAGAATGAGCGTAACTGAGCACAGGAAAAGAACAAGAGGGGAGGGGGCGAGAGAGTGAAAGAGAAATAGAGAGATTGGGGGGTGAGAGTGGAAAGGGAGAGAAACGTTCCGGATCGTACAAGTCGAAAAAATAAAACAGGCAAGCACGTTATCGTCGAAATGACCGCCTAAAGCGGTAAAGAGTTCAGAAGCAGGGGGCAGGGGGGTACGCGTTCGATGACATACACGATATCCTGAGACCTCGTTCCTTCGCATCCCACGAGTAACGCAACCAAGACCCACGCGGTTCTGGATCGACGATTAACCGACAATATTCGCCAAGGTGCTCCAAACAGACAGCTGTTTCTGTTTCTCGGTCGATGCGCCAGGTGCGTCGGCGACACAACTCGTGGAAACTCCCGTGCATTCATGCAAAGCTGAGCACAACTCGAAATGAAGCGCCATCTGTTCAATATTACCATAACCCTGTCCTAGCGGTACATACAAAACTCGATCATGTACCGATCATTCTTTAAACAACATAAAAAGAGATCTATGGATACGATTAAAGATATTGAATGCTTCATTATACAGCATTAAACAATTACCTACATCCTCCTAATAATGTGACGAGTTCTTGTTTGCAGCAGCCTTGAAAAAACACGACACACTTCCTTGCACTGTACTAATCGTATTCGATAATCGATAATCAATACTTGAACGACTTGTAATGTTCTAATCGTATTTAGATCGATAACCTAACATCGATCATCGAATTTAAAATTGCATGATATCTATCGATTGGACATGATTCAAATTTTTGGAGCGACAATCCCGCTTGCGCCCAAAACCGAGGGGTTATACTTCGAAGAATGCATCGACTGGAAACAACAAAATTTCTCACCTTTTCAGAAAATAAAATCAGGCGTGCAGAGAAGTGAAGAGAAACGGCCGAGCATAGTAATTCCCGAGATTCGACTGTTGTTCCCTCTAGGTAGACGAGTACATCGAGACGAAGGGAGGTAGGAGTGTGGGTCTGGAGTCGGCAATATGGCTGACCAGATGTGCATAGGTAGGGTGTCGGGGTGGTGTTAGTGCTGTACGTTATTTATGTCGAACTACCGCAAATCCTGTCCGAATCTCGCGTGTTTTCATGGAATCGGTGATATACTGTGCAGAAGCAGGAATACGGCTTGCATGAAGGCATAGCATACGCTTCCGAGTGAAACAAACATGAAGTAAGTTCCACGTATACGATACAACATCGAGAAAGAGAGAGGGTCGAGCCGTGTCCAGTATATGGATTCGAGCACGACTTCCTTTTGTCTTCGGCTATTGTTTATGCCCTCAGGCCAGCGAGAAGCATCTTCAGTGGCCTGGAATTTTTTTATTGCTTTGCGGCACCGTCCTTTCCATTGTCCATCGATGCGGTGCATCGGTCCCTCTCGGCGTTCCAACTTCTCCGGAGAATTCGACTGGAAGTCGCACAGGGCAGGGCTTCCCTACGATTTTTTTTTATTGAATATTCCCAATCGTGCTAGTCCTTTCGCCCTTCTGGACAGCGTCTATGCGATTCGTGTCTTTCGCTCGTGCATTTCTCCGTTTTCGCCCTTACTCGCCGGGAGGTACCCGCGATACTTTTCCAAATAGTCGGACCTCGTGCCTTTCGACGCCTTTATATGCCATAAAAGCAAATGGAACTTCTACCTTTGCCCGTTCCCTGCCCTTCTTAACTTGAGATCCACGTTCGCAACTATCTGGATCATCCTCATCTACATCGGAGTCGGATAATGCACGAGCGTATACGCATCCGATAAGAAATAGTACTACTCGAAAATTTCGCCGAACGCATTTGTTTATATTAGACGAGAGATATACTGCACGCACGCGCGAATCTTACAATTTCACCCGCGAGCATACATTTTTTTCCTGCCTATTTTCGCGGTATTCCACCGTGGAATATTTCATATTTTATAAAAATTTCAGTGATAAACATTGCAACGTGCCGCAATCGCTGCGGACCGGTTCATTCAATACTTACTGATTCACGGAAAAAGATATCAATGAATTTGTTCGATAACACGTTTCGCATCGTTCCGTGAGTCACATTATGATTCACATCGTGTTTGAGGTAATTTGAATGTACCTACATCGATCGCCTATAAACGTGCGCTCGATAATTTGATGTTATATATTAATATTTTTATTCTAATTGAGCCGCAACAATGTTCATTACCACGGGAAAGAGTGGAGGGCTAAGAGAAAGGAAATAGTTTTAAAAGGGTTACAATGAAACATGATCCTGACAGGCTACTGATGCGAACTTCTGTTGCTCTACTTGTGCGAGTTACACGAAAGAATAACGTTACCTCTTATGTTACAAAGATTTCGAGGGACAACCACACACGCAGGCCACCCGCGTCAATGCTTTTCCTTACTGAAATTTTGGAAACGCGCTTATTTGCAGAAAAAAAGCGTGCTAAAGAACGCGGAAAAGATTCGAGAAGCATGCGTGTCACGGATATTACTCGGGCTCTTATCATCCAGCTCGGTCTTGTCTGATTGTACACCGAGCAAAGGAGGAAGTGGCCGTATCTTTTCGTATTGCGTTTCGTTCTGTTCTCGTTTCGCGAGCGATTCGTGCTGCTTTTAACACGGTCCGCGGATGGTGAAAGTAACACCGACCGTTTTACAAGAGAATCAACGACTTCTTTTTATTCGTAAGCTTGCACACGAAGGACCCCGTGAACATGATAAGGAGATACTCGAATTGCCACCGACCCCGGCAGATCCTTCAGCAAGAATATCGATCGTGGTAGTTTGCTCTTCGCTACGTTTCGATCAATCTTGTGCAAATAGATGCACGCTCTAACGGAATGCGTTAAACTCGATAAACTATAAAGAAACGTGACTTTTCTTTTGTGTTTCAGCGAAGTGAGCATATCGTCCGCTCGGGCGTCGGTAATGGTATATGACGACGTTAATAAAAAATGGGTACCGAGCGGCAGTTCCTCAGGACTTTCCAAAGTTCAATTGTACCATCACCAGGTGAACAATACGTTCCGCGTGGTGGGAAGAAAGTTACAGGATCACGAGATCGTCATCAACTGCGCGATCCTCAAGGGATTGAAATACAATCAAGCGACGGTCACGTTTCATCAATGGCGAGATAACAAGCAAGTATACGGTCTGAATTTCTCCAGTAAGGACGACGCCGACGCATTTGCAAGAGCGATGCTGCAAGCGCTCGATGTGAGTTTAAATAAAAAGAAGTTTGAAGAGGGAAGAGTGGTGTCAGCTACTCCGTATCCATAAGTCGTTGAGCTTCCACACGAATTATCGATACGTGTTGATCGCGTAATACCTGTTTAGTAACTATTCGATACTTAACGCAGGTGTTGAGCAACGGAAGTAACATATCGAGAAGTCTTGCACCAGCATCAGCTACACAGCAGCAACCCGTCTTTCAGCAGCAACAACCGGCCAATGCTCAATACGATGAAGATATGGGATACAGGTGAGTCTCCGCGTTCCATTGGCTCCTGAAACACAGAAAACGATCAGAGTTAAAAAGAAAGAAATAAAATACTTTATTGTCCAGAACCATGACAAGAGAAGATGTCGCGATAATCCAGGAACGCAGAATGTCTCAACAGAGTCAAGGTACGGCAACGAAGAGTGTGCGAATGAAATTTGTGAAATCGAAGAAACACCTTCAATTCGATTACTCTTTGCAGCGACCAATAGCCCGAATGCAATTTCTCCAAGCTGCCCTCCTCTCGCATCGCAACAACAACAGCAACCACCATCGCAACCACCACAGCAACCCCCTCAACAATCTGTTCAACAGCAGCAACCCCCGCAACCGCCCCAACCGCCGCCACAGCAGCACCAAGTCCAGCAGCCACAGCAGCAACAACCGATGCAGCAGCAATCCGGTCATCACAGAACTTCGTCGGCACCACCGGCTCCGCAGCCTCCGCAACCGAATATGATGCAGACGATGCAAGTTTCCGGTGGTATGCCCAACAGTGTAGGACAACTATCAAGCGGAGGTACGCCTCCGGTGCCACCTCCGCAGCCCCCAATGCCAGGAGCCGCTCCACCGTGCCCACCAGCGATGATGAATTTCAACGCGCCGGTACCACCGCCTCCGATGATGATGAACCAGTACGCGCAATCACCATCGTCGCAGGCGAACATGCAGAATCAGTCTCAAGCGCAATCGATCTACGGTAGCACCCAAGGAAATCAGTACGGTGTAGCATCGAGCAATAGTCAATACGCTACCACCGGCACCGTTGGACAAAGTCCGTGCCAGTATCCATCCGGAAATCAGAATAGTTTCTACGGTAACAACGGCCAAGTCACTAACGCGTATCCCAGCGGACCGGCGTCTGGACCGGTGAATCAGTACGGCGGCAGTGCTGGTAACACCGGTCTCGCTGGTGCCAGTGGAAGTCAGTACGGAAGTAATACTTCTATAGGGCAGTACGCGAGTAGCGGAACAGCGACGGCAAATCAGTACGTGGGCCAGACAAATCAGTCTCAGTTCGGTGTCGTATCTCAGGCACAGGCACAATACGGGGCGGGTCAGATGCAGACAGTTTCTGGCACCACGAATCCGTATGGGACCCCAGCGAACTCGGTGAATCAGTACAGCAGCCCTGGTGGCAGTAGCGGAGGTACCGGAGCTAGTTGCGGGGCTGGTGCTGCCAGCGGAAATCACGCACCCCCAGTTCCAAATCCTAACATTTATGCCCCCATTGGCAGTGCCGGTCCCCAACCACCCCCTATGGGACCGCTGGCTGGCCCAGCTGCACCACCCCCTCCTCCTCCCCCACCTGCACCGAAACTTAATCCTACGTCTGGATCTGGATCCAGCGGATCAGCTAACTCGGCTGCCAACAACGAACCACCCCTAGATTCTAATTCCTTGGCTGCTGCTATTCAAGCTACTCGCCTCAAGAAGAAACAGGTTTGTGCCGATCTTTTTTTCGGGTTCTGTATAGCGTTTCATTTGTTTCTACGGTCTTCTAATTTATTTGCCTGCAGTCGGCCCAGCAACCCGTAGAGAACAGTGGCTCGAGTACAAGTAGCAGCGGAAGCGGCGGAGGTAGTGGAAATTACGGTACTCTCGGAAGGGGTGGAGGTGGCGGTATGGCTTCCATGATGGACGAGATGGCCAAAACTTTGGCTCGTAGACGAGCTGCCGTGGAGAAAAAACAGCCCGAGCAACCACAGGTAGTTTTGCTTCTACCATGCATGTGTCCCCGATCCGATCTCGATATTAGTTCCATCGATTATTATTGGTTTTTCTTGTCAGGAGCCCGAAAGTTCGCCCGACAAGAAGTCGTGGGATAAAAGTAATTCGTCAAACAATAAATTTTCGAACGGGGCCGAATCACCAAAGTCTGTGCGCAAGAGGTTCGGCTCTGCTTCCGAGGACACTCTGTTGAAAGTGAACGGCGTAAACGACGGAGCTGTTCTCACGGCTCAAGAAATGGAAGCATTTAAGGCGGAGATCATCAAGGAAGTGCGCAAAGAATTCCAGAAGATGAAACAGGAGATTGTAGACGGTAAGAATGATTGCAGTCGATGCAAATCAAAACGAGGGTGCAGTCTTAAGTTTCTTCACGTCTTCCGTTTTTAATCTGTGTGCAGCCGTCAGAACGGAACTGAGCAGAAGATAAAGATGCGGCTAGGACCAGTTTGAAGTACTACGGGAATAAAGAGGGACACCACTGCTGTGTAGATCAGCCAAAATGATCATGGACGAGCCGTACACAAAGTTTTTTACTACTTGTTCGCGAAAGTGGAATGCAGTTATACCCCCATGTATATCAGACATGTTTGTGTGTAAGTACGTTATATCTAATCTAGTGTTCTAAGCGAGCCGTACCCTAGTGTTGCTTACTAAACGAATGGTAAGCGACGTCGACTTTGGATAAAATTTTACGAGTTCGATGCATGACACATCTCGAATCATCTACGTTCACATGCGTATTAATTTTCGGTGGTATCGTACAATTTTTCTTTGATCAATGGCAATTGCCGTGCCCATTATCCCAACAAGTATTACTATCCGTAGACAAATCGAGTAACATAATGCGGATCCCGCGCACGACTTTAGTTTTTATGTAAATATCACAGAATTCAATTTAGCGATAGACGCGTAAAAACCTTACAAAGAAAATCCTCTCTAGTCTAAGATACATGTTAAATTGAGATTACAATAACGTGCATTGAATTTTTGTTCGCGATCGTGATGCGACTACCGTTGACGATACAATTGATCATTTTATTCTGGTCCTCACCTCGAAATGCACGTTGCATTTATCTTTTTTTAGCAAACAATCTCATTTGGTTTTCCCTCGTACATACCACCGCTTCCATGTACATATTCGATTAACACGCACAGCTCGATACATTCCAAGAAAAAGAAATGTTTCGGTACCACAACGCACATAGAATACGCAAAGTAATCATCGATCGACTGCCGTACACAGTTTCGAATAATGAAGCATTCGATCGATCCTAATTACGTCGATACACAAACTAATCCGAATGTTAAATCAATTGACATCGATTTTATATTTACGCATCATTGATCGTTGTAAATTCAGAATTCGATGCATGAGAAGGCGATCGTATTTGCTACCGATATTGTATACTGCTCTCCGTTCTTATATTTTTTTATCGTCTCTCGTACGATTCTCACGAAAGTTGAGAAAATTAACGTTGCAGTTCATATATATTCTATGTATCTACAATATAGCCGTATATACGCTGATCTGTACCGGCTTATTGGCATTTATTGCATTTACCAAAAATATAAAAATTCGAGCAAGAACGCGAAAGTGTGATGAGTGCGAGCGTGATCGAGTGTGCGCGATAGATAGAGACGAAGGGAGGGACAGGTGAAAGAGCGAAGGCGGTTGCCGAGTGAGAAGAAAAAGAAAAAAAGAAAATAGTCGCGCCCATTTCTCGCAGCATGTATGCATCGTAGAACGAATATTTTATAACACGTTGCGATATCAGTCGTGTGATAATCGTGGATAATTCATCGCACCAGCATCTTCCTTTTCATTGCTCTTTTTTTCTTTTTCTCGTGCCTTTACTTAAGCGGAGATCTTGTAACGACTGATTACTGAATTAACGCACTAATTAAGAGCGCAACGGTAACGTTAAGTTCTATCAATTAAATTTTTAATCTCAATTTCTAGTCGTATAAGAAAAGTAATGATTACAAATTTTGTCCATCGTTCGGTCGTGTTCCATCGATGGAAATGCACAATTTTTCAACTTTTCTATCTGCATATATCGGCTTTGAAATTTTATCAATGATTTCGTTTCTACTCTACTTTTAAGCTTTCCACTTGTATAAATATTCTTGGGATCACGTTGCGTCGTTTTTTGAGAGCAACGACTCGAGTACGAAAAAAAAACTGGCTTTTAAACGATTGACAAATCGAGCGAAGCAGGTATGAAAATGCATGTATGGATGGAGGACTGCTTGTGTGTGAGTGTATGCATTAATTAAAAATTAAGGGAGAGGGAGAGATTCGATGGGAATCGTTTGGGCGCGGCAAAGGTACAAGATTAGCGATTAGAAGAGACAAATTGAATCGCACGGGGTACGAGAACAGCTAATCGAGAAAAGCGACTAGTATTAAATGCATTTATATTATATTTAACATATGTATATTTATATATACATATATTATACATGATTAATTTTAGTATGACGAGGATAAACGCGCGAGCATAAAGAGTGTTTGTTACGATTGAAATTATTTAAGAAACGCAAAAAAAAAATAGAGCATGGCGATAACGGATCGACGTTGCTTTCTGTGACACCGACGAGCCGAGTCGAGCGATATACCGAGTCCAGGGCCATTATAAACGGTGTGTGTATTGTAATTAATGTATCAGCAGCAAGAAAATACACGCATGATATGGAGAATTACGAGTGAAACGCTATTTTATGTATTAAGTGCGGCGTAATGGTAACGAGCGGTCGAAATACTTTTTTTTTTACTCACTATCCTCTCATCCAACCCGAGTTCGATAACGCGTTCGCAGCTTTTGCCGATCATTCTTTCTCTCCGAACAACGATTTCTACATGTTCGCATGTACGAATATACACGCGTACAGCGAGCGATACTTTAAGTCTACATACGCGATTCATTAACCGAGCGTCGAGCCTCGCCGCCGTTCCCCGTCGTTTTTTATATGCAAATCGACGTCGAGATACAGAGGAAAAAATAATCATTCGAGAACACAGGGCAATCAAAAGAATTACAATAAGCAGCGTGAAGCAGCAACCTCGATACGGAGCAGGGACGATGCAGTGAATACGAATACGACTACACGTTTTACGAAGGCGGTCGCATCATTCTGTGGCAATACAAACGGCGGATCTACTTAGGAGACACGCTGATATCGTCCCTGTCATGCAAATTGTCGAGGTTCACAAGACTTGTTTTAGCAACCACTAGTACGTGACGGCGAAAACGCATCCTAGACACATCGAAGTGAATCTCGACGAAACCGCGTACCGTATTTTAATAGTACTTTAAGTGACTGCGCGAGATCGAGGGAAATTTGTACGAAATACAATTAGCAGTGTTAGTACGAAGTTGGAAGGACAGATACCGAACACATACTGTTTCTTAAAACGTATCTTGAGAATATTTGTATGTAAATGAATGACGAAACAATAAAAAGTGTACGCCCAACTCTTTGCTGTAGCTTTCCTCTCCTTTGCAACGTTTGCGAGAAAATTGTTGGCCGATCCCGTGCCCACTTTATCCGATACTTTCTTCCGAGTTATTTACAGCATCGTGCGTCATTTTGCAAGCACGATCGCGACCCGGTTATCTACGAACCGTAAGTCCAGTAAATCCATGCGCTTAGCGAAAAGCGCGGCTCGCGATATCGCCTTCGGTTAATTGCATTCATTACAGGCGGTTGCATAGTAATTGCACGCTATTCAACTGTTTACTACTATAGCAACGATGCGTCATCCGTTCCACACATGACGTTAGGATCAAGGATCAGGGGGAGATCAGCCTCGATGGCAGTAAAACAGGGGGGCTAGGGATCTGGATAGGAGGGGAAAGGATGAATGACGCATAAAGCAGCAGGATAGCGCGAATCTGATGTGGCCGATCGCGGTCACGGTGTTTCCGTTCAATGCGATTACGATTACGCGTATGCAGGTAGAGCGACGCTATGTATAGCATTTCGTATCGTGGCTATGCCGTGGGTGCGACCTATGGGTGTTTCACGGTTCGCCGTGGATCGATAACGCGTGGAGGGTACCGAGAGAGCAGGGCGCGCGTCCGAATCGACCAAAGTAGTAGCACGGTAGCGGTTCACCGTGTCGTCTCGCCTTGCCGTCGAATCGTACCGAAACCGCGGGCATCTGGCGCCGGTTGTCTGGTTCGTCTAGCACGCTCTGCCGCTGGTTCGATCGACTGGGGCAACACGCGCAGCGGACTTCGACGCTCGCTGCGGAAGCCGACGAAAACGCACGAGCGACCGTGAAACTCGCTTCGAACTGGTCCCGCGGGAAAAACGAGGTCATCCTTCGTTGGTATCGCGTGGGACCGGTGACTGGAGGAAGCGTAAGAAACGAAAGTCGTAAGGGTAGCTGCGGTAAAACGTCGACGCGCTTGCGCCTGATGGTACACCGAGGACCACGCGTCGCAGTGGTCAGAGGTAAAGCCGAGGAGCGCGTTGCAGCGAGGTCTTGCACGCGGCTACGTGGCTCCAGGGAAGCGTATAGAAACCATCGGGGGAAAAATGGAAAAGTACGTGATACATACGATTGGAGATACGATTTACATAGCTTGAACGGTCGGGTGCGAGGGGATGCAAGGGCGGTGGTCCATGTGCGCGTACCCCCACGGTTCGGAGTAAAACGTAAACCACACCGCGTGCCTGGTCCTCGGTGAAACGTCAATTTGATTACTACTGTGTGCTTTAGCCTTGAACCGTTGTTTGCTTGTGCATATTAACTGCGTGATTCTTAAAGAGGAGGAGGAATTAAAGTTCGCGTTACGGAGGAGCAGTTTGGCGACGGGATACCGTTACTGCACTCCGTTGACGGCGATGCCGGTCGTCCGATCGATGGCCAGCGATGGACCGTGGTGAATTAGCTGTCTAGTCTCTAATCGGGTTGAGTAGTTACGTTTTACGCCGATAGTTTCACGTGTAAATCGCATGCAACAATTGACCCGCTGAATGGGAAATGAGCTGACACCGTGGCGTGAATCTAGAAACGAAGATATTTCACGGCTGATTACGAAAAAAGGTCTTTTTTTAACTACGTTGAGCTGTGTCGCAATCACCACGTCATCGGACCATTTCCTAATATCTTCTTACTCGAAGAATTCTTTCGTTGCTTAAGCATACTGAATCAGAGAAAATGTCAACGAAGGGTTTGTTTCGCATTTCAGAAGTCGTTATAGAAACGAAACACGAAGCTGTGCTAAAGATAACGAGTTTGCGTGAAAGAAGCAGCGAAGAAGAATCGCGCCGTTTGGTCGATCGGCGATCAAGCGACACGCGTTCACCGTATCTCAGGTGCACAACCGATGACTACGTCAGCTGATGATGCTACAAATAGGAGGTGACGTGATACGCGAATCGCAGATGACACGTACAATGACGGAGAATCGGTAAGAGAATGATAAACTATCGAGCCTTCAACGTGCCCCCAAGTACGCGGAGAAAAGAACGAGCTGTTGATAATACTTTATGCTTTATCTCGTTCTCAATATGCGCAACAGTTTAGCGACGTTCTTGGAGTGAAATCGGGAATCGCCTGTTAGTGGGTTACTCGTGTCGGCGAAAGACTGGTTACGAAAGTTAATGGGTAAACTATTAAGCGCGATGATCTCATGGGTGAAGGCTGGATACTTGCAATGAAATACGATTACTCTTGTCGGAGCGCGTTCATTGACCGATGGATCACTGTTGTTTCAGCGTCGGGGGGCGGCAATGAAATCGACCGTGCTCGTGGCTTTGCGGAAGGAGAAGAATCACGATTACAAATACGGTTATCGTCAAAAAGATTACACTACCGTTGTCCATATCACGATCGAAGCTTGGACTCCAGGTGTTTAGCGGAGAGATGATCTTTACCCGGCGTCGGGCTTAAATTTCTTGGAACACAGGTGTCGAGTTTGCGAGGTCGCGCGTTCGCCAAAGAAGGAGTGAACGAGAGAAAGAGTGGAGCGTGAAAGAGCACATCGCGGGACCGCGGAGCGATCCGAGGCGGGAAAGATCGACATCGATATGAACCAAGAAAAGTGAAACTGCTGTGAGACGACCGCGGGGCAAAATCAAAACGGAGGCAGTGCCGTAGTCCTGGGGGCCCAGGGTATACCCAGGCTCTATTAATAGCTTGTAATACGGTAGTAGTGGGGCGCTGTCCGCTAGCGGGTGAAAATAGAAAAGAATGTTTTTGGAATCCAATTGGACTTGGTTGGCCGAACGATGGGGTAATATGGCCGACTTGGCCGAGCGGGTGGACGATCTGATATGCAGTTTCGACTCGACTGGTGACACGACCATGGATACGTTATCGATGCTGATATTCGGCTGGATGTTGTTCGGGTTGGTGGTACTGTGTGTCGGCAAATACGTTTACAATCGGTTCGTCTTAAATGATCTCACTTCTGGGCCGATAGTTACCCCCAAGGACGGCCATATCGTTCACGGTGATAGCGTCGGTGTCGGTGGTGGTGCTGGTGTCGGTAGTGGCGGCAAATTGGTTTCTCTGGGCAAGCAAAAAGTATTCTCATCGGCTTCCGGATCCTCGGGGACCGGGGCGGGTAGCGGCGGCAGTGCCGGATCAGCCGCGACCATCAATCATCCGCCCGGCAGCGGTACCGTTGGGACAGCTTCCGGTAGCGGCTCTTCACCATCGGCTTACGTCCCACCGACGCCCCCTTTGCGCAAACGTCTCACGGCCAGGAAGACTTCCGGTGCTTTTATTAGCCCCGCGCGAAGTTCCAAGAGCTTGCATCTCCCGACCGCGACCGGTGCCGATCCCGAAGCGGTGCGCTGGGTCAACGAGATCATCGTTTGGCTCCACTCGGATCCGGCGGTTCTGGACGAGGTGTTGGCTGTTTGGGTCGCATCCCTCAATGACTTTACCGCCAACTCTGTCGACGAGGTGAGCCCCGATACTCGCAAGAAGCTATTGATTATATCGGTAGCAACGATAAAGCAACAAGTCCGCTTGGCTTGCCTATGCTACTCCCACGCGGGTTTCCGGACTATGTCAAGGAACCGTGCGGGAAGAAGCGTCGAGCCAAAAATGTTGCGGCGAAAGCGTATACAAGTTGGTCTGGAGGGAACTTTGAAATCTCTGCCGGATGTGAAACAGCAACCGGCGAGACTAGATAAGGCAACGCGACCTTCTCGTTGCGCGTGGGTGTTCACCGACTCGACACCCGTTTACGAGCTTCTTAGAGTCATTTATGAATTCCTAGCCGGAAGCTGCTATCTCATCTTCGTTTTTCAAAAAAGAAACTATATTCCTCGTTTTCTTGTTGGTCACAGCACGGAGTTGGAGTGGAATTCGTCCGTGTTTTACCGGAAACACATCCACCGAATCTCTCTAACATCTTTTGCGAGTGCGACTCCAAGGATGATGTGGTACGTGTTCCCTCGATTCCTTGCGACGTTCTACGAGTGGAAGGGCTTGTCTCTCGAACCTCGGCGTATCGTTTGTTCTGTTGCAGACGGTCACGTGCGATTGCGAGGCGACTCCTGCGTTGCAGTTGAAAGCGTTCCGCCGGAAAGCCGATAAACTAGACGTCAGCCACTATCGAGTAAACGTGAATCGTTTCCGCGCCCGATTAAACGTCATTTGCATCACCGAGAAACTGCTCCTCGACTTGAAATGCGACGGCTGGCCGGATGTTTGTACAATTTTGTATAATCCTTTTCTCATGCGTCCCTCCGCGTGATCCGTTAAGTACGTTCAACCCTTCTGTTTCATATGCGATAGGTGAAAGTTTCATTGGCCCAAGTAGGCACAATAAAGAAAGATCTGGACGAGAGCCAGTTGCAGGAAGTCGTAACGGAAATCGTAATAGGGGCGTTAAGGGGGACCAATGTTCATCTGAATTTATTCCAATATCCGAGCTGTCCACGATTATGGAGGGAATCGACGACAACGCAGCCCAGCTTCTCCATGCCTATGCATTACGACAACATGGTAAATCTATTTCGCATCGGACCAAACGTTGCTTATTGCTAACGTTTAGTAACAATTTTTTAGACTACGTCGAGCAGCTCGTTGCAAGCTTCCCGGCAACGAATTCACAATCAGAGTCCAACCCCGACGCAGAATCAATACGCAGGCGGTGAAAGGCGATTGCTCGTGAAAATTGTGAAGGCAACGGAATTAGGTGGCGAGCAAGGGGTCGTGGAACCCTACTGCGTCGTCGAACTGGACGAACCACCGCAAAAGAATCAAACTTCAATCAAGAAGGACACTCGAAACCCACTGTGGGACGAAGCATTCTTATTGTAAGTTCATTCACGCATGGCTGAATCATGGTGAAGATCTGACGATTGGCCGTGATTTACAGTGACGTGAACCGGAACACGTCGGAGGTGTTGCTGGAAATTTACGACCGCGTGAACAAATCTCAACGATTCCTGGGACTGGGAATTGTCGGGATCGACGAGCTCCTCGCGAATCCAAGCCAGAGGCAGATTATACCCCTTCAGAACCGACCCTACGAGGAAGAAGATATCACCGGCACCCTGACGGTCGAGGTACGTATGAGAGTAAAAAAAAAAAAAAAGAAACGGGGTGTAACTCGCGAGGGCTTGCAATGCTATCGCGTCGCGCTCTCTTTCTCTTTCTCCTTCTTCTCTCTTTTCCTATCTCTCTCTTTTCTCAGTTTCTATTCATCGAGGGTGCGGAGGTGCCTCAAATTGGGAACAAACCTTACAAGGTGAAGGAGACGATAAAGCCGGTGTCACCGACTCCTCGTACCTACACTCCGACAAATCTCATCAGCGACAATAGTCTAAATTACAACAATGGTAACAGCACACTTATCTTGTACGACTCTACCGTTCAATCCGATGGGGGTAATTACCAATTACTTATCTGAAAGGAATTGCGTTCATGTTCCACCAGTGTGAAAACATAGCGATGTACTCTCCGTTAGTATTTTATCTCCCCTCTAGGAATCATGCCGTGAGATTTATTCGCCCCCCGGTCTACGATCTCGTCGAAGTTTACAGTCCTTTTTAACACGATAGAATTTGACTTTCTCTTTGCAGCCGTAATATGTACCGCCATACCGTGTAGCAGATTCTACTTTCCACGTAGTGAATCGCATGAACTAGGTTTACACGTATGCATACGTGTATAGAACATATGTATCCCCCTTTTCCGCCCTTTGTTATTTAACGTTGGCTTCAGTGATCATCTAGCAGCAAAATACGAAACGGTTTTACGCTCACCTCTCGGTCAGAATTTCTTACGATCGACGATCCCTCAAAGTTATTTCGACTACCAGACAGGTGAACCTGGCAAAGCGCGATGACAACAAACGCGACGCTTGCATAATCGTGAACACGTTGCCAAACGCGAGAAATCATCTGGTAAACGAAATGACGGATGCTTGGTAGAATGACAGACGTAGAAAGTTGTCCATCGTCGAACGATTGTATCCTATCGGCGCCTGTACTATAAACGACGAAATGTAATTCGCAGATTTTCTTACGAACGGCAACGCGGTGGACTCGCCCTACAGAACTGGTCAGACGAATGGGAACAAAGGGACTCTGATCGTACACAGCCAGCAAAGGGTACGCTCAATGAATACGCAAGTTGAATGCGATTACAAGACCCGTGTAAATTTCGTCCCGCCACTAACACACCAATTAATTGTTACCTATTTTTGTTGTGCGTTTTCTTTTACAGCGGTCGGAGCGGCAGGTGCTTAAGGTAAGCCGTTGCTTGACGCCACAGCTTTGCCGCATTTTAAGACAATCCACCCTTCTCACACGCGTCTTCCAAGTAGTGTCCAAGTATGCTGAACACGTACAGATATATTACCTCCTCTTTGTACAGTCACTCTCTTTTTGCCGTTGTGTAATTCGTCGTTTCGTTTCCCCTTCCCTCTTTTCTTTCTTTTGCATTTGTCAAGCATTTAGAAAATCGAGCAACCTTCTGTTTCACGAGAACACTAATTACGGTCAGCTGAGTGGCGTGTTTTACTAATTCCCCAGGTCGCCTTAACGGATACCGGAAACTGGCAAGAGATTTCTCCGGAGGTAATTATACTCGTTGTTATGTTCTTCCTAAAGAGATCTCTATCCCGGAAAAGTGCACAAAGAATCTTGCGAATGAACAATCGCGACCATAACTATCTGCGTATAAACGTTTGGCTTTCTTCGTTTCAGCATGGAGGGAAAGATACTAGCGCAACCTCAGGACCAGAAAGTACTCCAAATTCTTCCAATTCCGAAGGTACCTTGTTCATGGCGCCTTACCTTACTAATGTTACGCACGCGAATCATAAACGACGACACGTTGTTCTTTTATAGAAAGGGGGAGGACGAGGAGAAAACGACGCGACTTCTTCGGAACGATAAAGAAACGACTGAGTCGATCGAAAACGAGGAGCAGGTCGGTGGGACCGGAAGGGGACATGAATCACGAGGATCCGCACTCCAGATCGATATCCGCGGATAGGGCGCGCGATCCTGGATCGGGTACGGTTGCGCGCGAGTACATTTTTTCCAGCTTCAGACCTCCCTGTGCGAACAATGTTAATCAACTTGCGAAACGCTGCTAACGTTACTATGTGCAAACGAGAGTCTCGCTTAAATTTTATAGCTCGTTTATCGATACCAGGAAGAGAAGAACAATCGAGGAGATCCAGCTTGAGCGAGGCGTCCGGTATAAGCGGAGCATCGACCAGAACTTACATTAACGAGGCATCCACTTTGGTTCTCGAGACCCTCGAGAATGGTATCAAAAAGTAAAGGATAATAATATTTCCCGATCAACATCCTTGCGGAGTTGCGAAGAATACTTGGCATACGTTTTCTGTTCTCCAGGCATTACCTAGTACCGTTGTCGCTGGCACAAAAGAGTAAATGGAGAAAGAAAGGCACGAAGCTCCACATATTCAACGACCACACTTTCATAGCGAAACACATGGCTGGGTAAGCTTTTCTGTCACACGCAAAGCTACGGGACTTTCAGGGTAGACAATCGAACGGTTGTATTGAAAATTGTTATTACAGCGGAACGGTATGCGAAGTGTGTAAAAGGACGCTTGCGCGAAGATTAGGGAAACAAGGATACGAGTGCAGAGACTGTCAAATGAGGTGCCATAAGCATTGCCATGTTAAAGTGGACACTACGTGTCCCACGTCAACGATCCAGAGCATCGAACTGTAAGTGACACGATTATTTGTCTCTCTCATTGGTATCGAATCGAATCCTTAAACGATCAGAAGAATAGAAGACAGTAGAGTAAGGAAACATATTTGCGGGATCATGAGCTAATCTATTTTTTTTTTTAATCCGATTGTCGCGTAAGGTCTCTACTGCCAGTGCTCAGTGAATAGGACGGGTAAGTTGTCGAGGGACTTTGCTGGTACAAACGAGCCTTGCGTATTGCAACTTGTAGCCGAGCATGAAAAATGAGTTTTCCTGCTCTTTAACGACTGCAGCCGATTCGACTTTACATGAATACAGTTGCCATTCGTTCAGATTATAGTAGTAGTGTCTTGCGACTATTGTGGAACGTACGCGCGGAGTCGAATGTCTTCCGCTTCTGCAGCTACTAATTCTTTCATCCGAGTTGCTCGTACATAGAGAGCAACGCTTCGTTGATCTTTCGCTCGTCTGTCTGCTCCTAACAAAGATTTTAATTGCCTGCCTGCGATACATTTAGAGCTATGCCAATAGTCGAAGTTGGTAGGGCGTCGCGTAAGGTTTCTCGCATTAATAACAATCTTTCGATTATTTGTAGGGCGCGCATAAAGTTTCCAAGAGAAGAACAACGAAGATCGAGCAGTCGCCTCTGCTGACCGTGTCTTGGATGATCAACGAAAGCATTCGTGCAATCTGAAGTTTCCTTTTTGAATAGTCGCACATTTGTTATGCGAACCACACTACTCTACGATACTGTGGACAGTGGCTGGTTAAACGAACTGCAACTTACGGTATACCTAACAATTGGCTTTTAACCACGAAGCGCTTTTGAAAGCCTTATCACCCTTCTGTTGTTCACTATCGTCACTATCGCATATTACGCTTTTTGAACTATACGAACGACCGCGAACGAGACATTGAACGCAAAATCGAATCAAACGAAACGAAAGAGAAGCGGGAGCGATAATTTTCCTCCTAGAAAGTTTTAGGCTGCGATAACAGCGGTAATAGGTAATGATACGTACTACCTCGACCAGCTGGAATCGATAATATATGAGACACACGTTGAAATACTTATCCATCCCTATTTATTCTACTTTATCCTTAATATAGATTCTATATAACAATAATCCCTTTTCAAGTATTCCAAAAAAATTTCTGCAATCAAAGGACGTCCAATTTTCTATGGAATATACAATTTTAGATAAGTATTACGTATCCCTCTGTTCTCTCTCTTTCCTTTGTTCATTTCGTTCACATGGGGGACGCGCGAAGTCGATGAATCGACGAAACCGACGATAGTGCCTCTGGACGCGAGACTTCATCGTGAATCATTCGAATATTGCATCTTCATCGTGTGGAAACAATACTTTCGACAATATCTTCGATCGCTGTACGGCGAATTCGATCGATCAAAATTGAACGCTTCAACTCGCGCACACTTGTGCCTGTGTATCGCGCGTAAAAGGAAAGGGTCGTAAATCTTCGAGCGATACACACTGTCGGCTAACAAATATTGCCATATTTATGATTACTATGGATTGATTATTACGACTATGACAATTATCATTATTATTGCTATTATTGTTGTTGTTGTTACCGATGGCATTGTTACGGCTGTTATACCTATTGCTAAGAACACTATAAATGGACTACACCTGGACTTTATACCGAAAATAGAAGAAGAAGAGACAGACACGAAGATTGTAACGATAATGATAATAATATTGTGTTACGTTGAGAGAAATGATACGTCAACATTATTGTCCCGCCACCTTTGAGAACTTCTCCCCCGTTCCCGTTTTCCTCCCCTTTCCGGTTTCTCTATTTTCGAATATTTAAAAATAGTTCGAACACTCAACGAAGGGGGGGCCGATTTAGAACGGGAAGAGATCCATTATTCGATCCCTTAAAAGATTAATTCCCTCACTCCTAATAATAGTTACAATGCGTCCGGTCGCAGTTCTAAAACTTTCCATCGACATCGTAATTAATTTTGACATTTACGACGAAGCCAACGGTGTGTCGCGTTTCATCGTCCGACAAACAGTTTGGATTGAAGTTTGCACAGCAGTGGGGGAGAAGCTTTGATAGTTGTAAAGGTGCAAGGTAGAAAGGGGTGGCGAAATATCGCGCGGATGACGTCCGTTTCGTCTAGATTCGGTCGGGTCCGAGGAGCGATTCAAAGTGGAACAACGCCGACCTAATTTGAGGTCGAAGCTCCAATTTTCGCCGCGTTCGCCGTGGCGGGGATCGACTGCGGGACGACGACGGTAGCTATGACGACGTGACGTACCAAGCACGTCATCGGAAAAGCGCAACGACCCGATCGTACGTTCTCTCCGTGAGGGTAGATCGGCGGCTGAATGAGGGTGGTGCAGCGCGGATTTTCGATCACCGCCCGTCCCGATTGATTCGGCGCGGTGCTTCGTTCTCACTGGAAAACGCCACTGCAACGCGACTAACGAGCTACTACCTCGTTTCTTTCTCGGTAATTTTCCCTGCCGCACGATACATGATTGACGGATGCTTTGATGAGGATAAAAAGACCGAAGGGCGAATGGATACGTAAGATAGAGTTACGTAAACCGATTGTACGCATAAAAGTGACGCGCAAAGCATGTATACCCAGGGTGTACGGAGTTGCGTACGGATGGTTGTGTGTATAAGGATGCCAACTTCGAAGGATAGAGGTATAAGCTTGCAAACCAGCTTTATTCGATCGCAAGCTCAGAATTAGGACGCGTTGTCGTCGACCTTCTCAATGACGTCGATGACGTCATTAGTTTGAAAGGAAAACTAGGGCAAACAGAGCGAGAAAAAGGGAGGATGCGTGGACCAGCGATCGTCGCCCTACCTACCATTCGCCTATAGGCGGTCTGCGATCTATCCATGCCTACAATTTCGTCAATAATTAATGTACCTCGGTATTGCGATCAAAGCTCGCAAATAGAAGAAAACACAGGTAAGGGAGAAGAAGTATCATCGACGGAGACAATTTTCGCGGAAACGACAGACTCGTGGATGCTGAGCAAAGGGTGGAACGCTTACGGTACCTGAAAAATCATGCGCCCAGGCAGCAGAGGGGTGTCGCGGGGACATAAACGCTTGAATGAACTATGGTATTTCATAGGGAAGACGCAGGCCGTGATGATCTGGGTCAAAGAAGGGTCGTGAATGGCGTCGCTTGCATCGAGTGACGTCACAGGGTGCAAACCCCTGCAAATGGGTCAGTCGTTGATTCTGTCACGGCCGTAGCTATAAATGGACCAGGGACGTCCTTCCACGTCTTTCTGCAAATCGTGTTCTGGTACAGACACATTGCATATGGATCGTTCAAAACGGCTCTCTATTTCCCGTTCCCGTAACCTTATTCTTTAGCAAAGGCCGGAACTGCGGCCTGCCGATGCTTCGAAAGCGAATACTTCATTCATTCGTATCCCCGTTTCTGAAGATCGCCTTTTTGGAAAAGCCTGTCCAAGTACCATGATTGCCGCGAGGTTCCCAGAGATATTGCGGGGGGGGGGGGGGGGGGGCAGTGGCGATTGTTTGAATGAAAAACGTTTATTTGAAACGTAAACTACAAGTAGTATCGACATAGGTAATACTTAATACAAAACATTCAGTCCTGAGAATTTGCTTTTCTTGCATTCTCGCGTCCACCTCGCGTAAAGGCGCAAAAAGCATTTTGCGCATCCGCGAATATACATACGAATTCGTGAAGATAATCGTTAGGCGTTTTACTATTTCCACGGAATCCGCAAGATATCGTACAGTACATTTATTTCACCGTGTGCCAATTGTGATGCAACGTAACGTGCATGTACCAGCACGGTAGATATTTACAAGGCACTAGAAAATCGCGTATACGTATCGCGGTTACGTTCGCCTTAACGTAAAGAAGAACTTTCGACGATAGTTTAAGAAAGACATTTCTTTTGTCACCGTCGACTCGATCCGATTCGATGCAACCGCTCGATCGATCGGTTCGCTTTTTGCCATCGGCATTCGCAAAATTGCTATTATCCCACTAGGCCTTGCGAAAAAAAAAGGGAGATCTCGTTCGTCGAATTCGCCCGCCTCGAACAGAGTTGGTTGCGTCGAATCGGATTAGCATTACCGTTCGTGAGTCGTGATATGTTTTAAGAGTACCTTAGCAAACAGGTAATTCTAATCTAGTAACTGGAGATAGATAACGCGACCGAACGTCACAACGGACGGTCAGCGATAAGGATCGCGAGCATTTCGTTTCTCTTGGTAAAAACTCTATCCATACGAAGCATGTTGATAGAAGAGGCCCGTGTATTGCGCGATCAGGACGCCTCCGCGTAATTGACTCGTATATCGCGAATAACCAATCCCGGTTTCGAGATGAAATAGTACCTATTCGCGGAACGGTATTTCGATAGAAGAGCATTAGGCGTGCGGTGCCTTGCCACGAGTTCGCCAAAAACGGTCCACGTGTAAGCAAGATCGTTTCAGGCGTTCGCGTCGGCAACGTACTTGATTCTTTTCTTCTATCTCGTATTTGCGATCGAAATGCGTCCAGAGTTATTCGTAGGCTATTGAAAGTCGCTCACGTGTAATGTAATAAGTGTTGCTAGTATACATAGTTTATCGTGTGTACTCTAACCATTTCTACAAAAGGGACATACATACACGTTTGCGTTCATTCTAAGTGATCTATCTGATTTAGGAGTAAGAGAGCAACAACTTAAATTGCGGTACGTCGCGGTGCTCCTCTACTTACTACGAACGCGACTTTCTCGCATTTCTCCCCTTCATTTATATTATTCTCGCGACACGTTCGACGAGACGCAATCGATTTTATCGAAAGGAAATCGCGTCGGAGGAAGGAGAACGTCGAATTCGGTTTACCAAATTTCGTCTGACTACAAGTGCTTACGATCGCAACTCTCTAATCTCGTATACACATTGCTCCACGCGTTTGGTCGAAGTTAAAAAGACGAACACAGCGGCAAAGGGATGGCCGCGGTTCGAAAAAGTGGAAGGTACGAAACTGAAGCGTTGAGTGTGAATCGTATGAATCGCGCGAATATACGTAGATCTCGATGAAAAATGTTCGAAGAGTGCAGAGTTCATTCGATTGTTAGTCCGATCCACGTAGAAACGATGACACAACGAAACGCGAAATACAATGTAATGAGAGAGAAAATCCGGCACGAAGTAGATCGTGGGGGGGTGTAAAAGTAGGTTCGTCTCGAATCGATTGGGCGATCGAAATCACTTTTTATCGGTAGAGTCCCACGGCGTCTTGGCAGGAACACGGCATCGCTAATTGTTGCGGAACGTTCCTCGGGACCCTCTGCGTCGGTAGACCGGAAAGGCCTCTCACGTAGGTGTACGACACTGGGCTGCGTAGAATTCTCTTTGGGCTCTTTTTCGCGTGCTTGTTTTCCTTGCCCTCCCATTTCGAAGATATCTTCAGGGTTTGAAGGGCTCTTCGAAGGGTGTCCGCGGTGGTGGATCTCTTCAGCGAATCGCTGTCGGTGCTGCTGTGAGCGTCCGACGGGCTCGAGGAGTAAGAGAGCGACTCGGAGTTCCTTGTGACACCCCTAACGTCTCCCGGGCTCCAAGAGCGAGACGATTTCGCGCGAACCCGCTCGAAGCTCCTTTGAACACCGGAGAGTCGTTCCTGAGAACGGGCTGGTCGTCCACGGAGCCGGTCTAAATAGCAATGGGTTCTTGGTGACCTGGTAGCGCGGCACAATCGCTCGCTGCTTCCGCGACGCGATAGTCTCTCCGCGCTTCCGGTACTGCCACCGCTGCTGCATCCACTGTCCGTGCTGCACTCGTCGTCCCCAAACTCCTGCTTCGACGATCCTTGCCCTTTGATCGGACCCATCCTCCGCTTCGTGTCACCTTTGTGGGTTTCCCGACGACGATCTTCCTCGGAATCAGTCAGCCTCGTTGTATCTTCCATCCCTGATGACGGACGAAGGCCGCCGATTCGATCGAAATCACGGACCAAAATCAACACTTTGCGGTTAGCCAGTTCGCAGTTTGCTCGTTCGACCCTCTGCTTTACGATTCACCAAAGTTTCGTTCAATTACGAATGGTCGTTGTTGAGAAAGCTTGTCTGTCATGCTTTTCGCGCATACGCGGAGAACCAGTTTTACAGCTCCTCCACCGGGTTCACACTTGAGCAATAACAACGGTATTGAATAGAATTCTTTTCGTTGTTCGCCGACTTTGTCTTTCACCTTTCAGCACCCCGTTTTACTTCTCCTTTAATAGCAGCTGGCGGACGATTGGAAACACGCGATATAAATGCTTCGATATTCGTCGAATGGGCTGCGTGTGTTTCGTTTGCCCTCGAGGGTAGACTGAGACTCGGATATTCGCGGTCTTCTCTTTTATACTGGCGCGGCTTCGCGGAGGGTGCGCGCATGTCCTTACCACCACGTGAGGGTTCCAATTGTATATGATAGAACGCGGCACCACGATGAACGCGACGAACGCGTCTCCGGATGTTGCGGATGAATGCAACACACCCGATCGCTGCGCACATTATCCCTAAGAACTTCAACTTTGCCCTTTGCTTCCATGATTGCAATCGCATACATATCGTAGACATTTACGACGGTTAGCTTGGTGAATCTAATTGTAAGTCGCTGGGAACCTCGGTTATTTAACTATACGTAGAACTCGTTCCCTTTTGAGTTCTTAATGACGTAACCGAAAAGATGCATCGAACCTATGTACTCCACGTCGGACGATCGATACGTCGAATGCACTCGACGAAACGAGTTCGTTAAATTTAGCAATGCCGCGATTTAACGGACGCTACCTGAGGGAAGACGACAGGGGAGGAAACGCGGTGCACAGGCAGCAGATAAGGGCAGGTAGAAGAGGACGGTAACGGGGACAGCAAAGATATTGCATCCCGTCTCAAAGCGGATAGGTCAGTGAACTCAGCGCGACGATCGATACAAAGGGTGGATGTACCATCCAGGCTGATCGCATCGTCGCTAGGGCTGAATGCAGCGATTATTAATTTTGCAGATACTTCTACGAAGAGGTAATTCCGAACAAATTCCCATAGATACGAGCGTATCGGGCACACTAAACGATACGGCGACCGCTTCCCGATACGATTGCGATGCAACGGGATCCGCTATCGTACTATCATCTGCAAGAATTCTATTATGGAATCCTTATCCCGACAGATACTTTCGTATATACCGCGATCACGACGGAGATAAATAATATATGCTTAGTGTTGGTCTTATTGCACTGACACGTGTCACGGTGCCAAGAATATTGTGACACGAAACACGTTGCTGTCTGCAAACGCAACGTGACGAGACATGTATTCGCCTAGCGATAATGGAACGAGCGAATCGCATCGACTCGGTCGACTTAATCGGAAAATTCGTCCACGGTGAGCCACCCCAAGCTGTGAATTAACACAAATTGGTAGTACCCACCCTTCCGCTAGACCAACGTGCTAGCGGGGACATTGCATTTACCTTTACGTAACAATCTGGTATTGTTACTGCCGACTGCATAATTGACTTGACGTTCGTGGAAATGAAATCTCCGACGATACCCGTCGGAGCTGCGTGTCTAAATATTATTCTTTAAATGCTGCCCTGCCAGACGATGAAAATCCGCGCCGAATTTTGATCGTAACAATACGTACTGCCTATGACGGTCCTTCAACCCTTTGAGGTACAGGCGCTTCAAAAAGGAGTACGTAAAAAATTCTCCTCGATCAAAGAAAGGCATTATTTAAAAAATGGCTACACTTAGAGTAGGCTATGTAGCTTTGTTAAACGAATAAAGTCAGGTAAAAGGAGCACGGGTGAAAAAGTTGCACTCATTTTTCACCTAGAAGTGCGCACTTCTGTTAATGTACGCGCACACATATTTATATGACATAAATGGGTGGAAATGATTACTGGAAGCGCGATCACGCCTACGTCTACCCTTACATAACTGGATTTATAGAGTAACAACGAACTTCGTAACGAGTTCTGCACGGTGGATACTCATTAACAAATAGGCAAATAATCGTTGAAACGTTAGATGCGTCGAGTCGACCAACGAAAGGAGAAAACACCTGCGTTTAAAGTTTTTATTGGTACCGAGTTTTAAAGAACATGACATTAACGGAGAATCGAAGCACAGACGGATACTTCGCAGAAAGAGTACAAACAGACGGTTGCGGATCTTTTTTTTTCGAGATGATCAAATGATTCGATCGATTGATTATTCGTTCGCTAGGTTCAGTCGTTTCATTAATCCTTGTTTATCGTTCTTTAGACGATGTAGCTCTTATAGACGTAAGGCAGAGAAGGTGCGTAACCGAGTGGAACGGATGCTGGGTAGCTCGAGTAGAGAAGGGGCGCACCGATGTTCGAGATTACGGCTGGTGCCAATGGGGCAGACAGCGGAGTTGCGATCAGGGCTGCGCCTCCTGGGGATGGTGCCGGTGCCGGAGCCGGAGCTGGTGCAGGGTTTGGCGACGGGGCCGCCAGTGCGACCGCCAAAAATCCGGCGAACAACAGCTGGATTGAAAAAATTGTATTAAAAGGACGTGCTTCTCACGCTTACTTCTCGTTGGTTCCTCCCTCTCGAAGTACTTTCGACTGTTCTCTCTCGTAATTCGTTCGGTTACACTCACCGTCTTGAACATGGTGAAACTTGGAACGGATGGTTGCACTAAGCAAAGCTCGAAGAATCGTACTCGAAATTGCCGGGGATCGTGCTTATATAGGGGAAACCGCGACAAAGATTCTCATACTTCCACGTACCCCTTCCTTTATCCCGACTCCCTTCATCTCATTCCCTTTTCCCATCCCCGGTGTTACACGGAGAGCAATAGCCGGTCTTCGAAGCGGGCCGTGAACGGGATGCTCGCTACCTTCTTGTTGGAAAGACGATTATTTGCAACCGGTCGACCAATCGACTACTTCCCCTTTAGCTCCAGACAAGTGTTTCCCAGCGTAGCGACCAATTACCGACGAATCGCGGGTTTCTTCAAGGTTGATACTTGCGTGGGACCAGGCGTGTCTATCCAAACCGTACTTGTGATTTCATCCTTTTTCAAATGTGTATCGCAAAAAACTTTTCCGCGCAAAGAGCAAACAGGTTTCCCCCCCCGTATCTTACCACCGAACCGTCCTTGCGACATTGAAAAATGATCCACGATGCACCAATTATTTCGCCAGATGCGGCGGTCCCCTCATTTGCCCGGGACAATTGTCAGCATAAACGGAGCAATTCTAAGATCATCTGCATTCAGGATCCATAGAACGGAATAAATTAAGATACAATTAGGAAGTAGAATCAGTGCGTGCGATGGCCTTTATGCTTGAGACACAAGGCACACCCATTAAAGGGGAGACGGCGCCTCCCGATTTCTACCCGGCGAACTTGAACTTGAGAAAAAAGCGTTCTCTTTGCCTTCATCTTGCGCGGCCTCGTACCAAGCGAGAAAAAGACGGAGAGCGTGAAACACGAGGATGGAGAAGGGGATGCAAATGACCGGAGCCAACGAGTGAGAAGTATTGTAGGAAACCAATCGAAATCAAATCATAGGACGACGGAAAAATATTATACATAGACAAAAAAAGAACATCGCCTGTACAAGGATTTCTTCAGCAAACTAAATACGGGACGCCGATAAAAAAGAATGTAATGAAGTCAAATTGCCCGGCTGGCTGATCGATAGATACGGAGAAGGACAAAGACCACATCGACAACGATGAAAAACTAGATGAAAGTAATTGCAGATAGACCGAGTGGGAAGCGAAACGATCCGCGTAATCAGTTGTCCGGCGTTATAACCTTGTTAGGCGTTGCAACCGGACAGGCACATAGACGGGGGATTATATAATTGTTGGACATGGTTGGTTACGTAATTTCACGATACTCTTGAAAATGACCACCCTGTACTTCTCTCTCGATCAAGGTTATCGAAATCGACCGATTAAACGATAGTGAGTGGCGGCCACATAATGCTGGCCGTTTGAAAATACACACTAGGAGGACGAGGAGGAGCCTCGGCGAAGGAGGGCAGGAAAACGCGGCACTTCGCGCTTAGCATTTCAATGCCAAGCGACGAAATTGATACGAAGGTGACTATACCGGGGAGGCCAGGACTTTCGCAAGCCGCGCATCCACTTTTCGTAAGTCAGCTGGCCCAAGAGCGGTGGACATTGGTATAAAGTGTGGACGCATCGACGGTTCTTCACTCATCGCTGCAAAGCCGAACCAATAACAAGTTCAACATGATCAAGATCGCGGTAAGTGGTAGCAATCGGCGATACTCGGGGGCTTCGCTCGCACATTCGCAGCGTGCTTCTAGTTTTACAATGAAAATGTCTAACGTTTGTTGTCTATGCGTAGTGCATCGTTATCCTTATGGCCGCTGTGGCCTCCGCTGGAGTACTCCACTCGGCTCCTCTAGTTGCTGCCCCAACGGCGATAGCTGCGGTTCCAGCACCCATCGTGACTGCTAGAAGCAGCCAAGTCATCGCCAGGAACTACAACACCCTGGCCGCCGCACCACTCGCCTACACCGCGGCGATACCTGCAGCTGTACATGCAGTACCAGCAGCCGCACCATTTACTCTGGCTGCAGCCGCACCTGCACCCCTGCCATACGCCGCATACGCCTACGCTCACCCACTATGATTACTCTGATTCGATTTCCTAGCCGGACAATTATTCTTTAAATTCCTCCTTTCATGCAATAAACCACAAATTCGTACAACAAACAAGCAATCGTTCTTTTCACATTTTTATTCGCCACGAATCCTGAATCCTGCATCCTGATAATAACTTCGTTATCACCATCGAGCGACCAGCTAAAATTGAGTGGCCGTGCTTAGTAATACAGTCCATAACGGAACGATACTATTAAATCAATCACAATATAGATTCATTCTATGATAAGAAATTTCTATACAAATAGCGAACTAAACGTGCAACAAGAAGTCTGCTCGTTCATAACCGAGTCATAATTATCCGCACGGACCACAGAATACCTGTCAGGACATGTGCATCATCAGTACCATTGTGCGAAGGAGACAGTGATACATCGAAGAATATTGCGCTATAGTTATAATTGATACTGAGAATTGTACTAGTCACAACAACGGTCCCTAAAATCGCCAAAGTAATTTCTTATCCTGGATGTATACCTTTATTTGTTCTAGAATCAAATAATCGTCTTCATTTAATACGCGCTGTAATTTCGTCACGCGCACTCCTTGAAAAATTTGCTTCATTGAAGAACTAGCGAGATAACAAGAATTCCATGCGTTTAATTCACTTCATGAACAAATTTCATTTCCCTTAGATGACGTATCATAGATAGAAGGTACGATAAAGTCGGAGTATTGCATGATGGGTCGAGTGCCGTCTTTGATACGATATTACGTATCGACGAAACAAGGGAAAGTGTCTTACAAAAGAAGACCAACTTTAGCGAGCAAGCCGACGACAATTTCTGTTGAAAATTCGAGTCACGTTCGACGAACGATCTTCGAAACTTGCGATGTCCCAATCATCGGTGTAGACGCAGAACGCACAGTCGCGTTTCGTATTTAGAGCGTGCATGAGCCGCACCCGAATATATAACACTAGTTGAAATTAAACAACAAACGACATGTCTTCATGATGCTTTCTTCAATTACAGAATCATGCAAATCACAAAGATACAATTGAAACTATGAGTTTAAGAAGAACGGAGATTTCCGAGCTCACGTTCTCTGGGAGGGCAAAGCGACAGACTCGCGTTTTAGAATGAAATAGTTAATTCACTACAGGACTATCACTTCTGTACAACATGTTCGGGACAAAGTAATAGGGACACTGTTGCGAAAAAAGGACGTTCGAAGGCAGCATAGCCGCGGCGCGGGGCACCGCGACGTCGCGCCACGCAACACCTTCAAGAACCATGAGATTGTATTTAGAAAAAGTGTGAAGACAAAAAGAAGGTTAGATTTGGCCATAGGGACAGGTAGTTGTCGGTAATAGAAGGCGTGGCCTAAAATGAACAAAGGTAATCCGGTATGCAGAAGCGTGCTTCTTCGCGTCGTATTGCGAATCAGTGTTACGAATATCTTCGTAGTGGGAGAATATCCCGGACGAAACTGAGTATAAAAGAGCTCTAGCTAATCCAATTGACAGTACAGTTCTTCTTCGCATTCCACTCGAACCACTTTCGAGATCCCCACAAGCAAAATGTTTGCCAAATTCTTGGTAAGTTCACCGAGAAACAGGCGCGACAGGGGCTTCCTGGGGCGGGCAACTTGTACGGGACGACTCGATTCGTCTGGCGCACGTTGGCTAAGCTTATCGTGCCGTCCAGGAAGAAAATTGATAGTGCCAATTAAACAGTGACATTTTGTTTCTTTGTTAAAGGTCGTCTTTGCCGGTTTGGTTGCCGCTTGCTCGGCTGGTTTGATAGCCCCAGTTCCTGCGGCGGTTCCGGCGGCTTACGCAGCACCGATTCCAGCGGCGTACGCGGCATCGGTTCCAGCGGCTTTGACCGTCGGTACCTATGCGAGCAGCTACAACGCGCATGCAGTTAATCACGCATTCGCTGCCCCGTACATCGCCAGCCCCGTGATCGCCCACGCTGCTCCAGCTCCACTCGCTTACGCCAGCTTGCCCGCCGCGGCATACGTCGCCGGCAGACGTTGAGAACTGTATCTGCTCCCTTCGCCGTTCGAGGACAGTGGTTGAACATCCGGTTGCGCTGAAACGCAACGACCATCTCAACCATGAGACAACTGCCCGACCTTCGATGCTACCATCGCACCACTGGCCAACCAGATCCTGGACCTCAGTCAATGCCATTGATGTCGAGTATAAATGGACACCAACGACGTTGCAGGATGTTTCCGCCACGTGTCCTCGTCGTTTCTTCCTCTTTTTATTGAACAACTAAAATCCCGCTCGCTCAACATTTCGGAAAAAAACAACGAATAAAATAGAGTTTTATCCTTCGAAATAATTTCTTATTATTTATCTGCTACTGCACACCCCTTTCCATCTGCCTAACGTAATTGTCGAGTAGCCGATTCTCTCGATCTTTCTCGTTAAAGAAATGAAAATTTTCCAATCACTCTTTCATACAATACATGTATAGGAGGGGGAGATGCAGCCAGGAAGACGGAACCTGAAGTTGGCAAGACGAATGCTCGAAAACAAAAGATCCAGAGCAACCGAAAAACAAACGACGACTCGTTGATTACTGTTGCCGAGTTCGAGCTTTTCCATGTTCGTACGTGTGCTCAGACAAACTCGCCGCTTCAGAGTAATTTCTCGTGTATATTATAGAGGACAAAATCTATAAGATAGTGAATACAGAGAACAGTGCTCTACCTCTGTAGGAAAGCAGATTGGTGTAATAAGAGTTGTATAGAAAGTGACGCGACGATCGAAAACCGGATACGAAAGGTAAAAGAAAGAGGAGCCCTGAACAATGCGTGAAATCGCTCATCTCCAAGCTGGTCAATGCGGCAATCAAATAGGAGCTAAGGTATTAATTACGTAGAAAGCGGGTCTTTTTTTGTCGTATCTCGTTTCAACAAGAATTTCGATTACGCGTTTCTCACAGTTTTGGGAAGTAATCTCCGACGAGCACGGCATAGATCCCACCGGCACCTATCACGGCGACTCCGATCTTCAACTGGAACGCATAAACGTTTATTACAATGAAGCGTCGGGAGGAAAGTACGTTCCTAGGGCGATCCTGGTCGACCTCGAGCCTGGAACCATGGACGCCGTACGCTCTGGACCGTTCGGTCAAATATTTCGACCCGACAATTTCGTTTTCGGACAGAGCGGGGCTGGAAACAATTGGGCCAAAGGGCACTACACCGAAGGTGCCGAACTCGTCGACTCCGTTCTCGACGTCGTGCGAAAGGAAGCCGAGAGTTGCGACTGCCTGCAAGGTTTTCAGTTAACTCATTCCCTGGGTGGAGGAACAGGGGCCGGGATGGGAACGTTGCTTATTTCGAAGATTCGAGAAGAGTATCCGGACAGAATTATGATGACTTTTAGCGTGGTACCGTCACCGAAGGTAACCCTTCCTCCTCATTCCTTTCTCTGCTTCACGTAAAAAACCAGCCGGAATTATTAACTTTGTGTATGCGCAGGTATCGGACACCGTGGTCGAACCATATAACTGCACCCTGTCTGTGCACCAGTTGGTAGAGAATACGGACGAATCGTATTGCATCGACAACGAAGCCCTTTACGACATTTGCTTTCGTACCTTAAAATTAACTACACCGACCTACGGTGACCTAAATCATTTGGTGAGCGCAACGTTAAGCGGAGTAACAACGTGCTTGAGATTTCCAGGACAATTGAATGCTGACTTGCGGAAACTCGCTGTAAATATGGTACCCTTTCCGCGATTGCACTTCTTTATCCCCGGTTTCGCTCCTCTGACGTCCAGGTATGGTATCGCGAAACGAGACCATCGTCGCTAATTAATTATTCGTCAAGAGTCTGTCATTTTACGATGTACGATTCTGTTCGAAACAGAGGCTCGCAGCAGTACAGAGCTCTCACCGTACCGGAGCTCACGCAACAAATGTTTGACGCAAAGAATATGATGGCGGCGTGCGATCCTCGCCACGGCCGCTACTTGACCGTAGCAGCCGTTTTCCGAGGTAGGATGTCGATGAAAGAGGTAGACGAACAAATGCTCAATATTCAGAATAAAAACAGTAGTTACTTCGTCGAGTGGATACCCAGTAACGTTAAAACCGCCGTCTGCGATATTCCTCCGCGTGGTCTGAAAATGTCAGCCACGTTTATCGGCAACTCCACGGCAATTCAGGTAAATCCGCACGCGTGACTATTTCAGAGGAAAGTAAAATGATCGTCTGTACCTATAAACCTTTGCCCCGATCGATTTAGGAATTGTTCAAGAGAGTGTCCGAACAGTTCACCGCGATGTTCAGGCGGAAGGCTTTCTTGCATTGGTACACAGGAGAAGGCATGGACGAAATGGAGTTCACCGAGGCTGAGAGTAATATGAACGACTTGGTTTCCGAATACCAGCAGTACCAGGAGGCCACCGCCGAGGAGGAGGGCGAGTTCGACGAGGAAGAAGAGGGCGAGGGTGAAAATCCCTGAGATTGATTTAGCCACTCGAAAAATATATATAGTACAAATTTCGTTCCTTACAAAAATGTGCATGTATCACGCAGGCTCGTATTGTGTTTAAAATAGATTTCATTCTGTCCTACGCGTTCAGCCCTTTCACCACGTCCTTGTCCTCTCTGAGTGCTCATATATTTCTCAAGACAACGTTACTGTATTCTTAATAGCATATTATCTTACGTTTCTTCAATACACTATGTAAAACACTTTTTCCTTAGTAAGTTCTTTTGCCCAATCATCAATCGACTCTTAGCAATCGTTAGAATCGAAACGCGTACCTCCATCAAACCCGTTTCCCTTCATTATGATCGAAAGAAGTTTCCCACGAGTCTGAACACATTTGCATGTACTTGCTCGCTAGTGAACGCTGTTGCTGCATCAGCGGGGAGCGCGTACGTCGAAGCTTTAATAATTGTCCATTTATTATTGCGCGTCAAGCGAAAGAATGAAAAGATAGCATTGTCATTGGCATCGTTGCACACGGGACGGTTGTTGATTCTTCCACGAGTTGTAGCGTTCTACATTCGATCGGTCGAGGTCCCTCGAAGATTACTAAATATTCGCGGTTGGCAAGACACGAACGGACACAGCATCGCAGATATTCTTCATCGCAACGTTCAAGACCCGGTTTTCAAGTTATTTATCGCGTCCATTCATCTTCTCGGTTCTTTCGTTCGCCATCCCTTCCTCTCGAATCTCGCATCCCTCTTCGTTTCATTTTTATGCCTCGCTCTTTCCTTCGCCGATTATCTAAATTACGTTACGTCGACGTGTCCTTATTGAATATAGCACGAATATGTAATGCAAAGTAGCCGGAATAAGTTCAACCGCCAGACCGTTGTGGCGAAATTATGGAAATGAAATGAACCGCGAACGACCGTAATGAGAGCGCAAGGTACTGCAACGACAGCCATCAACCCTGATGCAACAGCGAACCCCTACCATTCTTCGAGCGGACGATAATTGCAAGTGACAAACCATCGCGACGGGCGCGATCACTATTATAGCGTGCCACCCTCTTCTAATAGAGTTGATTAATATACTCGGAGAATCCAAAACCCGCGGGGGGCCGAAGCTTATCGGACTTGATCGTTGCTGAGCTCGGTACTATCGGCAATCTCGTACCGTCATTGTATCGATCGACCTCGATCGATCGTTCTTGACAATCAAAGAAGAATCCACAGAAAAAATAACAATGAAAAAATACATGCGTGGAGGACGAGCTTTATTGAAGAACGTTCACCAATATGACGAGCGGTATTTACGAAATATCTACGGCCTTGCTACGAAATATCCGGGCAGACGTGAACAACGGACGGGAGGACAATCCGGAGAGAAGCGAGGGAAAGGAGACGAGATTTGGACGAGGTGGACCGGTTTCCGGAAAGACCAAGCGCCACATGAATTACGATAACAAGTGCGTGGTCTTGCGCGAAATCAAGTTGGCCGTATGGTTTCGCAAACGGTGTCACAACAGACCCGTGTCTTTCGTCGCTGACCCGATGGGCGACCTCCCCGAACGAGGCGCTTCGGTATGCGTCGCGGAGTGGGCGTTAAAACACGGCTTACTAATTGTTACTCAATCGTATCGCGGCTCGATGTAAACATGCGATATAACGTAACGTTACCGGTATCGGTATTAACTTTGACGAGTACAGGTGCGTTACGTTAGGGTGGAAATAGAGACCGGATTACGGGATGGGATTCGCGTTTATTAATTAGCGAACGGTCGGTTAACTAACTGTCGTTATCTCGAAATAGTAGCGGTGTTCGCCCGTTATAGACACCGTCGATGGATCTCTATAATCGACAGATCCACTCACTCATTTTTGCGCGAATTAATTCCTCGGGATTGGTCGAAACGGATCGCGATGGATTCGTGGACCGGCGAGCAACGAGGTATCGGTCGATATAGGGTCAATGGTATCGGCAATGACCGAAGTGTAAAAAAAGCGACGGCGGGGTCTTTCGAGTACGTTGCACGCGGATTCAGAGAGATATAGTCCTTGACAATGTTCCCTCCACACGCGTATCGAAAAGAAACGCGAAAAGACCCTGACTGCCGTCTGCCAACGAAGGTAGTGGGACGTGGTAGGATAGTCGCGTTTCAGGACGAGTCGGGTTGAATCGTAAGGAATGGAGTGTGTAATCGAGGTACGCATTCTGGTGGGAGAGGTCAGCTTCGCGGAATAAAAGGGCAGCGAGTTGAGCGGTCAAACATCATTCTGCTCTCAGCAATCTCAGCTGATAAAGCACGATCCGTCTAACAGTTTACGTCGAGTAACGACTCAACCACCGTCTACAACCATGTACAAATTCGTGGCTTTGTTCGCCCTCTTCGCCTGCGCTTTGGCCGCCCCGGCACCGGAACCAGGCTTCCTGGCCCCGGCTATCCACGCTGCGCCGTACGTCGCTGCGGCCCCGGTCGCGGTGGCACACACCGTTCCCGTCGCCACAAGCTACGCCAACACCTACAAAGTCTCTGTCAAGAGCCCAGTAATCGCTGCTACTCCTTACATTGCTGCCCCTGTGGCCACCGCTGCCGTAGTCAAGACTGCTGCACCGATCGTTGCTGCCGCTCCGGCTGCGACCGTCTACGCTGCCCACGCCCCGCTCGTTGCTGGAATTACATACTAATCGACGATGCACCCACCGATCAACTGGTCCACATCTTCCGAAGTTCTAGTCGACCATGTTCTCCGTGAACACGTCGTATTCCGAAACCGTTCCATCTAGCATCCGACACGAGTCGAGTATCGACGCTGTTGTCTAATCATCATCAATAAATATTGCTAACATTCAATTCGAAGATGCGCGTTGTTCTTTTCATTTTCTCTTGACGCTACTGCACCCCAGCGTCCCACGTTTTCCTATCCTTCATGTCCTCCCCCACAAGATTTTTGCGCTGTACGAACAGTATTCAATGACCCTTGCATGCCTGCTCGTATATCTAAAGAAAATTTCAAGACCTTCATAGCGACAGATTGATTTGAGTATGAAATTCGATGAACCGCAGAATGTGTAATTAAAAAATACAGATAGAATCTAAATTCCTTGAGAGATTCAACAAGCTTCCCCTACAGAGAACCTGCCGTCCTCGAGTACAGGCACGAGTAAAGTAGCCAGATCGTCCTGTGAACCGGTTACAATCACGAAGCTAATTTTTGTTGTCCAAGCAGGCACGCCCTTATCCCTTCTTCTCCGGGGGTAAACGAGTGGAAACCTTACGCTTACGCTTATTCGCAAAATCTGGTTTGGAAGGTTTTTCAACCGACGATAAGTGAATACGGAGAAAAATTCGAAATTTTCTCTGGTGATACTCCTTAAAAGAAAAATGCCTGCCCTTAGAGAACTCGGTGTACAGGAGTCGGAACATGCAATGCATTGGTCGACCGTAGACTGGTAACCGCAGAAGACAATTTTCACTGGACTTCCATGACAATACATTACATCACAGGCTTTCGTTCATTTGTGCCGATCAATCGACAGTGCACAATAAATCGAGATTTTCTATTATATAAACACGATAATACTCATTATCGCCGACCTTACATTTCAGTAATTATGCCTTAACAATTCTATACTTCGCCACCCTTTCGAAAAGATTTCGTTGGGATAAAATTAGACGTTACGCGAACCACGTCTCTCACGAACCAAATTCTTTGTCGAGACGAACGATTAGATATCCTGGAAAGGGTCTTCCACGTTCCCTAGAATTTTTTATGCGCGCCGGCTCAAGGTGGAACGAGGGTACAGGATAAGTCCCGCCCCCCGAAGTCAAAGAGGAATGCAACGATGTGCAGAAACTTGCAGTCCCTACTTGCAAACATGGACGGGTTTCCTTTTTACGACACCCTTGGTTCTCTATAAGTACGAGAGGTTCGAGGCGATCCTCGACCAGAAATAAAGGAGCATCTCGTGGTGTGCGCAGAGGAAGCTTGGCCTCATCATGTTTACATTCGTGAGTAGATCCGTCTGGATGCACTTCTATTTTCTATACAGTAAGCCGGAAAATAGCTATCACGTTATTCTTGTATCGATCTGAGAAAAGCAGCAATTTCGCAGATTGTTTTTGCCATTGCGCTCGCTGCGGCTCATGCTGCTCCAGCGTCTCCGTCGGCATCTAAATTGGAGCCTATCGAAGAATCTATTCCGCTACCAACCCCTGCGCCGATACCCTCGCTACCACCGGCACCAGCTCTGTCACCAGAGCCAGCTCTGCTACGAGCACCAGCCCTGCCACCGGCTGCAGCACCCGCTGTCGCATCCGCGTCAGCACAAGCCTCGCCATTACCCCCGGCACGATCTCCCGCATCATCGGCCAAAGCTCTCACTACCATAACCGAGATAAAGACACCAGCCTCGACTACGAAACTGGCGAACTTGGTTGCACCCCTGGCAACCTCTGTGGCTGCGGCGCCCATTCTTTCGCCTCTACAGGTCAGAACGACTCGGTCCCCTGCCAAAGCAATCGCTACAGGTCTCTCTTACACGCTCAGGGTAACTCTATCGTTTTCAGGTCTCGCCATACGCTTACGCCTTGCCACCTTTACCGTCGCTCGAACTAGCACCAGCACCTTCCACTTACTCGATCGAACAGCACGGTTATCACATTATCTACTGATTGCGCGGGATCATCAGCCGCGAGGATATTCCACTGGTAACCGAGAGGAATTCGACGGACCTAGTGTACCAACAACAGAGCACGGCTCCCACTTCTCATCGATCATTTCTCCATGTATCGCGTATCGATAAATTCATTGATCAAAAGACGTAACAGTAATCGGTTTCAAATACACACCTTTTCATAAAGAGACTAAAGCTTTGCCCACCTACACCGCTTCCCTCCCTTCTGCTTCGCTTAAACGTGAATCGAAAGCGAAAGCGAAAATCGATCCTGCTTTCTCTCCGTTAACGAAACTCTTTTCACGCGCTAGGCAGACGATACGCGAGGAATATCAATCAGCTCTGATCGTAATATGTGATCTGCAATTCGTAACCCACGTTAAAAATGCATCCGATATGAAACATTTGCCGTGATTTAAATCCATTCACTTGATCTGCGATTTTCTGCAATTGATCTTCGCAAAACGATAATTCCCCGGCGATTTCACCGGAGATTGACCTCGCATAAGTTGCCACGCGTAAAACCCAGAGGGTTACGAGACAGGGTGGAAAATCCACGTTACGCAATTGAATACAAGCCAATGCCATACATTTCTGAACTCGCTTTCAACGATTCGCGGTCGCTCCTAAACTATACCGAAGCTGCGGTTTCCCAACACTAAATAGGCAAAAATTAAGCCGGAAGACAATGGGCGAACAATGTTTTTTTTTTATTAACGCGTATTCGTGGATTCACGAGAGATTTTAACAAACCGAGGAGCACTTTCTCCCGGATCTCGAAAGCGCGATACAGAATAACATGCTACGAAAATGGTTGTCGAGAAGGCGTTCTCGTCGAGGAAGACGACCGCTCGTAGCTCTGAAAATTTTAGCAATGCGAATACACTGACAAGGAATTATTCGTTTCCATACACGGAACAGCGTACAAATGGTTCCAATCGTTCGGCCACTTTCCCATTAACTTTCCCATTATTCCTACAATATATTACATCTTATGCTTTCACGATCAATCATATAGACGCTGAATTCATCAAAACGACAGTACAAGATATGGAGCAATCTGAAGCATTTGGCTCATTGCTTAGAGTAGGTCCTCAACGTTTTCCCCTTTCGAGTCGACTCATTTTTTATTGCTTTGAATAATGTATTACAGCGAATAGTGCGTTGATCTAAGAATCGTGTACTCTTAAATGAGGACACCCCGTACCGTGTGTTACGTAAGCTTATTAACGAAAATCCCGCGTTACACAATGTGCTTGCGTAGATCCGTACGCACCTACGTTGCGGCGCGTCACCCGTGTATCGATACACCGACCCCAATCGAGCGATAGATTAACATTTACATGATGTATTATTATCAATCTTAGGTGCAGATGTAATGTTCCGATAAATGACGGCAACTTTTGTCGAACGACCATTATAGGAACGAAGACATACAGAATTTTCATTGACTCTGCTCCAATTTCTATTATTAAATCTATTCATTGTTCGATTGACAAGAAGTCGCGGCTAAAGACCACCGAAAGCTACTAGTTAAAGAGACAGGGATTGATTCCTAATCGTATTATTACACGACACTGCGTGCTTTGAATTACCAAACACGTGGCTTGTTGGCGCGGGTTTCGTGCAAGGTGGAGTGCAAGGGTCCGACGCGATTCGGGGAACCGTTCCAAAACGGATGTCCGGCAGGTACGGTGAGTCACGAGCGTACCCCACCGAGAGTTCTTGCAGTACGTTCCAGCATCTCCGAAAGGGACGTCTATATAAGATACGAATGGCATCGGTGAACGCACAGAGTAACCTCGTTCATGGAGAAAGCGTTTGGTTAGAGAGCGAAACTCGACGCATCGTCCGTCGTCAGCCCGCCAGTTATAAAGTTCTTCAATCAGTGACAAGAAGTGGCTTCTATCGCGACGGGGAAGAAACAGTAACTCCTAAAGTAAGAAGCGAAGACGATAATCTATACATTAATTTTCCCATTTTCTTTAATCCTTTTCGGCGAGCGCATCCTCAACTTTCTCCGGGCTATTCAGTTTTATACGTTTACTTTCGCTTTACCGGACAGTCGTTCTCGGCAATTGTACATTTTTCTGTTATTCCGTTCAACGTTCAATGCAGGGGGATCAATTTGTTTATACTAAGCAAATATTACGTAATAACTTTCACCGCGGTCGAAAAATTTTCGAGGGAAGCCTATTAATATAGGTGTGTAAGATGCGGAGTATCGCGCGAAGACCAGTTTAGCCACTTTCTCCCGACGTCCTCTCGCTTTCGTTGGTCGGTTCATCGGTTTGCTGTCCCTATTGTTCGAATAACTCAGACGATTCATCAGGAATCACTTCTTCCATTGTACTTTTCGTATTAACAGATGATGTCTAGAAATTCATTCGGATTTGCATGAATAATAACAGTCAATGTATTTGATTAGGATGAAGCTTTGGATCGTATGGTTACTGTGCACGGTCGGGCACAGTTTCGCGACACAAGTACCAGTGGAAACATCCGAATGGTCATGGCAAAAGGAAGCCGCTTTACCGAATAACGGACCGGTTGCATTGAACAAGGAGGAAACTCAAGAGAAAAGAGCTGTTCCGGACATTAATGAAGACGCTAATATCGAAATCGTCGATCCACCTACCGAACTACGATCGGTTAGTAATAACAGAATTGGGTGCACCGCACTTGGAAGAAACAATGATTCACTTGGTGGTCCAATTGTTCGTATTGCAGGTGGAATCAGTGATCGATGAAATTCTCGTATCTAATCGGCAGGGTAGGAACATCGAGGGGTTCGATCAGCTGTACGCTGATCCAGACGTGAAGAATGTGCTTCAACTGGGAAACGACACGGTCGCTCGTTCGTACATCAAAGATAAGCTGTGCAACCTTGGATTAATGAACGTAAGTATGCAATAAAAAATATCTTCGGGTACACGACGAATCAATGAAATCTCTTTTTTTTTTGACAGTGCGAGAATGTCGAGGGACGACGCCCGTATTACTCTCCGCATCGTGGCATATATCCTCAAGATATTATCTATGCTCAACCGGTGACGATCAAGCCCGTTGGAAGACCTCTACCAGCCATTCCTGTGAAACGACCTTACGGCCCCGGAAGACCCGGACCACCACCGCCGCCTAGCTTTATTCCTTCGGGACCATCGCCGGATGTGATCTACGGATCCGGTGTGGCACCGCACCCTCCATCGTTCGCATCCTCGTCTAGTATAATCGGATCCTACCCCGCGTACAAGAAACCAGGACCACCCCCGTCATTCCTATCAAAACCAGTGTACGAAGCTGGTTCTGTGGGCGAGGGCTTCGAATTCGGGGGCAGCGCGCAGTTCATTGACAAAAAGCAAATTGCATTAAGACCATCCGTCGGTTCTGAAGCAGTTCAACAACACGTGCATCATCACTATCATCACGGGGACGGCACGGTTGGTGCTGGACCAACCCTCGGCGGAAGTGCAATCGCACAGGGTGCCACGTCTATCGGTTACGGTGCCAACTACGGAAACATAGGAACAAGCTATGATATTCCCAGCTCGGGAGTTCTTGGCGGCGGCTTTCAAGAGTTCGACGACTACAAGAAAGCGTTCAAAGTGAAAGGCCCGGGTAACGATGCCAATGGCTTGAGCGGTTCTGCG
The DNA here is from genome assembly GCA_023838395.1 of Holcopasites calliopsidis. Classification (NCBI taxonomy): domain Eukaryota; kingdom Metazoa; phylum Arthropoda; class Insecta; order Hymenoptera; family Apidae; genus Holcopasites; species Holcopasites calliopsidis. The sequence continues at coordinate 2,396,739 of JALHAQ010000012.1, read as the reverse complement.
TCGGCAAGTAGCTACGCGGGACGATATCCCGTTTACGAGAAACCAACGAGGGAAAATGCATTTGGAAAATCAGAAAGTCACAAGACCGGCAAATATTTCACCGGCGGCAACTATGCTTCTGCAAACGCCGTCCATGCACCTTCCAACGATTACGTAGCTTCTGGATCCTCTAACAACCTCTACAATTCTTACGGTAACGAGAACGAAAACTTTGGAAACGATTTCTCGTCAAGTTACTCGGGAGACTGCGTTTGCGTACCGTACGAGCAATGCTTGAGCGATCATGCGGGGCGTAAGGATGATCTGTTTCTCGCCATCGACCCTCGTAACTTGAACAAGAATATCGACGCCGAAAATACCGAGGGGGCTTCTGCGGTAGTAGGAAAAAATGCCAACGAAACACTCGCAAACGTGCAAGTGGTGAAGAGCAGCGAAGCCGACACGACTGCTTCCCAAATTCTTGCCGAAAAAGATGGGCAGCAATCAAAGGAATCGCAGACAGGCACGAGGAGAAGGAGGGAAGTGCCTGCCGATGGATCTGCAAGCATCGAAGGCAGGAAGACGGCGAACGCGGAAGGGGTAAGAACATTTTGCTCTCATCAAATGTAGAAATGGTAGTCGTATCACTGCGCGTATCGTCGTCGTTTCGCGAGATTCTCGCCTTACTGTTGGCATAGAATCGAATAGCGATTATATAATAAGGAGGGCAGGCCCGGAGTTTAATCGACGCGATCTCGGATGTTACTGCGAAATCAAACACAAAATACGGAAGCTCGGTCTCTATCTGCGTGACTCTTCGACTCTCTGGTTGCAGAGACTCGATGCTAGCGATCTGGATTCTTCGAAATTGAACCTGAAGCCGACATGGGGTGTCAGTTTTGGCCTACCGCAAACCGGTGGCTCGTATCCGATCAGTCCTTACGGCGGCCTGGTAAATCCATATGCAGGGTATGGTTCGGCCGATGGCATAAATTTAGGCCTGGTTTCCGTGAACCCTCTGCTAGCCGTACAATTCACCAAAGACGAGTACGGCGAGAAGGTGGTAAAGCCGTTTGTAAATTTCCATGTGACGCCTAATCGGAATATCGTGCAGAAACTCGGGCATCTGCTCGCTTACAAGAAGCAGCAAGCGCTCTTTGAAAATTACGGGCCCAGCTATGCGCCGCATTACCATCCCTTCAAGCCTACACAGATTTACGAGAAGCCGTATCACACGAAACCCCACTATCCTCCACCTAATTATGGTCATCACGTTTCTCCTTATCCTCCTGAATATTCGGATTACTATCGGGGCGGCGATGACGAGTACGATTACGATTACGACGAGAACTACCCCGGTATCGCGCGTAGCAATAGTAACAAAACGCCCGCCACCAATGCGAACGAACGAACGATTCCGAAAGAAAAAGCCTCTGGGAAAGTATCCTTTCCAAACAGAAGAAAGCGTGACGTGATGTCGCAGCCGCAATTAGAATCATCGCGGTTGCAATTACCGAAAGCCGCAATGGAGGTAAGTATTGGCGCGTATTACTGTCCACGAAACTCGAACGCGCGATCGAGGGAATGAAACCGTTTGAGTTTCTGTAAATATTCCATGCGACGTATACACTGTACGTACACCTCTGTAATAATTTCTCTTATAGGTTTACGTTGCTCGTGGTAAAATATTTCTCGTGGAATGTATTGCTAAATGAACCTTTTGATTCCTCAACAGAGACAATACGTAGGAGGCAATTCCCCCCGTGCCTGCGGTCCTGGCTACGTATGCTGTCCAAGAAGAAAGCAAACAAACAAACCACGACCCGGTCAGTGCGGGGTCAGATACACTCAGGGCATCAATGGAAGAATCAAAACACCCTCATACGTTGACGGCGATGCCGAATTCGGTGCGCACTCCTGTTCTATGTTCAACCCATCACACTCATAATTGATAGGTTCCTAATATAACCGTTAGAATACGATTCACAGGTGAATACCCGTGGCAAGTAGCGATACTGAAGAAGGACCCGAGTGAAAGCGTGTACGTCTGTGGTGGCACTCTTATTTCTCCTCGACATATTCTAACAGCAGCCCATTGCGTGAAAACTTACGCGGCACGAGATCTGCGCGTTCGACTGGGAGAATGGGACGTGAATCACGACGTTGAATTCTATCCGTACATAGAACGCGATGTAGGAAACGTTTTCGTGCATCCAGAATTTTACGCCGGTACTTTGTACAACGACATCGCTATACTGAGAATCGATCACGAAGTTGATTTCCAAAAGAATCCGCACATCAGCCCAGCGTGTCTACCGGAGAGACGCGACGATTTTACTAGAAGCAGGTGAGCACTTGTACCCTCCTATACTTTGCTTCTCTTAAACACGATTCTACGTAACTTTATATGGATTCGTTACAATGATATAGGTGCTGGACAACCGGCTGGGGTAAGGACGCTTTCGGAGATTTCGGAAAGTATCAGAATATTCTAAAGGAAGTCGACGTGCCTGTTGTGGGTAACCAAATCTGCGAGCAGCAAATGAGAAGGACGAGATTAGGTCCAAGCTTCAATCTGCATCCTGGATTTATTTGCGCGGGCGGAGAAGAAGGAAAAGACGCATGCAAAGGCGACGGTGGTGGACCAATGGTTTGCGAACGAAATGGACGCTGGCAATTAGCAGGAGTGGTATCGTGGGGCATTGGTTGCGGTCAACCAGGCGTACCCGGCGTTTATGCGCGCGTCTCCTACTATCTCGATTGGATTCAGCAAGTAATTAATCGTTATTGATATCTCGATGAAAGTTACACCCGGCCATGGCTTAGGAATGCCTAAGATACATGAATGACTCGACATTGATCTCATCGTCAGTCGTAATAGAAGGCCAATTTTAATAACAGCGGAAAGACTCGTGAAGGTTATAACTTATATATAATTTATAATGTATTATAAAACGCTGTATGTATTTGCGACACTACGAGTGCGCAAACAAATGTAGAATTTAAGTAATTTAATTTTTAATATCCTTTCGTATCGTGATTCGAAATAGGTTCGGATCGTTCAGTAAGTGCATTTTATTTGCATCCTATTTGTTACGCAATTACGTTCTAATAAATATTATATAAACATACTTGTTATATTGGCGATTGTGGTCCATTGATATGAAGAGGCGTTGTCCAGGTTCTTGATAGCACTTTTTATTAATCACTAATTGTCACTAAGCTCAAACATTTTTGCTCGATTGCCCGCCCATTTTGTTAATCGCGCGCATCGGTACCGCGGATTGTCGACTACTGGCGGAAAGGGCCGACGTACAGCGCGCAGGTGGCGTGAATTGTCGATTTCTGGCGGAAAGTGCCGAACATGCAGCGGACAGATTGTGGCGTCACTGCGCAGAAGCATATTTATAAAAGCCGTGGTGTAAGAATCAAGAATCTTTCCATGTTATTTACTATATTTAATAACTTTTGCAATTGGTGGGTAATTATTAACTTATTACAATTCTTGATTGAAAATTAGCCAATTTTAGTGGTTGATATTGTAGTCTTTTATAACTCTAACAGAACAAGCTACATACGCGGCGTATGGAATTTGTGATTCTAACCTCATCAGTTTAAAATAGACATATTTTGATAAAGAATCAATCGTACTAACAGCTTGATTATTCGGTGTTGTTAAAGATATGCCTATTAAGTATATCGGTCGAACAACTACCTTCAAAGGTAAACCTTTGTGGGAAATATTAGCAAACTTGAAGAATCATGGAGTTGGTAGAATGGTTATACGGAGTAATCAGCAAAGGTACCCTGAAGCTTCTTACATGAGGATATTGAAAGTTGCTGCATTACCAGATACGTCCAAACATCCACACGTTCGTCTTTTACTTTGTTTCATAAGGTGCTGATAGGGACAAGATAAGATATTATTACAGCAATCTTGTGTATTTTAGGATCCGCGAAAAGTGATGGTATTGGTTGAACAAACTTTTAGAGGTAAAACAAATCCTGAACCTGTTCAGTTGGACGATACAACATATAAACCAGATTACGTTCTAATACATAAAGATGAAGAAACAAAGTACACAAACGTGTCATTACGTCCAAAGCAAAGAATCATGCCACGAACAACAGATCTTCCACCTCTTCTAAAGGAATTATTAATACGTGAGGCAAAGGCACAACAGATGGATGCTTCTGACTTAAAACTGAAGCTCGTATATAATTTGTCAGGATATAAAAATTACAAAGTTGCAGAGGAGGATGAAACCCCTACGGTGAATGTAAGCATAGGATTAGGGGAACCAGTAAGTCCTTCGTTATATGCAAATATTAAAGATCAGAACCCAACATGAATACAGTTTTGCATATGCATCAATCGTTATATTAAAAAAAAAAAGATAAATAAAAATCGAATATTTATTTAATGCGCCATTTAATTCTTGATGCTATCATTAATTTAGAGAGTGCTTATCACTTTCTTTAAGGCTTTTTCATGCAAATAACGCATAGAGCGATGTTTTTCACACTCCACTAGATCTTGATCTGTTATTCCATGCTCTTTATCCTCTTGCACTTTTCCTGCATATGCATTTCTCTTTTTATAACGCTGCCTTTATAAACATAAAGTAGAACATACTTAAGAGTCCCTGGACTTGTACAATGCAAGGGGTCTTTTTGTCACCACCTTTTTTCACAGCTATATCCTGTAGACACATATATGTGTAGCAATTAATACTGTAAGGGCAATATACTTTTAAGTATGATACTGTAAAATACTGGAGTGCAACATAGTGCAAACTACGTTTTATTCTTCTGATTACTAACTTTCCAAAATTGCCTCATTTCTTGAACGTCCGCGCGCTTCCTCACTAGCCAACCGCGAACATATCGTTGTATATGCAATACTGCTTCATTCTCAGACCACAGCCAAGATTTCGGGTAATAAGGCCTAGGACTATACATAAAGTAAATGAAAAGTTTAAATGACGGTCAACCCTACGCTTACTGTTGCCGCAAATATTCTTTAAAGGGCGGTATATTGAATACGTTCAATCGTGGCGAGTATATCTTCGACCGACGTGGATTACGGTTCCACAAAATTTCTGCGATATAATCTAGGCCATTAAAACGACACTTCTGAACCTGCGTGATTTATTCGGGTTACTTCTAAATCATCGATAATGTTTTCATCGGTACGGTGACTTAAACGTAATCCGAATTATTCGACAACAATTTGAACTGATAGCGATGCACAAGTTGTTCGTCTTGGAAATACAAATCTGTGTTAGTGTAGATAGAAAAAATTCCAATACCCGAAGAGCATTCCATTTAGAAGCCTCGTTGAGCGTTTCTTCTAAAGCAGGGACTAACAAAGTAAAAATGTTTTGATCGAGATACGTCGACGGTAACTGGTCGTCTACTTGTATAATGGTTTGCGATTCTACATTTTCTTCGGTATCTTTGCAGTAGCAGTTTTGAAAATTCGTATTACTCGAGTTATCCAGGTATTCCGTGTCGGAAATGCCCGTACAACGAATCTCGTTCGACGATGTCGAGCACATTTTCGCGGAAAATAACTTTATAATCGAATAATGTGTAGTGTGAATAGAGGCGGATCAATAGGATAATTGAATGCCCGAAAATCATTCGTCAACCTATAAAGCTACGATAGCAGTCCGTCAAATAGCGAAGCAGATCGGCTTCGCGATCGAAAATTCGATTATGGAATTTCTGATAGAATTGTTATAAATTTCACAACTCTCAGAATTGATCTAAATGCCCGGATGCGAGCCATGGTGTCCCTTGGTGCAGGCTCAGCTGAAAAAAATAGGTACGATTCGCATCTGTTAATTCTCCCTTTCAAGCATCTTCGTTTACTTTCCTGCTCGAAGATAATCGACAAAGCTTCTAGCCGCGGAATCCCCGTGGGTCCTGAAAGATCTTCCCGGAGATGCTAAATCTCAAATTGGGCGAACGGGCATTAAACGCGGTGACGCTGGACGTTCGGGAATTAGACGCGATGACGATGGACGATCAGGCATTAGGCGCGATGACGATGGACGATCGGACATTAGACGCGATGACGATGGACGATCGGACATGAGACGCGATGACGATGGACGATCGGACATGAGACGCGATGACGATGGACGATCGGACATGAGACGCGATGACGATGGACGATCGGACATGAGACGCGATGACGATGGACGATCGGGCATTAGACGCGATGACGACGGACAAGCGGGTCAAGCTTACGAGGTGGGTCATCGTCGTCTCGTCGACGCGGCCACGGATGCAGCGAAAGCCACTGCGAGACATCAAACCACGATGGTCTCACAGATGCGAGCAGGAGGTAATTAGGGCCCATGAAAAAGAAGATGAAACGGAAAATGCAGAACTCTTCAATCATTGTATAACGCAGGACATGATAGACTACTCGGAACAGATGCGATAGGGCATGCTTCTAGATTCGCTGGAGATTCGACAAGTAGGATTATCAGGAAAGTTGATAAAGATCAAGGAACAATGCGCGAAGAGGATATAGATGATGCGGGTGATACCGCTATATTTCCTGATGAATGCGAGGCATCTTGCCCTCGACGTATATCGCGAAGCAAGTATTCCTTATTGCATATGACTTTCATTGTTATCAAAATAGGAAGTAATTTAAGCGAATCCTGTAGGGCTTAGAAGACGCAGACTTGAGGAAAGGCAACGCATTGTAGACGCTTATTTGTTAAATAAGGGTGCTGGTTATTTTGAAGATGTTTGTACTTGTTCCTTATCCTGTGTTATTCGCGCTCTGAGAGATGATACTTTCTTTCGAAGCATATTAAGATCCGCCGTATTTTTTACTCTTGGTGTAAAACTTTGTTCAGAACTAGATGCGTGGTATTTGCCAATTCGATTTTCATAAAGCGAAATGCAGATAATAAATGCAAGTAAAAATTGAGCGCAGTTTACTTCATTTCCGTATTTTCTATTAAGGCGCAACCCGTCCGCATAGCTTTGCAGATACATTTCTTTAAAGTTTCTTTTTTTAATGGTTCGTCCGCTACATTCCGTTACTAAACTTATGAAAGACCATTAATTTGAAAGCAAAAAAAATTGCTCCAGGTGAGGCTCGAACTCACAACCCCGGCATTGCTCACGATTCACTGTCTTATAAGTACCGTGCGCTAACCAATTGCGCCACTGGAGCGGTTGGGAAAACATCTCTCCAATAAAAACTTTTAGTTTCCCCGTCATTGAATTAAAAGAAAATGTCATATTACAAATATGGCTTTTGTTTAATCGTAATCTACCGTTTCGAGTAACATATCGGAACAAAAATTGTAAAAATATAATTCATTGTTTACGAAAATAAAGGTCGAATTTGCAGGAGAGCTCTTGCGAATCATCTTGTACACGTATGCATTGTGTAGGTAATGCAGCTTGTAGTGAGATTCTTCAAGTGCATGTGTCAAAGTGATTTGTATATTTAATTGTTATAATTCATCATTATGCAAGGACATAATTCACATAATACTATGCGCATATCAAGTGCTTCGCCTCCAATACAACAATTTACTCCGAAGTTACAAAGCGAGGAGCTCGATATTCTTTAACCAAGAAATTATTGGTTCTGTATTTTATTTTGTGGTTTACTATTTATACCTCGTAAAAAAAACGATATGCAAACAAGTACATGTAAGTGCATACATTGGCATTTCTCACGTTTTGACCAATGCCACTGTCATTGTCAATGGCTGAATACGGTTGTTTATGCAATCTTCATTAATATGTTGATGCTCTAAATCCAATGCGATTTCGAATACAAATTTATGTAGAATTTTTTATATTGTTTCGAGATTGACATGCAACATATGTAGCACTGTCTGCAAGTACGTCTCTTCATGTTCATTGTAATTTTAGGTACAATAAAGAATGAGCTGGTTTGATGCCACTGGATTTGCCAATTTGGCTAAATCTGCGTTAAAAGAAGCTCAAAAAACAATTGACAAAGCATTAGATATTAAGGATGAGGAACAGAAACCAGTAGAGAAGAGCCATACGGAAGATACATCAGACTTTTTTACTTCATGGGGATTAAAAAGCGATGATCTACATCATCGTGAGAAGACCAGTGATGCCAAGCAAGAAACTACAAGCAGTATATGGGGTAGTTTTACTGGCTCCTTCTTCGAACCACCAAAATTGAGTGAAGCAGAACGTCGCACAAGACCTATTACTCACTCAAAGTCTTTGCAAAGTACTCCGACAGAGAGTGGAAAGAAAATTGTATCCTCTTCATCATTTTCAGAAGATTACAAGGGTAAGATCGCAAATCGAAAGAAGATATCGAAGCATTTGGTGGATTCTAATGATAAGAATATTCAGGACAAAGATCAGAATGTTTGTAATCAAAACACTACTGACGCATCTGCTTCTAATGTTCCAAAAGAAACAGATTCATCCGATAACGGTGGCAAGATCAGTGACTGCCACAATAGTAACATAGAGAAGCCTAACACAGTCGAATGGCCTTCAACCACTCAAGATGTTCTCCCTAATGATGAGGACGAAAAATCAACACAGGAGAAGGAAGAAGCTTGTGACCATGATTCAGATTCTGCTCCTTCTATATCAAACAGATTATCTTTTGTGTCTGAGGAGAATGATAAGAAAAGTTTAGAGAGCGTTGAAGTTCTTGGTTCTAGATCTAGCACTGATTGTACCACCACTCCTGAATCGGATAGCAATTCTGTCAGTCATTCGGCGAGTCCTGCTGTGGGCACCAAAGTTAATTCTGAATCAGTAGAAGTACTTCCGGACAGTCTAGTCACATCCCCAAGCTCTGTGGAAGTTTTGGGAGACTGGAAAAGCGATGTTAGCCCTTATTTATCCCCAAGCGATCCAAGGCATTCCGATGCATCTGCGTTTCTAGATAGGGACGATTCGTTAACTCCTTGTTGGGAAGACACCGATGTTCCGGCGATCATAAATAAGGAACATGCGGCGAATCCACCATCGTCCGATATTTCGCCATACGAGTCTCCGATGGAAGAAGCGAAGACACCGCACGAAAATTCATGTATAAGTAGCATAGATAGCACACCGCTAATGGGAATACACCCAGGTACGAGATCGCATTTGTCCAGAAGCTTTTCAAGTGGGCACACGCAAAGCACATCGCAAAGGACCATGGACGTAACGTTCTATGCTGACGAGCCAGAGGAAGCTAGTCTGGCCGAGGATTCTTATACTTCTGCTTCCGAAACCACCGTCATGACGACTTTAGATTCGTTTCAACAAATGGAACAAGGCAAGAGTAAGATGGACAGTTCTTTAAACGGAAAAACGGATACCCGATTTAATTTGAGCTTAGATTCTCAAACCGAAAAGCATAATTTGCATTTACCTATTGAAGCAATTACGACGCAACCAATCCGTAAAGCAGAATACTTGGATGGGACCGGGATACAATCTGAAACTGACCGAAAAAGTTTCGACCGACTAATAAATTCCACTATAGAACCAGCAGAGCCAGAACGTGACCCTGTCGAAGAGGAGGAGCAACCATTTAAGTCAGAATTAGCAGAAGCTTCAGATCAGCACTTCATGTCGACGAATTCGAGTTGCGAAGGAACCCTGATAGGAAGCAGTACCGAGGACGCTCAACAATTAATTCCTAAAACCGAGGAAAAAGTAGATGCACCTTTAAATTCTAGTTCCTACGTAAAGACAATGTTGGAAGATGCAATGATCGAAAAAGCTGGCGAGATCATAGAAGCGGAAATACACGACGCGGATATGCCCCGAGAACATTCACCAATATCATCGGAAAGGTATATAAGAAGGAAGAGCTGTGCCTCTTTTAATCCATTCCTTCATTCGAAGTTTATAAACTTGATTCCGTTTTGTTGCAGTCGATCCGATGTAATCAAGATCGGTTCCGATCAGACTAGTGGGCACACCAGTGGAGATGAATTAGAAACCACTACCTCCAGCGATATCGAAATAATATCCAGGTATAGGTACGCCTGTAAAATAGAAATTTGACGCGTATAGTAATGGAATACTGCACTTGCACAATGTAGAGTACATAGTTTATATATGCACAGTATATTTTCCGAGTCTAACAATGAATAATTTCTTGTTGAAAAAGCCCAAACGGCGATTCGAGCTCAACACAATCGCGACAAAGTCTGGGGAAGTCGCAATTATCAAAGGCTGGTGATCTTTTATGGAGAACATTAAAGAACAAGGGGCATTCAAGGGAACTCAGCGAAATTAGCGTAGGGTCTGATGATGCAAACGTGGAAATAGAGAAATTATTGAAGCGTATACAGGAGATGACCGAAATACTGGAAGCCAGAGAATCGAAGCTTATCGACGTTAGTAGAATGAATATGGAATTGCACGAACAAAATAACGTTTTGCAGAAGTAAGTGTTGTTCGTCAATCATGTATGATCGATGTTTTATATTTGTCGCGTATTGCGTTTCTTATTTCTATTATTTGCATAGGCAACTTGACAACTTCGAAAAACACGCGGAGCAGAGTCAAAACTTGACACAAATTACTGACGAGTATACACAACGATTATCTGCCTTAGAAAAAAAATTCCAGCAAGCGATACGAGAAAGGGATTCGTTAAGGAAAAACCTAGAAGAATTAAAAGTAGAAGCGTCTACGCGTTTGTCTTCACAAGAGATGTCTACTTTGAACGCTGAAAAAGATGAAATTATCAAGGAACTCAGGGAAGAGGGAGAAAAATTGAGCAAACAACAGCTTCAACATAGTAACATTATTAAGAAATTGCGAGTCAAGGAAAAGGAAAATGATGCTTTGATAAAAAGTCAAAAGTACGTAAGTAACAATCATTTTCCTTGTCGTTATTTTTCTTCGATGTAGACAAATGGTATAATAAATTAATGCGTGTAATAATTTTAATAAAATTTAGGGAGCAAATAGAGGAACAGTCCTCAGAATTGGAACGTTTAAAAAGATCATTGCGCGCAAAGGAGGAAGTTGAATTATCTCAGATCGATGCCGTTTATTCGTTGACGGCACGAACCAAAACGCTAGAAAAAGAAATAGCAACTCTACAAAAGCAGTTGGACAGTGCTACGCATAATGCAGATACTTACAAAACGAATTTGAATACTACGAAAACGTTAGTAAATAAATTTATCTTTTGACGCTAAACATACTAAATTAACTGTTGAATAACTAAAACAATTATGCCATTAATTTTTAGAGAGTTAATAGAAACAAAGAAAATTTTAGCAGCGACAGAGGCGGAATTAAAAGAAGCAACAAATAGTGTTGGGGAATCGTGCCAATTACTTGCACAGATAGAAGAATTAAAAATCAAATTGCGAGAGTCCGAGGAAACGCGTGTCAAGTAAATATTTTTCGTGGCATTGTCACTTAGCGAGAATTATTTTCACAGAATTTTTAACGTTCCCTTTCTTCCCCTTTTACTCTTCACAGAAAAGAAGAATTTCTGAAACACGAAAACAGTGAATTACTAAAACGCTTAGAAGCTGCGGAAGCCAGAAGTGAAGAGCTCTCAGAATCTGTGTCAATGGCTACTAAACCATTATTGAGACAGCTGGAACAACTGCAGGCAAATTTATTACACAAGACCAACAGTTTTATGAAACAAGAAAAGGCATTGTCAGAAAAAAATGCAGAGTTGCAAACGAAAATAGAAAGTTTACTCGAAACAGATCGCTATCTTAGAGAAGAAAATGTTAACTTAAAATCCAAAGCATCTCAATTGGAAGCAAAGCTTACTACCAAAGAAAATGAAAGGACACAACTACAAGAATTGTATGACGAGTTGGTAGCAGAAAAGGAGAAGTTCTTGGAGGAAAATGTCCGGTAAGAAAAGATATTTTTTTTTTCGAACCATATCGTTTGAATGCAAATGTTCGATTTCAATGTTCGCGGTACATATAGGTATCGTCAAAAGATAGACACTCTCGAACAATGTCATTCCTCGCAAATAATGGAGTTAAACAGAGAAATAGTCGCTTTGGAAAATAAATTGGCTGTGGAAAAAGCAGCTGCGGATGCGGAAAGAAGAAAAAATCATGCGATGTTGAAACAGCAACAACATATCGAAGACATCGAACGACTTAGCCCTACCACTAGCATAGAACAAGATTCTGTCAGTACTGTGGACAGTATTTGGCCGGTAATCGGTGTATGAAATAATTATTATTTTTATTTTGTTTGAGATAAACTATACAATTTTATTTTTTTCCTTCAGCTATACAGCCCTACTGCCGTAAGCAGTTCTGAAAGATATGCAATGACATTTGATAATATTAGAACTGGATCAAGTAGCACTTCTATATTCGAAAATTTGCAAGCTCAGCTGAAGCAAAAGGATGGTATGATTCTACACATTTATAGATTCAAATTCTAAATATCACAAATGAACGCCTAACAAGATTTTACGTCAAATTTAATTTGACTCCCCTAGGTGAAATACAACGGCTTCAGTGGGAATTATCGCGTCGCAACATAGAAAGAGATGCGCTAAATTCGGAATTATCTTCGTTAACGTTAAAGATCGAGGAATTAAATGTTAAAGTTATGGATGTTGCAGTGTTGAATGAAAGTTTACAAGAAATACAAACGAGATACGATGCATTATTGCAAATGTACGGCGAAAAAATGGAAGAGAACGAGGAATTACGCTTGGATCTCCAAGATGTTAAGGAAATGTACAAAACGCAGATTGATCAATTGTTAAAGCGAGATACGTGAAATACTTCATAGGTAAAATAAGCTTACGGGATAACTCGATACAATCAACATAGAAGCATGGAAAAATATCAATTTATAGATGTATAGATTTAACAAATATTTGCCAGCAATGTTGTATCTCGTTATTGGAACATGGTTGGACAGAAGATAAAATGCGGTAAGTGAAACAGATTAATATAATGTTATCATAATTAACGTGTTTGATATTGGAAGTATAAGGGTGTAACAAAATGAAATTTTGTTCATGCACGCTCATGGGAAATATGACGGAGTCCGGAATTTTTATTTTAATAAATTCGCAGATCCTTCACTGCTTTGAATAATTAGATATTAAACAATAGCGTTAGGTAAAACGACAACGTGATATAAAATGTAATATAACTTTAAAATTTTCAATATTGTAATATAGAATTGAATTACACTGTAATTTATAAAAGAGAAATATGTTCTCTTAATGGGAACTGTATTTGCTTCAATCTGCATTAAAATAAGAGTGCAATGTATATTTCCAGATGGGAATGGAAATATTAAAAAATCTAACAGATGAGTATTAAAGGGTGTCAAAGACTAGGATATCTATTTGAGTGAAAAGGGGGGAAACGGGAATGAAGGGCAGGGTTGTACGGAAAACAGAGCTTTAAAATCAATAGAAAACACGATTGTTTCTGAAAAGTGTAATTAAACTGAAGGGAATACATCTTTTTCATAATTTGTATACATACCATAGAACATTATTGGCTATAAAGAGCGACCTTTTCTCCCTTCCCCTTTCCCTCAAAAAAAAAAAAAAAAAAAAAAAAAAAAAAAAAAAAAAAAAAAAAAAAAAAAAAAAGTGAAGAATACGATGATGAACAATCAAGCGCTTCATTTCTTCGTCAGACATTTACCTCCTATAAGAAAAAGAACAAATTTCCTTTTGTTGACTATGTGCAGTACTACAATATTTTCCGGACTTTCTTTTTTTTTGAGATATGGTAGATCGGTGATCGACTATTACAATCGTTGTATAATATATCTATTAACAAAATCAAATGGAATTCGTATCACAGTTTTAAGGAAATTGTAGGATTAAAATTGCTGGTCGCAAGAATTGTAAAAAGTAACAATTAAAATAGATTGCACATAAATTTTATACAATTTATATAATACATTGAAAATTCGGAAAAACATGTACTCCCATTTCAGAAAATAAAAATAATACTGCTGCTCATGACAATTTAGCATAATACAGAGTAGCGAGTGCGAATACATAAAACATACTTGCTTTTTGTCCGGCATTTGGATCATATCTAGTATTTTACGCGTGGATCGATAATTACAGAATCTTTGTTGGTCCCGCCTGAAATTTCCAAATAAATCCTGAACTATTCATGAACAGCGTATAGTTATTGCGAGATTAATTCACGATCATAAAATTCGACCGACCGATACGTTTGCTAAAATAAAGAAATAAAAGATAAATCGTCAAAAGAAGAGCTCTTCCCTCAGACGAGTAGTCGTGGCAGTTAACGCGTCACTATGTCCGACGTGTTAATCTTTTTTTTTTTTGAGCTCCTCCACATCATCATCCAAACTTTCTATCAATGCCTCTCGTTGTTCCAAAAATGCGGCAGATTCTATGCTTTTCCCAAATCTGACATCGACATTTAAACGTACAAGCAATACATATAGTAGGTTCGGTGACTCTGATTTGAATGACACGCCGGTGTATTTGTTCTTCCTTTTGTCTTTCATTCATCGATACGCTTATTGAATTCTCAGTCACTTTGTCCATAATAATAAATATGTGCGCGTATTTTTTTTTTATTTAACTACGTTCCATTTTGTTTGTCGGCTATTGCATCTGTTTTACTACAATCAGGCAAATTTCTTTGCCAAAGAAAACGTGAGCAAGTCACGTAGACGGAAAATAGGAAAGCAGAAACCTTGCTAAAGTGTATGGTACGCAGTGATAACGAGAGATTTCTGAGATAATCATAGAATCGTTGCCAATTTCCCTGTATCAAAGTGCGCGCTGCCGAACCTAAACGGCATTCTTGCGGACGTGAACTTTCTCTTCCAGGTGACAACGGGGATGTACCTCACACCTGGTCGGACAGAGAGCTAACTCCGTCGAGCGTACAGCGAAGAACGGTACCAACTCGAGTACCGTATGTAACGAGCGTTAAACCATCGACGCGGTCGCGTCAATCCTTTTTCGTTCAGACCCATGGCGTCCAACCCTCGTACAAAAGGGCTAAATTGTCAGTGCTCTGAGCTTCGCGTATCACATATTCCACTTGCTCAGCCGTAGTATACTTGCGTGTCGGATGAGGATCGCATCCTTCCAGTTTCATCCGTACGCGATGCCACACGTTCAAAGCGTACGCATTCCTCTCCTGTACGGCTGTTAATAGAGCGGAAAAAAGAAGTAGTTAGTGATGAACTTATTTGTCCTCGTGAAGAGGAACATTTGATCTAGACGTACCTTTTCCAGTGGTTGGATCCCGGGTCGGTGGAATTCCTTTTCTTGGACTACAACACACGCCTTCTTGCCTAAGTAATTTCCCTTTTTTCTTCATCGAACCAATTGTCGAAACATCTGATTCGTTCAGCTTCTCCTTTTGTATCGTCTGCCTCTCTAGTGCTTTCCCCGGGTTCGTTTTACTTTCATTAGCAAATTCTAGCAACTCGTTATACAAATTCGGTGCCTTGGTCGATATGTTCTCCAGTTCTTGTTTGATCGCTCTACCTCTACTCGCATCCAAAGTATCAGATTCTAATTCCTGGACGATGGCCGATATGCCTTCGGTGAAGGACCGATACAAAGCGAGGAATTCTTGGAGACCATTGATGTTCTCTTGTTTCGCCATGGTTCTCAATAAAATTCGAACGTCCGACATCAGTACGTGATGCTCGGTTAACACGCTTTGCAAGTTCGATACTTGTTCCCTCAGCCGTTCCTGGGCGGAGAACAAACCCTCTTGTTTCTCTTGCAATTTCTTCTGAACATCCAGTATCGCCTCGGATATAAATCTCTCGGCCTGCTTTAACCAATTCATATCCACGTTACTTTCCATCTGCAGCAATTCGACAAGGCTCTCCTCGATCGGAGTTACAGTTATGTTTAGATTCATCGTCAGGATACAACTCTCCTCCCAATGCTTAATGAGTTTGACGAAATTCGTGTCGTGCGTTACACTTTCGGATGTCCTCGTCCTTAGGGCCTCGTAGTGCAATATAGAGTTACAGGTATTGATGACATTGGTGGCAAGATTGTGCTGCCGAGTTAATTTCTCGCACGACGAGAGCACAGCGTTATCGAACGCTGACATCACTTCTCCGAGCGCTGGATTCGCTCCAGCAGCCCATTTCAATCGTTGTACCGCACTGGAGACAAGATTTTGTTGTTGCTCTCGCGCCTCGCATACTCGAGACTGTAAACCAGAAAGTGCTGCGGCTGTCTTTCGTAATTCTAGCATGAATCCAGAACGATCTGAAACGAAAGGAGTAGGAGATAAGTATCTGTAAAGGAGAATAAATTATTCTATCAAAAAATACAAACAGAGATACTTACTCAAAGGACTCAATAGATTAACATTCGATCTTATGAGTAAACTATCTTCGTGCAACCAATGGTGTGCTGTTAATTGCAATTGTAGTCTCTGCATACTAGTTCTAGCTACCTCGACACATTGCTGGGCAAATCTGGCGCTCTGCTTTCTCCTCCAAGCACTTTCGAGAGTGCTGCTCAGGGCACTAGCTTGAGCGAGAACTGATCCGGAAAACAGACCCCTCTTCAAACAGAGATCAACAACTTTTCTACATAACTCCTCTATGGAAACTTTGCTCTCAGCTCCAATATCTCTCTGCTCGATCTCGGTGGTTACACTCAATCCCATTCTCTGTAGCAAAAAGCAGAGCGCTATAGCTAGAGTTTGAGATGTTACACCGAGCAATTGCCTCGACACGTAATCCGCCGTAAAGATTCGTATCGGCTTGTTCAGTCTTTCGTCGTCGTAAATGTTGGCCAAACCGCCCTTGAACGCAGTTGCGATATCTCTGCACATCATGAAAAATTCTTGTATAGTGTGCAAACGTTTCACCAAAAATATATCTTCGAGGACCTGGCAAGCAGTTTTATTGAATATGGGAGCCGACATTTCCTTGGCTTCTCGAATCTGATCAATTTTCCTCCAGGATGGTGGAATATCGAGCGTGCTCAAGGTAGCGATCAACGCGTTGCCTTCCATCTGTAGCTTTTCAAACAATCCATTGAAACCCATTAAAAGCATTTGACCAGGGGTCAATGTTTCGTCCTGATTTGGTTCTTGAATTTCGGCTGGTCGAGATAGCAACGCTTCGAACCGTAATCTCATGTTGTTCACTACGTTTCGTATCATCGCGTGAGGACTTTCCATTTCCATCACTGTGAATCTGAGATGCATTTCTAACTGGCCTAGAATATCGCCGAGCGGAATACCAGACGATACGATTATTTCAGTCAGTTCCCCAATCATTCTGATCACAGTTGGCTCTTCCGTCACTATCGTCTTCATCGCTTCAGGCAGAATGATAGTGTGGAAATTGTAATTCAGTTCTTGCAATCCTTTGTAAATACAATCAGATCCCCTTAAGCATTTCAGTATGAGAGATATTTTGGAATCGTTGTTCGTTTTATGGCACTCGGGTATCAGACTGACAAGCTCTGCAATCAGCGATGACATCAAGCGCATTTCATCTAAAAACCAATCTCCTTCTCTGGACGTAAGATCAACCAAACAATCGCCCGCACACTGGGCGGCACCTTCCATCATCAGGTATCTTTTGTTCAAAGCGCAAAGAGCAGTTATATTAACGCACTCGAGCGCCCTTTCCGCTCCCTTTTCTCGTCTCAAAAAGCTCTGTATCTGCATTCGCGCTTCCCCGTAGGCCTTTTCTATTCTAGCAACCGATTCTGGCAAACCTTCCGATACCACCCTCTCGTATGCTTTCTTCAATCTTTCGTTCGCCTCGTTCAAAATCCCTTGCATCTGATAAGAGAAAGCTATTACCTGTTGAACATGCTTATTGTTAGCGTTTTTGATCGGGTCAAAGGTATTTTCAAACTGCATCGTCACTTCGCGGCAAGCTTCGATAGTTCCCGAGTTCAAAAGCTTAGTAGCCCAACTGTGGTAAAGTACTGTACGATGTTGAGACATATTGCTCAGAGGATACAGACTGCAAATTGCCGAATATTGGCTCAAGAGATCCAAACAGTTTCGTATTAGAATAGACTGTTGCGTGGCCAGCTGGGTCAGTTCATTCTCCGACTGTTCGCACTGAACAATCATTTGACTTTGCCCAGCGTTTTGTAAGAATTCTTTTACGAGATCAAAGACTACGTGATCATCCTGATTCGTAGACGTTCCTAATTCCGCCAACCATTGTCCCAATTGCGGACCCCGTACTGCCGACAGTGCCATACTGTGCATGTTAATTTGCTTTTCGCAATCTTCAATTTTCTCCTTCAACCCAGCCTTTGCTTTCTCATGAGCATCGCGCGCCCTTTTGAAGGAATTGTAACGTTTTATAACGGAATACAATGGATGATTGCGTCCCATAGCTTGCGCTTCTTTCACCAAGGCGAGCTGCTGGTGTCTATCTTGTAACAAATCTTTACACTGACGCGTAGCTTCAACCGCGTCCACCCAGCAGTTCAAGTGATAGCACAACGATGAAAATAGTTTGACTAGCTCGTCTCTATTTGCCAACCATTCGGCCCGCATTTCTGCCGTTCGAACAGCGAACATTGCTCGCGTCAGTTCTTGCTCTAATTGTTTCCGTCCGATCCCTGTACACCTTGCCCTAGCCTGGCAAGCACCGTAACTCGCAATACTATTATCCGCGCCAGCTCGCCAATCAACTAATGGATCGTATATAAACGCTTCGAGTAAAGTTAGCAAGGTTTCTCGTCCCCGGCGCATTACTCGTAGCGTATGCTCACAGACTAGACGGAATATACCCTGCAACAATTGTGTTTGTATAAGTTGACGTACTACACAACCCTGACTATAATATTCGCGGGTATCCTACCTCGACACCAGTTACTCCTAGCGCCGTTCTGATGTTCGGAGTCATTCTAAATGGCACCTTTTCTGGAACGCGCAAGGTTTTTCCTTTCTCGAAGCAAACATTATAGTCGATGTGGACAACTTCGCCAGTATTCAGATCAACCAGTACATTGTCCAGATGTCTATCACCAAGACCGATAATGTATCCAATAATCGACATTACAGCCACTGAGTAGGAGTAATTTTTGGTTGCTTGCCACCAACTTCCAGCGTTTATACTATTACACCAAATCTCCCTGCGATGATAAAGGAGGAAGCATAATTAACAAATTTTCTATACAAAAGGTAAGAGCCAGTAAAGAAAAAGGTGACTAATAAGTAGAGATGGGAGTTGTTAAAAAAAAAATACTAACTTTGCCAACAAATCCTTCGGCGTTTCGGCCATTAATTCGGCCAAGACTTGTTTTAGAACTTGAACAGGCCACTCCTTCCTATTGTCTAAACTGATGCCTCGCTCTTTCAGCAGTGGAGTTAGTTTATTGTAAAATAGCTCGGATGGCCTTAATGCCGCTGAGCTACCAGTTTTATTAAGCATCGCGCTTTCTCTTTGCTGCCACCTCTTATAAAGCACGAACAAGGGTGTCACTCCATCGACCCATTGTATCAATCCAGATCTGGGACCAAGCGGTATGACCGAATAATGCCGCGCTCTGTAAACCTTTTTCGTGTCGCCTTTCTTTGACATCATTGTGTTACATATGTTTAGGAATTGCATGATTCTTTCATCCAGATGGAGGTCCTCCAGGCCTTTAAACAAATACGTATAAACGTGGCCGTCAGAGCCGTGGAAAACGAGCTTCTTGGGCTTGGTCTTGGTCGGCAATATCTGAACATTATTATCTACAGACTTTATAGTAACAATTCTGTTATCAGTAGCAGCAACACCTGGCATAGCGATACACGTGTCTCGCAGATTCGCCAGTACCGGACTGATATCGTTCATAGAGAGAGAATACGCAGCTCGTCTGTGTACACGTTGGGCTAATTTCCCTTCCAGCTGTTTCAAACACACATTCGCGATCTGTGGCTTCGCGGGATTCTTAGGATTGTTCAGTTTACTTATCGCTTCGTCTATAGAAGGGCCAAATTTCTCTTGGAAGTTCCTCTCGTGCGGTGTTTCAGCTGGAACCGAAGTCATAGCCGACAAGTTCTCCAATATAAAGACGATCGGTTTTAATATGATGCGGTGCTTCTCGGCAATCAATTTTTCTTTTTCCTCGGCGCTCAGCCAGGCGTTGTCCTGCACCTTTTGCACCTCCGTTTCCAGCTGCTCGAATCGCTTCGCGATTTCAGTGTGATGCTGGCACAAAGTTGCTAACCACAGCTCATCCCACAGTAGCGTGATTCGTCGCAACTCTTTGACCAATATCTTTACTTGCTCGATGGAATCCTGGATTCTATTTGATAAACAGTCCACTAGCTGAGAGAAGCAACAATCCATAAACTTCTCCTGTTCATCCTGATAGGCTATAGCAGAACTCTCAACGCTGCTCTCATCATCCCTGCCAACGAAGTTGATATCATTCTGAGACGAGTCCGTTTCCACCTTCTCATAGATCATAGATTTATCGCAATTCTTTTTCTGGCCGGAGACTGCTCCAACTACGGCGGGGAACGTAATTAAGTGTGGCGAATTTTCTGCAACTCTGCAGAGCAATTCGGATACTCGTGTGCGAACGTAAGACTCGGGATGGCTGAGTCTCGAAAATAATTGCGGTATTATCTCCTTCCATGGGGCGGTAGGCGTAGACGAAAGCCCAGACTCCAGGACGTTCTGCAACTCGAGAGCATGTTTCACGACGAGACGTAACAGTCTTAGGGTAGCTGTGATGGTAGCGCAGTCATTGGTATCCTTAATCGCAGCTAGCTGCAAGTACTTGAAGTACGCATTCGCGGAGAGTTCGTAGTAGGAGTAAATTCTCTTTTGTGCTTGCCTCCAAATATCGACGAGCATCCCCAGAAGTTCAGCACTAGCCCGATTTAATACGGGAACACTTCGTAGCTGGTTCTCTATCATATCCGAAGTGTTAACATCGTGCGTCGAGTCTGATATTTCGCCCTCTTCCTCGGGAATCGTTTTGCTTTGAGACAAAATCGAAAAGATGGTATTCAGGTCGGATTCACCTATGTCGAACGCTAGTAAATCTCGTATATTAGCTCTGTCCGCTTCGGTCAGTTGTCCGGATGTCGAATTATCCATAATCTTCCTTCCCCATTTGTAACACCAACTTGCGAAGTTGCACCACGCAAGTGGCAAATCTGGACACTGATTTACGCCAAGTTGGGTCAATCTGCCGATGATCATATCGGAGACAGGTATTGAACTCATAGTCGACCCAAGTAGCTTGTTCATCAAGCCATCGTTATGGGCTGCCTCGAATTCGAGTAACTGTTCCAATTGGCCGTTCTCAATGCTTCCGGCTTCTTGTTGTATCCATTTGCCAAGAGTGAGTAGAAGAATGGTACCATTCTCTCGCAGATCGGACGACTGTTCTCCATTAACGATAGCTCGTGATATTCCAAGAGCAGTGGCGCTAGAAATTTTTAACGCTTTGTCAACACGTTCCATATCGTACAACAGTTTAGAGAATTCGCGGAACGCTCGTATATTATTCTTAGACCATTTCAAGTGTGCCACATTCTTCAGCACCTCATCGGTTACTTGATCAAAGTCGAGATCGGTGCAATCTCCTTTGTCCGCCTTGTGATCCTTCAATAGACAAAGTTCTCGTTCGGATCTCAAATAATTGAGAAGCTCGCGTTTTGCTAGCCCGAAGTTACCTTCTTTCCTGGCGGTTCGAACAATGTGCAGTCGTAAATCAGCTACTTCGCTGTTATCCAATTCCTTGTTGGAAGTTTTACGCGCTCTACCGAAGTATTCCGACCACCACAAGGTTCTCGTCAAAATGCTCGAATCCATGTGATCAACCTTCTCGCTTTTGTACAATTCAAACACGTTCTCTTCTTTACCAGACAACAAGTGTTTTAATCCGTCTGCGGAAAAGCGTAACAACACTGACTCGTTTAGGTATTCCGAGGGAGTGTTCCTTAAACCCTCCTCCATAGTTATAGCCGCCACTCTACGGCACCGCTCAATTTCGTCTTCCAAATGATCCTTGGAATCGTCCACATAAATTCGTAGCGCAACATTCGTCAGTGTATTGCTACATTCAACCAGTGTCCTCGCGCAGCTCCAATGACCCCGTTTAACTGTTCCCTCGTCCAGCAAGTTCCAATCGGTTAAATCGTCTAGACATATGCTCTCACCGTTCTCGAATTTTTTTAGACATTTCGCTTGACGTGAAGTGACGGACTCGAGGAGTAAATTTTTTCTCAGAGCAGTGTGATTCTTTGCTGCAAGTATCTCGGCCTCCTGTTCCTTCCAAGCTTCTAATCGAGACCAATCACTGACTGCTTCGTAGCAGCGAGACAGCCGTTGCATAGAAAAACTAAGTACTTGATTATCTCCATCTGTCTTCAGCGTTTTACCTTTTCCATCCGCGGCTAGTTCTTCCGCTCCGCAAGTGGCCTCGGTCCCAGTAGCACCGTTACCGTCAATCTCATCTTCCTCCTGATCATCTTCGCAGTCTTTTCTCGACCGGCTATTGGCAGAGCGGACATGCTCTTCGATGATAAATTTGTAAGCCTCGGTTGCGGACTCGTAGCGATTCGCAGCTTCTTCCATGGCAGCTTTCAACCACGGAAATTTCCTTTCCTTCTCCTTAGCATAAACGTAGAGACCTTGCAACGCCTCCGCTTCACCCAACATTATCATTGCTTGTGCTGTACAAAGTGTAGCCCTTTCAAATTCGACGCCCTGAGTGTTATCGCTGTTACTCAGATCCTCTAACAATCTCTCGCTGTTTCTCAAAGCGCTACTAGCTAATCCAGAATGCAGAGATACCACGCACAATGCTAGTCGAATGCGATTCAACCATTCCTTGCATGTCGACTTGTTCGTGTGAAAGAAGGTTCTCACTGGCTTTGGCAAAGGCTGTAAGGCGATCGCACAACCTTCCGCTGCATTGTGTATTACTCTCTCAAGATTTTCGAGAAATTCAATGAACAATCGTACTCGAGTGTGTTCACTTAATAGGTGGTCCAAGCTTCGTTTTTCCTTTTTTGTCGTCTCCAAACTGTACGATATCTCTCGTGCCAGCGTTTTCAGGGCGCATTCGATAGACGTGAATGTCTCTTGCGGCTTCCCTAATGAAGTACGAAGCTTGTTGCTCACGCAGTGCTGAGCTGCCTCGAAGCCGGCCCAGAAGTATAGGAAACACCGATTCGCTAGTGCCAAACGATACACTTTCTTGGTAGTTTCGTTTTCGGACCTATAAGTGCAAAGAATAAAACACACTACAGACAATTGTAGATTGCAGGGACTGAAATAGATAGTTTACTAATTTTACTTACACGGTCGGCCAACATAACGTAAATATTTCTGACAAGTCTGACGCGTCCAAATATTGCTCTTGCAACAAGAAAGCCATGTAAGTACGGAAATGTTGTGCTTGCATCTCTCCGTTACTATTTCCTCGCATGTGTAATCTTTGAGCAAGAACCAAGGACTCGGTCGAATAACTTTTGATTCCTTGAAGCTTCTTTGTCTCCGACAATAAGCACACCTTGCTAAGTTTTGGTATCACTATATTTAGAGGGACCCGTGCCAATAGCGAACCATATTTTTCACGCGCAGCGTCATCCCGTGATGTTAAATGCAACATCACCAAATCTACGATGCTCGCGTAAATCTCTTGCTTCCAAGTGACATTTTTTGCACTCATTAATATCTCAAAGAGATCGCAAACCGCAATAGAGATATCTCGATCGACGGTAGCCCCACAAGCAACCAGACTGGCGAGAACCTTTTCGTATTCGGTCGTCTTACTTAAAATACCAATATAATTTTCCGATTGAACACAAATTTCTTGCATCCATGATGATAAGAGCAATAACGTTTGTTCTGGCGTGTGTTCGTTATAACCTTTGGCTATCAGATTCAGGATTATAGAAAGGTGACCGCTAGTAGGAGACGTTGTCGGAACGTCTAGTACTCCTGGAAACATATCAATTGGGCGACAAGCAGCAGTTCCGGTTATTAAACTTGAACTAGGCACAAAATGATTATACCTGAAATAAAGGAGAATGTGTTAGCAATTAAGTTGAATAATCTGATATGTACATAATGTTGTCTTTTTCGTATGCCATACCTAGAACAATGGGCGTATAGTAAATATAAAATACTATACTGCAAGAATGGGCTAGTTCTTGGTAAATTACTGTCGTATGGTTTCAATTTGACGGCCAGCAGCTCCAAAATGCTCGGTTTCAATGCCCACATACCAATGATCGAGTTGCTCGCGTTTGCTAAAAACGATACGCATAAAAGTAAAATCATTTTGCTCTCATCGAAGCTATTATTACAGCAGCATTTCGTGTTTCACGATTATGCATTTACCTATATCGGACAGTGCTCTTAGCAGAAAAGTAACTACAATTTCCGCATCATTTTTCTTATATTTAACATCGTCCAGTAATGGATTATCAGGTACCAAGCTCTCGATATCTGCCAAGATAAGTTTATAAGCAATTTCCAAGTCGGACAGTATGTAGCGATACGATTCCTGCAATAGTGGTATATTTTTTAGACTAAGCAGACTGTGATATACGCCAAGGCTGGCATTTTGAATAGCAACGGAATCGCGGAATCTGAGTTTGAGTAACGCAGAATCTTTTCCAAGTAATTTGTGCACCAATTCCAAAGGCAGATTTGCAGAGACTTCCTTTATTATTTTTGAAATGGTATTCAACATAGAAATTATAGTGTCATCCCAAAAGACATTTATCCTTTTCAATTGAAGGTCGATAAACTTGTAAAGTAATTCATGATTCTTTGTTATACGACTCTGAAGGAGCCCCAACAATAAATATGCACATTCGTTCGCAACAACTATCAATTCCTCTTTCTCCTCGGTTAAGTCGAATTCCTTCTTCCCCTTCAGTTCCAACCATCGTATAACATTTAACAGAGAGTCCCGTTCTTTTGACAAAGTTTTCTTTTCGATGTCCTGCTTTAGATTCTTTAATTCATATTTATTCAGATTTAAAGATTTGAACATATCAATTACGTCCTCTTCGGTTAGCTCAGATTTGGCATTTTTCTCTGGGACAACGTTTACGTGTTTCATATGTTTCAATAATTCATCAGCACTCTCTGGTGTAAGGGTAAAATTCGAGATCCACATTCCACTATCGTCGTCCAGTTCGATCGCTTTTACTACTGTCTTTAGCATTTTTGCCAAGCAATCGGATAAAAATGACCATTGCACGTTTGGCGTCAAATTGGGATTCAAATGGTCCGATATGCTTTTTGTAACTGTATTAAATACAGATATTAGTGATGTAATTCGACGAATACATTCTTTGGGTGTGGGAGATGTTTCATCCCCTGGGGAGCTTCTGCCTGATTCTGGCAAAGATAGCTCTTCGTCATAGCTCTCCATATCCTCAAAAAATTGTCCTAATAGAGTCAAAGTAAACTGTAGATCTGCTATCCAAAATGTTCGCAATCTTTGCAAACTACGACTGGCATAGGTGACGACTGCCTTTTGCTGTGTTGAGTCAATGTGCCAACCCACCAATATATCGACAGTGTCACGAAAATGGTTTGAAAACGTATCAGGATAAGATTCCATTATTAGCAATATCGCATCCACCGTTGCTACCAACAAGTCTGATCGATCAACATTTTCCAACGTCGATTGTAATTGCGACATCATTATCTAAAGAAAGAAAAATCGTGATTAGTAGGGTACATTCGCTGCACTCTCAGATCAAAGATCGAAATAAAATCATAAGTACCACTGAAAATTCTTTTAGTCTTGGCGTCTCTGCATCCAATTTAAAAGCTTCAACGAAGGATTTAATCAAAAGGCACTTTATATCATCCTTCCGCTCCAACGAACATTTGTTGAAGACCCAATCCATGTACCTAGAAATTCACAAAATAAAAAAAACTTTACTTACACAAAAATGAATTTTGTATACCGTGAATATGCGACGTATTATTAAATCGTTTATTTACCGCTTGAAATCTTGTTCGGCTGCGTATCCGATACGACCCAAACATTTTGCGACTTGCTGTTTCGCTTCTGCCCCAGGACCAGAATGTAATACGTCCAATAGGCTTTCACAGATGACATCCAAGTTTCTCCTTATGTATCTCTGATTTTCAGGTGCTATAATACCTTCCTGTGCTTGTTTGCATAGCGTCATAAAATGATCGTATTCATCTTCTCTGCATAATCTTCTCAATAGTTTTGAAATCCTAGAATCTTCTGTAACATCGCATTGCCAACTTGAGTGTTTCAGTATGATACAAAATGTACATTATCTGTATACAAAAAGTTACAAAAATCAGACCATTTATTCTTTTGTCGTCATAATATTTTCCCTGCACGTTCTCCTGATTTTTCAGCGATTCTTGAAATTTTGATCTCGTAGTGGGGTAGTAACCACTTTCCGAATTGTGATCACGTTCGATAGGTGTCTTTTTGAAAGCTCTGCCCCGTAATACGCCTCTGGCGCGGTCTCCAGAGCTACCTCCACGAGCCATACGGAATTCATTGCGCGCAATACCACCGATTCTATAATAAGGCACAATAATTATGTTAAGAAAAATCAGCAATGGAAGTTAATAATCGATGAGAAAAATACCTTACCTTGGTTTAAACCTGGAAAAGCTATGATCGGATGAATAGCTGTTTGTATTTCTTTGACAAATAACCAAAGTACCTCTTGGAGCATTAAAATCATTCGTACTATATCCACTTAGAATATTAACGTCCCCTTTTTCCAGCACACTAGACCGATTATTACTAACAGATTCTTCCTGTATCTCGGAACACTTAGATCCGCGTAGCTTTGTGCTAATATTAGAGTTCCCACAGCTATTCATTACATTACTCTGCAGACAATCTGCATGACCTACACTTTGCATTAATAATATACTAGTCACATGTAACAATTTCTGTACTTTTCTAGAGAGGTAAGTATTAAAGTAATAGACTTAAGGTAGCAAGTATGCTATAGTGAAAAATATTGCACTGAAACTAAATGAGTATCACATAATCTTGCAGTTATTTGCACAAATATCATTAATGTACAGACATGTACAATAGTCACGATATAAATGGAAATTACTAATAGAAAGAAAGAGAAATTTTGATATAGCATATAAAATGTCCCAAATAAAAGCACACTGGAGTTATTTTCGTAAGAAAATATGATATTTCATAACGTTACAAACTATCGCAACATCTACTATATTTTCTGTATTGTTCGTTAATTAAAGCAATATCGTACTCGTATGAAATACACTCCGATTTCTCGTCAAAAATATTTCCTGCTAATGATTGAAAGAAGTCGAAAGGTAAAACGGTATCGTAACCGATTCTCCATGCGTTCGATCTATAGATACACGCCGTATCGACAACAACCGATCAACAGAACCTATTCAAAGATTTCCTAAATCGGTACGAATTAAAGTGTCTCCTGTATCGGGAGCGTCATAAAATTTTTCTAAAATTATGCAAAAATCATCCGTGTATTCGTTCAAATTATTAGACTTAGGTGGATATATAAGAACCAACTATACGACTGAAAAGGATCGAACACAATTTGCGAGTGGCACCTTCCACACTATTCGTTGACGTGATTTCTATAAACATCAAAATATCATCTCTAATATTATCTATCTAATCTAAAAAAAAAATTCTGTAAATTTGTCAAAAGTTGCGTAATAAAAAAAAAGAGCAATAAATAAATGAGGTAAGACAAAATTAAGGAAAGGCAAGCAAGAAAACAAAATTGGATCAACTAATGAATAGGCCACATGCGTTCTAAACAGTAACGAATTGCCTAGCGAACACTTTACACTTTACATATAGGAACAATTATTTGGGACAAATGTAATTATTTCGTACCTACATACATAAACTAAGAATTTTTGTTACAGCTATGAATAATTACGTTACACTTCTTCTTCGTTCACGGCAATGAAACAAAGTGCGATGAAACGATGAAGCAGCTAAAGAAAACTTGAACCAATGTAAACTGTCGCTGAAATAATACTTGAATCGATACCGATATCCGATTGGCTTAAATCGACCAATGATATCAAAATCATAAGAAAATCATTGATGATGCTATCGGCAAATAAATGCACCCCATGAAATTCAACACTAATAAACGCAATTATGCGTAATTATCCTCTTATTATTTCTACTTGATAATGATTTGTAATTAATATCTTGATGTATTAAAGTGTAGTTACTTTTTGCATATAATTTAGTAACTGAATACTCTGACACAAATTCGCTTACTTGAGAACTACCCTTAACAATGGTTCTGATACTGATTGTAGTTTTGTGTCATTATTATTGGTTGTCGTAGCAAACGATAAAGAATTAACTTATGTACAGGTTGAACACAAATGAAACAATAATTAGAAGTTTGTATATATTAAACACTGTATAATAGTTTTACAGTTTTACTATATTTCGTTTTCTAGGAATTAAACAGTATGGATGGTACGATAGGTTAATGACAGAACGTGACGAGTTACACGTAGACTATAATAAATTCCAAAATTAAATTGAATTAATGGCCGTTTGTTGTTGGCCCATCTTCTTCAGTTAGATCTTCCTGAGTGTCTTCCGTATGAGGCCATGTCGTAACTTTGTCTTGCCTCATGAATCCTGTCGGACATACATCAACATAATCCTCCATTGTCATTTCTGAGAATGGTATCATGGCATTTATTTCATTGACGTTTTTGTTTATTTCTTCAATCAGTGCGTTTGCTTCTTGAATGAATCCCTCTATCTTTTTAGCCTGTTGAATACCATAAATATTAGCACAACTTGATGCAAAAAAATATGGCAGTCAAATGAATATGAAACTGATTACTGTTTCTTGCTTCTCTGCATCAATTTCTGCCGTATACTTGTCTGCTGGATACGGTATTGATAAAGCTTCGTATTCTTTCTGAAACTTGTCCACTAAACCAGGGGTTATAATAGTCTTCTTATAATGTACCCAATCAATCTTTGGTGCAGTTTCTGGATTAGCCATCATCCTGAAAATTTAAAATTATGCCCTGTAACGTGCATCTATTTAAACACATTATATGACTCTCCTCTCAAAGTATAATATTTTATTCATACTAGTGGAAACACCATTTTGAGCACAGCACTCTGATTTTCATTATTTCTAAACATTTCTCTGATAAGTTGCAAGAACCTCATTAGTTTCTACGAAATCAAGAATACTGAGTTATCCAGGGCGATCGATCATTCTAATACGAATATTTAATATATACATACATGTGGAAATATTATGTAACTGGGTAAATTTTCAATAAATTAATCTTACGAAACTTACTAACCGTTGCAAATATTTTTCGGTTTTAGATTTAAAAGCTGCGAAAGTAGCTTTTTCAGTTTCTGGGATTCGCTCGGCAAGAGCGGCCCAATTTACCGCTTTAATTGCTCTTCGTGACATTTTCTTCTGAAAACGTCTTCAACAAACGTTTCACAAATTCCAACTTCCGAAGAGTTACGTGCTATGAAGTTGTGCTCTTTTAGCGACCTTCTCGATTAGTCGAATCCCGTCGAAAAAGCCTCTCGAGACATGAAATCGATTATAGCATAGTCGGAATGAAAATTCGATTTAAATTTATTCATTTGGTCGATACTAATCGATATAAATTACAGCATTTAATTCTCAAGCATTAGAAATGAATGCAGAGTTTTCTGATAAATGGATCAAGAGGCCTGTGGAAACGTTTTATAAAAAGTAAATAATGTAAGAAATTATGTGTATCAATTACATTTCTGAAGAAATGTATAAATCTCATAACACCAATAATGGGAATATGTTCGAATTGAAAGATGATTTGACGATATCTTGGTATACATTTGTTGGATTTACATTCGCTTAGCATTCATATGTATTTTAGAAGTTTCCAATGAAATTAATCCATTTTTCCAAATGTGCAATTTGATGAAGACAATTTAAATTAGTACGAGGCTAAGCATATTGCACGCACCTGTATGCATACATATAAAATTTACTACACATACACGCAGTATGTAGGGAATATGTAAGTGCACTTACACCCATATTTAAATATATATGTATATAAGCATGTTCATACAAGAGACTTATGTGGTAATGAAGCGCAACGATGGGATCGATAGAAGAGAAAGATCGTGGTCACGGGGTACATAGGGTATGAAAAAGGAAAATAGAGTAGCGAGGATGCAGAGAGAGTGAAACAGACATTCTCTGGATACGAGTGGTTGTCGGGGTGTTTTCTGACTTGGGTGGGTGGAGAAGGCGGTGTGGGTGGTAATGGTTAGGCGGTGAACATAAAGAGGATAGGATAATATCAGTGCGCGACCTCCGCGGTAGCTTCAAGTTCGCCGCTTTAATACCGGCAGATCTACGATGTAGTTATGCCGAAGAAAAGTACTAGGCATGTGAGAGAGTCAGGGTTAACGAGAAGTTCTTATCATAAAAGCAATAGTCTTGGAACAACACCAGAATCCAAAACGAAACACTTCCAAAGTGTTCGCATTGGCCTCACTAACGGTAAACGGTGGCTTTCTCTTAAAAAACGCTTAGGCCTGACAACGGATGAAGATGTTGCGGTTTATTTGCTGGATCTTGCCGAATCTGTTCCCAGGTAGGGCTGCAATTGATTCCTCTGAAAATTTGAACGTACTTTATTCTTACTTTTAATTCAAATATATTTGAATCGCCGTTTGTAATCGATTCATGTTATAAATATTTTTTTAATTGGCACATGAACCTGCATATCACTCGGGAGCGGAACTTCCTTCTATCGCGTCCAAATTTCGAATCGCCATCTTGTGGGGGTTGATGTTAGGGGGTGGAAATAATCGATACTTCTTTATTTATTAAAAACAGGCAATTTCATTATCAATTTGACTCCTTTTTTCGAAATGGATTCTCTTTGAGAACACACATCAACTGAGACAGTAGAAATGCTTGTTTCATTTAATTTCAAATGTAAAATGCAGTTTGGTACGTCAATTTCTTGTTACATTTAAAAAAATGTTAATAAATGCAGTCCTCCCTTTATTTTTATACTTTTGATTGTTTAAAAGTCTGATGAATTATATTATTCATTTCGCTTTGATAGGTACAATTCTAAATATAATGGAGAGGACAAGGATGTGGCTGAAGATACGAAGAACAAAACTAAAACAATGCAGGCTGGTGATCAGATAGAAAATACAAGCGAATCTGTTCGTCGGAGTTTAAGAAAACAGAGCAGTGGCGCTGCTCTAGAATCTGAAACACTTGCCGTTAATCCTGCACAAACCAAATTATCCAATGATATTATAGTACACGCTCGACGTAGTTCAAGATCTAAACATCATAAGAATAAAACTAAACATCATAAAGATAAACGAAAAAGGAAAAGACATCTTAAAAATGAGACTAGTGTTTCAACAGTAGAACCTACCGTACAATCTTCTATCGATGTAGCATCAGCAGACGAGGAACAAGTATCATTTAAGAAGAATAGCACTAAAGTAGTCAGTGGAATAGATGCCAAGTCAAATTTAAAAAATAATCTTTGTATTACCAGAAAGATAGCTGAATCTGTTATGACAAAGACTGAAAACGTAGGTAGCATAGGATATATAGAAAATGTAAATATTAACAAAAATGCACGTTATCATAATATTGGAGATGCCAATATGGAAAGAATTATGATGACTGATAATGATGACCAGACAAGACCTGGTGACTTAGAAACGCTTTCACTTATTAAGGACAGCAATGAAAATATGCCTGGACAAATTGTTAATAATGTAACAGGCTTAACATCCACTGTAGATGCGCATGGACATCCCCATAAGACAAAGGACAGCGAAAATGCCATTGGTGGCATTCACTGCACCAATGTAAATTCTAGTTGTCCAAACAAAGACACGAATGCGATACAAGAAGTAGAAGATAGAAGGTTGAAAAAAAAGCGGAAACGATCGAAATACGACGCAGAAGAAGATGATGAAAATGTAAAAGAGGATTCATCCGAGGACATTGTAGACGATTCAATTCATAAGCATAAAAGAAAAAGACATAAACACACTAATGAACACAAGAATCGTAAGCATCACGATGTGCGGAAAGCACCACAGGATGGGATAATAGCGCAAGAAGATAAAACTATTGATGTTGCAATAGATGACCAGATCTCAGTAGCAATGGAAAAGCATCAAAGTGAAGTAAATGTTGAAAACGTAATGTCCGAGCCTCAGAGATTGGCTATTAAAATAAAGCTATGCCAAGAATGCAATAATCGTCATTTGCAAGATGCTTGTCCTTTAACAACACCACAGTATGCTATTTCAGATTCTATACTATACGAAGAGTGGCTGCATAAACACACAGGAAATGCCGAAGTCTTGAAGGCAATAAAGTCGGATGATCCGATGTCTGAGGGATACGGGAAAGTAGCAGAGGATAACAATGAATCGGATGATGATACTTCCTTAACTGATCATTGTAAAATGAAGATGAAATCCCAAAAGGAGGAGAAACAGTTAGCTATAGATCCTGACCGACCATTGTATGCCAGGGATTCTTTGCCTGAATGTTTTGAATTAAAGACCACCAATTCGGAACACGGGCTTGGAATATATGCAAAAAGTTCTGTTCCAATGCATGTTAAGCTGGGTCCTCTTGTTGGTGTACCAGTTAGGGAAATGGACATTCCTGATGATTTTTCTATGAGGCACATTTGGGAGGTAAAATCGATATAACGTTTTTATTTTTCTATGTACAAACTATATTTATTTCATTATGAGCGTTCTGCCTATTATTACTATATAGTAAAGTGGTCCTTTTTTCTTTAGATAGATAATAATGGTAAGACTTCATACATAAGTACTACTAACCCACTGAAAAGTAATTGGATACGCTACATTAGACCTGCTGAGACTAAAGAGGAAAGAAGTGTAGCTGTAATAACAAATAATGGAGAATTGCATCTTGTTACTACAAAAAATATTGTGTCAGGAATGGAACTGACTTATTGGGCAGACTCCCAATCATCTGCATGGACACGGAAAAATAAAGTAGATAAAACAAGTACGGTATCATCAGAAATTTGTAAGATTAGTAGCTTGTAAAGTAGAAAGTTGTAAAAAATATAATAATTTTTTTTCTTCATTTTTGTATGTCTAGATTGTGGAGGATGTAATTTAAATTTTATCCACCCAATATACTATCGCTTGCATTGTTGCATTTTCCATGATACCAACTACAGTTTGACCATACGAAAATATCATTGCAAGGTACACAACACATGGATTGTATTTTGCCTCAGCAGTTGGCGCGTTTTATGGATCTTAGTGTATATATGCGTTTGCGTTTTCTTCGAATGCAGGTCTGCGGAGCAGCTGTCTTAGGCAAGGATAACATTATGAAGCATGCGGCCGAATTACACGCTGGCCGAGGTGCATATCAGTGTCAATACTGTAAGAAATTCTTTTTACGTTTAAATTACCTTGAAATGCATCGTACCTATGGTTGTGCACAAAATCCTCAACGTTCGAGGCCGCTATGCGACTTCTGCGGACGCAAGTTTTGCCAGCCACAGAAATTAAAAGTGCACATCAAACGAATGCATAGCGGTAAATATTTGCGCGATGGGAATATTGTTTGTCCATTTATATGGAACTCTTATACGTGTCTTAATGTTTAGATATGTCCGAAGTACTGCGGGAATTTCAGTGTAAGCTATGTTTAAAACTTCTGGGTTCTCGTGCTGCTCTTCAACGCCATATGAAAGAGGTCCACCATAAAGACGTTGTTGGTGCCGCAACCTGTGATCGGTGCGGAAAAATGTTTCAAAACAAGAGCAATCTTAAAATACATATGTTAACTCATAGCGGAGTGAAACCATTCAAGTAAGATTGTACAATTTCTTCCATATCCTTCGATCTGTATTCCCTCGGCAAATGCGATGGTGACCGTTTGTTTCCCCTAAATTTTAGATGCAAAGAAAGTGGCTGCAAAGCAGCTTTTACGACTAAACAATGTCTGCAGTTTCATTACAAAAAAGTACACGGTCTTACAGAAGAAATGATGCCGAAAATCGAACGATCCGTTGCCTATACTTTCGACGCGTACAGTGGTGGACTTGTCGAAGATGCTGGCCGTGGAAAGATTCCGCGATCTAGTAGAAAAACCTCACAGGTTTGTATTTAAGCAAAATGTCTTTCGCCTCACTCATATTAATGGTATCGACTAATAGTATACCTCTGTAACGTTTTCAGGAAGAAGACATTGATAATGAATTATTCACGGAGGACGGTAATTCGAAAAATGACCTAAAGATTGAGGTGACCAATAGCTCTACGCATTCGACTGTAGTGGAGTATGGGTCAAGCCCTTCATCTAAATATAAAATTGACCATGATCCACGAGTTTCAACTCCGACACTTCCAGAGAGCGTGGCACCATCGAGTGCTTTTGAACCTTTGACAGAAAACGTTCGCACGGAGGTGGACCTTTACAGCACCTCGAGATTACAAAGTAAAGGCAGCAAGAAGTGGCTTGGCGAATTCAATCCACCCATAACTTCGGATGTAGCTGTAGTACCCAATGCGATTCCACATTTATCAACGAGCGTCGTCGCAGGAAATTCTTATGACTTTCAAGATGGTAGAAAAGAAATTGATGAACAAGTGTCCCCATCGACAAGCAGCAGTAGGACACAAGACATTATAGAAAATGGTAAAGTGGGGTTGAGTGCTTATAGAAGAACCGAAAGCGCAAATGCTAGCTTGCTAGTCGAAGCTGCTCTCGATGCTGCCGAAAGGGATATAGGAGCAGTAACTAGTCCAATATTGGAAGATAACGATCGCGATACAAATCTTTATTCGATCTCCAGTCAGTTACAGTCACCGATACCTCAGAGATCGCCAAATCATTTAGATTCTTATATCCAACAACAGGAAGAGTTGATATCTCCGGCACCCACTCCGGATAATCGAAATACTCCACCCACGCATTTGCACGTCGATTATCAATTGCATCGACCTGTTGATTATATTGGCACACCAAGAACGCACAACATCGATCAGTATTTGCATCACGATGAGATAACACGTGTTTCCTCGCCGAACAGTTATATGCATATTCAGCAAGAGGATTTAGTATCACCTTCGGCAACACCAAATCCACGATATCAAGACGTGCATCATCAGCACCATCATCACCATCATCACCACCATCATCAGGCATCCGCAGATAATTTGTCTAGCGACGAAGGTGATTCAGTCGCGCAGAATCTTAGTCTCTCCGTAAAAGAGAAGGCCATGCAGCTAGACCTTTCAACGTCGTATAAATATGACTCCCTTGAGCAAGACTTTGCTAGGGAGAGGGCGAACTTCGAGCCGTTGGTTCTTAATGGAGAACTTCAGGGATTAGATATGTCTGCTAGAGGTTTTCATCATGGATTCGGCATACAAATACAAAATGCGCGATACCATCATCATCATTTGTACGAAATTACCGAAAGGCAAAGTGTCGACCTTACTCTCTCGAGGCCTCATCATTTGCACGGATCCGGTGCCCGCGTGATAACAAGCCCGCAACCTGGAGGTTCAGCCGCTTCACATATCGTACCTGACGCGGTGGACGGACGGATTATATCCTCCCCTCCTCCACCGCCACCTCTGTCAGGATACAATCCAAGTTATCCTGTAAGTCCTGCTCCTTACCATCCACCAAGACCAGGATACCACCATTACTCTGGCTACTACTGATTAGGACGCTGTTTCAGAACCTTCCCTTTTCTTTCATCTATTCAAAATTACGACGGTAAGTTAGTTCAAGATGAAATCTTTGTTACAATCATGGAAGAACGGTGTCCAGTTATAGTATATAGAAATTTGATTTGGTCCTTTCGAACACACACGGTAGCCGGAGATCAGCGTTCGGCGTGTTATTAACATATAGGAGACTATCTTTCTAGTTAAAGTACAATTCAGAAACGGAGACGCGCACAAATGGAAGAAGAAGAAAATTACTTTAGACTGTCTAGTTTTTGAAAAATTTTAAGCACGCGGTCGAGTTAGTAAATCGGTCCAATGCGATTCTCGTAAAAGTGTACAGTAAAATGTCACGTATCTATTATTTTTGGAGTGAATGTTATTTTTTTAAACAATTTATGAACAAAATTATAGAAATTCGTTCTGCCGCTAGACGCGTAACGCATGATTAGCAGATCTAGTTAGTTTCGATTTTGTAACAGGTTTTAGTTTGTAAGGTTTTAGATTTTGTAAAGATCTTTCAAATGGATTCGACCACGATGATCACCCCTTTCATTGTGAGGTGATAGATCCTTTCGAAGCAACTGATGTTTCACGCTAAATTTAGCATACGTTCTATTTCTTGTTTGGCCATAAGATACTACTTGTAGGATATTATGATAGTTGCCCAAAATTCTTGCAGTAGAAGTTTCAAATTTGAATTAAAGGTTCATAGAAGGGGATTAATAATCGGACAATGGATCGAGCAAGGAACCACGATACTCTTAATGTCTAAGATACTCTTACTTCCCGAGAAATATTGTGAATCGTGGTTTCAATCAGCCGATACAATTCACAGTTCGCGAAATAAATCAATCCAGTTGCCTAACGATAGATGTAAGCATATTTGCATGGTGATAATGAAACTTAAGCGTTTATCTTCGTTCTAGTCATATTACATTCATATTAGAGTAATATTAGTTTTATCATAATATTGCGAACGTTGCGAACGAATTAATTGATGTAGTAGAAATTCCAATGATTATTTATCATTAACAACATTTTCACACTTTAATCATTTGCGAGAACCAAAGAAAAAAAGATTGTGCAACCTTTGTGCCAAATCGATGACACAATTTATTATTTTATGTACATTTTTTAATATAATCTCACTGAATCTTTAATATTAAATAAAAATACTCATAGCATTGATGCTCGCAAGGGAAAATGTATGTGTATATATATCAAGTGTGTATATATATATAATTGGATGGATGCGCGTTTTGCACGTCTTTTATGGATAATCTAATGATAATCCTTGGATCTCTCAAGTAAATTTCGATTAATTTTTTATTTTTTTATTGGTAAAATTGTTGTCTCATTTCTACTGTCCCCTCGTTATACGTTTTACATTGCGTTTTCGCAATTTAGGGCTTCCTGTTCCCATTTAATTAGATTTCAAATATCCCTTAATGTATCCGTGTACTATTAGCTATTAATTAATTACACAAAAGTTTAAGTAACAGTGTTCACAAGTACAAATATGATATGAAATACATTTATATCGGATTTCTTAATATGGCAAACGAACTTCTTAGAATAAAGCATGAAAATTATAAGATTGATACGATCGTGTGGTACTTTCTTCATTTTTGTATCACCGTAACGAAAATGAGATCATACAAAGGGAAACTGAAAGATGTACTATTTTCATTGCATTAATGTACTTTATTGCATTTAATTTCATACGGCTCTCATTTTTAAATCGACGCGCAGCTTCGCGCTTTTTAGACACAGCGACATCAACGGGTAAATCGGAAAATTTCTGAGGACTCGATTAAAGTTATACACCACCCAAAATCTGTATCTTGCCTTACAGTTGTTCATAGGTATCGTTCCGTATTCTGCACGGAAAGAAACCTTTTCGAATTACTGTGTGACGAGAAAATGGTTAGCTCGGCGATGCGATCATCTTTACTACGTGGTTCCACGGTAACGGCAATCATTGCATTCTTCCTCCCTTTGATTAGCTAGAAATATCTTTTATTATCTGTTAAGCAAATTTCGTCCATATAGGTGTTATGTAAACGATTCGGTTACTGTTCGGTATGTCAGATTCTGTAATACATAGGCTAGAATGTATGAAATAATTATCTTGTTCTTGAGATTTTAAACGCATCTTTATTTTCCATTTACTTGTTACAATTTCTCGACGAGTGTCTGCACAATATTCTTCAGTAATTGCGTACTGATTACATAGGTAGTTTAGCGATAGTAGCATTTATAGTTTT
The DNA here is from genome assembly GCA_023838395.1 of Holcopasites calliopsidis. Lineage (NCBI taxonomy): Eukaryota > Metazoa > Arthropoda > Insecta > Hymenoptera > Apidae > Holcopasites > Holcopasites calliopsidis. The sequence goes on along the minus strand of JALHAQ010000012.1, from coordinate 2,358,750 downwards.
TTTTTTTTATAATACAATTTGAAAAACTGAATGAAATTTAATATGCGTTAAACTTAAAAGGAATTTCTGTTATCCACTAGGTCAGACATTATGCTGTTGCAGCAAGTGCGCAAAGTAGCGCTGCTGCAGTCCCTGAATGTAAGGTTTTAAACAATAAGGTCACTGTTGCAGCTTACGATAATAATTCACCAGTTGCGCAAGTGTCCATTGTATTCAGGTATTGAAATATCTATGCAGTTATTCGTATGGGTTAATTAAAAACCTTTTTCTATTACGCTATGTTTTATTTATAGGGCTGGGTCCAGAAATGAAACATATGATACGCAAGGTACGGTCCATCATTTGAGAGTTGCAGCAGGGCTAAGTACATCTACCACAACTGCATTTGCCATAACAAGGAATGTTCAACAGCTGGGTGGCAATTTAATAGCTACCGTTGATCGTGAAAGTATAGCATACACATTGCAAATTACCAGAAATAATTTGTAAGCATCTTTTTAAATTACAATAAGGTGTTCAAATAATGATTTTTACTATACACTATGCTTCTTGTATCAATAGAGCAGAGGCTCTGAGGTATTTGGAGTCTGTTGCCACTAAGCAAGTCTTTAAACCATGGGAATTAGCAGATGAGTTGCCTAGATTAAAATACGAGTTATCATCTTTGTCTGAAACAACATTGATACTCGAGCTCTTGCATAAAGCAGCTTATCGCACTGGACTTGGGAATTCCCTTTTCTGCTCAAAGCACAAAGTGGGAACAATTAGCACAGAAACTGTATGTATATTTTTTTACGAATATATTAACCATCTTTCGTAGCGTTCAGCTAATTTTCTGGATACTGTTTATAGCTTCAACACTTTGTGAATACTTGGTACACTGCACCCAGATGTGCAGTCGTTGGAATTGGAGTCTCGCTGTCAGAGCTTAGCGCTTTAGGAACAAATTTATGCATCGGTTCGGCAGACTGCTCGAGTGAAGCATCAAAATATTGTGGTGGGGAACTTCGTAAGGATACACCATCGGCCTTAACTAACGTAGCAATCGCGGTTGAAGGAGCAAATTTAAAAAATGAGAAGGAAGCTTTAGCATGTGCAGTATTGCAACGAGCATCCGGCACTGGACCAAGAGTCAAGTGGGGCTCCAGTACGAGTCCACTTTACAAACAAGCTTCGAGCGTTGTCGGAACTGAACCATTTGCTTTATCAACGTTTAATGCCAGTTATTCCGATTCTGGACTCTTTGGAGTTATCTTATGCTCAGCACCCAGCGTAGCAGGATCTGTAAGTGTATTGAAGAAACGTCTGTTCTTACAATAGATGCAATGTCTGCTAACTTAATTTAATTTTAGTTGACCAAAGCAGCTTCAAAGTGGCTAAAGTCTTTGAACGTATCCGACAACGATATTGCTCGCGGTAAAAATATATTAAAGACCGAAGTTTTGGATGCAGCCGATAATTCCGTCTGTTTGTTGGAGAGTATGCACCAACAAGCTTTGTTCAAAGGGCAAGTCTGTACACCGGCGTCGTTGGTCAACGACATTGATAAAATTTCTGCGTCAGATGTCAAGGCTGTATGTACTTTAATAGCGTAATTTTTACTTGTAGTACACACGTTACGATTTTTAATTATGCTAATTTATAAACAATATTCTTCAGGTCGCCGCAAAACTTGCCAAAGGAAAGCTATCTATGGCAAGCATTGGTAATTTGAAATGTGTTCCGTACATCGATGAATTAAAGTAGACGTAGTATCTATCCTTTCGAACAGACAAGTAGCAAGAACTCGATGCAAAGTCATCTTGACGTTATGAACGTTGTGTTTAAGGTACACGTATTACTACCGACGTGATCATGATCGTTGCAGCATATTTAATAATCGCGTGCATTTAATTGCAGTGAACCTTAACTCTGTAGATATGAATAAAGGTAAAAATTCTTTATTTAGTTCTATTTTCCGTACGTTGATGAGGCTCCTCATTATACATTCGGTACTTTAATAACGATTTCTTATTAAATTGGTCGCGTACATATACAGTTACATAAAAAAGAATACTTGGCAGTTTCATTTAAACATCAGGTATTAAAAGACGCAATTAATATTTTTTTAATACAGTTTAATTTCCTCTATTGTATAAAATTTGTTACGATTTTTCTGTAATAGTTTTGACGATTTACCACTGATTGTCCTTTTCAATATTGGTCTCAAATTCTCCATATCCTTAAATATTTCGAGCTGCAACAAAAGGATTGGCTAGAAAAGATTGTTACGCGTTAGGATATATTGTTTGAATACTTACATGATTATCTAAAACGGTACTGAGTTTGTTGAATAACATTGAAACCTCTGGATCTCGTGATAATACATAATGCTGGTAGTGAGACTCCAATAGAAGACTAGACCATTCATATAACTGTCCGTCGGTTGGTTGTTCTGCAGTATCAAATAACAAGTCTCCCTGATCGTCCAATTTTTTTATTAAGTATTGCAATAATCGAATTATTTCATCAAAGTTCAATGCTTTTTTAAGATGCTGGGTCAAGGAAATATCAGAATAAGTGAGTCTAAATAGCTTATCGAGAAAATCTGTTCTGGAATAAAAGTTCTTCGTGGCCGATACATCGTTATCTATTCCATTTTGTAAAGGTAAAAACGTATCGTCGGGACACCTTAGCGAAAAAATTAGGAGATCGATCAGTAACTTTTCTGGTAGGTCTTTCAAGTTATTCAAACACCATACGATCGCCTCGATATCTTTTGATTCTATCAACTGTGGAATCAGTATTTGTTGTATCGCGGCATCGCTGAAACCTTCTTTAATATAAGATGATATTTGTTCGGAAATTTTAACAGACGGTTTTTGCACAGATCGCGTAACACAGGGTGCCCCATTTTTTTCCCATTGAGCTATCGTAGATTCCTGTATTACAACAATCTCGTCGTCCTCCCCGTTCTCTTCATTGGTTTTAAACCGCAAGGATGAGCCAAGCAAAGTTGCTATTTTCTGAGGTGCAAGATGGTAAGGTGCAATTGCTAAATGTCTGTTAGCAGCAAGCAACAGCTTGTCCTCAATTTTCCATAACTTTGCATCTTTAGTATAAAGTTTCAATTTCTGTGCATCTTGTATCAGTTTGAATTGCACATTATAAATCATTAATATGGCTCCCTCTTCGGAAATATCAGCCCCGTACAATGCTATGGTGGTCTCATTTAACGATGTCATGACTACAGGATGCTTGGTGTTAACATTACTGATGACTCCAATTAATGTACTCAAACTGGAGTCGCTATTGCTTTCTATCAGAGGATGACTGTACAATCTACCATGTGTCCCTAAAAAAGAAGGAATACAATTTATAGACTGCCGATGGAAGCTACTTTAATTTAAAAGTAAAAAATTACTTACACAATGTTAATAGGCAAGCTTTATTTCTAGCTTGTAGAACAGTGTGACCAACCAGTTTTTCAGTTTTTTGCTTTAGCTGTAATCTCTTAACAGAAGCTTTGTCTTCTGAGTAGGTTTCATTGTTAAGTTTAACTACCACACAGCTATACGTTTGTTCCACTTCCGTTAATAGGCATAAATTAGTTATTTTGTCACTGGTACGAATTAAGTGACAATCTAAAATTTTTTCATTGGGCTTTAATATTCCTTCTTTGGGCCAAGACTTTCTATTTTGTATTGCGGTTTCTAAAGAAGCACTAGCTCCGTCTTTTCGTACCAGCACAGGGGGACAGTCTTGGGTTGCGATAATTGTATGCAAGGCAGATTGAAATTTGTACCCTTTGATACTGTTTAAGTCCGTCTCTTCTGCGCTCCAAAGACGAATTTTTTTCTCATTGAATATCGCCGCGTACTGGTGGGTCGATCCATCGTAAATGACTTGTGTCGTTAATCGGTCTTTACTGGTCCAACTACTCAACTGTTTTTGATCTTGCAACTATAAACAGAATTGTATTTATTATAAATGACAGAAACACAGATAATTCATGTCATTAAACAATATCATTAATGCATACTTACCTTGTATCGAATTACGATATTTCTCCCTAATGTAACGATTGCACATCCACTCTCTGAATCTCTTTCTACACCTAATAAATTTTGTTGATCGATAAGCGGGCATAATGTGTAATACGAATAAAGTTTTGCCATTTCAAGCGTGTTAAAAAACAGCTCTTTCCAATCACGTGTTCGTCAACTTATTGGAATGAGATGGGATAGATTTCATTGAATATTAAAGTTTCCTTCTGAAGCGTTTACATCTTCATTAGTAATACTGTATTTATTCTTTTACTGTTGACAATTTCTATTTGAAAAAATATGTTCTACACTGCACCTATGTCTAATAATAAATAACTGTATTTAATATAATTTAATAGGTTAGTTTACTCTGCAAGGTTTACATTGGGAAATTACGAAGCAAATCATTGCGCCCTCTCTGCTACTAGTCATATACTATATAAACGATCAACTTTAAACTTAAATGCGATCTATTAAATAATTTGAATAATGAAATAGTTTCAAATAAATTACAAAAGTTCGTCAATTGAAACTAGGGCATGATAAATAGTACGATTAGTCAAAAGAGAAAGGCGGAGATAGAGAATGAATGAGGGTGGGAATGGGAATGAATGAGCGGGTGGGGGAGATAGAGAGTGGGTTGTGGACACGCCCACCAGCGGCCGCGCGCAACAAAGAGAGCGTGTTTGCGAACAAGGACAGCGATAGAGCTCGCAACTAAGCCCCGCCTCTTAATGGCGTGTTTAATCGGCGGTGAAAAATCGTTAATAACTCGTTATCGACGAACAATTTGTGAACATTTGCGATCGTAGAACAAACTTTGGATCTTCTATTACATTCACATATCAAATTCGATAGGATTTTTTGCTTAATTAATGAGATATTGATAAATATTTATCCCAGCACGCCGGATCACTTGCGAACGGAAATCGCACAGCATTCTAACAATAAACATGCATGTACTACTTAAATTATGCTTATATTAATCATATTTACATTCGTTTTAAGAATGTATACATATAAATGTTAACTTTAAGATGTATTACAAATGAATTTATATGAATAGCCAATAAGTAATAGTGTTTAGCTTCTAAAACATGTTTTGTAGCATATTTAAATCTATGCTATTGTTATTATTGTAATTTTCATTATTATTTAATTGTAAGATGTATTGTAAATTAATTCATAAGAATAATTTTTAGTTTCTAAAACATTTCTGTAACATAGTTAAATCTCTGCTATTATTATTGTTGTAATTTTCATTATTATTTAATTCTAAGATGTATTGTAAATTAATTTGTAGGAAGTAATATATAAGTAATAGTTTTAGGTTCTAAAACACTTTTGTAGCATGTATAAATCTTTGCTATTATTTAATAATAAGATGTACTGTAAATTAAATTATAAGAGCTAATCTATAGGTAATAGTACTTAAGTTTAAATATTATCACTTTTGTCATTTGTACATTATTGCAATTTTTGAATAAATCTTCATAAAAGGAATGCAACTGGTTTCATTTCTTCAACACCTGTCCACTCCTAATAATTTAAGTTAGAGATAAGTGCTGAAAAATGACGTCGGGCTTCAGGAATCCCCGATAGTATTGAAGTTCCCGGAATTTCATGGAAAAAGACGTCAAATTGCAAGAATTAGTGAAATAGAATATTTGCCGATTTCCAGCATGAGGAATTCTGTAAAATTATGTTTCGAGAAATATTTCCTTGCTTATTATGTCCTTCTGACACAAATTGGCGATTTCGAGCAAAGGGGATTCCGTAAAATCATGTTCCGGAAAGTTCTTGGAAATGACGTCACATTCCAGGAATCGGTGAAATGAAAGACCTCCTCGCATATCATATTCTCCTGATACAAATTGGCGATTTCGGGCAAGAGATTTTGTAAAAGCGGCGCCTGGAAATGTTTTGGTTGTGACGTCATCAATCCTGAACTCCGGATACCTCCTCGCATATCATATTCTCCTGATACAAATTGCCGATTTCGAGCACTTCGGATTCTGTAAAATCCAGTTCTGGGAAGTTCTTGGAAATGACGTCACATTCCAGGAATTGGTGAAATCGAAGACCTCCTCGCATATCATGTTCGCCTAATACAAAATCGTGAATTTCGGGCATTCCCTTGGCTGAAAATCGCCAATTTGTATTAGGAGAACATGATACGCAAAGAGGTCTTTCATTTCACCGATTCCTGGAACGTGACGTCATTTCCAAGAACTTCCCAGAACTGGATTGTACGGAATCCTCTTTGCTCGAAATCGCCAATTTGTATCAGGAGAATATGATATGCGAGGAGGTCTTTCATTTCACCGATTCCTGGAATGTGACGTCATTTCCAAGAACTTCCCAGAACTGGATTGTACGGAATCCTCTTTGCTCGAAATCGCCACTTTGTATTAGGAGAATATGATATGCGAGGAGGTATCCGGAGTTCACGATTGATGACGTCACAACCAAAACATTTCCAGGAGCTGCTTTTACAAAATCTCTTGCCCGAAATCGCCGATTTGTATCAGGAGAACATGATATGCGAGGAGGTCTTTCGTTCCATCGATTCCTGGATTTTGTCGTCATTTTCAAGAACTTCCCAGGACATGATTTTGCCGAATTGTTTGTTACGAAAATTTTCGGAACGCGGTTAGTAACAATGTTGCTAATAGTGTAAGACGATCATAAATAGTTGAAGTAAATTGTCGGACATTAGACATAATTAGAGGATGCTCAACTTAAATTATTAGGAGTGGACAGGTTTTAAAAGAATGAAACCCATTGTATTCCTTTTGTGCAGATTTATTGAAAAATTGTAATATTGTACAAATTACACAAATTATAATATTTAAACTTAAAAACTATTACTAACAGATTATTCTTATAAATTAATTTATGATACATCTCATAATTAAGTAATGATGAAAATTGCAATAATAATAATAGCATAGCATACAAAAATGATAACACTTAAACTTAAAAACTATTACTTATTGACTATTCGCATAAATTAATCTACAATACATCTTATAATTAAATAATAATGAAAATTACAATAATAATAATAGCATAGCATACAAAAATGATAACATTTAAACTTAAAAACTATTACTAATTGATTATTCTTATAAATTAATCCACAATACATCTTAGAATTAAATAATAATGAAAATTACAACAATAATAATAGCAGAGATTTAAGTATGTCACAGAAATGATTTAGAAACTAAAAATTATTCTTATAAATTAATTTACAATACATCTTACAATCAAATAATAATGAAAATTACAATAATAATAATAGCATAGATTTAAACATGTTACAAACATGTTTTAGAAGCTATAAACTATTACTTATTGGCTATTCATATAAATTCATTTATAATACATCTTAAAGTTAACATTTATATGTATACATTTTTAAAACGAATATAAATATGATTAATATAAGCATAATTTAAGTAGTACATGCATGTTTATTGTTAGAATGCTGTGCGATTTTCGTTCGCAAGTGATCCGGTGTGCTGGGATAAATATTTATCAATATCTCATTAATTAAGCAAAAAATCCTATCGAATTTGATATGTGAATGTAATAGAAGATCCAAAGTATGTTCTACGATTGCAAATGTTCACAAATTGTTCGTCGATAACGAGTTATTGACGATTTTTCACCGCCGATTAAACACGCCATTAAGAGGCGGGGCTTAGTTGCGAGCTCTATCGCTGTCCTTGTTCGCAAACACGCTCTCTCTGTTGCGCGCGGCCGCTGGTGGGCGTGTCCACAACCCACTCTCTATCACCCCCACCCGCTCATTCATTCACTCCATCATTCTTTCTCCCTCCATCTACCTCCGCTTCTCTCAACAATAAGTACCCTGTTTATTATTCCCTAGGTTCAATTCACGAACCTTTGTAATTTATTTGAAACCATTTCAGTACACAATTTATATTAGCCGTAGCTTTAAGATCATTGATAAAATAAAAAAAGATGCTCTCGTGCTCTGCCGATATAAATTGGGAATTTCGAGCACAAGAGATTCCCTAAAATCTAGTTCTAGGAAATCCCTGGAGGTGACGTTATTCCCGTCACTCTTACGTCCACCATTGGTCAGAAAAGTAGCCTGGGAAGGGGTAAAGGTATAAACGTTGGCGGTGATTTGAACAGTACTCGAGTCTACCTAGGTCATTCGATGCAGAAATGCATTCATCCGTCATTCTCATTGTTTTCTGCCTGTTTACGAGTAAGTAAATTAAAGCACGACGAATACAGTAGATTTTAACATTTCAACATTCAACAATAGCGTGTCTAGACCAGTAATTTATCATAGCCCTTTCAAAATCGCACTCGAAATCTGTCCATCTGCAATCGTTACACGTTTCTTAGTCGTCTGCATAGCTGCACGAAGTCTGTCGCATCTTATTGTGCATTCGATTGGAATACCAATTGAAAGGACATCAAAGGCAGGGACAAAGAACGATGCATGCGGGTATGCGAGCCCGGGAAAATATCAAATTGCAGCGTTTCACACGCGTAATTATCTCTTAATTGCCAGCTGATGCTTTTCATTTCTAGGATTCACTTGCGCGTTTTGCACAGAGGTGGAAACAGAAGATGATCATTGTGATGTGGCGATGGAAAGAGTCGCTCTTGACGACAGGGAAACAGTTGCAGACAATACAATGTTCAGACTACATTCTACTTGGGTCTCGCGAGAGTAAGTTCACTCTCGATCTCGGGGGGGTAAAATTTCTTAGGAACGCTTTGAATCGAATTAATAGGCATTATTCGAGCAGGTGTGAAGCACGAGCTGGCCCGACGTATATCACGAGGAAGTACAGCTTCTTTAAGAATAATACGTTTCTCTTGTTACAATTTCACTATGCCGAGGAGTCGTGCAGTATCGCAACGTACAACGTTGTGGCTCGCGGCTTCGTACAAATCTTGTCACCGTCCATCTCGGTTCCCGGTGCCGTAAAGGCGAGCGCGCAGCTGGACTCGGTTCACTTGATACCGCTCAACAGACAGGTAGATCGGCAAAACTCTTTCGATATCGCGTGCTACATCGGTTTTCTATCATTTATTTAACATATCTGAAGATGCGACGTCGCCCCATTATCAGCTAGCCCATAAATTTGGCCGTAGAATGAATGCAAGTTGCGGCGGCACCGTCTCAAAGTGGCGTCCTTATCTCGCGCAACTTGTCTACGAACGACCTACGGATTATCCGCACAACGCGAGCTGGCGGATGCACGACTGGAAATTGAATTCTCTCCAAAGCCGTTTGCTGCGAAATGGCAGACAGCACGCGTTGAACTGTCTGGAATCGTTTCGTATCGAATTCACCGAGCTAAGGCTGCTCAGAATAGAAATAAAGAGGCCGCACTCTGATAAGGTGCACGCAAGAGAAACTAGAAAGAGGATCGAACTATTTTTGGGCGGTTTGGCGAGAAACATTCATTCTCAGAAGGCAGAGCCAAAGCCGAATCGCTTGCAAGCCACGCCGTTGATACGCGCGGACACGGTAAGGATGCGTTACCACTAACGGTTCAATCAATTTTCCAGCCGATTCGATAGGTGAAACTCTTTCGTTGCAGATTTCTGGCTGCCCGATTTGCACAAGCGTGTCTCGCTCCACCGAATACAATCCACCGTTGCTCCATCAAACGCCGTCCCTTCCTGCTGTGATAGGCGGTCTGTGGCTAAGCATCAAATGCGAGAGCGTCGACGAAGGTTCTTGGTCCAGGAGATTTTTCCGAATTTATTCGGACGACAACAGATGGTTCGCACGTTGGACTTACTACGCAGACCCGGCGTGCTCGAGTTCGTTGTACGTCGTCGCTGCAGCTGGGAGATACGTTCAACGAGCCCTTCGACAGGCACGAAGCATCGAGGATTCGAACTCGGAGATATTCGACGATCATGCTCGGCTAGGTAACTTTCGCTGGAAAACTGTAGTTTATGTAGTTTAAAGTTTGTCGCGGTTTCTAAATAAAGGATCTATTACCTTGGGCAGAAGATAACGATCTCTTCTTTTTAGAACGAAAGGATTTTGTGGTACCATTTGGAACGACGGAGTTGGAACTGCAAGTTCTTGAAAGCTTGTCGAGTTCTACGGATACTGGCGTTGGAAGAGAAATTAAACGAACCAGGGGAATCGAGGTGCGGTCACGAAAAAGGAGTTGCGCTCCTCGAACAGTCGACGCGCCCGCAGCATTGATGTTCAAAGCGAAAGTTGGACTCGATTGGAACGGCGATTACATATTGTTTTTAACATCATGGGCAGACGACGTCTGGGACGCTCCCCTTCGTCGGTGCTCCGGGACAACTTTAAAATATCATGGTCAACAACGTTGGCACACGTACCTATCTTCCACTAAAGAAAATTGGTACGACGGATTCAATGAATATAGACAATATTGGTTTTCCACCTCAATCTCTTCGAGCCTGCCGCTAAGCTCTTCGCTTTTAAAGTGGACAATATTATTGAGCCTTTGGTTGCATTGGCTACTACTTTCGTTAAAGCGTGCTTGAAGGTACTTAAACTCAACTATTTCAATCACCGAAAGTTGTACTTCTTTAAGAGAGATATCATAAGAGATACATTCTTATGTTAACAGATGTTGTATTACGTATAACTCCTAGCTGTAAAATTTGTATACATTACAACTATAAAATGTATTGTAAACGATTTTATAAGTAGCATTTAAGCTTAATTTTTGACAAATTGTATATTATTCAAATGTTGAAATAAATTTTCAACGAGAAGAATGTAACTAATCTTATTTCTGAACGCCTATCCACTTCTAGAAAAGTTGCTCTCTTATTGAGAAAACTCCTCGAGAGAAATCTTAAATTCTCTGATAAAAAAAAATTCTGTATGCTTTTTATGTATTTTATTTAATTAATAAAACGCAAACAATTACTTGTCCACCTTTTTAGTTTTTACGGAGGCTTGTGCTTTCATCACTTTCACAACAATCTTTTGTTCTTCGATTAAGAAAGCACGGACGATCCTGGAATACAACGATTGTAAGATAAGTCTCTATAAATGCAGCAGTATGCGGTAGGTGTAGAAAAAAGCGTACCTTTCTTTGACACATTTATGACACAGAACACCTCCGTATACACGCTTCACTGTCTTCTTGCGTCTGCACATACGTGATCTCTCCATAGGTCTAGCTGGTTGAATACCTCTAAGTTTGTCTTTGCATTGACCGCATCTTGGTATCTTCTTCGGTTTCTTAAGATATTGGTATACTAATTTTCCACCAGGAGTACGCACACTGTGAAATTGCAAAGTTGGAATTAAATCGGTACTCCCGTCAGTAGCACAGAAAATATAACCACTCGCAATAACTGTACGAAAGTGAATAACAATTAAAAATCTATTGTTACTCTGGGATTCATATATGGCTGGGGACGTCTTAAAAATCGGCACATGTAACTTTCACGTATAGAGAAGTTAAATCAAAACATAACCTCGAACAACTGGGAGCTTTCGTAGGCGCAAGCTTCAAAAGAATAGTTAATTGTAATTGAAATGCATATGAAAGTGGGTCAGAAACGAACAGTTTCCAACACTGTGTTTACAAAAAAAAAAAGGAAAAACTAAGTACTTACACGCGTCTCCTGTTGCTTTTTGTATTGTATGACAATCGTCGTCGATAGGTTAGCCTCTGCACCATTTTGATTCTGAAATATAAATATGTTCCTCAAGCAACGACTCGTCTATACGTCCATTAAATATAATTTCGCTGCATGCACATTCTAATGCGATCGTAAAAACATTTTAGACTTCAACGATGAATATAAATTATTTCGATATTTTAAAACTGCATATGATAGAAACAAACCTCTCAGAGACCCAAACGGAAAAGGAAGCGAGGAAAAGGAGCAACCTTGTTGTGCGCAAGTGTAGTGTTAAGCGATGCCACGGTATTGGTGGAGAACTATCGATGGTACTATCGATAATTATCGATGGTCATCACTATCGAATGAGATGGCGCCACGTACACGATTTTGGAATGATTAACGACGCATGCGCATGCATCATTCGTAAGCGCGAAAAATGCCGCAATTTCAAATGAGAGTGGTGGCTTTACTCAGAAATTAATTAAAGATTATATTGCATTGGAAGCATGAAAAGTAAATATTTCATAGATTTTACATCGTATAAGGTTTATTATTTATTATATCTTATTTACATTCAACATCGTCTTGACAACACCATAGGAAAAATGCTTTTTAGACACATTCCAAAATTTGTCGACATTAACTCTCTTATTGCATCTGTTGCGCTTTGTCATATTGTTTTATACAATGAATCGAGGACGCACAGTGGCGATTCGTAGAACAAATTGTGTAAGAACTCAGTTCGACGAGTATACATAAATTATGATGCGTGTACGTGATGATAGTAGATGAGCTACTTATAATATATACGGGACGGTACCTGTGTGCTTTGTCCTCTCGCGAATTTAATATACGTTTTTCTTTCTATTCTTCGTTTGTTTGCTTTTCGTTTTCGAAGCAGGTACTTTGACAAAGTTCGCTGTAAACAGAGTGGTAAAAAAAAAAAAAAAGGAATAAAAAAGCAATATAAAGAGAATTAAACAATGTGCACGTAGGTCGCTTAAGAAACTCTTAACTAATCGATAATATAGCTGCTTAGAGACTCGACGATCGTATCTATGATGTTGTGCTCCACTTTCCATTCTTTCGTCGCTTTTTACAGGGTTGCAGAGTTTTTCAAAAACTCCGGAGTAAGGAAATAATGATTCTTGTCGCTTTTTCTTTCTCTCATTCCCTTTCGTACGATTCTAATATGGTAAATATATCATCTACCACGATTCGAACGTCTTTTTTTTTTAATTTAGTCAGATCTCTAAACAATAAATAAGGCTTTCTTTGCTTTTAATAAATAGTAGTACAGAAGTGTTAATCGAGTAGAAATTTTTTAAGTAGAAGAGTGTCCGAGGAAGATGCCGAACGATTTCAATTCGTTTCTTCGTCGCTTCGTTTCCTCGGTAGAAAGAGTATCGATTACTTAACAAAAGCATAACTAATGATAAAAAGAAGACGATGAAAAAGGAGAGCGATTGGGGAAGCAGCGGTGAAGCTCGATCGCGCGAAACGAATAGAATGTTTATGCGAGTTTGATAATGATTTCTTCCTATCGCTCTTCCCTCTTCAGCACCCTTGCATCTTGGATCCCCCGTCTCGTAAGAATAAAAAAGCATCCCAAGTATTAACACCGGACAATGAAGGGGAGATGGGGGATAGAGGCAAAACGAAAAATACGTAGACATGAAGTACGATCGAAAGCTTTGAAAGTGCGGGCGGGCGGGCGTTGGGGGGTGGGACCCGGGAGAACAGAAGTAGAAGAAGAAGAAGAGGATCGGAGGCGATCATTCGAAGAAAAGACACAGCTTTAGGCGTACGAACTCGAAAGACTCAAGTGAAATCGAAAGGTCTCTAATAAGATATCCTTTAGGCTCTAACTAATTATCGTTTGCTCGTTTCGTGTCTACGATCGTGTAATACCGATAGAGATCTATGAAATCTAAATATTAATTCGCTGAAACTATCGACATTCTCAAAACTTCAGGTCGCACTCGCAGGTTCGTCGCTAGACACAAATAGTTACAGCTGAAAGTCCTTAAAATCTCTTTTTTTCCCCTCTCTCTGATGGAGTCCCGGCCGAAGTAACTTTCCTCTTCCGCTTCGTCTTTTATCCGCGCAAAATTAGATTTATACCCCGACATCGTGTTTCATTACACCAGATTTCCGCCAGGTCTTTCTTAAACGTTTGATCGTTCGGTCGGGACTCCATGTGACTTTGTCACGCTTTACGCTTTACCTTACTTTTCTTTAACTTTTAATACGAACATTTAGGAAGATAGCACTATCGATAATTAATATTTTCTGAAATTTTTTAACATTTTCTATATAAAAATCTGCATTTGCGTGTATTCACTTATTGCTTCTTAATCGTCGCCGTTTTCAGTTAGCTTTTTCGTTCTCTTTCCACCGTATAAGAGGTGTCTTCGTTCGCCGCATCGCGCGACGCGCTCCATCGTTTCACGCGGAACGCTGCGCGATTGAAGACAAGTCTTCGAGACCTTTCCTCGCAGTTTCCAAATGCAAATGGAACGGCCTCGCGTAAGAATCTCCTAACCGGCAGGCCCGACGCATCGATGATTGCACGCAGGAAGGGAAATTACGACCCCTTTTACTAAATTCGATGGATTCGTCTTTCGACTATCCGGAGCATCCTTGTCCCTTTCCGTCGATCATCGCGGCATCGAGCCTCGCCAACTATACTTTTATCGCCTTCGTGAAATTAACAATACAAAATTCTCGTAGCTCGGCCGACTTGTTTGGAATCGTTCCAGTCGCTCGTCGATTATCCATGCCTGGGACGCAGTCTTTAGAATGAGCGAGCGCGGTTCTAACAAGATCCATCGCGACGAAACATGTTCTCGTTTCCATTGACCGCTTTACGATAGTACCGTAGAGCCGCTCCCCGTGCACGCTGGGGCATAGACGAACGGCTGACTGAAAAGTGTCTCTACTACTTGAAGAGCAACGCCTAACACACTGCGTATACGCTATCGCGTGTCGTCAGTTTCGTCGCGGAAATACTTTCGCAAGATTATCGGTTCGCCGTGTCTCTTGTTCGTCGTGACCCCGAGAACTTGGACCGGCACACCTGTCACGATCGACTTGTCCTCTCTTTAAATACGCCTTGATATGTTCACGGTGTCGAGGGATACGCTCTGGTTCCGAATGTCCGTTCGTCGACGATTGCTTGCCGTTCTCCCTCCCGATCATTCCGGATAAATCTGTCTCGCATTATATACCATATAATCTACCTTCCTTCTAATACGCATACACATACATATGGGGATTTTTCGCATTCGATGATCGCGCGAATACGTACGCCTCTTTTCCTATATCACACAAACATTTTCCCTCGTCCAAGCACGCTTTCCTTTCGACCTCGCATTTATTGGCACATGTGTCTGCTTCCCTATCCGTCCCTTTGCTCTTTCGTCCGACGGGTATTTATACATATCGCATATACAACATAATTATATAGGTAACGCCAAGGCAAGAATCATTTCATTTTCCTTATACTTTTCTGCTTCAGCGCGTAGGGTAATATTGTTTTCAGTGTCGTGCATTAATCGTCGCACCCTTTGCCGTTTCGCAAAAGCGGAGCTGACGTGGTATAACGGTGTTCGCATCTCTGTGCCTCTACGAGTACGTTTCACGTCGCGGTGTACAACGTGTGCAAGTTGCGTAATTCGTTTGTACATCGACTAAGCTTTATAAACGAAAGCTACAAAATATTCGCTGCACGGCACGTACATCGTGTATATCGCGGTATTAGACTCGGCTTCTGCCCCGGCCCGCAGCTCTCTCGTCTCTTAAAGCATACATTAGGCCGTTCGAGACCTCGTTACTATTTGTCCCTGACATTCTTCGATCGAAGAGAGTTCCGCGAGACGCGGAGAAGCTAATTACGGCGTGCGGGCTCGTTAATACTTTAGGCCGTCTATTTGTTTGCGCAACGATTTGCGGCGACGAGACACTTGAGAGTGTCCCGTTCATCGTGAAAAGGCCCGATCACCGTTCGAGCTAACGTACATCGTAGAGTATCGGTTAGGAACGCGGCGAAGTAAAACTGGTTTCGTTGATAGCAAAGTGTTTCGAGCGGAGAACGGAAAGTCTGGCAGGACCTTTCGCGGCTGCAATTATGCACGTGAACGACGATGCAGTGGTGTTAAACTGTCCCAACGGTGAACAGGCTCGGGTTCAGGTGTACGGCAGAGTTACGCCGTTCGGTTCGGTCGCGGACAACTTTTGTACTTGTATAATTTAAACGGCAGTGATTATACGGTGGCAGTTCGGCCTCTCGGAATTCTCTGATTCCGCGAGATCGGCTGTGCTCGAGAACGATTTAGGAAGGGAAAGAGATTGGTCGACTGGTGCGCGGAGCGGCCGCATGTTTTCACGCACCGATCCCGTCTCGCCGAACTCGCGTGATTCGGAGGGACTGGAACGGTGAGCAGATATGGATTCGCGTTAGCTTCGTTGAGTCCTACGTTGAATTTAATCGTTGCACACGCGAATCGCGTTGTCTTCCATCTCTTAAGGGAGGCGGGATCTCGAGGTTTCGTCCGCGGAATGTTTACGATACGCGGTTCCGCGATTCCGTGGCTGGCGGAGCACCTCGTCCTGATGTCCGCAAAGGAAGAAGAGCTGCTCCCTTTGAAAGCGCGTATCGCCCTGACTAGGATGACGCCATTAGAACCGTGGTACTTCGGTAGGGCTTTAGCCGAAGGGCGAGCCGTCGCGCCGGCTCGACGATATATCCGTTCCCGTTCCGATTCGCAAAGTCAATGCGTGGCACGGACTAGCGAGCGGCGATTAAACGAGAAAGCCTTGCGACGTGGCGGACATTTGTGCTCTGAGCGCTGTCACGCTGTTCATGATCTTCTTTTGGTGTCCCACCAGGGTGACACCGAGCGCCGTCAATTCTTGAACGGTAACGCGGGCGGCTGCTTCCAGGGTGGTCACCCCGGACCTCTCGAAGCTCTCCGCGTACCGTGACATCTTGATGGAGGCCAGCCACTCGCTGACCGAGGTCAGCTGCGTCAAGTCCACCGCGTCCGGCGCTAGTGGATTGGTGCCCCTGTCGAAACATATCTGTTAGATCCTGTTCGCCTTTACGCGGGTCGAGGGGGGGAACACTACGCGAGATCAAAGTCCTGCAACTCCTTCGGGCCTTTACAGTCATTGCCTCTAGGGAGGGACCGAAAGAACGGAAGCGCTTCTAGAACTCGAGCAACTTTGTTCCTCTACGGTACGGGTCGAGACGCGAACGATGGAATCGTAGGTGAATAGAAACGGCGCTTTCGTTTTTCCGCGTCCGAGGTGTAAAGGGTAGAGTCTCATCTCCATTTCGGATACTATTACTGAGGTGCTTCTAGCAAAGGGGAATCAGCTGCCTCGACTATCGAAGCGAACTGTACCCGTCCGCTGCTCTAATTCGGTTCACACGGAACGGGAGCTATGTACAAAGTATATGTACACGGGTATTTTTATCAGTCGGCAGTAACAGAGATAGGTGTTCCCGGATTTCTGCTCGTAGAATGAAGCCGATATAAAACCGCGTTCATTGATCTTTCTTTTTCTTTTCTTTTTTTTTCTTTTGTTTAAGGAGCGTGGACATTCTGCGAGCAGAAACAACGATTCAGAATACACAGGTGGTTAGTCAGGGTCCAAGAACACGAGTCGGAATCGATGCTACTGACTTCTAGGAAAAGTTATTCCATTCGCATTGTAAACTTGATAGACTTGTTACGGGTATTTGTAGGTAGATACGGGTATGAAACGGATTTTAGCTTCAGGGGAGGTCGATCAAACATTTTTATGTACATTTCGTCCGTGGCTCGACGACTTTTCACGACCGCGCCTGAATTTAATGGTCCGACAGCTTATGATACCGCTCCAAGGAGAGGCGAACTGAAATTACGGACGGGGCCGATCGTGAAAAGCCGAGCCACCGTGGATCGTTGCTAGTGACAGTGATCGATGGTGATACGAGAGTGAGAAACAGAGATAGATAGAGAGAGAGAGAGAGTTGGTAATAGCGGTAATGAGAGAACTATGACGGTACTGTTACGTTAATGATGTAGAGAGTTGAGAGATCTTGTGACTGGATAATGGTGCGTATGAAGCAAGCAGTGCGATATGAGCTAATAGGGTACAAGCAGAGCAAATGCTGTCTACGTGGCAGCAATCGCGGTGATTTCAACGATGCAAAGCAGAGCAAGAAGGCGGGCGGAAGGGTTACGCGTTGCCCGGCGTCTTCGTGTCGGATCACCGCGGCCAGAGATCTTCTCTCGCCGCTGCCTTGTTGCTCCCTTGCTTCGCCTTCGTACTTTTCTTTATTTTTGGTCGACATGAAAGCTGTTCTTGATTTTCATTTTTTGTTTTTTTTTTTGTTTTTTACCTTTTCCTCAAATGCACGTTGGAGGATGTCGACGAGGCGGGTGGGGGTGGGGGCGGAGCACCCCTTTCCCTGATTCTGACAATTGTTAGCATTTGTTAGTGCGATGGAGGCCAAACACTTTGGCGTGTGCTTGTACACATGTGTCCGTGTATCTGTCGTGTGTGTGTGGGGGGCGGGAGGGGTGTCGCGTACGTTTTCTCATTTCGCGTGCCCTGATTTCGCTGCGCGTCTCGTGCAAGCGTGATCGTACGCTTGTGCGAAGCAAGCATATCGGGATTGTCGGCGTGACTCTAAGGTAATTAGCGCACGACGATTCGATTTCCGTTAGCGTAGCGCCTGTAAAGCTGATTGTCGATTTTGATTCTCTCGTCCCCCCTATCGTTGGACCGGTCGATAAAGGACAATCGGTCCGGGAACCCGTCGCGTCGGAGGAGATTCGCGAACTGGCTCTCTAATTTCGTTCGATCATTTTTCCTGTAATGGTGTGTCGCGACGTATTCGACTGCGAACGAGATCTATCCGCGATACTCCGCTAAAATATAGACGCGTCGCGTGTAATCGCGATCGACTGCACGGCGTGGAGACACACGGCCCGGCATGTCGTGCGCGGTCTCGAGTAGAAAAATACTATTCTAATCTGGTCGAACGATTGCTCGCGTGATTAAATGCTAATAAGTCAGTTCTGTTGCGGTAAAGTCGATGATGTCGATAAATATATATATATATTTACGTATACTCGTGCGAGATGCATATACATATATTTATTTATATATTAGGTATATCAAGAATTAGAAAAACATCTGAAAGACTATGACAACACGTTTCGCGATTAACACCGTTTGCGGTTCTAAGCTCCGAGCTTACGTTCCATCCTACACCGCTATTCGTTGGTTCGATTCGTCCTCTATAAATTCTCATTATCTCTACGAGAAAACTGGAGGGTAACGTATATATGCGCTCATAAAATTTTCCATTTAAACCCCTCTAACTAGAACCATAAATAATCTCTATGACTTACACGTAGCAGCTAATATCGATAAAATCTACCGCGCCTGGCGCTCTTCTCGAACATCGCGATATTAAAAAAACTCCTCCTCTCTCTTAATAAGTATGATAGATCCCTCTGCGTACGACAGTTAACCGACGCAACTAGAAATCGAGAAAATCTTTCGCCCTACGACAATCGATTCGCTACTGTTTTTTTTTCTTTTTTTTTTTTTTTTTACGCGTACAAAGAGATCCCTACTCTCGCTACGGTTTCTCGATCTAACATTAAGAGCAAAACTGCACGAGCGTTTTATTTGTTTTCTGCGGTGAACGTCGATGAGAACGTGAAACGATGATACGCGCTGTTGATCACCAAAGAGAAACGATCGATTTCCTTCCCCTTAACCGAAGTGCGTGAACGGTACCCAATTCGGGTAGGTAAGGGGTGGCTGTTGCGGTAATGCGTGTGTCGCTGCGTGCGTGTGGTAGTGTAAGCTACGGCCGGCTCCTGGTGGCATTACTGGAACGGCAATCGTTGACTGGGCTTGATGGGCCTGATGGCCGACTACGTCTACAAACGGACCCGTTGCCGCGGCTGGAATCGCAACGGTAGCTGCCGCGGCCTGTGCGGCAGCCGCGTGGCTCGTGACATAGTACGGATTGTGTGCAGGTGGCCTCACGCTGTTGTTGTAGTTGTTGTTGTTGTAGTTGATGGTAGATGGTAGTTGTCGCAGTTGCAGTTCGTAGTCGGGTACCAAAGACACCACAAAACCAAAACCACAAAGAATTAGCCCAGAAAAAAGGGACGTCGTCGGCGAAGAGTGACCGAAATTCGGTGGGGGGGGATGTGAACGAGATCCATCGGAATGGAAGCGATCGCGACAAGAAGATCCGCGCGACGTCCACGATCGATGGATCACAGGGAGGGGTGGGAAATGGAAGAAAAGGCGAACACGACTTGTACAATCGTACCTAACGTACGATCCTTCTCCTTCGCGCGGAGAGGAATTTTACAGATTTTTGTGGTACTCTTTATTCAACGATCGGTCAACGATAAAGAAATTCGAGACCGTCCGCGGCTCCGGGTATCGTTAGATCTCGTGTCTTTGTTCGCCTTTTATGCCATTCGTCGTGGAAATAAATGGTTGATAACGGGAAGTGGGTTTACAGATTCGAGGATCGCAGAAACGATAAGCGCAAAAGCGATAAAAGCTCTCCGGTAAAAGCCAGCGCAGTAACGATGCGCACTTTTTTCGCCGTTCTCTTGAAACACGAACAAAAAAGATTATCCCGCGAAAATGATCGTGCAAGAGACTTTCGTCCATAAATTAATTTTCCTCCCAGCAAAAGTGCGCGAAACAGAAGTCGAGGATAGAACGGAAATTAGGGTAAATTGAGCGAGAGCAGATCTACGCGGGCAGAATCATTTGCTCCGTTGTCGCGCGATCGTTTTCCGTGCTTCGATCGTAGAGACTCATCGAAAATATGTCGCGCAAGCGAGAAGAAATTTCATCGAGCGTGATTGAATTTTAGAGTAAACGAGATGCGAAGAAGCGGAGGCGGCGCTGTGCAGATCAATCTTCACGAATTTCGAGCTACGGGAAACGAATGTAAAGAAAAAGATAAAAAAAACTGATAGAAACCAATGAATAGCTTGAACAGAAAATATCGGAAGTCACGAACTAAAAGGTGCGACAAAGATCAGTCCAGTATTTTTTCATTTTTTTTTTTTGTTTTTGACATATGCCCGCTTCCAGTAATGCCAATCAGGTCGAGACGACGGCGTGCACACGAATCGCTCTCTGTCGGGTGGGCACACACGCATCGTGACTATTCCTGGACGGCCAATATTCATCGCTTTATGCGTAACATCCCTTTACGAATGAGCAACAACATCAAAGCCCAGCCTAACAGCGTACGTGAAGAGCGCAGAGCATGTGAGAGTCTTAGTATTTCAGCGAGAGAATGGAAGATATCTTTAGCTGTCGAGAGAAATTAATTTATGGACACGAAGTGTGATTCGCGAGGCATGCGGCATGATTCGTGTTAAGAGATGATGGCCGAAGTATTCGGTGATCACGCGAAGGCGTGTGACTCTGAACGCGTTCTCCAAGGTGTCTCGTATCGCGTCAGAGATTCCCTCGAGATCACCGAATTGCTCGTAACGATGTAGGCAACGATATCGTACATTTACCACTGTCCGTGCTACGTTAGCCCGGACCGGATTTACTTTATAGAGTACTTTTCACCCCGAGTGTATCGCTGTCCCGATAGATCAAATCCGCGAGGGCTAGCGCGACGGCGATGACGCGCGATTACGAGTCGAACGTCGCGAAAGATGAAAACGTTTACCTGTTCTGGGCGATTTTCCTCAAAGTGTCCGGGCTTCGTATGAGCTTGTCCAAGGTCTGGGTGAGATTGGCGAAGGTCGGGCGATGGGTGCGCTCCTTCTGCCAACAGTCGAGCATCAACTGGTAGATCGCCTCCGGGCAGTCCATCGGGGCTGGAAGCCTGTACCCCTTCTCGATCGACTTTATCACATCCTGGTTAGACCAGTTCCAGTACGGCCTCTCGCCGTAAGACATCACCTCCCAGCAAACGATGCCCATGCTCCACACGTCGGAGGCGCTGGTGAACTTTCGGAACGCTATCGCCTCCGGGGCCGTCCATCGCACCGGGATCTTTCCACCCTTTTTGCCGGAGTAAACGGTCTTTGAAGATTCGACTATTTGAAAGCCCCGGTTCGAGCAACGAGACCGGACCATCGTCGGAGAAACGGAAAGTAATGCGATCGCTTACCCTGGTCGTGTACGCTCCTTCCGTGGCGCTCTCGATCTCTCTGCTAAGCCCGAAGTCCGCGATCTTGCAGACGAGGGCAGCGTTCACCAGCACGTTCCTCGCCGCGAGATCTCGGTGCACGTAGTTCATCTCCGCGAGATACTGCATGCCGCTCGCGATGCCCCGTAGCATCCCGACCAGCTGCAACACCTGAAACTTGCCGTCGTTCGCCCGCAGGAATGTGTCCAGGCTACCGTTCTCCATGAACTCCGTGATGATCATCACCGGGTTGCTCTTGGTCACAACACCTTGCAGGAATATCACGTTCGGATGCTCGAACTGGCCCATGATCGAGGCCTCGGTCAAGAAATCGTTCCGAGCCTTGTCCGCGGAGCCTGGCTTCAGTGTCTTAATAGCCACGTCAATCTCGGTTCGACCATCGGGCGGCAGTTTCAATTTGCCGCGACACACGTCGCCGAATTCTCCGCCACCTGTCGATCAAGCAACGGCGGTGAAACAGACTGTTCCGAGGTCGAAGTACGTACGGTGAGAGAGAGAAAGAGAGAGAGAGAGAGAGAGAAAAAAGGGGTGATCAATGTACCAATGATGGCTTCGATCGTAATGTATCCAGCGTCGATCTCTCTAGCGAATTCTCGCACGGCTTGATTGGGATCCTCGTACGTGTGAGGATCGACGTAACTTCTAGCACCTCCACCGCCTGCGCCTCCTGCACCCGCTGCAGCGACTCCCACTGCAGGCGTGAACAGCGGCGTGGTCACTGTAACGTCACCAAAACAGAGTTCATTATATTAACACGAGGGCCGGTGTGTAAAATTTTTACGGAATCTTGGAGCGATAGAATAGCAACATATACGCGCTCCGTGCCTGTCAACCGTTTCATCCCGTGAAAACACTCACACACCCTTCCTCTTTAAACGAGACTTTAAACGAGCGTTGAAAATATGTAATGCAAAACACAGAAATAAAGAAAGCTGACTTCTATTCTTTTTTTTTTTTGTTCTAACTTTGTCTGAAATTCTTGCTAACAAGAGGATTCTCTATTTCGCGGCAAACGAATCACCTTTTAACGCTCTACCGTAAAGAATTGTTCGAAAACAACGAGGAGAAGTAACTAATTATTCATGCCAGCGAAGAAATTCTCGCATGCCTGGCACGCCAAACGATCTCAATTATGATGCATCGGATTGAATGACGTTAGCCGTAGTACGGAGTTCAGAGGATGCTTCGGTTGAATCGAATTACACCGTCGTCCGTTCATTTACGTCCGCGAACGCATCTGCGACGCATCTCGTTACTCTGCGGGCGGCTAAATTAATTCGAGTTCCACCGAAGCATCCGCTTATGGTTCAGCAACGTCAATGCACAAAACGTGTACTAACGATTCTGAAAATGATTGCTGACCGGCTCGCTGAAAAACAAAAAAAAACAGATTGGCACAAGATGCACGAGAACAGGTTGCAAATAGTAACGGAAAGAAGACGACAATAGGGATTCCATGCTGTCTTTCGTGCTTTTTATCTAAGTCAAATTTAAGAGAGAAATAGAATGAAACTAGAGCAGAGACACAGAGGAAAGAACGGATCGTGGTACGAGCGAGTACGAGAATAGGACAATGTGTCGTGTACGAGTGTGAGATGCTGAGATTCTGTGGATCGAGAATGTCGTTCGGGTTCGCGCGTTTCCTTCGGAACGAAATTTTCCTCGAACTTATTTTCTTTTTTTCTTTTTTACTGCGACTAATTAAGGACTTACGCGAGGACTTGCTCTTGTTGTTGGTGTGGGTTGTCACAATCGGTGAACTGTCCATTTTGCAGTGCACTGTGAACAACACAACAACCAACACACTAATTGACAAACAGCAAACAGAAAGAAGCGGTGGGTAGTTCGATGAACGATATAATGACGCGCGAAGCGACAGAAGATACGATATCAAACGAGAAAGGGGGAGAGAAAGAGTAAAGGAAACTAAACTCGTTTCCTCGATCATCGAGCAGCTTTCGTCTTCGTCTTCTGCGATAGCTTCGCGTACGAATTAAGAAAAAAAAAATGAGTAGAATGAAATAATGAACGTAAAAGTTAAACAGGTGCAACACCAATGACAACACACTAACAACAATACGCATGCAATGTATCGTAAATGCATTAATCGACGCAAGCACAAAGCACGTAACGCGCGTGTCTTTCGAATCGAATCAACGTACGATCCGTTGGATCGTCCGGAAGACAGCGCGTGGCCGTGCGTCAAAAGATTCGGAACGCGTCAAAAATGCAGGGTACAATGGGGTGCAAGAGTAGCTACGTAAAACTGAACTCCTAGAAAATAAAACTTGAGGTGTTGGAGAAGACTTACTGTAGGTCACAACTAGTCCTGTAGTAGCAGGCGATTGTGTACATTGTTTCATTGGGTTTTTTTCATGGATTTTTCATGGAGGCAGGTTCGATAGATTAGGGGAATCGCACATGAAAAGAAAGAATCGAAAGAATTTGGTTAGAAAAATTGGCGCTCGAGCTGCAGGCCGGATCGGTATGAGTTTCGCATCGAAATCGATAGACTCCCATATTCTTTGACATTTTTTTCTTTTTTTTTTTTTTTTTGGTCAAGTCGTTCAGACTTCGACAGCTTTCTTTTCGCACTGTTCTATTCGTTTCTTTTACGCAAACCAAGATTTCAAGTAATCTTTCTTTTGTACAATGTAAACTTCTAACGTACTGGGTGTTTAGCCGCAAGACATTATCATGGGGTACTGTAACACGTGAGAGGGGGGCTTGGCTGGGTTCGATACTTGCTGGGTTCAACGGGCTTTGGTAATCCAAAAATATGTCACAAGACACGAGGGCGTAGTGAGACAACTATGAGAGTGACAGGGGGCGGGGGGGTAGTAGCGATAATAAATTTATGAAGAAAAATGTTATCGAGCCTGTCGGCTTTGGACAAACGTACCTTCGCCGTTTCTATACTCCAGGGTATCGCAATCGCTCGGCTGCTTCTTGTTGCATTCGTCCGAGGCCCTGCTGCATCCAAATTATATCACATGAATAGTGTCAAATCGAGACGATAGTATGAGAGGCGGAGAAGACTAGACGAAGCCGTACGATCGTTATCGATTCTAGTTTCTATCTTAACACTTTTAGAACAATTCGTTTACCTTCTTAGGATCAAGACGGTCATGATGATGATGATCACCAGAAGCACTACCACGGCAACGATGGCCCCGGCTATAATTCTTACTTGCATGTTATCGTCCTCCCCGACGTAATCTGCAACGAAGAGGAACGTTGTAAAATTGAACTGCGACTTCCGCGCTAAATTGTGCCGAGGGGGGGTGTTAAACGAATTACCTAAACCCATGGCGTGCGGCGTTTTCTTGTAAACGACTGGCGTATACTCGCCCCATCCCCGAGTGGTCTTTGCTCGTACTTGTACCGCGTAATCCGTCGATGGTTTTAGCCCCTTGAACGTTGCGGATAAGTCGGACGTTTGAACCACCGTGGCATTGGTAGCGTCGTCGTACCGAGGATAGCACCTCACTGAAACGAAACAGCGTGAAACGGGTGAATCGATGTCTCATAAGGAGCCACAGATGACGGGAAAGTAATTCGGCGAACGAGCTCACCTTCGTATCTTTCGACCAAATCGTTGTCACCGCCGACATCCGTTATCGGAGCATCCCAGCTGATGCTCAGTTCGGTACTCTTGACGCTCGTGATCCTGACGTTGCTCACCAAGCTGGGCACGCTGGCCTCCGTGGTGACGGTGATGTCTACGAACTCCGATTTTCCTGCCAGCGCGGACACGCCGTTCTCCGCGAACACTTGGAACCGATAGGTGGTCACCGCGTTCAAGCCCGTTATCGTGATCTTTGTGTCGTTGAAGATTTCCTGCTCGGGGAAAGTCGGAGGTGTTAAACGGTGTTCGATAATGCCGCGACGACGAGGCGGGAGGGAAGAACTCACGGTGTTGGGAATGTACTTGACACCCGTGCTACAGGCATCGCATACCACCCTGTAAGTCGTGTCCGTTCTACCGCCGAGCATGTGCGGCGCATTCCAGGAGAGAATCACGGTGGACTGGTCGACGAAGTTGACCGTCAAATTTTGCGGCGCCGACGGTGGTTCTGCGAGGACAGAGGCGATTAGTCAACGGTTTAAGTATACCCGGCCCGTTCCGCGGTTCGAATTAAAAGCCACTCACGTGTACAGGGCATCTTCTTGGGGTCCTTCTCGGCTCTATAATAACCGGGGTCGCATCGACATTCCGTGAATGCGTAATCGGAGGACCTGCTGTGCGCCGGACAGTTTTCACAGCTGTGCGATCCCGCTTCGTGCTTGAATTTACCCATCTGGCACTTGATGCATTGTTGCTTCTCCACGTCGGCTTGGTATCCGGGCTTGCACTGGCATCCACCGTTGGGGAGATACCACTTGCCGTCCCCTTTGCAGAGGAAGGTCGGCTGTTCGATCACCATAGCATTGTCGACGCAGGTCCCGATCGTTTGTTCGATCAGCGCTACTTCGCGTCCCGTCGGCGTAGCTGGGAAGTGGGCAAAGTTTACGGACGTCTCCGGACAGCTGATGTAGTAAACCTTGATGGCCAAGATCGAGATGCAAGCACCCTGATCGCGGAACGCGAAATACACGCCCTTCTTCGTCACTGGAATGGACTTCACTTCCGTGTTTATCACCACCTCGGTATTCGTGTTGAACCGTCCCTCGCCGGCGGCGATACGACCTGCGAATCAAACCCCATTCGTTCGTTTTCGGCTGCCCGACGACGATCACCCGCCACTATTTCCGCGGCACGGAGAAAACAGTCCGGCGGGTCGAAAGGTAACGATTAAGCCGTGCTTACCGATCAACTTGTAACTGTCCGTTTCCCATGGCGGTGGCTCCTTGGTAGCGACGTCGAACTCGTAATAGAGCAGACTGAAAGTTTCTTTGCAGCTGAGCGCATTCCCGGGGAACAACGAGCAGTCACGGATCGTGAATTTGATTTCTATGTACATGCGGTTCGCCGGTCCCCTCTCGATGAACGGCATCCACAGCCAATTGTTCACGTTGTGGTACGCTACGTCGCAGACAACGTAGCTCCGCCAATTGATACCCTTGTCGAAGTTCGTGAACGACTCTTCCACCCACTGCAATCAAACGAAAACGGGGCGATCTTAATTTCGTACGATGGGTCGATTAAAGGCGTTTTATTCGCGGAGTCGGTTAACCTACGCACGCGTCCGAATCGAACGTGATAAGATAAACGCAGTTTAAATAACGAGAGACGCTGCGGGGATCTACTTTCGGGGCCCCTGTGGATACAGACTTGGAGCTGTTTGCGTTCGGATTACGCGAGATTCCGTCGAGTCAGCATCTACGAAATCAGCTTTGCCCGAACCCCCCCCTAGTCGCGACTTCCTCCGACCGGAGTCCTTTCTTTATCTATGCTCCGAGGTCTTCTCCTATTGATCTCGGCTCCCTTCATGATATTTACAGAAACAACGAAGACGGATTATCGTCCGAGGATTTCCAAGTTTCAAAGAATTCATGGCGGACGGCAAAGTGCCGGGGGCTTTCCGAACGGATTTATTTCCAGGTGGAGGGAAGCACCGGATGGAGACGTTTCCCGATCTATATCGGCCTGATCCGTAGACGGCGATAAGTGAAAAAAAAAAGAGGGGCGAGGAGAGGGACGGTTCACGCCGGTCCATGCCCGGTCCGAGGAACCACTTGTCCGCGGACGTTGGACGCGGTATCCTCCCTCGGCAAATGACGAGGCGGAGAGGCCAGGTCGTCGACTTGCGACAAACAGACCGCAAGGAATTACCGGCGCGCGTTACCATTAGTTTTATTGCCCCCCTCGGCTTGGTCTCGTCCCGAGAGAGACCGCAAAAAGTTCCGACCGAGCAAGAAGGACCCGTCGTCGTCGTCGTCGTCGTCTTCGTCATCGTTCTCCTCCTCGTCGACAGAACTCCTCTCATCCTCGACTATTCTCTTTCTCTTTCGATACTCGCGGAGGAAAGGCAACGTAGGTAAGAATGAACAAAAGAAAAAAAGAAAAGAAACGGTGGATCAAGAAGACCAGGACTTCTTACCCAGGAGATTTTCTTGCGGTCGTGTTTCCGGCAGGGAGGGCGCAATAAATTCAGCCGCACGGTTACTCAGTAGCACAAAGAGATTATTACGGGGAAAGATGACGAGCCGGACAGGAAAAAACGATTTCGTTTCGGTAGATGAACGGACGGTGCGCTCGTCAACGTTCAGCGATCAGAAAAATCGCGCCGAGCCTTGCAGCAGCATTAACGGACACACGTACGAGGATCTCTGCCTGATACCGGCTTGACCGACTGTTACCTCTTTGAAGGAAAAAGAAAAAAAATCACATACGGATCGACAGGACGAGGTAATATCGTAGCGTGCAAAGATCATCCGAGCAATTGAGAAAAGTCCTGGAGATGTGATTTCGACGCCCACGCGGGGGCTTTATCGTCTGGGAAATTGCGTTACGACCGTAAATTCCACCCCCGCCCATTACTTCCTCCCTCCGTTTCCCTTTTGCCTCTCCGTCTTTCCGCGGCTCTTTTACTTCATTCTTTCGCCAGAGCCCTCCGCGCTGCCGCGAAACGAAAAGAAAAAAAAAAGACAGAGTACGCGCGTCGTTAACGCCGCGGAATTTAATTGGATCCCGCCGAGACGTCCTCTCTTTAACCGTGCCGCGTCTATTATTCGCTGCGCCAGATTTCCCAGCGGCGCGATCCTCCTGCGAAATTACTCATCAGTCGAGTAAAATAAAAATGACCGGGAACAGTGAACGGGAACGTAAGGGGAGGAGAAATCGGAGGATACATCGATGCCCGGTGCGCTTTTTTTTTGCTTAATTTTGCTGTTTATCGCGTGAAGGTTCGATTTCGCGTTCGGTTTCTCAATTAGCCTCGATCGATCGATCCACGCGACACGAATTCATTAACGGCACCGGCCCCGAGGAGCCTGTTTGTCAATCCTTCGAGATAATAAAATGTTCTGTGGATACGAACCGGCGGTTTCGAGGTAAAGCCAATAAGCTCTGTAAGCAACCGACAGCGATTTGTCGGAAAGGCAAGGAGGGGGAGGACAATGGACGGGAAAGAGACTTTGGAAGAGAGACGAAGCGGCGACGGCACGAGGCTGGAAGCTTCCTCCGTTCGCTCCTCCATTCCTTATCCCGCGTCGCTGTGCAGCTTCAGCAACGGAACGATTCCTCTTTCCCTCGGCGGGCGGCAATATTACCACCATAATCGCAATTCCGATGGTGTAGCTTCGACCGTGCGCGTGCGGAGCGGAGGGACTCGGTGGGAAGACTTAGGGGGTTCCGTGGGGTTGGACGAACTTCCAGACTAGCGGAGGGTATGCGGATCTTAATATATATTGAGCTCACGGGGAACAACCGCCCTCGCCCTTGGGGTTGGCTGCAACGGTGCGCGCGTAGTCTCTTCCTCCTGCTACGTGCATCACATTCTACCCGGTTGTTTCATAGAAAGACGCGTTACCTCGGGCCACGGGTGCGCGACTGACGGAACCGCGAAAGTTAAATTAACCGGGGCTGCGAGTAGTACGAGCAGGGTTTCGGCCGGCCGGCACAGACCTTTATCGACTTTGCAAAATTTCCACTTTACATTCTTTGCGATGCTAATCGTCAAACTTGTTTTTGTTCGCTGATCGAAGCCAAGCGATAGAGGATCGGCACGCGGACGAGGGAGAATTCCACGAGCAAGTGCACATATGTGTGTCTAAACGGGCCGACCGCCCTTAGCATCGTGCAAGGGTGGCTGTGCCGCGCGCCAATCGCCAATCTTTACACCGCCGTTTATTCGGCACCCTCTGCCCGATATAGCGACGCCTCGAACGGGGGCGACCGGGTGGAAACGCTATTCGAACAGCATTTCCACGGGTCTTAGGCGCTAACTGAGATTTTTCTCGTGACGGCTGTACGATATACGCGAAAAAGGAGGGCGCATCAAGTAAAGAAGAGGGAACGCATCGATCGGTGGAGAATTTATTTCTGGATTACTCGCCGAGACGTCTCGTGTCCGGAATCGGACAAATCGTTCCCTCCCCTTTTCGAGATCGCAGTGCCGCGAGAGAATTTTCCGCCGTCAGATTTATGATCGGGAGATCGACTCCTGACGGCCGGGTTCCGCGAGAATTCGATTACGTGTAATCCACTGGCGCTCGCCGTTCTCCGCGTGGAGGAATCGCGGACGGGTCGTGTTCGATTCGGGGACGAGGCTGTTGACAGTCATTGCCAGGTATCGCGCGCGCTTTTCCATCGTAGAGAAGTGTTCGATCGCCGGACCTGTTGGGCGTTCCTCGCATTCTATACGCAGCAGGAAAACGATCGTTCACGCGTATTTCTCTGGCATCCGCGGTGCTCGCCGGACCAGAGGAGTGTTCGTATCTGAAACTCGTTGCCGAGGGAATTTACTGCTTCCACCCGTGGTGGCGTGTCACGGACGATTACGACGACGGTACTCGTGTCCATCGATAGGCCGTCCATCCATAATGAGTCTAACCGGCGTCGTAATATTTCGAGTTAACTCGGCGTGTCGGCGGTGTCGCGTGTCCAAAGGGTCGAACGCGCCAACGACCGTCGCCCCTGACGAGACGGCACGTCCGCGCCGATAACGAGGAGGGATGTGCTCGGTCGTACGCGGGCGGGGTTGAAAACTCGACCGTACGAATACCGGTGAATATCCGCGCATCGACTCTTCGCCAACTGCTCGCCCAGCTTCCGATTTCTTGCCTTCGCTCTCGGCAAGACGCGTCGATCCCTGAAACCGCGCGCGACGCACGGGAACGCAATTTACTCTGACGTCGAAGAGCGCGAGCAGCCAACAGGCAGACAGACAGGCGAAGCCAATAAAACGACCGGCAACAGGAACGAGACTCTCGTGAACCGCCAGCACGCGCGAGTTGTGTGCAGTTCGGGAGCGTGAATGGAGTCTGGTTCCAAAGATATACCCAGAGACATCCCCGAGTACTATTTTCGAGCCGGCGGACGGGTGTCGGCGCGCGAGGGGCGTAGCCGGGCGATGATCGGTGGAACAGACAGGCCGGCGCGGCGCATCGGTTATGGGCTGCCGATCCAACCGTGGGGGTGTAGAAATTGCGGATCGTAACCTCGATTGTCCTGCACGCTCGATGCAATTTTTCCCCCTTCCCGTTCGGCGCAGCCTGCCCGGCGATCGAGGGATTCGCGCGGGTGGAACCGATCTTATGCTAATTCTCGAAGGGGAGCAGAACGGGGGATGAGAGAATTTGCGTCTCGTCGCGTGCGTTTGTTCTCTCTTGCTTCGGGGCTCGGGCGAGAGGAAGCAACACAGCGGCTCCATGAAATCATCACGAATTAGCTGCAGAGGGTCAGGGCGAACGGGGGGAGAGGGAGAGATTGGGTTTAATATCGAAGGACCTGGACGATCCAGCCCTCGACGCGCGCCCCTGGACCTGTCAGTTTGACGTATCGCAGTCGCAGGAATCCATTATATAGTCAATTACTCGTCGTGACAGGGAACTCTGTCCACGAGCGAGGCATCTGACGCCATCCACTGCACTCGCGTGACATTGATATTCGAATGAGACCTGCGCGGGTCCGAGTGTGCGCGAAATTTCACGGGACAATGTTCCCGGAGTTCACCAGGCATCGCGACCACAAAGGATGCTACCTGCCAACGTTTTCTCGGAATTTCGCGGCAGGTTGCACGCTACGAGCAGGAAGCTGCGAGCGGACCTCGTTAACTATTTGCACTGATTAGCGGAGCGGCATCCCCGTTTCGGTTGTGCCAGCGGACGCGGTGTTTGGATAATGATCGAGTCCCCGGGACCTGGTACGTACGCGAGCCGTATAATGACCGTCCAGATGGTACGCGGCAAAACGATCCTCACCTGTCGGCAAACAGCTTTCCTACGACCATTGTTCGAGCCGCTTCCCTCTCCGTCGTCGCGACCTTTGACGCCACCAGTTATTTCATCGGGATTGCCTTTCGATTCAACGAAATATCGGCGCGGATTCTTCCTTTGCCGTTCGGCAAAGATGAGCCGGCCGTCGGGATTGTTAAATTAAAAATACAATTTCCCGGATAATCCAGCGCCTCCCCGGACAAGTTCTCTGATCAAATATTTTTTCACGGGTTTAGTCGGCGAACAATACCGCCGCCTCTTGGAAAGATATCGTGCTAGACGTAAGCCATAAAAAGTGCTAACAACGTCGGAGAAAGAGGGAAAAGGCGACGAAGTTAGGAACGGGTCTACGTCGAGAACACCGGCCATCCCTTTTCTCGCCGAGAGAAATCGAGTTTCCGAGTTCGCTTTTCCCCGAGGGGTGGTGGTGCTCTCGTTGCCCGTCCGGCACCACGTTCTGCAGCTACGTGCCACCTTTATCGCGGTAATGAAACTGTGTTTATGATAATCCAACAATGGAACAATGTTGGTAACGATCGAAGGTACGCTCCCGTCACGATGGCCCCCGGCGGCTATGCTCGCCTGCTTGGGAGGAAAGACGACGACGGGGCCAGAAGGGTTGGATGGACGCGCTTGTGGCAAAATCCCAAATCTTAATTAGGAATTTTACGATAGCTCGAGGGCCGACCATCGTATTGTTGTTCTAAGAATACGGAGGAAGGGCAATAGTCGCAAAATGCCTGAAACCGAGAGACGCGAACGATGAAGGAGTGAAAGAGGAACAACGGAGGGTGGAGGAGGAAACTGTATAAGAAAAGGATGAACGATAGAGAAAGGGAAATAAAAGGAGGAAAGAAGTAAGAAAGGGCATGCAGCGAAAGAGAGGGACGTGCGCAGGCAACGGCCTGCAGAAGCCCCGAAGGCCGTTCACATGAATACCAGTCTTTCCATTAGTACTCGAATGGAGGAGCCCCGGCCGATGCATGATCGATACTCACAGATCCGATCTTGCCAAGGCCTCGTCCAATCGCGATCGAGGACCACCGCCGGATACAATGTAAACGAGAATAAAAATCCCCTCGGCTCGAACGATCCGTGCGCGGGTGCAAGTGAAAACAAGTGGTTCGAGGCCTACGGACTTTTCAAGTGTCTCGCGAGATCCCGTGGCTCGCAGAAGCGTGCGTGGAGAAAGGGATGAAAGCGCAGAGGAAAGGGCAATTACGGGGCGGTGAAAGCGGGTCACACTGTTTCTCAAAATACCGGGCGACAGCGGTCTCTACTTCGACCCCATGGATTCTCGCTCCCGGTTCCGCTCTACCCACTTTCCAGCCACCACCTCCTCTCAGGAGGCTCGGAATATTAATGTTTCTCATATTTTATAGAACCACGCTCTCTCCGTGTGCGTGTCATCCTCCTCCCCCGCTCATGAAGGACTAAAAATATATGTACGCAGGGTGCGCACGAGCCCGGTAGATCCTTATCCAGTGGGACAATGACAAAACGAGCAAACCTCGAAATACCTGGAGAAGTTAATTCGGTTGTCGCTTCGCAGTTCCCCTTCGCATGCTTCCTCTTCCTTTTCCCTTCCGTCCCGTTTCCCACTTTCCTTTTTACTGTATCCGTGATCCTGCATGTCTGGCCCGGTTACTTTTCTCTTCGGCGCGATAGATAACACCGAAGAGGGTAGCGGTTCCTTTGGAAAATCACTCCTTCGCGGATTAAAATGGGAGGAGAGGCGTTCGCTCGCCGAGAATAGCCTTCTGGCTATTTTATTGACCAGCAGCCCTAGCCCCTTTTTCTGCTCGGACTCGAAACAGCGCGCTGTTCCGGCGAGCCCTCAGGAATAGCGCGTAGATAAATCACTCTCGCTACGAGAGAAAGCAATCCATTATCCCGCGACGCGTGCGGTGTTTTATTTCGAATCGTGAAATTAATTTCCCGCCGTGATCTGGACCGTTAATGCTTCGTGTGTCGATTCTCGTTCATGGAGAGAAAAAAAAAAGGAGGAGGAGGAGGAAGAGCATGGAAATATGACGTGGAGGAGAATGGATCGAAGAGGCTGATATCCCGTTAAGTTTTCATTACTCCTACCGACGTTCTATCTGGCGATGTCGCTGATTAAATTTTCCGCGCCGCACCTAGCGACGTTCCTTATACCTCGCGGCAGCGAAACTGCCGCTCCGCTCCGTTCGCGGTGGGCAATAAAATCGCGCGATATTATATGTAAGTGCATGGGCGAATCGCGCAACCGAGCGATAACCAGCGAGCTCCCTTCCGGTGTTCAGGATCGAATGACGATCACTTTGCCGAGAAGGGAGTCGTCTTATCAGTTTCATCGAAATTCCTCCTTTTCAATCGGGATGACACGCGATGCAAGGCTCGAGGGGAGAAAAGGATTGCCGACATAGGACGACCAATGAAATTTTTCTTAACACGAATAGCTCTGTCTGGTGGATGCGCCGCGATACGGACGATTCGGTGGAGACAGCAAAAACTCAGGGAAACGTCTTTTCTGTGACGGAAATGCCAGTTTCGTGGGTGTCACTGATTGCGTTCCTGCCGTCTGTTCGACGGACAGACGCTTCCCCATTTCTGCCTCCTCTTTCCATCGTGCCTGAATACGCCGAGGTTTTCCGAATTGACTTTCACCCCTGCTGTCGGCCCTTCTTCTCGAAGGAGGTGCGCAAACTTTGATACGCGCGGCTCGTTTCGAGGGAAAACTCGGGGAAGGCTGCTTATTATTTCGGCACAACAATACCCTTAGATGAATCATCGATCTGGTCCAGCCGTATGTGCTGGCAGTTAAGGTGTGTTGGTTCGTGCGAGCAACGTTGGCTCGAAGGGATCTCATGGTGGCGCGAGGTCCTTTGAAGGGGGTCGAACGTACCGCGGTGGCAATCCAAGCCGGTGGCGGGTCGACCCTTCGACAAATTGCCAATCCTCTCTCACGGGATATGCCAGCTCGAGTGTCCTCGATCGCGGTGCCGCGGATCGTTTCTTTTGTGCTTGCAACGCGCCGCGCCGAAATTTCCCAAGACCGGTTTATCGATCATCGACGGGTCGTAGTAACTACGCACACGTAGTCAGGATGCTCAGAGGGCTGCGCACTTTTCTGTTCGCCCGAAAATTCGATTACCGCGGGTTACGAGCAGCGAAGCCGGAGCAGCGTGTTCTCTGCCCGGAGCCTGGGCGAATTCAATTCTGACCGACTCTGCGCCGAGTCGCTAGTTTTTCACGTAGCTCTCGAACATCGCAACTTTTTCCAAGGGTCTGGCCCGTGCTCCCTCGTGACTCCACGGTTGATTTAACCACTCTCTTCTCTACCCGCTGTATCCATTTATCCTGCTACCCTTCCTCCTTTTTTTTTCCGCCAGATCAGGGGGGGGGCACGCGAAGAGAGCGAACGTGTGCGCCGGTATTGCACCCGCGACGATCCTGTTCTCTCCTTCCTTCGAACCCCCTTTGTTCGTCTTTCTTTCGCTCGTCTTCCCCATGAGCAACGTGGTCACGTCCCAGTCGCTATGGAAACCGGGTCGAATCGAGATGGAAACTCACCCCCTCCTCGATCCTCTCGCTCCCTTTCGTACTCGGACATTTCTCTCGCTTTCCCACCGTCACGTATTCGGCCCTACCTTTCTCTCTGTCCCGATGTTCGTGCTCCCGAACTTGCCATCTTTCTTTAATCCAAGAGGCAGCCTCAGGTTCGTCTTCCGCCGCGGCGCGGGGTCCTTCCCACCCGGTTCTGATCTCTTCTCACCCTCCCGCTTCCAGTCGCCTGGTCTCGTTAGTTTAACCCACGCGCACCGAATCGTAATGGGAAACGTACAGATGCATTAGGAGGAGGCTTTGCGATTTTAGATACCCCGACGATGGCAGACAGGGTGCTACGTTCAAAGGTAGATTCCCGTTCATCGCTCTTCCATTTCCTACCGCTCTCTCTCTCTCTCATTCTCTCCCTCTCTCCTTCTCTCCGCTCTCGTTCTCCGTGGGTCCTTCGTCTTCGATTCCATTCAGATCGTTTCGATGAATTTAACTCTTCGCGGCCGGAAGGCTGGTGCCGAAAAAGGAACTGCTACGAAGACCGGATTAAATCCAGGTGCGCAGTCGGACCTCATAAATCGGATTTTTACGTTACAAACGTATGGTAGATGCGCGACACCAGCGTTGACCGTCTTCGGGGCACGAATTTACCACGGGACGCCTCTATTGTTCGAATAAAAAAATCCGAGCACAGCATCGACTTTCCTCTGCGGGCGACATTAAATCCCGATCTATTCCGTGATGTACATAAAATCTCTGGCCACCGCGGTAATAAATGCCGAGACATCAGAGAGGCCGCGCGAGCGGTCGCACTGTTTAACTTTCCAAACGCATTCGTCCTATCCTCTCAGCGAAAGAACTCACGTATCTCGATGCTTCTCCGGGCCGCAGGCCACAAAAGCATGAGGAAAAATATCAGCCGGAAAGCGCACGAGAATTATGTTAATGACCGTGTGATGAAAAAGCATCATCGGCCACTTGAAGCCTGAAGCGGTGAAGAGTTAATCCGCGGGAAGAAAGCTGCAATCTGGTCAAAGCGGCGTGCCGGAATTACTCCATCTGCGATCTTATTAATTCGTCGTGATATTCGAGGGACGCGTGGGTTGGGGGAACACCGCGGAAGAACGGGAACCGGAGGGACGGGAAAAGTTCAGAAGGTTGAATTTATGCTGCTGGTGACTCGGGGTGGACTCATCCGGGGGCGAGCGCGCGCGCGTGCGTTTGTACGCTTTGTACTTTGCCGGGAGATGTCCTCTTTCTCTTTGTACGCGGGCAAAAAGGAAAGACGTGGATTTTAGTATTCACCCTGGTTGTCGTTTTTACGATTTTAATTCCTGGAAATTACTTTTGAGCTTGCGCGTACCGGTAAAAGCCATCACCGCGATGTTTCTCCCGCGGTTTGATAATCTGTCGCCGGAAGGGAGCGTGCACCGTGAAAGTACAGAACCGTTGACAGAGAATGCACAGAGGATTTGGTTTTTCTTTTTTCGCTCCCGACGTATCGCGTATCGGAGCGTCGGCAACGAATTTTCACCGGCGCGCGTAGACGCGGGGGGGTGCGCGCGGACGAATTGAAACGCGACGAGGAAAATCTATAAAGAGCGCGGTTCGTTGGTCGCGTTCGCGAGCCCGATCTCTCACGGTGCTCGAAGACGCGAGGGAAGAAGATCGGCGCACGGTGCGTGGATCGTAATCCCTTGTCCCGTTGTATACGATGCACGCTCGCAGTATATTTCGCTGAATTCTCCCGCTGGAAGCCTTTTAGAGGCCCTTCCCGCTTTCATTGCCAACGTCGGCCAGACGATTGATGCAGCGAACTGCAATGAGCAGCGAACCGTGCCTTTTCGCTCTTAATTAACGCACGCGTTGCACTTTACGACGTTCGTGTCTTTGCATGAGAAACGAATCAGTTGTGATATTACGGTAAACGACAATAACGTCCACGTTGTAGTCAACTTTCGTTTAATTGGAGAGATGCTCAGCCTCTGCTTCTGCATCTAGCGGATAGGCAGGAGAAGTGAGCACGTGCCGCGATGTAAATTCGTTCCGACGAGTGGTCGCGATTTAAAAATTAAATCTTAATCGAGAGGAATTCGGCCCACACGCTCGGCAACGAGGATGATCTTGGCCGAGCTCTCGTGCACCCTGTCCCGCGAGAGTGATAAACGAACACGCGTTCGTCGGATCGGTCCGGATAAACCATAGATCGTGCCTCCGTCTTTCGCTTCGTCGTTTTCCTCTTCCTCGTCCTCCTGGCGCGACCGTCTGAAATATCTCGGCCAGTTAAAACGCTATCAGTTCTAATAAACGATCATTCGCCTGTGTCGTCCTCCCTGGGCGTATCGTTAAATCCGTGCAGCATGCCGGAGGTGAGGACAGGAACGGAAGAGGCGGTAGCAAGAGGAAGAGAACAACGGGCCGGGATCGCGGAGCAGCGGCTTCAAAAAAGATAGAGAACCTCGCCCTATTTTTAACCCGCACCAGTCACGCGATACGAAAGGGATCGACACCGCTAATCCAGACGTCGAGATCGACTGAGATATGCTCGGGGCCTCGATGACGATGCCCCGATTCGACGTCACTTTCAATAAGAGATAACGCGGCCAGCCTTTCGAACATCTTGTTTCGCGAATAACGAGCCCTTCCCCGTCCCGACCGCGACATGCTCCCAAATGCTCTCGACTCGTACTTGCGACGCAGTTTGCAGGGACAGCTGTTGACGCGAAACTTGGCTAGCAGCAGGGAGTTCGACGAAAATAATGGGCGACAACCCGATCGAATAAAGTAGAAACGAGCGGGTGAAAAAGAAGGGCGGGGAATGATTAATCCCGTGGAAGCGTTCCTGTCGGTCGTGTGACCGATGGCGTGTCTCGTTATAACCCGTCTCTATTCTCCCATTCGGCTCGGGGGATTAATTCTAGGAGATTAGCATTAATTTTGTCCCGTCCGAGGCTGCTGGGGGTGTCTCCGGGTGGCGGTCCGCGCGTCGGCGGTTATCGACGGGAGTGTAAACGGAATTCGGGAGATCTCATGCGGAACGAGTGGCGGAGTCGGAGGAAGTGCGTCTCACGTATCCGATGCGGTTGGAAAACTCACTTCCCCGATCCTGAGAGCAGCAACAGCCTCGGCCAGGCACGGGCTCATGAATCGCACGATTTTCTGGTAATTATCGCGAGAAAGGTTTCATAGTAGCGTTTCGAGCAGGACTTGATTTACGACGCTGCAAATGCCACGAATTTACGAGGCACCGTGTGAAAACGATAAAGTAACGGGGAACGCGGGGTGGGTGGTTGGAACGAACGAGCGCGGGTGCTAGTTCGGGCAATTAAACGGAGCAATTAACGAGAGGAAAGCGGATTTGAAACTAACGACACAGCTCGTGTAATTGTTGATAGGGAATCGCGTATTATCGTGCTCCAGGGAGTCGAAACGCCACACGAAAACGCAACTACCTGACAACAGGGTTAGAAATGTTTTCCACGGGCGTGTCTTCCACGTTCATCCGCCGCAACGCTCTTACACGCGCTACTCCGATGTTTTCTGTCCCGCGTCGAGCCGGTACACGGTCCGCTAGTCACGAGGGACAGGTTGAAATAAAGGATCGAAGATGCGGATCACGCGACAACGATCCAGCCTTGATCGAAGGATCGTACATCGAGAGCGTCCCGATGAAACGTCTCGGCTCGTCGGCCGCGAGGAAGCTAAAGACTTGCGGAGAGGACCGAGAAAGTTACAAGAGTATCCATGAAATCCGTATCCTTTTTGAAAAAAAAAATCAATCAGCGAAGCACCTCGATTAATGCTATCGGCGCACGAACCTACGGTAACGGAGCCCGCTGTAAATCGATGGATGAGTAATAGACGGGTTAAAAGAGCAGCCAAAGGGAGGACCGTTCGATAGACGACGACAGGGAAAGACGGAGAAGGAGAAGGAGGCTGCGTACGGAGCATCGGTACGCCGTCGGAGAAAGGAGAAAAAGGAGAAAGGGAGATTCGAAGGAGCGCGGTGTCCCTCTACCTGCCGCGGAAGGCCTTAACGACGCAATCACCGGATAGCTTCGCCGTGATAAAAAATCCCTTGGCGAAACGACGCCGGGCCACAAATCAGCAAACAGATGCGTAAGCGCGACTCCTGGGTCAGGCTCGGTTACGGGCATCGATCCAGCCCCGGGTAACGACCACGCTCGTCGACGATTTGGGACGAGCTTCGCGTCCCAAGACACTCTCGTAATAGCGTATAACCCATCCGCGACGAGGAGGAAGAGCTGTCCGCTGGCTCGCCCCGTTCCGCAATTCTTTCACCGCTATAATTGCGTTTGCACGAGTCACGACGTTAACTCGGCCCGTAATCACTACGCGTTCGCACCGGCCGAAGGAAAACGCGATGTTTACTAAGCTCTCTAATTATCCTGCGTCCCTTTGCGAAAAAACCTCCACCGCGTAGCGAGATATTATCCCGCGATTTTCACCACGATAGGAGTCGTGCAGAGCGTCGCGCGTACGAGTTCCGTGGATTGCTTTTGAAAAACAGCCCTTCCGCTCTGTTTCTGGCTTTAAAAAGCAGTAGGCGAATACCTGGCTGTCCAAGCTCCAATCGTTCACTTGTTCAAGTTCGAAACGCTCCGACCCGAACTCGAAGCTCTTTCCGGGTTCCCGTATCCTGTTTCCAAAATTTTCCCCTCCGGAGAACGTTATCTCGTACGTGTAAACGGGACACGCGTTCCGTGGAAAAAGATCCACGCAAAGCGGCCGTGTAATTTGAAGAGGTGGTTAACAAGGGATATCAGGCAGAGGGTTGCTTCTTTATCGATACGAGCCTACGATTCCTTCTCGTTCCCCGGGGCCCGGATGAGAAATCTGTAATCGATACTTTTCGTTCGACGGCCGTACATATGCGAACGCTTCGCACGCGTTGCCGAAGACGGTCCCCCATGCTCGGTGACATTTTACGACCCGAAAAACACGTGTACGCTTCGCAATTCGAGAACTCGGCCGACCTCGATATCGAGGTTTACCATTTCCTGAACGCGAGCCCCCGAGCGAGCGTTCAATTCATTCCGCGGAGAACCGATAACTCGCTCGCTTCATTTTAACCCGCGGACAACGTTTTCTTTTTCTGCTCGGACAAACCTCTCTCTACCATGGGTGGGCCCACCGCGGAGTACCCTTGGATTAGCTCGATTCCGCATAACATCTCATCGCGTGAGATGAAGAAAGTGGAATGAACAGGTGATGACTCACGCGTACGTGGAAGAAACGGAAGCGATTACGATACCCGGAAGGTGATCGGTTTCGATGGGCAAAATCGACACGCGCATAACGCCTAATGTATCCTTTTCCGAAGATAAAGGGCACAATGATAAACGATTTCAGCGACGAGCGGCTGTGCGCGCCAAGTCGCAGAGACAAGCAGCTCTCGAATGTCCGTCTTGGAATGGCGATAAATCATGTGAGAGGGAAAAAGGGGGGCTCTCGCTCGCTACACCCCTTTTCATAATCGATGCGGACAGCTATAATTTAATATCGCGGATCGCCAGCCGTGTTGATAACGAGCCCCGATCGATCCGTCCAAGAGAAGCTTGGACAGTGACAAACCACTAACGATGCATTAGTTGCTTTCGTAAAGGAAGACAGGTCCCAAGGGAACGGCATCGAGTCGCTTTACGCAAGCAACCGGGGAAAATAAATCATCCACTTATCTGACTAATAAATATGTAACTAATAGCCAGCTAGTTATTTCAGACACACCCCCGAAGGAAACCCGATATTTATTATTCCCGCTTGGCGCCCCGAAATGTTCACAGCTGTAGGATCATTGCGCTCCACCCGGTACGCGTCCGGCCCGGAGAGACACAC
This sequence comes from Holcopasites calliopsidis, assembly GCA_023838395.1. NCBI lineage: Eukaryota > Metazoa > Arthropoda > Insecta > Hymenoptera > Apidae > Holcopasites > Holcopasites calliopsidis. The sequence goes on along the minus strand of JALHAQ010000012.1, from coordinate 2,317,593 downwards.
GCGCGTGTCTCCACCCTCCCTATTTATGTAGCCTTTTTATGAGCCACGGGTAATTATTTAACTGCCCCAGCCATGTCCATAAAATCGACCTGCGACCCGTACAATTTCTCCGCCTCTACTAGCGTGTCCCTCAGAATTCCATCCCTTTCCTGAAATGCCTTTCGAGCGGCTCGGAATTTCCGGGCGAGTCCCGTTCATCGGCTGACAATTAATCCGGCCGGCGGACAATAGCGCTTGCCGGGCGTAGGAATCGAGTGGCGACGACGTCTCGAATCGACTGGGATGACTCGTTCGTTCGAGGATTTGCGAGGAAGCCGGGCGAACGAGTTCCGCTACCGGTATGCAAAGCGCGAGCATACGTGGACGGGCGAGGCGAACGTGAAGGGTGCGCGCACGTCGGCGAGCCAAGTGTTTTCTCGCGCGTCGCGTCGCATTCCGGGAAGGCGATCCTTGACGAGCGAGAGCCCCCGAAGACGCGGTTACCCGAGTCACATATCACCACGTGACGTCCTCAGAATTTCGCATCCGAGGAGCGCATTTAGATGCAGATACGGCCGCGGTTAAAAAGACCAGGCTTGGAGAACCGGCGATGAGCCATGGGCCGAGGAGCGAAGAGCGGGTGGCGAGGGCGAACGGCCAGGAGAGGAAGAGGACAGGCACGGGGCGCGCGAGAGCGAGAGAAAGGGGGAAGAGAAGGAGCAGTCGCTTGGAGCCGAGTTGAACGGAGTGGGCAAGGAGGATGAAGATGAAGGAAACGCGAGATGAAACGGTCAGATAGAAGCTCTCGAGTGCCACGTGCGAGTGGAGTAGTCCTTTTCGCCAGGACTGCAGACACGATCGCTACGTTTCATCGACTCGAAGATGAACTTGGCTGCCGCGGTCGGCTCCTCCGCTGGACGATCCACCGGCGATACGGAGGATCCTCTTTCGGAAGCTGAACTTCTCCGTCCCCCCCCCCTTCTTTTTTTTTACACTGGACGAGCGTCCAGTTATCGCGACAAGTGTACCGTTAGTTCGGCGCTAGTTCTCGCGCTCGTTTCGAGGGGTTCGCCGGAGAAGTCAAACGAAACCAAAACTCGTAGGAAAATGTGCCTGGGCCGAGCATACATTTGAATACCCTTCTCGCCGTAGCCGGGCTAGGAAATGATTTAAATATTTTTGTTGAACTCGGATCGGTTGTCCCGTTCCATCGAAACTTTATCTCCGTGAAAATAAATCGCGTCCCGCGCCTCATTGTGATTACTATCGTGGACTTTTTCTCGACGTTCCCTGGAATCGGGTGTGCTCCTTTGGTGTACAAGTGACGCGCACCGTCGATAATTTACATTTAACGAGGCATCGAGCATAAAGTACACGGAACGTACGATCCCTGTCACCCAAAAATTGTCCCATCATTGTTTATTGGCCTCTCTAAACGTGGCCCGGACCTTCTCCTACGCGCGAGGATTACACGGCAACGGGGAAATGGGCCGCACGGTCGCCAAAGCGACGATAAATTTTTCCAGGAAAAGGATCCGAGATCTAGCAAGGTTCCTCGAGCATCGACGAACGTTGAGGGGGGGGGGGGGCAAGGGAACGGTTGTTCTCTTGGTCGATTTCGAAAAGATTGGAGATCTCTAAAGATCCTGTTGTTCTAACAAAAAGATACGTATCGGTGAGCAACGAGATTATAGGTGAATGCCGATAGCAGCTAACATCGTTAATAAAAGAAACAAAGCAACAGATGCGAGTGTGGGATAGGCACAAAGAGCGAAGAAGAACGCGACTGCTGATCGAGAGACTCGAACCTCGAGTATTCTTAATTAATTCAAGCGGGGCTGTTCTCCCTCATTTTTTGTTCTGTTCGTTTTGCTTAAAGTCCCGGTGTTCTCGATCTCTCGAAAACGAGGGTGAAACGTGGGTCCCTGCAAAGTCCTGTAGGCGAGATTAGTAGTACGAGAGATAGAGTATCTTCGGGCACCCTTTATACGAGTTTCGAGGCTCACCAGCAACGCCATCAAAGAGAAGTCTTGCTTCGCCACGCACGCCAACCCTTCTCCCCATCAGGTTGTTCAAATACTCCGAGCTAATTCTGTTTGACTTGTTTGTTCCGACGCTGTTCGCCCCACGGTCCTGTATATTAATAACCCCTGCGCCGGTCGTACTTGTTACTCGAAGACGGTGCATTCCGATTCCGAAAAGTGGTGATTACGGCTGCGTAAGGGTAAACACTGGGCACCCTTTTCTCGTTGGACCTACGACCTCGATTTCCATGGCTGATTAACCCTTCTGCGGCCATTACTCGGCACGACGAACCTCTCGGAAAAAGAGCTATTCCCTCCCGAAGCAATAAGTCTTGTAAGGAAGCAGGCGATTCATTAGCTGAAATCTTTTTAACCCAAGCGTGTCTCTCGTATGTCGAAGGAGGTTCCGATCGATCGAATCGGAGAAAAGCAGATACGGCTATCGTTAATCCTCGTCCGAGAAACCTGATTAGGTTGACTTACGGACCTCTTCTGGGGCAAGCACTCAATCTTTCTCGCGTTCCGTTCATGCGACACCCTCGAAAAAAAAAACCATCAATTAGAAGCGGATCCAGAAACCGGGTCCAGCAATAAGAGGAATTACCTCTGACCCTCTTTCGGGCTTTTTGTCCGGTCTAAGAGGACGCAGCGCTAAGGCCCACGGGACAGAAGACGCGGGAAGATGTATTTTTTCTTGCGAACTATCCCGCGAATAGAATCCTGCCCGGCCGATAGCCGTGAAACTAAAAGTCCGCGGAACCCGAAGGGAGATCCGTTCCTAGAATCATCTCGTGCTCCCGTTTCGTGCGTAATCGCGATCAACGAACGTGGTCGGCGATCCCGTGTAATAACACGTTCTGCGATTAAGCACGATCGGTAGTAGACGGCTTCGTAAATATTAAAACAAGCCGATGAGAAAATTGCACGCGAGCAAGTAGTTAATTATTTATGCCAGGCAGCTTCGACTTTGAATTTCTGATCGCGACGACGTTTCCTCCTCGGCTATCCGACCCGATCGCGGCCAGCTAAGACCTCGACAAATTTCAGAAGGGATAAATTACTCTCCGCCGCCCAACGGGGATGATTTATGCCGCTGTATAAAAATGGAAGGTGGCACGAATAAACGCGTTTAACCGTTTCGCGGGGAGAAAAAGGATCGAGCTTCCGTGCACGAGTCGCCCGCGTGTTCGCCTAGACCCGTTTCCAGAGGGAAGCAACGGACGTTTAGCAGCTAGGAGAATCGACGGCGAACTCAAAGAGCCTTTACAAACGAAACGTTACGCGGCTCGATTAGCGATACAGCACTAACGATCAACGCTGAAAGCCGCGGGGGGGAAGAGAAGAGGAGACGAGTACCCCGGCCGATATTCCGTCGGACTCCGTTCTAATTTGATCCCAGAATCCGAATCCGACGGATGGTCCCCCGTCGGTGTAAAGCGGTCCAGACAAAGTTTATCGCATTGCATCGCGTCGAAGCCGAGATGTTTCGCGACCGACACCCACGTACGGTCGGCACGATGAGCCGCCAGGGTGGAGTGAAATTTGCAACGGTGCTGATACGCGAACCTATTGTACGTTCCTACGATTGTTTAAATAAATGCATCCTCTCTCTCTCTCTCATGGCCGTCTCGTTCGGCCCTCTCCTCCTCCCTGCCCGGCGGTCGTCTCTCTAATTTGTCCGTTCAAACAAAAAGCAATTTGTTACCCAGCGGACTCTGACTCTTGGTCCAGCCGTGCGCATCCCGCGCGGGACGAACAGGGAAAAAAGAGGGAGCAAGACGGAAGGAGAGATGAACAAGGAGAAAGAGTGCGGACGTGCATGCGATCGAGAGAGAGAGAGAATGGAAGCTCGCGAGAGGAGGAGAGAGAAAGGTGGCGGCTGGTCGCCGGCGAAGGGGGGCCAGAAGAGGAAAGGGCGAAGGTAGTGGCTGATTTAAACCTGTCTGGCGGCCCGCTGCGCGCTTAACAACTGAAAAACAAACATGGCGCCGGGAGAGCACACCGGACAGCGGGAGCCCACGTATGCCCGCGCGTACCGAGACCATAAAGTGCTTCTGCTACCTCCGGAACCCGCTCCTCTCGCCCCTCGGGCGTCATTTCGCCCGTCCCGGTGGACGCCGCGCGGGACCCGAAGATTTTTTCCGTCCGCCGGGGGCTGTCGGACGCATTTCGAGTCTTTCTCGCCCCCTTCCCCCTTGGTCGCGCACCTTCGTCTATCACGCGCGCCCTTAATTCTCGCCACGCGTGCAAGCTACTTCCGCTGCGATCAATGATACGGCGCGAATCACGCGGCTCGGCACGCAGTAACATGTGAGCGGTTGCTAGCTTTTAAGACTTACCCCTGGGGTGTTTGCTTCCGCGCCGAACGGGTACTTGGTCCACTCGAGCATTTCCTCCTGTGTCGTGTCCAAGAGGACAACTGTAATCAGAGAAAAGAATCCGCTCGTTAACGGTGCACGTAATTCCAATGCTGAACGCGTTCGTGAAACGGGGAACGGTCGTGGGGGAGGATGAACGCAGACAGGTATCGTAATCGTCTCGGTCAAGGTAATCCCCGGCACGACGAAGCGTACTTGCCGCTGTATCGAAACACGTGGGAGAACCCCAGGCGAAGATTTTACCGTGGAAAGTCAACGGTTTCGAAGGGGACGAGGGAAACGACTCTCCCTCTGAAAATGGCGGATCCTCGAGACCGTGCTAAAACACCTTGCTTCTCGACGGGTCTCGTTCTCGTCCTATACGAGAGGGGTGAGAAAGCGCCGGCAGGGCGGAGGAGAGGACGAGGTGAAAGGGGAACAGAGGGGGGAAAGGGGTCGCGGAGTATCGTTGCACACGCAGCACAGGTTGTGCGTCTTGTCCTGTGACACATTTGTAGTGGTGGTCGTATCGACCGGCTCTCGGCTGCTGCTACAACCCACCCTCGCCGCCTACCGACCGGCGTCCCTCTCCATTCCGCGCCTTTCAACCCCGTTTCCGAATCCCTCTCTATATCTTTTCGTCTCGCTTTCGCGCGCCGCGCCATTCCACTTTTTTTTTTCGACGTTCCTCTCTGTCGTTTCGCCCCCGTCCTTGTTCCACGGTGTTCGCCAACGCCGCGACGCTATCGGTCCAACCCTCTTCGCTCCCTTCCTCTTGCAAACTTCCCTTCTACCCTTCCGCGCACCCACTCGATCCAACCCCCCCGCCTCTCTTTCTCGCGACTTCAATGTCTCTCCGGTTCTCTACGTGTCGGTCTTCTATCGCTTCGCGTGACGACGTCGCTCCCTCCGAGGTTGGTCGGCTTCGCCGCCTCTTTTTGTTTTTCCCCGATTACTCTAGCCGTGTCCTCGTCGCACCGCGCGGCGTTCAGCGGAGCCGCGTCGCCGATCCCTCCCCAGACTCCCGGGTCCTTGAATTCCTAGACCAAAGTACCCCAGCCGGCGCGGCGGGCGAGACCCACCCCTGCCGCCGGATGGAATCTCAAAGGTGAAAACTGCGCGCTGCAAAATCCGTCCTAGCCCCTCCGCCGTCGTTGTCCCGGTCGACTCTTTGCCATCGTCGCTACCCCCTATCTACCGCCACCGACTGCTTCGACGAGCCCACGTAGAATCCCAGGGGCTCTCACGCGTACCGCGATTATCCGATCTCGTCGAGACACCGTCGAAACACGGGGCGCCGCGGCGGTGAAAATAATTGTCCCGTTGCCACCTACCCCCGCCATTTCCTCCTGGCCCCGTAGAAATTTTCGCGACAGCATTCCCGCCCGTTTCACAGGGGATCTCTCCCCGGACCCTCGCGAATACGTCGAAACGCGTTAATGCCACGAGAAAATTCCGCTACGTCCCGACACGAAATTACTTTCGCCCCATCCCCCGACTCGTCGTGCCCAGTTCCCATACCCGTATCGGTTTTCCCTAATCCTCGTATCTACGCTATTACCACCTACACGCTAATGTTCTAAGTTTCCTCGATCCTCTCGCGTTTCATCGGGCCGCGGATCGAATGAACGATGGAATTCTTGCAAGGGGTGGGAAGGTGTTTCGTAATGGACGCATAGGCATCCGTGAATTCCCTCGAATAGACCCTCGACCCGAGTCGAAGCCACTCGAACCGATCCTCCTCCAACTCGTCTCATTGTGTGTAATGGGCTTTGCAGCGCGCGGATCTAAATCGAGCGCTCTCGAGAAGTACCTCGGATACATCCAAGAAACGCAGCCCAGCGAATTTGCAAAGTAAGATCCAAGTCTCTCTCGCCACCTTAACTCCGACGAACTTACGGAATGGTAAAGCTTCCCCGGGATTGACCCGTTATTCCGGCGAGTCAAGAGGATTCGCTGCGGAAGGAGATCCGGTAACGTCCTCTCCTCTCCGGAGCGAAGCGCGAACACGACATTCGTCGATAGCCGGATACGGACGGACGAGACGCGTTCGACGACGACCTTCTGTCCCGGTTCATTGACTGACACCGAGCCCAGGAACGAGAAGATTGCCGGTCTCGGCGAGGACGGGGCGAGTCGCAGGGTCAGCGTCGAATTGCTATTCCCGAGGGTGTTTACGGAGAAGCGTAAACGAAGGAACGGGTCGCCGGGATCGTCGTGAAAATGGCGATGTGTCTGTCGCCCGGTCCTCCTTCTCTCCGTATTCCTTACCGTCCGTTCTTCGATTCCTTTCCTCCCCCTACACGCACACGCGCGAGTATTCTTGTTGGTACGACGTAGTCCCGTGAGACGTACCAAATTTAAATTTCAAATTTGGAGCGTGTCGCTGGGTGTGACGGTATGCATAGCGTTGCCTGCCAGCCCTAACTCACTCTACCCGATCGTGCGTCTTTCTTCTCTCGAGATGCCCCACCTTTGTCACTTTCTTTCTACTCCACAAGTTCACCGTACATCGGGTCCATTTCCTGCCCTCCGGCCGTTTATCCGTCCATCTATCATCCACCCTCGGGCCTTCCTCTCCCCCGCCGAGCGGAAGAAGACGGGACCGCGCGCGATCCCAGATTCCTCATAGCATTCAAAGATCGATGTCTGCCGGAGTTCACGGTGCGCGGGTTTATCGTATAAACGGGCTCGATTTCCAATTATTCTTGCGCAAGAGGAGGCTTTCTCCGCGAGCTCGTCGATGCAGTCCTTCGTCTTCGTTCCGCTCGAGCACAATGCGCCCGTCTAATCGGGGACGATCGCTCACGCGTACGCGTTTACCGGCGGGATGAGGAGAAAGAAAAAATGGGAATGCGCGGCCGGACGATAAATCAATGACCGAGGTCGTCGAAGGAGATGGATGGGTGACGTAACGAGCCTGTTCTTACCGTATGATTGTAAGAGGTCGGTTCACGCGCGTATAGAGGCAAAGACACGATCGGATCCCGCGGGGGAACCTGTTGCCCGATCCAAGACGAGCGGCCACTCCGGCCGATTAAGATTACGATTTCGCCTCCTGCATGCACTCGCACCCGCGAGCACTGCCGCTCTCCCCGGAGTGCCTCGCGATCGACCAGACTCGATCCTTCACGATGCAAGACCGTTCCTGTCCTCCCCGACTCTGCCATTCACTAGAACGACACGCCGGAAAGCCGATCATCGAAGAAGATTTTTAAATGGCACGTTTTATCGGGAGAGCTCGACGAGCCGGGAGGGATCGGGTACCGGTAACGTTTCGGCCGAATCGCAATATAATCGCGCGGGTGGACGCTTTGCCGGGGAGGAGAATCCCTTTGAGGGAGAGAGAGAGAGAGAGTTCGATCGGGTCTCGCCGGAAATAGGTTACAACCGATCTTATCCTGCCACGAAATTTACGTTTCGCATATAAGTCGAGCAGGGCCCGTCTCCGATTCGGATCTTATCTCTCGTCCGTAAAGACGAACTCGTCGAAATACTCGCGTTGCGTGCTTCCCCGCCGTTCCAACTATCATGCCTGCCATTCCGCGATCGCCAGTCAACGTAAATCTCTGACGATTCAATCTTCTGAGCAGTAATGCGCTGCTTTCCGTAGGGATCCTCGCGGCGATCGTAAGGGGAAGGAAAATATTACGGGTCTAAAATTCGATCGATCATAGATGCGAATCGAGTTTGGCGAACGGCGCGGGTCAAAGGGAATGGCGATGGAGCCTGATACTGGGTACATACACCTCGTTGGAAACGGGAGACGCGTGTGCGTTCGATTACCGGTATTTGTACAAGCCCGCCACAGGCACTGCCGTTTGTCGAGCTGCACGAGTTTCGGTGGATCGGCAAAGCGAGACGGAGAGGCGAGAGGCCAGGAAGACGGAGATTGCCGGTGAGAGGAGACCACCTACGATCGCGGAGTTGCGCGGCCAACAAATATACAACGGTATACGTTCCTCGACTTTATTTCAGCTCTAAAAATGCCGAGACGAGGGCCGACCTGACACGAGCGTCGCGCGCCTCGTCTTCTTCCCGGGCTCATCGTGGCCTTCCTCGCCGAACATCGAAGACTCTTTTCTCTCCGCAACGAACGACACCTCTGTTCCTTTGGCTTTAACGGCCTTCCAATTTGTCAGGATCTTTCTTCCCCCGTGCCTTTCCGCGATCGCCCTCTCTCCGCCACTTCCTGTTCCTCTTCTTCTCTTTCTTCGCCACCCTCTTGTCCCTTTCGTCTGCTCCTGGCTCGCCGACTTCTCCTTCCGTTTCTCTTCCCCGTGCTCGCCGAGTCGCTCCCGCTCGCTCCTTTAAACCCGACATATCCTATCGCACCTCGAACCGTTCACCAGGATGTCGTTGACCCATCGAACGGGCGGTGCTTGGAGCGCGGCCGATCGGTCGCTTCGGTTCGCTGCCAAATTCGTGCACCGACGTGGCACCGAAAGCGGAGGACGATAGAGGCATCCGGTCTTAATTATCGTCGGCTCGTCTACTCTGCCGCGAGCTTCGCGGCTCTTCGTTCGTAATGACGGGTCCCCTTTGAGATCTTTTTAATTACGCGCGCGCCATCAAAGATCTTCGGTATCGGCCGCATCTCGAGCGTCAGTCGTCCCCGAGACGTTTCCATCGAATCGATCCGAGCATAAATCAGCCAGCAGCCAGTCGATCGTGTCGCACGCCAACGTCCCGAGGAAATGGATTTCCGAAGATCTCATGGAAGCGAGAGCGGGACGATCGTGGGAGGAATCGCCCGGCGTTCGAATCGAACGGAGAGAAAACGCGTGGCCGAGGGGCGATGCAGCCGAATATGGGGGAGGGGAAGGAGCAGTGTGTCGGAGAAGAGGAAAAAAATATGAGGTGCTCGGAAACTTAACCCCGGTCCCCGTTCTCTGCGGGATCCCGCGGGCACCGTGTGCGCACGATCTTTGGGTCCAACTGGGCGGCATGGGGAGCCCAAGGGAACAAGCCAGAAGCGAGGGAGGTGGGTGATAAAAGTTGTGTGCGTGGCTCGGCCCACGCCACGATGGGCCAAGCACGCAGCCATCGCAGGAATTACCATTTACATAGCGTTATTATGTTTGTGCATAATGTATGTACACGTGTTAAATCAATTATTTAAACAATATGGGGCCCGACGGTGACGCAGCATGGAGGGAGGCGCGAGCGGACCGGGAGATACAAACGGGTAAAATGCCTGGATACTGGGTGTCCACGAGATGTTAGATTACCTGGCTTTGCCTCCTCCTTTGCTTATCATTTTCTTTTTCCTTAGCCTTTCCTCGCGGCCTCTCTCACCCTTTACTCCCATCCGTGTCTCTCCCTTTCCTGTTCTCGCCAGGATCTCTGCATATGGATCTTGAATTTCAATTGCGCTTTTCAAGTGCAGCCCCCTTCTCCTTTTGTTTCCACCGCCCGTCCCGTCAACTACCTTCACTCCCACCTTTATTCGTTTCTCTCCCTTTCAATCTTCTTTCACCCCTTTGCTCGTTTTTTTTTCTCCCCGCGACACGCCGGGGCGAATAGACAACGCGATGAGCGACGAGTTCGGAAGGAATGGGACGCGGCGGGGCAACGGTAATCAAATAAATTATCTCAAAGATCCGTTGAACGAAGAGCGGGATCGGATTCGTGTATCTTTCGCAGCGGTATGCAACACGTCTACCTGGCCGAAAGAAAACGAGTAGATATATCTTTTTTCCTCTCCTGCGACCGTGCTACAGCCTCTCGTCTACGATCCGTACATTAGCATGCAAATTAGTCTCCGACCGCACAATTAAATTAATCGTCCGATCATCTTCTGCCCTCGTTCCTCATCCTTTCCTCCGTTCTCTCGCTTTTATCCCATCCCTGACTTCCTAATGCTCGTCAACCGACTATAAATTCCTTGTTATACCATCGGTCGCTTTGGAGCGACCCTTTTTTCTTTTTCTTCCCCCATCGGGTACACCGGCTCTGAACGAGGGCGATCGCGATGGAAGTCGCTGGAAAATTGATAGAGCAGCGTCCGCTCGGTGCAGGAATCCTTTATTGGAAATTTATGCGGATCAGTAATTCTACGCGGCCACGATACTGTTAGGTATACGAGGATCGTTACCGCTTCGATTCTACCGTTCCGCGGATAACACGGGACGCGAGTGCGCGAGTTAATTAACGAAACGGGGGAACGGAAAAGAAAAACTACCCCCTCCGATTATCGGTAGCCACGCACTCGTTCCGCGCAGTCGCTACCGCGAGTGGGTCCGCGGGCTCGTTTCCTCGACTCCATTTGTCGGCCACCTGTCCGATCGGCAATTTATGCCGCACGGTAATTTCGCATGCCGCGGATATTAGACATCGACGGGTCCCTCCGCTGGTAGCGCGTGTGCGCTCGCGAGCGATCGGCCGGGGGAACAACTCGCGACCGTGCACACGCTGCTGCAACGTGCCCCGATCGTTGGCTCGGGGCCTGCGTGCAGTGCCGCGGAACGACTTATGCGATCTTAGCACACGGTGCTCGCACAGAAAGCTGCGTGTCAGCCGCTACACGTTCGTTATACCAGCTTTCTCTCCCTGCTTTTCGCTATACACGCTCAACACCCCGCGACCGCGCGATTTATCTCGACCGGTTAATGCGTTCCGAGAATCTATTACCGGTCGCCCAATATTATAATTATTTTATTAGCGGATCACTCGTTCTTCTCCTTTTTACGGTCGCCGAGGGACTCCGATTACCCCTGTCCCCCCTCGGCCCACCGGTTTCTTATTTTTACCCGTTCGCATCAAAAGCCTTCTGTCTTCTCGCATCGCTCGATTCGTTACATCTCACGAACAGCGCGGCTTTTGTACGGAGCAAAAGCTTCCCAGCACGCGGGCTCATACTTCTTCACTTTATTCCGTCGTTAAAGTATTAACGGGTCTGGCGTTCGCCGAAGCCTGAGTCACACGGACGATCCGCGGATAAAGGACGACGGGGCGACAGATAATTTTACTGAAACGTTCGCGTCGAACGTGAATCGGCCACGAATACCTGGAGCGATATTTCCGCGGAACGGTTTTCCTAGAAGCGCGTATACCGATTAGAGAGCGTCGCTTTCCAGATTCCTCCGAATCGCCGTTAATCACCGCGCGGCCAAGGCGATGAGAGGAAGAGAGAGTTCATTAGCGACCGAAGAAAATATTTGCGGCTTCGCTTGATTCGCCGCGTCTCGTCTCCTCTCGTCGTTTCCAGGATCTTTTACTTTCGGGGCGGGGCGTATATTCCCGTACGCGCGGTTAAGCTCAAGATTTTACGACACAATCAGAAGTAACGAGAAACCTGAGTCATCCGCGCGCATAACTTATCCCGTTTCGTTTCACGTTCGAGTTGTCGAAAATCACGATCGTAATCCGGCGCGGGGAGGGCTCGTCGCCCTCGATATCACGCGCGTTTCAAATTCGATAACCTTCTCCTTCGATCCCCGTTCCACGGCCGACGCGGATGGACGAATTAAAAATAATTGTCGCGGACAGAGAAGATAAATCGAGGCTGCACAAAAGCTGCTGCTGCTGCTGCTACGATCTCACGCGGATTACGAAGATTTGCAATTTGCCATTGGCGAATAACGCGCAGCCACGAGCTCTCTACGCGGACGACCATAATTGAAAAATATAATCCGCGCGATGTTATCGTTCTCCGCGTGTATGTATGCACGAATCTTGCCTCTATAACGTAATCCGCGGCGGTCATCGTCTCGCGGTAAAAAATCACTCTGCATCCGTGAAACGATGTTAACAGAGAGTTTCCCCGGTGGTTATTCAGTTTTACCAGACGACCCGGCTGATCGATGCTACGCGCCAGTCGATAGAATTCTACACCGCTCCGAAAGCCGGGGAAAGGTTAAAAGTTTCGCAGGAGTAAGCGCGAAGCTTGTCGCGGAAATTCGCCTCGGTCGCTTGGCGTCGAACCCTTCCGCCGCATTCGCTCTGTGCAGTCTTAAACGCAGCCGTTTTCTCCTAAACGCGGATCCATTACGCCGCCTTAGAAATACATCCGAGCGCACCTGCGCTCTACGCGAGCACGATTATCAAACTCGTTTCGAAGCGCGAGACCTTCGTGTACCAGATCCGAGCATTCCATTTATTTCGCCAGCTCGAACCTTGTACAGCCTTATTACGCTCCCGGTATGCCTGATGTCTTATTTCCTGGGAAAGTCGATAATTCTCGTGCCGTTACGCGTTCCTCGGACCTCTTTGTTCCTATCGGCGACGATTGCCTACGGACGTTCGACTATCGAGAAATTCTGGAAGTAAACGAAGGCGCAGGGGATCCCATTGTTCGCCAAGATGCGAACTCGGACGAAAAAGCAAAGGTAACGGTAGTTGGTTTGTCGTAAAAGTAACGAGCAAAGCTAATAGACCTATCCCAGCATCGAAACAAGAAGCGAAAGAGAGGAGATAGGGAGAGAGAGAGAGAGAGAGAGAGACATGGCGGTAAGGAGCGAAAGAATGGAACGCTTTATCTTGGCAAAGGGAAAATTTAGGGGTCCCTTTTACCACTTCTCTTTCCCGCCTGTATTCCTCCTGCCCGCCGGGTCTGCCATATTATCACCGACCTCGAACTACCTGTATTATTAATGGTGGCCTCCGGGTACAATGGGACGAAAAACAGCCTTGGGTTATCTCGCCTCGTAAAATTCTATTGGCCCTGACGTATGCCGGGAAACACGGTGACTCCTCCACTATTTTCTTATCTACTCGCCTCCTGCCATTCTTCGCGTACCTGCGCCCTCCAACTATTCGTGGCCTTTAACCCGGCCGTCCCGGTAGCATCCAGGGTGAAAATACAAGGGACGTCGTTTCTTATCGAGAAACACGTGTAGCTCGACGAAGAGAAGAAGCCCGCGAACTTTAGGGCTTTTCCGTTCGATGATATATGTTCATCGGAATGACTCACGGCGTGATACGTTCCTCGAGGGCGGGCGACCTTTATCCGCGCGATCATCGTGGAACGATAATTCCACGAACTCGTTCAGTGGCTCGTCAGCGAAATGCGCTTCGATACGGCCTTGGTATTCCGATAAGAGGAGGTGTATCTAGACACGGACGAGGAGACGCATGAAACGCGACGAGCAGCGCGGTTCACATTTATTTAGGAGCACGAGTGCATGCGAAACGGCCAGACGATGCAACGGTGTCTGTTCATTTGCGGCAAACGGAAGAGTCGTGGGTGGAGGACAAGCCTAGAGAAAGAACGCCCCTCCTCCTCCACCTCCTTCTTCTTCTTCTCGCGGATGCGGCTGCTGGATGACGGAGGGAAGTCACAAATTTTTTCATTAATATGCAGCGAGACACCCTCCTAACTCCCCCGCTCGGAAAAGGTAATGCAGTAGCAGGGGTAAAAAAAAAAAGGGAGAAAATGCGGTAGTCTGGCTGTGCGCGTGTCTGCGCTGAATTCTTGCACGAGTCGTGCCCGTGAGGCTGCGGCATGGCGTGGGTAGGTAGGAAAGAAATAATGGTCTGCTAGCAAATGTAACCAACCGACGCTCGCACGCCCTCGTCGCGACGCCACGAGAGACTTCGGTGGCAGAGAGAGAGAGAGAGAAGTTGACGAAAAGCGGGCGCGAGACGAAACTGAATAAGGGAGAGGAACGGGGATGAGAAACGGGGTGAGAACCGACAAAGAATACGTATAAAATGTTATATGTATACCGATATACCCTTCATTCGGGAGACATTTCCCTCCGCCTTTGTATTATCCCGTTTCTTTTTTTTCGCGAATCGACCTGTTCGCGCCACGAAATATTCCCTCCCCTTGGGTTTCCGTGGAAATTAAATTCTGCTCGAATCTTTCTACTTTTCGCGGGGTCATTGATACGAGCCGGGAATCGTTTAGCCGGAATACACCGCGGACTGTCCGTACGTAACGGATCCGGCAATCAAGAGTAAACCCGACGGGAGCGATATGGAGTAGTATTGGGATGTCCGATGGGTCGTCGAACCATGTTCGGCTAAACGTCCGAGCTTGGCTTTTTTTTCCCCTCCCTACGCTTTTCCAAGCTGGAGAACCCATTTGTCCCCGCGAATCGAGTTGTCGCAGGGTGATCGCAAAAGGGACCCACCGATGATGACTCGCTTTTATCGGTGGGGCTGTTGCGGCAGCCGCGGCGAAAGCCCGATCGCTATTGCCCCCGAAACCGAATAAGATTGGCATTAAAAGCAAAGGACTCGGTTATGCTCGATCCGACGCGGACGCGACGGATGGTGCACGCGGAGCGTTTTCAGCGGGAATATCGATTTTTAATCTGCTCCGTTATACCGCACCTTTGTGATCCGGCGGCGACGCGAGGACGGATATTGCGCTGCCATGGAGATGGATATCGAAAATTTAAATCGACTCGGCGGATCACACAGGGTTCGGGGGAAATATCGCGACGGTCGGGGCAACTTTGAAACGGGGGAAACGCGTGAAAATAAAGGTGCCGCGGGAGAGGCTGCCGCGGACGAAACGATCACGTCCTTCGGGATTAAAGTAACTGTACAAGGTTGCGGTACCGCTTCGAAAATTCCTGCGGATGTCGGAGTTAATCGAGGATCGCGTCGCGGCGTAAACCCAAGAGGGCAGCCGGTGGTTTCCTACGCTCGGGATCGCATCGTCTCGATCGCCGAGCGGATCTCGCCAGGGATTCTCCTCGGTATCCGTTCTCGCCGTCCCTTTTCGGCCTCGGTCGTTCCAAAGCGAGCCGTACCTATCTCGGGGCTCGGTCAATGAGAGTAGCCTACATTCGTACGTGTGATCTTTTCCTCGAGCGTGCACGCACACACCTGGCGAAACCGTGAGTCCTCTCTCTCTCTCTCTCTCTCTTTGTCGCACTTGATGGTTGGTCCACGGGCATGGATGCAGCGGCATCGGAGGCACCCACAGGCGCGTACAAAAGGACACGAACTCAGAAACGGGCACACGTACGGTGTTCTCCCGTGAGAAGAGACAGCAGGGCACACGCAAACACGACGAGAGGGGGAGAGAGAGAGAGAGAGAGCCGAAGCGGCAGCACGCACCGAAGTGGCTGTGTGCTCGTCGTCCGTCTTGCTCTCTCTTTCCAGCGTTCCTGCAAGGCTAGCTCTACGGTCGCTCGATCGGCAGGGGGCAAGTTTCTGTCCGTCCTTGTCGGCTCGATTGGATGCTGCGGACCTCGGAACCTGGACCGGAGTAGTAGGCTGTACAGGTATGCACGAGGTGGGCCGGTCGGACATTCCTGCGGCGTTGCCGGGTCCCTTACTCACCGTAGCCCCGTCAAGCGAGAATAAGAGAGAAGAGACGATACGGCCGGCAGGAACGAAGGAGGCGAAGAACCGGGCAGGTCGAGTGGAATCGAGAGAAAGAGGGATCGGAAGGAGCAGAGTCTCCGAGACTCGAACGAGTCTTTCTACCTTTTCGTATAGGCAATCGAGTTTGTTCCGAGAGAGGACTGCCTCCCTGGCTCGACCTGCTCCCGAGACTCCTCTCGCCGGTGCTCCTGGGCTCCAGCTTCTACTCTTACCGCCGCCGCAGCCGCGATCGTGCGACCTTTGCGCTCGCGTTCGATCCTTGATACCGCGCGACTCGATATTACCGAAACTCATTGCAGCACGGATGAAATCGCTTCTGTACGACTGCTGTGGAAAGTCGGGGACGGAGGGGCACAGGTTCTATTGTCCCCGGACGAAGAATTGGCACACGCGGACGACCGTGTGCGCGGACGGATCGTTAAGCCCCCGTTTTTATCTGGTCCCCGAAACTCGGTAGAACGGAACGCGTGTCTCGAAATGGCGTTAGACAATCTGCCAGCTTTATTGGGCGTCGTTACGGGCCACGGTTAAAGGGGAATCCGAAAGGACAGACTGTCGAGGGTGAAGGGACAGAGTTACCGAGCCCTGAGCGTGTCCGCGTGGCGAACGAACCATGGAGAACCGAGTGGTTTGCTCGTCGTTCTAGAAAGTAATCGAGTTTCAGCCACCGCGGTATGCCATTCGATCGAATTCTCCGAGGGGCTTGTCCGATTCGATGGAAGGAACCAAAGACGGCGTCTAGTCTAGATTCCCGACCAAAATTGAAATCGAATCCGCTCTTCCTCGATGGACACACGTTTTTTCTCTTTCTCTTTTCTTCAGGAAACTGTTGGCTCGATACATTTACTTAGCCACCGCAAAGTTTATCAGAGAGCAGGTTGGAAGCAGGTTGACCCGTCCACCGGCGACGCGTATCCTTTAGGAAGTTTCATTAAACGCGTTACATACGGAGGGAACTGCAACGAGAACTTTCCGCGGGAGTACAGATCCAGGGAATCGACTAGTAGATCGGCAGAATCGCCGAAGAAAGCGAGTGGTGGTGTCGCGAGGAACACCGCGCACCCGAAAAAAGATACCCTTCATCTAGAAATCGACTCACGTAGAGTAAATAGGCCCCGTCGAGTTTGCCGGCTCAATTTCCGAGAGGAGTCTATACATCTCCAGCGCATTCCCCTCCCTTCCTTTTGCCGTCCAGAAAGCGCGTCCAAATGATCCCCTTTTAATGCCGCAACGCTAACTAACTACCGGCACCTCGAACGACCCCGCAATTCGGATGATTGGTCCGCATCACGAAATTATCGTTATTCCCGGCTGCGAGAGGGATGAAGGGGGCGCCCGTGTGGACCGACTCGGACCCCCGAGGCGCCAGCCTTTTTCGGCATAAATATGGAAAACGTTTCGCGTAGCTCCGAGAGACCGAGCCGCCACTCCCCCTTCGAGGGCTCTAAGAAATGTCTGCCACGGTTATACATACATATTGTACATCACGATACGTCCGCCGGTCGCATATTTGAATCGCTAACAAGTTTCATCCCGATGCTTGAGTCGATCTGTAACGGAAGAGAGGAGGACAGGGCGTGTAGCTGCTTACCTTGTTCCGCGTGGATCCCTCGGGGGCAGATCAGCAATAACAGCAAAGGCAGAAGGTGGGCCGCGGAAGCTGCAGCGGCAGCGCAGGTGGCTAGAAGGCCTGCTATGCCTGGCATACTGAAGGGGGCCATTCTTATCGCAACCCCGGCGTGGGGCTGCCGGTCCTCTCACGATCTGTGCGAGGCTGCAGCACCGGCAGCGTGTCACTCTCTCCTCCTCATGCCTTCAGCGCGCTTCGTCTGCTGTTTCCGCACGTCACGCGACGACGACGCGCAACCACCCTCGCAGCACCTTCCCGACTCCTCCAGCTTCAACGCTATACACCGCGCACTACCCGCTTCTTCTGCCTCCTCTTCTTCCTCCAGGTCGTGCGACCCTTCCAGACACGCCGTGCAGCCCAACGGCGTTTCTTACACCACCTCGGAGAGTAGCCTAGCCTCTCGGATAAAGCGCGAAGAACCACCAACCCCCTATGTATCGCTATCCTTCGTTATTGTCTTTCCACGAGCTCCTCTCGCACTCCGGTCGGCCGACTTCTTCCTTTCCCGTCGAAGGGAGACGACAGCCACCGAATTCCTTATACGCGATTAACAACGATTAGGCCGGTCGTTGAAAGGTCGACGTATCCACGATTAGGCTCTCCCGGTTCCAAGAAGCTCCAGACGCTCGTAGACTTGGCCGCATCTATTACTCGGCTCGGCGTCAATGCAACCCGGAAATAGACGCCGCTGTACAACTGCCAGAAACGCGCTCGATATTCCACCGTCGTCGTCTTGCCCACAAAAGGTTGCAACTCTTAATGACGAGCGGAGATTCGTCGCATTTCCTCCTGCTCTTCTCCCGTCGCGATTCTCCCCCCTTCTCGCGAACGACCGAACGCACAGACTGCTTCACCTGCAACAAACAAGAACGGGTGTCGTTAATTAAAATCCACAAAGATTCCGCATCCGCTTTTGCCCCTAACTACTTTGCCATCTTCCCCGATTCCAATCGATCGATCAAGGAAAGTCGATCGCCGAACGAAAGTTTCCTTCCGAAGGTTAAGAGCGAGAGATGCGTTCGATCAACTTAAACCCCCGGTCGAACGGGAAACTTTGGAGACGCTCTTTGCGCGGCTTTATCGAGCGGTTCACTTTCGTCTACCCGCTGAAAGTAGTCGTCGACCCTTCTACTGCACGACGAATAAAGTCGAATAAACTCGTACCCCTCGCGAGCGGGATCTCGTATACACCAGGATTCATCGAGTGGAAACGAGCTTCTTTTGTGGTGAACGTGACCGATCGTTCGTCCCTCGTTCCGCCGCACAATCAAACGTTTCCGCCCGGTTCATGAAAATCAACCAGCAGAATATTGGCTCGGGAGCCGATCGGGACGGCTGTTAACGGCCGCGATCGACCGACCATTTGGCACCTGTACTGTTAAGCCTGATGACTCTGCAACGATCATTGTTTCGCTCGGTATCCCTCGGAGCGTGCCAAATGACGTGGTGCACGGTAGGATGGACGGCTGCGTGTTCGGAGATCGTAAAGGTCCGACCAAGATCTCTCTCTGCTGTCCATGGCCGCGCGCTTCTTTTATTTCCTCCGCAACGATCTCTTCCGCGCGTCACTCGAGACGAGTATCGATCATTCTCCAAAAAGAGCATCCAACCGCTTCACGCCCCTAAACCTATCATTACGTGCAGCCCCCCCAACCCCCATTATTTGCGGGAGCGACATCGGGGATCGATCGTGCGTTGGACCCGGGAGCGGGATCCACGCGAGAGGGACATACGGAAAATACGCGTGCTTGATGGGGAGGAAGGAGCGGTGAAACGTTTACGCGACAAACGCATGGCCCATACGTGGGCCGAGAGTAACTTCAAGTTCAAGGTCGGCTCGCATCGCACATGTGGTGTGCACCTATGCTGTGCGAGACTCGCGTTAGTCGAGCTGCACCAGTCATCTAGCCGAGTCTAAAAGAGGCGAATGCCGAAAGGGAGAAGGAAGCGGGAGAAAGAAAGGGCGAACGCGAGTTTGGGGTTCGTCGGAATAGTGGAAGGGGTGTTAGCCAGGTTGGGATGAAGTGCAAGGGGTTTCAGGATCAATACCATGCGTTTATCCGTCTCCCTCTCCGTCCTCGCTCTTTCTCTCTTGCTCTAGTTTACGTAGGGGTAACGCATACTCCTCTCTCTCTCTCTCTCGGCTGCACGTAGATCCGCGAGACTGAGCGCGAGAGCGAGAGGGAAAGCAAAAGGGATGAAGACAAAGAGAGAAAAGCGTGGATCGTCTTCTTTCGACCAAGCTTTCGGTCGATCTCTTTCGCTCCTACAGGCCGCAGGGTCTGGCTGGCGTCTCGCTATTCTTCGGCGAAAAGAGACGAACAAGGGAAGAGAGGAGAAGAGAGAAGAAGGGGATGAAAGGGAAGGCAAGGGAAAGAAGAGATAGAGAGTCGGAGGGTTCGAAAACGGTGGGAAGGTGGGATGGGCGGAGAAGCGGAGGAAGCACGAAATTCTAGAGTACCAAAATATAGTAGAGCGGAAAGGTGGTCCGAGGTAGGAGGTGGAAGGCGCGCTTTAGGAGTTCTTCTAAAGCGGGCAAAGACCTTCCCCTTCTCGCCTCGCGTTCCCTTGCTCTAACCAGACCAGCCAAGATGCATCCGCGAAATTGCAGACTCGAGTGAAATGCTGGTGGTAGAGGTGTGCGCAGCGCGCGCCTGCTAAGGTCTACGCGGTGCTTGCCTTCGGCCGTTGCTCACGAGTGGGCTCGTAAAAAATTTAAGATGTCCTCCTACTCTTCGTTCTTTCCTCCTCCTGTCGTCCTTCTCCTCCTCCCTCCGTCAATTTCTCTCCGCGTTCTCCGCGGCCGCGGCCGAGCTACAAATAATCCCGTAGTACCTCTTTTCACCAGCCTCTCTCTTTCAAGTTTTTGACAAGAACCAGTAGCAATTGCCGAAAACAGCTCGGCGTCTCGAGAGAGACGAGGAGAAGACCGCTCGAGGAGGAGCGGAGCCCGCCAGAAGAGCGGAAGCTTTCACGGGGGTGCGAGCATCTAGCCTTCCTTTGATAAGCCACGATTTCCCATTTTTCCGCTTCTTTTTCTTTTTTCTTCTTCTTCTTTTTTTTTACTTCCTTCGAAGTAGATGTAAACACGGCGAGGAGGATCGTCTGGCAACGGGGTCGTGCACTCGGAAGGTGGTTGGCTACCATCTTCAGCGTGCAAAGGCCTCGGTTCCTTTTCCATTCTCTTCCCAACGTTAGACTTTCCTTTCCAAGTGCCTGGCGCTTACGTTGGATCCCGCCGAATTGCAGATTTCGGCAGCCGGAGAAGCACGGCCTCGAGAGACTCGTGAAAATTGTAAGCCGTCTCTAATAGTACTCGAACAGGTGCAACCGGAGACTGTACAGCGTTCGCTGCCGCTTCTAACGAGCACTTCTTCTCGGCTACCGATCGCGGTATCATAAACCGTCCTTTGAACCCCCTCGGCCCGTGCGACAAGCGCGGGATAGAGCGTCGCGATGTTTAGAACGTCGATCTAACGCGAGACCTCGTTTCCTGATTCGACCCCGATGAATTTAAGAGGGCCGAAGGAGCGAGGAAAGCGGGAGAATCGGCTTGCGCAGTCGCGAGCGTTTTATTCGAGCAATAATCCTTGCACGAGACGGCAGTGCACGTTTCCCCGCTGCCAGTGGAAACAGAGGTGCGCTATCGATGCAGAGAACCGCGGTGATTTCGCAACCCGCTGCACACGGTCGTTTCCATCGGGTGAAAGTAAGTCGCGCGAACCCCGCGAATCTCGCCGCACCGACCCGATCTCAAGCCGAAACGAAAGATCGATTCCTCTTCGAGCTTAATTAAGAACGGTGCCGATCGTTGGTGTAGATGGAGTTATATGGAAGAGCGAGATAATTGTACCAAACTTTCGAGCCAAACGAATCTTGCCCGCCACTCCAGCGACTTGCGTATATTCGCAAATATTTCTCTCAGGAATCTCAGCCGGTTGCGTAAAACCATTTTTCCATCCGACTTGCTGCATGAAAATTAATCACTATCATCCTAGCTTCACCGTCGTTACCCTCTATTTCTTGCTCGCGATTACGAGAGTTCGTGAAAAATTACTACTCTACGGGATCCCGAACGAACCTGCGAAATCGGTCAGTTCACGCGAGGGAAGTGGACGGTTAAGAACGCGTATGGGAGAAAAGAACGAGCTCCTAACATCTACTTTACTCGATAATCACTCGTTCCCTACTTCGATAACCATCTTATCTATTTTCCTCGCACCTCCGCTGGACGTTAGGTTGCTGGCACAAAAAAAAGGGAGGGGAAGAAGAAAAGGACTCGCGTTTCGAAAAAAAAGCGTGAAGCAAGGAGCGAGGGAAGAAAAAATCGGAATACTAGCCAGTTATCGAATATTGGTCGGTACGCGGGTCACGCAGTCGATGATAAAACTAATGGCATCCCGCTCCGCCTCCGCCGAGTCCATCAGCGATCAGTCACGCGATCCTAAGGAGCCTCGTAACTCGCCCTGCTCTTTTTCTGGCCACGGGTAGAAAGCGATCCGTCCCGTTCGGTGCGACAGACGTACCGTTATCAGGTTTTCGCCACCGCGCCAGGTGGCTGGTCCGAGGAAAAAGAAGAGAACGCCGGCGGAAGGAACGGAGGCAGAGAGGGCAACGATGAGCGTGTACCGGTGGAGGTGATAGGCTAATGGTAATCCACGTTTTTTTTTCTCCTTATCCTGCACCCCGGTGACAAACGTCTTGTACGGCGATCGCATGCGTCGAAATAGTTCGACCATTAGTGGCCTCCCGCATAGTTCTCTCGGTGACGAGGATTCTCCCCTGTGCTCGAAAACGATAAAAAAGAAAAGGAAATCTGAGAGTAGAATGCGTGAGCGTAGCAGGACACGATTTATACGTCTCTAATCGCGACGATAAGCTGCTCGTTATTTACGCGCCGAGATCATGTTAAATGCCAGGAACGCGGTTTCCATCGGGAAGGGGGGGAAAAAAAACGGGAGGAAGAGGGTACGCGTGGGTGATATACTCGTGACATTTGCGGCAATAACGCTTTCCGGCGCGGCGAGAGTCTCGCGTGCCTCGTAACTTTCCCCGCGAGGAAAATCTAACCCCTATATATTTCACGGAGATTCTCCTTCGAACTTCGCCCCTCGATCGACGGGTGTAAGACGGTTCTTTTTTTTCATCCTAGACACTGCATAGGCACGCTTCCAATAGTCGGAGGCCATATGGTGTTCGTTTCCTCCCGCTCGACTTATCCGTCTTCCTTTTTCTTCGCGACATTCGCCTCGCGGAACATTTGCTCTATATTTGGAACCAGTGGAGATAACTTCCTCGAATGCCGAATGGAACAGCAGTCGGCGGACCACCCCGAGCAGTATTCAACCGTGTCGCGAACGCTGCTCATTGCCGGCTGGATGTTTCTTTAACCGGTGACGTTAATAATGAATTGTGATGCGAATTCGGTCGACCAATTTTTACCGAGATACGCCGCACTACATAAAGCAATGCTTTTTAATTACACAGGGTATTAGTGTTTACAGTTAAATTGCATGTAAACGAAGGATCAGGTAGAAGCGCAGGACGACCCTGCGTGTCTGTCCCCGCGAAACGGAGCGCACTGGCTTTATCCAATAAATACAGGCGAACGAAAGTTCTCGACTGGAAAGTTTGGAGCTTCCATCGACCCCGTCTCCTGTCGCCGGAGTTCCTCGAAACGATATTATTTGTTAAACGACGGCCTTTCTGTTTCCTACCCCGCAGCGCTATCAGGCTCGTCCCGCTGGGCCTGTCGCGATACATCGCACGCAATTCATATCCTCGAAATGATTTCCTCCCGCAGGAAACGTCAAATTCATCGCCACCGGGCGATTACTTTCTTCTGTCGTTGGACATTCTTAGAGAAGCAGTGCGCGAGACGGGAAACGATTCGTCGTGAGATTCTGGTCGCCGTTTCCGGATTATGTCTCGAGGCCTTCCCTTTGCCTGTGTCGGATGTTCGCCTCCGCCAGCCTCCTTTCGCCCCGCATTTTTGCACAGATCAGACGCAGCAGTATTCGAACGCTAGGGTGGCGTCATTCCGTGACATACGGAGGGTCCCGGAGCACCATGTTCTCCCGGGATCCCTTTGGGATTCGGGATGTATCCTTCTGACCGACCGGATACTTTTGCTCGCCTTTCAGACGAGGGCTCAGCCTTCGACCGTATACAGGCGGGTCGTTCGGGATATTTTCATCCCCCGTATTTCTATACGCTTCTTCTCGGAAGATCGACGGCGGACAGATACGCTGGCCGAGAGAATTACATAAAAGGCCGGCGGGACTTGTATAGGAATCGAGGTCCAGCGGATAATCTCTGTCCTCGATCGGGATCGCTTCGCGCGGCATCGTTGGGGTGCTTCAGTTTTAAAACCGACCCGGCCACGGCGCGCGAACAGTTTCCGCGGATGAATTTTCTACGCGATAAATCCGCGGGCATCGACAAACCAGTTCCGCTCGCTGAATTTTAATGCGGTCGCACGATCGAGCGGCGATGCAAATTCGCGCCCGCGTTCTGGTTTTTCAATAAAAATTCATTTCGGATAGCAGCGGCGATGGAGCTTCTCAAAGCCCGCGGTCGATGAACCAACTTCGGGCGAACGTGCACGGGGCAAAAATTGAACGGCCACGGAACAGAGGACGGAGAACGATAATGACACCGCGTTATCGACGATCAACGATGAACTCTGTCGGTCCGGCCTAGAAGATACCCCGGGCCGAGCACCCCTCCGATCACTTCGATCGGAACAGACGGGAGCGACGCGATCATTCGGAGGATGTTTTCCGCAAACGACACCCAAGTGTCCGCCGGGCGACAGAGGGAACGCAGAGATTGGCGTACCGTAAAGGGGGTCCCACGGACGATCCGTGCGTCAAACTCGTCCCAGAGGAAGCAAAGGCAGCATGGGGTTTCCGCCCGCAGCCCCACGCGTACTTCGACCAGCGATCCACAATGGGGGAATCGTTCCATTAACGAGCAACCGTTCATTAGTCGTACACTCGCCCAGTAATGGTTACGTCGAGGTCAAGTTGGCCTCTGTCGCTTTACGTGGCGCGCACCTGACACCGACACGCTTCACCCTCACCCGCCCCGATCTATCGCTCGACGATCGCTTCGCAAGAAACGACGACGTCCCTGAACCTAGCTATTTTATGGGACATTCGGTTGCCCTCAGCGAAATGCGCCAACACATTTCCGGCGTACAAAAGGGTCATCGAGGCGTGCTGCTGGTCATCTCGGACGAGTACTGATTGCATCTTTTTTAAGTATCTATTTGGAATGTCTGTCGCTGGAAACGGTCGCTCCGCCAGAGACTTCCGGTACGGACGTACGCGATCACAGTGGCCGGGGATCAATGAACCCGCCTGCGGCCGCGATACAAATGCAACGCGGGACGCGGAAAATTGCGAAAGAAACGTAACCGCGAGCTGAAATTCTTGCGAGACGAGCGTGTATCGCGCGATACGCTGCGCGCGGCTGAACGTTTCTAGGTCGAACGATCGTGCGAACGAAACGAAGACTTTGCCGCTGAAGGCCAAAGCGGCCGCACACGCGTACAGATGATTAATCCTCCAGGAATGAGAAAGAGATATGCACCAGGGTAAAAATGATCGTATACGGATCTCGTACAACGATGGCTTCCAGAAGGCCTTTTGCTTCTCAATCGAACCAGCCGTGGTCCCGGGAAGACTTTCACCTCGCGCCAGCTAAGACACCGTTACCCGTACAACCGGCGTCGATCACGAGGAGATGGAAGTGAACTTTCACTCGTCATCGATTCGCGCCTTTACTCGAAGAAGACGTCAACGGGCTCCGATGACTCGCATCCTCCAGTGCTCGAGAGCGCAGCCCGCGGCGCGCGAGACGACGTTGCACCCTAACGATCGTTTCTCGACTCCGGTCGGGCCGTTTGCGACGCGAACCGCATACCTTTCCCTGGGTTGGAACACGGGCAACGTTGAAACATCTTGCCGCATATTCCGGCACGCGTATAATTTCCTCCGTTGTATTCGGGAGCACGTAATCCCATCACGGTTGTTCCCGTGTACAAATCTTGATCTAACTATAGCATCGTGCGCGTTATGTCATTTTCTCGAGAAAAAAAAAAAGAAGGAGACGCGAAGAGGACAGCGGAGTACGAAACATACGTGCCCGGAATTACTATTCCTCCATCAGCGTCGGGACGCCGCGTCATGGCATCGCAAAGACCGTACGCTTCTACCCCCCTTTTGGCCGTATGGACTGCCTGTTGGAGATGCCACCTGCCAGCCTCGCCGCTGCTAGTTTATATTTAGTTTCCCGAGTTTGGAAAACTCTTAATGGATTCTTAATGACCCGGCGCTGGGTCTGCGATGGATGCTGAGCGAAGAACCAGGAGGGAGGTCGGAGGCTGAAGCAACAGCTGATACACCTCCGACTTGTCCCTCTTCTGCTTCTTCCCACTGCGTTTCGCGTTCGTCGCACGACTGATGGCGATAGCGATTACTGCCTCGTCAAGGAGGCGAGGCTACGGTTTCACTGTTTCACGCTCGATTTCGAATGTCTGTCCGAGAGACTGTTGCAGTGCGATCTCCGAGGGGAGAGAGAGAGAGAGAGAGAGAGAGAGAGAGAGAGGGAGTTTTTCCTCCGCGAACACACGGTTTCGTGTAAGACAGGAGAAAAAGAAAACGATTAACGAGGACCTCCCCCTTTTCCAGAGAGCTCGTAACTCGAAGCCAGAAAAAGTCCGTATTAATTCTAACGGAGCGATATTTTATCGGGATGAAGCTGTCATTCGAGCGGAGGACATTCATTATAATCTCGCGACCGGAAGAGAGATTACCGTCTACTTTGCGCGCGTCTTCCCAGCTCGAGATCTCACCCCTTCAGCCACCATATCCGAAGTTCGAACGATCCCACTTAAGACGATAATGAAGACCGACGGAATTCCCACGTGATCCTTTTCTCGTCGGCCGAATGAAAAATGCCCGCGGCCCGACGAGCCGAGCGGTTATTGCAATCAATTCTTTCGCGACGAACGCCGAACGAAGGATCGCGACTGCGCGCTATTCGTCCGCCGTACAATTTAGTCGGTACGAGCATTTTTCTGGAAGCGCTACGGAAGGTGAGACAGGGCGCAAGCGAAATAGGGAGGAAGCGGAGAAAGGGGAGCGCGAGTATCCAGCATCCAGAGAGGAGCCGGAGGTTTTCCTCGAGTTTATCGAGGCGTCTGATTTCTTTTTTTCTCCCCCTCTCCCGATTGGCATCGATTCGCGTTCAATCGTATATACGCGGCAGTCGGTTGTACGGTGTCGGTGACTGATAAAGGGTTGGAAAAAATTGGGAGAAAGGGAGGAAGCGGAGGCAGATGGTTGGGAGATCGGGGAAAGGGTACTACGGGTTGAAGGTGGAAAGAGGAAAAGGGTGTGCGGTTATAACCGCGCAACTCGACCGCTTAAATACTGTCGAGCGATCGACGAGGCGTAATTCCCGTCGGATGAGCTACCGGTTCCGATATTTCCTAGTCGAGGAGCCGAAAAAAAAAAAGAAGACGAGGAACCCGAAACCAGAAGGGCGCAAGAGGGGAAGAGCCGAAGGATCGATCACGCAATTATCGGAAATGCATGCGATCGTTGCTGCTGCACCAATCAAGCGGTACGCGTCGGTGTACCATCGAGTTTAGCCCTGTCTGGAAATTACTTACGGATAATCCGTACGACGTTAGGTTTTCGCTTGTTCTTGAAACTCGCTAAGGAGTAAGGCGAGAGGACGGCGTCCAGTTTACGCAAATTGGAGCCAGGCTTTCGGACCTAAGACATCCGACTGCGGTCTTCGCGTCTCTCAAGCTCAACGAATGCAGTTTCGAAGGGGTGAAAATAACGACCGGAAGAAGCCGCTGAATACCCGAGACAATCGGTATAGGTAGCTGCCTGATTTTAATGAACAGCTTAAAAATAGATAGAACACCAGGGAAACGAGTGGAAAGGGTCGCCCGAGGTTTCAGTTAACTAGGGAATCTTCGTAAAAATACATCCCCTAACGAGGAGAGAAAAGAAAAGAAAGCGCGGGCAAAGTACCATCTAGCCGTCGCAAGCGAGTTCATCAGCTGCGACTCTTTAATATACAAAGACGGAGTTCGTTCGCCAAGTATTTTCCAACTACTCGCCTTAGCCACAATTTTCTCTCCTCTGGGCATTCGTGAAAATTCTCCGGTAACTTGAAGATCCATAATTCGAGATCGACAGAAGTAATGGCAACCTTGAGGTGCAGCATCGCGGAGGCCTCGAGGACGAAGGACGTAACACGCAGAGAGAGAGAGAGAGAGTCTATCGTCTGCACGCTTCGCTTCTCCATCGAGCCGGTCATAGAATGAAGGACCGAGAGAGCATGTCACGCCAATTACGAGATCCACCGATGGAGGAACAAGAAGAAGCCGAGGGTAGAAGAGAGCCGCGCGACAGAAGAAAGAGTTTCGAGGTAAAGAAAGAGGAAAAAGAGGAGAGAGAGAGAGAGGGGGGCAAAAGAAGAGCTCGAAGACTCAGGTACATCTAAGTCGGTTGAAGAGTAAGGTGGAAAGGAGAAGAGAAACAAGGACTCGAGCTAGAGGGAAGGAGAAGATAAGTGCTGTTCCGAGAGATGCTGGAACGCCGGACCACGCGGGGGGGGGGGGGGGAATGCGAACGGGAGCAAGAAAGAGAAAGGGTTGAAGGAGGGAGGATAAAGAAAAGAAAGGTGGACCGGGAAGGGTCGGAGGACGAGGAAACGAAAAAAGAAACGATCGAGTTGCTCCCGACTCAGCGGCTCTCATATTTAATGATATACTCCAACGTGCCACAGTCCCGCTAATGCACGGACACTACAATGTGCCAGGCCTCTCTTCTCTCCTTCCACGGCCGATGCTTTTTCCTTCTGCTCTCTTCTTGTTTCGTGCCCGCCGCAGCCCGATAACGCGTCGCTGAATGTCTCGCTGCAAGGGTACCGAGAGACTTTCCGCGTTCGCGGCTTGCCCGAAAAAATCGACTGCGCGTCACCCCTGCCGACCGATTCATGGGACCGTGAACCGAGGACCTCGATGCCGGTACAAGAGGGATCGCCGGAAAGGAACGGAAGCGATCAAGATTTTTTCATCGTTCCCCATCGATCATCCTATTTTATGCGGGTTACATCACTGGCCCGGATGCTTGCTAATTATTAACCGACGCTGCGGGCAAACGAATCGATCGAAGTAACGGGTAACGCGAGGCATTACGCGCGATCAGGCGGAAACTCTTTTTGCCGAATTTCGGGTCTCCACAGGCGCGTTCGGTCGAACGCCGACGGTGTGTCTTGCGACGAGCAGAATGCGCGAGCGGAGGACCATTCGAGTCGCTTACTTTACACGAGCCCTTTCTCCTTCCATCCTTCCCTTTTTCGGCGCTACCGCATAATGAGCTCCGCGAATGAATGATCCTGACAATGAAAGGCACTCCGGGCGATAATTAATCGAGCTGTGGGAATAGTAGCCGAACCCCGTCAAGCTGCTCGAATTTTTTAATTACTGAAAACAAAAAAACAGACCGGCCTTCCCTGCGCTTCGCCCCTTAGCTTTCTTTGCCATCTAGCGTCTCCCAATTAAGGGCTGGCCCTCGACGATGTACGCGACGCGCGGGATGCCGGAAACTATGACAAATCGGCCCTTTTAAAATTCCTACGAGAGGAGGCCGGCGTAGCGGACATGCAAAGTACCAAACTCGTTTTCATTTCGACCGCTTGTGTTCAACCGCGACGCAACACCGGCGGAATAAGGACGAGCATATAAATTGAGACGCTTCTTTTCTTTTTACGGGAGAGCACACTCTCGGGCCTTGGACATTATAAGCGGCAGATGTTTGCAGATAAATTAAAAATGCACGCGGCTGGGTCAACGTTGTACGTGAATCGAGAACGCCTTGCGGGACGCGTTTTAAAGGCACGCGATATTTACGGGCCTGCTAAAATATTTAGATAGGAAACGCGAGAATGAAAAAGGATGTCGAAATTGCAAAACGTTCGGGGCGACGAGAGATCCGCGGCGTTAGCCTCCGGCTACGGATGAAACAACCGGCGAGATTACCCGACCACGTGTGCGCGACTCTCTCGTTTGCCGATCATTCGGACCGTTCCCTTCTTCAAGGAGGAAGCAGCGGGACGAAAAAGGTAAGCAATTGTAACGCGTCGCGCTTACACGAGAGTGCACTTCGGGGTCGGACGGTGGGATGGAATTTCGAAAATAGACCGAGTCGCTAGGGAGTGATTGCGTATACGCGGTCTGAATTGTCGCCGGCCACGGATACCGGGGACCCATGCTCGTTCGCACCGATCCCAGGAGCGCTGTGGAAGTTACTTTTAACACGTAACTGGAAACAGCTGCTGGCGCATGAAACCACGAGATCACGAATCACAGACGCGAGGAAGAAATGAAAAGTTATAGCGATTCCGGGGGGGAGAGGCCGGAAGAGAATAAGTCGGCGCGGACGGGGGGAAAGAGCAACACGTTTTCCCGCTGCTTTCTCGTGACTATAGACGAATATTAAAACTCCGTATGCCTGCTGCTTCTTTTCTTTTTTTTCGCCACACGGACATTTACAAGAACGCAGCGAAATCCCTGTTAAACGAACGTCGAAAGGTTAAAGTTCCCGGCGGCGAAAAAGTACGGAGAGCAAGGATATGCCTAGCGGGTTTCGCTGAATCGTTTCCCTTCCACGAAGTCTCCTCTTTCTTTCATTAGACTACAAGTGAAAGTGAAGACGAAACTGGTCGGAAAGGCCGCGGATATCGTTGGAGTCGTAACTCGTCGTTGCATCGTCTCACTGCCAGCCGGGTGCAGTTTTTACGACTTCACCGAGACTTTTACGAGTCGTACCTCCCCACGATTTTTCTCGACGCGCACCTCCCGCCCGTTTGTTTTCGCTGTAAACGTTCCGCGGGCTTTGCCGCGTCCACCAGCTACTCCGAAATCTCGATGCATCGGGCCCGGCAAAATGTGGGCGTTTTATTTATTTATTCGCCCCTTCTCGCTCGTTTGTTTCGTACGGATGGAAAGAATGTCTGACAGTCCGAGACACGCGTGTCCCTTTTACGACGCGCTCTAATAATAGATGCTAGGAATTATTGCCGCGGCGTGTGAAAGAAAAAAAAAAAGAAACCTACACCCAGGATGTTTCCGATGACAGTTCGTAATTGGTATCGTAAATTTGTTGCGAGTAGTCACAGATTATTTCCAAGCGGCGGTCATTTCATTTTCAGGGGATTAGCCAGGGAAATCTTGAACGCTTCGTTTGTCGAAAGAATATATCACCGGCTAAAGAGCCGCAAAAAAAAAAAAAACGAGAGGAAGGCATAAACGTTTCACGGAGCTTTTCCACGGGATTTTCCGCGGAACGATACGAGGCAGGTTAGCAACCACTTGCGCCAGCGACCCTCGTCGTGCGTGAAATTTTGCGAGAATACACAGAGGGAAAAAAGGGAAAGAGGCAGAGAGCAGGAGCGGGCGAGCAGGGAGGAGCATGCTCGTTAATGTGAATGCCGTTTACTTTGGAAACTTGCGAGCACGTTTATTTATTTAAACGACAAACTCACCCCTCTCCTGGCCCGATTCTGCCGCGACAATGGGAGTACCGACGCGAAATGTTTGGCGAACTTCCGGGGCAATCTAGTATATATGCGCGCGGACACGCGTGAAACAATATTTGCATGTTTGTTGGTTTACCCAGCGACATTAGGGCAATGGGGTGCCGCGGTAGGCGCCAGTTACATAAATATTGCGAATAATCGTGGACCAGTTTCATCGTGGAAAAATATCGGCCCGGTGGGCACCGGTTTCATTGTTTGTTCAACCAAACGTATCTTTACGTTTACGTATAATTCAATAATTTTTCGGTCAGCGATTCTCGCGAAACGTTCCCATTGCCCTCTCGCGCAGCATCCCTTCCGTGAAAGCCTCAGGCTCTGTTATCTCTGCTCGAATTCCTTGCTTAACGAACAGCGCGTTCGCGATACACTGTTTACTCGTCGAAGTTGACGCCCGTTAAGTTGCACGGGGCGCATCGTTTCTACGGGATCGACACGAGGAGGAAAGGGGTTGCGGGCCAGCCACCGTCGAGGGGAAAAAGACACAGAAGCGAGAGCCGGTCGGCCGCGACGACGCTGCACATTATCACGTTCAGGGCGTCGTACAATCGCGGTCGCCTCGGGACAGGAAGAGGGTTCATAGACACGTAACTACGGGGACACTGTTTACAATGGTGCTGTTTTACATACGAAATTACAGTGCAACGCGTGACACGTATATCCCTCTATGCGCGACATTGTCATTACGTTTATTAGGTTCCACTCGTTTCGCCGGCCGCGATACACACGTACAAATTATTACTTCGCACGTCCCCGACGACCGGACGGGTTTCTCGTACTCCTTGTGGACATTGTAAGATGCAAGTAGGCGCGTCCGAGCTGAGGATCTCCGTGCCCGAGCCGCGATAGCCATTAACCCTTCCGATCGGTTTTATTGCGCTTTATCGGCCTGCTGACATCTAATGAGTCGCGTGTCTAATTGGAAATCGGCAAAAATTATGTCCGTTCGGATACGCATCTCGCTACGGCCATATGTTCCTTCGTTTCCCCTTTGCGGACGGATAATTAGTGCCCGGAGAGTAAGAGATAATCCAAGCGCGAAT
This sequence comes from Holcopasites calliopsidis, assembly GCA_023838395.1. Lineage (NCBI taxonomy): Eukaryota > Metazoa > Arthropoda > Insecta > Hymenoptera > Apidae > Holcopasites > Holcopasites calliopsidis. The sequence goes on along the minus strand of JALHAQ010000012.1, from coordinate 2,285,648 downwards.
ATCCTTTTGCTCGAACGTTTCGCCACGGGATAATGCTCCACTGAAGAGCCGCATCGAAATCTCTTTCCGGCGGGGTACGATGATTTTTCCTTCGAGCATCCCCAGATTTCTACGCGCGGCTACTTCCATTACTCCGACGCTCCGAGAACGTTCCGGGCGCAGAAAGGGAAAGAGAGATAGAGAGAGAGAGAGATAGAGAGAAAGAAAGAGGAAGCGTTTTTGAAATGGGAATTTCTCGCGACACGATTCGTGTCCGAATAACACGAGCCCTCCGAAAAGAAGTTGTTTCGGAGGCAGCGGTTATTACCGGTTGGCTCATGACGAGGAACCGATTGCACGTACCACTCTGCTGATATCCGGTTGATCCGCTGGCATTGGCAGGTCTGGAAATATCCAGGGGCACTTAACGCTATCTACAAAGGCTAATGTAGCCGCCCGATAGGAAGGTAGACGCGGCTCTCTGGATATATCCTGCCAGCGAACGGGAGGAAGAACCAGAAGGGGGGGAATACACGCATGCGGCACACATTCTCGTATGCACGCTCCTGATTTCTCAATCTTCCCGAGGACCCCGTTTGCTCCCGGCATCTCGGGCTCCCGTTCCGACTGACTCGACTTTTTCTCTCCCTGTCCCGTCGAAAAAAGAAAATGCTACTCCCTCGATAGGTTACGTCTCGGATAAAGCCAATGCGATATTCCAAGAGGGTCGCGGTCCGAAATTGCTCGTAAGGTAAACGCAATCGCGAACGGACGTGAAACTAATTTTATTTGCGACACCCGTGGAACTGCGGAATATCTTATTGGAAGCGCGCTACATTTCCCTTCATCTTTTCCCCCCGATGATCGCTGGGGGTGCTCGGAATCATTAACCTTTCGAGAGTTACTCGCGAACGAGAGGATGCTATCGCAATCATCGAAGGCTCGCTCGACCTTATCAGCCGGCACGAAGCTCGTACCGCGAGTGGAAAAGAAAGAAAGAGGTCTGAACGGTCGAGCAGGCATCCGTAATAGACCTTTTTAAATCGTCCGCTTTTGAACATTAACTTAACCCGATTCTCCGTAACACGGCGAATTGAGAAAAAAAAAAATGGAAATCCGGAGACAAAGGCCGATCTCGGCGAATCCAATTGCGCCCGGCGAGATTCCCTTCGCTCCGTATCTCTCTTTACGTTGATAATGAATGTAGATAAGAAGTGCCTGTCCTGTAATAGCATTTCTCGGTATTATTAATCCCGCTATCTGTGCGTGGAATACAAAATTGAATCGCCGCTTCTAAGAGCTCCGAAACGAACAGACCGGACAACGTTCGTCAAAACGATGCACGAGTTTAGTCGCGCGCCTTTGATTATGCCGAATCGGATTAACTCCGCGAAAGGGACGGACGCGGAAAGGAAAAGGGAGGGACGAGGAGAACGAAGCGAAATGGGTCGATTCGAGTTTCTGCGCGCGTCGAACTTGCAAACAATAGGGATCACCCATATTCTCCGGAATCGTCCGTACGAATTGACCTGCGGCGGCAGGGCGAAACCGCCTGCTTCCCCTTTATTCCGATCAGGCTTTTACACGAACGGACGGATTTGAAACCATCCCTCGGCCAAGGGTGTCAATGGAAGTAAATCGGCCGAGCACCCCAGGTGTCCCCAGGGCGACGCACAAAAGTCCGGCAGAGAACTACTCGGAAACCGGGCTAAACGTGCACACACGCGTGTGCGCGCACGCATTCGACGAGAAAATTGTCCGTAGAAAGGACGAGTCGAATCAGGCATTCCCGTGGAATAGAAGCGACGCTCTGCAAAGAACGAAACACGTCCAGCAGCCTGTTCGCACGGGATCGTTGGCTCCTCGCGCACCTCGGCGCCGATGAAACGGCTACAGTGTTTCTCTAAATGGGCGTAAAATTTCGGTGAAATCGACCGACTGATTCCCGAAGAGACCGACTCGCGGCTCGTTTAACGCCGCTGAACAATATACATGTATATCGGCGATTCATTCCACGTCGTCGCTTCTCCGTCAACGCGCGCGGCAACAAACCGCAGCCGCAAATTACTTGTGCCGGTTCTTCGCGTATACTCGCTTTTCACGGCGCGAACGATCGCGTGCTACGGTGAAATTAATTTGGCCGCCGCTCCGTCCCGCGGCAGAAGAAAAGTTGATCGAACGGGCCGCGAATCGCGCCGATTTCTCGTAAATCGAGCGCCGCCTGTGCTCGAACTCGCGTCGACCAGCCGTTAATCTCGTTTCACCGAATCCGAGCTTCGTATCTCGAGGGAAAGAGAAAGAAAAAAAGAGGAAGACGACAAGAGATCGCGCAACGTGTCACGAACCCTTGGATCCCGCAGCAGCTGTTCTCGCGTCAAATATTTATTCGAAGATTCAAAGGTCTCGCGAGCATACAAAACGCGCACCGCAACAAAAGGAAAGGAAGCTACCTTTCGATTCTTCCGAAATCTTTCTTCATGGCTTCGGGTACGTGGCAGACGAACAGCAGCTATCAAGGATCCGGAGAGCAAACACAAGGAACGCACGGGCGTTCCCGTTTTTCTCCACGGATGCCATCGGTTTCGATTAACGTGCCGCTCGATCCGTAAATTTCCAAACTTCCCTCCTTCACGCTCCAACGAGTGCACTCGAAAAAAAAGGCGGATATCGGTAAGATCAATCGCCATTGGCCAAGCGCGATTCCTCGAATGTACCGAAATTGGCTAAACTGGCAATTTGTAAGGGATCTGTATCTCTCGAGGGATTCGATTAAAGTATTTCCGAAATTATATTGGCCGCCGCTACGAGAAAAGAAAAGTATCGTCGAACTGAAGGGAAGAGGAAGAAATGAATCGCAGGTGCGTCGGGCGACGTCGTAGAGATTAACCTCGACCCGAATCTTTTGATTCTTCTCGTGAGATAACCGTTCGCGAGCTCGGAAAGAGGCAAGGAAGCACACCAGTTCTAACGGTTCACTCTCCCAGCCTCTGCAACCGTTCTCCGGAGCGCGGAATCCTTCCTGAAAACGCGCATCGCCCGTCCGCGATCTTGCACCTCTCGCGAACACGTTCGAACGTTCCTCTTATATTTCGAAAGAGGTAACTTTTCACGCAGCTCCGAAGTATCACATACGTTCTCTCCGGATTAAGAGTGGCAGCGGGACGCGTGGAGGCAACGGGATGCACGGGAAAATAATTGGGCTGATCCTCGGCGACGCGAGGCCGAATGGACCGCGGGAAAAAGTAATGCTTGTTGATGAGGAAATCATTAATCCGAGCGTGTCGAAGGCAAGTCGAGAACTCGCTCGATACAGACCCGCGTAAAAGGGTCTTCCCCTTTCTCCCTCGCTCTTTCGTCGTTCCTTTGATCAAGTACAAAAAATGTCCCTTTGTCTCGGGCCACAATGCGAGCGAGCCTTTCTTTCCGACCGGGCTAGCCTAACCTGTACTTTACGGCTTTTTCAAATGAAATTGGCCGACCGACTACGTTTCGTCGTCAACGTATCTCGAGTGTCTCTCCCAGATGACGAGCGAAACGATGTCCGCGCTTTCATCCGGCTCTAATGGTCCGCCGCACTGCAGCTTCGTGACCTTAAAACGCGGCCATTGGAGAACCGGGCTGTTTAATTATCAATTTTTGTAATTGACTACTCCTCGCGGGAAGACCGAACGTTTCGACGCGAATGCCCCCATCGCCGTGATATATCTCTAGGCACGCGTGCAAGCAAGTGCGTACGCGTTACATTTGCGTGCCTGCACTTGCATTCGTGCTCCAGCACACGCGCGTCCACGCATACCAGTTCGGGTACATTCTTGGCGAGTACAAGAAGAAGAAGAAGAAGAAGAAGAAGTAGATGACGAAGAGGAAGAGGCATGGGCAAAGGATGAAGAAGGAGGAAAAGAAGAATCGGACAGGGCGGAACACAATGGGCCCCAAAAACCGGAAAGAGGTACGCCCACTTCCCAAAAAAATGGTCCCTCGAATGAAAACGAAAAAACGCAGCCATATGTACATCGCTAACTGCATGGCGTGCAATAAAGGTGCGCGGAAAGGGGCCCCGGGTCCGGCCATTGGCCAGATTCCCATGAAACTCGAGCAGCGAATATACGGCGAATCTCCATTCACGGCTCGCCTGTCAACGAGAAAATAAACTTAAATTCATCGGGCGACTCGCCTCTGTACCGGAGCATAATCACGCCACGACCGAAATCCTGGTAATTACTGGCATTGTTCCGGCGGTTCGCCGACGTGTGCGCTAAGCCAGCCACCCAAAACAATGAACATCGGCGAACATTATACTTTAAATTCCGAATTAGCAGCTGGCCCCTTTGGACCGGCTTTGCCACCGCTTGCGCGAAAAAAAAAAGCTAAAGCGTCTCGGTGAATCATCTTAGACTCCGCTTTCCCGCAGCATTCTTGGAAGATCGACCAGCAATTATCGCGAACAGCTTCGATACAAACCGCCCTGACGAATAAAAGGAAACGAACCGATCCTTTGGCCTGGCTATTCGAGCTTTTTCAGGAGGTGCACAAAAACGGTCCCTTGCGGACCAGCGATGCTTCCTCATTAGCTTGAACTGCATCCGAATAATAATGCATCCTGCCATTAAGGATATGAGCGAAGCGATCGCGAGGAAAAACGATTCTTGATAATCTGGCATGTGAGCGACGTCCCCGATGGAGCATCGCGTATTAAAAGGGAACCACGTGGCACGCCACGTGAATACAATGAATCCTCGTTTACCGAAGGGCAGAGAAATTCATGAACCGAAGATATCTCCCCCCCTTTAGGGGTTTCCCTGCGATAAAAGGAATGGTGACAAACGCGATGAACACACCGCTTGATTGTAATCTTATCGATATAAAAGTTGGCAAAGAACGGACGATCGCACCGAAGATAACATCTTGATAAATTTCCTATAGCTGCAACGACGGGATTTGCATCTTATTTTACACAAAGCTATGGATGCGATAAGTTTTTTCAGCGGCGAAGATCTGGAATAACTGGCTCGAAGTAGCGTCACGGAATAAATAATCAATCACGTTGCGATCGAATGTTTGCATGTCTAAAAAGCACAATTGATTCCTTCTTTATTTCTAGTGGCACGAGAATAAGAAATTCGTATGGTCTCATCTCGACAAGGAAATAAAAATTCTACGTAAATAAAATTACCCGAGATTGTGCCCTCTGGTACTTTATTTTTATTTCTTACCGTGGAATTAATAGCGCCCAACCCACAGAATTTTTTCTGACCATTGCGCGACTGAAATTTGATAGGGATCAAGGTACCATCCTTGTAGCGAGTACTTACAGAGTCAAAAGAATTTCGAACGGTGTTATTCTGATTTCGAGATGATATCGTGGCTAATATGTTCACAGGGACGAATGAAAGCCTACGGTTCCGCGCCCGGAGCGTAATCAAGCGGTATATTAATTCGATGCGCGCAACTATTAATTCCACTGTCTCTGCGAGGAATCGAATCGAACGTACGAAAGTATGGAAATCAGTGGGTTCATTAGGGACTCCGGTAGCGAACTCACACGTGTGCCATGTAACTTTGTAATTTGTTTGATAAAAAAAAAAGAAAAGAAAAGATATCGGCAAGCCACGTTTAACGAGACAAACTCTTGGGAAATTGAATCGTACGTGTAATGAAATTGAAAATGCGAGATTGCGGGCAATGTAACGACGCTCCGAAAGATGAACACGTTACGCCGGTGCGCCAAAGTACGCGTAGATCGGTGGGGTCCAGGTAACTCTAGATCCCAGATGATCGTCGAGATTAGCGAAGGAACAGAAAGACCTGTCGCCGTTGTTCGAGAGGTGAAACGAGATTCGAATCGGCCCGCTGCCAGCCAGAAGGCTGTGGAATTCCGAAATTTCCGGACATTCCGGTTGCACTCTTGGTTGGGGAATGCGTTAAGGGACGGTGTGGTTCATCGTAAATATTTCCACTCGCGTTCGACGGACGTTTCGTCTATCGCGTTAATTGCCTCCTACGTGAGCACCGTAAAAAGAAACGCGGGTTTCCATCGAAGGATGCTAGGGGCTGGAAAGGAGCTTGATTCCTGTGGAGTGAATATCGATGGCGTGACAAAGAAATGAGCGCGTATGGGCAAAGGCACGTAGGTAAGTACAAGTGGTTTTCAAAGGACGTGCCAGGTGGTCGCACTACTTTCACTTATTTCCACGGCTCGGCACAGGCCGGTCGATCGAACGTCGTCGCGTTTCCACGGGGCTGACGAGAATCGCTTTGTAACACTTTCGCGATGCAATCACACCCTGGTACGCGGCCGCGCGCACAGATTTTGCCGCCGCGTAGAACCGCAACGGATTTAACGACGAGTTCGACGCGCCTTCGCTCTCTCGCTCGGCCCGATAAGCGCGGCTACGCGAGCCTCTAATAATACCAGCAATCGTAATTAATCGCGCGAATGTTCAATACCGCGAGAATATTGCCCCTCTCTACATCGTATCGGTCACAGCTACGCAAACGAAATACGGATACTCTCTGTACGGTATTATCTCGTTGACCGTGTTTTCCTCCTCGCTTCCCGGAGTGCGGATCATTTTTGTCTAACGGCTCGCCGATTATCGGACGGATCTGATGAGAGAGGACGGTGTGAAGCGGGCGAACAAAAAATTACTTCTCACGTCGCAAGAAACGTTACACCACGAATTAAATAGCTTTTAGGCCGTACTCCAAATTGAGACTAATTACTACGAATGCCTCTAAGTAGGTGCGCGGACGCGAGCTAGAAAATGACCAGCCAACCACCAAAGGTGAAGACAACTTGAAACTCTCGTGACTGCGATAGATCAATGGACGACGTTCATTGTTAACTAGGAACTGGTAATTAAGCCGTTCGTACCCTCGCCTTGATAGATGCGACTGCACGCCCGGGGACTACGGGGAACAGGATTTCTAGAATTTTGTCACGTCTGGAAACGTGACGGTTACGATAAACCGAGCTTAGGTAAACTGCGGACTAACAACAACGCTACCTTCGCCAACAGGTAGACAGCCATAGGGGTTGCTGGCTTTTTACCCGACAGCCTGTAGTAAAGTTATTATTCTACCTGGCCACTCCAGTGTCAGCGCCGATAGACATCGGTTAGCCCGAAACCGCTGTGTTCGTGACGATCCTGACCGAAGGAAATTCATTTACATCCCTTTCCAGTATGTTCCCGTTCCTAAGGGCCCGGGAAACGTTTCTTTACGGATACCGTGTGCCCCCGCATACAATGGAATTTGATTGGAACGCGAGGGAACCTTGTGCACCTCGATCATTTATGATTCACCGATGACTCGGTTAGGGGAGAAACTGGCGCAACGATATTTTCCTGGGATTACACGAAATTCTCGAGGACGTCCCGCTCTCTCGGCGGATGCAAACACCTTCGGTCCACCTCCTAGGAGGGCACACGATCCATCCTGGCGAGTGTTTGCCCGCGGGAAATATTTGCACGAGGAGACGAGCTCAAACACCCTGGCTCACCGATAGCCTGTCATTTCCCGAGTAATACATGGACGGCGCGCGTGTACGAACGAACCGCGGTTTGGCACGTTTAGGCGCGTGCAAAAGCGCGTGTGTACCCACAGTCGACTGTGCATACACGCGTTACCTATGTACACATCAGCTAGTTTCGTATGTGCATGCATGTCACTTGGACTTTCAAATAGTCCACGGCCCCTAACCCTTTCAGGATTTATTTGCATAACCGCGGAATCGTTAACGCTGGAAAAACGCTGCGCGTTTACGGCTGCGGCAAGGGGAAACCGCCAGAAATTCGGAGGCACCAAAAAAAAAAGAAAAAAAGACGAATCTGCCTATCAACCTAACTGGACCCGGATCGCTATTATAAATCCGCTTCGTAGACTGCTTCTCGCGTTGGGGAGGGTAATGAAACGACAAACCTGTTCGAATGGAATCCACTCCGCTGACACAGCATTCTGAGGATCAACGAATCAATGCCTTTCACTGAACTCGTGAATACGCGCGTCCTAAGTTACAAGCTACATATACTTGGCAAATGGAGAAGAAACTTTTTTCCACGGCCCCCGTTTGACATTGAGGGTGTGCAGTATCGTAATAGCGTGTACCCGCGGTTTGTATACAGCGGAGCAGGCCTCCCGGCTATAGAAACAGTACTAGCTACGAAGAACCATAAAATGGAGCGTTGCGCTTACCTTGATGCGAACGATGCGTGATGCGAGTCCACTCGTCCGATGCGGCCAGCGTCTTCGAAATTCCGCCCGACGAATACATCCACCGTGAACGACGATCCTTCTTCCCCAAGGTGAGCCGTTTTCTTTAGGCCGGTCTTCGATTCGGAGACAAAAAGATGCGAAAACAGCCGTGCCGGGGCGGGGAGGAGGATGAAGCGATACCGCGCAGTGTTCGCTGCTCAAAACGGTCGCAACTGAGGACGACACGATTCCGTCGTTGAATTGTTTGTTACGGTCGATAGAGGTACGAGAACGAAAGCAAGCGCCATTTTATCCCGTGCACTCGCGGCAACGCGAAAGGTGGACGGACGGTGCACCGCTACGGCGGCGACGGCTACGATGCTTGCTACTATTCTCTCTGACAATTCGGCGAACCGCGTTTCGACCAGAATTCGACCGTTTACCGCAAACCGTACTCTACGCTGTCGCGCACGGCGCGAAAGATAATTTCCACACTATGGCTCACCACTCTTTTTTGTTTTACACAAGTCACTATACGAAACTTTATCGCCGACCGGATCACTACGACCTCGTGCGTCGTTTCCACAAGAACTGGGCGACGCCGTCTTCTTTAAAATCCGACACAGTTTCTTGTCTACGCGCGAACTACCCTAATACGCGTTCCACGTTTTTTCGATGGGGAGTAACAGTTAGTTCCTTCACCGAACACGAGCAACTCCAACAAGTCCGTCGTGCGCTGCGAGTGAACACGAACTGAAGCGGCGGGCCGAAACGAACCGAGGTCGCTCGACTGGTTTCACCGAACCCGCTATCCGTCGGCTTACACCAGCGCCTCCGCCGCGGCTGCACCCTTACCATCCATTTTTCTCGACGCTTATTTCCTCGCTCCTACCTGGAATTTTCCCCTCTTTCATGCCGAACGGTCCTTCGATCGTCCACGTTCCACGTCGCCGATCGCCGATCCCATTTTCGTACTTACTTTACAGATAAAAAGTCGTTCACGTACCCACGACCAAGCGGGGTCATTGATTTTTTGAGCCTGTCAAGTGTAAGCCGCGCGCATGCGTACTGATGCCGGCGCGATGCCGACGGCACGATACCACCAAGCATTCTCATATACATGTACACTCACCCGCTATGCTACGTACTCGAATTTCTGATGATTGTTATTAACGGCGACTACGACAAAATATGGTCCGCAATCTGTTTCAGCTCCTTTCGTCATGTGACGAACCCAAGCGCCTTCCGACTGTCCCCACGGAACACAGCGCACGCCACCTCCCACCCCCCCAAGCGACAGGATCTAAAAAGCATAATCGATGCTACGTTTATTTGCATTTCTGTATAAATGCTCGTCGCATGCAAGAGCTTCAAGCATAAAAACGATCCTCCGATATGATGAAATGCACCTTTTTAATTATTTACCCGTGATTTTTCGATCAATTAAGATGCAAGGAATTCGCCACTTTCAAATAGCCCACCCACGTACTATTAGCGCATCACGTGACTTAGCGAAGAGCATCATGGGTAAAATGTTGAACTTGAAATCACGTGACAATTTCCTAGCATCTCATAGGCTTTTCCGCAAACTTTTGCAATCATTGGCCAATGGCATTCTTGGTAAATTCTTGTATTTGAAAGAGCGTGTCGGGTCGCGTCTGTTTCGGTGCTCCAAATTTTCCGTTTTTATCAGGCATCTTCGGCGAAACAAGTAACCGCGTTCGGTAGTGAGTGATTAATTATACGCTCGGTGAACTAGTGAGTGCATTGTACACGGATTTTGTGCAACTTTTGCCTTGCTGCCTTCATGGATACGTCGCGGAGCGTCTCAGGATACCATGGGCTTCTATCGCGCTGACTTCAAAGGTAGGTGGAACCATTTTTATTTTCCATATAGCCGTTTCGCGCCAACGGCTATCGCGTACATCGATGATTTTATTGTCTTTATACTGGCGACAGCCGGCGTAGCGATAAGCGATTTGGACTGCGATAATCACGTTCCGTTAAGCGATACGTGTTAAACATAGCTGATAGAATGGGAGAATTAAAATCGTAGAGAGAATCGACTGGAAAATGTCTGAGATTGTCCGCATGCAGATTTTCGTGGATGGCGAAGCGAAATCTATATGTCGATGGAAGCCTAGCGACGGGGCAATCGGTCGAGCGATCTGGATCCCCCGTTCCCATCTTTTTTTTCTTTTAATCGCGGCGGTAGAGAGCATAGACGGACAGCTATTTCCACATGACATCACACCGCCCGCATTTAGGGCCACCATAATTTTCTATTTTCTTGCCGGTCTACATTGGTGGGCTGGTAAAGACCTGCAAGGTCAGCCCCTCCAAGATGCGCGCCTCGAACGCTTTTTATTTCCGTTCTTCCTCGCGTTTCAGCTTGGCTCCCCGTGTCCTCGTCCCGCCGACTGTTACTCATTTCCAGGCAGATTCGCAAAAACATCTTATTAAAGCGAGTGTGTCGCCCGACGAAATTTCCGTGATTAGGTTAGACGCGTCGTTTTTCTCCGTCGGAGCTCAGGCGCGAGAATCAGCCCGGCCCGGTTCCTCCGCTCTGGCCAACGATCTCGCCTAATCGAGAAATAATTGTACGAATTTGTCCAAGCGCTGCCGTGTGCAGGGCGGGGAAAAAAATGCTTGCATTCTGGCTCGCCCTGCTGCCTTTGCGAGCTGCTTTTTTTTTTACCAATTCATAGTCTCAGGTGGAACAATGGTTTTGGCGGGACAAAGGAGCGGCTGCTCTCGCTCGCGACCGGTACCGTTTCTCGCGCTAACAAAGTTAGTTGTTCGTTAGCGGAATTAGAAATGAACGTCAGGATGGAAGGAAAGAGTTCGTAAGAGCTGGCTCGGCCGTCGGACTCGTTAGAAACGTGCCAGGGAAAACCGCGCTGTTCCATTCTTAACAGAACAATTTTCATACCATCGTAAGGTTGTGGTCGTCGATGGTAAACATTTGAAATTTTAGAGCTACGTTCGATACAGTTAGGATAGCTGTTTTAATTCGTAATCGGGCTCGAACGAGATTCGATCGTTTGCTCTTTATCGTACGACTCCAGAATCCGTCGGACAGTGGCAGCAATTTCGAACACAGACGTCTCGCGTTGCTTTTACAGCCTCCCAGAAATTCTCGCCAGTCATCGGGAGGAATTCCATCGAATTTCTTAGCGGACGCGCGGTGATTAATAAGTTTTTACGCGCATTACACCTGGCCGCGTGACAAATCGATTTCCGCCCCTCGCTCCCACTCTGCGCTCCAATCTAATCTCTCACCTTTACGATTGTCTTCCGAATCGACTTCCATTCTCTCTCCACTTTCCGTTGGTAATTCACCGCCGTTCCGCTATTCTCGATTGCGGCGGCGAAATTAGGGGAAAAATAGCGACGGATAGGTATGCTGTGCGGGGTGGGACGAGAAGTCGGCAAGGGGATCTCGATGATATCGTAGAGTGGGAGGACCGGAGGAATAAAAAAAAAAAAAGGAGGAGTTAAACGTGAAACCGGGGGTCGTAAAGATCCGAAGCGTAGGTATAAAGCAACGATCAACAAGTTTCGTACGAGGACGATCCTAATCTCTGAAACATTGGTAGAGTAGCGGAAGCTAAAGTCTCGGGATGGAAGGCAAAAATTCAAAGTATCACAGTAAAATAGTTTAGTGCCTAACGATGCGAGTTTGTTGTAACATTGGTGGAATGTAGGGCTCACGGCGTAAAAGAAAGGGAACGGTTTCACCGGAATTTTCAGAGCCCCGAGGCTTTATTCTTTTTAATAGCTCCGAGCCACTTAAAAAATTATTACGAAGAATTCCACCCTTTGGTGTCCCAAACGAAAAATCGTAGCTCGCTCCTGTGCTTTACACCGCGCTTTATTCCTTCTCCTTTTCGCGAGACGGAAGAGGTCTTTTAAGTATCCTTCTTGCCATTTTTGGGGTACCGCGAACGTAGCTCCAGGGCTCTTGCTCGTTGATTCATACTTCACAGCGACATTTTTATTCGGTTGTCGCTGTAAGGAGATATATTCGTCGCAGGGAAGTGACAGTAGAAACGGGCTGAAAACGTTGATCCGTCATACGTGTCTTAGGAGGTAATTAATAGAGGAGGGTCCGGTGTGGCTCCGTCGCTTGGTCATAAATACTATGGAAGGCCGGGAGGCGAACGACGCATAAATTTCACGCGGTCGCGGACAAACGCGGGTTCGTACACCGGCTCACGATTTCGCGAATCGAACACCGGGGAGCTAATGGTTTCGTAATTGAATAAATGTGGGCGATTAGTCGTTGCTGCCGTCGAGACGTTTAACGAGCATCCGTCTAAGTGAACGTTCGCTTTACCGAAAATCAAATTTAAAGTTAATCGGTATTTAAATTAAATCCCCGCGCGCGCGCTAACGGACTTATCTTCCTCATCAGTCGCGCGACGATCGGATCTATCCTCGCATTAATTCATCATTTTCGCGACGGATCCAGAGGTTACTGACTTCCCCGACTGCGTCTCGCCGGGACTTGTATACCCTATACATGTATATCGAACAAGAGTTTTATTTCTTTTGTTTGCACGGTGAAAACGAAAGATGAGGGTAATGCTTTAATGATAACAATGGACAGGAAACGTGATTTTACACGCGTACGTTGTTCCCTTATTTCTTCTTGAATCTAGCTTTCTTCGCTACCACCGCCGAGTTGGACGGTGACTTTGGATTCGATTGGCTCTTGTGTTTCTTGCTTTCCACGTGCTGGGCGAACATGCTCTCCGAGTTTAACGATAGATTGCACGGCGCGCAATAATACTGGCCTGCAAATCAAAGGGTCTCGTTAGAAGGTTGCGATGAATGCTACAGATCTCGCACCGTTTTCCTCCTACCTGATGGTGTTCGGTAGATGGAATAATCTATAAGGGTAGTGGTCGCAGGGGTAGCCTCCTTCTCGGTAACTAAATCAAAAAATCCATAGAATAAAGCTTGTCCGTCGCGACGCGGATCAGCAAAGCTAAAGTTCGAGGGCTTACCGGGCGCGGGGACAGGCAGCCCGTTCAGTCTAAGCATCTTAAGGTGTCTAGCACCGCGTTTGTGCGTTTCTAATTGATCCTGCCGATTAGCGGACACCCCGCACAAATCGCAACGCAACGGCGTCGGATGCGGAGGTGGAGTGTAGATGGGTCCTGGTGCCGGTTCCGCGCTGGCGGCATCAGGCACTGCTGCCGGCTGTACCGACGTCGATTGCGCATCCGTCTGAAAGGCTGTCCCTATCCCGTATCGGCCGGAGGGATCTATTTGACTGTTCTGACTTTTATTTTGCGACTTCTTCGGCGGCCTGCAGAATTCAACGCTCTGGTTTGACGCTCTTGGCTGACACAGCTATCATTCTAAGAATAATTAGAGACAAGTATACATCTCTATACCTCGCACGACGTCCGCCGTTCGCCGCTCTAATATGTTTTTTACCAGCGTAGTGTTGCGTCGCGTCCGTTTGCGACGTGAACCACGTTTTACAAATCTGCAAATCAAACACGCACGTTCGGATAACAGCGGCCGAATGCCATTTACCTTTTTTTTTTGTTTTTGTTTTGTTTTCGCAGTAACATCCGCTGCACTTTTCATCCCCTTACGTGACAATAAGTCTGCCAGTCGTTGGTCATGCTCACGCTAGTAACCGGGCCGTCGTCGGTCTTTTGTTTCTTCACGCTCTGATTTAGGAACATAGACACCTTCTTCTGATGCGGCTTTCCATCGTAATGTAACTTCGCTTGCAACGTGGAGTTCATCTGAAAATCGTTCAGCTCTGAGCGTGCTCGTGGTTAGATAAATGAGCACGATTATTCGACGGGGTATACGCGCGTATTTTTATCGGATAAAGTAATCGAGCCTTACGACTGCATTGCACAGATTGCATTTCAGCGGTTTCATTAGTGCCGACAGTTCCTTCTGGGCGCCTGCCACTTTCTCTATGAAATACAAACGTTAAAGCATCAATCTTTGATTAGCGCGGCCGGCATGATCTGGAATCTGATATTTCAATGACAATTTTACGCGCGTAAAGCGTCCGCTGAAAGGGCAGTCGAATTCTTGGACGAGATAGACCCTGACTGGTAAGGCTTTCTCGCGTGTCGCAATCTATCTAGAATCGTTCTCCATTTACCTGCATCTTTCGCGGGGTCGATGGACTCGCTCTTGCGTTTGTAATACTTGCTCTTGGTTTTACCGGATCCTTGTGTGATCGTCGGCGCTGCGCCGGTCGCGGCTTGCATTTTGTAAGCCGTCTCGTACCATTGCGCGTAGACATCCGACGTGTCCGCGTCTGTGGGTATCCACCAGGGTATAGGCAATTGTCCAGGAGTTTGTGGTTGCACCGGCGAATGCATAACGTACGGTGTCGGCACGGGTGGGTTCGGAAACGGTTCCGTCGGAGCTTGAACTATCGTCGGATGCGCCGCGGTTTCGTTAGCGACGGTCGTCGTAGCTTCTGTTGTCGTTGATAATTGCTGCTCCGTCGGAATCTCCGCGCTACCATTTTTCGTTGTTGCATCTGGCGTTGGCGGTGGCGGGGGTGGCAGCAAAACACTTTCCAATCCTGCATTACAGAACAAATCGAGAAATAAAAAAGATACTTAGCGATCGCTGGATTCAAAAAAGACAAAAAACACGAATGCAACGCGAGTAAGGGGAGATTGCGTATCGATGCAATTTGCTAGGGGATCGGATTTAATTGCGCGCAACGGCGAGACTGATTTTATTAATTTCGAAGCAAGCCCGCGAACATACAGTTCGTAACGACGGTCATTTTTATTTGCAACGGGCAAGATAAATTTCGCGCGCAATGGCGAGCGACGGCGAATGCGTTTCGCTTATCGGCTGCACACGCTGTCTTGCACCCCTCTGCCGCTTCAGGATCGAGCAATTAGTACTCGCGATCGACCATTCATATTTGTAACAGTAATCAATTCGTCATGGTTGTCCGACACGTTTCGGTATCATTCACAAATGTTGTGTATTCTCGTGTAAGAACGGCAAAGCAGCGTCACGTTGCGTTATTGTGTGTTAGTACGCGCCTGTTGTTTGGATGTCCTTTAGCCGTCAGCTGATTTCAATAGTCGAACATTGAATGAAATTTGACAGTAGGCACAGGGATACTCGAAACCGACGTTATCATTATACCATGTACATATCTGTCGCGGATGCGACAGGTGCGTTCTTAGCGTAATTTATTCGATAATTGATCGAGGTGGACGCATCGCAAACCGTATCCGGTTACTTTTCATGGGAATCTATCACAAATGCGTAGGGTATTTCAGTGTTTACTTGCAGGGCTATTGTTTCGTTCATAAAGATACGTTTGCGCGGCGGTTATCGATACAAATGTGTGTGCAGAACGTGTATTGTTTGAACGTTCGATAAGCTTGAGGATTTACTTACGATCTTCAATATTTTCGATACAAGTAGGATTCACTAGGGCATATACGTATCGCCAACAACGTGAATCAATGAAGATTCCTGCCCTGCAACTAAAACTCACCCGGTATTTCTGGATTCTCGATCGTTTTTGCGCTGGACATTTTTTTAACCTAATTATCACGATACACGTTTTGTTTATTATTGTCAGAGAAAAGTGGTCACCTCGCGATAATTTCAACGCGATAAGGTGGCTCGTTTTCGATCGCTTTTCACTCGCGAAACCGTTCCCCGTTTGCCGTTTCACACTCTGCGCGATACACCGGAACGCTGCATCGTCAGGTAACGTGTATCACGTTCGACTGTCAATTGTTCGTTAAAATGGGAAAAAGCTTGTGAGGTTAACGCGTAAACGTGTTTGACAAGCGACCCGTCGACATTACGCGATATTGAACCGTGATGCAAGATGGCTGAGGGCACTACGTTCGTCGGTCGTAGACTATCCAAAATTATTACAATCGCTACAGAAAACACGATTCTCTATGGCCGTATTCTCTGCGGTCGTTTAATCGCGAAGGATGGAGGGAAAGGATGAGCTTCTAAAATGCCTGACGGACAAAATAGGCAGTGGCAGAGCCACTATAGATCGGCTGAAACTTTTGCGAGAAATTGACGGGGTCGGGAAGCTTATTCGAAAATTTCAGCAGGAAATTAGATTCTTAGAAAAGGTACGTTTTCTCGATATCGTTCCCGCTTCTGAACATACTTTATCGCACTATCAACTAACCGATACATCTGTCCATAATAATGAAAGGATTTCATCTCGTCTATGGATACGGGAAATCCTTTTAAATGTTATTTACCGTCGAAGTATAAGGAAACAGAATTGTAATTGTTCGTTTCTCCTATAAAGGTACAATCCGCGGGGAACGTAAAGAAAGAACATTTGCAAAGTACAAATCTGATTCATCTGAATGCTATTGCAGCCAGAGTGTTTTGCGCCAACGTACCCTCCGGTGTTCTGAAACCCTTTAAATACCAAAAATCACGCTTGGAGGTAGACATAGTATGCAACCGTGGTGCATCCTGGATAAAAGTTATCGCTAGGAATGCTAGGGCTCTTACATTGATTTCAATGGGCAATGGAGAGTACGGGCAAAAATCTGTGCTTGACCAAGCAGCCAGTTATTTGCAATGCGCAAAGTGTCATCCGCACTTGTTTAGACCACCCGATGTGATATTCCATTTTGCTTATGGCATAGAAGCACCTCTAGCCACATGCTTAGAACGCATGGGGGTAATAGTTGAAGGAGACAAAATAAATTGCGATGAGCCAAAGGGAACAGATACACATGGTGCAGACTTTTTTTTTCCAATATAGCGTATGCACAGTATTAGGAAGTAAGGTATGATATTCATTACTGTGTCTCTCTCGTTCTAGAGGTAAACAAGGAGGAAAAATGTTCCACTTGGATGTATTCGTTAAATTCTGCAGAGAAAGATTTGGATGAATACGAAATGAGCACAGATTCAGATCTGGATATTCTAAATAGCACTTGCCTTAAAACTGAAATAAATCTTCTTAACTTGGATGTATCAACTTTGCTGGCATATGTAACAAATATGACCAATGGATACGATCAGTACATTTATCGGGAACCATTACTCACTCAGCAAGCAGATATGGAGAGAAAGCATCCAGTGAAACCTATACTAGACAATTTATTCAGAGGGAAAGAGCTTATTGTTTGTCGAACTGCCTATGAAAATTTTATGAATATCATAGACGTGATTGGTGGACCTAAAGAGACTCTCAGGGCCAAGGAATTATTGAACAGAGTCCAAATTGTTAATGATATGCCTACAGGTAGAATTATGGAGAAGCTAAATTTAGGTGGTAAAATTAAAGATAGATCTAGATTGGTGTTTGCAACAGGGGAAAACATGAAAAGCATCACTGTATCTGCAAATGAGGGATTTGTTAGAGCGGCACGTATGCAGGTACAAGTATTTATGTAGTAAGATGTGATAGTTTCGAGTAACTTTAGTAATCACTTTTTTCAGGGTATCGAATGTACAGTCTTTTTGCATGAACCTAGATCTCTCTCGGAGATTAAGGAAGGCTTTGCGACGAGAATAGATTCGTCTTGATACCAGCTAAATGCATTTTAGATTATTGCGAATGAAACTACATGCTACATGAGAAATATTTCTATTCTTCACTGCAAAATATTAATAGATCAGGCTTGGTAATTGACGCTGATATTCATATTTTCTTCGAATTCTGTGAAAGGAAAAGAGTATGGAATTTAGTTACAATAGAAATGTTTCCAATGTAAAGACATTAAGAATACCGTTAATAAATTTGTCGAAATGTGGATTTCTCTCCTTTGCTAGTTCGATGTATTCTTTATATTTCATTTCATTTCCAAGCTGTTTGTAACACTTGGCGCTGTTTAGGAGGGCTTTCAGATTCGTGTTATTCACTTTTAACGCCCATTCGCAATCGGCTAGGGCCTTTTCGAATAATCCAAGCTGAATATACGACAAAGCCCTGTTATTCCATAACACGGACGAGTCTTTCCGTTGATCGAGTGCTTTACTGAAGTAGGTTACCGCTTTTTCGTAATTTCCCTCCCTGAATGCTCCATTGCCGATTGTCTTCAACGTTTCCGCCCTTTCGTTTCTGATCTTTCGGCTCGCGGCTCTTTCCTTCGCATCCTTTTCCACGCTCCTCATAAACGCTTCTGTAGAAATAAATTGTCGCTTAGTACGAGAGTTGTAAGAACTGCGATGTCTATTCGATACCTTGAGACATTTCTGCCGGAGTAGATTCTTTAGTTGTAGAATATTTGTTGATTAGTGTGCGACTAGCTTTTACTTTTAATTCAGCGTCTTCGCTAATGTTTGTATCGCATCGCTGTTCCAACATTTTATCCGCCAACATCTCTCCGTGCTTTTGTTCTTCGGGATCGGGGGATGCCAGCTTTCTCACAACTTTTTCTTTAAAGATCCCGACGGATCAGAGATTGAACCCTAATAGTTCGAAGAGGCGTGTATGCTTACCGACTTCTGTAACGCGATGCATGAAATTCTGAAACTCTTCCTCCGTTACTTTCTTGTCGACTGTTAAATTGTCCATAATTTCTTGACCATCCATTGTTGTTCCCTGAACGCGAATAATTCGAAGGAAGAAATTGATCTAAATGGGTTCGATACAAACTGCGGTATGTTTCCATAGAAACGCGCAATTTATAGAAGTTGCCCGCAAAAGAAATATAGTACCGTTTTGGCATGCTTGTCGGTCGGGTCAGGTGTTAAACGATATTTGGAATAATTACTTTTAATTGATTTATTACAAAATGAATAGGATCGTGTAAGAAAGTAACAAGTACAACCATGAGCTGTGCTTAACTCGTTTACATCGAAATTTTCGCAACGTTTTTAGAAAAAGGAAATTTATATAATCGTGAAAATATTTATTCAGTCTAGGTATTACGCTCGAAACAACACGCATTAGTGATTTTAATCTCAAATTACATCGTTTTATTCATTAACCGTTAGATCCTTTTCTCACAGAATAATCAGAGCAAGTTCCACCGCTGTAATAGGCTTGTTCTATGTTTGTTACAGAAAACATACGGGGAGACCTGCCAATAGTTTCCGTATTTTCATTTTCAATCTCTTCAACCTCTAGGGGATCCATATCAGCGTCTTCTTCCATTTCCAGTATGTCCACTTCGTCCTTTATGAAAACTGCACAATGCATAGACTCATTGCTGTCCGAATTATTTCTTTCTTTCCTCCTGTCTAATGGTTTGTCTCTCTTGGTATCTTGAGTGGACATTACTGGCCTTCCAGCTGTAATTTCCACTTCGTCCATGATACATAATTTCTTCAACGGCAGCGCTTTATCCTTTGAAATGGCGGATAAAACACGGGGCCAACTGATAACAGGTTCGAATGGCTCTTTTCTTTTCTGCCCAGACGGATTAGGTATCCCTTTACTAGTGCTTGGCATATCGTTAATATCTACAATACTGATTCCAGATTTCCCAGTGTCCAACCGTTGATTCAATAAATTAATGTTGCTCTCCTCGCATTTCTTGGCGGCTTCTGGTGGGATTTTATTTATCACTTTGTAAGGGGGTATAGAAGGTGTATACCTCGTCGTCTGGCTGTTCGTTTTATTTTGCGGCCTAATATGAGAATCGTGATCAGGTGCAGTTTTGTTGGGCAGGCTCTTTGGTTCTTCGATCTTTAAACGCGATACCGTCGCCGTTTTCTTGGACGTATCGTGAGCCGCGTTATTCGATTCGCCCGCTAGAACGGAAGTTTGCACGTTCCGCAGTCCCGTGACCTCCAAAATTTCGGCCAGCTTTAACAGCCTTCTAACCTCACTTTGGACTACCTGTATCTCGCCGCAATACATGAAATTGACGATAGTCTTTAGATCGTCTGCCTCGACATCGTGGAGAATGATCATCGGGTGAGGATGGTCGTTCGCGACCAGCAACCGACGGAAGAACGAGCTCGAGTTGGCCAATACCATTTTGTGACATTTTAAAATCGTCCCATCCTTGCACACTAAGGAAAGATCTACAAACTGTTGCTTCTCGTAACATGTGTCAAGGGAAACCGCTAAATGCGACGGGAAACTGTGCCACTTCAAACTCAACACCGTGTCCTCCCTCATTTTTTTCGATACTGCGGTCGATAGCTTTGGATTTTACCGAGGATACACAGTAGACAACTTTCGCTTATGACAATACACTCGCCATGACACGTGCCGCTGTCATCGCAACTGCGTCTCCAGGCCTTATATGCGAGCCTTTGAAAAGTGTATACAATTCGATCGTTAAATCATCAATTAAAAGCAATGCGATCACGGCAGATACAGCTGGTGTCGCAATCCGCATACGTTGCGCTTCGGACGCAATGCTTTTTCCCATAAATTCAAGGCGGTGTTAAAACATTTCTTGGAAGTATTCGACTTATCGGGGTTCGCTAGTTTCTTCCTCGGTATTATTTTCGATTTGAGAAATCCGCTTCGTATTTTGATTAGATACATTGCTTGAAAGTTCCTTTCTTTTACGTCAAATCAAGTTTGAAGCTTTTCTATAACGAACAAATTATTTAGACGTGAATGTTAGTGTTCTTATTAATTTCAGTTTTAATTTGCGCGCCAGATAGCAAACGGAGCAAGTCGCAGCGCCACTATGCCATCGAGATATCTCGACCGTGGTACGCTCGTGACACTCGAAATCAATTGAGTTCGATAATTGCAAATGGTCGTCTAATAACAGATGATTGAACGCGTTCCGCGGAGCGGTCTAGCATTTATCTGTCAAAACTGGTGACGACCGGCTGATCGGCGATGCGCCGGCTCACACGTGTCTCTTGATTGCATCGCGCCACAGTTACAAGTTATCGGGACGAGTACTTCGATGAGAATCGCGCGTGTACCGTTTACGCGTTCGACGATACATCTTCCGCGCAGCGTAGACGCATCGAGCGTGTCTTACGAATAAACGCGTCCTTTATTATGTGATTGTGAACTGTGAACGAACGGTTACAGGAACAGAGGCGAGTAATAAGAGTATCGATAGACGAACAGGGGGGGCGGTAGGAAGGAAGAAAGGAAAATGCGAAGCAATCGAGTCGATGCTTTCTGCTACCTCATCGTGGCATCGCTTTTTCTAGCGCCATTCAGTTGTGCTTCAGGTAAGCAATGAGTTTTCTAAAAACAGCCTGTAAACTTGGTGGCGAGTTAAGCGTCTCCGTTCCGAGGGAGACCAAAATTGGTTCGTTCTAGCCTACAATTGGGGTCACCCCTGTTGTAAGGCCACAATAGTCTTCTTCCGCTTATTCTCCCTCCTTCGCTTCTCTGTCGCATCTTTCTCTTATTCTCTCTCGCTCCGACTCTCTGTGCGTTGCTCCTCATTTCTTGTTGACGGTCCAGAAATTGTATCCCCTCGGGTGATGTGTTTCTCGGTACTGTGTCCATACGTTTTACAGACTAAAAACAGCGTTTCCCTCTGCCCGCGATTTATGCGGGATAACGTTATCTTGCCCAGAAATACAAGATATTTTACACAAATCTCCGAGATCGCAATCACTTCGCTAGTACTGTGCCATAAAGAAAATGACGAAGGTCACATGCTTGAGGCAAAATTCATTTATCCTCTGTTGATCGTCGATTCGTACATCTTGGGAGGACGCTCAATGCTTCGTTTATAACAGAGCACATGAGTCAACGCGATAGCAAAGTCCATGCGTAGTGTTTAGTGCCAGTTAGTACCAGCACCGTTTATTTTCATTCGTCGATTCGCGAACGATCGTAGTCCTCCTTGATGCTCACGGGGGTTGCCGTAAATATACGTATATTTGTATTTGAAATGCGCAATTGGTAGCTCATCGAATTAATAGATCGCTATCGATGTAAATCAACCAGAAACTTCTTAATTCGCTCGGTACAACCGCGGTTACGGTTAACCCTCGTATTCCGGCTGATAAAATGAATTCATCTCAATTAACTGATTCAGCCAATCTCGGCTTAGGCAGTGTCGATAGAGTTGCAAAGATACCATTGATGTTCGCGCGAGATGCCTCGCATATTTTGTTCAATGGAAACAAAAAAAGAGATGCACATCGACTCCGGCGGCGATAAGAAACGTAACGCGAGCTCGCGACCAACAATTCCGTTCCTTTGCATATTGTTTAATTTCTGCACCACGTATTCATGCCTGACGCCGTACCTGATATTCAAATTTTGTTCACCATTGCTTGGACGAATCGGCTAGGAAGATCTTTTAAGTTCTGCACCCCGTAACACCCGCTTGTTGATCTCTCGATGCAGCGTTCGGTCGGGACTACTTTTACACCGACAACAATAATCGTGCAATCACATGATCAGACTTTTCTGCAGGAAATGTAACGAACCTAATTAAACCGTGTGACACGCACGAGGCAACAGACCAGTGTGGTAAAAATGGAAGGTGCGTCCAATTCTCGGCGGACGCGCAATCAGTGTGCATGTGCGAAAGAGGCTTCGAGTGGTCGGATGGAGAATGCATCCCGCTCGCAACTACCACGGTCGGTGGTGTGCCAACAGTTCAACCAGACATCAAACAGAATTCAGGAGGTATATTACATTAAAGCCCAACGAAAAAAAAAAAGACTACCTGTAGCTGCTTTTTCAAGTCGAGTTCCTACGGATGCCGGATAAACCGATCGGATCGTCGGATAGAGAACTGCACTTTGAGAACGATGGATACTAAAATTTTCCACGATAGAGATTGCTTCTACTATTTTCCCCCAGTTTGATTGATAACACGGCTGCATTAGCTTATTATTACTCATACAGCGATAGGATAGAGTTATCGCGGAAAGAGTTGCTCAAATGAGCCGCGCGGTTCCGTGCATGCTGCTGCTGATGAAATGAAATTTTGTATAATTTTGTTTAGGTAGTTCTGTAGCTGCTGGTTTGTTAATACCAACCTTCCTCGTAGTAATTGGTGTTCTGCTGTACTTTGGGGCGAGACGATACAAGTGGCTGCAACGTATCCGACAGCTTCGTCCAAATCATTACGGTAATGTCCTAGTCACGAGAGACGACGATGACGATGACGATCCGCCGATAGCGTAAGGAGCTAACGATAATTAACGATAATTAATGTCGTGTACAAAGTACGAGGTTTTCATCGAAGGTACGAAGTTTAATATAGAGACGCTCAGTTCCCCGATTCACAATTGAAAGCTGCTACCTTTTAACTTACCATTGCGGTGAGCATCTTAGCGAACAGTCGCGAGACAAATTTTAATACCGGCCCCACGCCCGAAGGAAAGTCTGATCGCGCCTTATCCGACAATTTTTCATGGGCAATGCATTTAACCGCTTATACCTCCGTGATCGTAATCTGTAAAGTTTCGCTAAACCCTGAACTTCGCACGTGAAAGTCTTCTCTTAAAGTTTGTTAAGCTTAGGGATCAATATTTGTGTAACTTCGTGTATATATGAAGCAAAAGTTTAGGTACAAGGTATATTACGAGGGAAAAATGTCGAACTGAACGAAGAGGCTAATGTAAAGGAGTGTTAGTGTAAGTAGATGTATTATTCACGCCGATAAGTGAAATTTCGATTGACTTTTACCTTCATTTCTGTGATGCATTTAACGATTGCCACGCATAAAGATAAGAAGTGTTTCTTTAACTTATCAATATTTATGAATGCCACGATATTCTGCGTTGTTCAAAATCTTTATCTATTTCCTGGAAACCTTCGAAAGATACCATCAACGTTTCGTTCTTTCTCTTTTTTTCTTGCATAAACATAATGCTACGTACACTATCACTGTTTCTATGTTTTTAAGTACGACGATTACAAGGGATGCGGGATAATTGACTGCGTTTACGATAGTTTTTAAGGAAATATCGAAGGCATAATTTTTTACGATGATATTAATAAGCTGGTCAGTAAACTGTACACGTTATTGATATATGTATGTGTATAGCAATGGTGATTGTCTGTTCACCTTTTACTCTTACGTAGAATGCAAAATTTAGGATAAATTACCTGCACTTTCGACGGGATAGCAATTTCTAAATTGTGATGGGTCTTGTGCGCGTGGCATAATTAATGTCGCGATCACTCCTAGGTCCTCCATTTGTTTTTGTTTCTTTTTATAAGTGTGTACAAATTTCTGCAATTATTCCTTTGCTCGTGAAGTTATTGTAGAAATTGATGGTGGGTGTATCCCATCGTCATCCCCGAATATCTTGTTCTTCCACGATGCCGTTAAAAGTAATTATTACTTTACCAAAGAATGAAAATTCCCGGATCTAAATTGTTAAGTAGGTGTCAGCGATTTTATTCTCGTTAGACGATAGATTTTCCAAATATTTCGGTATTGCTTTCACGATCGAGTGGACTTGCACAAGTAGAGTCAGCGATTGCTGTTTTCCTTACATAATCGACGGAAGTTCACTTCTAAACTGCGAAACGCTTAGAAACTACTGCACTTATACCAAAAGAATTATTACATTTCTTACCATGCTCGATATCGTTCTTGTAATATAACAAAATTTGTAAATAACTTTCCGCCATTCCGCGGGTGCGTATTCTTGCCAATCAATCAATCTTCTTTCCTATACTGCATAATCCGATTGTGATTCCGAGTAAATCGCATCTTCTATACGTGGATATACATATGTATATTCCTAAAAGAGGAGCACTCGCGAGAGACTCGCGAGATTTAAATATATATATATATATATATATAAAGAATATTTAACCTATTCTTGTACTCTATCATTTTTTGTACAGAATTACGCACTAGAAGCTAACTACAGCAATTAAACGGTGCTCGAGATAACGATATCGATTCGTTATAGACCGCTCGATATCGCGAAGCGAGATTTCATATTTTTATAGTTCGCGAGTACAAATTAAAACCGCGCGACTGGTATAGCGAGTTATTGTTCTTCATTTTTCTTTCTGTATCGGCGAAGTATCTATTGCGATCAGCGATGCAACGAAACGCACGACACAAGCACCACTTACCGAAACATTTACGAAGCTACGCTCGACAATGCAGTAATTCGACTGATTGTAATTGTTGTTACCATTTTTAATCATAGCCACGTTTACGCGAAATATCGTTAGCGTCCCCTTGCAATTGCGTTTCGAAATTGAATCAAGCGAGGTGGAGGATACATTTTATTATACGCTCTTGTCCTTCCGTATTTGTAGTAATCGTTTCTTCGTTCTTCTTTTTTGTGTGAACGTGGCTTTGGTGAGTTACAAATTTTATTCTGTGATGTATTTTACATTGTCCTTGAACGGATCATTCATTATTGATTAACTCACATTGTTCTGTCGCATTCTGTTAGTGGGTAATGTTTGCTCAGTCACAAAAGTGTACTGTTTTTCTACATCTTCTACGTTGTACGTATATACATATATTTTACGCGTTATGTATACTTGGTGGGTGAGATTGTCTCAAGATTTATGGAATAGGCAAGAGTTCTTTATTCCTTCTTTTGTCTAAACGGCCATTGAATTCAGAATCACGTCAGCGGCGATCACGATGAAAAATTTTGTAAATATTCAACATCGATGAATATGGAATGGAAAATAAAGAAAATTACAGTGCTACGGCGTGCTGTGCATTCGCACTCTGATCTTTCCTTTCGTTCTCCGACAATTGAATCCTTAAACAATCGCGTAGCAAAGAGAGGAAAGGTTGCCCACGCACGGATAAAGGAACGAAGGTGGGATGCTGTGAGGAGTTTAATTTTAAGTTTCATTTATTCCTTAGCTCTTTAATATTGTTCGTCACAGTTGGTATAATTTACAACACAATAAAGGTAAACGTAAACGTATATTCGAGGAAACGCAAGCGCTACGAATATCGAAGAAGAAAATCGAGACGACGAATATCCTTTCGGAGATAACTGTGCGCATCACGCTTAGGAGAATAATTTAACGCAAGGAAATGATAAAGATAGGCATACTCGTGTATATATGTACAAGTTTTGTCGAGAGTAGAAATAGCATTTCGAATTAACGTTAGCAGGATTTCTTTTGATAGGATAACAGTTTCTGAAGATTTACTGTAGGAAGGTAATAGTTTGATTAATCACGTATTCATTTCTCTACTCTCAAAATTTGATACACGAAAACTCATAGTTTCCCTATCCTCTCGTATGAAAGACATCGATAAGCTTAAAAGATTTGACCGCGCACCATCGGGTCTAATATACAGTTTTAGTCTGAATGGAAGGCAGTTTGCGTACGACTGATCCTTCCTCTAAATAATCAATAGATATCGTGCAGAGTGCACCTCACCCGTTTACGGTGTTACAGGATCAACGAAAGATATTTATTGGTCGTTAGAATTCCGCTCAATAGCCAGTGTAATCGTGCCATGATCCTCTTTGCGGCCTGTATTGCGCTCCGCTGATTTGAACGGCTTCCGGTGTCCTGTAGTATACGGTTCTTATCCGGTCGTTGTTAACTGTCGGCAGAAACTGGGGGCTAGGCACGAACGGTTTCTGTTGTTGCTGATTCGCGGACGCCGATACTTTGTAATTAGTCTCCGACGACTGGAGAATCGAGTCCCGGCCGATTTGTCTGTGAAGCGGTAGAACGAACCCGCTAGGCAAATTTGTCTCCTGATTCAGCGTGGGCGTTAGAGCGTCGTTCAAAGTGACGTCGTACTCGCTTTCCGGGATATCCTGAAGCCGATGCGTCACTTCGTTGATCCTTTGCTTCACCCTGAAGCCCTGAGGACCAGTCGGATGGTCGTGAGTTTCCTCGCTCTTAAACGTGGGCCCGTAACTATTCGGATGTTCGTTCGCGATCGATCTCCCTTGGCTACGAAGCGACGTACGTTGCTCTTGCTGATTCGCGACACCTTCGTCGTGGTTCTGTCGATCTTCCGGATGTCCCTGCTTCGTTCCCCTGACGTCGTCGAAAGATTTCTGAGCGTCCTCTTCACGTTGCCTGTCGATTGGTCTCCGAATCGCTGGTCTAACCGTGGAAGCATCGTACTCGTCAGGTCTGCGTTCCTGTTGGCTTTCGGGTTGAACATTCTTGTACACGTTGTAGTTCTCTTTTTCCTGTTGCCGAGCCTTACTTTCCTCGCTCGATGGTTCCTGCAGGCTCCCATGCGACGCTTCGTGCGCGTAATAGTTTTTCGGTCTCTCCTGAACGGTTGTTGTTCTTTCAGTCGACTTGTCTTCGTCCCTTTTAGGCGCCGATGCTTTTACACCGACCGGCGACAGTCCTCTCGGGTTGGGGTTGCCACCCCTGGACGGCAGAAAGGGTCGTTTAACAATGCGAACCGTCGTACGAGGCGGAGGAGAGGGCGGATCTTCCGGCTCGTCGTAATATTCCTGCGAATATTCCTCCAGCGGCGCGGTCTGATAATGACCAGCCTGCTCGCGCTTCTCGTCCTGATCCGTTTCTTGATAATCCGGATGCTGGTTCGTTCGATGAGACTCGTCGCCCGCGATGGGTGCTCCCGTTGTCGGATTTTGCGCTGATTTGACCGGCCTTTCCGCGAGGGTATGCCTCTCGTTGATGGGTTCCACCGAAGTCGACTCGGGCTTGCGAATCAATTGCTCGGGCAAACAGGTGGTGGTCGTCGATGTCGTGCTAGTCCTTTCCGTACGATCATAATTGCTATTTCTTCTGGGCGACGAATCCACGCTGTCCAGCAGATCCTTCGATCGGGAACCAGTTCTAGGACGGTCGACGTCTCTGTCGGGTGGACGGTACGATCTCTCCTGCTTATCGGCATCTTGAATCCTTCCTCGATCACGATCCATCGGTCTGTCCCCGTTACGATCCTTGCCACGATCGAGGGACCGTTCCCTTCCGCGGTCCCTGTCTCGATCGTAGTAGCGATCTCTCGGGCGATCAGAGGGTTTCCTTGGTCGCAAATCATCCTCGTCGTCCCAATATCGGGGTCTGCAATTCAAACGCCCCGTACACTTCAGAACAGATCACATTTCTTGCGTATATACGTTTGGCGAAGTAGCGTTAATGGAGTATGTTACGTAAGAATGACATTTGCCGATATTCTTCGACGTGTGTGCACTGATTGATTGCTTATGAAAAACGAAGGGGGTCGTATCTGTGTCTCGTGTACGTACGTTACCCTACCTGAGGGGTCGGTCCCTTTCCCTGATATCGTAGAAGTCCCTGTCCCTGTCTCTATAAGCCGGTCTTCTTCTCAGTGGCCTGCGAGCAGGTCTGATATCCTCCAATTCGTCTTCGTAGTAGTCGTCCTCGGTCATATCCACAGGCCTGCGTCGCGGTTCTTCTACAAGAAGAAAAGAACGTACGCTGATGTATCTGATACTTCAGAAAGAAAGCTGGCAAAGTCTTTCGACGTTATGTTACCAGTTGACTGAGCAGCTGTAGCTTTGTATGCGTATTTATTTTGCTCGGACAGTGGTACCGGCCTCCGGATTTTAGGCGGGGCCCTTGGTCTCGCGTAAACCGACGCTACGGGAGCAGCGGGTTTCACCAATCCGTCCGAATTCGCGGCTGTAACCGAGGACGGAGGAGCGGCCTCCTTATCCTCGTACTCGTCCCTGTACCTAGATACAAAGAACGATTCCTTTCATTTTCTCGCCATCGACGCGTAACCGGATTTGTTTGTTCGCCCAGCGCCCTACCGTTTATCGGAGTACCGACGATCGTCGGCTCTCCGATCGTCCAACAACGGATCGTCGACTTCCCTGGACGCGGACCTCGGCCCTTGCTCGGGATCCCTGGATCTGCCTCTGGTATCTTCCTCCAAAGAGTCCCTCGCTCTGTTGGGATCTCTCCTGTTGCTCCTGCTCGGGTATCGATCCCTGTCGTCCCTGACCGCCCCGTCCCTGGCCCGCGGTCCGTCCCTGTCACGGAAGTCACGATCGCGATCTCTGAAGTCACGATCTCGGTCCCTTCTGTACTTTCGATCGTCGTAGTCGTAATCGTCCCTGCCGTAACCGCCGCGCGGACGGCTGTAATCGTCGTCGTAATACTCCTCGTCGTAGTAATCGTACGCGGGTCGTCTCCTGGAGGGCCTTCTTCTTCTCGGCGGGTCTCTCGGCGGCGGCCGAGCCGGCGCTACCGTGGCCGGGGCCGGCGTTGTTGTAGTCGTCGAGGTGGAGGTCGTGGACGTCGTCGCCGCCTTGTAAAGCGCGTCGTTTCTGTGCCAGTACTTCTTCGAGTTGGCGCAGTCGACCTCCGACACGAAATGGCAGATGAACGTTTTCTGGTCGAACGCCGTGAAATTCGCGCAGAGGAAATCGTATCTGGTGCCGAAGAGACAGTGATGGTATACCTGAGGAACGGGGAAAAAAAATGAAAGAAACACGCGATATCCGGTTTTCGACAGTGTCGCTCCAGTGCGCCCGGCCGTGTCGGGCGAATCTCGGAGCATTTGCATGACAATGGCCCGTTCGCTCCGGTGGCTCGGCCTGAACAATCGATAAGAAACGTCGGAAAAGGGGCACTTTGCAATCGCTTTCACAATCCTAGAAGATCGGGCCGCGCGGATCTCGGAACGGTCAGGGACGGGAAGAAGCGTATCGAACCGCGAAAGTCTCTCCCCATCGCCGAGTTTTTCTTCCTCGATCTTTTCTTATTTCCTCGGTAAAAAAGAAAAGAAATCGTTCGGTCGTATTCTGGCTGAAACGAGGGAAACTCGTGTTACCACCAGAAGTAGACAAAGGTATCCTTGTCGACGTACAGCAGCCTCGACCGTTCACGTCCGCTTCGTCGATGAAATCAGACACAGAGTCACGGACCGTCGACCACCCGTTCGTTACGCGAACAGCTCGATCCACCTCGTCAGAAAATCTTTCCCCGGCATTCGTTCGGATGACACTGACTTTCCATTTCACTGGAGCGGCCACGCGCGGTATCCGCTTTTACTCTGGCAACGGTCGCGGTCGGTCCCGAGTTTCTTCATTCACGTGAATACGAACGGAGTTTCCAAACGGACGAGCGCTCGTGAACGCTTCCAACGAGTGTCACGGTGTAGAAAGCACCCTCTGCTTTACGCGCCCGCGTTCAATGTTAATTAGTCGTCGCGTATTTATTCCGCAAGCACGGGAGCGCAGGCAGGGATTTATATGGGCTGCTCGGAAATGCTTCGTCCGCCTCGCGATATAGGCCGACTCACCTCGAGAAACTCCCTCTTAACGGATCGAGGCTAAAATGGTTCGTCACACTCGGTTTCACGATTCTCTTTTTTTTAGGAGAATCGCGCTCACGGAGATACCTTTGTAAAATAAAAGGTGTACGGTCGACTGCATCTTCTCCTTGGATATTGTTCGAAGAAGGGAGAAAGCCGATCGATCTTCATCGGCTTGGCCGGCTAAGCAGGTGATATCGCGCGAATGTGGATCATAACGAATTGTCGCTCAATTTACCTGGCATTTGTGGGGCACGCTCGCGTAGAAGCCATCGTGCAGGCCGTCGCATTTGAAGTCGATGTCGTTCGGTATGCTGTTGTAGAACGGATAATCGCTGAGATTGTAGCCGTTCAGTTCCCGGGGCAGATTCGGATCCCAGATGTAGTCGATCTGCGGGATCCCCGTGAGCACGGGTCCGGTGGTTCCGTTCGTCTCGGCAGCTATCGTAGTCACCTGGGAGAGTTTTAACGAAAGCATTGTCCGTGAGTCGATGCCGTCGCGATTGTCAGTTATGCCTGCTCTAACGAACAAGCGACGGTGGGTTATTTAACGTGTCGCAGATTTATCATGGCTCCAGGTAACGAGCGTAGGATGAGCTTGCCGCTGCTGCTCGTCCGATGATGTCACGGTGGTCCCGGTTACTTGCGAAGGCGAACCTGTTGCGCGGGCAACAGCGGCGCTCTGGCTAGTTAATTAATTTCATACAAACGCGGTGCGATCCGAGAACACAAGCGCAGAGGGATTGTCGTAAATTACAGCGAGTCCAGGAGTAGCTAGAATTGCCAAGCGTCGCATCGTAAATTGCCCGGGCAACGTTTCGATTCTATCAAGCGGGCATCGGAGCTACGTTCGGGACGCGATTATCCTGGGTGGTTAGAAAGCCGCTTCGCCGTATAATCGAGCGTATACCTCTGCATCCTCGTTCTCGTGGACGTCGCTCTCCTCGGTGGTGCTCGTGGGCGAATTAGTGGTCGTCGTGGTCGAGCTCGTTGCGATCTTGAATTTGGGCCTGGTAGCCTTGACTGCAGCCGAAACTGCACCGGCCAAGAGGATTCCTGGAATTCGAAGGAAGCGTCAGGAACCGGTTGCGAATGGCCGAAAGTTTCTTCTCGGCGCTTTTTCCCCCTCGAACCGAAGCGAACGCGGGGTCGATCGAGGAGCAACACCGCTGAGGGTAACGGGAAACGAGGAATAGGTGGTAAATGATCAAGGACCGGTACGCATCCGCGGATCATTGCGTAAGACGAGAAGAAGCGTCGGCGTTGCAAAATCCTGCACGCGAGAAAAGCAGCGAGAACACGGCCGCGTACGTGTTGCAATTTTCGCGCGGCGCAGGTGAACGCGTGTTCGGTTGGGTAATTGTTTTCAAGCAGATCAAGGCTGTCCATTGATCGTTGCTTTTTCCACTGTGTTTTCATGATTCGCAGAGAGAGAGAGAGAGAGATCGTACGATATACGTTCAATGATTTTACTGTACTCGACGCTTCCAGAGAATGTACGCGCTTCGTTGCTAAAAAGCGCCCGGTCGAGCAGCGGCTCGTGCGCGCCTTTATAACGGGATATCGTACCTTTCCAAGCGAGGATCGATAACGAGCACCGACGTCGTTGCATAAAAATGAATTATGCGAACGTGCTCGCATTCCGTTTGTGGGAAACTCGCGTGGGCACGTCCCGTCAGGAATCGTAACGGCGAAACGTTTCTCGTGACGAAATATCCCGCCAGCGCGGCGTAAACGAATTACTTCATCCCGATCGTGTACCGGCGGCCGACAATTGTGTCTTTCCGATTCCCACTCGAATGGGAACGTCTTGGCATTTTCATTGAAACGGGGGCGCGACGACATTGGCTTTTCTCCCGTCACGATAACGAGCACGGATCTCGGGCATCGATCGTTCGCTCTCCTCTCCGCGGTGAAACGCATTTCCCCGAGCACAGAATCTCCCGAGGATTCGTCGTCAAATTGATCGGGCAGCGTCGGTGGAAATTTTTGTGACCCAGAGGTATATCGTCGCGGTATCGTTCGGTAGCTTTCAAACTTGTTTTCGAAGGCCTCGGACCGTCGCCTATAGCGAGAAACGAACGCTGCTCGTCCAATCGGTGAAAATGTCATGAATCGCGTTAAGTGTTAGCACAGCGTTACGTGGTCGCTTCGAGCCGTTCCACCACGCATTCGTCCGCGTCTAAACACGTTTAGCTACGCTCCTACGAAACTATTTCCGCCAAGCTCTACGTAGGCTTGTCGGCCGTTTCGTCAGGGAATTTCGGAACCCGTCGGCTACGCATCGCTCTCCGCGATAGGACAAAGGAAGCGTGCTCCTTGATATGCACACCGGGTTCATCTTTTGCTTCGCGGTATCGTTCCGCGCGGTCCTTTCGCGCGTCACCGCCGGCATCCCCATCCGCGTCGTGAATACGAAACGCGGCATTTGTTTCTTCAAGCTGTCCAGGCGAATACGATTCTCGTATCTCGTCGAATCCCCTCCGATAAAATCGCGCGGAACACGCGTTGCGGGTGAAGCGCATTCGCGATGCCGGTATGTGTGCGTGAACGAACCTTGAGTGGCGCCGATGCAAAACTCTCGAACGGAAGGTCGACCAGTGTCTTCGACATTCCACGCCGGATATGGAAAGTCCGAAAACACTGTGGACACTTTGCTACGGCGGTAGGGAACGATCGATTATCAATTGCCAGAGAGAGACTAGAAGTAATTCTCATTCCCTTCAACTCCGAATGACCTACAGGATTTTACCGCGGCTCGAATTGGCCGGAGCGAAGTGTTGAACTCGTTTCACTTACCATACAGAGCGAGCAGAAGCCACCTTTTCTCCCGCATGTTGCCGCTACTCTGTAACAAGGCAGGAGCATTTCTAATTAATTTCATTAGAGGAATTTCACAAGAGCGCCGCGGCCGGCGCAATAACCGTGACAGTAAAAATTCGGGCATAGGCTTATTACAGAAGCTCGATATTGGATTGTACAGGGCAGCGGCGGTGGCGTAGACCGGTACAGGTACCCGAGCATATGGGAACGAATAGGGAACTTTCTCTGTGCTGTCACCACCGCTAACCATATAACGCAAGGATAATGTGGGTGTTATATAAATGCACTATCACGTAATACCGGGTGTGACTTTGTCGTCACTGTTGTTGGCCACGTTGGTCGCTTCTATTATTTGCTAGGGCAAAGAGAACGTTCTAACACTCGGGATACCCGGTAGGTTTCCTCATCGTCGGAGCCACTTTTGTAAATGAAACGCCTCGAAGTCGTTATTCCGAAGGCGTAATTTGTCGGGTAAACTGGTCGCCCGGAATGCGCAAGCTGGTCGCAAACGTTTTATCTGGCCGCCGTCTGATGCACCAACCCGACGACCTTCGTGGTACATTTTTAACGCATTCTGGTCGGGCACTTTTAAATATCGGTACCGAGGTTGGCGAAAGTAGCGCGTTGCGATGATTCGGTTGTGCGATAGATCTGTTGGCTGTGCAGCTTTCTGTGTTCTCTATGAATTGTTTAGCTAGCCCATTAGTTGCACCACATCGGTGCCTAGGAGTTTCCTTTTCTCGTTTCGGTTTCCGCTGAAATAGAAACAAATCTAGACCGCTCTCGGCTCGATAGCTTTCGTTCTCCAGCATAAGTTCGCATTAATTAAGCGCCGCATCGCGCTCCAGTTCGCAGACGGATCGTTATCGTTCGAGTAAAAGCGGAAGGAAAAGGCGGAGGATGCCTGTTCTCCCCGCGAAAAGCGAGAAGCTATGTTAGATTCGGTTACACAAGTTTCGTTGCTCGTCGCAATCGGCGTAGACGAGAATTCTCACGAGCTCTGGGAAATTCGGTCGCGTTACTCGTTTCAAGTCGGAAGAAGCTACGATTACGCGATCGCGTTTAGAGCGTTTATTTCCTAGCCGTTTCGCAAATACTGTACGACTCTCCTGCCATTCGAGCGGTCGGAGGTTCCGTGAAACCGGTAGATCCTCCGGCGAGCCTGGAACAAATTATCACGCACGTTCTTACGTTGTCCGACGCGAACACGTATTCCCCCGATAGAGGATGCCTCTTTATCGAGCCGCGTTTGGAACGCGACACTCGTAGCGTTACCTTACGGTAAATTACGTTATGTTACGACACACGTAACGGTCATCTCGCGTTCGCTAAAGGTTACCGGAAGCGCCGGCTGGAACGACCAGTTGTCCGATCGATTTAGTTTCGTTGAATGCATCATAATCGCTTGCAGCCTTCCTCGAAAACATCTCTCTCGAACGGTCCCGGCCGTCTCTCGAAGTTCCAAGTAACCTTTGCTCAAGGAACGAGAATTCTCTCTACTCCACAAACGGAGGAGAAGAACGGTCTTCTTTTATGCACAAAGATCGTCCCGCATCGTGCGGGGTTTCGCTGTTTCCCCCGGTCAAGATATTCAAGATTTGTCAGCATCGACCGTGCGGCAAGGCGCGGTTAGAAAACCCGATAGCCTTCAAAACCCGTGCAGGTCGGTGCAGCGGAGCTTTCATTTCCTCGTGTTTACCGTTCCGACAAGCATCGACGTTGCGTTATCGATTAAATTGCTTTCGATGACGCTCTATAGCTGCAATAACAAAGAGACGATGGAAAATTCCGTTCCTCGCCGGTTCGTGTTAGCTTCCGCGTTTTCGAAACGTTTTCCCGGGCCGCTGCTGCAGCGGTTTGCACGTTACTCCGGATCGTGCGGAATCGGAAAAACAATTAGGTAGAAGTGGAACGTGCGAGAGTTATGCGTTACTAGGGAGTAGAATCATTGTACAGTAGAAAAGGTGTGTCGCGAGTCAGCCAGATGCTTATCAGCGCGCTCAAAGTGTCTGTTCCACTCGTCGCGATCAAACGTTCCCCCCTCCCTCCGAAACGATTTTCCACGAGGTCGTTTACTTTCTCACGGCATTCGATTTTCCAGCAGGCCAGGCTCACCGATTCAGATTATCGTTAGGTAACTTCTATCGGCATCGAATCGAGCGCATACCAGGTGCGCGCTGCTGGCTGGTTCTTTTCGCCGGTATCGCAACCCGCGATCGTTCCCTCGTCCAACGCAACGTAACGGGCGTGAGGTCAAGGCACGGTGGCAATTGGGTTCACTCGCGAGAAGGAAAGGCAACGCGACAGCGGGGCAAAAGCGTCCATCGTCCCGCGAATCGACTACGCGAGGGCTTCCCTCTAATCGATAAACCCGGAACTTTTCTGGGACGCCGTTCCGCGAGAAGCTGCCGACGGTTTTATTTCTGCTCGCGGGGAGAACCGGCTACCCGGGATAAATGATTTCACTCCGCGGCACGATTAGAGCTTGTTCGACCGTAGGGTGTGCCGTTCGCGACATCATGCTCGCCGCGTCGTGGAACTTTGGCGCGACAAAATAAGGGAGCGTTACAGCTTCGGGTGGGTGCGAATCCTTCTTCATGCGAAGATCCGCTTTTTATTCGTTCGTCAGTAGTTTCATGGGCCGAGGAAAACGCTGACAGAGTTAATGACAATGATCAGGAAAGTGGCAGCAAAGACGCAGGCTTTCCTTTCGGTGTCTGGTTCCACGCGTTGCCTCGCCATCGTCGCGGTTCGCCCCGTGACTTTATGAACGTTATTCGCATGAAGTTTCGGCGTCGGTGTTCGAAATTCGATCGTCGGTGCAGATCGACCGAGCATCATCGAAAGTCGACGTCGCGCAATATTCACGCGCGCCTCATAGGATAGCTTGACATACTTCGTTCCGTTTCGAAAGCGACGATGGTCAAATTTCGCTTCGTCCTAAGGCAAGGAATAGTTGTCGAAACGTCCTCATCTTTCACCTATCCTCGGCCCTAATAAGTACGATTATTACACGAAACATCCGATTGCCTAACGTCTGTCTGCAGGCCATTTTAGTATTTCGTTCGTATCTAACGAGAATATCTTCAACGTGAGAACGAAAGCCGGATACTCCGGTGCGGCGTTTAGCGTGGATTCACGCCAGGCGTGACACTTTCGACAGTTTCAGAAAAATGGGAACGCGCGATAGAATGAGTTTCCGAGAGTTTCATTTACATCCTCCACCGAACCGGCAGCGTCCCGCGGAAGAGACGACCGCCGGAGCATTGTATCGGCGATGCCGAGGCGAGGCTTCGTTTCGAAACACAGTCCGGAGAGTCGCTCGACAGCGGAGTCGATAAATTCCGAGCGCAAAAGGCGAGCGGACGTGGCTTACCGCATTAATTAATCACTGCGCCGTTGAACGCGAACCCTATTAACCCTTTTCGAAACGGCGATTGACCGTTGAAACTGTCCGGTTCGATTGGGCATATCTGCCGGGAAACAGGTGTGCGGCGCGTACTTTATTCCGTCGGCGTGTACTCCCTTCGATCCAACGATTGGGATCCGATCGAGGCGAGAGTCGACATGGATTTCGCGGCGGTTAGCAAAACGTCCATTAGCTCTATCCCAGCCGTTCGATTACGACGAAGTAGCTCGTTTATTTCACCGCCGGCGTATAGCGGGAGAAAGCAGACCCGTGGACGGACGTAGCGCGCGGTTCTCCTATCGCAACACGGTCCGTGGGATATTGTTTATTGAAAAACGTTCGATGAAATGTCGGTCGAGAGCCCGCCACGGATTATGCAACGGTCGTTTGAGATTCACGCCGCGTCCTCTAGCTCTACGGCACGGGGATCCTAATCGCCGAAACGGAAAGCGGTCAACGGAGATGACGTTGTTCCTCCCGGACATT
The DNA here is from genome assembly GCA_023838395.1 of Holcopasites calliopsidis. Taxonomy (NCBI): domain Eukaryota; kingdom Metazoa; phylum Arthropoda; class Insecta; order Hymenoptera; family Apidae; genus Holcopasites; species Holcopasites calliopsidis. The sequence continues at coordinate 2,248,670 of JALHAQ010000012.1, read as the reverse complement.
CGAAGCATCGGTGTTGTAGCCCCGCGAGCAATCAGGTCGAGTAGGCGTGTCGCAAATTAAATTTACTTTCGAGATAGCGTACAAGCCGGCCACGGAATCGTTCGATCGAAAGTGAACGTGAACGCGTTAGAATGCAACGAGGAGGAAGGAGAGAACGAAAGGGAGATACACCGAGAGAGGGAGAGAGATCGTTTGGTCGGGAGCACTGTCGAGGTTGTAGAAAACCACGGGATTAATTGACAAAATTCCTCGTCGATAGGGAAAGGTCCGCGCCGATGCCTATCGGAATAGAATTAGCCGGGACGTAAGTTGCGTTCACGATTAAAAATTACTCTCGCCCTCTCTACCGCGATAGATGTCGTAAGATCTGTAACTTCTGGAGAACGTTACGCGCACACACACTGTAGCGTAAACCGTGGTAGTTGAAATTCGTTACCACGGTCCGTACGAACGATCGACAATAGGTACGCGAGAATGGAATCGAGCCGTGGCATCGAATCACCTGACAATCTCAAACGCGGAACTCTGCTTTTCCTCGGTTTCCTTTTCCTCGATCATCACGATGCAGCTGTAAAGTATCCCCTGTCCGAGGATTCGGTGGAAACTCGCTCCTACAGAAATATCTATTCGAATTGCAATGTTTCCCTGACGCGTGGAAGCAGATCGCGTGCCGTGTGCTCCTAACACGTGCACGAACCGCACACGTTTCCTAAAACTCTCCAGTCGGTTAGAGTCGGGTCCCGGTGAGCAGAATAGAAATTTCACGAATCCGTTCGAGCCGCGGGGACGATCCGCGCTCGAGTCGCACGAAAATACGATCGAATTAGCATCGCGTATAAATATATCGCAGGCATATTTTTTTTCCTTTCACCTGATTGTACAACCTCGAAGGAGATGGCGAGCGTAGGAGTCGAGCACTCTTTTTACCGCGAAAAGAGGAAAGAAGAAAAGAACGAATAGAAAGTCGGGCGTAAATTCGACGATAGCGAACCAGTTCGCTTTCGTGGTCGCCGAGAAGCGCGGAGACGTCTCGTCGAAAGAGGATGCGTCGGCCAGCGAAAGTCCTGGTGCTTTTATCTTCCTCCCGAGAATCTCGCGTTTTACTCGGCAGTCCTTTCACGGCTTGAGACGCGGATTATTTGTCCCCCGTAGCCTAGCGAATCGTATCGTTGCCTCGGTACCACGAGAACGGTTTTCCCTTCTTACGAAAATTTTTGCGCTTCTGGATAGCGGAGCGTTGCGTTACGCTACCAATCTTTTCTTTCTCGGACCAGATCCGGCGGAGTGAGTTCTTTCGAGCGGTTTCACTGGCGGCGAGAAACGGTTCGAGCTGGCCACGAATTTTCACGACGAGTTTCATTCTCGTTAGTACACGCTGATACGGATTAGATTGCTAAAAGTTTATCGCGCAAAAGGGTAAGCTTAAATGCGGGTAGATAAGAAGCACAGACCTGTCTCTCTGCTCCGTCCGATTCTTCGTTAATCCTTCATGAAAGCGCCGTCTTCACGTCGAAGCGCACTCCGAGTATTGTTTGTTGCACCTGTACACCGGCTCGAGGAGAGGCACTGATTTATGGCCGCAGTTTATAATGGTTCGATGATCGAATATTCGTGAGGTATCACCGGGGAAATTATCGTGCTCGGACGTTCGGTGCAAGTCCGCGTTCGGTTCGACCAGAAGACTGCGCGATGGAAGTGGAAAAGTCAGCGGCAGGAGCGTTGTGCTCCGGCCAGCTTCGTCTGGTCGAGCTTTCTACGACCGTGGATAAGGCCGAGGAGGGGGCCTGGTTCCACATAGGCGTCCGGACGGGCCCCGCATTGGCGTGATTTCGTTAAGAAACCATCCCCACCGGGCAGGAGAGTGAATAGTAAGCATCACCTGTGTCGCCGCTTGATGGCAAACGCAATTGCAATTCGATCAGGACCGATGGGATCTCTTCAAAGCCTTTCGATCTTGATTCTTGGCCGAGCTGCCGGAAGGTCACCCTTTTGTACCGTGTCATTCTTTTACCAGAGATCCTTCACTTTTTCTCTCGTGGTACCACCAGGAATTTCGATTCTATCAGCCCCCTTGTCTCTCCGAGAGAATTACCCTCGATTGCCCGTCGGTGCGGCAATAAATTGGAAAAGAATCCATACCCCTGAGCTGAACCGCTTCTCGAAAAGTGCGCTGCTTTCTCTAAGGACAGCGAGTCCTTTCTGTTCCGAGTCTCGAGGCGATTTTCAGTCGTCGAATTAAGTTCGCGTCCGCGTGCACGCACGAGGACCGTGCTCGTTAGCATTTCTGCACCGCTCCGAAAATGTCAGCCTGGCGCGGGTTCACGCCTGCTGATCTTTGGACGGGGACCGCCAGGAACATTGTGAACAAAGCGCAGGCTACGCCCGTGGTATTTTGAGCTCGCCCTCCGCTCGACTCGAAGAATTTTAACCCGTGGCACGTTGTCGAAGTGAAACATAACGATTTTCGCTAACGTTGCCCTTGCCACCTGCCGTCAGTCAGACGGGAAGTTGGGAGTTTCGTAAGTGGGTGCGTGAAATTTCTACTCATTTACGTAACACGGACGTAGCATCGATCGGAATCCCTCACCGTGAATGATAATTACGCTCACTTTGGATCGATAGGAAAATGCTAATGGGGGACCATTCCGCGTGGCGCGGATGACGGGATCATCCGTTCCCGGTCGCTTCTCGGCGTCGTTTAGAGTTCGCGAACAAGAAATAATTGTATCCGCGACAAGGCGTGCATGCAAATCGCGGACGGAAAAGTGTAGCGTCGAAGGTGGCCGTTCGACAGGGAAAAGGTAGGGAACGAACTGGCTGCTCGCAACGACCACTCACTTTCTATTGTCCAATCATGCCAAGAAATTGTTCGACGTGATTTCGACTTGTTCGCGTGGCCGTCTCGTTTTCTATCTCGCTGAAATCGTTCCGAAGCTACGATTATCCATGAGAGCGCGGCCTGATATGGTCGTGGTCAGCATAAAGAATTCAGTTAATGCATCTCTGTTCTTTATTGAAAAATCGGGCTCGATATAACGCAATTGTGGGATAATCGGCTTGCTGCTTGAAACATATTGTGCGGTAAAATTTCAATGGTTCCGCGGACGCGATCGGCACGCGAGACGGAGAGCCCTGTCGAGGGTGCAGCTACGAATCCGAGTAGCTCGCACAGCCATGTAATTTAGCTTCTGTGAATATTACAGCGTTCCGCTTCCCCGCCGGCAATCTAGGAACTCAAAATTCTTGCTTGTATTGAGTAAGCTCTCTCTCTCTCTCTCTCTTTCGTCACGGGACTGTACAGAAATGCAATTGCTCTTCTCTTTGACGCGCGCTTAAATATTCGCAGATCGCGGATGTCGTTAAATCTTGTTTCCGTTCACGTCTCTGTACAGGTCGTCGTTGATGCCGTACAATCTTGGCGAGTCGTTGCAATCAACCTGCGATGAATATGTAACTTTAAAGGTATCCGCGATCGGTATGGGATAAAATTGATTGAAAAACGAGGAAGCACCTTGAACCACCAATCGCAGACGCGGGCCGACTGGCTGAAAACGGTACCGTTCGGGCAGAGGAAGCTGAACTGGCGTCCATTCGGCAAGCACCAATGCCAAACCTAAAATGTTATAGAAAATTATGTTCATTCCTCGGCGCTCTGCAACGAGGTGGGACGTTCGATAAGCGGGCTTGCCTGACATCTGGCTTCGGGGTCCGCGTAGTAGCCCGGTAACTTGCCTCCGCAGGTAAACGTAAGACCGAACGGCACCGAATCGTAGATCGGATAATCCACGCCCGGCGTGTAACCGTCCACTTGCTGAAAGATTATGTAGAGATCGTTGTACAAGCTGGTTCAAACTAATTATAGTTAATTAACAGCTGTAAGGTAATTACAGCTCGCGTCGCGGCTGATTATTATCTTTCGCATATTTAGAAGTACCCTCCCCCCGCGCCGATTCCCTCGCGACTAGAACGAACCTCTGCGAAGGTGTAACGATCCTACGATTCTTCAATCTTCCAGCGAGAGATTATCGTCTCGATTGGCTGTCGGGCAAAACGAGAGAAAAATAGAGGCCCCTGATTGCGACACACGAAACGTCGGATCGAGCCAGGCCCCGGCGCGCGTGCACGTCGATGCTTGACCGGAAGTTGGGTTACATTGTTCCGTCGCAGGCGGATGCGCATCTCCGTGCCTTTGTGCTCGATCTCTCGTCTGCTGGTACACGCGCAACTGCGGAACAAACAGGCTCCACCCTCGCGACGCGACGGGTGATCTCAACGCCTGGTAGGAAAGCGCGGCCGCATCGGCGGATTCGGTCAGGGCTTAACCGAACGATCATCGGCGACGTTGGAAGAACGGCGCTTGAAACGCGGCGCATGCTCGACACTTTCGTCGAGCGATTAAGAAAAAGGGATTCTCGGAGGCGCGCACCGTGAATGTTAAACGCGATAACCGTCGTCGGATTGATTAATCATTCTCAGTTCTCCGGCCGCCGATTCAACGGCATTGAAATTTTGCTTCCCCTTCGCTACGGCCTTTCGTTCCGATCCCGCGTTCAGGGTCGTCGTTTCCGGTGAAAATGTGATTGCGCTCGCGGTTCGATGGTCGCACAATTGCCCGTCGACAGTTTGCGAATGATGATGTAGAAAAATAGACGCTGCCTCTCCTGCTTTTCGTTTCCCCGTAACTCCGTTCGTCCGTGGACGCAACGATTGCGCGGGGAAGATCTCAGACGACGTTTCCCGAACGGCTTTGGCTCGGGCCGCGTGCGAGAAAGCATGCTCGCGTAAGACTAGTTAATTAATGAATTACTTCATGCCGCCACCTGAGGAAGATGACGCGAATAGATTACGTCCTCCCTCTGTCATTGTTGCCCGTGAGAAAGCACAATGAATATAATAATTTCACACTTTAATTCGACACCCGTTTCGTAAAGGTATTGTGCTCGCGACTCCGTAGGACTGTTACGCAACAGCGCGACCTTTTTCACCCGAATCTTTTCGATACAGTTTTTTCTTTGGACGGAATATTACGTCGAACGAGATAATACTTACCGCCATTGTTTGGTACAGCGAAACCGCGCCTAACACTAGGATCGCGCAAAAAATTTGGTACCGTGCAATCATCTACAGTAATCAAAGGAAACGATTAATTAGCAAGTAATTAAACAAGTCTAGAAAATAATCGTGCTCGCTTCTTTATGTACTTCTCGTTTCTTTTTTTTTCTTTTTGCATTGCGAGTCGAAGCACTTTAGCGAAGATATTTCAAATTAAATTCCACTTACTTTTGTTCTTTTATAAAATATCCTATCGCCTTAATCCGCAGTATCCTTCCACGTGGTGTTCATTTATCTCGGGGTGAATTCTCGATCTTGTATTTGGCCACGATGCGCTTTTACCGGTCCCGATTCGCTGGACCTCTGCCTGCAAGCTTGGTCCCCACGGTGTTAGAGGTAAAGTTTCTTTGTCGAAGGATGCTACCACGAGGTGGTGGTATATATATGGCTTTAGAGATCGGGCAGGAACAAGGGGGGGCTTCTTGAGAGGCCCTCTTTCCCGGGGCTCCCACACCGGACGAATGGAGAAAGAGAAGATCCCAGGGAAGTAGTGGAGGGATTTGCTTCTGCGATGCCGCAGATTCTTTTCTTACGCAATCTTTCGCGTGTGTTCTTACACCCGTGAAAACAGTCGTAACGATCGCACTTGAACCAGGGTTGCGATCCTTCCTACCAGTGCGCATGAGATGGGAGCATCGAAAGGGCTGCGTCGAGGCGACGACTCGACGTACGGGGGCGTATCATGATCTCTCGTTAATCAAATCGATTCGGAAACCGGTGGCGTTCTCATTTTCCCCTTTATGAATGTTAAGTAGCCGTTACCAAAGTTTTACGCAACGTCTGTGCTCCAGCAACCGTGAAAACGATCACGTTGCAAGGACCAAGGGGAGAATATCTAGGTCCCATCCAACTTTGGCTGTTTCGAAGTAATATCGCCGGTGTACAGCGTCGCAACAGTTTGAAAGTTCTCGCCCCGAGTAACCCTTCGTCGACCTAAACGCACTTTCCCCCCCCTTCCGATCGAGAACACGTCGACGCGCATTGAAGCGGTCGAGAAACAGAAATCTCGTGGACGATCAAATTGTTGACTTTGCATACCGCTACCTGTATCGCCTTCCTCTCGGCAGCCCCTCAATTTTCAAGACACATCGAGCGCCGATCAGCTCGGCGTAATTGCTAAGCACGAACTTTCAGAGATCGGCAATGCAAATTTCGTGGGATCGAGCAGCTGATTTGATCGGCAACACGAATTAGATAACAAAGCTTCGCGTTGCTTATGAACGTATTTTGCCCGGTTCTCGCGGTGTTCTCGCGCGTAGCCATTTATTCTGTAAAAGTGCTCCCCTTCAATTTCAATTGTACGATTTGGACGCGGAAGAAGAGCAAACAGAGGAAAGGAACGTCAGAGGAACATTGTACGAATTAAATTATCGCTAATTACATATCAGGCCGATTACAAAATCCGTGTGACGTTCGTGGGAAGGTCTGGTTCTCTCCTCCGCGATTGATAATCGCACCGAAGAAATCCTGTGTCGCCTTTTTATTAAGAAACCTATTATTACAGATATTATGGTCGTGCGGGGGAGCTTCTCTGACGCTTGTTAGCTAATTATTTCGGGGACGATTCGATCGAAGCTTCGAATATCTTATCGCCCATTTTATCTTAACGTTCTCGTTCCGGAATGTCGCGATGTAAAACGTGTTGCGCGGTTATTACTAAATATGATCTCGCTTCGTGCAGAGATTAGACGAGCCACGTTTCTCTCCCGTTTCTTCTTCTTCTTCTTTTTTTTTTGCAAGTCGGCAATCAAAAGAGGACCATTTGTTTGAATGGCTACTTTCGTCAGACGGTTACCTTTATATCCGAAATTTTCACACGCTCAGCAATGCTCAGACGCTATGAGCTTTCGCAATTTCATAACGAGTTGACTTCCGAGCATCTTTCCTGCGGCGTACAAAAGCGATGCGAAGATCTTTCTCACGTTTCTACCACTGTCTGTCGATTAAATGCTTCATTAAAACACTGAATTCATCAGTCGAATTTAACAATCCAATCGTTCCCGACGATTACCCCTCCAGAAGGGTGACAAACATATCCAATGATTATCAGTCGATTTCCTACGGCTTCCCCAAACCCATCGCTACGAGCCCTTATCGATTCACAGCTGCCACCGTCCGCCAATTGTCCAATTATTTTAATTGATATCTCGATTTTTATCCGGATCTCGGTAGCCGTCCACGTGTAGCGCACAATCGAAACTTCGCTATCCTCTTTACGTAACTCCGAATAGCTAGCGTTGCGCGTACTTTATTGTATTCACGATTACGTAAGTAATGGAACATCGATTACAAGGAATCTCGCGAGGCACCGTTTAATTTACCAGTCGGCGAACGTAAGCCAGACGTTTGCGATCGCTTAATCGTTTCTTCCTGTCTTCATTTTTTTATCGAAATAATCCGACCGCGGAGTGGTTTCGTAGCAAACGCCCGTATCTACGATATCGCTGACTCGTACATCTTTATCGTTCACGAATCATTTCGATCGTGCCCGGCGACACTGTTCGAGACGTCCTATATTTAGGCCGCGCAACACCTGGACAAGAGAGAATGAAAACCAACTCGGTCCACGTTGCGCAGCTACAATAACGAGATCCACGCTTGCGGTAGGAGTTTGATAGAAATTTCATTCATCGAACGGTGTCTTTTATTCGAACTATTCGTTCGTCTCCATTCAGGGAAACAATCTATTTTGTTTTCCTTATCCCTCCCACACAGATATCGAACAATCTGCTGCGAGAATATGAAAATGATCTCTTTCGCTATGCCTCGGATTTATCAGGGGCTAGGTGATAATGGAGGTGCTCACGCAGGCGTGTGTCGTGGCACGGGCTTACGGTTGGTTACACGCCACGGGTATTATCAGTCGACGCCAGCCGAAGCGAGCCGTGCTGTCCCAGATTTTCAGTCGCAGGTACACGCGACAGTGCATAGCACACAGCCGGTGGTTGTCGATCGTGGATCCTAGATCGGTTTCGCGGCTCACCGAGTGTAAATCGGTCGATCGGCAGCCACGGTCATGTTTCCGGATACCTGAAGATACATCGTCGTCCAGACGCAGCTGCATTCGTATCAGCCCGTTCGTAACATTGCACCTGTGCCCGATCCTTTTCAAAGGAACCGAAAGTTTTGGTGGACGTGCTGCTTCAGCGATGCCGATGATCAAACGCGAGAGCGCCGCGGAGGTAATTGTACATTATTGTTTCTGCAACGTTTAAACGTACGTTCAGCGAATCGGTATACGTGGTTTCACCTTCGGTAACGATCGTTATGCATCGTGGATAAATAAAGCTTCGCTATCTTCCCGCCGGTATTTGTTCAAGATAAGAAATCAAAATTGCGCTTCATCGTTTTTCTATCCGGCAATGTTTGCTCAACACTGTATACTTTGTATCTTGTATGTATAACTTATTGTCTTCGATTCGTGCAAAGTTCTTCTTCCGCGTTTTTACCGAAGAAGAAAAAACAAACAGATATCATGCAATCGTGAGAAAATACTGAGGGAACTGAATGAGTTGCAGAGTATCTTCCAGCGATTCGTTCGTTCAGAAATCTATTTTCCGATTAAGCATCACGTTCATTAGTCGAAACGAACTCGCGATTAACAGCAGCGATCGCAGTTGTGCGTAGTTTGAATTCCAACGGCGCAGGGACGGTTGCAGTTCGTTCATGGCACGGACGTAATAGCATCCGGTCGGACACCCGTCCCGAGACGCTTCCGGTATCGTCGTTACCCTTTTGCGAGCGCGCAACAAAAATGGAATCGCTCCCATTCCAGATTTCCCGCGTGGGTATAACGATACAGCTCGACAGCGTTGCGCGTGTTTCGCGTCGATGTTAGAGGACTTGCTTCGCCGCAGCATCGACAAAGCTCGATACCCCGAGGCGTAACGGAAATCATGGAAAACCGTAATAACGATCAGGGACTCGCCGTAGCTCCATTTCATCCTCGAACGATCCCGTTACCGCCACCGCCGCGTCTCTTTCTTCTCTTTGCATAGATGTCTTCGGGCCGTTCGACGAATCCTCGACTCTATCATAGAATACGATGAACGCTCCTGCCTAAGCAAGGCTCTCGAGGGTCCAAACTCGTTGGAGCACCCGGTACGTGGACACGCGTGTTAGCAGTTCTGGTATTGTACGCGGGTGTAATTGGACGACAGGTGTACGGGCGCTAGGTGTACATACACGGTGCTCCAAAGCGAATCGGTTAATCTTTTTCGTCGTCCCGAAGGTCCCCGAAACTTTAGTCTTAATTCGTTGCGTCTATTTTTTGTTTTCGCGCGAACGAAAAAGCTCGTTGTTTCGCGGAAGCGAGCCAGGCGCGGGCGGAGTAAAATTTCACGAGCGCGCGTTCGCCGCGCTTGGCTCGCTCCGACCTCCGTTCTTGAATTTCTACACTGTCGTCCCCGCGGGTGCGGAAATCGGCGCGCGGCTTTTCGAAACGGTAACCGCACACGCGCGGATTCGTCGGGCGCGAGTACGGACAACAGAGTTCCCACACCTGACCAACGGACGGAATACTTTAACGAACCCCTTTTCACCTGACGAGATCCGGTCACCTGACTCATTTCCTGCCCGCTTAAAGCCAACCCCCCCCCCCTCGTGAGCATCCAGGATTCCCGATAGTATCGTGCTTTTACGCGCTCCCCGCCGCATCCGTTTCGTTCGATTAAATCTGTAGCCGCGAACGAAAACGGCTTTGGGAGAGAGAGAGAGAGAAAATGGAGCAGGTGAAACGATGCCTGGCTCTCGCTGTTGCTCGCGCCGTTCGTGTTTTCTGTGGACGTTTCCAACGCGCCGAGGGTTTGCCGGACTTCTATATTTGTTAACGAAACGGTCTACCTGCAGTGGCCAGGCGAGATAGAGGGCGAGAAAGGAAAACGATCGGGCAGCGCGCAAGGTGCAACGCGTGCTGCACGCCAGATGCTTTCCGGCTTACGTCGAAACGTTAAGCCCGTTTTGAATTTTGTGCCAGGGTGCAATTTGGGGCGTAACGATAGCAACGTCTACGGAGGGTGAACTCTTCCTGCCGTTCGTCGCTTGATTCCAGAAGCGGTCGGCGGCTTCTCTCGCCTCCCTGATTCTTCGAAATTTGCATAGATAAAGGCGGCGCTTTACAGGCTACAGGTGATCTTGGGAAACGATAAGAAGCATTAACGATGTTTTTCCGATTCAAGGGGGGCATGGAATAAAGGAGGGAATCGAGGTGGCGGTGAGTAGCAAGATTCAGCGAACAAAGAGTATTGCGATACCGCAATGGAGGATGAGGACTTTGGCTTCGCGCAGAGGGACGATGGTATCCTGAGGAATATTAGCAAATCGCGAGGCGATATCGGGAAAAACGACCAGGAGGGTATCAGCTTCTCGTCTCCCAGGGATGATCGCCTAGGGAAAAAGGTTTCGTTCGATCTTCGTTCAGTCGTTGCAAACAAAAAAAAAAAAATGCTGGGAACCAATAAAAAAGTGGTCGCGGTTCAGGGGAAAGGGATGACAGGAAATTTGTTTAATCTGTCAGGTGGAAGGGACGGTTGGTGGGCATAGGTCGGTGATGTCAGCGCCGTTATCCAGGGCGACCGAGGCCGGAAACGCCGTCCCTGAACGGACAGCGATCGCCTCCTCGTCCTCTCCGGCTTCCTCAGTCGTTTCCAACCCGCCGAACATACCGAACGTCGTCGAGTATCACCTGAAAGTGAAGCCGGGCCGGGCAGAGAGAACCAGCCGCGCCGATAACTGTACCGTGAGTACCGATAGCAGAATAAGCGTACTGTTCGTTCTGCTTCCCAGTGGAACTTTCGACGGGATAAAAGGAGCCGCGTTCCTTCATCTGCTTCGGAACGATCGTCGCGACTCTCCCAGGTCAGCTCTCGGGGTGTACGTTTCCACTGACGTTGAACATTTTTTATCGCAGAGAGAGCAAGAAGTAGGGAACATGAGGAGGGAGAAGGGTACAACAAATTCCGCTGACAAAAGGAAGGATCTCGTGTCGAAGCTGTCCCGTTTGTCCATCGACAATAATGTGTTCGAGGGCTCCACCGATCTTCCTCAGGTGTTTCAGGTATATATTTTTAATACCACGCGTCCGCCTCTACCTTGGATGACTAGAGAGAAAACACGTGATACGATCTGCCGAATCCTTATCGTTCCCTTTTAATGTCGGATCGTCTCTTCCCCCTTTACGTTGGCAAGACGCGCGCACGCGATTATTGCCCGAGCAGATCCATGCGTGGGAGATTAACGGGGCCCTTTTTCAGGTAAAATATCTAGGCTCGCACGATGCGAGGGGCCTCTGGGGCATCAAGCATACGAGAAGGCCCGTCGATAATATGGTGGCTGCCGCGAAGGCTTTACCGACCAACACCATACTCCCCTTAATCAAACTCGTCGTCTCGCAAGAGGGTGTAGCCCTGCTGCCTCTCGAGAAAAGAAAGCAGGAGGGCAACTTCAGCAGGATGCACCCTATCGGGGCGATCTCGTACGGGGTTCAGGACCTCGTCTACACCAGAGTGTTCTCCATGATCGTCGTACGCGAAACGGAGAACTTTAGGAGGGTCTCGCCGTTCGAGTGTCACGGGTTCGTTTGCGAGTCGAAGCATCACGCCAGACAGCTGACCTACGCCCTGGCCACGGCATTCGAGATTTACTCGAGGACCGTAAAGGCTCAGGATAAAATGGCAGAGTTGTCGGGCAAGGCGACGAGGAAGAGGTTCGCCATAGATCTCAGAAGCCCCGAGGAGATCGAGGCCGATCTGGCTGCGGATTCCGAGGCTTGAGATTCTTCTCTCTCGTCGAGACAGATGCTCGTTGTTCCAATGAGTCCGGTTAAGACCACCATCTGGTAGGGAATTAACGAGGAAAAGATTCGCAATTGCTGGTACGTAAAAGACCGGCCGCTCGGAGGAAAACACAGGGTATACGTGTATCGTCGAAAAATGTTAATGTATGTAGATTGTATTATAGCGGTAGACATAATAAGGTTGTTTAAGTGGAAACTTTATATTTTATCAAATAAAGGATGCAAGCACGCATCCGTATTCGGAACGTAAATGATCTTACGTTTCATTCGCGGAGGAGCTTGGATCGTTATTGAGATTGTTTATACGTTAAATATTATTTTTTTTGTATACTTGTTACTTTATCGTTGTTAAGTACAATTGAAGGCCAGTTGGTTGTTTAGACAAGACGTGTATCGCTTTAATTCTTCCGCTTTCGTCTAATATTTTCCCGGCACGAGAGGGTGCGCCGTGAAACCGTCTGTGAGCACGAAAGTTTACGAACGAAGGAACGGGCCACCGCCTGTCCACGATACAATGGCTAGTTATCCAAAGATACCGAATGTGTAGAAAAGGAACCGAGAATCGCTCCCGCGTTTTCGGTGATTCTTATCATTTCATAAAACTACGATATCATTCGATTATAAACGAAACGATTGGAATGTTTCCTAGCCGCTCCAAATGTTTGCGTGTGCTGTGTCTTATCTTCGTCTTACGAATACGTTTCTCACTGTACAGCAGCGTTCGTGGTTGTTTCTTTTGATTAATTAATTTATTAGCTGACTCTTTCTTCTGTTAAGTCGCCAAACCAATATCAATACATATCATTTTGTGTAAATAAAAGATCGACAAAAGCGTTGCTCGGCAACGACGCGGCAGAGCTATAACGATTTAGGTGTTAAGCATCCGTTTCTTCTCTTTATCCTGGGCTTTGGGACATTTGTGTAACACTTTTCTCCGCGCGCGAAACGATTGCTTGATTAGACATAACTGAATAACAGTATTATCGGCTTGTATCGATATTGTATGGAATAAATTGTCGCATAAACTACTACACACCTCTTTGTTGCAGCACTTCAGGCTACCGTCGACGCGTTACACGCGTATCTCGCAGAGTTCCTAGGAAACGCTTGCGATACAATTTTTTTTTTTATCGTACAGTTAAATATCAATAATTTAATATTAAACAAGCTTTGCCCGCGTCGTTTGTATTTGACGCGAGCGAGCATAGTCGATTGCGTTTTCTATGACAATTTAGTGATCGGGCCTCTCCTTCGCGCGGATCGCAAGAGGGTATCACAGATTTCGGGAATCGTCCCTGCTCAAGATTCTCGACGCCCTGGAGGATGGTTTGCTCGCGATCGGTTCGACGTCCTGTTCCTTGTCGCCGGACTCTTCCATGTCCTTTTCCTCCTCCTCGACCTCCTTGCCTATCGCCTCGTTCAGGTTGTAGAACTTCTCGGACTCCTCGCACGGAATCGAGTTCTCCGTTTTCGTGCAAACGAACGTTGCCTAACGGATCGAAGCGGGCGGATAGAGACGGAAGATTCGCGGTTAAAGGTAATCGCTTACTTGATTGAACACTGTTTCCGCGGGGCATATGAAGCTCCATCTGGTCGCGCCCCTGGCCTGTGGCATACAGACGTGGAAGATCTGGCAGTCGTTGTCCATGTCAGCGTAGTACCCGTAAATTCTGTCGTTGCAGGAAAAATTGTCCACGATGTCTTCTCGAATTAGGGTAGCGTTGTTCGGCAGCTCCAAACCGCCAGTCTTGTTCTGGAATCCGGCCAGGGTTTTGTAAATTTCATTTCCTCTAACAGTTTACGATACCTTCTCCCTGAAATAGACAGACCCTGAACTCCGGGATAGGCCTCCTAGACTTGGGCTGCTGAGGGAAGCCCCACACGGCGGCAGAGATAACGATAAGCGGCACGATCAGACAGGGTTGTCGAGTCATAACGGCTGATGAACGCTTCTCCGAATCCGGTCGGTGCTTTCGGGACAAAGTTCTATCGCGTTTTGCCTGCGAGGGTCCTAAGAAGACTGATGTTTCGACCCGTAGAAGGGTGTTATATAGCGACCTGCGCGTAAGGATCTTGAATATTGTATGAATGGCCGATTCTCGGTACGCAGGGATTAGTAATTTGATCACGTCTGGTCTGCCAATGACCATCCAGACGTCCACATCATCCTCGAAGGCCCGATGCAAATTTCCCTGCTGATGTGCCCGCCCGATACACGCTCCCCCGTGCAACCGTGCCGAATTCCATAGCCCGCCGCCTCTCGTAATAATTCATCGTTCCTTCGAAAATCTGTCTTGATGCCCATTCACCGATCGAAGTCGTTGAACCCCGACGTCATACACCCCTCTCTCGTGTCTCGAACAAAGGAGGCATTAATACGATCCGAATAGGGGTTCGGCAAAAATCGAGCGTCCTTCCATCCCGTCGAAGGATCGATCCCGCTGAATGCAATCGGGCGTAGCCGGTTCTCTATGAATATCCTGCGGGCGTGCGCATCGAAGGACAGACGCAAACGCGACGGAATGAAAATAGCCCGGGCTAAGTTGAGATCGAATTTGGTTAGCTGATTAAGAAAAGTTCGACGTAGCTCGGCCGCGACGAAAATTCAACAAATGAACGGCGGGACGGATGTCTCTCGGCGTCTCTTCTCACGAATCCCGATGATTTCGATGCCGCACGACCCGTTCCGTTGGCCGTGGTCCAATCCGGGCCTCTGAAAAGAGGTTCCAGCCGGCGAATATTCGAGGGCAAATCGAAGCGGGCCTCGTCTTTTCGCTAAGGCCGCTACACACGCCCGGCCGCCGATCTTCGGGATGTGAATACTTAACAGAGTCCATGGGAGCCCAACGGGTTACGAAACTCCGGCCGTTTCTGGTCATTGACCATGACAGCCTCGAGGCACGATCGTCCTGCCGTATTCCTTCCCCCTTGTACACGCTCAAAGAGCAATATCTCCCCGCGGAAATGTATACTTGGATTAGGATTCGATTTTTCTTACGATTAGTTCTCGTTCTATAGAGAAGAGGTTTGTGGTTCGGGTAAAGAGGATCGTAATTCGATTTGATAAGCCATGGATATTATCTTACTCACCGTCGATAAATCGATCACCTACGAACCACTCCTAAAGTTTAATATCCTGATCGAATTGCGAGCCGCTCATTCGTTGCTGTTGTCGATAGTATGAGAATTCAACAGCGGTGGATCTTTTTAACAAAATAATTTATTGATTGTACGTTCGTTACAGGTGTATTATAGTAATAAATAAAATCTGCGGCAGGTATGGGACGTGATAATACATATTAGAGCAGGTACCTACGCAAAGTAGACTTTGGTACGAGAGCGGAATTCTCAATCGTATGCTTTGCGAGTCGAAGATAAGGGGGTGGCGATGCGATGTACACTCTGACAAGGTACTTCTACCATAAATAAATAAATTAATATAAATATAACAATAGTATACACACCACGGCTCGTGTGTTAACTTGCGCTCAACACGACGGACGATTAACAATGATTTTTCTTTTTGAACAATTAGCCGGTAACCTGAGCACGGAGCGGAATAGCTGCGGCGAGATGTCCGGGTCCATCCCCGATCTCGCCGCTGCTGTCCCGTCGATAGAAACGGGAGGAGCCTTCGGCTGGATTCTCTCCGTCAGTGCTTCGGAGCATAGCCGTTGTAAGCGAGATCCTGCGGATTCTCGTTGGCCGATCTGCCCCAGTAGCCGTGCTCCTCGTCGTGATCGTAATGATGCTGGTGCTGAGCGTGCTCGTAGTAAATCACCTTGGACGGTTGCGTTTTCTTCAGGTCCAGCCAGAACTTGGCCGCGTTGATGATCAAGCTGAGGATCGCGATTCCGAACAATTTCACTTGGATGTGAGTGGAGATGAGCTGAAGCAGCAGGCCGAGCTTAGCTTTGAACAGCATGATCAGACCAAGAAGTTTCTGCAGGTGCTTCTTCTTCTTCTTGCCGAGTTTCTTCCCCCGTCCTTCCTCTGAAAACACAAGTTCCCTGTATACAGATCTTTCATCGAACGTTCAACGTTGCGATTAGAAGGGCAACGGCGGTGGTCTTCGATCATTGAAGCGCAGCAGGCCCTTAACGATCGGGCGACACCGTTACCTATCGGATCCAAAGACGATCCCTGAAACCCGTGGCACCGATTTTCTACCGTCGCCCCTCCCCGCCCGCGCGTACCTTGATGCGTGAATCGACACAGAAACTAGGGAAACAGTTGACTCGTTCTTTGCCGCGGGCTCACTCTCGTCGGTCGACTCGACGACCGCGATTCCAGAGTGGCAGAAATTGATGACCGTGGTCGAGTTCAATAGCAAAGGCGGTACGCGATGCAACGTTACTCGCCGATCGGCCGACCTCCACTTTCATTCATTTCTCGGATCCGTTTTTAATAACGCGCGATGAGCGAGGAGTTCAGCGACCCAGAAACATTCCACGTTTACGGACCGGGCAGTGTCGTTTTGTTCGCTTTCTCAAAAAGGAACGGGTCACAGTTTTTTTTTTTTGTCAGGGAAACACTTTGCGGAACGACGAGTTAATAAAACGGTGCGGCATTATCGTGCTCCAATCGTCGGCGGATTATCTTGATGTCCGTCGAATTGTTCAATTTTCTAGTCGCGACTTTCTGGGAAAGATAACAACGATAATGAGCGGGGTACCGTTAGAGTAGATTTGCCTGAATCGGATCATTAAATAGCTTACGAGACAAGAGGAGTCCCGGTGGCATATCGGAAGCGGAAGCTTATCGAATTAAATATTCGTGTAATGCGAAGACCGTAAAATTTCGCGAACACGCATAGTTGAACCCCGGCAAAAGTTATTCGACTTTCTTTTTTTTAACCGTGCTAAATGAAAAACCACGGAAAGTTCGTCGATGATGTTATCCAGGCAGATATCGACTTCGCGCGCTTTTCCTTTCCCTGTGCTGCACTCCGATTGTAAGTAGAGTGATCCGCGGAATTTCATTTCCGGAAGAGGCTAGATCTATCCCGAGTCAATTCGATTTCTCACCTTGCGCCGCGGTTTCTTCGGTCCCCTCGGTGCTCTCCGGATTCTGAACATCATCGACGACTTCGGCAACGAAGCTTCCCGCTTGCTCGATGACCGCGCTCATCGGGACCTCGCTCTTCTTCCCGGTCGTTTGCAGTTCGATCTGATCGATCTCCCTGGCCAGTCTCGCCGACAGACACGACACGGTGTTATCCTCGAACACGCAGTTGATCAAACTTCCCTCCTCCTCCCTCGTTTCGATCGGTTCACCCTGGGCGCAGAGGGCGAGCCCTAGGAACAGGACGGCTAACACTGATATCCTCATGATTAGTTGGTCCCCGATGGAGATTTGGCAAAGGCACTATCCACCGCGCGTCTATCACCCGCTTCCTGTCCTTCACCTTCCTTCGATTTTTCTTCAAGCTCGTGCTCGGCCTTCCGCGTTTTTATATCCTTGGACCGCGTGTCATGGGCACAGAGTGGTTGCGGAAGGCGCGTGGTCGAACATATACGCGACTCTAACCCCTTCCCACCTGGACTTTCGCCAATCAAGTTGGTCCTGTTTCAGGCGAGACCCGACGGACATCTCCCCACCGCGTTCGGTTTTCGTGGGTAACATCAATCGAAACCGAGCCGCGTCTGGGTCTCCTTGAGGAATTTTGGCCACTTCGTGGGTTCGAGGCGCTCCCGTGAATGGGCAAGAATGTTAGCGGCTGTACGCCTAGATAGAAAGATGGGCGGGTCTTCGAAATATCCATAGACCGCATTCTTTTTTTCTCGTTCGAGCATGAATTAATCGAGGTACACTTTCCTTCATCGACGATATCGGCATTGCCACTTCGGCGCTGACCTTTATCACGGCGCGACGACTCCTCGATTCTTCTATGCTGAATAGCGGGAACAATTTCTCGATCCACAGCACTTTAGCGATCGTTCCACGTTTCTGAAAATCGTGCTCGATTTAGTATTGCACGCGCGAAACTTGGCGCGTGTGTGAGTCACGTACGTGGACCGGCGACAGACATTCCGTCCGAACCTACGCTGGGATGCTAATACAACCTAATTCCGGCTATCTTTATCGTTATTTAAAGAACGAAGAGACGTGGAATCGTAGGTGAAATCGTTACTTTCGAAACTCCGTGGGATCGAGCCCGTCCCGTACATTTTATAGCGCCCCGATAACGCTAGAGTTTCGTCTCTTCATTTTTTCTTTCAACGAAACCCTCGATTGCTCGTTGTAACGTCGGTCGATCGCTGGCTAGAACGGTATATCCGCGTAATCGATGAAATTACGCCTCATCTTGCGCTTCGTTCAATCAGCGTAACAGAGTCCGTTCCGCGTTTCAAAAGCGCAGACCGTCGCGTATCATAGCGTAACAGCGTAACTGTCACAACAGAGAACGAACGATTAACCGGCTGAATCACCGTGAACTTGGTCTCTGCGCAAGAGGCTTCATGCTTCACGTGTAGCAACAGCACTTCAACTTCGCCCGATTCCTTATTCCCATTAATGAACGGCCCTTTCGTCGTTATACCGAAACGGAATGATAATGAATGAAAAACTCGTAGGGCCTGTTTTCGGTCGGCATTGCGAAATTCCGAAAAAAAAAAAGAAATAGCACAGAGAAAGCACACAGGTTTGGAATGCAATGCCTGAAATAGTCGAAACACGTTATTTGAATATTTTACCACGTTGATCATGCTCGGAATTATAAGAGATCAAAGTGTAGGGGTTGCGCGAAGGAGAACGAGCAACACACCCGGAAGTGCTCGATTTGTCAAAGAGTTTCACGCGGGGAGAAGCTGTGCGATCGGGACGGCGGAAAAGATTCGGGGTAGCAAATAAGAGTTGCACGATTTTTACTTTCGCGCGTTCCGCGTGTCTGGATAGCTGCGCGACACGACGGGCGACAGTCGTAAAATCTTTCTTACCGCTGATCGATGTAACAACGTCTCTTTACCGCTAAAACGCGAAGTCGTAAATGTTCTCTCGTCAAAGTGTCCTTAGAGAACCGTCAACCTATGGAAAGACGACGCAACCGCGATGATAAAGGAACGCGGGTTCGTCTTGCGAATTTCTTTCTGTACCTGCGTATGTCGAATAGCGCATCTCCTAGAAAGAAAAGCTGAACGCTTTCACGTCGGACGGCGACGATCTAATCGTGTGGAGGCGTAGAGGGATTAGTCCAGTCTCGGTTCCGATTCGCCACGTATGTGTCGTGCATCGTGCATTTTGTAGTTTAGACAACGGTATATAGTTGTACGATTCGTATGGCGAACTGTCGATACAGTTGATGACAATGGCATACTAACGATACGATCGTACAAACGGAAGGTGGGTTTCTAGCACGTACACGCACCGCGAATATCGAGGCCTTGGAAAATAAATTTGACATCGACAGGACTTTCGTTACGTGCCCTCGACGTTGATCTATTCGACGGGCGACACGCAACGTTACGTTTACCCCTTTCCTGAAGAGCGGATCGTTTCTCTAGCGCATTATTAGACCGAACGAAATTTCTGATCTGTATGCTCGCTGTTCGCAGCGGTGCGATTTCGAAAGTGACTCTGTCGCGCAGTTCTGTCGCGCTAAGCACTCGTCGCCGTTGAAATCGATTGTTATTATCTCAATTTCGATTTCGACATTGGATTTAACGGCAGAGAAAAGGGAAAACCAGTACGCGGACGGAACTGATCGCTTCAGAATCTGGACCGAAATGCCGTTACGTTGGAGCCACGAAGTGGGTCAGTCGGAATATCCGCCGTTGGTCACTGCATCGGACGATCGTCGCGAACGACCGTCTAACTTCAATTCGATGGCTGCTTAAACGCTGATACATTTACGTGTAGACTCGCAATCGTCCTGATTAGTCGTATATTTCCATGGAAACGTTACAAGCTCGTATTAAGAAGAAACAAAGAACCGTACTCGCGGTGTTCCGCTTTACGATCGTCGCATGTATCACAGGTGCGCATTAATTTCCGTCGGAATGAATTATTACGAACACGACGATTGCACGCCGATCGAAAGTATATTATTTCGCAGCTTATCGTTTCCGTCGTCTACCCCACCAGCCTTCGTCGTCGTCCTCCGGTTGATGGTGACTGTCGTAGTAGTGCTCGTGGTATTCAGGTTTATGGACCAATACCACTTCCGACTTTTGGCTACTCCTCAGAGCGTTGTAGAGCATTATAGCGAGCGCAAGTTTTCCCACGAATATGCTTCGAAGCAAGCTCATCTTTATGGAGGCGAGGGCGACCGGTAACGATAGCAACTGAAAAGGGACGAAGGTGTTACGATGATCGTATATGCCGGGCACTCTCGTAAGCGCAATATGCGATCGATTTGTAAACCTGCATCATTAGGGGTGCCATCATCATCGCGGTCCCGATTCTCTTCAGAATATCCTTCTTCAATTTTAATCTACCGCTGCTGCTTCGTCGCGCCAGTTCGTTTCCTTGAAAAGAAAAAGAGTTGCGATACTCGCGGGTACACGCCACCGATGTTGAGACACATTCACTCACCTTTGAGCAGGGACGACATCCTCAGTGTAACTCTCGCCTCGTCATCTTCTATGTACAGCGTGACACCTTTGGAGATGTTAAATCGTAATGGTTCGTTCGAGTCTGTCGCACCGTGTTCAGCGCGAACTAAATCGCCGAGCACAATGGTGACGCACAAGCACAGAAATATTGCTGGCAATCCATTCATGGTTACTAACTGACTAATTATATATGCAAGCTGGTTACTCTTCCTTCGTCCATAGTTATCGCGACCGAATATTCTTTCCTTCGGGATCAGCTGTCAGATTAATCCCAACGTCTCGAAAGATTTACAACGCCCATGATAATGGAATTTTCGTACGCTCGGATGGAAAGCGATCGTTTCCCTTATCAGAATTTCATAAGCAGCGCGGAAAGCGCGTACTGCTTGCACCCGATCAGCGAAGAGACTGCCGGCCGATCTAGTAAGCGGTAGAATAGACATTTCCTTTTTTCGCTCGTCTGCTCACCCCACTAGAACCAGGAAACTGGGTCTCCGCGATCTGCTGCTGCAAATTATATCATAGAAGGTGTAATACTTAGGCGGTCAGTCGTTGATCCTGGAACCGGGGGCTCTTGTTTCTTGAACGCCGTCAACTTTTTCCGCCAGAGAATTCGCGTTAGAGCATAGGACGGGCACAAAGTGATGGTTATCTTCATAAATAATTTAATAAATACATCGTACGGCGATACATATTATATTCCGCGAATTGCACAGAAGCACGGGCGCGGCTTCCCTTAAAACTATATTTAATCATTACTGCTAACATGAGGTAACGTGACGTTGATTCCTTAAACGTATGAGATTGTAATTTTGGCTTCACATTTTGGTCGATTACAGCGGGCTACGGTAGGACGTGCGACAGACCAGTCTTATCTCTGAATACTTGAATAAACAGCTAGAGTCACTTTGGTATACAGAAGAAAGATCTCTTCGGTTCGTTGCATGGAGACCGCAAATTCAATTGCACCATCTTCCTCGCGCTGGGCGAAGCGTAGATACGGAAAGACGGAACGGTGAACGATCTCGGGTGATGCGGGACAGTCTAGTTACGATTGTGGTCGCCGGAGAAAGAAGAAAAAAAAAACGGTTTCTAAAAGTCGGACTCGCTGGAGAGATTCCAGATCATCCCCTGTAATAATAGTGATCCGCTCCGTCCTCCGGACCGCTGTGCGACATCCAGCCACTGTACGCCTGACCGTGGCCGCTCGGCGGGCCGTTGTGGACGTGCACGTGGATCGGTTGAGCGGACGGTGCGTGATGCTGCCAACCGGAGGAGAACTTGGCTATTATCGTGCTCACTTTGAGCATCAACAGCATGGCACCTGTAACGCGTACATTTATATAGAACTCGACGACAGGGGGACAAGGGATAATTTCATATGAACCAGATATAAAACAATAGCGTCGCGCCATTCTGATGGTAAGGCGTATTTATCGATAAATAGGGTCATCGATGTCGCTTAATTTCGCATGCACGAGTCGCGCGCTGTCAAAGCCGAACCGTTATTTGCCCGTAGAAGCAATGCTGAACAATTCTCGCTTACCTATCAGCAGCCCCTTCACCGAAATCACTGTTAGCACAGCTAACATGGTCATCATTACTCCCATTTTATACATCATCGGCATCAGCATGAACTGGATCCGCTTCTGGCCAAATGTCCGCGCCTGTCTACTTGTCGCTTCTGAACATTTCAATCGTCCCCGGTGTTTTATCACGGGCGATCGTTCGGTTTCGAGATGAACGCTGCTTAAAGACTTACCCGGATCGTTGCCTCCGCCGCCGAGCAGATCGTCCGAGAATTCTCTGAGCCGCGGGACATCGGGATCCGCGGTCCCGGCCTTGAGAACCGGCAACAGTCTGGTGCCTTCGGCGCGTCCAGTTTCGCGGCCGTTCTTCCCGCCGCTGACGCCGACGCTCGACGAGATCGCGCTTTTCGAAAAAGTGGCCGCGAGTAGCACGCACGCCAGCGTCCAACCAATCGGCCGCATTATCGAACCGGTCGCGATCACGTGATCCTCTTCATCGACAACGGGAATACACCGGGTGGGTTGATGATTTTTCTAGATTCGACGGTCGCTCGGTCTCCCCGATCGTGTGAAAAGAGCACCAGGAGGGACCGCGAATTGCAACGGTGTTAATCGAACCCGCACGGATCGGCGTATGATTCGGACGAACGAGCCAGTCGCCGTTCGTACTAAAAAGAGGATCGGCCGCGGTGTGCGCGGTAGATCTGCGCAACTACTTCGAATTCCCTCGTGGCCGGGAATTTCGTCGTGCCGCGACGACGCGCTCGAAACACTTTTGGAGAACGCGCCGCGCGCTACGGACCGCGCGCACGATCGTCGCCCCCGTTGGATTCGGTGGCGTGCGCGCCTTTCTTATGCCGTTCAGTCACGAGCCCGCCGGGACGTGCTGCTTGAAACCGTCCGCGGGGCTTTTGGAAAACGTAAATAATTGCTTGAACGGTATACGTGACGCGGCTGTATACGCGTTAGAGCTCTCTTTTTATTCTTCATACGTCGAAAATGTATACCGTGTCCCACTTTACCCATCGCTGTCACGCTCGCTGTCCCGTAATCGTCCACGTACATTCCCCGCCACGAAGTGGCTCTGTGGTTAGCCGTTGAGACGCACGGTCGGACGATCGTCGGATTAGCGACGACGATACGTTCGTCTATTGTCGCCAGTATAGCAGGATAGACCACTTGGTCCCGGCCTGTCGCTAGTGAAGTCGGCTTATCCGTTTGCGAGTACGCCTCAGGAGTAGGCTCGCCGCCGCTCCGCGGCTAAAAGGAAGAAAGGTTAGTACAGGTTTGCCGCAACAGCTTTGCGCGGTGCGTTCAGCGCGAAGGGAAAGAGGGAAGAGGAACCGAGGAGGGAAACGAAGGAGGCTGCGTCGGGAAATGATGCCCGCCGCAAAAATTCTCGATCCTCTCCCGTAACCTGTTGCCGCGTACTCCTCTTTCTCCCTGGCCACCCCTTCCGCTCTCGATTCGCTCAAGGACTAAAAATCCAACCCCTCGTAGCAGAGAACGAGAAAAGGTCTTATTAAAGATAAACTCGAAACCTGCCTTGGAACCGCATTCTAGGCGTATCCTACAACCTTCGCGGAGACTTCTTTCCCCCGTTGTCGCGTTGCTCCTCTCCGTTTCGACACGAGCTGCGTCCTCCATCGCCAGCCAGGCTTCAGGAGCTGTGCTGAAATGTAGGAATGATTGGTAAAACGAGAATCGCGTTTCGAGGTAAAGGAAACCGCGTGTACAGCGATGATAGCGAGAATTTTGATTCTCCGTAGAGATAACCGCGACTGAGATTCAGGTACCGTTGTTGGACGCTCCGGAACACGAACGACCACCTTTTACGTGTCTAACGCGAAACAGTCGACGCGGGTCTAGCCGAATCTGTGTTATAAAGCGCGTTCAATGATTAATTAACTGAATATCGACTAAATGTGCAGTAGGGTCGATTGGATTAGCAAAGGATAAAGTGATTCTCAAATATCTATCTCCTTGAAATTTGTCGAGCTTCGAACGATGGCGATGCACGGTAGGAACTCGTTAAATGAGATGATTCTGCGAATCTTTGTTCCCAGCGGAACGATCGCAAGAAGCAGCAAGGTAAACGCATCTATGCCCGTTATACCGCGAACTCGATTCCTCTCGCAACCCCAGGGAAGCTCGTGGAGGGGCAACGTAAAAATGGAAATTCCCGGCTGTTACCTATCCACACAGCCTCGCGAATCCCCGCGTCTCGTTGGCCGAACCCGTACCTACACTCTCGCGAGCATCCTCGTCCGGTGCACTCCGGACGACGGTACACGTATACACCATGCTTCTGCCATGGCCGGCCATGGACCGGCTCGGACGCGGCCGAGACATTCGCCTCTCGACCGCGACCATGAGAGCACTCGACCCGCGACGCCCGCAGCTACCAAGCACTGCTTACCTCTTCCCTCGTTCTTCCCTCTGCCTGCTGCTCCTGCTGTTCCTTCTTCACGATGCACGAGCGCGTAGTGTGCCCCGCGACGAGGAGGGCCCCGTCCAGCCTGCGTCGAAACTTTCCTCGGTCCACAACACGGGCGGCATCGGTGAAGTAATTTCGGGAAAGGCCGTGCCGGACGGGGTGGAAGGAAAGTTGGAAGATTCGGACGGAAATCAGTCGGAAGATCCGGCAGTTGAAAGAAGCAGACACGATCGAGAAGACGTTCCAGCGTCCAATCAGGGGTCCAGTATTGCGGCAGAAGATCCGCAGAAAATTGATACGAAAACGGACGACGGGGTGTTGGAACGGGAGGACGAAGAGGCCAGCGTGGCTAAGAAACGAAGGAGAAACGATGTGGCTCTCGTCGGCAAGTCCGACGTGGAAAACGAAGGGATCAGAAGGTTCGACGCGAGAGTAGACGCGGAGGGTGTTGCTGCCGGAGCGATCGAGGTACAGTCGGAGAGGCAAAAGTATAAAGAATCCCCAACATCGGTGGAACCAGACGAGGAAGCGATTGAACCGAAAGTGGAGATACCGAATTATTTTCGAAAGTCGGGAAAGATCGAGGAAGACGACAGCAACAGCGAAGAGGAGATCGAGTCGAACGGAAATTCCGAGTCAGCGGAGAGCGAGAAGCATCATGAGAACAGGGACCATAGATCTTTGGCCGAGGTACAAGACAAAGTTAAGCACAAAAGTTCCACCGTATACTTGAGCGCGGAGGAGAAGAAGATATCCGATGGCGAGCAGCAGTCGATCGTAGACGGGCAAATCAAAAAATTGATTTCCATTCGCGACGATGCCTTGGACGCTCAGAAGTCGGACAAGAGGGAAGCCGTGGTGGACGAGATCGCTCTCACGCACGAGCTGGTCCAGGAGCAACGGAAAAGCAAGGTAACAGATACTGAACTAACGAGCTCCGAGCGATCCGCGGGGGTTGGTGGTGGTTTTCTTAAAGCATGGAAAGATCAGGCTATTCTGCTTCAAGAGCAGATTAAGAATCGAACGTTCTTGTCGCGCTTGAAGGAGCAAACGCCGGAAGTGCTCTCGGACGTTCCGACGTTCACGGAGAACCAGTTGCTGGACACATTGGAGAGGATCGTTCGATCGAAGAAGCTGCAGCCATTGAACGATTCTTACGCGAGCGACGCGAAGGGGCTCGGCTTAACCGAGAACCAGCTGCGTATAATAAAATGTGCCGAGCAATTGGTAGCCGTCGGAGAACGGCAATCGTTCGTGAACAATTTGTCGGAGTGCATTCGGGGGCTCAGTATCCTGAATTGCATGCGGATCTTCGTCTGGCCGATCGTAGTCGACAATCTTCCGGAGCCTATCGGTCAAGGCTTGGGCAACCTTCCGATCGAGATAAACGTGTTCGACTTGTTCCAGGGTGTCAGGCAAAAGTCGGCCAGAGCTCGCGTCCCGCACGGAATCAAACTTCTCGCCCCGGATTCGGTCGTGTACAATATTCTGCAGGACGCGTTGGAATCCTATCCCAGCGACGAAACCTTGATCTCGTACATCGATCCGAAGAACGACACGCTGCGGAAACTCTTGTCCGCCGATCAAGTGAGCATCCTTCAAATGGCTGAGAAATTTCTACCGCTCTCCCTGCGCCAGGACTACTCCGACAAGATGTTCTCCTGCGTCAGACGATTCGAGTACTACAGCTGCGTGAAGTACTTTGCCTGGCCCCTGATCAAACAGTACTCGCCAGCGTTGCCCGCATTCCCGGACTATCAGACTTGGTATCCGATCATCGACCTGTCCCCGCAGTACCCCATTTTTCCGTTTCCCAGCTTCTCGGAAGACGTTGGCGAGCTGCCGGAAGTCGTGGACGCAGACGCCACTAGGGCTAAGAAGCCCAGACCGGAGGCGGTCATCGTTCAGGTTCTGGGGAACACTTTGAAGGAACAGCCACGCATATCTACGTCGCCTTCTTTCCTCGACAGCTCCTCGGACACTTACGTCACTCTGCTGCCCGAGGATCAGCTGTTAACCATCGGCATGGCCGAGCAATTGATCCCCGCGTCACATCGATTGGAATTCGTGGAGAAAACTGTCAGCTGCATGAAGGAGTACAATTACTTGACCTGCTTCAAATATTCCACTTGGCCCACGATCAAACACTACGTACCCACCCTACCAGATATTTCCGTTCTGCTGCCGGATTATCTACCTCCGCGGCTCTCCGATCTCAACGCCTACATCTCAGAACTTCCGACCTATTCGACCTATTACTGGCCCGTCTACGGTGCCGATGTTCCGGAGGCAATCTCACCGGAATATATTCATCAGAGTCCGGCGAACGCGATAGAGTCCAGCGACGAATTGGAGGCGGACGTGTTAGAAGCTTTACGGAGGATTCCCGACTCGACCGTCGAAGCACGGTCGCGCGTTCGGACGGCGAGCGCGCCTAATTCTGCGACGCTCACCAGCAGACAGATTGAAATACTGCGGCTGACCGAGAGTCTCGTGCCGGATTCTTCCCGATCGGTCTTCGACGCGGAAATCGTGGCTTACCTCGAACGGAATAACAACTTCATCGATTGCGCGAGGTACGTGATTTGGCCGACGGTGGCCAAATACGTACCGTCCCTTCCGGAATTTCCTCGACACGGGACATCGAAAAGTTCGCCCGAGCTGGGAGGAGGGGTGCGGAGTTCGCTGAGAGCGAAGGAGGACAAGACCGATTCCGTGGAAACGATACAGGAACGGATCAGCTCAGTGGTCGACGAAGAAAGAGTAACCGGAGATCATCCGGAGGACAAGGAACCGGGGAACCGAGTGTCCAGTGTACCATTGATCAGCGTATCGGGTATCAGATTCGTCCCGATATTCACGGACTATCCAGAGTCGGTGATCCTCAACATACTTCGATCGCTGCAGCCGCATACGTCGAAGGGAAACGCGGCGGGGGCAGCGTCGTTCGCGACGAGGAATCAGCAGTTCCTCGATCTACTTAACGAGCAACAGATTAACATCGTGAACATCGTGGACGGCTTGCTTCCCGAGAGCAACCGGCCCGAGTTCGCGACTAACATGATACAATGCCTGCGGGAGAAGAGTTTCCTGATCTGCACGAGGGATATCGCTTGGCCGCTGTTGTCGCAATACTTCCCCTGGCTGCCCAACTTACCGAATTTCGATTTCATAACCAGTAGCACCAGCAGCGCATCGTCGTCCACGACTACTAATCAAACCATCACCGAAGTCAGCACCAGCTCGGACAGTTCTCCGCTCTCGGAGACGAACGTGAAGACCGGGCTACACGGGGACACAACCGTGACGATAACCGACACCAGGTTCTTCCCGATCCTCAACGAACTGCCCGAGACGATCGTCTTGAACATCTTGAAAGCCGTGGAGCTCTCCGTCCCGAACTTGCCGGAATCATCCGTTCCGACGAGAGCTCAAGATCTCTCTGGGCAACTGACGGAGCAGCAGATGAACATTCTGCGTATCGCGGAGAATCTTTTACCGGTGCCAAGTCGATCGAGATTCATCGACGGAATCGGTGCTTGCGTCAAAGAGACGAGCTTCTTGGAATGCAGCCGCGACATAGTTTGGCCCACGATCGCTCAGTCGTATCCGTGGCTGCCCAGCTTCCCAAACTTTGGTAGCCTTGGCGATTTACCTCCGGTCCCGAATTCCGGTTCCATCAGGGTACAAGTATTTCTGGCTGAAAAGCCTGGCTTGCCCGACATCGGCGGCGAAACATCCCCGAACGGCTCGAACAAGAACGTAGAAGCGCCCGTGCTGATGGAAATCGAGAAGAGAATAGAGAATGCCTTGCTGAAGGTCTTGAGCGAGACTCCAGCAATCGAGCGATCCTACTTGAACACGAACGATCCGGCTGTTTCTCTGTTGACCGAGCAGCAAATAGGTATCGTTAGGCTGATCGAACGAGGATTACCGGAGGAGGCTCGCCCGCCGTACATCGCGAAGATGCTGGAATGTGCGAGTCGCTACAGCTTCGTAGCCTGCACGAACAGCATCGGCTGGCCGACGCTGAAGGAACACGCTCCGCTGCTGCCAGACTTTTCCAGCGTAACCAATTTATTGCCCCAGCTACCCGGCAGCATCCAAATCCCAGGCGCCGGGCAAATCCCTGCGATACCGGATCTTGGATCGATCACGAACAATATTCCAGGCCTTTCGCAGCTTCCCGAAATCTCTCAACTGCCGTCCGGACTTCCTCAGTTACCCCAGGGGGGCAGCGGCGGACTCGCGGGAGAAACAGATCAATCGTCGAGCGGAACACCGTCGTTGACGCCGTCAGTAGGTGAATCTATCGTTGATTGGTAAATCCCGGAGTCAGCGGAGTCGCAGCCTAATTGTTTATCTATTGTAGACAGCGAAGGAATCGTCCCGGGATACGCTGGCCAGCCGCCAGGGGTATTGGTAAATCTGCAAGACGAGCAAGTTCATTTGCCGAACGACGGTCAACGAGGAGCACGGACAGCGGAATCGAAACCGGCGGAAGTTAAAACGCGCGAGCGTAGGAGTACCATGGACGTTTTCAACACCTATTACGACACTGAACAGGCAGCTGATAGTCTCGCGTCCGCGCCCCAAACGTTTCCAAATATCACGGAATCGGAGTATCTTCAGTTGCTGATTACCATTAGGAAACATGCGAAACATTCCGCCGCGGCTTCATTCGAATCGAAGCAGTACTTTGCCGACACTTTGAACTCCACGATACGAAACTCGCTCACCGCTGATCAGTACGAAATATTGAAGATCGTCGACGACGTGGACGACCAGCCATCGAGCAGAGGCATCGCCTCGCAAATTGTACAGTGCGTCACCGGTCTTAGCTTTATCCGGTGCTTGGGCATCTTCGTTTGGCCTCTCATTACCAGCAATCTATCCTCCATAATCGGTTTGCCGTCTCTCCCGAGCTTCGGTATCTTCGGGCGTTCGTTGGACACCGAGAGTCAGGTGCAGGAATTTTTCGGCATGTCCACCGGCGACGTTGAGAAGCAGCTACTGGAAAGGAAAGAATCGATCGAGGGCCTTCTGCTGGAATGGTATAGGAAGCTTGTCGAGGACGAGTTCCAGATGGACGTGGGATTCGTGAAAATCAAAGGCTACGGGAAGAACGAGGTGGGGATTAGTTTCTCCGGTTTCAGAGAAGGTAGGGGTGCGAAGCTTAAAGATAATAAAAATCTTCCTAGCATATTGACGATCATAAGCGACATCATGGAGGAGGTTCTCGATCAACGTCCGGAAGGAGAGAAGACTAAGAGGGAGAAGGTGAAGAAGGAAAGGAGCATAGACGATTCCAGGGAAAGCGATATTCAATTTCTAAAGGACAGCGACGAATACGTTGACATCAAACGATCGCTGAACGATCACGAGATAATTACGATGTTCCTCGACAAGATAAACGCGAACGATTCCGAGTTGGACGGCGAGGATGGAAAGCATTTCAGTTCGGAGGACGCGTACAACGCGTTCAGGGTTCTCTTCGAGCCGGATCTGCACGACAAGATTGTCGAGAAAGTGGAGACGCTCGATCATCAGCTCAGATCTTTAGAAGGGGATTCGAGCGATCCGAGGAAAGAGGTGGACGTGGTGTCTTTGGAATCGCAGGGCGATCCTGCTACGCTCGAAGCTCTGCCGATAAAAGGTCGAGTGGCCTACGATTTTCAGAGGGAGACTGCCGCGGATCAGGAGGAGAGGCAAAGGCGAAAGCGAGCCAAGAATTTTCTCGAATCCCTGTTAGAGAAGCATTCGAACAAGTATCGAAAGGATTCCGGTGTGCAGCGTTACGAGACGGCTGAGGACAATCAGATCGTCGTAGATCGGCGTGAGAAGGGCACGAGATCGAGCCTGGTCGTGCGACTGCCGAAACTGCACGACGAAGTCGTGCCGAGGAAGGTGACGAATTCTATGGCCCATTTGGGCAGAGCTGTTCGTTCGAAGATCTCGCAAATGATGCCTGGATTCGGATTGGTGTTGTCCTTCTTGCTGCAAATGGGTCTTGCTCACGCGCGCGCGGCCGCATCGATAGCTGGCTTGATCAGCAACATGGCACTCGGTTCCGCGATGATCGGGATGCTGCGTGACTCTATGTTCGGATCGAGTAATCATCCGCAGATTAAGTATGTCTACGACAACGCTAAAACGGAGCCGGGTATCTCCTGGCCGACTCGCTACTAATCTGCATCTCGTTGTTGCGGATAGTATAGATCGATTGAATTTTACATAAGATTCGTTAGGCTACATTTCCTTTTTACACGCGTAGCGATAAGGGAAAACGATAATCAAAATGGATCGCTCATTTTTTGGTAACGCAGAAGCGTTCGCTTTGGGGCGCGCAGTGTCGTTCGCATATAAAGCGGTTTCATTAGTACTAAGGGGGTTCTAAGGTTCTTAATTATACTGAAAATATTACTTGAAGACTGTATAACCACGAGCGTTGTATTGGGATAGCTTTAATATTTTCCCGTATGCGGCTGACGATGATGATCGTCGCTGCCCTATCCTCAGGCTTCTTGGAAATTAATGCATAACTGCATTGATCTTTCTTTTCTTTTTTAACAGCACGGACTGCAGAGACTCGATCTTACTGTTGATGACTGTTCGTTTCGACGGGTTGAAGATAAAACTCACGTTAGTTCTCGTTTCTTCATTGGGGGGTTTCATGGTGACGGGTAACAATTCCCTCTTCGCGCTACTCTCCCATCGGTGTGCTCGACAATTGAACAGCGCATGGGATATTGTAAAAGCCTTAGTTAATAAGACCGTTATCGATACTCGTTGGTTCAACGTTTGCGGAATGCGAAAAATAAATGACTGAGAAAAACACGTCTGAAGTAATTGCACGTCTCCCGAGGTAGAATGCGAAATAGGTCGTCCTGCAGTTAGAAATGAAGAGGGTTGTTTGGCGGACGCAAGAGTATACTTAGTTCGCGATAAAAGTAATGCGGCGCGGTTTTGTTTCTTTATTTCTCTATAACCGGTCCTTGCACTGAACGAGACGCTGGCGAGATCACGCGATCGAGCTCCTCGAGCTCTTTCAACACCAAGGTGGGAATTATTGTAAAACGCACAACATTTATGTTACGATATTTATTTTAAAAAAGTAACGAAAGTCTACGACACAGGCAGATTTTATACACACCACTTCATAGTTCAGTCAAGATAAATTTAAAGCATCCAGATAGATCACGATAATAACAGAGGCAGTACCGTAGGTATACCTTCTTCTTCTTCTTCCTCTCTCGCTTCTCCCGCCCTTACGAAGTTTTCCTCTCCTACTTCCACGGAAAGTGGTAGATGGTTAACGTTGAGCCTAACGAAATTCATCGGATAGACATTAGTTTCCACTGGAAACACCTGTTACCGATGAATCGTGCAAATGATTTCGAGCACCATTCGTTTGCACGTTCGCAATCCACTTGTTCCTCGTCATTGCAGATTCGTTCCGTTTGATCGAACAGAGTCTTGCTCGGACAGATTACAGGAAAGCCTTTCCCCGATTCGTCACAGGCGTGGAAGATACGGCAATCGTAATCCAAGTCTGCGTACAATCCAACGGGTCTCCCTTCGCACGAAAAGCGAAACGTTAGATTACCGAAAATATCGAAGTCGCCTGGTCCCTCGGTTAAATCCTCGTACGTCTCTAGCAAATGTTCATCCTGTTCGGAGAAGATACTTTTTAATTGTTTATTCGCGGGCCGAATCGGTCAGACAATCGAGTGATCTTACGGTGTACTCCGTGGTTGGCAAAGCGACGACTGTCACTAACATTCCTGCAAAAGGAATCTTAAGGATTGCTTGCTAGAAAAGAAAAAATTGGACAGAAACTACTTACGGAACAGTAGAAGTTGCGTGAACAGGTGTATCATTGAACGAATCATGGTTTTATCAATTAACGAGGAATTACTGCAAAGCGTGGCTTCCTGCACCGATTCGATACTCAGCTGATGCAGTAGCTGTCTTCGCTGGCACTGCCGATTCTCGAGTCGCGCTGTTCGGGGCAACTTATCGACCTTAATGAACGTGTAATTTTCTGAAAAGCGTGACGATGCAAGCTGTCACTAATTCGAATATCCGGTCACCGTTTAGTGGATCTTTGCTAACGTCTCCAGCTGCTTCAATTAAAGAACAACCCTCCGTTTCTCGCTGATAAAATACGTTCAAGCGATTAGAATGATCGATCACGAAAGATTATTGCTGACTTTCCATGAAGATCGATCCAATCACCGTCTTGCTAATTCGGTGCAATTTAATGAAACAAGGTAAAGTCCGTTTAATATGTTTGCGCGATTGTTTTTAAATGCCAGCAGATGTCACCGGGCATACGAGTAAACCAAGAAACCTGGTTCTAAATGACTTTCACCTGCGTACACCGACCGGTGGTCCCTTCTTTCGTCTACCGGCGGCACGCGTTGCCAAGAATACTTGCCGACATCGTAGACCGTAACGAATAATTCCTAGATAACAGAGCGATTTTTCTAAATCGTTGCATACGATTAGGGCGGTGGAAAATTGCGACGAATCGGAGCCCGAGTTGTTCTCTCTCGAAAGGTACCAAGACGTGAAGGTTCGATACGCTCCTGAAGCCCAATCGCCCAATGAAGCGCAACTCTTAACAGGCCCCGACTCGAGGAAACGTCCGAGTCCAGAGAGAGCCGAGTCCGTTCTCGAAAGGACAGCGGGTATCAACGTTCCAATGTGGGAGACCTCGGTTCTCGAGCCGCCTTTCTCTTCGACTCCGAGCCGCGGCTCGGTTTTCACGGCAGTCTCGCTCAGGAACCGCTGACAGAATGTCCCGAAGTCGGAGACACGGTGAAGCGCTATCGTGAATCCCCTTTTCCATCACCTCCGCCCTTCTCCCTTTAATTTTACGCGCGTCGATTGGAAACACGCAGTAGATCGATCGACGAACATGTGACTGGGAGACGAACGTCCTAAAAGCAGCGACTGTCATCGTGCTTTCGGAACCTCTTTGGACGATGTTCAATAAGGTATTTCATATTCTCTAAAAATACCATCTCGCGGATTTGCAATTGCTCCTTGATCGACACTCTCGTGACTCGATGCGAGTTATTGGCGGTAACGCGGTTCCACGTGCGTGCTGTGCGTCATCTGTCAGCTTCGACCAGCGGTGACTTTAACGCGTGGAGATAGGATCAGGGGCTCCTGCGTGATTCTGTTCACGAAAACGTAGCGAATAGGTGGTCACTGATGTCATGCAGCAGGAGTTCATCGAGTGTAAATATTGTTCGTATTTTTCCAAATCCTTGCGAGACACGAAAGCCATGAAAGCAAGGTCGGGTTCCGCGATGCACAAATATCCTCGATCCTTCTCCCGAGAAACGTTTCAGTGGCAACCGTATGGATCGTCCGAAAACTAATCCAAATGCTCGAGCTTTCTCCTGCACCGTTGTCATAATAAATTTAATTGGCGGCGGAAAGTGGAGCGCGGTTTACCGTATTTTTCTCGCGCATCAATTATTCCTTTTCGAGATCGGGGAACGGGAACAGTTTCATTCTCACGAGCATAGATCTCTTAATTATTCAGAGAGCTGCGTCTTCTCACCTCGTCGGGCTAACGCAACATCTCGATTCCCGGATTTCGTGCCGATAGATCAGCAAGAAATATCAGGTGGTCAAACGCGGGATTACGTCAGCAGAACCGGTGCAGGCAATTTTTTTTTCATACAAGCAACTGGAAATTCAGGTGATTCGGTTCATTGCTCATAGCTGCACCGCTAAGGTCGACGGAAAATAAGTGAAAGGAGTAAGCGTGTTTCCGTCTTGCGTAATTCCGTTCGATCTCTTTGGCCAAGACTTTCGTGCATCCTAGAGCACTACGCGATCACGCGTCCTGCTTCGATCGCGTAAATTCATTCAAAAGATTCCTGTGGCACTCGCGGCGAATGCTCGCTGGAGGATGAAGCTGATATTTATGTTCAGCTGTCACGGATGGCTCGTGTTATGTTCCAAAACGTTGCATAAACGGCCAGCGAAACTAGATCGCCGAGCGTTTCTTTTTACCTTCTCGCTCGCTGAATTACTAGATTACTGGAACCGTAATAAAGCACGGTGGTTCGTTTCTCAGGTCAGTGGAGCTCGCTGCTTTTCTACTTCTGTCTACTAAATTTGTATTCTTCATTTCTTTACGCTCCTTTACCTTAGCGCAGCTCATTGGCCTCCTTAAACGTCCCCGGTTAAGGCCACACTCTTTAACGCATCGATGAAAATAAAAATACTCGTTCCAGAGTCATCCATGGCCCACGCTTTCCTCTCCACGACTCTTCGTTACGGTAAAACGCTTGCCTACGATCTAACGGTTAATCCAAAGAACAAAAAATCCAATTCCCGAAACGCTGAACCCTCTTGCTTCTCTCCCGATGCTGGCCAATTCAGAGGAAGGAACTTCGTTTCGCTCTTTGCCAGAGGCCTGCCGGTCGATGCAGAAACGATCATCTTATCGGTTCGATTTGTCTTCAATCGCGGCTACCTCGCGGTCGGAATTGTCACCTGGAAACGACAGATGCATAGATAACAGTGCTGGCATGCAATTCCGCGTAAGCATGGCAGGGCAAGGAAGTAGCGGCAACGAGGCCATTCGTCTTCTTTACGTCTCCTTTGTCCGTCCACTGACTTCTCGGTGCAGCGAGCGTCGGCCGACAGGCGAATTAGTCGCGCCTCGATGTGTCCATCTCGCCCACGAAATTTGCTTTTTTTTCTAGAAGTTTCTAGACACGATGCGCGTCACGGTGCTCGAAAGAGGCAGGCAAGTGGAAAGGCGCGTTTTGTCGAGTGGAGGGTCGGCGTTTCTGATCGGGGGAAAGTTTAATTAGCTCACGCGTTTATCGGTGCGCTGTCGAGGCGCGAGTCTCTGAAGGCTTTCTCGAGCTTCGCGCGAAACCGCGCGGATCGCGACAGGGACTAATAAAAGTTCCATCACTTCGAGCGATTGTTCCCGCTAGCGTTGCCACGATAGAAATTCGCAGCGAGGCGCGAGACGAGGGAAACGAAACATTAATCGGCACGCTCCATTGTTTGATTAAACAGATGATTCTTTCCCCGTTACTATGGGCCTTGGTTCTATCCACCATGGGTGGCTACGTTCCACCCGGGCCACGGTTCAGGTGCCCCAGGGAAACAAAGTACATCTATCCGTGCGTGTGCGTTCGCGGCAGCGACAGGGGACTCTATGTGCGCTGCGAGAACACGAATCTCGCCAGCCTGAGCTTGGCCTTCTCCAATTTGGGTAACGAGGGCATGCCTATCGAGGAGCTCGTCCTGTACAAGTGCAACATAGGTAAGCAGCTGGTGGTTTCCGCTTCCGCGAAACGGCGGCAGAGCATGTATACGGAATAGCCTCTCACTCGTTACCTTCGAAAAGGCCGATTCTATGGACCGGCCCTTTATCCGCTGGACGTCCGTGTGTTGAAGTTCATCGACACTCCGCTGAGATCGATAGAGGAGCACAGCTTCCTCGGTGTGAATAGAACCATCCAGGAGCTGCACGTCATTAACAGCCTGCTGGAGAAATTCCCGCGTCAGGCGTTACAAATTTTGGGGAACCTGAGCATCCTGATCATCGCCGGCCATCGGATGTCCATCATGCCAGCGGACAGCTTCGCCGACAGTGCCGGGGCTGCGAGAATCGAGAGGCTGGAGATCAGCAACGGTACCGATCTTTGCGTTAACAGTCGCAAGGTAATGGAATTTCCCGCGTGACGCTCTATTTTGTCCTGAAGGCACTTTAACGTCCCTGCCCGTGGAGGCTTTGGCGCCTCTGAAGAAGCTAAAGAGGCTCGACCTCCATGGTAACGAGATCAAGGAACTTAAGAGGAATCAGTTCAAAGGTTTGAGGGACACGGAGTACTTGGATTTGTCCCATAATTTGATCGACAAGCTGGACGGATCGCATTTGGCTGACTTGACAAAGATGGGCTGGTGCAACTTGTCCCACAACGCCATCGCAGATTTGAAGAGGTGAAGAGTCGTAGAAGAAAAAGCAAGATTGGCGGTGCATTAGATTTTATCCATCAACGATGCCGTTTTTTATTTATTTATTTGTTTTTGTTTATAGAGGAACTTTCGCAAGAAACTCCCTATTGAAGGTCCTCAACTTGAGCCACAATAAAATCAGGAAGCTCGACTCGAACACGTTCAGGGGCATGCGTTTCCTGACAAGACTGTTCCTAAGCGATAACCAAATTAACGATGTGGGCAGAGGAACTTTTGGACCCGTCACTAGGATAGGCACCATCGATTTGGCCAGGAACTTCATCAAGAAGATCGACTTTCAGATGTTCAGCCAACTGCAATTCGCCGAAGTACGAATGATACGCATATTATTTAGAAGAAACTCGGATAATTCATTGACCCGTTCCTGTTTAGCTATTGGACGTCTCTGAAAATTTTGTCACTGTGGTTGAGAAGCTATCCTTCAAGGATCTTTACCTGGCGAAGATCAATTTGTCTCGGAACGAGATCTCCAAGATCGAGCCGGGCGCATTCGAGAATTGCGTGAACATCACGGTCCTCGATCTGAGTTACAACAGGCTGGAGAACATATCCAAATACTCGTTCGACAGTGCCACGTACGCGACGGAGTTGCAGCTGAGCTTCAATCGGTTCACCAGCCTGGGCCAGGTGCGGCCGATCGTGGAACAGAACGATACGTCGCAGCGTACGAGTTCCGAAGCGAAATGATTTTTACTATTTGCAGGTGCCGCTGCACAACATGACCGGGCTGAAAGTTCTGAACGTCTCCCACAATTTGATACACACGGTGCCCCGTCAGACGTTCCCGAAGCTGTACGAGCTGCACACGATCGATTTGTCTCACAACAATCTATCGGAGATCCACAACGCTGTCTTTCAAACGCTGTTCAGTCTTCGGTTCTTGAATCTGTCGCACAACTCCCTGGAAAGGATAAAGCCGTCCACGTTCGGTCCGTTGCCGACGCTGCTGGACTTGGACATGAGCTACAATCAGCTGAACGATATTGCTCGTGGCAGCCTGACACGGTTACCAAGCTGCAGGTGACGATTAATATTGGCCGTGCGTGGAATGAAACGAAACCACAGTCTCTCTGTACATAAATACACATCGTATCGATTCGCAGGAGTCTGACAGTCAAGCGGAACCGACTGACGAAGATATTTCAGCTACCGATCTCCTTGGGTAGCTTGGACTTCTCCGAAAACTCGTTAGAGGAAATACCGACCACGGACGTATGGCCATCGATGAACGCTCTTCTTTCGTTGGACCTATCGGCGAACCGGCTGGCCGATAATCTCAAGCACGGGAGCTTCGAGAACCTGCTTACCTTGCGGACCCTAAATCTGCAATCGAACAACATAACGAAACCGCCCTGGGAGGCGCTCAGCACTCTGAACAGCTTGCAGCATCTTTACATGCAGGTTTAATAATCGCTACCGTACGCGTATCGCGATGCTAACGAACGATACTCAGCTCCAGCGATCGTTTCAGGACAACCGATTGACCGAGCTGGGCAAGTCCGCGTTCGGCCGATTGCCCATTGTGTTCGAGCTGAACCTCGCCAGCAATGAAATACGGAACGTGAGCGCGCGCGCCTTCGAGGGGTTGCTACAGTTGTTAACGCTGAACCTGACGAACAATCGGCTGGCCGATATACCTAATGGAGCGTTCCAGGGCCTCGTCTCTCTGAGGACGTTGGATCTGTCGCGCAACAAGTTGGAGAGGCTTGACAATAAGACGCACGGGCTTCTGGACGATTGCTTGTCTCTGGAGAGGATCAATCTGAGCCACAACAGGATCTCCTTCGTGACCAAGAGAACGTTCCCGAACGATCCCTGGATCCCTTACAGATTGAGGGAAATCGATCTGTCGTACAACACGATGCCTGTGTTGACCTACGAGCTTACCGCAGGAACGAAGAAGATCGAGCACTTGAACATCAGTCACAACAACATCAACGAGATCCGCAGACGTGAGTACCGGAAGGAAGTAAAGCAGGCGGGGTAGCTTTTATCTCCGCTCTTCTTATCCCCTGCGCAGATGTTATCGGGAATTTGTCGGCGCTGCGAACGTTGGATCTCTCGTACAACGAGATCAACGACCTCTCGGAACCGGATACCTTCGATCTACCGTCGAATCTGAGCAATCTTTATCTGAGTCACAACCATCTGACTCGCGTGCCTCTGAACAAGATTTTACGATTGCCAAATTTGAAGATTCTCGACGCGGAGTCGAACATGATCGTGACGTTCGACGATGAGTTCATGAAGATCATAGCGAATGGCACCAAGCTTCAGTACTCAGGTAAAATAAAGAAAAGGCAAGAGGGATGTTGGTCTTTTGCAAAGCACGGTAGTGCAATGGAATATTTTCGTTAGGCAACCCATTGCACTGTGATTGCTATGTGAGGCCTTTGAAGAGGTGGCTGACCACCCACACGCAAATACCAAAGGAATGGACGAACGTTACTTGCAGCAGCCCGCACTTTCTCGCCGACAAACCGCTGTCGGAAGTCACCGAGGATCTTATGGGATGCGGGGATCGAGAAGTGAAGGAGGATCCCGAATTCGACGTCACACCGGACGTGAAGTACCGAAACATCGACTAGTACGTGGTCTGATAAGGGGAATCTCGGCGCTCTTCCCAGGTAGCTACACGTATTCCATTTCTTATTTTCAGCGATGACGAAGACAAGAGCTGGAAGGCGACGTGGTACGTGACAACGCGAGAGGACATCGGCGATTTCTACGTGGTTGTACGAGAATCCGGGAGCAGCAAGCCGGCGATCGAGAAGGATGTCGTGTACAGCGAGAGGTCCTTTAAAATACCGAGTCTGCGGGATTCCGGTTCCGAGTACGAGCTGTGCGT
This sequence comes from Holcopasites calliopsidis, assembly GCA_023838395.1. NCBI lineage: Eukaryota > Metazoa > Arthropoda > Insecta > Hymenoptera > Apidae > Holcopasites > Holcopasites calliopsidis. The sequence continues at coordinate 2,209,375 of JALHAQ010000012.1, read as the reverse complement.
TCTCGCGAGAGATTCGGAGGGGAACGTGAAACATTTTCGCAGCTCGCAGTGTCAGATTTTAGCGCAGCACGCGTTCGGCACGTCCTCGACGTACACGACGAACGCGTTGCTGATCCTTATCCTCGGGTCTCTCGGTATTCTAGCATGACCGCGAAACAGGGAGAGAGGTTCGCGGCGAATCTCTCGCGCGTCCCACGATCAACCGTGTAAATAACGATAGGATCTTGGTCGATGTCTCTGTGCAGATCATGGCTGTACATATATATATATACATATGTTGTGTGTCTTAGCAGTATCGCGAGGACGTTGAACGTCGTGTATTTATTTCTGTAAAATATAACGCTGATCGATTCTACCGGATATCTCGCCTTCGTGTAATTATGCGATCGACGTAACACGATCGGCGAGGTGAAGACTCCGGTATCGTTACCCGGCTGGGAGGTCGGGACGATTAGCAGGCAGTTTGTCTTAATAACAATCGTCTGGTTAATCCCACGGGGCTAATTCTGCGCGACGCGTTGTCCCGCTGCTAATAAAGGCGTTTCTCTCAGGGGGGCACCGGCTGCGAAAACGTTCTCAAGGAAGTCGGCGGACTCTCGAGCCGCGCGCTCTAAGATGATTTCATTATTTCGCGCTTCATAATTAGCGTCCACGGTTATCCGCCCCGCGGAATAGAGGAACAGCCGCGGTGCCTTTCTAACGAGGCCAAAGTCCCGTGGAAGTTGTCGCTTCCGCGAAACGATCCGCCGAAAGGGCGCGTGTCGCCAAATGTCGAATCCCGATGGCAAATCGTGATCATTGTTGCCCCTCTCGGCCGGCGAATGATTTACCTTTCACCTTAGGCGATTTCTCGTGGCGAGCGCGATCGGTGTCGATTGCCCGTTACGAAATCCTTGGACACTTTCACCTGGACGCCTGCTCAGGTGCCGTACGAGCCGTGCACGAATAGCCACGAACGGCGACGGGCGACAGCGCGCTGGGGCAATGTCTACGAGAGACAGAGGCATCCGTTTGCCTGGCCTCGGCTCCGACGCGAAGCGCCAAGGCTGTGTTACCTGAACGAACGTATGCACGTCCCATCGTTCGGGACGGGCGAGGGGCGAGGAAGGGCGTCAGTCTCGTTGACCCTCGGTGGCTTCCTCCGCTGCCGCGGTCACGATCAACCGACGATCACCGTCGTACGGATTACAGATCGCGGATACCTCCGATCTCTCGGGCCAGTCCCGTCCAGCTTATTGATCTCCAATTAATTCAGCGAGCTCGTGTTATGAATAGAGTTAGTGATCGAACGCTGCGAACAGACTGCACAGTCCGCTTTGGGCAGTGACTCACGCGAGATGTCCATGTAAGTACACCGGGTTTGAACACTTCGTGGGCAAACGTACGCCTACGGCGTGACGCTGATCCCTCGAGGAACGAAAAGGCTGTAGGCTCTCGTTCTTTGATTCCGCGGGGCAACGCAAATACGCGCGCGATTGAAATAATCTAGCCGGGCTGAAAATCTGGTCCTCGTTAATTTTCTCGCAGCTTCACGTTATTCGCTCGTGGGAGGACTGAAGGAACACCCTTCGGAGATCTCTGTCATCGATCGTCCCGCGTTGCTCGATCCGCGAAGCAATTAGAGCGGAACTCTTGCAGTTTTCGACCCCCCCTCCTGCCCCGATTTGCATTCTGAAAAACGTATTCAGCGGCCAAAGCACCTCTGCCGCAACACCGTATCATCTCACGTGCCGGCGTGAAAAAGACGTTTCCCCGTTCCGCGCATCGACGTTCGGCCGCGCGCCGCCTTTGGGCCTGTTTGCGTCGCTGCGCGGTTCGAACTCTCCCGCCAGCGGCCGGGCCCATCAGTGTCTTTCGCGTTCTCGCACGGGGAACATCTCCGGCTAGCTCACGTCCCGAGTGGTTCCCTCCGTTCCGCCAGCTGTGCTTTGTCGTGCGGTTTCCGTAAAAGTGAACGCAGTAACGCGACGCAGGAAGCTGATTTCCCCCCTGTGCGGAGCCGTCGACGATCCAACTAAATGAGGCCCCTCCGCGGCTAGAACGAAAATTCCCTTTCGCGTCGCCCCTTTCTTCCCACCTTCTCCTTCTCCCTCTTCCCTATCTCTCTTCTCCTTCTCGCCCCTTTCGCGCCTGTACGCCGAATTCACCCATCGAGGAAGCATCCCCGCGATCGAAAGTCGATTAGGCAGGCTAAGATGGAGACCGGATCCTGGATAGTGTTTCTGTGCTGGATATTAATGCTTCATGCTACGCGAGCAAACGGTGAGAGAGAGAGAGAGGGAGAGAGAGATAGAATTAAGCCAGGGTCTTCTACTATTTTCCGATAAAACCCGGGATCCGTCCGTGAATTTGTATATTTCGCAAGCGTCACGTAATATTGGAACCGCGACTCAAGGCTGACGGACGTTCCTCCCTTCCTTCCACGGCACGATCATCGTTGCATGTAACACGCGTTGCAACACCTTCGGTCCTCGCGAGTCGCCAGCTCCGTCTCCTCCGAGATCGTCCCCTTTTTATGCGAACCGTAGCCAGCGCAGCGCGTCTCATTAGTTATGATTAGGGTAATTGTACTGTTTTGTTTCGTGATCGGCGCGAATGTTGCGCAAAGTGGGAACGCGCTCAGCCGTGTGTAATTAGATTAGTCCGGCGTCTGTCTTTAGATCGCGGAGGAGTCACGCTTTAACAGGGTACAAATTTCCGTTCCGTCGGGATCCTCGATGCGTACGGAATCAGGCGACGCATGGAAACGCACTTTCGCGTGTCGAAAAATGCCGTCGGGACAATTGCGTAAGAGCGTCGACAGTGGCGGGCGAGCGGCTCTAAACGCGCGCACGTTAACGCAGTCGTATGAATCACGCGATCCCACTCGTATCCCATTGTTCGCCAGCCGTTGCAACCGGCTGCTCGAAACGCTAAATGGACCGCATCGTCCAGCTGTACCGCTGTCTTAGTTTCTTCGCCCGCGAGTCGGCGAAACTGATCGTCCGTCCGCCGTTGATCCACCTCCGACGAACGCTAGACACGAAGAAGACTTTGCCCGTACGCGGACAGAAAGGGAACGCATGGAGAAAAGTGATTTTCCACGCTTCGAGTTACGTTCCACTTCCGTGGCTTCTCCGTGGCCCTGAAATTTCCGGAGGATCGCCTTCGATCTAGCCGTCCCCTCTGTCTTGGGAAAATGAATTCAGACCTCCGCATCCCCCGTAGGCAGGGACTAGAAATACGCCTGCAGTGTACAATATCCGCTGCTTGTTGTAAGAGGCGACTAATAAGGATTCAAGACGGTGCGTATGCTTCGGTGTACGTTCTCCTGTCGCTGAAGAAGAGGAGACCGTGCGCGACGCAAGAAACACGTCCAATCTGCGGGCTGAGCCGAGTCGTCCGTTAAATCCAACTTCGAATAAAGCGGCCAGGCCGCAGCGATTCGTGGCAGCGCGACGTAACGATACTCTACGGTGGAGCGTGTCGGAAAAATCCCTGAGAAGGAGAGAAGCAAGTATATCGTGCATGCCCTCGCGCTGTAAAAATTCGCGGTAACGCGGGCGTGACAACCGGCCCGAGGTCGCGGTGCATTTCATTGCGAGACATTGGCTCTCGCGATCGGGCGCCCCTCTTCTATGCAAAGCGAGGATTCGTAGAAAAGTGAGTCGAGTGGGTTGTTCGCCAGTGTCGCCCGGCCGATGCACGCCCAACTCGGGCACGTTCGCCGTTCTCCAGCCGTCCCTTGGGAGGAATTCTAAATACCGGGTCCGCGTAACATCCGGCGTAACGAGCGCAGCGCGCGTACCTTCCAAAAGACCGTGCACGCGGGGAAAGAGATAAACGGAGGGCGAAGAAAGGGAGAAAACGCGGCGGCCCCGGGGGAAGAGGACGCGGAGTAATGCCGGAGGGCCCGTTGGAATGGGAATCGACGGTGGGAGTGAGAGTAGGAGTGAGGAATCGGCTGGGGAGAGGCCGTAGGAAAACCGGTTGCCAATCTGCGCGAACGTTGGACACCGCCGGGGAGAGTCGGGAGGGAGGGTTAAAAGACGGACACTCGGCTTTTCAGCAAACCGATCCGACCGGCGAATCGATTTTCGCGGCGATCCACCGATCCACGAGGGCGTACCGGATAACTGCTAAAAGCAGTTGCAAGTTGCAACGGGGAGAACCGTCGAAGACCGTGAACGAAACGAAGAAAGCGGGCATCCGACGACCGCCGTCGCCGATCCAATTTCAAATCGAAACTATCCTCAAGAATGCCAGATCCGTAACGCGCTCCCCGATCCTTTGTAGTAGGCGTAGACGTCGATCGATCTATCACCTCGCGATCGAAATAGAACGAGATTAATCACTTCTATCTCCGCTCCGGCGATACATCATATCTGTAAGATAATGGTCGGTCCGTGGTGAGACGGAATTTCGAATGAAGCTGTTAGATCGATCTCGTCTACAATAGCGATCAAGATTACGTCGTCCGACGTCGTTGATGTAACGGCTTTGCTTTTTTTCCCCAAGGAGACCCCGACGTACGATCGACAGGAATCCTTTTCCACTTTTTTCCAGGCGGCGGAACTGGGTCTTGGCTGCTCGAACGTTTAACGATCCTCTCTGTGCTTTTTTCGAGAATAGAAACAGTCCCGGCTGACGAAATATTGGTAATGTCATTTGTATCGTTTGTCGAAAGACACGATCGTTAGGGGATCATGATCTTCGACACGAAATGCTTCCCGCTGGTCGGGCGTGAATGTTAATCCCATGATGGAAGAAACGTGCCATCCATTCTTCGTCGCTTCTTCGACATTCCACACGCTAAAGGCCGGGCTACGTAGCTCCCTCGTAAACGTGATTCACCGCGGAGGATACTTTTTCATCCGAGGAGGCACGAGCTGCTAAACTTTCGGTCTCACCGATTCTTCTACTATCCTTGGTCGGCAGCATCGTTGACCTCTTCTCCTGCTAGATTTCTACGGCTCCGTATAGTCCCTTCAGCCGAATATGGCCGATACCGGTCGAACCACTCGCGGCACACGCGTGTCTCGTGTATCGCCGTTGCTGCGTGGGCACACGCGTGCCTGGCGCGTCTCAGAAACGAACGACAGACGGGAGCACCCACGAGCGAATTCTTTCCGTTCGACCGATCGCCTCCTCGATGCCGTATAAGTTCCATCGGAGAGAGGCTGGTCGTAAAAATTGTCCGGCCGGTACCTCGTCTCCGTTTTAGGCAACCCTTTCGCGCCTTCCTCGTTACAGATCGGGCATTAATCGTTCGCGCGACCATCTCGACGGTCCCGCCGATGCCTGAAAGTCGCGAGTCACTCGTAATTCATTAGCAACGACGGTGCGTTTCCATTGAGGAGCCGCGCGCCTCGAGCGATCGAGATCGTTAAAGCGCTTCGCTGCTTAGTTCTCGAACGCTGAAAAGAGCTGTCGACGAGTCTGAGGTATACTTTTCTGATCGAACAAAAGAGCCGCTTGGCCCTTTCGAGGTACAAATCTATTCTCCGTTTAAAAATGCGGCGACACACTCCGCGCTCGGAGGTAGTTTCCCGTTTCCGCGATAACGGAATAGCGATCGTTCCAGGCAAACGAGCAGGCCACGAAGCGCTCGCGTGGATACCCACGGCGATCTGGAAGACGTGAATAAGTTTCGATGGGGCGCAGGGATGCCCCTCGTACGATTCATATCCCGCGGAGCGAATTGGGAAGTGGATGATCGTGTCGCAATTAATTGCTGCCCGGTGTGAGCATCTATCCGCGTCGAGTCATCGAGAGCGAACGCGCGGAGCCGCCTGATATCAACGGGAGGAAACAATTAAACTCTCCGTGATCAGATAAGTTTGCGAAGTATCCTCTGGAAAATGTATTCCATGGCTGGTAAGCTACAATGTCTGGATAATAAAGGATGCCCGGAAGTCGCCCAGCCTGATTCGATATTCTCTACGATGACAACGCGAGCGGGTCTCCTCGACTGGCGAAAGGATGATTATTCTTTCCGCGAGACGGAAAATTCAAAGGAAAATTGTAAACCATCGGCGCCGGTGATGGGCAAGGAATCTTGGATCTCCCTGAAACCCACAGGATTTCTCGCATAATGAAACCGACGTGAGCCGCTGCGTTTCGCGTGCAATACGCACGAAGAATGGTGATTCGAAAAATGTATACCGAACGGTCGTGTGTAGCGACAAGTACGAGCGTTTTACGGGCCAGCGATTCGAGGCGTCCAGGATTACCGAAAATCTGTTCAACGGTAATCGCAGAGCCGCGCGTAATAATTCGTACACCGGTAGCCGGTCACGATAAATTATTCATCCCGCATTTGGCGCGTGCGATGCACCTCGCTCCCTGCGCCGTTTGCGTTTCGTGACTTAGCCAAGTTGAACCCACGGCCGATCGAACCGCCGTCATTTGCATGCCTCGTCCATGGGGCAATTATTTCTTTCGAATCGCGAAAGGAAATCGACACGGCCTCCTCTCCGTAGGAATTTCCTTCGTTCCTCGAGGAGTCACGGGTTGAAAAATCGCGTCTTCGTCGCGGTATCGATCCGACCAATCTCTGTCTCTGCCGCCAGGTATCTCGAAGCCTTCCGATAAGGAACTTGTCCGTATTTCAGAGACACGATTACCCTAGGATCTCTCTGGCGAGTTCTGTTGGTCGTGTTCGCGGGTAGAAGATAGCCGGGTCCCCTCGGTATGCGACACACGATCAATCGCTTCCGCGCGATGGATTACGCGCGACGGTACAGCGCCGAATTCCAAGACTGTGCGCGCCTCTTAATGGCGATCACTTTCCGCGCGACGGGCTTAAAAACGATCGCGTTCGAATTTCGCTCGCGGCGTCGCAACCTCGCGCCAATCTCGTGGCGGAGTTCGTTTAACGACTCAACGGATGAAGCACTTTCTATCAGCGATACCATTAAGGGAATTACTTGACGGCTTCCTCCATTGAGATTGCCCTGGCTTACGCGGGATCGCGTGCAGGAAGGCAAAGGGGCACCGCGATAGGACTGTCGAGCATTGATGCGTTCAGGGAGAAGATATCGACGAGATAGCGAGACGAGATACAGATCGTTACGGTATCGGCGAGCCGAGTGGCCTGCGCGGCTAATGATCACTGATGATCGGCTGACTTTACCACCGACACGCGTTGCGTACCGCTCCGACCGAGGGGAACCGGATCGGATCGCCCGTTACCGAGACCGCGAAGATAAGAGAATTCGAAAGAGGAGCCAAGGTACCGCGATTAGGAGCCTCTATCGGTCCCCGCCGATTCGTCGATCTCGTTGCATTCGGAGATTCTGCATAGCTGACGTTTGCATCGATAACTCGTCCCGCCGAATCTATTCGCTGGAAGCTCGTCTACCACCAGCAGCGTGTTCTAACTGTAACTTCGAAAGCGTGTCGCATCGATTTACGAGCATCGCGCTTTGCTTGCGAGCGGAAGTCGTAAAAAGCTCGATGGAATGACTCGTGTGCCATTCGCGTGACTATATAAAAGTGACTCGCGATCGCGGCGGTCGCCTTTACAGAGCGTAGCGTTTCCGGGGCCGATTTCTAGTTCGTCACGGGGGTTCTGCGTCCCTGCCGGTTCTGCACCGTCCGATGTGATATTCAAACAGGGTGTACGTCGATCGTGAAACACCACGATCGATCCCCCTCCCCCGGCGCTTAATTCGTTACCGATCGAACGGGACGGCAGCAAAGGATCCCCTTTCGCCGCTCGTCACGATACCGCTAATTGCTAGGTGCGATCGATTTCTCACGCGGATAACTCTGCAACGATGCGAGAACGATAGCAACGCGATCGGGGCGCACGCCTACGTGCCAGTCTTCCTGTTCCTTCCGCTACGTTCATCGTCGGGCTTAATTGCCAGCCGAAGGTATTGGCCCTTCTAGACGAGGCGGTGTTCATTGTACAGTTAACGCCGTATGAATTTATGCGCGACGAAACGCGAATGTTAATCGGCGCCGATGCCGGACTTCCATCCTTCCGCCGTCGCAGCAACGCCTTACCCGGGGAAACGGGGTCGAATACACCGCTTGCCCGCGAGATTCGTAGTCGGCCGAGAGACCTTTTGGACTACGACAGCGTTCGATGCTCGACAGGCGTGTAGCTCGTGCAGCGTGGAGCATGTTACGGCGCGATGACGTGCAAAATTATGCGGCTTCGTTTTCTCGTCTCGACACTCGGCCGGTAACGGCCTCGGATTGTTGCGATCCCGACGATCGTACGTTGCCGTAATTCACGTCGATTCCTCTTCGTGTCCCGGCAACTTTACGAAACGGTTGGGGAGAATGAACGGCGCGGCGGGCGCGAGGGAAAAGGACAGAGGCCGGAAGAGAAGAACGCGCAGGGAATACCATGTGAATCCAGGGAAACGCATCACCGATGCGTCGAACGTCCGCTATCGACAGTGAAACCGGTCAACGATTCTCTTTCTCCGGGTTCGCGTGCTCTCAGCTAAGGGAAGAAACACGAGGAGAGTACGGAGAAGCGGGGAGGAGCTGGAGGAGGAGGAGGAGAAGGATGAGGGGTCGCAGACCTCACCGAAGATCCGAAGCTCTGCCTCGGGATCATCGCAGTTATCCCGCATCGGGTCCGAGGCTGAAATAAAGAGCGATCTATCGATCGACTCGTTGATACTCGTCGCTTATTGTTCGCAACGATCAGGGAGGGTGAGAGGAGTTTCCGTTCGATACGGAACGGAAAGCGCGAGGCAATTAGCGAGAGAGGGCAGGTGGAGGACGGCGGTCGTGGGCCGCGAAAGCCGTGCGGGGCCAGAGAGGTCGACATCGGCTTTTCTCTCTGAACCTTCCGAGATCATAATCTCCGAGGATGGAATACACCGTTGGGGCGAGGTGAAACGCGGAGGTGAAACGGAGAACGGAATTCGCCGACTGGCTCGCGATGCGTGCCGCGCGGGATTTAATGGTGGAAAAGAGCGCACGAAGGGGATCGGACACTTGGCGGGACTAATAAAGAGGGGCCGGTAACGATCGAAGAAGCAGCGGGATTCGGAAGAAACGATCCCGCGATAATGAAGCTGATCCTGCGGATTATCTGTTGAGTGATACAGAGCGCAGGGTCTAGCCGCGTTTACCCTCGCTTTCAAGATTTACCGCTGAAAATTCAATTATCCTTGGGGAAAATACTCTGCGAGACGCACGGCGATTCCTTCCCGTCCTTTCGTTTCTCGCGGTCGGCGGGAGGAACGTTGCTGCCACAGCGATGATGTAAATCGATGGTTTCGCCGTGTATCGCGCGGGCATTACACGCGGACGGTGAAAGTATCTATCATCGGCTTCCGCGAATAAAGAGAGTCCAATCTAGTGGGATAACGTTCGCGCGGCTCTCTCGGGCTCGCGGAGTGGAGCTGCTCGCTTTCCAAGGTCGGGCACGTTCACGACGTTATGGGGCAATTACCCCGTGGTGTACTGCAACTTAGTTTGCGGCTATCGTTCGGCTCTTCGTCCTCCGTTCGTTTTCTCCTTCTTCGAGGCGCGGCGAATCGAATGTCCACGTTGCTAAAATTTCTTGCCTTCTCCCGTTCCAGTTCAGAGCAAGGTGAGATGCTCCGAGCAGTGGATGGAAGTTGATATCGCGAGGAGTAGTCCACGGGCTAAGATATATCTGCAGCAGATGAAGGACTTTCCAGGTAAAGATCGACTCGCATTCGTGTCTCTTTTTCATCTCGGCGACATTTCTCGCGTTACCGACACGGACGCGAGACGTAAAAGCGGAGAAAGGGACGTTTGGCGTTCCTCGTACTCTCTTCACTGGAACGTGTCTTCCATTCCAGACGAAGCTTGCAAACCGCGGCTGAGCAACGGTGTCGCCACGTTCCGATTACCGCTCCAGGAGCGGGACATGCTGCGCTGCGGCATCACGAGGGTCGTTAACAAAGTCACGGTAACGTATAATCAACTCTGCGAGACCTCCGAACAGTTTACCCGGGCACACCGGTGCAACGCGTCCCATGCGGCGCTCGATCGACTTCGGCGAGACTGATCCCGAGCCGATCGCCAATTCCTTGGATAACGTTACGAAACAAAGCTCGGCTGATGTTTCGCGAAGATCGACCGAGCGCGCATATCGAACGACACGTCGCCGGGGCACGTTTCATTGTTTCCTTCGCCCGTGAGGATCTCGTGAGGTTCGAGCGAAATTGCAGCTGCATAATGATGATGCACAGGGTCAGAAGGTGTACTTTCATCGGATAATAGTGGAGGAGCCCGCGGACTCCAGCAAACACACGTTCACCGTCAAGTGCGTTATCACCGAGGTCGTGGTGAAGCCTGGCATTTCGATCGCTGCGAATCACACCGCCGTTCGACGAAGCGTCCTTCCAGCCGGCTTCCAGGAGCCCGAGTAAGTCCATTTTCAAGCTCATCCGCGACTCCCCGAGTTTACTCCACTAGTTTGCCATTCTTGCGCGACCCGAGCCTTCCTACCCAGCGAGCCGGTCCCGTCCGACACACCGTAGGTAGCCTCGAGAAGTAATGGCTAAAATTAACTTCGAGGACTTTCATCCATCTCTGACTCATAGCTGTAAGAGACCACTTTGCTTTCCAATGAATCAAACGGTCGAAAGTTGTTTTTCGGGCTGAATCCGCAGCGAAAAGTAACAGCGTGCCTGGTCGGGCGAGATGCTCGCTCGCGGGTCACGGCGAGAATTAATCGCGATCGTATGAACAGGTGGAAACGTTGATTAATCATATGCATAGGCTCGGTTCGCGCTTCACTGACTAAACCGAGCTTCGGGAGAAATAAGAGCTGCCGCTAGCCTTGGTAATTATCCCCGTCGTTTTCATACGTGTACCACTGGCGAAACCCTAGGGTTCGTTCACCCTTTAATCGGAGCAAGTCGAGCTGGCGGGGTTCAAAGTTATGCTTTTACGAACGGTTCGTACAACGTAGCCTTTAATTGGGGAATAATTGCATAGGACGGAGAGTACCAGTCCATGGGAAACGGGTAACGGTGTGCTAACAACGGGGTTAAAGCGAACCGCGTGTAGCGCACGGGTTTTCTCGATTTCGGAACGGTACGATTCGATGATTTTCTAATACAGGCAAACGAGTCGAGGAACAAGAGACAGACCTGAAATGTAATTCTAGCCTCGGATACATCGCATTTTTGTTACTCGGAACAACAGTCCTCTTCAATCCGCCGGAATGCCTCCTCCAAGAAACTGTGCTCAAATTATGATGCACGAACGTCGCTGCGCGCTTATCCGCGTACCGGTCTGTCGTGTATGCCCCGGCAGAAAAATCGCAATGCAATTTTCGCCAGCGACGAAGTAGACATCTGTCACGGGGACTATCTTCCTGCTTCCCGCCGACGAAAGTCGCTTTGCCGGACGGCATTCTTCTCGAGTGTACTCTCGGGACATTGGCAAGTAGACACACGGGAAATTGTTCCTTTCGTTCCTGGTCCACCGTGCTAATTGATTCGCGCCCGGCGCTCGGTGCTCGCGACCGGGGTTGGATTACTCCGCAGCGCCGATGTCGCCACTCCGCCAGGAAACCGTAAAATCTTTATTGTTGAATTATCGCGCGGTATCTCTATCTATTCCCGGGGTCGCGGCGCGCACCGCGAGGAAAATTCTTCCCTCGATCTTGATAACCGTTTCCGCTTCCGCGAGGTCGATAGAATTGCGTTTCCCCTCCCCCCCCCCCCGCTCGATCGTATGCGCCCGTCGCGATTAGGGATCGCTGCGCGAACTTGTTCGACCGGGATCGTCGTTCATTCGCGACAATCCGACGGCGAGGGACGAATCGGCCAGCAGCGTTGCAAACGCTATTAAGGTCGGCAGGAAGATTCGATGACTCGAAAGTGGCCTGAGTCGCATCACGGTTCGCTAACAGTTTCGCTCCGTGCTCTTACACTCGCCATACGGTCGCGTCTTATGCTCAAATAACGATCATTTCCACGTCCCCCTGCGAATGGAGATTTAACGCCCGTCTTTCGCTTCCCGCGTCAGCGTGATCGACATAAGGGGCGAGATTTCCGAGTCAGCACCGGTACCGATACTGGGAGTCGGCGTGCGGCAGGGTGGCAATCTCGTTACCGGAGAGCTGAACGTCAGTCCAGGCACACCTTTACAGATGGAGATCTTCTTGGACAATGGTTCCGCGCCTGTTTACGGGCTGTTGGTCACCTACATGCTAGTGACAGACACTAAACTGCAGGAGGAAACGATTATTATCAATGGGTAATTCGAAGACTCTTTTACGCGATCCATATTTCATTCTTCGCCGACGACAGGTCCCGTACATCTCCGTTCGATCTAGGTGCTCCGTGGACCCGTATCTGTTCGAGAATTTCAACACCGTGGACGGCGACTTCCTGACGGCGAAGTTCCGAGCTTTCAAGTTCCCGGAGAGCACCTACGTTCAGTTTCGCGGTACCGTGAACGTCTGCTTGGACAAGTGTCAAGGGGTATGTCGGTTAAAGGGTAGCTTGCTCGTGTCCCATTCCGATTTCGTCGACGCTGGCTGAAAAGGGGCCGTGTTTCAGATCGAATGCAGCAACGGACAGTTAGGATTCGGAAGGAAGAGAAGAGCCATTGATGTCTCGAGCACCGACGCAAACAAGCTCTTCGAAGTGACCATGTCTGCTCTGATCAAGGTCGACTTCGAGGAGGATACCGTGGTCGACAAAGGTAAACCCGGTGGCGGCGTTTCTCTCAGCTCGTATCGGCGCTGATCGCATATTTCTATTCGACAGCCCTGTCCGAGATGTACATCAGGAAAGGAAGAAACAGGACGAGAGCCAGGGCGGTGATCGCGGAGGAGGTGAAGGAGCAGCCCTCTCCGACGACGATCAGGACAGAGGAGAGAGCTTTTATAGCTCGCCAAGTCAAAGAGCAGTTCAAGTACAAAGTGTCGCAGACCGAGATGAACGGCTCGTCGTGTAGAGCATCGATCCTACCCCTTGTTCTCGTCCTTTCCTGCCTTTGCAAATTTTTCTAACGATTTGCCAGCCGCCGATGATCGAACGCCGACTGTAAATAGAGCGCGGCTCGAGGACCCGGCAGGATTCCAGTGCATCGGTAAGAGACTGGTCCATGTCCAGCCGGATATTAGTATAATTCTCTTCTCTTCTACATACTAGATCTACCTTTCCATATTTGTGATATCCAAACGAAATGACAAGCACTTAGCCAGTTTCGGTGAACGTTGTCCGTTGCTTTCGTGCCACAATTCGGGCAACGGGTTAGCAGGTATCATTGCGGTCGTAAAGGCCTAACAGGATTTTGCGTCCACTGTCCCCAGAGATGCGAGGATCGCCGCAGGAATAATAACCGCGCGAAGCTTCGATTCTAGATGAACGACACGCGCTGAAAGAAGTTTCTCCGCTCCGCGACCGCCGAATTTTCGCTCGTCCTACGCCGTTCGATAATTATTTCACACGTTCATAGCTGTACGCTCACGAATAACCGCATAACAATACGGTCGCTATACCGGCCAGAAGAAAATTCGCCTTGCGAGCGGAGAATGACGAAGAGGACCTAGTCGCAGTACGAAATGTAAGACCGCGATTGTGACTCGAGCGACTTAGACTATTACGTGGTAATTAACTTCTGCTATAATCTCAATATAATTTTTAACGGAACGCGCAAGTGTAAAGTAACTCTAAACCGTAGCGAGGAGGTAATCGCATACTCGTTACTCCGCCTCTGTGCCGAGGTGTCCCTATTTCATAGTCGCATAGGTACGATAGACGGAGGAAGCTAATAAAGTTTACGCATAGAACCGTACGAATTATCTTCATATATGGAATGCTTAATAATCATGTATACATGATGGTATCGTACAAACAAAAAATATACGTATGCATATATGTGCCTTTGACCCAAGAACAGTATCAAATCGATTATCAGAGGGACTTTCACGATTGGAAGGCACGCGTTGCATCGCAGGGCTCTGGTTCCTTACATTCGGAAAATACCAAATCTGCTCTCTGGAATAGGTGCGTTCAACGCCGCCGACAAACTAAGTCCCAGTACCGCTCTCGTGTCAACGGGATCGATCACCCCGTCGTCCCACAGTCTGCAGAACGAATTAATTAGTTTTTCTTTTGCAAGCCCTTCAAAACAATCGCGTGCACACTTGCCTGGCACTAGCATAGTACGGGCTGCTCTCCTTCTCAAACTTCTCTATAATAGGCCTCTTGAGGTTCTCCTCCTCCTCCGCGGTCCACTGTCGAAACGATAAAGATTGACGTCGATCAGGACTATACGGATGAAATAGTTAAATACCTGTTTCCCGTCGCGCTCGCGTTGTTGCTTGGTAATCTGCACCATTACACTAGCCGCCTGTTCTCCCCCCATCACGGCCAGTTTGGCGTTCGGCCAGGAATAGAGAAATCGCGGTGAATAGGATCGACCGCACATGCCTGTGTGCAAAATTGATCAGATTGTACGCGACCTTGAGCTATAGCTGTTCGTTACGCGAGAGATACCATAGTTTCCAGCTCCGTACGATCCGCCGATCACCACTGTAATCTTCGGTACTCGAGCGCAGGCAACGGCGTTCACCATTTTCGCACCGTTTTTAGCGATGCCCTCGGCCTCCGCGTCTTTGCCCACCATAAACCCTGCAGGTTCGCAATGAACGCGCGAATGAGTCGTGGGAACGCTTCGATTTTATTTAAGCAGCCTCGTACCTGTGATGTTCTGCAAGAATATGAGAGGTATCTTTCGTTGGGCGCAGAGCTGCACGAAGTGCGCGCCCTTTAACGCGCTCTGCGAAAACAGCACACCATTATTCCCGAGCATTCCCACGGGGTAACCGTAAATGCTCGCGAATCCGGTGACCAACGTTTCCCCGTACTGTGCCTTGAACTCGCGAAACTGCGAACCGTCCACGATCCTCGCGATCACTTCCCTCACGTCGTACGGTCGTTTCAGATTCGTACCAACTATGCCATAGATTTCGTCGACAGGGTGCACAGGCACGTCCACCTCTTTCCCCATGTTCACGTGCATCGGCCTCTGCCGGTTCAAGTCTCTGACAATTTGACGCGTTATGTACAAAGCGTGCGCGTCGTCCATGGCGTAGTGATCGGTTACTCCGGACATACTAAAATTAGGATATTCCGAGTTTAGACACGGAACAACAGTACTCCGGTGGCACGTATTTGTTAATTACCGGCAATGAAGCGCAGCACCGCCTAAATCCTCCGCGGTAACGTCTTCACCCGTGGACGCCTTTACCAAGGGTGGACCGGCCAAAAATATCGTCCCCTGCTTGGCGACGATTACATTCTCATCAGCCATAGCTGGTACGTACGCACCCCCTGGACAAACGAGACAAGGAGACATTGAAGCTGCTGCGGTATCGCGCGCTCTCAGTGGTACGAATAAACCACAGTCAGACCTGCCGTGCAGCTGCCCATAACTACCGCGATCTGCGCTATCCCCTTTGAACTCATATTTGCCTGATTGTAGAAGCTCCTCCCGAAGTGCATCTTGTCCGGGAAGCATTCTGCTTGCCTGGGCAAATTCGCTCCACCGCTGTCGACTAAGTATATGCAAGGTAAATGATTTTCCTCCGCGATTTCCTGAGCTCGTAGCTGTTTTTTCACGGTGATCGGATAGTAGGTGCCACCCTTCACCGTTGCGTCGTTGGCTACTATCACGCACTCGGTTCTAATTAAGGGCGATACATTTCTGAAATAGTTTCTTTGTCTCGGACAATAGCAAGTAAGCATCGCTTACCCTTCCACCCTGCCGATACCGGTGATTATTCCTCCAGCTGGCACCTCCTCTTTATCGTACAGCTGATAGCCAGCTAGCTGGGAAAATTCGAGAAAAGGGGAGGACGGATCGAGTAGCGTGTTAATTCGTTCTCGTGGCAAAAGTTTCCCCTTTTTCGTGTGCCTTTCCTTCGCCTTGTGCCCCCCACCCTCTGTAATTCTCTCGACTGTCTTTTTCAACGCGTCTACCACGGATTTCATTTGCATATAATTCTCCTGAAATTTCGCCACTCCGTCAGTCATCTTCAATTACTTGTTTTAATAAACGCTATATCATTTGGGGCATCTCTTCTACCAGTAGGACCATTTTATAGAATAAAAGGGAAATGATACGCGCAGTGATCTTAGCATTTGTAACACGCGCCTACTCGTTGCGCGTTTATTGCGCCGTCGCGAGCCATGATCGAATACATTTAAATAAACAATTATCAACTTATCTGACTGGAGTGATATCGGAACGGGTCAAAGCATCAATGTTGCTACAACTCGCATATCACTTCAATACAGCAGGGTAACATTGTTCGAAAAACATTTATCTAATGCTATAAATTACGGGCCGTTCCGTGTATGACTGAAATTCTATGTATTATACATCTAACCTGGTACTCGGGCGATTTAGTATCTTGCACATTGCCGATAATCGTAGCTTCGTTGTGAAACGTCCTCGTAGTGTGGCGAGCAGTTTTCATTAAAAAACTTCCCTTTCTCAACATTTTTTAAATTCTTCTTTTACTAAATTTTCTTAAATTACACACTACTTTACATTACACACCCATAGAACTTTGCGCACATGTACAACGACGGCTGCATAAAATGTGTTTCACTTATTTCGGGGAACGGTTTAGGCTGCCACCTCGATGAAGTTATTTACAGTACGATGAATGATATCAAGTACATGGCGGGAATAGTTCATATTTCTCAAATAATATTCGTTGGTTCACTGCGGCGTAAGATGAATTTTATGTCGTTCATGCTCATGTTCGATTTTGTAGTTTGGTTAATACAGATTCTGTATTATACAATAATATAATGTGAAAATAAATTTGTCCGTGTTATTACATTCGAAATTTAATAATCGCTTAAAGTTTAAATGATTGAGAGATAAACTGCCGGTAACTGATCGACCGAATAGGGATCACTATCGCAGACCAAAGCTCCTCTACTCTAGTTCGTGGTCATTATTCCGTACTCCGTTTGCGGTTTCGTATTGCGTTGGTTGTTATTCGCAAGGACGGAGGTGATCAACAGTATTGCAATAATCGTGCGTAAATAGTAGGCGTGCCTCGATCAATAAATAATTCGCAATAATCATCGTACAAGCAGTAAAGCCTGAAGTAATTGCAAATCACATCGAGAACCTTTCAAAACTTATGAAAATGCCGGACATGTCGACCATAACCCATTATCCCTTAAAGGTAAATATTGGAACGTTGTCAATTCATTCTTCTTAAAAAACCTATTCTGATACTGTTTGCTCTTTGGTATAAAGTGTAATTGTAAGTATAAAGTATAATTACACGTGACATTTGTTATCTTGGGTTTCGCTTTCATCTATCGCTTTTCCTTCACGCCTCTGCGTGAGGTTATTTCCGTTCCATATTTAATATCGCTGATTATGAAAACAAATGTCAGATGATCCCCTGAAATTTTAATATTTTACATACTCCTTTCGATGATGAACATTTTTACAAAAATGACATCGAATTATGTAAAGGCCCGGCGATGAATCAGTCCTCTAACTCGTTTGACAAGTTTCTCACGTTATCCCGCGAGTTTTGTATCACCGTAATTGTAGAAACTTAAGTACCCAACTTTTAAAGATCATTTTTTATGATCTTGTCGGATTTTTTCAGGTGATATTTGCAATTCATTTAGTGCTAGTAACCTGGTAAGAAACAATTTTTCGTTTACTCTATATTAATCCACAAATTAGAAGTACAGCGAGACGCTATGCTATTTTTTTACTACACTGTGGAAAAACTAATTTTTAGGGGTATTCAGGGACATTGGTGTCCTCAGTCTGTAATGTTTTACAATTTCCTTTTCTTCGCTTGCATATTGTGGGCTATTCACAATGTCGAGTCAGACGAACCCTTGCAATTTGTAAGCAGTTAGCTCGTGATACGTCTTATGCATTTTTTTATTTCTACAGTGGTTGTAATGGTGTTATACATTTTAGGCATTGTTTATAAATGTACTTTCCATATTCTTTGACGTAGTAACATTAGCAGTCTACTTTCCAGCGACATGTAAGTTGGATATTATTTACGATTGAATTCAAAACTAATGAGTAAAGCTCATCCGATCATATTGCTGATTAACATCCTTATGCAGAAGATGTATCTATTTGTGATCACGCAAAATTGTAGATGCATCTGAGAAGTTTAGTGCAGGGATTATGATCATAAACATGATTGTACGCGTCATTACAAGCGTATACCTTCTGCGAATAGGCCAAGCGAGAGGTGGATGCTTGGCCACGATGTTTACTACAAGTCCTGTGATGGGTCAGTAACACATTGGCTACAGATCCATGTTTTGTAGACCTGCATTGTTTCTTCCAACTCACGCTTTAAGTAGGTGCATGAAATTTTTGCACGTTTGCCTATAAAATCATAGTTTATATGCTAGAATTGTGATTCGTGCAGTGCGTTAGTTCGTCCTCCTGTATACGTGGTTTATATTTAAGGGTTGGGGAGGTAACTGGCTTCTTTATGGACATTTTTTTATTCTAGGCCACGATCGACAAGATTACGAGGATATATCATACCCGGTTCCGCAAAATTCTGATTTTGTTGGAATTTAAGAACACGAGATTTATGAGATATTTCCGTCTTTTCTATCTCGTAAGATGTGAGCGCACGTGCAATCACGATTTCGAAATCTTATTTATGTATATTTTATAATTCTTGACAACGATAACGTTCAATGCAAAGTAGAATCTCGATTTTATGTACATACGTGTATAAGTAACAATGCAAGAATGCCCGAGGATAAGCGAATCTATATTACTGTATAGCTTTAATGAGGATTAACATAATTATTATACGTTTTATACGTTAGATGTAATAGATTTATTTCTATACAATTAATTGTACTCGCAACGCCCGATATTGTAAGGCTTTTGCGTACTGCAATCTCAATTTTATTCTCTAACAAGACTCGTATTTAAATAAATGAAATTGGAAACGAAATAAATACAAAAGCGAATCGAATAATTTATTTAACTATAGCTATGCATATGTTCTTTTTTTAAGGTGTAGAAAGGGGAGAAGAATATATTCAAATCAGCCGCGTAGCGGTAGTGGTCGAGCCGTCGGCGGAGGGTGGCGCCACTGATGGACTACGAGCAGTGCGTCGCTGTGGCGCTGTGGTTCGGTAGTGGTGTGCGTGTCCGATCCATGAGGAGAGTGGCTCCACGCGTGGCCGCACCGCGAAACTGTGCCCACTCGTCTCATCCACAGACGTCCACTCGTTTTCTCGTCTCGTGAAAACATGGCGGCCAGCGACGACGAGCCGATGCATCTCTACGAGGTTTTTCAAAACTGCTTCAATAAGATCGCCAACAAGCATCCCGGTGAGTGCCGTTAGTTATAAAACAATACCTTTTCGACTCATATCCGCGAAAATTGTTGTGCTGTGCGTGTACTGTGTGAAGATAGAGCGACGGAGTCTCCTGTGTCTAGTGTCTCGCGAAGCACCATGCATTAAAACTGTCGGGTATAGATAGTTTTAGTGGCTTCATGTGTCGGCGAATTATAGTTAGAACAATTAGGCAGGCTTCTGTGTCGTGCATTGGCCGATCCTCTACCGGATCTCGCGGAAAATTGTGCCGGACGATAGTCCCGACTTGCTCGCTTCGTCCTGTGTTTTGGTTTGCTTGTCAGTGCTGTGGACAGTGCTGCCCCGCTGTAGTAAACTAACCCCTCGAGGAAGATCTGTTGAACTGTTCCTCCTTGTTACCCCGTTATCGTTGCTTCATTTATTCGTATCTGAAAAAAGGATCATTCCCGTTCGATCGACGTACTAGACACTAAAAAGATAGTCAACATAACCTAGACAACAGAGATCCGACGCTATCTCTCTACTGTCATGCAACAGCGTCCAGTCAGTAGTCTGTCGTGACACGTTTTGCGATGTACCGAGGACCGACGTCGGAAGGTAGTATCTTTAAGATCGTCAAATTGCCATTTGTTTCGCGTATCTGCCGTGTATTTTGCGCACGCGACATCATTTTCAAAAGTTGATTCATGGGTCCGTCAAGCCCCTGCGAATACCACGTGCTCTCGCGATGCCGCTGGGATCGTTACAGATTAATCGCTCGGATGTAATGCCAATCGACCGTAAATCTGTCTTTTTCCCTCGCACAACAGCACTTGCATCTTTCTCGCAATTACTTTTAGTACATCGCGTCAATTCCACGTGACTATCCGTTCCTTGGCCGTGAGATTATCGACGACGGAACCCGTTCGCAGCCACGCTCACCGTCCGACATTCTTATCTGTTTTCGAAAACGATTTTATCTAAAGCGGTGGCATTGTTGAGCTTTGATTTATCTTCGATAAGACTGATAAGGGTGGCGATGCCGTTCGTCACGCGGAAACAGAATTATTTAAAAATCGCTGGAAAAGGAAATCGTGAGGTTTGCTGTCTGTATGTAGCTGGGGGTAGTCGGCTACCCCGCACCGGAATGTTTATTTTTCTTGAGGATGCTGTTTGGAAAATGTTGGCTGTGCGTGATTGCCGGGGCCAAGTGTGCTTTCCGAGTCATTAGGAAATATTGCGTACCGTTAATACACCACCAGTAAGCCCGGTCAATTTAAACTTTTTCTTCTCGCTAGACCTGGTAACATTAGCATAAAATGTACGTCCAAGCACGCAGCGAGCTCGTGTTTAATCGTAGATTAGATATACGATTCGTCGATCGGCCGACGTGTCGAGTTTTATACTATGTTTGGCCAGTGGTCCGAACGATTTCAAAAATATTGTACCGATTGTTTTGGATCGATCGTCTTCCCACTCATTTATATTTCGATGTTTGATCGCTCCTGGTGTCGGGTTCGTTGAGCGCCGATTGTTCCGACGGGGGCTACAGCCGATCGTTAACAATCCGGTTAATTCTTCGGCCGTGCCGGCCTGTTAATTTTACCGATGCCCACTTTGACGCAAACGACTTGCCTTAGGGACAGGGGCGATTTTCTTTCACCTCGTAAACGGTGGCAGTAGATCCTTGCGACTTACAGGTATCACAAGGATTACTCTCTCGCAGGGAATCGCGTCTGATTCGATTCGAGCTCCGTATCTAAGCCCCTCGTTCCATGGAGCGAGAGTTGGAGCGAACAGGCATGAACGATCTCCAGACACAACACGCTCGTGACTTAACTCTCCTCCTTGCCTTCTCTCTCTCTCTCTCTCTCTCTCTCTCTCTCTCTCTCCGTGTGCAGGTTCTGTAATTTTCTCTCCTTTTTCTCCATACCACCCCTTGCCATCCCCCCCCCCTCTCTCTCTCTCTCTCTCGGGAGAATTATCGAGGGAGTGTCACCGTGATGCACCTGCCTCTTGCTCTCTCTTTCCCTCTTTTTTCTCACTCCCACTATATTTCCCCTCTTCCTGTCGCCCTCTTCTTTCTCGCCCCCCTTTTTCGCTGTTTCTCTCCTCTTGCTTGGCGATCGCACACGCGCCACGCACACGACCCCGATATCGCCACCGCTTGATACTCCAAAAAATGAATAAGCAAACGGTCCCGTCGCTCACGGAGATGCACGCACTGACGAAAGTTTGTGCATTTCGACCGTGGAAGATCCCCTCTGCGCATGGAATCGCGCTCAATGCGCCATAGACGTTCTAGCGAGGGATTCAAGGCTATCAGCTTTTTGGGCATTTAACCCGGGGACTCTGGCAGTGCCTTTGAAAGGTGTGTATCGGTCCTAATAGTCGGGGGATGCTGTGCAATTCATCGGAGATCAGGCTCCCGGAAGCTGGCCATTCCGATGGTGAATCGGGCAAACGTTTCCCTGGGTCGACTGACGAGACATTTCGATCCTTTTCTCGGGAAAGGCTAAGCATAAAGTGCGCTTTATATATGGGCTTGCACACAAATCAAGGATGAGCATAATCTACATTTACAGCAGGGGCCCGATGAGCATCTGCTTCCACCCCTCTCGGCCTCGACCCCTCGGTTCCCCGACGCCCTAGCCCGAATCCCTTTCTCTGCCCAACGAGCATCCTCCCACTGTGTACATTCTCCCGATCATGATGCCCGTTTCTTCTTCGCCTGCACTGCGCTGCGTCCACTCGTCAGCATCTCCGCACGAGAGAACCGTGCACGCGTGCAACGGTGTCGATAGGTCACGCGGAGATCTCCAGCCGCGTTATCTCCCGCTTTATTGTTTCTTGCGTCGCGGCGAAAAATTCGTAATCTTTTACCGCCGGCCTTTTCAATCGACCGATATCTTCCTCCCTTCTGCGCTCTTCGCGGAAATCTGCGCAGATTCCTAGGTACTCGTAATCTTCACGCCACGCGCGGCAAAAAAGTTCGACGCGATAAAGCATTCGAAACTATAGTTGCGCGCACTTCGTGTGACGCTGGCAAGTCACGAGGCGTACACAAATTCAATATGCCATTCGCGTTCTTTCGTTGGGATATGAGATATGTAATTTGCGATGCTCGATTTTTTCTATTCTCTGTGTTTCGTCATATGTTTTATAATACGCCTCTTTGTGTATCGCTATCTGCCGATAACGTTCCTTAAAAGCGCAGACAGCTTCTTTCGTAATGCGCGATTAAACACCCGGTGGCCGGGAGGCGTAGATGCATGGGGGTTGGGGAAGTTGGAAAACGCATAAGTGCACGGTGCAACTCGAATTCCCGACTAATGCAAGTCCCTCGTTACCGAACCTTCCACCGCCATTCGCCGCGCTCCCGTTACGGTCGATATGAATTTGCTACAGCGCGATATACCGTCGTCCTGAAATTCTGTGCCACTCCTCGCAGACCCGGGTTCACGCGCATATAAATCCTTCCTCGGAAAAGACAGACTTCGATCGTCCTAGAGAGTATCCGTGGCCTAGAGTATATTGCTCTTGCCTCGTCGGCGTAGACGGCACAGACTGGCCAGGAAGAACCGTGTACCACCTGTAGAAGATCCTCGGCACGCGTGATCGGCGAATAGCTGGCTTTTGCCCGGCCGCGTGTATAGGCATTTACTGGCGTGCACATGTGCACGCAAGTGCGCGCGTTGCTGGTGGGTTTTTGTGGGACCGACCTGCTCCACGCTCGGAATAGACATCTGGCCAGATTTCGTTAAGTTTGGCCCACGTGTACACCTATACGCCGGCATGTATGGACCGGCAGCACACGCGACACCAGGGTTCAAACAAATGTGCATTCGGCTCCTGGCGTCGGCCGAAAAGGGGACTCCGATTTTTTGGCAGGTGCCACTGTCCTCGACCCGGCGTCACCTTCCGCCGTTCGTTCAATGGCCCGCTCCTCTGCCCGCCGTGTCCGAGGGAATCTCGTGTCTAATTGGACGCGGGATTCCTCCGGTTCGTCCTGACCGTCAAACTTTGCCTATCCTATAATCTTCTTCGGGCTATCTCGGATTCGCTCTCTCGTCTCTCTTCGATCGATCCTCGTCCATTAATTAAAGCCAGTTCCAGAGGGATACGGAACGCCCCTTCTCCGTCTTCCTTCGCCCCTAGACGCATTTACTCTTCCATTCCGCCGCGGTGTTCAGAGGCAAGGAAAGCCGTGCCGAGACTTTTGAATCGGACGCGTGAGAACGCGTGCCTGTGAAACGTGGAGGCGAAAATGGCGGCGGGCTCTCACCTGTTGAACGCGTCCCTGGGGCGATCCGGAGGATTTGCTCCTGCCTCGAACCTCGGTCCTGCCGGTGGTCCTCCTTTACACGCTGGTTCGCGTGAACCCGTGAATGAAAAGGCGCGTTAACTTAGCTGCGCGAAAGGGAGCGAGAAGAGGAGAGATGGCGGGAAACCGGAGCACGTGTACGCCACGTGCCGTGAACGATACGGGAGAGAGCGCGCGCACCTTTGCTAATTATTCGAACAGGATTTTACGTTTCTGCTCCTCATCCGTTTTCACCGATCGCCGAATCACCTACCGCCGAAACTCTTCTCCTCGTACACACCCCCTAGATTGCTATCAAGAATTCGTGCTGCGTCTCGAGCAGAGTGCTTTTCCAACGAAAAACAAAATTACCCCCGCATCCTTTGATGAACGTTGTCTAGCCCTCTGCGTTCTAGTTCAGCTCGAGATGTCGAGGAACCGTAAGCCGAAGGAGAAATCGATCGGGAGCAGGATCGAAACGCGATGCCTGAGAACCACTGGAGCCCCCGTGGTCTGCGCCACTGTCCTCCGGTGGGCCCCTTCTAGGGTAATACGAAGGGGGCACCGACAGCGACAGCTGCTGCTGCTACGTTCCCCTGTCCCCGCGTCTCTCCTCACCGTTGGCCAGGTCTCTCTGACTCGGACCCTTCGGCCAAGCCGTAGCCCTCTTAGTCCCGCGGGGCCCCTGGGCACCTCGGCATCCCCACCAAGGGGTCCGATGGTCGCGTGGCAGCCAACCTTCTCCTCCACAAAATACACCTTCGCTCTGTTCCGTTTACTACCAAATGCCGCAACGGACGGTTTCCACTTTTCTCTCTCTCTCTCTCTCTCTCTCTCTCTCTCTCTCTCTCTCTCTCTCTCTCTCGTGTCTTTCACCCATAGTATGTAGCTTCTTTTACCTGGCTCACGAGCTCGGACCAGCTTCGTTTCTCCTTGCAAATCGTTCGTTCCCCGAGGTCGATTCGACTTTTGGCGTTGATATAGACCGGTCCCAACTGGCCCGGTGTTCGTCTCACCGCTGATTTTTTCTCTTATATGCTCGTGCTATCCTCCGTTCCGGAAAGTAACGGTTCCGAGGCGTTTGCTCCTCATTTTTACTGCAGCGTCCCTGCTGCCCCCGGGACTCGCGGTTGGTTCAGATCGATATCCGAGGGCCGTCGAAATTAGGATGCGAAGGGTGCACAGGAATTTTGTCGGGCTCCTTTACTTTTCGACAGAACGTATTCACATTAATCGTTGCGTTTCGAAATTCTCGGCTCCTGCCCTTAGTGCGCGTCGAGATCCGTCAGATCCATAGATTCGGTATACACGTATAATGCCCGGCGGTGCTAGGGCTACCGAGCAAGGTGGTATATCATATCCGGAATCGCAACGTGCACACGCTCTTTCGGTTACTCGCAGACCGCTGGTTTGGCTATGGTCTTGCCAGCGAGCTTTCGAAATTCCGGCGTTGGAAGTAGCCGGAACATTCGTCTGACATCGAAACGCGGAGGATAGTCTGTTCGGGTTCGAAAAGGTGCAAGGGAAATTGAACCCCGAAGAGGGAAACAATTGTAGCTAGCTCGACTGGGTCGATCGGAGTCACAGCTTCGGTTGAGCACCAGTGGTTACCTGAGTTCTTTTTCACATTTTTTTCGTCTTTCTCCTCTGGTCTTCTATTCTTCCTCCCTCTGGCAGAGGTGTGCGTATACCCTCTCTACCATTGGGGTCGAGGGCCCCAAGGGTGGCAAACCTTTCTTCAACCATCCTTCTTTCCTTTCCTCTTCTCTCCGTTGGTCCCGTGCTCTCTTACCTGCGCGAACCTGGAAACACCCTTTTGGGTCGCGTGGCACTGTGCACCGGCATGGTACGCACGCGAATTCTTCCATAGAAATAGCCCGCCGGTGCGCGGGGGGGCACGCACAGTGGCAGGCCATCCACCGTGTGTCTCGCAAGCGTGACAAAAGAATAATTAATAAATAGCAATCGATGTACGATGAAATTTGTAGGGAATACAAAGTTTCGCGCAGGCTTTTTTTACGCGATGGAACACGTAATCGAATCAAGCCTTTTCAAGGTTCGCAGGTGTTCCATTACTTGGTTCCCCGTTTTTGACGTCCCTTTACGTTCGATTTAATCGTACTCGCGGCAGGTGATGAAGCATCGCGTCGGACATTTGGTCGTAGGCCAGATTTCGAAATATCTTTCGCCTTCCGCTCGATAGTAGGAAGGATGCTTGCGTTCCAAGTTTCACGAGCAAGATACCCACGCGGATCGGGCGTCCGATCATTTTTCGAACAGGGGCGGCCGGGGGGAAATATTCACGGGCAAGATGGATGCGGGAATTTCGGGTCAGAATGCAGGCGCGCAGTCATTTAATCCTTGTCCCCGTTAAGCACGTTCGACGGAGCAGGTAATCGCGTTGTTACCTTAACACGCGGACGGCGGTGCTCCTGAATCTTGGAAATTCAACCGTCACAGCGGAAGAATGCATCTGCTTAATTGGACCCTCCCTCGTGAACTCGCACTTTTACCACCTGTTCGTTCATTCTCATTTCACGCAGCATCCAGCTGGAAAGGGGGATACCCGACGCGTCTAAGGGCGTTTTAGGGAGGACGATTAGATGAGTAAAGCGGAATCGGTGGTAGTTTTCGAGGTAGCGACACACCGCGAAAGGGGGGTGGGGGGTTAAATAATTTTCGGTAATTCTAATTCGATGGTGTTTCCGTTGATATACGACGCCGAGCAGGCTGACCACCGAATCGCGGTCGTGTCTCCGCGCGTTGAAAATCGCTGGCCGCGGCGCGCGGTTTTCGAGGTCGTGTCGCGCGTTTCGCGAGGTGTAACACCGAATCGATGCCGACCGAAATCCGTGTAGAACCGGTATCGGGACGACCGGTGACCGCCGGTGGAATCGTAACTCATCGACAGTTCTTTCCGCGAGCCGTGTTCTCGATCATGCGCGGCTCGCCGCGACGATCTCGCTCCCCGATCTCGTCGGGCCGAAGCTAGAAGTACGCGCGTAACTCTTCATCGAGCAATAGCCGAATGGGGATGACGGCGACAGGGAGAGGCCAAACGTGGAAGACGAACTAGTCGCGACACGGAGCCTCGGTGCTCGGACTGCGCCACGTCCGTAACGGTCGAACTGGCTTGCACCAGCTCTGAGGATGACACGATGGACCATGGTTTAGCTTGTCCTTTGATGCATGATATTGCAGACTCGGTACTATTGCGCGCCTCGGCGAACATGTCACGAGCAAGCCGAAACTGTTAGGATTCATAGTTATCTCCGCTGATCGTGGCGTGGTCGGACACTCGCCCTATCGTCCACGCACGGCTATATACCCTGGAACATGATACACTCCTTCCACGCTGTCCTTACCCCCGGCCGGTTATCAGCCAGCTGGACTTTCTGCTCTTACAACATTGATAAGAGCTGCGCTCATACCGAACTTACACCGTCCCCCGTATCGGCCGTGGAATTGCTCGGAATAATTAATACGCTCGCAGCACGTTGTCAAAGGATATAGAGAGTTAGTAGTCATCGTTCGGGTACCGTTCGTGTGCTCCCCCCGTCGACTCGCCAAGGGCCGGAGCAATAATAGAGCGTAACGATAAAACATAGTCGAATTAACATTAATCCGATGTCTTCCATGACGTTTTTCGAGATCGGTAAATCCGAGCCGATCCTCATAAATTCTTGGCAGGCCGCATGCATGCACGCGCGCCTCCTCTCTCTCTCCGTGCTCGTTTGTATACGGGACGGACATTAATAACGGATGAAGCCTCGGCTGCGGCAACCTCATAATGTTTATCTCGTTGTTTATTCCACACGCGTCGCAGCCGCAACGCGGAAAACGCGTGCACGCCGCTTGGATTCTTAGCGCGATCGCGGTTTTGATTTATAAAGACGCGGCGCGAATTTATGCCCGGCATTAATTTTGCATCGACTCGCTGCCACGCGCGTTCCCTGCACCGCAGCGTCTCCTTTTTCTTCCCAGCCCCTTTTGTCGGTGCCGCGTACAGAATATCGCGCGCGCCCCCTTAGGATTATCATCGATACTCCCACATCCCTCGGCGGTTCTTGAAAAAATTGTTAGGGAGTCCGTTGCTCTCTTTCTGCACGATGAATAGGGTCTAACGCGTGTCGCTCTCTTTCCTCTGTTACAGAAAAATTAGGCTTCCAGTCGCCGTATGGCCCCACGATGGACAATGGAATGGTGAGTGTTGTTATTTACTCGTTGATTACTCGTAGGAAGCGAAGCGGAGGCTGCACGATATTCAGAGGTGAAATTAAGATCCTTTTTCCCCCCCTCGAGTTGGCCGGCCCGAATCTCGAGATAAAGTGGGATTACGTAAAGGAACAGGAGCGCAATAATTATTGCAGCCGTGGAGGGAAATTTATCCGAGAAAAAGTTACTCCCTTTCTCTTTTCTCTTCCGTCGCGCCCTTCGACCACCCTCCGCGTAATCCGAAAACTTTAGCGCGAGTAATATTTTTGGCGAGCGGTCCTCATCGCGTTTACAATCTTCTACTAAAAAAAAAAAACACTCCCTCGTTACGTGCACAAGCGAACGCGTGTATACATTGATACGAACATTACGTGGATGAACGGAACGGTGGAGGGTTGCCGAGGGTCGAGCGAGCTTAGATGAAAAGTTACCCCTGAACGCGGATAAGGTACCTCGTATATTCCTCTTCCGTGGCGTGTTGCCCATCTATTTCTTTCGTCTTCGTGGCTACCGTTAATTAGTCGCGGCTACGTTTGCCCTCGCGATTCCGAGCTCAGCTTTATCGAATCCATGAAACACGTAATAGGAAGCCGACCTTGCGCCAGCGTTCATCGACAGATTATAGCTACAGTTCTAATTATCTCATCCAGACGAGACCTTGCTCTTATCGGCAATTAGCGATGCTGTGCGACGTCGTTGTCGGGAAATTAGTCGATCTTATATCCCCTCGGAAAACTGTTCCGTCTCGGAGTAACTCTTTGTATCTTGCTCTTGTCGTACAAAGAGGGTACGGTTGCGAGTGGTCTCTAGTATCTAATCGGTAGCTGTTAAGCCGCGCCCGATAAGAAGTATTGATTTCGATGGGTTCACGATATCGTAAGGAGAAACGGTGTTGGTTTTACAGGCGTACGGTGGAGGAACTTACGGTCCACCGGCGGGTGGCCCAGGGAGCGGGCCAGGGGGAGGAGGAGGCGGTGGCGTCGAGGGTGCTAATTATCCCCCGGATTCTCCGTACTTTCCGTCTGGAAGCAGAGTTGTTCCGCCTTCCGTGGGGACACCTACCCCCGCAGGTAATCCCGCGGCGCCCACCGGCACCAACGGAGCACGGTTACCAAACCCCACAGCCGGTACATTCCTGTTCATATACGTTTTTATTCGACCGTGAGCGAAAATTTCTTAGGCACGAAGTGTCTCGTCCGATTGTTTCAGGTGCCGCAACCGTGAAGAGAAAGAAGGATGTAAGTTATCGTGGACCCCCCTACAGCTCCTCTAGTTCGTTTCTGTTCCTGTCGAACCGTCCCTTCAAGCATCCCATCCCTTTCGAAGCCTGCACGCGCGCGTTCGTGCCCCATCCCCAGAATCCAGGAAAGGAATTAATCTTGCTGTTGTGTATTTAGCAGGCCCTCGACGGCGCGGACGGCGAAGTCGTGACAACGCAGCACTGGGTGAGTGACGTGAAAAGAAATTTTGATGAACGCATGCCAGTAAACGTGTTTCCTATCTCGTCCGCGGGATTCGATAGTGACTCCGATGTGTCGGCGGCTGTACGAGTCGAGCGGCGCGATTGATAAAAGCCACCGACGGTATAGAACGATGGAATTAGGTTAACTCGTAAATTACGCTTCTTTTTTCTTTCCCTTCGCTGTTCTTCGAGCGCGGCTCGAGGAAGACGCGCCGGATGATCTCAGGGACCCCTCGCGTTCGTAATCTTTACGAGCCCAGTTACCAGAGCATAATGATCTTACCAAGAGTCCACCTTGGGACAGAACTCGGACGTCTCCAGCCGCTCTTTCTCACGAAACGTATTCTACGATTAGTAGTCGGGCGTCTCCCGTTTCTTTTCGTCAGCTATCAAAAGTCAGCCACGAAAGCGTGACACGAGCGTGCGTAAAAAACGAGCCAGCTCTCGATAAATGGAATACGTTTAATATCGATCGATAGTAGAACGGTAAATATTTGTCATTCGCGACTCGCCTTCGTAGGAAAGGAACAGCGGCTAAAACAAATTGCCTCTGTCGGTGATCAAATACGCTCTCGCACCTGTTTAAATTTTTCCTTCCGTGCATTCGCTTAACTGATTTATCGGAGGATAAATCGAGAGACATTCAAAGGGTCAGAGTTTCGTTTTCTCTTTCGCTCGTGACGAGCATGTTCGTTCGAACCGATAATTTCCCTGGAAATTAGTTCCGATAACGCCTTAGGACCGATAAGATTAATCCCGGCAATTCTT
Source organism: Holcopasites calliopsidis (assembly GCA_023838395.1). NCBI lineage: Eukaryota > Metazoa > Arthropoda > Insecta > Hymenoptera > Apidae > Holcopasites > Holcopasites calliopsidis. The sequence continues at coordinate 2,179,344 of JALHAQ010000012.1, read as the reverse complement.
TGTTTCTGTTTTCGACGACGCGCGGCTTAACTAATTACGGGCGGTATCGTTGGATCATTATAATACCCGAAGCCGAAAGGTGTAGAATTTGTTCATCAATCCGCAATTCGAGCGCCGGCGGACGATTTGATTCGCCCGCAATCTTCTGACCCGATTACCGTTGGCGCATCGAGTTCGCAATGGAACGAGGCGACGCATCGTTTCCGATATCGCGACTGTTCTCGACGGGCCACTGTACTGGGCTCCTTTCGTCCGAAATACTAAAGAAATAATGAGCCGTGGCATAGGGGGCGAGAAAACAATAAATAAGCGCGGAGAGTCACGGCGAAACGAATCCCGGACTATATCCCACGGTCGGATCGCCGTTAATCCGGGCGATCTGCCGGCGTTACGCGAGCCCTCGACCAAAGTGTAAGCCTGCTAATAATTTATTCAGCGCGCAGGACTACGCGATTACGTTTCTATTAGGATATGAGCGCTCTAGTGTCCTCGAGGGTGCTGTAACCCGTGTTCCCGTCGCCTCCATTGGGAGTTTCACTTATCGTTACTAACGTCCCTTCGCAACGCCGCCGTTTCCCGTCTCTTTTTCGTGGTCCCTCGACCGTGTCCGGTGGCGTGGCGTTCTGTAAGAAAACACAGGAAGCCCTACTTCTTTCTGAAAATATAAATATCGTCCCGGGAGCTGGCACGGAGCAGCCATGCTCCCCGACGGGGACGCGATTTTTATTCGTGAGAGAAATCTCTACCAAAAGTTATACGATTTATACTCCGTCGGAAGTGCAACGGTACAGGGAGGTACGATCTTTTCCCATCGATAGATCGTAAAAGGAACAGTCGGGGGAAAGCAGAGCACCGTATGCCCGGTCGTTCCACGTTTCTTTACGTACTCGTAAAGAAAAAATTCTTCGGTTCGTTATCTACTCGGGTTTTCGTTACGACTCGCCGTCGGTGCGTCGTTTCTTCGTCCGTTTCGATCGAGATCTCCTCGCCCCGGTATCTTTCGGAGCGACTTCAGGAAAGCGTGTTCGCGCATAAAGGGGGGCGGTCACGGGTTTCGAGGGACCATATGGTGTCGCGTGCTACGGTCGCCAGACCGTGGAGCCCTCGGTAGTCCGCCTCCGTGGCTCGCGCTACGGTCGCTCCCGATGCCTCTTCTCCGTTAATTCGTGGCCTCGAGGAATTTCCTAGCCACCGCGAGGAACCGCGAAGATTCGTCCCCGAGCGTGAGCGATGCGCGGGGCCACGCCTTTAAACTTTCCACGGATCGTCCGGCGTTCCTGATCGGCCGCCTGCCGCCCGGCTCATGTTCGCCACCGAAATTTCATTTCTGGGCTTCTCGTTTCTTCGGCGCGATCGGCAGATGCGACTCCTTCGCGCGCATACCTGTCTACACGGCTTGACACGTTCCAACGAGCATAGTCGGTCCTTCGAGCGAGCCGGCCGGTCAGGGTTAGTAGCGTGCACTCTCGTCGAACGCGAAGAAATCGTGACCACGATAAACGAACTCGTCCGTTACATCATCCCGGCGCGGGCTTCGATTGACGGATAAATTGGCGAAACGCGATCGAGTCGAGTTTACGACGTCGCCAGCGCAGGTGCTTTCCTCGAAGAAATTAAACTGCAAGCCACTTTTGCGATTCCGCGTTTAATCGCGCGGCAGTATCTTCCGTGCCGCGGAAGGTTTACAGCGGCAACGATTGAGGTCGGTATTTTTGCAGCGAGCGTCTCTTTCGCAAGAGCGAAAACTCCGTCCCGCGAGAAACGCGAGATTTCGTTGAGCCGCGTTCGTTAAGATAACTCACTTACGCCATTAGATCTCGTTCCACGACGGAGTTAATCAGCCGTATAGGACAAGTGAGCCGGTAAACGATTTTTTTCCCCTGGCGTCGTCAAACAAAGTGATAGTTTCTCCGAGCAATGTTCAATATTCATTTGTCTCCCGTGACGTTTATCGGCTGCATAACTCGAGAGTCAGCCAAGTGTTACGCCCCGACTGCGAGCGAGTGCTGCTCGATTTCTCGTTCGCCTCGGCCAGTTTCGTTCGCGGTTAGGAATCCTGAAAGCTCTTCGAAACCGTGCTCCTCCCGAAATGGGAACGAACACCGTCGTTTCTCTCGATTCTTCGATCGACAACGATATCGACGAGTTCGCGGGAAGATCGCTGGTCCCCATCCTTTAATCGCGCGCCCCGTGTTTGGGTGCTGGATGACCGTCAGGCGTGGAAGAATCCGAGGAACAGCGATCGGGATCGCGGCCTGTCCCCGGCCACGCTCGAGTTCCTCTATTGTCTTCCACGAGACGGCTCAGTGGTAGCGCGGTACACGAGAGCCCTTAGACACGCGAATAAACTCAGCCACGTTTCAATCGCTGGCCCTTTCGCGAATCTGACAGTGTGGAGGATCGGTCGTTGAACGGTTCGCCGGTTGGACAGGGTGCACGGGGTTGTCTCGTCTACGAATCAATTACCGGGAATCGCGTGCCAAGCAGAGGAAGGAAAGGAAAGGAAAAAGGGAGGAAGGGCAGCGCGATAGGGTGAGAGAGAGACGGTTTGCTAGAGACATTGAACGTTGTTTGACGGGCACCTGTTGCTGGTAGCTACACGAGCCAGTGCCACTTTGGCTTCTCTCTCGTTCCCTTGCCTCGCTCTTTGTGCCAAGTTGGCCTCCTCCTCGCGTCGCGTTACCTCGTCGCACCTTTTGTTCGAGGTACGGTCGTTCGTCGTGGATTTTGCGATTCTTTTTCGCGGCTGGATCTTTTTCTCCCCCCCCCCCCCCCCAGCGAGGGGGTAGAAACCGGAAGGTGATAGGGTAGGAAGTGAAATCGCGTCCGCCTAATCTCTTACGACTCGTCCTATTTGTACGCGATCGTAGCGGTTTCTTGGCGGAGATACATTGAAAATTTCGCGTGATCTACGGCCGCTGCCTTCTCGACTATGCTATTATTGGACCACGCACCGGTTGACGTAGCGGACTAGGTCTTTCTTTTTGCGCGGACCTCGTAAAGCGGAGTGTCGAAGTGGCGATTACGCGCTCCGAAATGCACTTCGTATCTCGCGGGCAAAGTGTCTCCGCCCTGTCGAGGGATCACGGTGCGTTGGATTCCTTCGACCTCCTTACTCCCGCGAGTTTGCCGTAATCGATTGTGTCCAGCTTCCATTTCCGAAATTTACTAGCTTGGTCGAGTGGTAAATCTGCGTATCGCGCGTTTCTCTATACCGTGTACCCTCTGTACTTATTCCTATCTTTTGCTCTCCTTCCTTTTATTCTAGCCTCTCTCTCTCTCTCTCTCTCCCTCTCCCTCTCTCCCCCTTTCTCTTGGTTGGCGTGCAAACTCGCCGCAGTGTACACAGCACGGGCGCATAGCACGGGTTTATGGAGTGAATTGTCGACTTACAACGGGTAAACCACCCGTCGACGACGAGGGGAACGGTCGGGGTGGCGGGTCGGCACGCAAGGGAGGGTTGCTGTATCGGCACGGATAAAGCGAAGAGAGGTAGAGATACGATCTGTATACGTATTTTCTGGCTCGGAACGATACGGGAACCGTACCGCACACTCGCGCTCTCGCCCATTGTCCGGTCGGCCACTTTAATATGTTACATCGAGCATCGTTAAGCCGTCTAATTGAAAGGGAGAACGATTTTTCGTTCTACTCCTTGCCACCTAATATTAACATCGATAGGTGTTCGCAGCGCGAGTTAATTTCATTAGGAAATCATGCTTTATCGCGCCGATTCGGATTACCGTCGATGCACACAGAGAGGGGGTCGCACGAAAATGCACGCGTGAGCGATAGTTTACGGTCATTGTGGGATTATCGTGATAAATTATTGGGTGTATCGCAACTGCCCCTATCGGTATGTCGATGGTATTAATTGGGTCGTCGAGATTATTACCGGGAATGTATCAATAATAATTACCGGTGTACCAGAATGGCCGGGGATTTCCGTCGAAATTTGTAGCCGCGAAACTTTAGCTTGCTTTCGGCACCGTTCGTATTTGACGAATCGGACGAGCGCGCAGCCCTTCCGCTCGAACGACGGCGAAACGACATAGCCGCCGGTTAATTATTCCATTAGGTGTGCGCGTCGACTCTTCTTTTCTTTTTTTTTTGACTCGCATCGAACAAAAGGAAGACCGGTGTAATTACACGGGCGAGATGGCGGCGAGGCCTGGTTCAGCCAAGGGTTGAGACCCGGCCCATACGGCGGATCCCTTGGGTGGTTGAGTCTTTCATGGCGTGTTCATCTCTCTGGCCGTTTCATTCGCCGCGCCGTCGACGCGTACGAGATATTTATCTATTACCTCTTCGGCCTGCACGAAATTTCGAGTGGCCGCTATCCGTTCATCCCCCCCTGACCGAGGTCACGTGGCTCGACGGGGGTTTTCTGCTCGAGTGGGTGCTTCACGTGTGCCCCGTGATCGTTTTCATGGGGGATTAACAACCACGGTGAGAACCGTACGGCAATTAACATATCAATCGCTATAAATGGATCCGTTCACTTTGCTCAACCCCGCGGACGGGGCACGACCGGACTTATCGAGACACAATGATACTTCTGGTGCCGAGCATCGAGTGCTTTCGCTTGTGCAGCTTTTACGCGATGATAAACCGATCGCGCACGCGGGGGCTACACGCATCGTTATTGTTGCGTAGAATATTGCGGCAGCCTCGATCTTCTTCGATCTTTCCCCTACGATCGACACGAACGGCGAGACTGGCGTTGGATGGATCTTCGCGTGCCCCGCCGTGTGACACGTGGGCCGAGTTACGTATACGTACGTTTCTGTCCGATTCTCCTGTCACGTAATTCCCCAGGGTCGTGCGATCTCGCGAACTGCTCTTCAGGTTCCGCAGCAATCGGTAGTCCGATTCTGGTGCACATAGGGACCAGTTTCCAGGCAGCCGTATGTATCCATAATTCTCTGAAATTGCATGCGTACACATGGTCGCGCACGTGTGTGTATTTGTTCTATGTACACGCGGCAGTGTTTGCGCGATGCGTACATCCCGGCTAAGGGTGCGGGATGATACGGGGTAAATCGAGCGCCATCCAAGTGTGCTTCATTTGTGGCGTGCCGGGCCTGTGAAATTCAGGGCGCTTCTTAGCCACCCCCTTCCGGCCCGCGTTCACCGTTTACACCCCTCGGCTCGCGATGATTTGTCGACTGCCGGGGCTATAACGCTAGCGAAAACTTCCGTGGATACTGCGGCTAATGGTGCTCTCTCCTCGACCAGTCTCCAGAAATAATTGATGCCGTTACGCTTTTCTCTTTGTCGAATTAAATCGTCGCAGGTCGCGCGAACGCGCCGAGCATTCGGCGTCGGCCTCTTTTTCATCTTTCGCTTCGCTCGCCGTTGCCTTTATAATTGGGTGAAAAATGTAGCCTGGCAGCTTCGACGGGCCGGAAAACTAAGAAGGCAGGGGCGGAAAAGTACAGGTCGACCTGAAATTCGAATGCCGGGCATCGGTGGACGTGCCGGGATCGGACCCACCTCTCTCGGAGGGAAGCAGCGGCCCCTGCGGAAAAGATGGAACTGCGATCGTGCGGGCGAGCCACCCTTTCAGGGTAAATAACCGGGACGCTTCGTGACGGGCTCAAATTATTTTGTCGGCCGCGTACCGAATGCTCATACTACCGTTATTAATTACAAACCAACTTAGAAACGGTGATCGTTTTCAATCATCTGCCTGGGAGTAACATGATAATCCGTTTACTTTTTACGATTCTCGTTCATTCCTATCGATGGTTAATGCGGGCGTCGATTTATGGTAATTGGCGGCGAAAACTTTGGAGTTGAAAATCGTTCTCGTTTTCTTTTCTTTTTTTTTATGTCGCGCTCGAGATTGACCCTCTCCGAGTATTTTCCTTTATATTTCACGTGGGCGCGGTCGGGCGTCCCCGCCTCCCGGTATCTTCGAAAACTATCGAGCCCGTACAGCGGAGCTGATTAGAATTTTATTATCGCGAAGGAGGAGAGAAAAAAAAAGCAGGGAAGAGGTTACCGAAGGGTGGCATATGGCGAGACTCTCCACCGGCTCCAGCTTTCCAAGTTTCAGGGATGAAAGAGGCCGCCGTTCTCGAGTTTACTTGACTCCTGTTTCTCCCTTCGGGGATCCCTTGGCTCGTTTCCTCCTCCGTTTATCTCTCTCTCTCTCTCCCTCTCCTCCTTCTACTCGAGTCCTTACTCACGGAACGAGCTACAGCCCCTCGTTCCAAGTGGCTCGACTTGTCTTCCGAACTCTCGAAACGACTATCGTCGGGGAAAACGTTGGCCAAACATCCGGGGTGAATCCTGCAGTTAGCCTAAAGGTGCGTCCTCACCGGCGAGCACAGTCCGCAGACACTTAACCCAAAAAATCTTCTCGCAACTTCGTCCCGTTACTTTGTAAAGATTCTTCATCTTCGTAAACGCTCGATACGCGATGGTGTATTCCCTTTTATTTTTTTTCTGGCTGGCACGGAAGCTGGTGGATGTTTCTCCCCCTACGAAACTCGAGGGTCCCATTTCGTGGAGTGGTTTCCTCCCGCAGAGCCGACAGAAATTTCGGGCCTCGGTACCTACGTGCTACGAGTAATGCACCCTACGGTACAGGCCATGTAAGATAACAGTAAGTGGGGCTGCGAACGAGGATGGATAACACGAGGCACGCGTGTATCTAACTTTTCCGGTACTTTATCGAGATCGTGGGTTCCTTTCCCTTTTCTTCCCGACGAGGAAGGACATTCGTCCGTGGCTACTAAATATTTCCTTTGCCAAACAATTGCGATACACCAGCGTAATTCTGTCTCCCAATACCACGGGGAATTGATTTCTCGAGTTGAGTTTAATCCCCGTGGATAAACGATGCTTGGGTCAGCGTTGATCCGCGTTACTTCGCGAGCGGCGAAGTTTGGTCCGTCGAAAGCTAGCCGGGGTCGAACTCTCGGATATAGCTGACGAAGGAAAGTCGGGGGACCGATCAATTTCGGGGACAATATTTTGCAGTAGTTTGATATTTCTCATGAGTATCGACTGTAGTTTGGGACGTACGCTATAGCCAGGATGGGTAAGCTAAGCGGCGGAGGTTGGTAGTAAATCTCACCCTAAAGCGTCTCCCTACCGAGCCACCCCAAACTACGCTACTAGTGCTCCTGCCACCCCTCGTTCAGTGTCTCGCATTGGCGTAGCCACCGTCGGAAGGGCAACGCTACCGTTTTACCATCGCTTTCCTTTGTCGTCGCAAACGTATTTTCCTTCGGAACTTTTAACGCCTCCGCGTTGCGACGGGCGAAAGGTTGCTTCAGCCCACCCGTGGTCGAGCGATCCCCCATTTAAATACCCGTTCAGGTGTTGCTCTTTGGTGCTTCTAGGCGAAGGCCAGGAGCAACGTGTATCGTAAAGGGTTAGATTGAGCGGAGAGCGAGCATTTTTCCCGATGAAAATTCGCCGCGAAGCGGAACGCGATCGGTGAGGCCGGCTAGTAGGCAGCGAGCGAGCCGCGCCGCGATAAAGAGGATCGAAAGAAAATAGAATGGAGCAAACTGGCGACACGTCTCTCTCGATATGGTCGGCGGCTGCTCGTCTCCTTTTCAGGACACTGGACTTCATTCGCGGCACAAGCGCACGTATTCCCGTGTCGTGCGCTTCTCTCTGTGCGCGCAAACGAGAAATCGGGGATCGACGTGGCGCGGGTATACGCGTCGTGCGCTGCTTCCCGATCGAGATTCGTTAGGACGATCTATATTTGGACGAATCGATCGAGGACAAGGGGGAGGGCGAGGGGATACAACGATAGCGCAGCTTCGATTAAAGCTAATCAGGATTAATCTCGCGGATCGCACAATGAGAGACCGTTTGCTCTTCCGCGCGTCCGCTGGCTATCTCGCCCGAGAACCAGCAGCGAAATTAAAAGAATTAATTAGAGAGATTAGATATCGTGGCACGCTAACGACGAGTCAGCTCGCCGAAGAGAGTCACGCAGTGATTTTTTTTGTTTACGTCCTGCTCCTTTCGTTGCATAAATCTATCGAAAATCAACTCTTCGTTAGTGGCTTAATTAACAAGGTTCACGAACGATGGAACGCGGAACACGCAGTCCCGGAGCAATCGAGATTTATTTCCGCGTTCGGCCAACTTTTTAGGATGATCCGAAGCAAGTCGAATACATTGGCGATTGTTCCTTTGATTCGCGACTGCACTGTTTTTTTTTTTTATCCTAAGCGATGCGCCTGCTCTCGAGGAACGAGCCGTTTCGTTAATCTTCCCAGAGGAAGCGGATGGGGATAGTACGCAAAATACACGAAGCCAATACCGTGCAGTACACTTTCACGATTCGCAAGAAAGGACAGATTAAGCCCTTTTCCTTGCCACACTCTCGAGCAATCCCGTTTTCCATTGAGCTTACGCCAGTGGCGTCGCCCCCAACCCATCTCTATATACCCCGTCGCCCTGCAGTTAATGTGTTCCAGGGTGGAACCCTGCCCCCCCCCCTCGCGTCCCAGGCTCGTAGACCGCCCCCAATTTCAGCCCTCTTTCCACATCTACCCTTACCGTTTCCTTCTCTCCTGCCTCCGAAACCCACCCAACTCGGGATCTCGGGTTTGCCTCAACGAGAGAATATTTCTCGTTCCCTCTCGTCTTCTCTCTTTTCGTTCCGCCACTCGTATTCCGACCGATCTCGCCCTCTCTCTCTCTCTCTCTCTCTCTCTCTCTCTCTCTCTCTATCCTCCCTAGCTCGGCTAGTGCACTGCCTCTTTGTTTCAGAAATTAGAAGCGGATTACCGAATCCCCTTTTCAGCTGCGCTGTTATTAACTATTACCTTTTAGCCGTTCGGCCTCGCGAGCTCCAACGAGTTGTCCCGAGGAATTAAATCGCTCTTACGGAGCTTTGTTTCTCGCGATGAACTTTTTCTCCCCAGATCTCGACACATCGAATCCTCGATGGTGAGATACGGGTGCGCGCGACTTGTCCTACATTTCGCAAGTAACGCGATTCTCTGAAACGTCGCGCTCCTACGCTCCGCTTCCAATCTTGATCTATGCCGATTTTCGCGTTATCCGCGGATCGGCCTCAATTAGACGCGTTTGTGGGTGCTCCGCTGGCGAGACGCTCCGCGTATAATGGCACGAGGTACGGAGTTCCGTCTTCTTGCCGGCTAGGCTTTTTGCCGGATCCCCGTGAACGCACGCTCGACAAGGAGCATCAGCCGACAACGACCGCGGTTTCACGATTTTTTTTCTCGCTCGGATGGCGAACCATGCGACGACGAAGGGGAAGAGGCGTCCGGGTCGACGACTCTCTTCTCCACCTTTTCTTTCTCGTCTCCGCTTCCTCCTCTTGTCGCGTTGCCCGCCAGTTCTCTCCTCTTCCTTGTGCTCCTCGCGCATCGGTTTTACGAAACGGGCAGAGCGCGGATACGATGACGGCGAGGAGTTACAGTTTACACAGTTGGCCCGGCGAGGTTACCCAATTATCCGTTATCCGTCACCAATAACGACATGTTCACCGCTGCCAGGTTAACACTGTATTCCGTCTTCCGTTCGCGGCGCCCTTTTTTACGTTCCTCGTGTCTCCTCCGAAGGCGCTCACCCGTAGGCGTATTCGCTCGACACGTGTGCCACGTTCGTTTAGAACAGGCAAAAGGGAGGACGGCTAGGTAGGTGCGTAGGTACCCCGAATTTTTTCTCGGACTCCACGTTTATGTCCCGGGGACCTGATTCTTCGGGACGGCAAGGTGGTCCGAATTGATATTCGGAAACACCATATGCCCAGTGATCTCGGGGGCAGGTCTAAAAGCTGCGACAAGTACCTTTCCAGATTTACAGCGGTCATATTAATGGCAGCAAGTGCACCCCGGGTGTCCCGGGGAATTCCCACAGCCCTTGACCAGGCGACATAAAGTTGTAGCGCGCACCGTGCTCAAGGGTTCTCGGTCGACGAATCCCTGGCGGGCTTAATGTTCGTTGAAGCCAGTTCACGCTTCCTCCTAGCTTATCAAACGAATCGACGACTACCAAATTACGCGGCTATTTTTCTCCTTGAGCGTAAATCACTGATTGATCCCGCGGTACCAAAGCCCTTTCTATTAGACAGAGGGGACAACATGCACGTTGATGTAGATAAAGCTGTAGCGTGGGAAAAGTGTTCTCAGGTAGCTCGTTTTTCGTCGGCAATCAAATCAACTTTTTTCCAAACTTTTCACCATTTGGGGGGAGAGACGTGTACGATTATACGGCGAGAGAGAGAGAGGGAGGGTGGTTCGTTTCATTGTGCGTCCGTGTCGTGGTAGAAAATTAGTTGGCATTGCTGAACGGCATTGTGCGCCTCTTTTAACGAACGCGCATTAGCATCGTGAAGCCTGAAAAATCGTTCAGGTTTTGGAACTCCGTATTAGAAGGGAAACGGGGAAGATTTTGCTCGGGGCACCAAGGGCTGTCTCTTATGGGTCAGGTACGAACGCATCCCTAACTGTACACGGCTGGTGCCCTATTGTACTTGCCGCTTACTTTCATTCGGGCCCAGCACTGGTACCTGTCGGTTTTAATTATTTTACAGTCGGTATAATCCAGCGGCATTCGTAAGTTCCTTTACACCTGACTAAGAAGCGTCTCTGCAAGAACGGTCATTTATTTTGACTTCGTAGTCCCTTTACGGCACGACCCACCTTTTTGTCCAACGTTTACTGCTTTATTGTGCGACGTCTTTGCTCGCATGTTGTGTCTAATTAAGAAAAAGAAGAAAAAAAAAAACGTTGTACGCGTTACAGGTCCCTTCGGGAGTCCCTCCGAATCGCGTCCGAGTTCACCTTGGACTTATCCCGATTCCGTCGAGGATCGAGCCACTCGTTCGTTTTCGCGATCGAAACTCGGCTGAAGCGTCTCCAATAGAGAGGTCTTTGCCAGCGATTGATGTCAATTCGTTCGCTTGTCCCGCCGCGCGGCTCGGCCTTAGCCGCGGGTGCAGCACGTTTCGGAGCCACTTTTCCCTTTGAATACCGTCGTTCGGCTTCGATAACTTATTACCGGCCGGAGCGATCTTTTCATCGGTCGCGATCTCGGGGGAACATTTTTTCCCAGTCGACGACCACTGGCCGTATCGAGATTTTAGTCGGGAAATCTGGAACTCCCGTTCCCTTGCCAACTGGGTTAGATTGGGTCGGACGAGGCTGGGTAATTATATACCTTCGGTCAGTCGCGTGGGTACGACACTAAAATTACTCACGAATTTCCAACTAACGAGCTCTACCTTTGGCGCCACGGGCTGGCTCGTTTGTCTCTCGGGACAGATCTTCCGAAAACCCGCGGCACCGTCGCGGGCTTCCCGTCCCCCGGGAATAAAGATATTTTCGCACTAACAGATCGTTTAGCGACACTTCAACGCGCGGAAACATCGTCCGATCGCCCGGCGTAATTAATGCTTCCCGCGTTTCTCGGCGACAGGATTTTAATAATTGGTTCACATTCGAGCGGGACAGGTTTCTTTTCGTATCCGCGCCCGCCGGCGAATCGATCCCCGCGCAACTTTGTTCCTTCCGGTCTTGCAACGCATCTTTTGTCCCTCGAATCGGGAGAAGATACCCGCGCGCACGCCGATGCCGCGCTTATCCTCTCTATCTCTCGCTCTCTTTCCGACTCAACAAGTGGACCGATGTTTTCGGCGCAGTGCGTAGACGGTAGAGAAGCACGGAAGCATCCACCCGCGCTTTGCTTGTCGTTGGTGCATCGGCGTCGGTTCGCGTGGCCAAAGACGCTGGCCGTTCGCGCTAGGGGTTGCTTCCTGTGAGCTGAGCATCGGCAGCGAAGCGAGGGGAAGCTATACCAAACGTTGTGGACGAGAACGCTGCTCGCAGAAGGATAAACAGAGCGAGAAAGAGAGAGAGAGAGAGGTTCGTGTTTAGCGGTAGTTTCAGAATGTTGGGAATATTTCAATGCACTTTGAATATCGAACTGTTTAAAGATTATTCCACGCGGAACACATGGGAATCGTTTCATAGAGATTGTATAGAGACTTTGATCGATGTCGATTGCTGATGAATCGGAAAAGGTGTGGGATTCAATGAATCGGTGCGAACTCAGAGAATATGGAAGTATATATTTATTACAGCCATTTGTTATACAATAATTTCCCTACACAGAATCGTTGGAAAACTTGTCGAAACAAATTCAAACAGGCATCGCTGGGCGCGCGCTTTGCTAAGGGTGGGGACCTGGTCGGTTCCGACTGGCGGGGACGCGAACTCGCGGCGAAGAGAAGTGGAGGGATGCCTGCTGCCCTGCGCTCAGCGTCAGTCTCGTCGCGTACCCTGAAGTGATAGGAAGTCGTACCGTTTCTTCTCTCTCCTCTCTTCGTTCGCTCCCTCCACATTCTTCCAGTGGGTCTCCCTTTTTGCCGTCGAGTTTCCTGTGACTGCGACGGGCGAACGTAAAAAGAGGCTTGTGCGTTCCCGGTCTCCAGTGTTCCGTCGCGCGTTCGTACGAACTCGGTGCAGGGGTGAACGTGGACAATTGCGACGCGCAAGTCGGAGCGTCGGTTCTTCGTGGGCTCCTCGAATCCGAGAACGGCGGAGCTTCCCGTGATCGTGAAGCAAGCGGGGGCCACCCCGTCTGACGGAGTACAGTAAGCAGAGGTGTTTTTCGTAACGGTTGGCGAGAAAACTACCCCGACGCGAACGACGACGATGCGGGGGGCGGGCGTGTGAATCGTAGCGCGACGCGTCCTCGTGGCACGCGCGGCGTCGGTGATTCGAGTCCTCAATGACTGTATCGACGTAAATTAACGTGGTGTGTGTTGTGTGCTGTGGCTACTGCAAACAAAAAAAGAAAAGAAACATACACAAGCTTCCTGCCAAAAGTTCCCCCTTACCGATATGCCCTTGGTAGTTCGGACTTGACGCGAGGTCCTTTCGCGAGTGGACAGATCGTACACACGGTTCTCGTTCTCGTCGCGAGTGGCGGATATTTGTCGGCGGAAATCGCGCCCGCGTCTGCTCGTCGAACGATGATAGCGACGCACGGTTCGCATCGGAACGCGATCGTCGCCGGGATTTGATAGCAATACACGGTCGGCGGTTCGATCGTTGCCAAAAAGTGTCTTTGGCCGCAGAATGCAGTCGAACACAATACTGCGCGACGTCGTCAATACGGAAAAGTTGATGGGACACAACAATAACTTGAACAACAACGGTTCTCCAGGCGCGGACATAATGTTCCAGATGGAGGATGATAGTCTTACCCAGCTAGGAAGCGTCTTTCAATCGGCTTATCAGTCTATCGTCGGCGGTGGCGCACAGGTAAGAGAGAAATTTTACGCCACCCCCTCCCGCCACGCGTTTCCCTTTGTATCTCGTTGCACGAGAACCGGTCGCGCGTGTGTATATTCGCGATCGGAGTCTCGGGCCTGGAAGGAAAGTTTGATTCATCGTACGGGGGGGAAGAAAGAGTTTCTCCGACTCGTTTGGGGCTGCTTGCTTGCTTGTCCCATCGGAACGGGCACGCCGGATGCGTCGCCGCGCCGCTTGGAAACGAGTTCGCCCGTTCAATCTGGAAGTTCTTCACGGTGCACAGGCTTTCCCTGCGCAATCCGATTTCGAGTCGATCGAAAATAGGAGCGCGTTTACGATTTTCTCTGTGTACCCGACGGAGCGTGTGCGCGGCGGAGCACACCATCGGCGCTCTGACGTCAGAATTACGTCACGAGCATGGTCGTCGTCACGTGGGCGGGCACGTCGTTCGCTCTCTTACCCTCGGGACGCTTCCCCCTTTGTTAAGGGTGCGCTAGAATTTTTCATCCCCCTTTTCGAATCCCGTTCGCAGCTTCTGACGAGACCTTCCTCTCGAGCTGGAGCGCCGAGACTCCGAGACGCACGCGTTAGGAAGAAATCGGCTCGCGAGGTCGACGCGCTTTTTTCGGACGAATATCAGAAGCTCGACGGGGGAGAGGGACACGTATATGTCGATTTCGTACGGCACCGGTGACTCATCGTCATCCCTCTATTGTTTCGTTAAATGGAATTTCTATCTAATTTAAATGCGGCTTAGCCAGAAATAATGCGATTATGCGTTAGCTTATTCTGTTTGTTAATCTCCTTTGCACACCATTGCCGTCCCGGCGGCGAGCGAAGCGGAGATGGAGCGGAGCGAGGGAGAAATAAAGAGAGAGAGAGAGAGAGAGAGTCGATGTTCCATGTATCCCCGCGCTTCCCTCCGCTTGGCCGTTTTGTACGGCGCTGTACATTATTTCGAGTACAGTCCACGCACAGCCAGCAGATCTTCCCCCGGCTTATGGACTGGTCGCAACGGTTCTCCTTTTCCAGTTGGAACTTTAATTTCCCCTTAATCGCACCTCCTCCGGAAGTTCCGTCGTTCGATAAATCTTCTCGTTACTCCGGAGGCGTGCTTTACCTCGCGCTCCGCACAACTGCGACCACGTTCCATTCGCCTTTTTCCTCCGCGTTCCATCCTCACCGTTTCTCGGCTTCCTTAGACTCGACCAGGAATCGATCGAGCACTCTTCCCTATGAAATTCGTACACCTCTCAACGCTCGTCGCTGCCGCAACCGCACGAACACTTGCCGATTAATAAAAGAGGAACGTCATCAACCGCGAAACAACAGGTTGCCGTTCTCGCTCTCACCTGAGCGACGCGTTAGATCGACAGCTTGTAGCGATGTATTATTTCTGAAACCGTCCCGAGTCGTCGATTACAGAAGGAGAGCTGTGATTACCAGTTGATATCGTGCGAACTAACGAACGCATTCGATTAAAATCGCAGCAGAGTTTATCTCGCCCCCGTTTAATGGCCGCGCACATCGCTGATACAATTAAGGTAGGCCCGATAAACGGCGTGGAAAATTTGTATTAGGAGAACGTTTAGGCGTTGTTCACGGGCAAGAGGTGTGTCCACCCTTTTTTTTTTTTTTGGTCTATCGTTTCTCCTGCTTGTCCCGATTCCGAGCGTCTGGTGAAACCAGTTTTTGATCGGTTCCGAAGTTAGGTCAGCCATCATTTCCGGTCCCGTGCTCCTCCACCCTTGGTCCCGCGGTTCATATCCGGTGCGGCTCTCGCTCGGTTCGGCTGTACGTCGCTTTCGAGAGGTTTTTTCCCGTGCTTTGTCGGGCGTAAAATCTTGTACGAGTCATCGTCGGAGACGGACGGTGGCGACCACTTAAAAATATGCCAACAAAAAGAGGCGCGTTCGTTATGGAAGCGTGTTCTATCCCTCTTTGGGCTAGACTTAATTAGCCGCGCGCGTTCGCTTTTCCGCTAAAAGCGGAGCTGCAATTAAGCGTTTAAATTAGCGTCCCGTTCCCCGCGCGAGCGGACCCAAGGGAATATCGTAGTTTCGCAAGCGAGCGTTGCTCGCCTCCGATCGCGTTCTCCTCTTCGAGCTCATCGGTCGCGCCGCATTCTATCTCGATCGTGTCAACGAAACTGTCCCGATAACAAGCGTTTTACAAGCTTTGCGTCTCCTTGTCGCGCGTTACATCCGTTAGTACCCGCCGCAAGAAGCAAATGGTCATCGACAGAGAGAGAGAGAGAGAGAGAGAGAGAGAGAGAGAGAGAGTGTGAGAGTGAGACACTAGCTACGGCGGGGTCGGAGTGGGAAAGGAGAGAATGAGAGAAACGAGAAAGCGAAAGTGGTGCGCTGGTCGATGATGGTGGTCCAACGGTGTGCTCTCGGTTCGGATTAAAACGAAAATTTGAGCGAACATGCGCGGCCATCGTGAAAGCTGTCGGGGCCCCAGCAGAGTTTTACGAGCGACACACGCGAGATCGTCGCGAGAAAAGCGTCTCCGGACATGATCGCTGCTGAAGACACGCGGGATTGAATGATAATCGATAGGCTCCGTTATGTCGCCTCGTTTCACCTGTTCGTTTGGCTGCTTTCAAAGACCGGGGCCGCGTCGGGGCCGGAATTTTTTAATTTCCGCTCGGCCTCCGCTTAACCGTGGAATATCTATCGTTTCCGTAATAATCCATTAGATATTCACGACGGTAAAAGAGCGCGAGCTCGTTTCGGTGTGGGCCGTATCTTTAGCGATGACTCTCGCGTGAGAGTCACTGGCAGTTGCGAGTGCTAGGTTAAAAGCGGCAATGAATAGAATTGATATAAATGGGACGGCGACCTGGCTCCGGTCTCGAAGCCGATTGTTTCTTCTTTCCTCTGTCGTCGAAGTCGCCGGGCAAGCGCCGCTTCATCGCTGCGATCGATGTTTCCGAATTTTTTCTTCGTCCCCTTCATCGATGGGGATTCTCGAGCGGAGAAATTTCCAGCGGATCGCCCCGACGACGGGCGAAGAGCCAGGAAGCCGCGAAAAGGTCCTCGAAATTCGCCGTGGCATAGGTCCGGTTGATCGTCGCTGTGCTCGTCTCATAATCTACGGTTGGGATTAGCGTTAGTGCCCAGGCGGCGTATGTGTATTCCCATATGATCACGCTTGTAGCTGCATCGCGACGCACGTACACGCACGCGGAACGGCCGCACGCGCATCAGTCCATTCCACAATTTGCGCCCGACATATACACCCGCGTAAATAGGTACTCGCCGAGGAACATATATCTATATACATATTCGCAAACGCGCGTGAACACATGCCCGTACGAGCGTAATTAGACACAGATACGGAACTAGCACATGCGAATTTGCTCGCATACCTTGCTACTCCCGCGACAACGGTGTGCATCCCTGCGCCCTGGGGCTCTACTAATAACGCTATCCCAGGATCGAACGCGCACCGACTGATATATCCATTCCTCGTAACTATTATCCCTCGCTTCTGTTTGCACGGACACGTAACTCCGTGACACGCGTATTTCGTATGCGTAAGTGCACGTGCCGCATCGTGCTTCCACGTGCATCCGTACTCCGTTCATCGCGGGATTTCTTTCGGTGTTCAGGACTCTGTCGCTTCGCCCTCGACGAGGATGGAGATCAGGCGATCTTTGAAGAATAATTACGCGCGTAGATGGTAGTTCGCGACGCGCTTTATTCGACGTCGAATCTTTATTCGAATCGTGCGTCGCTCGTTTTGTTCTAATTGCCCCGCGCACCGGTGCTCACCTGTGTTTGATCTCGTATACGTGTCACTAGACAAGATGCACACCCACGCCCATTTATGTATACACGTGTGCCTGGGGGAGGGGCACCGTATAGACAGAATATATACGTCGGATTATTAGTGTGTCGCACACGCTTGATTTGGTAGCGGGCTTATAACGGCTGCCATAGCGCCCGAGAGGTGCCAGCTGTATGTGTTTCGGAATGCACACCCCTTCATCCCTTCGGTGCTCCCTTGCTGCGAGTACTATCTCGTTCCTATGCATGTTGCACGATCAAGATGTCGATGATGACGGAGTCAGCGATAGCGGTAACCACGAAATTCCCTCGAGGGTGTAAAGTGTACGCTGCTAGAGAGTATTCCTAAGTACCTTTGAAATGTTACGGATGGAAACCTGCTCTTGGAAATTTAATTCATTCATCCGACAGCGAGGAGACAATCAGGGAGTCGCGGCCAGACGAAACTTACAGCTTCTTCGCCTTGCGTTTTATTCCGCTTATACGATAATTGGGCGAGACTTTTCTCTCCCGTCGACGTGCTAAACAAAACGCGGTGGCTTTATTAGTATCGATATTAGTCGCATTATCCGAGGCATATACGAGCGATTTACTAATGCGACACGAGTGGGCGTCGCCCGTACGCGACACAATAGGCCAATAGCCTGATACCCCGATGCTCGATTGTGTCTAGAAACCGTCTGTACGCGTTGTTTGTGCCGTTGCACAAAGGAGAGCAAACGAAGTTCCCCTTGAATCGCGTGCCTCCAGTCGCGAAGATCTGTTTTCCGCTGACGGGTCCCCCGTTTTCTTTCTATTTCAGGTGAGTTAACAGTTCCTATACGTTGTCGTTTTAACGGCATTACGCGCATCTTGGGTAAGAGTTTGTACGGCTTTCCTTCTATTCTCCGGTTTCCCCTTTTTTGATCGTCTCAGTTTATCCCGAGACGTTTAAACGATTCCTCTCGCGGGCGAGCGAGCCGCCGCCGCTTTTGTAAAGACTTTCTAATTTTCCGATCGGACAAGGAATATACGCGACCGTGACTCTGGGGTTCTGGCGAGAAAGACCGCAGAGGGAAGCAGCGTGAAATAAAATGAGGGACGTTGGATCCGCTTCGAGACGAAAGAAAACGAAGGGAACACGGCGACTTTCGGGCCATATGGCGTTTACGGATACCCAAGCACCGTAAAACTTTCATGAATATAACCTGACCTCCCTCTCTCTGTCTCTCTTTCCCTTTGGCCCTCCACCGTCTCGAACAGGAGCCTTAATCAACGACCGTCAGGCCCTTAGAGGGACCGAACGGTTTCGGTCCGAAGTCACGAAGGAGGCTCTTCCTCCCTAAAGTTTCGTTTCTAATCCGCCTTCTTGCGTTGCGTTTTCGGTGCCGGTTCGTTTTTCCTACGTCTCGTGTTGATTAAAGTAGCCGACAGGAAGTCAGAATTATCGGGCGAGCAATTGGAGCATCGGTCATTAAGCCTTTCAGACATCCCTCCCGAAAGTCCGGTCTGCATAATGCATACGATGCTGACACGGAATACCAATGTTACGCACACACGTTCTTGCCTCCGAAACGGGTCTCACCTTTGACTCCAGGGATCGATCCGCGCGCGGCGGTAGCTCGCATAACCGCGCGAAGCGTACAGAGACGCGTACACTATAATGATGCACGTGCATACGAAGCGTGCTCGCTTCGGTGTATGTGCGCTTGCAACTCCATAACGCGGCGAGCGGGGCCTAGGTGTCTCGGGGGGTGGATCGAGCTTAGATTATGTTTGGCCCGAGCCAGTTCCGATTTCCGTCGAGATCTCACGCTAGATCGTCGTGCCTGCCTCGGTGCCAACCTCCGGATTTCCGAGTCGCGTTTCTCCTCTTCCGCAATCGCTCCTCCGCGAAACTTTTGAATACCCCGTGTCTTTGTTACTGGTCTCTACCAACTAATCGAGTTCGACACCTTTTCAAAGGCTATCCAGGGTGTCGCGTTTCGATAGAAACCGTGCACACGTTTCCACCTTTTTTCGATCGATACTCGTCAATGAACTACCCTGCTCCCGCTTTTCAGCGGCTTTACCGGTTTCCATCAAACTTCAGTTTCGACACTGCGAAATCGCTGGCCGATTAATTGAGAATTCACTGGCCGCGGGCGTAGGCAATCGTATCAGGTTCGGATTAGGGTTACCTCGAGCCAGTTCCGATTTCCGTGGAGATCTCATGGTAGATGGTACCTACCTCGGTGCCAGCCTCCAGATTATCGCCCGCTGATCCTCCCAACGAGTGTACGTCCCTACGTGGTTCCATTGCTATTGTTGTGCTCGCCGAAACCCCTCCCCGTGTACACGCGGCGGGTGAAGCTCGGCCCGAAACTTTTCACGATTTCTCCGCGCAACTTCTCACCCCCTGCCAGTCACGTAAGCAAGTTCCTCTTTCGAAGATAGCCGCCGCTTCAATTTCGCTCTTTATACACCGCCGCGTATCGTCGATCCTCGCGTGGCTTTCCACCTTCCAATTTGCTCGCACTTTTATTCGCGGGCTCGGCTGAGTTACGAGGGAACCGTGCTCCGAAACGATCCGAGCACTTCCGGCCAGTACATCTAAGCAGATCTTAATTGCGAAACCTTTCGTTACCGTTGACGAACAATACTTTGGACGGTTTACGAAATGTCACGACCCTCGTGTCCGCCGTAATCGTTATCGGCCATAAAACAGCTTCAGATAAACGGTAACCATTCCATCGATCCACAACTTTCGTTCGCGATAAATTGCCGTCAATCGCGCTGATCGCACGATGCATGAACTCTGGGAATATGTAATTCTCCGCGGAGGAAAGCGTCCTGCTCAATTAACGATTAAAGAGACACGTGTACCTTTGTCACGAGCGGGTTGATCGATTCGAATTAACTTATAGACGATAGCTCCGCGGACCGAGTAGCGTCTCGCGTTTCTGTATAGCTGGTAATTTGTCATCGATGGAGTGATTTCACTGGCCGCAAGCGATTCTCCGCGTGCCCGCGAGCACCAGTTTTCGGGCGACGTTTCCTCGGAAACGTTTGCTCCCCTTCGCGCACGAGCTCCCGGTGAAACACACGACGAGTTTCCACGACGAAATTATTGACTGCTGCTATAAATACGCCCGCTAACGTTTCCTATAGCCGTTCGCGCGAACCTTCGAGCACCGTGATCGCTGTCCGAGCGACGTCCCTTTCTGTCCGAATAATTCCTTAACGATCGTGATGGAGGTTTTAATTCGCTCTTTCGCGCCGCGGTACTCCCGATCCCCTCGGTCGTGGATAAGTTTCGTGCGAGCGGCTCCGAGTCCGTTCTCACACGGTGGTGCTGTTTAAGCGGCAAGACTCGGATTTTAATTCGAGAGCCGGTCCTGAAATTCGACCCAAAATCACGGGGACGGCTCCACGGAGTTCCGGGGCGCAGCGCAGAAACACGAGAGCATCCTAACCCGACGCTCTCGAGGAGTTATGGTTTCGACGGTCGGAAAGATGGTTACGCTCTACGCCAATGGCTGGGTCATTTCCTGAGTCCCGGGGTTCTTTGCTCGTCTCCTTTCATTTCTCTCCCCTCCGTCGTTTCTTCGTCACCTCTGCTCCGTTCTCCTCTTTTTTTCTTTCCTCTGCCGTAACCAAGTTGGTCTGTCACGATTCGTTCCTTTGCAAATGTAACGAGTAGAAGCTCGAGAGAGAGAGAGAGAGAGAGAGAATGCGCCCTTCGTTCTACGCTGGAACAAAAAGTCCTCGCTTGAAAATTTCACGGAGGAGATGTCTTAGTCTCGTAAATCGATCAATACGCGGATCTTTGGCGAGAAAATCGCGTGGAAAAGTTGAGCGAAACGATGGCGGGTCGATGGGATATAGCTACCGTCGTTTCTTACAATTTACGCCGGCCCGCGATGGAACACGAATATCGCGACGAATCCGCTTGTTTCACCCTTCCCCGGGATTAACGTAATAAGTTTGAGTTATGGAAAACATTGCGATCATTCCCCGGTCCCGATGCGTTCGCTTCTTTACACAGGTGTGCTTAATCTGGATTTGTTCACTTAGCGACGAATAAATGGTGTAATCGTGTCGATAGCTGCTCGATCGAGAGGCTCTCCTATGCGCTTTTTAAATTTTACGCGATCGTCGCTTTCGCTCTCTCTCTCTCTTCACACTTGGCAAGAAATAGAAGCGACTGCTCTGGCGAGCCCTAAAAGGTTCTTTCTGCCGGACCCATCTCGTAGTTTTTACCATCTTCGCGTATCGCTCGCATCTTTGGCGGATCCCATGGAAAATCTATCCGCCGATCTCGTCTCCGCTACTTCGGGTCACTCTGCGCGTAGATCCGAAGCCGATGATTTAGGTTTTCGAAGGGCCTCCTAATCCCCGGACCCTTGTTCCCTTGCACAACCTCGTTATTGCTGTTCCGTGTGTAAAACAATGAGATTAGCGCCGCTCGGGAACCGGTCGCGGGCTTTTAAAACCCGTAATCCTGCTCCGAAAGACCTGCTCGAGGATAGCGCTACCGCCGGCACCCATCCTCTCCCCCCTGCTACCTTCGCAGCCCTTACAACTGTGCATTTCTATGCCGCCCGGCGTGCACCGCCGCGTCTTCACCCTCTACTCGCTTCAAGAGTCTCCTGGCTGACGGGCCCCGGATCGTCGTCCTCGAACGAACGTTGCGTGGATTCGCGCGCCCTAAGCGAAGGTATAGGTGCCTTCGTCGATAGCGCGTTTGATCACATTTATTATTCTCTTTCTTTTTTTTTTTTATTTCGTACGCGAGGTGGATTTGCATTCGGAAAAATGATGGCGGAGGAGGAGCTTCGGCTTCGTGTTGACAAGCAGGGAAAGAGATACAGCACGCCTGTGCGTGTGCATTCACACGTAACTACTCGCTTGTAGTAGCGCTAACGCAGGCGCGTACATCGCCTCGTAGCAGCTGTCCGCCAGGTGCGTGTACCTTTCGACCAATCAGGGGTCTCCCTTTGACCGGAGGGTGCTCAACTTTCGGTGCCCTCGATTACCTGCGCCCTTTCCCGTAGGTTCTTTTAACCTGCGAACAGCTAGGCCGGTTCGGCCCGCTCGTACGTCTGCTCTCCCTCGCAAAATATACACAGCTTTCCCTCTAGAAAACCGCAACTCGCCACTCTCGGGGTACCCTTTCAAGAGGGACTCCGCCGGGGAAAGGATTTCGGACGGGGTCCGGCCGACGAAATTCCACGAAGAAATATGCCTCGGACCGCGTCGAGTCCGGGGAGAGCGGTAGAGCGAGAATTGTCCGCCAAATTTCTCTTCGGTATGAACGCGCGGATAGCTGCCCCACCGGCTGGTAACGACGATCGCGTTTCCGTGCCGCAACAGCGGCGATTTTCTCTTTGAATTCGCAATAGACGCGAATTACTATTTAGCTTGGCATGCAATATCACTCGTTAATTTATCTCGCGCTATCATGCCCGGCCAGGATTCGCGCAGCTGGACCGGGAGCAGCGAATTTCGCGCGTGCACCCGTCCACGTGGACCCGTTCGCCGTTGCGAAACGACTCCGTTCCAAACGGAGCAGAGCAGCGGCAAGCTTCGCTACGCCTAGCCTACCAGTCAAAGAATCGGAATGAACGTGCGATCCATTAAAGGCGATCGGCTTCAGCTGGCCAGTCCGACTAACTTTATCCGCAACGAATTGTCCCGGGTTAGCCGACAATGGATGCCACTCCGTCTTATTGTTACGAACGGTGAAGCAAGATAGACCGGTCCCGAGAGGCGGATAGACAGAGAAAAGGAGATAGGGGGCAAAAGGGGGAACGCCGGTACCTAACGTCGTGCGGCGCAGCAGAAAAATTCTACAACTCCCATTTGGCCTAATCACTTATTGTACGCTCGCTTCGAGGCTCGGTCGCTACCATTATTCGGTGATCGGTGTGTCGTGTAGAACATAAATGGGTACAATTGTCCGATCGCCCCGGCAAGATCGCGCACGTCGTTCCTCACGAAAATCGAACTCGCGAACAATTTTTCTTCGCGGCGGTTCGATCTTTCGCTGGAAGGAATTCTTTTCAGGGGAACGCGTTCGGTCGCGCGATACGCCAGAGAAAGGATGAAAGCGATGAAAGGAGAGCAGCAGCGTGCGGGGTAAGAATGTTTCCTCCCTTTCTAGAACCGTAGGCCGGAGCGCGAGTTGACCGTTTAGGGAAAACGTCGGCTCCTTTGAAACGCCCGCGCATGATCGCAAGTTGATTCGCTGGTGAAACGTTAGGGAGATATACGCGCACGTGCATTCGCAACGTGTGCACCGTGTTTAGGCCCCGGGACGATTGATGGTGACAGTGGAAAACAACAGGGTGGACCGGGAGGGCAGGACCGTGGAAGGTAGCCAGGAAACGAGGACTTTTCTCGCGGCCGGTATCGCCGGTCGAGAAAATGCAAATTGTGGGAACCCCCAATGATTGCGAAAGTACGGAATACATATCGCTGCCTCGCCTCGCCTTTCTTCACCTTTGCCCGCGAATCTCGATTTCATATGAATTCGAATTGATACGAGCGGCAGCGGAGCTCGGCTGCTCGGAGCGCGTCTCTCCCTGAGCGCAATGGTTTGCTCGTTAGACGATTGCGCTATTAATAACACAATCGTGCGCTAGATGCACAACCGTCGAACATCGTGTCCATCGACGCACCGTGAAATCGGGCCGGTTCGCTATCAAACGATCAAACGTTCCGCGCATCGGCGAGCATGCCGGCCGAGATTAATGAAAAGGCTTTGGCGCATGCTAGTAATCATTAATTACACCCATTACGCGACGCTTTCCGACCGCGGCGTATCTTCTCCCTTGCGTCCCGACCGATGCTCAATCGCGTTAACTGTTCGCCTCGGTGTACCAGGAAATGGACCTCGGCTTATCGGCCAGCTTCCGTCTATCATCGCGTAAATTCCCACCCACGGTTCCGTTTTACGTAGCAACAGTATCGCGCGGCGATCGTAAATTTATGAATCGCGGTCGGTGTGGATTTGTTTCTGAAACTAGTCGGAAGGCTGATCGAAGGTTCGTACAGGGACACGCAGTACTGGCTTTCTTCTCGAGGATTCTGTGCTCGGGCGGCGAATTATTCAACGAGCTCCCGCTTAATTGCCTCTTAATTAGTCGCCGATAATTTGACCGGCGAACAACCGAGCCCGACTGCCATGCCGGCCAGGATGTAATCAACCGATGAATTATTTATTGTATCCCGTTAGATGGGTCCAAGGGAGCCCTCGGAGAATCTTCGTGCCAAAAGCCATTAGCTCGGGGAGAGCCCTCGTTGCTTCGTTTCCGCTCGTCGACTCTTGTCCTTTTTTTCCCCCGCACCCCTTTTACGGCTTTCACTTGTACATGCTAATTTCGCGACACCGAGGACCGCCACCTTTCCCGAGCACGGCAGTCGCGGTTCCCCGCGTTTTCGGAACGAAATCGACGGAATTCTTCGTTCGATCGGTCGTGAAATCTCATTGGGAATTTTCGTGGCTTGTCCCATATACCGAGCAACCGCGGGAAACGGTGCGAGGTTGGCTCGAGGGGGTTGCTACTGACTACTTGACTGACAACCAATTATACGTCCCGGTTGGCAAGGCGGACGCCGTTTATATCAGACAAGCCCGCTAGATCCGGGATCTCTTTCGGTTAATCTCGCAGGGGGGGTTAGAAAACGTCTCAAGGAGGATTAGGTAGAGAGAATGGAAGGACAATCGCCGCAGTTTCCGTGGGAGAGAATCGAACGCAGTCGGCCGTCGATGCCGTGAAAAATGCTTTATCCTTTCCCTTCCCGTCTCAGGAGAGAGAGGGAGAGAGAGAGGAGAGACAGCCGTAGTTTTCCTCTTCGAGAACGACGTAATAGATTTAAGAAATACGTGTTGCATAATTACGTCTCTCGACAATACGAAAATGTATTGTCTCGAATGGCACTCGGCACGATACCGCAGCCGGAACAAGGGACGTACCAGTAATTAGTAAGAGGCCGTAGACAGCGTCGTCGCTTCCGAGAAACGCGGATCGTCATTTTTCTCGAAGACGTTCCTACCTCGTTGCCTTATCCACCCGTGTCTGTTTCCCTCCGCGACGGGGGTGCGAAGGGAAAATTAGATAACCCCGGGGGCGCGGAGAGATAAAGATTCCCGGCCGTTTATTTTAATCGAAAGCAACCGATAGTCGTGGATCATCGAGGAGCGCCATGTTGTCTGCTCGTTTATCACTGGAACGTTGCTTGTCGTGATTGACGTTCGACGATGATAATTAGTACCAATTAAAAAAGCTCGGGGCAGATTGCTCCCGACCGCGATTCGCGATTTTTCCAAAGATACAGGAGAACGTCGAGCGGGTCTTCTCCGTTTCCCAGCGCCCGTTGTCTCCACCAGCATTTTCAAATGCTCTTCGATGAGAAATTCAATCGTGGAAAATATTCACAACTATAAATTAAAATCTCTTTTGATCTGAACGATCGGGGGGAATCACCGGCGATAACACGTCGCCGAGTGCGAGGGTGAAAATGAAATTCGTTAAACGCGCGCTCGTTTTTTCTTTTTTCTTTTTATGAACCCACGCGAGAGCAATTTTTTTTTTTTTGTCCCCCGATCGTTTTCGAATCGCGATTTTTGAGATATGGCCTCCGGCGTCGGGCGGAGGGAGGGAGCTATATAGAGAGGAGAAAAATTCATTTGCCGCGACAGAATGAAATTCTCAATTTATCCTGCCGCGGATGTGTAGTACGCGATTTTCGGGGCTAGATATGTATAACCGTGGCGGGCCGGCTGAAATTATTACATAATTGTTATTCACACCGGGCGTGGAAAATTAAAGCGGAATATCGCGAGAATAAAGCAGACACGAGCCGACCGAAGTGGCCAATAACGGGGCGGTCACTCGTTGCCCGGGCGTCGCTCGTAATTTTCGTATCCGCGCAAACATCATTTTTATCCCCCTCCCGATGAAGCGCCGCATGGTTCTCTCGACCTAATGCTCTTTCCCTACCCACTGAAAAAGATTTACTCCCACGGGCGTAAAAAGTTGTTTCATCGCGTTCAAAGAGAAAAAGTGACTCGTTCGCGGTTGATTATATCGGATGTGTCGCGGATGGTTGTGTATGTCATTAGGTCGGGCCGGAAATAATTGTGGCATTCGATTTAATGTAAATTCCATGGCTGGCGCGCGTTAATCCGAGTTTGCTCGGAACGGATCGATCGGCCACGTCGCCGATCACCTGCGTGTTTCCACGATAAATCCTGTACGGTACCGATAACAGGTTGCAGGTTGCTTTTTCTCGCATCCGCGGCCTGGGTGCATACCATTACACAGTCGCTTTCCTCGCGGGCCGAGGCTAATTGTAATTATTATTATCATCGTCGGAGAACAAAGTGCCGGTTCCCTTGCCGCGCGATCATCGTCATTATCCCCTTATCGTCCGCAGCATCGCATTACCACTCTCGTTTACGTCGGACTCATGCCTGTTCGTTATTTCACTCGGGGATAAGCATCTTTCTTATCGAATCCCGGCGAACACACCAGCCCTCCCCAGGGCGACGTAGGCGTTCACGCGTTCAAGGGATTGAAATATTATTTTCCTTCTCCCTCGGAGGAACGCGTCCTCTCGATCCTCCACCCTTTCCGTCCATTCGCCGATCTACTCGCCGGACCTCTTTTCTTTCTCCGCGGTCGCGCCGGCGTGCATCGCGAAAACTCGTTCAGATCCCTCCCAGTCGTTCGGCCGGACGATTTACATATTTTGGCCTGTGTTTGACCGATAATAATGTTTCATCCGGCTTTCGACGAATGGCTCCATTACCGGAGGCCGAAGCATCGTGGAGTTGACTTTTCATTATTATCCGCTTTGAAAAATCAACCGCCCACGCGGTAGTGCACGCGTATCGTTGGCACACAATGCGGAGCCAGCCACACACGCTCAGGCACACCCGGAGAGCCTCATTGTGCGATTTAACGCGGCACGGGCGCAGGCCGGGGGACGCGAATGTAACTTTTCATAGGAGCGGAGGCTGCGCGCGTACCATTGATCATCGTTCCGTTGGCTACGTTCGCTGCCGATCCGACGATCTCCATAGCGATTTCAAAAACCCGTTAAAATATTGACCGCCGCTGGTTCAGTTAACGCGTGTCGAGTAATCGAAGAAAACCTTCGTCGACCGCTTGAAATATAATTACGCTTCTCTCGTTTAACACGTTCGAGGAGGGAAGAGACGTATGCCGCGGGTTATGCTCGCGAAGCGCAGAAGGGAGGTGCGAGATAGGGGAGAAAGCTTGCTTGCCTTGGTTAAATATTTAAGTAACAGAGCATTTCGCTCCGCGAGGAGCGTGGCGAGACGCGAAGACATTTCGAAGCATCCCTTATCTTTATCCGTGAAACGTCTCGCGGTGGTAAAAGCGAGGGCGAGTCCAATCGCGGTTTTATTGGCTCCCTTAGAAACTGGTTTAAGTACGTTTCTGTGTCCCGCAGAAATTCACTGAGCAAGAAAATGCCTTTCGAAAATCCCCGCTTCTGCTTCTTTTCACCCTCCCCTCGTGGTCCCCAGATGTTATCCGAAAGATTCTTTCCTTCCCTGGTCGATCGATCGAAACGTTTATCAAGCTATACGCGGCGAATTAATTTCGTAACGGCCACTTTCCACGGTGAAGGTAGCGTTCGAGCTAATCGACACCCCACCATTCCCCTTCGCCGGTGTATCAGTGGAATCGATGGTGCTTTGGAAATCGTGAAACAGTTGTCGTTCGGAGGGTTGTCGACGTTTCAAAAATGATACGCCACTCGATGATATCGAGGGATAATCGAAAAATTAGTAAAGTGCCATCGACGGTCGGCTGATGGTCGTCGAAAAACGCACCCCCTCGATTACGAGAAAAGGGAGAGAGGGAGAGAGAATTGGAGAGCCCTCTCGACCCTCGTTCGATACTCCGAAACGATTTCGTTTCGCACTTTTCACCACAGTCGCAACTTCGTTTTTCCGTTGCATCCTCGATCGACCTACGCACGACGGGGGTGAAAGCAGCGCCCGAACGATAGGGTTTCCGCGCAATTAATTAGGCACTTTATATGCTAATTAACCGACCAGCACCGCGCCTCGGTGGGATCGCGCGAGGTGGGAAAAATCGAGGGAAATCTTTCCTGTTTACGAGCGTCTTCCCTTAGATACCTTTGCCTACCCTATCCCGAGAGGGACTGGGTCGCGCTGCAATCCACAATGCGTCCGGGATGATCTACGCGCGTGAAAGCGCGAGCTGCGTGAAAAAGAAATTATTTACAGGTGTGCCGTGTGTTTATGCAAATATCGAACGGGCCGCTGCGCTCTCTCTCTCTCTCTCTCTCTCTCTCGCGGTCTGATATATTTGCGGGGATATAGTCGATCGTGACGACGGTGCGTTGACACTAGTATCGCGGTGAAATTCTATTATCGCATTTTTTCGCGTTACACGTAACAGATCTCGGATTAAACCGCGATCCAATTGGCACGTTTCAAGAACTTGATAAGGATAGAAGGACTGTTCGCGAAAAATATTATCGCTGGTAAGACCGATATCAACGAGCGTGCGATTACCGCAGGCTCGGCTACGATTTTGTTTGTTCTCGTTTAATTAATCGCGCCAACTAGGATTCACTTCTGCCAAACGTGTAAAGGAACGGGAAAGAACGCGGAAAGGCAGATTGCCCAGGCGTACAGCGACCGCGGGATAAGCGAGGAACGAATGGTAGAAGAGGGAGAGAGAAAAGCCGTTATACCTCAAATTACACGGATCGTTTTATTATTTATCGCCAGCAATTTCTGCTTCCACGAGGAGTCGCATCTCCGGCCGGCGCGCCACGGCGATCGAAGCATGATTTGTGCTGGGGCCACCTCGCGAATTCGTCGTAGATCAATTGACCGGCATAGATCACCGGTGTCTCTCCACGCAATTTCCACTCTTCTCCCGCGGGCTCACCTCTACCCTGGCTACTCCTTTCCCTACCACGGCCCGAAACGGAGAGTGCAACAACCCGTTGTTAATTTTCCTCGACTCTGCGCCATCGTCCCCCGATCAATTCTGCCACGACGTGTCTTATACGCTTCTTGACATTTTCAGATATTCCATTACCGCGACACAAGATATTGCGTCTGAACGGGCGGGCGGAGCCCTTGCCGCAAAAACCTAACAAATCGCTCGGCCACCCTTTCTCCGTTGACCGTTATGGATGTACGCGTGGCGTAGCTCGAGCCACTCGTATCGATACGTGCATATTTGCATTCACGTGCAGACGCACCGCCGCTGTATCCTCGGGGTATATGCATATCGATGCGCGACTCGCTCGCTTTTGGAATGCCGCGTGACGCTGATCGGCAAGAATCGCCGCGGCTGAACGCGGGAATATCGTCTAGACTCGGACTGAAAGCGATGGATCAATTTCGCGGGAGTTGCGGGGTCGCGCGGACACTTCCGCCCAGGTCGCGGCCGATAATTTACAATGCCGCGCGCAGGTATAGACTGGAAGAGGAGGCAAATTATTGCGTAAGAAGTTGTTCTAACAGCAGGATTTGCAATCTTTCATAAACAAGTTACGGGCGATTCGATCGCGGTCCCTTCCGAGGGGCTCGCGCGTCTTCAACAAGCTCCGAGGCAATAAATGTCGCGCTAATTAACCATTCACGGCCGTGTTTCGCACTGGAATCCCTGTAATTGCTAGCGACTATCGCGACCGAATATCGCAGCGAAATTTCATTCGGGGTCGCGCTCGCGCGGGGCGGTGGGTCAGAGAGGAGGGCGGAGCGGCGTACCGAGGCGTAAGATATTTATCTGGCCCTCGCAAGCGCCTCGTAAATTCGCGAGTCGCTGAACTTTTATACTTTGCCTTTAATACACTTTACCGGGTCGCGAGGGTGAAACGGCGGAGGGTGGGCAGGGTAAAAAGAGTCGAGCAGGAAATAATACTTACGACGTCTGGAACGATCGCGGAAGATCCGCGGCTCCGGTACGCGTCGCAGCCTTTCCTATCGGTGATCGATCCACCCACGGGGATAAAGCTGTAAAGCCGGGCCACCGTTCGAATACGCGCGATTCCTCCCCGAAGATGAAAACCAGTCACCGGGCGAAATGGAATTTCCTGGAAATCAGATTTATCGTTTCGGTCCTGTCCATTGCCATAATTCTTTTTTCACTCGCTTCTTGTTTTCCGACGCAATTTCGAGACAGTTTTGGGCTCTGTGCCCGCGTTAAGGTTGTACAGGTTATCGGAGGAACGCGCGTTTGACCAGTGGAAAAATCGCGCACGGGGTGTGATAGCGAGATAGCCATTAATTACGGGCATCGGAGCTGCTCTACCAATTAGCTCGAAAAACCGAGCACCGTTTCTCTTTCCCCGTTCGTTCTGTCTTCCTTCCATTCTGTCTTTCTTTCTCTTTTTGCACGGTGAGCTTGTAACTTATGGATCGACTAACAAGTGGCGAGAAAATGAATAACGAACGAACCGATGAGATGTCGGCCGACGTTTTAATCGCATCGACTTTCCCGGCTCGGGATCCGTTAATTAATCGAAGCTGCCGCCGCCGCCGCGTTTCCTATGAAATTTCTAAGGGGAAAAAGGGACCGAACTACGAAAGGATTACGCTCGTCGACGAGGACGCGGCGAGCTTATTTCTGACACGGCGAATAATCTTCGCAACGGGGGTGCGTGCGTTGCTTCGGTGATCGGCTTTGTACCTCGCGCTCTCCCCTCCGCAGAAATATTTTTTTTTTCCCTCCGTCGCCCGGATCGATCCAAATCCGCTTCCACGAGTATAATTCTATCGGTCGATCAAATAATTGAAACGCTTTAATACTCTGCCCCCTTTTTCTCTCTGCCCACCCCTCGTATCTTGCAACGGCGGCGCTACGTATCAATCACCGTGTCGGGATTCTATGAGAGCCGGCCGAACGAGCAGGAGAACGCGCTGCAAGAATTTCGCCCAGGGTTTTCTCGTTACGAATCGAGCCGTAGTTCGGCTCGCAGTACATTCATCCCCTCCCCCGAGCGATATTCCAGTGGCGGCTACACACCCTCCGACATACGGTCGCGTAATTCACCAGCAGGATGTATTTTCTGCGCTAACTGCCGCAAATTCGTTAACGAGCCGAATCATCTCCGCGAACGTACCCTTCGGTAACAGCGTTCCGCAATCGACGACGAAGGTGCAATTAAAGGGGGTGCTATTGCACAGCGACTACAGTAGGGCAAGAGGCCCCATGCTTTTCCCAACTTTCGTCCGTAAGGTGCAAGGCCAACGATCCTGGGTGGACCCCCAGCGCAGAAAGTACATCGTGCTCGCGACTTTGTAACCCTTTACCGCTCTTCGGCTCGCCCATTCTCCCCCTGGTTTATTTTTTTAACGGAAAACGTTACGTGTTGCTACACCGACCAAGGGTTACGAAGGGTGGTGGAATCGGTGCGTGTTTCACGGACTCCCTGCGTGTTTGCCGCTCCCCGTTTACTTGTATTCGTGGAGGGCGGCCAGAAGGGGCGGTGTAGGGGGAGAGGCGAGAGGGTGAGTCAGGGTGCCGGGTAGTCGAGACATTATAGTGCCGCTACAAATCATAGGGCAGACCCCCTGGATCTCCGTAGGTGTGCGTTCGCGCCTATGCTCGTGTTTGTGCGCTCAGAGTCGCTTGTGCGTTCCCGGTGGAAGGGTCGGCTGACAGCGGGACGTTACACGCTCCGTGTGCGCTGTGTATTCCGTTGGCGCGAGCAGGGGTGGCGCACCCCCGAAAAATGCCACCCAACGAAGGGTCTGCGGGATTGGTGTACACGTCGTTACTACGCGCGTCCCCCTTTTACCCCCTTTCCCTGCACTCGTCTTCCCGAATTGTTGCGACGTCATCGATTCGGAGGATGCGGATACGAAACGAATTATTCGCTTCGTCGTTAGCTGACTGGCGGGGTAAAGAGGGTGGCGCGAACGATACGAGGCTCTCTGGCGAATGTATGAAACAGCTGACCGTTATCTCTCCGCGTAACAAATTCATACGCGTTCGCGATAGCATTTAATTCCACGGCGGGGAGTTAATTAAGCCGAGGTCGCAGGCGTTAATGGATTCACCGATGCGCTTAATCGCGTATTAATTTACCGGCATCGGGCCGTAGGAGACCGCGTATACTCGGCGCATTCGTCGCTCGCGCGAAAGTTTGACACGAAAAAGCCCCACGGTTGTGAACGCGAGAGGTCGAGTCGGGAATTCGTAAGCCTTTGACGTTTCGATCGGTTTATCGGCATGGCAGGCGTGTACGAGATCGTAAAACTAGCGAAGATCGACGAGATGAGTTTAATGCCGGGACCCGAACCCCAATTTTTCCCGCAGCGTTTTTGATTAAGAATCGTCTGAAAGTTGGGGCCGTAGAAAATTTAAGAGATTTCCGATACAGGGGACATTATTAAGCAGAGATTCTTTAATAGTGGCTGGAACTGTTTGGAAGATGAGCGAACAATTTCATAAGACGATACGGCGACGTCCAAGCGAATTTAAACAACCGGTTTACCACCGTATCCTTATCCAATTTCCTCCCCTAAACGCGAGGGAGTTCCGATTGTCTTTTCATTCGTATTTCACGGAAAAATGTGGGAGGAATAGGGTGAGAAAATGATCGTCGGGGAACGAAAATTGAGGGCCTACTGACTAACTTGGTTAAACTTCTGGGTTTAGAGGGATTCGCTTAGTGGCTCTATAGCTGCCTGCTTCGCCGACCGAGCGGGGGCGAGTTATTAAATTTTTAATGCGTTCGAGTTGGCGCAGGAAGGCCAACAAGTTCGTCCTCTCGTTCTCATCCCCCTCTGCGACCGATTCTCTTTTCCCCGGAGCCACTCGAGCCGGCGATTCACAACCCCTACTGCCGAGCGAGTATCGGCGTAACGGAGGGGTCGGCCGCGAAGAGAACGAACGAGGGTGCACGAAGAAGGGGGGGGGGGGACCGGAGAAGAGTCTTGTGTGTTGTCTGTCGCAATAAATTTATGAATTGTTCCCAATTACACGGAAGCTCGTGGCCAATCGCGTAAGCTCCCCTTTGGGCTAACGGAAACGCACCCTCGCCTCCTTTTGGCCACTTATCGATACCGCTAAACACTTTTAGGGAACCGAGAGAGAGTGGTTCCCTAACGTTTCGTTGTTTTCTCAAAATTTAAGGAACTCGACGATGGCAGCGATAATTGTTTCCCATTTCCACCCCATCGTTTTTTTTTTTTTGTTGTTTGCTCGCCGTTCACTGATCTCGGCGTTCAAAGAATTTTCGCCGGACATTATTTCAGATTACAGACGCGTGACTCACGTAACTCGATAGACGGGAGATAGTTGGCTGATGACCGTGCGTTCTCATTAAACACTTGACGTGGTGTCAAGTGACACGTCTGTCAAGGATTGTTTGCATGTCGTGTGTCGACCGCGGAGCGCACCTTCGCGCGAAAACTCCAATTATTGGAACGAACGATCGATGGCGAGAGTGTCGCGGGTTCGTGGAACGGGCGCAGACGATCCGCGGATTCGAATGAGTTCGACCGGTCGAGTCTCGGAATCGGTTCTACCCTCTCCGCGCGTTGTCTGCCCCGTCATTGAACTTCTCCACTGGCGCGATACAGGTAGAAACGATTTTCCTCTCAAGGGGATAGCGGTAACGCTGTCATCCGTTCCCACGTGCGAAACGCTACTTACTGTTAAGCGCGCATCTGCTAGAGGATACGTGTTAGAGGTGTGCTGCAGCTCACGAAGAATGACGTAAGTCGTCAGCAAGAGTGTCGTATAACTGCATACAAAATTTCACGGAAAGCTTGCGCCACGCGATCCGTCCACTGACGATCGTTCTCGTCGCGATTACAGGTCGCTCGAATTTTCGCTGGAAAACCATATGGATCGTTCAGGCTGTTCGCGAAAGAAGTAGACACGGTTTTAGCCGCGACCTAACGAGCCGTTGATGGAAACGTGAACCGCGCAATGGTTAATCTTCGTTCGGCCGGGCCGGGAAAATTTATTGCACCCGACGATGATGGGTACGACCGTTGTTAAATAACAATTACATCGCCGAGCCGGGGAAAGCGGCCACCGAAATGCCCGTGTAACGTCAACCAGCGGTAATTTAACTGCCGCCTCCATAAACAATCGCAGCCAGAACCATAATTATTATTGTACAGTTCAACTAGAGAGAGAGCACATTGTATTACGCGCCACGCTGCGACAGTTAAATCGCCATCGTTAAATGTCCGGCTTTACGAGTGGCGTTGAATCGACGTTCTCTTCGTTATCGCCGCGTCGACTGTCCTCCTCCTCCCACCCCCCCTCCCCACTTTTCGCGCCTCTCCCCTTTTCTATTCTTTTTCTTCCTGTGGTTATCGAACTCGTGCGTCATCCGATGCGTGGGGACTTCCGGCGGCTGCGTTCGAGAACCGCGGAAGCGTACCGCGAACGTGCCTCCAGATTAACCGTCCGCGTATCGTTACGAGGGTGACTTCCGCTCGACGAGGGGGCTGGGGGGAGGGTTCCAATTCGCACATCCTGATCGAAGGTAAAAAAATCCGTATTCCTACTTTGCTGTACAAGCGGAGACGCGATCGCCGATCCTTCTTTGGGAAAAAGTGAGCAGCCGCGCATAGATAGATGACACGCAGCGACTTATCCGATCGGAGTAATCGCGCGTCCTTGCCAGCAGCAGCAGGGTGACGACGACCATGATTTCTTTGCCTCTCGAATTCCCATTCCTCGCGTTGAGAATCAGCGAGAGCTAACGGAGAATGGACGAGGATTTTCCGTGGAAATCGTTCGCGAGTCACTTCCCGCTACCTTGAGCGTAGTCGCGAATAATTACTTTGCTCCAACGCGCAGCTACTACTCTCCCTCCACGCTCGACTGTATCTCCTTCTGCATCGTTATCCATTAACATTCTTCGTCGTTAACTTCGATTAATGAAAACGGCAAAAGAAGGGGACGAGCTTCGTGAGTCGCAGGAGAAAGAAGGCGAATTCCGCGGACATTTGCGAAGACCTAGGAAACGTGTGCGCGGAGCCGAGCGAGGTCCGAAGCACGTGGGCAGCCGCTAACAATCGTAAACGGGCGTGCTTAATTCATTCAACTTTCTAGCACCGCGCCTACCTCGCGGCATTTCGCGCTGATATTTTCCACGATCGGCGCGGAAACGTTTGTCATTCGCGTTTATGCCGTTTCTTTACTCGGCCGCCGTGTATAATATGCAGCCCGTTTCATGTGTTTATCCGGCCGGATCATTAATCTTCGGCCGCGCCTCGCGAACCGAGCCGCGCGACTCGCGTAGGAATCGTACGGCTCCTCTCTAGGCATCGAGCGATTCGTGAATCGAAGTAATATGCCGTAGCACGCGCCGGAGTGCACAGATTTTTCATGGAAAATCCAAATATACCCTTATTATTAGTACTCCGCTGAATTTAGAACGCCGATCGGAGCGGCGCGCCTGGATAGCCACGGGTTAATGACCCACGTTTACGCAAGCTCCGATTAGGAGAGCCTACCACCGCTCTGCGCCGCGGATCGATCGGTTCGGACGATTCTGAGGCGAGTTACTCAAAGACGGACGGGCGATCGCGTCTTTCATCCGTGCCCGACAAGGTTTCTAATTTCGTCGAATAAGGTCAGAAGGAGGTGGTGCGTCCACGTCGGTGGTGGTCGTGTTTTAGCGTCGCGTTCCTCGTTCCTCTGGCCAGCTTTATTGGCACGTGTGCTTCAGCGCGAAAGGCGACAGGCAGTCTGGGCCGATTTACTTTTCGCTGATTAATTCTTTCGGCGGTCGACCCGATGTCCCGTTAATGGAGTCCCCACGGAATGGAGTTCTCGGAAGCGTACCCAAGATTGCCAAGATTTCCTTTCATCTTTCAGTCGTTTCGCGCGTTAGCTACGGTTAATGGGTCCGGAGGCCGGTCCAATCTGACGTGTGATCGGCGAAAAACTGCCTTTTATTTCTTAGGAAATTTTATTCAACCGCGGAGCCTGCGTTCTCTCCTATTGCTATCCGGTTAGCTTCCCTTCCCAAGTGCCGTCGCTGTGTAAAGAACGGTGTTACGTCGACGGCGGCATGCAGTCTGGCCAGTATACTCTTCAGTGGCTAGTCCACCTCTCCTCTCGTTTAACCATCTCGCTCGTATCCGCTCGGCACTCGCTACTTCTTTCTTCCTCTATCGCCTATTCCCCCCCACGATCGCCTCGGCTCCGTTCTTTTCGCGCACCTTTCAGGTACGGGATTCGTGCCTGAGCGGTTGCACGCGTGTGCGCTCGCTTCTCTACCGTTTCTCTTCTCCTCCTTCGGAGTTCTTTAAAAGCGGCACCAAGTATCGGTAGGAAGCATCGCCTGGAACACGCCCTTCGCTCGTCACGGTCTCCTCCTCGTCGTTCCTTCGTCTCGAACCCTTCGTATTTCCATTTTCCCTTACGTTTCGTCTTTGCACATTTCACTCGGAACGTATTCCAAGAAGAAGAATTCCATGGTGCGATCGGGGTCCGTCGCATTCGAGTCGCAGTGTGGCGTGAAACGAGCGACCGTGCCCGATTCGAAAGGGTATGGTTGTCGCGCAAAACATCGACGGATATCTAGGTGAAGGTGTACGATTAGGCACCTCACGGACCGTGGTACGCGACTAGTTTTCGTTGAGCAACCGCGATCCGATTCTGGTCGCGCGTTGGCTGCACGGTTACGCATGCCGATTCGCCTCGATCCCCGTCCCGTTCGACGCAAAATCTCGCTGCCATTAATACCTATTATTTGATCTGACAAATGTATTATTTGCACAAATGTTTCGATCAAGGTTGCCTTTCCCTTTAAACAGAAGTCCGCCGCGATTCGAGCAAATAGCGCGGACCAGGCGATCAAATATTCCACGCGAACTAAGAGGAGGCGCGTCGATATTTTCGGCTGGCTTCCTCCGTTTCGCCGATATTGGTATTCGCGCTGGCCTGTACACTCGCTGTCCTACCTGTTGCACGTCGGCCAGACCAGTTTTTCCTCCACCGGAAGCTCGTTTCACGGCGCGGGGTGGATATTCGTAGCTCCGGTTCCTTTCGACGGCCGCGGCCGATACGGAGTCGAAAAAGTTGATGGGCGATTTCGCGCGGGATGAAAGATTATTCCTCGACCCTCGTCTGCCCGGGAAATCGAGCTCATTTGAATCTCCTGCCTCGGTAGAAACTAATTCGCGACAGCACCCTGTTGCGTTGCTTCGCGGCGCGGATAGAACGCGACGGTGTCGGTGGTTCCTCGGGTGGAAAGAATCGATTTCCCGGCGCACGGGAGGCGGGACAAAGGAGCCGATTCACCCGGTGGCGGCCTCCGCCTAATCCTCGTAAAGCGCCTCGCGTCGCCACGAAGTCGAAGTTTACTTTTCGTGCTCAAACATAACTCGGAGCCTCTCGGAAGTGGGGGTTAAACACACATAATCCACCGGTTTTCCGCCGTAACTCGTAACTCTCGCTCGTATTTTCTCTCGTTCCTCTGTTACCCGGCTCCTCGCCTCCCTCCGCTTCTCGGATCCCGCAAAGTCCCACCGCTCTGTGGATGAACTATTTCTGTAGCTCTGTGCAGAGCCGCGCTGCAGAGACGCAACGATGCACGAAGAGAGAACTTTCCGACCGACTCGCGATACTGCACGCAATCCATTTTCAACTTCGTTTCGCCGGATCGGTCGGGGTTCGATTCATAAGATCAACCGGGGCGGTCAGCGTTGAAAAATGTAGAATACCACCCGCAGCTTCTGCCCCTTGGAGAGAAGGGGGATTCTTTGAAAGATCGCCCCCCTTCGGTTAATAGCTCTGTTTCATCGCAAAGAAGACGCGAGACGGTTCTCCGTTAAATCGTTATCGGTGTTCGGCAAAGGTGGAGAGACCGCAAGTCGCGCGGCGCGAGTGCAGCGGTGCAACGGACGCGTGGAAACGGGACGACGGGTAGAGTCTAGGGCCGAGTAGCGAGAAAGGAGCGTACATGCATCGAGAGAGTCTGCTACGTGCACGGAACAAGCAGGCTCTCGCTATCGTGGAGGGGCAACGCTGGACCCAGGTTCTGTGTAGCGCGTAGCTTATGAGCCGAGTAACAAAACCAGTCGTCTCTGTACAGGCTGACCAGCTGCTCGCTGCATCTTGCCTCCCGATTCAGAGCCGCGATACGTTTCGCTCGGCATCGCGAAAAAGTCGGCCGGGCATCCTCCGATCGCAGCCGAACCTCTCGCAAGAACTTCGTGGGAATTATCGTCCGGCATCCCTTTGTCGTGATTTAAAAATAGAGAGCCTTGAGCGTGGAGGAAGTACACGGGAAAGAGTAACATAACAGTGGCGGAGAGGCTTCTCCCGTATGCCTTTCGAACGCAGCATCGGCGGCGGAGCGTGCGATAACACGATATTTGGAAAGAAAAAAAAAAGGAGCTGGAAATCGGTGCGCCGGTGGGACGTTGCAGAAATGCAGCGAGCGTCGTAACGCGCTCGTGAAAGTCTCTAGTGCAGCCCCAGTGTGCGCAGAAACGGCGGTGTAAACGCATTGTTCAAAAATAGTCGTTGGCCCTGCGGTTTCGAACGGAGGCCGCTTCGGCGAAAGACTCGAGCGATTCGAGGAATCCAAATTAAAGGCAGCGGAGGCGCGCGCGCCCCCCGTTTCGCAAACTTTCCTCGCTGATTAATGATCGCCGTTGAAACGCGCGCGAGAGTTTAACCGAATAACGAGTGGAGCCGATCGAGCATAGTGGGCCGAGAGAAGAAAGAGAGAGAGACGCGTCGCGTCGACTCCGATTCTCTTGCCGTCGCAATTCCTGCAGCGATAAATTAAATTAAACGCGGTGGACTGGAGATCCTCGCGATGCATACGCCGGATGCGAGCTCGCGTCGCGACTCTGTATAATTATCTCCGGCGACGCTCGTTTGCGAGACCGAACGACAATGCTGGAGCCGATTTCGTTGCGAGAACGAGCAACGATCGATCGACCGTCAACCCTGTTCCTCCGGCACGGACCGACGATTCCAGGGCGCGTCGAAGGAAGATCTAAAACCGAAGAATAGCGAAACCCTATTCCGCTGAAAAAAAAGACCACCCCGTCGAGCATCATGGATGGGAGGTTCAAGAGTAACGCGCGCTTCAAGATGAATCAGCAGAGCTTTAAGCTGAGCGACTTCGGAATCGAAAGAAAGTCCGGCTACGCCTCGGAGCGGGGCAAATGCGGTTCGGGGTACGCTCAAATCACGGCCGTACGATCGAAGCAGATGCAAATGAGAATGCTCGGCTCGGCGACCAACGGATCGAATCCTCTCCAAGCCGCCGGCAATCGTTCGCGGTTAACGCCAAGCTGCGGCACGTTGACGTGCAACGGTAACCTACGGAGGAGTCCGAATCAATTGCAGTCGGTCGGACAATCGCAGAACGTAACCGGGGATCGATTTCAAGCCTCCAGCCCGAGCAACCTGTCCGGAAGTGGCTCGACGTTGCAGCCGACCGTCTCCTCGACTCCGTCCCCGGGCTATTGGAATCAGTACGGCGGACAGGAGAGCGGGGTAAACGCATATCGCACAATCGTTTCGCCGGAGCCTCGTCTGACTTGCCGACGAGTCGTTCCCCTTCGGTCACGCGTACAGACACGCGTGTTCGGACTCGGAACTCCGATCCGGACAAATGGTTGCGAGATCAATTATATTTTAACCGGCGAGCGAGCTGCGTCGCGGCCTACCTTAAAGCGTCGCGAGTCGTGTACCCAACGTTCGTCGCTCCGCGCGGAAACAAGTATTCGCAACGCGTTCCGCCAGCACACGGCTAATTGGTATGTGCCGTGGCATCGCGTATTAGGCAGCGGTCACACTTGCATACGAAAGCCGTGCACGCGCAAGCTCTGCATCGTTACCCAGACCTCCCTTGCTGGAGGAGAGATCGTTCTTGGAATGCGAGGGGGTATCTTCTCGCCGCGGTTCGTGCGGCTAACAGGCGGAGAATTAATTTTCGGCGACGAAGCGGGAGGGAGGTCGAAGATCGGTGGAAGGAAGGACGGGGAATCGCTTTATTTTCGCGGAAAGAATTCCTGCTTTGAGGTGCCTGAAAAGGCGGAGTCCGATCTCGGAGAGCGAGAACGCGATAAGCGATCGTTCGGTATTCCGCGCGCGCGACGACGACTACGGACAAGGGAAGAAAGCTTTCCTCGCCGCGTCGGTGGAACGTATATCGACGAGCGGAGCCCGCGCGCCTT
This sequence comes from Holcopasites calliopsidis, assembly GCA_023838395.1. Lineage (NCBI taxonomy): Eukaryota > Metazoa > Arthropoda > Insecta > Hymenoptera > Apidae > Holcopasites > Holcopasites calliopsidis. The sequence continues at coordinate 2,139,124 of JALHAQ010000012.1, read as the reverse complement.
TTGTAATTCTGCACGGCGGACGTCTTTTATGCAGACTTAAATCGCATTCTCCAAGAATGAGTCTCGACTCCCGGTGGAGGGAAACGACGCTGGGCTTTAGGTGATTCGAGCGGAGTCGCGGCTCCGATCGACCGGACAACGACGATCGCTCGATTCCCCATCGGTTTTGATCCTTTTGCGGGAGCTTGATTTCACATAGGCCTCAGTCGCATTCTGATCGAGTGAGTCGATGCTGGAACCGAGAGGGAAACGGTCCTCTCTCGGACCGACGAGGACGTTTTACGTCTCGCTACTTATTTTTGATGGCCGCGAGAGAAACAGTGGCTGGTTTAAGTTCGCCGAGATTTACCGCGAAACCGATTCGACCGGAACAGGAATCGTGTTGATTAGCGATCCAGCTTGGATTCTTCTCATCTTCCCTTTCTTTTTCTCGCTTGCTTTCGCTTCCTCTAATCGGCAGTGAACGTAACGAGAACGCAGCAGGCGAGAAGATGCGTGTTAATCGAGGCCTGAACGAGTCCCTCGTTAAAAACCGATCACGTAGACCGTATCGGCCGACTAATTGTTGATTATGCAGCCGTTTGTCTTGACTCTCGCTATATACGCGATGGCGATACGCCTAATAAATAATGTAGACATCGTGCATCTCTAGTCTCTTTTCACGTGCTGCGCTGCTAGCCAAGCTACCCATTCGGAATTACATATGCACACCTGCGCTGGTGTGTTTGAACGTTGTAAACCGACGTTCACCTTACGCCGCGGCGCGCTTGCTTGTATTGGTTGCCGTTGCCACCGGATCCACCGTCCCGTATAAACGACCTTAAGCCTCTTACGTCAGGTTTCCACGAGTGGGTACGCCTGATAATTACCAATTAGTGGGCGCCAATTAAAACGGGAAGCTTTCGGTCGTGCCGTTTTCGCGATCCACCTCCCCCGGCCTCGCCTCCTCCATCAAGATATTTACTCGTCCTGACGAATTCCAGCACGCTTCTCGTCTCACTTGCTTCGCTTCTGTTTGCGCCACGTATCGTCGACGATGCGCGCGGTTTCTTTGTTTAAACGCGAGGCGGTAAACTCGCCTCGAGCCATCCATCGCGATTTTACGCGGAACAGAGCGCAATTGCGGGACAAGTAGCAGCAGCTCCGGGGCGAGCTTCCCTGATATCGTCGTTCATCATTTGCCGAAAGCCTAAGGCAAGGATGATTTGCAAAGTTTGTCTTTACGTCAGCATAACAACCGATCAGATATCGGATGGAATAACGTCTACTAATGAAATCTCAAATATTAGGTAGCATCGTATCTCGTGTTTTGCAAAACCAAACTCCCTCCCCCTCCTTTCCGCCCCTTCTCGTCGTCGTCGTTTCTTTCTACGATACGATAAAAGCGATTCTGCGAAACCTCGGAACGCTCCAGTCCAGATACCGAACAGAGTCGACGCTATGGGGAGAGTGAAGTTCTGTACTCGGTCTCGAATCATTATGCTCTGTTAACGCCTACTCGACGAATCGACAGTTGCACCATGCGTTCCCCTTGGAATCATGTAAAACGTTCAAACGCCAACCGGCTCTGTAATTCGTCTGAAAGAAGAGAAAAATATTAGGAGCCTGTCTCAGTTTCTGTTAGTCGTGGACATTCGAAACGACACGACAGGAAGTCGTCCTCTGTCGGAACATGCCTATTCCATCTACGGGTATTTCCTTTATGGCCAGCCGTCCCCTCCGCCGTGGAAAACCATTGGGGCTCCATCCCACACGGGTAACATAAATTCAGAAGAAGAAAAAAAAAGAAGAAAATACGAGAATTACCATGAACCGTTCCCACATTCTTTCGCTCCGTCTCGCATAGGGTCGCGTGAAACTTTTAATTCCGGTTCACGATTCGATTTCTTCGTACCAGTTTCAGGTGTCGTTCATTAATCGAATCGATAAGTAGATACACTATCATGGGTATCGTCTGTCGACAGCAATTAGGGAGGTAAAAGACGAAAACTTGTGTTGCTTACCTGCCGCCGCAAAGAGTGAGACAGATCAAACTATTAATGCACAAGTCTCATTTATTGCGCGGGGATGATTTTATCGTGCTAATCGCATGCAGGTAGGGACATGCGTGCGGCGATGCCGGTCGAAGAATTCTCACGGGGCGTAAAGGACACCTGGCCGCGTCTGTTCGTTCCTCGATAGGAAGTGGCCTTTATGCAACAATTAATAAAGGGCCAATCATCGATCCGCCACACTCCGCATTCCCATCGTTGTCGCCTCTTCCGTTTTTCTGCCGGTTTCCGGCCACGTGCGGTCAGCCAAGTGCTAGTCGAAGGTACATTTTGCGAAGATTTGTCTGCCCTTTGCACCTGTAACACGCGGGTGGAATCCCTCCTGTCCTTGGCCGGGGATCCCTCTGCCAGCGGCTTCGGGAACACGCTCTAATATCTCTTTCGCGAAATTTTCCTACGACTTCATAGGAGATACGATCCTGCGCGACGCGGGAAGAAATAATTTCCACGACAACGGAACAACGGTCAGCACTAGGAACGTGAGGCGAGCATCACGTGCTCGATTTGCCGAAAGACGTTACCCAACACCGCGTACTCGCGCTCCCACCGGCCAGACCCTTCCGTCCTATTTCAAAGCTACGGCAGCTAATCTCCCTGACAGAGACGTTTCCATTCGTCTTTCCCTTCTTTTTTTCCCTACCCTTCGCCCGTCGCCCGGCCGCACGCCGTTGGGACAAGCCGAATCTAAATCAATGTAGGACATTTATATTGGCTTGGAAATCGCTGACTCTCGCCACCGTGGACACACCGACCGGGACATATTAAGATTTCTGATCCGACTCGCCGGACATTTTTATTATTGCGCGGTGCCCTCGGACCACCCCTTGTAGGCCGAGAAATAAAACGTGAGTTATTGGCCACGCGGCGTCTTTCAGCTCGCCGCACTCCTACGTACCTTCGCGTCCGTCGTCGCGGATTTTTCTTTTTTAAACAGCGGAGCTGAGCCATCCGAAATCGACGAGCGGGAAGGGAGAGAAGCGGGAGCGAGGCGTTGCGCATCGAGGCCAGCGATGTCAGAGCAATTCATTTAAATTAATAGGTCCAGAGATCGGGGTGTTTATCGCCGCGATTAGGGCGAGCCTTTCTTTCCTGCCCCTTCCCCCGATGGGTGTTCGTATTTGTACACCCGTTATCATCGACTGCTGCCATGATAAACCCGATGCCTGTTATCGCCTACAATTATATGCCCCGTTCCTCCTCCGGAAGATACGTATATACATTCTGCTGCGTGCCACTGGAATAACTGTTGCTTGGTCTCGCCACGATCCCTTTCGAACACGTCCGGCAATTTGTTGTCCCCGTATTTATTCTTGGGCCACTCGAACGTGCGCGGAACGTCATCGCTGAAATTCGCGATAGCGTACATTCTCTTTTGATCAAAGTACGGCCCCTTGATAACCCGTGTTATCAGAAGGATGAATCTGAACGTGTCTCAGCTTCTTCGTGGCAAGCCACATTCCCCTATTGGTTCCTTTCAACCCCACTACCTATTCGATCTATCGGGCGTACGGAGGCGCAGCTCAGTCTTCCGTCGACCTTCGCTTGGTACGCGTCGAACAAGCGTTTCAGGATAGAGATCGACCAACGGGTGCACGGATTATTTTTTGTTAGAGAGTGTGCATCATCCGCAAAGCGATTCGGATTCGTTAAGTTCGACCCGCGGTCGTCGCGTTAACGGAAACTTGGATTTCGCCGCACTCTTCGTCCTTGCTGGCGGCAGGTGGACGCGGCGGCTGAGGGGAGGGAAGCAGGGACAAAAGTTTTCGGCAGGGGTGGTGTGGTGGTAGCGGGAGAAGAGAAGCTTCCGTCGGGGAGGATAAGGGAAGCAGTGTGGAATATTTTAACATATATCACGGTGAAATTGGGACGAGGGTATGCTGCCGGGTACCTCTCTTCGTGCACCACTCTCCACCCCCGCGTTCACCGCCGCTGGTAGATCACCGCCGGTTCCTCGCTCTGCCGCGGTTACGTCGTTCCACCACGCGATTTGACTTGCCATCGAAAGCATCCCGTATTTTCTTCGCCGATATGTTTGTCTACCCCACCGACTACAGCAACTGCAGAATGGTAAGGGGAGGAAGTGACGGCGATTGTTCACTCCCCGTGGTAGCACGCGTGCCGTTACTTTCATCGCGCACAGTAATCCGTGTCAGATGAATCGTTTCGCCATTAATCATTTGAATTCCTTTTGTTGCAGTATGGCTCGGATGAGTTTGGGCAGGACTCTCCAAGATACACCTCCCCCAAGGCGGCAGCCCTTTACGCAGACCCCTATTATATCGGTAAGTCGAGCGAAACCCTTTATCGCTTTACATTCGCTTACAGCAACGGGCGATCTCGCAATTTGCGTCGAAAATCTTGTTAGCGGACGCAACTAAAGGTGTAACGTCCACGGATCGATCGATCTTTCATCCAGCGATCGTCCAGCCAGGATCCACGGAGTATTCGCGCGCGTTTCTATAGCAGAGCGAATCCGTGCGCGCGCATCTATATCGGCTGGGAATCGCGTAACTATTCGAATAAACGATAAAAGGGGCTTTTACGACGTAGTAATATTCAACTGTTTAACGCTAGCTCGTAAAATTCGCCGCTCTGGCTGTCGCGTGTAAAAACAATAACAATGTTTCGTTATTCGTTCGGGCGTCGGCGGTGACGCGCGGCGATCGAAATTCGTGGCTGCTAGATCGACGGAAGAAAGAAAAATCAGGGAGATCGGAAAGGGTCGCGCGTCAACGCGAGTCTCCCCGCCGGCACGATAAACTTTATAATCGCGGTTCCCCGTATTCCTATTTCGCGTCGATATAATTTAATCGCGATTCTATTTTGAACGGTGCGTTCTCGAACCGGACGGCGGAGAATTTATAGGCATCTCGCCCGTCTCTCGAGATCGTCGGAATTCAACGTGACTCGAACTATAGGGGGCAAGATTCAGCCGCGATAAATTCTATCGCGTTTCTATTTGAGAGTTATTCGGGGATAATTCTGCGGTATCTTCGCGCGAAAGAGCGCAGACGGAAAAGTCGACGAGCGCGTCCCAAGTTTCCCGGATGGATTACCGAGGCGCGCGGTAAATCAATAAGATCGGTAAAGTTTCCGGGTAAAGTTGTTATTAAAGATCCAGAGGGTAAAGGGAGAGGACTCGTCGAGCGGCTTTCCCGAATACGTTCTCGCGGCTCGTGACACCGGGAAAGCGAGCGGAATACCTTATAAACGGGGGGGGGGGGGGGGGCGGTAGGAGGCGGGTGAAAAAGTTTTATCAGACATCGAATGCCGGTAGTTGGGTAGGAACAGGCGAGTTAGTTCGCCTTAGTTTCGGTTCGCTCGTCGAGGAAAGCTCGGCCGCGGAATGATATCAAGCAAAAGTATCCAAGAAATACGTTGCCCCGGTGGTTATTGCTGTTGTTCCCAACTGAAATAATGGCTCGCGTCGTGCCGCCTATTGCCGTCCGGCAAAGGGGGTGCTCCCCCGGGGGGAGAGTCGGCGGATTCTCCGCTTTGGCGAAATTCCAGCCAAACTTTTCGCTCGCGATCGACCGACATCGAACTCTCCGCGGAATCGCGTCACGGAATTCGGATGAAGGTTTGATTATCTATTGTCCGAGTCGCGGCTCGGTTCTCGAACGCGAAACGTTCGGCTCGCAATGTCCCGTTTCGTTTCTGTTTCAGATGGTAACGCCGCAGCGACGGGTCCTGGCGACCCATGGACAGGAGGCAACGGCGGCGTTCAACCCCCGTACAGCGGATACGCGGCCCCTCACCTGGCCCAACCAGCTTACCCCATGCACCTACCCCACGACCCCATGGTAAGCGACTCCTCTCTTTTCCCCCTGCTGTTCTTTCCCTCGCCCCGTACGCACCCTCATCGGGAACGCGACGCGCGGCGATCAATCACGCGCGGCCACGCTCGTTTCTCCGGACTCGGCATCCCCGGCAACTTTCTGATAGACAACGAGGAGCTTCCCTCCGCGAAACATTTCGGTCGCTGGTCCGCCAGCTGACGACCAAGTCGTTGGATTATGATAACCGCTCGCCTAATCTCTTCGTTTCCTCCGAGATCGATGTCTCGCGGAAGGTTTTGACCCCCCCGTCGCGTTCGTCGCAGGGAAGCAACATTTCTCGTCGCGCCCTCAGCCGAGATCTCCCTTTCGATCCGACGTCCAAAGCCAAGGCGGTTGAGAGACACTGTTGACAGTGCTCCACGTACTCGAAGCAACGTCAAATGACTCACAGGCTTCTATATATAGAACGACCCTCCCGCTACTCGGTGTTTCTAGTCAAGTGCAGCCTTCGTTTGATTTACGCCGTTCATGGTTACCACGAAATCCTCCGGTTCGCGGCACCCCGAATTCTCATCCCGCGGTTCAGCCAGCCAGAAGCCGCCGGACCCTCTCGCCGAAGCCGTGAATCGAATCCGAGAACAGATTCGCCGGGGACGCGATCGAGCGTGGATCGCGGGCGACTCTAATTTGTTGATAAATACTCTTCGCTGTTCGCCTCGAAGACGAGGCTTAAAATTAGACGCTTTACGAGCGAGCTTCACGGTAGATCCGATGCGAGGTCTATAACGCGCCACTAAGCGTATCCGATATCAAAGCCGTTCTGGCCTGGTCCATTATGGGGGTGCCGTTCCGCGTGCCTCGCGCGAAGGAACAAATCGCATGTCAAATGTCCGACGAATCGTGGAAACTGTTCCAGGCGTATTCCGCCATGTCGCCGAACGGAGAACCGGCCGCGCCGATCTTGGGCTCGGCGGTGACCAGCGCTGCCTCCCTGCCGCCGATGTCGACGTTCCGTGGTAGCGGCGCGGTCGCGGCAAACAGCGGCACCGGCGCACCCTCTCCGGCGTCCTTGCAATATAGTCACAGTCCTGGTGCGCCGACCGCTGCACCCTCCGTGCCCAACGCCGCGCCGACGACGAACCAGCAACCGACCTCGGGGGACAACCTCGGCAAGGCGCTCGTGTCCGTAGTGAGCACCAGGGTAAGCAGTCTTGCGTTCTCGCGAAACGCCGAGATTACGATCGACGAAAAATCTCTCTGACGTTCGCCCTTTTCTCTTAATTGCACAGATTTACCCTACGGACCAATCAGTGTCGAGTTACAGCAGCAACCCGTCCACCCCGGTCAGCTCGCCACCACCTTTGACAGGTTCGGCACCGGGCTGGGCACCAGGTGCTGCGCCGGTCTCTCCTCATTTCACGGCGGATCCGAACCGTGGAACCATTCACATGGTATGCATCAAAGCTTTAGCAGTTGACACCTTTCGATTTATTCACTCTAATTACTTGTCGACCGCCATACCGCGCCCGCCGCTTCCAACGAGATTGCCAGATACTGTCGTCCTTTTACGAAGTAACCGCTTACCGTTGGTAAAAGTTCATCCGGCGGATTACATTCCCGCCCCGGGGATCTCTTTGGAAAATGACCGGCGGCGTACCTTTAAACGCCAGACACACGCTTCATCAGCATTTCGATACGCTTTAGAGGAAACAGGTCGAGGACGTGTTCGCAGCAGAAAAAGCTCTACTCGTGCTCGTTCACGCTTCTCTTACGACGCGTTGTTATCGTTTGCACTATGATGACTCGTTGAGAGTACCCGTTGTTACACGCACCGACCTTTTATTTCTGCACGAGGGGGGGAGGATCGGAATTGTCTAACGATAGCCGGAAAGAAAAAAAGAAGGCAACGTGATCTGAGAGATTTCTCATGGCACTCGATTCCACCCCTTTAACCACATTTTCGGAATCGGCACAAAGGTAGCATGCACTCGACGCACCGACAACTCGATTCCCCGTACGTTGTCCACGTTGCAGACCACTAATTTATTATTCATCCTCCTCCCCTGTTCAGTTACTCGAGTCGTTCATCTCACTGCCATTTTACATGTTTATCTATTTTTTTTTTTTAATTTTGGTTCACCTTTTGCTCCTTGTTTGTTGTGAACGTTGTGTTGACTTGGTTGTTCTCTCTTTTTTTTTTGGTTTTGTTGTTGCGTTGGTGTTGTGTGTGAAGCCGGCGCCTGAACAGCAGAGGCTAGACGATGCCATCGGCTTCCTTCGCGACCACGCCGAGGTGAGGACTGCCGATTTTTAGTTTCTGTTCCCCCACTTTGTACTCATTTCTGATCCTCTCTCCCCACAATTCATTCGTAACGTCACTTTGTGCATGAACCTTCACGCGGTACGGAATTACACGCGAACGAAACGACGTGATCTCGAAGTTTGCCGAACGACTGTGACTTTTCAGCGAGAAATCACGTGCTCCATTCCATGATCACACTCTTGCGGACTTGATCGTCCCGTAATTTCGATCGATCCTCTCATTGCGGAAATGTTGAATCTCATGTTAGTGATGAAACCGCAGTGAGCGGATCGATAGCATGCCGAAATTTCTATCACTTTATTTCGGTCTCCACTTGATCAGCTTTTTTTTTTAATGTATTCCCTACCTCGCTCCATAACATGCTTTCCACCGCCTCGTGATCGTACGGAATCCATTTGTACCAGCGTGAAAGGCGCTAAACGAGACGTTATCCAGGTTTGCATCTTTCGCTCTGGTACGTCTGGAGGCTTTTTGATCGCGTATCAAGCAGCCGTGTAATCGAGTCGTATTTGGGATATTCTGTTGGTACAGGGTACGCGGATGGAGGAACGACTGGACGACGCCATAAACGTTCTGAGGAACCACGCGGAGAGCCAGCTGGGTCTTCACCTCGGTCCCGTTGGTCCCCACGGTTCCATCTACTCCCACACGTCGCCGCAGCAATTGGATCACCTGGTAAGGCCCGTCGATTCATCGACCTGGTTCGTCTCCCTTCGGGGGGGCGCGAGTAATTAAGAAGCCCTAACCATTTGCGATTTCTAGACGAGTCCTCACCCCGCGGTTGCGGTTACGCAGCCTCAAGGCCCTTATTCTGGTCTCACGCCCACACCCGACACCGATGGTTCCATCAAAATCGAAAGGTTACCCGTGGCGAATGCCAGTAAGTTTGAAATGCCTGTCTTTCCATAATTCTCCATCTCTCGATGGCTTCGTGGAATAGAGGACGAGCGAGAGAGGATGATCTTTCAGATCGAGTCAAAGGTAGACAGACGAGCGTTAATGAGCCTTGACAATAGCTATCGGGACGGCAGAGTTTCTATTCTCGTCGTCGCATCATCGGGCTTAATACTTTTTCCCATGAGCAGCGCAGGAGAGGGAACAGGGAGAATGAGAAGGAGTTCCCAGGTGTTCCACCGTAGAGTTAGAGCCCGATAAGGTAGCATTAGATAAATCACGCGAAGGTAGCTACCACTATCCCGCATCGTCGTGCCTTTATTATGCTCGAAGACCTCTGTCTCCGGTGGTGCGCGTCTTTGTCGCTCTTTGTCTCCGTTTCTGTCGCGCGCGTTCCTTTTACTCGCGATCCTTCTAGCGCGCGCCCTCGGCTAATGGGAATGCACGAGTTTCCCCGATGGCTCTTCGCTAAGCGGCGCGCTCTTTTCCTCGCGACGACCATTTTCGGCGATCGGTATTCAGAGCGCGCGACTCTTTCCGCTTTTTCGTCGTACTTTCCGTGGCGCGTCGTCGGTGGTCGCGTTTCAACGGAATCGCGGGCAAAGAAAGGAAAAAAAAGAACATCCGCGGACCTTTGCACACAATCGCGGGACAGATTTATCCAGAGTTGCTCTTGGGAGGACTTTCACGGAATCGTGCGGACGAACACGCGCGGGTCGATATATCCGCGAAACGCAACGGATTATCGTCAGGCGAGCGAAACGTTTAAGGAGTTGCGCTTGAATCAGTAGCCAGCGAAGCTGCGACACGCTTCCTGCCTCCGCTCGTAATTGGACACTTTTCACGGTTTCGTGACTAACCCCGGCCTCTGTCCAAAGCCGGAGGATAATATCGAGACTCGTTATCGCCGCGGCTCGCGAAGGTCGCGAACGCTTCCGGGGCCAGACGCTTTAGCCGCAGTTCTTTCCATCGATCGACGTGTCTCCGGTTCGTCGGCGACCAGTCCTTAACCGGACCGTCGGCCGGTTTCCCGGATTGCGAAATATCTTCATACATTTCATATAACGATTGCCTCTTTCCTGCTACTATGAGCTGTTCTCTATTCCACGGACGCCAATCGATATTACAGCGCAGCCGGAGACTCGATGAAAATTCTGACACGTGCGTTATTGATAATTAAACAGAATACGTCTCTCTAGAGAAGAGAAAGGATCCTCCGGACAGTAGCGGCGGAGAGACGAAACCATCCAGCAGTGAACTGACTGCGGCGGGAGTGATCGGGACGGCCACGGTCAACTCTACGTCTCAGGGAAAAGGGACGAAGAGGTCGCGTAGATAGTAAGTATCTCTTGGATGCACGAGCCTGTTCGTATTCGAGCCGCGAGCACGATACGAACGGTAGAACGGCGGTAGTGAAATCGAGGATTAAGGCAGCCGGTCGTGATCCCTTGATCGTGGCTAAGCTCTATCAATTCGACTGTATTCTTTACGAGTAAATCCAGGAGCAACAGAATGCAATTCGAATTGATAACGCTGGCTTCGATGCCCGATGAATATCCGTCCGTACGTCAACGAGACAGGCGTCTCGTTGCGCACGTGTATTAACAAAATTTCACTAATCGATTGCATTTAAACAACCGTTGTTCGAGCGCCGACGAAGACTGCGACGATCCCAGCACTAAAGCGGTGCGCGAAAAGGAACGTCGCCAGGCCAACAACGTGCGTGAAAGGTTAGTGAACACACGCAGTACGCACTCCCGTTTTACTCCGAACCTCTCCTCGAGATCATCCTCCTCTCCAAGAATCTTTCTCGGTCCCTCGTATGCATGCCGGGCGGGACACGAGCAATACGAACCCGCAGCTTGTAATAAATGTTCGATATCGTCTGGAACCCTTCCCGATGGCATGCTTTTGCCCATCCCTTCCAGCAAACGGGGCTCGTATTCTAGCGTGACGATTAAAATGTTTCTGGTTAAGGATAGACAAGATAAAGAGATTCTCGATTCTCGCCTTCACCTCTCCCAATCAGTTTCATTTTAATTCAGCTGCGACTCGCTCCTCGGGCATGCTACACACCTGGTTTAGAGAAGGCACACACTTCTAAGCGCCGCATTACTCGAACGTTTCGATGCATCCACTTCTAAATTAATCTTTTTCCCTCAGGTGACTCTCCGTCTTTCTATCTCTCGTGGATCATTCCGTTACGTTGTTATACATTTCGTATCGCTCCAGCAGAGCGATGAAGGAAGATCCTCCCTATGTGTAACGCAGATTCGTTTCTTTCAGAATCTACGTCCATTCGACGACCGCCCGTTTCTCCCTTTTAGCGTATCCCGATTCCATCCGAACTCTGCCCACCCTCCACCCCCGTAGGTATCACCCGAATTCTCGATTTCTAGGTAACAGCACGGAATCAGCTCTTCGCGTTAGAGCCGTACTTTTCGATTCGTTTGTCCTCTTTGTGCAAAGAATACGGGCCTTCGATTTCGATGGAAACCTGTTTTTTTTTCTTCTGTCCATAACCACAAGTTGATCAGGCAGCTCTGCGTGTGTTCAACCAAAGGGAGATCGCTTCACAAGCACAGTTCGTGTATCGATTCGTCTATGAAAGCCGGTCGACGGCCAGATATACTCTTGAAATCAACCGCTTCGTCAGTATCTCAATTACCCTCCGACCGATTTAAAAGCTCTCCTCGATTTCACTGCTGTCGAGCCGCGGACTCGATTTAGGGACAAATTTTCGTCCACGTCAGATGATTAATTGAGTATTGTTATTGCGCAACTGTTGCTCGAGCGCCGAGGACGAGGACGACGATCCCGACGTGAAGGCGCAAAGGGAGAAAGAAAGGCGACAGGCGAACAATGCTAGGGAGAGGTAAGAGAATCGACGAAAGCGTACAGCGGATCGATCGCCCGCGCGCTTTTCTCTCGCGTTCAGCGATTCGCGGAAAAGTTAGGCCCGTATTCTATGTATATACATGTACAGACGACGAAGAAGCGATCGCGGTCTCATTGTAATTCCCTCCTTCGTGCTATTATGTAGATCATTTCTTTCTATATATCCTCCTGATGCAGGTTACGTATCCCTTGGGAATTGTTTTCTCAATCGCCTGTTAGAATGTAAGCCTGTTACAATTCCCCCCCTTGCGTAACGAAGGTTCTGCCTCCTCAGGATACGTATCAGAGACATCAACGAGGCGCTGAAGGAACTCGGCAGAATGTGCATGACGCACCTAAAGACGGACAAGCCGCAAACGAAGCTGGGTATCCTCAACATGGCTGTAGAAGTGATCATGACGCTGGAACAGCAAGTCAGAGGTACCGTATACTTGGAGCAACGATCGCGCAAAGAAATGGAGCTCTGGGCCCAAAGCGAAGTGTCCGATTTATTGTTGCAGAACGAAACCTCAATCCGAAGGCAGCGTGCTTAAAAAGGAGGGAAGAGGAGAAGGCAGAGGACGGCCCGAAACTGCCCGGACATCTCGCCGCGCATATAGCACACCCCCATCCCCATCCGCACGCGCATTCTCAGCCGCCTTTCTCCACGATGCCTGCAAGTGTCTAGTTTGATTAGAAAAAAAAAAGAAAAAGAAAATAAAGGATTAAGTTAAAACGAGATTTGCGAGGCACGTATACTGACGTTTAGGACGATCTGTTTCAGGGCCCGCCACCACCTCTTCAGCACAACCCATCGCAGCCACAGTAGCAGCGGCTTAGCAGCGGCGTGATCCTGTGTTAAGGGGTAGTTTTACACCTTAACTTCGTCACAGGAACTTCAGAGTTCCGCGAAACTCGCACATACAGAGAGCATTCTTTCCCGATCGTGTGCCAGTTGCGCGATCAACGTGTCGGGACATTGCACGGTGTGCGTGGCGACGTTCGCTCCTCGAACGTAGCTCTCGAATCACGTTCCGTCGTGGGGTCGGGGCAATGGCGTTTGATCCTCACCTGAACGGTGCACGGACGCGCGTCGGACCGGTCCAGAATATCCGGTATATATCCATGATCTTCGTTAGCGGTTCCGATAGAGGCGTACGATGAACTCGGGAGAAGGAGATTAAGTTCTGTACGCCGATGCGAACGTTCTTCGGAGCGTGCGCACGAAAGAGATAAACGAACGGGTGTATTTAAGAGGCATCTACCCCTTCCCACTCTACGAAGGCGGGCTTGAAATTATTTTTATAATTCGCGAGAAGACAAAGGGATATGGTTCCTCTCTTTCGAGACGTTAAAAAAGCGTGTAGAGCGGTCGAGATTTTATGGAAACGATCGATCCCCCCTCGCTACCTGTACATCCCACGACTCTTGTTAAAACGTTGCCCACCCTCTTTTCACGCGAGATACGCGTTGTTAGATTGTGCGTAGTACGCGGCGACTCTAGGCGGAGAACTCTTAGACACCATGAGCGACGAGAACGAATGCCAGTGGCCGAGGATGATCGTACGAATGAGGCGTATCGAAAGCTCAACGTTTTCTCACCCTCGTTGCATCGAATTTGGTTCCGTCTTTCCCTCTTTCTTTCTCCCTCTCTCTCTCTCTCTCACCCCTGACTTAGCAAGATTGTTCGTAATTTGTAGTTCGTGTAAATAAGTGATGAAGCTCGCGAGCTGGGAAAGCCGCGAGATTTTTACGATGGCCCTCGGCGATTGGTAGCAAACTGTATATAAATGTGACGAGTGTTTCGCGAACGTTCAGTGTGAATGGAGGACGCGTGAAATTCGTTCCGGCGAAGTTTTTTCTGTACTTACGCGTACGTACGAGGCGGTAAGGAAGAAGGATCGTTGGGATAACGATTCGCAATGAAGAGGGAGAGGAGTAGAGTTTACGTACAACGGCGGAGCGCACGGTGAGATCGTTTGTTCGTTAACGATAAACCGACCCCGCGATTACGCGAGAAAGGGTTGGAAGGCACGAGTGCAAGGTTTTAGGATAAACGCTGTATGTATAAGGCGGATCGGTAAGGGACGATGGGATAGACACGGGGAAACAAAGGAAGAACTGTCCGAAAGGATCATCCTACCTATCGAATACGAAAAAGTTCAAACATATCTCACGCATAATTATGTATATACGGCAGTGATGTACGCCTAAACAATTATCTTATTACGATTATTATTTTTATTATTATTATTACCACCACCGTCATCGTCATCAGCAACATGATGATTATTATTATTGTCACCTTCATGATTTTATTATTAATTATTATTATTATTATTGATTATTATTATTATTATTAATTATTACCAATTATTGATCGCCGAGGAAGTACTTCGTCAGAGTAAAATGGGACATTTTTGTTTTTGAACAAAAATATAGCTCAACTCAATGTGTACCCAGTTGCCATGTATTTTAATTTATTTAGAGTCTTAAATAAATTTTATCGAATGAAAACGTAATAAGAAATAAAGCATTCGTGAAAACAAAAACAAAAGAATACGTGCTCCGAGTACTCGTGCATTGCTCTGTCTTCTCATGCTCTTCGTTCCCTTTTTTTTTTAGTTATTTTTTGTTCTCTTTACTCTTTCATCTTTTGTCTGTTCTTCTACTGTCGTTGCGTACGTTTCCGTCGCCCTTTGTTTCCGCCTCCGCGCACAACCGTGCACCGTAACCACCCCTCTCCTAGAACATATCGCGCGCGTCATAGCTATATTTTTCTTCAAAGGCATATCAATAATTGTTCCGCATGATATTAGTGAATACTTCGACATGCGTCTCGCTCTCTGTACCTTCGAGTTCCTCCCTCGCCGCTGTCCAGAGGATCACCCCCTTCATCCCCTATTTTCTTTGTCTTTCCGCCGGAGGTGTCGTTACACGGTACCGAGAACGAGCAGCGAAGGGATGTTCTGTTCGCGTGCCGTACAGTTAGGAAGCGTGCGAAATCTCTTCGGATCCTGTAGCATCGTCAGGATCGGGCCGGTCGATAGGGGGGTCGCGAAAAGAATCGCGAGACCTCGAGGGAAATTCCTCAGAATCATGTCGAACCCGATTCAGATAACTCGCGCAACCTCGCTTTAACACTTAATTAAAGTTTACACGTATCAAAGTCGCTCGGCGGAGATGAGAGATGGGAAAACGGGATGCAAGGCGGTAAAGAGCAGGAAATCGGAGACGCGTATGCTAATAATTGCGCCGCTGTAAAAGGGCGGCGGATCAGCGGCGATTACAAGGTGGATAAACGAAACGCGAGAACGCCGCGCGCACGAGCGCGGGCACACGCGCTTATACTCGCGATGGTAATTATGTAAAATAATAACGACAATAAATAGCTCGTAAGGCCCGTTTAAGCTAGGCACACCCTGTCTCGATGGTCTTAGATAGTGAAAATTCAGATGCGGAAGGATGCAGCTCGATCCCGATCCGTAGGAACGATCGCAGAATATCTATCGGCGCGGTTCTCTGCGCGGCCGTCTTTACTTTCGGCTACTTTCGTTTCGATTCTTCGCCCCATTTCTCTGGCCTCCTCCGTTCTCCGAGCGGCGCGGACCGCGCGGGATCCTTTCGCGAGTGGGAATTGTTCGCGGTCGAGAGCTTCAATGTTCCACGCAGTCGGACACTGAAACTCTTGGCACGATCCCCGCATCGATGCGATCGCACCCCGGCAAAAGGATCTCGTCCCTTGCGTCGAAGTATGAACGCGTTTGGCGGAAGATCGATACGGGAAGTCGTTGGGATTACGAATTAATAGCTATTATGCGATCGAGCCGCTGCGCTGATAAACTCCCCTCGTTCGCCCGGCACACGATCGTCGACATGCGAAAGCGCACGCGTGTACATTAGCACTAATGACTATTACTGTATGATATGTAATTAACGGAGAGAGGCGTACGCAGGTCTGGCGTGGTGGCTATAAGTTCGCGTGATACCGGGCCTTGGAGAGGATAACCGAGAACGATCTTTCACGATCCGCATGCGATCGTTAACAGAGTCGGTCGCTGCTCTATTCAAAACATCGATGAAGTTGCGAGCTGAATATTATATGCATATATCGAAAGAGAGAGATAGAGAGAGAGGGGGAGAGAGTGGAAAGAAGAAACGGAAAGCATGTGCGCGAGAGTGAGCGAAGAATGAGAGTATGCGTCGAGAGCGGTTCGTTTGAGAAAGAAAAGAAAATGTATAATTAGCACTAGTAATATTATTATCACTAATAATATAATAAATGTGCCATTTTTTCCATAATCACGGTGTTGCCTGGAGGGCGGCATCCCTGTACTCGTTCGTTCTTAAAGCTGCTACTCGTACCTAGCCAGTGCTTAAGCTTAACCCTTTTCATTTCTGCACCCGAGGAAAATTTTGTTTTCTTTCTCACTCGTTCTTTCGTTTGTACGCCACGCGCTCCCAGTATTAGACGATGCATCATACTTACGCCGGTCCTTCCCTCTTGCTCCTATCGACCGCGTTTCATTTTTTTCTTTTCTTTTCACGCGGATATTAATCAGCCGCCTACTTGCACGTGGATACGAAGATATATGTATATATAGTGTAGATACGTTTAGCAATTAAGACGAGTATCTTTACTTACCGGACAAGTGCAGCGTGCCAGACTGTACTTTCGCCCCGAGAACATGTTTCCACTGTCATGCTGTAAGAGCTATTGAAATGTGGTCGATCCGCGAAGGTTTGTAATACAGATTTGCAACGTTTTCAGGAATCGCGTGTTCCAACGATTTATCTTTGTTTTCTTTATCATTACTTTATCCCGTATCTTCCATCCTGATTGCGTTTCAACCAAGTTCGGCAAACTGGATACTCGTGACTAGACTGCGGCTTTCGATGCGAAATCATGTCTCTGATAATATTAGTAAAGAACAGCAGAACTTTGGTAGGAACTTACCTCGCCTACCAAGTATCGTAGAAAGCGCTACAATTTGGATGTTGTCTACGTTTATTCTAATTAAACGCGTCCTGCGCAATTTCGCGGCATTTCCTATAAGTGCATCGAAGTCCGCGGTCTCTATCCACGACGCGCAGAGTTCGTCAAGGACGAGGGTTTCGCAAAGATCATGTAAAGAGCCAGGCAATTTATTGTAAACTTGTTTTTAATAACTCCACCCGGCAAAAGTAGAAGATGCTCGTTATCTGTCGCCCGCTATTCTAATCGAGCAGAGAAGTAATTCGCATGTCGCACGGTCCACTCAGTTTTTTTCCGTCGCTTTCCGACGGGCAAACTCGACACGCGTTCATCGTTCTTCCGTACCTCGTGTTACATTGCAACCGGTCCACGCACAGCCAAGCGTTTCAGACGAGTTCCCCGTTCGAGATCGACACATGTACAATCACGAGAACGAACGCACAGCCGCCTCCGCTTCATGCCGCGGAGAGTTTCCGCTTGAGCGTGCAATAAGTCGCGAACCTGAAGAGCGCATAGTTGCAAATCAGCAGAGCAACGTCGAACCAGAATCGCGCGTCGTTCATCGACAGTTCGGTGAGAATGACCTCGGGCATCCGATAGTGGCAGTAGTTGATCGGGCACGTTAGCTTCTCGCGATCGAAACCGTAGATCGCTTGCACGAATCCATGCAGCGAGTACTTGATGTAGCTCAGATAGCTGCTGTAATAGAGGATCCGTGGCATGTCCTTGAACAGCGTGAGGAAACCGGAAAGGAGCAGCATAACGCACGTCACGATCGAGCACCAAAACGTTCCGTTGACGGGATTGGCCAGGGTGCCTATCAGAAGGCCGAAGCTCTCGGCTATCATCGCGGTCAATATAGCTACCGTCAGGTACATGAGAAACCTGTCCGTCTCCATCGCCTGCTGGCTGAGGAAATACGATGTGGAGCTGTAAACGAGGGCGAACAATATTTGCAGGGGTATGCTGCAAATGATCGACGCTACGTAATACGTTCTCAGCTGGTACCAATTGTTGAACCTCTCCTTCTTCAATACGGGAAGCTCCGAGGGGAACCGTAGCACCGCCGGCATCATGCTCGTGTAGCTGAGATACGCGGAGCTGACGAACAAGTATCCGATGTTGTTGATAGTCTTCTCGCCGTTCCGACCGGAATCCGTGTAGAGCAGACCGAGCAGCACGCCCACGAACAGATGCGTGGCTACTTTCAAATAGGTGACCGTCCAGTCTCTGAAGAGATGAACGATGCAACGGTGCATCAGCACGAAGAATCTGTCGAACTCGGACGGCGATTGAACGAGCACGGTCGCCTTCGCTTCGCGGCCGTTGCTATCGTTGGCCCTCTTCTTCAGCGCGTCCAACGGATCCGATCGCCAGGAGCCCTCGCTGCTACTGGCCAGCTTCGCCAGCTGATCGTTAAAGTCCCCGTACTCTCTGCTCACGACTTCGATCATATAGTCGGCCGGATTGTGGTAGTTCGGGCAGAGGAGGCCGACGCTGGCGAAATAGGCGACGGTGTTTTTCGTCGCCCCCTCGTACATGCGTCTGCCCTCCGCCAACAGGTAAATATGATCGAACAGCTCGTAGATGGCCGCGCTCGGCTGATGAATCGTGCAGACGATCGTTCTGCCAGTTTTCGCCAGATTGTGCAACAGCCTGATACACTGGTGGGAGGAGAGCGCGTCGAGGCCGGTGGTCGGCTCGTCCAGGAACATCACCGGCGGATTGTCCAGCAGCTCGAGCGCGATGCTAAGCCTCTTCTTCTGGCCGCCGCTCAACCGGCCGCATCTCGTCTGCTTCGCCTTGCTCAGGTCCAAGCTGTCGAGCACGTCGTCGATCAGCATCCCCTTCGCCTTGCCGCTGAGGCTGTTGCCGATCTTCAGATTGACGGCCGTCCACATGGACTCGGCCACGGTGAACAGCGGGTCCAATTTGTCGTCCTGCTGAATGTAACAGGACTGCTTCCGGTACTCCTTCCAGGACTGTTTCCCGTCGTTCCCGATGTACTCGATCTGCCCCTTCCATTTGCCGCTCTCGAACCCGGTCAGAATGTTCAACAGCGTGGACTTGCCAGCCCCGCTGGGCCCCATTATCGCCGTCAGCTGGCCGGACCTGAACGTCCCGTTCAGCCCCTTCAGGATCTGCTTGGCGGGCCCGCGGTAGCCGTTTTGTATCTCGTGGGTGATGTTGGAGAACTCGATGTCGATGGACTGAGCCTTCGGGAGGCTCAGCAGCACCACTCGTTGATACATCACGACCCGGTGATCCGTGTCTGACCCAGTCGGGGAAAATCGCTTCCCTCGGCGGTGCGCTCCTCGGTCTTTCTCTCTTCCTCTCCCTCTGATTAGACGTTCACGCGACTGCCGCGTAATCGCCGCGTTCCTTATCAATCCGCCGCCGCAAACAGTTTCTCGGAAGCCTCTGAACGGGGTCAGTCGTTTGTTTCAAGGGAATACATCGACGCTTTCGTTGTTGCTTCGATGGTAGAGCGCGTCTTCGACGAATGGATCTGAACGGAATTACAGTTCGATTCGATGATTCGCGTTTCGTTCAGGCGCGATCTACCCGAGGGAATAAAGCCTGTCCTCGAGGCGACCGATTTTCCCTTCGTTTCCTTCAGACCGAGACGCGATAGTCGAACAATTTTCACCGATAGCTAACCGATTCCTCGTGTAGTCCGCTCCCTAGCTTATCACTCGTCCGGCTAGACGATAGCTGGTGCAATTATTCCTCCGCTAGAACGATTACGCCCGGACACAGCCACTCATCTTTCGTCTCTTCTCCGCAGCAAGGATCCCCGGCTCCTCCTGTACCCGAAATACCTGAGGGACGCACCTGCAAAGATACTGCTATTATAGCGACAGCTTCGCGGGAACGATCGCTCCACGTCGAGGGATATTCGGAAGTTCTACGCTACTCGTGATAGTTTGAAGTTCAACGGCTACGAAAAGGCGGACGACGAGTACGTCGCTAATCACGTGGACACAGTGCAGTTTATCGTAGTCTTATCGGCGGACTAGGGTCACTAAAGTCGGAAGAATACTGTGCGATTAGTTCCTGACTGTAATGTCGTTTAGGATAAATGCGTTCTTGCATCTCTCCCGTTTAACCGGGCACTCGAGACGCGCGGCTAATTTTCTTTTTTTTTTCTTTTGTCGGCGGAGCAAAACGGTTCTACGTGTCAATTCGACGAAAGGTTCTCTCAATCGAGGCGATAGATAATGCCAAAATTTTGTCGACCTGCAAAACATTCCTTCCACCATTGGAACGTTTCTATGAAATAATTGATCGCACTCACCGCAAACGGACTCGACCACCGTCCGGCCGACGACTCGCGACCGTCGCGAGCAACGTTTAATTACGGAGGAATCGAGTTGACCCCGTGGAAGAGTGCACGTAGACCGGCGGAAGCGATCGGAGCGCGGAGTCGCGAGAGGTTCGCCCGGGTGCCAGCTCAAAGATGCCTCGCGGACTAGAATGCGGATCCAAAGGATCGGGCGCTCCGCACGAATCGCACTGCCAACGTGCTCCTCCCGCCGCGGCATCGCTGCCGCCGATCCTCCGCCGTACGAAACCTGTTCTAAATCTCGCCGCCTGTTTTTCTCAGCTTCCGTTTCTTCGCTTTTTCCTATTAAAGTCAGGCGGCCCGGACGCTCGTCAAGTCAACTTCGCGTCCCCCGGCAATAACGCGGGAAAGTCGCAAGCCCGAGCGTTGCAGTGAATTTCGTTGCACGCCGGGCTGAACTGTGCGTGTGGTCCATCGTTTAGACCGCGCGAGCTCTCGTCGATATCGGTACCCGCTTCTTGGCGCATCGTATCGCTAATCGCGTGTAATCGGTGTCTCGTTGACCCTGCGATCGGTTCGCTTCTTGCGAGGCGACGGAACAATGGAACGATGCGAAGCGTAGAATTCGTTAAAGCGAATCGATCGTAGGAGAAACCGATGAAAGATCAATCCTGTCGAACGGATGTTCCTAATACTCCTCACCTTTTGCACTGTACACGCGTTCCGATTCATGTCCCTTCTTACTTCATCCAATGAACTTGCATAACGAAAAAAATGGAATAGGCATGAACAAGCATAATCGCGGTCGCGCGTCACACTGTTACTGTTACTTTACGTGTTTAGGCGGAATGGTCATATGGATCGCGGAAGTCATACGTGTAACTTCCCCCCTCGCCGATCGAATTATTCCAGTACGATTCATGAATATGCGTTATTCGTTTTATTAACATGACAAGCGCACACGGATGGATAGATGTGCCCAGCTGTCGATCAATCGCCGCTCTAAGGACCAATAATTGGCGGTAATCGATGAGGACGAATGTAATGCAAAGTGCATCTCCGTTCCTGTTGCGCGCATAACGATTCACCAACGTGTAGTCCAAAGATTACGATCGAGCTGGTCACATTTATTTGACGCGTAGCTCGCACGCACCGTCCCTCCTAACGTCGCTCGCACACGCGACCGTGCAATTTCGGTTTTCCCCATTTTCCTTCTTCCCTTCGCGCTTCAGGGACGAGCGGCCCCGCGAACGCTTGGTGCTCGTATTCGTCACGCAGCTCCGAACATCTTACGCTCTCGCGGAATAAAACGATACGCGTGACGTGTTCGAAAAACGAAAGGACAACCGTCGCCAGGCTGATGAATATCGTGAACGAGAGAACTGCCGAAACCCGGATACCCGCGCGAGGTTTCTCTGATTGACAACGAGATAATCGTTTCGATTACGCCTTTTCGTATAAACAAGTTCACCCAGGACCGCTCGCAACAGGCTCACCTTCGTTGCCTTAAAAAAAAACAAAAAAAAAAACAACAACACAGATAAGACATTTATGTTAATGCTGACGACGCATTCCAATTTCCATGCAGTAATCGCAATTAATCGAATCGTTAGCCAGTTCGCTCCTCGTTCTTATGCGGCGTTTGCTTTTAAACGAAGCTACCGCTTCATCCGGTTCCCGGATAGCGTGCACTTCGACACCGAGTCGAATAATGGTTCGGGGACAGATTTATTAGAATAGCGGAGCGGTAGATGGAACATTGTATTCCGTCCGGCTCGTTTTTGGAGACGCTTCATTCCGCGCTCCGGTCCGGCGTTTCAGCTCGTTACCGATTCAAGCGTTTCAGGGCAGCCGCGGAACGGACGTTCCTCCCGTGTTTCCCTACAGCGAAACCAGTTCCGCCGGGCCCTTTTGTTCCTTTTCCCATCCGTGACCGTGAACCCGTGGCTGGTCGCGGCTTGTCCCGTCCACGATTCTTCGCGCGTTCGAGCGGCCACAGGCGCGTTCGGAACGCCTCGAAGAATGTTCGCTCGCATTGAATCGAAGGATCGCGCACGGTGGTTTTCGTTTTTACGCAAATATCCGGCGAAGCACCCTTGAGCCACGGTTCGAGAGGTGACATTAAAGGTGAACGGACAGGTGATAGCGCGTGAAACGTCAGTCAAGGCTGAATGAACGAAGGTTCCACACGTGCCTCTTTGTTCCTCGGTAGTTGCTCCTCGGACTCCTTGTAAAGTTCCGTTCCCATTGTGCTGGTATTAGTACTTTAATTGCCGTGACTCGCCGTACATTCGTACGCCCCCTCCACCCCACCCCGTGTCGTGTATAATTCTCCCGCGCACCTCATTTTTCTCCGACGGTCGAGATGAAAATTACATGTCAATTATCAAACAATCGTCTGATATTACATCTGTCGGTTTACGTAACGCGCGAGAACCGGAGTTGTTCGTATCAAAGATCACCGCGGTGTATAGGCCAGATTAGACAATTTTATTCGTTTGAAACCTTTGCTAAAGGTTCGATAGGTTCGCGGGACCGAGTTCCGTTCTCTTCTTTTTATCGGCGGCCCGTTTCACGGGTGGAACGTTTTATTTGCCGCGGTAAGCGATAGCAAGGTCTATTCCCGTGTGACATTTGAAATCAATTTTTACGAATCTCGTCGAGGCTGAAAGACAAATTGTAGCTTTAAATTATTCGCAGGCAAATAAATATGCAAACCGTATTTGCATATTCGCAAATGGTATCTGTGTCCACATGAAAAATTGTCAAGTCGGAAACGACATGGAAGATTGTCATCGAAGATAGTGATTATAATTAATAACGCGTATACCGAGTACACAGTGGTGTTGTATACATTTATTATTTTTCCCCCCGTACAATCCCTAATTGGATACATTAATTCTTTTCATTTGCGCACTCAAACAGGGGCGAAGGGAAAGTCAATTGAAATATTCGAGAATTCTATTTCTCTCGGACTAAATAGTTCTATCGATGGAATCCGATGCCCTAAGGACTAAAAAAAATGTTGAATCTTGATTCGCTTTACGTTTGCATTTACGACGTAATTTTCCTTGACATTAGTAATAATGTTACGTTCGTAACCTTGATCGAACGTACATGTGAACCAATTCCATTTCGTACGTCCAACGTGTTGCGAAAAGCCTCGTGATATTAAACGCTCGTAATCAATAAAAGTTGGTTTTTCTTAGAATTTATGGCGATTAGATATTTTTCACTCCTTCCTTCACTCTGTATTGTCATCTTTCGATTTCGTTACGGTGTGCATGTGTACACGGCTCTTAGATGCGTTGAAAATTATCGACGATATTTGCAGTACAATTATAGTAATTAATAACACGTTAATAAATCGTATACGAATTACTGTTCGGAAATGTACTGGCAGCGAGATGCGTGTAGATTGTACTTCATAATTAGGACGATTATTTGCGAGTAATAAAAGAAGAACATCGTAACTGGAGATGATTGCAGATTTTATGCCTGTGACGTAAATATACTTATTTGTTCTCTTCTCAGTCTAAATTGCCTATATCGTCTTTAGTAATGTACTCGTCATACGCATAAAGGCAAGTCGCTTAAAGATGTTTTAATAAATTTATTTGTATAAGCGATTATATTTTTTAAGATTCCATATTATTTTTTCCACTTACACATTGTACTTAGGGGCGTGGGGGTGTAAGTTTCAATTAGAGTACTTAAGTTTAGGTGATATAAAACTGTATATTCAAGTGTATGATAATACATTGCGTTATACGCATATACGCCTTAGTTGTAAGATGAATTGTAAAGTAATGTATAAGAATAATTTATAATAGTATTAAGTATACATATGTATAATTTTTGTATTTTGTACATTATTGAAGTGTTCAAATAAATGTTCAGTAAAAGATATCCATCTGTGTTTATTCATTTAAATCATGTCCCGGGAAGTTCTTGGACATTACGTCACGTTCCAGGAATTCGCGAAATCAAACATCTCCTCGCGTATCATGTTCTCCTGATACAAATTGGCGATTTCGAGCACTTGGCATTCCGTAAAAGCATGTTCTGAGAAATTCTTGGAAATGACGTCACATTCCAGGAATCGGTCAAATGAAAGACCTCCTCGCGTATCATATTCTCCTGATACAAATTGGCGATTTCGAGCACAAGATTTTGTAAAAGCAGCTCCTGGAAATGTTTTGGTTGTGACGTCATCAATCATGAACTCCGGATACCTCCTCGCATATCATGTTCTCCTAATACAAAGTGGCGATTTCGAGCACTTGGGATTCCGTAAAAGCATGTTCTGAGAAATTCTTGGAAATGACGTCACATTCCAGGAATCGGTGAAATGAAAGACCTCCTCGCATATCATGTTCTCCTAATACAAAATCGTGAATTTCGAGCACTTGGGATTCCGTAAAAGCAGGTTCTGAGAAATTCTCGGAAATGACGTCACATTCCAGGAATCGGTGAAATGAAAGACCTCCTCGCATATCATGTTCTCCTAATACAAAATCGTGAATTTCGAGCACTTGGGATTCCGTAAAAGCAGGTTCTGAGAAATTCTCGGAAATGACGTCACATTCCAGGAATTGGTGAAATGAAAGACCTCCTCGCATATCATGTTCTCCTAATACAAAATTGTGAATTTCGAGCACTTGGGATTCCGTAAAAGCAGGTTCTGAGAAATTCTTGGAAATGACGTCACATTCCAGGAATCGGTGAAATGAAAGACCTCCTCGCGTATCATGTTCTCCTAATACAAAGTCGCGATTTCGAGCAAAGGGGATTCCGTACAATCCAGTTCTGGGAAGTTCTTGGAAATGACGTCACGTTCCAGGAATCGGTGAAATGAAAGACCTCCTCGCGTATCATGTTCTCCTAATACAAAGTCGCGATTTCGAGCACTTGGGATTCCGTACGATCCAGTTCTGGGAAGTTCTTGGAAATGACGTCACGTTCCAGGAATCGGTGAAATGAAAGACCTCCTCGCGTATCATGTTCTCCTAATACAAAATCGTAAATTTCGAGCAAAGGGGATTCCGCACAATCCAGTTTTATAAAATTCTCGGAAATGACATCATATTCCAGGAATTTGTTGCCAACAGTGCTTTTACATAATTTATCCCGTTTTTCTGACCCAGCAAAGTTGCGAAACAAAAAGTTTGGGAACGTAGTTAGCAATAATATTGCCAAAAGATGTTTTTCCAAAGTTTACCTCGATCATTTGATCCAGCAAAGTTGCAAAGCGGAAATTAGGAGTGGACAGTGTCTTAGAATAAAACGATTCGGTAGCTTCTTTTTATTAAAGATTTATTTGAAATAGAAAAGTGTATATTACAGAGATGTCGATATTTAAACTTAAAAGCTATTTGCTATAAGATTCATTTGCATAATTTAATTTACAATACATGCTAAAGCTAAACTTACATAAATATTAATACAAATATCCATAACTTTTTTAAGCACTGTATTCTTCTTCTTCTTCGTAGCGAGAAGTGCAGCTCAGCATCTGCGTGTCCTTGCTCGACGATCCTGTGCATACAAAAAATATGTTAAATATTAAATACTTCAACTGTTCGTAAGGGTTTTTAAGTCAGAGATGACTTTAAGATGTTACTATGAGATAGATGCAGGCATAAGAAACAGAAGCATGTATGTCCAAGCACAGTAAAAATACTATTAAAAGTAAAAAATACTATTAATACTATTAAATATAAAAGACTATTCGATAGTCGAGAAATGTAAGTATGCACTTCTATCCTGCGTGCGACGAAAATTTCAAACGGGCTAGCAGGCGGGCGTTCTTAATTAAAGAAAAGTCGGGTATCATTAAACGGGCGACCCTCGCAGCAGAAGCTACGCCGCGAGTGGAAGAAAACGTATACATAGATACCGGTGATCGCGAGACACTAAAAACTCTGCCGGTTTTAAACGCCGCTCGGCTCTTTTACGCGTTTCTAAAAAGTGACGGCAAGGCGAGAAGGAATAGCCGTGGGCGTTCTCTCGTAAACTCCATGAAAAGACAGTGTGCTGGGACGCAGTTGTAAAAAGATCAAGCTGGCTAAAGGTGATGCATTCTCCCAACGGGCCGTACCGAAGCGAAAGGGGTGAAGAAGAAACTACTGTCGATCGATCGCAACTAATCGTCTATAATAAGGGTGTTTCAGATAACTACTATTTAGAGACACTTCTAGGATAGACTTAAACGATACCAACGAAGCTCCTATTCGATTTCTGAATTTATATTAAATAAATTGCATCTGATGCAAACTCTAAATATAAAATTGAAGACATATTTTTGGGAGATATCGTAAATCGCGTCCTATTGCCCCGTGTCCGTGGTTCGATGCAACGCGACAGCCGCGTACAGACAATATTTTCGCGACGACAAGTTTGCGCTTTAATACTAGTTAAAAGTTCGCTACAATTTTCTCCGCTGTTAACTGAAAAACGACGATCGTTAGCCCTTTTTTCACCGTCCCGCTCCGTTCCCCGTGGCTTCGTTCAGGCTGTCTTCGGGGCGGGCTAGAACGTAACAGAGGCGAATGGGGCGGCAGGATGAATTTCCTAATTAAAACTCGTGGGAAACTATTTAAAACTTGAAAAGGAACGAGGCTAGACCCAAAGCAACCCTGGGCCCCATTATCACCCTCGCCACGAGCAACTTCGGCAAATTATAAATTTCATCGGACTTGGCTCAACCCTCCGAGCACGAAGCAGAACACTCTTGTACTTTGTTCACTTTTTCTTCGCCTTCGTCTTGTCTCATTTCTTTCGCCCTTCCTCTTCAGGGCTCTTGGAACAGTGGACGAGTTTAAAGCGAATTTCACGTTGCACGGCGCGACGACAGCGAGAAGTTCAATTTTATTTACCTCACCTGAGGGTGGAGGAATTGTGGTGGTGGTATTTTAAAAATCGCTCGCCACGGAGCCTTGGGACGTGTATAATCGAGGATGCTAAATTAACGAGGGAAATTACGCTAGACGTAAGGCCTCGGCTGGTGTCTCGCGCTCACGCCTTCCCGTTCTTTCCATTTCCCGAAACGCCTCCACCGTCGAGACTTACTTTAACTGCCTGCAACGTGGCCAGCAATTAGAAGCAACGTCTATTAAGCCGGGCCATAGATTTTTCCGCGCAGCTACACCGTTTAAAGCAGCTAAATTTAGGGGCAGCTTCGTAAACGCGTTATTAGCGCACTCACTTTTCTTACCGCTTCCACTTTTCTAGCAACTTGAGGTAACCGTGGAGTATTGCTTGTAAATTGGCTTAGAAATAACAAGAGTGGAAATCATTAGGTATGGTGCAAAGTGTTAAAAATTGGCAAGGATTATTCGTGCGACGAGTCTTACTGGCTTAGGAGGGGTGATTCTCCGAGGGTAGTTTTCTGTAGGGAGCGGAGGCGACTGCTTTATCGACTTTGGAAACCACGAGACCTGCCATCTGTCCTGGCTCGAGCCAAGCTACATCGTGTTTCCTCCCTGTCGATCACGACAGAAATCTTTTCTACGGCAACGATTGCAAGGGTTGAAAGACAGAAGGCGGCAGGGTAAAAGAATCTAATAGAACGCCTGAAGTATTCCCTTCGACTTAAAGAGGGAATATAAAAGGGAACATCCGGCCAATGTGGCGTTTACTCGTTTCGTTTTCATTCACGAAAGCTACAGTAGCATCCGTCTTTAATTAACACTAACCGTATCAGACCCGGTCGAACGACCGGTTTTAAAATTTAGATAAAACTGTACATACCGTCTCGCGTTTATATTAAGTACAAAAATGAAAATATATGATTGATTATTCTATTATTTAAAGGTTGTGCTCTGCATTGTTTCCGACGATAAAACGACAAACTCTATCGAAAAAGAGACGTCAATTCCCTAAGCAGTCAAACGACCGGTGTGAAGTGCCAGTACAGTCAGTGTTAATTAACACAGCAGGTGAAGTACTTCCATTCGCGAAGCTTTAATCAAAGTATTCAATTGCGATGAAAAGTCTGCACAGATAAGGGATTGAAAAGAATTCACGGTTCCGCTAATCCTTTGCGTTACTTAATTTATAAGCAAGAGCCCAGGCGCAGGCCCCTGCGAATTCGCAATGAGCCCGGCAACGCCAGTGACCCTTGAATAAATAAAATCGGCTACGGATCGATGCCGCGCGACCGGCCGACAAAAATTTCTACTCGCCGGTGGTGCTGGCGAAACGTCGCGCCGGTCGACGTGCGCTAATGAGCTTTATAATTAACGCGGCAGAGAGGCCGGCAACGCGAGCGGATTACGCAGCGTCGAACGAATCGCGAGCAAGCGAAACGATTGCCAGCTGACTCGCCCTGTGATATTGAACGACGGGGACGATCGGCCGAGCGCGTTCTGTGCAGTCCCCCGATTCGATCGATCAATTACTGACGTAGAACAATCTTTACGCTCGTTCGCGCTACGAGAGAGTAGCAATGTCTTCCGGGATCGTGGAATACATTCTATTGCGCTCGCTGTCAGCTGGAAACAATATTCGGCGATCCTTCGATCGCCCGTACGCGAAGCCGACGCGGCACGATCGCGACGAAATTGTTCGCGAGCGCGACCCGCTGCTGTCCCGGACACGCGTGGAAAATGAAATACGCGCGATTATACGCTTCCCGGCCCTGTTAATTACTCGGCCGGTCGGCCAATTAATTTTTGCCAGCGTTTCCGGTGCCGCTTTGCGATTCGATCGTCCGTTCTCCCTGGCGCGTCACGCGTACACCGGCACGGGATTCAATAATTACATTGCTAACGATCTTAATAAAAAGTCCACGACCCAATTACCCATGGACCGTGGTGAGTTCACGTTTTTCATTCACCGCCGGTTTCGGCGCGAAGGGTAAAGCCGGCTCGCGCGAGTCCGCTCGGAAGGGTGAAGCCGCGTTTAGAAGTTTCGTCGGAGAGACGCGAGAGTGGTGAAAAGCCAAGCGACCATCGCAGAGGTCTTCTAAAAATGTCCTGACCCCACCCCCCTTGCGACGGCATCTCGTCCTTTCCCGCTCGCCGCAGCGAGTGCATCGTTTTTCAGCGTACGGGAGCGGTCTCCTTTCTGCTCACCCTCTAAGCACGGCTAATTCAAAATGGCGTCGCGAACCCTATATCATTCGCAGCCCTGCCTGGCCTCCCCGTGCACCCTTCGTGCCGCCACTCTACGATCCCCGAGCGTAGTTGTAGCAGCGCGTCAGGGGTGGGGCCAGCGAACTATGGCGCCCCTTACACCCTCCGGCCTACACACACGCACACACGCGCGCACACAGCCTGGATATCCTGACGTTCTCCGCGTCTCGGAACTCGACCAACAAATTGAAATCCCGCAATTTTCCGCGAGCCTAAGCCTAGCTAGCCGTCCGTCTGCTCCGAACACGATCTCCCGCAGGGCTTCTCCTCTTAACCCTACGCCGCGCAGGGCGCACATTTTTCCGAAATACGTCTGGACGCAAGAGTGTGGGAGCAAATGTGAAACCGAATGAAGGAACCGTTCTTAAATGATAAGACTGTAAAGACCTGTGGAAAGAATAAAGTACGTGTGGGATCCGAATGTTATGACGTTATGTTTATGAGCGCTTAGATTCAAGTAATTTAAGACAGGGCCACTTGGGAGAAGGATGGCCTGCAGAGCCGTGTCCCAGCCTTCGAAGATAGCTCGGTAAGTTTATTGTTTAGGTACGGGTCTTGAGTGAGAAAGAATGAAAGGAATGACTGGTGACGAGGGTGGTTGTTGGAGCATAAGCAGTCAGAGTTGATAGGAAAGTCGAGGAGAAAAGAACAGAGCGGAAGCGTGGAGTGTAGAATAGTTTAGCGTGGTGCACTATCATTTGGAATACTAGATTTAGCCTATTCGAGTAAGACTACCTTTTGTTAAATATATATGTATTCGTTAAAGTTACCTTATACCTAAACTCGATCACACAAATCAAAACTTCCAAGCCCACAGTACGGTAACTGGGAAACGCTTTGTCCCCTTTCATTCCCTCCTGCCCACGATCCGCGTGTCCGTTCCTCGAGGCGAAATCTCATCCGCGGAAAAGAAACGGGATCGAACCGTAGAATTTTCACGCTGACCGCGTCGGTTGATGTTTGGTTCGAAAGCAAGTAAACGCGGGGTTGGTGTTGCCGGCGAGCGTGGCAAAAGTGGGGGTTTGGTTGGTTCGGCGTGTCGGAATGCGAATTCGGACATCCTGCCGGGGTGGCGCAGGGAGCCGAGCGGCGGGGGTGGTCCGCGTTCGTCCTGCGAATTTCGACGACCCGGCGAGATTTCGCTGTCTCCTGTCCATATAATCACCGTGCTCCGAATTCCAGCAGCGAGATAGTTAGGGCACTTGCGGCGTCCGCGCGTCACTTTCGCACTTTCTTTCGCTTTTTCCTCGCTGTCGAACCACCTGCCTCCCGCCCCGAATCGCCAGCGAGATTGCATCGGCCCGCCGCATAATCGTCGATCGTAGCGAACCGCATAATCGAGAGCCCCGCTCGATGACGGATGCCGCGACGCGCCCCTCGCACCGTATCGGTATTTGGAAAAACGAATCGCGCGCGTTTCTCGCCGCTGTCCCGCCTCCGAGGAATTCGATGATCCCGATGATCACGCGACGGCCGTTGCGGTTCCCGCTTGGAATGTAATTTGTTTGATTGTTTAAACGTCACCAAAAGAGCCGACGACCGTGTTCGCGCGAGGAAGAAATCTCTCGGGACGAGAGTTTCGGGACGACGGAAGAAACTGTCTTTCGTCGCGCTAGCTACGGATCTGAAATCCGTCGATCGAACGATTGGAAAGAAGACGAGAAAAGTTGAGCGAATTTTTCCACGGCTCGTGTCCAACTGACCTCGCCCTTATTTTTCACCCCTGTTCCATTCCTCGGTCCCTACCCTCTTCGGAAGCCCCCTCTCGGCTAAACTGATTTTTACGATTCTGCGCGTGGAAAAATCGCCTTTTTCCAAGAACAGAGAGTCTGCGCGGGAACGCTCGTCTTTTAATTAGATTTCTCTCGACGACTCTCCGACGCACGCTTTTCCAAGGCAAGCTCCGAAACTGTTTCATCCCGTCGAACATCAGCTGTTTGCCACGCGACATAACAAATCATCAATAATTGTATACCGTGAATATTAATCTCCGGAACCCGCTATTCTGATGCTCCACTACGTTTAAACGGTTCCGTGAAAAATGCATGCCAAACTGATGCTCGCCTCTGAGACGATACCTAATAGCTTTACATAGCGAGGGAACAAATCCAGGCGAAGCCTGCGGATCCCGGAGCCGTTGGTGGATCCCGAGGCGGGCACGGAAGCGGGCAACTATTATTCAAGAAGACCGGTCGGGGGGTGGGCGTCGGGATAAGGGTGCCGTCTGAAGCCGGACGAAGTCTAAAGGAATAGCCGGAGACGAGGCGAACGGGGGTTGGGAATCGAGCCTCGCGAGACCATAAATTCGGTGGCTCATTCCGAAATTCTCGCACAGCTACATACATACATATAGTATACATACGTACACGGCGAGAGCACGGCGAAGCCGATGGCGAAAGAGCGGAATCGGAGGCGCAACGCGCGCCCGACCACCAAGACGCGCACACGTGGCACACAAGCGCAAAGAGGGTGAACGTATAAATTCGCTTCGCGGAATAAGGATCGGCCCCTTTCAGACGTCGGCCGGGTGGCGTAGCGGCCCGGGGTGGGTGGCGTGAGTTCTATTCGGGGGTAGGTCGGAGCCGAGGTAGGAGGGTGAGTGCCACCTTCTTGGATCAATAAATGATTTAACATTCACAAAATGGCGGGTGAGCCCCCGGCGGGGGGCGGGGAAATAATATAATCTACCTTAGACTCTCTCTCTGCCGGGCTTCCTCCTCCACCCTCTTCGTGCTCGTGATATCGTCGTTCAGGGGTTGACGGCGGGGCGAGGCAAGACGCAACGGGGGGGTTGGGGGTTCTCGCCTGGTGGCGGCGCGGGGGTGGGCACGTCCCCCTTTTCAAACTACCATCCTCCTGCCCCATCCGCCGCGTCGTCAGCGAACTCGAGACCCCGGCAATACCTACGATTTCTGCATGCAGTCACGTTGCCATCTAAGAACACGAACCCCGAGAGCTTCGAGACAGCCGGACATCGTCGGAGCTTTGACTTTTCAGATACCGCGAATAGCGCCAGGACTGATGCGTGCTCGACGCGTGTACGGTGCGCCAGAACCGATAGCTGGCAGACGAACGAGATCTTTAAATATCACGAGGGCATTAACCTGCACGGCCATTTTGCAAGGTTACAGACTTCTGAGAAACGAAGCGACGCGGGGGTGGAGAGAGAGAGAGAGAGAGAGAGAGAGAGAGAGAGAGAGAGAGAGAGAGCGGAGAGCACAGATTCGTACGTTGGTTGGTCCTGTCACATATCTTCATTAAGGGGGTGGCAACCGGCAGGGCGGGAGGGTACTTAGTTCGCGGAAGGTGGCAGGGGCGAGCTGGAAGGAGGCAGTAACTACCGTCGTAGAATCAGCTCCGGAGTTCCTCCAAGTTTGTTGTATGAGAAAACAGGGACTGATTTGAATTTATATTACTTGGCCTCCCCTACTGAATACGGCGCCGGCTAAGGAAATTTCCATATATCTGAGAAAGCCCCGGCAAGTCGAGTCCGCCGCGAAATGAATGCCCGTGGTAGATTCGAATTTTCGACGCCGTCGAACTCCGGTTCGAATCGTCGCGTCGCAGCCTTCCGTACGCCCCGGAGTCGCTCCACCTTCGCGCTGCTATTATCGACCAAACGTCAGGCTAGCAGCCGGGCAAAAGTGTCGCGCGAATGCGAGATAAGACGACGAGCTCGCCGCATAAGGATCCGAGTGAAAAAGAACGCGGCCGTTTGAGGGAAATCGCGGAGTCGATTGGAAATCGAGTGGATAGGAATGTCAGGAGAGCCAATTTAATTCACCCTTTCCGCCATCCAGTGTCCGACTCTTAATTCGCACTTAACCTGCGGGTTTTTACGCTAAATTTTCACTGGTCTCTCGCCCTTGTTACCGCAACAGGGGATGGGCTAGGTGGCCGGCCATGGGTTTAAACACTTTTTAAACGTCCCGTATATTTATACCGCAACCCGTGGAGACCCGGGCTCGTTTCAGGGCGAGCCAGCGTCGTTCCCTTTCTCCTCTACCTTCTCGCGCCGCGAGCACGAAACAATTAAAACGTCGAAACGAGGGTCCAACTGTTTCACGGGGAGCGTGCTTTCGCACCACGCTTTTCCGCCGGACCTCGCGCCCGCACCCTCTCGGTTACATAATCCGGAACGAGAAAGAAGGTGTCCGCTGGCAGCTCTCCATTCTGCACGGATTTCCCCTTGCCGTCGAGTTACGAGTATCGCGGGATATGATTTAATTCTCGCACGCCCGGTCGCATTACCGTCGATGGGTTTTATTTAACTCTTGCTCGAAGCAAGTCTAAAGACACAACATTCGCAGCTGCGACAACTTCTTTCCAACCGTTCTTATACTTTTCGCTAGGCGATTCTAATCGTGGCAAGAAAAATCGCGATGCTTCTTCGGCCAGAAGCGATGCGAGACTGTTGTCAAATTCCGTATCTGAGATCGGCGCCAGCATGGAGTCCCGCACGCTTTCAAAGATAAACCTGTTGGACGCTACGTTGCTGACCAGTCACGTGAGAATCGCAACGTGGTCGCCCGATGAGCATTGTGAAAACAGATTCGCTTTCCGTGGGCCGTGAATGTGGGACAGCTCTACCAAAATTCCCACAGGACTGGTCCTAGTAACCTGTTATCGTTGTTTCTACTCGCGTGCTCCGCAAATAGATACTGACCGCCAGTCCCGCTGACCGGTCGAGTTGGTTCGTCAACCATCGAAGGAAACGGCTACGGTCAATTTTGCCGATGGGAAACTTGGATGATCGTTCGTCGTGGAGACGCGAATCAAGGCAAATTACGGGAAACCTTTAACTCCTTCCTTTTTTTCCTTCTGAATCTGTAAATGGAAGTCGCCTTCGAGTATTCTCGAAGATTATGAATACCCGGACTAAGCTCTCTTAATAGTAAAAGTTCCACATTTTTTTTTTAAGTAACTGGAAAGAAAAAGTTCGGAGAGGAAGGGATCGCAATCGAGACTGTAGTCGCGTGGAGCAGCCATTTCCCGACGGCACATAAACGTGTCGCGACGATCATAGGGTGGCGTGTAGGAAATCATAGATGTCTAACTTGCAAATTGTAATTCCAGTCGATCGACTCACATCGGTGTTGCTGAAAATAAAAGGTGCGCAGCCACGTGTACACGCACGATGAAATGTTAAAGTTTGTCGTCCGAACAACCGTCCACACTTAAGTTAATTAGAACGCCTAATTTGGCGATTGTTCTCGAACGTTTTTCAGCATTGTTAGTGCGTGTCCGGATCGACACAGTGTATTCGTGTATAGTGCCGTGGACAACGGTGCCCTCACAAAGCCCGACAATGCTCATTGTCGCGGTCCACAGGAGAAACTTAAGTTCTCAAAGGCGGCAAGTGTACAATTAAGTCGTTAGACGGACTTCCGGGAACTTGAACCGTGCAAGTTTTCGCACGAGAATGGAGCCTAAGCGGCCGTTAAACGGTTTGCAAATTGCAATTTCGTTGCCGTTCCTCGTCCACTGTTCGAACAGATTACCGATGCCATTTCCAACGACTCACAGCGACGGGGAAAGCTAGTTGGATCGCATTTCGATATGGAGAGAAATCTTTTTTGGCTCTTTCGATGGAAGTGACCTACGATTAGCAGGTATGCATGTGTTCTCGATGGATGTAACCGAAACGAAGCGGAGGCGTCGAAGAGTGACGGATGGTGATCAGACGCGGGTAACGGCGGGGGGGGCGAGGAGAGACAGTCGGTTCGTAAGACCGATAAAGAGAAAGACGGGGAAAGCGAGGGTCGAAGCTCGCTCGGGACTGCTCGTTCGACTCGATATTCATCTCGAGATAGAATTCAATTTCGCCGTAGGTATCCCGCCGCCAGCGAACGCCGTCGCGACGCGAGTTGGCGAACAAGAGGGGGTTGAGGGAAGGGAGCGTGAAAGAGAGCACGACGAGGCGGCTGGAGGAGCTGGAAAATAGCAAGGTGAAAGGGCGGGCTGTGGGGTGCAGTATTCAAAACCACCGCCCGCCGCCTCGCCGTCCCTAAGAGGAGATAAAACGAGCCACGTACAGAGGCAGCAGCCCTCGCGAGCGACAACCCCTGCCACCCCCGACTGATTCCTTTCCGACAACCGCCTCTCCTCGGTCTCTACCTTCTCGTCACCCGACTCTTGCACGATGGCAGAGGGTACTACGCCGTCTCGAGAAACTCTCGTAGAGCGTACGAGGGTAGCCGGAGGAGAGGCGAGGAAGGCGCACCGGGGCTGGAAACTGTTTTCCACTCGGGCTTACTGTACTAACTATACCTAACCTGCGCTCGTATCATTAATTATCTAAATTGAAGCTGCCACGGCACACCCGAGTGTCTTACATCGAAATTCTCAAAGGAGAACGCTCCCGCCCCGCGATCCTATCTTCTCCCACCCTCTTTGCCTCTTCTGCATATCTCTGGGAAAATGGCGGATGCTCGCGGGTGGTCTATAAGGTCGCGTATCCACGTTCTACGAACTTCGACGAGACCGAACAGTTTCGATTAATAACGACTTGGCGGTAGGAATGATTTTGAAAGAAAGAGGCTGGCAGCGGGATAGCTCGATGGAAGTACGAGATACAACCGCGTACCGTCTACGCGTGTAAACTACGAAGCGAAACGTTCTTAAGAGTTTTTTACAGTAATCACGATTGTACTTGTAACTGGCCTTCTGACGTGTCCGATTTCATCTGGCGCCAAGGGAATCTCTTTGCCAGCGCCGTGATTAAAAGATGCACCGATCGAGGAAGGACGGCGGGTCTTCGGGCCGTCTCATATCGACGTATTTTAGGCGTTTTCCCCGGGATCGTCTTGCCCGAACCTAGACAGAGGGTCGTGTGTGCATGCCCGTGAGTGCGCACGAATCTCCCTCTTTCAAGCCCGAGAGTCTCTACGCTCCCCTACGCCCTCGCTCTGCCCTCTCAACCCACAACTTCCCCGCGACTAGTGAGTAACGATTTTCCTCCATCTTACCCCGATTCCGGAACACACCCTTGGGGCACCAACCCCGTCCGAGTAACGCCGTCAACCCCTTTCCACGCTCGCCATCCCCGATCGCTGCAAGCTGCTGCTCTCGCGTGAAACGAATTCGAATGAAATCGAACGCGTAGGGGTGATAGAGAACATTTTTCCCAGTGGACAATCACGTTCTTCTCTCTCCCGCTTTCCAATGCAACCTCGAGTTCGTATTATGCTGCGTCGAATTGAAGAAATTAAGATACACAGAATTGTTTTAGATAATCGGTGATGCTTTTTCGAATGGGAGTGGTGGCCGCCTCGCGAGATACACCACGGAAGGCAGAGTCAGATTTTTCGCAGCATCGCGCGCACCTTCCCGCGGAAACTTTTAACCCGTGCCGCTCTCGGTGGCGCGAAGTAACGGGAGGGTGGTCGGCCAGGAAAAAACGGGGATTCGTCGGCGGAAAACGAAAAGTCACACCCACTGCGTGGCGGAGACATCGATGCAGGGTGCAAGTGTATTCTTTTGCCCCTGTAATCCCTCCGTTTCTTGACGGACGAGAACGAGACCGAGGGCACAGCAGCGAGGCGTAGCTCGTATCGCGTCTCGAGACACGATACGAGCTAGGTTTCGAAGTAAATACGCGGGCTGAACCATCGGCGATGCGCGCGTATTCGATCTCAGCGGCTCCTTTTCCAAGTTGTCTGAACACGTGGAGCGAAATGGAACGGCTTGCTCGAAGGAGAGGAACAACAGTTCCGCGAGAAGGAATATAGCGAGCGATGACGCTTGGAGCAATGAAAATCAGACGCGTCTCTACTAATTACACGAGACGAGCCTCGGTCGGGGGTGGTGCCGTCTTGCCTGTTACCGTGAAGCGTTCCTCCGCAAGCTCTGCCGCATTTCGTCTTGGCGGATTTTCAGTCGAGCCGCTACGATCGGGACGAGCTTGTAAAATGTATAATCGGATGGAAATGAGATCCACCCGGGACGGCCATATTGAAGGAAACGAAGCGGCTGTTCCCGAGACCGGTGTGGGGTGGTTTTAGTAATGAGTTAGGGGTGCGGCGGCATCGAGGAATGTAAGGCGGACCTTGTGAAAGAGATAGACGGAGGCACGGCCGAGGGTGGTGGAGAACGAAGGCCGGGAGACGGGCGACTACCACCTTCCACGAACGGTATCTTAAGGCTTACAGGGTGGCTCGGTACGCCTGACAAGCGACGCTAATGTATGTACGAGATACTCCAAGACAGCGCGGTACCTGCGCCCCATTTGCCGTCTCATCCCTCTTTTCTCTCGCCACCCACCTCTGGGGGGGCGGCGCGGCGGCGTCGTACCCCTTTTCGACGTCCCCCTGCTGCCATCCGTCTGCACGCGCGTCTTTGGCTCTCCAAAGGAGGCTGCACAATGAAATGAAACACACGGGAGACCGAGTGGAGTTGAAAGCTAACGTCGAACCGACTCATCTTCTCCGTAGATCTGCTCCCGCGTCTGACGCCGCCGCGCAGTGTACTCGTTCCGCCGAGGACGGGTAACCCCGCGAAGGCGTACACCGAAGCCGAACACGGACCTCGTTTCCAAGGAATCTCTTCCCATTTGAATGACAAAGTGACGCAAAGCGTCGGACGCGTCTCGCGCAATCAGAAACGACATTCCTCTGGTATGCGCGGTCCGCTGGCTGAAAATTCCTTCGGTCACCGGGGTAAGAACGGATTCCCTGCTAAATGATTTACGCGACCCGGACTTTGTTACCGTCTACCCGGACGCCTTGCGCGCCGAAGAAAACGAAAGGACGTTTCCGAGTAGGAGCGGCTGCTTGGCGGACTAACGGTGCGCGTTCAGGACCCGTTGAAAGAGTCGCCGACAGAAGGGACGACTCGAGGCGAAGGAGCCTCTCGGGTTCGATGAAGGGACAGAGGAGAAAAAGGATAGTCGGGCGTGCAAAGACCGGCTGGGATTTACGGTACAGCATAGTATAAGGGTAGTTTGTGTCGGGACAGCTAGTGGTGGTGCGCTCCCCGCACGTGGCTCCCCTACACCGGCACCCTCCACCCTCCCAAGACGCCCGTTCAGGGCTTCTGATTGGTCGGCATTATTCAAAATGGCGTCTTCGCCACATAAGATCCGTTTTATTAGCATACCGGGAAAGGAGACGTCGCCCGTTCTCCTGATGACGCGACGAAAAATCTCGCAGCTTCCCGAAAGACCGTCCGACGTTCGCCATTCGCCCGGTTCTTCGTAGCATGCCTGTTGGCCATTTCGAACCCTGCTCGAAGGGTCAACGGTTTGGGGGTCATCTGTACTGGCCTCGAAGTCTTTGCGAACGTTCGAGCCAGCCTTCCGCGGACAACACTTTCCAGAGAAGGGTTTTAAGCCGCCCACCCCCCTGACTAGGAGGAATCGGGGGAGAAAGGGGATCGTAATGTTGGATCCCAGGAGCCTTGAACGTTCCGAGGGAAACTTTCATTACTATACCGGGGCTATATATTTATCGCTATGTACTTGGGCGCTAGGAGGCCGCGGTCTGCTGGCCGACGTAAATCCCATATTAGCGTCCTCTGTCCGAAGTCCGCTGCAAGGAAATTTCGTTACGTTCTACTTCCTCGTATCATCAATTACGCCAAGGCGGAATTAAATTGGTGCTACCCTAGACACGTCCGAGCGGATCCCGGGAGGATTCGTTCGGCGGGTTACGAGTTCGCCGTAAGGCCCTGAGGCTTCTTCGATACTTGGCCCGACAATGGCTGCACCCTTGCGTAAAAAGTTCTCCTAGGAGCACGAGCCGCGCAGGGACGTTCCTGTTGCTGCTTTCAGAAGTCGACGGACAAGTAGCCCCTGATTGGGCGAACGGGGGATTCGCGAGAGCTTTGAAAAGAAACCACGCGAAACCGGTCGATCTTGCCCCCGATTCGGAATATTCCCGAAGGACGCGCCCGCAAAGGCAATCTCGTGTATCCTTCGGGTTGCTCGTCCAGCGATTCTGGTCAGACGAGAAAACGCGCACACGCTTTGCGGTTATTGTGTCCGGTGTAGCGAACCCGAGGTCCTCTGCGAGTCTTACTCGTCCGAGTCCCAAGGTGGCGGACCACCCGGGTGTAAACCTGTTCGCACCCTCCCCGTCCCGTAATTCGGGTGTTACGGGAATCGCGCGAAGGCAGATCGAAAGAAGTTTGTCGAGGTGCCGCGGTGGGAAGGAAAATAAAGATTGACACAGTTGATTCCGGTTTCGTGAGAAAATTCGGGGCTGATCGGTGCCGCGAGTGCGACCGACATGATTAACGTTGCAAACGGCGAAAAGAGGTAGGCACCGGTTCTAAGAATAAACTGAAATCGGTCACGCAAGTCTTCGAACTTCGTAGCTGCTATTCTCGGTAGTTTCCCTTTAGCTACAGAAGCGATTATTTTGCGATTCCAATCTGAAGCCTGTCAATGTTCTGACGTAGACGCTTTCGTAATCAGCTTTCAATTAAACTCTCCGTTTGTAAGGGGGAAACGAATCGCCTCGGAGAGAAGCTTCTTGAAGTAAGTGCAGTTGTAGAGTCGCACCGATAGAGGAACCGGTAATGTGAGCGAAGGGGTTTCCAGGATGCACTCGGCTCTTTCCCACCGCTGGCCAGTGGTCAAGCAACACCGGAGACCCCGGAACTGGCGCGTACTCTGACCGATATCAAGCGAGTACGGGGGAAACAGTTGCCCCAGGTATCGAGGATCGGTTGCGACGAACCGGTGAGATCATTTCGAAGATAAAGGGTGAACTGTTCTCTCGTCCCTTCGCAGCAGCCTCTTTTGTCCCGCGACGCCGAGGAAAATTCTATGACGCGGAAAGGACTGGTTCCTACGAAACGCGTTCGGGGACGAAGGTGCGAGACGAGGGGGGCCGGTGATCTTCCATCGATTTTGCCAGTTCACAACGCGCGCGGCGCGACGGATTGTTGGAGGCGGGTCGCAGTCCGAAAATCCTATTCGAACATTAGAGAAGTTCGTGCCGCGTGCACGGTCGGAAACAACAAACTCTAATTACTGTAATTAATCTCGTTTAACTCGGTAAATCGGATTTTTCAGTTAGCAGCGAGAACGGGCTTGCTGAGCACCGAGTTCCTGGGCTGACGTCGCAACGGACAACAAGGAACATCTCTGAGACAATTAGCAAAGGGCCGAGGGACGCAAGGAAACGCTGACGCAGACGACTTCCCGAAGATTGCTCCCCGCCGTTTCCCCGACTGTTCCCTTTGCCTGCCCGCCTCGTCGCTCGGCTACGCGTACCGAAAGTTGGAAACACGAGGGGGGGCGAAAAAATGACCGGTGTCAGTTTGATCACGGGCAAAGATCGTGCCCCGGTTTCGTGGCGACCGAGCAACTCGGAGCACGACGGGAGCAAGACGCCGATCGCAAATTCTTCCCGGGACAACGTCATGATCCATCTCTCGGGGAGCTACTTCGCTAACTACCACCACAGATTCGCCCGGGGTGGTTTCTTTCGAGCCGGGACGATCATGCCGGCATTGCTGCGGCGAGGTGGCGGAGGGTACGTCGGTGGCTGCTTTCGGGGCACATTAACGTCAATTTCCATCCAACGCTCTCGAGAATTTACTTCCAGTCCAAGTTCCTCGCAACCGAGGCGGCCCCGAAGTCTGCAGGTGGTGGCGGAACACCGGGATGCGGGGGGGCGAATGCGGAACGTGGCAGTTCTCTCTTCGCTCGCATTATTAATGTTACGAGACACGGGAGCGCGCGATAGAGCAAAGGAGAACGCGCGGCCCCGTTTTCGGGTAAAACGGTATCCGGGAAGAGAGGCGCACGCCGTGGCAACGTAAGAGGAGCGAAGCGGAGGAAGATCAGCGAGCAGCTGAAGGAACCGCGTCGCTGTTCCTCCAGCGGCTCTTACTCACGGGCCCCACCTGTCCTTTAGTCTTTGCTAATTGTCTCGGAGATGTTTCCCGGGGCAACCCGCGCGTTCGTGTACAGCGAAGCTGACGAGACTCGAGCGGCGGTAACGAGGGAAGCGTTCAAAACACAAGGGAGAATATACGGCGGGGGGAGGTGGTAGCAGATTTTCCTACCCATTTCGACGATCGATAAGCGACTACTTTCGCGACGAACCGATGACTGCGGGGTTATGACTTTTGGACGGTAGGATCAGAAGGTCGTCGAACCTTCGATGCCTCCCAGCGAGTGATACTTTTAAAGGGCGAACCATTCTTCGATGTCATCCTTGCTCGTTCATGCGCTTTCCATCGCGGACGCGAATGTGGAATCTGAATCGAGTTGATTAACCGTTCGTGGGAATTAGGGGTGATTATCCGTGATCGAAGCATCCCCCTATGGACACTCGAAGGGACGCGAATTTTCCATGAAAAGTGGGGTTACACCGGCTCCGCCAGAAGTCCCGTTTCTTGCGCTAAAGGCAGCCCCTCGCTGTAAACGTAGATGGACAGCCGGGAGGCACTTCGGGTTACATAAATTTCAGCCGGAAACCGGATTACCCTGGTAATTGTGTAATCGAGTAAAATATCGTCTTTCGAGTATAGAAGGCTTCGAATCGAAGGGTCGCACACCTCGGCTAGGGAAGGAAACTGACCCGTCAAGAGCGCGGAGGGTCTAACTTATCGATTTCTCCAGCTCTCCTTTCACGCCGTCCGGGATATGCCATTGGCCCCTTAAAGGATCGCGAAAGGCGAAGAAAAGCGGGCACGGAGCCAATGGACGCGCCGGTCGCTCGCCTCCGCCTTTTTCCCGGCGATTTTTCCGCAGCCGTAACCCCTCTAAGAAAGCAGCTCCCGGCGAATCGCAGGGGCGCAAAATCGACCGCGTGTGCCAGGATTGGCGGAGCAGCAGCGTCTTGATACCGCCCCTCGAGGAACAACCCGGGAAAACAGAGCTCTCTCTCTCTCTCGCCGCTTCGTTCCCCTCTCCCTTCCGGGGCTTTTGCTTCCTTTACCGGCTCGCGGGCGTGCGTTTTCTCTCGCTTCCGCCCCGGTTTCTTCACCGTTCCCTCTTCGTCGGCCACCTGGTCGCGCCTCACGATCGTCCTTTTCCCTCCGTCGCCGATCGTGGACACGAGAACGCCTCGTTCCCGCGCCTTTCGCCCGTTCGTTTCCCTCCGCGACGACGTTCTGGCTCGCCCTCTGTTTCTCCCTGGTCTTTTCGCGAACCTCCGCGCTTGCAGCTCGCTTCTTTCCCTCCCCCCCTTTACCGCCGTCTCGATATCACCGCGCGCCGTTTCCTCTCGGAATACGGCCGCGGCTTTCGTTTCCTTCTTGTTCCCGCCGCCTACCGTACGGTGCCCGACTGCACTCGCGACGAATCTCCAGGGGGGTGGTGGAAGAGGCGTGGAAGAGGAGGAAGAGGCCGAAACTACTCGGCTAACAGCACGACGTCGCTTCCTCGGATATTAGATTTTACAAGGAGCGGGTCCGTCGGCTCGTGCACGGGCTTGTCGGGGAGTGGGATAAATATTAATTACGTTCCTAAGGGTTGCCTGCGGCTAGCGGCCGTTATACTTCCCGGTGTATCGGTGTGCGCGCCGTCTTAGGTCCTATGAATGTGCGGGATTACCTGGCTCGCTTGGCTTTCTTATCGATCATCTACAGCTATCCAGTCGACGCTTACGGAAACTGGCAATATAACCGGAAAGGAAATCCCACCGTATTTCGCATTCAC
The DNA here is from genome assembly GCA_023838395.1 of Holcopasites calliopsidis. NCBI lineage: Eukaryota > Metazoa > Arthropoda > Insecta > Hymenoptera > Apidae > Holcopasites > Holcopasites calliopsidis. Next base: position 2,096,187 of record JALHAQ010000012.1, on the reverse strand, counting down.
GCTTTCCTTGAAAAAACAAGCAGACCCTACGTTCGATAGAAGGTACGAGAGAGATGCGCTTGTGAGAATATTGTCAATTTACCCGATACGTAACGCGAGAAACAAAAGAACCGCACTGAATTCAATGCGAGCGGTACAGTGGTACTTCCAAGTAGTACAGCGCTGCGTATGGTCAGACGGGCTGGGTATTATTGGTAGACGTTCTTCCAGCCTCGGCGGCAGGATGTGCCGTTTATCAGTGGCGAGAAAAAAAAAATACTCGATACGAGCCAGTGGAGGGACAAAAAGTGGCTCCGCCGTTCGATCGAGTTCCACGAACGGTCCGTTATCTCTCTCCTGGTTAAATTGATTCCCCATTATTAGAGGCAGCCTGAATTGGCCGCGAAAGTTTTTCAATTTCCCTACCACTGTCTCCGGCGGTAAATTGCACTGATAAATTACACAATGCCGCTAATAGGAGAAAGCAGAGCTCGAAGACACGTACTGTGTGGTGTCTAGACTCGTTTGCGCGCTTTCGAAGGGGATGAAAGCTCCGTCTCCGAATAGCCGAGCTCGCGAATGAAAGAAGAGAATACAGGTTGTTCCTCCGAAACGAAAGGGGAATACCGTCCTTTTTAAAGAAACTTTTTGTGTTCGATGTATAATAAAATTTCTGACAATTCGAATCATGCGTATCTTTATTTTCACCGCCCCTTCCTTATTCGACTACAATTGAACGGTGGCTAATTGCAATCGAAATACGACGAGGATACGATTAAATCACTCGTCGACACACCTCAAGCGTCTAATAATTGATCCATCGAATCTGCGGATAATTACACTACTGGGTGGTCGTGGTTGAAACGGATCGAGCGCGTGATTCCGTGTTACGCGTAGCCGGTGATCGTCCTCGATTATCCGAGGAGTAGTCCCTCGCTCCCAGGGTAACGAAACGCGTCGAGCTAGTTTATCAAGGACCCTGCAGAGAAGCGGAACGAAGGGGTTGTTGGTTCGAAACTGGACTAAGGTAGTCGGTGCTGCCACGTCGCGAGCACCCTGGCAATCGGGGGTAAGCAACCCCTAAATATAAGAACGAACTTCGTAGGCGAGAATAATTTTTCACAAATATTAGAATGTACGAAAATGTCAGGAATCCTCTACGTTTTAGTATTGAATACTTCAAGATTCGTGCAGGAATTTGATTCGAGCTAGAACTACACGTTTAGCGATCGATCGATCTATTCCTAAGACGATCCGCGGCCTTTCGCAGCACGGGTTATAACTAATCGAACCTCAACCATTAACGATAAACAACGGATTTAGGTGACGGCGGTTTCCCATCGCTTTGGTCGGACCGTCAATGGTCCGTTCCTTTGGACAATGATTCCAACCCCTTGGGAGTACGCGTAGCTTCGGCGTCCCCTTCTTCGTTTACCCTATTGATTTTCCATCCGAAAGAGGCTCTCGCCGCTTGAGGCGGTGAACGTCCACGTGAGCCGACCGACCGATTGACCGACATTCGATTATCAATCAGCGCGTCTCCATCGATCGCCCTGCGACAACGAGCGAAGCGCTCTCGACACGCCTGCGGATCACGCTCTCGTGGGACGTTTCGCTTCTCGCCACGATCCGAGCCGCGATCCTTCTTGTGCACGTGGCAACATGTAAGAAAAGCTACGGGGAATATGCGTAACGCGCGAGGATGTGCGCGGGATGGCGCGGACGCGATAATTACGGTTGCTGTTTGATTTGGACGTCGCGGAAGTATTCGCGGGGCCTGATTGACTAGGCTTCCGGAAGCTGTGCGCTTTGGCTGTCGAAGGAAAGAACAGCCCCGGGCTTTTGGCTCTGGGATACGACGTCGAGCGGATGGCAAAGGAGACGCGGCGCGACGCGACTTAAGCGCCGGGGCGAAGTCGTCGAGTTCGGATGAGATGCGACACGCGATTCGAAGGAAGCGACGACGGGACGAGACGAAGTGGCACACAGGCAAAGCCGGAAGGAGACGCTGCGCCACTGTGAAGGCGTACAAAGCTGGCCCGCGAGCTGTCTTTCATCATCAACGCCGAGTGACGACGTCTGTGACACCGATGTAAGCCCCATCGTATTTTTCTTTAACGCATACGCGTGTCGCGGTACTATTTCGTGTTCGATGTTATTGTTAGGGTGACGAGGGTTAATTTGCTTCTTTCCGGTTTTCCAGCGACCGCGCGTATGTATCCTGCCGCGAGGACGAAGACAGCGAAGAGGGTGGAAAAGCGAAAGGAATGGACGGCATTGGGTGACGGGGCGAGGAAGAGGGTGCAAGATGTAAGACGAAGGAGGCGTGGCCTCGGCATTGATCCAGAACCCCCACCCTCGTGCTTAAAAGTACAGCCCTGGCTGCTCCGTTTCGTGCTCACCCCCGTGTCGACCGCCTGTAAGAAACCGGCAAGAAATGAATATTCATGAGCCCACCAGGCTCCGTCGTCTGTACCTTCTTGATTCGACCCGAAGCGGCGTGAGGGGGAAAAAAACGGGATATTTCGTGGCAAGATATGGGACGTTTATTAAATTTCGTGACCAAACTTTGCCTTGATATAGCCTTCCTTCTCGTGCTGTATATTTTCTTTATTTTAAACGACTAAAGTTTAGGGTGGATCTGAACGCATCGCGGAACCGGATCTAGCCTTGCGTAGGTTCCGTGTCATTTGTTTAGCACCTTGTGCATTATGTATCATCATTGGTAAATCGATAATAAACGATTTGAAAAGACTTCGAAGAGCGTTACATTTAATCAACGGTCGAATGGGACTCGTGGATCGTATTCCCTTGGAAATAGTATCCAGCCTCGGATACGGTTGGCTCGATTATAGCAATCCTATTTCTATTTACTGCTGGCGGATATTGCTTTATTTAACTATAATCAAGAACCGTAAGGGAGGAAAGAGGGATCGCCGATGAATCGGCGGCAGGTTGTAAGGTTCCGGCTTCGCCCTTCGTTCTCCGAATAATTGCAAGTCTGACAAGTTTGCGCTCGAACTACTTTATGGAAGAATAGCTTTCATTTCGCTATCGCGAACGGGCAAGCCTCGTTAACCCTCGCGGGCTTCCTATCGCAGGATTTAATGTTTCCTCGTCAAAGCGTTCCCTCGTTTTCCGAGCTCTATACACCTCGCGCAAAGAAGGATCGGCTGCTTCGTTTCGGCAAGAGTATTGCAAGAAGTCTCCTTTGCACGAGCTTCGCGAAACGATGATTGTCACACGGGTGTATTAGTTTCATTGTTTCTTTTTTTTTCCAGAGAAAATCGCGAGGGATGCTATCTGATTTAATTTCATGGATGCTCGCGGCAGACGAAAGGGGGAACGAAAGCGACCAGGAGAGTGAACAGGGTTGGCACACCGGTGGATTGGTTGCCGGCTACGACGTTCTCAGAGTACACTGGGAGTTTGTTCTAACTTGCACTCGGTGCCAGTTCTCCTCAAACAGGATAGATTATATTCCACGTCTCTCCCGTTTCGTTCCCACCTAACTCGCGAATCGGCCGCGCGCACCAATTGCTCGTGTTTGTTCAATCCGACTCCCCTTCGCCGTCGTCATTTCGCTGATTGTGAAAAATACCGTTGCTCTGTTGCATTCCGATCATGCCCAAGGCTTTGGGATTTCTCCGGGCAGCGTCCCGGCACAGGAAAGTCCTGGGACACTCTTTTGGCGAGGGAATGCTACAAGGAGTACGCCTTCTGTAGTTTATACACCTGTTCGATGAATGGGCATCGACCTACGATCGCGTAAAGTAAAACCTCTTTCTTCCCTAGGTTCGTACAGAGATCAAGCTCCGCGTGATCTCCGTCACTGCATGGAAACAGAATTATCGAAGATCGGCTCGCATCCTGCGGTGAAAGTAGTTTGGAACAATCGAAGGAGACAAACGATTTTCTATAGCGGAGTAGTATCCTTACGTAGAAAGGTTTGCAGCAAAGCTGCGAGCTCGCGAACCGCGTTCGCGCGATCCTTTAAAATATTTAGAGGATCTAGCCCATGGATGAGGCGCGTAGGAGGTGCAGGGGTGGAGGAGAGGCTCATCCAAGTTGGCAACTTTCGGTCGTATTAGCTTTTGTATATATATTACCTCATTTGCGAGAGGAAAGCTTATACTTCTACCCCCTGTAGACACTGCATAGATGTATATGCACTCACCTACCACCTCCCCTTACAATATACTTGTGCACGTGCTTCGGCTGTATACCTTGTCGCGACCACGGCAGCGATCGTGTCAGGACCGCGATCGCCCGAAACTTTTTACGCCGGGCGAAACGACTATTGCAGCAGCTTGAAAATGAACGCGCCCTCCGCGGCATAATTGAAGGACCAATAGCTGAGGCTGGAAGGAATCGGACAGGACGGATTCATCGATGGAACCCTCGGAGGGTCCCGGGAAAGCGGGTCGGTCTTCGCGCAAACGAACAGGAGAAAAACCAGAAGACGGAGGGCGTCGGAAGGCGGTTATCGGTGCATCGGGCAAAGTATTCGGCTGCCGTCAGATGGTAGGATAGTGGTTAGAGGGCTGATAGAAGGAATGCAGCTATACGGAAAGGTTAGGTTGGAATATAGTTTAAGCTAGACGAATGGGCTGGTGGGTGGCTCTGGAGGCAGAAGAGTGAGCCGAGGCGGGTAGTTTTGCCTGGGTAGCTCCACTCCACCTCGGCAACCTCTGCCGCGCATCCCGGCGCCCCTCTCGAGCCGCCCTCGGTTACTACTCCACCGCCTTCTCCACCTCCTCGACGACGCCATACCCTCGTTCATAATATCCTGCACGTCAGACTTTGAAAACTCCAACAATTTCCTCCTGCCGCCTGGTTGGAGAGCCGAAAGAGGAAGAGGCCGGGGAGGAAGGGGATGACCGGGGGTACGGGCGCGGGGGGGCGGTTTTACCCGCTATGTCGAGATGGTTCCGTGCTGCTGATGCTGGTGCCGGCTCGACGTCGGTGGTAGTGGCAGCAGCAGTGTTGGCGAACCGACGGTGCGAGGGAGACGAGTTTCGAGTTTATATAAAGTTCGGGCCACATCAATAATTATAAGTAGAGAGCCGAGGCAAGATGGCGCGCCCAACTGGCAAACCCCATCCCCCGTCGCATGCCAGCCGTAGTCATTATTCAAACCATCTCTTACTTCCTCTTGTTTCCTTGTCCGTGTCCTTCCCGGACTTATCTTCCTCCACCTTTCGGCGGAAGGTGATTCTCCGGGTTTACGATCGAGGATCGATCGCCCGGTGAACGAGCCGCGTCTCAAGGGACTCGTGTCCGGTCCAGCGGCAACTGAAAATAAATATTTGGTTAGGATAACCGGCAGAAACTTTTTCTCGTAGACAGAATGATTTGTTTCAGTTTAAACCGATCTGCCCAAGAGTTGGAGCAAATAAATCACGACCGCGCGGCGAGCAACGCACCCCCCCCCCCCGCACCCCCTCTCACGATTTAACGAAGCAGAGAATTATTAAAGGGACCAAAAACACGATAGGGAGGGCGTTAGGAGAACGTTGGGTCTCCTGCAAAGATGACGGTTGATTAATGTTGGGGGGTTAGTTTCTTACTCATCCCCGATGGTTCGGTTACAATGGCGGCCGCCACCTTAGATAACGCGCGGAGTTAATATCGCACGCGGAGCGAGCAGACCATGAATGCGCAATGTTTAATTTATAACATTAAATAACCCTATCCCCTGAACTGCAGCCCGGATGGGACAAACCTTTAAGATGGTGAAGAAAGACGGGGGATCACGATCGGTGAGGAGAAGGAGGAAGGAAATTCTTCTCGAGTCGGCCGGTGTCTCCGACTCCGAAGGGCGTTCGGCTGCAACACGGCCGCGTAGACACACAGCGGACCACCGGCCAAGGGATCCGTTCGAATCTGTCCCTAACGTAGTTTCCAGTTGAAACGCAGATCTGGTGTTGCCCTAACTCGACTGGGGAAACTAGCAGAAATCTAATGCCAGAAGGACACACACAGGCCGCGCGCCATGCCAACCCGACGTTAACTTTTAATGCACGGGATTAGTGGCGCGGGTGCGCGCGGGGCAGCTTCTCGAACTTTGCGCTAATTTGTTCGTCTATTAATCTCGTACTTCTAGCAGCAGCCGGTCGCGAGTCCGGCGGCGAGAAGTGTCGGGGGGGCCACCTCGAGGAAAAATATTCCGCGTGCAACGCGCTAGGACACGGCGCGGATGCAATCACGCTGAAATTAGGGATAACCGTTCGAGCCGGGAGGGAAAATCTGGGTCGACCGGCTCGCGTGGCCGAGCGGCCAGCGTAAAAAGAGAGGAAAGTCGGGGCGCGCTGAGTGGAGAAGAAGCGAAGGGCGGAAAAATAGAGGGAAACGTGGCTCGCGTGTAACCTGTGCCGCGGTGGGAAGGGGCGGTAGGAAGGAGGGACCGCGCTCAATTTACCGGGCCGCGGAAAAAAGGAACGCAGGGAAAGACGGGAAACAGCTTAACGGGGTTAAAACCACCCTTTCAGGAGCTCCGAGGTAGGGAGGTAAAAAAGCTAAGCGGCGTTTTATAGACCCAACAAGCGGGCCGCGTACACCGAGCCGGGTGCCAACCCCGTTTTTACACCCTCGTTGGAAATTAGAGGCTTTTTGTGCTAAATATATCCCCCGCCTCCTCCGCCGCTTCTTCCGCTCGTTCCCTCTTCTTCTTCCGGGCCGGATCCGCGTACGCAACCAGTGAATCTCATATTAATTTCGCCTCCACGCGAAGCTGACCACGCCACAAATTACTGGCCGACACTCTTTTTTAATTATTGTCTCACAGTGAAAGAGCGGCTTTGGTAGACGATAACCGGGATGCCTTTTTAATGGCTATTCCTTGCCTTCACTTTCGCCGAACTCCCTTTCCTTGTTTGTCCGAGAAGAATGTTAAAATTTCATCGACGCGTGTATATTTGATAGAGGGAGGGGGGGAAGGAAGTAACGATGCATTTGCTGACGATTGAATAACTCTGAATCTTACATGTGCTAAGAATTCAGGAAGCCGAGGGCTACGTTTGAGAATCTCGTCCGCGGGTCCGACGGTGAGTGAAAATAAAACGCTCGAGCTGTCGGTTAAGAGGGTGTGAAACGAGGGTGGCGTTTCTCTCACATAAATTAGCCCGTGGAAGTAAAATGCAAAACACTCGTTCAAACCGCGGTTCAACAAGGAGCACGAGATTGGTCGCGCGTCGGGTCTTTGAATTTACTCGGAGGCGAGAGTTCGTTCCTCTCCTATCGCGGTTTCGATTTCCCCCGCGGCTCGCGATCACGGAAATCGCTGAATTGAACGTCAACGTCTCCCCGATTTTGACTTCCGACGAAACAGAACCGTTCGCGTTAACGTTACGATTATTGCCGGCCAACGATCGGTCCGAGAATCCCTCTGAGCGGAAACGGTGCGCGGCGAAGGGGCCGTTCTTAACGGGGCCATTTTTAGCTGGACATTATCAGCGATTACACGCGGCCCGGAATACCCAGGGGTTCCATCGAAGGTGCAACTACCTGAAAATTCATGGGTCGCACGAAGGAATCGGATATCGCTGGTGCATCGGAACCGATGTATCTCTGACCCGTTATTCCCCCGAGGGTGAATCGGAACATCGGAGGTTGCTACCCGAAGGCGAAACGTTTCTCCTTAGACGTTCGAACGTGCGGAGGTATAGCACTAGCGTGGGCCCAGATAGGGTGAGGTGGAGGGGGGGGGGGCGATTTCAGCAACGACTGCAAGGTTATAGGTACCAGAAAGGTGTAGCAGAATTCGAGAGGAAGAGAAGCGGGAAGGCTAGAGATAGCGGAGTGGGGGGGGGGGAAGATCGTAGGTGGTAGCTGAGCTAGCTCTCTTCCTCTCTCCATCTACCTTTTTGTCCGCGTCTCCTCTCTCTTCTGCCGCCTCTGGCTTTCGAGGCAATATAACTCGAAAATGGTGGCTGGCTTGCGAGTGCCGTTATCATTTCTTAGCCCGGTATCAGCCCGCCCTCCCAGTTATTACTGCACCCCCGAGGCTACGCCATGGACTCTTAGATAAACCACCCCACCGCGAAGGTGTATTGTCTGTTTCACCCACCCTCGCCCCGCGGCACGATATCCTTTCTCCCTCGCGCCTACTCTTCTTACACACCCTTCCCATCAGCCTTTCTCGCTCTTTCCGCGCCGCTGTACCGCTCTTCCCATCCTTGCTACTCTCCAGCCACTTCCGACACTCGGGAGATGTATAGAATTGTTTGAGAATCGCCCCAAGCGCCGCAAGATTACTCGGGGAAACGGATATGTCGTTCGGTCGCGCCGGACGATAGTTCCGAGCGCGGACGTCCATCGATTCTTTCGCGTACCGCGTAACGGGAGTCGATCGGATAACTTTTTACGACGACCGTAACTACTCGCAGGAACGATCGAGCGAAGAAGACTCGACGTTCGCGTCGGAATTTCTGTCGCGTGATCGCGTGGCCGCGTGCAGTAATGCGGTTAGAACCGAGAGAGAGAGAGAAAGAGAGAGATAGAGGGAGAGAATTAGTCCCCGGTCACCTATGCCGCGAGGAACCAAAGACATTTCTGACATCGATTACCGTGATACAAATCATACAGCTAAGTATTTCCCGTTCCGCTGAAATCCACGTTTCAATCTGATGTCCAAGTACGGCGAGGGCACATACTCGCGTGTTCTAGCACCAAGCAGAAGACAATTTCCCGGAGAATCGAACTTCAGCGTTAGGCCCTCGGCCGGCAGGGACTTCGGGGCGCAGGAAATAAATCCGCGAGGAAGCGGGTACCCGTGGAGACGTCCCGGCGAAGAAACGATTTCTACGGGAGTCGGGGGTAGAAAGCGCGCGACTGCATCGAGAGTGCGAACGATTCCGAATGAGGTCGGACCGACTGACTGATGACGTCATTACTGTCAGGCTTAATGAAAATTTCCGGAAAGTTACCGCTCGCCCCGACTGCTGACGCCGTGTTACCTTCGCCGGGGCACAGCAGGCGGGGGCGTGGGAGCGAAGGGGTGCGGAAGGGGGTGACTGGCGCCCGCGAGCGAACGAGAAATTTTACGAGAATTTCCGAGACTAATTTCTCCAGCGCTTTGCGCTCGAGGCAGGCGGGCGTCGTTAATTTCTGACGTTAATTGCTAAACCTGAAGTTTCTAGAAATTTCCTGGGCGCCCCTAACCTCGCTTCCATCCAACCAGTCTATCCTCTCTGCAACGTTTTCGCCCTCTCTCCTTCGCATCAGCTTCCATCTGTGCGCGTGCAATGATCCTCCGCTCGGGTATCCTCTTTCTCCGCTTTTCCGATACGAAGATTACGCGTCGTTTATTCAGGCGGGCCGGTGTCCCCCTTCGCGACGCCGCTGAGACGTTCCAACGCAGTGACCTCGCGGCTCCATCGCTCCTGAAAACGTAACGAAGTTACGGTTAGACAGTTCAGAGGAAGAACGAACTTTGCGGCAACGTCTTTCGATAACGGAAGAGGTCTACGTGAGAAGGCGAGCGAAAGGGTTTCGCTCCTCTGATCCCGAACAGCGTAGCTAGTAGCAGGGGTCGGCGGGAGGCGCGGGGTCAAATTCGTCTCGATAAAATTGCGAAAGACGAAGCAAGAGGGTTCGTTGTTCCTCGCACCCTCGTCTATAGTTGTTTAGTTTTCCGCCATCTTTGTTGGCGCTTAGACGAACCGGGGGGGTGCAGCAGGAGCAGCGGGGGCCAGAGGGGGCTTGCGGGTGGAGCAGAAGAGAAAGGAGCGGGTTAATAGCGGGCTCCGGCGGTTCTGCAGCCCCGTCGACGGTTTTCGCCGTGGGAAAGAGAGAACGACAACGAGAAAACGAGAACAAGAGCGAGAGAAAGGGGGGGGGGCGGGCTGTGGGGTGGCTAGCAGGAGGAAAAGAGGGGTGCGCTTTAAGAGGAGCGAGCGCGAAGCTCCTACGGGGGATGGGAAGAGGGAGAGACAGTGGAGCACGTCGGACGGAGATGCTGGCAGAAATAGCAAAAGACAGAGACGAAGCGCAGGGGCGAAAGGCGAAGAGGGAGAGAGAGACTTTACTTACTTACACCCTCAACGGAGCACCCTGTCCGCCGCGAGACGAGACGATGGGAGATTCGATGCGGAGGAAAAGGAACGAGAAGGTAGGTATTTCCCGTAGCGCGCGCGCAAAAGGCACCGTAACGATTTTCTGCTCCTTCGAAGGAATATGAAAGGCGATATTTGCGCGAACCCAGGACCAGAACACACCGCGTTCGCCGGGACGCGAGGGGTAGCAGCCCGCTAGACGAAGAGCGAACAAGATACGCCGAGCTGTCCCCATTTCTCTCGCGCTAATGATGGAAGGCGAGGGAGGCTGGGACGCCCCGGCAAATACCACTCGGGTGGGATTTAAGGGATGAAAAGGGGCAGGAAGCCTTCTTTGCTGCCTCCGGCGGAGAGGCTCTTTGATGTCACTCGACCCGCCGCCTAATTCTCGCTCCACCTCGCCGACAGACTCGAAAGACGCGTGAAAAATTATTAATGCCTCCTTAAAGAGATTACTGATGCGACGAGTCGAGCGCGGCGAGAGTTCGCTGCCGTTGCGTGCAATATTCATTCGACCCATCGCGACTATTTCGCTCACTCGAGTAGGACAAGACTCTGTGGAATAATTGAACGTATTCCTTTCTTCGCCAGAGCGGACAAAACACTATCCGCGACTTTAGAATCAGTAGAGAGTAGAGAATCAGTGGAACAGATCGGACATAGTCAGACGCTCTTGCATGGCCAAGCGTTCCTCGCAACCAAAATCACTTTTCGTCGTCCAACGGCGTTCGTTCCGACGATTTTCAGGGCGATGGAAAGAGTTACCGAATGCTTCGTGTCGTTTCGAGCAAAAGCTCGGCGTGGAAGGGACGGGGAAGAAGGTTGCGGGCGCTGAATCGGGGGGGTCGAGGGTGGTCGTGGATGGTGGCGAAGAAGAGGTGTACCCGGGTGGAAGCTCCCTCATTCCCGGCTGGAGACTTGGAGTTGGTAATTAAATACAAGGAACCTTGCCTCGCCTCGTCTCGCATGAAGTCAGCTCGCGCTCGCCGTCTCTTTCGCTTCTGCCCCGTGTCTTCTTGCGTCCCCTTTAGCTATGCCCAGAATACAGAGACGGCTGTATTTAATTCGAGACATCATTCGATTTACCTCGAGCTACACGGATTATAGACCCCGTTCGAACTTGGAGGGAACGACGGACTGACGCTATCCCCGCGATTGCCAAGAAACGCCGCTAATAACTGCCACAGCATCACGATTCCGGCAGAAGATTTTTCTTAGAGTCACGAAGAAACATTTCGGTCCATCGTAGGAGGTGGGTGAATGTAACAGAATGACGCGGAGCCGGGAAGCTTCGAAAATGTGCAGAGAAATGGGCAGCTAGGATCCATAATGATAAATCGATCGCGTCCGAATGGAGCCCCACGGTGGTCCGAACGTTTCTTTTCATAAATCAATTTCCCGATCAACGCGGTGAGACGTATATGTGCATAGTCGTGCCATTATTGGCAATAACAGTGTTACAGCGGCCCATCCAGCCAGCCAGAGATGGCTCTCTCTCTCTCTCTCTTTCTCTCTTCGAAGAGGCTCCACGGCCGTCTCCTTGCTCTCTTGCGGCGAAACTCAATTCCCCAGGCCGCGCGGAACGGAGAGGGTACGCACACTTTGCTTGCTCCCGCTACACAAGACGAAATTTCATTCCCGCCCGCGCCCATCCTGTGCCCGGTAATTGTGCACGTGAAGCAACCTGAAACCTGCATTTGCTCTGTAGGTTCGCAAAGGAGCTCACACCTTGCCCTCATCCCCCAACACGACCTGCCGTGGCGGGGAAAACTTTGCGTCGTCGATCGACGCTCGCGGGGGGGAAATTCTGACGTCTCAATTTGTATAGAAAAATAAAGAGACCTGTGCTCCTCGATGGGGTAGAGATGTTCTTTTCTAAGAAGACGTTTATCGAGCTACAAGGAAAGAGCGGTCCCGGTAAAGTCGCGAATCTAGTCGTGTGCGTTTCCCTCGGATGTGGATGTAACGAGCGTTAGCGAGCAAAAGCCGATGCCGCGCCCGGAAAGCTAAGGAAAGGAAAACAGCGGACGTAGGCAAACAGAGCCGCTAACGTCGTTGGAAACTTGAACGGGACCGGCACAATAAGACGGCTCAATGAAAGGCGTCCTTTACCACGGCTACACCGTAAATGCTTATATGCCGTTCTCCGCGGCGTTCTCTCTTTCCCGCTTCTCGCGAATCTAGCTGCTTCCCTTGGATCTCTCTCTCTTTCTCTTTCCCCGCGACCCGTCGCGCCGTTTCGTCGTCACTATTTGCACGATATCTCGCCCGTTGGGCGCCGGCTCAGCCAATGAAATCGCGCGGGGGCGAGCTTTTACGGCGTTCTTACGGCATGGCGGGGATCGCAGGGGGTTGGGGCCGCTGCCTCCGCAACGTTCTTATTGTTTCAACCACCCCACGGCCCCGCAACCACCCTCCTGCTACCACTCCACGAGTTTACTCCCTCTTCCCGGTGCCGCGGCACTGTGCTTAGAATTTTAATGGACCGGCTTAGAAATTGTTGGCGGAATTAGATTTTAGGACGAGATTAGGCGGGGCTGCTCGGAATTGCTGCAAGGAGCACGGGAGAAAACGGAGCGGGCGGCTGTGTGGTGCTCGCGCGAAAGAGGGCCTCTCCATGAATTTATGCCGTTGCGGAAAGAGCACGTGGCCCACCCCATGAATCTCGGCTTGCTTCGTTGAATTTCCAGGGCGGGGGGGGGGGGGGGGGGTCTGAATTTTACGATCGACCTTGCCTTCAGTTTCGCGCCCTTTGTCGTACGAGAGGCCTCCCATCCCGGCGACGAGCCTCCACGATTTTCTCTGCCCGCCCTCGCGACCCAAAGCTTAGTCTCCCGCGTAAATCCTAATTAACGAGGGAAGAGGGAGATGCTTCTCCGAACAAGTGTCGAGTCTTGGAATATCCTGTACGCACGATTCACACGCGACGGACAGAAGGACCGATCCGGGGGGAGGCGGGAATATCTGCCAGGACACTTTTCCGGCCTTTCAGCATTTTCCGCGTAAGACGGGCGCGGAATGAGGACATACGAATGGAGCGAGTCGATCCCCGACGGTGTTTGAGTTTCAAATTACGAAGCGGGAGAATTTATATGCCTGTGCCGGCTGTTCCTGCGTGGCGCGGCAGAAGTTTCATTTATTTAAGGCAACTCGTACAAAAGCGAGATGGAGTAGCAACCCCTTGAGAAGAGGGTGAACGCAGCGGTTGTCGCGACCCCGGTGGTTTTCTTCCGTCACGTCTCTGAGTTCGACTCACTGCGGGGATTTCAGTGGTCGCGCGCCTTATGCTGGGTGTCGGCAACGGGGTCGACGCGTGCTTCATCCCGAAAATCGGGAAAGTTGAATCGTCGAAACGAAAGAGTCGGATGACAAAGTGAATGAAGGAACGAAACGGCAAGTGGTCGATTCAGGCGAATTTCTCGAGGTGTCTATTCCCAAGTCGCGTACCCTGGTTTCTAGCCTGCAGCCCGTGTCCTCTGCCTCGGGCGGCTTTGTCCGCAACTTTCGAGCCCGGGTGTTTCGCGATTATAATTTAACGGCGCCGGCAAGCGAAGCGAAGTTGACCCCAGAAATCAATGCGCGTGCCGAGACAAAAGCCGGCGACGACAGAAAGTCGGAGAGAGAATGCGACAGGACGAGCGGGGCGAAGAGCGAGACAGCTACGCGAAAGTGGATGAAGACAGAGCACGGAGGCTGAGGACCGGGGAGGGCTGTTTTCAGAGAATATAAGGGAGTCTTAGTCTCGTAAGGGAAGATAGGATATGCTTCGGATGTCTGGATCGAATTCGCACGAGAGACTGTTCGAAGTATCATTCGGGACGGGAAGGGTGGTCCAAGATTTGCCCGGCCCTGGGTCAAAAAAAAAAAATATCTCACGCGATAGTTGCGAGATGTAGCAGGCTTCGAGGCTGAGATCGCTTTTCGAGATTCCAAGAAGCAGTGGCCCGAGTAGAAACACGGGAGCCATGAACGTTTATGGTATCGTTTCCTCGTTGCACCCTCTCCGATTCAACGCACGACACCGGACTACCCGCAATTCCTGAACGACGCAGGCACAGAGACGCCAGGCATTTGCGGCGGGTATTAAGAAATCTCTGCGGACGTTTGGCGGTCCGCCAGCATTCCCGGTGAATTAAAATGCCGTGCCGAACGCGTGCGGGCTATCTCGCATTGCCGGGGTTTTCCCGACCGCCGCAAAAGTACCGGACAAATTCGTCCCTCGAAGAGGAAAGCTGCGATTCGACGCGGTGAAAAACGAGCACCCTTTCCGGCAATACGGTTGCAATGATTTCCGATCTTCGTACCACGTATGCGAAATTCTTCGACGCGACGACGCGGTATCGTCGGCGACAAAGGCTTCCCTCGCGGCGTGGTAGAAGTAGAAACGTCCTCGAACGAGTAACGAGAACGGGGAGGAACGGTATTAAGGAAACGGCGGAGACGCTTTTCAAGGCTCGCCGGGGTACCTGACAGACGCCGACTGAAGCGTTTCCAGAGGCGCGTACCTGGCGTACAAAGTCGTAGCTCGCGGCCCTTTCATTTGTAAACGAAATTACAGAATAAGGCTGGCGAGGAGGAGCTGCAGGGCTGAAGAAAGAGAGGAACAGAGAGCTGGCGTCAGCATCGAGCGGGCGACGGTTATGCGACGAAGCTGGCAAGGTGAGGGGTGCCGCTAGAAAAGCGACGGAAGGGCGGACAGAGGGGGTGGATTTTACTTCGAAGCAAACGGCTCAAAGGAAATTAAGGAGCATTCACTGTGCAAGAAGCTTCTACGGAGAAATATCTCCTACGCGAAGAGAGGCGCCAAGGGACGGATGGAGAGCAAGAGAAAGGAAAGGGCAACGAGGACTGAAAGCCACGGACTAACTATGAATACGAGATCTTCATTTTAAAAAAAGGACAGGGGAACAATAACTATTTCAAGCGCAAAAAAAAAAGAAGAAATCAAAGGACCACCGTGTACATCTTGTACATCGAAGATTTACCCGAGGGGGGCACCAGGGCTCGCGGTGAATCGACACGAAATTTATCTCAGAAATCGAATCAATCGCTTGGTAGATTTTCGCGAAGCGCGATTTCAAGCATAGGAGAAGCAATAGAGGCGGCATGGAAGGGTGAATTCTCGGTGAAGCTTCGCAAAGCAAGGCGGCATGCTTGAGAGAGCTCTCCTGAAGCACCATTGCCCTCATCCTGTTTTTCATCCCTTATTTTGCCAGCGGGGGTAGAAGAGGGTCGGTAAGACGGGGGTGGCAGTATGGCCGCTTTACTCCGGGACTCCGCCCTCGAGTGGCTTCCCTCGAAAGGGGAGAGAACTTGGAAAACCTGACTATCCTACAGGGTAGTGCAAAGTATATACTTACGGTGTAGCGCGAAACGAGATGGGGGCGAAACGGCCGCTGGTGGGAGTGGAATATCGTTCCATGCGTGGCATCTAGCAAGCTTTTACGTGCAACGGTTATTTTTATCGCGTGGCCAACTGCGACGCGCGGCACGTCTACCGATGTTAAACGGAACGCGAAGATAAAATGCATGCGTGTTTTGACCGTCGAACAAGACAAATAGACTCTGATAAGGAAAAAACGAAAGTCAATGGGAAGAAACTTAATTTGGATAGCAAACGCAGGGGTAGATTGGTACGCTTTCTGCTCGAGGAAATGATTTGAACCAGCACAAGCTGTGAAATAGATAAACTCATGCAAACGAAAACGATCTAGATATATTTTATGGTGCGATACCTTATCAATTCCCATTTCCGATTCGCAAGTTTGTCCAGCCCAAGGAAAGAGGTACCGTCGATCACGGGACAAAGTCGTAAACTGACCAAACACCCGGGAACGCATTCGGAAACTGGTCAGTGCTGGTACCCCACTCTTCCTGTTTCCCCCTAAGTGACCGGCGAGACCCCCGGATATGTGGGAAAGAAAACCAGTTTCCGTAAGGGGCAGCAAACCAAGAAAGATGGACAATCGGCTGGAGGTCAATCCTGCTCGGACAGGAAGAGCAGGGAAAAGAATAATCGGAGGATACAAGACGTGTAAACCTGTTCTGGGTCAGTCTGTGGTCCTTCTGACCCAGAAAAGGGATCCGCGTACGTGCCCTCCACCCTTTCGCCAAAAATCTAACCGCTTGTATCAATATGCACTGGTGGGAAAGTGTTAAGAGCGGCGGCAGGAACCTTGTTCGGTGTGCTATTCAATTTTAATCTTGATGCGTCGTTGAATTATCCACAGCGGAGAGAGTCATGGGGCAAATTTGTCGAATTACAAAACGGATGATCCTTCAGAAATTTCGCTTATACTGATCGACGTTGGCTAGACATATTTTTACGTTAACGAAGATTTATTATATCGCTGCAGAAACTCTTGGCTACAATTATCTTCGTCCACACGAGGCCTCATTGATTTTTCTAAAAAGCAGAGCAACCGGATTTGCAAGAGGACAGATGGGACGAGTTTCGACGATTCAGTCTCGTGGCGCCTATTCGGCACCGCTTCTAGCTCGACCAGTTTTCAAATATTTCTGGGACAGGACAATGTCCAGGCGAGCAGCAGATGCGGCGACCGATGAAAAGAACCGCGTCCCCCGAAAGAAATTTACTTTTTGATTCAAATGTCTCGCGGCGAAAAGGATTTATCGCGGACTGGGGATCGGTGTCTTCTTTTTCCCCCGGTTCTTTCTGACGGAACAGTTCTTTCCCGAGGGAATCGAAAAGACGCTGCATTCGCGGCGGTACGCGACACACGCGCGAATATAAAACGAGCCCTCGTGGAGTTTCGTGTGCCGACACGCCGGAAGGCAATGACGAGTGCACCGGCGACGTTCATTAAGAAACTTTAATTAAGTTCCATCAAGTTCGAGGGAAACGGTAGGCGAATAAGAAGTCCTCCTCGTGTCGAAATCAACCTCGCGCGCGCACGAATCTTCGTGCCGGGGATTATTATTTCGCGATGATCCAAGACGGACGATTTTCGTAGCAATGCGAATCACGTTTGAACGTAATAGATTATTCATTGCATTCATCAAAAATGAATCTCTGGTTAGCAATTGAAAATTCTATTACAAGCGCATCGATGCTAATCGCTTTACGCGGAGAGGTTACCGGTGAGCAGATTTTCGTATTGGGAGAATGGAAGAAAAGAATCGACTATCGAGAGCAACGCGACCAACAGCGTTGGGCAGCACAGCGTTCCTCTTTTCTTCGTGGCACATTATCCCAGCGGTGCCACTGCAACAATACAGCAGAATCTTTCGCGTGCGGTCAGTTGATCATTAATAAGCAATTATTCGACGGCTCATTAGATCGCGCGGACGCATAAGATCGCGACAAAAGGGCTGGACGGATGGGGAGGGAGGGTAACGTGTGCTGACCACGTTCGAGCACGCGATCCACATGGTCAACTCGTGCGCGCCTTTCTATTAGAGCAGTCGTCGCCCCAAGGCATCGACACCCCTCCGTCCAGCTACTTCTATCGAACCGCCACCGTACTGGTTCCTGGCCATTGGTCACTCTGATTATCATTAATATACCAAAGACCATTAAATCGTTGAAACTAGCCCGGCGCGAGAGTTCCCCTCCCGCGAAACGTCGCACGGGAGCGCGCGATCGTTAAAAGACGCGGGAATAAGTAACTGTGCACCTGCTAACGAATTCTACATCATTCACGAGATCCGCTGGGCGAACTTAATAAATACGGCAGGCAAAGAACAGGGGCGACGATGGAAGACAGCGGTGGATATCATCCTTGCGACAAAGACGAACCAGCGAAGGGACCGAGAGGGAAAGACGGATACGGTGTAGTAGCGAGCGCATGCGGATGGTAGTCGCGGGCATATAAGTAAAGTTTGTTCGCAACTTATAATAGGGACGACCCCCGCATCGCGAGAAGGATGAGGTAGCTAGCTTACTCGCCCGCGCAGACGAACTTGCACGGTAATAGACCGTGCAGGTGCAATCTACAGGAACCGGCAAATTGCAAAGAGGACTAGCGCAGCCAGGACGTGGTTATCGATGCTTTGTGTGCGGCGTCTCTGTTGCACCTCTTCTCTCTCCCTATGCGCACCGTTACACGTACCTGCGAGCCACCGCGCTGATAACGACTGCTATTATGAAAATATAATGCTCTCCTGGCCGGCACTCTAATGCCTGTAACAAAAACTGGTGAAAAAAATTCCACCACCTTGGGCGGGTGCCTCGAAAATAGAATCTATGCACGGATAGGGAAGAATTATCTGAAAGATTATCTGGACTCGCAAGAGTTACGCCCCTTGTACGGGGGGGGGAGACCTTTCACTGGGGACTTTTTGGGGGTATATAGGCGGGGTCTATTGCGCCCTTAAACTTTTAGGCGGGGGTCCGTTGCAAACATGGACGTTGGTCGCCAACGAATTTTCCTTACATGGTGGGATGCTAATTAATCAGCATCTTAGACCAGAGAGAAATGGGAAATGAAGCTGCAAGAAGGAGCACGAATATCTAATGAGACAGGCGAAAACTTGTTTGTATCCTATGATAATGCTGAGCGTATACTGAATTATTTACGTACTTTCATAATTATCAGTAAGAGTGTTAAATGATAATATAGAAACGAGTTGAGACTATTCACGGTCAGGTTGCTATGCAGTTTCGCGATTGCACTCACTTGACGGTACTGTCTGGCTGTCGTTCGAAAACTTTCCTGCACGCAGTCGATAGGGGAAAAATAGAAGGGTTGTTTTACTTCTACTGCAGAGGACGGGAAGGTACAGTTCCGGACGGTAAGGAAGGGTTGAAACGTTTTCAGTGGGACCAGCAGATGTCGGGACGAATCTCGCGCAAAAACCTGGGGGTGACTTAAAAAAAAAAAGGGGTAGGGTCGCATTTATCCAGGGGTGGTCTTTACCAAAAAATAATTCTCGTAACCACGGGTAGTGCCTAGCATACAATACCATACAGGATATAACTGTTCCCGTCTATCTGCAGCCCTTTATTTGACTGGAACAAGGGTTTAACCAGAGTTTAGTAGATGAATTAACAATTAAACAGTACGATGAAATTATCGATCAGGAAGCTCGAGGGCGGTAGAAAGTTTTAGAGCCATCGATTTTTCATTACCCGAGTGCAGTAAGCAGCCATTGACAAACGCTTGAGAAGAAAATAAAACACCCCCTCCACCCTCCGGCAATTACTCGCAACCCTCGGAGGCCCGGCGAATTCTTCGGCTCGCTCGTGCGTCCATCCCTCGACGTGGGGAATTATTAAAATCCAGATTGAGACGAGAGAGAAAGCTATCGCACGCGAAAATCCTGCTCGCAGCCACGAAACAAAACTGACGGGCCCCTTCGCCTGCTAATCGTAATAATCTGCCCGAAAGGAGACTCGCCCCCCTTTCCGGAGGTTCGTTTTCTTTTCGAACGGGAGAAGATGCTGACGATGACTCCCGGTCCGAACGATTCTCCTAGTTTTATGGAACCATCAGCATTTTACATCGAAACGGAAAGATCCGTCGGGTGGAAACTAGCGAACCGTCTACCAGAAAAATGATCCAACAGTTCACCTCCTAGCGAAGGCCTCCAGTTAAATTTCTAATGGCAGAAGACACGTTGATTATTTCAAGGGCGCATTCTTGCGAATCTCGCTGATGACCAGCCGGTCGAAAAGAGCAGCAAAGGGAGAACACCGGAGGCAGTTCGCTCGCGTAATTACAAAACGCTTGTTATTGACGCTGGGCTCTCGCAATGTTTAATAATTAGAACGATCGAAGGGATAAAGCGGAAGGGGGACGACCGACCGACCGAGAAAGAAACGACCGGGCGAAACGAGAGAAACTAAGGAAACGATAAAGGAAGATGGAACGCGCCGCAACCGGCGGGGGGGGGGTGGCTGCGGGGGTGGCTGAAAGCAGGACGAAAGGAACGGACGGTAGAACCGAGGCTGGGCAGAAAGAAACAGGAGGCGGTGGAAGGATATCCAAACGAGAGAAAGAGTGCGAGAGGTTGGGAGAAAGAGCCGGGTCGAGGGGGAGACCTCCGTCTACGGAGGTTGGAGGTGGCGAAGGAGGTCCGTGGAAGAGGCAACACAGCGGCAACGAAATACGAGTGGGAGAGAGAGGGGGAGAGTGAGAAAGAGGCGATCCACGGTTGTAGAGATCTCTTGATGCGAGAGAGTACCAGGGAAGGAAAAAGGGGGGAAAATAAATTGAAAGCAAAATTGTACTCGCACAAGAAAATGGAATTATTCCTCGACGCTGTTCCAACGAGATACGAAGAAAAAGAAGGGTGGCGGCAGCGGCGGAGTGCTGAAGGAGAAGCCAGGAGAGGAGGGTAAGGTTGTCCGAGATGGATTCGGGCTCCATTGTGTTCGCAGGAAGAACCGGAAGAGGAGGTGAGGCGGGGGCGGTGTAGCTGGCAGGCAGTCGGAGACGGAGGGCCAGGATCAGCGGAAAACGGTACCGGGCTGGGAAGCTGGAGAAGACGCCGAGCGGGTCGGTCGAAACGAGGGAATTTTTATTTGCGAGAGAAAAAGAACGCAATTCAAGACCGCCCAAAAGTGCGCCACTGATTACGTTCGGCTGGAGCAATAAAATGACAAGCCTCGGTGCGACGCGAGCGAAATTTGTATCGCGACTAGAAGAAGAGCGAGAGCCGGGAAGAAAGAGTGCGAACGCGGGCTCTGTCCGTTCTTAAACGTTTTCCTGGGTCGTCGGGCTAAAATGCAAGCTCTAACTAAGTTCCGCCGATAATGGCAATTAACGGAAAACACACGACTGGGCTAATGATATTCCCACGCGCGTACGTCGCTTGGGTGTTGGTGTATCGTCGTTCCGACGCAAACGCCCGCTTCCGTATATACAAGACCGCGTATATACAAACGCACCAGCCGAAGAGGGCGCACGGAGGGTCGGGGTGGGTTTCTCTGTACGCGCGAGCCTACTACCTACCCAATAAGGTCGTCCGCTCTTGGTCTTTTGAACACGACCTGTATGCATCTGCCTCGTACGTTAGGTATCTATCTATCCATCCATTTATCGGAAGGTAGAATGGAAGTCGGAGGTGGGGGTGAGAAAGGGTAGCTGCGGAAGAGGATGCTAGGTACTTAGGTGGTCCTCTCAGCATCGCTAATTACCCAACGATACTGTTTGCCGCGTGTGTATACGCTCGGCGGGCCAGCCACCCCCTCGATCGACCATGGAGAAAACGTCTAGCTGTCGGCTACGCGGAAAAATACGCTGAAGTCCGTTTTCGTATGGTCTTTCACAAAAAGCAGCGGTGGCTAGAGACGACCGGGAACGCATCGGTGGTCAAATTGAAAGGAACGCTGCTTTCGAACGGCCCCGGTTTCCTTCTTTTTTTTTTTTACGGTTCTTCTACGATTCCGATTACCGATAAAGGCGGCAAACGAGTCCGAGGGAACGAATCAATGTGCAACGTCCAACTAAAGGTTCCACCTAAACGTAAACATTTAAATCCGTGCTGCCGAAGCAAGACTTTGTAGCGGGGGAAGTTGATTGACGTATCGCAATGATTCCCGAGTAAAGCAATTATCCGACTAGGTATATACGTCCATGTGGTTTGGGACGAAGCCAATATCGTGGCCTTGAACGTGACACGGGATAGCGCGCAGGTAGGTGGTCGTGTTAAAGTTATCGACCTATAGACAACGAATGACCAAACGATTCTTTTCGGAACGCGCAAATTGTGTAACGAAATACCCAGTTAGAAAGTGAATTGATTGCAATTAAACGCCACGCGCATTCGTTTGCTAGCGGATCCGCGGACGCTGTCCCTCGACGGAGAGGAACGATGAACGTGGCGTCGTGTCGGATAGTTATCGCGATCGGAAAGCACGTGGGGGTGTTACGGTGGGATATTAATATTTTCGTGGTGGTGGACGGCACGGTGACACGAGTAGAAAGCGGCGGAAGGAGCCGCGGTGGGCAAAGGAGCAGTTCGAAAAGGCGGACGGCAAGGGAAGCGCGAGGAGCGGCAGAGAAAAGGAGTCGGAGTGTCGAGAAGCAAGAGCGAAAACCGCAGGGGTAGGAATCCCTTAAAACATTCGTGCAGCTTCCATCTTGCCGATATTATTGACGTTTTTTGCCACCCCTATTTTTCCACCCCCTTCTTCTCCACCCATCGTCCCGGTGGGGTTGACGGGGTGGTTCAGGGACGAAGAACTAGGAGGACGAGGCGGGGGGAGGGGGGTGGGCTGGTAGCTCGAACGAAAGGGGGATGAGGGTGGCTGGCGCGGACGAGAAGGGGCAGGAGGAAGTAAGACGGCTCTTATTCGCGCGGGGTTTTTAGAATACTTTATTGACTGAGCCTTCGTGGAACGGGGGTGGTTGTGTGCAGGAGGTAGCTAGTCGTACTGTTGGAGGAGAGCGGTTTAGGTGGGAGGTGGGTGCGTTTCGAAGGAAGCATGAGAAACGAGAGGAAAAACATTAGGGAATTCCGCGAGCGAGACGAAGACGAGAAAGCAAAAAGAACGGCCGGGCGATGGGGAGAGGTACAGAGAGGGAGAGAGAGAGAGAGATACAGCGGAGGTCGAAAGAGGAAGGAGAGACTTGGCTCGCTCTCGTTTTTGAATTTAAATACCAGAGTGTAGGCGAGACGCGGAGCCTCGGGTCCCAAGGAGCCCCTGCAGCCGGAAAACCCCCGTGACTCTGACACTGTCTTTGCGAGAAATTAATGAAGCGAAGTGGGTACCAGGGCCGAGATGCCGAGAGCAGCCTTTCCTTGATCTCTTTCTTCCTCTTTCCCTCGATTTCTCTTTATTCCGATCTCCTCCCCGTTGACTTCGCGCGGCCGCGCCACCCTGCCGAACCGGTCCTCTCCTTGTTTTTTGATCTCCGCGAGATCCGCGTTGTTAAGTGCGACTCTTTTGCGTTCGGCTGCTCTCGCAGTTAGGGATGCAAGCGTCGGGAAACAAAGTGGAGTTCCGACCCACCGTACACGCCGACTTTGTAGATTTACTTTTCGACATCTCCCGATGCGAGTACCATGTTTTCCGGAGCACGGTACGCGGTACACAAGGGAAGGGGGCGTGTTTCGGGAATTGTCCGAAATCAGGAGGGGATCTCGAATTCGTGCAGCGTAATGAGTGCGTGGCCCAGGATTTGGGCCATATGTCGAGTGACCCTTACCGTTGACCCGGCAGCAGCCTTCGCCCGAAACGGCTCGCTTGGTACTTTCAATAGAATCTCGGCACAGTCCTGGATACAATTCTACCCCTTCCGTTCCGAACGTTTTGTGTTCGACAAAGTGCAGATCTTGAAGAGTTTAATCAACATTTCCATCGAAGGCCGATAGATGTTTTGCAATAAACTGGGACGAAATGGAAACGAATGGACTACACTTGCGCGAAGATAAATATTATTGCGAGAGATTCCCCAGACCTGACGGAGCGATAAGGGTCTGGTCAAAACGCGAGATGACCCCTGCCCGTGGATGGGCGGGCTGAAGGAGGAAAACTTTCTAATCGAGAATTATGAAAGTTATTTGCTATGCCGAGGTTCCGCGAAGGGGGCGATTCGACGATGAGAGCGTCGGTGGACCGAAGGGGTGACGAAAGAAGGACGAGACGCGGGCAATGAAGGAGAACGAGCGAGAGGAGCAACGGAATCGGAAAAAAGGAAGGAGCGCCCGAGGCAAATCGGTAATTTCGTTCTGCGCGTGCGGCTATGATATTTCCAACCGTTTGGCCCCTTCTTCGTCATCCCCCTGCGCGCCATGCCTCTTACCTTCCATCTTCTACCCCTCTGGAGAAAGTAGCTAGGCTCTCCGGAGCTCTGCAAAAGACAAGGGCGGCGGGGTGGCAGTGGGGTGAAGGGTGGCTGCGGCGGTGGACTGGGGATGCAAATTAAAATCCTCGCCGTTTTCCCGTTTCTTATTTTTCCCGGTGGTTCTCAACCGGGACTACTGCCGCTTACTGTGTACAGTGTTATCTGTTGTCAGCTCGCGCGGCTCGTAACGAGCGATGACATATTAAACGCGATACAAAGGAGGGAACGAGGTGGTGGCGATCCACCGGAGATTTCTCCGGTCGTTTCTTAATCGTGCCCGCTACGCAGGGTAACGGTCTCCTCGAAGAGAAAAGAAAACGGGACATCGGTGACGGAGGCACGGCGAAACGGAGTCCGTCGCGTCGCCGGGGCTTTCCGAGCGATAAGACGGTAGGACGATCGTCATCCGTGAACAGCAGTTGCATTTGACAACCTCGCGACGCTCCGGACTAAGACAGATTAAGTATTTTAAATTGAACAGAGGAAGGAGCGGTTCCGTGGATGGAAAGGCCGTCGGGGTGGACGAGGAGGGTGGCAGTCGTTCGAGTCGGGGGCTTTTTCCTTCCTTATCTGCTTCTCTCTTCGTTCTCTCCTGGCCGGAGGGTGTTCAGTTTTTATAATAAAAGACCGTAATTAATGCCGCCCTCCTTCTACCATCGCCGTCAGCCCCGTCCTTCTTGCCTACCTCTTGCCCACCACCCCCGCCCGCTCCGATCCTTTCTCTTCATTGCCTCCTCTGTCCGATTCTCCGGAGGGTGGGGTGGGGGGGGGGCGAGAACCGCCCCGAACTTTGCCTTTTTTCACTTGAAGCGGAGCAGCGACTGCTTTCAAGTATCTTTTCAAGAGTAACTACCAGGGAAACGTTTATCGCGTCTCGTTTGCTGCCTTTTGCACGGCGGATCCTTTTTATTCCTTTTTTTTTTTTTTTAACCAGACTCTCGGGAACTCGGTATCGAGGCTAAAAGATTCGGGGTCATCGTTTGTTTCGCCGGTCAGCCCGCCATCGGGAAGTCATTAAGCAAATTGCCCGTCAGAAGAAGGACGCGGGTCAAAGGAGCGGAGCGAACCGACCGAAAGCGATTTCGTTTTCCATGCTGCTTGTAACGTCACCCACTGTCTCCTCCCCCTCCCCCTGGAGATTTCTCAAGTTTGGAACTTGCCTTTCTGACGCTTGGAATTAATGTTTGGACGGGTTCGATACGTCTTGCTTGCGGATTTATCGTGGTCTCCGCTCGGTCGTATCGCCTCGTCCTCGAGAATATGGATCAACGGGAAGTGGAGCGTTCGAAAGTAGAATGTAAGACCGGAATCGTTCAATTTCCTCTGAATTCGCGTATAGCCAAGAGTAAAGAGAATGGGAGGGGGGGGCACGTGTCCGCCGGGGCGAAAAACTCCGTATGGGTAGACGCGTAAGCCGGCACAATTACCTGAAGGTACACGCAGCCGGCCCCGGGTGACCGTTAAACGTCCGAAAAATTCCGAGGGCCGAGCCGAAAACCGGTTCCCGCAATTTTTATGGGGTCATCCGGTCGGTCGAGAGGGGAGGTCATCTCTCGTTAAGGTCGTGTCTCCCCTATACGCAGGCCCGTGGCCCGGGCATCTGGTCATCGGAAATTAAAAAGTGCGAAAAAACTTACCTGACCAGTTCTCAGGCCCCCTTGGCATACCGGTGCGCACGTGGACAGCTCTCGCAAGGGTTATGCTAATGCGGAACGGCCCGTTTGGGAGCTGTTTCCTCGCCTCCCCCGGCCCCTCTCCGCGGCCCTTCCACAAAAGCCACGCACGCCAGGTAGGGTCACTTTTGAGGAACGGGTTTCCGAATTTTTTCCGCCGTGATCAAAGGATTCCCGTGCAAGGGTGGGGGACTGGCCAGCGCGGTCTCTACCACCGGACCGAGTTAGACTGTTTGCTGGACACAAGCGAACAAGGGTCTCGCGACTTCGCTTGTGGACCGTGATTTCTCCTATCGTCGATTCTCGACAGTGACAGAGTTTTCGAAACGAAGTACACTTCGCTTTGACGAATATGTGATCGTTGATCTCCGGGCAACAGAGGCTGGAACTGATCTAATCGTGCCGTCTATTTGATCTTTGCCCGTCGGGCTCTTTAGTGATAAGTTCATGCCGCTTTGTGACATGTGTTGGCGATGCAAAGAGTATCTCTCCGAACGGTTGGAAAAGAATTGAACCGCTCAAAAGTTCGTGGAAGAGTTGAGCGAACAGTGGTTGCAAAGTTGTTCGGCCGATCGACTTTAAAGTTTCGCCCAGAGACAGCGCGCCTTTAAGTTCTGTTTGGAATCGCTTTGATTTCAGCGTGACGGTCCGGTTGATCGTTGAAACACGAGAAGCCCACGGCTAATGTCGCGATTGTTCGCTCGTCGCTAACCGTGTTACAGGCGACTTTAAGGCCTATCCTATCGGTAGTCTCGCCGGGAACGAAATCGGCTGCCCGTCATCGAGAACTCTTTGCGAATCGAGCGAACGATTAAAACGAAATTAAAACTGCAAGTTTCGCGAAAGCTGTGCTAATCTCCAAGTAAAACGGAACTTCTGGAAAGGCCCCTCTGATGAAGCTCGAATATCGCGTTTTATATTAGGCTGGAACGAAAGCTCGATTCATGCACCTCTTGTGAAACTGAAATAAGTTATCGAAGATAAGCGTTGCGCTACTTTCCCCTAAACTACAACCCCGCCGCAGTACGACGAGAGAAATAAAAAGACGCGTCGAAATTTTGCTGGCTACGGAGCGACGCGAATCTCAATCTGATCCGATTTCTTGATTCCGAGGTATAGAAACCAACGGTCTCGTGAGTTCGCGAAGGAATCAGAGGAGGAAGAAAGAAACAAGAAAGAATAAAAGGAATCCACCACGGCCATTTTACTTCGGAGCTTCTTTTTCCAGGCAATCCCCTCGCCGACTGGCTGACGGTGGTTCGCAATGGCGAAAGGGGATGGAAGAAAACTCGGGGGACGGCAGGGTGGCTGAATCGGACGGGGGTGGTTTTTCTGACGTCAACCCACCCTCGGCAGCTCAGACTACCCGCCTCACCCTCGGTTTTCAATAGGAATGAAAGACGAATAACATGGCCGATAGCTTGCTCAGTACTTGCAATGCGCGCGGCTGAATTAAGACCGCCGGGAAAAATGCGAGAGCGTCGCTGGTCATTGGGAGCACGGGTATATCTGAATGTCAATGCGCGAATCGATAACGACAACACTACGTTCCTTCCTGACAAAACAAATGGCTCGGTCCATTAACTCGTTTCTATCTTTACCGTATCGATCCTCTCACGTGCAGAGGTATTATAATTATTCTATCTTTAACGAGATTAGTGTTACACAACCGAAGACAATTTTACGACGAATGTTGACGGGAACGAACGCACGGTTCCTGGAATTATTCGACGACGAGCGATATCGACACAGTAAACGAACGATTTCTTTTGATCGACGAAAAACCTGACGTAGGTGCAAAGTATCCCATTACATTCGATCGCGCAAACAAGTCGTAATCGAATTCACCGTCTTTCCGCGAGCAAGCAAAGTATCAAACCAAGTTTCCATATTGAGTTTCCGATTAGAGAAACCCTGCTCCCGAGATTTGCTCGTACTAACATCGTTATCGTTTAATTTCCTGATAGTTATACCTCGGCACAGTCTGACTCGCCGAAGAATTGCAAAAGCGTTCTCGGAGTTTCTTTTTTCGGAAAACTCGAAGATCCCCGATCTTCGGCCATTCTTTTGCGAACGCGGTGCCGAAGTGTCTTTTTGCCGGCCGATAAGGGCAATTAAAGTTAGAAGCGCCGCTGTATATCGAAGGGAAGACGCGGCCGGGGATGCGAAAGGGGATGAATCTCGGTCCTCGGAAGAGGGACGCTTTTTGTCAGCTGAAATATGTTGAGCAAGGGGTGCGTTCACCCGCCGCGGGGGCGAGGAATGATAAAATGGCGTCACCGAGACAAAGGGTCTTAAGATTTTTACCCCCTACCAACTTCTCGCCACCCCCTTTTGTCCCGCTTCTTTAATGCGGCGCCGTGTCAACTTCTGGTCGATCGACGATCTCGCGCAGGGAACAATAATCTCTGGTGACCCTCGCCAGTAACGATCCGTGCAAAATTATTACCCGAAGTTCCTCCTTTTTCGTCGCGCTTAAAAACGAACGGGGTAAGGGTGCTTACGCTACTAACTCCGATACCGAAGCGATCTACCCGGCCAAACTTTATTCATCATTCTCGATCCCTTTCAGCGACGATGGCTTGTCGCTCTCCTTGTCGCTCGAAACGATCGGGACGAACGACAGTCGTTTACTGGCCGACCTTTTCGCTTTGCATCTTAGCTGTATTTGTATACTGTGCCAGGGCAATGCTTGAGAGGGTTTTTACACGGCTTTCGCAGAAGCCGTTCAAGTAACGCCGCGCGCTCTCTTCCAACCCGAGAAAAGCTTTCGCGGCCTACGAAGAAGGAACAAAAGAACGTAGCCCTGGATGATTTGCCGGATCCTAAGGGAGTGGGAGGGCTAGGAACAAGGGCGCGAAGGAACGAGGGCAAAAGAAGCGGCGGTTGCCAGCTTCGCCAGTCTCCGAAGGGGTTGTATTTTAAGATTCACCCTCGGCTATCTCTGCCGCTCTATCGGGGTAGGGGGATGGATTTTTCTTTCGTCTGAGCCGCCCGAGGAGAGGAACGATGCACAATTTCGATTACGCTACTCGACGCGACGCCGAAATATTTAAGCCTCCCCTGACTTCTACAGGCTTATAAAACTCTATAGCGTTATACGTATTAACTGTGGAATCCTGTGAAGCTGTTCTGAGCCTATTCATTCGTGAACTTATTCCATTGCAGAGGGCGGAAAAATTCTAGCGGTCCATAACGTTCGGATACGAGCACGTGGAATATTGGTCAAACATTTGCCAGCTTCTTCGAGGAGCACTTTGCCTTACGAGCACCCTCGACGACAGTGCTCGAAGGCACTTCGCCACGATCCAGGAACGACGCGAGGCTAGCTCGGGGGAAGCGGCGAGGTTCAAGTGCCGCTTGCGGCGCAAAACACATGCCATGACACTAGTAAGCGCGACAGGAACGCGGCGCGATGGTGTTCGCTGAACGGACGTCATGCGTCAGAAGATAAAACAGCTTCCAATGATTATATCGTGCGCGAAATATTTATACCTTTCTGGAGTGCAGAAATAAAATAACGATTCAATATTTATCGTGTCTTCCGACTTCTTTAACCTGTCCCCCAAAGCTTCCATCTCCATATTACCATATCATGTTTTTCAAACAGCTTGGACCAGAGCCGGGGAAAAATCATATTCGAGTCGGTGCTTGGCCAGGCACCGAGCAAGAACACTTTCGTATTTTTATTGATTTGCCTCGTAAGGGGTAGTTAAGGGGCGCCAACCACCAGTCTTACCCCCACCGTTGGTCCAGCGACCCAGCCATCCCTTTTTCCGTGAGGCCGAGGGGGATGAATTCTCCTTAGCTCCCTCCTGCTTCTTTTCCTTTCAAACCCCCCACCCCGGGGGGGGGGCGGACTAATTCTCCACCCTTGCCTTTACCGACGGACGTCGTTAAAGAAAACTACCCCACGGAAAAGAAAGAATCGTTCCCTCTCCCTTTCCGCGCCCGTCTTTTTCCGCCGCGGAGGCGAAATTTCGCTCGCGACCAGGACGGTCGAATTGCTCGCAGTGAAAAGATTTCGAGATCCGCCGGGAACCGGGAGCGCCCGAGAAAAGTGAAAAGTTTTCTACGGTCCCATTAGCCGGGAGTCGGAAGCGCGAGAAAAGAAACGGGCGTAAAGCCAACTTTTGCCGCGGCTTTTTGCTCCGCGGAAAAACTTCGCGGCAAGATTTCATTACGCAGAAGCAATTTCCCTTGAAGTTTCAACTCAATGGGATATTGCTCCGGCTGTTCCTTTTTCACCCATGGTAGAGGTTAAAAGAGAAATAATCGTGGGGCTTCCTTGGTTTCTAGTAATCGTTTCCATTTGGAAAGTAAAGTACTGTTCTACCTTTGCGTTGAGAATCGCTCTTGTGCTACTAATCGTCGAACAGAGGAAGCAATTTTTCCACACCCGCCAGAGCTAGGCATGAATTTTTCTATCTCCCTTGCGCGATCCGTGCGTTCTGCCATACGAATAAATTGCACGCGTCCTAAGGAACGTCGTCGAGGAAAGTGCGGGATCGTCTCGGTGACGCTAATTATACAGCGAGTAAGTGCCCGGACCCGTTTTCACTGCACGCTAATTAACTCCTCACGCCGCGCAAAGTCTCGGCTCTGAAAAAGCCACCGGCGAAGAGACACCGAGAGAGAAAGGGCCGCTCGGGTCGGGACGGAGAAAAAAAGAAAAAAAAAACGGTGTAAAGCAATTTGTGGAACGCGAAAGAAAAAGACGTTGCCCGGCTTTTCCTCTCCTGCTCTTTCCTCTATCTCTTTTCGCGCTCGTGTAAAGCGAACGGGGCAGCAGTTTATGACCTCTAATTAAGTGAAAAAGCGTCGAGCAAGTGGCCACTCCTGGTCTGCGGTGAATGAATAGGACACCGATGCGAAAGCGAAACGGGGGATAATGGGTGCACCTGTGAAAAAAAAGAAACGAGAACGAAGAAGGGGAGGAACACGAGAGAGGAAAAAACTGCTCCGCTGTGGGCCACCACCTGTTAGAAAAAGTACCCACCCCTGAAGGATCGGGATCTGGGGTGTGAGGCGGGGGGAAAAAAAAGAGATCCTGGAACGTTCAAGTATATGCACGCTCACACACGAGCACGTGGGGCTGGAACAACGAGAGAGAATCTGGGGTGGTGAAGCGTGCCACGTGCCGCCAGTACACGGACAAGTTACCTTCCACTCGAGGGTGAAATGGTCTACCTTTTTTAACGTGCACCGCGCTTTTTCCTTCGATCAACGTAAACGTTTTCTTCGTCCCAATTTAGAAGGATCATTCGTCGACCCTTTCTCATCAGAGCAGTCGTGCGCTTCGCGTAAAGTCATAGACGATTCCCTTATCCTCCTTCGCGCGTTTACGCGTATTCTTTGCCGAGAGGCCGGTTTGTTAATGCAGCTGCTCTCTTATTTGTTTAGTTATTAAACGCTTTCCATTACAGCGAAGTAGCTATCGTTCGGAATAGAAGCGGCGAAAAGAAAGGAGGAAGAGAAAGGCGCGGACGGCACTTTGCGCGTGAGGAGGGTAAAACACGAGTGGTCGTAAAGCACCGTGGGAATTGGATGATAAATTTAAAACACTGTTAAAGCGTCCGTAGTGAAATTTACACGACGGATACGTATGTATTCTACACGAGACAATACGTAAAGCTTCTAACGCAGAAAATAATTCGATCGGATGATTGGGCGCAAACAATATACGAATCGTTGTAAACGCGTAACGATAATTATAACATCAGGACCACGGAGTTTATTTCGGGATAGCCCGGACAAGAACCTGCAGAGTATAGAACAACCCTCCTGTTGCCATCTGACGAAGGGGTGGTGCACCCTATAGCAACGAGGCGACTTCACCCGAGCAGCAATTCACATTTTTCCAAGCCCCGTGTTCAAAACCGATGTACTGACGAAACTACGACGCCTTTACGCCACGGTAAAGTCTTAAATTATGAACGAAATTAATTGCGATGCAATTTCCTTGAATAAATTCGGTAGCGATATTTAGATTGCGCGTGAAGCTAATCGAGTACGACTGGGAACTACCTCTTTCGCCATAAATTGTCGCAACGAGCAGGCTCTAAATTTGCGTGCAGGTTGCGTCGCGCGCCGCTGGAAGCATCGTCCCCGAGCCGCGGCGAATCCCGAGACGAAATATAGCCGATGCGGCCCGCGAAACAATGAGGAAAGTCTCCACCCTCTGATAGCGGGCGACAGTGTCGCGCGAAATGAGCGCCGCAACGTTAAATCTTCATGGAAGTCTGGAAGACCGCGTTAATGTTCGGCTAACCATGTAAAACCGTGCTTACTTATCTCGAGGAAAACAGCCCTGGCTAGGCCGACGGGGGTGGCTGCGCGAAAAGAGAGGGGAGACGGAGGCCTTCCGCGTAGCGTTTGCTTTTTAACGAAAATTAACGGCCACGAGCCGAGATTCTGCAGATGCTCCCCGCGTAATCTAATAGCCGGCAAAGTTACCGCGCCAGGGGCAGCGGACCGGGGCCAAGACGGGTCGGCCCGTGGCTTTTTCTAATTTATTATATCGCCCTCGCGGACCACCCCTCCTCTCACCGCCTCCGTCGCTTTCCTTTCGCCGTGATATTCCACCTACGCCGGTAAATTGTATCCACGATGTTGCTCGCCTCCCCCTGCCTATCAGAGCAACGCCAATGGACATTCCAATTTGATGCTTCCAGTTGTTAGATAATAAAAGAACTAATTGTCATCCTTACGCTACTGGCAAGGACCAACCGTACTGGTCTCTAAATTCATATTCAGGGAATTGTATCAACGCGTATAATTTCCGTGGCCCACCACGGGGAAAAGGATCGTCGTTCTTTCTGTTGCACGAGGACACCGGAGGGGAAACCCTTTCGGATCGTGCTTTTTGTCCGGCAACAACGAAGACAGTATGTTTTCACTTAAAGGGCGGTTTAGCCATGATATTATTCCCAGTGCCACGGAGACGCGTGGTGTCCCGGGCAATTTTTCACTCGGCCCGAGCCCCAACGCGGCGAGCGGACGTCGCCAACCACTTCATAAAATTACTTTATTACTCGTCCGGCCCTTGCGGTATGCCCCCGTGTCCCTTTTCCAAGGCCATTTTTTACCGCGACATATGTCGACGAGGGTCTCGCCCTCTGAGGAGTTTACGGTCCAAACCGCGGCCCGTTCCTCCTCGGACGTCTTCTTATTTCAACCCCTCTCTGATGTGGAACACGCGTTCGTTCACTCTAATCATCCATGACAAATTTCAAAGGGATCGCTGCATAATATAACATGTATATTTTTGCTACGTGTTACGTAGTTGGAATTTTTCTTACAGCTTAATGGACGTGGGTAATATTAAGCGAACGATGGATGTAATTAAAGTTACGGGAGAGAACGCGGGGACATTATGGTGGTCCAGTATGGTGAGTCGATCGATAACAACACATCCCTACGGACGGACAGGCTATTGTTAATGAAATTATCAACGAACCGCAGCGTCACGTGCGACTCGACAAATGAACTGTAAGTGCGCAACGGTTTCAGCTATTTATCGAGTAGGAAAACTTGGAGCGGTCAAGTGTCACTGGTGGCTGAAAATAGTTCGGATATGCTATGTTTCTTGAAAATAAATTGTTACGATGAGAGAATAGTGTACAATTTTTTTTTTTATAATTTCGGCGTTTAATCGGGCCACGAGTTAGCATTCTCCGATCCGTCCACCCAGCAAAACGACCTGGGATTCACGTCCCGTGACGTACACTAATCTAGTCGAGTAGCAAGGCGACGTAATTTCATTGCATCCAGTCCAATAATACGTTAACGCGATGGCATCGGCATTACGCGCACCAACGTCAACCCTCCGTACCTCGATTTCCACCCTAGGATGTATGTACGATGTTTTCCTGTCGACGCGTGAGATTCTTATGTCCCTCGAATTGCGAACGCCAGCACGAAGCGGACAGGTTTGGAAATAAATCCAAGGCGGTGGCCGGGCACGTTCGGCGCGGATGGTTCTCACGTTTTAAGCACGCCTTACAGACAAAGTTGGCGACTTAGCTGAACATTTTTCGGGGTTACCTTAATCTCAGCTGGATTAGGTGGCTGCGACGTCTATGGAAAGGAGCCGGTGTACACGCGCACATAGGCAACGGTCGGAAACAAACGCGAGCGCAGCCCCTCGGTGCATCGAGCGTGTACACCAGCCACCGAAACACCGTCGCTCCAGCACTTGCACGATCGTCAAAGTGTATGCGTGTGTGTGTGTGTGTTCCAGCACGAAAATTTCGTCGCCGCGAATACGGTAACTTCGTCGTGCTGGCCCTTCCGAAATCCGTCGTCGGAACTTTACGAAACTCACAGACGAATATCAAATAAAATTCTGCTCGTTAGGATTTTACAGATGCTATATGCGTTCGATACTTTCTCGTTACGTCAGAACTCTGTCGTTCGCGTTTACCATAGAACCCATGCGGACGTGACGGATCAAATTCTACGTACGCTCGCGTATGAGAGGCAAATTAAAAAAAGATCACGTTTGTACCCTTGGAGCATGGAACAACGAAACAGCGGAAAAATATCAAATTCCCGGTGAAATCCCCGGGAACGTGGTATCGTCACGTCGAAAACCCTTGCGTTCGAAAATCCGAGGGTCGGGATCGTGCGTCGCCTTTTATTTCCTATGCGAAGGAAAATGAAAAAAAAAAGTAACTCGATAATGAGGAGAAAGGGGAGTACAGAGCAAAGTCCCGTATCCTCTCCGTTCGTGGCTTGCGGTTCGAAGCAACAACATCCTTCCCTTCCGTGCCGCGAACCACCCCCGCTTGATGAGCGAACGACCACCGGTTGAAGGGGGGGGGGGTGGAGTATAGGGTATGGGTGGCCGCTCGTTATTTTTATTGGCCGCGTTTATCGGAGGACCCACGGGGCGAGAAAGGGGAAGGGAAAAAATGTGGAGCAGGCGAGAAAGAGCAGGGCGTCGAGTGCGTCAATTCTGTGATTTCTTTCCCGCCCTGATTTCACGAGGGATGAACGGTGCCGCGCCGAGAACCTTCTTTCAACGCGATCTCCGTAACGGACGAACATCGACCCGTGCTACCGTTTTAATTAGAATTCATAAACATCTATGAACTGAATAACGACCGGGTAATTACGGCTCGTAGAAATTTCTTTGATGGCAGGAGTACAAGTTTGCAGGGAGGGCAAATAGTTTTCACGGTAGGAGCCATCTTGCCTCGGACGAAGCAACGTGGGCTTCTCCCGGTCGCTTTCCTGGCCATTTTCTGTGGACTATGCAAAAGCAGTAAATAATGCGGATGCTCCTAGCATCCTGAGGGGGTGGCAAGAAGGGGGATGCTTCTGCTCTGGGCCACGGGGGAACGGCGCGACGCGGGGGTTGCTAAGGAAAGTGGGGATAGTAGGAACGAGCTGGAGATTTTGCGCGCAGAGTTATAGTGAAACTTTCGGGCATTTATTTCACGAATCTGCATACTACGTCCGCCGCGTAGTGGCTGCCGCGCGAAGAGTCTACCGGCGGGGTTGCAGCGAGACAAGTGTCCTCGACTTCGGTAAGTACATGCACCGCCTAGAAGGGGGTCTTGTGCGTTTCGCCGACGTCCAGAAAGGGTTGCCGCGGGACGAGCGACTCTGCGGCTCCGACCGCGTCCGTCGAGGCCGCCAAGGCAATCGCGCCGCTTGGGCCCTCGATTAACATATCTCTATGTTTCGAATTTCCAGGCAAAGGCACGGTAGTCCAAGATTGATTGGAATACGAAAGGAGAGCAAGGGGTGGGGACCTGTGCCTCCCCTTTTAGTCGCCTCTTACGAAAAGCAGGGGATACTGCGGGCGAATTCTGTTCCCCCGCCCACAGGGAAATCGATTACGATCGCGATCGGATCGTCGCGATTTTTCGAGTCGCCCGGCTGCATTATCGCGTCGCGAGTTCGCGGCAAGTTTCACGGGGGAATTATTGATAGAAGATGGTGGAAAGATATGTGGCGGAGTAGTCGAGCCTTCGCGTTTGCCCGCGGCCCTTAACTGCTCCTTCTTCTCCCCCTTGCAGCAGAAAATTTACGGCCACGCGAACTACCCTCTTAAACTCCGCGAGACCAGCCCCCCCCCCCGAACGATTCGACGCTCCTAGATCCATGCCAGTGCACCGCCATTGCGGCGAACTTTACAAAATTCGGCCCGTAAAACTTTTCGAGGAACTATCGCTAACGCTTTCACGATTGCCCGAATTTCGTGATCGGGTTTTCAACCATCGGTCTACCATCACGGATTCCACGCGTTATAAGAACAAAGCCGTTGATCGTCCTGCGTTCCTTTTTACATTACCAGGGGGGATCCTACTGTCGAAGAAACAAGCCGTTCGATTTGGGAAGCTGCACTGGTGGGTCGATCGTTCCCAAGCGCGTGTCGCTTTCGCGGGCGCTGCAAGTAGCACGAGTCACGCATTCCTCCGACGCTAAGACAATTCATCGGCCCCGCGGTAAATCAGGCTTCGCTTACCAGCATAATAATCGAGGCCTGTGCAAAATATACTTGGACAGGTGGCTGGCGATGCGGAGAGTTAGACGATTCGATGGAATTCTGTTTGAAGAGACGATACTTTCGTGAAGACCGTTTTAGTGCACACGCGTGGGCGTCCGCCTGTCCGTTCGTTTTCTATCCGCCTCTTTTCGGAGCGGTGGGAACGATTACGTTACAAAGGTGTAGATGCGACCACGAAGCGGTGTAACATGTACACGTTAGCATCTCACCCAAGTAGTACAAGGGGCAGAATGCGGAAGCGAGACGGCGAATGCAAGTGAAACGTGGCGGAAGGCAAAGTCGTGGATAGCGCGAGGAAGGGGTCGAAGGGGTGGCTGGCCTGCATCCCCGTCTGAACGAACGAGGGGTGGGTTAAGAGAGTGTATCGCTTGTTTACTACCCGGCCGCAAACCACCTACAAAAACATTAATGTCGAACGTTAGCGGTGATATTGCAGCCGAGCTAGATACACTCCGTTTCCCCTTCACCCCGACGTGCATGCACGAATCGCTCGACCATTGATTGAAATCGTTGTTCATTTTAAACGGGGCGAATTACTGACGTGCCCAAGGACTGCGGCGAGATGGAGGCGAGGCCATGAAAAATGATTGCACCCACCCCTCGCTTCTACGGGAAGAAGGGGGTAGAGCTCGCGGCTGATGGAGAACATAATTCCGAAGAAAATGGCCTCGTTTATCTGAAAATTCTCCCGACGTGCTCCGATGTCTAAGCTGAAGAGGATTGGACGAAACTTTATCCATTTTTGTCCCCCCGTCCGCTCTCCTCCACTGCCGGATCCGTCTCGCCTCCGCGTTACGTCCCTTCGGAAGCACGAACCGCTTTACCGCTTTACGCGAATGCTAGCATCTCCGGCAATCGCCCGAAGGCTACCGCCGCGACTCTTCCAGTCAGCGTCGGGAACACGGAGAAAGAGAAACGTGGCTGGTCCGAAATGGTTGCGGGAATGAGAGGGAGGACGAACCCGACGGCGGATGATTAGGGGGCGAGGCAAGATGATACTTTCTTATCTTCTCATTACTTAATTTTACGATTGCCCCCGATAGCGGGCTCGTCACCATGGTTACCCCCACTTAAGTGCCCATAAAAAGATGAATCGCAGGCCAACCATATTTCCAGGCGACTAGAACTCTAACGCAGCTTGTTCCACATACCGTAGACTCGTCTGGAAAGACGATTTTATCCTAACAGCGGCCTGTCCACGGCGTTCTATCAACGATTCGCAACAGTACTTTTTTTATTTACGACCAGTCCTAATATTAAGCACGCCAGGACGATCCTAATTAAGGACGCTTTAGACTTTTCTCCCTCGATATCGTTTCCCAGGCAGGAAATTCGAAGGAGAAAATCGATGCCGCTCCTAAAGGAATCATCCGTCTCGGAAGGCGGTATTTGTACGTCAGTGACAGGCGACCGTCTCCGGTATTTTGACGGCGACCACGGCACAGGGTAAACTCCGTCCGAAGAAGGGGTGAAATTGATCGCGGCGGTGCCGCGCGATTACACACCGGCGTGCTGGAAATCTTCCGCGCGATCAAGTCCTCTTCTGAGCTATTTCTTGCTGATCGCCGATCCAGCCGGGCCAGTTCGAGCCCGTTTCGCAGTCTTCTCTCCTCATCACCGTCGTCACACGGCTGCCTTCCTCAGAGCTCTCCTTTATCCTGCAGTATCTATCTTCATTTTCTTAATCGCTCGAAGCCCACCCCTTTCCGCCACCGCCTCGCTCTCGCCCTTTCCGCTGGCCAAGATGGCGCCGTTGACGAAGACGTATTACCCGGCAACGCTAGGATCTGAAAGGGATCGACTGTGAATTTCTAAGAGATTGCACTTGCTTCTTTGTTCGTCCAATCGCAAGTGATAATCCCGCCGCCTTAGACCGACGAGATTAGGCCGCGAATCTTTCGTACTACCACTTCAACGGGGCGAGGAATCATTTAATGAGGGGCCTGGGTTTTCCAAAATTCTGTACGATCGTGAATTTCTTCCTCGCGCATCGACGATCCTTCTAGTTCGATCACGTTCGTTGATCTCGAGAAGCGCGCGTGCACATTCGTACTGCGCCACGTGTTTGAGCTCTCGGGGTTGTACGAAGACGAGTAAACGCACGCGTTCACGCACGTATCCACCCCCTCCCACACACGCTGCCAAACTGCCGGAAGCCTGGAGCACGGAGGAAGCCGAATGTGGGACAAACTCATACCCCATTCATCCGCACCGCGTTAGCCACGTTTGCTTTCTGCTGAAAGTCAATGAATCAGCCTCCCCGTCTCGACGCTCCTCTCTCGTTCAGACGGAATTGTTTATGTTCCTCGCAAGATTCGGCATTTTTACCTAGAGCCTCGAGGGTGTCCTCCAAGGATTCCTAGCGCGACGAACTCCAGGTGAATAAGAAGGAGGAAAAGATTGCGACGGTTGGAGGATGGTTTGAACGCGGTTACCGAGGAGAAAACGAGTTTCTGCCCGGAAAGTCTGGCTGCAACCCCTCGGCGGAGGCATGGTGCCACACCGTCCCACGAAAGGGGTGGCGGTATCAACCCCTGTGCCCAGCGGTAGCGTCCGTGTAACTCCGTAGGTGTGCAAGAACAAAGAACGACAGGGGGGGGGGGCGAGTCGCGGAGACAGAAGGCCGAAGAGAAAGAAGAAGAGGGAGCGAGGGAGAGGATAGCTTTTCCTTAGCTCGCGAGTGGGGGCGGCCATTTTCCCGAGTTCTTAATATTTTCATGATGGCGGCCGGTGCTGGCGGAGCCGCTTGGAAATGGGAAGTGGGTGGCAGTGGGTAGCACGAGGGTGGCTTGGTGTGGGGTGGATGAAAGAGGGTGGGCAAGCGGAACGGAGTAGCAGAGGCGGGCTGAGGGGGGCCAGGCGCGGCGAGAGGGGAGAAATTAGAAAAGGGGAGATTTAAATATCAAGCTCCGAGGGGCGGACCACGCTCTCTCTCTCTCTGTTGCCCTTTCCACCCCCTTTCTCTCGTCTCTTCGCTTCTCTTCTCTTTCTCGCTCCTGTCCTCTCCGCATTACCACCCTCCACCCTTCGCCGTTCTTCGCTTATGCACCTACACAGCTGTCCCGCGGACCTGTATACACGGACACGTACACTGACGCACACACGTCTATCGATCCTCGGCCAGAGAAAAGGCGTCTTAGAACCGTTCGACGTCGGAGGACGCGGCTAAGGCAGCGCTACGTGCTAATTGGACGGCCCCTGTCGACGCTTTTGTCGTTCTTGGACCCGGCACCAAGTTTGCCGATATAATGACACCGTCCGCCGACGAGCGGCTGCTGCTCGTATCGCTCGCCGACCTCTGTCTCGCTGCTTAGCACCGGAGAATGCGTCCCCTGCACGCTGTCTGCGCGTAATACGGAAAAACTACGAGGTGCCACGGTGTCGTTCAAGTAACACGGGATTCCATTGTCTGCCTCCGAAGAATACCGCCCCCGGGACAGCTTCAATTTTCCTCGTTCACGGAACTTCGCTTCCCGTCATTTGCGAACGGCGAAATCGCTGACCACCGGTGATGCGGTTTAACGTTACAACTTGTTTCAGCGTCAGGCGAACGATGTAGTAACAAGTACGAGGAAACGAAACGTCCTTCTTCTATGAAACCGGACGAGCATATGATCGCATTTTGCTCGAGTTCGCTCTGCTTCTGCTACTCTCGTGTGGCGCGTCACGTGTGCGGTGTCACGTGCTTGATGTAGGTCAATGTCTTCGACGTCGGACACCGCTCCGAACGCGATGCCGCAAATCTAATAACTGTATATAGCTGCTTTGAAATCTAGGTGGCCCAATCTGGCCGCCGATTCCGTATCCGATCGTGCCCCGCGCTCGATCGAGCGATCCAATGAAAAATGACACTAACCACGCTGCCGTTTATAAAGAAACGACCGTAACCGTGTTCTAACGTCGCAAGTCTTTACCTTGGGAACAATACAATATCTTGAGATCGCGCTTAATAGACCGCGTGTTGCGATCTCGAAATAGGCACGCGAATAAATACATAATTATTCTGGTCGAAAGCTCGGCGAACGCTCGTAAGCCAGCCTTCTAAAATTATTCACCGCATTATTCCTCCGCTACTCCTCGGAGAAGGGCCTGATACGGAAGTAAGGGAACTTATGAAAATCTATATAAGGAAAATTCTCAAGAGTGAGATCGTCGTGGGAGGTGGCAGCCGCCTTGAGGTGGCAGTGGATGGGATAGCTGCTGGGCGCTTGAAAGGAAGGAAGAAGACGAAAAGGAGGAGGGCGAGAGGAAGGAACGGCGCTAGGGGGCAAGGGGGCGGGGTGGTCGGTGAGGGTGTATAGGTAGTGAACTCGAATTCATCCTTTGAGAGGACGACGGTAGGGCCCCAGTCGAAGGAAACGGAGTAAAATGTCCTGGAAACAACCGAGTCTTTTGCCCACCCTCTCTCGCAGGTATAATACCCCTTCGCCTCGACGAGCTTACCCGCCCTATATTTTCCGTATCTGAAATAAGTGTGTAAAGGGGCTTGCAAGACTGTGTTCCGCCCCCTTCTTTAATTACGTTCAGCCGTCCCTCGCGAGTAACTGTTCCACGAGGCGCTCGTTTCCGTGCGAGCCACCGTCGCCCACCCGAATCGAACTAACCAACCCCTCGCCCATCCCGCTTCGTTTCGTCCATTCATTCTGCGACATCCTCCGTTTTTAGAGAAGAAAATTTTAATTGGAATTTAGACAATAGCTTCTCACGCCCCTGTTCGGTTTCTTAGGCTCCATCGCGTCTAGTTTTCACCCGCCGCAAGTGCTTCCTTCCCTTTCGCGAGCGTCGACGATTCGGTCTCGCGCGCAACCCCCCGCGACTTTGAACAGCACCGATAATCGAATAGTCGTCTTCTCCGCAGGGTGGTAAATGGATGCATATTAAACGCAGCCCATCGATTCTATGGCGTATCGATCCTCCTCGTCGACCGAAGCACATTCCGCAAGAACGAAAATATCTGCTCGTTTTTCCAACGAGCTCCCCTTGAATTTATAGCAATTAGAGCCGCTATTCTTGAAGCGCCGATTCCTTCGTAACAGGGGCGGCGGGTGGGGGGGGGGGGGAAGGCGAGGACGGCAAGGGTCGAGGGGCTGTATTACTTTCTTACTAATTGCAAAATCGATAGGAGGCGGGATGAAGAAGATGGCTGGCTTCCTCGGCGGACGAGCTGCATGAGAAAAGAAAAAAGAATCAGGGGAAAGGAAAAATTGGAAGGTGCTTAATTAAAAAGCAGCAGGCGGCGCGTAAAGCGACGCACCGCCGCCCCCCAATTTGTGACAGTCCACGAGACGCGCGCTCGTGTATGTGCCGCGTGTACGCACGCAGAGTACCGTGTGTTCGCTGCCGAAATAAAGGACGGTTGATTACCCTGACTTTCACTCCGCTGCCTTTCAGGCACCCGTTTTCCCTCCCCGGCACGTGTTTCTTAGGAATTCGACGAGAATTTTTGGCGGACAGGCTTCAAAGTATGGGCCTCTGTACAAGGGACAATCGAACCTGTCCTTTTTGCAATCGAAGGCTGCCTTCTTGCGATTGAATTTATCTGTCAAGAGGGTAGAGAAAATGCAAGAAGGAGCGAGTGTCGAAACGCTTTACCACTACGGACGAGCTACGATCGATGGGCAATCGTCTCGGCTCCTTTCGGAGGAGGATCGAAGCGGTGCTTCGTTGAAGAACAAGGGAACCGCAGCAGCGGAAAATAGCCGAGTCTGAAAACATTTCCGGCCGATTGAAATGCACAGATTGGCCCACGAGAAAGAACTGACCAACGACGGGGACGAAAGGAGGACGAAGCGAGAGGGACGAGAAGAAAAGGAGTCGGAGGTGGAACCGCTCGATTGAGTGGACACTAAAACAGTTTGTGTCTGCGGTCCACCGAAATTGATCCGGCAACACCGCGGCAAACTGTCTCCAACACTCTCCGACTCTATACCCACGCTCCTCTTTCGATCCCTCTTCCACCCTTTCCGCCGCCATCGGTAACCACCGGCGCATCCTATCGTTCTCGTCCTAGCCACGCGGACACCTGTGGTACATTCGCCGAGAATCTTGACCTCTCCCCCAAAGCGATTTTATTCTGGATCCTGCCGATTCGAGTTAAGCTCATTCGACCATTCAAAGATCTTCAGCGAAAGTTTCTTGGCCGCTCGAGGGATCAAAAGTGGGCCCGATCGCCTCGAAGAAGGGACACGCTGGTTGAACTGAGAAACCGCCGCAAAACCCTTCCGCGGTTCCTTTCGATTTAGATTTCGCAGAATAACCTTCGATGGTCCCGACGAGAAAATTCCAGCCGACGGAGCAGCAAAGAGGGGAGGAGGCGAGAGGAAAGCGACTGGAAGAAGTGGCGAAGGGTGGCGGCAAGAATAAGAAGACGTGGAAGGACAGGGTTGGAGGCTACGTGTTTCCGAAAGGTCGAGCTTCCACGGGGGTCGAAAGGAGATGAGACCAGAAGGTGAGAGCGGAGAAAGAAGGAGAAGAGAGGAAAGGGTGAGGGTGAGCTTGG
The DNA here is from genome assembly GCA_023838395.1 of Holcopasites calliopsidis. Taxonomy (NCBI): domain Eukaryota; kingdom Metazoa; phylum Arthropoda; class Insecta; order Hymenoptera; family Apidae; genus Holcopasites; species Holcopasites calliopsidis. The sequence goes on along the minus strand of JALHAQ010000012.1, from coordinate 2,053,708 downwards.
CGAGGCAAGACGGATGGAGGTCGTAGGACCAAGCATGCCCGGAGGAGACGCGGGAGGCGAAAGGAGAGGCTCCAGGAGAAGGAGATGGTGGCGGGTAGGAGAGAAATAAAGATGGCCGCTCGTGCCTCCGGGGCCGAGCCACCCACTCGATCCACCTTACTCCTCACGGTAATAAAAGGAAAAAGGGGAGAAAACTGAGGAGCAGAGCCGAAGGTGGTAGGTGTTGGCCTGTGGGGGTGCCACGAACGAACAGCGACGAACGGGGTGCTTTTGCGGGGGAAACAGTTCTTATTGATTCAGAGGAGCCACCCTCACGGAGGAGCAAAAGCCTGGTGGACCCGTTCCTGGACTTCTCTCCTTCTCGGCCCACCCCTTTCATCCCCGCGTCACTCGGTGCCTTTTACGAGCGAGGGCTCGCGATTTTAAGTCGCTCGCGTTTCGACCCTTCCTTGAACCCTCCGGACCTCTTTGACCGTGATTTTTTCTCACTCTTTGGCTCGCCCGCACCTTCCTTTTTTTTCCCCACCCCCCCTTCCGACACACGGTTCATTGAAAGTCTCGCTGTCCGCATAAAGCGTTCGGCACGTCTCGAAAAATCTGGGACACCGGTCAATATTTGCCCACGATTAAAAAGCAACGAAACCCCGTGGAGCGGCGCAAAATGTTTCCATCGGTTATTAAAGGGCAGCTGTTTTCTCCGGTCGCCAGAGTGAGACGGGCACGTAAATTGCCGACTACCTTTTTTCATTTGCGCGTACGCTCGTGTGTATCATCCTCCATCCCCCGGCGACATTTACGTTAACCGCGGGGATGGCCCACGGGTCAAATTGACTCGGACTTTCCGCCGCTACCGTTACGCTTTCGTAAGAGCAGCCCGAGTTTACGAGGGGAAAAACGATTTCAACCACTTTTTCCGGGATGCTTGTTTACGCGACCGACACACGGCTGCCTCCCTTGCGGGCAGGTGCGCGTTTACTCGCCGCTGATGCATCGTCAAATATAAAATCGAGTCCGCTTAAAAAGGTTCGCCGTATATCGTACAGCCCACTTTGCCACAGGACAGGAGGTGAAGGCGGAAATTTTCCTGGATCCTCTGAACGCAAAGTGGAGCGACGTACCTGTTCACCTTTCCACGGCCTGGTCCTTGAAGATGGAAATAGGAACCGGTCGCGTTCGCCAATTCCACGAAACGAACGTAACGCGTAACGGAGAAAGGTAACGTACGTAATTTCACAGGACTTTTCCCTGCAGCAGCTCGACAGAGTTGCTTGCCCCTTTCCCACCCCTTTTCTCTTTCTCCATTCCTCGCCGTCTTTCTCCCTCGGCCGTTCGCCCGGCTTTCTCTCTCCCCCTCTCTCTCTCTGGGCAAATTGACTTTTCCTAATAAACCAACTCGCGAGGCAACTTCGGCGAAAATCATTTAAAACTTTGCCAGACTCGAATTCGCCTCTCGTTTTAATGCGGAGGCCCGCAGAAAGCTCGTACAAGGTGCGTGCATTCTCGTCCCGCTCCTCGCTTGTTCCTACGTTCTTCCGCTCTTTCCGCGCCGCTTACACACTTCTCTCGCATCCGTTCATCGTTTTCTCGTTCCGAATTGTGCCACCCGGCCTTTGTGCGTTAATAGCCGCAGCCAGTCTAAACGCAGAACGGCCTTTCCAACCGTGCGTCTCACGGAAAAGCTTGCAGAAAATTGGAGGAAAGCTTTAGAGCCAATAGCTTCATGGAGGACAAGCAGAGGCAAACGGACAGGATGGGAATCGCGGAGCATAATGTTGGCTGCGCGGCTGAGACACCCTTGGTGGCGTATTAAACTTGCACACGATCCTCCATTTAGCATTACTTCAACTCGGCGAATAATTTAGAAACCACTTTCTCGTGGCTGCCTCGCGAAGGAAGCGCGAAATGGCGAAAAACGGCTGAAACAGAGCGGAGGGCTATCGATAATAATTTGATTGCGCTGCGTATCCGAAGGCTGGCCCCGAAATCTTTTGCTAATTTTCTGAAAAATGCACGCGATAAATCTCTCCTAATATTTGCAGATCTCGCTGGATGGAGGAACATCTTTGCTCGACAAATAATCTTTCCTGAGCAAATGTTTGTTCGGCATCTGGCTCGGGAGTGGCAAAAATGTAGGATCTCGATTTCCCGGAAATGGTTAAGCTTGAATCTTCGGCCGGTTGCACACGCGTCCAACCAAGGGGCAGTTTTTCGCGGGCTGAAATTCTGTATACCCGAGAAGCTGCGCCTGTTTCTCGTTCCTGAGCTTGTTATTCCTAGTTTATGGGTTCTCACGTCGTGCTGAAACGACGTCGGTGGTCGTTGGGGATGGGGCTCGTACGTAGGGGATTCCGTTACTATTTATTTCATGGCACACGCCCCGCACGAGATGAGACAGCCGGCGGTGCATTACGAAAGCTGGTGAGAAAGGAGAAAAAAGAAACAAGCTGCGGACCGAACGATGCCTTCGATTCAAAGCGAACTGGAGATTTCGCTTCGCAAAATTTTGCACCATTTCAGAAGGCATGACACGAGTAGGGAGGCATCCGAAGAAGAAAGCATCCTTGGGCAGCAACGATCTCGTTTAGAATTCAACCCTTGGCTCCGCAGGGGGTGAAGCAACGCGCGCGGGCGAGTATCTCGAGATAATAACGAGACCTTCCTTTCGTTTCCTCTTTTTCTCGGCGATGATACACGGGGAACGGGTTAACGCGGTCTCGAAAAATTAATTATATCTCGAAAGTTGAAATCGAGTTTAGGGGTAGGAGAGGGCCGGGGCGCGCTCGCGCGCGCGCGCGTTTGTTTTTGTTCGGCGTCGACCACCCCCCCAGCCGCCGGGGAACGGCAGAAATTTTAAACGAAAGTTTACTAATGAAGGCGACTTCACCTCCCGCCCCCGCGAGCCAGCCTGTGCTGTGCCGACGTTGCAGCGGAGACCGTGGCAAGAGAAAAGAGAAAATCGTGCTACGCTTTCCCCGCTGTAGCTTTCCGCGCGTTTCGTCGCCGCCGTACGAACCAGACTTTCCTCGAGTGTTCTCTTCTTTTTTTCGCGGACGCGTCGTGTCTGAATGGAGGCTCGCGGCGCGACAGGACGAAAAGACACAGCGAACCGGAGGAAATGTGTTTTTCCTACGCATTCTCCGTTTCAATGCGCTCTTGTGTCGACGCCCGACGCGCCATGTCAGTTCTCCAGTGTTTTGTCCGCGTCTCGAGAAGCTAGATGTCCCACCGCTATCGTCATTTTCTATGCGACCGTTCCCCAAAGAGACTAGATTGGAAAAGGGATGCTCGTTACATAGGCGGAGAGGCAATGGAAAAGAATATATTGTGCGTGAAATCGTTCGGCGAGTCGGCGATCAAACAAGCCTGACGTCGGACGGCCCGTTTTTCGAAGATCGATAGGGGAGTTTTGTTCGATGCGCAGAGGGAATCCAGGAGACCAAGTATAATAGAAAGAGATCCCTCCATTTTGCCAGCCATCTTTCGCGCAGGGCCGCCTAACCCACCCTCGTCCTAGTAGCTTTTCTTTCCCCTCGCCCGTATCTCTTTCTCTCGTCGTACACCCAGTCGAAATAAACCACCCCCGACCGCCGGAACCTTTCGCCGGGGGTAAAAGCTACGAGGAGAGCTCGCGAGAGCACGAAGGGTCCCTGGTGAAAGTAAGGGCTTAAAAATGCCCCTCCACGCCTTCCTTCGCTCGTCACGAGAAAGCTCGCCTTTCCGGGCAAGCCCCAAAAATCATTAAAACCATCCCACGCCGAGGATGCCCTGCCGGAGAAGAGAATTCCACCCTCCGGAATGATCCTCCAGGAAATTCTTTCCGCGGGGAGGCAGTACGATTATGCCGTCTCCGGATCGTATCCAGTCCACGAACGAGACGAGAATTGATTTCCGTGGGAGAAAATAAGCGGACAGCCAACGTGTTCCGATCATTTTCTTGAACCCTCTACGATCACGAACGTCGGCAAACATGGATAGAACGGCGACGGTGGCACGCGAAAGGATTCCCCCTCGATACGGCGACCGCTACGCTTATACACCACTTTCCGCCAGCGGAAGAAAATTGCGAAATCGTTTTCCCTCTCGTGACTTATTCACGCTGAGAACGGTGACGCGTGACACGCGGAGGAGCGTGACGGACGGATGAACCGGAACGGGGCGGTGTTGCGAAGAAATCCAAAAACTGGGTGAAAAAATCCGATGCGCCGAGGCTGACCAGATGCCGCGTCATGTGGACGCGTGTACGTACGATCCACCCCGTGAGAGAACTGCACCGCCGTGTGGCCTATCGCGTGATCGAGAGCGCAGCAGCACCGAATATTGCGTGCCACATCCTTCGATATTGATACCGGACATTGGTCCTAGCGAAACGATGATTCGCGAGTATGCGTGTCGAGGATCCGTCGGTGAATTTGGGATCTCGTTCGAGCCGCGGCGGTCTCCTCTTCCCTCGATCGCACCTTGTATTCGCCGCGCCTTTCTCGCTCTGTCCTCGTACTCGCGAGTCCTGTTATTCCAGGATTCCAGTTGCCTAAGACGCCTTCGCCGACCGCAGGATAAAGTATGAGGCCATACTTCACCCGTGCGGGGGGGGGGGGGGGGGGGCTTCTCTCCGTATCCGATGCCCCTTGCTCAGCCGGTCTAATGAAACTTTGAAAAATCACCGGAATTAACCGAATTTGAATTACACCGAACACCCGGCGAACTACGGGACAGACAGAGAAGCCAGAGGAGGGCGAAGAGTGACGTAACGTGCGCTCGAAGAGCTTCAGAATTCCTCGATGCTTTTCCTCCCGCTCTTCCATGTGTCTCCGCGCCTTCGTGGTATCGATCCCGCGATCCCATCCCTATCCGAACGTCTCGTATCAGAAAAAATGTCGCGACAGAACACGCGAACGAGCAAAGACTGTCCGGCATGGCGCGTCCAGTGTCTACTGGTAGACTGGACTCGGTCGAAAAAGTGACCGTCGCAACGATTTTCCCCCTCTGGGCCGGGTGGACCTTCTCCTTTTGGGTCCAGTCACGACCGACCAACCCTAGCGCAATCGAATAAAAGCGAAAACTGGACAAACCAGTTTGCCGTTTTCGAAATTAGGCTCCCCCAGCGTTACGGGACTGGCCGATGTCCAGTGTCCAAGGGGTGCGTTCGCCTGCCCCAATACCAACGAGCAGTCCGCGCGTTCATGAATAAGTCGCAACAATGTCCTTCCTTGCGACCGGTTCCACTTTCTTCCCTATTGTTACGGGCCAAGGCTGGCTACTGAGCAAAATTTACGTGCACGCGTACTACGTCCCGCGTGGACGCGAATCCCGCTACTACGTATTACTTCGCGAGGACGATACGATGGCGGGCGGAATGGGAGTGGAGCAATGAAAAGTCGGGGAATGAATCGCGTTTGGACGATTCGCTTCTTGTCGGAGAGCTTATCGAGGGGTAGACCTGAAACGGAAGGGTGACATGGCTCGCGCGTCAGGAGGATTCCGAAGAACGTGGAGCGGCACTAGTGGGATTTAGTTGGGACGAGGAAGAACGAGAAGTGGACGAGACGCGAGAAAGGAGTACGGGGGGCGGGAGGAAAGGGTGGGAAGAAGGTGGCACGGCGAGCGTAGCAAAAAGGGGGCCGCAGCATCCAGGAGCCGCGGCCGGAGCTCGTAAACACAGCGACAGAGTCTCTTGTTTTCTTATCTATGGCAACAACAATGGGCCCCCAAGAAACAAAAGACGAAAGACGGGCTATTTATTTCGGTCCATTGTTTCGCCGTAGCGCGGAGTCAGGCTTGCGAGGTTGCTTGGCGCGCACAAGTGAGTCGAGAGAGACAGGGAGGATGAGAGAAAGCGAGAACGGGAGGGAGGTAATGTAGAGAGAAGAGTTACCTCGAGATGGCTGCAGAACCACACGCCATAAAGACTAAACGCTATGAAACGCTCCGCGGGTCCTCCTACCAAGCCGTACATTGCCTCACGCCGGAGCCAAGGGTCTATCGTACCTTTTGCGGAGATAACGAGCTTACGGGCTTAATACGACGATGAAATACTTACAGCTATAAGTATCGCGAGCTCGTGTAATTATGCCCGTGCATCGGTTCAAATTAACAAATCCCCATTTATAGAAAGTAGCGTATCGCGGTATGTGTGCGCGAGCCCATGCGTCGCTTTACAAGAATTCAAAGGACCGCGGGATGCATTGGAACGTTTGCGGGCCTTCACCAGCCGCGATATACAATCCACGCGTGCGTCTCTTGTTCCGAAACGCAATCTTCCTTCTGCCTCTGTCCCCCACGGGGAAAGAGCACGGCTCGAATCGAAGCCGGCGAAGCTAGAATCGAGACGGCTGATTATCTTTCGGGTATCGACTCGCGTTCCTCAACTCACCGTGTCACTTTCCGCCCCTCGCCGCCGCCCTTCTGGTCGGTAGTAGCCCCAGCTTCCGTGGATTAATTAAAATTTTCAAAGGCACGGTCGAGACGCCGGGCGGCGAGAGGCCAATTTCCCAGCAAGAAAATTCTGATTCTAATTTCATGCAAATGGCCGCCCGTGCTGGGGCACCGAGTCGAGGGAGGGGGTTACGAGGGAGAACAGATAGGGCTGCGTGACGAGGGTGGGGCCGGGGTGGCCCCCTTGCCGGCGACGCGATGCTCTCCTACGGGGGTGGACCAGGAGGGGCGTAAGAAGAGCGACAAAACAATGGAACGAAATTTAAATTATGCTCCCCGCAAAATGGCGATCGTATGCAAAGCGATGCTTATCCAACGGTAGTAGAAAGCGCGGAGACGCCGCGCCGACTTTGCAGATGCCGGCAACCACCCCCCTGATCCGTCTTGCTGTATGCTTCTTCTTTTCTGTCGTCCCCTGTTCTCTCTCAATCTTGTCGCTTACTCTTCGGCGGCACGGCGCGTTCTCCACGTGCACCTTGCACGCCGTCCTTGCATACGAATCCTTTTCGCATTCGATGCTACTTGTATACCTGCTTACTTCCGAAACGGCCCGAACATCCTCAACACAGCCGTTTTGCTAAATTTATAGGTAGAAAGCGATGGCATTAGGCAAGCCGAGAAAAACTGCTCGATGCGATTTAAAATATCACGACGAGAAACAACGTCGGATGTAACACAATTACTCCAACTTCTTTCTACGGAATAATGGTAGCGTTTTACGAAGTTGCTATTCTCGTTGCGGCTGACTTTCTCTTCGCTTGCGTGTAGGGGGTGATGTGTCGGCGATGCGGGGGAAAGGGGCGGTAGCGGCAGCTGCGGGGGAGGAGGATGGATTCATTTATCTTTCCCGTAGATCTAGCTTATATTTCACCGCCCCCCCTCGAGGCAGATACTAAGACGAATGGTCTCTCGAGCAGATCTTGCAAAACATCACCCCCGCGTTTTCTGTCTCCCCCCTCGGCCCACCCAATGGTGACTTGCCATCGAATGCGAATGTGAAACATTGAAGAGGCGAGCTGAACTCATTCGACCCGGCGTCGAACAATGTCGCGCGTTTATACGAGCCGCAAGAACAGCGATGAATTACGCGCGAGGTTCAAGATTAACCGCGGTGGACAGGTAAACGCGTGCTATAAGTTCTACCATAGTATAAAACGGGCCTTGAAGAGGAGGCAGTCGTTCGACCCAGGGGGATCGAAACGCCGATGGTGCTACGAGAGAGTGACCCGAGGAAGGGTGGTCAGGGAATGACCACCTGGACGTACGCATGCACGATTGGCTGACCGGTCGGACGGGTTCGCGATAAAAATTCGATAGAAAAATCCCGGCCGTGTTACGCGTCCGAAAAACCGGTTCCCATAAAGCCCGAAAGCCGGGGGTTCGCTGACCGTTGGTCTACCTCGAAGGGTTGCTCGCGGCGAATAGGGTCGGTGCAAGAAAGGATCGGCTCACGATCAAATAAACCGACGCGTCGCGCCGTTCAAGAAACGAAAGCTTGCCCACGTGTGCCGCGACTCTTTCCTTTGAGAAACTTCAAGCTACTGGCAGTGTCGACGGTAGCGTTCCGATTAATGGAAAGGGAAACATTTTACAAATGAAACTGCGTGGATTCCAGCAATGATTTTCTTGAAGGAAAAGAAAAAATGGAGAAACGATAAAGACAAAAGATCAAGGTGAATAACGAGCTAAATACCTCTCACTCCTCTTCTGGCACGGTCCTTCAACCCCCATCTACGTTCACCTCCAAAGAAGCGAGGCGCAGCCTGGTATATTCTAGCACCCCTCTTTGAAACAACCCTCGCGAGACCACGCTACCGTTTTAATATTAATGGAAAGGCTGATGAGAAAGCTAAAAGGAAGGAAATTGAAGGAAAATAAAAGGAGACGCGGCTTGATATCCGCGCGTCACCCAGGAACCATGTGCGCTGACCAACCCCTTGGCAGTTTCTTTATATTTCTTCGACCCATAAATTGACTTACCGCATTGAATCAACTACCATTCAACAAATATGATGATGCGCAGTATTTTACAAATCGACGATTTGTCAATTCGTATTAGTCGAATCTAAATTCTTGACGACGACAAGAATAATAATCTATGTGTAGAGAAAATGTAAATGATCCCTAACATTTTTCTGGATCGCATCGGTATCGATCGCGAAAATCACTGATACCGGGAAAAGGAGAAACAAGAAAGGAATATCCGTCGTTGTCCTATGGTACGTGACAATTCGACGGACGAGCGGAGCATCCGTGTAAATGGTGGAAGGTTTCACGAAAGTTATAGAAAGCGGCGAATGGTCCCGCGGTTCGTCTCCGGGAACGGCTCTCGTCCTTTTATCTGAAACTGCGGTGCCGCTCTCTCGCGCCGGGCAAGCCGGGCGTCTTGGAGCGGGCGTCTCCTGGACGACGCCTCGGATCAATACCGACGCCCAGCGTCTCATTGGCCCCTTCCTCTTAGGTGCCGTGGAAAATCGCCCAGGAGATGACGACCAGGAAGAGGCAGGAGGGTGCTACCAAGAGGGGGAGGGGGTGAGAGAAGGGTGTCTCTAAGGGGGAGAGCCGAGCGGACCTTCCTTCCACCATCCTTCCACAGCCTCCAGCCATTCTTTGCAGCCGTTTCGCCCTCCAACGCCTTTCACCATCCGTTTTCTTTTCCGACCATCGGATCTATCCGTGCTCATTGGCGAGACATCTTTATTTCGCACCATAACGGTCAATCAATACCGTGTATCCTACATTAAATATGCGAGGCCATTTGCGTAGCACTTTGTTTTTTTTTCGTTGGAACATTAAACGGGTAAACCTCAAACGGATCCACCCTTGCATCGCCGATGCAGGTAACTAAACTCACGGCGGTTCCATTCACTGTTCTTCCTGGTTTTAATCGAATAGGGGGTGGTCAGAGAGGTTCATTAGTGCGCGCGGTAAACTACACGACCGCGTGTCACCGCTCGGGCTCGCTTTAAAAGCCGGCGCGCCTTTTTCCCCCCCGTAAACTTCCTCGGCTATCGGGAAACGGGGGTGGAATCAATGAGAGGATCGTGGCTGTCGAGTACGCGTGGCCAAGTGATTTTTTGCGCTCTCGATTCCCTTCTCTCTCTCCCTCTTCCTCTTCGGGATCTTTTCCCATCCCTTCGCCTCGTTCCCTCGCCAGGAACCTTTTCTCCAACCACCTTTTTTCCTCCCTGTTGCTGGTGAGCGCAACGCGGGCCACGGGACACATTATTAGCTTAATAACTTCAGGGGACCTTTTTTAATCCCGCCACCGTTTTCAGGAGAAGCTGTGCCCGTGGAAGACTTTAATTAAAAAATAAACAAGCGAGCCGAGCCGGTAAACGCGCGCGAGAGATTTAAGGCCGGCCCGGACCGGCCTCGGGACATTTGCATTTCGATTCTCCGACCACGGTTCGCTTCTTTATCGCGTGTCGGCCAGGCCACGGCAAGATTCGCGAGAGACGGACCGGGAACGGGACGCTTTCCGCGCAGCGATTTCGGCAAAGCTGTCACGAGGAAACGTACGGACGCCTGTAGGGCGAATTACGAAATACCGTCGATATCGGTGAAAAGTTCAAAGGCGTGCAAACAGGTGTATTTACCACAGGCCCCAATGTGATAGGACGAGAAGGGATGAACGGCGAGCCACCAAACGGCGTTCACGATGCGACAAACAGTTTACATTTTGTCGCATGGCCAACCGTGTAATTATAATTAGCTTCCAGCACGCACTGCGTACTGGAAAATAAACTATCGGCAGCTTTCCACGGCCCCGAGGGTCCGTAGAAAAACTGTCGAGAGCGCAATGCCGCGCAGTAGGAAAGATACCATTTTGAACGTCGAATTTTCCGCGGACAAACTAAAGTCCAAGTTAGCCACGGCTTAAGGAGAGCCAATGGTAGCCCGGCCGAGAGGCCCGGCAAGGTGTCCGGCGGCTTATTTTTCCAGGGGGGGTGAGTTCCGAGGGTGGGGATAAGTCGCGAAGGCGGTAGGGTGAGTGGGATGGCCAGCCTTAAGCAAAAGAGGGGAAAAGACTAGAAAGTGGGGTAAAATAGGCCGCAGGGTGGGGACTACAGGGCGACACTTAGATTGTTAAATCGTGGGTCTAGGGGGTTGCGAGAGAATCGGTGCCGAGGGTGGGTCCGATTCAACTGGAAAGCGATCAGGTCGAGGGGAGGTAAATTATCGTAAAAAAGCAGGTAGCCAACCGCAGCAAAAACTACTTCTCACAGGTGGGGATGTAGCCACCTGAAAAAGAAACCACCCCACGTCGAGCTCAACCCAGAGATCCCTGGGACAGGTGTACAAAAAATCACGATGAAAAAAGAGGGGTGACGATTTACCCCTGAACATCTATTCTTCTCTAGCATCCCCTAACCTGCGTTTTTGTCGGCACTTTTTTCACCCCTTTAGACGGAGAGATATCTGCACAGATAACATACTAGCAAACTGTCGGGATAAAAAGTATTCGACCCTGGCTGATGAAGCGATGACAGTTTGGTGTTTGTAATTATACGACACGGTGGCCAGACGATGATTTGTCTGCACCGATGCACGCGTTGGTTCGAAACGTTTGGCAAATATAAAATTCTGTGTGTCCGGGTGCCGAGTGATGATAGTAAAAACCCCTCGGACACGATCCGTGGAAATTTTAGAGCAGACGTTCAGAAAATTCGAAGAATATCAACATTCCTCCACTACCTCTTTCCATTTGAAATTAAGAGAAATCAACAGGTTCGCAGGAAAAAATTGTTGTTATCTGTACACAATTTGTAATTGCAGTACTGTGAACTTTATGTGGTAGCCCAGAAACAAACCTGCGGTTTGAAACGCGGCGCGAAATGTGCTTGGACGATCATCAGTTGGTAGCGGAGGCGCCACAGACCAATTTTCGATACAGAAAGCTGAGAGTCAAGTCGGTAAAAGAGAATTATTCCTGGATCTCGTCTAGTCTAAAGAGGATTGTTCAATCCTGCCCCCAAGCCACCCACGCTGGGATGAGAGTACCTTCTCGCGAGGATAATCCTCCTTCCGATGCGATGAATTTACTGCAAGCACGTTTGCCTCAGCTTCGCGAGTCGAAGCAACCTTTCGATCGCTGTTGGTCGTCGTATTAGGAACAGAACACAAAATTCATGCGAAACAGGGGGATGATCACTGCGATCGCATATCCGATGTTCCGATGAAATCCTCCTGTGCAGCAGCGAACGAACTTGAGAAAACAAAGCTGCGATCGCGTGTCGCGACGATGCAAACGAAATTCCATTCAAGCGGGAGGTACTTTTTAATTTTGCGCATAAGAGGCATGGTCAGTTCGACGAGTTATTTTCATCAAGGCCGCAAGTCTTGGCTCCCTTCTCTCCCGTTCCCCAGTTTCTTTCCCGTTCTTCTTCGACGGTGCAGTACTTCACCCCTCACTCCGAAACTCTTAACTCCAAGTCCGGCGGACACGCGCTTAGCCAAAGCGTTGCGGGAAATACGTTACCTCGAGTCGCTTTCTATTCAAAACCGAATTGATTTAACTTAATTCAACGTACGAAATTTCACATCGACGTTTCCTTCATTTCGCTTCATCCATCTGCCCTGGCCCCCTCGGAATTCACCCTACAGCGATCGCGATATATCAATTCCCGTTGCAACGAAGGGGATGATGCATCCACGCGCGTCCCGTCCAAGCCTGATGAGCCACGACTCCTCGCACAAACTTACATTACCCACGTTATTGCAAATTGCGTAAGCCTCGGGAATATCGATAGTCTAATAATACGCTTTATGTTCGCTTGTGCACACGTTTTTCCTATCGCTCCCGCGTCGCGGCGCGGACCCCGAAGGCATTCCTCGCCATTTCCCGCGGGCACATCTTCCTAAGGTTCGTGTGCCACTGTGACGCGAGGGCAGCGTCTCTCCTCCCATTTCGGCATAGAGAAACGAGGCATCGCGCGTTGTATTGGCAAACCTAGTCCCGCCAATTTTAGATGCTTTGCCTTCTTTCTCTTCTTTTTTTTTTTCTTCCTCTGCTGCCTCCGCCGCGCCTATCCTCCGTTCGGCCGCAGCCGCCGCCGCCGCTCTTCATCTTCCTCTTCTTCTGCCGCCGTTCTCGCGCGAGTTGCCATTTTATTTTCACAGAGCGTGCTCGCTATTTTTAGGCCGTTCTAGAAAACCCGCCTCTCCTTTTTCCGGGTCTTGGCAGCCACGTTCGCGTGGCGATCGCGAACGAACGCGCGAATTTATTCTTACGCGTGACTACGAAAAGTATTGGGCAAAATTGTCGCTGCCAAAAAGCTTGCGAGCCGGCTTGCAATTTTTGACGACGGTACTGTGCACGGGCTGCCGAAGGCTGCTAGAAGATTTGTCCGTTCTGTGCGTTGCCAAATGTTAAAATTCATCTATATTTCGGTTCCTTTTCGAGGTAGCAGAAGCGAATGCCTACAGTCTTTGCCTCGTTTCTGTCAATCGTGCATCGGCCGAACGATTGATACTTTTTCGCGTTGCGCTTTAGACGACGCGCGGCATATCGGAATTTCAAAATGCAGTACTCGTAAAGCTCGAGAGGAAAATATTCAATTCGATACGTTTGGAGGGGGTAGAATGTAGCGGGTCGGAGAATTTATTTAACGCATCGTGTAAATAACACGCGGTCCGCGCAATGCGAGCAAAGCCCTGCACTTGGTAATGCGTGCAGTCCCATCAGAATTATGAGTATTGATCGTTCCGTAGCAAATGTATAGTTTGCACTAGCGCGTTCTAATGTATCCTAATATGTCGATAAATACGGCGGAATAGTGTTCATTGAATGATGATCATCGGTAAAACTGGGCATTTCGTTTCTTCCGTGCGGCGAGCGAGGGGAGCGAGAGGAGGGTCAGTGACCTCGCAGAAAATCGATCGACTCGAGATCAGAAAGGACGAGGGTCAACGTAGAAATTGCAGCCCCGATGATAACGAGCCGCACGAAGATTTTGGGAGAGTCGTGGGAAAATCGTCGACAAAAGTAACGGAAAGAAATGCTAGATCGTTCGGAGAGCGCGGAACGTGAAACCTACTTATACTTTCCGTCGCGCTGGAATTCTTTGCTGCAAGACATCAGTAGGAATGGCTTTGATTTTTTCGCTGTGTCCACAGAATGGACGGGAGTAATCGCGCATTCTCGTTGTTCTGCACACCGGCACACCTAGCTCGCGAAAAATTGAACGCCGTCATCTAAAATACGTACGCGGGGAACGTTCAACCCCTGTGGCAGAAATTTTCCAAATGCCCGGAAAGTTTGCCATCGACGGTTCGTACGGATCGGCGAGCCGCGTGCATTCTCCTGGTGCCGGTGCGTGGAGGTGCCACGGGGGTCGCGATCGAAGCCCAGCCATCGGGAAAATCTTTTTCGTCGCGCGAACCTCGCGCGCGTATTGGCTCTCACCGTGCTCCGTATCCGCGTATTTTCGGACAATTTTCTCCTCTGCCCGCAGCGTCCGAACGAAAGAGGGAATCGGCTGCTCTCTTCCGTCGCACTGATACCACCTCCCTACCCCTTTGCCGCCTTCTTTCTCCGTCTCTGTCGGCCGTTTCGCTCGCCCCTCGGCAACGCTCGCGCGTTTCTCCGGAACGAGAGGCAACGGACCAGCGTTTAATGTAAATCGCCACGCATGGGCCGCGCGTGAGAGAGGAAGAGGGATGCGTTCAGGCGCAAGCGGGTAGAGGGTGGTCGAACGGGTTGACGAGGGCAGGGACGAGGAAACATACATATGTATAGGTAAACGTGTACCTACTTTCGCGTCTCTCTCTCTCTGTTATCACTCTCTTCCTCGCCCTCTCCCGATGTCTGTCTCACCAACCGCGGCCGTCTCGCTCCTTTCCTCCCACATCTCTTTCACTGGATACTTCCATCCCGTTCGGCGGACGGTCAGTTCTCTTTTTCGTTCCACCTCCATCCCTATCGCGCACCACGGGCATTCGATCGCTCGCACTTGCTCCCTCTCCCCCGCGTTCTCTCGCTCAGCTTCGCCTGTCTCCCTCTGATTCGCGTGACCATTCCGCGGACGCAGCCGCTCGCGCTCTTTTTTCTCACCGCTTTTTCCCCCCGGTACGCCCCCAGGCCGACGAGTGATTTTTATAATCTGCTACTTGTTGCGCGGCGGACCGGCGGCCCGCCCGGAAAAACCGGAAAATAGAGGAAAACAAAAGCGAGCGGGCCGGCGCGGAAGGACGCGGAGACCGGCCACGACCAGAGAACGGAACAGGGTGGCCGGCCTGGGTAATGGAATGGGAGGACGTCGAAGCGTGGGCGGGCGGGGGAAAAAAAAAGGAAAAAGGCATCGCGGGACCAGCAGACGCGGATCATCCGCGCGAGTCTCTGTGTGCGTGCCTGTACACTCCTCTAACAATCTCTATCCCGCGCGTACCAAGCGGAAACGAATTTCCCATCCCCTATTTTTCTTTTTTTTCAGCAGTTTTTCATCCCTCTCGTCGAAGCGCGATCCTGCGTATCCCCGATGAAGAGCGAGTGGCGATGAAATAGAGCGAAGGGTGGCGGCGCGCGGCCGAGCCGCGAGAACTTTGCCTCGCGCGGCGTTCAACGAAGAGCCGAGCAAAATGGCTTCCTCCTTTTCAGGAATTATCGCGATGTAGGAAGTCTCCGGACGAGCTGGCGGAGGTGGTGGTAGCCGCGGAGCGGTTGTCGGCCGAAAGTTTAAAATAGAATATCTCGCGAGTAACTTTCATCGGCGGTCAAAAAATCATGCAATGTCGTACCTAGCGGGGGGCTCAACCTCCCGCCCACTACCGCCTCGTGGGGAAAGGGAACGCGGGAAGAGCTCTCCTCCGAGCTCTAGGATAGGCCACGCGGTTCGACGTGGAAATGCCAGAATGTACTCGTTGCCGGACACATGCGAACTGTGCCGCGCGCGCTCGTTGCATCGCTGTGCAACGGCGCGCCGTTGCGGCGAGGAACGATCGCGCGTGTTTGAGAGTCCCGCGAGAATTTACCGCCGGTAACTGTGCCCGGGCAGGAAGTTCTCGCACGGTCGATCCCGTATTCGGAATCGCCGCGCTCGTCGTTCACCGTCTTCGACTTCTGTCATGCATCTTCTTATTCGACTTTCCCAAAGCAAAGTGTCCCACCCCTGGACCGTGCTGATCACGATACGCAGACGTGCACGCTAACAGCATACTCGAGCACCGTCGTTCGTCTCCACCCCCGGCCCGTTACCCGCCCCCGGCTCCCCTAGCGTTTGCCAATTTTTCTCGAAAGGCAAACATCGAGGGGAGCGTGAGGAACGAATGTCGGGAACCGAGCTCGAAGCGGGGCATTTAGAAGTGGATTAGAATCGGGATGATGATCGTCGGCGAAACGTTTCCTCGCGAAGCGAGCGCATCGAAAGCGCAGCGCGTCGCTGTTTTACCGTTCTCGGTACAGTTGCGCACAGAGGCTGCATGCAGCTCTGATTTTCACTCTCCACGCCAATGAATGACGTAGCGAAGATACACCGCGGCCGCGGGCCGATCCGCGCGCTCATATTCGCTAGAGCTGGCGTTCGCCTAGTCGCGCGCGAGTAGAGTACACACGGTCCGATCGAGGGCGCATGCGCGGACGCGTTCCGCGCTACGACTCGACTCGCGTCGACTCGCCTCGATCCGACCCGACTTCTCGGCTCTCCGTGGCTCGCCCTCCCCGCCGCCAAGGTGCATGCATGCATTCTATGCGGCGTGCACCGCATTAGATGCATTTCTAAGTCGCGCCGCAATAAATCGCAGAAATATCGAAGTGGAGAAGCCCGCGTGGCCGCGTGACACGCGCGATACCCAACCGAGACGATCATCCTCCGCCGCGGACCAGGAACACGAACCGAGAAGAAGAGGGTCGGCCGCGACGCGCCGCGCCGGCTCGGTAACATCGGGAAATAAACGCTGCCCGCTCGATTTTCCTAGAATCGGCCAATCTTGTGCGCGAACGGGGGAGTCACTTCTCGCTACTTGCTTGCCAAGCGAGAAGATCCCGAGGGAGGAACGAACGGGACGCTCTCGCACTTGGTTAATCGGTCTTCCTGCACACGCACGTGCGAAAAACTGGTGACGTTCTTCGACGTGTGTCTCGTAAAAGACCCTCTCTTGCCCGACGTCGTCGGCGGGGATAGGGGCTGTTCGACGCTGGAGAAAGCTTTCCACGGACGCCCAGGTGAAGGATCGCGGTCTTCGCCGTGATCGAGACCCGTGATACGCGCTCGTCGACGTCGAATTAGACTAATGATCCACGGTTCTCGTTCGCCGGACAGGAAGTGATCAAAGTTACGTTCAGCGACCCGGTCCCGTGGCCGAGATCGCGCGAAATTTTCACCGGGGAAAGACTGCACGGACGCGGGAGCGTTTCGAAAGTGGAAGAAAAGAATACGACACCACACTGAGTCACGTGCGAACCAGTCCCTCCCACTTGCGAGCACTGTGCCGTGAATTTCAGTATACCGAAAACCGTAAAATCGCTAGACTCGGCTTCCTAAAAGCCCGACCTTCCGTTTCGTGCAGAGGGGCGAGAGCGTGAACGAGGGACAACGAGTGGATCAGCGATCGAAAAGCTCGCCAAGAAAAAACAGAGCCGTGCCATCTCGTACAAGTTGTATAGAAATATTCTTCCGTGTGCTGAGCTAATCAGCGAGCACGTAGATTTTTGTTCCGCGACACGCGGAGGAGACGAGATTCGACTCGCGGCTAGAGACCGCAGTGTCGTACCCGACATAGCCTCGAGTGGAACCGCGACCGGAGCGATGCACGCGAAGATCAGTGCTCGTCAGCCGAACGATCTTTGAGAGAAGCACGAGGAAAAGTGGAAATAATCGGCCAGCTCTCCCTCGCAAAAGTGTTTCCTCGTTTGGCGCGGCAGCTTGTGATAGACGCGAGTGTGTGTGAAGCGAAAGAAACTGATCGGATTCGCGGCACGGTGTCGGATGAACCGGAGACACGATTTGCGCGAAGCGGAAGACGATGGTGACGAGGCCGACGAGGACGACGACGATAACGAGACCGAGTATCGCCGAAACGATGACGAGGGGGTGGTAGGCCACGGATCGACGAGACACGGGCTCAGGTAAAATTGCGTTGCGATCAAAGGTACTTTAAGGGCTTTGCCGCTGTCGTGACGTACGTTGAAGAAATCCATCGACGATCGAGAGGGCTCGCGAGGCGCGCTCTACTAACTCCTTTCGCGTCCTTGATCGATCGTCGCATCATGGATCCCTTCCATGAATTGTCTTTTGCGCTGGATTCTAACATCTATTAATATTCCTTGCTTGCAGAACGCTGCCCGGTACGCTTTAGCTGCACACTAACAAACCGAAAGCCCGCGGATTGGAGGAAAACGGCTGATCCAGGCTGTACGCACGAAAAAAAAAAAAAAATCATGCCACTCCCGTTTCTTCGCATTCTCTCTGGCTTCCGGTCGCTGTACCGTTTCCGCTTTCCTCGTTGCTTAGCTGAACCGGCTAAACGCAAGCTTGGCTTTTCTTTGCAACGCTCCGCGACGTGGGAATACGTTCGATTCGTGGTAAACCCACGGAGGGATCGGGCATACACGAGCCACGCCAGGCTATTGCGGAACGATCGATCGAATAGGTGTCGGAAGGAGAAAGGGTGGTACACGGAAAACAGCAAGAGGGGGAGCAACTTGGTCATTAGTTGCGGCGTTTTGGAAAACGGCGCGCAGAGTTCCCCTGGTAATTAATAATAAAGAACAAATAATGGGAAGGCTCGAGGAAAAGCGGCGTAGCGAGCAGCTAGCGAGCATGAATAAACACCGCGGGCGTTTGTATTGTACACTGTCGAATAAAAATTCAATATAAATCCGAACGGTGGTCGCCTTTAGAAAAGTTGAAACATTCGTTGCCCCTCTTCCATTGCCTCGAGTCCATTGACCCTTTCTACCCCTGAACGCAATTCTTCTTCGGGGAAATATTATAAAGAAGGAGGACAAAGTGGCAAGCGACCCTTACGCGTTACTAGTAAATCTGCCTGGCTGGAAATGTAGCGACTGACGCAACGCGTACTTGATTCGCCCCTATCCTCCGCGAGGCGACCCTCGAATTAATTCCCTAAACAGGTCCGTCCGACCTGGTCACACCTTCGATCGGGTCTGCTACCAGAAGACAAGATAATACTCGAACGCAGGCCATGCGAAGGGAAAAGGAGGAGTGAGATCCAGGGGTAGCGTAGAAGTCTCGGCGAAGAAAGAAAAGATGGGAAAGAAGAAAATGAATGAAATAATTCCGGATAAGGCTGCGATACTCTCCCCTATGATATACCCCCCACCTCTGGACAAGGGGCATCACGGATGGGCTCGCCCTTCCCTTTGGGTCCCGTTCCACCCCCCTTTTTTAAGGCGGCCAGCTGCGGGGTCAGTTTTCGACGGGCGCGCGGCGCATTAAGATGTTACGCTCAAAATTTGCCATCGACCCCGTGTCACCGTGTCCCGTGGTCGCGTGAAAATTCGCACGCTTGCTCGCCGGTCCTGACGCGTATATATAACAAGCGGCGAAAACACCACCCCCCCTCGAAAATCCCCGATGGAGAGGAACGAACGTGTGCCAAAGGAAGAGCGCGAGAGAGAAGGGAAGAAAAAACAGCGTGGCGCGAGAACAACCGGCGGATTGCTTCTGCAGTGATGAACGCGTGATGGATATTAAATGGGTTCACGGTACGCATCGACAGATTAATTCCATTTCCAACGGGCCCCGCTGGCTGCTTTTCACGAGCAAGGTTTTAACAAATACGCGACTGATCCGCGAGCCGCGAGCCAGACGATCCGAAATATTAAACGTTCGTTTCTTTCCCTCTGGTTCTCGTTTGTCATTTTATCGTTGCTCAAAATTTCATAAACAAATATTTGCCCGGCACCGATCTCGTATTTGAAACTTTTCTCGCTTGGGCAGCCGCGACGGATCCTCCCCTCGTCACGTATTTTTTTAGAAACCTGTAACAACCAAAATGAAACTTCGATGTAGCATCAAATTGGTCCAGGATTTTCAGCTCGCCAGTTTCACCCTCCCTTTGTTACGCGAACCGTTTTTGCTCAACGCAAATAATTAGTCGCAAATAATAACGTTTTCGGTGATAGCTGCGCGAGGGCGAGCTTCCCCTCGATCTTAAAAACGCGCGGCCATATCGGTTCATTTAATTTCGCTAATTTCTTTTCTCCCGATCGCGTGAGCGCCGAAGAAAGGGCTACAGCCCTTGCGTTTCCTTCTGCTTGGGCCACGAGAACGAAGGGACGAGAGGAGGAGAGACGTTAAAGGGTTCGCAAAACGTTAGAAATCTCGAGAGGGTGCGAGGAGGGTAGAAAGGAGGGTAAAGAACGTCGTAAGGATGATGGACCGGAAAAATAATTACTCGTCGTACGCGCGAAAGGAAACAGTGCTTGAAACCGCGGGTACGGGGGACAGCTCTGAATTTCGTTTTAAATATTCTTCGACCGTCGTGGCAATTCTTTTCGAGCCTCGACTCGTGCAATGAAACGTATAAATATCGATCCGGGAAAACCATAGCTTCCCAATTCACTCGAAAGAAAGGAAAAATGTTCCCAAAGAATTCTATTATCGTTAGGGCTGATTGAATCCGCCAATCGTTGCCCGGAAATTGGATCTCCTCGCTCCTTTTTAAGCGGCAAAAAGTTCTCCACCGTTTTCTTATCATTGCCAATAAAAGTTTCGAGTAACAGCCTCATCGCCGAAGTGCTACTGCTACCCGGTCAGAGAATGCTCCCTCTCACCCTGCGCTCGAAGTACTTTGAAAAATCTGCACCGGAAAATTGAGAAAAAGGGAATTCCTCGAAGATATTCACTCGGACCTTATTGATTAAAACAATCAAAGAGCACTCTTTCTGTGACGCGACTTTCGAGGGAAAGACGAGAAACGGCCGACAGAGAAAATGATAGCGGCCTAGAAGGGGACGGGGCTGCCAAGGGAGAGGGTGGATCGAGAGCAGGAAAAGATGGCGTAAAAATGGAGGGTGAATGGTACGAGTGGGATGGGGCACGGGAATCCCCACCCCCCGGCGTCGCGATGCTTCTTTTCGGATGTTCCGATGGGAATACGGCAGCTTTAAAGATTTCCAAATTTCGTATCCCTGGGGCGCAGCGTGTGGCAAGTTTTTAAGACGCCCTCCATTAGCGAGCACAGAGGGACGGGTACAGCTTGCTGGGTCGCATGATTAACAAATGGAAATCGCCTTAAGATGCCGCGTGACTGTCCATTGAACGGAGGGTTCGCGATTCAGCAGTGCCGGTCGCTTAAAAAATTGCCACGTTCCCCCGCCGGTACGAATTGCAATGTAGCTCGACTCGCCGGGACAAGGCAAAGTCTGTATCAGATCGGAAAAGAGGAAGGTCTAATTTTACAAATATTCTAACATTCCCAGTAATCCAAGGCTGCGACTAAGGCTAGCAGGTAGAAGATGGCGGGGGGAATGTGGTACGGAGTTAAAACAAACATTTTTGCGCGTGCGAGCTTCGGCCATAAAGCTCTGCCCGGCCAAATGCATTGGCTGGCAGTTGCATAACACTCTAGAATAGCTTCGGAAAATGGTGGACACCTTCTCCCGCGGCTAGCTTTTTCTTTTTCAGTCCTCAGCAGACCGTCCTACGTTTCGATACCAAGAATTCTCTCCCTCCCGGTTTCTGCCTTATTCTATCACTTTCGTTTTCGAACGTGCAAGGTGCATGTACAAATTACTCCTTCGCACGGGTCTCGCTGGAAGTAGCTGACAATTGAGAATCGCTTGTCGCACAGACATACCGATATAAGGGTATAGAGATACGGATGTGAGGCGACGAACAACCAACTCGTGCATTCTATACGAGAGAAACGCGAATAGGGTTTTACGGCGGCGACTTCGATTCGCTATCGTGTGTTGCGCAACTGGTAAGCCGGTCAAAAATAGCGCGCGAACTGGTGGATAATTTATTCAAGTTGCCGCAAACAGAAAGAATCATCCTGTCTGCCGATCCCTTTCACCATGTTTAAGGCAATTAAAATTATTTATTAAACGGTCGATGGAGAGGCGCGATCCGATTAAAATCTAATTTTTCACGGATACTCTCTTAATTAAAACATTAAATTGATTGCGGCGTTGAGGTGGTAAGGGGGGGCACCATCTTCTCCAGGCGGGGCGAAGTAACGAGAGACGGGGTCGAAGAAAAAGAGAAGCTCTCGAGGGGGCAACGGTGGTGAAGTAGAGGAGAAGATGGGGTGGTGGTGGTTCGTGCGAAAATAAATGAAAATGAAATCAATTATAAAACTGTTTGAGGAGACTCCGAGGAGCAGGCAGCAGCTCCGATGGATGGATAGACGGATGGTTGGACTGGTACTGGTCGATCTTGAATTTTCTTAATTAAAAATCTACAGACTCTGCTTTCAATTAAAAACCGAAACGTCGAGGCTCGCTCGTTACCGATTTGCCGGCTCTTCCGGGGCCACGAAATAACACGTTGCCGAACGAAGCACGCGATGGGGTTAACACTTGGGACGGAGAAAAATGGACAATGTAAAGAAAGGCACGTGTTGTACCTCGAAGGAGACGGATCGCGCGAAGAGGATCGGTTTCTGTGTCTCTCTTGAAATGCCTCAGGTCGATAACGAGAGAGAAAGGGTGGAAGAGCGAGAGTGACTCTCTAATCTTCGCGAGATTTTCGCGGCGCGAGAACGTCGCCTCGATTTATGATCCTCCTAAATTCTCGACCGTCCTCTCCCCTCGGCTAGGCTCCTTTGTCCCTGGACACTTTTGCACTTTTAAAACTTACTTCGCCGCGGAAATTTCATTATAAGTGTCCCGGCCTCTCGTCGCGGCGTGGCGATAAGGCGACGCCAACTTGCCCAAGGCGTTGCTAGCCGCTTTACATCGCGGCCTTTTGAAATATTGCCGTGGATTTCACCACCTCGTCCGCTCCTTCTGTTTCGCTCCGACTTTTCCGCGACTTAATCAGAGCGCGCGCGCCCGCGCGCCACTTTATAGATAAACAAAGTTAACACGTTGCTGACTCGTTACCGAAATATCGCCACTGTAATCGCAATCAGCGTTGCGATTCTCCTTATTTCCCGAAAGCCTGGGAAATCTCCACCGAACGTAAGCTCCGCAAAATCTGTACCCTTTCGAAGAAAAGTTCACGTCCTCCCTCTTGGTCTTGACCCAGCGAGATTACAGCGTAATCGCGATGTCTCGATGCAGAAGAGTGCAGCTGCTGCTAGCAGAGGTAGCGGCATATGTTGCGAGGTCGGCAGTGCTCTTCCGATTATCCACATGCTACGCGTATACCTCGGAGGATGGACATCTGGTCTGCCCGCGGTGCTTTGCGGACTATTTGCTCGTTTGTTTCTCTCCGCGTTCTCGATAGCCGGCCGATACGCGACTTCGAAGATCCCGTGGAATTCGGTGCGGATGCGAAAGTTTAATTGAATCGCTTTCCGAGCAGGGACAGGGTTGAACCAGCACAGATTCGACCGTAGGATAGGACAGATGAACGTCGAAAGAAATTCGCTAACGCCAGAAAACAGCGGAGAAGAAGTATTGTCCAACGTCTTCGTCCAAAGTGTCGTCCGGCAGTCGAGGCTAAGGCGGAAGTAGTCGAAGAATAGCTGACGACTGGAGAGGGTAGCTCGAGGAGAGGGGGTGGCTCACGGTTGAATCGGCCGCAAATTGCGGCGAAAAAGGTAAAAGTTGGCCGCGTAACTTTCTTCCGCGTCGAGGTTGGCTCGTGATTTTTGTTTTCATTTGATTACCCTTCGCTCACCCTGCCGCGCCGCGCCGGTTCGCGGTGCTACATCGAGGGGGTAGAAAACGGCTGGTTAGCAACGGGAAGGGTGCGTGGAAGTTAGCGAAAGCGCGCCACGAGATTCCGCTGTTTTCACGTGCTGGAATCGATAGCGGCCACCCACACGTATTCCGCTCGTTTATGCCGCGATGCGTTAGGTTGGGCTAGGTTAAGCTCGACGCTTAACCCGATAGCGCAGCTAGGTCACATCGCACGCTGGGTGCTTAGGTCGAGGAACGCCACGCAACGATCCCATGTGGCATGACCTACCGCGAAAAAGGAATCGCGTGGCCGAACTCTCCTTCTCCATCGTTCTTCCTCCGCCCTCGCGTTTTCGTCTTTCCTCGCATCGCGACTCACTTCCGTGCGACTTCTAGGGATTACTTTCTCATTTAGATTTTATCCGACGCTCTCGCGCCGCTTTTCTTACGTTCCTCTCTCAGACGGCCGTTCCCCGGCATTTTCTCGCGGCCAAGCTGCCTCCTTTGTTTTTACTAATTACCCGGGACAAGCGAGCCATCGAGCTTCCTTCCTCGTCATTCCTTTCGTCTTGCTCGCCGATCATTAGGCGGTCGGCCAAGAGGGTGTCCCCGGCGCGGCGACTCAATTCTATTCTTCCTTTTAAGTAACGTGAAAAACTATTGTTCCAATTGCCGTTCGAGAGACAGCGTCTTGAAGTCGTCGATACGCGTTCTGGAATACTTCCCCGTAGCTTATCGCTAGCCGAGCGAACCCCCCGTGTGGTCGTCGCGTTAATCCGCGGCCCTTGGCAAAGGGGTAATATAGAACAATCGGTCAGACCGCGTGAGAGAGAATACGCGCGAAAGGATCCGGACGGTTCGTCCAGCGGGGTCGAATTCGTCGATTCGACAGCGGTCTACTGCAGCTGGCCCGACAAAAAATCAGCATCGATTGTTTTATCGTCCCCAACGGGTCTACCCGTTGGTCAACCGGTCCTTTCTCCTTATTATGATTATCCTAGGGAAGGGTCGCCAGAAAAAGAGGGTCGAACGGTCTCATCCCCGGTGGGTTAGAGTCCGCAGCCTCGAGAAACGCCTAGGCTCCTTAGCGACATCGGGAACACGGACTGTCGTTAAAGAGGCGAGAGACTGCCGGCTATAGGAGTGCCAACGAATTTGATTTTTTTCCCCGCTTTTCTCGAGTACGTCTCTCGTGGTTGACGATAAAGGGAGACGTCGCCGGCAGTGAAAGAGACACGGCCTTTGGGATGTAGCACATGTCACGGTAGGTACCGCTTGTCCGTATATGCAAATCGCACCTAACCATTGTGTCCCTCCGAACCCCCCACCCCTTCTGCTCGACAAAAAGATCCAGGTCAAACTTTCATCCGGTTAGGAATTTTTATTTTTCGATGAACGAAACAACAAAAGGGGTCAACCCTGACGTCGGTCCGAAGAAGAATGCAAACGGGGCTTCGGAAGGGGTAAGGGGAGGGAAGAAGTATTCTTCTGGAACGTTCAACGGTCGTGACGGTGTCGTTCTAAGACAATCGATACAATTACGAGTAACCGCTATCGGCGCAGCGAAGACGAAGCAGGAGGGTCGTCATCCCTCCGCAAGCTTCGCTCTTGCTCTGGCTCACCCTTGTCTCCGCGGTGCGTGAAAAAGAAAAGGGGTGCGAAAGGTTCATGGACGGCAAACGTCATTCGGATCGAGGATGGAAATAATGATATATAAATAATAATGAAACGCGAACCAATGAAAGAAAGTTTGAGATTTTTCCAAGCGTTGCAAAAAAAATTAGCACGAATTAAAAATTAAAAATACACCTGAAAAATGTGTAGCGGGCGTATATTCGAGTTGTGTATCGACTATCGTAGTCCAGCAACGGTAATAAGATCCAGTCTATCGACGAATGGCTCGCGCAAGGGAATGCCGCTTGAGAATTTCCAGAGGCGAGGCACGCCGCCCTGGGGGTGGTCGATCAACCCCCGTGGAAACGCGATGGAGCGAGTTGCGGTCAACGTTAGGATTCGAAATACGACGGTGCACGTACTCTGTTACGTCGCGTACGCAACGATGTTATGTTAACCTTATCGTTGGGATGGCGAGCTGGCACGTGGTGTCACGCTAACAGCCCCAACTGCGATTCGCCACGACGAACCGGCGAAATCTTCCAGACCGCGAGTCAGGCTGGAATCCACCGTGAAACGTCCTTCTAAACTCCACGGCAGCGTGGCAAGTTCTACGCGTTTCCCTCGGTCGACTTTTAACGCTGATCCGTTCTTTCCGACTGTTTTCCAGGGATCGTTAACTTTCTTCCATCAGCGCCAATTTCCTGTTTTCCGCGGGCGCTCGATCCGTGACTCGTAAAATGAGGATCGGACGAGCTGCGGTTAACGACGGTATTCGAAATACACGTCGAACGCGGAGTCCACCCTGGCGTGTACGCAACAACGCAACGGCGTGCTAACCTTACTGTCACGCCGGGGCCAAAGGGATGTAAAGCCGCGATAACGCCTCCGAATCGTTATTGGGTGTGATAGAGAAGCCACCCCTCGTCGTATACAAACCACTCTGTCGTGGAAACGAAGCATCGTAAATAGCTGGTAAGCCGATGCCTAGAAAACAGTTACTCAAACGATCCATGCACTCGAGTGGATAATTGAAAAGAATTTTTTCTGACGAATACGAGCGTTATCATTAAAAACGTGAGAATGGAGGGTTGGCTGGTCAAGCTCGAAGCCACTATATGAGTCTCCTAATTACGATCCTGTGGAACGATCAAGATATGATTTTAAGTAAAAATTCTATTCGAAAAACGATATCAGCGCACAAGATATGCTGCAAAGTCTCCTTCTAACGATAATTACTCCGTCCTTCCAGTATTTTCTGTACAGAAATTGGCATCGGGACAAAGAATTGCATTAATACCATAGTCCGAGTACCAAACAATGTATCGCGAAATGAAATTCGAGGCAGGAATTTCAGACTCATGGATGCTCGTTGCAGCCGAATCACCGGCGTAGCAATCGAAATAATCGATAAAACGAACGCACTCGCTGGTACGCGAACAACGTTTGTAAGAGCAAATTCTATCGAAGCTTTGCCATTTCGGAAGGTGCAAATTAAAACGCCAAAGAACTTGTCCGGTTTCTCCGCGGACATTGGCACGAGGAAAGTGATTCATCCAGACAATCGGTTGTATCCCTAACGCCGATCACTTTCAAATACGGCGCATAGAACGAGGGACGACAGTTAGGCAAAGGGGTGAAAGAGAGAGAGAACGAGGAAGAAGGGAACGGGGAGGGCCCGGAGAGAGGACGAGATGATCGGCGTAGGCGCCGACTTCGTCGTTATCCACCTGGCGGGGTTTGCGCAGCGCAAAACGCAAACGCAGGAGAGCGCAGAGAGAGGCGCTTCAGCGCATGGGGCAGTAGCGCTGGTCACGGGGGTGGTCGCAGGGGGTGGACGGTCGGGAACGGGACAAGGTCCGGCGTAGAGGGCTACGATGGGGCGAGCAAGAGGGTAAGAGGACAACGGGGTTGCCGGGGAGGTCGAGGGGTGCGCGTCCGAGAGAGGGTTGGTGGCTCGGTGGTGTGATAGAGGCGGCAAAGAGGTGAGGTGGGGGTGCCCGGCACGGGGCCACGGCGCAGTTGCTACTCAGACACGGGGATGCTCGCAATGCCTCTATCAAAGGTTACCGAAAATTTTCTCAAATTACCGCGTCTCGTATCGCGATCGGCGAAGAAATCGTGTCCGGTGCGCGCGATGTGTTCTTAGACGAAGGGAGAAGTTCGGGCCGCGAACACTCGGGCGAATCGCGGGGGGCGCGTCGGGCACAAAGTTCGAGGATAAGAACGAGCGAGAATCGGGGCGGTTGATCGTGGGCCAGTCCGGTAGTGAGATCGGCGTGTTCTTCGCCAAGGGAATGACCCGCGCGGGACGAGTTGAAATCCTCAAGAGAAAGGGAGAGACCGAAAGGGGGAAAGAAAAGAGGGATGAAAAGAGGGAGAGGGAAGGGGAGAGACCGCGCGAATGAGGAAGAGAGAACGAGGGAGTAGCAGAGGGAAAGTTGAAGGAGGAGAAAGGAAGAAGGAGGCTGTTTTCCAGCAAGATCGCTGTCCCGCGACGTACCAACAGATACTGGCGAGTCGCGAGAAGCACGTGGGGGAGAAAAGTCCGGGAAAGCACGAGGAGCAAGAAAGAGGAAGAGGCTAACAGCGAGTGCCGATGGGAGAGAGAGAGAGAGAAGGAGAGTCAGCCTCCCGACGCGTCTTACCGCGACGCGCAAGGAACGACGCGACGCGTCGCGTGCCACCCTAGAAGGGGAACCACGATCTGGAGGGGGTGGAAAGGGGGTGGCCGCGACGGGGGTGGCAAAGACGCTCATTCGTTCCTCGGATCACGTGGCCCCTTTCTTATAAGCAAGGTTTTTCCTTTCGTCCCGCGGGAAATTTGAACCCCTTGCGCCGTCCGCTTACCCCCTCGAGGAGGGTTGAAACGTTCCTTCCATACCGGACGCCACGATCTGCCTTCGCCCATCGAATGATCCCTCACTTCGAATAACATTATTTCTGTTCCCTTTGTTTTCTCTGTTCTCGTTTCTTCGCGTTTGCCGATGCCTAGCTTCCAAGGGGGTCTAATTCTTTCTTGTTGGAACTTCGTAAAAGATTGGATGCAAAATTATCGGAATATATCCTCGATTCTCGGTCCTTCTGCGAATCGTCTCGAGCCGTACCGCAACTCGTAAATGCTCGATCTCGTTCGCGGGAAAAGTACGCAGATCGCGAGACATCCTCCGTCTTCTTTCTGTTTCAGACGCGTCGCACTGTGTTGTTATGTGTTGTCATAGTTATTTCATTGAAAAATTAATTTCACCGTTTTCGAAACACCCATCGATTTCTGTCTGTGAAACGCACAAAGTCTGAACAACTCCTCTTAAGTTTCTGCCGAAACCGGACTCGATTATTTAGACCAACCTTTCGTTCGAGCGTTCCTCATTTCGAAATTACGACAAATAAGAAGGAGACGACGAAGACACGAAGAAGAAGAAGGAAGAAAAAGGGAAATATAGGAAAGCAAGAGAAAAAATATATCGAAAAAGCACAAAAAAAAGAGAAGAAAAGAAATCGAACAAAAAGCATTGCCTTAAAGAAGAAGAGTATACCTACATTGTCGAAGGAACAAGCAAGAAACACAGGGGGAAAAGAATATTAAAATACAAAAAATAACAAAAAAACACTTTAGACGCCTAACAAAGTAAATTGTAAAGATATGACTAAAGTATATTTTTAACAAGTTTTGAGAAACTTTAGATTTTAAAAGTAAATTTTAAAAGCGAAAAATGAAAAAATACCATAAAATTCTTAATAACTAAAAATGTGATCTAAAAGTCGTTGCTACCAAGAGAAGCCTTATGTCCTTGTTTCAATTAGTTCGGTTCCAAACGTAAGTACCACGATCTGTTGCAAGAAACATATTTGCATGGCATGTTGCATGATACATCTCTCTGAGACGGAAAGCTACCGCGGTTTTTCCAATATCGAAACGCTGGGGTGAAATCGCGATCGTTGGAGAACGAAAACAGCGAACCTCCGGGGGGAGAATTTGTCGTGGAGAACAATGTACCGGGCAGAGGCATGAGTATAAAGTCGGGGGGCGCGGGAAGGGGAGAGAAAAATTGCTGGTCGAACGGTTCGGTAGAAATCATTTTATTTTCCATGCAACGATGACGCGCCGCTGCCGGACCCGGGAGTCGAACCGATGACTCTCAGGGGCGGGGGAGGGACAACGGAGTGGCAGAACGGGGGTGAGCTGGTGTTTGAAATTTCCTATTTCGCAACTCGAAGCCTGGCTTGAAAAGTGGCCCCCGCATGCAACGTAGCAACGCGCGACACGCGAATGTTACGTTTGCTGGCGAACGAACGAAAACGATGAGGGGTAGTATGGGGGATGTTGCAGAGCGCCGGCAACGGCGCGCCTTCGTTGAGCATTTTTTCGATGATTTTCTAGCGGAGGGTGTAGGGGTGCTGGTAGCGCACACGCGAAAGCCAGGGGCGCAAGGGTTTACGTGTAGGAGCGCGAGCGAGTCTATCATCCCATTTGGCTGGGTTCGCCGATGGTCGGTGTTGTTGCGCCGGGAATGCCAGCAGGGGGTGGCGGACAGGAGCGGAAAGGCGTTAGGGTGCCCCTCAGTGGAAAGAGGAGGCGATGCAACTCGGTGTCGATGGTAGCGTGGGCTAGGGTGAGCGAGAGGAAACGAGGCGGCCAGAGGGTGGCGGGCCTGCATGCATTTTTTTTCCACACCCCGCGTATTGATCCCGGAGTCATTCAAAATGGCGGCCGAGGCAGAGTCAGCCAATGACTGCCTGAATCGATGACTGCAGCGAGCCACCCCCGGACCGGCCAATGGGAGAGGCCGTCGCACGGCGTTCTATGCGGGAACCACCACCCCGATATACGAGACACACCGGCCTACCACCTTCCTAGCGCTGCTAGTACATGCACATGCGTTTACACGCGTGTCCGTTTCGTGTTCCGGGTTCGAGCTCGCCGATGACCCGGGACACGTCGATGATTTCCACGGAAAACTCCCCCTCCAGCCGTGCCGAGCTGCATTTCGACCCCCTGAAAAACCGTCCAACTTTCGGCGATCGCCCGGCTATTTCCGTCCAGACCGTGTTCGCATTCGCTGCCCAATAATTAACGGCCCACCCTAGCTCTCTGCCACCCTCTTTTATTGCACCCTCGCGGAATAACGGTGGTCGGAACCGGGACTCGTAGGTAAATCGAAAGAATCACCCGGGATGCTTCCTGTGCATGGTCGAGTCATCGACCCCGGCACGCACTTTTTAGTCTAAGCTGATGCCCAGTTGAATCGTCGACCCCTTCGGAGTTCTTGTAGATTGATAGCAGAATATCTAGAGCTGGCGACGGTGGGCTGGTTCGTGACATTGTTCGATCACTAGCGGTGCTTGTTATCTTAGTCACCTTGATCCTGGATATGCGTCCTATCTTATCTTATCTTGCCGTTCCTCCGCGATGGGTTCTGAAAAATTGCGACTGACGGATTCGAGGAGGTCCCCTCCCTTTTTACTCCTGTTTTCTACGGTATAACAAGACTCGTGAAATTGGGCAAGAAAAGGTAATCGGCAGGATACGGTATCGTGGCGGTCGTCCTCGAATACGAGCACATCAACTTTCCACCGCGGCACTCGTTTGCCGTACTTTGTGGATATCGCGGGGCAAAGAGAATGTCGAAATTGTACGAGGCACGAGGTACGATTGCATCACGGTCTACAGAGCTTGCACCGTGCGCTGCATTACATCTGTGTGTGCATATGTACTTAGATTGGCTCCTATTGACATAGCCACAGGCGACGACAGTGGTGGTACAGTCGGGAAAAATGCGAGCGTCGCGTTCCACAGACTCGTCGCGGCGCGTCCGCGTCGGGTCTCGCCGACACTTTGATCTTCGATCAAAACGCGCACCCGAGCACTCCCGATTTTCCGTCCGAATGAATTGATAGGAAATCGCGCGTTCGTCCAGCATCCTCCGCGTTCGCGAAGATACGGTTTCGCTCGATTTCTTTCAGTCCATCGACCCCTTTATCTTTGATCGCAGCACGCGATACAGGTGAACTTCGTTCACACTTCTTATTACATTCTTGTCCCTACAGTCGGAGAGTGGTGTGCCGATAAAATCGAATTTCATTTGATTTGCCATTGATTCGGCAGTTGGACAGAAGATAGCTTGCAGAGAGTTTAAAATAACTGCAGTTGTATATACGAAAGAAAAGTTCAACAAGTAGCACGATCGGGCGAAGAGCAGAGACGCGAATGGATACACTTTCTGCTGAAGCTGTACTAAACGCACGATGAAATGGTTTTTCTAGCGCAGGCAGTTTTTCTATTAAGCTTCATTTGTTTCTTTCATTGCGTAATGCACCGGACGCGTCGCTCATTTCATCCTACTGGCGAGCACTTCTACCGTTAGAATTCTTAATCCGGACCACAGTTTCGATGATTCAACGCCGTTCAGAAACGTTGCCCGTCGATTTTTAAACGATGGCATCGGACAATAAAAATTGACGTTCCACCGGGGCGATCGATATTTCGTATTAGCACGGACAGAAACCTAAAGAACGAGTCACCACTTTCCGTGTTCGTTCAACCCCTGTTCTTTGCCTCGCCACCAGGCGTCACTTCATCACGGGGTGGTTTTTCTCTCGAGGGGATGAATCGGCGAGGCAGCTTCACACGAGCAGCGAGCAAAAATCCAACTTCTCTTAAATGAACTACCGCCTTTGAAACGTTGAGATCGGCCACTGATAATACTTGAAGTAAATTCGAAAAGCTCTCTCTCTCTCCCCTCTGTATCTCTACGGGGAAGGAATGGGAACTTGTAAAGAGTCGTTGCAAAGAGAACTCTTCGTATGGAAAAGTTGCGCCGCCAACGCGTATCGCAAAATTCTATACGCCCAGCAGGAAACGAAGGTACGATCTAACAAACTCCAAGTACTTGCATATATTCAAAGAGTATCGAGGAAACGCGTTTGGCATAGGAGGCGGCTGAACAGAGAGCCGGTCGAGGGTCTCGTTTTGGCCGACAATCGAAAGAAGGCAAGATCAGGGTCAGAAGACAAATGTCTTCCTACGCGCAGGGCCGTGCGTTCTATCAGAGAAGTCGATCGAGTCGATTCACAGAGAGGAGGAAAAGAAGGCGAAAAAAAGACGAGACAGAGAGAGAGAGAGAGAGAGAGAGAGAGAGAGAGAGAAAGAGGAAGAAGGAGAATCGCATCGCGCTGGCACAACTGGCCACCAAGATGCAAGTGCACGTGCACGTCGTACGTACCGAGCCGAGTATTCTTCTGTGTCGGTTGGTTCGTCGACGTTCCAGCTGCCGATCGAGATCGGGGGAATCGGGATCGGGATTGGGATCTAAAATGTTACATGAACGTGTGCACGTACGTAGGTGCAATTGGTCGCCCGCCCGCCGCGCAGCGCCGGTCCGTGTGAATGCTAGCCGGTGCATATGTGCGCATGCAGCTCGCGATCCA
The DNA here is from genome assembly GCA_023838395.1 of Holcopasites calliopsidis. Lineage (NCBI taxonomy): Eukaryota > Metazoa > Arthropoda > Insecta > Hymenoptera > Apidae > Holcopasites > Holcopasites calliopsidis. Next base: position 2,021,478 of record JALHAQ010000012.1, on the reverse strand, counting down.
CCCACCCTTCGTGAAAGAGCCTCGGCTCTCACCTGTTTTTACCCTGCCGGTTCATTTGTAATTTAAAACGAGCCTCGATTGCTCAATGCGCCCTCCCGCCCCGCGCCCACTTATCGCCATAGTCCATAAATTTGTGCGTATTATTCCCGTCGTAAAAGTTGCGAGCTACTTGAAAAACAACCTCGGGTAACTCGCCCTACCCGGTTATTTGATCGTAGATAGCTCGCGCCGTTTAGTAAACCCGGGATCGGTAGATCGAAGATTTCGTTAAAATTCGCTTAAAATTCTTAGTCATGCGAAAAGAACCGTAAAGCAGTCTCCGCGACGCGTGTCTGTGTGCGTAGCCATCGGGATCGAACGGTGATTTAAGGGTAACAGAGGAAATGTATAATAAGAACATACTTTCTCTTTCGTAACGTCGGCGAAATTCCTTCCTCGGTAACAGGCTGTCGCGAGCGGAAGTTCGATCGCGATCGTGCTACAGGTACCGTCCCTCTCGTACACTCCCCCGCACTGCTGTTTCGCGTGTTTATGCAAACGCGTGGCCGGGAGGAGACTGCACGATGACGGACACATCTGTCGGATTCGTCAACGGACGGATCGAGGCATGTGCGGACGATTTCCACCGAGAAGAAACGAAAGGGAATGATCCGGAAGGAGATCGACGCTTTGTAGCTACGCGAAAACGAACAGCATGCTCATCGAGCACGCTCTTTACACATGATTAGAGGTTTGCACGTGCGTAAGAGTGGCAAAGGGGCGAAGGGTAGGACGAAGAATCCACGGACGGGCCACTTTCTTGGTGAAAGTAGTCCACCTGATGCGTGAAAAGCCCCTCGCCGGAGGTGGTCGCAGAGGGTGGACGCTGTGTACGCGACGACATGGCACGAGTTGGTGGGGCTGCGGCGAAAAAAAAAGGAGGGTGCGCTTCTCCGCCCTCCGGACTAACACTTCCACGTGGCGTACACGTGGAAAAAACGACGAGGCAGCGTAAAAATGCGGCGCGTGGGGATTCGTAACTGGGTGGGGGATGAAAGCCCCGAACGAAGGAAGGGAAAAGCCGAGAGGAAAGGACGTAGATTCTCTGGGGGTGGAGGGTGTCTCGCGTTGGTGCAAGCGACAGGCCAGAAAACGAAAGAGCGGGACGGCAGAAGTACGTATAAAGGGGAAAGACGTTATCGAAGCGGCAAGGGATGGTAAGCTTGTACCGTGGTGGGGTGGACAAGTTATAGACGGCTGTAGAGCAGAAGGGAGGGAGCCGTTTATTTGACGAAGAGAATGCGTAAGATGAGTGGGATGACCGTCGCGACCAACCTCGTCTACGAAATGAACATCGGCGCCTCTGTTGAAAAGTCGACGTCCACCTCGGGGTCGACGATCAATCTTTCGATCGAGATCCCGGCCAAACATTCTTGACGAACGGTGAAGCTCTTAGCGCTTAGGCAATCGTATCGAGGATAGTGATTACCGAGTACATAAAAAAAGAATCCGACTCGAATGGACGACCTAGGGCGGAAGGGATTAAAAAGAAAGCGCGTCCCACTCCCTCTCGTTCTGGTTAGTCACGCGTGTGTGGCCGTACGAAGCATAAGGGAGGAGGCCATTTTTATACGATGGTCCCCTTCTTTTTATGCGTACCTCAGGCTGTCGCTACACCCCCTTACAAGGGCCCCCCGACAACAATTTTTCGGTCAGTCGAATTCATAGGGTCGCGACGATCGCACGTCCGTGATTCTACAGACGAAGGGAAGCGCGTGTCGCGCGGATAGCTTTCAAAGTATAGTTGAGCCGAATTTTTCCGAGGGTAATCTTAAAGGAACGCGCGGAAAGGTGGTCCCGCGTTTCTGCTCCTTTTAAGACGTATACAAGCAGGGGGTGCTATCGAGGGGTGGTAACGACGACTCGGATACGATCCGGACAAACGTGAACAGAATCCTCGCACTCCGCCTGCACGGTGCATTTTCTCCGAAGGGAGGACATTCGGGACAGGGTTGAGCGCAACAAAGGAGCAAGGGAAAACGAGAGAGTCCAGATGTCCGTGGAGGAGGGAAGGTGAAAAAGGGAGGAAAGAGAAAACGCCCCACTCTCTTTTACACCCCTTAGAAGGGCTACCCCCGTCGGAGACGTTGGCGGAGTCGGTAACGGAGAGTCCCCCACCCACGACGAGAAGCTTGGACAGAAGGAGCACGGAGAGAGGGGTAGCTGAGTGTTGAGGAAAAGGGGGAGACAGAGCGCGCGCCTCATCGTTGCTCTGGTGGGGGCAAAGGAACATAGGGGTGGCTTGAAAACTGCTGTCCTACGGCAAGTCCAGTTTTTCGTCCTTTCGGAGATAGATTTTGGTCGTGGGAGGACCGGTCAAGGGTCGGACGTCGGTCGAGAGTGACCTGGGCCGCGGCCGGGGCCCAGGTCCTGCGGACCCTGGCTCGCGAATCTCTTAGACGGAAAAGGGAGCTGGCGAAGGGAGCCGGAGGCAGCCAGAAATTTCGCGACCGCGCACCACCTAAGACAACGCCCCTACCCGAACACGCGTTCTTTAAGGCACGAGGGGGTGGCTTTTAGTCAGACGCACGCGGTCTGAGAAGCGCGCCACCACCGGCCCCCGACGGAGAAGGACTTAGCGTTTCTCGCGAGCCGCAGACCCGAGTCAGTTTCGGTTCCTCCTCCGTCAAGGACTCGAGAACGCGGAAGAGGAGAGAGCTTTTTCCTCGATCGTGTACACGCCGCTGTCGTCGTCATCGTGGTGCTTCTTCGCCTTCGCGTTTGCAACAGGATACACTGGAAGCACGCATCGTCTTGCCTGGCGTACACTTTGCTCGCACACTCGACTCCAAGGGGAGAAGTCGATCGAGTGCGTTCACGCGGTCATCGCCTTCCTTGATCTGTACCACTGATTCTCCGATTCGATCGGAACGTAAGGGACCTTGGATTTTTGCTTCGATACCGTGCACCCCTTAACGTGTATCCTCTCAGTGCTCGGTCAGCCGCGCGGGACTTGGAAAGAAGTGTAACCGCTCTGTTCCTCCTATACGAATAGAGAACGTGACCGAGGGGTTCACCGATCGTTGCATTTTTCTCCGTGATTTTGGTCAGTTTTCCCCCCTTTCGGTCAGCACAACCACCGGTGATACATCCCCTCCATCCCACTAGCCTGACATGCCCGGTGCACGTCATACTCGTCTGCAGTGTTTCGTCGCGATCGCGGCCGACTCGATCCTTTCTTAATCTCGACGACCAGCTTGGAAATGCAGTGCCTTGTTAAGATACGACGAACAAACGGAAGTGATCAACCGGAGGCAATTGCCAAGGGGTTTCCTTGACGTTTCATCGAAGTACCTGCTGAAAATTAAACCGAGCCGTTCGCGAGAAGTCTGATCCCGCGAGATATCTCATCGCCGCATAAAATTATCGATGCCGCGAACGACGATGATAACTCTTTGGAAGGTGATAAGGAACACTCTGCCTCTGTACAGTGAGACGAATTGCAACCTAATCGAGAGGGCCTGCATAAATGTTGAACTATCATGGGTGTTAAAGAATGTTAACCGGTGCGACGTCGCGAGCTTTTGCAATATGATTATTCTTCGTAGACTCGACGGGTTGTCCGCCGTTTTTTCCTTTTAATGGACAAGCATTGCAAATGGACAGTTTAAACTACAGAAATGATTGGTGTTTTACCGTTGGTTCGACGTGACAAACACGAGTGTCCACAAAAGAAACGATACGAAACACTTTGCATCGCGGCATTTAATATTTAAACGGCATTGATTCCTTCGTTATCGATCCCTCTTATTTGCAACCCCGTCGAAAAATTGTCGGAAGATATTCCCAGTTTTCTCTGATCGGCGAGGAGGTGCGAGGCGACGGCAAGCTCTTTCTAGATTCGCGCGTTCGCGTGAAACAGTTCTAATGGATCGTACATTGCAGCACAACGTTATTCAGATTAAAAGACCGCGGTTCTGCGATCAAAGTGCCAAGTTCCCTTTCCTGTTTCTTGTTCTGCAAGACAACCCTTGCTTCCACGATGATCGAACCGATTTTAATGCAAGTGTGCGATGCACCCCTAAGGTTAATCGCGTTTTCCATTACCGAATTGTCGTTAGACGTTGTGCTGCGAGAATCTTTGGAAATCGCGTCCCGCGTAGCCGGCTATAACCCTTTCTGCTGTCTGCGGGTGGTGGTCTAGTTGCATGCTTAGAACGCGGTTTAACGTGAGACCGTGTGTCAACCAGTGCGAACAGTTGTGGAATCGTGCTGGTTAAGCAAACGCCCACGTCGCTGATAAACGACCGGCATAAAAATAGCGTTTTCTTTCTGAATTGCAGCTTCGAGCGGGAGACGCGTTGCAGCAAGAGATTCCCGCGCAGGAGAGGAAGACTGGACAAAGCGGAAGAAGCAGAATAAGACGAGCAAAGCAGAAGAAGCGGAGGAACACAAGAGCAAAAGAAGAGCGACAGCGAGACGCGTAGAAGCGGGATTGCGACGGAAGTGATTCGATAACGGAGCGAAGAAAGCAGGGAGCGAGAAAGGACTGAAGAGAAGAAGAGGAAGAAGAAGAGAGTGCGCGTGAAAAGGGGAAAGTTAAAATCCGGAACAGAGTTAGACCCGAACGAAAAGGAGCAAGTGAAAGAAATATCGCCAGCGGAAGGACGAAAGAAGAGGGGAGGAATAAGAAGGAGAAGAAGAAGCTCGTTAGAGAGAACCTCGCGCCGCATACATATATATTTCAGTGTGTTCAAAAAACGAATGTACCTAAGTGCAATATTATTAAACCTAAACGATAATAAGAAGCAACCACAGCTACCATCGACGATATCGGTTAAGACGAGCGGTCGATCGATAATCGAATAGAATTCCTTTTAAAGAGTTAAAAAACCTTAGAGTCGCATTTCGGGGAGGATTCGTGAACGGACGCGAGAGACAGGACGAGGAGTCGTACAGAAGACGGTAGCGGCTGAAAGCAGTGACGGAGTGACCGAAATCCCTAGAGAGGAAAACTGCCGTCCCGGTTTAAAAGAAATCACACGACGCATCACACAGCCGACGTTGCCGGTGCCTTTCCATCCTTTCGACGAAGGGCCAGCACGTTCGCATTCACACACCACAACACATCGACATAACGGGGCTACTAACTACTCAGGGCAAAACGGGACGAGCAGTTGAAATCCGCGAGTGCGATTTCTCACACGACCGCGACAGCCTACGACTCGCTTCGCCCGACAGAATTCGCGTCTAAGCACGAACTGTCCTTCTCGTTCACACCGTCCGGGCTGGGCAATCCTGAATTTTAACCTGAACTTAAGTGTATGATAGACTTTAAGTTAGATAGAAGAAAGAAATAGGGTGTTCTTCGCTGTCGGAGGACGTCCAATCGCGCGCGCATCGATTCATCACACACGCACAAACACCTTTACACGCAAACACGTGCAGATTTGCACACTCACACAACACATGCGTTGAAGAAAAAGAAGAACACGCACGGATCAACGGAGATACAGACCAGAGTGAAGAAGAAGGAGGAGCTGAGGAAAGAATAGAAGAGACACCGAGCTACGGAGACGCACGTATAAGATCGTACGCAGATTTCCGACGTACAATCGGTGATTCAGTTACGGGAGACAGATCGTAGTGGGTGGAAGGGACGAAGAACGAACCGACGAGAGGCGAAGCTCGAATTCAGAGCGAAAAGCGGAAGTGTAGAGGTAAAAGGAAAGAGTTTCATGAGCCAAGTAGCGAGAAGCATCAGCAGCAGCAGGCCCGGGAAGTCGAAGCAGGTGGCGAGTAACTGACGTTGTCCGCCGCCCACGTCGAGCGAAGATCGCTGGTCCCTAAGACGATCCTGGGCTAAGGGGAGAGCGATACAGCGGAGAGAAAGGTAGGAAGGAACGACGGCGAGCGCGCAAGTGTGCCGGCCGTCGAGCTGCTTACCGGAAGGGGTGCGAAAAAGCGGGCAAGCTGCGCCGGAAGGGGGTAGCCCGGGCTTCTCGCGAAGGCCTCAAAATTTCGGACGCGACGGCGGCCCTGGACCTACGTGCCCAGACGCAAGCCCAACCCGACTTTGGCTTGGACCACCACCACCAACAACAACATCACCACCATCAACAACAACAGCAGCAGCCTCAGCAGGAGCAACAGGGCCAAAATCCAGAGGCACGCGTGCACCATCACCTTCAGCATCACCATCAGCATCAGCATCACCCCGAAAATCATCACCACTCTGGCGATTCGGGGGGTGGGATAGGAGGTGGAGGAGGTGGCGCTGGTGTTGGTGGTGTTGCTGGAGGAGGGACAGCCGGGTCCGAAACGGACAGGGCTGTCAGGATCCACGACGAAGACGACGAGGATATTACCGAGAGGGAGGACGAGGAGGAAGACGAAGATCCTTGCAGCTCGCCGGAACCAGACCTCGAAAACGAGTCGGAACCGATGGAGGTTCAGGCCTCGGCCGTCACCGCGGCGGCCGCGAATCTTCACGCGCTTCGACAACACGTCTTTAAGATGTCCGACTATTGGAAGCAACCGCAACGGGGGCCGCCTCAGCATTCGCCGGGGATACAGCACAGCCCCATCTCGAACTCGACTCAGCAGCAAGTGCAGCAGATGCACAGCCCTCTCGGCCAGCAACAGCATCAACAGCAACAGCAGCAGACGGCTGTGTCGCAGGTACAGCAAACCGCTAACTCGGGATTAGGACCGGCGCCGAGTCCACAGCAACAGATGCAACAACAGCACGCGATGTCCATGGGCCAGCAAACGCCTCAAGGAGCGCAGCATCAGTCTTCCCCGGCGCCGACTACCCCGTCGCCGCAGACCGACCATCAGGGTGCCATCGCGTCCAGCATGGCCCAGGGTCTTCATAGTTTGACGCAAGCACAGCAAACGCTGTCCCAGGCCTCGAGTCCGTCGCTGGCCGTTCAAGCCGTTCAGGCGGCTCAAGCGGCCCAGGCGCTCAATCAGAACTTGGGACAGGCGCTTACTCAAGCTCTGACGCAGAATATGCAACAGAACCTAGGACAAACCTTGCAGCACAACCTCGCGCAAAGTCTGACGCCGAGCTTATCGCCTCAGCAACAACAGCAGCTACTCAATCAGCCGCAGAACCTTAGCCAGGCCGGTCAAAATCTGCAGCAAAACCTTCAGAGTCAGGCGCAGAATTTGTCGCAGACGCTGCAACAGCAGGCAGAGAATTTGACGCAGAATCTTGGGCAGAGTTTGAACCAGCAGGCCCTGCAACAGCAAGCCGCGCAGAATCTTACGCAGAATTTGCAGCAGCAGGCGCAAAACCTGACGCAAAATCTACAACAACAAGCGCTGAACATGGCCGGAGGTATAGCGCAAAACGGCGGCCTCGCCGGGATGAATATGTCGACGAACCAGCAACAGAACTCCCAGAATTCGATGTTGAGTCCGGGCGGGACCAGCCAGGACTCCCATGACGCCAGCCTGACGGAAAAACTCGTCAACGAGCTGCAGGTGAGAATACGTTTCCAATAAATGTTACGAACGGCGCGCATGCTTTCTTTCTCCGACACTCTCGTTTACTCGATCCCGGTTAAGTTTTCTCGTCTCTAACTGCGGAGAGAAGAGATAAATAACTGGGACGAGGCAACCGCGATAAAAGTGTATAATGCTCCGATAAATAGGGTCATTCACTTGGCCAGACTGGAAGCCGGGACAATACCTTCAAACAGTTTCTACCAACGGAGAAAAATACTCGTCTCGATTTTCCGTACCGCGAGTTCTATTCCCAAACTCGTTCTGTTGCTCGTCGATAGACGATAGCTTCTAATCCGGGTTCTCCGAATGTCTTGATTTTCGTTAACTCCAATCTCGAGTCACGAATACGATCTCGATATTTGTTTGAGCGATGGCGAATCGCCAACGCCCTCGATTATCCCCCGACGAAGGAAGAAACGTTAAAGATCACAGACGATCAAATCGTCGGGATATCGGCTTAACTGGATGACTTTCAATAAATCGCCTCACATCGTGGACAATTTCGCTGACTGTTTGAATCTGCGACTGTACCGAGACACACTGACCATGGTTCACGCACATCGGAATACGTTGACTTACCACATCGCGTATCTCAACACGCGTCTGTATACATACATGCATGCAACAGAATAAGCAAGAGGGGGGGGGCAGCGAGAGAGAGAGAGAGAGAGAGAGAGAGAGAGAGAGAGAGAGAGAGAGAGAGTGAGTGAATGTGAGTGGTCGGTCGCGCGCTCGCGGCCTCCGATCTCTAGCTAGCGAACGAGCAAGCATAGTCCAGGCACACACACGGCTAGAATCACGGGGCCACAAATGCAAACGCGGCCCACGCACACCGATGCGAGCAGATGCAGATACGTCGTCTCTCGGGGTTCTTGACCCGCGCAACACAGATAATACTATACGAATACGTCATACGGTACGCCGAGAAGATGTTCTCGAGAAAATATCGCGGCGTGCTTCTGCGATGCCGGTACGCGAGCTTCGATACGTGGAAACTAAGTAAATATATCCCGGCAGATCTGCTACGGTCTCACAACTAATAGGAATCCGGACCTCTGTTCTTATGGAAACTGCGCAGGAGCACTGGCTGCCTCGCCTTAAATAGTGCGATGATGATTTACAAAATATTGATAGAGGAAGGGGTCGAATGAAAAAGTGAGACGATATGAATAAAACAGTTCTGTGAATTTGGAATGCGGAAGGGTAGTTCAACCGATTCCTCTACCAGAGTTTTGTACAATCTTCTTTCAGTCGCGTTAATCGCCCTGTGCCTCGACGGGGACACGCCGTAAGCTTCGCTGCTTGTTTGCTACGAAAGAAAGCGATTTTGCTTAGTATTGTCGGTTAGAAGAAAGGGCAGGGAACAGTGAACTAACACGAGCCTACTCTTACCCGATAGTCTCGTGCCTCTGCGGCGGGACTTGGAGGTGCGGCAAGTGCCGGTGGAGGCGGAGGAATGGGCAACATCAGCGAACGCACCCTCGAGGAATGCTGGTCCACCCTGCAACGAGTGAGTTGAACACTCAGCCCGTTCAAAACCCCCTTATTATTTTTCCTAGTCACACACGGCTTCCTCTAATGTCTGACTTTCTTTTGGCGAGTTCGCACAAGCCGATGTTTTCACTTTTTCCGTATTGTTCTCCATGTTCTTCCCGCACGTTTATGTTTCTTTCGTACGACGATCTCCGAACTCGCGAAATTTTGTTTTCGTTTCGACTCGGTTCCTTCCGAAAGCGTGAGGAGCTACGCTTTCTTCGCTAGTGTAGACAGCCATTCTTTTTTTTTTCCCTGCCACTTTTCGTTACGATATATTTCATAGCTAGCATGCTGTACGTGCGTGTGTATGTGTTTCTCCATAATTTTATTGCTGCTAACATAAACACGAAGAATCGCCGAAGCGGTATCGTCCGCTGTACGAACGACTGTACACCGTCGACACAGTTGACCGCCGTAGCGGTTCGAGATCGATCCAGCAAATTTACGGGAAGATCGAACGATGCATTTTTTGAGGGGCGAGATCGTAGGTAGATGACCAAGCCTCTCGGGCAACGGTATCTCGTAGCTCGCGGGACAATGCCGCGTTTAATTGTTCCATACGCGTATTCCACGCACGATGCGACCGATTTAATGGGACACTCCATCGCGATCGATAGTACGAGTGCCTCGCGTACATGGCGTTCTCCTTTTACGAGGCAGAACCGAAACGAAGGGAAAGGAAGCACCGCTAACGAGTCGTGAATCGAGTTGGACGAACAGTCCGACGAACGAGACGCTCGACCGACGGAAGAGAAAAGAAAGGGGTTGGTAGACCGGGGAAAGAAAGAGAAACAGTTCGTGAAAACTTTTGGATTCTCGTACCGGGTACGAAGCAACAATTTGTTTCGCTAAGTAGCCGTGCCGCTCTTTTGTTTTTTTGCGACTTCTTTTATTCTCGCTAACTGCAGGCAGAGGAATGGAAAGATGGAGAGGAGGTGGTTGAGAAAGCGGTTCCACGCCCCCCTCGACCATCTCCTCCTTAAAAGGGAGTCGTGAGGCGAGGCGAAACTTTGAGAAAATCGCAAAAACGCCGTACGATGGCGAAGTTTTCACGTTTTAACGAGATTTAATTAAAACATTTGCCTCCTTTGTGACGCTTCATAGTCGTGAATCTGCATCGGTGTACTGTACCATCGTTGCCGGTGCTCTAGACAAAATGTTAAGGACCGACTCGTCACGTATCCTTAATTTACTTTATTATTAAGCGTCAAACCGATACGTCCGACAAGCTCGTCAATGTTTCTCGGTACGCGTCGACGTCGTTCGCTTCGGTAACAGCGATCGAAATTGATTCATCGACGACGATTATAACTTGCACGCTGGCTGAAATAATCGTCGGTGCCAGCCGCCGTGGGAAAACAAAAGGGCCGGAAAGAAAATGAAAAGGCTGAAACGTTAATGCGGTGCAACGTTGTATAAACACTCGTCGGTGATTGCGAGTGATTCTCATGGTTCTAGAACGGGGTGTATAGGTAGCCAACATAAAGAAAGGATGAGAGGGTGAAAGCGGTTTTTGTTCTTTCGCGAGCACGAAAATTAAAATCCAATTATTTCGACACCTCAGCTCGACCCTCCGGCGATTCAAATGAATTTTTTGCGCCGACTCTTTCCCTCTAAATCTCTCTTTCACCCGGGCTTTAAACCGGTTCGACATCGGTAAGGTAACGTTACACAGTCATGGGCTTACCCTTGACCGATCCAGCGTCCTGATTTTGAATCGACAACAGCTGCCAGAACCGGAACTACGCCGGGAGAAGAAGACGGGTGGAAGAAAGAAATGGGGGGGGGGGGGAAGGCAAAGGAGAGTACGAGCGCGATGGGATCGATAGTTGTCAAATTCTTGGCGCAAAAGTCGCGAGCGATGTGGACGATTAACGAAAATACGAGAACGACGATTATCTGCTAGGAGAAGCACGCGTTAGCGTCTCGAGAAGATAACGCAGGAAGCGTAAGAACTGCAGGTTTCCCGAGCGGGTCGCGTCCAGGCATCTTTCTCACATTCGGTTTCCCAACCCCCCTGGTATAACTGTTTTTTTCCTTCAACCCCGGAGAGGTTCCATCGTATTATTTAAATAACGGTGTTCACGCGCGTGCCATTGTTTCACTAACCCTTCTACTATTACGGAAGAGGGATGGGGCGGGGGGGAGCTGCTTTCTGTTTCGAGTCGAAGAAGAAAAGCCGGAGGATGAAAGACAGAAGGGTGGAAGGAGGGAAGCAACTTCCGTGCCGCGTAGCCGTTATGACCAAGACAAAATTACGACATCTCAAGTCCAGGGGCAACCGTATCTTCGGTTCGTTCGGAGCGGACAAAGTTTCCTGGCTTTCCAATAATTTTCTATGATTTTCAGATCGCATGATCGCTAACAATAACGCTGACCCGGTGTTAAGATCCCTCTAATCGAATTGCTCCATCCTCGATGAGGCAGTAAACTTTCAAGGAAATCGTATCCCGCATCTCGCACGGTAAATGGAGACGGAAATGGCAGAATTTAAAATAGCCGATCTCCGAAACGTCGAGGAGAGGCATGCGTTTAAAAACTTGTGCGCCGACGAGGCGTTCCGTACTCGGCGCGCGCGGTTATTCTTTCCTTCTTCTCTCTTTTTTTCTCCTTCATCGTCGTTCGCTCGCTCGGTTCCGCCATGACCTACCCCAAGCGGTAGATGAGTAGGAGACGGTGAACAGGGATGAGGTGGAAGGCCCGAGCGGAGAACCGGGCGAACGAAAGGAGGAGAAAGCTGGAGGGAACTCACGCGCCCACACACGGCTGCGAAGTTGCACCGCGGACGACCGGGACAGGAGTTGCATGCGCTAACGAAAGAGCGGGACAGATCGATGCAACGGAGAGGAAAAGGGGAGGGCGAGGTACGCGGGACAGAGTTTATTCTTTGTGTCGCGCGTACGGCTACGCGCTTTTTTTTTTATCGTTCGTTGACTCCGCTTCGTTCTGCAGTCGCGTTCACCGCATCGTTCACCACGATAAGATTACACTCACAGGGGCGGTCATGCGCGATGTTCCTACGATCCAAAAGAATCGCGAGCTTTCCCTGCAAGTTTTTCCTTCGCACCGCGGCCGCCTGTGTCTCTTAATCGAGGGCCACCATGCGCGATAAGCGAACTTATTAGGCGATCGTTATCCTACGTGCCAGCAGTGATTGTCGCGAGGGCTCGAAACGTGACGCAACGAGAGCTTTAACCGGCGCGGGTTCGAGCCGAATGCGAAACATCGCGCGACGTGATCGTCGTGCCCAGGGGACTTCGAGGGAGGGAAGAAATTTAATCGGCGAGCAGAAACGCAACGGGGAAATCGGGGAAATTCAAAGCGACAAAGCTAGGAGACTCCAAGATCCAATTCCCTGGATAGAGTTGAGAAATCTCGGCGGCCGGTCACGAGAGAGACCGCGCGCGTATCCCAGAAACTTTCCTCTCCTCTGGTCGGAGCTGCCGCGGCAAAAGATCGTTGCCCTTCTAAATATAAGTTTGCAAAATCGAACAGCAAAACTGCGGAGTTTTGCCGTGGTCTGTGCGGCTCTGTGTGTATATTGCCGGTAGATCAGCCCCCCTTCTTCTTCTTCTTTTTCTTCTTCCTCTTCTTCTTCTTCTTCTTCTCTTCTTGCCTACTTCATCGTCTTGTTCTTCTGCTGGATGCACGCGGCTCTCGTGCTCCTCTTTCTAGCGCGTCGCTTGGTCCTACTCCACCATGAACAGTATCCACCATCGGCTCGCTCCAACTCCCTCGCGTCTTCGTCCATATCTACCATCTCCTTTGGATCCCTCCGCGGTCGAGCCCCACTGCAGCTCCATGACCTCGAAGGCCTGCGAATCCGCTCTTTCGCTCGCGTTGACTTTCGGACAAAATTCGTCTGCTCCCCTGAGCGCGTAGTCGTAGGTCAGGATCCAGCCGCGGCGCGGCTGCTCCAAGTCAAACGGGAACTGCTGGCTCGCGCGGGCAACTCAATGACGAAACGTGGATGCGGCCACGCCGTTTCGGCCCGGGCCATGGGAGGATATGAGAAACAATTGCAATGCCTAGACAGATAGATTTAGCTCCGACTCGAGTCGACATCGTGTAATAGAGTACACCTCTGAATGACTTCCGGGATTTCACCTTGCGATGCTTACACCTGGCGAATTCGACTTCCTTGAAATGGAAAACGCAAGCGAGGGCACTTCTGACGAGAAACAAGCAAGATAAAAAGACCGACCACTTGTTGAAAAAAATAACCGCGGCGAAATGTGGGTCAGCGAGGCTGTGCAATCGCAGCGTGCCAATGTCAGCCGCATAGATCGCAAGGCCAACAAAATCGTAAGCAGAGAAGAGACTCGTGATCGAATATCGAACCTCTCCTGGCGTAGGAGAAAGCTTGAAGCGTTTCACGGAGGAAAGTATTTGAAAAGTGGCTGCTGTACGAGCGCTGGAGGGTTGCAAGCAGGAAGAACTTGAACCAGAAAACGCTGCATCGTGCGACATCGGTCAGGCATTTCGACCGACAGATTTTTCTCGGCAAGTGCACTCACACCATAATTCGAGCGAAAGAGTAAAGAGCGTGCACGTTGCAACGGCTAGCGACGAGCGTCATCGTCGTCGTCATCATCTCGTGCATGCGTGGGTGAATAGCCTGGCTGGTCCCGAGCAACGCAGTCGAGACAGAGAAACGACAGAACCTCGAGGAAACAGAGAAAGCGAGCAAGCCTGGCGATCAGAATGAGAGGTTCTTGCAAAAGAAAGGAATCGCGTATTGCGCGGCGAAGGAGGGGGCGAAGAGAGTATTTGCGAAGAAGAGAAACCATTGAACAGCGCTCCAAAGAATCGATGAGATTTGTCACTCCCGAACTTGTACTCGCTCCCAATGCAACATGCCCTTCCGTAACCTTTGGGTAGGTGGACTCTAAGGAATAGGAGATTTCAATGCTAATAGTTGCCGCTATTCTCGTGATGCGATCCTGGAACAATGGATCCAAATCATTTGTTTCGAAAGGGATTCGCGGCAGAGCTGAACGATTCGGTAAGCCTCTCTGGGAGGCCTCTCGCGATCCGAAAGATCACCCCTATTCGATGCGGTGTAGCGAAAACGTATGGGACTCGCTTTAGCGTGATGGTAAAGGAACAACCCCACTCCGGACTCTCGTGGATCCGCTCTGGTAGCTTCTCGAGGAGAGTATTCTACCTTCGGACCTTCGCGCCAGTGCTCCCCACTGTCTGGTATCCGTCCAATCCGCCGCGAGGACGCCGGCGTGAAGCCTACGCGACGGCGGCCAGGCCGATTCTCGCCGGCGCCCCAGCATTTTATACGGAAAAGACTCTTTAACGAAGCACAAGGTGCGCACGCACGACCAACTTCACGCGACACCACGCGCGCACCGGGTCTCACGAACACGAGGAGGCGAAAGTGCGACGAAGACGACCGGTGGCGAAGCTTCCCATATCCTACGCTTCCTCGTTGTTCCACCCTCCGCCTTTCCCATCCGCGTCGCTCCGACTGGTGACGAATCCGCGAAGATCGAGGGAGAACGGTATCGAGCGAGATCCACGCGGGTCCCGCAGGAGGTGAGGATTCGATCGGAAGCGTTGCAAGCTCGAAGACGCGGGCCCGAGAGGACTGGAGGGATGTCGATCGCTTGGCTCTGAATCGTTGCATGAGCCGCGAAGGAGGGTAACGAGGAGGCATCGGAATCTCGCGACGCGACGCAAAGAAACACCACGCAAGATGAGTGACAACGTGCGCGACATTGACAGCTGACAGCGCGCGCGAGGAAATCTCTTCGTCCCTCTTGTACGCTGACGGTGGTACCGGCTCCTTCTCTCATCCTGTGTCGCCTCTTCGTCTTCGATTCCACCGTGTCCGCGAGTGTTCCTTTCCTCCTCTATCCGGGATCCTGGCTCCCTTCGTTACCACATCTTCTTCGTCGCTCTCCTCCGCCCGTGCTTCGCCGCCCCCACCAGTAAACGACCGCGCCGCGAAGTGCCGAACGATGAACTCGGCCAACAGTGTGCCATATTTTGTGATCTTTTTACCTAGCTCCTACCACCGCGTTTTAACTGTGATCCATCTACTCTAGGGAACCGTGGACGAGAGGTAAGGGGACAGTAATCTTCTACTTCTAATCGATATTTAGGTTATACGAGACGAACGGATGGCGCGGCGATAACGCAATGAACTCTTTGCTCGCGCGCGTTTACTCCGAAACCTCGATCCGACGAGAATGTCAATCGCGTACCGATCGATCGCCGTCCACGTGTATCTCCTCCGTCGCAGGAGAACAACCGATTCCTTTGGAATCGCGTACGCCGACTGCGCATTTCAGGACGAGGACGATGCGCTCCTTCGAGCGCGAAACAACTGGATCGACACAGTGTCCACGTATCTCCAGCGGCAGAAAGATCCCTTCGTCCCCCGAAACGGTAGCCTTCGATCACTTGCTCGAAATCGAATACACTTCTCCCTTCTTATTTCGCCGGTTTCCTCTCGGAACGTGTTCCACCCTTCGGCTACCTCGGTTGCGATCGATCTCGATCACTGATTCGATAAAGGTGGACACTCCATCTGTCTTTCGAGACTCGACCGCCTCTGCATTTCGGAGTACACTACCCGTGTCGCGATGTGACGGGCTGAGCCCCGACCTACTCTAACCGAAGGACTGATCGGCCTCCCGCAGAGGCTCGACGCTTGCCAGCCGCCGAGAAACGTGTCACCGACAATTTCGTGTACCTCTCTCGGGTACGCGTAGCCGCATCGTGGAGCATTTTTCAGGATACTCGAACCGCGGCCGCGAGAAAAGCGATTCTAAGATGGAGAAACAGCATTCCCGTGCGACAAAGAGAAAGGGGGAGAGCAGAGCGCAGAGAGCTTGTCGCCAGTGGAGCAACAGGGAGGGAGGGAAAAGGAAACGGGCCGGTGCGCTGGAAGGAAAAGAGGAGATAAACGGAGAGAGATAGCGCGTATGCAGATCGCGACGGAACGTTCAAAGAAAAATTCTTTTACCGGCAAAAACTCGACCCTCTGGTCGCGTAGACCGTGGGAAGCGTGGTTCGACGCGGCGCGGCGAGCAAGGGGTGCGCGATTCAAGGTGCACCCTGTGCAGAAAAAAAAAACCCAGAGCACCATCGTTCCGGTAACGAATCTCTGTTCCCCCCGCCTGTGAACGAATCGAACGATTTTCCCGCGTGTAGATCGCGCGACTTTTTTTTTCGAGTTCATCGACTCAACGACCACGAGGCGGGGCACGGGTTTGAGAAATGTCAAGAAGTGCAAGCACCGTCGCGGAACGGGCCGCAGAGCAAGGGGGAGGCCGAGGAGACGAATGCGAAAAGAGAAACGGACAGAAAGCTACCGAGACTCTCTCGGATAGATAGAAAAGGAGGAAAGGGAGACAGAGAAGGAGCCGAGAAGAGCCGGCAGACATGGCAACGGCGCGGCGCAAATGCAGAATGCACGCTGACATAAAACATACATATATGCAGGATGCAACGAGCAGCATCCAGCCTTCTCTTCTAGGAGTACTGCAAACGAGACCCGACGTTCCGTCAGTCGCTGAGACTTTGCTCCGAAACGCGGCTGCGAGGGCTTCGGCCAGCCCTAGACTCGCGACGATCGAGCGGGCTGATCTATCGTTTACCTATTCCCCTTAAATTTCTGCTGCGACCGAGCACCGAACGAAATCGAGATCAGACGGATTCGAACGATCATACTTGCGTTAATCGTTTCCGTTTGATTAATAGGCGGCCGTTCCACATATGTTACAGAACATCGACTATACTGTCTGACGCGAGAAACGAGGTCGTTGACACGGGAGTTTGCAGATTTTTTTCAGCAGCGAAAACGACTCTGCTCTACTTCGGGCGAGCCGATATTTTCGGCTTCGAACCCCTTTCTTTTATCTCTGACCGTGACTGGTTGAGAGCGGGGGCGAAGAGCGAGAGAGAGAGGGGGGGAAAGGGGGGACGAACGCATCGTGGTTGCTGAACCTGACCTCCGACAATACGCCGGCGTCGGCGGCATTCCTTCCAAGCCTCCACGCGACTCTGCCTCTCTTTCTCTCTACAGCGGAGGCTGCTCGTTATTAAGATAAATTGGAGATCATCTCGGTCCTTTCCGTCGATAGTCTCCCGCTTTTTTTAACGCCTCGACTGCTCCTATTCCATCTGATCGTGTTCAAGAAAAATCCCTAACGAAATTTCACAAATGCATCGCCGGCCCAGCCACGAGAACCGAAGGCCATCAACTTCTCCCAGTCCTTCGACCGTGATTTGTGGATTGTTACGCGAATGCTTCAGGGTCGTCTCCGCTGTCGAGGACCCAGCAATCGGTCGTGCACTCGGTCAAGGTAGTGCGTTTATCGGCACGTTAATACCCTGCACCGATGCGCCGTGCAAACGTTCCAGCGATACCGATCGCGAGAGGGTTATGCCTTTTATCGTTAGCACGCGCCAAGTACTTTCTTTTACTGGCTCCGACGCGAGGAATAGCGAAATAAGTTACAGACACTCCGCGGACTGTAGCAGTGGAACAAACGAGGAGCGAACGCGTTCGTATTGTCTTACCTCACACCGCAGCCGCGGCCGCGTACACGCGTCAACTTGGTACCTGTTAACATGCGTATCGTACGATAAAGAAATATACTGACGCGAGCGCAAGGTTACTGCCACAAGACGGTGTGACAGGCATTACCCTATCAAAGCTGTTAGCATCTCTCGCGGACCGCGGATTAACGCGAAAAACGATTAACCAAGATCGGAAACATCTTCGCGATACCTCGCCGAGTCAACAAAGTCGCCAGGCGTCAGGTGTAATCGTAAGAGTCCTAATCAAAGTGCGCGAGTTAAGCGTCGGCCGGGAAACTAAATGGAGACAATTGCTCAATTAATATCGCAGACGTGTTTACTGTGCACGTTCGAAAATCAAGTCCTCGATATTGCGGTTCTGCAACAGGCTGTCGGAGTGACGCGACGTAAAAGAAGGGGAGAGGGGTATGGACAGAGAACCAGTGCGTAATCCGACACGTTCTTACATGGATGCTGCTGGATCTTACATTCAATCCACGCGTGCTTTTTTCTCGCGACAACCTCGTTCGATCCTTTGTATCGATAATTACACGCCGTTCCACCTGCCGACGGATCGCCAATCATCGCGGTCGATTAAAATAACCGTTCGGCCAGGAGAACGACGGATCTTCGGTGTCAATGAAAACCGTTAGTCGAGAAAGGATCCTGACCTAGTCGAGGCGTATGCAAAACTAGATGACGCGATGCGAATGCATCCTGGCTCCGCGATACGATCGTCCCCGCTTATAATCCGCGAGAATGCGGAAACGCTAACTGACAATGAGGCTCTTCGTGTTCCGTTAACGAGTGGAAAGCTACCGTTTCAACGATATGCCGCGTGTAGCCCGAGATTATTCGGAGGAAAAGCAGTGCACCGATTTGTTTAACTGCAACTCCGAAAAGCTTGCCGCTATAAATAGGACGGTAAAATTTCCGCAGGGTTTTTCTAATAAACATCGCGATGCGCCGTACATCTGTATGCGGATCGATCGCGATGCGCGGGGGATGTACAAGGGACAAGAGAAGAGTGGCAGAGCGTAAATGCACGATGCCGACGTCGCGGTCGGTTCTACTCAACACGTCCGTATATACGCGTGCAGAGTGTAAAGCACGGCCGCGTGCACGCCAAATACGCATGTACACGCGCGAGATGCATGCGTGCAGGCACGATGACTCAGAAACGGGTCCACGCGACAATGGACGTAGTAGTAGGAGGATTAAAAAGAACAAGAAGAAGGGAACGGCTGAGGGAAAGCAGCTAAAATCTGAGTCCCGCGGTGGGCGAGGGTGTAGCGCGTCGGGAAATGGCAAGATTCTCTATGAAAGCGTAGTCCAAACGATTGCAACTAATTCGCGCGCGATTTTTTTGAAAGATAATAAAGGCCAGGCCGGCGAACTATGATAAACAAATGAGACTTGGCAACGCGGTTCGCAACGGCTCCAGCAGCCAAGGCCTGTCGGACTTTTCTCCTCCTTTGGTCCCTGTACTTTTTCTCTTCCTCCGTCTTATTCTCGCGGCTCGATCTCCATCTTCGTCCGACCATCTTTCTTCCACGGTACGGTGTCTCTCTCTTCCGCGCCGGCAGATTTCCCTCCCCGCGGCTCTCGTTCTCGCCTTCGCGTTCATTGCCTCCCCCTCCAGCAAGTACACAGCTAACGCGAAAGAGGAGGCTACGACATTGTAGTGGGGAAGACGCGGAGAAGGAGAAAGAGGGAAAGAGGCACACAGAGACGCTTATTTGCTTCTTTCGTTCTTCCTCTTATTTTCTTGCCCGCCTTCAGCAGCGGCACCTTCTTTCATTGCTCTGCTTCCTCTGAACAGAGCGGTACCACGCAACTACGCTGTGCATCCCTCCAGCCCCTCGCGAGCACAGAGACGGACGACTATGGTGTCGGGTGGAGGCGAAGCTGCTTTCTTTTTATTGCGATCTTGTCTCCCCCTTGGCCAGCTATTGCCGCAGTCTTTTTTCCCATCTCCTCGTTCTTCTTTCTTCCCTCCCTGCCCTCGTGTTGTAGTTGTCTGTGGTCAGTACTTTCAAAGAGGGATGGCGACGAAGAGAGATCGCGCGCCTCGACCTTCGCTAAGTATTCCTTTTTTCTCCTGCCTCCCTCTTTCCTCGCTGCTTTTTTCGCGTCTTTATTTGTTCGCGGGATAATCCGGCGCGCGCGCGCGCGCGCGTGAAGCTGGATAAATACAGAGATGAACGGGGCAGGTGTCGAATGCGCGTGAACCGTAAAAATGCGAAGGGGGATGAAGAACAGACGGACGAGCAGTCATAAGAGAAGTGTAATCGCAACCGTCCAGACTCCACCCTGCAGGTGGATTAATCTTGCGAAGAGTCCTCCTAATTCTTTTGAACATCGATGAAGTTGCGGTAGCTGTTCAGAACTCGTGGGAAAAGCGTCGCGGATAAAAGAGAAGAGTAGACGAAAGCTTGAGCGTTATTTTTGCACGGCCTTTAATAACTCGGTCAACGTAGCCGACGGACTTTGAATACCGTATCTCGATTGGCCTGCATTACTCGATATCGCATGATACACTTTCTCCGTAGCCGCGATGCGGCAGCGCGCTCCGTTCGCGATCGCCACGCTTCTTCGCATTTTCTAGCTGCTATATCCATCTTTGCGCAAAAACGTATCCGCCGATCGAACCTGCTCGTGTGGTACGTGATACTATTTTTGAAGTTCGCGTGACGCGTTTCACTTTTCCTTTCCTACCGCGTGAAGCCGCACCATCTGGATGAAAATCTGTGTCCTCTAGTTAACGCTACGACGAAGAAGGGTCCTGAAAAGACAAAATGGTATCGACCATTTCGATCTTCCGTCACCGTAGCGGTCCCACGCGCGATACGCGTGTATTTGTGCACAAATGTCTTATCGCGACGGCAATTGATAAAGCGGCCATGATGGATAGGCAAAGTCTCTTCCCAAAGAGACACGCCCTATTTTTTCTTCCCTCTCTAGTCGGATACATTTTTAGCTAACTCGGCTATGGCAGGAACCCATCGCAGCGTTCCACGCCCAAAATAATTTCTACAGGCCACGGAAGAAAGATGGCGAATGTTTCTAGGGGTCCGATCAGGAGAGCCTACGTCCGAGTTTTTCGACCGGAGCTAATTTGCATCCACTTCGTAAAATCGTGCGTGGCAGCTTGCAGTTATGCGAGAATCGATTGTTACCGTGTCGTTGTGCTCCGTTTGAAACGATAACCACTAGAAACAAGTGGCAAAATCGGAATCTACCGCAATCTGATAAATGAAATGATCGAGTTAATTAGAGTAGAAGTCACGCGAGTCTATTTGTTGTCCAGTCATAATTTTGGTTGCGAACCCGCGCCAGCAATTCCCCGCGGGCTGATCGCGGTTACACAAGCGTTTCAGCCATCAACCATCGGCGATGACCAGTTTCGCGCGCAGCCCTAAATGCTGAATCGCCTCGTGGACGGAGGAGAGGGATGTAGAAAAAATCGATCGGACGGAAAAATCCGTTTGGATCGAGGATGGATGATTGTCCGGATCCGCGTACACTTCCTGCACAGCGTAATACGCTCTTTCCGCCTCTGGTAGTCTCTACTAGACCAAGGCAAGACTTTTCTCTCTTTCTACGAACGGCGGCGAGGGTGGAGGAAGAGAAGCAGCGACGAATATTGCGACGGTGGCAGCAGTACTAGGAGTGCGATGAAAAGTAGTGGAGGAACACACGCTGGAGAAGAAGGAGAGAAAGGGGGACGGCGGTGGACGCGTATGACGAGAAGGGAGGTTGTGAAAGAGAGATAGAACCGGGCACGACTGGCCCCTTCCGCCGTGTCCGCGGTGCCGATTGGTTCGCGTTCCCCGGAATCATGTTATTTCAATCGATATCTCTTCGAGTAGCCGGCGATTTTTCGTCGCCGCGCGTTATCAGCGCCTTTCCACCTTTTTTCTTCCCCCGTTTAGCACACGCACAGCGCGAGAGACCAAGAAATCGCTCTGACCCCCCCTTCGACGGGCTTAGTTAGCGAGAGACGCCACACGCTAGCGCACAGCGCTGCGTCCGCGCTTTTCTATTCTCGGACGCGCCAGCTACCCCCGGAAATTCGAAAAAAAAAAATTGATAAAAATCACGCGGTCGAAGGAAAGCGATTAGTCGCTTTGCTCGAATTTCCCCGTAGGACACGGTCACTCGTTCTTCGCCCCCCCCCCCCCCACCCCTGCGATTCCTTTTCTTTGCGCGATTGCACGGCGTTCGGTTTGGTCTCATTTCGTTTCGAAGGAAACGCTATCGTGGTAGTACAACAGTGATAAAAAGAAGCACCCCTGTACGGGTGGAAACAGTGCGTTAACACGAGTAAGGGTTTCATCCACCGCGCGTGTTCGTTTGCCATTCGTGAATACATTGTAGGATTCGAGAGGAGAGCGACACCAAAGATGTAGTCACGCTAAACACATTGCTCCGTCCATCCGAATTTTTCACCACGCCAGAGGTACGACAGAAGAATAACGTGCTCGACACCTCCTCCGAATTCGTTGCGTGAAAAGTGATAAAATGACTTGACAGCAAACTGGTCGAGAAGCACGCGCAGTTGGAAAGTTGCCGAGATTCAAAAAGTTAGCACGTGAAAGTGGAATGGTACTGTTCTCGCGCGACAGGATACTTGTCGTCGGACGAAAGAAGAATCGCCCCCTTGCACAGTACGTTGGGGGGAGAAAAAAGTTGTGGAAATCAATCGGCTGCAAACGTAGGGAAACCTCCTGACGGGCTGGTTGCCATGTCCGTGTCAGAATCTTTCGTATCACTGTGCACGGAGGGCGGGAGGGACTCTTCAGGTCGCGTGCTCGAGATTCTTCCCTGAAGATGTATGGCACCAATGAAAGCCACGGGCCGAACCACGGGCCTTGGACACCGCCTCCTGCGCCCCAACCGCTCCCGCCGCAAGCCCAGCATCAAAACCATCCCCGACCTCACCCCCACAACCATCCGAGCCACCCGCCGTATGTACCGCCGCCGTATCAGCATCCGCATCACCACTTGCCTCACGAGGTAATTATTGACGATATTCGAGACTGCCTGAACCGGCTCTATCTTCCCTGCAACTTCAACAATCTTTCGAGACTACACGGCCCGAGGTCACTGCAATATGCGTTCAGGTTTTCACCTTTTACCCGTCCGCCTTATGTTTAGTCACAAGTTTCGTAGGATCCAATGGAAGAAGCGCGACTCGCGAATAGCAAGGGTCTTTCGTCGCGCAGAAGTTTAGACGCGTAGATCTAAATGGACGATTCATCGAAACCTCTGACCTTTTTATCTAAGAACCTCGATGAATTGCCGCCAATCTAATCTAGTCCGCCGAATGAAAAGCCGCGATGGTGAAGTTAGAGCGAACCGTTTAAGGATACAGACCAAGTAGAAAGTGGCCGAGCCAAAGTATGTAAAGCCGTCCGTGGTTGCCCTCTTATTGGACTGATCGAGCACGGTTTGATCGAGGATTAGAGATTGTTACGCCGTGGCCGCACAGCGAGCCGTACACATGATTAATATCGCGTAGGAAACCTACGACGATGATTTTAACCGCTCGTAGCGCAAGTTCGCTTACCACCACAAGCCTCGGTCTACGATCGCACGGTGCGAGGTATAGAGCGTACCGCGTTCGCTAGACAAGAATCGATGATTATTACAAAGTTGCCGCCGGTGTAAGTTTCGTACGTTCTATTTTGATACCACCTCGGGTTAACAGTTTGGTAACGCACCTAAACGGGTTTCCCTTGACGCGCACCTTGAAGCTCGTTCCTTCAGGAAATTAAGAACCTAATTGGTCACCGGTGGTTCGTGTGTGTAACCGCGACGCACATAGATTAGTTAGATTAGTTTCTCAATTATTGCCACGTCCAGAATGACAAAGCGAACTTACCGTTGACGAGGTACTTTCTCGGTTCTCTCTCTTTTTCTCTCTTTCTGCTAGGATCGGGAGATTATCGTGAAAACAATTTGCCGGCACATTTCAGTGCTTGTCGCTTCTCCACCATCCTATATTGTATATCCAATATATGTATTCAATGTATATATATGCTTTATTATCGTTTCTGAATCAAACTTTTTCTCTCCAATGCAAATATTGTGTGTCGAAGGCACACGCAGCAAAGATAGAATTTCCTCAAGGTTTATATCACGGCTGCCGTTCGAGACTGATAGGTGGCTAGGTGGAGGAATGAGTCAGGCGATACTAGGTTGGTTAGATCGGACGTTGTCTCCGTTCAGAGACGCAGACCAGGGGCGAAAAATTGCGCGCTGGCACCTAGTCTGCACGGTACAGAGAGGCACACATACCTTCAGGTTAATAGCACATGCGAAGTGCTAGGTGACCGGCCGGCGCGGCGTGCGTGGGTGGGTGGACGAAACGCGTTACGAACGTATGTGTGCCAGAGAGAAAAGGCATATGGTCAGCAGGTGAGACGTTTGCTTTGTGTTCCAACTGTATAAAGTAGCCTACTTCCACTGGCCAATGTTACTCCGTCGTAATTTACTGCGTCAAGGGAGAGACAAAGGGTCGCGTCGCTCTGCTCCTTAGGATCCCACTCGAAAAACTACTGGCAACTTCCATGCCTGTTCGATCGGTAGTCACCTTTCCACCCGTAAACAATACAGAAGGTCCGAGCGTACAGCATCAGCGAGATGCGGGGCAGACGGCGAAGAACGGCGACAGAGGCTGAGGGCAAAGGGTGAAACGCTTTTTAGGAAATACACTGGGTGTCGCATGATATATTTTTCCATTATTAAGGACATTAAGCCGGTGGGCCGCGGGCAAGCAACTCTTTCCGTTCTCTTCTTTCTCTTTTCGCGTCTTGCCACAGACCTGGCCGTTTCTTTCCCGCTTCATCTTTTTCCCCCGTGGCGGGGGACAACGATAAATCAGAAAAAAAAAGATTCAAACCGCTGGCATGAGCGGCTGGCGGAACGCAATTTTCCGTCCGCCAGGAGATAAAAATGTGATTAATGGACGGTATAGTTTTCGGGTTTGAGAAAAACCGAGGAACCTTTGTAAGTCGGCGCGACTCGTAATTAGCATTCGCCCATTCTCGCGAGACAGGGAAAATCCGTGTGTGACGTCTCGGGTGAGAAAATGTACCTACGGTTGGATTTGGCAATGCTTCGAAGGAAAGTTTGCCGAAAAATTTGGACGGTGCACTTGAGACGGTCGTTAAAAATTCGCAACTCGACTTGCTAACATCGAATCGTGTTCTCACCCCCCTGGCAGTCCTTGGGTTAATCGTCGGGGAAGCGTCGTCTCGCAGTGGCAAAAGAAAGATTGCCATGTAACTTAAACGGCTACACCGATTTCTCCGGAGATATCCCCAACATAGGAGCGATTTGATTCGAATCGGCGAGAAATACGACTCGGATTGATTTGTCTCCGGGCAAAAGAAGCGTTGGAAAGGAAGAAAAAGTACGAGGTATAAAATCGAGTCGCAGCCTCTCCCTCTCACGGGGATTAAGAATCAGGGATGCCCAGAGTCGAAGGTCGGCCGTCAAATATCCAACGTCGCGGGTTGCGCCGCGCCGTCCCAGAAAGAAAGGGTTGAAAGTCGTAGAAACTTGAGAACCCTCGCTGACAATTTCAATTCTCTCTCCGCCTTTTTCCCTATCTCTTTCTGCCGCCTCAACCCTGTCGGCGAACGTCCGCCGCCACGGAACCGTCCTTGTCGCGCTCGCGCAAAGGGTGGCCTAAGATTCTTAAAACTTTTCGCGAGATTTTTCGATTTTAATTACAGTTTTAACATATTTTAATAAAATCCTTCTCGGCTCGCCTCTCCCTCGCACACTCCTCACAGCTACGGGAACAGTAGCCATTCCCTTCCTTTAATTCCGACAAGTTCTCTTCGACCTCATCCGAAACCGGAATCCAAAGACTTTTGCGTTCAACTGTACGCTCGTTTGAACGTTAACCCTTTCGCTCGTACACCTACACCCACATCGATGATGGGAGCAACACCTGTTCCCTCAACGAAAACCCGAAATCAAGCGTCCCTCGTCGTTCCACCCGCTCGTATACGGCCCTTCGAGCAGTTTTATGTTCCTCCTCGTCGCGTTGAAGAACACCAAAAGTGCTCGGCCGAATGTACCGTACGCGTGTATAAATCGAAATAATACATCGATCGGATGGCCGAGTTCGAAAACCGCGACGACGGTCGTTGACCCCTTTCAGTGGCAGCTGCCACGCACTTTCTACTAAATTCGTGGAGAACGGTTTGCACGTAATTGATAGGAGAGGCTCGGTTAGATGCTCTAGCGTGATTGAACTTTAATATTCCCCTCATCAACGTTTGCCTCTCCGCCTTAATTAATCGATGAACAATAACAAGACGAGTGGTATCTCACCGGCGGGGAATGAAAATCGAATTCGTGCATCGTAACAAAGAAATTCAATGGACTTGGTCAGGGCCCTCGACCTAATCAAACGAAATACGTCGTAAAACGGTGACTGAATCGATATAACGATTCGTCGCGTACGATTTACGAAATCAGTTACCGTGAACATAAGCTGAACTGTATGACGGATGAAAAAGTAAATCGCGAGGATCGCTCGAACCGTCTACGTACAACGAACCAGGCGAAGCTGCACGTTCCCCCTGGGTTTATGTTCAATTCTTTGAACGCCGCGGACATTGATAACTCGCGACATGGAACAGAGCGTACGAACGAAGGGCGGAAACGTGTCAGCCGAACCTCTCAGAGTCCAGGAGGCGATGTCGATCGGCGGCGGGGCAGCGGTCAGAACTTCCGTCGATCGGGCATCCTCCGTCTTTCGGCCAAAAGTGCAGCGTACCAACTAACTCTGGCAGTTCTTCTCGCAGATCTTCATGCACAAGAGCGCGATGCAGATGCACGCGAGGGAGCTCGGCGCGGCGGGTGCACTGACAGGAAGAGCTGGAGGCGGCGTGGCGGGCGGACTGGCGGGCCTAGGCCCGATCGGCGTCGGACCGGCCGGCATGATCGCCGGCAACGAGGTAAAGCCACACCAGTGCCAGCAATGCCTCAAGTCATTCTCCAGCAACCACCAGCTCGTGCAGCACATCAGGGTCCACACCGGCGAGAAGCCGTACAAATGCAGCTATTGCGACCGCAGGTTCAAGCAGCTCAGTCATGTACAGCAACATACCCGCCTGCATACGGGTGAGTACTCGTCCTACCCTCAACGATGCCTTATCGAAATCCTACCTAGGACCGACGGTATTTCTCGCCCCGAACCACTCCAATTGATAACGATCAGCCCAAGCGAGTGTTCATTCTATCTTTCGCGTAAAAAAAAGAAAAATAATCTCGCACTATATGAGAATCATCTAGATTAATATGCATGCATCCAGTATCCCCGGGTCGCATAGTTAGCTCTATGAATACGCCGC
Source organism: Holcopasites calliopsidis (assembly GCA_023838395.1). Taxonomy (NCBI): domain Eukaryota; kingdom Metazoa; phylum Arthropoda; class Insecta; order Hymenoptera; family Apidae; genus Holcopasites; species Holcopasites calliopsidis. The sequence continues at coordinate 1,994,530 of JALHAQ010000012.1, read as the reverse complement.
ACTGCATTGTTGGCCAGTCGATAATCGATAAATTAATATAGTATTATAATCTGTACAAGCGATCGTGCGTTCCGATTGCGGCTAATTTTAATGCATGCTGCGAAATTGCTCAATGCGCCTTGCATTGCACCAGAACCGTAGTTTCCAAGACACCGTTGACTGAACACGTTGTCGCTCGGCATGCATACGAGCCGTGTGTAGCCGAGACAAGTTGAATCGCCGCGGGCCTCGACCGGGAACAGCAACGACGGGAAGACGTAGAGCAGACGCCGGGCAGTAATGAGAAAATTCGACGGCAAAGCCAGCCAATGGGTCGCGGCCGGGTTGAAAGAATTTCATTAAGGGATGAGCGTAGTCAATCGGAAGGTATTAGCCTCGAGAAGCGAACGGTCAGTGCCGCGTATGACTAGACCCTTGGAAAAGTCTCGTTCAGCTCGTCCAAGATTTGCTTTCGAATGAAAAGGGGAGGGGGAAAAAAAGGAAAACGAAAGCTCGCCGGTATGCCAACTATTTAATCGAAACGCTCAACCAGCTCTCGCTCTCTACTCGCGCGAGGATAACAGATCGATTCTTAACAAAACATTCTTTCGAGATCATTGGCGGGAAAAGCAATTTCCAAGCCGGCAATCGAGTTTTCACGACGACACGCCGACGCGTCGTCCGAACCATGACGAAGATTAAACAACGTTCCTTAACCGTACCTAACGAGGAAAAAAGGGCCGACATCGATTTCGGCACACTCGTTTTCACCCCTTCGTTCTTTTCGACGACTACCAACGAGCAAGTAACTACTGCTCGGCAACCCCTTACATTAATAATCACCCTTCCCACGTGCCAAGCTTCCGCTCTATGTACGCTGCTGCGACTGGTACTTCTATGAACGTCGGTGTACGTAAATCTATCGCATGCAACGTTTCGAGAATAAGAACGCGAAGGACCCCCGGGAGACGACGAACGGCCGTCCACTTTGATCCGATTCTATCGTCGAGAATTTCTGGTTTTCGACCAGTCTCTCGCCACGTCGGCATACCAGTTCCCCAGGATTGAAAAATCGGCGTGCTCGCAGCTGGAATTCCTTTCGGATTCCCCTTCGACCGCTGTTTTCCCAAACGATAGCGCTTCCACACAGCATTTGCATGCCATATTGATTTCTCGTTTCGGTGCGAGAGATCCCGCTGCCGCGTCGCAATTGGACGGTCAAAGTCAAAAAACGGCGGGAATTTACTGCCGCACCGTCGCGAACACGCGCCCACCACCCCCCTGTGTTCTCCTCTCGAAATCCCCCGTGGACAGTATAGCGCGCGAATTACAACAATTTCCCCCGACCGTCGAATGTACATGCATATAGCCGAGCGGCCATAAAATTTGCAATGTGTACGCATATAATTCATTAACCGAAATTCGATAGAATTCGTGCCACTGCGGGGAGGCGAAAGAAACCGAGGGGGTGGGAGGGTCAGAGCGAATAGCGGGGCTGGGAAATACGGGCGAGGGTGGCAGGAACGAAGGACGGCGAATATAATATCGGTGAGCGTTCACAATATCGATAGCTGGTCAATAGCTGCAGCCTAGACAAATACCTGCCGAGGGTGCAGAATCCGTCCACCCCTCCCGTGGCGGGCTTACGAGGGTGACTGGGCGCGCAGCCAATAGCGGGTCAGTTCGCCCCACTTTGGAAACTGCACGCGAAAAAGCGCGCGAATTTTTCGATCGCCGGATCGCTCAATAATGGAAGCGAAGTTACGCGCCGGCAGAGTCGCGCGCGCAACACTACCCGTCGACGCCGCTACCCCGTTGAATCCACGCATACGCACGAGCCGTGCAAACATGCACTCACGCATGGACAAGAACGTGCTAGCCCAATAAATAGCCGTACGCATTTGCGAGCGTGTCGGCGCGGTAGATAGACGACAGTGCTCGTATGCAACGAGCCAGAGGCTACCAAAGATTATCCCTTCGGCAACGAGGAAAACTCAATTTTCATGGGGCGAAATCTAATGATCGGTCACCCTACGCGCGCGGAATTAATCGGTTTTCCTGAACGCTACCAGCGGTCGCGCGTTAGCTTTCGGATGCGTCGGCGATTTCGGCCTAGCGATGCCAAGGGTTCCGCCACTTTTAACCCGATCGCGATTAATGCTTCAAGGATAGAACGGGGATCGGTTCGGGAAACACGAGACCCGCATTAACTTTCGACGGAAAAGCGACGCTACATGTGTTCGTTAAAAGGAGCGTACTATAGAAAGACGATTACATTAATAACGATACAAACGGCAGGAGCCACGAAGGTGTAGTTCACCCCTTTCGACGGTGGCCGCGTTTGAAAAAAGGAGCACGTTCTCTGGCTGAAATTGACCGGACAATTTTAAAGCCCACTTAAGACTGCGAAAAATTGCCGTATCGTTGGTGCATGAATAAAAATTAAGCCCTCCGTGGGGCTCCACCGTGCGCAATGAGGCTCGGCAATCGACACGCTTACGAAATGAGCTCGCATATCCGTATCCACGGAGTAACGGGACAGGGAAAAATAATAGGAAAGACGGCGACTCGTTTTTTCCCCGACGTCGTTCCCACTTCTCTTTGGCAATGTCGGCAGTGTCCTCCTGACTTGGGCCGAGAAATCTCTCAGCGTCGCAAACCACCCTCTCGTACCTCTTTGCCCATCCCCGTCCACCTTTTACCCTTCCTCTCCCACTTTTAATTCGCTAATTTCACCCAGTTAAGAATTTATGCGACGGAATGTCTCGCCAGACGTCTCGAGAAAAATCAAAGCGTCGCAGCGGAAAAGAACGGCTCCGACCCTTTATCACGAGCAACGCGAAATAAAAGATTAAACCGGAGCGACAAGGTTTTATGCGACTGGTCAAAAAGCCAAGGTGTGGGAAAACTCGAAACGTGAAATGTCTCGTTTGTCGCGAGACACTTCCTTCCCATTTCATTCCGCGGAAAGAACTTCTCTGCCGTTCAATGCCTTGCATTCACGCTTGATCGTCGATTACATTCTTACGGTGGGACCGATCGATCGTAGCGAATACCGATACCTTTCGACAGTTTGCTTAATTAATTCGAGTAATATAAGCTAATCAACTGAACCATTCCGCTATCGTAAATATTTTACGACCAATATCAATTCTACATGCACTTTGCCCACCGCCATCCTATGTAAATTACGCGTATATCAAAATTATACGATTCGATCTCACTGGAGAAATGTTGCGAGACTGCAATGTCAATGTATGATTTCATCGTGAACCGAACAAACATCGAGGTACTCAGCATTTGTCCGGGATGTGCCAAAATTGCATTTCCCAAATCAGCACGGAATTAGTCGAATTCGGAGTGAAAAATGAACTTTTCCTCGTGCAAACGTCTCGTGTGCGCACACGATGAAGCGATCGCGTACGACGGCAGTAATCGCGGTAACGGAGAAGTAACGGTCGGAAAGTTCTCTATTTCCCGATACCGAGGAGAAAGGCAATTAAAGCGTTTAAAGGCAAAAGGTAAAGATAATTAACCCTTTACGGTCGAGACATGTTGGGGGCATACAAGTCAACGCGGACGGGAGTAAAATTTCCATGTCAAGAATATCCCGACACCGCATCGTCCGGAACGGTAAAATTTCGATGGCGGAAATATCCTGACATCCGTCCGCAAAGGGTTAAAAGTGGAAGATACCGTATGGCCTGCCAGAAAATTAACGTAGTCATGCCACATATGCATAGAGCGCCGCGCCGGCCAATGAGTCTATTCTAATTTTCTACGAACCCTTCCGCGGTGCTGCATTTTTTCCATGAGGGTTAATTTGAATAGGGTCGCTGGCTCTTCAACGCTGCTACGCCGCTCACGGGGGACGGTTCAGCGATACGCCTACGCTCTTTTTTCTTTTCGACCTAACTCTTCTTTTTCCCCTTCGCCCTTCTTTTTTTTTCCTTCACTTCTTGCCGACCGAAATCCCGTCTAATAAGGATTGATTGTCGATTTTTTTTTTTTTTTGTTGTCCGTGCATCGTGGCCCCTCTTTGTTCCGACTTGGTCCCGATTGTTACGCGACAGCATGTGAATATGCCACGTCATTTTTTAAGGTCACCTTAAAACGATGCAGCGCACTATTGTCACTGTGTGTGTAATTCCAGATAAGCAATCTCTTTCCGCAATGTTTGCTCGAAACCTTGTTGATAGATTTGTCTAAGAAATAAACGACCGTCTATTTCCACCGAATTCTTAAACATTTTCCGAACTATTTACAAATGGAAATGCACCAGAAGATATTACGGTCACGCGACGAGCAAAATAATTCAACGGAGTATCTATCCGACGCATTTACCTGGGAAATATTCTTCCAGCAATATTCGTCGTGTTATTAGTTTTTCAAAAGCGGGTAAATCGGGAGTGCGTTCTCAGATTGTTGCCATGAGAGTGATTTTTTCTACGACTTATCTTATCACGCGTTACTGATATAGAATAGAATCCGAGATGCGCTCGCTGGGAAATAAGTGTTCGTCCGATCGCAAAAAGCAAAATCAACGAATATATTTCAGCTAAATGGATTTCAGGGAAAAGCTTCCGGGACACGAATGTTTGTCGGAAAACGAACGATTCTTAATTAAACCCTTGGTCGCCTACAAACGGGCGGCGATTATTATTTCAACGCAACAAGCTTGCGCATCGTTTCAGGGGATGGACGACGGATCATTTGAAAATTCTTAAAGGGACGCAACTCTTTAGGTCTTTGAAATCGACGAAACTTCACCCTCTCGCATTACTGACTCACTTCCGAACTCTTTAAGGGGCAAGAACGAAACAGCCTGGCCTCCTCGGCCCTGTCCGTATTCCCAGCGGCGAGAGAAAAATCCTTTCGTGACATTACACGCTCGTTTTTACACATCTCTTCTGGGGATAGTCGACGAGAAGAGAAGATTTACGCGGGCCATTTGTATCGGACAGTCGGGTCGGCGCGGCGGGTCAAGAATATTGAACACGGTCGGCCGTAAAATAAGATATAGATTTCCATCCAGTGAACTTTCTACACGGCATGTGTGGGAGGGTAACGCTAAACGCCATACGGCATGCGAGAACGGCTCCGGCATCTTACACGTTAGAAACTTTGGGCGCAGCCTTGTGTGCACTAGCTCGGCTCGTACACACTCCACTCCGCCTACGTACGCGAGTATACCTTGCACCATTAAAGGAACGGACTTTAAAGACGCGTGGCCGGCTATCGAAACCGGCGCGAGTTCAACTTTGCTCCGATACGGAACGGTTTGCTCCTCCTAAACCGCGTTAATTCGAAAGAACCATCTACAAAAATATGTATTACGGTCGTAAGATTACAACGGAGAGAAAATCGCAGAAAAGAACGGAATACGATTGGGGAGCTAAGAATAAAAATAGACGAAGGGAGATCCACACGCTTTTACCCCTCGCAACCCTTTGTATTTAAATCTCAGACTGTACGAAAGAAAGATTCGATGGTGGTTTCTTTGAAACCCGACAAGCCAGAAACGAGCCCATCATTGGAAGTCTCTGTCCCGTCAGTAACAGGTAGACTTTATTCGTTTTCCGCCCTAATGGCTGCTAATTATCTACCTACCTACTGACCTGCTTCGGATCGTCGAACGAATTTCGTGCGTTCTTAAGGGGTATCTCGTCACGTTACAATTAATTAATTAAATTTCGATCCGCCGTCGATCGTTTTCGTTCGCCTTCTTAGGATATCTGTACTTGATGGGACACCGGAGGAAATAAAGAACGCAGCTAAAACAGTAACTTCGACTCAGAAAAAGCGTGGATGCCATTCGAAATCTCTCTCGAACAAATGGCTCGCGATGAAAAATCATAAAGACCCGGAGAGGACCATCAGGACTTAGCTACGGCCACTCGACAAGCCGAACGTTCGTTCTGAGACATTAATTTTTACCCCTTTTTACTCCCGTCTGCCTAATGACCCGAAGTCTGCTCCTACTACTTCTACGTCGGCGACGGAGACGACGACGGAGACAACGACGACGACAGCGCAGGGGCCAGGAAAAGAAAGAGAAAAAAGGTCTCGACGAAATACCCGTTAAGCGGTGAGAATCGTCGTCGGGAAGAGGTTCAAGATGTTGTCCTGCATCCAGGAGCGATCGTTACCACTTGGACGGATGTGCCAGACAAGCGGAGTGGTGTGCCCTGTACATTCCTTCCTTCCTTCCGGTATCTTGCATAATTCCTCGTCCGTTTCGGCCCGCCTCTCCAACCCTTGCTCCTACGAGAACCCCCTTGGCTCGTTTTCACCCCCTTCAAGTCGAGGATCAGCCACACCGCTGCAACAATGGGACTCATCAGGCATCGGGCATAAATTATGCTAGGCCAAGTCCGTCAGAAAAATGACCAAGCAGCGAAATTACAGCTTGCAACTCTGCCGGAGAAGAAAAAAGCGCGAGCGAGGAGCTCCATTTTCGGCCGGATCGTTCTCAGGATTCTCCTCGATTGAAAGTTTCGGATAGAAGAATAGATATCCGAGTGACGAATCAGTGAAATCGAGTACGTCGGCCTCGGGAGCGTAGGGTGTCTAGCCCCTAGGGTCGGCAGCCCGGCCGCTGCCTTTGACCGGTCCACAGAAAGCGAAGTTATCGGTTGAAAAGAAAAAAACGATAAAGAGTTTCGAACAAGGCAGGTGAAACGGCTCGAGAGGGAAAGAACGAGCGAGATAGAAGGGAGCACCATATGCCCGAATAATGTTCCACCCGCGTACGATGCTGGCAAACCGGCGTAACGAGTTCGTTGCCATCACCGTGAACGGGGGAACCCTCCTAAATATCATTCGACACGAAGTGTCAGCTACGTTACGAATAGTAGCCGATCATCGAAAAGGCTCGCGAAGAATGACTCCAACAACGCGAGCTACAAGAATATCGATTACGAGCAGTCGCCGATGGCCGAACGTCTGCCACTTGACGATTCTCAAACACTCCTGGCACGTTTGCCCGTCATCATCCGCGGAGATATCTGAGAAACTAGATTGCTAGACCTAGCTATTCGATGCGAGCCCCCCGAGATAGTGGGGACGGTATTGAGTAGCAACGTGGCCCGCAGAAAACGCCCTGAGATCGTGCCGAGTACGACCTACCTCCGAAGTCATTCACCTTCCGCATCCAATATTTGCTTCGGCCTATACGAGATGAATAGATCAATCAATTTCTTCCAATGCGTACCATCGAATTACTCATGAAACGGGCGGCAACAGCCGCGAAAAGAGTTCGGCTTCTCGGGCGAATCATTGGAAAACATATGATCCCATCCCCCTAAGAACAGGAGGCGCGTTTCAACGATGACCACTGGGTTTTGAAGAGGATGTACAGAGCTGATTTGGCCTGGACTACTGACGATGACTGTACCCCGCTTACGCGAGGGATAGAGGCACACACACTTGTACCGCACATTCGCCAGGGGGTAGAAATCATTAAAGGGGCGTGGCGTGCTCGTGGTTACCCGGATGACGGTCACGTGAACCAAGATGGCCGCCAAACGGGAGGGCTCCCCTCTTTGCAACAGTCATTTGTTATCGGCCATTTTATTTTAATGATTTCCATGCATGCGTGAAACACTCGGCTGCATCGGCCGGCCCGGGAAAGGGATGCTCTCGCTCTCCGACTCTCTCTTGCTCACACCCACGCACACGAACCCTTTCTCTCTGTCTGTCTCTCCAGCTATGTTCTCTTTCTCCATTAAACTCCGTGTCTTCTCTCTAACTAGTCTGTTTGCTCTCTATATGCCTGGTAACGCATTCTCCCAGCGCACACACGTTATACAGCAGCAAACGCACCGCTAACGTTACTTTCATGATAACTTCAATCCGTACAAATCCCAATTCCATCCGCGTTAAAATGCCCCTCGATTTCGCGTTCAACCGTAGTTACATGCTTATGAATTTCATCGAATCGGAAAATATTGTAACTCGCTTGTAGTCGACAGAGCACGATAAAAAATCATCATCGAACAGGGAGGCGAACGGTCGGCAAATATCATCGCAATACGCAAACGTTCCACTCGCTGGCACGCAGCATTCTCATCCCCAATTTTTTCCCCCGCAATCATGTATTTGCTTTCCCCTTTGTCGCGAAATTCAAGGTATCGCTCGTATGAATAGCTCGACCAGCATCACAGAGCGAGAGAAGCAGCAGCGTGCGGTGCGCAGGGGGACGAGGTCATCGCAGAGAGCGCAACGCACGTGCGTCCGAGTGCATGCAATTTAATGATTTTCTACCGAAATTTCGATGATGGTAACCGGAATGGTGGGGGAAGCGCGGAGAAAGATGGGAGCCGAAAGACCAAAGGGGAAAAGAGACACCGCGTGTATGCAACGGCGAGCTGGTCAGGGTCGGCGGCTCGGTGGTTGTTGTTGCACACGCGCGAAATCTCGCGAGAGGAACAAAGAAGGGAAGAGAGAAATCGTGGAACGGACACGAATCGGCGATAGAGAAGTAACAAAGGGAGGATGACGGCGAAACGGGCTGAAGGTGAAAGGGGGTGAGAAGGAGAGGGAGAGAGACAGGACGTAAATTTTCTAGCGGTGCGTTCATTTGTTCGTTGAACGAAATGCGAATGCATTATACATGGATTGCAGGGGACATTAATTTTCTGGCGTGGACGTGCAGTGGGCCGTGGAGGGCCACTGGGTGGTCGCCGCTACGAGGCCGGAAAGGGCTCGCCGTTTCCACGGACGAGGCAAGAGGGTTGCAAAGAGGAGGGGGTGTGTACGAGCATCGAAGCGGGCTAGAGGGAGAAACGTACAGAAAGAGGGGAATATAGGTGGACAGAAGAGCCAGTGGGAAAGAGAGAAATCCAAGCTGTTTCTCACGTTAGTCGCACGTCCAACCACGTGCCAGCTTTTTCCAAGCTCTTCTACCCACCCCTTTGCAAGCTCGGCGGTGATTTTGACGAGTGGACGACGAGTCGTTCCGCTGGAAAGAAGTGCACGCGCGTGCCGAGAACTGGCCGCATCGTGGAAAAACGTGCAAGTTTTCCAGCGGGGCGAGGAGGGAACGTGCGCGAAACCACCGCACCGACAAATAATCAAATATATCGTCACTCACATTTGATATTCCGAGCTGGCTGGTAGAGGCGATAAATGTAATGACATTATGCACCGTCAGAGAATTAACGTCGATGCGCGTTTAGCGTCGCGTCGCCGTGAGCGATACACAGAGACAGGTTAAACGGAGGGGTGTTAAAAGAGCGTCGGGACCGCGATGTGTCCACTAAAACGCATCGGAGTGTGTCGAACACAAATCTAAATCGCCTTCGGTCGTTCGAAGGAGGCATCATTGATAAATTCATACGCCGTTCGAAAAGCAGACGCGTAAATGCAAACACGATAAAATTTTACACACGCGGATACATGTACTTCCAAATAAACGTCTCTCGTAAAACGTCGTCTGGTCGAGCTTGTAAAAATGATAAACTAAAGCTCGTAAAGGTAATAGTTTACATGTTGGATATAACTTTCGCCACACGGTACGCAGCATTTTCCAATCTTACTTTGAACCCGCGCCGTCTGTCAACGCGATAAATTAATTTTACCGTGTTCCACGGTAACGGGGTAATGTTGTGGGGGGCAATATCGACGAGATAACAACGGCAGATATTAAAAAATCCATGCCGGTCTTGTAGAGTTATTTTTATTAAAACATCGATCGGTCTGAATAAAAGATGAATCCGATCAAACAGAGCAGAAGCGTGGCCGGGCTCAAGCGGGCGAGAGAAAGAGAGGGATAACGGATGGGAAAGCGAAGAACAAGTGCCCGGGGTAAAAAGGAACGAGGAAGAATGTCGGTATTAATAAAAGTTATATTAAGCCAATCACTTGTAGGAATTGGAATAGAGTTGGCTGAACGAGCGAGCACCGTACGAAAAAGCGCAGCGAAATTTGCAGCGATCGCAAGATCCGGCTCCTCGAACGCGTATCGACGAAATGGATCTAAATATCCTAAAGATATTTTCCTGCCAACAGCTTGAATGTAATATTAACCGACCCGTAAAACAATTAAGAAAGAATTTGCATAAATATTTTATGCGTCGATTCGTTGGCTAATGAAAATCGTTGGCACAATTTGCTCGCGCCACCCTTATTAGCACGACGACAGCGAAATTAACATACGTGTTTCAATTACGTATTTTAAATTCGCGTCCAAGCTACGGGACGTTAAAGCATCGCCTCTAATTGTCGTTTTAAAGCGAGTGGCATTTTTTACGCTCATCCCTAAATCTGGCCGCTGATACCTGTTGCTCGTCCCCGGAAAAAAAGCAATTCAACCGCTAAACTCCGTTGTCCCGCACCGTGTTTCCGAAGTGCGCCTTTCGCGATTAATCGACCATTCGGGGAACGTTTCGCTTATTACGAATATCGGTGCAATTATCGTTAACACGGTAATTATACTGTCCACATGAGTGTAACTTGTCGTCGACTGTCTTTTTGTACGAAACAATTTTTTCTCGTTACAGGCGAACGTCCGTACAAGTGCCATCTTCCTGATTGCGGGCGAGCATTCATTCAGCTATCAAACTTGCAGCAACACCTTCGAAATCATGATGCCCAAGTGGAACGAGCGAAGAATCGGCCGTTCCATTGCAATATCTGCGGCAAAGGCTTCGCCACAGAATCCAGCCTTCGCACCCACACGTCGAAGGTCAGTCATGTATGTACCAAATCCGACGTCCAACACCAACAGGCATTTTGGCTACTTAACGCGGTGCTCGCACACGATAATAATCGAACCATGGTCGGAAAGTACCGGAGAACCGAGTATAGAAATCAATCAGACGGTTGTACACGTGCGATATAACTCGTACATTGTTATGCATTATCATATATAACTATTCAATCTCCGCTGGATGCTCTGTTATACATCTCTTCCTTGCGCGATACCGAACACGTTTCTCTGAATGCACACACGGTGGCGGGTCACGCTTTTCTCCAAACAATTTCTGTCAGCAGATTCAATCCCATCTATATTATAACAAGCTCCACGCTACCCCAATTTTTTCCGAGATCGATCATGTAGCTTTGTCAGCGGCCAAGGCAAAAAGTATCAGCAACATCATTCAGCAGGGTTTCTCCGCAACACTTGGGACTGCTTTGTGGTTGTGGTTTCTAACTGACGAAACGTTTGCACACTTGGACGGGAGTCCGCGAAACGATACACGGCCCATCCTTCACGCCCTCGTTCCTCGAGACTTATCATCGAAAGGACTCTGTACCCTAACCCGACGTTATTAAAATACAATCAGAGGAGTGGAAAGGCTGCGAGACGAAAATGAGCGAGCGCATAATAAATGTTCGTTGACACGCTAGTCTCGCGTACGAAGCGAAATGCAAATTGTCAGGGTGGATAGCGCGGAAGCGGCATCTATTACGGCTGTGGGAGAAAAAAAGATCAAATGATCTGGGAGAAGAAGCGCGTCCCCGACACTTAATCGAATTCACCCTTGGCGGTGAATCCCGGCACGTAGCGATTACCAGAGGAATCTTGTACCGTAGGGTACTTTTTTGCCCGCTTCGGTCGGCCAACTGAATTTCTCAAACCTTTCGCCGCGCCAGGCATATGTCTTAACGAAAAAACGTGGGAAGGCATCTGTCGAGCCGTCCGTGACTCAGTCTTTCCTCTTGTTTCTATTTGCTGTCTTCTCGCGCTTCTTTCGCTACACTGAAAAACCAATCGGACTCTTTTTATCCTGGCCAATTAGGCGAAGCACGTTGCGCAACCAGTCGTAAACTGGCGATCCGTTTGTAAGCGATGCAAAGAAAGAACAGGCAAAGTTGAATCGATTATTCGTTAATGCCGCGATAAACGCGTGAACGACGGATCATCGTTTGGTGAAACGACGTGGAGTCAGGTGCGCGTACACGCCGCTTCTTGGGCAATAAATATCGTTCTTTTAACACGTTCCCCTCTACGGTATCCCCTAATTGAAAGCTAATCCTTTGGTAAAGAGCTCTGCTTCACCCCTTTACCAGACTCGATAAATCTCGAAGGCAACCGTTCCAGGACTCCGACTTTTCCACCTACGCGAGCGCAGCGAATCGTATGCAGAACTCGTCTCCCTCGTAAAATCGTGAGCAACGCGTGTAACAAAGTAACGAGGCACCCAATGCTCGCGGGGGAGGCAGCGCCAGAGTTAAAAGTAACTCGCGTCTTCGCAACGCGCGAATCGGAGATGAAAAGAAATCGAGAGGAAGAAGGAGCGCAACACGGAGAGAGGATTTCCCGAGAGATCACGGGGTAGTAATTAAAAGCCGACAGCGCGACAGAAACACAGCCTGTCCGCTTGGTGCAAGTAGAACGAGACGAAACGAAACGAAACAAATGGCGGGAGAGGGAGGGAGAGAGAGAGCCCATCTTGCGCAGCTAATCGAATTTTCGCCAGGGCAGATTTCTTGAAATTGTTTTCGCTGTTCCAGGCTATCTAGCCCATCCCTCCGTCGGCTACCCTGATACCTAATGGATTGTTGTTTAAAGAAGAGAAAAAGGAAAAAGAGAGCAAAGCAAGAGCCGGCGGAAGGGCGGGAGAAAGAGGAAACGAAAGAGTTATACTCTGGGTCGAGGCCTGGCGTGTCGGCGAAACATTATCCCGTCCAAGAAAGACAATACAGTCCGAGTACAATATTATAATAGTCCGTAGCGTAAAATGTATTGCACGGAACGATCGGTAGCCAGCCGTAGAAACTTAGATTCCCACCCTCTACGCTTCCTCCGTGCGCCTTATGAGCTGTGTTATCCGTTTCTTTGTTCGGAGTCAGCTTGTAACGAGCCGAGGTTTCATCGAATTCGCGCTTTTAAGTGACAAACGTTCTAGATAGGCCCGGAGTAAAGACACGTTTGATCGAGGAACCATTTACATAGATCCGGCCGAATGGGACAGGCTGCGACTGTCTCCCTCTTTTCTACGCCAGAAGGAAAAAGAACTGAACGAGAAATCTTGAAGCACCGCGAACTTGTTCGCGTTTAGTTTCTTCCCTCCTTCTCCGTCACGTCTTACTCACTTTCGCGTGGCGCAGGGCATTCGCATTTATCTGTAGTTTAACGGTACAAGGGTTGAATGTCGAGCAACACGATACAACCCTTTCTGCTGACGGACCTTCTCGTACCTTCGACCTTCTTCCGACTCGCACCTCCGGGGTCTCCCCATCGAGCCCCTCTACCCTCTCTTAATTGCCCAAGCACGGAGCTCGGTAAAAACTCGTTAGCCATTAGATTTATTTTTCCTCGCCACGGGGATTCATTCCGCGTTCTAAAAACCGTGCGCGTTCGTTGCGCTGCTTCTTAACACGTTGCTTCTCGTACTCTTTTTCCGGTGGAAAGCTCACCCGCGATTATCGAAATTTCACGAGGAAAATCGCGACTGTACAACGCGCGTAAAAGCACCGTCGAATTGCTAACGAAACGCTTGTTTACTCTCTGTATCGGTCAAGGGACGTTGGAGTGTGGCCATTCTGAACAAGAAAATGCAACTGATTCTAAACGATATTTCATTGTCTCGAATTAATGCAAACTGATCTTCATTTCATGCTGGTCTCTCTTTGTCGCAGTGTTCCAAGTACCCATGGCAACGATTAAAGGTAAAATGATCGGGTGAAAATGCGGGAGAGCCCATGGGAATTCCTTTCGGGTGTAAATATCGTTGCGCTTGCAAAATTTCGCATTTCATTGTCCATAACAGTAAACGGGATAGCGCGGATCGTGTCGCCCCCCTTTTCGATCGATTTCCCCTAAAGTGGATGAAATTCAGAGGAAATTAGAAATACGTTCCACGTGTCTAGTATCTGGCATTCGTTAACCGATTACGTTTATTGATTGTAAAGCCTCAATACGCACAGTCTCCGATCGTTCCATGTTTCTCGATCTTATCGCACCGAAAACGGCCAACCCGCGTCATCCGTAACGCATTTTATCACATTGCAAATTGCAAATCCGAGAATCGTCCTTCGATCGTGGTCTATCGTTTCCAGTGGTGAAATAGAAAGGTCGATATCTCGATCCAACGAGGCCTCCACACGTCTGATGCCGACATTTTTTTTCGATTGAACCGCGTCCCCTCGATATTAATTTTTTGCACAGTCCCCGCCCCTGCGGACCCCATTTTTTCCTCTCTCTCAAATACGCTTCATCACCGACCGAATCCTAACGAAATCATTCCCGCGTAGATTCGGCTAGGGTGGGATTTCTGCCCATTGTGCGACACCCCTCCGTTTCTTTTTTTTTCTTTGCTCCTCTAGTAACGAAAGCGGCAGAGGGTCATGCCGAGGCTGCTATTGGCACAACACGAGTGAAACTACATCCTGAACCCTTTCCCGGTAGTAACTCTGTTTTATCCGGTCGCCTTCCCTTACTCCTCGGGGGTGATCGGACACGTATAGCCCACGGATTACCAGCGCGTGACACGCGGGGAAAAAAAAACGCGCTGAGCTGGAATAACGTCCAATAGGTGACACAAAAGAGGAGAGAGGAACAGGGAAATCGAATAAGTCGTAATGAAAGAAATCACGCGTGTCGAGACCGGATTACTCCGTGCCCATTTTGTCCAATTATAATCGCGAAATTGTATTAAATACGTAGGGAGATTCTTTGCGCTTAAACGGAGGCACGAGAGAGTAACGAACGAGGAACCGAGGCTGAAGAACGCAAGGCAACCGGTCAACGAATATCTCTTTCACAGATTCGTTTGTTGGAGTAACCGTGTATCTTGCGAAGGTTGTCTGCCGGCGAGGCTCGCGGCCTCGTTGCAGCTAAAAAAGCCAAGGAAAGGAGACGACCGGAAAAAAAAAAGAGAAATTACGCGAAAAGAATTGCGCGGCAGCGGAATAACCTTCGGATTTTATCGCTTTGCCTCAAGAAAAGAGACAGACCCCTGTGCTCCCCGATCCGCCTGATTCTTTGCGCACCCCTTCCGGAGATGCAAAGCATAAGGGGTGCGATCACGCATGCCCCTTGTAAAAAAAGACGTTCGAAGGATAATGCGAGCAGTAACCACGATTCGACAAGTACATCCGCGAAGCTGGAACGCAACCGGTCATCCTCGGAAGTAAATCACTTCGAGTCTATCAAAGATGGTCCCTTTTCAGTGACCACAAAATGGCTCCATAGAAAGCAGAGTCATGCATCGCTACACGTGTGTTCACACCCACTTCCTTTTTACGCCACTCCCTGGCTCGAACCGACTTCAAAGAGTTCCACCAGATATAATAGCCGTCGAAGCTCTGAAAAGCTGTGCATAAACGTTCTCCGCGAAAGGAGGGGGGGAAAAGAAAGTAAGACAGGCCGAAGACGATGATCGAAAAGTATCCCGAAAGACACGAAGTTCAATCTGGAAACGCGTCGCGCCTGTTCATGGGAGCAGGAAGCATGGGATCGCGAATAAGATGGTGTGCTCGGCTCGCGGCCAGCAACCACGTACACTTGAGTAGAGATGAATCTGGTCACGGCGAATCATAAAGTCCCTTGAGGATTCGCCCACGCTGTATCCACTCTACGGAGCGGCGTGCGAAGGAAGACGGACGAAGAGAAAGGAGAGATGCGAGGAACAGCCCGACGGAGAAGAAGCGAGCCGCGTACAGGGAACAGGTAGACGGAACGAAGAGGGACAGAGAGCGAAACGGCAGGCTGAGGGAGAGCCGAGGTATTCGCGGTGCAAAAAGCGAGGATGCAGGTAAAAAAGGAAGAGTGCAACGAAGAAACCGGTTTTTTCCAGTTGAGCCAGGTCGGGGCGTCGAACCTACGGACCGCAGCCTCCCTCCGAGAATAACTTGCATGCTGCAGCACCGGCGACGTCTTCTTCGTGGTATCGGATCAACCGGCTCAAGCTTGCCCTAGGTCCGGGAAGAAAAAAGTACAGCAGACTCTTGGCCCGCCGAAAGCAATCTGGAGGCATGCCTTGAAAAGAATATCGGCTATCCTAAAAGAAGAACACGACAAGCTGGTGTGTGGGTGTTACGTCGACTAAAAGAAGGATGCGACGAAAGGGAGATGGAAGAGGGCAAGAACCCTCTAAACCTGCGGTTATTGATCCTGCGATCCCTTTCGTGTGCTGACTTTATTTTGCCTTCTTTTCGCGAACACCGTTCGGTGTCTTCCGAATCGGTTGCCCCAGGTCAGGGGCCCACTTTCCGCTTAATACGTAATAGGAACGAGATTCTTCGCCTGCTGACAAAGGGAAGGATGAGTAGATAGACACCATCGGTGCAAACTAAAATGAACATCGTCGGAACTCCTTGTACGGGAATAATTCAGAAGGGAAAAGTGTTCCGAAAGAAGAGAGCTAGGCTATCCGCGTAAGGTCGACGGCGTCCGGTGTTATTTTAAACCGGTCCTGGTCGAGATTCGGCTCTCCTCCGTTCGTTGTTCGTCTCAACGCGGGCGCAGTTATCCCAGGTCCGGGAAAAAAGAAAGGAACGGCGAGTCGCTCCGTTAAAGATAGGCAGGAAAAGGGGGGAGAAGTGTATCGAAAGAATGGAAGCGAGAAGGACGACTCGGCGCAATGAAAAATGAGAAGAAAGAATAGTGGAGGAAGACGGAGATGAAGAGGAAAGAAGGATGCGTTGTATTCGAAGTTGGCGAAATTCGAGGGGCGAGGGAACAGGCAGGAAGAAAGGAACGAGGCGAGTAAAGACCCCAAAACTTTGGGGTCATTGCCGTTTGGTCTCGTTTTAGCCTTTCCTTCCTCCCACCATCTCCTCCTTCTTTCCTTCCCCTTCTTATTCTTTTTCTCTCCGTTTTAAGCACTCTTTCGAGCAAGGTTGGCCGCCATGTTTTTCCTCAGCGCGTGCCCCTACCGCCTCGTGTGCGTATCACCGACCTTCGCGTGTGCGAGAGAAAAAAAGTGAGAGAAATAAATGAGACATAAAAAAAAAGAAATCGAAAACGATACGACCGCGAAATTGTATATTAATACGAGGCCGCCAATGACGGAGACAGATACTTGCAATGAGGACGTCGAATTTCGTTCATTACCCTCCATATTATCTGCTTAAAGGATGGCCTTTGTTGTCCCGTCGATCGTGATCGACTTATTAGATACCGATGGAACATGTTTAAAGAATCGCGAATCGGCGATCGTAGCAACAAATACAACAGAGGCCATCGTAATAGCAGCCTAGTGGCTAGTCATTCGATCTATGCTTTGCATTCCCGTTCATTTGTGAGGTCGAGCGAGATCGATCGGAGATCTATTGATCCACCTAAAGCGGAAGTTCCTTTTCAAATAACCATCGTAGAATTTCATTCCATCGCGCAGTTGTGTTCCGATCGTTCTCCAGACCTCGCGCTTCCATACGTTCGTTTGTCTGGGCTTCGCTTTTCCCTTTTCACGTTCCTCATTCCTCCATCCGTTCTATCGATCGATTCGCGCTTTGAAAATTCCAAAGATTTGATTAAAAAAAAAAAACATACGATCCCATTGATCCTTCCGACCAGACACTCGAGATGAATTCCCTTTGCTAAAAGATAGTCCATGGTGACGGTAGTGGCGATCGGTGCCTTAACTCTCACTGGTCAATCGTTCTGTTCTGTGCGCTGCCTGTCCTGCGCTTCTGGTTCGCGACTCTATGGTGGTATTCTGTTGGTTGGCTCTCTACCGGTGCGCCGCATCTGCCTGCTTCCGGTTCCTCTTCTTCCGGCCCGCAAAAAAGGAGTTGCAACAGCGTGTTGTGTTCCAGCAACACGCCGCTCTGATCGGCGGCCCGAACGCAACCAGCTGCCCTGTCTGCCACAAACTTTTCCTCGGTGGCGAAGCTCTCATGGAGCACATGAAGCACACCCACAAGGATCCGAACGCATCCGGCGTAGCCAGTAAGTATCTATAATAATCGATCACCCTCGGTTTCGTCCGTGTCACTCTTTCTTCTTTCTCGTTGCTTCAGTCCTTTTTGTACTTGGGAATATCTCTTATCCAATTACTAACGCTAAATCTCTCGATCTCGACTAACGCACGATGGCAACGCGACAATCGAATCACTTGCGCCTTCGTCTCTGGGACACCACGAAGAACATGATTCGTATGCGACGCGTTGCTCAGATTTTACAGCCAAGTAAAAAAAAAGAAGGATCAGTTTCGCATACATTACGATTTGTTCGATCATGAGAATCTCTAAAATTCGCTACGATCGGTATCTCTTCGTGGTCTCCAACTTTCGCTGGGAATTTTATCCATCCATCCTCTCTAACACCAACTAACCGGGGTATCTCGCGAAAATTCCTTCGAGGAGAAAGAAGGAAAGAAAGAAAGAAAGGAAGAACGGAGATAGACGTAACGAGGGTGGCTTAATTGCGAGTAAGTCTAAACGGGAGAGAGAGAGAGCGAGAGAGGTTAAAACGGTTGCTCCTCGAGAGACGAGGGGTGGTTCGTCCTTAGTATTTAAGTACGTTTCACATCCCCCACCTGAAAACTTGCTTTGGCGCGGGCGATATGCACACATTGTCCTGTCACTTCTTCGTACTGTTTCGCTGAACGGGAAATGGGGGTGTAGCACTTAGCGCACTCACCGACTAATACTTGCGTACTACTATTCGCTGATATAAAAACGGTGCTTCAGAAGGGTGTCTCGTTCGACTTTCGTGCGTGTTCTGTTTAGTGTGTGAGCATACGTATATAGATAGACGTACAGAGAAGAAGCATCGACAGGCGCGTACGTACGCCACTCGATCAGAGTGTCTCGTTTCCTCCATCATTTTCTAAGTAAACGGAAATCAGTGCCAGTGTCGACCTGGCGCTTTTTCCTAGTGATAACAGAGACCCAAGTAATCCGTCCTTCGTCGAAATGCAACGTTACGCATAGAACTTTGTGTCGCCCATCCCCGGACGATCCAATGATCTCTCCGAAGAGAGGGTGAGAAGTAGCGGCGAAGAGAAAGAAACGGAGGGACAGAAGCAAACCGCAGAGAGGCCGATGAGGGAGAAACGTAATCGAAGGGGTGAAGAGAACAATGGGGAGGAAAAGGGAAAATGTATTGCGAGAGAATGAGCGAAATTCGTCGAACTTTTCTTTGTGCGTCTATAAACGTGCAAGCGCGAGTACGTGCGTTTGCATCTCGGTTTTTGGGCCGACGACCTCGCTCGTGAAAGGGATCCAGCAACGGCAGAAGCAGCGCGCGGTGCGTCCGAGGTCAGTGCTCTCCTGGTCCTCGGCTATCCGTGTCTCTGCAAGGATTCTCCCTTCGCCTTCGAGGTCGACTGGAATGTCGACGTACGTACGCGCGCCTGTACACGCGAATGCGTGAGAAATATGGTGACGGAGGGGGGGAGGGGGGAGGATGAGGAGGATGACGATGATGACAATAATGATGAAGATTGACGGTGATGATAATGGTGGTGATAATGAAAAAGTAGAACAAAGAAGTATGATGATGATGATGATGGTGATGATATGACGATGGTGTCGATGATATGATGATGATGATGATGGAGGAGGTGACTTTCGTTCCTTGGGAAGCTTTATCCTGCTTAGCATTGACCTTGAAATTGTGTCGCCCTATTGTTCCCTCCGCTGACTGCACAAACTCCGTTGCCGGGGTTTACCTAGCGAAGCGACGGACAGCCAACCACCCGTGCCCAGTGTGCGGAAAACACTACGTCAACGAGGGTAGTCTTAGGAAACACTTGGCCTGCCACCCTGAGACCAGTCAGCTAAGCACGAGCCTCAGGATGTGGCCGTGCTCGGTGTGCCAAGCCGTCTTCACTCACGAGAGCGGTAAGTATAAATTTTTCATTGAAGAAATCATACTCAAGTGCATCATACGATTACTCCCCGTTTCTTGCCGATTATCGTGCCACCGTCGCGCCACTTTGATTTCAACGTTCCTATCGTTTTACTCGGTGTCGATTCTCGCTTGGGAAACTAATTAAAACTCTGTCGAGACCGCTCTGCTTTGCTGTTAAGGTTTACTGAGCCACATGGAGCATATGAGAATGGACCCGAAGCATCAGTTCGCGGCGCAGTACGTTTTAAGTCGCGCCGCCGCCGAGAGGCGGGAGAGAGAAATCCTTGCGTCTTCCAGCCTAGGTACGGTGCACTCATATCGCATCGTTTACCTGCCGCCTACGCGATCCTAACGGTGCGCATGATTTTCGTTTAACAGGTGCGGGATTGGGTGTGTTAGGAAGTCAAACGGGCGGACCGCAAAATTTGCAGCAACCACCGATGTGCCCATCGCCATCGGCTCATTCGGACAGCAGCAGCGGAAACGGCAGACTTTCGTCGGCCGGTAGTGAACCTGGTACGCTACGATCTTGTTCCTCGTCTTCTTGCAAACGGTCACCTGGAATAATCCAGTTAGAGTGCCGTGCATACCCTAGAGCAATCGATCTTAACACCGAAACCACCCCTCTCGAGTACACGTTTCTCTTCAAATGTATCATATACACTTTAAGTAGCCATCGAGCTTCGATATACAGCGAGTGTTATTGTAGTAAACATTATTATTACACTTTATCTGAGTAAAATAAATCATCCACGAATTCTTGTGTGAATAATTTCGCCATAAGAACGCTCAGCTCGCACCGTTTTCTCATCGTTTTTATATGTATTCCATCGAATAGCAAGAACCGGCTAAGTTCATACTTCTGTAGCGCGACTACACATCATCCTAAAGAAACCCTCCATCGAGTGTACTAACGAGAGCAGACTTTTGCGCAGGTACCGGTCTGCTCAACAACAACAACAACAATAATAATAACAATATGGCATCGCCGGGTCCAAGTGGCAACAAGCTCAGCGAGATGCTGCGAGCGGGAAGTCAGCCAGGCTCAGCGCAACAATACCACGACGAGATGCAGTCGCAGCAGCAACGTATGGCGGTGATGGCCGCGGCCGTATCAGCGGGTAAGAATTGCCAGCGCGATCTCCTTTTCCTGAATCGATATTTCGAAAGAATCAACGCGATATTGGTCTGCCCGTTCAAGGCCAGCGATACCATTCTTATCGAGCAGCGCGACGACTCTGGCCGAGAAAAAAGATACAACAGTTTCGTTCTAATTATCCCTGATAAAGTTTGATTTACAATTATATTTTTCCCGTGGCAAGGATTTTTCTTATCTCCCGTCGTACCAGTGCACTCTGGATCTTGGGACTCGGAGCGAACCGATCGCTAATAACCCAACAACGTACATACAGTAAATTCCCTCCGAGAGAAATTGATCATTTTTCATGAACTAACAGCGTGCACAAACCCGGGCTTGCATTATGATAAATCGAAGCTGACCTACAGGCTTGCAAAATTCGGTATCACCGAATTTGTCGCCGGTGGACATGGCATCCCTAGCGGCAGCGATGAGGATGGGAAACAACGGTGACATGAGCGGCGGTGCCCAGGGTTCTACGGGACCGCAGCAGCAAGGAGTACAAGCGACCGGACCAGAACAGACACTGAGAATGCATCAGGCGGAAGCTTTGTTGCGCTCTCAAGCCGAAGCTGCGCTCAGACTGGCCGTAAGTACGATGCCTCGCGACCAACTGCACCCAGCGTCCATTCATTTTCCGATCACTAATAAAACCGGACAAACGATTGTGCCAGGTGTCGCAAGCAGCAGCGGCGGCCGCCAGTTCCGCGGTCGGCGGAGACGTGAGACATCACTTGGGACAGCACAACGGAGGTGGCAGTACGTCCGGTATGCCTGGACATCACACGAACCAACAAATGTCTCAGCAGGACACGTTACCGCCTGATCTCGGTACGTTCATCTTTTGAGAGGCTACGATCGAACGAAAGCATCGCAACGACGTATATGTGTATGATCCACAGGGGAAGCGTTACGATTGCAAGAGCAGCGATTGGAACAGGCGTTGAGGCTCCACGGTGATCCTCGAGCCTTGAGTTTCACCCTCCAGCATGTCGTCAATCAGCAGAACAATCAGCAACCATGAAAATTCAGTTACTACTGAGACGAGTGGACCCCTTGGACGTCGGAGCAGACGAACATGCAGCACGCTGAACGTTTACATCAGCAGCCCCTTCAAGGTGGCGAACGTTCGGCAACGCTCAACGAGCAGCAGCAAGGTTCGTCCGCTATCGGTCTTCATCCTCATCAGCAGCAGCAACACCAGCAGCAGCAGCAGCAGCAGCAACAACAGCAGCATACAGAAGATCGAGGTGTCAAGAGGAAAGCCGACGATATGATCGGTAACTCTGACAACGTCTAAAGAACGATGTACACGGACGACGAACCGTCGGGACGGTTTGTCGTCTTCTACATTGATCTGGACAGAGACGTCCAAGTGTGGTCAACCACGAAATTACTCGTGTCTCAGCAGTATAAACGAATCGTTTAAATAACGGGAGCCGTGGGGTGAATACCTCGGGGTTTCCGAAAATCCTATATTTCGCTCGGGTCGACGCGTGCACGTTCGAAAGATCGTCACAGTCGGCCCAACTGTAATAGCGTTCCCTCTGACGAAACGGACAGAGAATTACGGTCATACGTATGTAGAAATCCGTTAGACGGTGCGTGATAACGTCAGCAGCGACAATGGTCTTTTAGCAGCGCGCGATTCTACGCGCGCATCACACGTTGTTCCTACTTCGGTCCTGGATCTAGAGTTCCTAGAACGATACGCGTCGAACGAGAAGATTGTCGCTCGTCGGAAAACGATTTCGAGCTACGCCCGCAGGACGACCGACCGATTTTCTCTTTCGAACGATATTCATTGCTTCGTCGAGTCGCTCTTTCAGAATTCTCAGGACGCGTTGTCGCCCCTGCTGACCGACGTCACCCCCGAAACGTGCCATAATCGTATCGAATGAAACTGTTAACTGACGTGTCCTTGATCATCCCCCGGTCAAGGGATGATTACAGGTAACACAGAGTACTATGGATTTTTTTAGTACAAGGGCCAAACTCATAGACCCGACAAAGCAGAACGGGCGGAATGGAATCCGCCTGTGTCTAGCTGTCGGTCTAGGCTCAACAAACTAAACTATATACATACGCATATATAGAATATCTACAAATCAATTTAAGGTTCCCCTAATCTTAGCTCCCGTAACGTTTAATACAGAAAAAAAAAACGCGTCCAACGTGTGCGTAAACGCGGTTAGGTGGATCAGCTAATCCTCGTACGTCTATTAATTATACATACACATACCGCGGCCCCTTCCCGTTTATCGGATGTACGCGAAACAAGTTACGAGTACGGACGGTCTGATCCGCGATCGAGTGGCTCGACCAGTGGTATCATCGTTTACCACTGCATTAGTGATACATAAACGCATAGAACACGAAACCTTGTTACACAAAACACTGAAGACACAAAGCACACGTACATGCACGCGAGACTTTACTCGACGTAAGAATATAAAATGCGCGCAACTTGTGCTGATCGGCAGCACGGAAACTATTAGCTCCTAAGCAAACAAACAAAATATAATTATTACAAATAGTTATATTATATATATTATATATACATACAGAGAGTCTGGAGTGCGTGATGGAGACAAAACGAATAAGTGGAGCCGAGGGCTAAGAAGGCGCCCTCCCACAGTACACGTGCACATTTTCAGAGAATCGTGAGGAGTGTACGAGCATTTTTCGAGGAGAAACTCGCCAGAAATGCCGAAGAGCGAGAAGATGAAGATGAAACATGATGAGGAAGAGAGAAATAAAAAAACCTAAATGCTAAATATTATATATATATATAAATATTATAAATAATAAATATAGGGTCTATGAGACTAGGATAAATTAGGCGAAAGAGAAAATAGAATGAATGAGAGACGCGTGCCCGTGCAGTGGTACGCGATTCCAAGCCATGTCAACGAGAGAGTGACAAGCATAAGGGAATCGAAAAAAATAAGATAGACGGATAGATAGAGAGACGCAAGGAGAGAAGAAGAGAGAATACGTGGAAGATTCGATGAATGAGCGATCTTGGGATCGTCGCGTACGTGCACGAGTACGCGGTTGAACGAAAGGGAAGCTGTGCGGAAGAGAATGCTTCGTGAGAATCAAGGAGGAGAGAATGCGAAAATGGTGAACGAGTGAAAGATTTTAGAGTGGCATGCTTCAGGTAATCTGAGGTCCTGTGATCGTTATAAGCGAAATATTTTTTTATTTCCGGGTATATATCTGAACGCGTAAAAACACTTGCGTCGTTTCGAACTTTTACTTGCAATATACCGTTACGTTCTCGCAATACTTAGAAAGAAGAAGAAGAAGGAGAAACAGAACAGAGGTGGATCGATTAAATACGAAGATGAGGATGACGAGGGTGAGGAGAAGAAGAAGAATAGAGACGGTCCGTAGGTTTGAGCATGAAGCGAACTTTAGAGACTCGGGCCAGCCCCTTTACTCCTAAATACACCTCTTTGCGACACCCCATCAATCACGATCCCGGTTCCCCCTTTTGCCGATCTTTTCTAAAACTCCTGGACTGTCCGTACTTTTGATGGGGTTCCTTTCGACGAGATCAGAAACGCGCTTTTCCCTTGATACTCGAGTCTTGCTAAAAATTCTTTTTAAAAAGGGAATGGAAAATCAACAAAAAAAAAAACTCTAAAGTTAGAGGTGATCAAAAGAAAAAGAAATTGAAGAAAAAAATCATTTCGACATTGATTCGCCTACGACACGTTCCATTTCTTCGTTTCTTCGAATGGCAATCGCGGACAGAAGAGTACGGAAATGAATGGTAGCGCGCCGAATTTTTTCTTCCCCGTGACATCGTATATCGAACGCGTTGTTGTTGTTGCTGTTGTCCCTTTCGGAGATTCTCGACGAGACTTTACGTTCCGTGCTTGATTCGTACGAATTTACCCCGTTCCCTTACCCCGTCTTTCCCGAGGTAATCGAAACATTTTCCTCCCGCAAATTCTTGTCCCGAATAAACGACTCGACGTAAAAAGAAGTGAGGGAATATTCGGCCTTTGGGGCGATCACGAGAGAAAATTCTTCGACATTAAATTAGTATTGAAGCTTCTCCGTTCCTCTTCAGGGGACCCATCCTTTAAACCCCTTCGTTCGCCACTTACGAAAGTAGCCTAACGTCGTCATCTTCGTTGAACGTAAAAGAGACGCGCCGAGAAGCCGCCGAGCAGCAAGGCTTTTTCACCATCTGGGACGAGAGACGAAAAATGATTGCTAAAAGATTCATCGTCAAAGCTACATTTAACGATTGCACCCGCTTCGCGACCGGAACTCGACGGACTCGCAACCAATTTGGCCCCGAACGAACGTTCTCAGCGAACTCGGAGGAATTTGGAATTTGATCGAAAGCGGAGGGAGAAGGAGAAAAAGCCGCCTCGAGTTCCTGGTTACCGTGTCCGCGGGTCGATCATTGATCGTTCTTATTATAAACAGTTTTTGCGTTACAGGGCGTTTTTTCCTCGGATTAAGTAGTATGTAAATACACCTTGATATCACAAGCATAAACTGAGAATCTACTGGTAAACTTAAATCAAGTACATAATGCGAAATAGGGTTAGTTTCTCTGTAAATACCTAAAGCTGGGCGAGTGCATACACCTCGCCCATGCAACCAACGATAATCGTTTTTATCGAACCAATGCTTCTGTTCGTCATCGGTGTACGCCTGGTCATTGGGGATTGTACTTGTACAAGCTGTCGCCGGTCCCGCCAACGAAACGGCCGTGGCCAACACGAGAGAAAGGGTTTGCGCAAGAACGTTCTCCAAAAAATGGGCGTCGCTGATCGGGAAATTTTTTTTTCTCGACACTGATACACCTACACAATTACACGGACACGCTCACATACACACACAGCATTGCGATGGATTGTACAGCTACGATAGGATAGATAAGTAAGCCTGAAAACACAATTCTTCACACACTCGCACCACCGGCACCGACCAGCCTCCAAATTAAGACAGGGACCAAATCTTTGGCGAAAACAATTTTCCAGCATTTTTCTGGAGGTATTCGTAGGAGAGCGCGAGAAACTTTTAATCAAGAGATAGCCATGTTTCCGGCGCGTACGATTCTTTCGTTTCGGGATAAATGTGGAGCGCGATTATCGAACCCGAGATCCGTGGTGTCAGCATCGGGATTAACAGTCTAAGAATTGCACTAGGGTGAAGCGGCGTAAGGTTGAGTGAAAGAGCGATTGAGAGAGTGGAGATGTATGAGATCAGCGAAGATCAGGGGCAATCGATAACTCGCGTGCCGCAAGCGTGAACATATTGGCTAAAATCTAATTAAACAAACCATAATCCATAGAACGGTTGAAAAATTAAGGAACTAAGAAATTAAAGGGCAATGATAAAAATTGGTTAGAAAATTCTCTGAACGAATCGTCCTTTGGATGCAAACGAAGAGGCAAAATACATTTCTACGGTCCCTCGATAAAACAAGCAAGCATAAAAAGAAAGCAAAGCAAAAATTGGGAAAAAATAATGGTGCACTAAAATAAGGAGCGGAGGAGATGATACGAAGAGTTTCTAAAAAAGCAACAGCATCAACACCTTTCACCATCACTATCGCCATTATAAGCAAAAAGTGAAAATTAACAACAACAACAATACAATAAACACAAGCATCAGCACAGCGTCGAGATCCTTCATGACGGTGATGACTGTGTTCAGCACAGCGATCATGAATTGATTCCGAGACGACAGCTTTTCAACGGTGCATCCTGCCGTGCGCCGAGGGTTGCTTTTTTATTGAACGTTAAACGGAGAACGGGAATGAGAAGCAGATAAGCCAAGCGATCCAGAATCGGTAGAACAATGGGGCAGTCGACCGAACTACCCCTGTACACAACACATCCCCGCGCGAGAAGGAGGAATTATTCCCGAGGCGCCGGCCCGTGCCCCGCGGACGTGTACCATAATTATTAAAAATTAAACAAAACACACAGCAAGTTACAATAGCTCTAGTAGTGTATGTTCTGTAATCGAAGAATGGTAAGCAAAGATAACGAAATAAAAAAAAAAATGGCGTGCTCGCCGCAACAGGCGTGCCGGCAAAAAAAGCACAAAAAAATAATTTACAAATATATTGATTTACATATGCCCGTAACTCGTAAGTGGGGCGGTGGAGCAGCACGTCTACCTTCGACGCGTCACTCAACTACAGTATGCAAAGTGTGCGAAAGTGTGATTAATTGAAGAAAAGCGAATACGAGTGGAAAGACGGGCGAACGAAACGCCCTGTTACAGACGTTGCGAGAGACAGAAGAAGCTGTAACTGTTGAGATGAACAGATGATGAAAATCTAGAAGCAAAGGCAAGCACGTGTTCTGCAAAACCAGCCCTTACCCATAATTTTAATCTCTTTCATGTAAATTTGCTAAATGTTTAAATAATCTAAAAAAAATGCCATAGCCCGGATGCGCTGGTGTATACTCCCAGTGCATACACACTCACAAATACGACTCGACCTCACGAATTTAACGCGAAATCCGCGTCGCCAGTTCTTCGATGGATGGCGCGCGGTAAAATTGGTATTCTCGCCAAGGAACAAACAGTTCACAATGACAGAATCACAAACACACATAGGAGAAGACAAAACTGAGGCTCGCGTTTTACCGCCGCATCGGAAGCGGAAGAATTCGCGACCTCGGTCAATACACGACGAAATCAAAGTTGCCCTGGTTCTCGAGCGTGCAACCCCGCGCGCTCAAACACTTTCCATACACGAGCCGCGCGTCGTACTTTCTGACGATGCACGGCTTACACTTGTGCGCCCAGCGCATGCACCCACACGTACACAATCTACACAATCTACACTCCTTACACTTAATTACACACGCTACGGATATGTAAAGCCAATTGATTTTGTAAATTGTCGTAAAAAAGAAAACAGCAGACTTTCAAAAACTAAAACGATTCGGCCACACGGTACTTTTTCACGAGAATTAGTATTAAATACATTGCGGAAAAAAGAAATGCGTTTACTACCGATCCGTTTGAAAGGATTCGCGCGAGGATCGTTATCAATTCGCTCTCGCTTTTTAAGCGAAACGGAATCGTTTCGAGCGGCAGTGAACGAGGATTTACGGTTAAAGCAAAAAGCAATTGATCCAAAAGTATCGATGAAAAAAAATTAGAAGCACGAAAACCGAAGCAAAATTCGCGGCCTTTGGCATACGTTTGGATGCAGAACCGATAATGGAATATAGCGTTCGCGTGTCGCACCGCACCACGAACGTCACTGTGCATCCCGGACTTGACGCCAATAAACCCGGACATGACGCGACATTTTCTTCCTTGAAGAGTGTCCAAGTACCGTGGACAGGCTGCGAGACGAACCGCGGCAAGATCTGACACGTGAGAAACCGAGATACAGCATCGCAATGCGATGTCCGAGGACATTGCAAAACGATCAAGGATGCGCTATGAAAATAGGAAAGTGGAAGAGAGCCTGTCCAACGTACTAAACAAATGTAATAACCATCCCAGTATGTAGCAACGGCATTAGGAGAGCCGTTGTTCAAATTCGCGGCTTTACAAGCAAAAACCGTTGATTTGTTTTCGATCGGGTTTTAATTTTTTAATGAAATAATCTCACAACGAATATACCACGTACGATTGCGCGCCGATCGATCCTCAAAGGTAGATAGGGCAAAACGTATGTGTATATTCGCGACAGTGTGTATCGTAAGTGCGCAGCATATGATAAAACCGACAGTCTAGCAGTGCGAGCGCCTCGGCGGCATTCGCGTTTTCACGCGGTGTCCCTGACCGAGCCTCCGTGATTAAAAACCGGAATAAGTTGTTTCGATATCCACTATATAAATGAAGAGGCATAGATGGTAAGTCGGTGGGTTCGCGTTCGCCGTTCTCGAGTCATGTACGATGCAATCGACATTGCTTCGTTGCGGTGCATACTGATAACTTACAAATGCAAAATAGAGGCTGCGATACCATCCCCGGAGTTCAAAGTATCAAACTTCTTTACGTCCATATCCACGATCTTCGCTGACGGGTAGATAAGACAATTTAACCACTTTGGCGCGATCAGAAGAGATATCCTTTTCGAAAACCATAAATTCGCTAAATTTATTTGCCGATCGTCTCGACGAACTTCAGGCACTTTGGCACACACCTATGTATTCGGAATAAAACGACTTCGAACCGAAAGACGAGAGGACAAAAGACGAAGGACTACCCATGAACATGTTGAAACTCTAATGGAGTAGCGACGTGCCATGAATATAATCCGATCGGGATGCACCAGTCGGGCGAAAAATTGGCGGCGACGAACGGACGAACCCACCGTGCTGGCTCGTCGTTGCAATCCGTAAGATCTCCGAGATCTCTCGGTTTCCGCGACGAGTCGATTCTCTTTTCAAAATATTCTACAATTTTTTGTTCACTGAAATATGTTTTCTTTACCCCGTCCCTATTTGCAACCCCCCGTATACGCGTCCGAGAAGAAATCAGGTCCAAAGATATTCTACTACAAATCAAATCGGAGCCACTGACGCGGGAAATAGGTAATCGATATATGTACATATACGATTCTGCCAAAAATCATTAGAACACGCGCAGAAATAAACTAAAAGCAAATTTCGAGAAAGAAATGCCAGGGAAACTGTCCGCTTGGTGGGTGCCTTCGTTAGGGTTTTCTGTTACAGTTAAACAGACGTTCACAAATATAACTCACAATTAATAGTACTATGGTAGAACAGTTATTAGGATGTACCGCAATAAACAGTTAACTACGTAAGTATACAAGGAAGCACATTGTCTTTTCAGTGTTTGCAGTCGTGTTGTACACCACCGCCAATCCCGTAGTGGAACGGCCGGGAATACTGAATTCTTTTCGTACTTTCGCCGACCCTAAAACACATTTGTTACCCCATAAATATTTCGAATATTTTGTCTGGATTTGATGAACGCACGGTCCGTAATGCCCGAAAATTCGCTCTCGAAAACGAAATCAATTTCCAAGAAAGAAATGTCCAAAACTTCCTGTACCGATTCGACCGTCGTTCGTTCCTTTAAACAACTCCCACACCCACTTACCACCGCGTTTCATTCCCAATTCAAAACCAATCAGTATTTATAACAGAATAAATATGCTACTAAATGTACTAAGTGTTCGTAGTTTAGACAACGTGTACGTTGTATACTCCGAATAGATGAGAGAGAAAGGTGTCGTGAGAGCGAGAATTAGAGCGCGAGAGGAAAACAATTGCACGGTGGAGTCACACATATTTAAACTAACAGATAATAATTAATTAATTACAGTACCGTAACCATTTGTCAAGTCAAGTTAATTAACAGTTAACCGCACCGCATACACTCATAATTATCAATTAAACATACTCGACTCTATATTCTAAGGACAGCAGCGACCGCACCAGGCGTCGCGTTTATTCAATGAATCGCGGAGGCACTCACTACGGATGCGAACGAAAGGACCAAGGGACTCGGACGCGGATCGGAGGGTGCTTGAACGCGCGTCGCGACGCCTACTAGGTCGTCCGAGAGATCAGACTCATAGGGAGAAAATAGATCATGGGCACTGGGTCCAAGAGCCGCGTAGTTACGCGCGTTCAAGTTTCCCCCGTTTTTCATTGATCTTTCAAGTGCAGCATTCGGTTAATTCACTTCTGACGTTCGTTTCAACACAATACAAAACACCCCACCACCCATCCTTGCAGATCAAATCCATTCACCGTATCCTCATCCCACGGGTAACCCTCTCAGAGCCCACACCCAGTTTCACGTGTACGCATTGTTTCGAAAATTGATCACGATGATCTTAAGTATGAGTTTCACGCGACGTCAGTCGACATCCGCGTTCCTATTTGTCGCGAGTGGTCCGTTCTCGATTCGGAAAGTTACAGAACCTCATGGCCGGGTAAATCGCGAACGTTTTAAGTGAAGAACAAAAGAGCGAAATAAGTGGGAAGGGAAACCGAAGAAGGTGAAGGTTTCGAGTTGGAGATGGGATGCGACTGACGTCCGAAAATTAAAAGGAAAAGGCAAACGAGTTAAGTTTCGATTTTCAGACAGTTTACGTGCAGTTAGTTGTCAAGTGACACAGCGCAAATTACTGTTAATTTTTCTGCGGCCGTTTTCGTCGCGTTTCTATCATCCCTGATAAGGAACACTATGTGACGAAAATGTTCCTGCTCAGATTTATACGTATCGATTGAGTTTGGTCGAAGTCCCCTTTTGGGCAAATTGTATCGACGCATTTCCGGTTCCGCGGGCCCTTTCAAATACGGATTCGATACTTGTCAATTCCAAATTCAATTCTAGTCAAAAAAAGGTACAAAGCCAGAGTGAGTTGGCTCGTTAGGCACTATCGGTACTTATTTATTGCGAACGTTGGGGCACGTTGAAAAGGGTAAATTGGCCTAGGAAAAATATGTAAAAGTTTAAAGGGATGGATCCTGAAAAAACTGGGCCAGTGGAACCGTGCACGAGGAAATATCCGCGTTGTTGACAAAATCAAGTAGCCTCTTTTCGTTGTATCAAAAGTCGGCCAACGTCCGATTGATCCTTGTATAAGCACAAACGACACTCTTTCAATATCCCCCCAAAAAATGGATATACGGTGCGAACGAATCGTTCGAAAGCTTCGATGATAAATCGTTATTGTTCTTCCAAATTCCTTTCCGTTCCTTTTGCAAAATGCCTGTTCGTACAGCTTTCTAACAAGGACTCTGATCGGATTTCCAGTCGCATTAGGCGCTTTATAAACTTGTAAGGTTTGTAGAAATGATACTACACGACTGATAACGATTGAAGAAAATGCGACATGGGATCCGTCGGAGAGTCCGACAATTCTGACATCGTAATTAACTACTATTATTATTACTACGATTATTACCGCTATTATTATCATCATTATTGCGCTACTATTACTGCTATTAGTTATTAATTATTAGTTAATTATGACGGGAAATTGCTAAAAGGCAATTGGAGGCGTATTTTCTAGAGAGAAACGAGAGAAAGGGCAGCGGTTAAATGAACTATATGATTACGCCCTTCCAAAAGATAGAAAGTGAATCGACGAGGAATCTGTAGTAAGGGAATAGTAGCCATGTTTCGAGATTCTCCTTTTTTTTCTGTTTAGTTTTTCCCCTATTACCTTTTCTTTATGCAAATCTATGTGTACTTTTGTATGTATACATCACAGGCATATATAGATTTTTATTATATTATATATATAGAAAGAGAGTTGAATATTATATATTATTTGTATTTCTTATTATTTATACACGAAGAAGTCGGTACGTGAAAGTTGTGCGTAGAAAGAACGCGTTTCGAATAATTGTCTATTCGCAAACCGTGTGAATTACATTCAGACGGTCATTTATCTTGCTTTCGATGTCTTCCCTTTAATTTTTATTTTATTTTACGTCTAACATTCAACTCAACTGAGAGTTGCTCGCCACTGACACTCACGACGTTCGTTAAACATTATTAGCTCCATTACTTTACGGTGGACAAATCCTCGTTTTTTCCTCCTTTTTCAAAGAATAAACGCGCGCGTAAGTCGATCGAAGAGCCGGACAGGAAAGTATTCGCGTTATTCGTTCCTTTTTGTGTCTTTTACGTGTACCATACATATGTTCTCGTTCGTGTTCGAAGAGTACCGGGAGAATTCGGAGCAGGATTTCAAAGAAAACGTTTCAGTGCGCTGGACCAGAAGATGACGCAAACAAAAACGTTCTTCTTAAGTAAAACTTTTTAATTCATCAATGATCAGTTTTTAATTCATTCGATCGTTTTGTTCAGTCAAACGGTAATCATTCTCCTGTGTACTTTTCAACTGCACTTCGCGACGTTTTTATTCACTGATCGTCGATGTATGAACCGAGGAACAGATCGTATCGCTGTATCTGATCTCAAATCGAGTTCCTATTTCGAGAAACAAAAGGAGAACGAGGCAAGAGAAGGAGAGGGAACTTTCGACAGATTTTCGTTAAAACGAAATCGCTGGACATCGGTGAATATAAACACCGCGTCGAGTTATGTTTGCTAGTCAGAATTGGTTAAAACGAAGAATGAAGCAACAAGCTACGGAGTTTAAGATTAGTTACTGCCTATTAATTAATTCATCGTTTTATCGTGTAATTAGCGTTTTAATGGCATACGCGTCCTCGAGTAAGAAGAAAACGTACACGCGTACCCGCGTGACGTATGCGAAACTACGGTCCTTTAGTTACTATCCGCGTAGAAACGTCGCGTCGGTTCGCCGAGTCGCCAGTTATTAAAAAATTTGTTACATTTTATTGTTCGTATACGTCGAGTTCGCTTAGATTGTCGTCTCTTTTTATACTCAGTTCAATATACATCTCCACTTTTTAACATCTCGAAATCCAAGGTATGCATAGACACTTTACAGTTCTAAAGTTGTTCTGACCACTGTATAGCCGGTGTAGTGCTACTATTACTGCTATTATCGCTACCGCAAATGCTAGGAAACACCGTTAGTTTATCATTCTTATTGTCCTAGATTTTCGTACTATTAGTTACTATTACGATTACTATTATGTTTAGTTATTATTATTACTATTGTTACTACCATCATTTTCACAATGTAACGCCATCAATGCACGTCGGAATCATCATCGTGAATCACATTTACGTTCGGCCGAAACGTCCATTTCTTTTCGTGATACCTTGGCCATCGTTAATTTCTCTCCTTCTTTTTTATTTTATTACTAGCTTCATTTGTCCGATCCAAGTGGTTCCTTTATATCGAATATCGCTACTGACTACTGGCATCTCGTATGAGAGAGATGCCTCGCGTTTAATAAATCTCTGAAATACGCTGACGATTGTCACACGAAATTCATCACGTGTGCATTTATTAGATGTTATCGTTACCTATTGTTTCATCGACGGAACGTTGGAAGTAAACAAGCGACGGACGACTGTCGGGCACTTCAAGAAACCGAAATTTCGATCAAATACGGGCCCAGCTTACTCTCGCGACCACGCTTCCAACCATTCCCCGGTGTTATTAGTTATCTTTATTAATTGTCATTACTTCGAAATATTGCCATTATTACCACTAGTATAAGTTATCGCCATCGATTCTTCATACAAGCCAACTGGTACGTAACCGTTTAGATCGCCTCTCGCCTCTTTCTGCGAAGACGGAGCGCTCTCCTTTCGCGATGAATAATGACAATTACATTGACAATCCGATCAGTCTAAAGAACTATCCAGACAAGCAAAAAATAAACACCAGAGTATACGGAAAAGATTCAAAATTAACATCGGAGAGTTTGGATACAAAGTGTTTCATCGTAATTTGGTCAGTGCAAAAAGGAGAGCGGGCGATTGAAAATATTCAGAGAAAGGTCAACATCGGAAATGCGATAACGAGCTAAAGATATTTAAAGGACGCCGTATATCAAAGAATCCTCTAAGCGCCGCGTACGTAGTTGAGCAGCGTTTACAAATTTCGATTTTCGGAAATGGTCGACGCGCGAAGAAAGCAAAATAATGTAGAAGCTAAATCCTGAGAAGAAACGAACAGAGATGGATAGGTATTATAGGTTGAAGGGAGAAAAGGAGAAATGGAAGAGAGCAGAGAACAAAGTTGTAGCTAAAAGTGTATAAGGAAAAAAAAACGAAAAGATACGTCTAGGGATTAATTCAGCAGTCTCTTTCGGTTACGAGCAAGTTCCGCATTGTGTAGGATTTCTCATAAATGGTTCTATGTATGATGATATATGTGATGCAATATCTAGGAGAAAGAGCAACGTTTTCGATGATTGCGAGAAACGGTGAAATGAGGAAACAACAAATTTTGAAATCGCGAGAGCCTTTTTACGTAGCTCAAGTTAATCTGTCTAGGAACAACAAAAATTGTGTTATGTTCTTCTTTTTTTTTTATGATCGTTATATTCGTCAACGAGTGCTTCCGTGCGACGGAATAACTTCCGGGCAAACGCGGAAGAACGATTCAAAACCCTGACTCTTTTTCCACACCACTAACGTCGTCTTTTATGACCTGGGTGGACAGTGTTCGATGAGATCACCTACTCTAGTATCGATAATCAAACAATTAAAGCAACATTATCGGAGCAATTGGATAGCGTTTCGTGGAGAAACTCTTTTGCTGTGGCAAGATGTTCTGCCGTTTATATCAATATACGATGTCACCTTTTTCGACACAAAAGAAGCGCAATTTCGGCAGGCCGGCATCTCAGAAAGTTAATGGAAATTCGTTTCAAATATCGTTTGTACTCGACGGAATTCTGTTTCACACTGGCTTCCCTCTAAGGCAAGATTATCATGGTACAATAAATCCGATGGCTGTCTCTCGAATCAGCATAAAAATGCGTAAATTTAGTTTCGACATATCGAGAGACGAGGAAAGAAACTATCCGAAACAGAAGCTCCGTTTCTTAATTAAACATATCAAAACCATGTAAATTGACGTGATCGTAAAACGAAAATGTGTTGTTTTGAGCTATCTAAAAACTAAGAGGAGGTACTGCTTCAAAATGTAAGAGAGAAGCGCCTCAGATTCGAATGCAGTGTTTCAGATACTCGAAAGTAGATACCATTGAACACTGTAAACTAATATTTTACAAAACATATTATAATTGCGAACGCAAAAAGCAAACAAATGTTATGTATAGTGCGTCTTTCGGGCTTCCTATTAAAGACATACCAGTTCGTTTCAGCAAAAGTTCCACAGGATGGGATCGGTGTCGCGACGACAAATTTTGCTACACCAAAATTCATGACTTTTGAACTGCGATACCGATCGCCCAAAATTGTACGTAGAACGGAATTCCTTCTACGTAGAAAAATGGTAAACTGCGATAAACAAAACCTGTACATAGTCCTCGAACTTTCGTTCAGACGAGCTTGTATGCGAGCCGAGTCAGAATTAAAGCCGTTCGAGGTTCGAGTTTTCAGGCAATTAATAAGAAACTTAAACAAGCTTCAATCGAACGGCTATAGATATATAATAACATGGCGTAGAATAGAAAATTAAGCGCGTATTTCTCGATGAAATTCTGTTCTGGTTGCGAGCCCTGTTGGAAGCTCGTCGAATCTGGAAGCACGCGATTGGCCAGCCTAAAATTTCAGATCTTTTCGAAATCGACGGCGGAAAAGGCTGATGTATCGCGAGAGCTGTTATCGCTGAAATTTTGTATGGAAGGATGCAGTTTGAGTGCCGATCAAAAAATTACGAGAGCGTGAAGACGTGAAGCATGTAGACGAAAGATTACGTATGAATGTTTTCAGAGTGCGAAAGGGAAATAGAGTGCCTCAGTTGAGAGCATGCTGAACAGAGTACGAGTATGAATGGGAGTATGAAAACTAAACAAAATTTTACTACCAAGTGGACTAGAATCGCAACCGATGGGCATTATTAAGCGAAAATGAAATTTTCGGAGCGTTTTTTCGACGAAGAAAAGCGTCCAAAATTGTACCTATTTTCATTTTATAAATTATATATATATATGTATATGTATATGTATATGTATAGATATACGAAGACCTAAACGATCATTATTGTGAGATGAAATGTGAGAGAGAGAGAGAAAGGACGGAAATACGTTGAAGAAGATAATGATAAAAAAGAAAAAAGTTATTGTATCTATATTCGAAGGTGATCGATGATGTATTCGAGTCGTGATGATGATGATGATGATTATTATTATTATTATATGTATATTATTATTATTATTATTATTATTATTATTGTGTATAGTTAAGATGAAAATGGAGTTTTAGACGAAATTATCGAACACGAAGTATATAGGAAGCGCAAATAGTGAGAGAAAGAGAGAGAAAGAGAGAGAATGCTAGAGTAGAGAGAAAATTTTTGACGGTGATTGCACACTGTAATATCGGCAAGCAAAAAAGTCCCCCTCCCCTCGAGCGAAAATGAGCGAAACCAAAACGTCTGGGCCAAACAAGAGAAAAAGAAATGTAAGGGATAGAGAGCACATGCGTCAAAACGGAAGAAAAAATACATTTCGAGTTTCGAGACAATACCACACATACAGAAAACGTAATACTATGCAATAGACTTTAAGTTATCTGGAATAATTTCTTTTCTTCCGGTACATTACACAAGAAAATTTCGGTAAACAAAAAACGACTCAATTCTCGTTTCCTTTATACGATGACCAAAACGAAAAGAAATAGCCGATGATACAACAAAATGTTATATATCTATATATAAAGATATACATATATGTATGTAGGCACGCATACGTACATGAGTGCAAAAACGCGCGACGCGTACGCGATGTGCTTCCTTGTTCGTGACAATGCAGCCCGATCTAACTTCCATTTCCGGCCGTCTCCTTACGCTCGTTACAAAAGAATCAGGATTTTCGTTTTCGCCTTTTCTCGTAGCCAATTGACGGAAACA
Source organism: Holcopasites calliopsidis (assembly GCA_023838395.1). Lineage (NCBI taxonomy): Eukaryota > Metazoa > Arthropoda > Insecta > Hymenoptera > Apidae > Holcopasites > Holcopasites calliopsidis. Next base: position 1,957,240 of record JALHAQ010000012.1, on the reverse strand, counting down.
CGTTGAACGTATTGCGATTCGAAACTAAAAGGGTGCATTGTCGCGTTCCAGGATGAATAGAGGAGGAGAGGCGACAGAAGAAAAATTATGCTCGGGCAGAGAGGTAGAATGAATTCGATAAAACGCATAGGACGAGCGCGACGAAATCGCGGAAAGGAGGCAGTATACTGTTTAGGTCGCATCAATTCTGATCGAACTTCGGTTTAACCTTGCGATCGTAGACAACTGTCATCGACTTTCGACGCTCTCGACACCGCGAAAACGTCCCTCGGTCGACAATTTTCATTTTTTAATCGAATGGTCAATTTCGCCAGACAAAAGCTCACGATTCGGCTTCCTTAAGAGTTTATTTGAATTTCATAAATAAAAGAAGAAAATATCATTGGATGGAGTACGAGGAAAGAAGGAAAGGCAGATCCGTTGACCGCGGGGGCTTGAATATAATATGAAACTTCTGTTTTCACCGCATCATATCCATTTTCCTCGTGGGCGTTCCTAACTTATAAATCCGCGAAACCATACACAGCCCCCTTTTCCCAAAATCCTCAGCACCCGTGCAGCATCATCCACGAATCCCCCGCACACTCCTTACCGGCAGCCTCCACCAACAGCACACCCCTCACATTTTAAAATCCAATACCACCCCAGTCCCTCCACTAGCAAACCGATAAACCAATGTGAGTGAATGTGTCAGCACGTGCTACAATCGAAAACAGCGGATTTCAAGGAGGATCAAGCGATAAAAAAAAAAAAGCAAAAGTAGTAACATAGAGAAAGCGTCGAGCAAACATACTACGACCCGGAGGAAGAAAAAATCGATCGATCGGAAAAACGTACACGCACACACATTCGTCGGACTGTGTAGGGACATTTTGCATCAATTGTGTAAACACGAGACAGAGGGAGAAAGTGTGCGTGTGTGTGAGAGAAAGGAAATAAAAAAAAAAGTCGAGAGAGAATGCGCGTGTGGAAGAGCGAGAGCAAGGGTTAAGAAAAGACTAAAAAAAAAGGAAAAGCGCGAGCGAGAAGAATAAGACGACGGAAGTTAAAAAAAAAATAAAATGTACGAACGAACAATTGATACTGTCTTCGTTTTTTAAGGTCGTTTCTCCGTTCGACACGCTACTATATGACCACTGACATTTGTCATTGGATTATTACCGACGACGATGAATTGTCATTATTATTACAAAACTATTGCTATTATTATTGTGACAAATGATTATTATTAATTATTATTATTATTATTAACATTTATTATTGACATTATTATCACGATTTATTATTGCGATGATGATTACTGCGATTATTACAATTGTCATTATTATTATTATTAATATTATTATTATTATTATTATTATTATTACGTGGTACAATAAAAATTTAATAAGCATCCGATTAGTGTCTCGTGACCATTACAAACACCACCATGTAGAACACAGTCATCTTATCTATTTTAACTTTGACAGCATGCTGACCCCTCTTACGCGTGAATATAATGATATCGTGTATTCATTGCCTGTATCATGCGAGAGCGTACCAATTTATCACGAGACCTTCCTTTATCGTTCTCCCATTACAACACGCATATACGCAAGACGTCTATATAAAGCGCAACAACAAAATATAGTGCATAAAAGAAATGCAAGAATTTCATATTGAAAGCGATAGTATTATCCCTTGAATACATTGTACAAGCTTAACCCAATCTCATCAATCAAATGGTATTTCCGTCAGAACACTAGTGGACCAATGTCGTGTACTAAATCCGAAACTAAAAAAATGCTCGGTGTCAGCGGGGTCACCAAAAGCGGAGTGCCGGCACTTCGATGGTAATTCTTCAAGCAGTACACAACGAATCGTTACGAGAGAACGACGATGCGTCGCTTTGGTCTTCGGGAAAAATCGGTTTGCGTTAAAAGCTTTAAGAAATGCCTGGAAATAGCAGGAAGCTTTCGCGAGTCAACCACTTTGTCGGCGATTTCGTGGATGAACTCGAAACATATTGTACCGAAACCACGCTCAACTTGTTTGATCGATTCTCAGACACGATCAAACGGAACTGAAGGCCACCATTTATCGTCTCCCACTTTAACGTCAGAGCCAAAGAAAACTTGCCTGTACGACCTTCACGTGGAAAATCGAGGTATGCCGTGCATTTTAATTTTTCCATTAAATTTATACGACGCGCGGATCTAGAGAGATCGATAGCCGAGACCACAACACTTTTACTCCTTGTACACACGAACCGTGTGTTTCGTTCAGGTAAAATTGTCAACTTTTCCGGATGGTTGCTACCGGTGCAGTATCAAGAAGCAATAGCTGCATCTCATCAGCACACAAGAACTTTCGCGTCGCTTTTCGATGTTGGACATATGATGCAAACGCAAGTCTTTGGGAAAGATGCGACCGACTTTTTAGAATCCCTGACAACCAGCGATCTCAAAAATCTGGGAAAGGGTTGCGCTGTTCTAACAGTGTTCACTAACGAGGATGGTGGTATTTTGGATGATCTGATCATCACGAAAGACGACCACGATAAATACTTCGTGGTATCTAATGCCGGAAGAAGAGACGAAGATTCGAAATTGTTCCTTCAAAACCTGGTAAATAAGGTGCACTGTGCTGCACGCGGATACCGAGTTTCTACGTATTTGATTCGTAATTGCAGGAAAAGTTCACAGCCGAAGGTAAAACAGTGAATCTAAAATTCTTTGACCCTTTGGAGCAATCTCTCGTCGCTTTACAAGGGCCCACTGCGGCATCGGCCCTGCAATCGATTGTGCAAATTAACTTGGAAAACCTGAGATTCATGAACTGCGTGGAAACTGACGTATTGGGAAGTCAAATCAGAATATCTCGTTGTGGCTACACAGGAGAAGATGGCTTTGAAATATCGATGCCAGAAAAGATTGCGTGCAATTTGGTGCAGATGATTCTGGACACACCGAATACTAAACTGGCCGGTCTGGGGGCCAGGGATAGTTTAAGGTAATTGCAAATATCGTTCACCCGATGAAAAGTTAGCGTTTTCATCGAAATTCTCACAGGCTAGAAGCTGGCCTTTGCCTCTACGGACACGACATCGATGAACAAACTACCCCCGTTGAAGCTGGCCTTACTTGGCTAATAGGTCGGTAAATAAATCTACAAAATGAACAATCCTTCCTCGAAAACTCCACCGATAGTAAAAACTGTACATTCCGATGTTTGAAATCTAGCCAAAAGAAGGAGGGCGGAATCAAACTTCCCAGGTGCAAAGAGGATACTATCACAGATCAAATCTGGTAGCAACAAAAAACGAATAGGACTGACAATCGTGCATGGACCACCAGCTAGGGAAGGGGCATGTATATTAACTCCAGAAGGGGAACGGGTTGGCAAAGTAACGTCCGGTGGTCCTAGTCCCACCCTCGGTCGTTCTATCGCTATGGGATATATGCCAGCGGAATTAGTTCAGTACGGTGGTGGTGTGCTAGTTGAGGTTCGAGGAAAAACTTATAAAGCGACTATCACAAAAATGCCATTTGTAAAAACGAACTACTACACTCCAAAGTGATGAGACGGATCTGTTTCAAGTGCAAGATTCATTTGAACCATTTCGACTTTGCACCGGACTCCATGGGCAACTGTGAAGCTGTAACAGACTAAAAGTCTAAAGAGATTAGTAATACAATTCCAAAAGACAGTTTTCAATCATTTCCTTTTATAAATCTGTAATAAACTCGTGTATTAGACAGGTAATCACGAGAAAAGCAATTGGCAATAAAGTCACGATATTAAATTACTGCAGGAAACGAATATAATACAACAGTACTTGATAGCGAAGGCTCGATGACATGACATAATATATAATATAATAAAATATATAACATATGTAACATGGTAATAACAAAAAAAAAACACAGGTAACCTGAGACCGCCCTATGCAACTGTAATAGCTGCCTTTGGCGATCCAGAAACTGGAACAGGAACTGAAAGAGGAACATACTTCCACTATCGTGGTGGAAGAAATTTGGGCATTTTACTATAATCGCAACGCTACATGAAAAACGCGATTTTTTTACGACGCAACACTAAAAATGTTAACCGAGGACTCTAATTTTTACAAAACGAAATGCTACCCTGTAAAGAAAGGAACCGCGAAAATTATGGTCGCAACGTTAAAAGTAAATACATGTAGCAAGTATACTTTAACATTACTCAGGAATTATATGCGCAGGCTAGTTAATTAAAAATACTAAGAGCAATCGCGATGTTCTGATTCGCCACTCTAATCTACGTTAATTCTCAATCCGCGACTCTAATTACAATCTCGATTTCTATTTACACATTTGCAAGATTAATACAACCCGTAATCAATCATACGCAACGCTAATAAAAGCCGCGATTTGCCCAATATGATGACAGTGGACCGACATTAGTATCGGTCCCAACAAAACTACAACTACAGCATGCAAAAACGAGCATAGTGACAAAGTAGTAACAGAGAATGACTCTCCATTCTTTTTGAGAATGCAGAGCCATTAGTAGTTGCCCTCTTGAGTGGCAGTTTGCCGGGCCTCTTCGGCCCGTGGCCTCTTCTTTTCTTCGGGCGCGATGCCCGCTGAAACTTAGTCTAAGCTCGAGACTCTATTCGGAAACCAAGGAAAAACATACAAAGGTGAAATAAAAATGTGAAAACGCGGATCTAGATGGAACACTCGTGGACGAATCACGACCGAGTATAATCGTAAAAGATGCCATTGCAGAAAATGGCAAAATTAACGATTAAATTCAAGAATCGTTGTTCGTGCGCACGAGCAGTCTCGAGCCTGAATGCGAGTTCGTTTCGGGGCCTAATACGCGACCGCGACCGCGGGTGGAGTTCGAAGAGTCAACGAGCAAAGCCAGAGGCGAACGCATTCTTCGCTCGCGCCCAGCTAAGCACTTGACTTTTCAATCTCAGATTTCCTGAAACAGGTTGGACACGCGAAATCGCGCCTACCCGACAAGAGAATGTGCCAACCTGCCCGGCCCTACCTACTTACATCTAGCGCACACACACCAGAAGGTAAGTTACCTATCCTCCCTAGCCCTATATTTAAAAAAATGGCAAACATTCACGCCAACACACGCACTCCACGGTTCTCTCTCAAACGCTCGGGCGCAAGTACCTAAACTAGGGAGGGCATCCCGGGACGCCTCCGACACCCGAGCGCGATCGCACATCATACACACTCTAAAGTTACGTACCATTTCCTGAAATCGGCTGACAAAGGCTAGTGACCATTGCGTAAATGCGCGAAAGCAATTATAAAAGAATGGTGTATGATGCGAAACTTTTGTACTTTCTTGAAATACTTATACTTGTTACTTATACTTCTGTTTTGAAACAAATAATTTCATTTGTACAATACTGAGTTAAGTTATTACATTCTCGTTGTTCTTTATAATATCTAATATCTGTTATATCTGTTACTTTTTTCCATCAAGATATTTGCCATTGCAATATACGTTATTGTTCATAAAGTTCTACCACCGGCATGAGAATAAACAAGTGCGTTTAAAGGTTTTAATAAGTGCCCGAGCCGACGCAATTCCACAGCCTAAGCACACACGCACACAATGTGGAAAATACGTCGTGCACGATACACTAACGCATTGTCAGCCGCCGAAAAATGATTAGTAATCTTACAAACTAGGTCATCATGCCCATTGTTGTTCACCCACCCACGTAGCACCTGGGCACGTGAGCGAGTTCCCAACGATGAACATGGAAGGGGTTAAACCTGAAAATCCTGATCTAAAAAGATGATTAGTAGACACTAATTATTAATAAATGCAAAATGACTCGACTTTATCATTTCTAAGATATTAAAAATGAATTGGATATTAATAGCAATCAACCAATGTATTGAAAAATATGACTTTAACAGAAATTGAATTTATTTGAATAAGTTCTATGGGCAAGAAATATATGCAATTGAATAATGTACCAGAAAAATTCAAAAATTCTTAAATAAATCTCGGGCGACTCTTTCATCGTAGTAAATTTTGGGAAAATAGAAGAACGTGTTCAAGCCGATTACTTCAATTCCAGAGTCTGCCCAGTTTAAGAATTGCCTTCTTGTACACGAGATTCTACAAGTTTCGTAGGCAAACGTAATCAAATCTTAGAATATAAAAACTGATATTAAATGCTATCACTCGTTATGCATATTCAATTCTGATTGAAATACTACCCTCATTACGCTACACTCACAATTATGACAGTAATACATGCGGAGGGCATCCGACATTTAAACCGTGTAATAATGAAATAAATTAATCTCAAAATATTGTAAATACTACTAAAGTATTATATTTTATTATATTATGGTATACTACTGTAATCATACTTTTGTATTCTGAAATATTTATCAGAATCACAAAGATTACTACAACTCTTAATTCTTTGATATTAAAAAGTCCGAGGTACAAAAAGACTTTGTCCTAATATAAGAAATAATATACAAAATAACGTTACTACTCGCAGGTATGAGAACCATACCCACGGTCACTATGCTCGCAAAACTACGAAAATATACAACCAGTCACCCGTGCCACTTCGGACCAATCGTCCTATGGCATGATTAGAGACCGGAGGAATCAAAATGCATGCGACTCACCGATCGCAGATTAAAACTGGGCTATCTCGACCAGGAACACCAAGGGATGCCACCGAGGAAGTCCACCTGGAACAGCTCCATTGGGCCCAGCTGTGAAACTATAATAAAACGAAATTGATCAAATATACAAATTTATGTAATTCAATTCTTCATATAGGAACGAAATTTTTTAAAAAGATTCTTACATTCTGTATTCGTCTAGCGTCACCCAAGACATATTCTTCAGTGATGCACTGACTCTACTTGCAATAACGAATGTATAAAGAAAAAGAAAGATGGAAGACTATTGACGCAATCACAAATTATTATCGATTTATAGTATTGGTGATTAATACGTAAAAACACTGACTCTACTCTCGCGTATAGCTAAAGTGTAATCGAAAATTTAGGCAGAGCACTCGCTCTGAGAAACAAAGCAAATACTACGCAAATAACACTGACTCTACCGACCGCTTTGCGCGCGGCCACAAAAATTTCTGAAAGAAAGCCTGTGATACGAAAAAAAAAATAAAACACATATCTTTGTACTTTTTCGCCTTTTTCTCGTATCGAGCGTTCGCTAAAAGGTACTGTTCTTTCCCCAGAAATCATAAAATTACGATTGTTCATATATTCATGCTAAAGTTTAGAATTGTATGCTCCATTCTCAATGTGAACGTTTTACGTATATCCTTTGGTATTAAACGTTAAATAATTCATATATTGAGTTTTTATGAATAAGTAGTATACGGATACTACTTATTCTAATTACAAATATGTAAAAGCACTCACCCATCCATAAAAGAAAGTTTGAAATAAATGGCACCAAGATATTACTGCCCATTCGAGTCGGTCAAAGTCGCCAAGATGGCTGACATCGTTTGCGCATGCGATCTTCGCGCCAAATCAGAGCATCGTTCTGGACGAGGATAAAATTGAAATTGGAGATGAATGAAATTAAACATCGACTAAATCTCAATAATCCCACATAAAAACAATGCGGACAAATTGCAATTAAATGTCATTAGAGTCATATGTAGAAATGTATTATATTAATCACATACCTCAGTTGAACGTGACGCTCACAGTACGCCTAATCTCTACGTCACCCGCGGATCGCACTGCGCATTGCCGCCGGTCAGATTCGCCAAGATGGCTGACATCGTTTGCGCATGCGATCTTCGCGCCAAATCAGGCGTCGTTCTGGACGAGGATAAAATTGAAATTGGAGATGAATGAAATTAAACATCGACTAAATCTCAATAATCCCACATAAAAACAATGCGGACAAATTGCAATTACATGTCATTAGAGTCATATGTAGAAATGTATTATATTAATCACATACCTCAGTTGAACGTGACGCTCACAGTACGCCTAATCTCTACGTCACCCGCGGATCGCACTGCGCATTGCCGCCGGTCAGATTCGCCAAGATGGCTGACATCGTTTGCGCATGCGATCTTCGCGCCAAATCAGGCGTCGTTCTGGACGAGGATAAAATTGAAATTGGAGATGAATGAAATTAAACATCGACTAAATCTCAATAATCCCACATAAAAACAATGCGGACAAATTGCAATTACATGTCATTAGAGTCATATGTAGAAATGTATTATATTAATCACATACCTCAGTTGAACGTGACGCTCACAGTACGCCTAATCTCTACGTCACCCGCGGATCGCACTGCGCATTGCCGCCGGTCAGATTCGCCAAGATGGCTGACATCGTTTGCGCATGCGATCTTCGCGCCAAATCAGGCGTCGTTCTGGACGAGGATAAAATTGAAATTGGAGATGAATGAAATTAAACATCGACTAAATCTCAATAATCCCACATAAAAACAATGCAGACAAATTGCAATTAAATGTAATTAGAGTCATGTGTAGAAATGTATTATATTAATCACATACCTCAGTTAAACTTGACGCTCACAGTACGCCTAATCTCTACGTCACCCGCGGATGGCACTGCGCATTGCCGCCGGTCAGATTCGCCAAGATGGCTGACATCGTTTGCGCATGCGATCTTCGCGCCAAATCAGAGCGTCGTTCTGGACGAGGATAAAATTGAAATTGGAGATGAATGAAATTAAACATCGACTAAATCTCAATAATCCCACATAAAAACAATGCAGACAAATTGCAATTAAATGTGGTTAGAGTCATATGTAGAACTGTATTATATTAATCACATACCTCAGTTGAACGTGACGCTCACAGTACGCCTAATCTCTACGTCACCCGCGGATCGCACTGCGCATTGCCGCCGGTCAGATTCGCCAAGATGGCTGACATCGTTTGCGCATGCGATCTTCGCGCCAAATCAGAGCGTCGTTCTGGACTAGGATAAAATTGAAATTAGAGATGAATAAAATTAAACATCGACTAAGCCTTAATACTCCTACACAAGAACAACGCAGACAAATTGCAATTAAATGTAATTAGAGACATATGTAGAAATGTATTATATTAATCGCATACCTCAATTGAACATGACGCTCACAGTGCGCCTAATCTCTACGTCACCCGCGGGTCGCACTGCGCATTGCCGCCAGTCAGATTCGCCAAGATGGCTGACATCGATTGCGCATGCGATTTTCGCGCCAAATTAGCACCGCTCTGGATTAGGATAAAATTGAAATTAGAGTTAAATAGAATTAAACACCGACTAAATCTCAAGAATCCTACACAAGAACAATGAAGATAAATCGCAATGAAATGTAAGTAGAGTCATATGTAGGAATGTATTACATTAATCACATACCTTAATTGAACGTGACGCTCCTCCTTCGTCTAATTCTTGCGTCATCCACAAGGCGAATGAGTTTTTTCTAAATACATAATTAGATGGCGCTTACAACTGGTGGTAGGTGGAGGAATGGTATTATTAATAAACAATATTCTTTATTCCTTAATTGATACTTTATTTTCGATCCTTAATTATACTTCTGTCAACAACAAATTAGTTTATTGTAAACATTTTATATAACATAATGCAAAAGAACCTATTTCATTACTAACGTATGCGTAAAGATAGAGTTAATTATATAAGGGACAAGTAATCCGTAGTTTAAATTTCGCGATAGTGAGTCATAGAGGCGCTGGACCCGACTCAACCTCAGTTTTCTCGACAGCCACGCGTTCGTTAATGTTAGTTTGTTAACAGAACATTGCACAGTATAATTCTTTCCTTTTTTAAACAATAATGGGTGCTATAAATGATAAAGCGAGTCCCGTTAATGCCGATATAAAGGAAGCACAAAAATCTGACAAACCATTGAAACCTTGTTGTGCTTGTCCTGAGACGAAGAAAGCAAGGGACGACTGGTACGCAAATATTTATGTATTTAAAGAATGTTTTTACTTAAGATACGTATAAATTAATTTACAATTTATCAAAAAAGCAAATTACAATATTTCTGAACCAAGTCTGTATTAATGACATGATTTACTTTCTTCTGTGTGCCATACATAACCTCGCAATCATTTTAAAGTAAGACGTTAACTTCTTTGTTTACAGTATTATTACAAAAGGTGAAGAAAACTGCAAAGATTATATAGAAGCGCATAAAGCCTGTATGCGGTCACTAGGATTTAACATATAAATGTAAAATATGTTATTTTAGAGAATATAATAAGTACTCAGGTTACGAAGCTTGGTTTTGTTGAACCAATTTCTTCTCTGTAAAAATAATGTCACTGTATTAAATGTTTATGTTACAAATTATGATGCTTTTGTGTTTGTATCAATTGCATTGTTTATTTAAATATCCTTTTCTTCATGTACATTGTTTAATATTCTATATGCAAATAAATAACAATCTTTAGTATAGAACCTTTTAACGCATATGTATGAGGCTTTATTCTCTCAAATAATATAAATATCAAATTACATTGGATGATTCATTCTATAGCTCGATTCGCCTGAACGTACCATAATTTTGAACATATGTTAAAGGGGTCTATAAAAAAATTTAATAAGAATAATTACATCTTTCATGAGAGTCATATTTATTACATGCGATCCAACCAAGCTGAATAACAAGTTTGCATAAGAATTAGTATGAAATTTTTTTATGGATTTCAATATTATTAACCAAGGTGAAACATGTCCTATGTATGTCCATATAATTTGTACTGATACAATAAATATAATAACAATAAATTATAATAATCATCATGATACATCACGATCAAGATAACATTTGTTCAAGTATACAATGCAAATAACAGTTGAACGGATTCTGATGATTTATTTTCTCCAGACTCAGTACCTAACTTGCAACTTGAAGCGTGGAGAGCCTTAAAGTAATAAATAGAATGTTTATAATTGGTATGAAAGTAGTTGTACTTCACGTCTGAGTGATTGAAATTTAATATAACAAAGGCTGTGCAAGTTGTGTATATGTATATAGATAAATGTATATGTATATAATATATGGAAATATATTGCTTATTTTTGGAGACACCTCACAATTGTGTAAAACCAACAATAACAAAAATATATTAGAGAGCAGTTTATTTAGCGATATATAAAATTTCGCGTAACATTGCCGGTATCTTTACCAATTAGAAATTTGCTATTTTTTTAGGACGACGTTCGATAGAAATGTCGACTAGAAGTAAGAGAAGATTCAGACAATACGTGATTTGGTGTTCCAACCAGGTGGGGTGCCTCCAAAAATATTCGGACAAGATGATTAGCGTTAAGTCAATCACAGCTACACACGAGTCTCATGCATCAAGCTCCGCAATAATTTTTCACATGATGCAACCGATCGGCACAGGATGATTGATCGACAAAAAATTTGCATAGCCCGTTCGATGCGACGAAATTTGAGCAGAACGCTGTGAACGAGAGACAGCGATCGAGTTATACATTTCTATCGGCCAAATACTTAGACTGTCGCGTTCTTGCCCAAATTGGCCTCCAAGTATATTATTCTTACAGCTGATTTCTGTTTACAAAAAAAAAGAATCTTCTCATCGAATCTTCATCTTTTTTTTAAAAATGATAAGTTTTAGAATTTCTCTTTTCTTTTACTGAGCAATCTCAGCTTGCAAATTCGCATCCGTAACGCAGCTCTATGTATATGTATAGACGATTCAAGGAGCCGTTCAACATATGACGGCTAAGAAATGCAAGAATATATTGGCAAATAATACTTCTGCGACTACTACACGGTGGAGCAAACCTCTTAATGATAAAATCTAGAACACTGCGGTCATGTAACTTCGAGTATGCCGGACAGCACTGGTTTGAGGCAGTCGATCGTCTTTTTGAAAGATTGGGCTTCATTTCGAGCTAGTAAACCTCATCTATCTTGCGGCACACGAACCAAACGTAGCACCTTACTCTCCTAAAAAGCAATCGAGTCATTAAAGCTGGTCCTACCGCTTCCGAAAAACGGACATAAAGGCTTACGTGATATTCCATGTCGGTCTTCATAATACCGGTTACAGCAACAACTTGATACTGTCTCGCTTTCATCGCCGCGATCGACTTCCGCACCAAACGCATCGCGCCGAGTGCACTACTTGTACTATTAAACTGTGCCATTTGTGGTGGGCTATGACTTGGATCAAGTACTAACATAGTTATTGAACCATCTCTTAATTGCTCTACGCCTATTATTGTTCTACTATGACCTACGAGTAATAATGGAATACATATGTCAGGTTTAACCAATACGTTTTCTTTCACTTCCGTGTTTTTATAATTTACCTTGATGCTGCAAATAGAGAGGTGGTTTAAAATCGTCGCATCGCTGGAAGTATTGCAACACCCAGTTAAACATTTCCGGATGTCCACCGTCCGCGTTAGTCGGTGTATAAAAATCTACCAACTGACATCTGAAATAAGGATTTGTTATATAAAACGTGATACTAGAAATGTAAAACGGGCATTGCAGTGCATACTTGATTCTCAAACTGGAGAGTAATATGACTACTTCCGTGGGACCAATCCATTTTCTGGTATTCACCAGTTTCCCCCCCAACTGTTCTGCTCCTTGAGTATCAAAACCCTGGGCCCAAGCCCATTCTATCATTTTTTGAAGCCTAGATATGGAAGGTATGGAACTACGGAGCGGGTTTTTAGTAGAGCTACCGCTACCAAGGCCAGAATTCCATGCCTTATAAACTAACTCGTTATACCCTGTATGTTGTAAAAGCGATGAAATTAACATTTGTAAATTTCTATATCCACATCCCCAGCCTTTATCTCCGTAAGTAGTGGCGTAATGGTCCACAGTGGAACACATCCAGGTGCTCATCACGTTACTGCAAGCTTGACTGACAGCGCGTATTTTGGGTACTAGTCCTACGAAAAGGTTTCTAAAGCAATAAAACATTATCCTATGGTTACGATGATGAATATTTTTGATAAAAAAAATTATTACCGCGTGTACACGAGCTGCCATCATCAATGCCACTACTTTCGGCAACTCGGAGTTCGCTTTGCCTTTCGTAGTAATCAGCAATCGTCATTTCGCCCGAATACACAGCCCGCTGCATATTCGTGACGCTCTGTTCTCGAAAATTTCCCTGATTGTCCATCCCATATTGCGCTCTTAACATTTCGAATTCGCGCTGTTCACGGAGCTTCCTAAGCTCCTTTTCCAATCTTTCCATATCCTTCGCCAACATTCGGTCCGTAGATAGGTCCGGAGTTATAGGGGATGGAGTACATTTTTTACTAAAATGTTCTTCAATGTGAGCAGTTAATTCGTCACTACTTTTAAACGAAGTACTAAAACAAACTGGACACGCCGGTGTATCACCACTGACAGTTGCTTGAGTGGCCTGAGCAGCTGCACCATTCGCAGGACTATGCAAAACAAGTAAAATGTATAATAGTACCCATTCTTACTAGCACGATATATTAAAATACATATTTAATTTTACCTCAAAATGTCTTTGTGTTCTATGTTAACGTGTAGCTCGAGATCAGAAGAATTCGCGAAAGATGTGATACACAGAGGACAGTTAAACGCACCATCCCGAGACGGTGGTGATTCAGGAGGAAAGGACGGCGAAGTGAGATCAAGGTGTTGTCTATTGATATGTTCTTCTAGCCTTAACGGACTATCGGAACTGTAGGGGCACATAGGGCACTCTTGAACCGGAAGTTTGGGCGAAGCATGAGAACGTAATTGCAAATTTAGGCCTGATCGCAATGGAGATCCTTGACCAGCTGCACCTTCTATAACTGAAATAACATTCTTACTTAGTTTTCAATCTCTTAATTACAATTCCAGATGTATAGATAAATTTTGCAATACCGTTGTTAATGTTTCCAATATTATTGTTATTATTATTATTATTAACATTAGAACCGGGAACCTGTGGTTCCGATTTTGATACTTCAGGTTGCTGTTTCACACGAGGGCTAAACGAGCTGCTCCAACCATTTTGCAGCAGAGGCGGACTCGGAGACATACTAGGAGAAGGACAAGGGCCGCAGCATTCATTGTGTCTACGATCATCTACCAATGAATCGTCGTCGATAAATGCCAACATATCGTTCTCTGGAGTACTGCAACAATTCACGTAAGCAAACATCATTATCTGTTACTGCCTATGTGGTATAACAAGCATACATACAAGTAAAAACAGTTTACAATGCTTTTCATAATCAAAGTCTAGCACAAACTTTTTTCTCCAACTATGTTTGTCTGTCATCGCTCACATATTTATTATCAAGTTGACAACTTTCTCTAATAAGTACATATGTACTTCACAACGTGAGAGCTTAATCAGATTGATCACAGTGTAAGATAATTAAATCGTACAGGCACAATCTTCGAAATATACATACTTATATGATACCTACTTTGAAAACATTATTTCTACATTATTGTACGCCCATCTGATCGAATAAAAACATGGGCATTATTTCATAATTATATTATAAATATCACTAATTCTGAATAACGTTCGTAAGTTTGTACAGTATGTATACATATGTATATTAGCGACATCTGAGACCCAACCGTGTCATCATATCCCTCACAGGGTAAGAAGAATTTAAATACCCTGCACTATATTTAAAGAATATGCAAGTATAAAAGAAAAAAGTTATGTGGATTATTGCAATATGCGTATATATTTATACCTTGGAGTTAAATAATCCAAATGGGCACTATTGACATGAGTTAACATTTCCGTAGGCGAAATTTCTCCCAAGTCGCAGAAAGGGCAATTCGCAGCCCCTTGAAGATGATAAAACACCATATGAGATCTCATCTCCTCGTCGTTAAAACCTTCCAAACCGCAGATTTCGCACGTGTAATTCATTTCCGGTGGTTTACTGGCCGCCATTTTTTTTTATATGCAATCAACCCTTGCTGACCTGTGATGGAAATAAAAATGCATTTGCATTAGTCCCTGATCGTACGTGTAATACATAACTCTAGTCGGCATGCGTTCAATGTAATCAGACCAGAACTTATTAGACGAGTAGCTCCAATAAGGGAACAGCTATTTAAAACGAAGCCAGTGTTAAACAAGATCGCAAAAAATACTTTTTCGTTAAAAAAAGAAACTGAACCGTGTTGCTCTCCTCGAAGAACGGGGTAGCAAGAACGTTGGTTTAAGGAAAGTAATCCGGCCACGGTGCATCAGAAATGCACCGTCGAGTATTTTCCTCGGCGAATCGATAATTGAATTCAGGGTCGCGTACTGGTGTCCGCGAATGCACCGTGGTTACTCGTTAAGTTTCATAGGAATCGCGTTTCCCGAACGACCCTCTCATCGTCCGCAGCACTTGACGATACTGATGGCACAAACGAAATGAACAGCTATTCGATGCATCCTGTGGCCGATGCACCGGTGAAAAATATAAGCTTGGACAGTTGTATCGTGATGCAACGATTCCCACAAATGGAAGGCGTTTCAGCACGATGGGCAACGTTCGCTCGTGGTTCAGCATGTAAGGTGTTCCTTCGCCGCCGCTTCCTTTGACACCTGTGTTCCACTCGCTTCCGCGACAGCGTGTCAATTAACGCATTTCCTCGGCCGGCGAAAGAACCCGCAATTCGTTTCGCGAGCGGAGCTCCGATCGGGGAACCGCGTTATCGATGGCGACGACGAGCAAGACTACAGTGAACGGAATCGAAGGTGAAGAGTGCACTTTCGGCAGCGTTTCTTCGCGAGGAGGATGTCGCGTATCTTTGCGCTCGCTCGCTCGCTCGTCCTCGGGGAAACTGGGCCAACCATTGAAACGCAGGAGAAACGAGTACACCAGTTAGGTTGCTGGGTCGGGTTGACCTATTTAGGTTCACGATAACGTATATTAGCGTTTCGGACACTCACCGTATAAAGAGGATTTATTTTAGCGGACGGTCACAATTTACACACCCCCTTTACTTGGACACTTTTTCTCGGAACACACGGTAAGGCGTCCGTGCAGGCCAAAGTGCCTAACACGGCGCCTCGTTTGCCTCCATACGACAGCGCAAATCCACCCCGTCGCAGCCGCTTTCACGGAAAGAGTTTCCCCGTTCCGTTGCCCCACTATGTTGATAACCCGCCACGCGCCCCTGCGAGGGGTTGCCCAAGGCGCCACGCTCGCAACCCGCCATGCGCGCAGTCGGTAAAGCTTTTACAAGCTAAGTCGCCGGTTTGCAATTTTTCATCCAGCAGATTCCCATCGTATTCGTTTTCCAAAGCGAAGAAACGTTATAAAATGTTTTCAACGTCGAGCGAGCAAATAGCACGTACCGGAATAAGAAATTTTCTTCAAGCGCAAGTTCCACGAAATTATCTAGCGACCCATTCTTCAAAACGCACGTATTCTCGCCTCGGCTCGCTGCGCTTTCTCTCATTGTATTCCTGTTGTCGCTCCACGACGAGCCTTTCCATAATGACAAGGCGGGAAACATACCATTCCGAGGGTGCACAGCACTCAGTAATTTATGAGGCTTGATCGATCATTAGAGCATAGGCGATGCAACGGTAAAGATGCATGGTGATCCGAGTTGCGAAACGGAGCCAACGTTTGCCATAGTATAACGCGGCCAAAGAAGGCGGGAGTAGAAATTGCGAATTCTGATCGTGGTTAAGGTGTTCCTACGGCACGCCGCGAAACGTGCGACAAATTTACGCGAGAACCCCGATTTCTCACGGTGCGGGTCTTGCCGCTGAGTTTCTGCCGCCGCCCGATGCTAGTTCATTGGCATGCAGCTAACGATCGCCGGAGGATGCAATGTTCACAGAACTATTTGGTCTTCCCTCTTGATCGCGCGATCGCCTTGTGCCCCTCCTGCTTTTCCTTTCTTTCATTCGAAAAGTGCGTGAGTGAAATATTTATACAGGCATGCACGGAAATCGAAACGCCGCAAGTTTATTTCACCAACGGGCGCTACCCCCTAAACTCTCATAGCCAAATGCAGTCCACTGTTCGCTGCTATATGGGAGAACAGAATTCATACGATGCCCTCCGCTCGTATAATACAATACTCTCCGCCGGATAATTAATAACCATTGCGACTGCTTAAGCGAGTTAGGCCTTGCCGAGCAAAGTCCGCGTTGCAGCAACCGTTCCGCCGCTATCGTACGCAAGATCCGGTTATCGGTTAGTCCCGTACAGAGAATCGGTTTCCTATCGCCCGTAAAACAAACTTGGCCGAGTCGTTGCTCCTCCAAATTGATGACTTTCGATGAGATATCGACTCTGTTTGGGGAAAGATAAGAAAACCGAGCAATGACTAATGCCAGTTTCCAGTCGGTGTCTGCTCCTCTCGGCTCTCCTTCGTTTCGGTACCAAAGCGTGCCGGAAAATGTAGAGCGCTACGAAACAAGAAGCGAGGAACGAAAGAAGAAACGGCTTATCGAGAATCGTGTGGGTACAGCACGAAGATGTCCCAACGGCAGTTGCACTGCGTGACAACGTGCCACGCGTCTTTTCCCTCCACCTACACGCAACACAATCTGTCCCCGTCCCTCCTTCGGCCCTTCTCTTTCCCTCTCTCGCTTCCTCCCGTCCTCCTTCTTCCTATCGCTTGGCCAAGTAAAAAGCTTACTGGAGGCTCTCGACGGGGCCGCGACTTGCGACGAAAAGCTCAGTCGCTCGCGGTCCGCGCACCAGTGCGCTACGTATTCGCGCGAGTCCGTTTCCCGCCGACATGCGAGCTCTGTCAAAGTCGTTGGTGAATCTCGCGCGCTTATCGGCCAACGTTGAGATGCGCCGGAGCATCCAGTGATCACGGGTCAAGATTCAGCCACGATCCGAGACGAGCGCACCGGTGCTGAACGATGCTGGCGATCGGTTTATTCACGGCGATGTTCGCCGTCACCGTTGCCGCCAACCCTTTCCGCGACGCTGCGCAGGGTAAGTTCCGTTTCGCACTCTATCCCGGCTGATTTTTTAAAAAGAAAGAAAGACGATGGAGCAAGGGTCTCAGCTGGCTGGTAGCGTCAAGGCGCGGTGGTAATGTCGTGGCGGCAGATGAGACGCGATTATTTTTAAAATAGCCGATGTCAACCGAGCGTTCTCGCGGCTACGCTAAAAGATACGAGAACGTCGAATGGATTCAGTGAACTCGGCTTCGCGGGTCTCTGTCATCGCGCTGAAGAAAAATATCGACGACGAGATTCTGGCCACATGTGCGCCTTGTCTTCTCCCTTCCTCCGTTCGTATCTCTCCTTTCGTATTTAAATCTCCTCGCTTTTGTCAGCGTCGACTTTTTTCCAGCCTCTTCCGCTATTCGATTCGCGCGCCGATCTTAATGCTCCCCGTTCTTGAGCTTATCGCTGCGCTTGAATAGCGCGACGGGGCTTCTTTATCGAGTTTTCATGGGAAGCGCGCTCCAGCGTCGACGGACGCGCCGAAGAAATTCGCGCGACAAAAAGCTCTCCGTCCCTGCTTCCGGGATCGTCCGCCGCTAATTGAAACTTCCGACACCACGGTGACACCGTTCTGGATGAATATCGGGAAGGGCGAAGCTCCGCGGCATGGCGCGAAGGGTTCCCCAAAAATTTCGGAAACATTCCTCGCGCAATTTGTACGGTGCACGTGCCCGTGAACGACGTGTCGCTAACGGTCCTTCTCGCCTCTGCGTCCCTTCAGCTCGGCTCGACGACGAGCGGCGTCCACGGGTCCCGGTTGCAATAAGAGGAAGGAGAGTTGCGAGCAGGGCCATTGGCAGCCACGTATTCTCGTATAAAGTGTATTCGCGCAAGAGAGTCGAAGGTGATAACGTGTCGCGTTTCGCTGATCCTCTCACCTTTCCCTCGCACGCGCACCTCCATCCCCTCGCTCGATGCTGTAGGTGTGCACGCGAACGGAATAAATCCGTGCTAATTGATATCTCATAAATCGCCGCGAACTTTTGCGTCCGCGGGCGAACGTACCCGTGTGGGACCGGCTATCGGTTCAATCAGTTTCGGTGGAACGACGTTTGCTCCGATGCCCCAATCGCGGTTCAACTGACCGCTTATCTTCGTCAATGATACACACCTAGGCTCGCGATCGCGGGACTCGCCGTGGATCAGATCGTTCGATAAATCATGGATAAAGTTCGTCCATCGGAACCCTGGGTTGTCGCAATAAAGCGTCGTTACTGTGACACTCGATTGCAGTAATTGCAGTCCTGGATGCACCGTCGGCGAGGACCGTAAAATAATACCTGCCTCGTGAGAGGAGGAACGAAAGAAGGAAGGGACGTCGGCCTGCGTTCCCCTGGCTTTTTAACTTTTGCTAATACGTAAAACCAGCCGGATCATAGTAATTTTACCGCGAGTCTCGCGCGCGTAAATCCTTTCTATATCCGCGCATGCAATTTTGCCGCCCGTCTTTCGGCTGGAAATCGGAACGGGAGTTGCGCAACGCGATTCGTGCCAGCTACTTCGAATTCATTGATCGCGAGATCGATCGCCTTAATTAATTCGCGTCGGCTGCGCTCCTTCGCTAAAAGATTGGCCCGTCTTCCGTTAAATCCTCTAAACGGCTACTGCGATCGGACGTTCGGGAACTTCCTGACGCAACGGATTTGCATACGTCGATCCCGCCGCGGTCAAGATCCCGGGGGAACGATTCCTTTGGACCGGTTGTCGCGAAACGCGTCGTCGGGAAAAAAAAGGCCCGGGGAAAAAGAATGAGAGGCACGAACGAAGGGGTTAAAGGAGAACGCGATTTCCAATCGGCGGGGCCTGACACGTTCCACCAGCCGCGCGTGGAAACGTATCCCGCCTCTCGATACATGTTCCGCGGTGCGTCGAGAGAGCGGAGAGATAAATAAACACATAAAAGCCCGTGACAGCTTCGCGCTGGATAAAAACATGTCGAGAGACGCGCATCGCTCGATTCGCTTCTTCCCATCCTTCCTCGGTGTCTCTCCCCGATCCGCTGATCCTCCTGACGCTCGAAATTCCCTAAGTTCGATGATTGTATTAGCTAAACGTAACGCTACCCCTTTCCCAGCTTCCGTCCGCCCCTTCGCGCGTCGAGTATCGTGCAATCGCATCCCCGTTTATCCGCCAAGTTAGTCCGCGGTGCGATGCAATCAGAAAAATCTTTCGACCGATTACGAGCATCCTTCTGGCAACGAACACGAGCGCTTAACGAGTAGACTAATCAGACCAGGGAATTGAACGAACGAAGTGGTCGTCGGCCGAATTGATTTCAATTTCGTTCCCCGATTCGCTGTTGTTTCGAATGTTCGGTAGACGCGCGCGGTCCGCGTGCAACTATGTACACGGTTTTCCGGTCTTCCACGCCCTAGCTCCCATCTGCTGAGAGGATTATTACTGCCGGGCGTGGGAGAATCGTGCTAGTTTTACAAGTGCAACGACATTGGATGTCACCGTTCGCTCACGATACGGCAACTGGAGGCGCAGCTGCGGGAGGGTAGTGCATAGCCCTTTCATATGCAACGATATCGCGCACCCTCACCCACACGTTCGACATGTGTGGCGCGGAGCAAAGAAACTGATGCCGACACGTCGCGTCCCATCGAATCGTCGAAATCACGACCCGTCTCCTATTTAAAAGCGTCCGAGCTTTTCAAGGAAAAGAGCCGACCGGTCAAAGGAGCGAAACGAGACACGTATTTTCCAGAGCGAACGAATTCTCTCAAAGCGCGCGAACCCTTTCGTTTACCCGAAAACTCGATCCGCTTTTAACGCCGCGCTCAAAGGGACGGAGCTTTCGGTCGTCCCGTTTCATCCGGCTGGATAAAAGTTAAGGGGACCTCGCGGCTTAGATCGGAGAGTAGTCGTCGTCGAATGGCCGCAAACGACGTCGGCTATTTTTGTGTCGTCCGCGCGAGAGAAGCCACAAACGCCGCGTTACGATTTCGGCTCTACCCGCCCGCCACGCTAAATTTCGCTACTTCGGTTTGCTGCTCTCCAAAGTCCTCTTCAACGATTTCCCATGCCCCGCCGTTTACAATTGTATGTTTTCCGGGAGGGGAAGAACAAAAAAATTAAACAAGTCGGCTTGTTTCTCTCGCGATAAAATCACGTTGGTATCGAAAATAGGAAATCGCGACGGAGACTTGAAACGATCGGACGCTGTTCGGTCGCGATGAAAGTACGCGATACACGAAGCGAGTCACGCAGAGAGAAACACAGTCAGTCGCAATTTGTGCCTGGCTGGCATCTATTAACTTAATTGTAACACGCTCCGACGATCCCTCTTGTCTCCGGCCTCTCTGTGCCCCATGCGCATCATTTATCGTGCTCGGCATTCACGATTTCACCACCCCCCGATCCCTCCTCCGTTCAAAAGCCACTCTCTGACTGGACCCGCATATTACGCCGGTAAAAGTCGTAGAAGATCACTTACTCGAGACTGCCCGTGCCGGAACAGAGCTACGATGCGAGCGCGTATTTATGTCCCCATCGTGGAATCGTTCAATTCGAATAACATCCACGTCAGAGGAAGAATCAAAGAGTTACGAAGAATTATTTGATCCGTTGCCCCGCTCGGGACGTCGCGTTGGAGAGGGGAAAAAAAAAAGATCTTTGACGGTAGAACACTCGAAAAGCGGGCAAGAAACGTGGACATCTGGAAATGCCGAAGTCGTCGGCAGCCTCCCGGTATTTTCAAGTGATTGTCCAGCACTCCCTCGGAGGGTCGTTCGGTTTTGACGCGTCTCACGTGTCCCCATCCGGTACCGTGCAGTAGGATCCTTTCATTTGTCTAACCGACGTAACGCAGGACACGCGTCTGTTTCGTGTCTCGGAAAACACGGAGGAAGGATCGCCTTGCAGCGTGCGTTCCTTCCTTCTACGCATCCTCTATGGTCGCCACATGTTTCCGCGTGCAGAGAAAAGGCCCGACTTGTATATCTGTGTTTCGTTTGTTCCAGAAATGTCCTGCTGTTCCCTGGCCGCTGGGTCTTGTCGCAGCGTCTGCTCGAAGGTACGTTTTCCACGTGAAAATCGAGCGCGATACTCGCGACAGAGGACGACCAGCGAAGCGAGTCCTCCGACGAACCCTTATGATACTTATCAAGTCCAACTGTCCCGCTAACTGGCCCGTGCAACCTTTCCCCTGCAGCGTCTATTAATTGTTCGCGCGAAATATCCTCGTGGGAATGTCAAAAAGACAATTTGGAGGAGTATAATTTCGCCGGACGAACGCGATATCGCGCCGCTGATAAATATCCGGTGGCCCCGACCCCGGGACGATAAAAGGTACAAAATATGCCGCGACCACGGATATATTAGGATCCCCTGGAAATAAAAAAAAAGAGAGAGAGAAGCTGCGCGACAAGGACGGAGCGCGTGGAGGAAAGGTGAAAGGAGACGAAGAGGAAGCGCCGCGGTGGTTTTTCGACAGGCCCCGGTTCGTGCGACGCGGGGCGCGCCCGTGGTTGTTGTAGCTTCTTTAAAAGTGGCTGCGGGGCCCCTTCCGAGATAATATCGGAGACATCGGGGCCCGCTGAGAGATTTACGCGGGACCCCCTCCTTCTTGGCAGGGGGGTTCCCGGTCAGGGCTCATTCATACGCAAATATTACGAATTGACGCGCTCCGCTACGGGAACCAGACACACGGTTCAATGATATCGTGTTTCCTTACAATTTGCAGCTCGCGAGAGCGAATCTTCGCCAGAGACTCTGGACCCGTTCTCCTTTCCCCTTTCGCGTCTAGGAATGCGAATCGACTTCGTCTCCCTCTACGAGATCCCGCACGCCCCAACGATTTAGGGTGGTCCACGGAATCGTTTCTCCCACGCGCGTATCGCTGCAGGTGAATCTACCATCGCGGAACTTGCGAGGCGATCGATGAAAGAAATCAGAAGTATCGTTCGGCCGAAGAAATGACCGGATGTTCCGAGTGAAGCCCGGAATGCGACCCTTGCAACGATCTACGCCCTACGCGCATAAATATCAACCTCGTCCGTTGCGCGTGAATCCTTTTCGATCGGCCAGCTTTTGCGAGGGAAAAATGCTCGGGTGTCAATCGTGGAAATATTTCGCAGGAGAATGCAACCCTTTCGAAACGGCTTGGTATCGCGCATAGCTCCCAGAATATACCGCGACAGAAATACGTGCGTCGTCTCTTCGGGGCTTAACGTTTGCAACACTTCAACTGGAAAGATCTATTTAAAATCGTAAATCGTTCGTCGTTCTTCTTTGCTCTTTTCGTGTTTCTCTCTTCAACGAAAGAGTCACGATTAAGAGAGGATAGGGAACGGAGGGGAAGGAAAATCAAATCATCTACTAGGATAGCCGTAACGATAGTTTATTAGGATAGTCGTAAACTCGCGATCGTGACAGGAATACGAAGCAAACGTGTACGTCCTCGTCGTGGACGCTGATTGAATTCGGAATGAGCCCTTAAATGGTAAAACAGTCGATATCCGTGGCGGGGTCTATTGTCATTCAGCGACGAGCGACAGGAAATCGTGGCGAACCACGCATACCTCCTCTGTCCTTGATTCTTAACTATCAAACGCGGCGTAGCTCGCGTCCGAGAGATCCTAGAAATTCCCATCGGGCGGAGATTCAGCTGCACCGTTTTTTCCCATCGCCGTTCGGTCCCCGCGAGTCGTTTCACCACCTTTCCCCGTCCGCCTCGTCTCCCTTTGATCGGTGCCCGAATAAGAATCGAAGGGGAAAGAAAAAAAAGAAAAGATGATGTTCTCGGTACTTTCAGATCTCTCTGGTGGTGCTCGGGGCTGAAGCGGATGCAAGGGAGAACGCGACGCGCCGCTTATTGGAGTTCTGTTCCCCTGAGCTGGTAAGCCGCCTTTAATCGATCCTTTTAATAGGTACTCGACGCCGTCGAGCCGATTCCTGCGACAATACGTGAAGCGACTGAAAAAGAGAAAAGGGCATGGGATTAGATGGTAGGAATCGCGTTACAAAGGCTCCTTGCGATACCTTTTCTTAAGGCTCGGCCCGGCGCTTCGCCTTTCCTCCGAACGATGCTCCTTGCCTTCAACTTGTCTTTATTCTTCTTGCAGACGGAGTTCTGGGGCTGCGCCAACTCGACTTTAAACGGTAAGAAGCTGGATGACGGCGTTGGCAATTATCTTTCGGAGCAACGCGACCTGAAGAAGCATTTAATTAATGATCAACTTTCTTGCAGAGGTAAAGAGACACGGGAACTGGAGCGGAAGAGGCTGCTGTTACCTGGCGCAGAATCCAGCATGCCGCGCCACGTGCGCCGTGTCAGGATCCAGAAGACACTTGAACGAATCTTGCCGGCCAAGCGACGAGCCCGAACTTTTCTCGTGCTTGGAAAGGCGCGACGAGGCCGAGCGTTGTTGCGGCACCGTGTCCAACGACACCTGTAAATCCATATGCCAAGATCTATTTTACAAGCCGGGGAAGATCTCGAACTTGAAATCGTACAGCAGCAACGGTTGCTTCCATCAAATCCCAAAGTGTTTGAAAAGCGTGGCCGAGGCGAGGCACGCCGAGGATCCTAAGCAGCATCTGCATTGCTGCAACGAGGCTACGAGCGCGGCCTGTCTGGAAACGTGTAAGAAGGTCCTGCACGCCGCGACCACCGACCAGGAGATCATGGACGCCCTGACGGAGAAGTGCAGGCCGGTGTTGCCTCAGTCACCGTTCTGGAGCTGTTTATTAAAGTCCGGCTCGCCGAAGCCGCCGCGTCTGCCGTTGGACGCGGGCAAATTGTCGTGCTGCACCAAAGCGAACAAGCCGTCGTGCCAGAATTTGTGTTGGAGAGCGTTCCAAGCGGACTGGGAGTCTGCCTGGCTGCAGCTCGACGCGGAGTGCTTGTCCTCGAGCATGGAAGGAGAGCTGAGACGATGCCTGGAGGACGCCGATGACCCCTGCGAGATGGGATGCTCCGGCCTGTCCTACTGCGCTCGCTTCAACGATCAATCAACGACGCTTTTCAGGTAAAAATAAAGAAAAAAAGGTTTGCCCCTCCTTATCCCGTATCCATCGCCCTACGTTCACGCGTTCCTTGATCGCCAGGAGTTGCTCGGCTTCGGCCGACGAGGCGGCCAAATGGGAAGCGGATCACTGGGCCAGGGGTGGAATCGTTCGAGGCCTAGGCGTTCCCGTTCGCGCCGCAGCATCCTGTCCGGCGGAGACTCTGCGGGCAGCCGCGTGTCTCTTGCAGCTGAGACCTTGCGAGAACCGGATCCACGAGACGAGGCTTTGCCGGGAGGACTGTTTAGAGTTGATGGCCAGCTGCGTGGACTGGTCCGCGATCACGGGATCCCATACCGCGGCGTCTCTATGCGCGAAACTCTCCCCGGCGAGATCGGACGCGCCGTGCGTCTCCTTGAGACCGTTCGCGGAGGATCCCCAAGATAACGAGCCGGTGGTACGGCTCGAGGAGGACATCATGACGCCGTGCAGGCGTAATCCTTGCGCTCAGGACGAGATTTGCGAGGTGGTTCGTCACGGGCGGCAAGCGTACCGTTGCACGCCCGCCTGCTCCCTCGGAGAGATGTCGAAGCAGCTGGTCCCGGTCGGCGCCTGGGTGCAAATACCCCGATACGATCAGCAGGGCTGTTTAAGGATCTGCCAGTGCACTCCGCGCGGCTTCGAGAAATGCAGAACGTTGAGCTGCTTCAGATTCAACTCCTGCTGGGTCCACGATCGTTTCATCGCGCACAAAGCGAGCTTCTATCTGGAGTGCAATCCCTGCCACTGTTTCGAGGGCGAGTTCACCTGTTCCAAGAGGAGCTGCGGAGAGACGCGGGTTCCCTCCCTGCCCTGCGACTGTCCCGCTCACTATGTACCGGTCTGCGCTAGATTGGGCTTCACTTTCGCGTCCAATTGCCTGTCGAAGTGCGCCGAGATGTCGACGGACGAGGTGGAGTTCGGCAGCTGTTCCTCCCGGGATCCATGCGCGCCCAATCCCTGCGACGTCGCGGAGAAATGCGTCCGGATGACCAGGGTGTGCTTGTCGAAGCTCCACAAACCCTGTCGCCAATACGAATGCGTACCGCCGGACTGCGATCCCCGGGACGAAAGCAGCGGGCCGGTTTGCGACAAGGACAATCGTCAGCATCGTTCGATCTGCGCGATGATCCGGGCCGGGGCCACGTTGGGATACAGAGGACGGTGTCTAGAGGGATGCACGTTGCGCGGACCGGTTTGCGGTGCCAACGGGGAGGTCTATGCGAACGAATGCGCCGCCTGGGCAGAGAAGGCCGTGGTCGACTATTTCGGACCCTGCGTAGCCGTTGGACTGATAGGCGACCAAGCCAAGCCTCGTTGCGACGATACCGTGGAGTGTCCTCCCTTGATCGAACCCTATTGCATCGGCGTCACACCGCCCGGCGCTTGCTGCCCGATCTGTGCCGGGGCAGCGAAACTCTTTTACTCGAAGAAACAAGTACGGTCGTATTGTCTCTACCCTCTCGGCGAACTGCTCGCGGAAGCGATACTATGTTGTTTTTTTTTCTTCCTCTGATTCGCAGGTGGACAGGATATACTACACGATGGACGAGGAAACGGACAAGGACTCGGTGACGCTGAACACCCTGCTGAACGCCCTGGACCGGCAGATTCGGGTGGCGCAGTGCGCTCTTCGCGGACTGATGACACCCGATCGCGACATATTCATCGTTGTACAGCCGACCTCGAGGAGGCCGTCGACTTTGCAGCTACGGGCTTGCGTGGCCGAGACTGAGAAGCTAGTTACCAGAATTTCGGAGAGGAGCCCCAGAATCGCGGCTGAGGTACCCTTAGGCGCGCTCACCAGAGCGGAAATTGCTCATAGCTACGTGTCAAGTGCCATCGCCATGGGAGGACGCGTTACGCAAATCCTTCTCGCAGTCTTCGTTTATATTTTAATATCGTGAGCAGCGGAGCAGACACGGCGAGTAGGGGAGAAAAAGATCGGGCGATCGTGTCTTGCATTTTTCTCGAAGGTACTAAGGCGTTTCTTCTTCTTTTTCTTTTTTTTTTTACCCAATGACGTTACCGATCGCGGTTTCGCCCGATTCATGACTGTGATTCTTCTAGTGCCTAATGTAGTATACAGAGAAAAAAGTAGAGTGTATTTTCATCTATAACTTTTAATATTACCAAAGAAAGGGGAGAACGTGGAACATGTACAAATACGCATAATCGAGCAGTCACAATCGCGTCGTTCGTACATCAGCAAATGACGATCGCGATGCTCGTTTTTAAGTTGTAAATAAAATTAAGGTCCCAACTTGAGTTACCAAACAACGTCACTGTCCGTGGATTGTTACATTCTACTCTTGGCAAAATACAATCATCGATAAAAGGTAATCATCCGTCAAGCGTTCCAAAGTTTCCCTTACACCGCCGTTCGCCTATCTCGAGCCTGAACGTTTCATTTATACAAGTGAAGAGATTTGGATCGCTCGCAGATAGTGGGATGTACCCAGCCGAACTTAGCCATCCCACATCTTATCCTTAAATACAAACTCTCTCTATCGACGATTGTTCGATAACGGACGATCGCGTTCGATAAATTTCTAAATTTAATCATTCGCAAATACAACGGAGTCGGCGTACCGTAACAGATGATACACGATCCAATGTACGACAGAACTGACCGTGTAATTCTCTCTCTCTCTACAGAACCTTGTATCGGCCACGAGAAGCGGTATGCGCCCCAGATGCTTGCAACTTGATCAACTCTTCTTTGATCAGCCGCGAAACTTCAGCTTTAGCCTTGCTAACCGCCAATTCGCTGGTAGACTCGATAGCGAGATACAATTTCCTCTCGCCTTCGGGCGGCGCTTTGCCAGGCGCGATGTAAGTTCCCCTGACGGTGAGGCCAGCTTCCGAGTATTCCGAGATCTGTGCCAGAGCTTCCTTGCTGGTCACCCGCCACCTAGCCTGCTGCGGGAAATCGTTGATCTCCAACTCCTCTTCGTATTTGCGGAACGTCTGCTCGCCGGCGTCCGCGTCGCTTTCAATAAGATCTTCCTCTCGCGGCTGGTAGTTTAGCTTTGTGTTCAGCTTAGCGGCCAATTGCTCGGCGACCGTCTTCGCCGTGATGAGATTGGTAGGGCCAGCTCCCTTTAGTATAGCCTCGGCTGCTTGCTGCGTCGCGCCCTTCGCCTCGGCGCCCAAGTTCTTGGCTATATTGATCTTCGATGCCAACCGCCTTGCCAGCTCCAGCTTGTCGGTTGCACTTGGTACGGGCTGACCAGGCACCGCTATATTGGTGGCAGAAGGTCTGGCGATCTCGCGGACCGTCCTCTTCGGCGCCAACATGCTCTCTATTTGTTGGTCGATGTCGTTTTCTATGTCCTCGTCGTCGGAATCCTGCAGCCCCAGTGCGGCCTTCTGGAACTTCTTCTTCTCGTTCGCTAAGGCGGCTTCCGACTCGTCGAACTTGAACCCCTTGCCGCTGAAACCACCCCCGGTGTGAACTTTCTTGCCGTCCGCTGCCTGCCGAGCTTTATACCCCTCCCACAGTTGACGCAACGGTTCCGGGACAGGAACTCCGGCTAGCTCGTGCGCGCGCAAAATATCGCCAGCGTAGCGTTCCTGTTCCGACGTGATGAAAGTGTACGCGTAGCCCTTGTTCCCAGCCCTCCCCGTCCTTCCGCACCGATGTACGTAGTCCTCGTAATGATTCGGACAGTCGTAGTTTACCACGAGCACGAGATGCTTCACGTCCAGCCCCCTGGCCGCGACCGACGTGGCCACGAGCAACTTTGTCCTGCCAGCTTTGAAGTCCAAAATCGTCGAATCCCTGTCGCACTGATCGATACCCCCGTGAAGCGACATGCAAGAGTAAGACGCCTTCATAAGGTCCTTCAACAGAGTGTCCGCGTTCTCTTGCTTGTCCACGAATATTATGGTTGAACCCTTGTCTTGATAGTGACCAAGAATTTCGAGTAGCTTGTAAAACTTCTGATCCTCTTCGAGTACCACGACGTGCTGCTCGACGTCCTTGCACACGATCGACCGCCCTCCGACCTGAACTTCCACAGGCCTGGTTAAAATTCGTCTCGCCAGTGCCTCCATTTGCCGAGGGAACGTTGCGCTGAACAGAACGGTTTGTCGGTCGGGCCGAACGTTCTCCATGATACGCATTACTTGCGGCTCGAAACCCATGTCAAACATCCTGTCCGCTTCATCGAGAACTACGTACGTTACTCTACGTAGATTGGTCACTCTTCCGCTATTAGCAGCGAGCATATCGATCATTCTGCCCGGCGTGCAAACGATTATTTCGGCGCCCCTTTTCAGCTCGGCTATTTGCTCGGATATACCGGTGCCACCGTAAACGCAAACATGGGACAGCCCCAAGGACTTTGTGAATTTCTTCGAGTCCCTTCCGATCTGCATGCACAATTCTCTAGTTGGCGTCATGATCAACGCGATCGGGCCGTCCCCGTCCGCCAGTGGTGGTTGATCGAGAATATGCCTGAACATCGGTAACAGGAACGCCAAAGTTTTCCCGCTCCCTGTCTTCGCTATGCCTATCAAATCGCGGCCAGACATTATCGCGGGAATAGCTTGGCACTGAATGGGGGTTGGCTTCTCGTAACCGAGTTTCTTCAGCACTTCTAGCTCTTTCTTCGTGACACCGCATTGCGCCCATGACTTGATGGGCTTTGGGCAACCCTTGCCCTTCACGCGAATACCTTCCAACTCTTCTTTATAGGCTTCCACTTCTTCCGGGGTCATCCTCGCTGCGCGTGAAAAATACTTACGATTTTAATAGAGCAGCTACGAGTTACAGAAATAATTCAGAACAATTCGACTCACCGATTTCCGGCACTTCGACGTAAAACGCTTTCCTGAACGGTTGATACTCCGTTGTCGCATGATCAACTTTGGCTAACTCTCGCTTCTGTTTATTCGCAATCCCCGCGGCTGTTTCGTGAAGGTTCTCTCCTTCTTCTTCGCTAGAATATTCTAGACCGTCTTGATTCTGTTCGATTAACTCCCCTTTCTGCTTTTGCACTTTCTTTTTCGCTACTCCGGTAACAATGACAACGCCCCCACTTTGAGTACCTCCGGCGCCGGTACCGTTATTGGTACCCTTTCCACCCTTGCTGTCCAGTTTATTAACTTTCCGTACTTCTTCCTGAACCTATTACAAAAATATCATTTCACAGTTATGCGGAATAATAGGCGTACGTAGTTTCTACAGAGATAAATAACGCGACACGCGTACCTCCGCCATGAAAGCATCGAGTGGGTCAACTTCCTCTTCCTCCTCTTCTTCCACATTTCTTTTACTTTCTTCCTTGGCTTCTTCCGCGTCTTCTTTCGTTTCTCCATCTTCTTTGACTTCCTTGTTGCTATTCTGAACAACAGGGGTCTCCTCGTCACTGTCGTCCTCAAGAGACCACTTTTTCATAGGCAGCTGAAGGTTTGCTAAAATGGATGCCTTACCGTCTTTCTTGGTAGCCTCTAATTCTTTCTTTTTCCTTTCCGCCCGCCACCTTTCTATTCTCTCCCTCCTCTTTTGCATTTCCAATTCTAGTCTCTTTTGCTCCTCTTCCTGTGGAAGGAAAAAATCGGAATAAAAGTCTGTATTTCAATGATATTTCAACGAACGTCTGGGAGGTGGTTGTCGAATAAGTTACCTTGTCCAGTTTAGTGTGATCGAAGGGCAGCTCATCGCTGTCACCCTTCTCTTTCTCCTTGCGTTCTCTGGATCTGGACCTATTCGACCGATCTTTGCCTGAACGCGAAGACTTTGAGCCTGTAAGACGCTTTTCTTTACTGTCTCCACTAGTATACCGAGAACAACCAATGTTAATACATTATTCCATTATCATACAAGCTTATGAAATACCTTTAAAAACAAATGGTAAAATGATTTCCTATTGAGTGTATTGCTAAATTCAATATGTGCTAGACACATGTATAGGTGGGCTCGACAGCAACAACGACTAATTTCTTTCTCTGTAATCGATAATACATACCCTTTCCTGTCACGATCCCTGTCTCTTTCCGAGCGGTCTCGCCTATCCCTATCCCGATCTCTGGACCGGCTTCTTCTTTCCCTGTGTCGTCCCTTGTCTCTTTCTCTATCTCTATCTCTATCCCTGCTTCTAGATCGTCGTCGCTTTTTCTCCGGTGTGGCGGATCGGGATCTGGATCGCGATCTCGACCGCCTTCGATGATGTCTATCTCTACGGAACGGAGTAATACGATTGCGTTAACGCTGACCGAATAATTAACAAATCGCAAGCACAAATGCGATACAATTAACCTTAAAAGACTATTAAATGAAACGTTCCACTTACTTGTCGCTACTTCGGACCATGATCTTCGATGCTATTTAACACCGTGAGAGATATAGTAGAGTTGCAAAACGTGGTAGTTCTGTTACGGAAGCATTTATTGCGATATTTTTGTAATTTCCACAGAAAATGTACGGCACAATTACACTTTCGTTTACAAACGCAAACCCGATCTATCGTGCCTGCGGTGGTGGCGAACTATCGATGGTACTATCGATATTTACCCATCATCACCGCTATCGGAAACTATCGATAGCTTGTTTGCAATTGATCGCAGACCAGCTGCGAGATGGCCCTGCCTAGACGACTTAGGAATAGTTACTGAACTATTCAATTAAAATTTGTTTCAATACTAAAACAAGCGATAATACTTCTGAGTTGAAGGGTTCAAAGACAAAAATGATTTGTCTTCATTTATTCTTCATTTATTCGTTTACAGTTTTACAGTTTGCCAGCCTGATTGGCGTTTCGATACTATCGATAGTAGTGGTGGAAAAATATCGATAGTCGACACTACCGATAGTTTCCCGTAGTTGGCCCATGGGCCGTGCATAGTTGTCGGTAATTATGAAAATACATTTATGCAAGTATTTATTATTTATTGCACGCTAATAACATACAACTTTCAATACCTATAACTATCGATAATTATCGATAGCACCATCAATGGTGCTCGATCACCATCCACCACTATTCAAAATGGCGCCTACCATTTAACGCAGGTATTTGATATCGGTAACAATTAAAATGTTTTTATAACAATTTAGTGCTTGTTCTTTAAAAATATCTACAAGATCTTGTTCTTTGTGAATTTTCAAACGTGAGAAGTGATGTAGTAATATTAATGTAGGTGGACAATGCATTTAGAACACTTTCTGTGACACGTACAAAACCTCAATTATTGATGCAGCCAATGTTGATGTTTTCTGTTTTGTATTTTAGATTATTCGCGAGACCATAACAAGCTGCAGTTTCGAAATAGTTTTGAAATAATTATAGAAGTTTCTCAATAATTAATACAAAAATCCTATCGAATTTCATATGTAAAATTTATAGAAGACCCAAAGTTTGTTCTAAGATTGCGAATGTTCACAAATTATTCGTGGATAACGAGTAATTAACGATTATTGACCGACGATTAAAAGGATGCCATTAAGAGGCGGGGCCTATGCGCGAGCACTATGTCTGTCCTTGTTCGAAAACGGAACTCTTTGTTTAGCGAGACCATTGGTAGGCGTGGTCACATCCCACTCTCTCCCCACCGCTCACTCTTTCTCTTTCTCCTTTCCGTTCATTCATGCACGCCATTGTTAACCATCATTCCTTCTCTCTTTTCCTCTCTTTCTCTACCTATTTATTTATCTATTTATTTATTATTTATTGCATGCTATAACTTCCAACTTTCAATGCCTATAACTATCGATATTAAAGACAAAGTATCGTTAGTTTTTGATAGCGGCGGCTATCGATAATTAACGATAGTCCTCCACCACTATTCAAGATGGCGCCTACCGTTTAACGCAGCTATTTGATATCGGTAACAATTAGAATGTTTTTATAACAATTTAGTGCTTGTTCTTTAAAAATATCTACAAGATCTTGTTCTTTGTGAATCTTCAAACGTGAGAAGTGATGTAGTAATATTAATGCAGGTGGACAATGCAATTAGAACACCTTCTGTGACATGTACGTAACCTCAATTATTGGTGCAGCCAGTGTTAATGTTTTCTATTTTTTATTTTAGATTATTCGCGAGACGATAACAAACTGCAGGAACTCTAGAAATTCTGGGTTTACTTGCAACAATGCTGTAGTTGTTAGCTGGAAAATTTGTATGAATTTAAGGTATGAAATGTATTGTAAGTTAATTGATAACAATAGTTTTATTTACCCTTGCCTTGTGGATACCATGTCCATTCGCACCCAGTTCTCTGTTGTTTGGTTAAGGCTTCTTTCGTTCCTTTATCATTATACATTTGTGAATAATAAATTAATAATTGTTTATTTAAGGTCTGCACAGTGAGCTGCTCCTTCCAGCAGCATTTCTGGTTCCCCCGAGCAGTATTTCCAGCTCTTGCAGCAATGTTTCCCGTCCTATCGACAGTTTTAGCTCCCACGAGTACAATCGAAGCTATGTGCTCTAGCTATGCCTCCTCGAACAGTGGTAACTGTGTGTGATGTATTGATAATGTATTAGCATGATAGAGTAACAGCACAACACTGTAATATTAAATTATACTTATATTAATTATGTTTATATTCGTTTAAACAATTTGTCTGTGTTAATTTTAAGATGTATTATAAATGAATTTATAAGAATAATTTATAAGTTATAGCTTTTAGTTTCTAAAAGATTTTTGTACCATATTTAGATTTATACTATTATTATTATTGTAATTTACATTATTATCTAATTATAAGTTGTATTGTAAATTAATTTATAAGAGTTAAACTATAAGTACTAGTTTTTCGTTTCTAAAACATTTTGGTAGCATATTTAAATCTATACTACTATTATTATTGTAATTTTCATTATTATTTAATTATAAGATGTATTGTAGATTAATTTATAAGAATAGTCAATAAGTAATAGCTGTTTTAAGTTTAAATATTATCATTTTTGTATACTATGCTATTATTATTATTGTAATTTTCATTATTATATAATTATAAGATGTATGCAATAAGAATAATTTATAAGAATAATCTGTTAGTAATAATTTTTTAGTTTAAATATAACTTTTGTAATTTGTACAATATTACAATTTTTCAATAAATCTGCACAAAAGGAATGCAATAGGTTTCGTCTTTTTAACACCTATCCACTCCTAATAATTTAAGCATCCCCTAATTATGTCTGATGTCCCACAATTTACTCGTACTTGTACTTTATGATTAACTTATGCTACTAGCAACATTGTTACTAACTGCGTTCCCAAAATTTTCGTAACAAACGATTCCGCAAAATCATGTTCTGGGAAACTCTTGGAAATGATGTAAGATTCCAGGAATTGGTGAAATGATAGACCTCCTCGCATATCATGTTCTCCTGATACAAATTGGCGATTTCGAGCACGAGATTTTGTAAAAGCAGTCCCTGGAAATGTTTTGGTTGTGACGTCATCAATCATAAACTCCGGCTACCTCCTCGCATATCATATTCTCCTGATACAAATTGGCGATTTCGAGCACTTGGGATTCCGTAAAATCACGTTCCGGAGAGTTCTTGGAAATGACGTCACATTCCAGGAATTGGTGAAATGAAAGACCTCCTCGCGTATCATGTTCTCCTAATACAAATTGGCGATTTCGAGCACTTGGGATTCCGTAAAATCACGTCCCGGAGAGTTCTTGGAAATGACGTCACATTCCAGGAATTGGTGAAATGAAAGACCTCCTCGCGTATCATGTTCTCCTAATACAAATTGGCGATTTCGAGCAAGAGGAATCTCGCAAAGTTCGGACAAGAATATACAAGTGGCGCCATCTCTTTGCCGGAGTCTGAATTAACGTTTTGCGTCTTTACTCTTTGCGGAATCCCAAGTGCTCGAAATCGCCAATTTGTATCAGGAGAACATGATATGCGAGGAGGTATCCGGAGTTCACGATTGATGACGTCATAGGCAAACATTTTCAGAACCAGGTTTTACTAACTCTCTCGTGTTCGAAATCGCCAAAATGTATCAGTCGAACATAATACGCGATGAGATATTTCTCGAAACATAACTTTACAGAATTTCTCTTGCTCGAAATCGCCAAACATTCTATTTCACTAATTCTTGGAATTTGACGTCGTTTTCCAGGAAATTCCGGGAACTCATTACCATCAGGGATTCCTGAAATTCAACGTTATTTTTCAGCACTTATCTCTAATTTAAATTGTTTGTGAGCAGCAAGGAAGCGGAGTAGGCCTTTTTGGGGTGGACAGGTGTTAAACAAATGAAGCCAGTTGCATTCCTTTTACGAAGATTTATTGAAAAATTGCAATTATGTACAAATTACAAGAATGATAATATTTAAACTTAAAAACTATTACTTACAGATTATTCTTATAAATTAATTTACAATACATCTTATAATTAAATAATTATGAAGATTACAATAATGACAATAGCATAAATCTTAAATGTGCTACAAATATCTTTTAGAGACTAAAACCTATCACTTATAAATTATTCTTATAAATTAATTCTCAATACATGTTATAATTAAAGAGTAATGAAAATTACAATAATGATAATAGCGCAAACTTAAATATGTTATAAAAATGTTTTAGAAATTAAAAACTATCACTTAAAGTTATTCTTATAAATTCATTTACAATACATCTTATAATTAAACAATGGTAATAGCATAAATTTAAATATGCCACAACAACTTTTACAAACTAAAAGCTATTACTCATAGATTATTCTTATAAATTAATTTACAATACATCTTAGAATTAAATAATGATGCAAATTACAATAATGATAATAGCATAAATTTAACTATGCTACAAAAATCTGTTAGAAACTAAACGCTATTACTCATAGAACATTCCTATAAATTAATTTACAATATATCTTATAATTAGTTCCTAAGGTAAAGAAATTATTACCTTAGGTGCAATCGTAGAACAAACTTTCTTCCTTCTATTACTTTCACATGCGAAATTCGATAGGATGGAATAAGAAATGTAACAAAACATTATTTACGTATGTTTCGCGAAGTACGTTTAACTCAACAACCGCTCAAGCTAAATACATTTGCAAGTAGTGTTTCGAAAATGACTCGATGTCAGCTACAATAATATGTCATAAAAGATGTAGGTTTCCGCTTAAAAATTTGATGGCGGCTTTCGCAGGGCTTTCCAAGAACACCGCAAGATGAAACGATCGATACCATAATCTGCTCCTCTCGAAACAGTGCAAATTTCATTTGAAACATTTCTTCGTATCTTTCGTATTTTTCGAGATATCTGCCTTGAGAGATTAAAGCCGGCCACCCTCCTGTATTCACATAATTCCTTGGAAGTAGGTATCGATACATCCGTAGTATCAATTTATCTCCAAATGCACCTTTCCTGCCGCTGCCGCTGCCACGTTCCTTCGAACCGCAACGAGAAACGCCTTTTACATCTGAAAGAAAAGTTTAATTCCAAATTAAATTGTATTCAAGCACCCATTTGTACTTTAAAAGTGTATTTATGAAAATATAATACATATTCCTCCTGTATAAAATTGTACTTTAACATTTAATGGAGCGCAAACTGAATCCTGCAATGACTTCTCCTCGAAATCTGTTATTTAATTCGCGTAATAATTAAATGAAATGACCAAAACTTCGATGCGGATCGTTCCACGTTCGCCGGAATGTCCAATTCAATTCAGTAAAACGCTCGCACGCCAACGAATCTACGTACGCGTGCACGTACGTAAGATAAACTGCGCGCAAGACCAGAATAATCCTTGGAAATCGTTTGCGCGTCTATCTATTTTCATAGTAAGCCTCCCCTTGGTAAACGTAGAACGACGCGGCAAAGGGCCGAACGTTGAAGCGACATTCGTTTCTTTAAAAACCGTTCGGTCGCATCTGCCGATCGAGAAGCACGAAAAGCGGCAGATGTCGAGGACTCGGAAGGAAGAAGTTACTTAGCAGGTGTACGCGGACACTGGGCACGCGACAGGTGAACACCGCCAGCCGTATGCGCGCGTTCATATTTCTTCGGCTGAACGATATCGGAACAGAAAAAAAAGAAAAGAAAAGGCAGAGAGGGATCGAGCGACGAGAAGAAACTACGGCCGATGATACGCTAACTGTAAAACGCTTCCACTCGGGATCTCATTGAATCCCATGGAAGCACGATGGAGTTGCGTTCGTGCTCGTGATCAAAATTACTCACCGTTCGCTTCTCATGCTCGGGACATATCGCGCGAGTCTCGGTTTTTCCCAGGACGACGAGATGTCCGAGGCACGATACGGTGTCCCCTTTGGCGAACAGTCCACGCGGAATACGGACGAACGAATTCATCGATGGAATACAAAGCGGTCGTCGAGGTTCCTTGTCTTCGATTCCCCGGCGAGGGTCTCCTCGCTGCTAAGGAGTGTACGGAGTGTCGGGCAGACGACGCTTTTCCATAAACCACGTTCCCCGTGTCGCCGAGGAATTCGCGATCGATCCTTTACGGAACACGAAACGTCCCCTCGGCACGAATCCCGATCGATCCTCGGATCTCTGCGAACAAAGGGGGGATGTAGCCAAGGGCGACAACGGGTCCGCGTGCATCCCTTGCGCGCAAAAGAATCCCGCCCGTTACGGATAAACCTTACCTGACCGACGGAATTCCGGGAAAGCCGGGGAAAGACTGTGTCCCTCGATTTCCTGCCTACCACCGCGGAACGCGAACGCAACGGAAAGGAGGCCGCGAGAGGGTGAGAACCGCTGTTGAACAGAAGGGCGCGTGCCAAGAGTTCACATCTGCTGCAATCGTTTTCACAGCCCCCTCGGCTTCTTTCTGGAACACCGGCACACCACTACCGATAAACGCATCTCTGGTTTCAGAGAAAAAGGCTTCCGGAGGAAGCAGCGGCAGGGGGACCTTCCCCCGCGATCGTTCCGTTTCTCGTGCCCGAGAAATCGTACGCGACGGAAGTTCCAAGGGATTCGTACGATACCCTGCACAAGCCGCAATAAGAAACGCGTGAATAAAGGCGAACGCCGGTTAATTAGCGACCAAGTTCATCAGATGCAACTTTCATCTACTAAACTAACTAAAACTCCCCGGTGAACGTCATGGAGGAAACGCGTAACGATCGCCTGCAAATTGCACCCCTAACGGGTCGCGTTCCCGCAATTAGTACGTTACCGGTCGAAATAAATATTTTGGAAAACTACGATTCCCGATCGGGTAAAGAGACGCGACGAGGGCTAGGAGATCGTGGAGAGGGCCTGAAAAGAGCCGCCACAGGCCTGAACCGGGGCCCAAAGAAGGGGGCCCGGTCGCAGGTAAGCAGCTGCAAGCGTTCGCAGGGGCACCAGCCGACCGCGTGCTCAAATTAGTCCCGGCACAACTGCCGTCCGCGTAACATCCGAGAAGGAATCGTCTACGTGGTTTCAGTGTTTCGCGGGACACAGTCGGCGAGAGGGGCACGGAGGCGAGAATTGTTTCATTGATTTTTCGTTTGCAAAATGTGGTTACCTCTATTGGAACTGAACGCGTGAACACGTTGATCGAGAAACGATGACGAGTGTTCAACGGTGAAGGCGCTCCGTTCCCGAAGTTCGCGATTATGTGTTACAATTAGCTAGGACGAGGGGACGAGTATTCTTCTCGACGAGACACGAGCCTGTGACGGCGGCGTGGTAAATTGACAAATCCGCCGAGGAACGTGGGGACTCGCGATCGTATGACGGTTCACCGAGAAACAATTAATCGCAGAGGAAGAGGAAGATGCTGATACTCAGGCTGATCGTGGTCGCGTGCCTCTGCTGGATGGCCAGGTGCGATTTGCTAGACCTGTACGTCCAGCACATGGACGAGACTATGAGGACCTTGGCCTACAGGGACAGGCATCATCACCCGAGGGACATCGCGGCCAGAATAAAGAGGAACGTTCAAGAGACGCCGCGGCTACGGGTCGGAACGTTCAAGAGGCAACGTCTGGACGTAGACAAAGAATGGCACGCTCAATGGAAGGCGAAGAGGAAGATCCCGTACAAAGACGACGGCCTGGAC
Source organism: Holcopasites calliopsidis (assembly GCA_023838395.1). Taxonomy (NCBI): domain Eukaryota; kingdom Metazoa; phylum Arthropoda; class Insecta; order Hymenoptera; family Apidae; genus Holcopasites; species Holcopasites calliopsidis. Next base: position 1,918,253 of record JALHAQ010000012.1, on the reverse strand, counting down.
TTTCCCAATTCGAGGGAGGAAAATCTGGACGTCGAACAGCACGAGATGAACGACGCGAGTCGAGCGCGTGGCAAGGAGCACGAGGAAACCACTGCGACGATCGCGTCGGCCGACGAGACGATGGACGCGTTCGACGTTGATCTTTCGAGGGAAGATCATCCAGACGACGCGTCGTCCGGCGAGCAGGCGATCGGGGATCAGGGCCGAATTGCCGAGTCTCGGGAAGAAACGACCGGAACGGTTGGAACCGAGGGAAACCCGCAGTTCGAGATGATCGACGAGTACGGCGCAGCGCGGCCGAAGCTCTTCGACGATCCGATCTTGAAGAGAATACCGAAGTCGCGGGATCGGGTGCCCAAGAAGTACGCGCCATCGACGGACAAACTGGCCAAGCCGTTTCACGGATCGAGGTGTACCGATGCCGGCGGGGCCGCGGACGACCGGCCGAAAAGAAGCATCGCGGAGCCGAAGTTCTCCAGGCGCGAGGAGCTGGACAACGACGGCGAGGTCGTCCTCGAGTGGGATCCGTCCGATGAGAAGACGGTCACCTTCAAGGTCACCGCCAAGACCCTGGGATACGTAGGCATCGGGTTCAACGAGAGGAACCATATGAAGGGGGCCGACATTCTGCTCGCCTGGGTGGACGATCACACGGGCACCGTCAATCTGCTGGTAAGTCGTGCTCCGTTCGATGGTCGATCGTCGGCGAACGACAAGAGCGTCTTTCTAGGGGTATCTTTCCGTATCCGTCGCGTTCTACGCGTCGAACGGCACAGCGAGAAAAAACGGGTGATTAAGGTGCACGGGATTTAATCGGGAATGTAACTGGAAAGTCTGCCCTCGCGGCTAATCGCGTGGGAAGAACTCGTTTTCCCCTTATCGCGAACGCGATCCGCGGTTCTATTCCCGTTCGGGTCGCCTCGGCGGCCGATCCTCGCGGGACAAGCGAAACGCACGACAGGCGGTGAACGTCGTGCCGCCTCCGCGTCGATCTAACCGAAGCGCGCCCAGCGTTCAATGGGTCCGGCAAGCTTTTCACCTAACCGCCCCCGGGATTCGGACCCAGCTGGCGAAAAAGCGAATGGGAACGGCAGACGGGCGAATCGAAAGAACGCGAAAAACAGAGGGGAAGAAAGAGGAAGCCCACAAGGGCGACGAGGGCCGAGAAGATGAAGAACACGAAAAAGACGGGCGAGAGAAGCCGAAAAGAAAAGAGAGCTAAAGGAAGAGGCGAAGGGTGTATCGCGGGTTAAGGTATCGGTCCCTTCTCCCTCATTCCGCACAGCCGACCAAATCCTCTTCGAAAGGGATCGCGAGCCGCGGTTCGGTTTCACTCGCGCCGTCTGTATTTAATGAGATTCCGTTAATTATTAGACGTAGGCTCTAGTAGTAGGCTCCCTCGTGTCGCCGCCAGACGGAAATCCGCATAAATCGCAAAAGGGGATAAATTTGTATCACGTGAAAGAGGCTTTCGAGCAAGGAGAGTCTCTGCTGAAGGCTGGAGTACCCATTCAGGCAAATGCAAAACGATGATTAAAAAGAAACTGGTTGTGAGAACCAGCTCTATCTCTCTCTCTCTCTATCTCTACATCCTTCCCTCCCACCTTCCCTTTCTCGCCAGCTTCTCCGAATTCCTAATCTTAATTAAATTTATACCCATCGTTCAGCACACGTATCAGCGTTCTCGCATCGAGAACCTGTTCGTTTAACGTTCCAGGCAAATACGATATTCTCGGATCCGAGGCAGACATTTGTTAAAACAAAATAAAGGCCCGAATTAAAGCTCGCGATCAAACTAGCAATTATTTTGCCGAGGGGAAGGGTGGGGGGAGGAAGTAGGGGGTCAGCTCGATTTGTCAGATATTTTTCCACGAGGACGAACCGCCGAGGAAAAAGAGAAATGGCCAGATCGATGGTCCATCGAGAGGAGAGGCTGGTAGAAGATTAACGAACGTCGTTCCAGCAGTCGAGATAAAGTCGCGATAAATTTGGCAGCGAACGCGTTGACCCGCGTCGAATGCGTGACTCGAAGGGGCTCGATAAGGGTACGAAGCGGAGGGTGGAAATTCGTATACCCGTCTGCGCGTTATGCGACGTCGCGAGCGGTGGTGTGCAGGACCTTGTACCGAAACTTCGCGCAGGATACAGGACGAAGGAGGGAGCGGGCGAGATGTTGCGTGACCGAGAGGCATGGTCGTGTGTGAGAGAAGAAAGGAAGGCCCGTCGGCATAGGAGTGTTGCGTTCGGAATTGCTTCCAAAAGGGCCCAGTCAAGGCCTCCAGACATTCTCGGGGGGGCTGCGGAAGCGAGGAGGAGGAGAAGAGGACGAAGAAGAAGCAAAACGCTGCGCGAATCTTTCAGCGTCGTTGCGACGGAAGACGAAAGTGAATCCAGTTTCTCTGAATCGACCGACGCGCGATATACATCTTCCTACCCTGAGACGATGCGAACGGTAAACTGGGAAACGGTCCTGGGACGACGTTGACACGAGAGAAGTCGAACCTCTAATTGAATCGCTCGGCAATTGGCCGAGGAAACGTTTACCGAATGATTAGACGAGGCGCGGGTATTAAAACACTCCCGACCCGGCTGTTTGGTCGAAGCTCTTTAGCAACCGGTACACGGTTCCTCGGACGTTCCCCGGGGACGTTGGGAAGGCCCTTTATCCCCTTCGAGCGAGCCCTTCGCGCTACCAGCTGCTGTTCTGCCAGGTGGTAAAAGGGAGAGCCGCTACAGGAAAAGAGGAGGCAGCCCGAGGCCGAAAAAAAGGGAGAGAGAGAAAGCGCTGGGAACGAAAAGAGGGGCCATGGGTTAAGGGGAGACAGAGAGAGGCAAAAGGACCGGGTAACGTTGGCACGGGACGGAGGAAAGTTCGAGGGAGTCAAGAGTAGAGGGCAAGAGGGAAAAGGTAGCAGCGCGAGAAGGACGGAGGGGAGAAAAAAAAAGGGAAGAAGAATATAGCCGAAACGGAGCCTGAAAGAAGAGGTAGAAAGGGAAAGGGAAAGAAAGAAGAGGCTACCTCGAGAAACACCTGGCAAGCATCGCATCCTCCTAGTGGCGCCTCATGAGAGAATCTCTCTCTCTTTTTCTTTTGGAATACGGAGCTCATGGGAACCGCCGTGATTACCCGGGGGCACAAAGAGAGCTGTCTGTTTTTTCTTTTTTTTTAGAACGCGAATATAGATCGGAAACTATTTGTCAAGATCGGCAGCGCCGATAGACGGAGCCGTATCGCCGCTGTTTATTCCACGTTTTACTTAATTCCAAGTCGGCGCCCCTTAACGAACCTTCTGAAACGTACGAGTTTCTCAGAAAACTCCCACAGGAAATGCGAGTACCGATCCGCGACGTCACATCCGTCGAATTAATTTTCCGCATCCACGCACGCATGCCTCTATTCCCATGCATCCGTGACTCCCGTTCGTTCGATAATATCGTAGCTTGCTAAAAAGCTTTATCGCGAGCCCCCTTTCTCTATCCTCTCCGCGTTAGTTAGGTCCGGCTCGTTTTTACTCGCGGACATCCCCCCGTTCGACCGATGCATTTGTCGCTTGCAAAAATTCAGAGAAACCTGTTCCCGAAAGGAGGACACGAGATGAAGCACGCGGCTTCCTCCTTGTCACTTTCCTGACTCGGTTACAGAAATCAGGTGTTCACGGGAGCCTCTGCGATCATTTGCATAATCTCCGGGGATCGGCTATCTAAAGTGTTTCACGTGTTAAACGCACGATCCACTTGGGAGAGAGGAGGCGAAGAGAAGGAGTTTCCAGTTTGCTGGATCGACGTGTAAATTGCAACGATTGAAGTTCATTTAAACATCACCACGACCAGTCGATTCCGTTCAGTCGAGAAATCAGCGTGGAGACTCCGGCTTTTTAATCGGCATCCTGCAATGCCGCGGACGGGGCGCGCTAATTGACTCGGCAACGATGGGAATAATATCCGGATGCTATGTGAAAAGCCCCGGCGAACATTCGTGAGAAGGTCGGCGTTTACTCGCGTCCTTACCGGGGAGAAGATTCCACACGCCGATCTGCAGCCGATGTGCAATCAGTTATAAAACTAACAATCTTCGCCAAGATTCCCTTCCCTCTTATCTTTTTTCCGCGAGACACGCCGCTTTATTACAGTTTCCTGTTTTTCACACGCTCGTTACAAAATGCTCACCGCGCGTGACGATTCTCGGCCAATTATTTCGACTAATTACGAGCAGGAAAGGGACTCGCGTCCCTTCGGTCTCTTAGATATTCCACCGCTCGACCATAATCGGAATCCAACGGACCCAAACGCGCGGCACGGGGCCTCCACTCTGCGTGTCACACCTGACGATATTCTCGTTCCCCCTTCGGTCGCGGGATGCTTCGCGTTTCGCACGATCCGTGGACGTTCGACGGGAGAATGAGTTGCGAATCTCTGCGTAGCACTCTCCCGAAAAGAGAAAGTGCAAGACGAGGCGAGGGAATAAATTCGGCCCGATGCGACAGGTTTTAGTACGAGATCGGATACGTATAAACACCTGGCGCTCGCCTGACCTGCGATAAATTTCTCGATCTCGGGCAGCAGAGCGACGACGGAAGGCGGCAAACATTTCGGACCGCCCTCGAGCACCTCTCCCGTTCGTTCACCTTGCACCCGACTCCGATGGTCTTTCCTTTCGTTTTCAGGACTCGCACGGGATCGACGGACCAGAGGCGACCCTGGTCACGGACACGTCTCAGGATGTCAAAGTGCTGGGAGGATCGCAGAACGAAACCCACACGAGCGTGATCTTCTCGCGAAACTGGCAGACCTGCGATCCGCAAGATCATCGGCTCACGGTAAGCCTCGGGGTGTAACATTTCGATCGGTAGGATTAATCGCAGCGCGTATCATTCGATTCGCTTCCACGCTACCTTCGGTAGAACACTTCTGGTATACGTTTTTCTCGTTTCCGAGAACAGCTGTAAAATTCGCGATAAAGCGTCGGGTTGCCTCGTAACTCTATATCGCGAAGTAATTAGAAGTGCGCGAGAAAATAAATTGCCCGATACTTTATCCCACCTGACCGGGCCTGGGAATTCGGAATAGCCGGCGAGATTTATAACGGAGAGACAAGAGCCTCGGCAGAATTCGCGGAGAGGGCCCCGCTCCCTCGATTTATGCTCAGCACGAAGGGAGAGACCGCGCGGCTTTAGGAGGGCCCTACCAAGACCCTTCTTCTTCTTCTCCGCCGAATTCCCGCAGCGATATTTAGGCGTTTAGCATGCCGGTCCGGACTCGAACCACCGTGTGGCATCGTGCCTGTTCGCGTGCGCCCTAACGAACTAATTTCCTACAATCAAACGGCCCGAGAGACTTTCGACAAGAGCCCACGAGAAAAGTACCATCTATTCGTAGGAGGACACGATTCGGGTGCTCTGGGCCCTTCACCCGACCGATCCCGAACTGAACACTGCAGTTTGGCCAGGCGACAAACGGGGCGGCAGGGCTCTAAGATTGAAGACTCCCCCGCCGCACGCACCCCCGCGGAACACCCAGGACATCAGGCACTGGGACGTGAAATTGAATCAAGTAAGAGAACAACGGTCCAAGGGATGCTGCTGAATCAATTGCTCGTAACTGATTGTATCTCTCTTGATCTATAGCCACCGGTTTCGGACAACGCGGACACGACCTACTGGTGCAAGATCTTCAAGGCGCCCCACAAGGAGAAGCACCATATGATCGGGGTAAGCGATTACCGAGATTCATCGAAGAAGCGTCGCAATATTTCGGAACAAGTCTCGCGTGTACGAGAGAAACGCCGGTGGAATGTCGCGAGGCTGGGTCTGATTCTTATGTGCCTCACGAATCACGGCCATCCATGCTGGACGTGGCACCGTGTCGGTGGACGTCATTAGAATAAATAGGGGGCCCCCGGAACGACGTCGTTCCCAGTACGGACGCGTCCTCCGATTATCAATGAAATCCGTGGAAAGACATTTGCTCGGCGGAGGAAAACGCGAGCCCCTATCCAGTATTCCGAAGCTGTCTCGCGACTTCTTGGAATCCGCGTTCGCAAACGTTTAAGCGAATCTTTCGGTTTCTTTTTTTCTAGTACACGCCGCTGGTCGAGAAGGAAAACGAGGATCTGGTTCATCATATAATATTGTACGAATGCGCCTCGACTCTGCCGATCCTTGGACAGCACGCGAGGATCGTCGGTGCGCCCTGCTACAGCCCTACGATGCCCCGGGAATGGGAATCCTGCTTGCAGCCGGTGGTCGCCTGGGCCCGCGGCAGCGCAGGTAAAAGCAAAGTGAAAAACGCGAGGTTCATCGCAGACCGAACGGCAGTCGACGACGCGAACTTCTACACACGATTCGATGCTACACCTTGCAGGTGAATGGCTCCCGGAACACGTAGGCGTTCCCATCGCGGAGCATTCGGAGGGCTCTTACTATATGCTGGAAGTGCACTATCATAATCCGAGCATGAAGAAGGTGGTGGACAGTAGCGGGGTACGGCTTCACCTGACTCCGAAGCTACGACCGCAGGAGGCGGGAATACTCGTTGCCGGGGTGGCGGTGAGTCCCTTGCATCTGATCCCGCCGCGGCAGAAGGAATACGCGACGGCGGGCTACTGCACCCCGCATTGCACGAACACGGTGAGAATCGTTTGCCGCGCGACACCGGCACGGCCTCTCCCCCGTTCATTTCGTTTCTGAAACGTCGGATAACCAATTCCAGATGTTCCCCGAGGGAGGCGTGAACGTTGTCTCGGTGGCCCTGCACTCTCACTTGGCCGGTCGTCGGCTGAGCTTGAAGCACATTCGTCAGGGCAAAGAGCTGCCCAGGATAGTGCAGGACAATCACTTCGACTTCGAGTACCAACAGTCTCACACGCTCGAGAAAGAAGTGAAGGTCCTTCCGGGCGACGAGCTGGTAGCGGAATGCGTGTACGGCACCCTGGACAGAACGAAGCCTACTTTAGGGGGATACGCGGCCTCTCAGGAAATGTGTCTAGCCTTTGTGGTGCACTACCCGAGAACGCCGCTTGCCGCCTGCTATAGCATGACGCCGGTCAAGCATCTGTTCAAGACGCTCGGCGTGCATAGCTTCAAGGGTGTCACTATGGACCATCTGGAGAAGCTATTCCTAACGACGAGGTAAGCGATAGGCGGGACCGTTGCAACGGCACGAATCCGTACGATTCGTTCGTTCGATGAGGGATTATTTTTCGTTTAGAACGGATGCTGCGACGGTTCCGTTTACGGGGCAGCAGCTACTGCCAATGTACCCAGCTACGAGACCGAGCGAGGAGATCGACGAGGATCTAATAAAGGAGGCGAAATCCGCGCTAAGGGCAATGAGGGACTACACGGTGGAGCACGAGAACGATAATGTTTTCTCTCGACTGATCATCGAGGATCCCGAGGAATTCAGGGGTAAGTGTTCTAAACAGTCGCCGCGGCGGATGTGAGTGTTATCTCTAGGCCCGCGTTGAATAATACCGTTTCTTTAATAGGTCGCACGTTGGCGGAACATATGTTGGCCTTACCTTGGACCGAAGAGCTCCTCGCGAGAAATATAGAGCAGAGCCTGTACCACGGCAGGCATATGACTTTCTGCCGGAAACGGGACGACAAACTCGCTCTGGTATGTTGCGCTTTGAGCCGCGCCTTCTTCTATGCCAACTCTTGCCCGAATACAGGCATCATCGTGTTATCATTTTCCGTTTGCAGCCAGCGGATATCCAAACGTTCCCAAACTACACGGCACTGCCAGAGACGAACGAGACGATGTGCAGCGAAGTGGCAACGCTATCCGGTGCACCGAGAGGCTCGTCTCTCGGTTACGCCGCCCATACAGCGATCGTGGTCGCAGCGTTCGTCGTTTCGCGAAGTCCATTGATGATTGTACATTGATTGCATGACGCGTTTCGTCTTGCTCGGCTCCGCTTATGAATCGCTACTGTTCGAAACAGTCTGAAAGTCAGCGAAACAGTCAGTTTAACACTCGGGAAATGTCTCTCTGCGCACAGAGGGGCGGCAGAATTTTCGAAAAATTTTGCCGATCCACATTATATATAGATATATAATAAAATAATATATATATATAATGTATTGTAATGTAATGTAAATATACCGTTCATGTATTTATAAGGTGCACCCGCTACAAGCCATCCTGTATTTCATATGGATTTTGTATAAAAAGAAAAAATAAATCGCTCCGTAAAAACTGTGTCCACTAGTCGATCCTCGCCCTGAAACGAAGAAAATCACTCGCTTATGATCCATGCGAAAAGACTCGAGAGTTGGGAATCGTTCTCTATCGGGCAACTTGTACGAGACTAGCCTACCTACCGGTATCAGCTGCAACGCAGGTGTCGCCGACGCGCAATTTTCTAGATGGTTAACCAATTGTACGGAGGCGTTTGCAGAGAGAGTTTCACCCCGATCTCATTCACGGTGATTTTCACGTGTCGGACCTATGAGGTCCCATATGGCCGGCGCTGATAAGCGACGAATTGAACTTGTATCGAATTGCGGAGGATTCTTGCGGGTATAAAAGCTCGGCCCCTCGGTGCTCGGAGCATCATCAGCTCTGCGAAGCTCCAAGGGAGAGCACTCCGCAGCATCCTCGATCGTGCCGCGAGCTGTTTGCTGCGCAACAGGTGAAAGCAGTTAGATAAGACACAGGTAAGGCAAAGCAATAAAATAAAGTATATAAGGATTTTGAGCAAGCTCTAACATAAACTGGGCTGCGGTTTCGTCCGAAGAATGCGGCGTACGAGGCACGTTGCACTCCCGGTGCGGGCTTGGCAGTACGTCGGCCTCCTGGTGGTGTCCCTTGCCTGTCTGACGGTGGGGCTGGTCTCCAGAGACAAGGAGGGCCGGGCAGGAAGCTTGATAGGACCGGAACTGCAACATCGAGCTCCTCACGAGTAAGCCGCGGCGCGAAAACTCTGTCCCGTGATTAAACAAGGATTCGCTAAACGATTACTTATCTTCGTAGAGTGGACGCGTGCCCGAACTTGAGCCCCTTCGCCAAGATTTCTTCTTGCCTGGACCCTGAGCCAGAGCAGAACGGTGTTTCAAAAGCGACCCGAGGAACGGCCGAGCTTAGGATGTCTCGTTCTCGAAGCGCGGACCGCGTTTCCAGAATTCGCTCGCAGTACCGAAAAGGTTTCGCAAGCGCGGAGAGATTAGACGGGCGGGACAGGACTGTTCGAAATGATCTCTCCAGACGTGCTCCGGAGTCGGACCTCGGAAGCAGGATCGATGTCCGCGGAAGACGTCTATCCGACCCCGAGATTCGACTTTCCCGAACCCTCGGCTCGCGATCCACCGATGATCTTGATTCGCGGAGAACGATCAGGAGATCGCTCGGGTCGGACAAGCGTCGCGAAACCGGCAGGCGAGTGAACGAGCTCCGAGAACGAAGATCCGCGGAACGGCAAACTTCTGGCAATGTGCGTCGCGAAAGAACGAGCGACCGACTAATCCGAACGCAGGAGAGACTCGTACGCGATTCTAGACTGGATGAAAACCGCGGATCTCTGTCTAGGATGGATCGCCGAGATCTCGTCGACGAACGGAGAGAGAGGGCTGCCCGATCGAATCATCGTATGAACGCTAGATCACAGGAATCATCGCGCTCCGGGTCGTCGAAACGTTCCGACGACTTCCGCCGCGGACGAGAGAGGGTCGACCGACTCCACTTAGAGCGCGAGAAACGCGAGAATAGAGTCGTCAGGGATACTGAAACTTCGAGGAGCGACACGAGACGGCAACGAGCTAGAAGTCTGTCCGATGATCGGAGATCGGAACGCCGGGCAACGGAAAGGAGATCCGTGTCCACCGAATCTCGAAACCGCCAAGTCAGTGCTGCTCGCACGCCCGTGGACCAAAGCGCCCATCGTCGCCTCGTAGAGCAAAGGGTGGATGGGCGAAGCAACGAACAAAAAGCTAGCCGCAGCCTCGTGAAACAAAGGGTTGACCGTCGGCTCATGGAACGAACGAGCGATCGACGCTTAAAAGAGGAGACGGTTGAACGTAATCTGGTGGACCGCGTCCGAACCGGACCCAACGGTCTTAAGGAGCGAAGAATCGATCGTCGTCTGACGGACCGGAGGCTGGATCAACGATCCGATCGTAGATCTATAGAGCGAAGGATTGAGCGCCGCTTGGCAGAAAGAAAAATCGAGAGACAAGACTTGGATGGCCGACGATCATTAGAAGAAAGATTTAATAGTAATCGATTACGACGAACTCGCGCTACGCTTAGCCCCTCTGCGAAGGATATTCGCTCTGACGAGCAAGAAATGAGACTAGCCAACAGGATTCGCGCAGAGCAAAGAAGCCTGGCCGATGCCAGAGGACCTCGATCCAGCGTCCGAAAACACGCTCGCTCTATGGACCGACTCTCTCGTGATAGATCAGCCTATCGCGCCCTGCAGGAGGAATCACGCTATTCTAATCAACGGGACAGTTCTAGGACTTCTGCTGACACCCGCTCTCCAGTCCTACGAGACTTCCTGAAGGAAGAATATTCTGTGAAGCATGCCGCAACGTTCGAAGTTATTCGTCAAGCACTTGTAATCGGACTTTGTACGATGTACGGATTAACTATATTCCATGGGAAACGATCTTTCATCAGGTAAGGGTGCATCTATTCGGACCAGGAATTTAAGCAAACAATAATTCGCTAAACCGTATCAAATTATTTGTTCCAGCAACTCTTTGTCGCGGCTCCCACGATTTGTATGGTAGAGGATCGTCCACCCGCCGGAGGGATGGAAACGATTGAACGCTACTTCTCCGATTATGCTTCTAGTTATTGTTCACAATGTAATACTTCTTTCAAATTGTGCCGTTACGTAGTTGACAAAAAACGAAAAAAAAAATTAAAAAAAAAAAGTATGCTAGTATACAGTCGATAGAGACGGAAATGTATTGCATGTTCTTAAGGAGATATATTTTACTGGAATAAATTGTTCTGATCAAAATCGAATATCGCGTATTCGCTGGAATTCACCTAACCACACGTTCCCATTGCGCACTCATTCCTAATAGGAAGTTGTGTTACGTTACATTCAACGAATTGGCGAAAGAGACGAAAAGTAATTTATTATAGTCATAATATCGCGCTTCGTACATTATGACTGGTCGGCTTAAAAGTAATTATCAAAAAATGTGGTAATTTTGAGGTATACCCAGTCTTGAAATCCGTGTAATTACAGTGATCGGATAAAAACGGGGTCAACTTAAAAGCGAAGAGTGTCTTTAAGATCGTCCTGAAACGGAGATTGTTACATCGTCCCGTCTAGGACACGTCGATTTTGTGCGATACGTATGTAAGTACTTCTTTCACTCTAAGAATACAGAGTCGAATGTGATTGCTGAACAATTCAATTAATGCCTCTAAAGTGTATATAAATATATACGTGTAATGCAACTGGACGACTTGATTATAGATGGATTCGTTGACGACGAAGAATGAGTGAATATAAATAGGAAATAAATAGAAATACTCAAACGAGCCTTATTACATACGCAACGTATGCTGAAAAAGCTTCGTGTAAAAAATTAACATCTACGCTGCTCCGATAGATAACCCCTTTTTCTTATTATCTTCCTTCCTTTTATCATTTGCTATTCAAACACGCTTCCACTACGTTAATACAGACTACTTATCCGATCGTTAAGTTACCTCTCGATAGTAAGTACAAGGCTAAAGCTAGATTCCAATTGGAAGCAGTCAGATTTTATCTTCGTCAATTTTTATCTTACGTTATCCGGGTAAATAAAAAGGTTGCTTTTAGTAAATATAGATGAAAATATTTCTATTCTCTTACTCGATACTCGACCGTTAATCCTATCGCTTCAACTATGGACGTAGTCCGTGCGTGTCGCACGCGCAGTGGCAAGAAGGAATGTCGACGAGAAGTTACGACGAAACAGTAACTTTTTGTAAACTTTGGCAGTGATCCCGGCTGATCGTTATTCGCGATCTTTCCTAGGATCGATATGATCTTATTGGATATTAGTATCTTATGGCGAGTACCACTAAACGTATTACAAAGGCGGGCGCATCCCACTAATCGCCTCGACTCTGTGGAATGATAGATCCAACAAAAAAAAAAAAGAATCATCGAACTATTTCTTTGGCTGTACATCCGTTCGTAGAAAGTGCCTATCGACGCGCCAAGTTTCGCTAAACAAAGACTAACACGTACATACGAACGTGCGATTTATCACAATGCCCGATGGTGAATCAAGAAACTGGATCTACCGCAATCGTTCCTCGACACTTGACGAGCAGCACCGCCGCGCTCAAGTATACTAATCTAGCTCAACTAGAAGTCAATGAACATTGGCGATCTCTTGCAGCATTCCGAGAATGTGGTCGAGCTCTTGCCGGAAGTAACATAATTGTCGGTTTTTACCCTTCTCGCTCTTACAGTCTTTACACTGGGTCCTGTTCCTAAGCAAATCGCGCACCAAGCTTTGCAACGTCATTTCGCGGCTCTCGTGTCGTTGCTGGAGAATCGTTATCTTATCCTGCAGTAGCTGCAGCTGCTCTGTGCTCTAGAACACGAGTTACAATATCGCAGATATAGAAACGAAACTATCCAATGTATCGGTAGACTGAAGCAGAAAGTAAATCTTTGTTACCGGCGTTGATAAGTACTTGACTTTCTCGCTTAAAGTCTTCACTTTGTTCTCCAAGTGATCTCGTTCAGCCTTTAGGACCACCACTTGTTCCTTGTAGTCCCTAAGCTTCTCGATCTGCTGCCTCAACTGCGATATCACGGCTACTTGTGCGTTAATCTGTCCCTATTCGTGAAGCGGATAAAATGAGAATACTGTTGATCGTAGAACGACAGAGGCAAGTACTACGTGCAACCATTCAGTACTGCAGCAACAAAATCAGAAAAAGAAAAAGAAAATGCATCGTGCACGTAATACTACGAACCTGCAACTTTACCGCTTTAGAATCTCCGAATTTCACGCTGTACTCCTTCAGCAAAGTGGCCATCTCGCGCTCGTGCTCCTCTTGCAACAGATTCAGATCATAAAGTCGCTTATTCTTCAGAGCCATGAAGTCCTTGTTCATCTTGCTCAGCTCCTCCTTCAAAATATCATTCTCGTCCGTCAGTCTCTTCACGATATTACCATCCCCGTTCTGTTCGGTATACTGCATGGGATCGTAAAGCTTTTGCGTGGAGGCAGACAATCGTTGAGTATTCGTGTCAGGAATATGCCCATTCTGATAGACGTTCGAATTCTGATCGTTCCCTTCGGTAGCCTTCAAAGTCAGCAACTTTGAGTCCGAGGATATCATGCCACGATTCATTTTATCAAACTCCATGCCCCTCGCGGATCTTTTATCGTTCAGCAACTTCTCCCTCTCCTTTTGCAATCTTCTGTTCGTCTTCTGCAGCTCTTGGAATTCCTTGGTCAGCTTCGACAGCGCTTTGTCCTTGTTCGCGAGCTCTAGCTTTAATCCGCGTATCGTGGCCATTAGATAAGCGTCCTCCTTTGGATTTTGAGACTTCAAGTTGACTTTCACAGGCGGCTTCTGCTCCTTTTTCTCCTCCTTCTCGAACGAGCCTGGTCCCTCCTCCTTCCTTATGGTTCCAACAGCCTTACTATCTACGGATTTCGATGCGGTTTGCGTGAACATATCGTTGCATATCTTGCGATCCCTTACGTTCGCCTCCAAGAGTTTTCCCTCCAGCTCCGTTATCTGTGCGGCATATTTCTCTTTCATATCCGTGAACTTCTTCTGAAACTCGACTAGCTTCCGCTGCGCCGCATCGTCCTTCTCTTTCATTTCGTTCTCCAAACTCGCGTTCCGTTCCTCCAGCAATCTCACCTTCTCCGCGCCGATCTTGTCCTGCTCGGAATTCGCGGTCAATATGAGAGCGGACACCGAGTCAGGATTTTTCCGCTTGAGTATCCTCTCCATTTCGCGCACCTGCCTGTTCAGATCCGTGATCTTCTTACTGTCGAGGATCACTTGATCCTTCAGCCTTTGCGTTAATTGCTTCTCGCGTTCCACGTGGCTCTTGGCTACGTGCAGCTTCTCCTGAAGGTGGCCCTCCTTCACCCTCAACTCCAGCAACTCCTTTTCCAGCGGTAGTACATTTTGTTGGACCTTGTCGAACTCTTGCTTCACTACCCGCAGCTGTTCCGTCTTGGAACTCAATTTGACCGTGAGATCTTCCACTTGCTTCTTCAGTTCCAGCTCCGCCGTAGTCATCGCCTGCAATCGATTCGTGATGAAGTCGTTCTTCGTTCTCAGCTGCTCCCTGAACATCTTCAGTTCGTCGTTTAGCAGACTATTTTGTTGAGAGAGATCTTCATTCTTCAGGAGGCAGTCCGCGTTCTTCTCCCGTAGTTCAGAGATCTCGAGATTCAGCTTAAGGGTCTCCTCCTCGAGATCTCTGATTCTATCCATAAGCTCCTGCGTTTTACCAGACTCCAATGTTCTGCCCTTTTGTTTTTGCAGCTGCTTCATTTCCTCCTGCATTCGCTTCGTATCCTGCACCAGCTTCTTGTTCTCCGTTTCGTAGCCGCGAATCAAGCACTCCTGTTTCTCTAGCTCCTTCTCCAGCAGCACGATCTTCGTATCCTTCTTAGGCTGCGACACGGTTGGCCGTTTCTCGTTCAACGAGAGCTCGTCCACTTTTGCCTTTAACACGACGTTTTGCTTCTTCAGTGTAAATAATTCTTCCTCGAAGGATGCACGCATACGGTCAATCTGACTTTTATATGCTTTCGCCTCGGACTCGAGTTGCTGTCTCAGAAGAGCGTTCTTGTGTCTCTCGCCGCGGCACAGCATCTCCCAGTTTTGTTTCGCTTCGATATGCTTCGTGTCACCGCCGGCCATCGCAATCTTCGACTGGGTATCCAACGATTTGGATTGCTGTCCTTTATGCATGGAAGACAAGATAGGAGTCGAACCACTTTTAACGGGATCCCGCTTTGGCTTTAGAGACATCTTGGTCTTCGGCGGAAATTTTGCCATCGGCTTAACGGTGGGTTGCAATTTTACTTTCAACGTTGGCGATCGCCTGGTCAAAGTGTTGGCTGGCTTTTTCAAAGCGTCGCAAGGTTTAGCCACCCTCAAGTTCTCTACGGAAGTCCTGAACGATGGGCTGCAAATTTGATCGTAGCTCTTGGACTTGGAAAATTGTAACCCGCTCTTCTGCGATTTGTAGCCCGACGCGCTAACCGCATGGATTCCTTTGCGTTCTCCGCTGCTGCGTTGAGAAGTCGGAGCAGTCGAGCTACCTTTGATCTCGAAACTTGAAATGGTTTTGCGTACGGTCGTCTTTGGCTGGCGTGTACACTCTTTGCTCTCCTGCACCGGGTCCGCCGTTGACTTTTCCGCCAGCAACTTTGGAATCGCGTCCGCGAACAATTCCAATCTTGGCGTAAGGTCAACCGTATACAGCTCGTCTTTAAAGTTAAGCACTTTCTTGCCATCTTTTGCTCCAGCTGCTCCCTTTGGAGACAATTGATTGTCTTTGGTGGATGCTCCCAAATTATTCCGAGCACTTTCTATCTGCTTAAGTTCCTCTCCTTTCGCGATCGAGTTCGTTTCATTAATTTCATGCTCGCCTTCTGGTTTATCCGCTTGAGGCAACTCCTTCTCTAATATGTCCGAAATTTCCTTCTCGGGAAATACAGGACTTTTATCGTTTGCTGATCCACCGACGAAAGCGTTCACCGACGTTTCATCACCATCCGTGGGCTTCAAAAGAAACGGAGGTACGGGATGAGATTCCTTTGCTTCTTGTTCCTTCTTCTCAGTTTGGCCTTGCAGAAGTTTCAGAAAATGCGAAAAGTCCTCTTGGCCGAAACTCGAGCTACCCGACATCCCACCGTCGGCCCGCTCCTCAGACTTTCTCAGTAGATCCTCGAAGAAATCCTTGTCAACGTCAGTTATTTCCTTCTGCAAGCTGTCCTTGTCCGATTCGATCTTCTTCGTGCTCTTCAAATCCTCCGACCTAGAGTGCCTATCGATCGGATCATCCAAGTCAGAGCTACTAGACACTTCTACTTTCTGTTCTTCGAACTTCTTCCTCTGTAGCTCTAGAGTTTTCGGGGCCTTCAAGCTATTCACATTTTCGTATATCACTTCGAACCCGGGACTGCTGTCCCTCTTCCTCTCGTTCCTCGGGCTCCTCTTAATTTTCTCGCTCTCCTTGTGCACCTCCTCCTCTATCAGCTGAAAGATATCAGCTTCTAATTGCCTAACTCTGCTAAGACTTTCTACATCTTCCGGAGTATTCTCAGGTACTAAAGTATCAGTTTTTGAGCCACTCTTGGATAAACTACTGCTATTCTTCCTCACTAGTTTCTCAGCTTCCTCCAACAGCTCTTCCACAGACCTCTCTTCCTCTGAGGGAATTTTCACCGAATCCTTAGATTTCGAACGATCAACAGCAGAATTGGGACTAAGCGCTCCTGCGATTCTGCTCATTTCCTCTAGAATACTACCAATGTCTTCATCCGTCGCATCTGTTTATAAAAACGAGTATCCTGACTATATACTCGAAAAATGCCAAAAGTAAGGGACCGCATATAATCCCTTGGGGAAATACTTACTTTCAAAATCGGAAGGGTATTTGTCGAATGCTGCAGAAGCCAAAATATCGCACAGAGTATCGTCCTTGTCCTTCAACCCGACTTCGTTTTTATGCATAGCCTATAGAATGCGAAACAACAAATTCGATACAAGATACTGTACTTGAGAGAACCTGTTCAATATCATAGAATAATTACTTTGCACATTTTTTCTTTCTCAAGAAATTCTATCATGGAAGAACTAACATCCGGGGAAGGCGACGCCGACCGCTTCGTATTTGATTCCATGGGAACGGTGTTAGAAAACCCGAGCCGAGTTTCTGGCTTCTTCAACCACCACTTTTCCTCATCGTGCTTCTCTTCAGGCTCTAGCTTCTTCGAGGCCTTAGGTTTTTCTTTTATTCTGATCGAATTTTCTCCTACGCTAAGGCTAATAGAAGAACCCAGAGTGTCATCATCGCTTGAGATCGGCTGTATAATGAAATTCGAATTTTTTTACAGAGAAACAAGAACCTTGGCATATTATTATCTTCCACTCGAAATATATGGATCAACAGTAAAGAATTCGCTTATCAAATACGAGCAAATTGTCGGATGCGCTTTTACGGAGAAAGAGAGGTTAACGAAACTATCGAGTAACATATGCAATAACACTTACATCCTCGAAGCGAGGGGACTTTTGTGAGGTCGAAGACATTCGGTTCTCTCACTGATAACACCTCTGAATAAAATAATTCAAGTAGTCAATCATTTTCTTTGAAATCGTTTGACACTTGCCGTACTTTTTGTTTGTTGTTGGTTTAATTCGTTCGATGGCCGTCTCGCAGCGACCTCACCTATCCAGGAGCGTCTCATCATTCTTTAGGCGCCCGCGAAAAATAAATTGCACGCAAAAATAATAAAAAAACAAACCTGCGATAAATAACAAATTATGTAACAAACAAATGGTAGACTCGAGGGGAAAACAGCAACTACTATATATAACAATAGCAACTTTTTATTCATTAAGTTATTAGTTAAACGTAAAGAATCTTTTTTACTTAACAACGACGAGTGCGTAAGAGGATGACTTCGTACCCAGTAACAATGAATAACAGAATTAATGTTTATTTACAGTTATTAACCGTATGAATATTCTTTCTAAAAATGCCGATGGTAAGCTTCCTTTCGATCATGAAGAATTATACAATGATGTCGTCAAATTGAAATGGAAAACTGGTACATTTTGCACTAAAAGGGTAACGTGCAGAGATCGACGAATATACATAGTATATTACACGCAGAATGAATACAAGCCTAATATTTTCCCATTGCATATCACAATCCCGCGTGTATATCTGGCGTATCTTAAAAATATATGCATATATCTTTTATACACGATCTGTATATAATATATATCTTTAAAACTTTCAAGGCGATCCGTGAATCGTTTATCTACATATAAAGTACCTAAGAGTACATTGTACCGGTCGTTATTTTTCTTTTGATCACCATTGGACAGTGATTTATAATATCTAGACACCCCCATTCACAAAAACAGTATTACAATATTAATATCCCTGTGAGGTCTTTATAACAATTATATAGATACGTATTTCCCGCTAACTCGCGACAGTCGAGCGACTTTTAGCGCAGATTCCCTGCTGAAGGCCGAAATATTCGATTAATAATGAACAGTTTTAAAAATCAATTTTTCATGCGATACCACGTTGCCCACAAGATTTGTGGGACAAATATCAATGTCCATAGCAAGCATGTAATTTGAATAGTTCTTTGTTGCCGAACTTTATATTGCACTCGTCGCAATAATGCTTGATATCATCGAGCAGCTTCATCGAAGCGGGTATTTCCCTCTTCGTACCCCTGATAGCTTTAAAGAAATCCCTTCCGGTCGTTTTAACGCTCGCCGCGAAATTGCGAAGGCTTCTGCGTAATTTCCTAGACGGCATGTCCCCGTCGTCGAATTTCCTTATTTTACCGCTTCTCAGATGGACGTCTTGGCTCCTTAAATACTTTGGCGAACAATTAACAGCAGCGATTCGATTCGAACCGACTTTCCTCGATTTCAGTCCGCTCTTCGTGGTGCTCTTTACGCGTTTCCATTTGCTGACCTTGCTAAGCTCGCCATCGGTGCACGAGCTGTATCGTGCACGATTAAAAGTACTAGAATTAATCAAATCGTCCTTCAAGTCCGCGACACGATCGGAACGATCGATCGGCTCCAAACCGCTGCCGTGCGTTACCGGCCCGTGGATCAACGAGTCTTCTACGTCCGACAGCTGTTCCTCCTTTACAGTTAAATTAATTCTATCCTCCAGCTTCGGTGTCCGTCTAGACGGTAACTTCAACTTATCCGAGATACTTCGATGCTTCGAGTTTTGATTTTTGCCCATGGGCCTCGAGTACTTCCGCTTCGGGCCTACGTAATCGATCGGCCCCCTTCTCGGCCGTAATATGTGCCCTGCGATTTCCTCCAATTTCTCTACTTTGATCTGCGTCGAATCGAACTTTGCGGGTGATTCCGGTATTTCCGTTTGTGCGTTCATCGACCTATCTTCGCTCCTCAGCAACACCGCTGTAGGCTTCTTCTTCGATTTCATTTTCCTTTTGGCTCCCGCGTAATTCACGGAACCACGTCTAGGTCTCAAGTTCCGAACGATAGCAGCCCTTGAGCTCTTCTCGTTCGCGTTAGCAAATTTGCACTTGCGATCGCCAAAAGTTACCATTCCCGTCGCCGGTTCCTCGAACGTTTTACTAGCAAAGAAATTCGTCCCCACGGTCCGTGATCTGCCGACGCAGTCTTTGCTCACCGATCTGGCATCGTTTATCCTACTGCGTCTCGGTATTCTATCGTCAAAACTCGCCGCGGCGGCCGGACTACTTTGGTCCTCTTTATCACAGTAACAGCCCCAACGGGTATACGCTGCGTACGCTATACTCTTGGATATATCTTTCGGTCGAACACCGTTTACAGGGAAGGTAATCGAATTCATGTAACCGTCGCTATCGACCATGGGACTCGTGTCGCACGTATCGTAATCCGGCGGCTCCGCTTTGATCTTGACGTTCTCTATTTGCACCATAGGCACGCCGACCACGACTCTCTCCTCCGAGTCCTCCTTCCTCATCCAGGACAGCTGACTCTTCAAATCCGCGTCTGTCCTCAGACAGTCTACATAGAACTTGTGAAACTCCTCCAGCTTGTAGCTGCATCGATGGCACATGTGTTTCGGTAACAAGTCCATCTCATGTACCTGTGGGGAACATAGCCGATGCGAATGCAAGTTCACGTGGTCGCTGCGGGGCGGGAAAAAGAGGCGGGGGGCGTGATACACGTGCTTATATACGAATTCTATTGCGAGGCGAACGATGGACACCAAAGAAACTATGCTTCGCATAATTCGGTAATGAATTACGAAGTTTCCAAACGAAACCGTGATTAGAAGCCACTGTACATATATGCGGCAAGAAATATTTTGATTCCAATGTCTCGGGCGCGCCACGTTCCCTTTCTACGTTGTTCTTACGATGCAAGATGTACATAGGTGGATATTGAGATATTAAAAGCCGCAAATTTTCTTTACAAGACATTGATTATCGTTCATTTCGATTCGGCAAATCGTCATCAGTAACCGAGGCCGTTGTTCTCAAATTTTAGCTTTGCCTTAAACGCAGAGCGTCTACTATTTTCGATATCCATGAACGCGCATTCGTGTTCGGCAACATCTGTTTAAACGTATAACAAGAAGCAAAGAAAAATTATGGTCGAAAGTTACGCAACACGTTAAGTGTTTACGAGACGCGTTCGCGCCAAGTAACAATAACCTCACTTTTGGCATCGTGAAAACAACGGAACGCAACGCTTAAAGCCTGTCGCAAGAATACATTGCGCCTGTAACGAGTATCTGCAGGAAGATAGAAGGATGAGCTGCAAAGAAACGTCGGTCCGATCCTAAGCATCAGGTTCTATTAGAGGGAAGCTTAGCTGCGCGTATCTAACGCGATTCGTGGAAAAAAAAAAATGTGGTTCAGGAGGGGGCGTTTGCGATGTCGTCGGGAAAGGCGATGAAACACGCGTGAAATACGTAGCGAATGATTCGAATGTAGAAGGGAGAAGAGCGATCTGACATACCATGATCGGGAGGACGGCGTTGATTTTCTTCACGTGGTTCTCATTCTTGTCGAAAATGTTAATCGAGATACCGGATTGCTTGCCGCAAAGTCGGCAAACGCGACTGGTCTCGAGAGTCTCCATAACGGTATAGGGAGAATTAATTTATCCGGGAGAATGTCGCAACACGATGCCGCGCGTGTATCTTCTTTAACCCCTTTGCAATCGCGCCGACAAAGTAGCAGTTTCGCGGCACTCTAACCGCGCTTCGCGGGAATCCTCAAAAGCCCGCAGAGCGCCAACTTTTCTCCGCGGCTCGATCGCCGCCAGCATACAATTCCGCGTCACGTTTCACCGTCAGGGTTCGCGCAAACGCGAACTTTCGCGATCGCCGCGGAGACTCGATGTAAACGGGATCGACCGATACCGACACGATCTGCTATCGGCGGAAGAAAATGATCCAACTATTTCCAGTTGTGTCGCGACACAACACAACGATGCCACCACGCTCTTCGAATCCGAACGACGGTCCGCTTATTGCGCTCCCGTTCGCCCCGAGAGTAGATCAATTTCAAGCGACCCACCACCCACAGAAGTCGGGCAAACGGAGTTCGCCTTTTTCGTCGGCGAATCGTATAGTGCTGACATCTAACGGCGACGTTCCGCAACGTTTCGCCAAGTACTAAACCCCTAACCTCTTATACGTATTGCGATTGTGACAGCGATTTGTTTGGAAAGAAAATCTTGGGATTACTCTCGTTTCACGATGGAAAACAAAGCAGGAAGTAGTGGACAATCGCTTGCGGAAAAGCATGCCGAGCGGATGAAACGTTTGCGAGAACTTCACACGAAACGGGTACGTGAAAGCAGGGATACGATTGTTGTAACCCATACAATTCGATTCCAAGTTGCCCTTTCTTTGTTGTTCCTCAGTTTTCTTGGAGAAAATGTTTCTTACAGAATATTGATTTCATAGAACGAAGCCAGACAGCAAAACCATAAGGAAGTTGTAGAGGAGGATAAAAGGAAAAAACTTCCCTCGAACTGGGAATCGCGTAAAAGACAAGCAGAATGGATTATGCAAGACGAAGCTGCGAGAAAAGTTGCCCAGGAAAAAGTAAGTATAATGTGAATGCGATACAGGAAAAATGTAATTAAATGTATGCACGGGTTACACGTTTTGCAGGGAGAGGACTACGAGAGGACCAAATTGCTCAACATCGATGCAACAGAAGCGGAACGCATAGCAAGGAAAAGATATAACAAAAGAAATCCGGACCCAGGATTCTCAGACTACGAACAAGCAGCTATACGTCAATACAATAGGCTGGTGAAAAATATCAAGCCAAACATGGAAACGTACGAGGAAGCTAAAGATAAACTGGGACCAGCCTTTTATGGAGACAAGAACACCATATTGCACGGTCTTCACGAAGATAAAAAGGAAGCCGTTGATAAGATGGTCGAGGACTTGGAAAAACAGTTAGTATTTCATGACCGAATTCATTCATTATAAACATTTGCATATGTATAACAAATCTCGTGTTGTTTCCAGGATTGCAAAGAGAGATAAATATAGCAGGAGAAGAATGCACAACGATGACGCTGACATTGATTACATCAACGAGAGAAATGCCAAGTTCAACCAAAAATTAGAAAGATTCTATGGCGAGTATACACGTGAAACGAAACTGAATTTGGAGAGGGGCACAGCTATATAAGGGGCAAATGGAAGATTATTGTGCTAAAGAACTTACTACAAATAACGTGTATTTTAAATAATGTTTCGAAGCTGGTACAAACAGACATTGGACTACTCGTAATAAACCGATTTGCTAATTAAAAGAAGAGTGTTCATTAAATTTTCCTTCCCTGATCGATTGACTGAAATAATCTTTTATTCAATTTAAATAATGACCTTATATACAATTCTTTTTATGTTTCTAACGTAGTTCACATCATACCACCCAACTATGCACTGTCCCTGGAAAATAGTTCAAGTTTTCTATATTATATACAATTTCGTATATTCTATTTTCCACAGGATTGCGTCTAATAAAATACTCACGGCTCGGAGAAAAGTTATGATGATGTGTAACTCGTATATGGATATCTTGAGTCTCGCCTGCAAAGCGTATATCATAGATTTAATTACAGTGATTTCCACGACTATAGCTACTTTTAATCGAATATTAGAAACATTGCTAAACTCGCTACTTACCGGTGATAGAAGTTTGCGAATAGTGGCACGGTGTGATTATTAAATGTACAACACAGCACAGCATTATTAAATTCTCGATAGATTAGGCATGCGTGTATGCTGAGAATAAGTGTATATTATCCTCGGACAGATTAATCAAAAACCAAAGAACAGTACGACTATGTGTATCATGTATCACGTTTTCTTAGACACTTTTCATCGCAGTAATTATGCACAAAGTAAAATCTATTAATTGGTAAGTTATTTGTCGAGGGACGGAAACATCTCGGAGCACAAGATGCATGCTGTTAAGGCACTCGATTTGATCATTCCGGTGGCGGTGGGTCCATGTCCGAACGCATTAAGGGGCACGTAAAGTCCTTTACTGACTTTTTGCGAGTTGTACCTGTATTTCCGTGATCCAACCTCGGCATATCGCATTGCTCGCACTTGTTCATCAACGGATGATTGTCGAACGTGCACATTCTGCAGACCCAAGAAGGACCGTCGCGTTCCTCTCTGTCGATATTGTTAGCGGTCAGTTCCGGTTGCCAGGCGGGCGGCTGACTTGGCAGAGGCGGAGGGTTGGAACCGGCGGACCTTGATGGTAGCGGCTGACCGGTGTAGATATGTTGATAGAATTTCTCGTTCGTTTCACCCAAAGGCACTGCGCGTTCAATGAACGGAGAGGAACGAATATTATATCAAAGAGAATAGACTGCTGCGAAACTGATGAGAAACGTTGATACGATGGAGTAACAATACCTCTCGGATCCGACCACTGGTCCACTTCGTCCGCGAGTCTGTCGCATTCAACCTGCAGCTGATAGATCTCGCTCCTCAACTTTCTCTTTAACTCCTGCCAAAGTATCAGTGCGCAACGTTTATCACGATTCATTGCTTTACGTTTCATACCTGAGCATTCATTACCTGAGGAGGTATCGAAGAATCGAAGGGTCTCGTGAGAGATTGCAGTTCTCTCTTCATCGCTTCGAGTCGCCCTTTCTCGGCCCTCAATTCCCTGGCGAGCCTCTCTTTCCTGGCCAATTGCTCCGCGACCAACCTCATCTGGTGGTCCGCCACTGCGTTGCCCCCCGGCCCCCCAAAAATATCACATTGTACTAAGTTCAAATTTGCCAATGGTACAACCTTTGATCGGGCCGCGTTCAAACGATCAAGGGTGAAAGATGAGACGCAAATTGTACTTGTTCGGGAAACGCGTCGGCATCGGGACGACGCTACACGTTAGAGGGAAAAGCGGATCAGGTGGTCCACGTAGAGTAACCGCAAGCGTGGCTATCTATAGACGGAGCGTGGGGTCAGGAATGCGTAAATATCGTTCTCAGTGTTACATGCGTGGGTGTGGTGTACGCGACCAAGTGGTTTCACAGGTAAATATACGCGATTCCAATGATACGGGAATTCGGAAAGCAAAACGGCCACTTTTACGGTATCAAGGGTAAATATGGCTGATAAAAATAGCCCGACTAAAAAAAGCTATTTTCGAGGCTGCGAGAAATAGTCGGCCGAGGGGAGTCTACCTTGATTCAACGGCGATCGACTCTGACCGGAATTGGCCTGCGTTTGTTCGTCAACGGGACTGGAGGGTGGCGAGGTCGTTGTCGGTCCTGACGGGGTAGTTGGAAGGCTGATGGACGGGACGATATTCGTTGCCGATGGTACAGAAGGCGTGGTCGGGGCGCTCATTGTCGTCGTAGGCCTCGGCAATTGACTAGGTGGTCCCGCCGGAAGACCTGAAACTTTCGGATTCTAGTCACTCGAACGATGCGAGGTACAAGAAGCAGATTGAACGGATCAAAGATGCACCTGGCGGTCTCTGCGGTCCGGTCTGCATCGGTGGTATTAGGCTGTTGGGCCTGCTCGGGCCCATCGGTGGTCTGATTCTCGCAGCCGCCACGCTGCCCACGGCTCCGGCACCGATGCTGATTTGCAGGCGGCTCTGGAAGCCCCGAGGATCCAAGGAGGAGCTGGAGTAAGTCAGGCTCGATCCCTGCGATCTGATGTCGATCGGAGGCTGCGGTTCCGAGGACGGTGGCCTCAGCGTCAAGCTAACCGAGGTGTAGCTTCGAGTGTGATCGGTCTGCGGCCCCGTGTTTTCCACGTTTTGTAGCGGCTCGGCATAACGGGTTCGTGGGTCCGGGCGCAGGTCGTTTCGTTTACAGGTACCGCCGATCGACGGCACCGTTCGAAAATCTACAGGATTCACAGGACAAAGAGAAGAGAACGTTACGAAAGTGCTACGAAACACGACTACGATGAGAGATAAACGGAGCGAGGGGGAGGAGAAGTCGACGGCGTGAAACGTTTCAGATCGGAGCCATACATACGATCACGTATTCGCATAGTAAAAGCTGTAACAATCGATATTTGCTAGCCCTATCGTCTCGAGAGGATAAAGCTCGGATGAACGCGTACCACGATTGCCAGCGGGGCTGCAGGCAACGTTCACGTTCAACTCGAATCCGGCTGGCTCGTTCCCCGCGTTCTGGACATTGCTAAGGCGATTCGCGTCGCTCGGTCCGATGCAATCGTCGAAGAAACCGCGTGTCGTGCACACGGCCGGCGCCGAGGATGGGGCGTCGACGGGGTCGGCCGCCGAAATCGCGGCGGCTCGTGTACAGCTAGCAGGACAACGTCGGCCGGTACCGATGTCCAGTGAAGCTGGCCTGAGCGGTCGCGCGTTATCGCTCGCGCCTGCGAACCGATGGTGGCTTTGGTTCACCATGCAACACCACTGCTGGCTCGTCGCATGGTTCGTTCGTTGCTGGTGCTGCGGTTGTTGCTGTTGGAGGATCCCGCAAAGTGCTGCCGGTGGAAAAGCGCCAGGAGACTGTCGTGATTCCTGTGTGGCGCGAAGACTTCTCGCGCATGTCTCCCGATCGTGGCTGTTCTGCAACGCATAGAGACACGCACCTCGGTCAGCCGATTTCCGTGATTCGCATCGCGGAGGGAGAGTACGGCCAGCTGTTTAGTGAGCTCACTCTCGGTTTGTTTAAAGGACATCCGTTGCGTTCTGTAGTTACAAACCACACAGGTTCCACGCTCGTGCAGTGAGAGAGGAAAGAAAGACCGTGCCGTTAACTTGCGATGCGAGGAATGCGAGTAATTAGTGGTTATTACTTTTTCAACTTCTTCCAATTTTTTGTTTTGTTTAGTTAGCGATGATGAATGAGCGGAAAGAACAAATCTGCCTGAACTGGTTGCAAGCACAATCGGTACGATCAGGCGGACCCTTCCGAAAAGTCGATCCAACTTAATACCGCGAGGCCAGCTCGTTTCTTTTTTTTCTGCTTTGCGCAAGTATCGAGAGCTACTATATAAGATTTGGTGCACCGAGGCTCGTCAACGTTCCTGCACCGCGTCTATCGTTTTGGATCGAGTTTTCCTGGAGGCGGGCAACAAGAGTAACACGTTGAGGATAAAGAGCACCTATACCTGGGCGATGCATTGGGAAACGACGTGATCAGGGAGCGCAGGGAACTGCTGCTTCAGCTCATGGAACAGCTGCATGATAGCGATGTTAGAGCAATGACACTCCCCCATCGTGGGCCCCCATCCTCCTGGCAAGGCCTACCTGTGGGTGCCGGGTTCTACGGTTACATCCGATTCATATGATTCGTCCGCGGGTCAACTGTACGCGAAACGGAGGGCCAAGGTTTCGGGCTTCCAAAGAGAACGAGACGCGAGCGAACAGAGAAACAGGAAATCCGCAGCGACGGTCGAGATTTTCTGGTTTAGCGGATAAACGATTTGGATCGCCTCCAAGAATACGAACGTTCAAGCGCGGTTCGGTCGCGATGCGTTCGAAATTATTCAACCACGGATGAGCGGACGGGGATACGATTAATGGGGACAAAGTTGTGAGTAAATGAAAAGGAGAGGACCGTGGAACCTGCTCAGGCAAATCGTCTCGCTTGTCGGGGAGGCATTGAGATATTACATGATCGTATGTTACGGCTTCTCAAATTGCGACACCGGAGGTTCAACGCCGACAGAGCGCGAAACTCGCGAAGCTACTCCCGCGAGACAATTGCTCCTCTCTCGTTGATCGTTTCCACCGGTCTGCTCGCATCGCCTCCCCTTGTTACGGAATTGGCACCGGCCAAAGGAACGGTGGACACCTGTGCCGCGTGCTACGTAGGACTGGCATATAATTAGCCGGCACTGCGCGTGCCACACGCTCCCACGCGTCCGTTCCTACCTTTGCAGGTGCATCTTTTCGTTAAGCAACCTCGAATTTCGTGTCGATTTTCCTCCTCGGTAATGCTACAAAGCTGCGTCAACGTTACGCCGTCGACTCCTTTCGTGAGAACGCAATCCAGGATACGCAAGACCGTCACAGATTTTCGCGGTGCAGTGGAATTCACGAATATACCGTCAGACCCGCGGCTACTCCTACGCATTCCGTCTTCGCAAACTGCGCGGCCCCGGGAGGGAAAAACCGCAAAAACGACTCGAGAGAGAGCGAGAGCGAGAGCCAGGCTTGCCCGGTCGATCAGAAGAAACTAACGTAAAGCTAAGTATCCACTTGAGAGAATCTCGCTCGAGTTACTACCGACAGTTACTTTCGCGTGTATGTCTACTTGAGAGCAACTTCCAGAGTTTCGACTCTCGGGCAGCCACTTAGAAGACTCTCCAAGAATTCACTGTCCCGCAGAACTCCCAAAACCGTGTTCACCCGAGACTCGCCTACCCCCTACTTCCGACACATGGATGCACCCCCGCGACGACATGTGCTTGCCAGATTTCTAAATAGAAGAACAACTTTCGCTATATGTTTTTTCCCGACTTTCTGTAGTTTCCTCCGAACGGCAAAAGAGTGGACATGGACAAGCGAGAATTTAGCGCAGTCGTGATTGCACACGCAATTTTGAAAGTTTCGTAAGTAGCTCGAGTCAACGCGTGAGTGGTACGAGTCAACGCGTAAGTAGTTCGAGTCAATTACGTCGGACAGTGCTGTTAGATTGTATCCACTTGAGAGCAGGTCGCGAGACGAGCCACTCTCCGACAGTTGACTACCGCCCTCCGCCAGTTACTTTCGGAGCGGTGTCCATTTGCGAGAGCGTTCTGGAGAGCTACTCTCAAGTGGATACCCACCTTAAGAGGGTGGAGGTTGCGCGCGTGCAATTCGCACTTGGCAGCGAGCCACGGAAGAGAATAAAGCGCTTGGTAGAATTAATAATTCGGCTCCCTTTCTTCTCGCACCTGCCGGTACCGTGTAGGACGAGTGAAGCATCGATCAAAGGTGAAAACTATTGGCACGTGGTCGTAGGTTCGGCCGCCGGTCGCAGAGCATTCGCCCTATGCGAGCGGAGTGGTTTCGTTTGAACGTCGTCCCTTTATTTTTATTTTTTTTTTTAACGCTACTTTCGCGTTTATCGAAGCGGAGGCGCGGGGTTGTCTTTCTATCGGTGATACCGAGCCGATTTTAAAGAGGGGACGGAGAACGTCGTCCGTCGGGACAAGCGAAAAAGGAAAAGCGAAATTCCAACGTGCCGGCAAGATATTTGTGTCATGAAATAGCCAGGAGAGACACAGCGTGGCTGTTTTCGTCTGCTCCTGGCAATGCGAGGAAAAGCAAATTCCACGAGTATTCTCACGCGTCTCGAATCATTTTTTAACTATGCACGTTCCGTGCCCCGAGCCCCGCTCCGACAACTCGCGCGAACACCTCAAGCGTATGAAACGCGACAAGGTGCCGTAGGCTCGACTTTCCGCAACACCTGTTGCTTCTTACGATCGCGCGTTTTCCAATTGACCATGATCGTCCTAAGGTGCGCACGGCCGGGATACCACGGCCGATCTTAGCGGTAGACAAAAATAAGGAACCGAGAATAATAAATGACGAGGGACGCAACGCAAACGTTAAACACAGCTATACGATAAGTCACGCTTCGGGGTGAAAATAAACACTTTCCTGAAAATAATGCTACGCTTTTCTTTTTCACCGAGAGAAACGTTGGCGTTCACCGCTAACGCAAACTTTTTCGAAATCAATCGGCGAGCCCTATTTTTTCTGAACGTTGCAATACGCGCCGATGATGCAGTAATGCAATAACCGCCGTCAGCCTCAATGTTTTTATGCGCGCATACATACGCGCCAACTGTTTTTTTTTTTAAGATTCCAAGATTCCTATGGGCCACCTTGTCGAGGGAAACGGAGTTTTCCTTGTTACGTTCTATAAGAAGCAATGCTGGTCCAGCGAGAACATCAACGACAATAGTGATAATGCGTGAAAGGCGTTCGGGGGAGAAAGCCCTCGGTATTTGCACAATGATTTCCGCTACCAACATGCGTAATCGTGATCGGAGTGCAATTTCGATATTCGTTTCTGCGTATCGCGTGTAGCGTACGCAAAAGTCAATCTACGCTCGGCATGTTCCTATCTTTCGCATTGCCACGTGCTTGTGCGTCGTTCGTGGCAAAATCGTAACGACGCCAAGGATCATAGTGTTCCCAATGATTTGATTGAAATTCAATGATAATACCTTAGAACGAAATGCGTGTTTGAATTGCAAGCTCGAGACTTACCGGACGGCAACCATTGGAAATGTCCACGAACGGGAGACCGACTGGCAACGTTTCTGG
The DNA here is from genome assembly GCA_023838395.1 of Holcopasites calliopsidis. Lineage (NCBI taxonomy): Eukaryota > Metazoa > Arthropoda > Insecta > Hymenoptera > Apidae > Holcopasites > Holcopasites calliopsidis. Next base: position 1,888,770 of record JALHAQ010000012.1, on the reverse strand, counting down.
CTCGGGACACTCGACAAAGACACTTGGCACGCGTTGCAACACGGTTCGCGTAGCAGATCGTTGAAATTTCAATGATCACTGTACGGTTATGCGGATAACAGTAAGTTTTCTGTCGTTTTCGAGGGCTTCGAAGCACGAACAAGCGGCAGCCGTCCGTTGTGGCCACTGATCAGCTGTGCACTGCGTACCGCGCCACTCTGGTCAACATAAGAACTATACGTCTCCGAGCAGCATGATGTTTATCCGAAAATACTTTCACTCCACGCGAATATATTCGATGAATTTAATATTTACCCATCTTCAAATGTCCAGGCAAGGGATTGGGTTTCCTCGGGTCAAAATAAAAGGAGCTCTATCGAACGTGTAGTCAAGATGGTCGCTCACGCGGAGCAAGTGCTTCCCTATTTATGAATGGAAGACACGTCGCAATCGTCGCAGGCGCAGGAGGAGGGGAGGGAGCGCGTGCTATTTTAAAATCCACACGAATGAACAGCAACGTCTTCGAGATAGATGTATACCTTCTCGCCTTTTATCAGCTTTTGCAATACGATCTTCTCGAATCTGTGGCAAATATATTAGCATCATTAATTTACGATGTAGCAAGTAAATATGTAAGTTTAAAAGTTAATATAAGTACTGGTATATTCATCTCTACAAGTATAAACCAAAACAATACAGTAAAGGTAATAACCATTAATAATAATAATAATAGTAATAATAATAAAATTATTGAGACGCAATGCCGAATTGGAACGTACAAATGTATCGATAGAACGTAAGCACTTCCTGATTCCAAACGATTATTTGGAAGAAACGTATGCACTATAGTTTCTTTTTTTTTTGTAATCAAATTGTGTGATAATCGTTTCGAAGGAAATTAAACGAAAATCTCCTTGTCACACGGAATACATTAGACTAGAATACATATTTCTCCTTGTTCGGATAGATCCATGCGATTGTGAAATATAATGGAACGCGTGAACGGTTGTTAAATCGATGGGTCAGTTTATTACTTTCCAGATGTACGATAAATACAATGAAATTAAAAAAAAAAAGGAAAAGAAACGTAAATTAAAAGCATCAATGTAGCTGACCGTTAATCATGATTTATATGCATACGTCTCTTTTGCATTCCTTAATTCGTTGCATCGCATGCCATCGTAAGGCGCACAAGCTCCTTGTTTCTCACTTTCTTTTTTTTTTTTGCTTTTTTGAAATACACAGCTTTGACCTAAAGTATACGTAAAAGATTAAAATGCCTCGTCTAAGAGTAACGCTATTTAAACGAAGTCTACGTACGAAGTGCATACGTAGTAGGGGAAAAAAGAAGAAAAAGAAAAACGGAAAGAAAGGAAAGGAAAAAATCGTACAAGTTCTCTGGACACGCATACGGGTCGTTCTCGAAAGCCTTAATAACATTTATGCATAGATCCTCCTGTCTCCTGCGGTAAAAAAGCTACTCGTCTCGCATCGGTTTAGGCCATAAAAGAATGCGGACGATAATTCGTTTATCAAATATACGTAGCAAAAGTATTTTTCTAGAGCACTCGGGCTCTGAATACTTTTTATAAATAGCGGGCTGTCCCCCTAGTCGAACCATCCGTACGTAGAGCTGCGACTTTCGTAGAAAAACGTTTACTACACCGTCGTGTTCAGACCGCTCGTGTCCGCATTCAACGTCGACGATTTTTCTGGACGATAGTAACGAGATCGTAGACCCGACGGCAAAGGTCCAGCCTAGTCGTCGTTCACCTCGATAGGGATACTGGTCGTGAATGTCGGTGTCTCTAGCTCCTCGTGCTTCTTCATTTTCATGCTCTGCAACGATAACGTGTCAGTAAAGCGTAACAATCGTGCTGCGGACGATCCTCGATTCACTTGGCACTCGTATACCCACCTGTTGCAACTTATAGTGATTGATGATGTCCTGGTCGGCCGGGCAACTTTGCAAGAAGGCGTCGAGCCTGTACATGTGATGCATGTACCGCCAGAGATGCACCAGGGTCTCCGGGATCTCGAAATCTGCGAAGTACTTGCCGGCCACCCTGATGTGCTGCAGTCGCGGCATCAGCTCGCAATCGAAGCAGCACATCGTGTCGCCCGTAAGGAATCGCGTCCCTTTACGACCTAGATGCTCGTCGATTTTGCGCAAGTGTGCCATCAGGGACGAGGACTTCGGATCTTTGTCCTTATCCTTCGCGTTCAGAAGCAGCAGCTTCAATTTCTAGAATGAGAAATCACGTGAAACAAAAGGAAAAAAGAATAGATGTGATTGGCGACCAGTCTCATGGAGAAAGTACAGGTTTCTTTCCTCGACGGCACGGCGTTCGGTTAGGCGGTGGATACGTACGCTGAACAAGTTCTCGACGAGGGTAGCCACTTCTTTGTCCTGCACGAAGAGATTGTGTCCACCGGGAATGTTCTTCATGATGTGTCGCTCGATTTTCTCGTTCTCCAATATCGCGTCACCGTTGTCGATCAAAATCGGCGGCGGTGTCGCTTGGAAATTGGTGCGGAAGTCGGGCGGCGGTTTTTGCATGTCGACCGTGGTCACCTTTAGCGAGATCGTCTTCAGTTCGGCGAGGAGGTACAGGTCCATGAAATACTCTTGGCAGAATAGGCACGCGCCCTTCCTGCGTCCGTCGATCGTGGATGCCTGCAACAACGAATATTCGAATAGTCACCAGCAATACGTTTCCAGAAGAACCGAAGCGGCCAAGTCGGTAAGTTGGCTCGAATCATGAACGTGGGAATTACGTGCAACCTGCCAACGTTTTACCAAAAGCATCGTGTCTATTTTTATACACGGTTCCAAGCATCGTCTTACTCCGATCGCCTCGCACACGATACTCGTACGGCTGATTATTCTTTTTTTCGCGATGACGTAAGTCCGACGACCTCCGAGTTTAACAAGACCGACCGACGCGAGCAAGTTCGTGCTCCCATCCACGGGGAACGAGAGCGGCCTTCTTTTCTATGCCCAAGCTGGACAACTTTTTGGCCAAGGCCGGAGCGCGGCAATTTTCTGCCGTGTCAGTTCCGTGTTCTCTGCGATATAATATGCAACGATTACTCGAGGCTAATCAGCGATTCCGCGAAACATGTGTACGCTGTCCCGACGTGAATCGTCCACGGGTGGCGATTATGTTGTCGATATTATAAAGGTGACCAGGAGAGCGAGGAACCGATCGGCACGAGTGCAATCAACTTTGGAAAGCGTTGACGCTTGGATCAAATGTCATGAAGCATCTTCTCGAATCTCTCGCACGGCCGCGCACCGTCCCTCTTTTCCTTTCTCTCTTGAACGTTGCAACGTTCGATTCGCTTGCGATAGCCGCGGCGTATACCCTTTATGGCGAAACAGTCGCGGGATTCTAGAATGGGTAATATTTCTGCTTAACAAGCTGTCCAGAGTGTATAGAGGGGACAGGGAACGCGAGACGCGATGCCAGCAATCGGGCGAAGCGAATTTCCAATTTCCTCCGAAATAAGCACGTTTCTACTACGTGTTCTACACGACATTCCCGTTTCAACTTGACCGCGACCAAGGGACGGGGGCTTACGGAGGAAACCCGTCGAGCGCTTTTCGAAGCACTGCCTGCTTTAACCCGTGATGCTCACGCGATTAGAATATGCTCGGACGTATCCGGGCAAATGTAGAGGCAACGATGCTCACGGATGCAACGCGTCATCGGGCAAGTTGCTGTATAATGCACGGCATACGGTAAATAAGCGAATATGCGGCCTGCACGAGCCGCAACATCGTGTACACTGCCGCTTTCATAACGCATTCGTGCACCTTGAGTGCATACCGCTGCCTGGAAAATACTGTGAATAATGCAAAGCAATGATAACTCGGCTATCTAGTTCCGCTTTCCCTTCTTGGCCGAGGCGCACGTAAAGACCTTATACGAGATTAAGCAGCAGCATTGTATCGATTTTCTACAATTGCGTACGGTCCGCGATGGGTACTTCCCTGTGCTCCTGAAAGCCGGATTATACGTGTACACCGTTTTGTCAGATCGGAGCGTGATTACGACCGTGCCACGGTGACGGAGTGGTTGTTTACACGCGGGGGGGAAGGTCAGAAGAGGAGGAAAAGCGGAAGGTAAAGGAGTCCATCGTTTAACGGTAGAATCTCAAAGACCTCGTCCGGCTCCCCTCGTTTCATTCTGTTTGACACACTTACGAAGACCTCGCGATGATCGCTGTCAGAGTGCAAGGTCGGCCGGGTTCCATTAAAAATCTGTTCCCCACAGCGAAAAGTCGCCGTTGCCTATTTCTCGCACCGTCAAGATTCTCCTTGCCCACCGTTTCTTCGGCCGCTCCGGTTAAAAGATTTAGTGGTACTTCGAGCACGAGACAAATGATGCAACTTCGATACATCAAAGGATGCTCTATATCGTTCGAAATGCTTCAGGCTCGATCAACAGCGAGCACGGATAAAGAAAACTAGTTGGAAGCCGGATCCCAGTAGATCCGATTGGCGAAAGTTTAATCGACGGTCTCGTAATTGGACAATCGAAGGAAGCCTCTTTCTCTCTACGGAGACGTATTTCCTAGAGGATACGGTGACGGAAGAAAGCTGCCAGAAGCGGAATCGAATTCGTTCTCGTTTCGGTCGATCCGTCACGCGGCGCATCGACGACAATTATCTGCGCTGAGGAAAGAATGCATGTAGGAATTACAAGGGTAACAGCGTCGTGTCGGATCTACGACATAAGAATAAGGAAGCTTAAGGTGATTTGGAGCAACGCTCTGTTACCTGCACGAATCGTTTCGAACCGTATAGATCGTGTAAAGAGGATTTTCAATTTTCCCGTTACACCGGGCTCTGCGAATCGCCACGGGGATCGGGCGATACCATTCAGCGATATTTTCCTGCCCTCCGCATGTCTTATGTGTAAATGCTTTCTAATCTTGTTAGATTAATAACACGACCCGTGGTAATACGTCACCGTTTGTGCCAGGCCAACCTGCTTGTACATATTCTTAATAACCAGGCGGGAAAAGGGTGTCACGAGGAACAAGCGGGCACGTATCTCGGAGGCCTGACTGGGACAAGCGAAAAAAAAAAAGAATGCATTATTCCGAAAACGTACCACCGGGCAAAGATTTGCTTCTTACAAAGCGAGATACCAGCGACGTAGAAAACGCGGCCAACCAGAATCCCGTTTGTGCATTCGTATGTATTTATGTATATCTCCGGCGGGACAGCGTTACATCGGTTTCCTCCCAAGAAATAGTTCCGTTGTCCCTTGCGCGTCCAATTAGTCATCGACGAATGTGAAAAAGCTTTCCGTCTTGGTACTTACACCCCACCACCTAGTAGCGACGCAAAGTCCAACTTAATGTCATCGGATCGGTCTCGAGCACTCGATCGATCGGTGAATCGATCCGATTCCGCGACCAGAGAAAACGGAAGGAAAGAAAAAAATAAAGAGTCGGAGAAGCAGCTGTACGCTGCTGATAAACGGTCACCTTATCACGGAGCGTGACTTTTCTATTTCCGAACCGATGGACGATGTTGGGTGTCTTTGTCGCAAACGGTCGTTCCGGCGACGCTCGCTATGTCCGGATAAAAAGAGGAGAAACGTTCGGAGGATTAAGAAGAGGAAGAAGAAGAAAGTATGGAAAAGAAGAAACAAGGCATTCGTTCCACGCCCATATCGTGCACGACACGATCGCCTCTTTTTTCCCCTGTCTCTTCCTGCTTCCTCGCCTTTGCTCCACGCGCGACGCGCGGCAAGCTCACCTTGATGATCAACTCGATCTCGGGCACGTCGCCGTTGCTGGTTCCGTTCTCGTGACTGTCGTCCGCCATTCTTTCACGCGTTGCTCCTTACTTGGGACGAGAGGCACTTTTTTCTCGTTCTCCGCAGTTCACTAGCGAACGGTACGCCTCCTTCTTCAACGATAAACTGCAACAGAATCCGATCGAAGCTCGCGGAATACTGACGCAGACCGTACCGCGCCACGTTTACGACAATGGCGCCCCCTCTCGGGGCAATCCTCAGATCTTTATCGACTCTGGTCGGTATCCGGAAGAACGCTGTTATCCTTACAACATCGAGAAGGATTAGCAATTTTTTAACTTGGAAATACTGTATATTAAAAAATGAGCTGCAGGAATTTCGATGAAACAAGAATTACTTCATTTCCAGAATTATATGCCTCCTTTACTTCTTTCCATTCTGTTTAATGATTTATTTAACGTCACTGCTATCAGAGAATAGTTTCTCGCATCGCACTTAATATTCTTGCTTAAATGTAACGTATTCCTTCAAAATTGCTGTTATTCCCTAAAATACTTTGGCTATCGAAATAAAAAATATCGCCAATCGATATATCCCATGCATCTCAGAAAAGTTTAAAAAATAAACTGCGCGTGGCTCGAGTATCGCGAGTGTGGGTTGAATAAAACAAGTGGTCCGGCTAATATGTATTACTTACGCATTACTTATTTGGCTAACGATGATACTTAAACAATCAAGCAACAATAATAAAACAGCATTTGGTATGTACACACTTCATAATTTTTCGCTTAGCGTATCAAATATCGATCTCGAGAATTGCTTCACGTTCGCCTGCATACAATCTTACATAACATTCGTATCATTTTGCATACTGCTCGCCCTTGTTCTTTTCTCCGCTTTTAAGACTCTGAACAAACATTCCGATGGAAAATGAGGGGACGAGTATAGGAAAATGATAGACGGTATATCGTTGAAAGAAATTCAGCAATTGATGACACGCCAGTTCAACGAAATTTTCAATTGTCCACTCTTGGAAAGAAGTATAGGTATGCGACATACAAGTTACAAACAGTAGGCTTAAGAAAAAAAAGCACATTCTCTGTAATAGGAAATCTTGTTAAAATATCACGTACTGCTTCCTGTTTATATTCTGTTAAAATAATCCAAGTTTTTATTAAAAAAAAAACAAAAAAAAACAAACAAACAAACAGTATTAATAAAGGTATTTCACGAGTATCAATACCATTTGTTTCCATATGCAGCATCGAGACTTATGCTCTATCGATATTCTGTATGCATATGATAAATATCAAACAAATTACGATAAATATAAGTATAGCGTAACTATAATAATAATTGACTAATTTTGGTTTCGCACGATTGTAATTCCTAATTTCCCTATTCGTTCTTTTGGACCTGTATGCTCTCTACCAAGCATACATCATGAAAAATTCTTTCTGCTTTTCATCCCCTTTCAAAGCATACGTTGGATAATTCAATTCCGCAGCGGATCCAAACTTTCCAACGAGAAATCATCGGTATCGATGGAAAGACCCCTGCTGAAACCGTCCTGAAACATCGCGTGTGAATTGTTAGTAGCGTCAAATACATTTCGATCATGCGTCTCCGACATATACCTTCATCTCGAGCAGCTTCTTATCTAAGAGACCAATCGCGTTTTCTAGTTCCTGTTGGCTAGGATTGAATGTGGCTGTTGTGGCTCCAAACTCGCCCATTTCAAATGGATCATTGAAATCACTTTTAGTATTTAGAGATGGAGCAGGATTGAAAGGAATGCTACCAAATAAATCTTCCTTTATCCCATTTTGACGCCTGGAATCCTTCGCTTTCGGTGGTGGGGCCACTGAATGCAGTAGGATGATAAAGTAACGTCCAATAGTTCACCACCACAAGCTGTTTAGAGGCTAAAACTTACGCAAGGGTGGAGGACTCGTAGTCCCATTGCTTTGGGAGAAGAAATTCGAGTTCGAGGACACCTGGCCATTTTGGAGAGAACTGTGATTCGTTTGATGATTCGTCAAGCCATTGGATGCTATCTCGTATGCCCTTGGATTGAAATCCTCTTCGAATTCATCCATCAGAAGTCCTTCCAATTTCGTGCCAACCGACGGCGTTGGTGCAAGTTCGTTACTTTATACGAAAAACCAATCAAAATTATTCCGCTAATAATTCAAAGTATACCCCTCGATACAATTCGATTACGTACCCCATAAAGTTATCGTCAAATGATTTTTCGAAACTTCTTGGAGGAACTGGCGGTGGTTGCTGCGACCCATTGGAGGCATTTCCATTGCTGTCGTTGCTTACATCAGCGGTGGATTTGGTGCCCGATCTGGTCACTTGCGTTGTTTCACTTGTGCCACCGGGCACGTGAAGGATATCCGGAAGATTGTGTTGCGCCAAATATGCTGACACGTCAGCCTAAAGGAATATTTCCATGAGAATGCAGTTACTCGAATTTCTAAAATACACAACATATCCGTATTCGCGAGACCAACCGATCCTTTGATAGTGGCAATGTCTTGGAGCCGTTGACGATAAACATTATTCTCGTGCTCCAATCGCTTTATCTTTTGCTGCAATATCATGCAGCGCCTTTGCGTCTCCAAATCCTTGCCAGACGTTTCTAAGAACCGCCTGTACGCTAAATCGAACGCCTGACCGATCGTCAGGGTGATCTCCTCGGCTAACTTATCGCTGACAAAAACGAAGCAGGTGTGTCGCTCGGCGTCTTCCTCTTTCGCGATAAAGCTGAAGAACTTTTTCTCACCCTTGTCATCGGCGCAATACGATATTCTATGGAGGGGATACTGATGCATAATTCGCTGAAAGCACATTGTTCAGTTAGAGCAGATGCGCGATGCATTTCCGTCGCGGTGATAAGAAGCTGCAATACTTTTGGCGACGTCTTCGTCTTCGGCTCCTGGATCGCAACGCCATCGATGCTTATAGTGAGTTCCACCTTAGGAGTCTTGCTACCCTCGCTCTTCCTCAATTGTTGGTTAAACTTTAGTTTGCAAATCGCTTCTTTAACAACCTCGATGCCTTTAGGTTGATCCACCTCGGTGCTACCCAAGTACTAAAAAAAAAAAATGAAACAAATGATGCATAATGAAACGCGTCGATTACAACGCGTAGATTTTCCGCTCTTCGCGTATATGGATGCGCATCGATTATGATAAGCGGAGAGAAATATGTGCCGCATTATCGAGATCAATGGTCAAGGCAGTGGCTACTTTATGCAATTAGTACTTTGTAACGTTGATTGATTCAACATACTTATCTTTAGCGCGTTTCATCACCGACGACCAGTTTCTTACTACGCTAAAGAACTAGGAACGATGACCTCAAAAACTTGCAACACCGATGATATAAAAAAAAAAATGAATTTCTATTGGCTGTTAAAAAAAAAATTCATTGACTCGACGGAGTTATCAGTTATCTCCTTTTTTTTTGCGAGGTGTCGGATCGTTTATTTGCATCTTTACGCCGATGCCCCGTTGCCCGGAACAAGCTCAGACCTTGTCGCCATAAACGATTCAAGATTAGTTCTTGGAATTTGTGTTTAGTACATTTCCTAAGTTTATCCGTCGATCGTATAAATTTCCTCCACCGATTGTACATTATCGGGGGCATCGGGACCCTGAACTTGCAGCAGATGGACTCGTGATTGCGACTGACGTTTATGTTAATTTGTTTTCGAGCGATTTCGCAAAATACGCTTTGACCTCGCCGAATCGCTGCACTCGGGCTGTACGATCGCGGGAGGTGCAATGTCCCCTCGTTCTTTAATGTCGACGGTAAGTCGTACCTTGACTAAGTAGGCGATGTGGCCTTTTTGGAGCGCATCTGGTGGGTGTATCCAGTTCCTGTTCGTTCCTGCAAATAGACATGACCGATGTTACGAACAGCCGAAGTCGCTGCACCGGATCCGCAACTCGCGAGGGAGTATGCTTACCGTTTTTGTTCGTCTGGTTTTTACTGTTCGCCGAATTTTGTGCCCATTTGAGTAGCGTCGAGTTCCTCATGGTGTCGATACTTTTTTAATATTTCCCTTATTCACCGGCACCTGCGAACACAACGTTTAAACAAGAAGATTAAACTTCTCGCGGTGCGCAGTGCTTGTTACACCTCCAAGCCGTAGCGGTGATCGCAATTGGAAAGTCGGCTACACGTGCATACGATAAAGGCAAGAATCATCGATTTCGCTGGCTCAAAAGCGAAAACGCGTGGCTTGCGTAAGAGTGTTCGCGCGTGGAACAGCTATTTGACGTTCGCGGGCCGTAGGAAATGCCCCGACGCGATTTTCCCTCGGTTCGTTCCGATTATACAATCGCGCGAGTGCAGACAGATAAAATAATCGCGAACGCTGTATCCTGCACAAGAACGCGTCGTGTGTACCATCCATTTAGAAAAGCGCTTCCCGTCGCCCGCGTTTCGCCGTACATACGAATTCCAGCGCAACCGGCTCTCTCCGTCGAATCTCTCGCATCGCTATTGCGAGCGCCTTTAACAAGATCGCCGCGATTGAACGGGCCACGAATTGGATTCGATGAAACGCCAGCCAAGAGGAAGCATTGTTCCTCCGGCGAATTGGTGAATCCCGTAAAACCGGCTCAAAGTGCAAGACGATTGTTCGCCGTTCGAGCGGCCAGCCTTGGACACGAAGGCCGAATCCTTTCGCGTTTCATCATCTCGCGCATGACACTATTCACACCTCGCGACCACGATACATTCAATTAGATCACGCGTGCGTCGACGCGTTACTCGCGGGACCTGCATACTGTGCTCAGGAATATGGATGTCACGATGCCCGCGATATGGAACGACGGCCGGCTTCAAAGCCAAGTCGGGCGAAGGGAGATCAATAAGAAAGGAGGAGAATTCCTCTTGCGTTAACTGAAAAATGAGCGCAATCACGATCTGGCTTTTGTGCGCGGAGCGTGCCGGTTCACGCCGGTATCCTGCACATTCTATTTGAGAAGCGTTTAAGCGTTGAAAGGTGGAGGTTCGGATTTAATGCCCGACTTCCTATTCCTCCCACGTAGCCACAAAGAGGTCGGTACCAAAGCGTTCGCCCGGCCCGTGTGTATTGTCGTGCTTGTGGCCACGGCCGGTTCAGCCTGCCAACCTACCGCACCGCTATGGAATCCGCGCCTTTCCGTGACTCGCCCTACCTGCCCGCGTGCACTCTGAATCCCTTTCAGGCCGGTCCGCAAAGCTCCTTGTTCGTCGTTCGTTCGAACCGCGCGCCGCTCGGCTCGCGTGCGTTCGTCCTGCACGCTGCAACCACTGTCTCCTGAGAACTAGGTTCCATCGTTGCGTCGGTGACACAATGCTTTCCCGTCGTCACAGGTACGCGCTCGTGGCACCGGCGAGGAACTCGCGTCGAAGAGACGGCAACGGGGGAACCAGTTTCAACGCAACCTCGCTCTCTCCGCGAATCACTCGGAGGGGCGGAATTCGCGGAAGACTCTTTATAAAATTGCATACCCGAACTACGATTGGCCTGGTACACGGAACAAATTGCTCGCCAGGTGTAACCCAAGCAACAGGTAGCCAGCGGTACGTTTCGGTTGTGCTGCGCGCGCGGCACCTGTTGCATGGCAACCCGCTCGGCTCGGCCAGTCGAAAAAGGGTCGTCGGCGTGCCCCGTGTGCAGCTTGCACGCGTGACACGCGCGTCACGCGTAGGGGCGAGCGTCCCTTTCACGAGCTACGTGCACGATATTTACATGAATACCTGAAACAAATAACTCTTGGCACCGGCTTACGGCTAACGGTGAACGTTCCGTCCGATCAACCAGAAGTCTACTCGCGTCGAGGTGTAGAGATAACTGCGTATCTCAAATCCGTCCCCCATATCAAATAGAAACGAAAGCTATGATCGTGCCACGGACAGCTACATCCTGAAATCGAGATGACGCCGAGACGAAACGATTCCACGGAATTGTCTAATTGCGCGCGTCCAAAAGCCGCAGGCACCGCTCGCATAATACGTACCACACGCGCAGCCCGTTAGACCGAACCGCAGCACACTTTTTCTAATAAACCAACCCTAGCCAACGCAGCAGTGCGTATGTTAATAACTAGTTGCATAACGTTCAAGGTAAGAGTCCCCCACCGATACATGAACCGCGCTGTTCCACAGTCGTCTGATCACCGTTCGTAGAACCAATCAATTAGGCGCGTTGTTAATTTAATCTGAACCGGCCATTGATCGTCTTCGACCCCCGTTCCGCCGATAATTCTCATTTACGACCGGCACGAACAGCTTTGCTACTAGACGCAGGCTCCAGGTTGAAAAAAAAAAAGAGTGTCGGGATTTCTCGAATGTATTTCATAAAAGAAAAACAGAAGAGGAAAACGCGAAGAACTTAGCGAGCGCCTTTCGCGAATCGCTACACCCGACTCATTGCTGCGGCCCCTTTAATCCGCGTTTAATCATACGCACAACGGAGCGAATTATGAATTGCCGCAACATTTTTCCAGCGGCCGCGGACAATTAGAAAATACCCAGACGCACACTTTCTCCAGGACCTTTCCGGCACGAACGATTTCCACAGCCGTTTAGGAAGAAAAATGCTATGGGTCGTGAACGTGACCCACATCGCGCGAGTTATCAAAAAGGAACGCGTCACCGCAAGATCCACCGGCACCGAATAAAACGATCCGTTTGCTCGGGGCGATGCATCATTCGTTTTTGCTCGCTTTCCAACGGCAACGTGGAAACTCTTTGTCCCAGATAAACCAGTTCTCGCATAATTCGGCTAAGAAAATGTTCCTCTAAACGGACGGCTCGCCTGATCGCTAACGACAGAACATCCGTACGACTTCGATCAAGTTCAACGTCCTCCTTCTACTTCTTTTTCTTTTGCTCTATATCCACTTTTAAAACATACTCATCCTATCGGAACGCTTTCACGTATTGCGTTACTAATTCTTGTCCGAGCAAAGGGAGGGAGATTCATCGTACGTTGATACTTTTTTAAAGAGTTCAACGGACGGTACAATCGTATCGGCGAAATAACCAAACAAAAAAAAAAGGATAACGAGGGCGTCAATCGAGTTGTTATCGCTCGGTTTAATTCCGCGAAATGCATCGCGATCCCGCGAATGCCGACCTTTGACGTTACAGCTTTTGCATCGGACCTTTCGGTAGCGATCATTTTCTGGCCTCTACAACGAATACACCAACCGATTCAAGCGATCAATAGGCCTATGGATTATACGATTTCCTCTGCGTTCATTCGAAGTCCTTACGAATCCTAGCAATCCAGTGGCCACGGTGATGCGGTGATCAGTTAATTGCACTAATTTGCAAGGACAATAGCGACACGTTCCGCTACGAGCGAGCCGCGAACAAGGACACACGGAGTTCCGACAGGACGTATGCAAGTTTGCACGCTAAAACGTTCGCTTCGCACCACTCGGAGAGTGAGAAAAGTGAAAGAGAGAGGCTGTGAAAAGTAAAATGCTACAAACCACTGCGACTGCGTTGGTGAAACGTTGCTAGCCTTATCACGAACTCTTCACCACGGACAATCCAGGATACGAAGTTTAAACGTAATCGCACGTCAACGCATGCCCGCGTCCAAGTCGATTTTCGACCGAGCGACGAGACGCAGCAACGAACCGACGGCCGGACGAAACGAAATTGAGAGAGGTGGCGAAAGTTTAAAGAACGCGAGCCGTTCGGCGGCTCATGGTGGACTGATCGACGCGCGCGTTGATTAACCCGAGTGAAACGGAACGGAGCCGTGGAGAGACAAGCTTGAAAGCAGCGAGCGGTATCGTCGGGGACCGAGCACTACAGGCACGAGCGCGAGCGATCCCGACCGACTCGACTGGCGGAACCAGTCGTGGGAGTTGAATCGGTGCTGGTCGCTGCTAGATTATTCGGTAGAACGAGAACGCCTGATAAGTGGTGGTACCAGCCACGGTCGGGACCGTGGTCCTCCGTCCTCAACTACACTTTCCTTCGATTTCGTCGTTAATTTCCATGAAGCATAGCCTAGGGTAATCTACGCATCTTCGCCGACGGTATTCGATACGTTCGCTCCTCGGAGTTCCGCAAGGATTCGAGTTTTTGCGACTGAAATATTAATATCGATTCGTTAGTGCTGGCAAGCGTATAATTTATGCCGGACGAAACGCGGCTGGTAGGAATCCTCCGAAAAGTCGTTTCAGAAACCTCGTAATGCGTATCATGTGGAGACTTTTCGTGGGAAAGGCAGGAAAAGGCAGAAGCGCGATTAGCGATCGCAGACGGCTCGATAGAATGAGAAGGGATAAGAGGATGGCGGTACCAGCCACGACCGAGACCAAAGTCGTCTATCCTCTTCTGCCGCGGATCATCGAGGGGGGACGGATAGAGTATTCTTGCGACAAGATCCACTTATATCTCGGGAGCCGATGCAATTTTTTCTCGTAATCGATCGCGACCGCATTTCATTTGATTTTCACGAGACGAAGCGTACGCGATATCGAAGGACATCCGCGGGAAGCGTTTGCCAATTTTCCCTTTCGACGAATAGATGAAGCTATTCTGCTTCCGCAATCCCGTGGGATCCAGGCAAATTTAGGAAGCAGCTTCGCAACCTGAGCAAATGGAACGGCAAAACGGAGTACAGATGAAGAAGATTGCCTTTGAGCAAGAATCCTTGTGTTTTCTAGCTCGCATGCTTATTAAACGAACGTAGACGAGAAACTGATGCGAATGTGGACAGGTTTTACGTATGATTCAGCATCGGCAACGGAGAACCGGTTTTTTTTTCGCATATGTCCGCTCATTCATTATACAATCGAATAGCAAAGGGATGATTGCACAAGTTTTGTTTTGATCTTCTGCCAGCAGATGAACCTCGTCATTCCCATGCCGGTTTCACCTCCGGAAATCCCTAACGACGTTTGCATCCTGCGCGAATCTATCGCCCGCGTTCGAACCTGATCACGGGGCTAGACTAATTTCCTCGACTGGGCGATCTTTTCGGAACTTTCTCGAGTTCCGGTTTCGCTGACCGCCACTACGGACGAGTATAATACTCGATGGCTAGCGAACCCGTCTTGGACGGTGGATACGCGCGAAAGTAGGGAAAGTATATCTTGATTCACTATGCCCGACACACATATTAACGGCAACGCGTAGACCTTGCCCGCTCATTTCATGAAATCGCGCTGAAATTTCGCCTGTAACGAAAAGCGATTTCATAGTATACTTGTTCATCTCTGTAACGCGTGCATAGAATACGATCCAACTCGTGGAAAGAATTCATTCATGATATACGCCCACCTGATAAACGTCGGGGACACAGAACAATTAATGCACATGTTTGCAGACTTTTCGGTAGGTAGCAAACGCGAAACGATACAGTCGCCGCTGATTACGCTTATCTGTGTACGAGCAATCGTGTCTCACTCCTTGTCTCCCCTAGATTGCATCCTTATTTACGTTCCAGCTACTAATTCATCTCTGCCTTGTAGAATCCAAAGGACCCGATTCGGTTTCGCAACTCTCGATTATCACAGAAGGGGGGAGGATAGAATTGATGGACTGGCGGCGTATAATTTCCGCGTCAACGATACGTATCCACGTGCTGCATCGAACAATGATTTCCGCGGTATACGAGACACGTACATCGAGCCGCGGTATCCAACTGTGCATAATTATTCGGAGGCAAGATGCGTCTCGTGAGACACAAAGTAATTAGAGACCTGTATGCGTGTTAAAATGAGGCAGCACGGCCATCTCCTGATAAGCAGGTGGCTGGCTGGGTTCTCCGCGGCCGTTGTTTGTCTTTTAATGAAAGAGTTCCCGAAGAGGATCCTCCTCCTGAATTCCGTAGATCGGTCAGATATAACCGGAGCATCTTCGATAGAAATAGTGCAAGCTCGTTTTCTAAAAACAGGCCCGTCGACGAAAACACTCGGTCACGCGGATCGCCGGAGACAAAGAGATATGAAAACGTACCAGCGACTTTCCCACAGTGTCGTAACCAGTCTACATTGTCGAGGATTAGCAAAGTATTTCAATTAATTACCTTATCTCTTTGAAGATCGATGTTCTATTTAAATTATCTGCTCCGCCGTGTGTACATAAAATCTTCATGGGAATGCGAAGTCCAATCGGAGCAGACAGAGATCTGGGATCGTGTCGTTATTCTTTCCTGAGAATAAGATAGAAATCTATTAGAGCATTGTAAGGAAAGGGTGGCTAGAAGAAGACAAAAGAACGATGCTATGCAGTTGGTTTCTGCATTATATGGAAAATATATTGCAACTGAATTGACTTGTTAAGGGTTTCCTCGCGTCTTCTAGAAAAACAAAAATACGGACTCCTCTTACGCAAGCGCCATTGCACATAAAGCTTTAATTGCACGCTTCTAAATTGTTGCTATTCACCGACGATTACATGGAACGATCATTTTCAGACGTATATGTATTACGTATACTATATTCGAAGAAAGACATTACCCGTATTTACCAGATTTAAATCGCTCGCAAAGAGTATACATATAGCTGCTATGTATTTAATGAAAGGAGAAACCGGTTTCCTCTTTACATACAGCAACACAATACTTTTGACTTGTCATCCCGCAAGTGAAACAAAACAAAGAAACTGCTCCAGAGCGTACCGCTAGAGAGGAAGGTAGGTATACGTACAACGAAACGGGATAATGTACCGAAAGGAAATACTCCGGATGAGCAGGTATATGGATGTGCCAAGGCTTGTTCCTCGGAACGATGCCCCTTACGGATCGTCCAGATTCTGCACCGGTCGGCTTCCACGATTTTGGAGAAGAACGATCGCGTTGGGTCGAACGATGCGTGTGTTGATAGTAAATACCGCCGTATAAGATACGGGGAATCGATACCAAAACAAGGGGAAAGTGCGAAAAATTGATGCGCAACGGATCGCAAGCATGGAAAAGTTGAAAGTCGGATCGAACTGAAAGGCGGTGTGTCGATTCGAACGAGTGGCGGAGTGGGCGTTCGTGTGATACGAAATGTTATCTGCGCCCGTCAGCGCACGTGAATATTTATTAAACGACTAGCACGGTGAACAATCTCTTTCGGCAGAGGCAACGGGAGCAGAACCAGTTAGGACGAAAGGGGAATGTTGGATAAATTTTCGTCGGATGAATACAAGATACCGGTATGTACGTTCCACGATATCAATTGGGCAATATTCGCGTTTCGCCCTTGAGCGAGTTATCCGCGGTATCCGTTCGGGTCGTTCCCCAATGTTTACGATTTTGAATTAGGATCGCGAGATTGTCTGGCGAATGGTGAATGGAGAGATACGATACAATAATACAATATCCAAGGGAAGATCATACGATAGTCAAAATTGGCCGCGGCAAGCAATGCGCGAAACATAGAAGGCAATGGAACGCGTATCGAGGGGAGTTTGAAGTGACCGACACACCACGAGTCACGTGAAAAACAGAAAGCGCCAAGAGTTTTCACTGGAAATATGCACAAAGTATAGTCGCCTTTCCGTTAAATTTTTCAGCGTCGCCCACATCACGGACAGCCTATACAAATGCCTCTGTTCTCTATCTATCCTCGTCTATCCGTTGCCCTTCGCTGTTTCCTTCGTGTTTACGACGCCACGTAAAAACAACCGAAATAGAAAGTCGCGAGGACCTCGAATAAAAACACCTTCGTATTTTCCTTTTTTGCTCCGTTTCTATCTACTGGCGCGGTAGAATGAGAAAATTCCAACAGTTACATTCCTTGCAGGCGGTAAGATCGTCTGTCATATATAATGTTTTCGCTTACCGACAACAATGAATTATCATGCGACCAGGCGATTGACGTTTCTGCGCTGTCCTGCGCTTTCCCTGAACGCGATCCACCTGTTTCGACAACACGAAACTCACTGTAGCAGGAATGAGAAAAAAAATCTGTTCAAGCGTTCCGGCGGGTTGCTCGAGCAGATGGCGGCCTCTGTTAACATTCACCGCTGCATCCAATCGCTTGGACAGCCATGCCCATCCTCTTATGGCGGCGTATTTGATACAGGCAAACTCTGCTTATGCGAAATCTGCAGCACCGTTCTAAAAATAAATACCATGCAACGTGAACTCCGTTTTTAGAAACATGCTCGGCAGACGTCTCAGTTATTTTGCCTGCACCTACGTATTATACCTACATTGGCTGAAGAGTAGCTTCGATTCAATAGCATAACACCGCACGTAATTGTTTCATGCATATTGTAACGACTGGCTCGGCTTGGAATCCTGTTCACGATCATCTTCGCCCCTTCATCCTGTGATATAATCAAAGAAAGATTAAGGGAGAACAGACTCATTTTACAAACGCCCTTGACCGTTTTAACGTGGATGGCACCGTTGGTTGCTGTAGCATTCAACATGGCCACCTGATATGTAGCAGACGATACAGGTGGTATGAAATAAATTGTAAATAAAATTCAGTTCTGCCTTTCTAATTATGAGTGGACGTATGCAAAAAGAAAGTGGCGATGATACTGATCGTGTTGACGATGCAGTGGATCCTAGAGTGCAGGTAAACTTATGCGATCTAGAATGAATTCAGTAGCTTTAAGCCTTGTCTACCTGTGATATTGACATTTCCACGTTGCCCGGGGTAAAACAGACGATCAGATTTCTCTTACCACGAAGAAAAGTGTGTCCTGATTATCTAGTTTCTCGATCCATTCTCGCGTGATAGAAAAAGGTACAGAACTGTCGTCGTTATAGCTCCTATTTGTCACGCGATAAAATGCTGTACACTTTCGTTCATCTTCTCTGCTCTGTCCATTTCTGTAGTAGCATCAAGCCAATTCGCCTATTAATCTGAAAAGCAACGAGCGTAATTTAGTAAATGATTATTGTTCAGAATAATTTCTTCATCTAATAACTGTAATTTCGATTTTTGGCAACTCGACCTAACTTTATAATTAATTAACATTTTAGATTGAACTCGAGAGATTGAATACTGCTACCGATGACATCAACAAGCTCGAAGTTGATTTGGATGTAAGTATATTCGAACCTTATTTAGATACTTTGTATTCGCTATGGAAATAAGTTTTGTGCCTTGCAAATTAAATTAACCATGTCTTACTTTGGCAAACCCAATGATTAGTAAGTTTCGAAACTGTATGCTATTATGTTTCATTGAGGTGATTGATGTAAAGCGTACGAGTAAATGGATAATGGATTCAAAGATTACCTTATAATCATTTGCGACACGGTCTGGGGAAATATTTTATAACATGGAACTTTGTGTTCGTCTTATTTGATAAAGTGAATCAAGATGAATGGAATAGATACGTATGAAAATAATTAACTTTTCGTGTCTAGGAAGCAAGAGCAACTTTCAGGGAATTACTATGCGAGTCTACATTTAAAATAGATAGTTTGGCTAAGAAACTTGGGGCTTGCATTGAAAAATCCAGACCGTATTACGATGCCAGGTTCAGGGCAAAGGAGGTACAACACATTTTTCATAAATGCAGTTGCATCACATTCTATAACTATTAATTTAACCAACGCAAACTGCTACTCCAAGGCTTTACAAGAGACACAGAAGGCTGCAATTAGATTCGAGAGAGCCAATAGTCAACATGCAGCAGCTAAAGAAATGGTGTATCTAGCTGAAGAGGGATTAAGAACAGAGGGAAGATGTTTCGACCATGCTTGGCAGGTAATTTTCTTAAAAGTGATTTTATTACTCGATTCTATGATCTTAAAATTTTGTAGGAAATGCTAAATCATGCGACCGCTAGAGTTAATGAATCTGAACATGAAAGGGCTCTGTCTGAAGCAGAGCACAGGCATACTACCGCTCTGTATCATAAAGCAGAGCACGAGGTTCAAAGACTACAGCGCGAACTAAAACGCGCTATTGCTAAATCTAGGTGTGTGCCAGGAATACATTCCTTGCCATTTAGCTAGTAATGTCAATTGATTTCCTAGATTTCCTGATTACGCATGGAATGTATTATTGCATTTAATTATCTAACGTATACCACAACTCTAGATTCTAATATCTTGACATTGATACATTTTTTATGATTTTTAACATGTTTTTTCCTAAATTTTGACCCACATAAATATTTGGACCTTCATTTTTAACCGTTTACTACGTTATATTAATTTTGTATAGATATTAGAATATTTATGTCTTTTCGGTTGTATTCATGTTGGCAGTATGGATGCACGTCGCAGCTTGCTTCTGATAAACAGTATCGCCTACAGGCACAACTTGCTCATGTTGTAAGTAGGATAGACGATATTTTTTTTTTTATTTTTCTACACGAAACTCATCTTATATGTGTGCTATGAATACCTAATTTCGATAATTTATTTCATGATCACCCCGTCTATGCACGACTATAATTTTCATAAAATATTTAACAAACATGCATTAGGCATAAATGCTGCTTAATCGAAACACGCATCTCATTCTATACTCTAAGGATAAATTTGATAATCATGGCAAAACACTTTAAGCTCCATTAACTGTGTTACTTAGACCGTACTACGAAATGAAAGCGCATTTTAATCAAATGCTGGAAGAGCAAAAGCTAAGAGTGAGCGCGTTGGAAAGATCGGTGGGTGAAGCTAAAATGACTTATGCAGAAGCTCTGAGAAATTTGGAGAAAATCAGCGACGAAATTCATAGGGTATTATTATTTCCTGTCCCTGTCCAAAGTGATGTTTCTTCACGCATTAAAATTATTGTTATACCTCATATCCAGACTAGAAAGTACGATTGTAGAGATGGTTTTGATCAAAACCCAAAGGACGCGATCGATCGTGCATCTTCGAAACCCAACATAGCAACATCGTCGGATTCCAGTGTTACTGGATCACCTGATAGCACGGATTACACCAGTGACGAGTATTTGCGGCTTCCAGATAAAATGAGTCCTAGCACACCGTGTCCTGTACCTGCAAGAGTAATTATATTTTAGTGGTCTCCATGCAATTATTATAGAAGCGTGAGATCTTATATTTGTGTCCCTGTGCAGATCGATAGGGAGTCTTCTTCCGAATACTTGGGCCTAAATAACTTAAACCTCTCGTCCACGGAGCCTCGGAAGTATATAAAACGAGACCGTCCAAAAAGCATTGCAACAAGTGACACAAAGCATATCATAATGTTAAATCAATCGAGTTCCTCGACCCCGCGGCTTTCAGACTTGTCGAATATTCTCTCGCCTATTGAAAAGAAAGTAAAAATACAAACGCCAATCGATGCTGGCAATACTAATACAATTGTACAGAATGGAGAGGAATGGACAGAAATTAGTTTAAATAATTCGCCGGATGATGTCTACTACACTAACGAGGTATACTCCGATGAAGAGGATCAAATACCATATAAACCACTACCGATGGACTTGAGTCCAGAAAGTAGCAACGCACCGATAAACGGTGACCGTGTTCAACCACTTAGCGAGGCAACAAGTCGAAGGAAATTAATAACACAAAAGTCATTACCAGCTATGCCAAGAGGTAATGAAATTACTTTGAGCAATGAAAAGAAGTCGGAAGTAACGAGGAGTCCATCGATGAAGAGTAAAAGCAAACTCGATAGTAGTTTAACTAATTGGATAACAAGAAGTTCAGCGGGTGGCGAGGCTAGTGGCGGTAGTTCAGGTATCGTTTGGCTGCACATTTTTCTTTTAAATGCAATACACTTTTCGGCATCTATCGAAAATTTGATCTATTGTTGCAGCGAATTCTAGTAGAAGGCAGTCACTAGATATGCTATGGAGTACCGGAACTGGAGAACGGGTGAAAGAATTACTCAGTCATGGGATGATGATGTTGAATATATCTAGTTTAACAGATCGACGATCCAACGAACCAAAGACAGTAGACAGAGATAAAGCTAAGTCTGAAAAGTCTGAAAAACTAGAAGGAAAAGGGAAGAAAGTTCCTAGTCCACTAGAAAAAACGATGTCCTATCTCAACGCGGATGAAGAGACATCGGATAGCGAAAGTTTAGCAAGGTATTTAGGATATCCATTTTCAATTCTCCTATCATGTGTATCACTTTATCATCATTAATTTTATTATGTAAAAATTAGCGTGGAGATGTTAACGGAAGATCAGATTTCCTCCCTTATGATGGAACCCGATATGAATCAAGTATGTCAAGAAATTTTAGGGACACCCTTAGTCGAAGTGTGCCCATTGTTGCAGCAACTACAACAGCAGCAGCAACACCAACAAGAATTTGAACAAGAGGAAGAACAACAATAGCATCTTTTTCCTTCGCTTTACTAAGGTAAAAGATACAACTGAAGGCGTCCAACTAAGAATTAACTTTATTCATCATTGGACTTGGCGTGCAATAATTATAGTTATTGCACTTTTATTGAACGTATTTGACAGAAACAGAAGTTTTAATTGTCGAACATTCTTTTTAGTTATCGATTACTGTTAAACATATTGCCATTCCGTTGAATCTATTCGCGTGTACTGTGTAGGATGTCTTGAGCGATATAATCGGTGAACGAAGTAATACTGAGTGAGTTTTAGGTAATCATTCTTCATGAAAGGTCGTCCTTCATTTATATGAACGATATTTGTACATAGAACATGTTTATAGAGTAATGATAAGTTAATCTTTTCGTATATTAGTAAAGATCCACCGATTAGAAAATCTTTTGTCCCTCTTCGTTAAGGGTGCATTCATAGAAGCAATTAATTTCTTGTATTACCGTATATGCAAGAGTAATATCGTTCAAAGATTGAGATGCAGTAGTTATAAGATCCTTATAATGTCGTATGCTCTTGTTCGTACAGTTAAGTAGGATTTGTTTAGGTAAGATAACGTGATTCTAAATAGAAAATTGGCAGCTTTCACGAGCATGCGATTCCACATACCAAGCTTTAATATCAATACTAGTTAAAACAATGTTCATCTGCCAAGCACAGCAATCATTTTCAATGAACCTTTTCGTCACTCTGGTAATGAGATATATGGATTATACTTATCACTAAGTACCTCGTAGTTATTAAAATAAGTATTTAAATAATTAAATATTTGAATAGTTACCACGTATGTATTTGGACAATCTAACTATGCATTAATTCCAATGACAAGGTTAAAATGTATTAACTATTGTGCAATATTACATTATATACTTGTACGTTGATATTCTTCAGCAACAGTGGATTGTCCAATTGCATTCCACAGTAGCTCAGATCGAATACGCATGCAATATGCTATTTACAAAGATTAATATATACAGATATTATTTATTTTTATCGTATAGTTTTCTGCAAACAATATTTATTAAGCTATTAAATAAGACTAAGAAATTTTTCTATAAAAGTTGAGGTCATTGATCGAGCAAACGGATAGCCTTCCCAATAGATACCAAAGGTAAATGGAGTACATTATAAATTAACAAATAGGTGCAATAAAAGAGCTCATTGTCATTTCCCCAGTTCTATTTTTCCTAATTTAATTAATTTAATTTAATTTAATTTAATTGCATAGGTATAGACAGTACACGCGCACGCGCGCGCTCAAATTATAAAACGACGAGATATTTATCGAATCCCTACTCGCTGCTCCATTGTGATACACTAGTCATGATTATGTAGTTTTATATAAATCATTATTGAACGAAATCGTGCGAAATTCTTCGAGTGCGTATTAACATTAAACTGTATTTAAATTTTAATTACCGCCCAAAATTAACATTGTCTTCAGCCCAAGTCGAGGGTGATCATGCTCCAAAATATTTTACTCGATATCTTCTTGCCGAAAGTGTGACGATTATTAACGATGATTGTAAATATATATAAAATTGTATATGTGATTGTAACTATGTATATATCGTCATCCTCATTAAAATACGGTTACAAAAGTATATACTTAAAGAAATGTGTTGCACCACATTCTTTGTATCTTTTGTCGTCCATTTCTAACGGCCTTTTTTAAATGGTTAAGTCCGTTACTTTCAATAAGCGAAGTTTGAACTTTCAAATATTTCAATGTTTGAATTTGAAATATTGAAATATTCAATTATTTAATTCATTTAATTTTCGGATGTTTCGCGATGAAATATGTGAACGATCATTTGTAATTTGAAAATAACTCTGGTAAAAATTCGAGAACATACTTTGGGAAGAGTTTGAAAGGGGCTAAAGGCCAGACAAGCTAAATATACATGTTATAGATAAATATGAGCGTTGAACGCGCAGATACTGAAATATTTATAAATTGATTGGCAAATGAAAAGAAATTAGAGTATACATACCTACGAGACGCATGTTTGGAAAGATGAAAAGCGAAATTATTGTAACCAAATTTGAAATGGACTTGTCGGACTCCATTGGTCGATGCCGTGTAATCGGAGCGGTGGCCGCTACAACTATACGGCGCTTTTGTCATCAGCGATAGAAAGAGACGGACGATCAAGAAATGAAAATGGCGTCGCGTATACGGTGCCGATAGTTTTCGTAACGAGCCTTCGTTGTTATTTTTTGTGCGTAATTTATTAAAATACAACTGGTGTGTACCGTTTTATTGTGTCAAACGCAACCAAGTCTCTTGTAAGGAATCGTGTTGTAACGTAACTCGCGTGTAGTCGATGTAACGAAGTATCTCGCGCGGCAGCAGTCGTGAAACAAGCAGGGAAGTGCTACTGTTGCGCGTATGGCTTTTAAATCGCACGGACAGTTTGTTTTCGCCGATAACCTTGTTCCTGGTGAGAAACGTCATTGCTATGACAATAGACGTGAGTTCAATTTTCGTGCATCGTGAAGCCACGACGAGCTATGTGCTTTGACGTGCACGAGTGAAATCTAGTTACATCAAGGACTAGCGAAGGTGTGGAGGCGACGTGCGATTATCCACCATGGCGGTGAATCCGCGTGATATGGACGGTTTTATGCCGCTCCTGTCAACGACGGACATCAAGAAAAAGTTGAATGTCGGCAACTTGCTACTGAATTATTTGGGTGATTCGTCTAAGAGCATCGAGTGTCAAGACATCGGACAGTTCATCGACAATATCATACCATGGCTCAGCAACGGCAACCCCAAGGTGACGATTCTTTCCATTTCATTTGCCCATTTCGATATTAATCATTTTCGATGTATTTCAGAAGTATTTACCATATTTGGCTTTCTCTGCCACTGGTTCTAGATTCCAAACACAAATTGTGTATTCGTATTGCATTGTCGAGGTTTGCTGTCAATCTGTATTTCGTATATGTATACGTACATATGCGTACACCTTGCCCGAACCTGTTTATTAATCCCTTTTTCTTCCAGGGTAAATTACTAAGTATTTGCCATACAAAATGCGTTCTACCTATTCCAATTTATTTGTATTAATTCACCCATGTATAGTGCAAAAGTATTTACGTTCTACGAAATGGTACCGCTGCATGTCATTAAGGCAGGCAAAACGTTCCACGAGAAAATGGTTTAGAAGCTGCACGTTGTCAGGGTAGAATGCGTCAGACGAAAAAGCTAATTAGACCGTGCGTGTATGATCAGAGTCTCATTTATTTGTCATGTAGTATTTACGCATTGCTGGATAAAGACGATAGTTAAAGAAAATTGGAAATTATTGATAGAGATTGCGTAATGATAGTTGGGTATTATGGAAACTGTCTATCTCTCTTCCTCTCTGCCTATTCGTCTCTCTCAAGCTAAAAACATTTGTACACATTTTCGTCAACCTGTATATCTGAAGCTTTCTATACTTGATACTCCCAAGCATGAAGGTGGTACATGATTTGCAAATGTAATCGTTACGAGTTTCATGCGATTTTTGTACGATTTATTGTTAGATTATTAAGCAAAGGAGTAGTCATAACCGATTTAGTTAGGGCACCCAAGTTATAAGTCCGAAATATGTAGCTCAATCTTAATTGGAATAGCATCCTTCTCAATTACGATGATCGTTGGACAGTATAGTTCTCTCTAAACGAAGTCGATTATTTACGATCAACTGAGCTCCTCGTTGAGATACGGCAAACTCGGCCCGCTTCTATCTTAGAAACGCGTAAAGGAAAAACTTTCACACCATGTACGTAAGGTGTCCTTTGGTTGCTCGGTAAGGAATAATAAAGTAAAAGACGGCGAAGCGATTGCCGCACGTTTTTAATTTTCGTTCAACTCGGCATTGTCGTACTTTTGGCATAAAGCCTACTGTCCATAGCATGTTGTGCTTCTCCATTTCGTGAGAGTGGTACTATCGATCTGGACCAAAGTTACTTATGTCGAGACAGAGTCCAACTTCTTTTCCAATCTCTTCGCAATCGGATCACAATGCGTCTCGTTATGGGAAATCTTAGCTGCACCATTTTTGTAATCCGTTGGTGCACGCAGCATCGATGTCAAGGGTACGGACTAACGCAAACTTAATCTTTCTCTTTCCTTCGGCTCGTTTGTCCCGTTCTTTTCCTCCGCCGCAAACGTTTCCTTTTTTGAATTTAAAGCATGACATCACGCTCGCCTCGCGGTGATCTCGATGCTTTTTACATGTATCGCACTAATAAAAGCATACGTTGTATCATTCGCATAACGATACCATGCAGCCTGATAATTCAATGGCAAATCATCTAACCCGTGGTGATTTAATGCGACCTAAATTTTCGAATAGAATGCACCGCCGAAAATGTGGACAGGTGTTTATCTTTTCGATCGTCCCAATCGTATTTTGCGCTCTCCTTTTACCGGATTATGATTGGCGTTTATTAGATCAATACTTAATCCTTCTTACATAATTGGCGCACTGCGGTTTATCTCGTTTTAGTTATATTTACTATCACCACAGTTATCAGCGAAAGAAGAATTTAGTCGATTTTACGGATAAATGAATTTGACCGTGGAAACCTCGAAGGGAAGAGTGGTAGAGATATACCACCCACGTGGACTTAACAGTTTTAACGGGGTCCTACCTCGAACCGCTACGAGTAAGGCCAGGCAGCAGTACGCCCACGCATTCTCTCTACTTTTCCACTGATAGAGTTCAAGATGCAAACTAAGGTAGATGAGCGTAGTCTCGATGTTCGACAGAGATAAATACGAAGATTCTAGCAGACCGTTAACGATTAGACCGTGTGCTAATTATATAGAAGCTGATGCAGAAAGAGAAACAAAAGTCCTCGGTGCTGAGCAATGATGTCACAGCCAGACGACAGCCCTGAGAGAACGTTTACCCCGCGACTCTAAAATAGGTTTATATGCCTATGTATAGCGGTTCGTTAAATGTATTTAAACAGTCGCAGAGTAATGGACACTTTTGCGGACAGTGACATTGGATTTGCAGCGTGCACTTGAGACGGATGGCGATTCGTTATTGCCAATGCCAGAGTAGCTCGATCGAACGGCACATGCCTCAAACGCGGAGGAATATTCATTTGCCCCCCTCGTTATCGTTCAAAGACAGCCCGATGGCTTTACTTCGAAGGGTTCGACCACGATAAATGCACCGAACGCTACACTTGCACTTTCTATATTGATCTGCTCGTCCTCCTCTCGGAGGAGCAGTTCGTTCACCCTCCAGTCCCAGCTTCATCTTTCAACGTCCAACGATCCCTCCGTGTTTACGGAGCATACCCCTCGAATCCATTTATTTTCCTATGTATAAAATGTAATTATTATACGTTCAATCATTGATTAGAACGAAATACTATTATTCCAAGAAAATACAAAGATCGATGATGAGCTCGTTTTACAAGATAGGGAATTGCACTCCGAAACACCCTTTATGTATAAAAAAAAAGCGGAAAAAAAGGATTATACACCGTGAAGCAGTCATTAAAAGAGTGCAGCTTGCAGACGAAGTATAATTACGTGCGAGAGGGAAAGTGCAAGGGGTCTACGATTTTCGAGCTTCCAGAGGGGCAGAGTTTATCTCGGTTGGGTCAATACGTTGAACCCAATAGGGGAACACACATGGGTAGCATAAAGAACGAGCCCCGATTTCTTTTCTTCTCGTCCTTAATTCCGCATCAATATAATCATTAGTTTTATAAACATCTCTTATGTCCAGCAAATTGGCCAGCAAACCTCGACGGCACTCGGTAGATGTAGTCGGGTAGAAAAGCGTGCAGAACGATAAATTGATTGGCCGTGTTTTAATTCGCAGGTCGTCCAGAATGGTTTAGAAACCCTGACGTTCCTCGCGGATCGAATGGGTCACGACTTCAAGCCTTATATTTCCACTATTATTCAGCCAACGATAGATAGACTAGGTAAGCACCTCTGATACTCTTCCACTTATGCGCTTTTGCGATATTGATAAATCACCCCTGAACGGAGGAAACAATTTGGCGGTACACTTTGATTGTTTCCTAACACTGTGCCGGTTGAACTTCCTCCTGCGCTACTTTTTCATCGTCGCGAACATTAGCAGGCGGGTAAGGCAAGCGCGGAAGTTCAACCGCATATTACGAGAGAGGAGATATTATGCCGGAGATATAAATATACGCAGAACCGGTCTACACAGTTTTGCTTGCATCGCGCTGCGCCACGCTTTTGAGTTCCACCGATATTGGGAGGTCTAATCGCTGATGCCGATATCTTTTTAACAGGCGACAGCAAAGATGCTACTCGGGAAAAGGCCCAGCTAGTGCTGCTCAAGATAGTGGAGAAAGGATGTATGTCTCCTCAGCAGCTTTTGGACAGACTACGGCCGGCTTTTAATCACAAGAACGCCAAGTTACGGGAGGAAGCTCTGATTCTGTTAACCACGACGTTGAACGAGTAAGGAGCTACGATCGATTATACGAGACGCAGGTGAAAAGTTGTCGAATCGTGGAACTTATCGGTGAATCCTTTTACAGACACGGCGCCGATGAAATGATGCTGTCGGGGGTGATACCGAGCATCGTGAAACTGTTGTCGGACCCATCCGAAAAAGTGCGAGAGACGGCTATGAATACATTGACGGATATCTACAGGCACGTTGGCGAAAGACTGCGCGTGGATCTGCAGAGAAAGCACAACGTGCCGCAAGCTAAGTAAGTGGAAAAAGCGAAATCGATTGCTGGCTTCTCGCCCGCGTACGGTAGACGACAAGAAACAACAGTTGCTTGTAAACGACTTGAACGGTATATGAAACGGGTACCGATGATTTTGGCAAAGCGTACCCGAGTTACTCGTTTAGTCGCTCCCGAATCTCACGTGTTCGATCTCGCGTTACAGATTGCTGCTGCTAATAGAGAAATTCGATCAATTGAAGGCCGCTGGCGACCTGCTGCCTCTGGCAATGTCTTCGGACGGTGAGTAACACCATCGTGTTTCCTTCTCAGCAGGTGCCCAAATATTGAAGTCTTGGAGAGGTAGAAAAAGCGATTGGTACGCGCGTCACCATCGTTATGTTATTCAAGCTGTATCGTGCTGCCATCGCGCAACCACGAATGCGATCCCGTGACGAATACCTTCGCATTCGAGAAGACCTACCTTCTTTCTGTTCACCGTCGTCTCTCCTTCTTCCTCTCTTGTTGCCTTGCTCTCTCCCTCTCTTTCTCTCTCTCTCCTCCTGTCCACTTTAGTGACGCGTGCGATGAATATTTAGCAAGGACCGCTTGGTCCTCGACGTGATAAGAATTTTTACTCAATTCAGCCTGGTAAAACATAGCCAATCTGAATTTAATTAGACAGTACCGGCACGTTTTTTTGTTCAATTTCTGGCTCGACTGTATCACAGGACCAGGAGGTTTCCTTTTTCTCCGAGTAAGAGTTTACTGGAAGTCGGCTCGTTTCGTGAGATTGATCTCGCTCGCAAATGTGGGCGTAATATCACTATCGGGAGGAGCAAAAAGAGATAAAGGAACGACGTTCGGGGACGATTAAGGGATCACGTTTTGGTACGATCCATGAAAGGAGCAAAGATGCTTGTTCTTCGTCGACGGTGAACCGCCTTATTAAGCTATAAAATTATTGGAGCAAGCGATCCATCGATCGCTCCAAGTGCATCGGAAATATCATTTTTCAAGTAAAACTGACGGGCCGAGACGTGCTAGCCATGCCTGCCGCTCGGGGTGTCATTTCCTTGAGGCAGTAATACAATGAGATCACTAATTCGCATCGTCTATTCCAAGATGTTACATAACATTTTACATACACCGATAGCCACGGTGTACTGTGCAATATCGGCGGTGTATCGTTTCAGGCGCTGTCTGTAATTCATACCGCGCGCTAAAGCCGTCCTGCACCGAACGACCGGCCTTGTAACATTGTAAGAATACTGTCAGGGTATTCGAATTTCGATTGCAAATATTACATGTCGCCAGCAACCGAATACTTAACATATTAGTTCCAAAGCTGATAACAAGTAAAAAGTGCAACTCAGCCTCATCGGTACTCGCGATTACCGATGACTCACGATGCGCACGAGCATTCCATTGTATAATCAATCTTTGTCCCTTGGAAAAAAAGATAATGCGTCCTTAGATACATCCTCTTGCGTAACGTACAGCTTTCCTCGGCTATTTCTCGAAAAGAAGATTTCAAAAACTGGCTCCAACGAGGTATGCAAATGTCTGCTAGGTTTAAAAGAGCCACAGAAACGAAAGAGCAGGATTTATTTGGTAAATATTTAGCGGAATCTTGGAGCGTGGAATAGTCGAAACTGAAGCAAGCGATCGCGATTAGATCATACATGGGCTTGGCAAAGGAATTACGGTTCTTCGCTTGATTTCAGCTGTATTAATAGAACGCCAACAGCAAAAGGTTTGCACGGGCCTTATGTTCGTCCTCCTTTTCCCCACGGTCTCTCGACGTTCCAGTTCGATCGCAATTGCATCGCCCAATTTCACATTATAGAGGCGTAAGTTATCTTCTTCTTTTCACGCCGGTTCGTGGCTTCGTTTTCAATTAATTGATTAGCCTCGGGTACTCACCGACCGGCAAGGAACCGCGTTCCCCTTCTGAGAGCACACGATAGGAATCTCCGGGCGTGTTACTGCAACACCCGGTCTGTTCAGGATACGGATTATTCACCCTAGCCTTCATCGACCGATCGAAATTAACACCCACACCGCTCAGCTTGAACTCGCCGTTTTATTAAGCGACCTTACCCTGAGGACAGCGGGACGCGTGTACACGTGTGTGCACATGGAAAAGTGAAAGGTAGGGTTGGTAACGCAGATTTATATTCAGCGTGCACGGTTTTACAGCGTCCCGTTGTTGTGTGTGCATGATCAGATATTAAACGCGGACTAGCTGCACGGATGCCCTTCTTACTCGCTATTGCCGGCTCTCGCCTGACATTTTCCCTTACGTTCCCGGTATTGACAAAAGCCACGATTCCACGGACGTGGCCGCGTCTATGTGTAATGGCTGAACAGACGATCATTGGTAGGCAAGAAAACTGAAAGTAACCGGCGCTGGAAGATTCATCGTTCGTCGTGCGAACTTTCTTGTAACGATATACCGGCGATATCGGTGTGAAGAAAGTGTATCTATCGCGTATGCGGGCGATCCGCCGCTCCCCACGTACCAAGCGAAGCGTATTCCCTCGGATTTCTAATGAAAAAAAAAGCAACAAAACGATGGACAAATTAGCTTATCGGTGCAATAATTGTTTGCACGACCCACTTGACCCGCTCGGCACCGTTCGCCGAAACGATAAGAGCGATAATTCGTACACGGTGCGTACGTTTTATTACGCAATGGAGAGGATAGCGTTATCCGAGCGTGTTCCGAGCTAACCGCTGCTCAATCGCGTGGGCGATTGTTTCTAGCAACGTTCAATAACCGATCCACGGAATCCGCTTTCCGTCACTCTACCCGCGACCCTCTTATCGTGGTTCTCGCGTCTGCGGAACGAAACAATGATAATCGCGGCGGAACACGCGTGAGACCGTGGCTTCCAGTCTCCCTTTGATTTAGCTTTCTTCGATGGGAAATCGGAAGGCGACGCGTATCTCTTGTCGATCGCCACGAACAATAAATTACGCGACTTTCACCAATGAATGGCAGACGCTGCATGTACGATTTTTCGATGAAACCGCCGTAACTGCATCTCGTTTTCTATCCGTAATTTATTCTGTGTTCGATTCGTAGCGGGTTTCTAAGAAGGTGTTGTTCGTCGAGGCTCGTCGAAAGAGAAAAGACACAACCCAGCCTACGCTGTGTACGTTCTATGTTAATCACACCGACCACTGTAATGACCAATACTTTCATCACGCGTTTCAACGCGGATGCAATCGTGGATCGATTTGCCGAGGGAAAACGAATTTTCCATTTTTTCTCCCTCCCGCCTGTCGTTCTCTTTAAAATCGCCGATCGCCTTAAACGGATCCGTTTAATCCACAAAGCGATCGTTGTACTCCGAAACGTGTTCAACGTGTATCGCGTCGAAACAACTACGAGTCAATACGATAATGTATGCAGCTCATAATTTAAAGTCCCCTGCGTTCGCAAAACGAAGACCAAGTTAGACGTTAATGGCATCTTTAATTCGGAGCGTGTAATTACGGTTGTCCGAGGCGCGGCTCGTTTCTTCGTCCCAGGTATTTCCAATGCACCGGTGAACCTCCTTCTTCGCGATCCTATACGCGTCTACTTTTTGTCGCGCTGCGATGGTGAACAGTCGACGACGGTCCCGATTGCTTATTACAGTTGAACGTTATAATTTCACGACGATCCGCTTACTTTCCCTCCCATGCTGCGGTAGATCTCGAATTTAATTATACCCCGCCGCTCCACTACTACTCGCGTTAATTGCAGATTATCAGATTCTTTGTTGCATCAACTCGGCAGGTGGTAGTGACTGAGCTTTGAGCGAGCGAGAGTCTCTGAATGTCTTCCCTTGGAGGCATTTAACTCGAAGGCAGCGACAACAATTCTGTCTTACTCGTCGGCCGTTCTTTTACTTGGATCGACATTAATCTTTTCTCTTCGTTTCGCCGATCTTCCGCCAGCTCCTGGAAAGGCCGAAACGACCGCAAATTGAATGAAACCGCATTAATCAGTGACTCGTTTTACACCTGGACCCAGGACAATTTGTCGACGGTGTTTCGTAACCGGGTCGGTCGGCTCGTTCCGGCGAGCTCCTTTGCTCTCGTTCGACTCGAGACGCGGCGCCCGTTTAATTGCATCCCTCGTTTGTGATAAATCAATCGACAACGCGATCGTGATTAAAAAAAAAAAAAACAAAACAAAAACGGCCGTCCCTGCTAAATATGGATAGGAAGATCGCGGCGCGAGAACGCACCGAGTTTCGTTTCGCAGAAGATTGCGTTACGACATTTTTTCCTTCCCCGACTCTGTATCGAAGGGAGGGCCGGCTATTAAGTCGTTACGCTTAATTATTGGCATAGAAAATTCATCCGCATTCCTTGGGCATCGCGGTAACAGAAACGGCCGAGAGTCGGTCGGATGTTATATGGGGCCCTGTTAAGTTTCGGTGCCCATCGCGGGGCACACCGATAGGGGAAGGCCCCTTCTTCCTTCTGTCCCCCGGCTTTACGCGAGTCGAGGCGCGCGGTAAAGCCGCTTACCGGGAGTTCGTAAACGAGTCGCCGTTTAGCAACGTGAGAGACGCGTGTCCGATCGTTTCGCGGCTAGTTTCGAGCAGTCCCGTCCAGTGTTCCCGGTGCGACGAGTATCCAGAATCGCGACGGATCACTCGGTGGTCTTGATCGTGTTCTTTTTTTTTTCTGTGTCACGGGCCGACGCGCGTAATCGGCTCGGATGTGTGACGCGTTCCAAGCGATCTCGCTACTACCGATCACGGACAATGAGCAAGGACGATCGTGCTTCAGTTTCACTCATCTCGTTTGTTTGTCCGGTAGCTGCATCCGCTCACGAGGACGAATCTCTGCCGATATCCCGCGACGCGGCGGAGCCGGCAGGATGATTAATTCGCGGTAGGAACCGTCCGTCGAGTCAGTCGTGCTCCGCTTCTCGACAACAACGTGACATTCTTTTTTTTCGCAAACTATCGTTCGATATCGTGTGATAAGAACTCGTAGGTAGTGCAACGTCGTCGTCGTGCGAAGGAAGAGACACGTGTAACAACGCGTGCGAGACAATTGCTTCGCTCTGCTCGCTAGTTTAACGGACGCCAGTCGCTCGAAAAGGAAAAAAAAAATACGAAATAGCTACTGGCAATTGTGTGCCTGAATAATACAGTCGTCATCGTGACTGATGTGCTTGGCGAACGGGAAACGCGACAGACTCCTTAACCACCTTTGAGCGCATCTACGCGGGACCGGTTGCCGATTTGTCTCGGCTGGAAGCAAATTCGTGATACATTTGCCCGGAGGTCGATCAAGCCTGGGGCTTGTTGGAACGGAGATCGCTAACAAGCTCATTATTTCAATTCACTTTTTGTGCGAAACGACCGAACGTTTTTTCCTGTTTCTTTTTTTGCAACGATCGTCCTTCTTCTCTGGAACGCGCGCGTAACTTCTCTCGAGGATAAACCGAAGAGATCCGTGTACGATTTGCCGCTGTGATAAAGTGTTAATAAATGCTCGCGCCATTACACGCGCGTGTTAATGGATCGCGCGTAAATACACCCCGGAGCGTTCGGGGCGCGACATTGGTTCGGGAGTTCGATTCAGCTCCTTACACGCGTTGATCTCTCTTCTCCGTGCTCCTCGTGCGAGCTGCTGGCGAAACGTGCTGCGCGAAACGGGAACGGGCGGGAAGTCTCGGTTTAACTAAACGGACAACGAGGATGCAGCACGCGCTAACTGTAACGTGAGAAAGTAATTCTCGCGTCGCCGTGCTTATTACGAATATATCGCGAATTTAAATCTGCGCTCTCTCGCCGCGGCACGTTGAACCCGTCCGTGTGCGCTGTGCACAAGGATTCGACGTACACCGACTCGAAATATGTCTCTTAACCGACTGCTGTTGCGTTCGCAGCACCTATCTTGCATAAGCGATGGCAATTAATCCGATGAATGAAATACCGACGTAATCGTTGCGCGAAACGATACGCGACACAGATATAGAGCCAAGATTTTTCTTCGTCGTTGGGATCATTTTCCTTATTGACGCGCTCTGGCTCGTGGCAAAACGGTGAACAAGAAATGGTTGTCCGATTTTAACGGGGCACACCGAAAGAATGCAAGAAGCGGCGACCAGATCGTAGAAACATTTCCCCACGAATTCGTGATCCCCGATAAAATGGTGTGAACATCGTTTCGACGCTCCGCAAGACATTGTTGGTAATACTCGTTCGGGGACTGCGCTTCGCTGAAAAGTCGTTCCTCTTCACCGCGATGAACGATGCCGGCGTGCTGTTGTCGAGCGGTCACCGCTGCTTGCACAGAGGTTTGAAAAGGTATCCCAGCGTTGATCAACAATTGTGGGATCCAGGTAGTAAATGGATCCTTCAGTGGGATAATATCGTGAAACATCCAGGAGCTAGAGCAAGAGGATGTCATTGCGATGTTCACAAACCGCCGTGGCTTTATCCGAATTTAGGTATACAATTTTATTGGTAGGGACATACATTTGCGGAGTAAATGTCCCCGATAGGTGTACAACGCGTTTGAAGAATTTCACGGTTCGCTTTTAATGGTAAATTCACTTTGTTTCAGTTGGAAAATCCTGCGACGAGACGGATAGAGCGGTGAGTACTGTTGAGAGAGCAATGAGTCGAAGCCGCGTATTTGTGTGTCTCGAGATACGATGATAACATCGATTAAATTTGAATATTACAGATCAAGTCGGCTCCTGTGAAGAGGTCGGGCATCCCTCCGAAAAGAGGACAATTTGGTCCCGCGAAAGCTCCGGCCTCGGCTCTAGGTACATGTGAGTTTTGTGCGAACTGCAAGGTTTATCATATTGCATAAAGTAACACAGCCCAAGTAATTGTAATGGTCGTTTCTCCCTTTTTTTTTTGTTGCCGCTATAATTTAAGCCTATATAAGATGTGGCGAATCATAAGATTAACACCATAGATGTACACGTTCCGATTGCACCCAATGCACGGGTGTGAAGCGTGCTAACGTTACAACTCTTTCGCTTTCACCTAACTGTGGCTCAGTGTTTCGTGTGCAATGTTAATAATGTTCGCTCAATCGCGCATCGACAAAATGTCGAGAGACCGTTGAAGTTTCGATGATGACGAGAGAACTAATTACTCGCTTGCATGACAGCTCAGCCTGGTAATACACCTTCGATGGTTCCGAGGGCGACGACCGTTAAAAGAAACGTGTCGGTAAAATCGGCATCAGGTATCTAAGACTTCATTGGCATTTATTACTTTTGTATTGTATCATGATGGACTACCCGTTGATTCTTCTCTCTTTTCGTTTGCCCGTTCGTTTCTCGAGTAATTCTCTTGTCCTTACGACATTCACCGCCCCTCACCGTGCCTCCCTTGCTTTGCGCTGCCCATCATGATATAAATACGAAAGATAAGAAATTTACCTAAATTCGATCAAACTAATCGCGTTCCATGCACAAGAATCTGATTCAAAACTTTTGCATCGTATTGCTTCATCGTGGTTCGTTTGCCTCTCATTCTTGAACTGCACCGCTTTTTATATCGTCTTCGTTTCGCAAATGCTGCAACGTAACGTTACCGTGTTCCGGCAACCCGATCAATGTAAAGGGACAACGAAAATCCCCGTCGTGAGATCCATAAAGTTTTGAAGCATCATACTTTGTTGCGATGGCATCGTAGAGGCAACGTTGGTCCGCGTTTGCGATTGACACACGGAATGCTCGTACACGATTAATATGCGCATCTAGGTCAAGCCGGAGCGGTGGACGAGGAGACCTTCCTTACAGCGTTCGAGGATGTGCCATCGGTGAATTTGTTCTCCGCGAAAGATCTCGAGGAGCAGATGAGAATCATAAAGGATACCGTCGGCGACGATAAAAAGGATTGGAAGCAAAGGACAGAGAGTGTACGTATTAAGATCCCCATAAACGAATATAGCACACGCTAATAAATTCCATTATTTCCAGATGAAAAAGTTAAGGGCGATTGTCATCGCGGGTGGTACGAATTACGAGAACTTCTTCGAGAACTTGAAAAACATTCAAAGAGCCTTCGAAGTTGCGTGCACGGATCTTAGATCGCAAGTCGTTAGGGAGGCGTGCATCACCTTAGCGTTTCTTAGTCAACAGTTGAAAAATAAATTCGCTAGTTTTGGAGAGGCAGTCTTACTCACGTTAATGAACCTCATACAAAATAGTGCCAAGGTGAGGCTCGCGATCGTTTAGCGTTAATAGCGTTAGTATAGTAGCGGCGATAACGTGGAACAGACTTTCATCGAGAACTTTGCACGTACAGGTTGTGGCAACGGCTGGCGCCGTAACGGTGAGATTCATTCTTCAGAACACACACAGCAGCCGTTTCGTGCCAATTATCATGTCGTGCATGGGCCACAAAAGTAAAGATATCCGGCGCGCATCGTGCGAGTATCTGAATCTCATTTTACAAGCGTGGCCAACGCAAATATTGCAGAAGCACGTAACGACATTGCAAGACACGATTAAGAAGGGCATAGCGGATTCCGATTCCGAGGCAAGGGCCTTCGCCAGGAAGTAAATATCGTTTATATCCCTTTATCGATCACGGCTACTCTGAGAAGAAAACGTGTAAATTCGTCGATCGCGTTCTTGCACATTTTTCAGATCGTATTGGGCATTCAAAGATCACTTTCCGGAACAGGCGGAGGCGTTGCTCAACAGTCTGGATACCGCGTACAAACGTTCGTTGATGTCTCTTAGCAATAGCGGAAGCATCAACAGTCTAAACGTGGTTACGAGATCGGCGAGCGTTAGTCCAAGAACGTCCAGACCTGCAGCGAGCACAACAGGTAGAAATTTGTCTATTTGATAGAAATGGGATAATATATCGATGAATGGATTAGCATCCGGTGTAAATTTCGATTCAGAGACGGAAATGATAAAAGTGTGCGGTGTGTAAAATACTTCTCACTTCTTTTCATGCTGCTTTTGTGATTCTCCTTTCCATTAAACGTATGAAGGTAGTACG
The DNA here is from genome assembly GCA_023838395.1 of Holcopasites calliopsidis. NCBI lineage: Eukaryota > Metazoa > Arthropoda > Insecta > Hymenoptera > Apidae > Holcopasites > Holcopasites calliopsidis. Next base: position 1,851,058 of record JALHAQ010000012.1, on the reverse strand, counting down.
GAAAATTTGCATCAGGCTTCGGCTCAGCCGCATGGTCCGCTCAGACGTACCCCGTCCTTGCCACGGTCTTATCGCCAGTCTGGTATCCCAGTTCTCCAAAGACCCACTGATAATCATTGTAATTGTTATATTCTCCTATCACGCTTTCGACAGCCACCGTGGTTTAGACTATGCACTGATGCATATTAGTTCGATACACATAGTGTACTTAACATTTTTGTAATTGTTCTTGTTTTTCTCTTCCAACTTTTCTTCAGATCGTGGAACCCCGGGAGTTAGGTCTACCAGCGCGATAGACTTGCAAGCAGCGCAAAGAGCTAAAGCGAGGATGATGTACGCGAACATGAGCAGACAGAAAGCATCCCTCCGTGAGTATCCTTGTTCCATATTTCATGGCAGCTCTATATTACTTTGGCATCTGTTGGTTTAGCACGCCCTAACAAATCGCCAGACGCGACTGTCATTGCCAGCCCGGAGAGAAGCGCAAGGACAAGAACGAGAGTGTCCGGTGTGTCGCAGTCTCAACGTAAGTTCAAGAACAACGGGAGTACACGCTGCTAGAATAGTTTTAATGTAACTTTGCATGTTACGCGAAACAGCTAGCAGCAGATCAGGGTCACCGTCGTCAAGGCTGAGTTATGCAACGTATAATCGCGAAGGAGAATCGTTAATTGCAAGACCTAGACGGCTATCTGGACACGGGATCAGAAGTACCGGTAATAGTCGCGAACCCAGTCCGCAACGATTTGGCATGGATAGGAGTTTCGCAAGTAAAATACGGTACGAAATTCCCCTTGATCTTTCCGCTTGATCATAATACCAACTTGACTAAGGAGCATTGCGGAATACAGGGGAAGAAGTTTGCATATGTCTCCGACGGACAGACCTCAAGCCAGACCAGTGATGGCGCAGAAGATGCTGCAACAGTCGCGGGAAGCAGAATCAGCATTGGCGGATGCGCTCACGTTCGACAGCATCGACAACTATACGAGAACACCGAGGGGAAAGGGCGACCATAGCGACGACAGCGAAACCAGCAGCATATGTTCGGAACGAAGTATGGACAGCTTTCGGCGACCAAACGATGTAAGCAAAAGAGATACACCTTTGGCGAATCAATGGAAGAGCGATCATCTGGCTACGATAGTCGAAAGTAGAGTAAACGCCAATAACACTGCATAACATGTCATGAAAATTTGATAGAGGATACATTGGTTTCGTGTAGATTGTCCAAGCGTTAATGGTACTCTGGCGTGTACCTATATGATTCATGCAATTATACAGGGTGTCTGTTTCACCAGCGTTATCCTAGTATCTAACGAACCGTGTGGTATGCGAGTTCATTTCTTGGGCATGCAGTTTCTTCAAACAGACACAATGTATACACGATAATCACCGCAATGCTTTTTTTTTAATGTATGTTCGTTTCATTTGAGCAAAGCTTCTCTACTTTATGTGCCATAGTAACAAACGCTTCCGATACCGTCTCATTTAGTAAACTCGATTATCTATGCGAATCAAGCACGCATCAAGCGTGTTTCTTTCTAAATACGAGGGTATCATCTAAATCATACTATATGCTTCTACATGAAGAATATCTTGTTACACGGAAATGCACATAAAATCAATGCTTCCGGCGTTTCACAATAATGTAGATAACGCATGTCTGGTATTTTCTTTTGGTTTCGTTGCGGCGTATTTGTTTGGTTTGGACTAATGCGATGCGCCGTTCTGTTCTCCATATCTGTCCATCGTCCATCTACCCATTAGTCGTTCTCATGGAGTGGCTCTCAACAAAGACTCTATCGTGATATGTGGGATCAATCTATCCCGAAGGTTTGTTGAATTTAATATCCACTTTCATTTATCTCATACATATTCAATAGCTGACACCGTACTCATCGATCAAAAAGAAAGCATTTTCTACAATGCTATCCCGGTATCCACAATACTCGTCGTTACGCAAGGAAACGTTTTAATTTGCAGGATATTAAAGAAATTATAGAAAATTGTGCGCACAAGCATTGGGGCGATAGGAAAGAAGGTTTGGTAGGATTGCAACATTTTCTTTCGAATGGAAACACGCTCACAGCCACGGAATTGCGGAAAGTGACAGACATATTTACAAAAATGTTCATGGACTCTCATACGAAGGTGTTCAGCTTATTTCTGGACACGTTGAATGAATTAGTGGCCACTCATAGCGAAGATCTCGGCGACTGGCTTTACGTTTTGTGCGCGAGGCTCTTGAATAAATTGGGCACCGATTTACTCGGTTCGATCCAAGCGAAGATTCACAAAACGCTCGACGTTGTCAGGTGAGAATATATCCTACATCATCGAGGTCGATGCTCACGGACGTTTTAAACGATTTTCTTTGCCTCTGTCCGATCTTGCAGGGATTATTTCCCAGGAGAACAGCTCTTACCCGCCGTAATGAGGTATCTGACGGATCCAACGCAAACGCCGAACTCTCGCGTTAAAATTGCCACGCTCATGTTCATCACGCAAATCGCAGAGACAGCCGAGCCGTCTGCGCTAAATAATTCCGCGGGGACTGCGCTGGCGAGATTACTCGACTGGTCGAACGACGTTAAGAGTCAGGATGTTCGAAAGCATGCACAAAACGCAGTCATATCCTTGTACAATTTGAACCCTCCAAAAGTGACGATGATATTAGCCGAGTTACCCAAGTATTACCAAGTAAGATAGCAAACGGATCGCTTCGTTATCCCAGCGAAACGATCTTGAGGCTTGTTATACGTATCTGATATTTATAGGAGGCCGCATTGCCGTTACTACAGAACCACTTGAGAAAATCATCAGGATCGAGTAACCCCGCGTCTCCCGGAACTCCTCCTCCTAGAGCGCAGAGCTCACCAGCCCGTTCGAAGGGTAAAGGCGATGTCGACAACGCGGATGAGAACTTGGAGGAAGTTTACAAGTGAGTGACTGGAGTGAATTTTCATTTTTAAAAATCGCATAATCTGCGATTCTTAGTCATTTTAATCTTCAAGCACTTCTCACAGATCTTTAAGACGTACGACTGCAGAGATACAAAATTACGGCTTCGAACGTTTAGAAAGAGCAACGACCAGTAAAGACAGCGGGATCAGCAACATGGCTGATGTTGAAGAGAAAATCGAAGGGCTTCAGTTGTGTAATTCGGTAAGTGAATATGGAACAGTAGGATTGAAACGATGCGTCTATGCGTACGTTCCTAGGAGTTAGCGTAGCATTTCATTTCGTTTGCTCTTGATTAGGGTCGGTCATCCTCCGTTTCGTCCCCTACGCAACGAGGTCGATCCGTTACCAGCATCACGGTAAATGGTTCGAGCGACACAATCGCGGGGGATCTCATCCTACCTCAAGAGAACAATGGTTACAAAACACACGGTACGCCTGCAGAGTACCGATGAGAACGAAAGTAGTCGAGTGTCATCCTTTTGAATAAGCTTAATTAATTTGTTAAACATTTATCCCAGGTTCATCGCCCGATTCGATAAAGAGGCCGGAGGTTTTAGATAATATGATTAAAACGTTACAGTCCAAGATGACACAGACTGAAGAAAAAGTATCCGCTCTGCAAGAATTTCAATTATACGTTCGGGAAGGGGACGCCTTGTATATTAAACAAAACTTTAAGTACGCGCTAAATTATCGGACGAGTTCTTCGTCATTGCGACAAGCCTAATTCTTTTATCGTTACTCCACAGAAAACTGCTCAAGACTTTACTAGATAGCTTGACTAGCGATAGTAAGAAGATGCAAGTAGAAGTGCTTCAAACGCTGATCGATATGCTCAAGTGCCCGGAACTTGTTGACAGCTTTTTCGATTATCCCGAATTGCTGGTTTTAAAGGTAATCAACGCGTACAAATTGGACGATCAGAAGCCAGATTCTTCCGGTAGCAGCAACTCGAGATCTCCGGTAAGTGTCTCGTTCGATTCGTTAATGTAGAAATGGTTGCTGATGCATTCGTTGCGGCAGGTTCTTTGGATGGCAGAAAAATGTGCGGCAACGATAGCGATGGTTTTGAAACCGGAGCAAGTGATCCATTTGGTATCGACTATAATAACTACCGAACCGTACCCCTTGAACATGGGGGCGATTAAAATGCTGCACAAAGTTGTGGAACATTGGGGTCGCGAGGCGATAGAACCGCATTTATCGAAAGTCATGCCCGGTCTCATTAAAGTAAGTTGAAAAATCGTCTCTCTTCGTTTTCATTGTTACGCTCTATGATATGTTGCTATCTTTCGGCAGGCGTATGACGATAACGAGAGCGCAGTGCGCAAAAGTGCTGTGTTTTGTATGGTAGCGATACATTTAGCAGTCGGCGAAGAGGTATTGAAGCCGCACCTAAGCTGTCTGTACACCAGCAAACTGAAGCTCCTGAACATATACATACAACGCGCGCAACAGACAAACAGTCAGCCGGCAAGCCCGCGTAGCAATAGCAAGAATTAACTAACGTCAAGCTCCGCGACACTTAGGATCGCGATACTTAAGAGATTCGCTCGTCTGGCCGCGAGACACGAACAAATGCTGGTTAACTTCCTCAGTAGGTCCAATCCATGATGGCTTGCATCGAGCAGTAAGTGATACCACAGCCCAAGCTGTTCATACAACATCGATCAGTACGATTTTACGGAAGGGTGTGTGCGGCATACCTGAACTCCTGACAGTGATGTTGCACGAGACCAACAGGTAGTATGCAAGTTATTTATGCATATTGTTTTGTTTGCCAAAAATTTATACCTGTTGCGAAGTAAGAGCTGCAGGTTTTTAGCGCTGATTAAGTACCGATACATGTATTGTGTAGAAACGACTTTATATATTCAACCAGTTGATGCAGGGTCGTCTATCGGGCATCGTCTCAGATGTAAGATTCTTCCAGTCATAGTGTGTGTATTATTTTTTATTTCTTTTGATACGTTACATCTTGGTATTAAGTTGCAGCGTTGTTCCCTATTAAAAAAAAAAAGAAAGAAAGAAGAGAAGCAAAATAAATGAAAGGCTTTAAAGAAATTTCGCTCCGTGTCTTGTAGAGTTCGTGAAAAACAGTGTCGTGCCGCCTCTTGTTCACTTCGTGATTTTTATATATTTTGAATCATCTTCGTTACTCGTTAAGGTATTGTACATATTTTAGGTATTTCTCGTGTGCGTTTCTTAGCGTTGTTCACGAGTTGTTGACTCGAGTGTCGATCCGATTTAAGCGAAGGTACGATTGGACAGTGCGACATCACTGCCGAGAGACTCGTTATACTTTTCAAACGGAATGTCCACGTATGCCATTACTAACGATATCCGAGGAAGATTTTGTAAAATATGCTTGTTCGCCGATTTACAAGCGTCGCTGATAGTTTTGCACGTGGCCATAGGTTGATGTGCGCTCTGGCAATGAATAAGTTAGGGGGGGAACTAAAAGACACAAGGACATCGGTCTCTCCGAAATTCGAATGGGCAGTTTGTTTGGTGTCGGCTCTGTAAGTTCAGTGAGAATGAATAAAATTTCATGAGAAATATTTTTCTTCGCATTTCAACATTAGCTAGAGGAGTCTCGCGCGAGCATCGTGTTTGTTAATCGTTGACACGCGTATCATACCGATTGCCCCGGGCGTGTTCTAACGCGTGTACGCTGAAACGTCGAGAGCGAAAGCATTAATTTATTTGTTCTGAACTCGTGTGCTAGTCAAATATCCAAGGACGCACAATTATCCGAAAGTTGCAGACGAATTAGTCCGAACGTTTCGTTAGAGGAACAGGAATGATGCCTGAACGCGGCGAGTCTGCGACAGAATCAAGGGGGGGGGGGGGGGTGAGAAGAAATGAGAAGGGATTGTGAATGCGAGGGAAGAGTGAATGAGAGCCTGCGTGCGGTTTAAACAGCAGAACTATAGATTAGAGATCATTAGGGGAATGATAATTGAAGATATCGTTAATATTTAAACTATTCGTCACGTTGCCAATAACTATGCGAATGCTGAATCAAAGTTAAGATAACGTGTTTAGTAACAGTTTGTGCCATCGTCGTTTTTTGTTTTACTACAAGTAAGGGTCGAATTATATATACATATAATGTACATCACTCTTCGTCTTTTCTTACCGGTAGTTTGGAATAGCAAAGTGAAAGTGAATTGTCGAAGTACTAGACGAAATAAAAAGACAAAGAAACACGTGGTGGTGTGTCTCGGTTTTAATAGGCGGCCGAACAGTGCCAAAGTGATATCGGATAATGCATGATAGAAAGGCAATTGGGTGCAGACATTCGAGTGACTGGCTGTTTCTTTTACTTGGTGCCTTTGGCGTCGTTGGGACGAGATTTATTCGGGTATCGTCTTTCATCGTCTTGTAAAAAAGAAAAGAAAAAGAGAAAAATGGAAAAACTTTCATCGAAGCAATAGTAGTCTGCAAACGTTTAGAGAGCTCATGACTTACCAATGTTACATACGACGGACAGTGATCAAACTTTGCATTACAAGTTACTCATTCGTATACGTATATCATTAACATTCAAACAAAAAAAAAAACGTTTGAAAACGTGACGCATCTGTTTTCATCGATTGCTTTTTGATTGCGCGTAGAATAAATAGTATTCGTTTGGGACATATTCTCCGGATGAAGTCACATGGGGAGGAATAAGATGATACTACGATAGGATTTAGTGTGATTACCAATTACTCCAAATAATGTTTGTAATTTTACGTTTATCGATGTCCTATTCGCAGTTCATTCGTCATTGTATTATTACAAAAATGATTAAGGGTTTGATCGATGTGTGCGGATCGTGTATATACATATTATTAAATAGATAGTACCCAGCGTAGTATTAATATGAATTACATAGGTAGTTCACCGTCACTGCCTGCAGCATTTGGTCGTGCTGAGAACGCAGACCTTAGCGATGCTGTACATTGCGTGGTGTCGCGATCGTTTATATGGAAGAGGAAAAACTGAAATGCTTGTTTTGTTAAGTTTCTGAGCATTAATTATTAGCAACAGGATTTATAATATATTTACCGATGCGTGCGCGATACGTAGGTATGTTATCGAGGATCTTTTGCCAATCAATTCGCATTCTGACGACGGTCGGAACAATTTTATTGTTCAATTCGATGGAAGGAAAGGAAGGCAAGGGAAAGCATAATTAATTGCAGTTCAGAGGGGTGATCGTAAATACTGGTACGTGTTTCTATCCGTGCGTATGATGTTTAAGAAAGAAACATGACTCGATCGAGCGGTGATTCGACAATAGAGTTTTGCACAGTTATACAGATTGAGATACCGAAGTTGTTGATGATGCATGATTTTAGCCTAAGTCGTATATGAACATACGTCGATGGTATATCAGCGTATCAAGCTCTATCGCTGTACAAAACTGCCTTGGCAAGTCAACGCCTTGCTCGAATATATTTCCTTGTAAAGGAAGGGACGGTTCAGTGTTTGCCGATTCTTCGCTTTTATAACGCTCCTCCGAGCATGACTAAATGGAGTGCGATGACTTTCTTCTTTTTTTTTTTTGCACCGCAGACGTGGCTATTAACTCTGTCGACGCATTAATTTGATATACTATTCGCACGCACAGTTGTACTTCTCGTTCTACGATATCCGATTCCCCCAATTGTGATTTTGCTTTCGGTTTCCCGCGGAAAGGGAATCGTTGAAAAAAAAAATAATATACAAAAAGATTGTTTCAATCGCCAATATATTTAATACGCTGATCTTACTAGGATTAGAGAATATATTTTATATGCGAACGATGAATAGTCGGTTGCTTCATATGTCTGTCAATAAACGAAATGCGAAAATACTCTCAGTTACGTGTAGTTCTTGATACTCTTACCGATTTCACTCGGACATGGAACGGTGCATATGGTACATTAGTTCAGTTCGTATCTAATTTGGTGGCATGACGTTTTACCACTTAAATTTCCAACGATCAGGGATTCGGAGGGAATATTTTGTTCGTAGGGAAAGTTTCATTATAAAGTACTCGTGTGGCTTCAAAAAATACGGTTTTATTAGAAACGATTTGGAGAAATATTACGATAGTGCTTAGACGCATGTGGACGTCGGATTTATGGTACATACATAATGTTGGCCGCATATTCACGCACGCTTACGTTACTAAACTAATAAACGAGTCGACAAAAATGAAAGGCACTTGTCGAACCACACAAAATCTTCCTGAATAAAACTGGCGTACGGTACGTGTTAATTGAATTTGGTCCACTGATTAACGTAGCTGCGTTAAGGGTTGCATACCCTTGGGGGTCTCGCAATCCCTTCCTATGAACCAACGGGTACAATTTATGCAATCACATTTTTCAAACGCCAAACGATCCCGAGTTTACGTCGCACTGCCCAAAAGATGTATTTCGTAAAACGTACTTTAGACTTTTGATTAATGATTCGTCGGAGACGACGTCCGCGTCGCCGCTTCGTGGAGCCGTCTACGGCGCAAAGAACGAAAAGACCATCGAGGCGTAATCGTTAAAGTGGAGAACCCTTTTTACAGGGATCATTTAAACGTGTAATACTGTTCTGTATCTCCCGTGTAGAATCGTTCGCTAGCTCTTTGTTCTTAGAATGTTACGGTGTTCGTGCACAGCGTGTACGTCTTATCGATCACCTCTCCTGAACGCACTCGAGAGTGCATATCAGAAATTCGCGCGCGCTAGCATTCGCCTCCGGACACGCTTTCCTTATCGGGGAACAAAGTAATGCAACCGCTACAGGAATTTTGCCGATTCGTCGGTTTGCACGTATTCTGCGAACGGTTCTGTCTAAAATTATACACAGTCAAGTTCCATTCGTTTCGTTTCCATAACTATTATCACTCTTTACTTTGCGTTTCTTCACCCCCTCCCTTTTCGCTCGCGATTACTCAAGTACATGTTTAAAAAAGAAGAGAAAAGTAGAAGTATAAAATTTTGCAGCTGCGAAATAAGTACGCTCATAGTGTATATATGTATACTTTTCATCCCCCCCAGTCGATTTTAAGAACGCTAGAGTAGGAGTCGGCGAGTTTATAAAAATCTGTAGGCGGCTTATTCTTTATAAGGCTAAAGATTTAAACTAAAACGCTATCAGCGTATTGTGTGCAGCGTGAACGATACAAAATTTCGGTTGGGAATACTATTTATCACGGTCCCAACCAAATTGAGGGCAGAGGCTTTACACATTTTGTACTGTCTTCGGATTGAGTGGCACCGTGGCGGACGACTTCTCGTTTCGTTGCTTCCTCCTCTGCGCTCGCCGTTTCTTCGCCTTCGCCTCGGCACCGACGGCCAAGAAATTATTCTGGAAGTACTCCTCGATTTCGGAGAGCTTCTTGCCGTGGGTCTCGGGTAGCAGCAGCCACACGAAAACCGTGGCGCCTATCGAGACACCGGCAAAGAACCATTGCACCGCGTACGATCCTGCGGAAGGCGGAGCATACGAATAAGTCTGTCGAGCGGACGTGACAAGTTCATCGGTCACGTTCGATACGTACCACCCAGAAAGCTTTGCAAACTTCTGTAGCTTTGCAGAGCGGAGAACATTAACAAGTTCGCTGTCGAGTAGCTGATGGAATGGGCGATCCCGCGAATTTCGGTCGGGAACAATTCCGCGGTCATGGTCCACGGGATGGTCAACATCCCGACCATTGACGTGCAAACGTATAGCAGCAGGCAGAGAACCGGAACCTGACGGGCAAGGGGATTAACGTGTAGAAAGTAACGCTCACCATTGTCACCTTTATTATCCTCATTCCGGATGCATACCCAATATCCAGAACGATCCCCGTTCTTAATAAGATAAGTGTAGTAACCGGAAACGCTCATACAAAGCGCCATTCCCACAGACGAGACTATGCACAGGGATCGCCTCTTGTACCGCCTTAGCAGCCAGGTATTCACCATCGAACAGAGGAAACGTGTAACACCGACTAGAATCGAGGCTATGTACTCGTTCACGCCTGAGCCGACTTCCTTTAATCGGGATGATCATAGCAATCATGAAACGCTCGTCGTATATCGTTCATATATAACATAAAAGGATGCAGGGTTTTCGTTGCTTACCTGGAACCAGGTGACGGCGTAGAAAAGGGTGATGTAGATGCCGGAGAACTGCTGAAAGGAGAAGAACAAAAAGAGTATCGTCAGGGGTTTCCACCCCGTGGGCTTCAAGAAAGCTCTCAGCTTGGTGGACACACCACCGTGTTTGCTCTTCCTCCGTTCGCTCAGCTTTATTTCGTTCTCCTTGACGATCGTTGTATATTGCGCCTCCGCCGCGCTCACTTTCCCCTGCCCGGCTTCGTGCTTGTAAAGCCTGCAATCGAATCGGCAGATTGTTACCAATGCTTTCGTCTTCGGTGAAACTTCTTCTTCTCCGCAGACGCTTTTCTCGACATGCTTTCACAGTCGAACACTGCCTACCATTCCAACGATTTCTTCGCTTCGTCCAGTCGCCCCTTCGATACTAGCCAGACGGGTGATTCAGGTACGAACATTTGCACCAGAATCACTGGCACGACGGTGTAAATGATGCCGAGCCAGGCCACCAGTCTCCACGGGATGTATGCACCCTTCAGGTACGATAGAACCATTCCGAAGGAGGCCAATGTCGGCCCAAAGGATATCATCGATCCTCGGAGCTCCGGTCGGGCAACTTCCGTGATGTAGACGATAGCCGGCGAGGTAGCTAAAGCTGTGGCCAGGCCGGCCAGCAGCCGGCCAGCCAAAAGCATCGGGATATTTGTCGAAAGGGCTATGAGTATCCAGCTCGCGGCAAAGGGAATAGAGCCGAATTGAAGGGTTCGCAGTCGTCCCACTGTCTCCATTAGAAAGCCTCCTAATACCGCGCCCAAAGGTGCGCAGACTACCACCACGCTAGCTGAAAACCGATTCGTTAAGGCCTTTAGGGAAAACCTTATCGTTTGAACGAAACGTTCGTCATCGTTTAAACGCGCTGCGAAGTGTATTTTACGCGGACAGGAAACGCTTCTCACCGATCCAAGAAGTTTGCTCTTGAGTAGCGTGCAGTTCCGCATCTTCAGCCTCGAGGTGGGGAATTAGAATTGCGGAATAGGCCATGGCTAGCCCTACCGATATGTGGAAAGACGCGGCAATGATACAGCTGGCGATCTAAAGACAGATTTCATTAGACACTCGACTCTTTTTCTCCTTCCCCGATCCCTTAGGTCGCACGTTCTCTGACGATGGTATACCTCGGTTATGGCATTTCTAATGGTGGTCGGCTCGACGAAACCCTTGTTGAGGCTTCTGCTCGATACGATCGCGTCTTTGAAGCATTCCCTTTCATTCTCCTCGATGTTCTTCGACGCCTCGCGCTCGACACTGAAACACGATGGATCCGCATTGTGTTTTTTTTTTCTTTTCTCGTCAGACGATTGTGTCAGCTAATTAAAGTTCCCGGCTGACGAAACAGCCGTCAGAGTGTTTTTTTTTTCTTCTCTTTAACCAAGGTTTGGCGACCCGGTATTTATCACCCCGAGATTGATAAATATTTATGAGGCGAAGACGGACTCGCCCGCTTGTCTGCTTCCTCGTCAAGCCTCAAGGCGTTTGCCTCATTTACAATTAGTTAGTTAATCTTTATCGCTTCATTCGTACGATTAACGCTCGCGATCCGCCGCTCGTAATCTCTCGAGTGTCAGCAACGTCGGAACTAATATTTTCCAGACCGATTTCATTTCTTTCGTAATAAACGACATCACGCGAAACAGTTTATCGGACACGCGTCGTGTTCATGTCTGCGTTAGTAATTGCGGATAGATTTATAGCAGCTGTCGATTCATTGCGACATGTTGATGCAACTTAAATCGTACCCAACGACGGGGATGATTGGAAATGGTTCGAGTATCATTTAAATACGTCGGACGCGTCTAATGACTAAACGACTCGCGTTGCATCTGGACAAAGGGAATTGAACGGTGTTAGGTGAACAACGGTCTGTCGCTTCTAAGCAAGGATAACAGCTTGTCGCACGTTGCTTACGCGGGCAACGATTCGAAACGTATCTTACTGCTCGAGCTGTCGAGCGTTAACTCGCTTCAATTACGCGAGCGCTGTTCGAGAATTAACGCGCGTTAGTTAAAGGGGTTTGATCGTGAACGAAACGTGAACGGTTCTGGCTAGAACACGCTCGTCGTACGATTCATCACACAATACGGCGGCGGTTCGATTCAATTTGATGCTACGAGTTTGCTGCTTGCCCGGCTATTAATTTTCTCTGTCAAACGGAAGATCCCTAAGAATGATGTAATTTATTAGATCGTACAATCCGTCACGCGTAGAAAGTGTTTGGAAAAATTAGAAGTCGCGCTATCTAAAGTCGCAAGTATGTCGTTGTAATTACATTTATCAATTGAGTGCTGGATAACGATCCGTCAACGTAGAACGAGAAACGTGCGAGCACGAGGCGAGGCTAAAATCGATTAAGTATTAATTACATTCTGCTCCCATCTCCGGGAGTAATTCCCCTTTATCGATTTGCGTCGATGAAGAAGCTTTCGATGGCATTCGTGTTGTAGCCAGTCACTCCCCGAGAGGCGCACCTATTTCTACGATCAGCCAAGGCAATCGTACTTTAAGAGCCTCATGCATCAAATCCATCGTTTTACGGCGCTCTAATAATGATAATAAGAATGATGATAAGGTCTTTCGCGATCCCCGTTCGCACAATCGCGTGCGTGATCGATCAGAATCGGATCGAGCAGGAATTTTTTAGCGAAGGGAGTACGTACTGCGCGTAAAAGCTGGGAGAATCGTGCATGTACACGTGCAAACACCAACAAGAATAATTGAAATATTCGCGTGGTTGATAGAAATATGAAACGTAGCTTTCTGTCACGGTTTATTGAACCTTTTTAACAGCACAATGAATTGTCGCGCGATGGCATCTGGTGACGAGCTGTGACGTTCGCACGGGTTGACATTCGAAAAAGCTTGTTCTAACGATATTAAACAATCTCTAAGAATAGAAGCGCTAGTTAGGTATATATATTTTTAGCGCTGGCATCTCTGGCTTCGCTTCGCGGCTTCGAAACGCAAGGCAAAGCGGCAAATACGACCTTAGATCGCTAACGTGGAGAGAACGCTAGGCGAATTCTCCGATTAAAAACGACAAATGATTTATAACATACGAACGGATACCGTACTCCAATGCCAATGGCAAAAAGAACGATCGCGACACGCGGTCAATTGGGCAAGGGTTAACACTGTCGCAACGATGATACTCAGATGACGTCAGTTCTCTTTTTTTTCTAATTTCCTCCTGGATAAAGATAACGAGTTTCGTGTTCTCTCACGCCTCGTTCTACGCAACAGGTTCTAAAATAAAATGCTCGCGGTATAGAATAGTCGCGGTGGCAGAACTTTATCGCGATTATCATTACATTAGTTCGTTACAGCGGCGTTACGATAATACGGGAGAACTTGAACGCTCGTCCGATCGAACCCATTCATTATGCGACGCGCCCACTTGAACTCTAGAGATTAGATAAAGAAGAATCGCTTAAAAATTACATTGAAAATTTCGATCATTTCCTACGATCGCATTTGCATTCGCGATCGATCACGTTTCGATCGCGATGTCGCACAACGATGCTTGCTTTATTTAATCCAGCTCGTATCGCGGTAACGGCAATTGACCTATTCAACCACGGACTGCAAGTGGCTGCGATCGAAGTAGAACACCTACCGGTATACACGTATTTCCTATGTCGTCGTAGAAGAATGCAACCAGGTTCCTTGGCTTTACCATTTAGCGAGTCTTTGAAAAATCGCGATGCCAGGGTTTTAATTAAGAGAGGAGAGAAACTATGCTTTGCCCTCTCATTAATGTGTCATGCGGACAATTCCATCGGGCGCTAGTTGCTTGTTTGACTTTCAGATATTAGCTCGCTCGTTTTCCATTGTCTGTTTGCAGGTCTTCAACGATGTTGCTCTCGTTTATATAACGTGCTACCGGCAAATTAACCATGTCAGAAGGGATCGCGAGACCCGCCTATCGCGAGTCAGAGGCTAATTTTCGAAATTAAAATAGCTTCCACGCGTAGATTAAACACGACTGGAATAACGAAGTTTAATCTCCCCTTTGGATAGCGTGCTTTCGGTCTGGCGATGACTGCATCGTTTTACGCCAGGACCAACGAGGATCTGTTTTTCTGATCGATGGAGAACTGGTTCTCCGCGGAATGACTCTTCCTGGTTACTCTCGTCGCAACGCCGATCCCAAAAAGATTGATCGCGAAGCATTTATCCTTCCCATTATCGCTATTCGCAAAGGAAAAAAAGAAGAAATATGACAAGGGCAATCGTCAAGGGAAACGTGAAATTCGAAGGCCGCTTTCGGATATCGGTGTGCATTAAGCTGCCATTACGCGTGCGAGTAACGAAAATAGATTCGATTAGGTTCTCTTCCGAGGACAAGCTGAGAATCACAATAATGTGCCTTTGGGAGGTACGTCGTCGTTCTCTGAATACTCGATGGCCGTTAGCCTCGTGTCGTGGAAACGAAACTGACCGCTCCAGAAAATCGTGTGGCTAGTTTTGAGAACCGCTTTTCAGGGAACGATAGCGTATCTGTTCGTATGGTGACGATGCAGACAAAAATTGCAGGCTGTTACGAAGGAAACGAGCGAAGCTATTAGCAGAAAAATTTTATGAAAAATTGTCAGAGCGAGCTCGCCACTAATCGCCACTCGATGGTCGGATAGAATTGCTCGCCCGATGAGTTCATCGCGTACGAAAAGCAGCTTTTCCACCCTCTTAGCAGCGCTCCCTTTCCTTTGTCGAAGTTTCTACCCCTCAGGAAATCCCCGATACCGGGAAGGGGGCGAGAGGGAAAGCTGGATTTACCCCGACGCGACGCTGTACTTCGATGGACAGTCACGTCACTCACGAACGGACAGGTAACAACGACCATCGCGCCAGCAACAAAAGAAAACGGAGAAACGGAATAAGCCCGTGGGATCTACCTGCCGAAGAGCAATTGAGAAGTTTGCCCCCGTCGTATCTGGTATGGCCGCGTCAATATCAAAACGATCCCGCCTCTCCAATTTATATCGAACAGCGCGTAAATGTATTCCTCGAATTAATACAAACCTTAATGAATAGGGATCCATGGTTAGTTGGACTTCAACGGCTACAATATGCAAGCGCCTGGCTGCGTTCCTTTAATTCTTTGGCTAATGCGTTGGTCAGTTTGCCCCCTCTTGGATAGAACCCTCGTCAACTCGAACCAAAGCTTTCGTATCTGCACACCATTTTATACGGTCTGAAACATAGAAGATACGTTCTCGTATAAAATTGCACGCTTCTTATGTCCTGCGTTAACTTGGTCACGAAGCGGCCGTTCGTTTGCTTGCATAATTCGCCGTTTCGCGTACACACAGTGGTCACGAAGGAGACTGTAGAATACCATACTTAATGATACGGTAATTTCGTAGCTCGAGCCGCGCGTTCGAGGCAGGACAACTTTCTATGTCGGACGCGAAGCAGATTCCTTGTTCTTCTTTCACCAAAGTTGTATGCATCGCGTTCGAGAGAGAAACGTACGTTTTTTCCGTCCGCGCGATTTACTTCGCGATGTTCCCTCGTTACGCGCGAATACCGTTATCAACGTCGCGGTTCATCTAGATTCGTGGCTGGGGTTGGAGCGGACGCGGTCTTTGGGGATCGCTTGGTCTTTTCCGATCATCGGAGCCGCGTTTCCTGGAACCTGGGATCGGGTCAGGACTGGAAGTGAACGAATACGATAGACGATCCATCGTGAATCACGGTAGTTAGAGGCTTTGCGCCGCGTTACACAACCGTTTCACGTGCCGAGACCCGTCACGCGTTTTGCAATTAGGACCGACGGTTATTAGTAGCGTCGACTATGTGTCGGATAGCATTTGTACAACGCTATCTCCGAGATGGCACGATTTCATTGTGAATCCACTTAATCGTTTAATGCGTAAAGGATGTTTCATATGTTTACACCGATGATCGTAGATCCCGAGATCGTAAACGACACATCGAAGTGGATTAATCTTTACGGGGCTCGTTACCTCGGTTAATTAACGGCAACAATATCAGTTGAGCGATAAAAGGTAATCCGTGTACGAAACTATTACACGGGGACCTATTACAGGAATCCCCTTCGATCTTATGTTTCCCCGAAATCTTCCGCACGGATTGCTCCGTAACATACTTTCTATCCCGAGGCCTGGCGTCATCGACTACGTCTCGAATATCGTACGCGGCGATCAGGTCAGAGGTCGAGCAACAAATTCAAATTGACGTTAAACAAAGCGACGCGCGGAGCGGATACAGGTCTGGCTTAACTCAAACTGCATCGTGTACACGACTAAATCGCCAACAGGTCTTTACGTGGCGTGCAATCATTTTTAAGGTTGTTAGCTGTCTCGTAAATTTGTCTAAAAAAAAAGGAAGTTTAGCTAAAGTGGAAACGAAACAATGGAACTGGCGATTCGTGGAGTGTGTTACGAAACGCCGTTTAATTGTTTCTTCGGGCATACCAATGATCGAACCTCTGTCCAGTTGGCTGAAAATACGATTTGCAATTTTCGCACGGAGATCGGTTCGCGATCTGTCTAGTCGAGGCAACAGGGCGAGTCGTGGAAACGATTCGTTCGGGTGAATTCTATCCACGAATTGGGGAGACGCCAGGATCGATCGACGAAAAGTCAACGACACGGCGCGTCTAAAGTATTTAAAGTACGTCAGTTTCTGTTGCTGGTTATTATAGATATCCGTTCAGAGGAAACTCGCCACCCTTCCCGTTCTCCGTGCGTACGTTCTCGAGCAGGACACTTTGCGAATATCGTTACGAATGCTTTGTCGCGCGAACAAACAGGACTTACCTTTGGGCTTTCGGTTCCCTCTTCCGCTTTCGAATTGATCGCAGAGACGTTGAAGGGAAATCTCGGGAAGATTCGATGGGAAACGCTCCTGCCGTTCCTTCCTTTTCGTCCCTTTACTTTGCTCTCCCGTTCTTGTTCCTTCAAGCGAAAGGAGCAAGAGCCCAGCTCTCGTCGACTACAACCGCCTCGCGATGTACAGCACGCGGTGGTCGGTACCCGACTAAAGCTGAGAAAGCGGTCTGGCCATTTGGTCGGTCGTCTCTCCTCGACGACGCCTCTTCCGTCGGTACATGTGCACATTGCTAGCCACAAAGCGATCAATTTAGGGGTTGATAATGCGTATAGAAAGTAATACTATGCTCTGCCTGCCGCTGTACAAAAGATTCATGCAGGATTCTCGTGGACGATGATTTGTTCTCGTTTGGAACGTCTAATCGCTGGTCATTTCCCAGGCTCTTTATACCTAAGCCATTTGCATCCTCCCTTGTACCTGTGGAACGGTATTTCGCATGTAAGGAGGGCTGCATACTCGCAGGCGTTTCATTCACGTGGGAAAAGCGAAAGGGGTTCACCAATTGTATGGTTCGCCACATGCGTGAATTCTGCATCTATGGTCTGTCTTTGCGAAACGAAATAGACGGTGAGAAAACTCGATAGACTCACGGGGAAGAGATCGCAGTTTTTATTCCATTTCTTCAGATTTGCATTGTTGGTGAAATCGATAGATGCCCCTCCCAATAAGTATCCAGATGAGTATATTTACGGGTATATTATTGAGAGTTTTGCTTTTCTGTTTGAAAACCCGTCACAAAAGATTCATCGGCGTTTGTAACTTGGAATCATTTCTCGGGTTCAATTAGTCACTTAACCCAGCTTCATTGACGCTAAACGTGCGCTCGT
This sequence comes from Holcopasites calliopsidis, assembly GCA_023838395.1. Classification (NCBI taxonomy): domain Eukaryota; kingdom Metazoa; phylum Arthropoda; class Insecta; order Hymenoptera; family Apidae; genus Holcopasites; species Holcopasites calliopsidis. Next base: position 1,833,279 of record JALHAQ010000012.1, on the reverse strand, counting down.
ATTACGCGACGTCACAAACGTTTCACGCAAATTTCCTCTCTTTATTAGCGAAACGATATTTAATAATAAATCCTCAATATTTGCGAAAAGCTTCTCCATTTCTATACGAGTTTTTTCGCAATGTATAGCAACTGGCAATTAAGATAGATAGTATCGGGCATTTCTCAATGCAATGAAAGTATCACAGTAAAACGAACAAAAATCGGTTTTGCGCCTTTTCATATTTTGCCCCTATTAGAACATGTATTTCTAAACAATCGCCTTGGTTTCGCATATGCGGCAATTTGAAATATCGCGGCGCAGCAAAGTCATACCGCGGTCGGCAAATTCGTAGAACGCCACTGTACTTGCCGACAAGTAGTTCGCTTTAGCTGCGAAGCAAAATGGCGGTGTGGAGTAGGTTTTTGCTGGCTTCCGAACAAAAATTGTTCAATGCAAATGGATATTTGGGAAGATTGTTGCCAAAAAGCAACAAGACGTTGCAAAATCAAGCAGGTAAGAACGGTGGTGTCCGTTTCATAAATGGAATGATTAAACAGCGACCGATAGTGTTTTGTTACGCAACTAGCCTCTCTGCAAATTTTTGAGTAGCTCACTTGTTTGTACCTGTTCGATATTCGAGCTAGTTAAATGCGTTTCTCTGTCCCCCGTGAATCGATCGGGAATACGATACACGAATTTCGTGGTCTTTATAAGATAATTCAATATAGTGTTATAACCAATTTCATTGTTTGCAGGGAGTATAAGGTGCATGTCGGAGCATCGTGTTATGGATGTGACCGCGAGTCGTTGGCAGTGGCACAAAACTAAAGACTGGATGCATTTTTACATCTTAGTCGGTGCCATACCTGCAGCTATACTTATTTTCTACACCAACGTCTTCATAGGTCCTGCAACGTTGCAAGAAATACCAGAAGGATATAGACCAAAGCCATGGGAATATTATAGGGTAAAGCCGTCCACTGAACATCTTCTACAGGGTGATTCGCCCGCCAGTAGACTCGAAAGAAGTGCCGCCGCTTAAACGTCCGGAACTCTTATCCTATGCAAACCCATGTAAAATCTTGGGCAACATATTTGATCCTTTTCTGTTCCTCCCTATCACTTGACATAGTGACTGTGTCGATCGCCAGTTGATTGGGTCACTGCAGAGCAGACGACTATGTGTCTATGTCAAGTAAAAGCAAGAAACGGAAAAGAACACAATACACCCGAAATTTTTACATGGGCCTGCATGGGATAAGAGTTCCAGATGTTTAGGCGGCGGCACTTCTTTCAAGTCTACTGGCGGACGAATCATTCTGTATTAATACAGTAAATGTAAAATGTATACATAAACGATGTTGTTTCTTGTAGCATCCAATTACAAGATTTTTAGCTAGATATTGTTATCCAAACGCGCAGCAGGAATATGAAAAAATGTTACATTATCAAGTCACGACGTTTGAAAAAATGAGACTGCATAACTTGGAACGTAGAATCTTGAAATACACACAAATGTATGGTGATTACAAACACTGGGCTTTCAAAAGGACGATGTCGGCTAAATATGTTAAGGAAGCGAGAGAACGAATAGATGAAATGGAGATGGGATTAAGACCAGGCTTATAGGTGGATTAAAGATATCTTGGAAAGATTATGATATGGTTAGTATGTTTTCTATAGGAAACGTAATAAAAATGGTGGAAAGTTTAAAGTTATTCCTTAGTCGGTTTAATTTGATGTTTCTTTAATGTATATATCTCCACATATTTTATCATGCGTCCATTGGGCTCAGGCGCCCAATTATGATTTTTGGCAATAACACGCCATGGTAGAAATTGAGAAATAAATGCAATGGTATATATGGATATCTTTTCAAATTTTTTATTTACAAAATAATACATTGAAAAATTAAGATGTACAGTGGATCAGTGCTAGAAATCATTTTTGTTGGAAAGTGTAGTTGCCTATGTATGGATGATTTGGTAATTTGGAGTTAAATACGATAAACTAACAAATTGCAATAAAAAGTTACATATACTATATAGCATAAGAAAGCTACAATATTGTAAGAAATTATTTCGGAAGATATTAGGTTTGTCCTGTAAATCGTTTACAGTAGTAAGTAGGTATCGAGTAGTGGGGGGCTGTGGGCTGTGAATCGACACACATTTGTGAATGAGATTTGATTTTATTTAATGTATCACCTCGTCGTGTGCCTCTCATTTTTAATGCGTAACTTAACTTTTTATTTCAGTAAAAGTTATTAAGAACCTGAAGATATATGATACCACTCCTTTGCAACACCATTCCCAATGCTGTTCCCAGAACGAATAACTATAAACAGGAAATAAGCTATCTATTTAGGTATGTCACGTTTAAGAAATAATGACCCACATATCTCGACCGAAATCTTTCTAAGTATATTAACGTGATTTTTAAACGGAATGCTAATCCCAGCTGGTCGTTTCTGTGCAACGTTGAGAAACGATGCAATCCTGGATAGAACAACTTGATCGACCGAACAGACAATTATTTCAACGGGGAGTTAATGGCATAGACCGACTTACGTCGGTGCCAACGCAACTCGTAGTTAGTGGTCATTGCCAAGGCTGGATCGCGTATCTTGCATAATGTCTTGGCGTTCTCTTCCACGACGGAAGGAAGACGCTCTGTGGAGTGTTTGCACGTGTACACGCGATTTCTGCGCCTCCCCATCATCACCTCCGATCGCTTCCTCATACGTATCGAACTGCATTATGCTTCCCTCTTTTTTTTCTCACGTTTGTCAATTATCTTTAACTTACGTGACATTCGAGATTGCCTCTCGTTATATAATTTTAGCGTACGCTCTACAATCCCGACCTGCACAATTTCATCCGTCTGCCTGGAAAATCTCGCGGCTATTAGGCGTAACTCTGTCTCGAATTAGGATTAGCTAATACTTTGCTCTCGCAAGGGAAAGATACTGAAACCCTGAAATAATTGTACTCGGCATGTTGATCTACCAGATGCACGATAAAAAAGGATAATGTTACCAATTCGCAATTTATACATTAACCGACACTTTTTTTTGTCGAGAAAAAATCGTACCGATGAATAAGCGAATTAAGAGGCGATAGCCAATTTACATTATCCACGACCGCAAGACTGTGGATTACATGAGCGGTAGTAGCAACGTTTTTATTATTTCGCCAAGCTTATCGCATCGTATTGCACATAAAGCGTTACGAACATCGTGTTGTAGTAAAATTAGTTATTATCAATTGATTAAAAATTCCCCGACTTGTTACGCGATACCGCAAAGAAAGCGAACCTCGCCAATTTCGATGCATTCTTCTCGCATGGCCGAGAAAGAAACTCCGCTGTGTGTTGGAGAGAACGAAAATTGAGCTCGATCTTTACAAAAATCTAAGAAATCTATTATACGCGATTATGTGTTATATTGTTTTATTGTTGCATAGTTACCGTGCCTCTACCGCTCGCGCTGGTGCATCATAATTGCGCAATAGCGTTATATGAAACCTGATTCGTTGTCCTTTTTCCGGAAATTCATCTTTTTTTTTCCTCCCTGGTTTTTCTTCGCTGAGTGTTTTTTTTTTTCTATATTCAATTAAATGTCGATGCTTATCGATTTAAACGTTGCATTAGAAGGATCGCGCTATATTTCGTTGCCGCGAATTACGTTGAGATTTATCGTTCATTTCCTGTTTAATTCTTATACCGCGATTCTGTGCTTGCCGTGGAAAAAGATGGTGAAACTGCCGTGTCATTATTCGAACTCTAAGTGGGAACAAAAAAAAAAAAAAGAAGAATGTCGAATGCGACACTTCTGGTTCTCCAATTTCATCCTTCTTGGATGATGCTGGTATTACGAATTGTCGTCGATAATTAAGTCGCGAATTAAAGTAACGTCCTCAGCCGCTCCGTCGCGATTTATCCCGCCCCCTCCCCCTTGGCCCCCGGGTAGCCCGACGGATTTGCGGTGCTGATTATCCGATTGTTTTGCGCGCAGAAATCAGAAGGTATTACAGCACAATCGTCTTGTCTCAAGGTTTCACTGCTTCGAGCATCGTTTCGCGAACTGCTATCAGTTCAGCCCCGTGTTCAGCGAAACGATATTACGGAGACAGCGTCGTGAAATTCTAATTTTTTAAATTTTAGAGTCACGAACTTGAGGGGGAGAAAGTTCTTAACTAGCGATATACAATATATAATTGAATATAATCCTCGCGCAGGACACTTATAGATTTGCAATTCGAAATTAGCGCCGGTGCCGATTAATCGGTTCTGGCAAATTCGATCTAACGTAATTCGCCGTGTAGACTTCGGGGTCGCAGCTGCAAATTACTTTGCCAGCGGCAAAGTACATACCTTGACTATACGATACCATTATATGTATCTTTCACTCGAGTTACGAGACAAGGAAACTTTTCCTAGCTTACTATTACCATAAAATCGCCAGCGAATTAATTGCGTTTTGTACGATAACGTGTCGTACGTGACAGCACTTACGTGTGGTACGTTCAGAATGACCGGAAACCGAGTGCAAAGTGATCATATGATACGTGCAAATAATATCAGAATTTTTTATAGAAACGAGCAGTAAAAGAAGAATAGTTAAGTTAATTAAATCTTAGCTAACTTAAGCGCAATATCAGTCGCAGCGGTCGTTCGTGAGAAAGGTCTGATCGGATCTTGTACACAAGGGTATCCGCGAAAGGGGAAAGGACATGAATGAAGAAACTTGTTACGGATGTAAGGTCAATCATAATCGGAAACGGAAGAAATCGAAGGGCTGCCACTCCGATTTCCATAAACGCCATTCGTCATGGAGGCAGTAGCTTCCGGAGTCGAGGAACACCTTGGACTTAATTTCTCGGCTAATTCGGCCGCGCCGTCGTTCATTCACACTGCGGCCGATCAATGGCAAGGCCTCGGAGAGGAACGACGCGTATGCTTGAAGGAAATGGTTCGATCGGGATTCAGAACTATGCGAAATCTTGCATCTCCTTCTTGAACATTCAAATGCGTCTATTATTAACCATTGATCGAAATCTTCGCGAGGCAGAAATACTGATCGACCGCGCGACAGATTCAATTAGATCGCATCCGTAAAGACAGTTTTTGTTAGAGGAGTTCCGTTAAACGCCGCATCGAAGTTTATACGTCGAAAAGTCCTTGGGCAATTGTCGTCGCGATGGAACGCCGCGTACAAAAAAAAAAAAGGAGAACGCGGAGAAGATTCGCGGTCGGCGAAGGAGGAACGAATAACTGAATAATCGTTCTGGTAAGAATGGCATGTCGCATGCGGCGCGAAAGTAAGAAAACTCTGTAAGAAGCTTGCGCGGAGTTTCAGAAGAAAAGAAAAAACGATAGCACGGTGGGCAAGATTTATTGCTGCCACGTTACTGACGCGCTCAGAAGCGCGGGCAATTGTTGGCGATACTCTTGTAAGAAAAAGTGAATAGCTGAAAGGAAGAAAATAGTCGCGATCAGAGATTGTTAATTAATCGTAAACTTAACAGAGGGGCGGGAAGACGGAAAGACGCACGGATAGCAGCTAATCTCTTTGGATTAGATTAGTTTCGGCGCACCGATAGTAACAATGATGCGTAGCTAATTGATCACGGGCTAATTCGAGAATACTTTTCCAATTGACGTCGCATTCGTGACGTGCATCGCACGACTGGCAATTATCAATAAATACGTTGAAACCCGAGCTTTGCGAAGCAACAGCGTCCTTACCGTCTATTTTCGTGACGGGGCCTCTCCTCGCCGATTCGGAGCTCAACCGCTGTGACGAACGGGACGAAAAGTTTCTAAGAAATAGTTTCGCTAATCTACAATCTACACGGAACGGAATTTGAATTCGTTAAACTGCTCGGATATGAAGCGGACTGATCAATCACTTTCATTCAAGGCAGCTCGACAGAGCGTTGATACATCATTTGCAATTTGAGCCGTAAAACTGAATAGCGCGTGGATTAGTTGCGACTTGTACCGGATCAATAATGAAAGAGAAACGCTCGAGAAAAGACGCGAGCAATTAATTAGTTTATATCCGCACAACTGCTTTGTGTAATGATTTTCGTTCCCACGTTACGGTATTCATCCGTGATCCATCGATGGTTCGAAGCGTGATTTTTAGGTCAGACTAGAGTTCTCCTTGGTAACAGTCGAGTTCGAAGGTTCAGGCTATCGCGCGTATGACGCTTCGGCGTGATTCAAAGAGACGCCGGTCGTAAAGGGGTAACAAGTGGTCGATGAAGAGAAGGATACTCGTCATCCTCGACTGCGAGTATCGCACCCCCATGGCCAACGATGCTTTCCATAATGCTACCGAAGATTGCGCCCCTGTTACATGATTACCTTCACAATTATCTTATTATCAATTCGCACATGGAACCGGCGTGCAAAAGTTGCGCGTCCATTCGGGAAACATTTCTCGAGGAAACTCACCCGTCACCGTTCCGTATCGCTGGAACGTGGAACATTGAGCTGTAACGTACGCGTCGTTATTAACACACCACTTTTATCGCAATCGCTCCTAATTTACAACCACCGTGGAGGACGCTGCGCCTTTTGCCGTGAATGTGTAATGCGGTGATACCATTTGCCAGCAAACGTCTGGATAGAATAAAAACCGTGATCGCGAGACAAAACGTTACCACGGTCAACAAAAGAAAAGAAATCATGCGATCCGCTGTGCCTCGGTTTCTGCAGTGCAACGAGAGGCTTGCGTTCAACGGAGCATCGCCGTTGAGCGGTTCGTTAGGGATATCAGACGCGTCCTAATTTTCTTATCTTACTAAACACGCGATTCAAGGTATGCACCTTGTATGCACCTTGAGACGGGTAAGCTCAGCTTACGGTCAGTCCTCGAGCGGTTCAAGCGACTTACCGAAGGTATACGCAATCTTTGCGCTGGTACCAGCGGAGGGAGCACCGTTTTCGAACGATTGCCCCGGTTATTGCACGCAAAAGCGGGATCGTGGTTTGACAAAAGACGAGTCACGTTCGAGGGAATTTCTAGCGCATTTCGATGTCGATTCGAGAGAGACCGGTAGGCCTCGAGGCGGCCGCGGCCCTGGAAGGGCGTTTCGCGAAACGCTGCGGCCGCGGCCAGGCCGTTTCGAGAGAGGCGCCTTCCCCCGCGAGTATAAATGCCAATGCGCGGGCGAAAATCATCTCAGTGTCGAGTGCGAAAAAACCCGCGGCGCACCTATTCCTGTGTGCATGTGTGCTGCGAGTGTCGGAGAAATCGGTAACTCGGAATCATGTGCGTCCCACTCGACGGCCTGTCCGGATTTTGACGCGGACGAGCGAACACTCCTGCCATCGAGGACGCGATCGCGATCGGGAGAGAACTCTTATCGTGGCTCCGGCTGCTCTCGTCCTCCGACGTCCACCGCCGCCGGTTCACAGTTCCGTCGACCCGTGTGTCGATCGCGGACTTATAGATCGTTCCGTAACGAAATCCAGTTACAGAGCATCCTTGCTACCAGACAGATCTACGCCCGTTGAACTGATTTACGTTTCATCGCCGAGCGATCGCTGTTATATCCAGCTAGCCGTAACAGTCTCGCGCAAGTGCAACGTTGTAATAGATCATGTGGAAATGGGGGACAGGGTGAACCATGGATGATCTGTAATCGAGCGAATTCGCGAGAAAGTTGAGGTTCCCTCTCGGACAGATTACAGCTACCAAAGGTCAGTCATTTCTGCCGCTCGTTTCCCAAAGATTTCCAAGACATTTAAACCGGGGTTGCCCCATCGATCGACCGATCGCTGCAACCCTGTTGCGTGGCTACCGCGAACGCTACCCGCTATTTGAAATTACCGAACCGCAGCTTTTTCTCCAACTACCGCATGTAGTTTCTCGTTGCCACAAACTGAAAGCAATTAATTTCGAATGAAACAAGGAGGTGTCTCTTCTTCGCGATACGACGGCAAGGTTCGGAGAGACATGCGCCAAGTTTTATTCCCGATACTTTACGAGGGGGGAAAAAAAAACAGAGATTCAGCTGTTGTTGATCACGCGATCGTTCTCTATCGTCGAGCGGCTTGAGAAACACAAAAGACTGTCTGTTCTAAAAACTCGACGGATCTAAGATCCGTACTCCTTCCTCGCCCGAGTCCGATCCCATAGTTTGCCTTTATCGCGAATCTGTCCGACGAATGAACGTTACCCTAGGCTCGCTTCCTGAACGTCGACGATTTCTGTAATTACCGCTCCGCACGATACCGATCATATATTATGCGACGTGCATTTTATGCAAGCCTTCCGTCGTTGGATCCCAATGTTTACGTCTCCGGTCTTACGTGAGTCCTTGCAAAAAGATCTGCGGCGAAATAAACCTCGCGATCGCGCGGACTATTCGAATGATTATTACGCGTACACTAATTGAATTGAGCGACGGTTTCGTGGCAAAGGCACAGAACGGTTTGCCTCGTTCGTTTCGGCAACGATCGACCAGATTATCTCCTTTGAAGGGATAACGTAGACGCTCAAATGGCCGGACAAATTCGTTAATGGACAAATTGCAACTCACGTGCGAATCTGACGCGAGAAGCGTTGCATTTGTCGCGATGAAAAGCGACGCGTGTCTCGCGACTCTCGCGGTACATCGCGCGATTCCTCGCTTGTCCCGCGCCGCGAAGGGACGAGCGGTCGTTTAACCAGCCTCATTATTCAATTTCCACGGTAGCCCTGTAGAAAAATGCCCGTTAGATTTCCGTTAAAAGCACGCGACACGATTAATCAGTCCCGTGGGAAGTTGTCTAACTTTTGCAAGCGAAATCGTATTACTTCCTTTCCATCGAGCGGCCTCCTTAGCGCCTTCGCTAACGAGCTTTCCTTCTGTTTCAGGTAGACGATAAACTTGTTAGAATCGAGCACGATGATCAATCGAGCAAAGTTATGGTGGAAGCTGCTTCATTCTGGCCAGCAGAAAGGTGTAAGACAATTCAATCAGAATTTAATTACGTTCGATGGCAGCGAGCGTATCGGTAGTGCACTCTCCGTTCGAACACGATCATCCCGCGCTCCCTTATCGTTCGATATCGACGCGATGATAGTGCTTAGAGGACGATACCGTTGCTGTTAAAACGGACGATGAAAGTTTTAGCTACATTGTTCGCTTGTCAGTGAGGACAGATTAGCGATCGAGGCATCACGCGACCGTGCGGAAGATCCAACGGATCGACTGTGCCCCCTGACGAAAAAAAACGAAACGCCACTGGCAGCCGTTGCACAAGTGTACGCGTAACGATAATGCGCTCGAAACGATTACAATCTATTCGGTAATTACTACGATTCGACGTGTACTCGTCGGGAACATCTCGCCAGGCCTCCTCGAACGAGGCTGGCGAACGAATCGACCGCGGTAGCGGCTCGTCCTTCCGTTCAAAGGGACTTCCGAGATTCCGTCGAAGCCGTTTACACCTCGGAACAGTTGTTCATGACGGCCTGGCATTTTCTTTTTTGTTTAATAGATCGATGCTTGCTTCGGGCGAACGCGAACCTTCGTATCGGCCTCCAGAAAAAACTAGTTTCCTTCGCTCGCTGCTCGTCGACGATCGACGCGCGTGCCTCGATGGCAAAAGTTCGAATCCGTTCCGGAAAATTTCCATTGTCTCGCATCCATTAGTCATCCGAAGATTTGAAAATTCTCGGCCATCACGTGCGTCCGTTGGACGGGCGGTTGTCGCGACAGAGAAGCATCGCGTATTCGTGCACCGCTTACGTGAGCGCGAAACGATTCGGCGGTGTCGTGATTATTTCATTACACGTTCGCGGAACTTGCCACCGATTTCCGACCACGTACCGAGCTACCGACACGTAAATCTAATTGGTTCAACGTGGGAGCGTTACCCGATGCGCGATAATCCTATGACCCCCTACGCCCGATCCTTTCGAGCCGCGCGTCCGCGTATTATCCTTTCCGCATACGATATTCTTCAAGGTGGTTCCGGTTCTTTACAGATATTCGCCGGGCTCGCGGCGCACTCCGGTCAGATATCCGTGGGGCTTGGCCAAGGATTCAGCGCGATCCTGGTACCGAAGCTGCAGGAGAGCAATTTCGCGGACTCGTCCGAGACCTCGTGGATCGCCTCCTTGGGCGTTATCTCGAATCCTTTGGGATCCGTGATCGCCGGCCTATGCGCGGAATGGTTTGGAAGAAGATCGGCGATCGCGTTGGCCAGCTTACCGCATGCCGCGGGATGGCTCCTGATAGCGTTGTCCAAAAGTGTGCCCATGTTGTATGCGGGCAGGTTCATCAGCGGCATCGGAATGGGAATGGCGAACGGCTTGTACCTTTACGTCGGAGAGGTATGCGTCGACGGTCGTCAACCGTCAGGGGCAAGCGGCCGAGCGCTATTGATAAAATAACTTCTATAACAAATTGTTCTCGAAACGTTGCAGGTCGCCGCGCCAAATCAGAGGGCCTGGTTGGGAAGCTGTGGCCCGGTTTTAGTCTCGCTGGGCGTGCTGATCATTTACACGCTAGGGACGTTCACCACGTGGCAGAGGGCTGCTGCGATCAGCATCGGGCCAGCCATTCTTTCGCTGGCGCTCGCCCGGTAATTATCTTTCGACGCATACGCGCTCAAGCGAATTTCGAATGGTCGCGAGATTCACGTCCCCAGCATCCGTCCGTTGAATCTCCGTTTAGTATGATTCCAGAAACGCCAAGCTGGCTAATGGCCAGAGGACGAAAGCAAGAAGCAAAGGAGTCCTTGCTGTGGCTACGAGGGCCGGGCTTGACCGCCGACAAAGAATACGAAGAACTTTGCGAGGCAAGCATGAAAAGGGAAGAGGAGCGAGAGAGTCTGGCAAAAGCCCTTCACAAGTCTAGCGTCTGGAAACCGTTTCTCATCCTGCTCGCCTTCTTCGCTTTGCAACAAATGTCGGGAATCTATATAATTCTATTCTACGCCGTGAAAGTTCTCGAATATATCGGCATCGACTTGAACGAGTACTCGGCGAGCGTTGGGATCGGCGTGATCAGGCTGTTCGCTTCAGTAGCCGGCGCTGGTCTTGCGAACAGCTTTGGCAGGAGGATACTGGCGTTCATCAGTGGCCTAGGAATGGCCGTTTCCGCCGTAGGGGTTGCTCTCGCATACAGGTTCGTAGATCGCGAGAACCACTTGGACGTTCGAGCAAATCCAAGGGAGTAATCGATTGAATTCTCTTTACGCTTAGGTTCGCATTGCCATCCGTGATAAGTCTGGCATGCATCGGTGGCCACGTTGGCTCGTCCATGATCGGATTCCTCACTCTACCCTGGGTGATGACTTCTGAACTGTATCCGTTGAGGTTCAGGGGTCCCCTGGGAGGCATTACCACCAGTCTGGCTCAAGTGCTAACGTTCGCAACCATAAAAATGTATCCGGACTTGCATGCACTGGTTGGAATCGAGTGCACAATGTGGATATTCGCGGTAACCGGCATTTTGGGCGCTGTTTTCTCTTTGACTATTCTACCCGAGACCAGAGGCCGCAGTCTTGATCAAATAGAGAGCTACTTTTCAAGCAAACCCGAATCAAACTTCCCCGTTCAGTCTGTGTCAAGCATCTTCGCTCAGCCTAAAAACATTAAGCTGCAGAAATTCGCTCCCATCACGGAGGAGAAATATCATCGCGCGGTGACAAACGCGTACGCGTACGATAACTTCTCTATAGATCTAACTGCAGACGACGCGAGTAAAAATAGGATAGACTCCACGACGGAGTCTGATAGGAATCGCGATGTTGTCCATGCCATCTCCTTGGAACATGTTTAACTCCAGAAATGTGCCATACAAGGAATGAACCCTTTCCAATGTTATACTTTTAAGTCTTCGTATTGTGATACTTTGATGACGAAGGCGATCGGTTCGCTCCTCGTTTAAACGTGTTCCTCAAGACAGTGAAATGTGTAGGTAGTTGTGAAACTTGGCGTTGTTAAGGCTCCAAGAAATCACAGCGTCAATACGTTATACAATTCGTGGTGCAACAATGATTACGCTTTAACGGATGGCGAGTGTCGCAATGGAGAGAGGCGTATGCCTAGAAATATGTTTTATGAAAATTCATTCAAGACATTTTGTACATATTTATCTGTATATACGAACATATTTATATTTATAAGTATAATGCTACCTGTACAAATGTAAACCTTGCACGCGCTGCAAATGCGGATCGTTTCCACTTAATTCGGATAGAAAGATAGGAAGGTCTTTAATCAGAGGACAGTTGTATGAAAATAAAACATAATATCGTTTATTGATTACACACGATCACGTAGTACAGAGTGCACAATGATGGCGATATTTCTTAAATTAGGGCACGATTTTAATAAAACTACGGTACAAAATTTCCCGGATTCACGACGTGTATACCAGTTCTTGTTCGTATTGAAAAATATCTATCAGTATTTACAGATCTTTACGTGATTCGCAAAAAACGACGTACAAATTGAATTAGTTCTTTTTCGGTTTGCTTAAACAGCCATTGCGATCGATATGTACAATAAAAGTACATATATCCTGTGCGATATGGCTTGATAACTTTTCGGGCGATCGGCGTAGAGGGGAAAAAAGCCACCCCCTTGGCATGACGGACCCATTTTCCTCGTTATTTCAATTCTTCTACAATTAAATGTAAATTTTGCTAAAAATAAATTCATCGCGAAAAACTGTTAAGTACAAATTTCGTCGATGCATGCGTGTATATTCATCGATACAGTTACGCTCCGGACAAATCGACGTTCGTTCGTTTACAATTCATTCGTGACGCGGTTAACTCGTCCGAATCGTTAGTATCATGTAATCGTGATTATTTGCGTCATTTACAATCCTTACTTTCATACTTTTTGCGTGTCAATGGCTAGCTGATTTAGGCTTTCACTACATGTGTCTATGAAAATAGGTAAACCTCGTTCAATTTTGTTACTCTATCCTATTATATATATATATATTATAAAAATTCTGTCAGGCAACGTATTCCCTTCTGTACATAGAACGGGGGCATTATGATACGGTATTGTTACTTTCGTTTATCGTGCTAGTTAATCGAATACGCTTAGAGAAATATTAGACACGCGCTATAGAAATTCGAAACGTAATTAAATGAATACGAAGATATTCTACACGTGGAAGACCTTAGTTGAAGTTATTAAACATAATAAATGCAACGTTCGGCGGAGAGAGCATTTCGTTAATAGTTCGCCTACTTCCCTATCGACGCTTTACTTGCTACAAATGTTTATATAATTCATTAATAGACCAATAGGTTCATCGGTTAACGTTCTAGATGCTCGTTCTAAATAAGTTGGCAGATAATAGACGAATATAAGAGAAGCAAAAGAAACTAAAACTAATTATCACGTCTCACTGTATCGACGTAGATAAACGAGTATATTTCAATTTCATTTTTCCTTCGTTATCGTGCTCCGTATAAATTTCGAGTGTCTATCGATCGTATCTAAGAATCTACAATTTCTTTTTATTCATACAATAATTTGTACTTTTCCTAATCGCGTGAAAAATCGACTACATTGCAAAATATAGAAAGCTTTATTATTCGAGGGTATAGACACCGTTTGATTATTAAAAATATTCAAGTAACCGCGCAAGCTGGCATGTCTTAGGAATTTTCTTTAGTAGTTAAACTTATGAGCCCACGTGAACCTTAACTTACGCTGTAATCGACAATGTACAGTAACGTTGAACATTATCGTGTCTTTTCTCCTTTGACGAGGTATCGTTCGCGTTAGCGTGCTCGCCACGCGAGCGTCTATGTCGTAGGTAAAAATCATGTTCGCGCCAAATATATTTATGCATTTGACCACTGTGCGATCACACGTCAAAGAAAGATGACGCTATATTTTATGCAACTGCGCTTATTACTTAGTAGAAATCTCTTGTATGTTTAGCACTGTTGCTCTTTCAGCAAAAGCAATATATCCCCGCACATTTCTTGAGAGGCATCGCGATTCTATTGAACGGTGTATAGAGTAACGGTATAAACGGCGGTATTGTCGTCATTTGCTGGGAATCGAGAAAGAAAAGCAAACAGCAAGTCCGAATTACTTGTCGCGTCAGCAATATTCCTGTGCATCGCGTTTAAGTGACTTCGCAAGGATTGTTAATCTATGCGCGATATATACCATCAGTAGAACTCCGAATCTGAACTGTGCTGCGAGTCGCCACTTCTTCCATTTAAATACACTTCCGACGTTTGTTGAATCGATGGCGACTGTTGCGCGGATTCCCAATTCTGGCCGTGCGCGGCAAGTATAGTAGCCAGACACCGCGCTACAGCCGGATTCGGAGCGCAAGCTAACGCAGGTGTGAGCCCCACCGCGTCTACAGCGACAACGCTTGCACCCAATTGCAACAACCGTCGCGTCACCGTAACAAGCCCATTTCTCGCTGCCAAATGCAACGGAGTTCTTTGCTGCTTATTGACCATGTTAATAACAGCGATACTTTGTTGTTGCGACTGCGTAGCGTTCTCGCCGCCCGAATTAAGCGAGTCGATCCAATTTAGTAAAAGCGAAGCAGCGGCAGAATGCCGTCGTTCGCAAGCTAAGTGGAGGGCTGTATTCTTGTTACAATCAACAGCGCGCACATCAGCCTTCCACTCGAGGAGTAACTCGATAACGCCGCATTGGCCAGTGACAGCAGCACAGAGAAGGGGCGTGCGACCTGAATAGTCCGGAGTTTCGAGCCCGGCTAATTCAGGGCCCACGGAACTTAAGATGAGCCTCGCGCATTCCACGGAGCCCGAACTAGCCGCCACGTGCAACGGCAATCGTCCGCCTGGCACATCTCGCGGGGCAGCCACTGTTTTTCCTCCAAACTTATTTATTAACAATTCTAAACAATGTACTGATCCCTGATAGACCGCGCAATGAACGGCCGAGAATGGATTTCCTGAAGAAACAAAGCGGTATACATTAATAGAGAAATAAGTATAAAGAACAGCGAAGGACGATTCATGGAGAGATACGGGATATGTACATACCTTCTAACGAGTCGACTACATTTTGCTCTAACAGATATTGCACACAATTGGAGTTTCCGTTGTAACAAGCCCAATGCAGAACGGTACAACCCTGGTCGTCTTTTATCGTCGCTGCAGCAGAATTAGCTTTGACCAGAGAAGCTAACGCTTTTACTCTACGAACAAATCGGCCACAATTTAGTAAAAATATGAATTAGTCTCCCTCCGATTTCGAGCGAAGGGAACCAACCTTCCGCAGGCCGCGGCCAAATGCAATGGTGTCTTGCCATTAGTGTCTTGTATTGCCACCTGTGCACCGTGCGACAGTAACAATTCTACAAGCTGATGGTCTCGCTCTTTTACCACTGCTCGAAACAGCGGTGTGTGCTTGTTCACATCCGGTAAATTGCAATCAGCCCTGCACTTTAAAAGCAACATGGTGCACTCTGAATGACTGTTCGCCACGGCCAGGGTTAATGGCGTACGCTGTTTCGTGTCGTAGCAATTGACTACACTTGGATATTCCGCATTCTCCAACAGAAGCTCCAGACAATTAAAATGCCCCGCGGCCGCTGCACAATGCACCGGTGTGCGTTTCGTTATGGAATCCTAAATACAAATTGATGATCTTCGTTAAAAATACAACAAATGTCTTGTAGACGGAAAGATCTTTTACTATCCTACTTGAACCGATACGCAGGCTCCGTATCTTAATAGTAACTGAACACATTCCACGTGGCCCTTATAAGCAGCCAAATCCAGCGGGGTCTTTCCAGTGTCTTCCTTAATGTTAGTGTTAGAAAATAATGGTAGCAGCAAGCTTAGTATTTCGCTATGCCCGTGATAAGCCTGTAAATTTGAGCAATTACATATCCGAAAGTTTCGAGTTATTGGAGCTTATAATTCTTGTTGTCGTACGGCAAGATGCAGCGGCGTCAGTGCGGGTAACGGGGTTTCTGGCTTTCCCGCAGACCCGGATGACACCGCCAAGTTTCCCGGTGAACAGGGTTCTAGCAAAGCTTCTAATGCTGGTTGATTACCACCAGCTACAGCATAATGGACAGCAGTAAAGCCACGTTTGTCGCGTAAACATGGATCTGCTCGGTGTTTCAGCAAGTACTGCACGCATCTAAGCACATATGATAGAGACTAAATTTTTAAAGATCCACGGGGACAAAAGTTGACCCTGTTTATAACTTACTGAGCTCCGGAGTCTGTCGGGCTCGACGCCGCGGCTAAATGCAAAGGTGTTGCACCCTCTATATCTTGTGCGTTCGAATCACTTCCAAATCCAACCAGCGTAAAAACACAAAGATAATGACCTTGACTCGCAGCGTGATGAAGTGCCAATCTGTTCTCGTTATCAGCTAATCGGAAGTTGGCTCCGCTAGACAATAATAGATCTAAACAGTCAACAGATCCTTTGAATGCTGCTAAATGTAACGGCGTCCTGCCGCCAATATCTCTCGAATCTATACGTCGGCTATCGACTTGCAACAATTTCCTGCAGACCTGTGAATTTTATTAGTAGATCGACGTCGCATTTAGAGTAAAGTCCTTTAGTCCATGTGCATATGAATAGAAATATTTTACCTCGATGTGTCCTGCTAAACAACTTAGGTGCAACGCGGTTCGCCGTTCAGCGTTGCGCGCTGCAGGAGATGCACCATATTCCAGCAAAGTTGTTGTCAAGCATTCATGACCAAACCTACATGATATATGATAATTAGAACAAACACCGTCATCTATCCTATCCACAAAATGAATTACTTTCACTCCACTTTACCAAGCAGCTACGTGT
This sequence comes from Holcopasites calliopsidis, assembly GCA_023838395.1. Classification (NCBI taxonomy): domain Eukaryota; kingdom Metazoa; phylum Arthropoda; class Insecta; order Hymenoptera; family Apidae; genus Holcopasites; species Holcopasites calliopsidis. Next base: position 1,816,502 of record JALHAQ010000012.1, on the reverse strand, counting down.
AAAGCAGTGTTTCCATTTTTATCCTTCGTATCTGGCAGTGCTCCGGCATCGAGTAAAGTTTTCGATCGAGTGAATCTTCCATGGATCGCAGTCATATGTAAAGGCGTACGACCATCCTCCGATTGAACGTTTACTCTTAAGCCAGCTTGTAAAAGCACTTCTAAACAGTGAACGCCATGAGTGCTAGCAGCGGCCACGTGTAACGGAGTCTGCCCCCGATAATTTACAGCTTCTATTGTTAGGAAACTGATTGTTAGGAAATTGACGAGTGCAAACGTGATTGACAAATGACAAGATCATCTCACCAACGTTTGCGGCATTGGCAATCAATTTGGTGACTGCATAAGTATCACCGTTTAAGCACGCGATATGCAGAGGTGTGTTCCCATATACATTCTTCGCTTCGATATCCGCTCCAAATTTAATTAACCTGCGCATGCACTCCACGTTATCAGAAGCTGCGGCCACGTGTAACGGGGTATACAAGTCCCGATCCTTAACAATTTCAACATTTTCACGTTTAAAGTCTTATCATATAAATAACAGCTCTTACATCACCTTACGCGGTTACCTTAACGTCTACATCCGCTCCTTTGGCTATAAGTGCCCTCAGTATCGAATCGTATCCCATGTAAGCAGCAAAATGTAAAGGTCTGCGATCCTGTTTGTCCGAAGCGTTTATTACACAGCCGATTTGAGCCAGATACTCTGTCATTTCCAAATGTCCATTATAAGCCGCATGATGCAAACTTGTTCTGCCGCCTCTGCAAGTGCTCGTACAATATTCAGCAATTTGTGCAAGCAAATCAATTATTTCATTGACAAATTCTGGAAGCACAAACCTGTCCGCTATATTGATGTTCATTAAATGGGGAACTATGAGTTCCACGCATTGCACTGAATTATTTGCCGCTGCAACGTGTAATGGAGTTTGCCAGCTACGGTCTCTGACATTAACATCCGCTTTGTGGCGTAGCAAAACTTCGACAACGTTATGATTGCCAGAGCAACAAGCTCTGTGCAACGGGGTCAACCATTTTCTATCTTTAGCATTCACCGAAGCTCCATTTAATAGAAGCGCTTCGACGATAGCTGGATCCCCTCTATAGGCGGCGGCATGCAAAAGGGAGCGTTGCTCCTCGTCTTGCCAATTCGGGTCCTCTTTCCTGGATAATAATGCTCGAACTTCGTCTACGTCTCCCAAAAATATAGCTTGCAGTAGCGGGGACTGCAAAGAAAACACTGCATTACTTCGATAGACAAGGATGAAGCGAGGAGCTTGACGTTGCCTTTATGATTTTCATGCAACACGTTATAGCATCAACTCTATGGTTTCGGGAACCAGGAGGAGAGGGCAGAAGGGTCAGGGAAAGAGAAACGAAAAACAGGATACTATTAAATGACGTTGAATCGTTCAATGAACAATGTCACAAAGTACCCTAAAGTAAGTACTGCAAAGAGGTTCGCCACGATCAATTATCGTATTCATTTGAGTCCCTTAGATCTACATATTGTTTCTCTTAATAGCGTACAAATATAACACGGAAGCAAGATTACTGTACAGCAGAAATTATTCGAAAGAAATCGCACGATTGACACATGAATCTAACCTCAAACCAAACGATTTCTCGGACGCGTTCTAAAATTGTTTAATGAAATTCATTCGTTTAAAGAAGACAGATAACATACCCCGTCGCGCAGCTCCTGCATGTTCATGATCGATCAGTTTCTCTATTTGCTGACAGACCGAAGCGTTTATAAAAACATAGTTATAGTACAGTAAAAAACTGACATAGCGATGTGAGTCGTACTTCAACGCGTATCGTTGGGTATGTTACTTTCTTTTTGCGGCCGACAATTTACTCCAAGCGTATTACGACGCGAGGGTATCCCGTTCAGTTGAGCAGCGGCATTTTTTTATGTAAAAAAGTGTGTTAAAATATGCATAACAAATCTATCTCCGGAATATAAACAGCTACGGCTATCTTCTCATAGTGCACTCTATCCTTGCGTCAAGTTTTCGCATGCTCATAAGCCTGCAAGCTGCATGCGGCAGTCCATCCGCGCGAGAATTAAAGCCCCTTCATTCAAGGCACGCTCGTCAGCAACGATGAATGCTGCCGTTTGCGAACCATTGCGATATCGCGTCGTAAATAGAATCGAAGCACCGGATTTCGAAGGAAAAGCATCGAGACACGAGTATTTAAGTATAGTGCCTCCCGAATTAGAATTCACTTTCGACTATGGAAATTTTAAGGCCCAAGAGAGGGCGATACACGTTGCAAACTATACCAAGAAATCGTGCTCCATTCAACTCTTACCTCCGGAAACTCGTTACTTCCGGATCAGAAATGTTCTTCAGGTGATTGAAGATAGAATTACACTGGCTCTCTCGCTTCCCTGCATCGTATTTTATCAATGATTAACGAAAACGTGCGCTCCACAGAGAACACGCCTCAATCCTGGCTCGGTTTTCAAAGTACTCGTTGCCTTTACGCCTAACGAAAACAGAGATTACAATGATGCCCTAGGAATACGATGTTCTGGCAATCGTTTAACGCGAATAAAAATTCGCGCCAAGACGGCGACCAAACTTTTCTTCCCAACTGTTGTGGACTTTGGAAACGTGCCGCTCGGTCGAACGTAGGTATCGGTATTCCTTCGTCCAAGTGTAACATTTCATTATTTACTCACTTACAATAATTTGCTCGTAGCGTTCACTACGAAATACCTATACACCCGCACGCAGAGAAAGAACTTTCCTTTGCAATTCTACCATCTCAGAATGTTTCGTGCCTGGACGTCTATCCTCGATGGGGTATATCTCATTCTTTAATTCTGTAATCTCATCTACGAGCACGTACAATTCTTGGTCCGTCTTCTTCAGGTCGCGTAGCGCCTGGCCAGAAGCCTATGATAATTATGATCATTTACAGACCAGTCCGATATATAAGCGCAAACTTTCAGGTCCGTGTATTCATATCCGATTCATGTAAATCGCCGCACGTGATAAACTTCTTAGCCCGTACTCGGCCGGGGCTATTACGGTGAGAATACTTACAAAAACGTGCTCGAACAAAAAAGCAGAATTGCGCAAAGGTAAATGAGAATAATGAACAACCCATTGAATGTTTAGGGACACTTTGGAAAATGTCGAGCCCGTGATAAGGAGCGAGGGGCGGCACAAGAAAGTTACTGCCGCTTCTTGTACAGAAGCGAAAACAGTCTCCAGAGAAAGGGATAGACCGGTGTTTCATTTATCGAAAGAACCTACTATAAAATGCACGAGCGACGAGGATATTTTATTGAAGCGGTGCGGTAATTTTCCTTTACGCGCGAACCATGCGGTGAATTGCGTCCTGAATTCGAGAACGCAGAGATTATTTGATGAGCATGAACTGAAGGGTAGGTCGTTGCACGAAATCTTATATAGAAAGTAAAGCAAGCGAATGATGGAGCAATACATTTCCTTTGTTATAGGTCCATTAAACGTATACTTGTTTAAACGCGCGGAGCGGAGGGTGCACAAGTTAATGGAGTTCCTCGAAAGAGTTAAGCGTCGTTACGAGGAAAACGAGCGAGCGAAATTTCACAATAAACCGAAAATAAATTGCGCTGCACGCCTTGTCGATGAAAGCCAAATCATGGATGTTAAGGTGCAACTTGCCCAAGGCTGGGACGACTATACGAAATCAACGGCGACCGCAAATGAAGACGCGCACGACAAACAAAATACGAGAAAGATTAGACAGAGAATTTTGAGGGATTCACGAAAGGTATAAATAGAATATTAGAAGGTAGCCAGATTTTGTATAAGCTTTGCTTTCAGCATCCGGCAACAATTTTCTCACGTTCTGAAACGGAAGAATCTCTTTCTGTGCAATACGGCAAGATTCTCCCTTTCCTTCAGGCGGCACGCAGAATTGTGCTAAACAATCGGTTACTAAAAGTACTTGCCAAGTTCCGGGGAATGACAGCAGAAATAATAAGTCGATTCGAGGAACCGTTTGTGGAAAATCATTTATTAACTCCTCAATATTAAACTTACATTCTAGTATTTACGAACTATTCTTATAAATTAATTTACATGACATCTGAAAGCTACGACTGATATAAATTTAAGATGCGATCTATTAAATAATTTGGGGAATGAGATAGTTTCAAAATAATTATAGGAGTTTGTCAATAATTAATACAAAAATCCTATCGAAATTCATATGTGAAAGTTATAGAAGACCCAAAGTTTGTTCTACGATTCCAAATGTTTACAAATTATTCGTGGATAACGAGTAATTAACGATTATTGACCGACGATTAAAAGGACGCCATTAAGAGGCGGGGCTTATGCGCGAGCACTATTTCTGTCCTTGTTCGAAAACGGAGCTCTTTGTTTAGCGAGACCATTGGTAGGCGTGGTCACATCCCACACTCTCCCCATCGCTCACTCATTCTCTTTCTCCCTTCCACTCATTCATGCACGCCGTTGTTAACCATCATTCCTTCTCTCTTTTCCTCTCTCTCTCTCTCTCTCTACCTATTTATTTATCTATTTATTTATTATTTATTGCATGCTATAACTTCCAACTTTCAATACCTATAACTATCGATATTAAAGACAAAGTATCGTTAGTTTTTGATAGCGGCGGCTATCGATAATTAACGATAGGCCTCCACCCCTATTCAAGATGGCGCCGACCATTCGACGGAAGTATTTTGTGTCGGTAATAATTAAAATGTTTCTATAATAACTTATTGCTTGTTCTTTAAAAATATCTGCAAGATCTTGTCCCTTGTGAATTTACAAACGTGAGATATGATGTAGTAATATTAATACAGGAGGACAATATTTAGAAAACCTTCTGTAACATGTACGTAACCTCAATTATTCATACAACCAGTGCTGATGTTTTCTGTTTCGTATTTTAAATTATTCGCGAGACCATAACAAATTACAAGACCTGTAGAAATTCCGGGTTTATTTGCCACAATTCCATAGCTATTAATTGTAACATTTATTTGAATTTAAACCTTCAAATATATTGCAAATAAATTTATAAAAGTAGCTTTCAAGTATTAACCCTTGCGAAGCCAGTACCATGTCCATTCGCGCACAGTTGTTGACTATTTGGTTAGGGTTTCGGTTGTTGAATACAAATGTATATTTGTGAACAATAACTTAATAATTGTTTGTTTGCAGGTCTGCACAGCGAGTTACTCCTTCAAACAGCATTTCTGGTTCCCCCGAGCAGTATTTCCAGCTCCCGCAGCAGTGTTTCTCGTTCTATCAGCGGTTTTGGCTCCCACCAGCATAAGCGAAGCTACGAGCTCTAGCTGTGCCTCCTCGAACATCGGTAACTGCATGTGTGATGTATTGATAATGTATTAATATGGTAGAGTAACAGCATAACGCTGTAGTATTAAAGTATATTTATATTCGTCTAAACAATTCATATGTGTTAATTTTAAGATGTATTATAAATTAATTCATAACACTAGTCAATAAGTAATAGTTTTTAGTTTCTAAAACATTTTTGTAGTATATTTAAATCTACACTATTACTATTATTGTAATTTTCATTATTATTTAATTATAAGATGTATTGTAAATTAATTAATTAATACAAATTAATCTATTAGTAATAGTTCTGAAGTTTAAACATTATTACTTTTGTAATTTGTACATTATTGCAATTCTTGAATAAATCTTCATAAAAGGAATGCAACTGGCTTCAGTTTTTCAACACCTGTCCTCCCCTAATAATTTAAGTTAGATATAAGTGCTGAAAAATGAGGTGGAACTTCAGGAATCCCCGATAGTACTGAAGTTCCCGGAATTTCCTGGAAAATGACGTCAAATTCCAAAAATGAATGAAATAGAATATTTGGCGATATCGAGCATAAGGAATTCTGTAAAATTATATTTCAAGAAATACGTCCTCGTATATTATGTTCTGATACATTTTAGCGATTTCAAACACGGGAGATTTAGTAAAACCTGGTTCTGAAAATGTTTGGCTATGACGTCATCAATCATGAACTCCGGCTACCTCCTCGCATATCATATTCTCCTAATACAAATTGGCGATTTCGAGCACTTGGGATTCCGTACGATCCAGTTCTGGGAAGTTCTTGGAAATGACGTCACGTTCCAGGAATCGGTGAAATGAAAGACCTCCTGGCATATCATGTTCTCCTGATACATTTTGCCAATTTCGAGCAAGAGGAATCTCGCATAGTTCGGAAAAGAATATACAAGTGGCTCCATCTCTTGGTTGGAGTCTGAATTAACGTTTTGAATCTTTACTCTTTACGCAATCCCAAGTGCTCGAAATCGCCAATTTGTATTAGGAGAACATGACATGCAAGGAGGTCTTTCATTTCACCAGTTCCTGGAATGTGACGTCATTTCCAAGAATTTCTCAGAACCTGCTTTTACGGAATCCCCTTTGCTCGAAATTCACGATTTTGTATTAGGAGAACATGATATGCGAGGAGGTCTTCGATTTCACCGATTCCTGGAATGTGACGTCATTTCCAAGAATTTCTCAGAACCTGCTTTTACGGAATCCCCTTTGCTCGAAATTCACGATTTTGTATTAGGAGAACATGATATGCGAGGAGGTCTTTCATTCCACCAATTCCTGGAATTTGACGTCATGTCCAAGAGTTTCCCAGAACATGATTTTGCGGAATCGTTTGTTACGAAAATTTTGAGAACGCAGTTAGTAACAATGTTGCTAGTAGCATAAGTTAATCATAAAGTACAAGTAAAATATAAGTACGAGTAAATTGTCGTACATCAGACATAATTAGAGGATGCTTAACTTAAATTATTAGGAGTGGATAGGTGTTAAAAAGATGAAACCTATTGCATTCCTTTTGTACAGATTTATTGAAGAATTGTAATATTGTACAAATTACAAAAGTTATAATATCTAAACTTAAAAATGATTACTAACAGATTATTCTTATAAATTAATTTACATACATCTTATAATTAAAGAGTAATGACAATTACAATAATGATAAAAGCATAGATTTAAATATGCTACAAAAATGTTTTAGATACTAAAAACTATCACTTATTGACTAATCTTATAAATTAATTTATGATACATCTTAGAATTAAATAATGATGAAAATTACAATAATAGTAATAGCATAGCATACAAGAATGATAAACATTTAAACTTAAAAACTATTACTTATTGACTACTCTTATAAATTAATCTACAATACATGTTATAATTAAATAATAATGGAAATTACAATAATAATAGTAGTATAGATTTAAATATGCTACAAAAATGGTTTAGAAACTAAAAACTATTACTTATAGATTAACTCTTATAAACTAATTTACAATACATCTTATAATTAGATAATAATGAAACTTACAATAATAATAGGAGTATAAAATTTAAATATGCTACAAAAATCTTTTAGAAACTAAAAACTATTACTTATAGATTAACTCTTATAAACTAATTTACAATACATCTTATAATTAGATAATAATGAAACTTACAATAATAATAGGAGTATAAAATTTAAATATGCTACAAAAATCTTTTAGAAACTAAAACCTATTACTTATAAATTATTCTTATAAGTTAATGTACAATACATCTTATAATTAGATAATAATGAAAATTACAATAATAATAGTAGTATAAATTTAAATATGCTACAAAAATCTTTTAGAAAACCTATTACTTATAAATTATTCTTATAAATTAATGTACAATACACCTTATAATTAAATAATAATGAAAATTACAATAGTAAGAATAGCAAAGATTTATATATGTTACAAAAATGTTTTAGAAACTACAAACTATTACTTCTAGATAGTATTTACACTTAAAAACTATTACTTATTGACTATTCTTATAAATGAATTTATAATACATCTTAAAGCTACGGTTGAAATAAATTTAAGGATGCGAAATATTAAATAATTCGAATAATGAAATAGGTTCAAATAAATCACAAAAGATCTTCAATTGGAACTAGGGTGTAATACATAGTTAATTTAAAAAGGAATTCTTGCCAGTGAGGCTGAATAAAACATATTTCATTCTATTCTATGAGCTACTACCTACTACTTACTAGTAATCAATTCTATAAACCGACTTGCGGCACATTCCACTCTATACATTTGTATAAATTATAAATGATACAGCCACAATGTATCTATAACTTAACGCAGTATGTGTAAAGGCAATGTATGATAGAACAATAAATAAATAACATATTCTGCATAGTTCTGTTTACTGCTTATTCATGATGATCCAGTGTCCACTCTTGATCCAGAAGACCTGTGCACACAAACCATATATTAAATAGCCATTTGTTACACACACAACAATTTATTTGATACGTGGTGCATCGCTCGAAACACCCATCGTTAGTCGTCGCAGTATCTCTGCACCTTATGACACACTTACCCTGTGCTCAGGACGGTGCACCCTTTTCCACCACGTAGAAACGTGTGCAGCTGTAGCGATGTACCGACAGCAGCAGCAGCCCGTTCCCTCTTCTCTGTGTAGGTAAAGCGCACCCTTAGTGGTGGGGGTGAGACTGGTAGCACCTCTCACATCAGTGACGTCAGAGTCTATCGTCAGGCGCAAACCGAGGGTTCTTCACCGTCTACGTCAGAATGACGAGCCGATAAACTGCCTAGTAGGGTTTTCTGCGTCGGCCGGGCCAACGGTCTTGGGGTAAACATGATTTAAGATCGTTACTAAACTCTTACCTTTACCTCGTTTTTTAAATGCGGAAAATATCCTCGTGAAGATGAAACAGGCGAAGAAAGATAGAAGAGAAGTATCACGGACGAGGTCGGTGAAGCATGTTCTGGATTCTGATTTCCAGGTGACCGTCGCGCCGTTACTTTGGCCGACGATGGCGAGTTCGGCGGGGACGGCGGTCGACGGTATCAGCGGTGGTGGCGAAGCCGATCCCACAGCAGCTGTCACCTCTGGAGGGCCTAGGAATCCCCTCATCTGCGGCGTTTGTCATGACTATTACAACGAGCCCTGCCTGCTATCCTGCTTTCACACCTTCTGCGCTCGTTGTATCCGCGGACCTCATCTCGACGGAAAAGTCTCCTGTCCCATCTGCGGGTAGATAACAACGACTGTTATTGCATGGCGTCCTTAGGGTGGGTGACGATGCCAGGTGTGGGATAGGTTTGCCTACTACGTGCATGCCCGTGTATCAACTGTCTTTTAGTGTCTGCTTTCATTTCTTTCTAACTCTGGTAAAATGTACTCAGTGGATTTTATCACATAACGCCTGGATCGTGGTAGTAGAAAGTAAAGGCTTGCTGCATTCGTACAAGATATTGCACGTACGCTAGGTAGAATAAATGAAACTACACTTATTATTTTGATTCACGTTTTGCTTAAAGGATGCTTTTTAAATGGACAAGTTAGATATTTAATTGGATATCTATGGCAATTATACTAATTGGGTATGCACGCTGGAGTGGAATATAAATGTTACTCGCTCAAGGTAGATATCTTGCTTCCTCTCTCAGAGAAACTTTCTATTTTATTAAGTATACGCGTGGAAATCATTCCCTATCTTCATCCGTTACTGCCATTCCGAAGCATATCAAGTTTCAATGTTCACAGCTACATTCTTTAGCAACTATCCAATTGCCTTCAACTTCTAGTCACTGCTTATTCTTTTCGGTTGCCATCTGTATGCATAGCCCTGAAATTTGTTATTGTGCGTAGGCAACAAACTCAGCTGAAAGATGGAGCGCAACTACCACCACCCGATCAGCTGATACGTCAGCTAGTCGAGTTGGCAAACTCAGAGAATCCACCGTGCGCCAATTGTGATAAGCGCGACAAGTCTACTATGTTCTTCTGTACAACATGCGGTACGTACCAAACAGCAATGGGAAAGAGCGCCCTATTACTCCGTGAGTGACAATGAAAAGTTATGGCAATTAATCTATAGATGTCCAACTACATTTAAATCATGTATTTTGAATCGTAGGACAAGCATTGTGTACGCACTGCAGAGAGCACACGCACCGTGCTAAAATGTTCTCGACGCACGAGGTGGTGCATATGAGTAAATGCGCCAAGGATACCCAGCGTCGTTGCCCGACACACGGAGAGCATTACATAATGTACAGTCAAAGTGCCAAGTGCATGCTCTGCGCTACCTGCTTTCGCGACACACCTGCGGACGCAAGGCTTCATTGCGTGGACATCGAGATTGCCTGGCAGCAGGCATCGAAGAAGATGGAACGTGCCGTTAATTCTATATGCGAGCTGCAAGCTGGTGTACGGGACGGGGTGTTAGCTTTGAAGTCGCAGCTGGACGAACTACGGCACAGTCTGGACTCCGAGAAGCGGGCATTAAACTCTTTCTGCCAGGGTATGCAAGAGGTCATAACGAAAACACACGGAAGCGTTCTGACGGATCTGCAACGACAGTTCGAGACGAAGGAGAGGATGGTTCGCGGTCAGCTACTTTCCCTGGGAAGCGCGCTGCCCGTGCTACAGATGCATTTAATGTTGTGCACCGCTTTCACCAGCGGCGCGACTAAGTATCAGTTTCTGGAATTGGCCCATCCGATGTTGGAGCGATTGAGCCGCGTCGCCCAACTGGGACATCCTTCGAGGCCGCCTCTGCTCACCGCGCACCTCAAGACCAACTACAAGACCGAATTTGCTCGGGCACTGCAACCGTACGTAGGTCAGCCGCAAACCCCGAAGGAATCTTTGTACGATCAAACTCACGCGATGCCCCTACAGGATCCGCCAGTAATTCAGGTACTTGGACGCATTTAGCCCGCTCACCTCTCGACTACGTATTCCATCTTTACGTTCATATTACAAGTTTCTTTTTCATTGCATTTCTCGTGCACACTTCTGTGTAAGTATTTTTATTTACAGGATTTTACTCGATATATATGATGTGGCTTGTACGTAATCGTATGGTTGTAGCTAGTAGTCGGATTAGTCAGTCATTCTTGTAGCACTCTGACTACTCTCGCCAGAGAGAAAGCGTTTCGCCTCCTGTTAGCTTATTAGCCGATAATGTGGTAGCCAGTATCAGACAGTTTGTTGGGAGCCGTGCATACACGTCCCACGTGCTGACAGAAATGGTTTGTGTTTACGTAAGAGAAATCTGTTTTCGAGCAGAGCAGCAAGTCTGCACCGAGGATACCGACCAAGAGCGGAAACGAGGCCGGACCGTTCTCCAATCACTGCCGCACATTTGATACTCAGCTGAAGGAATTGAATCAACAATTGCTCACCGTGAAGGAACGTTTGGGTGATCTTCATCGCGACGTGGCACTTCTACGAAGAGCAAACACTCCTCCGTTGGGTACGCGTTACGAACACGTCGCGAGGGATTGCCGATTGCTGGAACAGCAATTGGAGCATCATCAGATAGAGCTGGAACGACTTAGAAACGTGTTCGATGCTCTGTGGGACGAGCAGTTGTGTAGGATTCACATAGAAAAGGAAATATTCCATTCTCAGGTACCGTATCAATTACTGGATCGCTTTCAAAATGCTAGTCCGATTAGTAACAGTTACCCTTGCGCAGATGAACGATATTCTGTCGCTGAGAAGTCAAGTGAAGCAGCTCCAGAATCTTGCTCAACAATTGGAGCCATTCGTCAAGTCCTTCGCAAGCGGAATAAACTCTGGCGAAATGAGTATGGCGACTAGCGACGTAACGAGTAACCAGCATCTGCAGGCGTTGCTGGACCATTTGGCTCGCTTGCAAATGCAGGAACCACCGCAAGTACAGACGCAGGCTCCGACCAAGGATCATCGGCATTCGCGTAACGCTGCTACCAGTGCCGACAACGCGCTTTACATGAAAGGTAAACGTTTGCTATTTTCAGTGGATCGTACTGCAGCTACGATAATGCACACGAATTTGTTGCACAGAAACGAAGGAGATACCGACTCGTTGCCGTACACCTTCCGGTAGCGTTGGCGCCGTCTTGGACTCGAGTGGAAATATCGTCGTCTACGGAACGGCCAAGTCAGCGGATTCGAAAAGGGGGGTGCTCAGTCAGTTGATCGAGAAAGCTAGGAATAAGGAAGATCGCAAGAAATCGCCGGGAAGAGAAGAAAGCCGCGATCGTAGCCAAACCCGACGACCGAGAAAGTCGCCGGACAGTACGAAGCCCAAGACACCGCCTGGTCACTCGTCTGCCAGCAAAGTACGCTCCCTTTATCGATCTCTGAAGGGTGGTAGCGGAGATACCTCGGCGGAGGGATTGGATCAGCCAGAAAGATGCACGGATTCCCAGCAGCCACAGTCGCACGCGACTGGTAAGAATAAATGTGTTGATGCATTTTACAATGTCGATAACCCTTATTCGTTTAAGCCACTCGCATGCATCCGGCAGGTGAGGAAGGAGAGTACCAGCGAATTTCGGAAGCGTCGAGCATGGGGGAGGCCAAGAAACGTGTCCAGGCTCAGGTTCACGCGGTTCCCGACGAGCAACCGATTTCCGGCAAAGGTACCAAGGTGTATCCAGCCAGTGACTCGGAAGACGTATTCTATGCAGACGAGAAGGCGTCGACGGAGGTGAGGAGACGTCGTCGGGCGAGCTGCGACAGCTTGAGCACCACCGGTTCAGGAAGCAGACGATCGAGCATCGTCGATGGGACGGTAGGTCAATCCGCGCAGGATCCAAGGAAAACCCTGGTTCTTTTGATCGGACCTACATCGAAGTCGTCGTCTCTGGTGCAGAAGCAGCGTTCCTGGGAAACGTTTCCACGGCTAAAGAGCAAACGCAGCGTATCCACTAGTGAGGGAGCCGTCTCGTCCCTCAGCCAGTTGAAGAAAACGGACAGCTTCGAGGGACACGAAGAAACTGTGAGAACCTTGGTAGCGGCTGTACAGGAGACTCGGTCGCATCTCCGCCACCACCACATGCATCACCATCGCCATCACCGGAAGAGCAAAACGAATTAAAAGACCCGCGGCAGGGTCTCTTGTTCGTTTTGCTTTACGCAGATCCGCGAACAAAGTATCAACGAGCTTCATTCAAAGGTATCCAACCCGGCTGGTCAAAGAGTGGAAGTAGTTGCCAAGTAGAAAAAAATGAAATCGAAATACAATATTCGCGTAGAACGTTGTTCCCCGTAGCTTGGCTGCGTTTGCTAGACCGGGACGGAGTCGATACCCTCCAAATTAATGCCTAGTATACATCGGGGAAACTCCTCTCGACGAATTCCCTTACGATAGATATCATGTCGTTATTGGTGGAAGGTATTGTTGTTGCCCGAAATTGAACTGCGACGGTTTCTTTTCTATTTTTTCCCGTAAACATTCCAAGCATTTTGGTTTGGAGATATTATGATAAGGAAAAGGGCATTTCACGTCAATGTATATACATAAGTATTACAGAGAGGGATAGAGAGAGAGAGAGAGAGAGAGAGAGAAAGAGAGAGAGACGATGGTGCAAGTTTGGAACCACGATTCTCGTCTTAAACTGCCATCAGTCGGGACACCGTCGACAAGTGCATCTTTTTGCGTTTGCGATACATTGTCAAACACTTTTCCGACCTCTTCGTTTTTCGGACCAACAAGTGTTTTCAACGTTTGTATAATCGTCTTATATATTACTCGGGTGGTTTTCACTCCAATGTATGTCTAGTCAGAGTTGTTTCAAGGTCAATCAGCCTTCAACGTAGAACAATCCTCAATTTTCTTATCGAACTGCAGTTTGATTCCACTTTGAAACGCCGATGGGCACAATATCGCTGCCAATAGTACGTAATATAACGAGAAACAGGTATACCTATTATATACATATATACATATACACGCATAAAATAAAATGCAAAGTGATTAATACACGCGTCCGAGGGCTTACCGTTGACGCAGCTCTTAGAATTTTTAGAACGACGCGACGATAAATCGTGTACAGCCGATTAGGGCTTAATACTTGCAGAAATAGAAAAATTGAGGTAAGGAAGGAAATTAGCCTGGATTCCATGCTCAAATCGCGCGTTTCCTCCAGCCGAGTTGAACTAGGAGGAAACAATTTCGTAAGTCGAGCGGTCTGAATTGATTCGCAGAAATTGCCATATATATGTAACAAACTCAAAGTACTTTAGACGATGTACACCGAACTTACAGTTGAACGACGAACAAATCAATGAATTTACATGTCGAATTAAAACGGTAGTACTTTCATCTAACAAGAAAGAATAGCCTAATAATCACGAGTGTGCTCATAATTGTTAATCGCACGAGAATCCATCGATCGCGATTAAACACCAATTCTATAGGCGCAGAAACTTATAATTATACGCGTTTGCCAAATATCTCGTCGTAGGCGCATTACAAAAAAGTGTACCGCCAAGGGTTCAGTGCGAAGCGGAGGCTCCTCGCGAATGTTAATGGGGGTTTAAAAAAATACCGTGGAACTCTTATGAAAATGCTACGGTTATAGCGCAAATGTACACGACTAAATCATGTATGAAGAAGATCGTATTACTAATAGACAAATATACAAGTTATCGAGCACGAAAGTTGTTCAGTTATTAGTAGATTTGTTCATCCTGATTCCTACCAATTTACCAAACTGCGTAGGTAGCTTATACATACGGTATTACTTCACTCGTAAATGCATTATTGGAGTTAAGTGTACATATGGTTTTTCTTTTCAATCTTTGCGTTATCAAAATATATTCCTTGGCAATGTGGCTAATTCACAAGGTGCAGAACTGTATTTACAGCATCTTCCATTCTTTATTACTTTATTATACTTCCTTTCACGGTTTTATCTGTGCCAGTAACAGTTTCGTCGTCTGAAAGCAGGTCCTCGTTAACAATTGTATTCTCTTTTTCATCGCTGACTTGTTCGTTAGTGTCGCTGGAACTATTGGGGGTCTCATTTATTACCGATTTCGATTTGACATTTTCCGCTTTCGTATGGAGCAGTTTTACAATAATAGTGCTTTCGTTCGACTCTACTAATATGTGTAGCGCATCTTGAAAGTGTTGTATTATACGCGTTAGTTCGAGCGCAGTTATATTTTTACTGACATTCAATTCTGACTGAAATGGATTGTAAATATAGAGTGCTGAGTTATCTTTCTTTGCATTGAGCTTTCCCTCCCTTAGACAGATTGCTTTCATTTTGAAATCGAAAATACTGTAGTATTCAAAGAAACCGTACAGAAGGTTGTACAAGCTTTCGTCGCTATTGTCCTTGATAGACTCTTTCCATTTCGGAAACCAAGAAAGATCAGAGTCTGTCGTTTTACTCTTAGATTTGGTATTATCTACAAACGGAGATAAAAGATTCAATACATGCAATAAATGATAAAAGTACCTTCTCTCGATACACACGCTTACCTGTGTAGTGTTTTATCTCGTTTAAAGAGGGCAATATGCTTTTCGTTTGCAAGTAGAATATCACTAACAGAGTAAGGGAAAAGTTTGTTATCCAGTGGCCTGAAATCTCCTTTGTTATACCTTTTGCTCTTGCCCATTTACGAATGGTACAAACGAGTGGCCTAACCCGCCAGTCCAATTGTCCATACACGTACAACAATTCCGACATATGTAGTGCAACCCTGTGCATATAGCGTTAGAAACAGTTATAATTCGCAAAGAGAAAGCAAGTAGTTCTTACGTACATATTGGTACTGCTAAGGTCGCACTGCATATTTGTATTTATGTTATAAAACTTAATAATAGGAACTCGTGCCTCCAGAATTTTTTTTAAATTAATGATACCAGGGACACACGTTTTCATTATTACACCTACTGATTCCAAGAATTCCTTTTGCTCACTTCTCTCTGTAAGGTAAATAGGTTGTGCCAGAAATTGAAGTTTTTTCCAACTCTGAAAAGAAGAATTCGTTAAAGCATAGTTTTTGTAACTAAAAAAAGTGCAATACCTACAACTCTGGTACACTTACAAATTCTGTCGGTTTGGTATTGATTTTACATAGTAAATCAAGATCGCATCCCAGTTGGCCAAAACCGTTAACAGAAGATCCGAACGGTACCACCGAGACATTCGGAAATAATCTAGATAAATAGTAAGATATTTGTTCCGCAGTATAAAACCTTAGTCTTATATTTAAGTCCGTAACTTTTAACATATCGTACAATAGAATCATTTGACTCGACACCTGAAATATTGAAAAATCTTTTGCTATTTCATATGAATTACAACTTATGCTGCACAGTAATACGTTACAGTTTTCGTTGTCTGCAAATGTTCTTGGATCGCACTCTGCGTTGGAGCTACAAAACTGTTATACTGTTTGAACGAATTTATAGTACACGACGTTGCTTTACCCATTTTACCATACCCTGAATATTTAAAAAACAATATTGGGCTCACTGTATGAACACACTCTGCCTCACATTTATGTATAGCTCTGTACCGAAAAGAGTCTACATGTTGTTTCGATTCAAGTTCCATTAATAAAAATTTCTAAAAGCAACAGTATCACGATATTGAATATTTCGTTGTTAGGTTACAATTTTTGATATTTATACTTGCCAAAGAGAAAAATATATACCTACATTGTTGTTTGCGGTTATATAGGGAAATACATCTAAAATATTGGCATAACGTGAACAAAAGCTTTTAAGTTCGTTGATAGAATTATGGGAATTTACTTTCACTAAAATGCTTCTCTGTGCTTGATTTTGCCTAAAAGTAACCATCTGTCCGAATGTTTTGTAATCCTTAAGTGCTTCTTCATCTGCAAAATGTATCTTGCGCTTTATAAAGTTCAAGCTATTGCTACTTATTCGTTTCTTAACGAAATAGAAATGGAAAATAATCTTAAGTTTGTTACAACGATACTGCGAATAAGGTTATGCCAGCAGAAATGTAAATTCTTAAAAAATCTTTTTAAGACATACCATGTACAGATGTTGCTTCCTTCTTTAAACTGTATTTCGCTTTAAATCCGGCTATATTTGTTATGCATTTACAATAAAATGGATTGAATAAAGGGTTAATATTTGTATTAACACGATGCACAAGCGCCATTTTTAAATTATCTGCTCTTGCGGCGAACACGTGGTACCCGGTTGTACTCGCCGCATGAGGCTGCAACCAGCGTATGGTAAATACGCACTTCTATAAATCTTTTTTTAACGAGACGCGAAAACTTTTTTCTGAGGAAATAAATTTTTCACAATATTTTAACAAGTGCAAACTTGACGCAGATATCTCAGGTTATTGGCGCCTTATCTGCGTCGCGAAATAGAATACGCTCATCCGTAATGAAAAGACGCATAACAAGATCGCATTAATAAAACCACTTTACTTATTAATAGAAATGGAATTTTGTGCAATAAAATGATAGTACAATATCTTTGTAGTGTATCTTTGTTTGTCCAACTGAACGCGTAGAATACTGGATTCTATTATTTTCGAAAACTAATGTTACGCGGCCATCCCGTTTGTGTAATAAAAATCTAATTAAACTTATAGTGCCAACATTGATTTCGTCAATGTATATGCAAAGGTATATGAAATGCTTTCCTTGATGCAAACGAAAGATGCAAAGGGCTTTTGCATCCTCAGAAAGGAGCATGATACAGAATCTAACCCGGGCGATGACGTTACATACAGACTATCCCTTTCCTTTCAATACATCCTGAAGCCTCTTTCTTCTTTTACTTGATTCCTTCTACCCTTTTTCGCGGCGGATCCGACAATGAGCAAAACTTTCGAGTCGCATCGTGACAAAAGAATTGGATTCCTACTAAACGGTTCTTTTTTATTTGCTTGCATGGTGGGAGTGCTCTCATTATCCTTTAACATCAAAACAATTTTTCGTTCGTAGAACGATAGATCCATCGCATCGTTCATTGATCAGAAACGAAGGCAGGCATTCGAGTGTCGCGCCCTATCGGTCGATCATTCAAATATTCTGTAGATCATTATGAATTCTTTTTCTAATTCCCAGGAGCGCCTAATATCCTGTCGCATCTCTCATTAATAGGAATACATCTTTCTATTCCGAGCAAACATCACGCCAGATACGCTATTCCCGCTTCGCTCCTTCGAGAACAGATCTTTTCGTTCGCATCGTCTTTTTCGAACTTACTCATTTCGTCGCTCTCTTCTCCTCACGGACGAAATCCGTTCGTTCTTGTCCCTCCACTTTGCTGAGCATATCTCGGGTTCTCTCCGACTGTTCCTCTCTCGCTTAAACGCGGTTCCCCGTTCTTGTGGCGCGAGGGGAACACAGGTAACACAGGTAACAGGGCCCGTAGAGAGAGGCCGCACAGCAGTGCAGTCTCGAGCCTCGCGTTGATAGCAACGACTTTTTAATACCGTGACAACCTCCATGCTCGACTGTTTCTTTACAGAGCAACGAACTACCGGTAGGTGTGTGGTGCAGTGACGACAATTAAGCAAGTGAACGAATTCCCATGGAGAACGGAACGTTGCACGTGGAAGTCGATCAACACCGGGGAACGGCCAAGAATCGGTAATTGGAAAGAGTACAGGGGGCTAATAAAGAATTTCATCAAAGGGGAGGCTCTGTTCGAGAGGGAAATCAAAGATACTCGTATGGTATAGCGTCGGACCGAAGAATATCAGTTGAGTAACTAGAAAAACGATGCAAGGATAATGGAAAACCTTCTGGCGAGTATGAAGTGAACCGCCGAGACTTCGAGCCTCGTTAATGACGAAGAGCAATCGTCGTCGGGACACAAGGCATAATTTGGGGATGCCGACGGGCGCGAGGTGGACTTTATGGCCAGCGAGAACGCGTTTCCGACGCTATGCGATCGTATATCACCGGAAGTGTTGATCATGAACGAGCCGGAACCACGAGGTAGATTGAACTGCTGATCCCGGTCGATTTCGAATATCGTTACTCGTGAACGTGATTCACTTGACTCTTCATTTCTCCTCCGTCTATCACCTTGTTCACGCTCGGTTTATCGATTCGCAAGAACGGTGACGAAGATCCGATCTTCCGTAGTCGGGGCCACCGAACGAACGCGAACGGATATCGTGGTGACGTCGGTAACTGGATCATTTTTGGAGGCGTATCGGCGATCTGCACAGGTAAGACGATGCAGAAAAAAAGGCGTTCTCCGCAACGCTTTTGAAGCGTTATAGACGGTTCTTTATTAGAGAAGCGATAACAGTAACGTATCTGTCCGATTCATTGCTCACTCATTTGCCTAATGACTTCTTCGACGGAACGATGAAATGTCATCAACGATAATGGCATGTCAAGATGATCAAAGATAAGGGGGGAGGGGCCCATTAAACGTCTCTTCGCGCTTTCCGTTTCTAATCTCGTTGACACCAAGATGGCGCAATATCTCGGTTGGGAAGGAAACACTGGCAAAAGCACGTCGGTGGACGTTCAAGGGCAGGGAAGGCGCCTGAAACGAGTTCCCTGGCGAATTTGCTGGCGAGGCGATCGAAAAAGGAATGCCGCGAGCAGTGAAAAAAAATCCAGCAGTTGACGAATTGCGTAACATAATGTAGATTAGTATTTTAAATGGTTCTCCACGCTCAAGGCCGTCGAAAGCGAGCACGCACATTTCGCAACCGCTTCGTCCGCTGTCCCGTCGTGTCATCAATGACATCTCTATTTCTGGTGCTATTTCATAAAACATTTGCAGGAGGACGAGCGAATTCTGTCCCGTACAAGAGCGGTTCCATACTCTTCGCTTAGCTAACGCACGCTATACCGAGATCGAGAGAATTTACATCCGGTTGAAAAACCGGTGTTTCCTTTAAAACACCGTCCGATGCGTAATAATGATTCTGACCTCGACGCCAATACCGTTCTACCAGCACTGTGTAACCACGAAAGGGCCGTGCAAGCACGTATATTCGAAAAAGTTAGTAGGGGGGCCGTGCGATGAGGACGGCTAACAGCTGTGCGAACAGCGTGGAAGCAGCCGTTTCCTTTCTCGAGCACGATGCGGAGACACGCACGGAAAACGGAGGGGCAAAACGGCTAACAGCTGAATGGCTATAACGCGGACTTTATAGTTGGTTTAATGAAACGGCGTTATGCAATGGAGCTACGCGAAAACGGGTACAAGGCTCTCTGACGCTTGTTCATCCTCGTAGGTGGCAACGCGAACCAAATATGTGCGTAGGGCTCCAAGGATCGTCCACGCTCACGCACCGGACACGCTGTCTTTAACTCGCGAATACCCAACTGGAGCATTAATCAATCGCATTGACCGCGACAAAGGAATGTAAAAGATCCGTTCGATTTGTCGGATGAAAATATCCACGAGTTTGTACGATGAGAACTAAAGGAGATGGGCAATATAATTTCTTCTTTTTTTTTTTAATGTTGAGACATGGAATCGCTTTCTATTTAAATTGTTCGTAAACGTTGTTGGCACGATGGGAATATCGTTGATAAATTTCTGAACTCAGCAGCAACGCGGACGAGTACGTATCGACGCCTGTATGTGTCTTACGCGTGAAGAGTCACCGGTGACTTCAACGCCCGGCATGTCATGACGTGGCATCGCCACGATGCGCGCCGCCGAGGCGTCGCATCGTCGCGTTCTAACGTGAATAACGGACAGCCAAGGGGTCCTTCAGGATCAAGATAATAATAACAAAAGAAACGGGGAAACAAATATGCTCGTGACAAAGAGAAAGTGAAAGGTATAAGAATCGTACGGCCCTGGGTTCCCAAGTGCATCAAATCGAGACACGAGCCTGACTTTTCTAGTCGCCGCGCGGTAAGGAAAGGTGGAAAGGTGGTAGAAACTCGCGGGATGTCGATCGATCAGCCTCGCGAAATTCCGCGGTTCGTCTCCTCGCGAGGCTTCGCGCAAACGAGAAACTGCAAGGGACAGTGGTGCGGTTATGAATACGATCTGCATTGAAGGGTCAAGCATGCTGCTGCAACGTGTTCGAGGTCGTTTCTGTTCCGTGCACCGGTATCTACTTATGCTCGAAAAAGTGAACGTTCGCGTTATGTTCGGCCACCGCCGCTTTCTCGTGCCGACCCTACTAACTAACACAAAAACGTTATTCACTCTGACAAAGTGATCAGCCCTTGGAAATTTTGTTCGACTCCCATCCGGGCAATGCGGGACGATCGAGAGAATTTCCTTCTGCCCGAGGCGCTCGCAGAAGAGCCGCCCAGGAAAATTCGCATAAATGGAGAACCGTTTCGCGATGCCCGTAGGAAAGGCTGGAGACGTTTAATCGGGCGCGGGGAATGAAGTGAACTTGCTTAGTGAAAAGATGCACGGGCGAACCTGTGATTCTTCGTTATAAGTGCTTTTCTGAGGGAGTAGATCGGACGGCCGATCGTACTTATGGGAGTTCGGCCCAGTTATTAATCAGACTTTCTCTCTTATTTTAGCCATGGACTGGCGAGGGGTCGTGCTGCTATTTTTATCGGTAAGTAATTGCCTCCCTCTCAAAATTTGCTGAAACTATCCTATACAAGAAATGCAAAAGCGCTCTCGATACTACCCTGCGAGACGTAGCTGGCCCTTTTCACTCAATTTCGATATCAACTGGTCACCGTCGAATGCTGTGCGCAATACTTTCTCTCGTGTAACATAACAAATAAATGCGGTCGGAGAGCGTGGTACGTTGGCCAGGAATGCCGAGAATTATGTAATCTTTTGTTGGCACACCGTGCCGCAAAACCGTCTGCCAGGAAAACTGTGCCGAGGTGGACGCAATATTTTCTATGCCCCGCGATTTTTCAGCTCGAGACATAAAACCCTTGAAGCACGTTCTCGTCGCAAGAAAAAAAAAGAAGAATCACTAGCCACTCGGAAAGAGAAATTGCAGAGTATTAGCAAATATTTGCACGAACGTTCCGTACACGCGAAAAGGAAAGACAGTTCATTCGGAACCGCCACACCCACTTTTACTTCGTGTTCTTTTAAATATCGGCGCAGGATCTCGGGGAGCCTGGCGCTCGTTTTCGCGGACGTTTCTCTGTAAAATGGATAGGTGGGAACCGATACCGGAAGACGCGTGATAAACTGACAATAGGCGTTGACCTTTCACCGGTGTCTAAAACTTGTCTCGCATCCTCCGAAAGGGGTGACCGATTGAAACGACGGTGCAACATGCACTTTCTTATAGACATATGTGCGAGAAAATATCATCGAGGGAACGAACTGTCGGTAGAAAATTCATTTCATTCGAGTCTAGAGAAAGTTATCGGTGACTCGACAAAGTTTAAAGAAATTATTGCGCAAGGCATTTTTCGCTGGCCCAACGGACTTAGTATTTTTGGACCTACAATAACTGTAAGAACTAACTGCTTAACTTCTCTCCAAATCCATCCGAGCAACGTTTCAACACTTTCTGAGGTTGTGCAGGGTGTACAGGAGCATTATACGATATGGCCGTTGACTCGTTAAACCGCTTTCATCGGTCTACACCGACGTATGCATTAACAGCGCAGGCGTTGCTGTTTATTAGACAATTTCTCTAATACTCGCGTTTTCGTGTCTGTCGCGGTCGATGCGTGCAACGCGAATACGTATCTCGAAACTAACTCTCACTTTCCATCGAAATTCAGCTCGCGTTTTATCTCGCGGAATCGCCGCGAGTATTCCAACGAGAGTACCTGCTAACGTTCAGTCTTGCGTTAATTACAAGCATAAACACAATATTTAACATAAATTATGCAGCGTCGGTAATTCCATTAAAGGTTGCGTCGCAAGCTCGCGATAATCCGCCTCGAATGAAACCAGTTCAGGGTTACGTGGATCTGTCGCGATGGCATCGGTCCGTGGGGATCGGTGCGAGAAAAAGAGTGTGGACGGTAATACTTGCGCGGACGCGATGCAACCGATCAACTCCGACAATTACACGCGCGCCTAGCCAGCGCGACAGAGTCGTCGTGCAGGTCTGCACGTTCTATCGATACCTAAATCGGCGATCATTAGAAAATAAAACTGATCTGTGGACGGAGTAAAAGGTGTCGCATCGACCCTCGCTTCGTTCGCCGTCCCAGAAAAGTGCGTATCGCGCTCTAGAAAAATCTTGCACTTCGCCCACACTTGTCGGAAAATAGTTGCGGAATGCCAAAGAGATGCGCGCGGCAACTCTCGCGAATGATAACAAGATCGGAGCGTAATTCCGATGCGTGTAACTGGTCGAAGCTTATCTGAGAGCCGGCTTTACACGATAGGGCGTTTTAACGAGTAGGGCAATCGGAAACGATCTATGGTCGAAACACGTGCTCGTCCCTTTCATTATCTAATCGACTTGACCAAACGTACACGCAAGTAGTCGCATTTACGTCTCTTTTACAGCATTCGAAGTCCTTTGACACTGCTATCCCACGCTACCCGTTGCTTTCTTCTCGCCGCTCTAGGGGCGAGCGATACACCGGGGACAATCTAACGAGCATCGGCTCTTTTTCTTTTCAGATCACAATAGCGAGGCATAGCACGACGCACGCGGCCCAAATACCGCAACAGCTGCCTACGTGTGAGTATACGTGTATACATCGCTTTCTAATTGCTAGCGCGGCTACGATAACTAATTAGCCGAGGGGTCGATTAACCGAGAACCTCTCCGGCGGCTGGGAGAAAATTTGATTCGCCGTCCAACTACCGAACAATTTCCTCTCCCATGAAAAACGCTTCCTGCCGAATCAAACGGCAACGACGATCAGATAAAAGAAGTAGACGCTTTCCATGCGATGCACCCGCGCTTTCTAAAGTGCACAATGCGCGCGGTCGGCGATGACAATGATTCCAGGGACAATAGTCGACTTATGAACGGGTGTAATTAGTCTGACGGGGAGCTGCTGCCGTGATCGATCTGTACTGTCGCTTAACGACAACTGTCGCATCCTTGGGATTCGCCTTTTTCTCGAATCAAGATTGGAACTCTCGTACGAAATGTTTCGTTTCGCTTCTTGTACGATTCCTCGCTCGTCGGCAGAGGTTGAGCTGAAAACCGCTTCGGCTTGATGATAATCGGAAGAAAGGGAAAAGAATGGTCAAGAGGAGAAGCTTTCCAGACGAGCGACGACCTTCCTTGGAAGACATTGCTTTACTGGAAGGTGAACGCAGCCGTGCGACCTAGATTCTCATATGGCGACCAGAGAAAGACACGAAGCGGAGAGGAGAAAGAGGTCGAGATGAGATGTAAGCAGGACGAAACGAGATGACGGCAATAAACGAGAGGCGAGCAGACGGTTTCCTCCTCGACATCGACGCGAATCGAAAGTTTCCCTGTAACCGACGACCAAACACTTTCAGTCTTTCGCCTTTTACCATCTAATCCCGCTGGAAATTCACCGGACATCGCAGCGCGCGATGCAAGACGCTTCGCCGGACATCGGGCCTAGAACGACGCGTAAAGCGCAATCGACAATCTTTACAGGATAGCTCGAGCGCCAACCTTTACAGAGAATCGGCTGTAATAAGATAATCGGCGGTTACCGTTATTATCCTAACACGCGAGACCTAATAAACTTCGAGCCTGCTCTTGAACAGCAGGTTCACGGATGTAGGAGAGAAAACTGAACGATGATATATACCTCTGTTTAGTTGCTCGCAAGAAAGAACGGCAACGGTACACCGTTATTTTCGGCGACCCCTGCGCCGTGGGTTAGCCCTAGGTTCGCGAAATACGCGCATTTCTGCCTTAATGCCGGTAATAATACACGCTGCTAACTGTACGTTTCGCGAATCCATGATTATCCGAGTCGACCCACGGTCAGGTGGATCATAAATAGACAGAGGGGGTTATAAATGATTCTGGTTAATGAAGACCGTAGGATTATTAAACGGTCAACGACACTTCCTCCCTCGATGTTCCGTTACGCGTGAATTTATTCCGGGCAATTTGTGCAACTACTTCTAACGAGACTTCCCTGGCTCCTCTTCGAACGATACTGGTTTCCTATGGAACCGGTGTGGCCGCTGCCGTGATTAATTATCCGTCGAATATTCAAGCCGCAAGCGCATACAGAAAAAAAAAGGAACGCGGGACAAGAATACCTATATCGAAGAAAAAGCGACCGAAGTTTCTCAACCGAGGAGCCAACGCATCGGCCGCGATAGTCCGCAGAGGATGCAAGCTTCCGTAGAAGGGGCGCAATGGATCGTAACGATCGCGTGGATCGCGACGCGATGGTGGATCTTTTCGAACGGGGCCATCGATCACGCGGCCGATCGAACGGAAGATCACTCCTTAAGTGACTCCGCTGTTCTATACAGGCGTTTACCTGCGATTAACATCGCAACCTTGCTGACAGTGATCAGGAGGATCTGAGAGGCCTTGGCGGTGAGGAAACGAGAAAACGGCGGATTAGACGCGCGGGAAAAGCCGCGAAACGATAGAGACGTGTCCCAGGCCCGGGTGTACCGTTCCCCTGGCTCACCGTACTCGAAATAACAGTACACCTCGTACAGAATTCATGGACGTGGTGCCGTTCTTAACTCGTCGGATGTCGTTTGCGTAAGAATCAATTTGGCCGTGCGGAGCCCGTTAGGAGCACGCGAGGCGCGAGGGTGCACATGCCTTGGCCACGTTGCCCGCGGCCACTGGCTTTGATGGACTTCGGCCAACGCTTCCTCCGTCGTCCAGCTGGAATGGCGAAGATCTTGCTCGACCTAGCCTTGCAATTTCACCGCGGCTACATGCGATTTTCAGTGCCGCCAACGCGTACGATCAATCCATTGTTTAACGTCCTCAGGCGGAACGACACGCACGGCCGTTTGCTTTGTTGCTATCCGCGACGCAACGAAAGACGATGTTAAAAGTCTGCAGGAATTAAAAGAAAGGGCTCGGGTTCTCGCAACTCGCGAAGTACTTTACGCAAGCGGCCAGTATTCCGACAATCCGTCCGATTTGAGGGGCAGCCGCCCGTTAATCGGTGAATATAACGTTATCAGAGCTTCCGCTTGTTAGCGGGATCACGTTGCGGAGAATGCAGATGCGAGTCGCGTGCAATGCGACAGTTATAACGCGGAAAGCAAGTCGATGGAAAGGTCTTTTCTTTTTTTTTGCAAGGCTAACGGATTTCGCGCATCGGCTACCGACCGGTGCATTCACCGTCCAGCGATCTTTCCTTTTGTAAAGCGGCTGTTGCATCGAGTTGCACAGGCAGCGAAGCTAGATTTCAAAGGGTCCGCCGTAAGAGGACACTGTCCGAGATCCTACGGGACGCGATGCGCAAATTGCTCGCCCGCTGGGCACTTCCTTCGCTAATTTCTGGCGGATACTCGAAAAGCAGCAATTTCGCAATGCCGGAGACCGCAACGAGACGGTTCGACGATTATGCAGATTCACGGCAAATTAAATTTCGGCTCGTTAACCGGGCTTCCTTCGCGATAATTATGCTCGCCGCTGAATTAAAGAACCGTTCAGCGAGATCTCCTTGATTCTGACCGTTCGCTGTTTTACAATCGGCGCCGCAGATGATAATCGCGATGTCCGTTTGGCTCGGATTATTTTCAACGACGGAGTGAAATCGAACGAGGTGACAGGAAGTTGTATCACCGGTGCGACGCGGCGATCGGTTACATTACCGATGCTTTATGCCGTTCGTGTTCGTCGTGCCGCATTAAAATCTGACGCACGGATGCCGCGTAGCGGTTGCATAACTGTGCGTCTCCGTATACACGGGCATGATTCACATAAGAGGACTGCAATATCAAATTATTATGAAGCTCCCAGATTATTCAAGTGGCAAAGGTGGAAGAACCGAGCAGAGACAGACACAGCGAGTCCCTTTTGAAAAGAGCCTGCCTACCGGAAACCGAGTGATTCGCGTGTCGTTTGCAAATTACACCTCGGTACACGTCTTTCACGGATGACGAAGAGGAAACCGATGCCCGGCAAGAGAAAGAAGAGAAAAGGGAAATTAAAGGAAGGACACGTGGATCAGCGGCTTTTTGTCCGGTGATCATGAGATTCGCTTCCAATGGACGGTGCACTCAGGAGAGCGTACTTTAAGGTCAAGAACCTTCCACTTCCGGCGCGGCGTATCCACTGTCGTACGTGTCTTCGATTCCTCGTACCAGCGACGGGAAGTCGTACGATTTTTCACCTCGCCACTTTACAATGGAACACCACTGGAGGGAATTTTTCTGCCGGTCCAGTTTCCTTTTTACAACACGGAGGTGTACGCTTTTCTCGGAATAGGGTTCGAATCGTGAGGCAGCAGTTTATAAGAGTCCCTTCCTGTTGTTTCGCCAGCCGTCTCCGTTCTTGGAAAGAGTCGAAGCTCCGGGCGTGCGGAATTCTGGTTTCTCCGCCACGCTATATCTTAGATCCGCTACGGGGGAAGCGGTTGAAAAACCGAAATAAATCGCGTGGAAGCGTAAAGATGGTCACCGGTCGACGACCTCGCGTTCTTACAATATTCCGGCTTCATCTACTGTTCGATGCTTCCTTCGACGAAACTCCCAAGCTAACCGCCGCTCGGCGAACAGAATGTTACGAGAGGCCTGCCGCGTTTTCGCGTGCGGCTAATTGGCTCCGTTTGCCGCTGGGAAACGTTCCTATCGTTCTCGAAACGAGCGACACCGCGATTGCGAGGCTGAGAAACTGATTGTCAACCAGAAATCCCTCCGTGACCGAGCTAATCACCTCTACCACAATTATCATCCCGCCCACCTTGTTTCCGTTGATTGAAAAGTATCCTCGAGCGATTTCGACGAAGAGAGTTCACGATCGGAATTCGAAAGAACGATTTTGTTATTTTTCTTTTTCAGCAACCGTTGCGATCGCGGACACCGTGCAGATCGAGTGCGCGAGCGAGTCCATAATCGTCCATATCGCAACGGAGGGGAACACCGACTTCCACGGTCTGGTGTATCCGCGAGGATTGTCGAAGAACAGCTCTTGCCTGCAAGAGTACCGAAGTCAACCCACCCCCATAACTTACAACCTGCCTCTAAGATCGTGCAACACCATGCCCACCGAGCTGGTAAGTGATCGAAATTATTTTAAACGATACCACGCGTGAGGAGGGGAAAACGATGGTGAACAGCAGAGTCGAAGAAGAAAACCCGATGGAATGTAGAAGTGTGGAAGGTGTAGAAAAAGAAGGGAAGAAGGAAAATGCGGTGTGGTAGAGCAGGGCAGGTTCGCGTAACGAGGGAATCGTGTGTCGAGGCGCGAGATCGCTTCCTCGGCATACCATAACTGGACCGTTATGTGACCGGACTTACGGCCTTCTTCTTACGAGCATCGCAAGAGATATGTATGTAGTATGCCAGCAGCAGCTAACGCGCTGCTACGCCTTATGTACTTGTGCATACGAATGCGTGCCAGTGTTCTTAACGGACCATAGATCCCTTCCATTTTGCCGGCGACGATCGCGATTTTCGATTCGAAGGGAGATATCGTCGCGGAGAACTTCTATCCTTTATCTATCCCCTTCACCGACAACTTTCCGTTTAAACGTTCCCCTGAATAAGCTAGCCTCGCACCTCGGAATCGAAGCGGCTAGCTACGCGCGAAATTGGAAAAGGTGGACAGGGTGTTTGAACTCTTGCGATCGTTGTGGGCGTTAAAAGGGCTGCGGGCAGTCCCGACATCCTGCATCTCGACCCGCCTGCCTGGCCGTAAATTAAACAACGTTGTAGAATGTCGCTGGGTTTGTAAACTCTTATAGCGAATCCTTGATTACCTCGGAGAAATATCGCTTTAAAAGCGCAACCGTAACGGGACGTCGTATTAAAGTGGAATCGGACGAAACAGCGACCAAATATGGCTCAGCAGGGCCAACATTTTCGTCGCTTACGTAAGTTGCTTTCAATAGCGATTTCCTGGTATATCGACTACACGATGAAACGCGCATCGGTCTTGAAGAAGATGCCGAGTCTATATAATTTCTCCACAATGATATGCAAGTTCGCTTTCGCGGAATCTGCCATTCGAAAGTTCTTTCACGCATTATTTAATTTCAAAGTCGGCGATAAAATCTCGAGAAATATTGCTCTGCCCGCTCGCCTCTTTTTATAGGCGGACGAGGATGATCCTCCCTTTCGACTATACGTCCGCCGTGGAGAGATCCTTGAAACAAGGATCGCGAGTGGGACGATGTTACCCTACGCTCGTAAAAGTAAAAGTTCACGTTCGATTCTTTGTATCATTTGGATTCGTGCGAACCTCGCGACGCGACCAGTAATTTGCCAAACTCATCGATTAAAAGAAGAATTCCAAAATTTTGCAAATTTACGCAGCCTTCGAGTCACTTTCACGTTTACCTGATCTCCGAGCATCGAATCGGATGCCTATACTCAGTTTGGTAACTCCGCTTTGTCGTCGATTTGCATAAATTTTGCCATGCGACGATGGATTTCACTTCTCCGACTTATATCATCGAGGTCGCGTTTGGCATTTCGCGCGCATTAACCAACATCGACCGTATCCAGAGAGGAAGAATATTTCGACATCGCTGGACGAGGGAAGTACAATTTTAGCTGGCCAGAGCTTGCCTTTCGAAATCGATTTCTTTCGCTCGCCCATCCGAAACGGTGGACACTTCCTCGCCGATGAAATTGCTTATCACACTTGATGTTCCCCGTTTCGCTCTATACCATGAAACAGTTCTGCGAACGATATCACGTTCGGAAAGGTACTTTGGAAGAAATCATAGTTGCATACCGTGCGGTGAAACGACGAGGCGCCTAATGGAAGCAACAAAAGTCGTTTCGACAGGTGCGGTAAATCGCAGAATAAAAAGGAGCAGCTTCACCGGTATCCAGTTCTTGGTAGCCTGTTGCTACACTCCATCCTTGAAGATGGCCTTGCGAGTGCACGGTTACGGCATGCACGTACGATGATACACGCTCGTGGACATCTGGCTTACGCGGAGTCAGCGGTGTGCTACAATTAAACTATCGGGGAATTCATGCCAAAATAACCACGGATCCGAGCGATTCGGCTATCACGCGAAACGAACGACTTCCGGCGCTCGTCAAGTATCGTCGGCTAATCGAGGATGCACAAGTTTTTTCCTTCCTGGGAAACGATACGTCGACGGCAAGATCTTGTCTTGGCGAAGGAGGGAAAGGAGCTGTCGATGAGAACTTTTGCGCGGACGCAATTGCTACGAGCCTTCTAGGCTCGAAAAAGCTGCATATTTCTTGGCCGCTTTGCGGATAGTGGTGCAGAGCGTTTCGTCAAATAGCCAGTTGTTGGCAATTTCAGCTCCCCCTCGAGTTAAACCACTGTTCCGCTTGTTAACAAGTTCGCTGCCAGTATCCTAACAAGGCTTTCGTGCAAAAAGGATTCGCGTTGGGATACATTTCGGGTGATAACTCGCCCGTACTTGTGCCCCTCGTCTGGTCATTCAAAGGAAGAAGGGATCCCTGAGAACCACTGACAGACACACAGAGATGAGTCGCGAGTGTATCGAATCAAGGTACGGCGGTCCTCCAACCTCGTTGACCCCTGACCGGGGAGCGTGCGGCCATATTCGCCGGTCAGGTTTTTAGTCGACGGACGCGCGCAACGCCGGCAAAGATACGGCACAAGTTCGCCAGGGAGACCGGTCTCCTCTTTTGCTGAAGGGACTCGCCATCCTTATTCTACACCGAGGAAGCCCCTACTGTCTTTCCTCCAAGTACCGACGAGACGCCGCGGCCTGATCCGCTGAACAATGCTGGCGCCGAGGTATAGGCGAACTCGAACACCCGTAGGTCGTCGCACCGCGACTATCCGGAGAAGTTTCAACCATCGGCCAATTTCTCCTCCCCGAGCGGATTCCTTCTTATTCCTTCGGGCTATCGCTTTGTTTGATCACGAACGCGTTAAGGAGTGAACAGACTAAATAGTTACTGGCGAGAAGGGCTTTTGGAAGTTTCGTAAATATTTGAAGGAAAATGCGCGCGGTGGTTTGGTCGCGGAATGACCAACTGGATTTCCCCGAAAAGCGAGGTCCAAGGCTACATGGGAAGACAAACCTCGGCGGCCTTTTTAAATAAAATCCACCCACGACACGCGAGGATACCTGTTTCGGCCCGCCTCGCCTACTCGAACTAAGATTTCGACTTTCACCCACCGATTAGAATTAATTCCCTTTGTCGGCAGGGCTACAAGGATACAACCTTGCGCCCACATGCCCCCGGGATGACTCACTTTGCGCGAAGATCCAGTTTCGACTTATTCGGGAGAATCGCCTTTAATCGTATGCACTCGCTTCACGGCGAATATCGTCGAGGAAAATGCTTGGCGCCAACTAAAAGGATAAATATGCTTAAATACTTCCGCGAGTCGTAAATTAATGTTTAATTAGATTCAATCCACGGGGCGTGAAGTCGCGGATGCGCAATTACGCTTCGAATGTTCGTCGAGAAATGATATACCCTTTATGCCCTGCAAATTTCTGGAGTCACGCGACGAAGAATGGATTCTGGTATGGATGATCTCTTATGTCATTGCAGATGTTACGTGCGCCTCGCATTATGTTACTCCTCATTGTTACACGTTCCACGGACGCGAGTCGAATTTCATTGGCATACTTTTGTTCGATCAAACTGCAGTTCAATTTACTAAGCGAGACCCATTCGAACAACTAACCGCATAATTCTACAATAGAGCCGTACGTCGAGAATTGCGTAATTGATAACAGACACAGTAGTGTTCCGTGGCTCAAAACGCAAACGTCTGGGGCATTTTCTACTACGAGCTACACGAATGACTATTCCCGGACGAGCAACTTAACGAAACTCAGTACACGCGCGATGAATAGGAAATATGGACAAAAGGAATTTCTGCCGTTCACGCATCCTACGTGGGTTTCCTTCATCGACCAGCGATGTGTACCCCTAGCATGACATCACCGGCTACGGAATCGAGTCTCGCGCGAACCGCGTCACGATTATTTATAGCGACGATTGAACAAACTGGAATTTTATAAACAACACGAGCTCTGCCTCCTCTTTGAGCGCAAGAAAAATCAGCACGGATCGAGCCGTTGCTAAAGAGCGGAGTGATCAGGAAATGTTGGACGTCCAACGAACACAGTCAAGGGAATCCAGTCAGCTGGAGAGCAGCGAAGATCGTGTTTACAAGGATTACAGTTCCTAGCACATAGCGTAAGACGTGGTGCAGCTACAGCTGCAGTCGCAGCCTTAACTGACCGGACGTCGAACCCGAGAAATGCACCAGCCTACTTGCTATATCGTAATAAGTAGACAAAGTAGCCCAGGGGCAGCGTGAATGCCAAGAGGGTGGATCGGGTACATTTGCATACGTCTCTGGATCAATGTCCAGACTCTTCCCCGTCTCGTCGACCCTCCTGTTCGACCTATCTCCAACAGGATCTCAACGTTTCTTTCGCATTCTGAAAATTCTCTGCGTCAAGCGTCACGAGAATAAACGAGGAATACGCTCGCCACATCTAAGGGCATTTTATACGAAGCGTATACTCGAAACACCTCCGCGGATTCGCACGCGATGCAACTTTAGTACCCAGATCTTCTCGCGTTGGGTGGTCGATCATGCCGCGCCACGAACCTAATGGCCCTCGCGCTTCAAACTATGACTCTGAGGTCAGTAACGATAATTGCATTGACTTTCGACGTTCCTCGTCGATGCTCACGTTTCCTACGAATACGCTCGTTCAAAATTCCACCAGGCATAAGACGAGGCTTCCCAGGCATAGAATGCAAATCGATGCAATATCCGATAGGGATATACATACATATATGCGTGACTGTGTACAAGGGAGAATACTGTGTATGCCTCGCGGCCTAATAATTTCTCATCCTGCGATGGAACTCGACTCTCGTCGCTCTTCTTGCCTCGTCACTGGCCTTGCCTCGTGATAAACCACCGCCAACGGTATACGGAAAATAGTTTTGAAGAATTTTTGAACCGTTAGGGCGCGTACACGCGGAGAGAACAATGCTCGCTCGGCCTCTTCGGGAGAAGCGGAACGACGCGTGATTTGTGCAACGGGACTTTATAATAAATTCCTACTTTTCGCATGCGTTCCAATCGTTTGACTTACTGCACTCCTGCTGTGCACGTTTTACGACGGTCCGAGCGGGTGTTGTCCGTTCGATTTAAAGCAGTTAGAGCAAGAATCTTTTCGGTTCGCGTTCGATTTGCTCATTTCCCGTTCGCCTGGCTCCCGTAAACGCGCGATTTTCTTCGAGCCTATCGACCTCGTCCGCGTAGGCGGGATTCTCACCCTGGCGACCTCGGAAACTTACAGCATCTCCTTCGGAGGGCACGCGACGGGAGTCCGAAATTAATTGAGTGACGAATAAAGTGAACACCGCCAGAAGCAGAGTTCTGGCCCGCTCTTGGACATAAAAGGGATGCCCCTTCGTTGCTAGGTAGGCGTGAAATGTAAAGTCAGCGATCCAACGAGGCTCGGCCGATGCACCGCAGATTGTGAGTATCCTTGCTGAGGTCGGGTGCAGAGCTTCGCCGAAGGTCGTTGCCTGCTCGATATACACGGTGTGACCGAAGAATTTTCGCGCACAGCATCCGCCGCTGCATCCGTTCTCATTCGCAACAGAGGAGGAGGCAGCTATGCAAATATGCGATCGCCGTTCTTAAAGAATCATTGCCGCACGGTTGCAATTATCTTCCGCTGCGGTGGCAACAATCGCTTGGCCGCGCATCACCCTCATCGAGGGCGATTATCGTTCGTATTAATGGCAACGACCGAGCAGCTGAGCAGCCGAAACGAACTAATGGTCGAAACGAAAATGAGATACCGGCGATCGAGCCCTGGACCGCGAGCCACGAAGCAACAAGAGTACGAAAACAGCTAATAAGTAGGCGAGGGACTCGGCCGAGTTGCGGAACACGAAGGGGAAAGAGACAATGCGGGAGATCGAGCTGCGAAGGCAACGAAGGATGATCAAGGGAAGAAATGACGGAGCTGCTCCTTTCGCGGCGATATAAACGAACGAGAGGAGGAATCGACGAGGAGAGCAGGCGAACGGTCCGGTTTTTGCTAGCAGGGTGCAAGGACAAGACGGACTGCGGCGCAAGACTGAAAGTCCGGCCGGAACGTGATCGGCGTCATCGGCGCGATTACCTCGGCCGAAACACTCGTGCAAACGAGAATCGCACTGTGACTAACACGGTAATGCACCTACGCGCACGCATACGAAGCGAGTCGAACGATCTAGAGGTAGAAAGGCACGATTTACTTTATGACCCTCCACTGTAAAAAAAAAACGGCTATTTCAAGTACCGTGAAACGATCCAAGGATTCTCGTTAAGCTTCGGCTGAAGCACGGGCCGCAAGTTTTACAAGATTAAAGATTGCTTTATGAAATTCTGTTTCAGGACGACGGCGGTATCGAGTACTTCAATACGATAGTTGTGCAGCCACACCTGAAACTGGTCACGAACCAAGGCAGGGGTTTTCACGTGAGATGCCGATACCAGACGCGAGACAAAGTAGTAACGAACGATCAGACCCACGTGGCGATGCTGCAGTCCCTGCCGCTGCAGGTAACCATGATAATCCCGTTTC
Source organism: Holcopasites calliopsidis (assembly GCA_023838395.1). Lineage (NCBI taxonomy): Eukaryota > Metazoa > Arthropoda > Insecta > Hymenoptera > Apidae > Holcopasites > Holcopasites calliopsidis. The sequence goes on along the minus strand of JALHAQ010000012.1, from coordinate 1,782,063 downwards.
TCCTCGAAGTTCCAATCGTATGAAACGCGGGACAAGAAAGATGCGCGCAATCGTAAGGCGAAACGTCGGGACGCGTTCCGGAGATGAATAATGAATTGCGTTTTATGCCTCCCGACAGGCAACAGCTCCTATGCCGGGATGCACGATGAAGATCTTCAGCGGAGATCCAACGAGGCATCAAGTGGCGGAAAACGTGAAGATCGGAGACCCTCTGACCTTGGTCATTAGCATCGACGAACAGGAAATGTTCGGTCTGAAGATCTCCGATTGCCTAGTGCGCGATGGCCTGGGATGGGGAGAGCAGCGGCTCATAAACGATGAAGGGTAATTTCGTCCTGCGCATCCTAAGACGCGAGGAAACACTTCGCTCTTTTTACGATACTTCAAATAGAAAAACGACCGAGGAAACAATGCCTCGGGACGTGCAAATAAATGACTGGCGACAGGGTGTACGATGAATTATTCAAGGCCGGAATTCAATGTAAAAGGCGGTCCGGTTCGGTGACTTCTTTTCATAAGCAAATCAGCTGATCCGTACCAACAGGTTGCCCGCGCACTCTCGCTCTCTACTCGCGTTATGCACTTCGCGGGGACCGGTACCGATTCCATCCACATAAGAATGTAATATATATAAGATAACATAAGAATTGCTTTACTCTTGCAGCTGCCCGATCGACGGCGAGATTATGGGACAGTTCACCTACAACGAGCACAAAACGGAGGCAAAGGTGAACTTCCAAGCGCACAAGTTCCCTTACACAGCCAGTGTCTACTATCAGTGCAACGTTAGGCTATGCGTGAAGCACGGTGGAGGGTGCAGCAATACGGTAATTACAAATCTAGCTGCGAGAAAGCTCAAAGAAGATTTGCGGCGTTACCTATGAATGCGTGTGACAAGTCACTTGGAGAGTTTCCAAAAGGGATGATCAATATTCCTCGTTGTTACAGCCACCGGCCTGCAATTCGATATCAAGAAGACGCAGAGACACTGCTAACGAAGATGGGGCGAAAGGTGTCGAAGGCTTGGACGGAGGAATGCCAGCCACGATCGAGGTCTACAGTGGACTCTACGTGAACGAAGCTTCGGACATTGGCGTCAAGTCAGACCTGACCGATGATGTCTTTAGAGAAAGGGTGAGCCACGTCGATATGAACATTGTTCGCGAAAGCCGCGCGACAAATCTAATTTTCATTAATCCAATCCGCAGACCATCGACGATCCAAATAGTATCTGCATATCGCAGAGAAGCTTCGCCATAGGTATCGCTATCGCGGGTCTGATACTCATGCTGGCGGTAGTCGCAGCAATCCTGGTACTGCTCGCTAAGAGACGGCACAAGAGCATCTCGACGACGGGCTCGTCCATATACAGCGGACCCTACACGAACACAGCGTACAGTCACAGCAGTTAATTCCACCGTAGCCTCGATATCCTTCGAACTTTAACTCTATACGCTAACGGAAACGATCGAAAAATCGAACGACTTCGCAGACACGTCCAAAAAGGATACGGTTCCGAGTATGCATCGGTTACACGACAGCCTCGGGAGGGGTGTAGGAAGAGTTTAGATTGATTACACGAGATTTTGCTCAACTTCCGATACTATTATCGTGCTTTCGAGGTATCAGCTCAACACCCACGTGCTTCTCCCCGAATGATAGGCGGTCCAATACGATCAATTCTATTCGATAGATTCACGATATCTTGCCATCGTTCTGAACTCCACCCCGAGCACTGCCCATTCCACAGTTGCCTGCGGTGAGAAGCACGTCTCACGATACGGGCATGTTTTAGAGAAGTCTTAGCCTAATTCGACGAATGCTTAGGATTAACTGTAATCCATACGTTATCTTACTATTATACTATTAAACACACGTTGTACACTAGTCCGGTATACGCTGCCTTAGCTAACCCAGCGCAGCGGTCGCGTTGAAAAGAAAAGCAACCGCCAGATTTGATTCACGATCGCTTCGATGTTTTATCTAAAACCAACTTACTGCACGGACACACTATTTGAGCAACTCGAACGCTTCAGCGATCTATCCTATCGGTGAATGAATCACGTTCGACGAGAGTCGGAAACGAGGTGCTGATTCCAAAATCACTACTACTCTTCGCACGACGCGCTTCTAACTTTTACGCTACAGATAAGAGGAGTATGCGCTTCATCGATTCTTTCGCAACGAAAGCTAAAAACGATGGGAGGAAAGTCTCTGTCGAGTGTGGTACTCTTGGTAGAGAAGGAATCGAGAGACGCGAATGCTGGCGTTTCACCGCCCCGTGTTTTAGTTTTTAAGCCGTGAGAAAAATGAGAAACGCCGCGAGGCGATCGCGTAACTGGGGCCAATGTGGTGATGGGTACAAACCGTAAAATGTACATTTAAAGCAAACTGAGAAAAAGAGAAGCGCGCGATGCTAACACTCCTAATCCATGAGCTGTTGCGCGAGAAATCGATAAACGGACTAAACATATATTTATAAAGTATTTATAAAATAATTGGTCCGGTTTGCGAATGGCCGCTTGCTCTAACGATGATTCTCTGCGCGCCTCGCTGACGCTCCGAAGTATCAATTCTGTTTTTGTACGTCGCGAACTACGCAACGGTACGTATGTTCTAATCAAAGAATAATCCTTCCAAGAAATTTCCAAGTGCAATAACTTCAAGCGGGTAAACAGAGCAGAGAACTTTCATCGCAGAACGAAGTCGCTCGAACGAATGCATAGAAGACGGGCGGTTCGATCATACTCGTGGCATTGGTTCATAGCTACATTGGGGACAAATATTCTTGTATAGAGTTCATTTTTTAAGCATACGCGACACTCGACTAGGTCCCGCAATGTTACTCTGGACCCCTGTCCAAACTGACAACGAACTTGTGTAAATAACGAGAACATAATAAATCTTTGTAACCGCAAACGAACGTCGTCGCTCAATCCACCCGAAAAGAACACAATACCTTAAGCATCGATATTGAACGTGTTGTTCAGGAATCGCAACTTGTACTCACGATTTTCAGCGTGCTCCTACTCGTAGCTGCGATCTGCATTCCGCTGCCTGGCATACCCGATGCCACTCTCGACTCACGCTGCTCATCCTTGTCACCATATCACAGCTGTATCGGATGCAAACGCTCATTAGAAGTCGAGAAACAGGAATTAGTAGTCGCGCACGCGACGAGCACATCGACTCGTACCCTACGCAAGATCGTTCAAGACCGAGGCACTTACAGATGCCGAATAATTTTCACGTAAGCGTCAGCTCTGGAACGACCCTCTTCGTGGCACCTCGGTACAAAATAATGCTATTCAATTGACACTGTAAGTTCGTATACGTATAAGAAACCGCATAGCGGGAACAATTCAAAGATGTCGCAGAGTATCAAACGAGAGTGTCTTCCTTTTTATTGAATTACCTATATATAATTCGTTTTTGGAAAATATGACATATATAATATATATATATGTGTTCGTGTATGTGTGAGTGTTGTGTCTGCGCGTGTACGTATATATATACATATATATATATTTATAATATAACAAGAAATATAATTAGACTGACATTAGTTCTATGAAATTGTCCGACTCTCTATGATGTTGTGCATCTTTGGATTGGTAGCATAGCTCTTTTCATCCCACCGACCGATCTTTAATTGCATTTCACCTTCTCGGTCACCTTCGCGATACATCTGCATACGATTTCCTCGATTCGTCGTAGCTCTCTCTCTCTCTTATTACTCCTCATTTCTTCCCACGCACACGTTTTTCTTTTGTGCATCGTTTCTCTACGACGAGTCGCAACGGATAACAATTGAAAGCACGAAATTGCGGGTGGACGAAAAATTCCAGCCGCGCGCCGTTTTTTTTTTTTTTACCGAGGGTCAGCTAATAGAGCACCAAAAGTGAATCGATTGATTGCCAGGCACGCGGCTACACTTAAAGGCTAGCGAGTCTTTGGTTGTGGCGATGCGATCAACGGAAGGTGATCAGGAAGATGCAAGCATCTCCAACGAAAAAGCTTCAAACTACGTGTCATGCATGTTCATTCCTATCCTCTCCCTCCCTCGCACACGTAATTACATACGAAGTCTCTTTTTAAATCTCTCGCTACTGTCAATCACTTTTCTCTTTTATGCTGCATACAAAAATAGTAGGAAACGAATGTGAGGTCTGGCGAACTTACAATCACTTTTATCACCCGTTCTCTTGAATCGTAGTTCTCTAATAACCATCCAGTCGACCAAATCCCTCCATTAAAACGATGCCGGTGAACTTGCCAAATCATTCGTGGCGATTAAATGACGCGCGATGCATCTGCCGTGCACTCGTAAATATCTATACCGTTCAGACTCGATAGAATAAAAACTCTGGCTTCGGATCGCAACCAATTGGTAGCGACAGGTGCATCGAGCTTTTTAGCAAAAGCGTATACGAGTGAAATGAAAAAATAAATAAATATGGCTGTGCAATTACGACTTTGGTTCAGCTGCTCTGGTTACACGACGTACTTAAACGCGATCGCCTGCAAATAGCGCCAGACCGTTAATCATACAACTCTATTATGCGCGTGTTTCCCTTTCTTTTATTCCGACGATTTTTATAAATAATAAATGGAAATAGCCCAGCTCGCTTGGGTCGAACGCTACTCGCAGGCGGTTCTCTCGACAGCTTATTTCGATTTCTTCCCCTCTACCCTTTCCTCCTTCTCCTCTCTTAATTATGCCTTTGAGAGATTTGTTAACTGTTTCCTTGGTTGGAGGTACAGTTATCGTCATTAATCACTACGAGTTTTAGGTACGGTTAAGGACTACTCTACTGTGCGCCCATCTCTTTATAATCGATAGACTTAAGTTACATATAGTTTTAAACTGCCTACTAATTATCTGCTCAGGTCTCTTTTGTTTTCGCCGTGCCGTCCGATCTTACTTTGTCCCTTATTTAAATCTACAACATTTAGTCAAGATTATCGCGCTCTCATCTGAAGAAAGTGATGTTCGCTCGTGTGACTCTGCATAGGATAGATAAAAGGTCCCGGTGCGCGCTTACTTCATCCTCGCTAATTGTAAGATTCTCATAAAAAGATAGGCACACCCTTCAACTACGCCCTGAAGTACAATCACCGTAAGCGAAGCTTCTGGATGGATTCCATTTGGTATTTCTCGTGCGCAGCCAACGTAAACTCCTCGTGCAGTTTTTCTTTTCTTATACAGAATAAACTAAAACGGTATCAGACATTTTCTTTTTGTCCCTGTAGATTTGTACGATCGATAAAATAAACAACTGAAAGTGAATCTTAATTGCAACGAAGTCGTTTACGTTGATCAGCGGATAAACTTGTTCACCAACGGAAACGTTATTAATTGCGACGATCACGCATATACCATCACCGCTGCCAAACTGATACGTACTGCTTCTTCGCGGAATCGGTCATGAAAACGATCAGAAAATTGGAAATCGTGGTGTAAAAGTTGGAAGACGAACCACAGTTAATATACGGAGCGCTGTCGCGTCTCCGTTTCGTCGATCTACCCCACACGGGGAAATCACGTACAACCAAAGCTTCGTATCGATTCCCTGTTTGCGGGCGAAAACGGAAAAACAAGAAAATATTGCAAAGACTTATGCGAGAATGGCGTAGATTTGGGAGATTAAGCTGTGATGGTTTAGCGCTACTTAACTACTGTGTCCAACTAGATATTTAGATCATGTACTGAATACGTTTACATCTTTTCCTCGAGCAGCGTTAACTTGCACTAAAGAAATCGCCGGACATATTAGAAGCGTTGAGATTCTGGAACGCAAAACACCAGGGAAATGATAATGCCAGAAGTTATGTACGACAAACCACAATGAGAATCTTTTCGATATAAAATTGAGGTAGCAAATGATTACATTCTGTCAGCAAATCACGTTTAGAAACAATTCTTCCCTCTTTATGTTCCGTTTTCCCCGCATTTTCCTTCTCCCTTTTCTCGACAAATAACGCAATTCACTGGTGGCAGTATGCAGAAGAATCAGTGAGCAATGATCATTTCCGTGAGATCGTAGAACCGATCCAGAAATCGCAACTGGACGACACTACTGTAAACGTACTCAGTAACGTATCGTACATCAGTTTTATCGTTATTACACGCGGATTTGCTAAAGAGTTAAGCAATTCCTGCGTATATATCCTGTGCTCACTTTGAAAGTACACCTCTTCTTAAAATTAAATCTCACATTCATATGGTATCTGTAAAACCGCGATTAAAATATCTCCACATATAATATATAGTAATTGTAATAGTTAAAATTCTATTCAGTAACTCTGTTCGGTGTGTACCACTGTGTTTCTCTTATCCTACACCAGAAGGAACACGTGCATGCACTCATCTATTCTCTCACTCTCGCGCCCTTTCTCTTCAAATATCATATCGTAGTTCAAGTTTTAGTATATGGTAGGTATTTTCTTTTTCATTCCTTTTTAAGGTTTCGTCGTCCATGGTGTTTTATCAAAAGCGATGCGCAACGTTTGTTAATAGCTTAAAATGATTTTGGTTGTTCGTTCGTGTTCGTTCCTTCGTCGATTTGTAACACATGAATTTTATACTCTAGCAGTGTGTGCCTTTTGCATTCTCTTCTCTTAGATGTATAGTTGAAGGTATAGTTAATATTAATAATAAAAATCGTGTATATATATATAACGGTAAACCACGAAGTGTTATTCGATTCCATGAATCAGTCCGCGAATCGGATTTCACTCCGACTCCTCCCCACAGCTGATCTTATTCCGAATCAGCCGGGGCGCTTAATATTGTAGCAGCTGATTGCGACGGGTGATTGTCACCTTCACGGTTCCTGCAATTAAAAGATTGTTTCTGAGAGCAACGCGGGCCGCCCGCGACGATCCTCGAGATACAATGTCAGCGAATTGTTGCTGTGCAAATCAGAACTAACGGTAAGCAAACAAAGGAGCGTCGAAACATATTTATCGTGCGACGAAAAGCTTAAGACAAGAGGGGAGGCATGGAAAATCGAATGATAGAAACTGATGATAGAAACTAACAAAAACCTATCACGTTTTCGTCTTGAAGATGCCGTAGAAACCTGGGCGCGTGAGTGTGTAAGCGTACAGTGCTACAGTAAAATATGCTCCGAAAGTTCGGACTTCCCATTTCTCTGTCGAGCGAGAGCAGTGCGTGTACGAGAAGTTTCAGGCATATTTCCCCACGAACATCGAGTATTAAATTAAAGCATGAAATCAACGCATGTGAATAAGCAGCTATGTTACGATATAGATACCGTGTGTTCTTTCGTAGTATTTTTATACTGAAGTTCTGTACCTTATATGATATCGTCTTCCACAGGTTTCGCTTTTAAGGAGACACAAGAACGTGTGAAAAATTGTATAACATGTCGGTCTTTAGAAGCGAAACAAAGATAAAGGAACTGTCGTGCAAAGAACCGAGCAAACATCCAACTACTTCCAATTGTTTAGCATCAAATGTACGATACGTGGTATCCTACCTTCTCTGATATCTTTCGGCACGTTAGACGAGAGCGACGGCATGGAAGGAGTTTGATAAAGATTGGACCGCGCGCCTGTTGGTGGCAATGGTGTTACCTTGGACCTATCGAGCACAGTAATTAGAACGTTTCGATAATCAATGACAATGTAAAAAGAAAGAAGGCTGCTCGCCCGCTTACCTTTGTTTCCGTACTTTCTGATTTCTCCCATCGAACGAGGTGGGTGTACCACCGCCCGAGGTGTTCGACGAGTACGAAGGCGGTCGGTACGGCCGTGGACAGCCTTGAACAACAGGTGGTGATGGTACCGGTGCGTACTGCAACCTTGGATTGGCTGGCACCGCTGGATGCATCAATCTCATGTCACCTGTGTCAAAGAAGATGTACTGAAATTCCATGGGATAGAATAGAACCGACTCTTAAGTACCTTGCACAATGTGGACACCCTGGTACATTGGTAGTGGGTAGCGCGGATGGGGTTGAGCGCTTCTGTCCCCGCTCCCACTTCCGAACAGATCGTGTGCTGGTGTCGGCGACCTGCTGGCTCTTTGAGAGTTCCCTGGCGTCGAAGCTCGAACGCCGGCAACGACCTAGGACACAGATCGAATGAACAAAATCTATCAGCATGTTTTCTCCGATGTAGCTGGTTCAAGCCTTACAGGAACGTTTTGCCTGAAAACGAGATTGGGGACCAGCGCCGGAGTCATGTACGTCCCCGGCGGTGCTGGAGATGCTCCATTGTGCCCGACTTGATGACCGAACGTTCCGCTGGACATCATCGTCGCTGGTGGATAGCTACCGGAGTTGACGTACATCAACGGCATTCCAGGCATCTGCGAACCGTGCGGGTGTAGGCTGGTCGTCGCGTCTTTGATCGACAGCAGTATAATACTTCGAGTATCGCGATCACCGGAATCTTTACCTGATTAGAAGTTGGAGTATTGGGCGGTGTCGGTACTCTGTACATGACAGGCGGGGGTTGAATCGCTGCTTGACTCGGTGGATAGTACGTGGGGAGCATGTGGACTGGTTGCTGATACGCGTATTCGCCAGGCGTTGGTGTTACAGCAGGTACTGAGTTATAAGGGACCGGGTAACTTCCCACGTAATTAGCTAAAACAGTAAGAGAACGATAAAACAACCGAGGAAAGGAAAAGTCGAATGGCTGGATATCGAGAGTGACTACTCACAATTCGACTGGCTCGGAGGAGTCATAGTTTGTGCATTAAAAGAATAATTTGTTCCGAATCGTTGCTGTTGGTGCAACTGCTGTCTATCAGCCGGAGCTTGACCGACCGAAAGCGCTGCACCAGGTGGAGGTACGATGTACATCGTCTGCTGCGGCTACAACAACGATGCGATACCAATAAATTAATACGGAACCGTATAAAAGTGTACAGTGAAATGATAAATATCACTTACCTGGGCAGAATTGGGCGGTGGCTGCCAGTAATTCTGCGGCATCGTCTGCACGCTTTGCACCGCTTGATTAGTGGGAGGCTGCGGTTGCGGATACGAATGCGGCGGTGTAGAATGGTTATCACCGGTCACGCGTTGATCGTAGATACTCATACCCATAAAATAGCCAGACAGTTCGGTTATCTCTGTCGTCTGCGACACTGGTCCTTGCTGCACGGGCACCGCGTAATTCGCGTAAACCGAATTCTGATTAAACACGTCTGCTTGGCCATTGTTCTGAACATTCGTCTGAGGCTGGCTCGGATGCGGAGCCATCATCACAGTCTGTTGCCCCACGGCCGGTGGGTAGACACCCTGGTTGTACGATTCTGAGGTAGGTACGTAGGTCGTGTACGACTGCGTTGTCTGATTATGGTTACAAGTTTGCCCCGTCGGCGGGGACTTGACTAGACTTTGTTGCTGCGACGGGGGCGGAGGTGGCGGCGGCTGCGGCTGCGGCTGTTGTTGCTGCGGCGATGGTACTGGATTATGCTGAGGCGATGGAGTAAACGGCAAGCTGGGCGATGTCGCCGAATTTGTCACTTGAGTAATCGTCGTTGAGTTAGCATCGCTGGGCTTGTTGGATGGCGATTTCTTCTTACTCTCGTTCTTCGTAGCGCTCGCGACCAGCTTGGATGGTTCGGATGATTCCGCGTGTTTAAGGGACGACGACGCGTTGGATCCGTCGTTCTCGTGGGACGACGGAGCGGTATAAAATTTTGGTGGGTTTTCCGGGTCGAAACGATAAATCGAACCATCCGCATTGGTGTACGGCTGATTGGTTTGCGGATTTATGATTATGCTACCAGGCGGCACGCTGGATATGCTGGTGACCGCCCACATCACCGTCTCGTTACTCGACTCCGGCGAATGGAAATCCTGACTAGATACTTGGGTATGACCGCAGCTCATGGTTGCCACAGGGGATGGCGACGGTGACGGGGATATCGTCGCATCGCTGCGCTGGCTCTGCGATTTGTAACCGCTGCTGGACGGGCTCAGCCGTGAACACATACTACCACCCGAGTCTGCAACAGATTTAATCTCTAACTTACAGGTGTATCTCACGCTGCGCAATCTTGAAACTGATCTGAAATGGAACAAAGCTTTAAAGAAACGTAGCGCGAACCTTGCTTCATGAGGCGAGCTCCCGCGCTGTGGGTGGACGTAACGCTGTCCCCTCTGGAAAGCATGCCTCTGGTGTAACCGCCGAAGCTGAACGACTTGGAAACGGACGGCCTCTGCACCGAGCCCCGACACGATTCCCTTCCATCGAAAGATTCGCCCTTCGACAGCTTCGTTTGCCTGTTACGTGTGCAACATCAGTGTCCTCTTGCTCGATTAAGCGAACACAAACGCGAACGCGAAGCTATCGAAAAGCTGCAATCGAAGAATTCACCTGATCGTGTGATCCGAAGGGTGCAACAAACGGTATCTCGTGGAAGCGTCGGAGCTCTCGGAAGAGGACCAGTAAGGCCAGGAAGCAACCTCGCCGCTATCTCCGCTGTTGTCCTTGAATATCCTCCGCCTGGCACGCTCGTACTCCTCCTCCCGCTCCTCGAAACTTTTATTCTGACGGCAATAATCGCCCGACAGTCGGTCGGGCGATTTGAAGTTGCAACTATCGTCGAACGAGCTGGAATCCCTCTTCAGGATACTTCGACGCGGCTCTTCAGACAGAATCAGATCATCCCTGATGTGTTCCTTGAAGCGGGTGTTCGGAATTCGCATGTTCTTCGTCCTGGTGACTATCACACTGGAACCGGATTGATCCACGTTATGCTCCATGCCGAAGTAAGCGGCTACGCGGTGCACCAGCATCCGATTGTAAGAGGACATGTTTGGAAATTTGTGACAGACTTTCTGCTTGTCCCTCGCGAATTCTATCAGATCTTTCTCGATTTTTAACAACACCGTGCGATCCTTTTGATTACGATTGATCGTCTCCGCGATGAAATGCTCCAGATCTATGCCGGTACTGTCCGTGTACAACTCCGTGCTGCTATCTGCGAAGGGAAACATTCGTTGTTCTTACACGCCTAAAGAATTTCGCTCCGACTATTCGGGGGCAAGAGGGACGAACCTCGTGATAAGCAAGGAGACGCACTGTCGAAGCTACCCTGAGAAGAATTTTGATGTCTCAGCTTGTGCCGTGAGCCAGGCCTGCCCACGGACAGAGTGTTGCCGCACTGCGCCGAACATTGGTTGTTACAAATGTTTAACGTGTTCGGTCTACGCTGCTCCGACTTCTGATTGCTATGCGCGTTCTGTGTTTGATTCGCGGCTTTCTGCGAATGCTGAAACACCTGACCGTTCCTCGAAGGAGATGCGGGTGTCTGGAGCAAGCCGGGTCTGTCGTTCTGACTATTCCTCACGCAGTTGCTGCATTTCTGAATCACGTTCCCGCCGCCGGCCGTCTTGAAACGTTGGTTCTCCAACTTGCTGCCGTTCGTCGGAGAAGCGTTGCTCTTTGGCGAGTGAACTTGGCAGGGACTGGACTGTCCTATGATCAGAACGAATCGGTTCATCATTCCCGTGAACGATGACGCTGGGGAAGCGAACGAGCGCGGAAACGTTACCATTTCGCGATGGAGCTCGACAGGTGGGAGAGGTGGCCGTGTTCCGCATTTGTTTCGGGGACTGATTCGGGCAAAGGTTGCTGTTGAACATTGACTCGTTGTTGTTGAGCTTGACGTTGGTGGAATTCGGGGACAAGCTGCCCGCGAGCTTCTTCTCGCCGTCCACCGATCGAGGACTATGCGGGGACGTCGAACCGTTTCGCGGCTCCCTCGGTGGAGACGGTGATTCCCTCATGGCATGGCTCCTCACCAGCAACTTCACCTTCGTGTTCGTCTAAAAAGTATACCACCGTGCCGTTTAACGCGAACGTTCGGAAATAAACGGGCCGTCAAAGTATCGGAGCATCCCTACCACGTACCCTGTTACGAAAGTTTTTGTTCTCTGTGTTCGATTTATCGGGGGGACAGGATGGCGAGGTACGATGGAACGAATTCGATGCGGGAGACGAGCCGACGTTCGGGTTCGCATCTCCGTCTACCATATCCGGCTCCGAACTGTTCTGACACGACGCGTCGGAGCCGCTTATCGCGAGGCCTTGCCTGGTGGATGGCAGCGAAGGCATTCCTCCTCGCACCACCAATATCGTAGGACTCTCAGGTCGGCTGGCCGACCTGCTGCCTTTATGCACCACTATACTCGGTACTGCAACAATCGTACGTTAACTCCGATCACGATCGGCCCGTGTATCCGTTAAATCTACGCGAAACACGCGAACGGCTCGCGGAGTCGCGCGATCGTGCCACGGTATCGTAGAAAACGGTATCCGAGATTTACAATTGAAGCTAGAAGGACGGGAAAAGTGTGAGCCGTGAATACACTTACTCTCCAGGTGGGCCATATGTTAAATGCGTCATGGGGTTACGGATGCGGGACTCTGCAACTGGCGAGTTCAAACAGGTGCAACTGGGTTAAAACGCGAGACTTTCGGATGGAGTGCAGCTCGTTGGGCTGATACAGGGAGCCGAATCACTGCACGTCCACCTTCCAACATCGTACACTCTGTAAGCAGACACAAGGCAACGGTCAGGATTTGTGAAAATCGCGAGAGAAGTATCCAGCGATCGGCTCGAGCATCACGAGCGTTCAATGATTATCTTTAAAGCTCAACTTTCGTCCTAGGTCACGTTCAATCTTTTAGCTTGGCGAGCCGACACCTTTCTCCGCTTAATCGTTTCGAACGATGCAACGAAGGGAACGATGGAAACGCTAGAAATCGCGTCTCGAGGATGATTATCCGGGAGAAAAACCGCGCTCGATCCTCGTGCATTGGATGTACCGTGGATCTCATCGCGTCTCGCGATCTTTTCATTCTCCCTCCTTTTTTTTCCGTACCGTAAACCGAACGTTCACGTTGGCCAGGCTCCACGACGTCTCGAAAATAGCAATACACTCTTTCTCTGTCGGCTCGCGGTCTCTTCTGCTCCGCTATCTCGGACGAACGGCAGTCTTGACCACCAGTAACCACGTTTCTCTTCTACCGTGATCCATGCACACCCACGAGCGATCTCAACAAGGGTCGAGTCGCTTGAACCGAGGGGGAAACGAGTCGCAGGAGGCTGTCGGAGAATAGAAGGGAAATACGAAAAGACGGAGGTATAGGGAGAGATACGCGTACGCATACGTCTCGCACGCACGGTCGCATTCACGCACAAGAAGGCGAAGTAGAAACGAAGAGGGAGAGAGAGAGGAAGGGAGAAAGCAGTGCACACGAGGAGTAGACCTGGACCAGCCACAATCTATCCGCTATCGGATGCAATGATACGTTCGCGTCCCCACGAAGCCGCTTTGCGCGAGAGACTGAGAGAGGAACACGCCGCGGTGTTCCTCCAATCGCGGACACGGCGAGGAGAAGGATATCGAGAGCGCGAGGGACAGACTCGTCCGACGAGGGGTAGGAAAAGTGGTAGCGGCTGAACCTACGGAGAACCGAAAAAGAGGGTGAAAACGCCTGGTAAAAGGTGGAGTCGACAGATGAGCAAAGAGAAAGGTATAACGAAAATGGCTAACGAGGTAAAGATCAACGAGGAATACTGTCGAAGTAACAAGGGAGGAGAAAGAGAGAGAGAGAGAGAGATAAAGAGAGGGGTGGGAGCCAGTATGTCAGGCAAGTGCACGCGTGCGCGTGCTTCAAGTGTACCTGACGATGACTGAAATGTTTAATTAAAAACTTCGTTGCAATCCGAGATTCGTCAGAGTTCGCGGATTTCCTGTTGAACGTATTCTTACAGAAGCTCGCGGTTAAAGAAAGGCAGACCCGGATTCAATCGATTTTAAAGGTTTTCAAGTTCGGCAGATCACAATCCCACCGTGCAGCTAGCAATAATTTCCAAAAAGATATGTACCTGCTCCGTCAGCTTTTATAGCGAGGCGCGAATGGTGACCCATATAGCACGGCCAAGCGTAACTAGGTCGTGCACCCCTGTATCCCCTGGAATAATACAGGGTGTCCTCCTTTCGAAAAAAAAAAACTGAGTCTCGTGCTGTAGTCGAAGCGAAACGAGGGAATAAAAAAAAATACATCCTCTAATATCACGGGGTTCCGTTAAGCGAAGGTTGAAACATACGTTTGAACTACTTTCAACCCCTCCGACGGCCTCCGACACGCGACAACCTGAGCTATTCCTCCCGATGACGCATCCTGAATCAGCTTAGACCCTAAGCTTTAGAGGATATCGATGCACACGCTGTTCCGTGGGATGACGACGGGGAACGGCTGAATACATATCGCAGGGTGCGTTTAGTTTACCGATAGCCCGATGCCGTGTTACGCAAACGTCCCATTAAAGACTCGGACAGTGTTGGCTCCGTTATCAATGAAACAGATTCCACCACCCTGTGCTCCAAAGGCAAACACTGATTAACGCTTCGTTCTCTAATACCGCGATCGTGCTGGCCATCGAATCATCTGTGTTTCATGGCTGTTGGATCGGCCTGGATGCACGATCCTGGTCCAAGGCAGGAGGGACATTTTTCCGCGCTCGGGGAGAACTCGATTCCAGGAAGCAAGCCAACTTCTTGCGGGTGGGATGACCCGGCCACGAGAGTATGCTAGGATATTCCGCAGAAGGCAGGATGTATGGGGGTGGTTTAGAGGCTGGCAGGGGAGTATACGTTCAGTTTAGCGATACGTGCCAGTCCGATGCACCCCTTGTCGCCATGGAAACGACCTACTCTCCCTGGACAGACGCATCGGCCACCCATCGCGTGTTAAACATTCGAATAAGAATATCCGGCCGCTCTTTGAACCTGCCCTTCCTATATCTAAAAGGATCGTCAGCGAAACGCTGATGGATCCTCCGGTTAATATCCTCCGATAATTACGTGGATGGATTCGGCCAACGGTCGTTCGGGCGTCACAGCGCCGGCCTCCATAAAGAGTGGAATGACAGAAATAGGGGATCAAAAAGTAGGGCACACGGAGCAAGACGAAATCATGGGGAACCGGACCAGCGGATAAATTTTATTCAGGTCAACCCGTACGGCGGGCGAGCCGGGTGCAGAGAGGGTTGCTGAACTCCGTGACCTATATAACAGCAAATAGGGCAGAGAATAAATGACCGAGGCGGATTAAGCGCATCTCCCATCTAAAGGTGCTCTCATACTTTCCCGCCGACGAACAATTTCGGTTTTTTGTTTTCTAAGATTACACCCCCAAGGAAACGTTCATCGAAGGGAGGAAGAAAAGCATCCCGAGCCGTAGGAATAAGTATCGACAAGGGGTGAGAGGAAACGTTTCATAGGCTACCGGTCGAAGAGGATCCTCCACGAGGAAGAAGACAAACGAACAGGCGTTCGCCTCGTGGAAGAAACGCTAGATAGGCCTGGCCCGTGAAAGCACGAGTTCCTTTCGCGTCGGTCGACCGCTATTTATAATGAAAGCACTGTCCACGTATCTATCGACAAATAAAGATATCTTGGCGTGCATTTAGCACCTACGTCCATCGATCTCTCCACGCCTTTTTCTTCCTCTTCACGCGGGCCAGGCCAGTTCGCCGGACAGAAAACTACCACCCGACGCTCGACTCTGTTGGAAGGCCATTTCCTACGCGACACGTATCGATATCAACAAAATTCGCGGTACGCTAGATTTTCGATAGCTTTGCCGGTGATAGAGTTTGGAGACGACAAAGGATAAGGTCTGCCTTTCTTCGACGGAGAACGATGCAATCGATAAACGGAGGACAAGTGAAGGGAAGCAACACGTGCTTCCAATCATCACGAAACATAAATTTGCGGACGGACGATCGAGAAGAATACTTTGAAATTGAAAGGAACTACGGATGAGCGGTTTTGGCCCCTGTTCGGATCAATACCGTCCGCATCCGGTTCCTCGCGGTTGATAGTTACATTTCGCGTCCTCGCGACAACTTGCCTTAACACGTTCAGATTGATGTGCTCGGTCGTGGTTCTCCAAAGAAGCAAAGCTGACCGCTACCATCGATACGTGACGTCGTTCGCAAAACGAACTGCTACCGTTATTTGCCCTCCCGTTTTAGTAGAAGTAAGATGATTTCAAGCAACGCCAGGGATAACTCGTTCAGTCGAGAGGAATGCAAATGCGTGGGAAACGTAAAGAGCGCAGCGGACTACCCTGTTGATTCCGTTGAACGGGACTTCCTGGCGGTATTATGGCAACGCGAGCTGTGTTTAACGAATATTCGCCAGCAAAAGTCGTACGCTCCCGACGGAGACCGGTCAATTTTGGCGCGGGTCCAGGCCTACGTCAGGGTAAGTCTCTGACGCCAGCATCAATGAAAGAACGTGAGGGAGGAAGCGAGAGGGAGAGAAGCTCGAGCGGTTCACAGGTTATATCTCTCTGTGTGTAGGCCTTTGCACCAAAAATAACGCGGATGTTTTAACGCTCGAGAGGTTTTCACTAGCGAGACAGACTTCTTGGCCATGCGAACGAGACGCTCCCGCTCGCCATCCGATCCGCATCGCCCCTATACGAATTTCCTGCCACTTTGGCTTTGCGTTCCGTTCGGCGATGTTGCGTTAATCAAGGGTAGAAGGGACGCGGACTCTGGTCGAGCGTTAAAGCGAACACCACGCTTTTACGGCTACAACTTGTCGAGTTGCAGAGAAATTGTTCTATTCGCTCGAGCGCGCACAGCGAGCCAGATAAATTGTGAACGATGCTAGTATCTAATCGCTTGAGAAGTTGACCAGTTGGAACGTTATAGCATGCATCGGCCGAGCGACGGTGTTCCCTACGTTATTCACAAAGGTAAGTCCAACTGTTTTATGAAAAATGCAACAGACACGTGCATCGCACGACCGCTGTGTCGCACGAACTTAAAGCGAGATCCACGAGTAGGGGACACATCGGCGAATTTCCGGTCACTGCCCTCGCAACGATAAGATAATCGAAGCATATTTTCCCCCGATCCGAATTATTCAAGAACTTTCGTCGACTTTCTACAACGTGCGTACAGTATCGTCGGTCAACGAGCCATGCACGCGACGATGCAATAACGAACGGAGCACGAGTACGGTGAATTGTAATTCACTGTGATATACCATGACCTAAACCCGTTTCAGGAATCCAATGTCCTTCGGCCCTAACCCGTTCTCCGAAAACTCCGGGCCAAGAGGGAGAGAGTGATTTATCGCGAAGGAATGAACGATGTAACGCGACCCTGTTTGTCCGTACGATGACTCAGAATACAATTTTTCTTCTATGGAAGAAAGTCGTTTCCAGCTACGTCCGGCTATAGGTTCACGTGCATTTCTCACGTGATTCGATACCGCCTTGCATATCCGAGCGACAACGCTCGGGCGAAAGAGCCTGTTCGAATAAGGGAAAGAAAAGCGAACGGGGTGAAAACGAAAAAACGAGCTTGGCCTAGAAAGCCGCAGCGGTGCGCGCATCATTGAAACGGGCCTAGTCCAACTGATGAACTTGGCCTTCACCTCCACCTCGGGCTACCTTCGATCGAATCTCCATGCCGGTAGGCTGGCGATTCCCCGAAAGAAGCTTCATCGGAGGCACGTGTACGATGTTGAGGTCGCAATAAGGAGCGCGCGGAGATCGGGGCTGGCGTGACTACTGATAGCCCGATGGATCTAGCGAGGTGGAAGCTCGCGTGTTAGCTGGACGATAATCGGCCTCTCCACCAACGACCCTCCCCTTCGCCGATAGTCGTAATTCGTCTTAGCTCCCAGGGCGGATCGATTCAAGCGTGATTCGTCCAACGGTGAAAGCATTCGGCGATTCCGCGTGAGTCATCTCGTTTTGTTCGCTTTCGCGATGGCCTTGCCTCGCGGGATAAAGGCCGTGCACTGCATCGCGGGATGCTACCTAGCCAACTATACGTGTACAATATACCAGACGATTCCAGCTAGGTTTAACACCCGAGAGACACTGATCCGTCAGCCCTTTAATTGCGGCTTTGCAAGCGGTGTCTCGGCAAACGTTGTCTCGTCCGACCAATATCGTACGTCGCTACTGAACGTGATCGATGCGTGGCGACATGCGTCCGACACCGTCCTGACCTACGGTCACTGTAGAATCTACGCTACCCATGAGATAATTCAGTCTTGAAACGCTGGGAAACGGAAAGCCGTATTAATATCCCGAGGCTGCACGCGAGAAAACGGGAAAAAAAGCCTTGCTCCTCCTCGGCAAGTACTGTGCGGTATAGACTTCAAAAATAAACCTGCACCACGTGCAGCCTTGATCCTGTGCACGCAACAGTGCATACAGATGCGACACACAGGCCTAAGGGTTGCAGCCGCGCTACACACCGCCGATCCGCTATCTAGCGCGTTTTTCGAACTCCACCCCTTTCCTACAGCTTCTCGACAGCACCCCAACTGCAGGAGGTACATGTGATCGAAACGCGATAGGGTCGTGGAACGGAAAAACGTGCATCGGCTGATCGAGATGAAGCTCACGAAAGTTCTAACAATAAGAATGGTTAAATTTAAAGTTCTTCCGTACCACTGAGACCAAGCCGAGAAAAACGTATTCAACAAAACAGCTGAAGCTGTACGATTCCTCTGTATCTATGAATCCACGGGTACAAGCTGGAGGTTACCAGGGAACTTGGAAGCGGAGAAAGAGAGAGCACGAGAAGGCGGTGAGAGACGGCGGGGGTGGAGTACTCGTAAAAGTAGGGCAGTAGTGCGGTAGAGCAATCAATAGAGGCCGATTCACGGTGGGAGAAGGGGCATTAAGCCGCCGTGTGGAATTTTGGCTCTGGAATAAGAGGGGAAGGGGGATACTCTGCATCCCCAGGAAAAAGAGAATTTTTAGGGACTTCGTCGCTTTATGTCCTAACCAGGTCTGAAACTCTGTGACGATCACGTGGTGCTTCGAGCTATCAGAACCGACCGCGGCTATCATCTGGAAGGGCTGCCCTTTAATAAAATAAATATTCAAACTTTTAAAGGAGGCGTAATAATGTATATTAAACCATGTGTTTCTTTCCCGCGAAAAGAAACAACTATCATCCCCGAACATAAGATAGCGGCTGATAACTTCTTGATTATCGATTCCAAAATGTACAATTGTTTAAAAGGCGCATCGTGTGGTGCTCGGTCTCTTTGTGCGAGTAGGTAATTAAACTTCAATATCGTGTAAGTATATCCACTGTAGCATATTTTGTTCAAAATTACTTTTATGTTGAAGCTAATGTACTTTTTCCCTCGAGAGGGGGATGAAACAATACGAAGATGACAATTTGTATGACGCAACTGGAAAACAAGCGACTAACACTAAGATAATAGCGATACTGTGCGCCTAGCTTCTACTGTACGCTTTTTTTCTAACTATCCACAGATATAAGTTGTATTATCAAAGATGCTTTACAAAATACTTTATGCGCTATCATATGATATACTTATGCACCTACCTACGATGATATGTTCCATTCGAAAAGACGGCTCGCAATATTAGTGTGGTTTGCAAAGAGGTTATGTGCCTACACAGAAATACCACGAGAAACACTACACGGGACGTGTTCTAAAAGCGAGATACAACATAAAACTGTCAAGTCAGAAAATAGACGATCGTAACATTTTTATCCTTAAATGTATACAAATTGGTGGTGTAATTCAGCGGAGACACCTAGTGGATGGATGCTTTTTCACCGATCAAGATGCACGAAAATGATCGTGAAAAAACGACTGATTATCTCTCCGCGAGGCTGTACGCCATCGATAAGCACAACGTGCAGGAAAGGTGGATGAATTAACAAATAAAGTACTCACCTGATTCTAAGTACATGCACAAAACAACTCCACCATTTCACCAATCTTTCACCGCACTCGATCTCGATCACGTATTGTTGCCTTTGCCTTTTTCTAAGCGTGCCAGACGAGCACGTAACGCCATCTGTCTACGCTTACCTCTACTAAACGCCGTACTGCCAAAGATTATTACGCGGGATATTTGAAGTAGCTAAACCCACTGGGTTTCTGTTCTTCACCTCAATCTATTTCCAATACGAATCTATTTTGGTATAAATTATAAATATAATAAGTCATAAGGTATAGGCCTTATTATATTAAACGAAAAGCTATCTAGTTGAAGGTATTCGGAATTACCTTAATTTCCCATTTTGAATTGGCAAACATTTTGCGATATAACTCAATAAAAAAGACCATAGTATCAGTCAATAAATATTCTAAAACTAAAGCGAAACATTCACAATTCTGTGACCTAACGCACAAAATAGAGTTAAAATCGCAATATGTAAAGAACATAAGATTGTTTATTGGATACCGAGTTTTACAAATATTATCACACACTTGTTATGAATGTTTCATTGGAGATGGCTGCCTTATTATATATATATATATATATATATATTGTACAAATATAATAACTGTAGTTTATAATGGCTATACATAAATACTTAATTACTTTTTAAAATGGTAGAGGTGTATCTATATACATCAGTGGCCTGCAGCTTCATAATTTCGACTACCCTCGAGTTTTTATGTTAATCCTAACAAATCCACAAGACATTGATCGAAGAGAAGAATAATGAACAACGATGAAAATG
Source organism: Holcopasites calliopsidis (assembly GCA_023838395.1). Lineage (NCBI taxonomy): Eukaryota > Metazoa > Arthropoda > Insecta > Hymenoptera > Apidae > Holcopasites > Holcopasites calliopsidis. The sequence continues at coordinate 1,761,509 of JALHAQ010000012.1, read as the reverse complement.
ACAAGAAGAACGACGATGACAATGACAATGATAAAATGAACACAACGATATATTAATGAAGAATGAATAAAAGCAGCCAGCCTCTAGCATCTCACGATATTCATTTATCCGCAATATTCCCAGCATACGTAAAAATCAATAAATAATAATTACATAGATATATATATATATATACTATACTTCTGTGGTAAAATATTTCCGCAAGCCTTTTCATAGGCCTATTTCTTTCTCTTTTTCCTTTTTTTTTCAAAATTACGAAGAGCCAGTCGCTCCTTCAATCGCGCAGCAATAGTTAAAAATTTTCTGTGTGTGTATATATACATACATATACTTAATGTACAAGCTGTTCTTTTTTTATCGGTATAGCTCACACAGTTTCATTGTGTCGATCGTAAAAAAGTGTATAAAATACGTCAGATTTTGAAGTGAATGAAAAATATTCAAAAGTTGCTTAGAATTATTTCTAAATCGTTAAGCATACAGCCACTTTGATCGCAAGGTACCGTATCCAAGGTAAATATAATAATCGGAGGAATGAATCTGCATCGTGCATGGTTCCTGAATACATATATATGTATATATCTTAATACTAGATTTGATAATCATCTAATCGAGCTAAGCCGACTGTAAAAGAACTTGTTCGCTTCGCGTTGCATCAAACTGAGTAACAAATTTCCCGTCTAATGGCAAATATTCGAGTAACATGCAATACTCTAAACGATGAGCGTCGAACCGCTAAGTATTAGAGTATCGCATATTGCTTTGTACTATGTCTTTATATTAGGATTTGCCGCAACGGGAATCTTGGTACACCGCCCCTTACGTGTTGGACTTTTGTACAATATATTCAACGTTAAGAAAATACAAAAGTGCTTACAAAGGTGGTATTAGTACGAAATACTACATGCGATATTACCTGACCGCGTACTTTCTTACATCTCGCGTTAGAATCGTTACTTTATCCTGCCTCATCAGAGTCTCACTTTTATTAATACTAAAAAGACCTGTGTGCGCCGTAATAAGTCACGTACAAAATTTACGTAGCAAATTCCTACCACTGGAAGGAAATATACCTATGTACCTCGACGTATATGGTCAAGAATCGTCCCTTAATAATCTACGTGTAATCTGCTTCTCGTCACTGTACGTATCGGTATCAGTTTAATGATCGAAGCACAGAGAAATTCGACCAGTCGTCCCTTGCAATGTACGTGCACGTAAATTGCAAGCCGTCATCGTAACTCTGAATATCTTCAAATCAAATGACGTACAGTACTTACAAATAACAATTTGTATATATATATACGATAAAAAATATTTTGCAAATTTAATTTAATCCTATCAATTAGACCGACGTACATATCGTAAGTGGACGTTAAAAACGCAATGCTTGTTGAAGTTAAACGGACTATCGAATGATTAATCACGACACCTTATGCGATGATAATTAAATGATCATTCCTCGTATGCCATACAGCCTATCATAATACCCATACTCGATGTTCGCTTATAACTTTAAAATAATTTCCCAATGAGATCGTAATACTACGGTTGTTTCTTTAAAGGTATACACGTGCGTTCGTTTGTAAGTGAAACAGGACTTCTTTAGCAAGCTGCCGAAACCACTATGTCGAGCATAGGGTAACTTAACATGAATATTCAAGCCCATTACACAACGTCCAAGAACATCCAAAAATTTCGACCATACGAAAAATCTAGGCCTCTTAAGCAAAATCTATGAAAATTGTAGGCAACGATTGGTAACATACACAAATGTTCAGCTGCTATTGAAGAAACTCCACGATAGCCTGTAGTACTTCAATCGATTAATACTACTTGTAAATTAACTAACTCGAAAGTACTGTACCATATAAAACCTGTGATCAATGTTCCTACGTCGAAATGAAAAACATGTCGACGGGTAAAAAAATAGAAACGATATTCTCACCACCATGTCTAATAGCGATAAACCGTAAATTGTTCAATTAAGAGACTCACGTGAACTCGCCATCTAAGCGTAAATATGGCAGTGGATATTATTTGTGCACGCTGAGTACACCTGTGAGTATAAATTACAAAATCATGGCCGAGCGCGCGAGTTTTTAGATGTGCCTTTCAGGCAAGATCATCGTTCTTTTACTTACGAGTAACGTATAGGGTAATCGTGAAATTGACCATTACTTTACACGTACACTGAAGAGTGCCAAGTTCTCTCGTCAGCACTTTCAAACTGTACTACTCTCGTTCTTGCGATATATGCCAAAAAATGTGGCAGTGTCAAAATACATTGGCAAGTATACTTTGCATTTCATAGTAAAAAAAAAAAAGAAAGACAACGTTAGTACCAGAGGAAAGGCGAATTGACTAGGAAAAACTCGTTCTAGGCCGATTACATTGGATTTATAAGTTTGGAGCGAATTGTTAGAAAAGTTTCGTGTCGAGACCGTTCATCGGTCGTATTAGCCAATCGTGTGTCTCCTCGTGTGCGTTTTAACTCGGGGAAGTATCACCGTGTAACACGATTATTACACCTACATATTTCTCAGGTACTAACATTGAGAATGTATCGTTGCAGTCTATCGAATTGAGATGGCACAAGGTAAGGAACCTTTTCTAGCACTCAAATTCAGATGCTGTTATGGCATTTAAGTCCTTCATAAGACCTTCTAGATTAGCCATCTCTTGGTTCAATTCTTCTGTACTGTAAGAAGGCTATAAAGATTAAAGGAGGAGCATTAATCATGATATCCAACCCTATAATCGTCTGCAATAAGATTGATTATATCACGTTTGTAAAATGACAGTACTAGACTGTCGTTCTCTTCTCCCTATAGTAGAAAAATATAATACAAAGATTATAGCCTACCTTTAATCGCTCAACTTCTTCGGAAGTGTGCACCGGATTTGAAACTGAGGCCAATCGATTCTTCGCTAATTGTGTAGAACTTTGAGGCTTCTTGTATGGACTGCCAGACATCGTAGGTCTTACAGTTACTTGAGAAACTGAATAGAGAAACGGGAACAACATTGTTATATGCATACAACGATGGAAGTGTGATAAATGAAAAACCAAAAAAGAAGGGAGGCTGACCACCATGTTTTTGTTGGGCTGGTGTCGAAGGTGCCGACTGAGGTGGTGGTGCTGGAACACTGAAACTTTTTAAAGGATGACCCTGCATCCTTTTGCTACCGCTACTACCGTCATTTCCACCTCCGGTACTCGATGGCTGACTGCTGTTACTGTAATGACCCGGAGCATACTGCGTACTGCCACTGTACGACTGGCCAGCCGTACCACCATACGATAATGGCTATGGTCACAAAGGACTTGCATGTATTCAATTGAATTTAAAGTAAGTGGACCTTTACGCGTCCTTACCAACTACAAAAAGAATCCTACCTGACTTTGCATCGGCTCGTACGAGGTTGAAATATTGCAAGAATCGGGGCTCGATTCCGGTGTCGGTTCCAAGGTAATGTGGGCTCGGCTCAGACTATACTGCGCCACTGTTCGAGGATAATTCTGTCTAACGGATGGAACATCACTGCACGATGTATGAATCGTCGGCTGTGACATACTTGCGTTCACGATCGGTGTAGCCGTCGCTATAGCTGCAACAAGTTAAGCACTTTGTCATACAGCTTAACAAGTTTTTGTTCAATTAACTTATTGCATGTCCAATCGATACCACTAAAAATGCGAAAGATTATGCCTTTTAATTTAATCGCATCAGTACTTACGTTGATGTAAAGATGCACTGTCAACGGGAAGTGTAATGAGTTTAGGTTTGTGGCTTCCACGACTATGCTGTCTACTCAGGGTCGAGCACTTCTCATCGGTATTACCTAATGTTTAGTGGATGAACAAAAACCGAGCACGAAAATCAGGAAAACGATAAACAAAAGAATCGAATCTTCTTTTTACACGACGTTGATCAAAGCGAAAAAAAAGAAATTACTAAAGTCGTGTGTCCTAGTTATGTTGGAAAGCAAGTGATATCGATAAAGTACAAACAGGTGAGGAAAATTTTCCACGTATCGTGTACGATATGTTGATTTGGTAATTTCTTGGAAACTATTAACAACTGGGAGACTTACCCATGTAGCTTGGTACATAAGTGCGTTTGTCCAAAGAACTAGAATTTCCATGCACACTCTCTTGACTATAGTCCTGATTATTCGACCTGGGTAGCGTATTACTGGCTACACCGCTAGTAGAAGCCTCCCCATTTAGCGAGGATTTCTCGAGCGCCTTAAGCTCCATCTGATCGTGATGAATCCACAAATCCGGAGGTTTAATGTTCGTTTTTTGATTCACTTCTTTCATGTACCTAAACAGGATAGATTGAAATAATCAGAAGAACAGTCTACGTGGAAAAACGGATGATGGCGAGCGCGTAAGACAACGCGTACCCTTTTTTGCGATCAGGAGTATCCGGATTTCGTTTGCAGCACACTACAACAACTACAACTGCTATGCCAGTGATAAGAACAATGGAGCAACCCACGATAATGTAGATCAATATGTTTGAAAGTCCACGACCATCTGAAAGTTAAATTAACCAATTAGTAATTGCTCGTGCCTTTAGAATAGTTGCTTTCCTTGACCACCAGCTACTGTTTAGACTACGTGCCGTACTAATACGATCAACAGAAACCTGGAGAAGAGTAATGTCTTACCTCGGTCATGCAATTCATCATAGACATCCATGCCATTGCCTAGCATAAAGATAAACAAATCAACATAATAATTAACACGCCAAAATTGTACATACGATATGGGAAAGTAAAAACAGGTGGTAACTTATCACAGACACTACTGTACATATGTATACGTAACACTAAACAAACTTCGGAAAGCAGGAAATCGTTGAGTACGTGCATGTATATCTGTACGAATGAAATGCTTACCCTGAGGCGTCTTAAATGGGACAGTTATAGAAAAGGGACCATATCCCTTTGAATTGCGCGCTTGAATCTTGAAGTAGTAAGTTGTACTCGGTTGAAGGCCTTTCACGATAAATTCAGTTTTATCTCCAACAATAGCTTCGATTAACCAATCGCGATCCCGCTTTGTATTGTCCGTTGAATAACAGATGACGTATCCTGAACAAATTACAGGTCGAGTTATTATATACTTTAAGTTGCTCTCAAAAACATTTCGCGGCTACCTGTGATTGGTCCATTCGACTGCTTAGGAGGCTGCCATCGTAGGAAAACCGAGGACGGACGATCTTCGATGCTCTGAATCATCAAATCTCGGGGTGCTGAACTGGGCGCAGCTTCCTGAGTTTGATTCGAAACAACCATACTCCACGGCGATTCTCGTTTTCCCTGGACAACCATCGAGTAACCGAACGTTTATGAATGCTTCTCTTTAACGCACGTCGTCGAAATAGTAATTTATAAATACCTTGACAAGCTTCACTGTAAATTCGTACAATGTATTCGGCTTCAAGTCGTTTATCATGCAGTTTAGATCCGTGGCATTGTGATATCTGTAACGGGGGTTGCTGCTATGGTGATGCGACGTGTAACGCACCACGTAATACCGATTATCCGTAACGTACTGCAAAATTCTTATGTTAATCGTGCCCAAAGCGCTAAACACGAGCCATGTATACGTACTTGGGTTTTTGGTAAAGTCGTATCGGTCCAGTACAGCACGACCGTAGTATCGGAAAGGACAGGAGCCTTAAGACCCACAGGCGGTATCAAAGGCACGGAAAACTCAGACACGGAGCGCTCCGTAGTTCTCACGTTCGCGTATGCCGGTTGACCATCGCCAGCATCGTTCGTTGCTCTTAGCGATATGACGTACTCCGTGATTGGTTCTGTATCGGAAAACAAAAAGGAGAAATTAAAAAATGATACCTGTGCGCCACATTTATTTGTCGCAACAATAGAGACGGGTGTTCACCTAATTGATCTATGGTGAAAGAACGTTCTTTCCCATCGAGAAGTCGTACTTCGACATCCGGAACTCCCTTTCCCCATCCAAGTTTATATCCCTTTACTTTGATGCTTTGATCTTTCGGCGGGTTCCAAAATACTTGTATATAATCTGACATCACTTTTGCTAAAATGCGTGCGTGTAAAGTGCGTTTAATACCTCAGATAATGAGCGAAAGCACGAAGTAAATACGAAGAAGCATAAAGGAGGACTAACTTCTTAAATTGCTAGGCGTATTTGGCACTCTATTCTCGTCCGACTCGGTCTCGTACGTCTCGATCTGTATCCATTCCGTCCAAGGGCCAGTTCCATTCACGTTTAAGGCACATATACGAACTTGATAAACGACATGCTTCTCAAGTCCTGTGAGCACTCGCGATCGTTGATTGCCCTCGGTCGTTATCGTGACCGGCTGTGAACCCCGATCGTGTCGACGATAACGAATTTTGTAACCAGTGATAATGCCGTTTTGTCCTTCGAGCGGTGGTTCCCACCTAATTATGATACTCTGGCAAAGAAGAAAAAAATGCGTAAGTAGTAATACACCGTGACACCGTCCACCCCCGGAATGATCTCTAAGCGCCGATAATACGTACTGTGGGGCTAACTGGTTCTACTGTGACGTTATGCGGTGGTTGAGTAGGCTGTGCGCTATACGTCCGAACTACGATATCTCTACTGAACACGCCAGGACCGTTCTCGTTAACAGCCTGAACTTTAATACTGTACTCTGTATAAGGCACGAGATCTACTAATTCGTGCATCGTGCTAGTGGTTTCACGAGTGATTTCCTCATTGTCACCCTTCGAAACAAAGTATTCACGTAAGTTACATTAAAATCCCACTGTTCGATCATTAACACGCTAGCCGGAAACTCGTATACCTCCACGAATGTAATGATATACTTGGAAATTCTGCCATTAACGACTTGCGGCTTCTCCCAAGATAGCGCGATGCTCACGCTGCTCGTAGCTTGGCCCTCTAAATTTAACGGAGGTCCAGGAACGTTGGCCTATCGCAACAGATTCACGATACATTGATCAGAGAGCGACTCGTTAGAATGCGCGACAAACGCGGACATATCGTAGATTATAAACGGACCTCGGTGAGCGTGGTAACTTGTAACACTTCGCTAGACATTCCAGGACCTCTTTCGTTCAAAGCTACCACTCGAAATTGGTACGTCATACTTGGCTGCAAGCCTCGAATCACCTCCTCCAACTTTCTTTGCGTGTTAATAACTCGTTCTCTGCAAGATTCGATCATCGTGTGCGAAATGCGATTAAGAACTGGTTAGGAAAATGAGAAAAAATGAGAGAGAAAGAGACGTGAAAGTGGATGATCACCTTTGAACACCTTCCTGCTTGTAATAAATATAATAATTTAGAATCTCCCCATTCGCGTTCTCCGGCTCTTGCCACCGTAGCGTAACAAATCTCGCGGTGACAATGACGAGACTCAAGTTCCTCGGTGCTGACGGGACGCTTCCCTCTATCGACTCCAAGCTGTCCGTGTCATCTACAAAATGGGACTTCGGGTCGTAAAGGGAATCGGGAAGTCTAACGGATCCCGGAAGATCCGCTGGATCGTCGGACGGACTAATGGAAAGCGGTGGATTCGGCGTGAACGCGGACATGGTGTGCCCTAAAAGGGTACTCGGGTGCTGCCACGTCTTATTGTACAATTGCCGATGCAACAGCAGCTTTTTTTTAGGAACCGTTTTCGGGGTGGTTGCTCTCTGGGAGTTTATCTTTTCTGTACGCATTATGTTAGCATGCAACACAGTTAAAAAGGAGGATTCACACAAATGGACAAAAGAACATCGAAATTAAAAAGTGTAGAGAAACAGATTAAAATTAAAATAACACACGCCAAAAACGAATGAATAAATAAAACGAAGGAAGATAAATTAAAAAAGGGTAAAAGTAAATGGAAGTGAATGCGGCTAGAAAGAATCATTCAGGCTGTACAGGAGTTGGACTACAAATGCAAACACTCACTAGGTTGATTGATCGTTAAACGTGCTGCAGCCCGCACACTTCCTGCGGAATTCGTTCCGATACATTGGAAAATTCCGGCGTCTATCGGTAAGAGTCCATTAATCCTAAGATTATAGCTGAAAAGAGAATTTTCGCTATCAGTTATCGTCGATCGTAAGTGGCGTCCTGTGAACTTACCCATTCACGATTTGCCAATACGCGCTCAGGGTAATTCGTTCGCCGTTCTTCAGCCACGTAACTTTCGGCTCTGGCTTCCCATGAATCTCACACTCGAACTCCAGGTCTTGGTTTTCGCTGGCTACCTTGTCCTCGGGCCTTTTCACGAACCTCGGTGGAACTAAAGGTCAGCGAGTACATGTTAACGTTCGGTGATACAACAGAGTGAAAAAGCGCACTGTGCCAGTATTAAAATTCAGCTACCTAGCACAATTAGATCAGCGGCCGCATCAAGCGTTTCGACTTCGTTCTCCGCACGACACTGATACGAGCCATCGTCTATTTCCTGGACATTGCTAATCACGAGACTGGATGCAGCGATTCTGCTGTACCTAAACGGCCAGGGATTTCAACGTTAGATTCTTTCTCGCCAGAAACATATTTCCTATGGCGTACGTACCTAGATTCGAAAGATGCTAAATCAATAGCAACACCGTCTTTCAGCCAAAGTATACTCGGCTTTGGATAGCCATTAGCGGCGCACTCGAGGGTGACGGTCGATCCTTCGATGACCACTTGCTGTAACGGCTGGGCGATAAAGACCGGTGGAGTACTTCCTTGGTCTGTGGTACAAAGTAGCAAATTCAAGCTCTCTTGTCTGAAGCTCTCTCTAAGAGAACCTCTCTCTTCTCCACTCGTGTATCAGTACAAGAATATCATTCACACTAACCAATATCGCTCGTCAGTAATCCTAACTGCGCCTTGTTGCTGAGCCTGTACTGTCCGTAACTGCTAGCGTTACACCTGTACGAGCCAACATCTTGCATGGTAACATCAGCAATTTCCAGCGCGCCCGATGGCAAGATCGTCATTCGACTGTCATCGAGCACCAGAGGATGTTCATCCTTCAGCCACTGTATAGTTACCGAGCTAGATGTTGGGAGCAGCGTGCAACTCAAATACGCGATCTGTCCTGGATAAACCATCGTATCTTGCGGCTCCCTATCGAATCCTGGCAAGCCTTCGATAACAGAAAAATTCTTCAATTAATCGAAACATCCTGCATCGTTGATAATAGAATAGAGGCCCTGCACACTGACTTGCGATCTTAATTGCAGCACTCCTAGAGACAATGGCCCCAACGTCGTCCACGGAAGCTAAACATTGATAGCTTCCAGTCAATTCCAGGCTGCTACCGTAAACGCTATTTATGTACAGGGATCCATTGGCTAACTGAGATCTAGGAAATAATGAACACCGCGTTAAAAAGGCGTCCTCCAAGAACAGATTCATCTGGCTAGACCTCGAGATCATTACCTGTAACTGTCTCCGATAAAATTAATCGGTTGTCCATCGTCAGTTCTCCATTGTATACTGGCCCTTCCAAAATCGCTTTTCGCCTCGCAGTCCAATCTGGCGGAGCCACCCTGCTCGACCACAACGTCTTGCGGTTCGATTGTAAAACGCAGACCGCCTGCTTTAACTGGCAATAGCGGAATCAACTTTAAAAAAATGCGCATCGCTTTGTGAAGTGAAATTTGTTCGAGTTTAGGGGCATAAGATGCGAGCGTGTTGTAAAATTATTGAACCATGAAGTAGGGGGAGGGGGGATAAGGGGTCGGCAACCCTACAGGGGCACCCTTTAGCGAGACATCCGATCCGACCGCTTAAATTCCCTTTTCTTCCCATTCTTCTCATTCTTTTCTTTCTCTTATGGGGCTGCTTTCGGATCGGCCGATACGTCGCGTGTAAATACACGACCGCGACGCAGGTCGGATTCAACATTCTTCCCGAATAATTCTCTCCGCGGCCAAGAAGAATCCGACAGCACCATTATTCGATACGCGATGCGAATCGTTTCCTACGATAAATGGTAAGCCGAGTTGTTTGAGTTCCAAGCAATCGATACGTTCGCGGTACGCTTCATCCCCGGGCCAAATAGTAACGGGCAAACAATTTTACCCCCTTACGGTCTACGCTGAATTATCTGCAAAACTAGCAACGCGTAAAGCCGTATTGTCGGTCGGCTAGGGCCTAGCCCAGCTCGTTCACGAGAAATTCTTAAGACTCTCCGCAATTAAAAGGAACATGCATATTGTGCGGAGATAATTGTGGAAATACCTTTCGACTAACGATCATCCGGCGCAGCTATTCTCTCATCTCTGAACCGTACTATCCGCGAACAAAAGCATTGAGAAACGTACCAAGGCTTGCCGCGAACGGAGGCTGTATTATCCGTTCCTTCGACGGGTATATCGAAACATTGAACGCTCTCGATTAATAACGACCTCATAAAATTGAGAAGCACCGTCCCTGTACGGTTATTGGGTTACAGTTTCACGCTCACGGTGGTCTCTCCGTCACCTTTCGGGGCAAACCTTTCGCGAACGAGCGAGACACGTCTTCATCGATCGACGGAGGAAAATCATTCGGGTCGTCGATCAAGTTTCTATAAAAGCCCTTCCCAACCCTTTCAAGATCGAGCCGCTCGGTCTTCTAGGAAGGTGTGACCCGCCCGGTGGGAAGGGAGAGATAGTGGGGGGAGAGAAAGGAAAGAAACGAAGGAAGAACGTGCGAAATTCGGCGGCCGATAGCGCCGGGATGCTGCACTCTCGGCTCCCGAGGAAAATAAACCTTTCGCTGTCCGACTATTTGATTTACGAGCGCGGACAACAACCTACCGCACGGAATACCGAAATAGATCAAGAGGAGAAGCATTGCGGCGTGCGAGTACACGCGCGAGAGGTAAATCCGTACTGGGAACACCCAGTGCACCACCGCGTCTTCTATACATCTGTGCATCTTGGAGATTTGCTCGCGACACGGATTAATTCGCAAAGCGACGCTGCGCGTCCCGTGCAATCTGGAAAAGGAAGGGGGGAGGAGAATGCTGAAAAACGCGGTAAAAGTACTCCACATGTGACGAACAGACCGTGAAGGAAGGCAAGGTACATATCGCGCTACGACAAATCTACGCTGTGTCTCGTAAATTCTGACGACCCGACGGAGGGGGGTTGGAAAGATATCGCGAACCCCTGCCTTCGTGGAAATCAATTGATCGTTCGCAAACTCGGGGCTGCCGAGTATCGTCGGAGGAGACACGCACGATACACACATGGGAATATAGAAATACGGGAAGAATCTGGAAATCTAAATGTGATTTTTCTCGATAGATAAACGAATTCCTCGAACCGGCTTTCCTCCATCATTCTCTCCCGTATCTTCCCTGACTGTTACATCCGTTCCAAGAAGGACGGGAAGGATCGTGGATAGGATGCATCGGCCTGAAAAATCGTGACCGCTGTTTGCGGCTTCAGAGGAGCGCATTTCGCTTTACGATTCACGCGAGTGCAAATCACCCTGTATATCGATATGCACGCGTGTATGTCGCGTGGGCGCCGACCATTAACATGTTGTTACGACATCGGTCGCAGGGTGCACACGTTTCTAGATACCGTGTTTTACATGAGGCACACTTGGACGTGTGGATAGTACACGATCGCATCCCGTATTTGGCCTACCCGTTTCAACCGTTCCTCTCGGTCTTCCCAATTGTCTTCCAGCGAATCAATTAATATGACGGACCATCGTCGATGTTAACTTAAATCCTGTTTGTATGGGTCCGTAATTTCGTGGATCGTATCTCGGACAAAGTTAACCGGTTTATTCGAGGAACGCACCCCTTTCGAGAACCCCTTTCAGTGTTTGTACACATCGGAACGCAACGATCAGCCGGAAATGGATCTTTATACTACTAACTGGACCTATGCGCCGATCAAAGGCAAACAAAATGAATAATGGAGATAATGTTTCATATCTTGCCGTGCTATTCAATACGATAGGGTGGAATGGCAGTATCGTGAAATTACTGTGTACGTCGAACGCTTCTAAAGGAACAACCACGTTAACGAATTTGTAACAAGGAGCATCGATACTTTGATTTTATTTCCCCCTAGCCCCGGCTTAATTCTCTTCCAATTCATTGTAACCTTTATCAGGGGAACTATACTGCCCTCGTTATTACGACAATAGTAGCCAAGGGATGCGCCTGTGTCCAGCTCGCTCCAATCGGAAATACACCCTGAATCACCCCCTCATACGACATCCTCCTCTGCATCGATAATAGCTACCGAAAATACAGTGCCCCTCAACTTTGTCCAACGATACTTAACTATTTCTTTACGCGTACTTTCGTTCCGGCGTTTGCTCGGCACATAAAGCCACGACCCGTTCCTCGAACGGCTCGTTATTTAATTCAAACTTGCTCAGTGATAAACGATTTAATGAAACGACTACTTGCATAGTAATTGTATCTGATTAAACTATATTGTACACGAGGAAAACAGAAATGACTTCCGCTCCGACATTTATCATCCCTTAACGTCAAGGGATTTCAGCAGCATTTTGCAACCAAATTTTTATATTCGCTACTTTCTACCCTATACGTTTCGGCACAAATACTTGGACAATTTTCATTCTAACGAGAAGAGAGCCAGAGTATAAGCTGGAAATGTTTTCTCATATGTAATCTCCAGTGTTGAGAGATTAGCAAACAGAAAATTGCAGAATGCTCTCGTAAATATTTGCTTACCACGCGATGATGGAGCGAGATGCAAACAGTAGCAACTGTAAAACGATATGCAACGTTTCCCTTTTCCAACATTCGTCGATAAAAAAAAAAAAACAACTGATACACTATGCGACAGATTCGCGGCATACTTTCGACCATGAAAATGTACACGAAATTATTTTTGCAGGACGATCGCATCCTGCACAGGCTACTACATATTCGCTTTCGCGTCCTCTTGACGGTAGCCTGAGATTTCAGATATTACATACTCTCTAATAGTAAATTATCTTAGCGGAACGATCGCATTGGACAGATATTTTTCTCGAAAAAATATTGCAAGGTAGAACTGAGACTTACCGAACACGACGAATGTCAACAAAGCCAACGGGATAAGAGTACGCGGCTCCATTAGGCCAACGGGTGTCACAGACTCCGACGCGTACAAAAATCCACGCTAGTTTTTACTTCACAGGGTTGTCGCACGAGCATACACTGTCCCGTCGATCGAACGCATGCCAATTTCTTTGACTCACCGTCGTATATGAAACGACAGATCGAGTCCCGCATTCGTAAACCTCATTTTTGCACAACACCCTCGCGAACCCAACGACAGAACATGGCTAAAACACAACTATGCACCTCCTCATTGTCTCGAGTCTACCGACGATCTGACCTGCGCCGCCATTTCATGAGAGCTTGTACCTAAAGCGCCATCGGTGGAAATTGGCGGAACTCTCAAATTGATGAAACCACCGTGTGCCACCGTCGATATCCCATACTTCCATTACCGACACCTTAAAATTAAATAATCCATCATTAAACATAATTTTAATTATGACTATTGCAATTATTATTTTGATGATGCATAGTTCGTTTAGAAATTCTCATCTCGATGCTGGCAACCCGTATGGTTAAAAAAATAATATTAACGACCTGTCGACATTTATAAATTAGTCATTAAACTCCGCATATAAAATTAATAGATAATTTTAGAAGCATTTACAGGGCTCACGATTAATCATGTTGCGACTGATGCGTCACAGAATATTACAAATTAAAAGATTCGCTGGGAAATTTCCGCACATCTAGAGATTGCCATGTTTATGGTGGCGGTATTAAGCGTCCTTCTACCTCGGGGTTATGTTTCTGTTGCATTTAATAAAAATTATATAAATAAACGTTCATGTAGTCGCCAAACACGTATATTTCTGTCATTTCATTGAGTTATTTTTGTAGGAAAATTACTGTGAGTTGTAGTATCGGCACAGAAATTTACTTACAGCGCGCAAATTCGTTAATATTTCTCATTGTTCCGGTCTGCGTAAACTCGATCGTTATGCATATGCGTTTTTTTGTGAAAAATTTTGTATAGAATTGAGCATCCTGAGTAATGCGAACATAAATATTGTAGGGCACAAATTGTCCAGTTCGAACGATATTATATTCATCATAGATAATTTCAAAGCATCAGGATGTCAGGTGGCATGCTATACGGAGGAGATGAAATTGGAGCCCTGGTGTTTGACTTGGGCCATTACTCTTTAAGAGTCGGTTACGCACAGGAAGATACTCCAAAGGCCGAAATACCCGCAGTCGTAGGCATAGGAGAGGATGGCAATTGTACAACAACAAAAGCGGAGCCCATGGATATCGATGATAAAAAGCCGGACAACAACATTACACAATCTGGGAACAAGTATTACATTGACACCACGATACTCCATGTTCCGAGAAAGAACATGGAAGTCGTCAGTTACATGAAAGATGGAATGATAGAAGATTGGGATCATTTTGAGAAGGTAACACAGATGTATGGTATTGCAAGATAAGCCCTTACACTCTTAGATTTTACGCATACAAGTCATAGATGTAACTGTTCTATAGGTTTTAGATTATACGTATTCCAAAGTAATTCAATCCGATGCAGAGTATCATCCAGTATTGTTCTCCGAATCCCCATGGAATGTTCGCAGTAAAAGAGAGAAGCTGACTGAATTAATGTTCGAGAAATACAATGTGCCAGCTTATTTTCTTGTGAAAAATGCAGTTCTTGCTGCTTTTGCAAATGGTAGAGCAACCGGTATTGTTGTCGATAGCGGAGCAACGCATACTTCCGCCATACCGGTTCAAGATGGGTTCGTGTTAACACAGGCAATAGTTAAATCTCCGCTTGGGGGAGACTATATAAGTATGCAATGCAGACAATTTCTACAGGTATAAATATTATTATCGATAGTTGCTTTATAATAATGTAGAAGACGGATAATTACACTTATGGAAACGATAACAGGACAATGACATTGACTTATCACCTTCTTACATGGTGGGTAGTAAAGAGGTTGTCAAAGATCATGAAAAACCAAGATGGGTAAAAAAGAAGGGGTTGCCCGAGGTCACTAAATCTTGGCATAATTATATGGTGAAGAAACTTATTCAAGATTTTCAAGCTACGGTGTTACAAATATCGGAAACTCCGTACGATGAGAAGGTTGTTTCGACGATACCCGCGGTTCAATACGAGTTCCCTACTGGATATCATCAGGTGTGTAAAAGTCGATCAATATGCAATATGCAATATTTGGAAGATAATTATTTAATACGCAATTATATTTGCAGGATTTTGGAAGCGAGAGATTTCGTATACCAGAAGCACTTTTTGATCCGAGCATGGTACAGATGCGGGGTGGTATGGTTGGGAATACGATGCTAGGGGTAGGACATATCGTTACGACTAGTGTGGGCATGTGTGACGTTGATGTAAGGCCAGCACTTTATGGAAGCGTTGTTGTTACTGGTGGCAACTCGTTCATTCAGGTATAATATAAGTTACCAGACATATTTGAACTTTAAACCGACAATTCATTTAACGTGCTGTATGTCACACAGGGATTTCCGGAGAGATTAAATAGGGACCTTTCCATGAGAATACCATCCAGCATGAGGTTGAAATTAATTAGCGTAAATGGATGTGCTGAGCGACGATTCGGAGCTTGGATCGGTGGATCTATTTTGGCCTCGATCGGCACCTTCCAACAAATGTGGATATCGAGTCAAGAGTACGAAGAAAGCGGCAAAAGTCAAGTAGAACGAAAATGTCCTTAATGATAAAAATTATCAGCTATTTTCATTTCTCATTTCTTAAAAATATTATCGGCATTTGTACAAATATCGCTTGGATGATTTTCCTGAGTAAACAGTTGTGAGATATTACCTTTTTCGAAAATGAAGCCTGACATACGATGAGAGATCTGACCTTTTTCTACGATGCACTCTCTAGTGTGTTCTATGTATGCACTTAAGAAGAAAACATATTTGGCTGAGGTGCTGATTTGCTAATGAAGCTTTGGTGATAGAACTTGAAATATCGAAGCTGATGAAGGTTTTCTGTCCAAATACGAACTTTAAAATTCTTTCATTTAAATTTTATGCAACAATTCCATACTACTGTAATCTATACATGTATTCAACTACTATTTTTACATTGAGCACCTTGTCAGGAATCAACCATAGTAACTGATGTCAACCCATTCGATATCTCAAGCAATCTATTACCTGTTAAACTTCATTGTATGTATCCTTGAACGACATGAATAAGTATATTTTACTTACACGCGATACTAAGTAAAGACTTGTAAAATATGCAGTCAAACGTGGAAGCTCTATTTATTATTAACGCACCACATAAATGCAATAAAATTTTATAGAAAACGGTGTATAAAGAATTGTATTTAGATTTTTATAAAAACTTACAGTAAAAGGCTGTGTTTTCCAAGTTTCTTTAAGTACTGTCGTTCCTCTGCACATAGTCTCCCATCGAAATTGACTGGAATCGCGCAGACAGTTTAGCCCTCGCAAAATGTTACAGCTAACTACAGCTTTCCCTTTGGAGTTCCTCTTCCTTGTCATTACTGTACGAATAATATATGATTGCTGGATATAAGTAATGAAACGATGGTTCAAACGTAGCTACACAATTTTTTTTTTAATGCTTTGGTATGAGATCAAAGAAGGCAGTGCTCTGCACAGCGACCACATTTTAATTATCCTCTTCATAATTCATACCAACAATTAAGCGCATTGATATTGTAATGGTTCTGGACTTAAAAGTGGATGCCCAGTAAATAGTACGGAAAGTTTGAAACATAGATATGGTCACAACTGACTACATATAGTGCTTGAACCCATAGATTAAGTTATTTATTTAATATGTATTGGTATTGTAAATGATCAAGTTTCAAATCAGCTAAATATAATGAATATTAAAAATTACGTCTTCATAAACCAACTAGTTTTAAAATTTGTTGGTCTTTACCCGATAAGTATTACCAGATATCTTGTGTGCATCAGTTGTGTTATGCTTATCATTGTACCACAGATAACAATGATTTACGCAAATTGGAGTGATCTCAACATTGTCTTGGAAACAAGGTTCGAATATATTTTTAGCAAAAGCAATCACGACTGAATAATAATTATTTTCCTTAACATTCATAGCTCGTCATTGCTCACAATTTCGCTTGCTACTTTCAAGTCGATAGTTTGGATACTTAAAAGAAAGCGATTGGAGGTTTTTATTGAGTTCATGTTAACAGACTATTGGAAACTAGTTGAAGTTAATCTCTTTGTACACCTACAAGAATATGCAACGTAATCAATCGTTAATGTTAAAAATCAGATTGATCTTGTTTGATTAATTGCGTTTCCAATACCAATAAAACTGAGATGTTCCCATTTTTCTAGATATGCCAAGAACGTTACAAAAGGGTACTTCATCTCAATGTGCAATGCATTATTATTTTTTTTTAGTCTACCTATCATTGAAATGGTCTTTATTGAAAATAAAAATCCAGATAATTTCACAAGAAACTATTTTCCATTCGCTGCAACATATCCAATAACTTTTTACAAGTTTCCCTATTACGAGGTACTACTTACTTTAATTTCCCCCCCAAAACTATAATTTCATTATCGTTCTTAATCTGCCACTACAAGTATACAGATCGCGTATATGTCTCAAATTGTGGCAACGAGTATTTGTTGTTTAATAATGCTTGCAACCGACGGCCTGATTGCGACAGCTTTGCTCCACACATGTGGACACTTTGCAGTGCTTGAACAAACTTTAAAGCAACTTGATTCCTATATTCATAACGTATGTATATCCGTGTATACGTATGACGAAAGTGCAATTACTATTCATGCTTTAAGAAATATTATTTCTACAGGTGACTAGTTTAAAATCCAGTCCAAAGCATGTTAGTGTGAATTTGAACCAAGTGAAGATTCAAATGATACATGCAATTAAGCATCATCAAGTAATCCTTTGGTAAATTTTAATTCAGGTTGAAATTTATGTAAGTAAATTTACTACCCTGACGAAAGTACCATCATTAATCTTTCATTGATTTTAATGAAACTCAGGTTTTGTGATAATATGGAAAAGAACTTTCACCTAATGCTCTTTTTGCAAACAATGACTAGCAGTCTTATCATTTGTGTAGTCGGCTTCCAAGTCTCTACGGTGAGGGAAGTTTAGGAATTTTAAAGAATTAATCGTAATGGGTTGATCGAACCTTGTTCTGTTCTTCTTTTAGGCGTTAACGGAACGATCTGAATTAACTAAACACACGTCCCACTTAATAGTCGCGCTATTTCAATTACTGCTTTTCTGCTTTCCTGGGGATATGCTAATTCGCCAGGTAAATAAGTCTACGCGACACTAAGCGAAGAGTAACAAATGTGTTTCATTTTAATTGAACGCTTGCCACACAGAGTTTCAGTATAAGTACATCTGCATACGCAGTAGAATGGTTTCGAATGTCAGCTTGTATCAGAAGCGAAATATGCATGATTATATTGCGTTCTCAAAGACCTAGCTACATTTCTGCAGGAAAGTTGTACGTGATGCATTTGGAAAATTTCACGGCGGTAAAGATTGCCAAGATATATACAGATATATACAATACGTTAGTTACCTTAATTGTTTGATATTTTACGTACATTTCCAGATACTCAGTACTGCATTCTCATATTTCATGATGCTTCAAAGCTTCAATTCGGAAGTATAAAATGTAAGGTTTGCTCCGTCTAATATTATCTCGATTAAAAAATTTATAAAAAATAACAGACTTCATTACATGTATGCGCCCCAACCGCAGTACATCTGACAAAGATTGTCTACATTTGTTGCTTCAAGAATCAAGTGATTAGTTTGTCCTTCGACACTAAGATTTAACGCAATGTTCTCCAATTTCTTACCATGGGACCGTATCAAACCTTTCAATCGTTGTTCTATATTTTTTATGTGTTCCACGGCCTGAAATTTTCAATGTTACAACGTTAACGATCCACTTATACTTACATCCCATTCTACTAGCAATCATGATATAGCTTACTTTTTCATTGGTTTTCTCACCACCTTCACCAACGTGATTTTTATTCCAGCTTACTAGCGGATCGTAGACAAATGGTGTTAATACGCTTAATAACGTGCTACTTTGTCGTCGGAGAACTCTCATAGTTATTTCACACGCACGCCTAAATGGACCCTCGACTTTTAATGGCCCCATCGCGTCTATGATATTGTGCGTTAAGCGAAACGGTACACGCTCTGGCCATTCGAATTGTTCCCCCTAATAATTCAAATGTAGACTCTTTTTTTTAGGAAACACTATTTGGGTGTAGCGTTTAGTTGTATCTAGTTTTGCTAGGCTTAACGATCAATAAAGCATTTTAACACGTTCAAATTAAATTGTTACGAAAATTGTGCTACATACCCTGTTGAATAAGCAATTAAAATCAACGTGCACGCAATCGCCACATTTGGAATCAAATAATATGTTTTCCCCATGACGATCTCCAAGGCCAAGGATGTATCCCACCATGGACATCACTGCTGTAGTACGTATATACGAAGTACGTGCTTCGTACCTGCGTTTTTTTTTTACATGCATTCTTTTTAGTTATCCATCTTATAGAAGTATTCTGTTTAAAGAAGTGAACGTAAATTATACCATCCATATGGATCCGGAAACGTAAGACGGAACCAATCACCGAGGACCGAGGGATGTCGCGGGAGAAGCTGCTCCAAAAACATCTTCCTCTTTTTCTCCAATGGATCTTTCAGCGCTGAAACGCACCGTACAAGTGAGAATTCTTTGTCCAATCGGCGTTCAATTTTACACGACACACTGACTTACCGCACAACATGCCTTTCAGTTCTCTGTTCGAAACCGCGACACCCCTTTCTTTGTATAAACTTATTATAACGGGTCTAAAGCCTACTAAATTCGGCACCCATTCGATTAAGCCGCATTCTTCGTTAAGGGGTACAACGCTCTGCAATGTCCATAGCTTGTATCGTTGATCCTAACATACTATCCAATACCGTTCAACACTTACGTATGTCCGAATGTACAATCTTCTTCGACGCGATTCGGGATCGTTCTGGAGATACTTGTTTACGATGTCATTGAATTCCATAAGCCTGAAGTCCTTCCGCAAGTCATCCTTTGGCTTGCACATAAATAGATAATCTTTCCCATCTGATCCTTTCAATGTAATACGTCGCGGTTTCTGAAGCGACGGCATAATCGCTACATCATTCTCTATCCCCGATATATGAGTCCAATTTCTGCAGATTATTATAGAATCGCGTGCCTTATAGCGAACCGCATAATTGCAAACATATAAAGGCTGCTATTATACGTACGAGGAAAATGGATTATGACTTTCTAACGACACGCCTCTGGAGGGTAAGTGAAGTTGCCTAAATTTGGTGGTTGGTATCATTATCGGACTGAAGTCTTTGTTCGACAGCAAGCGAGGAAGATTTCGTGACAAGTGGTTTATCGTAGTATTCGTAACACCCTGTTAAAAGTAACAATCGAGCAGAAAAGATAATCACAAATTCTGTAGACAATAGAAATTGTCAACTTACATCCGGAATCGCCTTGTTGGACAATTCGATCAACCGCTCCCACAATTTATGGAAGTCATTAATGAGCTTGGTCATTTCTGCCGTTTTAAGCTTGCTGTGATTCAGAATTTCTTGGCAACGCCTCTGACGCACAGGATAGGAAGACTGGAACAGTGTGTAATCAAAGTTTGCTCGAAGTACGAAGAATGAAACCGCTTACATTAATCACCGATGCCATCATCCATAAGCTACGTTGAGGATAAGCGTGAATTAATTTTACTAGAATGGTGCATATAGTATTCTGCACCTCGGTAGAAGGGTGGCATATTCTGGATACAAGTTGACTAAATGCCGTGAGCCACATGAATATAGGTAATCTTTCTTGATACACCTCTGCAGAACAATAGAAACGGACCGTTGTTTCATCTTGCCATTCGATCTGAACATTTATATTACTCACCCATAATCTTTGTCATTTTTAGTAGTGCATCATGCCGATATTTCTGTTGCTCTGAATTCGAAAAATGGTTGTATCGTGATGTAGCGCGAGAGGCAAAGTCCAACCATATAGTTAACATCCTCGGCATAGACTGGTGAATATACTTGCAACCATACTGAAGCGACTTCCCATAATAGTTCATAGTGTGCACTTGCAAGTCTCTAAAAAAAAAGCTATCAAATAATGCCTTTTCCTAAAAAAAAGCATGGCTTGGCCTTATGGATACTTACCGTCCTCTGGTATCTTTTTCGTCGTCCGACATTCTGTCTATAACAGACTCGTAGTACTGGGCACAGAACAATAGACTTTTCTCCCATTCTCTCCACACTTCAATAGCTTCTTTATAATTTATAATGTTCGCGTCAGTGTCCACATTAACCGTTTCGTCGTTGTATTTCGCGTACAGAAGTTTTGCCTACAATCAAATTGCCAAGAATGACCCTTGTTAATATTTCACGACAATTACCGCATTGCGAATATATACACCTTTGCGCATTGCTTCCTCTCCTCTAGACATTCTCCTGGCGGCAAGTTTTTGTAATAGGAAATTGGTTGAAAGCAGCTAGGCAAGCATCGCTTTAACGTTATGAAAGCATCTTCCTGGCAACCTTTTTGCCAATACAACTGAGCTTGTTCCAGGTACAGTTGTTCCCGCGGGCAATAATCGCTGGCCGATAAAATGTACATGTACGCTTGCTGATGTAGTCCGCTCCTGCAAAATGCACATCGGAAGAATAAGCAGCGGCATAAAAGATGCTCAAAGATTATTAAACTTGTTACATACTTCCTTGCAAGCTTGGCACTCTTAAGCCAGATTTTGCCAATTTCTCGTTTGAGCACGGAATTTTCCTCGTTCCCAGTTTCCTTTTGTAGCTGAAGCGCCAAGTCCAAAGTAGCCCTTCGCATACTTAAAACGAACTCCATTCCGCGCGAAGCTCGAAGCTGTTGACCACGCTTTTCCCATTCGTCGAGTATCGTCGGCAATTGTTCCATATCGGTCAGCATTCTACCGACTGCTTTGTCAAATTCATTTAATATATGCAACCTGTTCGAAACAATAGAAATAGGACGGGTATAATTTTTTAGCTTCGAAGGCTTTCCTGAGTATGAATCTTACTTCATGATGTAGGAGTAACATCGTTGATAAGCGCCCGGAAGCGAAGCATCTTCCAATAACGACACAAGATTTCTCTTTAACGACGACAAGTCTGGTTTGATGCCCATTTTTAGGTCTTCGAGCAGCACGTGCTTTATATTCTTCTGACACGTATCGTCCAGCCTGGTAAAGTGAGCTAATCTCCAAAACGGTTCGCTTTCGATCATCAACGGTTCTAACTCCGGTCTGCTACTTAAAACTCCTTCGGTGATATGCTTCGCCGTGAAAGGCTGATCCAGCCCAAGATAGCACTGGATCATACCTTGCAGATACGTGTGCTTCAAAGCCTTTCTCTGGGCCAACCTTTCGTAACAAGTAGCGGCGTCCTACGTGTTTTGCGAGTATTTGCAATGTACTTTTAATGTATATTGTAATCGTAATAGAGGCAAGCATAAAAATACCTGAAGCTGCCCGTTAACTTCGTGGGCAAGAACTAATTGCTGAACCGTAGGTGTATGCTTTTGCGTAGCCAGTATACCAGATATACCGTCCGGTTCGTCCAATTGCGCGTAAATTTTCTGTACGAAGGAACATAACACGTGGGCTAGTTTTACGTTCACACATTATTTAATTTCCACTTACAGCAAGCAATCCGCCTTCCAGCGCTTCGGATAATCCTTTATTGGAGGAATCCATGTGTTGTTCCAAATACATAAGCGCTCTATGGTATTCTCGAAATTGATAGCAACCTTCCGCCACTATTAATGCATTCAATGTTTGGCAAAAGTCTAAATAAACACGAAAGATATAAGTAAATCATCTAAAGACTTATATGATATTATATAAACATCTGAAAGGCTTACCCTTTAAGGCTTTGTACTTATCATTACGTACTAATCGCTGTTCCCAAAGCCATCTTTGCAAGTGATCTAGCACTAAGAATATGATCTACCCGAAAATAATAAGGAATAATTATTAATCGGTTAACAAACCACGGTCCAAAGAGTACATACTTGCGCGCAACGTGTGCGTCTAGATTCTTCGGAGATTCTTGTGTCATCAGACTCTGTACTATGCCCATGCCTGAGTGGTCTATGCCGGGACAATTCCGGATCAAGCGCAGGCTTTCTTCGAACATCGATTATTGCCAGGATTTCCTCTCGTATTTTCGCGTGATCTTGTTCCGTACCGTGTGCAACTATGTACGCTGGCGAATGAAGCGCAATGCTTAATTTGCTGCCAGTCAGCTTTATTGTACAATGATATTAATGAAATTCCTTACCCACAACATGTGGCAAACAGAAAGTTAATATCTTTATGTCTCGCTTCAGGGCCAATTTACACGCACGTAAAACGCTATTAAGTATGTCATCATGGATATTATTAAACATACTGCAAAGCCAGTTGTATGCCCAACCCTCTACGGAGGAGCCAGCTTCAGAACTGTAAAAACATTTGCGGGAATTACAACCAATGGTCAATCAGTCCCGTCTCAGATTTTCGTGTAATATATTTACCCGTAAATAGGATGGGGGTGCGTCTCATCGTCGCCAGTAGTCGCAATCTTATAATGCGAAGTTAAAAAGGGAGTTATGATCTGTTGCATAGCCAACGGTAAACCATCCCACAGTTCTCTGTTCCTTCCTTGGGGTGTAATATCGTATGCCTTTAAGATTTCCTGAAATCGTATGCATTACTTAAGATGCAAACGGACGTATGCATTGCGAAATTCATAAGCTGCTATAGACAAACGGATAAACATACCTGAATAGCAAGTGAAAAGCAATCCATACTCTGACTACTCTTTTGCATCTGGAACGCTCGGGTGTGCTCGAAAAGTACAGCACAGGCAAACCGCTCGTTCATATCGGGGATAAACTGAGCATCGGCTAAAATCACAAGAGAGAAAGTATTATATGTAGGTGCCGTAAATAAGGAACCGGGAAACTGGAAACAGCATACCTCTAGAAATGATCTTGCGAGGAAGAAGGCTCGGTTCGATAGCACCCAATTCTCCAAGACATTCACCGTATAACAAGCGGATAGATTTGTCTTTATGCTGGCATCCAACTAATAATGTGTCCAACAGCTAAAAATTTATCAAACATCATTATGTTTTATCGATACGCTTGTCGTGTGAAGAAACACCACCTACGTCAACGATCAACGGATGAATATCTGTTTTGCTTAAAATCATTTCGTTTAGATGGCTACGGTTCTCGGACAGAAATTTTTGCAAATACATCAGAGCTCTAGTTCTTACTTCATCTGTTTCGTGAGTAATCCGTTTAAGCCATAATTGCAGATTCGCTTCAAAACTTTTTGGTCTGAAATTACATACAAGTTAATGCAAAATTGCGTGTTTGATATGTGAGAGTAAAGGCACATTACGCATACCTCGCTTGCAAAATACGTGCTTTAATTATGCTTGAAATTTCACACGGAACTTCCATATCATCTACAAAGAACAGTTCTGCGATGTGCTCCGAACTCTCTTCGTTACACGTAGCTATGAGATACACTAACATTGGATTTATTTGTTCCGGATACATCTTTAATAATGATAATAATGACACGCATATAGTCGGTAAAAGGCCACCCAGCTCTTTGATGGCTATGCTGCAAATATGAAAACATAATTTGTGTTACGCCTTATCTTGATCCATTGTGATTAATGTCACTCACTTGTGAATGTACGCATTCCAGGCGTCGCATACGAGCGGGCCATATCCAGGCCTTTTGAATCCAAGCGATGTTCGTAATGTTGCTAAAATTTTGAAGCGCAAAGGTGTCAAATACAATGGTCCCATGTACCGCATTAGGGCAGCCAACGATGCAAGTGCAGATTGCTGCGTACGCTCGTCTGATTTTGGTCCGAGTTTTATATCAAAATTCACTAATATACCATGCAGACGTAAGTTTAGGTAAGAACTCTGCAAAAATTATAGTATGTTTGTAGTTCTTCGATGTTTCTCGTGAAATGAGTATTATAGGAACGCAAGCTTACGATTCCGTTCTGCGTGATATAATTCCTCTCGGTACTGCTATCATAATCGGATACAATTTTCAACAGCCCAACTATTTTCTGGGGCGACTCGTGAAAATTTAGCATCAACTCCTCAAATATACCCTATCAATTAACATACGTAAAAGTTACTTGAATGAAACGTTAACAATGTGGCATAGTATATTAGTGTATCATTTGTGTTACCATAAACGATTGTCTTGTTAAAACCGATAAACTCGTCTGGGTGATTCTTGAAATTAGTCTCAGACATTCTGTTGCACTTGCAAGGGGCATCCTTAGAAACGCATAACTGCAAATGTACTGAAGGGAAACATATTTGAATTAGACAGAAATATAAGAGAGGTGAACAAATAGCCCCTATCATTATACGTACGGAGAAGTATTCCTTTAACATTTTCTTCTCATCCATACCGATTAAATCTGCTATATCGTGTAATAGAGCTCTTGCTTTCGGTACATCAATGATGAAAGATAGCAGAAAGCAAACAGCGTAGTGACCATCTTTGTGCAGTAGCTGACGTGATCCCTCGTATCCGATACACTTTGCTATGCGATGTACCGATGTCGCCATGTTATAAGAATGATGTATAAAGTTTTGAACGGCGCATTGCATTATAAGCTGAAATCGGCGAGGGGTATTACTCAACGATATAATTCTACGAGCGTCTTCAAACTCCGTACAACTACTTACGTACCTTGAGAAAGTCTTTTTTATAGCGCACGTATAAAACTTTTGGCGTAACGTTTTGGAACTTTGCAACACCATGATAGGCGGTGGTCGCAAATGCTACTGCCGCTGGAGACGACCCCGCGTGAAGTATAGAAATAAAAAATATGTTCAAAATTCGCCTCTCAATTGTATGCAACGGTACACTGAAATTAGAAGAATATTAGTGCCCCTCAAATATGACGAGTAATAGATCTTGCTGAATATGTTATATCTTACAATGCACAGTTCTTCGCAGTAACGAGTATTGTATCATGGAGAGCATGATTTGATTCTGTTAGAGCCCTCATGAGCGTACGTGTCATAGTATTAATAAGCGATTCAACAAATTCATCTAAGCAATCGGACATCCCATTTTCTATGGATGCAACCGATTTCGTAGTAACGTTGATTTTATTGATCAATATCCTTTTTATTACCTTGGCGACATTCGAACGAATCAACGGACTCTCGTCTTGCACGTACGAAAACCAAACCTTTGCTGTCTCATTATTGTTAAATGACATAATATGATTTGAAAACGATAGAATTGCTTCAGACATACGTTCACGTACTGAAGCGAAGTTTGAAGATAACAAACCCAAATATGGGCTAAGAAGCTGATCATAATCCTTGGAGATATGGTCAGCGTTACTATCGCCATTACTTTGAATGCCGTCATTACAACGCTTGCACTCTATTGTCCATTCTGTGTTGTTCGGCTCCCTGACAACAAAATTATTTTGTCAATAATCTAATTTATGTAATAAGGATGCTTAAGTATTACCTTATGAATACTGCGTGCCCCGACGAATAACAGCATATTCTCCTAAGAGAAGTTACGATCGCTTCATGAACCTTCTGTACGTTCGATTGCAACGCTGGCTGTAGGACGTACTTTGATATCTCTGCTAATCTTATTTCTCCATTCTTTAACAATAATACGCTATTCCTGTAAACATTATTTTACAGTATTTAGTACACACATCTTCATCAATCGATTAAATTAGATATATAAATTACTTACAACACCGCGCCTACTGCCAGATCGGCTTGATAATCAACAATGCATGTATGTAATATCTTTAAACAATCTGTTCCATTGCTAAATTCACATAAAACTTCGAGACATTTTAGCTTCGAGTCGGTATCCAGATATTTCGCAGCATTTTTGGCATGATTATTTACTACATCCATAGGTACTTCGATACGCTGTGCAAATGGTAAAGTTAATATTTTCTGAATTAAGGCTCTGTTCGATTTATCGTGCGCCATCATATGTACGAAACATTCAAAAACGATCTTTCCTTCTTGACACTCCCCAGAATTTAGATTTTGTAATAATAGTCTCAAAACGATATCCAGATCGTCCGCATACAAGTTTGCTTGCAATTCCAGTTTTTTTAACCAAAGTTCCAAAATACGCGAGGCTTTCAAGATATACATAGAAGTTGCGAACTTTCCATCTTCTATGACACGTATTAACTCTTTCCTTAGCAAGTTCCATGATTCGCAAATAACGCTAACCGTCGTACCCTTATTACTAGTGTGTTTAACGTCGATCAGAACACAATAAATAACAGTCATAATAAGGTCCTGCAACAATTTTAAAATGTAATATCCATATGTATGTAATTATGCGTTGCTGAGTTGTTTGTTATATATTTATAATCTCTACTAACCGGGCAATGTTCGAAATACGAAATAAATCTTTTTACTTCGAATAATGTACAACTCCTTGGTTCTTTAACGAAATACTGCCTAATTTTTTTACACACCGTATCCTTCAATAATTCTACCTCCGTAAGATTATCATAATCGCCGCCTAAAAGTAAATTCTTAATTTAAAATCCATTACAAAGATGTAGCTTAAATATTCTCATACGATTAACTTACGTTTTATTCCATGAAGCATGAAATTAATAACTTGGTAACACAGTTCTATACTATTAGGAGACAGTGGTGATAGCTTGATGAATTGGGCAAAAGTGCATAGAAATTTGCTTAACTGGCTGAGCGACAATTCCCACAAGTTTAACCAACTGGGTAGCCCTTTAATAATCTCCATTGCATGAAGGATCAACTCTTCAAGTTCCTTAAAATGTTCCATTCATGATTAGTAACAAATATATACGCTACTGTACGTTTACTGATAATTTGATTACCCGTTTGCTTAATAATGATAATTCCATTAACTTTATGCAAAGGTTTAGTGTAACAAACTTTACTTTCGGTATAGATACGCTGATTACTTTTAATATCGTACGAAAGAGTGCTTTGCAATTCCAAACTGAAACTTCCGTTTTCATCAAAATCTGCAAAGAAAGTGTATACAATGCTCAATTATAACCATTTAAACCATACAACAAAAGGAAGCATTAAACCGCAAACTTATTACTTGGAGTATAGATATTTGCATTGATGGTATGTCAGAGTATTTTATCGTAACAGGAAATGATTGTAGATCCAAATCCTCTATAATATTCCATTCCGTATTAAATTTGGCTAATAACAGTTTATCTTCCTCTCCATTTATTTCATAAAACTCTGATATCTCTGGAATTTATAATTTTAACTGTTACGCACTTGGTATAGAATATCATATTAATTACATACCTTCAAGAATGTTCATATACTCTGTACTAATTATTTCAAACATCGTAGTATGATGTCTAGATAATATTCTAAGCATACAGGCCTGTATGTTGATGCTGTTATTCAATATCTCTTTACTTAATGGGTCTCCGAGTATGTAGAACATTGTGCCAAACAACCAAGTGGTAAATGCTGCAAATTATTAAGGGATTTAATCAGTGTATATTGATCTATTGCTTAATCATTATTTGTTACATGTGTTACCAGCGTATTGACATCTTAACGTTTCATTTTGCACTCCATTGCTAAAAGGGGGAACTAGAACTGTGGTCAAAGTAGCTGACCCTTTAAGTATAGATTCCAAGAGAGAGCAAAGCATTTGTTTAGCTGCTGCATTTTTCAGATCGGAAAATATTGCGATTACAGGACTATTAATGAATTTCCATACCGTGTCTGCCACTGTAGCATTACTGAAAGACCATTATCATTTAGTGAACTATGTTCGTCGTTAAAAAGTATACGTGGAACAATTTACCTCTTATTAGTTTGAAGACTAACCGAATTACGGTTTACTTCCATATTATATTGTGAGCATTCATACATCATTCGGAAAATAAAAAATCAAACGCCCCTCATGGCAACAAGTTAAAACAGTTATTAAACACTGCGCAAAAGGGATTCAAAATCTAGTTAACAAGAAGGTTGGAGAGTATCCCTCATATTTATTTTTCAAGTGACGCGACTTGTTTTCGCGCTCCGTCTAATCGTTGAAGTAGTGGTGGAGAACTACCGATAGTACTATCGACTGTGCTATCGATAATTATCGATAGCCACGACTATTGAAAAATATTGATAATGATCATTATCGATATTTCTTCACCACTATTATCGATAGTATCGAGGCGTCAATCAGGCTAACAAACTGTAAAACTTGCCGTATACAATAAATAACCAGTACACAATTTCATTCCTATCCGCAAGCATATATATAAAATACTGAGCATTTAATATGAGTCTAACTCTGCAGAAAGTATTACGAATGGTACAAGCTAATGTTTTTATATATCGAGACGTAAGTTTTAAATACGTTCGATGGGAATGTTATTATCGTATTGTTTCTTTCATTTTTACCTATTTAACCTACTCTTCTTCTTTTTAACAAGTACCTTGCAATATATTACTCAAGTACTTTTATGATGCCCATATGATTGTAATAATTTCAGATCCGATGTTACTGTAAGAAAGCGGAGAACGATACAGAAATTCCTACAAATCCATTAAAGGAATATTACAGTGCATCTGATCAACCCACTAACGGTGCAATATACGATAATAAACCCTTTAAGTACACTTGCGTAGCTGGCAAAGTATATTCATGGTGTTTATGTGGTAAGAGTAATAGTCAACCATTCTGTGATGGTACTCACAAGAATCAGTTTCTTCAGATCAAGCATAGACCAATACGTTTTACCGTGAAAGAAACCAAAGATTATTGGCTTTGTAACTGCAAACAAACATCAAACAGACCATTCTGCGATGGTACACATCTAAGAGAAGATATTCAAGCAAAAAGACGCTAGTACTGCATGTAACTATAATCCAAGTGTAAATGAAAATATTTGTGTAACATACAGTTTTTATTACGAATAAATATATGTTCTGTTTTTTGTTTCAAAAATCTTACGGTGATCTTTATTTTTTCATATCCATTCCTTATGCGTTCCTTCCAACATTATGAACAATCGAAACAAAATAAAATAAACTATCGATAGTTTTCGATAATTCTCCACCACTACGTACTTCATCGTACGCGTTTGAATTTGCAGCTCGTAAACGTTACGATTTTAACGAGTAAAAATCATGTGCTATTGATAACAGCTCGGTGTATAATATCAAGAAATAATTCTTACTATTTCTTCTAACTACAAATTGATCTTACCATGAAGTCTTCGTAAGTTTTTCGATATCTTATTTTTGATAAACTGCGCACATTTTTCTTCTCAATAGAATGTGGGCATTTCTTTGCGTTCAAAAATTAATTATTAATCCGAGCTTTATTTTTCTTTTACGAATGAATCTATCCACAATTGCACCAGTAACAGATTGCATTAGATATTTATATAATTATTTTATCCCGGTTAGGAATACGAGACCACCTGTTGCAATGAGAAAGCACACAAGTCGGCCGAGATGTGATAACGATGCATCCAAGGAACCTGTTAAAGTCTTTTGCCGTTTAAGACCAATGGTGCACCCAAATGATGTATCGTGTATGAAAATTATTTCCGACACAACTCTGGTTATCACATCACCGGAGTCGATATCAAACATTCGTACTTCGAGCAAAGTTATTCAAACGTGTTTCAGTCACGTTTTCGGTCCAACCGCTACGCAAAGGGAAGTATTCAATGTCATAGCTCTGCCGCTCGTTGAGAATCTTATTAATGGAAAGAATAGTTTGCTTTTTACGTATGGAGTAACTGGAAGTGGCAAAACTTATACTATGTCGGGCAATGCGCATGATGCAGGCATCATGCCTCGCAGTTTGGATGTAATTTTTAATAGCATAGCCAATTGCCAAGCAAAGAAGTTCATTTTTAAGCCTGACAAATTGAATGGATTCGATATACAAAATGAAGACGACGCTCTATTGGAGAGACAGAATGAGCTTCAGAAACTTGTTACCTCTCATAGCGGTAAAACTCCTAAACTGTAAGCTGTGCTTGCTTATGAGGTATATTGCTCCATTTTCTGTGAAATTTTATTTGTGGTAAGAACTTTATACCTTTACAGTTCTAGAATGGATGGCAATGGTGATAGTAACGAGGATATATTAAACTTAAGCGATGAATCTCAAACTATAGAGATTGACGAAGATAATGCATATGCGGTCTTTGTAACTTATGTAGAAATCTATAATAATAGTGTATATGATTTACTGGAGGAAAGTGAAGGCAAAGTAAAGTAAGTGTACTTTTAAGATAGCAGTAAATAAAGTACATGAAATAATTGAGGAATTCAGGACATTGCAGAGTAAGATCATTCGTGAAGATGGGAATAAAAACATGTACGTCCACGGATGTACAGAGGTAGAGGTAAAAAGTTCAGAAGAAGCATACGAGGTATTCCAACGTGGCCAACGTAAAAGACATATTGCTTATACTAATTTGAATGCAGAGTCGAGCAGATCTCACAGTGTCTTTACTATAAGACTTGTTCAGGTAAAATGATTGAATTTTTCACAAGGGCGATTTTTCCATTAAAAATATCGAACTTTAAAACAGGCACCATTGGATAAAGAAGGTGAACAAATTGTACAGGACAAACGTGTAATTTGTGTTAGTCAATTGTCTTTGGTTGATTTAGCTGGAAGTGAACGTACGAATCGCTCGAAGAATACTGGACAAAGGCTTAGGGAAGCAGGTAATTGATAAAAATTCTGCATCTCGAACCAGGAGAGTAATATATAAATTTTTATGGAAATAGGAAATATAAATAATTCACTGATGACGCTACGCACGTGTTTGGAGATACTTAGGGAAAATCAGACTCAGGGTATGAATAAAATAGTCCCCTATCGTGACTCGAAAATTACGCACCTATTTAAAAATTACTTTGACGGCGAAGGAGATGTTAGGATGATTGTTTGTGTTAACCCTAGTGTCGATGATTATGATGAAACAATCGTATGTGCTCAATTTCTAAGTTCAAGTAATACCCAAGCATCTACATTGCTCGTTTGACAACAAAATGTTTATTTCTATCCATACAGCAAGTGTTGAAATTTGCGGAAGTTAGTCAGGAAGTTCATGTTACGAATTCTACAACATCAAAGCTGGATTTAGGATATATACCTGGCAGAAGACAAGCCAATAAAGTAAGGAAACAGATAACTGTAAATTGTTATCTTACATTTCCATAATAATTACTCGAATTATTTCTGATTATTAATATTATTTAATAGATATTCAAAGAAGCAAGAAATAGACTAGAATGTGCTGGGCATCCGGATGCAGCCGACTTGGAAGTTGATCTTGATTTAGTATATAGGTAAGCAGTGTTCTAACTTAGTCGCTTGTAAATAAATGTCTTTTTTCATATAATAAAATTCCATTCAGTCTCGGGGGACCATTCCCAGAAATGGAGGTAACGAATCCACACAATGATGAAATAATCACTACGCTCATGCGTTTCTTAGAAATGCGTATTCAAAAGCGGAACGTGTTGCGGGAAGACATAAAACAGAAACGTAATTTTTGTTTAATACTAACTGTTTAAAAAGGGAACGCTATACAAAAATACTTATACGAATCTTGCTTCTTTAGAAAACAATTTTAGAAACATGTTGGTAAAAATGGAACGAGAAAATGTATCATTAAAAATTGAAACCTCTACGTTGAAAGCATCTTATGAGCAGCAACAGAAGAAGTTAACTGCTTTGGAAGCTCATATATGTAAGACGGAAGCACAGATCGATACGCTATTATACAGATTGAACAGCGCAAATGAGTTGATCAGGCATATGAAACAAGAGGTATATTTTTTTATTTTTTAATACAATTTAATTGTACCTTTGCCTGAACCAAACCTGATGACGCTTTTTTAATAGTTAAAAAACAAGGATATGTTATTGAATCAGCGTACGATAGATAAGCAAAAAGTAAAAGAAAAGTATAGTAACAGGATTCAAGAAGAAACTAACAAAATGAGCAAGGAATTAGAGACTAAACTACGTCGGCAACGTGAACTCCTGCAGGTATTGTATTTTGCTTAGGTATACTTTACTGGATTATTTATTTGGATGAATATCGATTCAGAACCAAATGAAGGAAAAAGAGGAGAAACTGAAGTTGATGAAGCAGATACTAATAACTGACGGCGATATGGACGGAGTCGAAAAATTACAATCAAAGGAAACGATTCAAGTATCGAGTGACGTGGAATTGCCTACAACATCTAAAATTGCAACTAGTCCAACTACTATCTCAGAACCTGCTTTTTCTACAATTACACCGAAAACTGCGACGGAAACCACTTCCACTATTAAACTTGATGATGCTAGCGGTATTCGATCAAGTAGAAAAGTCAGTGTAATATTCCTTGCATCGAAAAAGATTATATCATCTAACTGTAATCAATTATTGTATCCTTAACAATATTTAGGACAGAATTCCGGTAGTGAACCCACGCTACAGACGATCGAAAAGTGCCGAGAGATGGATCGATCACCGCCCTCCTGGTTTGGTTCCAGTTGGAACTATTCTTCAACCATACATTCGACATAAACGAAGCATCACTCAATTAACAGATCCAAAAGATATAACAAACAGAGCGTCCAAATATTGTCTTGTGGCGCAGGAGCAAGACACTGACGGTGAACTCGAAACTAAATTATATAAAGTTAGTGCGGTAATTTTTTGTTACTCAAGGCATGTGTATGACGGTGAATTGCATAATTATTTTATTGCAGGGGGACATACTACCAACTAGTGGTGGAGGTGCACAAGTTGTATTTAATGATATGGAACACTTGAGGCAAGTTTCGCCTGTTCCACGGAGAAAACGAAGCAGTTACGCGAGTCCAGAAAAGAATTGCACTAGTGGAAAAGAGTGCAGCAGTTTGGAAAACAATAGTACAAAAAAGCCTCGTGTATAAGTAGGTTTTCTTTTTAAGCGTTGCTATTTTACTCTAAAGGTGCTGTAGATGATACAGTAGAACAGTTTAGTTACATAATTCGTATGTAAAAAACCAAAGAAACGAAAAGATTTGATTTTCTTCCATTATTTGATGCACCGATCAAAGTACAAAATAATTGTATAATTAATGTTTAACATACTTTTGTTTAATTTTATGATCAAATATATATGTTTTGTTACCAAGCTAATTCAGAGATATAATAATAATTTGTTCTTAGTTTAAGCTATGTAATATTATTGTTTTCGTAAGTATCGTTTGCTTAAAATCTTCGTAGTTTGTTATAAAATAAAATTCAACACATTCTTTCCTGATTTTGTGTTTTTTTTTATTTATAATTTCTTGTTAAATGTCCATTTATCAACTGTAGCTAGACACACAGACTCTGTGAATAATACAAATGTTAGGACAACAGAAGCCTGGATATGTTTACCAGCAGCGAACTAATGAATATATATATATATGTATATATATATACACATCATTTCTACATGGTGCGAATAGTGAAAATTTAATTTAGAAAATTATCCAAGTCTTTTTTTTCTAACTCTATTAAATAAACGACTTATAAGTCTACATTACGTCGAAATTCCTAATCAATTCTTCTTTTCAAAATTTCATAAAAATTTCAAACATGTTCAATATCTGAAGGTGAAATGAATGTAAGAGTAAAGAGCAACGTATATACGTTCCAAAAAGGAAACTGATTACTGCGTAGCAGTAAACTGTAGTTGACAGGAGTTATATCTTTTTACTTTACGGAGACTATAATATTACAGAAGTTGAGCGTATTTTTATAACGGTTACCGTTGTTCCATAGCACAGCTTTTGTTAACAATATATGCATTACATTTTCATTTCCTTTCTTTGTTCTTCTCCCAATGTGTTTTGTGGAAACGTATAAAATCATACAAAGTATCGGGACTAGATGAATACCTTAATCAGTAAAGTAATTAGTCGTTATATTATGATCTGTCTCAACAAATTATAAAAAAAAGATCGACCATTAGATTGTGTAAAGGCAGACTTTTATGACATGAATCGTGCATAATATATACGATTCGTTTTCTTACCTGTACATTTAATTACAAGAACTAAACGAACACGTGGCCTAAACCTTTGACTCACGGTAACTGGAGTGACAAAAAATCTGATATTTACAGACTTCGAAAAATTCGGAATTTTTAAAGTCTGAAGATCTTATCATATAGTACCTTTTGCGTATACAATATATTAATTCTCTCCTCAGTTTAGACCTACTAAACAATGAAGAGCTCTCATTGTAAAGCAGTTACTTTCTACAACTCGAATATTTAAACACTCCAGACAACACCACAGACGCTAGACCAAACAGCATTATTAGTCTCGACGAATTTCGAGAGACTTTATCATAGTTGTAAACCTTTTTTCCGCGATGCACTTAATTATTGTGAGTTGCTTAAGATTATCATATGTAACATCAACATTAATTTTAATATTCCCCATAAACTACTATTACATATTATTCACCGTCAAACGACGGTAATTAACGTAGTTTTTGAAGCACTTTCGTGTACGAAACACAATATACGGCACGGTGGTTTACCAATGTTCGATATAACGAAAGAAAAAGTAGACGTCGACAAATAAATATGCGATAGATTGATTATCGTCTCAGTAAATTTTCACGTGTTACTGCTTGCACGCATAATGCACTCGACCCAAGTCTCGTGTATCGAGAGTCAATTGAAAAATAAAGGACACAACAAAACCGCAATTATCAACAATTTCGTCTATATAGAAAAATTCAAAGTAAATACTGAAAAAGTATATCACTGGTTGTAAAAACTAATAAACATTCCGTTGACAAAATTTTGTACAGCTCCTTTTTCGAGCGTGCTCTCGACAAAATTCATTTATATTTTTAACGCCGTTGTAAATGTCGTAAGGAACACTGAGATACGCGGTACAACTGATAGAACAGTGCCGACATACCAAATAAAAATGTTTGTAGCCAAACATCGACAGTGCAAAAAGAACAAATGTCCGATGCACCAAACACAAACACGCGTTTTATAAAGCAATAGTGCCGTCACGATTTTCGAACAAGCGATCCGAATTTACAAGCCTAACAACAACGAACAACGAACAACGAGCTTACTCTATAGCTTTGCTCATGAATTCTATAAATCTTTTGCCATACTGTTCTGGATCACAGGTTGATATACCATCGACATTAGCACCATACTTAACTGTTTTAGCTGCCTTTGCTGCCTGTTTACGTACACCATAATGGGTTAGCACATCGATTATAGCTAGAAAATAAATTTCTTTCATGGGCGCACCTGAAACAAGCCAAAAGTCAGAAGTTAACTTGGCCGATAGAAGGTGGTATACATTCGAAAAATTACCTTCTTTACTAGGAATCGCATAAATATCTAATTCGGGAATTATCGCATCTTCGTATTGCAAACTCGTATCGCGCATCAACGCAGCGTGTGGTGATTCAGGAGGCGTTGCCATGCCAGCAACTCCGCTCCAACCCCACAGACGGCTAATGAAAAATATACGTAATCAGAATTTCTAAAAAGAAAAACCTTTGATAAATTTTGATACGAATGGAATCGAGTACATACTCTCCCATTGGACCTCGTGAATCAAGTCCGCTACCCGACTCGCTATCATCTTCTTCTTCGTGATTATCTTCCTCTTCCTCCCTTTCAGCGCGTTCTCTATTCTCTTGTTCAGCTCGTGCACAATCGTGTAGTCCGAGTAGTAAGGAATAGTCCATCAAATGCAATCGCGTTAAAAACTATAAGCATAGTTCTTTAGAAAAAAAAAAATTGTAACATTAACTAAGTGCAGTAAGTAAGAAATAAAACTCACATCGACATCAGCGGTGAGCGTTTCAATGAGTTTAGCCTTTGCTTCGTCGCCAATATAAATTTTCATTCCTTCCTTAACAAAGTCGTTATCCTTATAAGTAGGCAGATCTTTCTCCTTTTCTTTGTCGGATGCTTCACGGTCAACGGTCGAGCCTTTCAGGTCGAATTTTTTATGGGTAGTTAAGTGATTGGAGAATACATTTCTTATCGCAACGACATAATGTTCGACTCCGTCCACCGTCAAACGGTACATGCCGAGATACTGGGGTAATAATGTTTTTCCATGCCTTTCCACGATGTACTGTAAACGTAAGACTGTTCGTTTTCATCCAGAAACAGCTGATATAATATAATTCCAATTTGAAGACAAGAATTTTTCCTTACCGGGTGGTAGTGTTTCAAAAACGAATGCATCCTTTCAACTTCTTCACTTGTAAGGGTTTTAATAATAAACAATTTATCGTAGGATTGATAGAACTTTGCACCGCTTTTTCCAGAAGAGTCGTCTAATATGGGTTGTGATCTGAAAGAGACGAATGTATTAGTTATTGTTCCTCCATTCTAAATGATATCAAACAAGTTACTGTCTGCTAACAATAAACATCTTCCCCCTCCGATGTCATAATTCAGTGAAGTGTTATTAACTCTTATTAGTTTATTTGTAATTAATGCTAGCATGCATATGACAAAAAGGTAACTAACTATCGAGGATAATAGTTAATTCTTATTAGTGTGTAATTATTCCCTCTGTCCATGTAACCAGGGATGCACAGCAATAAAAAAAAATTATAATTTTAACCGATTCGCATTGTTTGATTTGAAAAAAAAATACATATTGTTTTGATTGAGTTTTGCTCCCTTAAACTGATACGACGTTTTTAATGAAAACTTCATAGATATATGTTAGCCACAAGCAACACGCAGATTAAAGATCAAGCCTGGCTAACCTCAGACGCTTTGGTTTAAAACTGTAGGATCGTAGTGGTCTATTTAGAACTGGAATTTGTAAAAGAACAGGAGGAGGAGAAAGAGTTATTGAAGGAGTAGTAGCAGAACGCTGAACCAATTCACAAGTCTTCCCACTCCTAGTCAAATTCCGATGCCTCTCTGATAGGGAAGGATTAAATGTCCGACATCTAGCAAAATTTTTATTTAAATTTATTATCAGCTATTCCTATCAATTATATTTAAATCTGATGTGTTGCTTTTTATGTTGACTATCCCTTTTCAAAGCTATACAAAGTCAAACCCCTAAACCTGAGGTATTCTATAAATAAGTAGAAGTGCCGTACATTAGAAGAGATAAAGAAACATTCGATGAATTGTTTTAACACATATATAAATATTCTACGTATGCACAATAGTTATAATAACTTATGCATAAAGCTTTCGCATAGCAAGACCATCTTCAGCATGCGATACAGTACAGTGAAACGAACAAGAAAAGAAAAAGTACATTATGCTTTACTTATGATATTTATATAATACATCTGAAATAGATATTGGATTGGTTTGTAACAAATCAAATATATTCTCTAATCATCTTCTTAAATGAATTTCATGCATATAACTGTCGAGCAGGAAGTACGAAATAAATTGTTTTTTTACCTGGTCATCGATTCTTTGTAGTCCAGATCGTCTATTCCAAATCTTTCTCTTAGATTTCTGAATACTAATGGACAATATTCTTTGATTTTAAAATGAGAAGGCATGTTTTCTCTAAAACAAAAAGGATAAAGTATATTAAAATTTAATCAGATAAAGATTTACAATTACTTAGCAACTTCCATGAAGAGTTATCAAAACATGCAAACATCATTTAAATTAGGAAACAAAGCTATGAATATCTTTATCATTATCTATAAATCTTGGATCATGAGGACCTTCATTGATTCTATTATTAAAAGCAATGGTCAACCTACTAATTCAGTATTTAGCAGTATATTTAGAATAAGCCACCTCTTTCGCTCGCTTTACATTTGCATTAATGATTTCTCTTACACATTCCATAGAATTTAACATCAATACTTTCTTTTAAATCTTATCATACGTCAATGTAGAACAAAATACGACTTACTTGTTAAAAAGGTGATTGTCCACCTTTAACTTGCTGTAAGCTCGGAAATCATCTGGCAGCAGCATAACTGGTATATTAACGTGACTAAGCTCGTTTATCTGTAACGAATTTAATTTAATACTGTTTTTATTAAACACACTATGGAAAACGAAAAGTGATTGAAAATCCTATCATATAAAATGAAATGGAAATCGTGTAAGTTGGAAGAGAAGTTTGTGTCAATTCTACCTTGTAAACACAACTATAAAACAATTCCAAGGGAATAGCTTGCGAAATTCAGAAGAGAAATATTGCGGCACGCATTTCATAGAATAATTTTCCAATGCATGGATTATAAAAAACAAAATTGTATAAGTGGAACCCGAAAGAAAACAGCGGGCCATTTTTCTAAATTTTCTACTTTACTCGATTTCCATGGAACGACAAGAGAAAATGGCATTTCGATGACGTGCGTCGCTGTCACGCAGTTAACAACGATGGTACTCACCGTGTGATTGACACCCCACATGAAAACACTGAGAAGAGGTTCGTTTGCACGAAACAGCTTAACCTTCTGATGCTTGACACGGAAATGTTTCTTTTTGAGCTTGCTAAGCCCGCTGGACATTTGCGGTGCACTGGACATGTTTCTCTCGATGCTGATTTAGTATAAAACGTCCGCGATACACCCCTGTTACACGCACGGACACAGGAGGAAAATTATAACAAACACTTTATATTCTCGTCATCGTAATGAAATGCCTCCGTACGGCAACACTAATGCGGAAAAAAGAGTTGTAGGCTCTGAGCAGGTAAAACGCGGTAAGCTCCCAAGTGTAGCCACTCGCGGTTGATTAGCGACTGAGCTCCTTTTAAAAATGGCGAGGGCAACCATGTCCTATCTGCAACTGCAACGGCTATAGAAACTCTGCAGATATGCTAAGTTGCGGCTTGGCACCGTTTCCAAATCTAACCAAAGGGAATTTTGATAGCAATCAGATTTTCTTGCGTTAAGAATACCGCTGAATTATTGCAACAAATGTTCATCGAATATTATCGATACCTTATTACAGCGAAATATTAATAAAATTTTTCAACTATATGATCGTTTTTCTTTCCCCATTGGACTACTGCAGTACACGAGATGTCTCTTATTTTAAAATATATATGTATAATTTATGTATTCAAATTTTATTCTAGACTATTCAACTTATAAAGATTGCAAATAAAACTTCACTACGAAAAACTTGAAATCTTACCAATTGAACGAAACCTTAGATCTTAAATTTAAAACGAAGCAGCAGTTTCACAAAGGTGCCAAATGAAGCTCTTATTTTAACATTGATTTTCGTTAATAAATAAAAATCTGTTCGGCGATTCAGCCTTAAAGATTAATTGATCGTAATATGTGAACGCATCGTAACGCGTGCAGCAGCAAGAAAGCCGCCACTGAACGTCGTGCTAAAAAACTCATTAAAATCCTAAGTCCCACGTTCGTATAAAAAAAAAAATGGAAACTATGTCGAATCCTTATCCGAATAAAATGCACGACACATACGTGGACGAGGAGGATAGAAAGCACTTTCAACGAATCGTCCTGGCTTTCAAATATTACAAGTATGTACATCGTACAAAAAAAACATTTTACTTGACTCTATGATCCTCGACGCGATGTTTCGCCCTTATCTTTATTGCTTTTGGTTTTATTTTTGTTCGTTTCATGAGACACGAAATTGCGATAATTTTATGAGATGTCGTTCATGATTTTTTCAATTTTTGAGGAAATGTTGCTCCGTTACTACTTAACCTTCGGCGATATTACCTCTGCTCTGAATG
Organism: Holcopasites calliopsidis; assembly: GCA_023838395.1. NCBI lineage: Eukaryota > Metazoa > Arthropoda > Insecta > Hymenoptera > Apidae > Holcopasites > Holcopasites calliopsidis. Next base: position 1,720,537 of record JALHAQ010000012.1, on the reverse strand, counting down.
AATTTTTATTTTGTCGAGTATTTCATGATTTATTCTGTAATTACAGAAATCGAATTTCAGATTGTACCACACGGATAATGTACTATGAGTAAGAGTATGATAACTCCTATAAGCACGATGAAATACTGAGGATGTGTTTTTTTTTCATAATCTTACAGAAATCATTCGCTGCTAAGGGTTAAAAAGACAGAGTCTTATTTAATGTCGCTTCCTGCTCATCACCAGAAGCTTCTATCAAAGTATAGGGAACACTTGCAAGAAGTTAAAAGGTGTATCGAGAACAATGATGAGATAATTAAGCTCATTATAAAGGATGTGGCTCATATCTTTGAGAATGTGAATCCGGCTACTGCACAGACTGACAGTGTAAGAGAAGTTTACATGGTGTGTAGCATGTATACCCTGTTGTACGATATTGTAATATATTTTTATAATTTTACCCGATTCATTCTATGAATCTTGTTATACCCAAACATTATATTTTTCTTTCTTGCATTGAATAATACTTTGGTTTGGTTTATCCCATTGAATATCGAGCATGGAAAGATCAAACAATCGAAGCCTTCTCCAATTGCTGAAACTGATTCAATCGGTAACATTGTTGCAGAAAGTGCACTGTCTGCAATTGTATATGTACTATACCTCTGTTGTGATATTTATCTAACAAGAAACACTCGATCTGTCTCCCATTCAAGTTTGGATTTCTTGTCATCTTAACAAACTTCTTTTTTTATAAAAGTATATTCTATTGTACAAAATATAGGTAGGTCTGATTGCAGACATTAAATCCTCGTCCAGTAATGGCTGATCAGGAAAAGGTCCAAGCTACAATTAAGCAACTGGTTCGCGATTGGAGCGTTGAAGGCACAGACGAACGCAATGCGTGTTATCAGCCTATCATAGATGAGATTATGAATCAGTTCCCTTTAGAATATTGGTATGAAAGCTTCGAAACTTTGCAATTATATTAAATGAAATAAGCAAAATATTTCATTAATATACATCCAGATACGTACAGTATCTATTATATTCTTCTAAAACATAGTTCAGAAAATGATGAAATAATAGGTAAATTTCCAGTATACCATCAGATGTCCAGATTCTAGTACCTGGAGCAGGTTTGGGAAGACTAGCATATGAAATTGCAAAACGCGGATACACTTGCCAAGGAAATGAATTTTCCCTCTTCATGCTCTTTGCTTCTCACTTTGTATTAAATAAGTATGTAAACACTGAACATTCCGAACAAAGTCATTCGACTGAAGGCAGCTTTTTTTACCAATAATTCTTTCAACCTTAAAGGTGTAGGGGAGTAAATTCGTATCAAGTACATCCGTGGGTGCATCAGTATATGAATAATTTGAAACCAGAACACCAAACTCAGGCTGTGTTTTTCCCAGATGTAAACCCTAGCGATCTTCCAGAAAATGCACAGTTCTCTATGGCAGCTGGAGACTTCTTGGAGGTAAATTATTAAAATCGTGACGCATGAAAAATTGGACAAAGAAAAGTCTTAAGCACTCCCCTTCTGCAAATTAGGTGTATACAGAAGACAATCATTGGGACTGCGTGGCCACATGTTTTTTTATAGATTGTGCGAATAACGTCGTACGATTTATTGAAACTATCTACAAAATTTTAAAGCCCGGAGGTGTGTGGATAAATCTTGGCCCGTTATTGTATCACTTTAGTGATATGCCAATGGAAGATTCAATAGAACCAAGCTACGATGTTGTTCGCGATGTTATTCAAGGTTTTGGATTTCAATTGGAGGTAAAGTGAATTGTATATAACTGAACAAAGCGAATGTACAAGACAGAACGATACATTTCATGTACTATATTTTCAGAAGGAAGAAACTCGCGTAAAAACGCGCTACGCTCAGAACGTTAATAGTATGTTGCAATGTGAATATAATAGCGTATATTTCGTTTGTCGGAAACCAAAAAGGCGCATAGATAATGATACAAGCCACAGAAATGGCTCGGAAAGTAATGGTATGCAAGAACAAGAAAACTAATTACGAGTTACTCGCTGTTTCATTTCTAAGAAAAATTGATGTAATTCTAAACGCATTACGCGATAGCTTTGTGGCAATAAGAGCAAAGCTGTTATACGTTACGAAACAAGTCAATATTAAGTAATTTGGATCTAGCAAAAAGGGAAACACAATTTTGAAATATAGTGATAACGTAAACTGATATTTTTTTATCGAGAATTTTATTTGCATATAAGTAATTGTTATACCTAAGAGCTCTATTATTAACGAGTCAAATCAGATGACGAGGTAATGCAGTTATTTTTTTAAATGACGACAGGAGGCGATCCGAATTGAAAATAATGAGTCTTCTTTAGTGCTAATAACAGTTTTGCGATTTTCCTTTTAAGTTGAATACTTGTGATTTAGCGTATAATTGTCGTTTATTGTTTGAAAAATTTAGCGAATATCGTGATAATAGCAAATAAAAAACACACGATATGGTTGTATGCATACTGTAAAATATTTCTTATTTGTAACGCACTTTTCCAATTATATTAAAAAGATGTTTCATTTATTGTTAAGCGAACCTTCAGGTATCTTTGCTAAAACCGATGTTGCCTTGTTCGGTGATGTATCTTATTAATAATCACAAAGGTCTAGTATTAGAATTTCGGTGTTTTAGGAACGTCCATAATTGCTTCTACATTTTCAGAGATATTTATATAGGATTAAAATCGCACAAATCTAGGTCCAAATAAATCACTGTTGATATTATATTAATATGAAAAAATTTATCCTACTACGAGATAAACACAGAGGTGAAAAATGCAACATCGATTTATTAATGTAACTTTTTTTTTTATTAAAACACTGCGTTTCGGAAAATTCTTTTACTAAACTTGAAGCTGCCTAAGAAAAAATGACAGCTACACGTATAAACTTTATGTTTACAAACTTTTATTAAGATACTGCACAAATAACAGTGCGATTTGATTAATTTCAATTTGCTGCATTTTGCTATATGTTAAAAACTGCCTTCTTAATCGCATAAGCTGAGGTGCAATACACGAACTCTTTACCATCAAGTTACACCCTGGTATTTTAAAATCATTTTCTATACCAAGTTGTTTTGCTGACAATATAGCCTTAATGAAAAAAAAAAGACAGATAAATTTATGATTCGTCAGAGTTCCATCACTTATATGCTACAGGTACTTGTAGTACTACAAATTTTATTACTTCTACCAAACGAATAAAAGTTCTGAGACAACTTACATTAACAACTTCTTGCGTTACCATATCCAACTCATACAAATAATTTGTAGACGACAATGGGGGCTAAAAAGTTTTTACCATTTTAAAATAAGACTGTGAGTAATTCAGATCTTAATCTGCTATATAAAAAGAATACTAACACATTGTGTACTTAAATTTGGTTTTGGTGCTTTCACTTCGTATAACGACTTATAAATTTCATCGTACATTAGTTCATCCTCAGCTGATATAGCGAACAATGGTGAGTCCCAACGATTTTTGTTATCTGGAGCCTCATACCTATGCATCGTAAAGCTTTACAGCTATATCTAACTAAATAGTTGTGTCGCTAGAGCCATGAAATTATGAATTACCTCATTACTAGAGCATCAAAAATTTCTCTGCTATACTGTTCAGACTCTGGCCTCTTTTCATTCCACAACCAAGCATGTTCGATCGGTATGTCACAGAATATTGTGCACTGTGGACTTTTGTATAGTTTTGTCATACAATAGATCTCGTAACGATATCCCTTAATATAATTACTACCGTCAACGATTAGTACGTCATTTGTGTTCAGCAAACGCTGTGCTGCCGACTTTATATCGCTCCTCACTGTTTTCTCTTTCTTGGAATCTACATAGAATATTAGCACAGGAATGAATTCAAGCATATAACGACAGGAACGGAACGAAGCGACAGTAATTAATAATGTAAAACAAAATCTAACCAGCATAAAATGTATTCCTGTCAAACCCAGCTTTCGTTACAAAATCGATCTCACTTATCACTGCTACATTCTTCCCTGCCTTATTTATAAAATATTCTTTCAATTCTAAAGTTCGCGTTGTTTTACCACTGCATGGAACACCAGTAATAATTATAAGTGGCATCATACGAAATTTATTTGCAATCGAATAGTCAACGCAAACACCTTAACCTATGCTGAGTCTAACCTATCATTCGTCGTGAACGCAGCGATCTTCACCCTCACTTTTACAATATATTCTAACTACAACTATACATATATTCTAACAAACTATATAAAAAGCGAATAATGAAGACATTGAGAAAGACAACGAATTAAAAAGAGATTAAACACTCAAAAGATATACGAAACGAGTACGTCGTCCGACTCCAAATACGAGATGGCGTTACATATACGATTTCGGAAAATCGTTAACTTGGAATCGATAAAATAAACTATCGATAGTTTTCGATATCGATGACCATCGATAATTATCGATAGTTCTCTGCCACTAAGTAGTGTATAGCGTGGTATATTGTTACCGCTGGCAACAGGTTTTAGCTCCATCCTCCTTTGACCCATAAGCAAAGCAATTTCTTTTTTCCTTTTCTCGAGCACGAAGTACCGTACTACGGTTTTAATTCGAGGAGTGAAAGTTACCCGCCAGGACGATAACTCCGCATACGCGTAGCGGTTTTCAATAATGAAGGCGTGCGATTTCCTATCTTTGTTCTCACTTTTGCTTATTAATACCAGTGGCACCCTAAGTAAGTATATATTATTTAAATCAGGAACCCCAGTTTAACGGAAACGCGAAATCGTTTACCGTAAACCGGAAACGTTATTTGCATTTAATTTTTACGCTACGCAAGATCTTTCATACATTTACAATGTGAATACACAGTATAAAAATATAAAGATAAGATTTGGCATGTCTGAGTATGACAAGACTCCACTATTTTCTTTTCAAAAATTTTACAATAATGTCTATCCAAAAGAAATATTACGGCCCATAGCAAAGAAGAAAGTTTGGAATGTATTTGACATTTTCTTTAGCAGCTTGTGCAATGCAAATCTGACCTTTCGACGCGAACTTCGTTTAACTTTGTTTTACGAGAAAATAATAATATGTATATGACCGAAGGGCCGAAAAAAATCAGAAACTTAATAATTATTAAATTGGCAACAAATTATTTTAAAGCAATTCTTCTCAATAAATGGATAAAAACAAGTGTTGCCTTTCCGGCAATCTACTGATTACTCATTCGATGATAAATTTGCGTCTTTCCTACGATAAGGGTCAACTATCGGAGAATGCATAAAAAGCAACATATCGTTCGAATTATAGAAAATTAGCAATTTTTCTAGGCGGCTGCCAAAACTTGTATGCTAAAATAAAATTAACTCTTTGCAAGCTGCTCTAAGGCCTAAACATGACAAGGTTGTAACTTGTTATGTTGCTTCCTGGGCCGTTTACAGACCGAACAATGGAAAATTTGGGATCGATAATATCAGGCCGGAGCTTTGTACGCATCTGGTGTATGCGTTTGCCGGTTTGAATGAAACAACGTGGACAATTCGAAGTCTCGATCCTGGTATGGATATCGAGAATGGTATGCAATTTTTTTACAGGATTCAGCGTTGATAAAAAAATTTACCACATATCTGTAAACAAATTTTGATCTTTTCAGGAATCGGTAACTACAAGAGAATGACTCAGCTTCGAGAAAAACATCCTCATTTAAACATTCTCCTCGCGATTGGAGGATGGAACGAGGGTAGCAAAAATTATTCTATTCTCGCCTCGTCTTCAGAGCGGAGAAGTAAATTTATTAATAGCGTGGTCAATTTCCTCGGGTACGGAATGGAATATTAATAAGTTTTTTTCCACTACAATATTTTCGAAATGATAATTTTTTTTACTTCATATAGAAAATACGGCTTCAATGGATTCGATTTAGATTGGGAATATCCTGGACAACGTGGAGGTGTTCCAGAGGACAAGCAAAACTTTGTCTCTCTTGTGAAGGTGAATAATAAAATGCGTACAAGACATACAAAGCAATTACAAAAGTTACCAACGTTTATCATTGCTGTACAGGAATTGAAGGAGGCTTTCAGAGAATCGAACTACTTATTATCAGCGGCTATAAGCCCTAATAGGGGAACCATCGACGGTGCATACGATATTCCCGAGCTCATCAAATATCTCGATTACATCCACGTAATGGCATATGATTATCATGGTACATGGGATAAGAAAGTACTTCCAAATGCGCCATTAAAAAGTCGAGACCATCAGAGCGTGGTAATGAATTCGAGTAAAACAGAATATACGTATACGGAATATCGTGCATAAGGGACATTATATTTCAGGAGGATACGCTTAATTATTTAATGAGCAAGGGCACACCACCGAGTAAGACGGTATTAGGTTTGCCTATGTACGGTAGAACCTTCACATTGGCAAATGAAACAAATTCTCGCGACAGCCCTATCAATCAAGCAATAGTATCGGATGGATTTAGCGGACCTTATACTCGGCAGAATGGTTTCATGGGTTACAATGAAGTACGTTTTACTTTTGGATCAAATTTTCATAATGATAATGATAATACCGATAGTAATACGCGGCCTCTGTGATATTCAGATCTGCAAAGAGTTAATAACCAATGCAACAAATTGGCGGACTGGATGGGATAACGATAGCGAGACACCCTATGCAATTAACAGTAATCGCGTTGTCGTCTATGATAATCCAAAAAGTTTGACAGCTAAGGTTTATACTTTGCCAACAATGATAGCAATATTTAATACATTAATATAATGTTATTTATGCAGAATTTTCTTTCTGATTTTCAGGTCGAACACGCAATGAACTTAAATCTAGCTGGTGTAATGATTTGGAGCATCGACACTGACGATTTCAATGGGAATTGCGCATCTCTAAAAGACTCTCTGGATCCAACACGAGATAATTTCCCTTTAATGAGAACGATCAACGCCGTATTAGGAAACTCGAATAACAACAACCACAATAACAATAATAATAATAATAATCACCATCATCACGATGGTAATTCTGCCGCCGATAAATTTTCTTACAACTTTGTTTTATTAACTCTACCTATTTTAATGTACTATGCTTGATGCATGAGATGAGTGCGAAGATATGTTATAAAAATTTGATGTATTAAGAACTGTATTTTATAATAATCTATTAAGTGTAAAATGAACTATGACCTATCATACTGTTAATGGCGATCATTTTTCATATTCCATGTATTGTAAAAAAAAAACAAAAATAAAGATTCTGCGCTTGAACTATAGTTGGTAAGGAGTATTTAAATTTAAACCTTCGAGAATCGTAATATCGAAACAGTTGGGATTTTCGAGATCAAGCAATACATTCATTATGGTGGAAAAGTAAAATATTCCTGGGCAGGGACATTTTTCAAATGCTTACCTGTCGATCGCGGAAACTTCAATTACATGACATTTCAAACTTGTAAGGAAACATGGCGCTCCTCAACAATGCTGATTGGCATACACCTGCACCGTTTTGGCAAAATGGGCCAGCACCAGGCGCATTTTATAATTTCCCCGGAGGATCCACGCGTTCCAATGCCGGAGGATTTCAGAGATCACAGTAAAATTTTTTTTATACTGTTTTTTCGTTTAAAAAGCACCTTCAAAAAATTGCGTGTCATTAATTTTTGTACAAATTAAAACGCACATATAAATAATTAATCTTTTCTATTTCAAATATTTTTGAAGTGTCTTGATATAAATAAGAATATACGAATTTGTAATTACGTGCACGTATAGAACTTTTCCCTTCCTAACCTTCTAAAATTTTTTACACGTTACTTACCCCTTCATTTTACAGAGCACCGATGACAACTGGCACATCCGTGGTCGGAATTCAATTTAAAGATGGTGTTCTTATAGCTGCAGATGTCCTTGGATCTTACGGATCATTAGCCAGATTCAGAAATCTAGAGCGTGTGATGAAGGTCAATAATAACATCATTCTTGGCGCAGGAGGAGACTATGCTGATTATCAGTATCTAAAAAGTAGCATTGAAAAGAAAATGTTAGTGCCCATGATTAATTTTGTTTGACATAGCTGATATAATTTCCAACTAATATGTATCATCGTGTTGTTTCTAGTCTGGAGGAGCAATGTCTGGACGATGGTCTAACTTTGAAGCCAAAAGCGCTTCACTGTTGGTTAACAAGAGTAATGTATAATAGCAGGTCCCATTTCGATCCGTTTTGGAATAATTTCATTATTGGTGGTATAGAGGATGATAAACTGTGAGCATTTACATCTACTTCTATTGTCTTCCCTTATGTTTTAAGTATATACTGTACAGTGCTTGGAATACTTTGTACACAGATTTTTGGGTACCGTGGACAAACTTGGTACAGCTTATAGTGATCCAGTAATTGCAACTGGGTATGGTGCATACATGGCAACGCCTATCTTAAGAAAAGCTCACGAAGAAAATAAAGAGATGAGTAAGGAACAAGCTATTGAGCTTCTGTATAAAGTGATGCAAGTCCTTTACTACAGAGATGCGAGATCTTTCCCAAAGGTGAGTTGCACGTTCATAAGTGTTGTATTTCATTGTTGAATGTTACATATAATAGAATCTCATATTTTAATTTCAGTATCAACTTGGTATCATTACAAGGGAGGGTGTTGAAATACAAGGACCACTAACACTAGACAGTTATTGGGGACCTGCTATTATGTAAACGTAAAAATAAACAAAAATTTCTTAATAAAAATACACCATAATTCAGCTAGAAAACGTTTCATTATTTTACTCCTAATTTCACGAGGTGAAGAGTAAGAAGCTTTATAATCCTATCGAGTCAGAACTTCACAGCCGATATCTGTAATTAGAATAGTATGTTCGCATTGCGCGGTTCGCGCATTATCCACTGTAACCGCGGTCCAACCATCTTCCAGGATTTTAATATCCTCGCTGCCCTGACTTAGGACTGGTTCTATCGTGAACGTCATGCCGGGCAACATTTTTCCATCGAAGTCGTTCGCTAGTGATAAGAAAATAAATTTAACATTGATTTCTCAAAAGTTACATCTCCCGTGCAATATGAGAAATATTAACATACCGAAATGAAAGATATCCGGGGGGCCGTGGAAGTAGGTACCTATGCCGTGTCCCGCGAATACTGGTATTACGGAATAGCCATTTTTATTTGCTATTTCCTCGATAACGTTCCCTGAAAATTAAAGAAAGATATAGATAGTTCGTCGCTTCTCTATTCGTTTCAATAATTACCTATGCTCGAGAAGTTCTCATTAGGTTTACAAATATCGATAGCACTTTGCAAGCATAATTCAGTTGTATTTATTAATCGTATCGCTTCGTTATCACATTCTTCTACTTCAAACATTCTCGAGCAATCTCCGTGGTAGCCGTTCAAATACACCTAAATACAGCAAATTTATCTTTTCCTCTGGATCCCCTATAATTTTCCATTTATGTTAATATTTCTACTTACTGTTACATCGACATTCAATATATCTCCCTTTGCTAACGGCCTCTTATCCGGTATACCATGGCATGCAACATTGTTGATACTTGTACATATCGACTTTGGAAATCCTTTATAATTAAGTGGACTAGGATATGCTCCATTACTTATGATGATCTCATGAACTATAGCATCCAACTCATCCGTAGATACACCAGGCTAAAATTATATTCCACAATTAAATTACAAATATTGTTGCGTTAATATTATGTTGCCCTCTGTCCATTATAGGTACCTTTATAAATTGTTTAATATGTGTCAATACTTGCTTAGCAAAATTGCAACTATTACGCATACATTGTATTTGATCTTTGCTCTTAATTTCTGGCTTCTTCGGGCCGTCTCGAGGTACGAAGGTTTGATTGTAAGAGGGCTTGGGTATGTATAGAGGTACTGCTTTGGGTTGGGTAACCTCCCATGGTTCGATAACCTCGTAACTTCCAAAAGGATTATTCGTAGCTTTACGTGGAGTTACCTGAAAAATGAATAAGCTGTAATAATGCTGAATTAATAACCTATACGAAAACAAACACACTTTCGGTATTGTCTTAAAAAAGTTCCTCAGGAACATCTTTGGAATTTTTTTCATTTAATGGTAATATCTTGTTTGAGCAATGGAACGATTAATAAGTTTCGGATTTCATTGTAAAAACGTTCATTCCTTTTGGACAAAGTGATTTCATTCAAAGCATGTTAAATTGTATACTTCTATTTAGTACACTTTTAAATTAAGGAATTAACGGGGACCAAAATGGTGGTCGCTCAATACGTCACAACGAATCAGCTGATATACCAGTTGTCAATGAAGTAATAATCGTGGATCAAAACTACAATGACCGCTATGAAATCGTTTCGCGAAATATTGTCAAACGCGAAGAACGTGTTAATATTAACTGGTAGCGGAGTGTCCGCGGAATCTGGTATACCGACGTTCAGAGGTGCCGGTGGTTTTTGGAGGAAATATCAAGCTCAAAATCTCGCGACCCCGGAAGCGTTCGCGACGAATCCCTCTTTAGTTTGGGAGTTTTATGAATATCGAAGAAAAGTAGCGGCTCAGGCTAAGCCCAATAACGTACTACGCGACAATTGCGTCTTCGATTTACACAATATATCCATCAATAATATATATGGAGTTTTCAGGCTCACGAGGCGATAGCAGCTTTTCAAAATCGTAGTTCAAAGGAAGGCAGGAATGTTACCATTGTAACGCAAAATATCGACGAACTTCATCAAAGGGCAGGAGCGAAGGATGTACTGGAGCTTCATGGATCGTTATATAAAACTCGTTGTACAGTTTGTCACGAGGTCGTTGTAAATAAAAATATTCCGATATGCCCTGCACTAGATGGAAAAGGGTAAGATGCGATATGCTGTGTGCAGGGTATGCAGTATTGTACTTAACATTGTTATAGATAAATATATACATTGTACACAGATCTCCAGATCCAAATATTATGATCTCCGATATTGCGAGAAACGATTTACCTCGTTGCCAAAAAGAAAATTGCAAAGGTTTGCTAAGACCGCACATTGTATGGTTTGGTGAAAATTTAGATCAACGCATATTAAACAATGCCTGTAGGTACTGTTTTATATATAAAAACATATATTTAGGGTTTGTATAGGAACAACACAGTATATTATGTATATAAGGACACAATTACTGTTACAGTCTCATCAGTATTTTTTTTTTTGCATGCTTTATATTGAAATAAGTTTTACTCGAAGTGTCTCAATGGATGATGTTCCGATGATTAAAGAAACATCACAGTTTTCAACACAACTTTAAGTATCATTATTTTAAAGCTTGTACTGTGTTGTTCCAATACAGACGACGTATCGTTATATTTAAGCTTAAATATAAAAGTTCTGTAATTAAATAACACTTTTCTTTCATGCTCTACGCGTGCATCATAACAGTTCAAGTTGTTGAAAACTGTGACGTTTGTTTAATCATCGGAACATCATCTGTTGTATACCCAGCGGCAATGTTTGCACCGCAAGCGGCACAACGAGGTATTCCAGTTGCTGAATTTAACTTAGAAATTACTCCTGCTACGAGACACTTCGAGTAAGGCTTATTTCAATATAAATCATGAAGAAATACGTCTTTTTCTATAATACTTAGCCATAATGTATCAATGGTATATTCGCGGCAGTGGTAGTAATCACAGTCCTTCATATCTTATTTATTTAGCGTTTATTTTTATATTGCACCTATCTTGGTATTAAGGGGATGTTTATCTGGAACGAAAAAGTGCTTTTATATGTATTATTTTTTAGGTATCACTTCCAAGGCCCCTGTACTATTACCGTGCCAGAAGCATTAGAACTTTTTTAACCGTGGAATGATTATGAGATTGAAATAAGATTTACCTTGCTCTACAAAACAAATCTCTACATTAAGATCAATTTGGTCTAGGAACTCCAACCACAGTCGTTGTTTTGTAGAAAGCACATCCTTCGGACCCTTTACTTCTATAATCTTGTGCTGTAAAGGAACGCATACTTAATTGTTTAAAAAATATACTTTAAACGATGTTTTTATGGGTGCGATTTGCGCTTGAAAAAAGCAGCAAAGATATTTGTTTTGTTCATTAAATAAAAGTACCCACCGATGCTGCGTCATAATTCCACATGATTAAGTCTGGAAAGCCGGCTTTCCAAAATTTATAACTTTCAAGAAGTTTCTTACAGATGTCAACAACACCACGAACACCCAAACAAAATACTACTTCCTGCAAGTAAAACCAACATTTCGTTATGTGCCATTACATACTTGTCATGCGATGAATGACACCACATTACTAAAGTACGCACCTTAAAGTTCACATTACGCCCAAGGTGTGATGACATTATCGATCGATATTTGCTGTATGTGTTCAACTTTTCATCCACATAAGAACTCAACGATTCGGAATCTAAAGATTCAATGAACCGAAGCTTCAAATCAATGCTTTCTTTTCTGTGTTCGATAAATTTCTCTGTACACAAATCGTTTGGAACATCCTGATAACGCGATACAAATGCACCAGGCACGTGTACGCTATACAACTCTTCCCAAAACACTGTAGCGAATAGTACAATAGGTAATACACTCTCGCAATGCACCCCTCGAGTAAATCCTTGCTGAAGATAATGATGGATCGCAAGGCTTTCAACAATAGCGAAGCCCGTACTTTCTTCCTCATTGGCTACACACCACATACGCTTAGTGCCTGAAGTACTACTCTTGGAATAATCTCTGCGCAAATATTATCGTTCAGCTCTATGATACAATGTGTTACAAATTAGCAAAGAAATTGATATGTAGTTCACTTACCCAGGCATTGCCTTGGCACTTATCGTCCAATGTGCAGCTTCGTGGCGAAGGATCTCATGACTGTGCTCATCTAACACTTTGTTTATTGCTGTTTGTGTAGATGAAGTTACGCCCGATTTTCTGGTCGCAATTTTACGTGCTCTATCCAGAAGATCCACTTTATATACTCGGGCCAAGTTTTCGGTACTTAACGCCTGTATTATGATCCTAGCACTTTCATCTATATTCTTTAGATGGTACATTTCAATGAGAGCTAATTCTGCATACCACTTCCCTTTGCGGTCATGCATGTGACATTCTTGCTCTATTAAAAGTTTTAAAACTTCTACCGTTCGTTTTTTATCTGTGTCTTTTTTAAATGCCTCAACGCATATAGAAAGTATTTTCAACCATGTATATCCTGGCATGTAACGTCGGACGTGTATAGGAAGTGTTGAATTTCTTAAACTGCAAATATTTCAGGTGAGATACCGAACATTTGTTTTCTTCAGATAGACATCTTTAACTTACCTCATTGCTTCACTCTCTAGTAGAGTTGACAATTTTTCCATGGCTAATTCACCATACGATTTTACTTTCTCCCAATTCTTCTTTTGCATTTGCTGCTCTGTTGCAAACAAGACAGACCTCGCTTCGATATAACTACAAATGAAAAGAGATGAAAATTATGTAAGACCACGAAACAATCTGAATATAAAAAGAGTAATTTACCTTTCCAAATGCATTTTAGAAGAAAATACTGGGAAGAAATATTCGGATACATTGGGAAACATCATTTTCCCCAGATAAATGTTGCACAATTTGTGATATACGTCCGACAAATTACCGAGATCGTCATTTGGTATCAACAATGTAAGTATTTTATCCATAATGGCCCATGTTCTGGGTGTTATACGCACGCAAAATTCCAACGCCGACAAAACATCATTGTATAATGATTTTCTCGCAGACTCCGTTGTAACAAAGAAACGCTTTGTCTTCGACAGTTTTAACAATTCTTTCACCTTCTGTTCTTTTTTCCCGCCTGCGTTTATCTTCAATCGCCTGCAGAGCTCAGTAAGTTCCTTTACTTGCATAAGTTCAAGGAGCACACCAAGGTCTTCGTTTTCGACATTGGAAGTACATATATTTCGGGAAATAAGAAGATCAAAAGTTTGCTTTAATTCGATTGATATACGAGGATACTTCACGTCGCTTTTTCTAAACCAGCCTGTCCTCTTTCGTCTTAATAAACGAGCCAGTAACATTAACGGCTCTCTAGGAAGAGTAAGTATTGAATATAAGAAGTCGATTTCACTTTTATCGAAATATCCACAATTGACAGGGTTGGACAGGACATCAGTAATAATTGTTAAAAGCGTTGTTGCATCAAAATCATTGGATACCTGATTCACTGCAGAAATATCATACATGGAGTATGCATCGATATTTATGGTAGGAGGTACATAGTTAAAATCTTTTTTGGCATATATTTCCTCCAAATTAAAATTGTTGAGCGATATAAAACCTTTATGTACCATAGTCATATTTTTAATGGCTTCTGAAGTCATGCAGTTATCTGTCAAGTTCGGAAATATTTGGCTTTGTGCAGGTATTGGACATAAGTCGGATGATGTTCTGAAAATATGAGGTTCATTCTTAGTAGACATTAGAGATTATAGTGATGCGGAGTCTAGTCCACTAGTAGGAAAGATCATTTTTGTTCCCAGCTGTACCGCTATTATATGCTGCTTTTCTTACCGCCTCACTATAAATACTTGCATTGGATTACATAGATTTTACTTTTTTGCGGCACTCACCTTTCTGCTTCCACGGCGAATGTTTGGCTTATTACTTCATTCTCATCTGTTGGTTTCGACATATGTGCTTTATTAAGAGGACTATCGACTTTCCTCAGTTTTTGCATCTTTGTCCTTGTCTCATCCAATGTGTTCAGCTTTTTGCAAATAATCGCACAGTCCTTTGTAACTCTTAACATTGAATTTCTCTCAGTTGGTTCTATATTTTCTTTCTTTCTTTGCTTGCTCTACGAGAATAAAAAACAATTAAATTTGTTTCACTTAGGGTATTATAAATATTGTAAAAAATATACAGTGAAACTACAGAAAAGCTTACTCCTCTTTAATCTTAATGATTTTTAAGTAAGGTGTAAAACTAAACATTGTTAGCAACTTTTTATCTGACCTCATACATGTGACCGGCGTTTGATCTTATCTAAAGTAAAACTTAACCTCCCATTAAATATACATAGGCAATAAAAAAGTATGAAAATTAAGACTTACATTTTTTGAACTTGGTACAGAACTATTTTTAACTGGCTTAAAGAATTCATCAATTTGCAGTTGCCGGGCCATGTCTTGGTTAGGTTATGTTCCCCCATCAAACACCGAAATCTGTAATAAGGCGTGTAAATTATTGTCTCCCATCAAAAAGTTTTGTGTTACAAAAATCTTTGAACGTGTCGTCAAGTAATGATATCTCAACTTCAGAAATACCGACGTTGGTACTTTCTGCACTAAGCAGCAGATTTAAAAAAGTCACATAAAATGTGTTGCTTTCCCACAAAAGATAAGACTTACCTAATTGCAACTGACCCTTCCGCGAACATTTGCGAAGTGGGATTGACGAATTACATTTGTTTGCGCATGCGTTACAAATGAACGTCTCTTTCTTCCTTATTATGAAAAATCTTTCTTGCTCGCTCTAAATGCGCAAGCAGATATGGCTTATTGGGAGTTTACTACATATATTGCGTTCTACGAATTACACTACGAATGACGCATCATGCGCATAGACTGCACCGAATCGTTCTGTTTCAGTTCATGCGCGCGCATTGAGATCTATGCACTGAAAGCGTGATTTAGAGCGCAGCTTTGGTTTGAATAACAGATGGCGCCCTTTTTAAATTTTGTGCTTTTCAAAATGCATTATGTTTATTAGATGTAATTGTATAATTCAATATTAAGCGCTACTTTAATTACGTATCTATAATCGATAAGAAAAAGCTCATCTACCTGATAACATCTCTACAACTTTAAAAATATGAAACTGCAAATAAACGTTGATCAGTTTGGACATTTGGTTTTGTTGTTAAGAAAATCATATTAATATAAAAAAGTTACAAACATGAGAACAAAAATTTTGGAATATAAGTATAATTTATTTGTCAATGCTCGACGGTTTATAAGCAATAAATATAATTCACGGTTTCATTCATATCGGATGATGTTTTATTTAGACCAAATTAAATTTGATACATGCATTCAGCGAAAGGTGTTATCAGGGGACGAGAGAGTAAATGATGTATGTGTATCGAAGAACAAAGGGTTGTCTAGATAAAAAAAAATCTACATTACATAGAACTTGATATATCTTCCCTTTACGTTCTACGACTGTACAATCTTGAGAAAAATTCTCTAAACTCTCGTCGAAGTTTCGTTAGAACCGGAGCTTTGGTTGGAGTGTTTTCTTCTTTCCCCAAATTAAATCTTCCTGTCGCACAGCGACGTAGAAGTGCCTACTGTATTCACAGAATAAAATACACGTATAATAGATATACCGCATTTCGACACCTGTCGATATTATCGTAAAAGTTTTTTTTTCTAACATTCAGAGCTTTGTTTTGGAGCTTCACGTTAAACATATATCTGTAAGCTCATTTCATCTCTCAATGGTTTGTTCTCTTTACACGAAACGATTAATAGGTCTTGTTCAATCGCTCTAAACAGTTGCATTGATTCGGCTTAGTCCTACTTACATGATACATATTGTTTTCCGCGAATGCAACAAATTAGGTAAACACGAAGTCTCACAGTTCAATTCGACCGAATATATATTATTCTTACTATCATTTATTAATTACATGAGATACTATAAAAAACTTTCTTAAAAGTATCGAAATATTAAAACATTCGGTGAATATTGCGAAATAATACTTTAATCCTTACAATTGGCTTGTTCACGTGAAATTCTATACAAAAGAATAAAGGTACATCGGCCTCCTTATCGGTGGAATTTCGTGTTTGCCAAATTAGAAAATGTAAAGCGAACTCAGTCTTTGGTTGGAGCGACCAAACATTTGACAAATTCTCGACGTCTCATTTGTAAAGTGGCTATTGGGTCAATATCTTTAACATTAATAAAATTTATATAAAAATCCATGTACCACTATATTTCGTTTAAAGCGTTTCAACTAAAAATAAACAAATGGTTTTTACAAGTACATTGTTGAAAAATCTTTCCGCAGATCGCTCGTCCTTCTCAAAATCATATATGACGGAAGTTCTTCTTCCTTTTTATTTCCTAGGTAATACGATTTTTATACAAACAAACGTAACAAACAAACGTACAGATGGGAATAGAATGTATGAGAATTAAGTATGACTTAATCGCAACTTCATTAACGCGACTATAATAGAGGCGTGAAAAAAATACGCTTAACGTTCACCACGTGAGATTGAGAAAAACGAGAGAATAGAATCGGATATCTAAAGTCTGTACAAACGTGGCAGAAATTAGATTTCACAAAATGTTATATAATAATATACAGGCGTGTGAAGTTCTTAACAAAATAATAAGTCCTATCCAGGATAAAATTTCTTTATTACTCCTCTTCTAAAATCGTCCCGAATTCATAAATTTTCATACACATCGCTGTGCGCCTACCACAACAACATTAATTACAGTTATTTTTTTAGTTAATTACCTAAAAGTAAGAGATACAATAAGCGTAATTATTTTTATCTGTACAATATATCATTTTTTGTTTGTTCCTTATTATGATTTCAAGAAGTCTCTCTAGAATTTGCAACATTTGCACCATTGTATTCCTCTTTTTTTTTTGTTTTCTCTTGATCGCGCGTTACGGCTCGCGAAAACACTTTCTTATTGCATTACTTGAAAGAAACTCCTGTGCTTTAAGTCCAGAAAATTATGAATGACTATCTGAAATAATATTCTGCCATGGCCGTTTCGTTAATACACAATTAAATTACAAATCTTCAGTCCGGAATGGCTTGGATAATTATTCCCTATTGATCAGTGCCTACGAACTTTGAATATTAACAGCAGACAATGCATGAGACCTCTCCGAAATACCGATGAAAATTATGCGACAGATTCTCTGGAATTTCATTCGCACTTCGCGACCGAACTCATATTATTATTATTATATGTCGATCTACTTTGAATATCTATTTCTATTTCATTTCACATACATCCCTCTATTAGCCACACAGAAATACGAGACGCGTGATTGTGCTAAAAAATTTCGTTTGAATGAAACAATTTACCATTATGTTTGATCAAGTTTTAAATAAAAAATATTAGCTCGATATTGTCAATTTTTTCGGTGAACTTATCCCCAGCAGAATTATTACATTTTATCGTTACACTTTACGGATACATTGTTAGACGAAATGGGAGACAATGTAATGCAGAAAGACTAAGAGGAAGAGAATATCTCGCGCGAGAATGTGCACGGATCCGGTAGCTGTTCGCTGTTGACTTTCGTCTAAAGATCATAAAACTTTTTCTGCAAAATTATGTAACGAAGCATATGAACTATATATTTATAAGTAAGAGCCAGAACATCTCGATCACAGTTTTCGCATAATTATACCAGTGAATTTCGAAAAGCCATTTGACTAACGGTAAAACATAAATGGATAAATAATTGAATGAGTCTTATTCGTATGGCAATAGCACTCGTCGATGTTACATTATACATTTGTCCTAAGCAGAGGCTCAACAACTGCTTGTTCGAAGCTCAAACGTAGGCATAGCTGTTCTCTTAACATTCGTTTGATCCCGCAATTTTCGCAATGGGATCCAAAGAAATTCATGTAAAGTAAACTCTTCTTTCATCTACTATTACTCGTACCATACTGTTGAAGGAATTGATTAACGTTTCGCGCAGAACAAGTGAGCAATTCACTTTGAAATCAATTAGAGAATTCAATATATTGATACCAAACTGAATGGCCGATGCTTTGCATACTTTATATGGCAAATTAATTAATTATTCATTTCACTTCCACAGCTCGCAAATATTATAAACCCTAGCATAGTGTCATGAACTTGTCAGTTTGTAATATAGCTTCTTTGTCATACAAGCTTCCCAAACGCAACATTAAAACTTCAATTTGTATAATATAATTGCATATGACTAATAAACTGATTCATCGTATGTCTTTTACATAGAAGTGGTTAGCTCTGCACGAGCCACGAGATATTCAGAAACGTTTTTTATCATGTACTAATACAAGTTAGTAATAGTTCCATTATTTCACAGCCTGGAAGCTTTTAACGTATTACTACTTTGTAAACAAATCGAATATTTCCTTTTTATTATATTTAAACTGAATTTATGTACAGTACTGAAATTAATGATACAAGTCCACAATACGTCAAATTACTTTCAATTCATAAAGAGCTTTTCAGCTAGGTAATACGGAGTATGTACGAAGAATATTTATAAAAGATTTATCTACACATTTCTAGTAAGAGGCAACTATACTATTTCTAGCTATCTTTTTAAATAAAATTTACAATAATAAATGTACACACATGAATTATTTTCGAAACTCTCAACTTTGTATTGCAAGGAATAAATCTTGGAACCAAGTTTTTTAAAATCATTCCGTAATGGCTACTAATTTTTCCTGAATCCTCCTTATAAAATAAAAACACGGCATTGAGCGTGTAAAATTTTCCGAACGTTGAAAGTGAGAAAGAACTCAACATAAGTCCCATTCTAATACTTTAGCAAACAACATAGTTAATGCTGTGTCTGAGAAAGCTTGTGAAACGATTCTAATAATTTAATTTTCTCCAGCGAGTTCTGCAACATTTTCAATCAAGACGAGGCTGCAATTTTGTCAAGTATAAAAGTTCCCTTGCGTTGAACAAAATGATTCTTTGCTATCAGGAACAGAGAATATGTATGCACCTATATATATATTTTACGTTGTATTAATATTTACGTATTAATATCTCCTAAGAACATAATTTCTATCGGGCAAAGAAAAAACATAACTTCTGTGAGAAACTCTAATAGTATGTAATTTAATGTACTAAACGGAAATGAACCCTCTTGGTGAAAGTTGAATGGAACACTTTGTCTGCGTTAAGTAATTACGATCGTTCAATGAGCAAGGAAACGAAACGACATCGAAAATATTCTTTCACGATCAAACTAACATGATTGCTTGCAATGAAATCGACACTGCTCCGTAGTCATCGCCGTAACAGGCAACTGATCAGAGTATTTCTGCAACCGAATCTAGCCGTACTGCTTTCCGCTTTTAACGAGCGAACGTACTGTATGCGTCGAGTCTCCGAGAGACAGACAGACGTAGGCAAGGAAAAGTTAGCGAAGCCCCCAGTGACGTATTGGCGGCAACAGGGGTGCCGATAGCAGGCATCATGTCACTTCCATTGCTAATGAATTTGTTTTGTTTGCTCGTACAAGTTGCTGCTGCTGCGGCTTATCGTCGCACGCTGCGTTTTCCACTCCATCGACTTCCATATCCAAACTTTCACTACAATCAAAATGGACTTCCATTTACCAGCATCCATCTCTTTTAAACGCATAATAAACGCAACAGGATCGTTGGAAAGCTATATAGTATCAGCAATTTGTTATTTTCAAGCATGGATTTCAAGTGATTAATATTAGTAGAAATAATGTGCCGGCTTACCTATTACTATTAAGCGTAATTTCCCCAGACGTTGGGATTTGTTGTGCCTGACTTTGTGTCTGCTGCTGCTGCCTCGCGAGACTCGCCAACTTGCTCTGCGCGATCAAGCCAGGTAGCAGATTGGACGGCGGGTGTTTTTGTGGCAGAACGATCGTCGACTGATTATTCACGACGTGAGTGCTATTCGAAAGAGTATTAGAGTTGTTCATATGGCGCAACGGACCATTTTGATGGCCGTTACCAAAGTTTGTGATTTGTCCACTGGCCGTGGTATTTCCACTAAACACTCTGACTCCAGCACTACCACAGCTGCCGCCATTCCTATTATTCGTTGGACTAGTCAAGGATTTCGATAGAATGGAGACGGGGCTGCTATTGTTCGGTAATTGTCTGTGTTGTTGTTGGTTTTGCTTAGATTGATTCGACTGCGTTTCGACGGCAGCAACACTTGCGCATTGCGTGAACATCGTACTCGCCATTGCCGGTTGATTGGTCGCGCACGAGAAAGACAGCGGGACTGTAGAACTTGCAGAAGTATTTACAACACTAGAACCACTACCACTGCACTGTGGCCGACTCTGGTTAGTTGCTGGCTGTGCAAAAAGACTACCAGGTAGCGGAGCCACAACGAAATGTGAACTGCCCAGATCGTCTGTCCGCGTATCGTTAGAGTTATTGTCCGACAGTCCACTAACGCACGCACTACTGGTGATACTCGCCACGGCAATATCGAAGTCCGACAGAGCATCCACCGAGAAGTAATCAGCGATGTTGAATTCCGACGTGAAAGGCGATTCGTCCCCTGCACGCTCGGGCTCCACTTCCACACAGATCGACGTCGCTTCGGGCGGGAACGGGTACGGAAGCGGTTTTGTCTGAGGCAAAGTTAGCTCTGTGTCCGAGTCCATGTCACTACTTTCTTCGCTCGGACTGTGCACTGACACAGGTGGAGTCTTTGGTCGGAAGTGTAGCCTAAATGTGTACAAAAAGCCACATGACATGCATATCCTCCTGGATCGTCGCAATGTTAAATTAAAACTTGTCGTGAGTCTATTGTTCATTTACGTACCACTCCTTCTTGCCTGGAGTCGTTGGTGTGGCAGTTTTATCAGATTCCACTAGTTCTCGTTTCGGTTGATGTATCGTGAAGTCTAACGAGGACCACATATCATCCATGTCGGTCGAACAACGGTCCAGTATTACTCTACATACGAACGATATTGGATGATATTATCGAGGGTTGTAGTTGTAATTGGATGCATATACTCCTTTGGATACCGTACCTGCCACCCCGACCAATTCGCCGTCGCGCAAAACCGATACATCTTGGTACCGGTTTGCTGACGCTGGTCAGCGCAAACCTATACTTCTTATCAGCCAGGCCACCATCGCTCCTATCACACCAAGGCCAATTTCCAAAGCCACCTGATACAGGCTGCAAAGAGAAAAGCTCTATATCTACAATCCTGAAAAAAAGAACCTTAAGACTACTTCCACACTTTGAAAATAATCCATGACGATTATCAGTTTGACGCCCATGGTTTATTAGCAAATAATATAGCCAGTGGAAAGTAAGAAATCCTGTGACAAATCCATGCGATGTTCGGTTTACGACTGTTTATAAAAGCTACATATACGAAGTATAAAAGTTGCGAGAACTTAACAGCACTCACTGGTAGATAAGTGCTATTTCTGTTCCGTCGGAAAGCGAATTGACCCTCATCGGCGGTGTCTTCATCGTCGCGATCCGAAGAAACCGAGGGTTGAGAATGCGAATGAGATGGAAGCGGACTATCTTCGTCTGAGCTCATTAGCGGGTCCAGCCCGCTCCCAAGAACACCAGGCCGACTTCCTCGACCGACTCCGCTACCTGTTCCACCCCGTACACCATCTTCCAAACCTCCTCCTCTACCGTCAGTTTTATGTTTCCGTTTCTTGTATTGCCTTTTTTCTTTCCTGGGTACTACTTCGTCCTGTGATAACGTGACGTCGTTAGCGAGTCTCGTTTTACAATGGATATACACGTCATTCGAACATGAAAGCAATACTCACTTTACCACAGACTTTATTTGCCCAATTTTGATGAACACCAAACTGATTTGTAAACAGTGGAGCAAAAGCAGGTCTAGGTGCCTTCAATGCCGATACTTCCGCCAATATTTGTCCATTAAAGTCTTGTGCCTGATATCTATACAGTTTTTAAGTACATGAGGTTCAAAAACTATTCTCAGAAGGACGAAAGTAGAAAATGTTTGGAAGGATGTTCCACACCTTTTTTCATATACTTCGATAGTAAGATGTAAGTGTTCTCGCTTGGTTTTCTCTCTTCTCTTAACCATTTCAAGAAGGGTAACAGCTCTACTAAGATCCCTACGGAGTTTCAGCATTTTCTCGTAACTAGTCTCGTCATTTTTACGATTCTTACGTGTTTGCATTTTTTCTGTTCTACGTCTAAATGCTAAATAAGGATTATTTGCGGCTGAACCAAATCGGTTTTCTGTTTTCACCGATAACAGAAGGGGGTGTTGCTGTGTTAAGAAACAAAGAAATTTGTACAGATTAATCAAATTCTGTCGGCAGTATCTAATTGTGACGATTATGTATAGAGTAAATCCTGTTGGATGTATATTCTTACAGTTTTAAGACGCTTATTCAGCCAATAATCGAACACAGCAATGATCAGATCATCGTCCTCCTTCAGAAGCGCCTTAGCTTCGTTAAGCGTAACCACGGTTTGGCCTGAACTTTTTTCTAACCGATCCATCATTTCTTCGAACTGAAGAGGAGTTAAGTCCATTTTACGGCTTTGTACTGCAACCCACTTTTCATCCTCCGAATCCATATCATAATCCGGAATATCTTGTTCCATTGCAAAAGCTTCAAGGAATAGAAAATATTTCAAGCTCTTGTAATCGCTCTTTAAAAAACGGTAACGAACATTGAATTAAAAGATGTCTCATGTTCTCTTACGTTGCATGTGTATAAGTTGACGAGGTAGCTTATAATCAGCTGGATATATTTTGTTGTAAACCTCCGCATCTGCCAAATCCGTTACTTCAGGGGTAGGAATGATAAGACCCGTGCATATTGCTCTTTGCAAGTGATGTTCCTATATATGAAACAAAAATAATGTAGTAAGAGAAAAATACTGAACTTCTTAAAAATGACATACATTTTAATCAAGATGAATCACGCATATTCAATACAAAAATAATAATAGCAATGCTATAACGTTTCAACAACTGTACATCATTATCGTTGCTTCGTCAACACAGTAGCATGATGCATTATACAAACACTGTTATTATATGCTTATTGTTTACATATTAAATGACAGGAGGCAATGGCCATTGCGTGTACATTACCTTGCAAAATCTAATACCTTGTGGAACAAGTATAACATTCTAAAAACTTTAAAAATTGTAAACTTTTGTACGCCGAATGACAATGCAAAAGCATTTATTTTGAATCCATGCAACGTTGAAATACAAGGGTGACAACTGTCAACGATAACTGAACAATGTACACTGATGTTCAAAGAACAAGAAAAATATAGAAAATACTATTATTAATTACGTTTAACGATAAAAAATAAAGAATTTCTAGTAATAATAATGGTAAGAAGAGTGCCATCTGTCGGTTGTTTACGAAGACGCGACCGAGGGTAAGATGGCGGACATGAAAAACATGCTGGAAGAAGGCTAAACGTTCGACTTACACATTCCTCCTCTTTTTCCATGCCGCTGGGCATTTGGGGCACAGCACGATTAATAGCCGAGTAATCTGGTAGATCCGGTAGTTCCTCGGCCATATAAATCGGCATGGGCTTGGAAGCGTCCAGGGCGCGGGCCCTGAACGACAGCTTGCTCATCCTGAGGCGGCTGGCTCGCGTGTTGACAACCGAGTTGGCTGGTGTCGAACCGTGAGGCCAGTCGGGTCGGCTAGGGCCTCGGACTTGGGGAACGTGAACCTGACTGGGCCTGGCTGGGGGCCCTGCGGCCGTAATACCCGGCACGGAGAGCGCTCAGGGCCTCATCGTTCTACGGCCATCGCGCTGGAACACGGTCACTCAGTCACCAAACGAGATATATCACTTTGAAAACATGTTTGCGTGACACGGTCCCTGCTCAAAGCCATCATGGCCGACGCACAGCCATTTAACACGTTCAGCTCGAGCAGTTCCGTGATGCGACGAGCGCCGCGCGGGAATCGGCTTGTTACCGCCACCGGTCAACTCACGAGCGTCTATTGGACGCTCCGTATTTTCATTTTATGCAAGCCTTGTTCACACTGCCCATAATTTATCTTTAAACCAAAGTTTATTAAATAAAGTTCCTTCGAAATACCTATTAACATGTAGCATTTCAAACTTGGGCGATGTACTATATTTCGATGATATTTAAGAAAGCGCTAGTTCATATTCTATCATGTCAGGTGGCGCCTGAATTCCTGGGGCTTTCAATAACCTATCATTGGTTACTCCCATAAATATAGACATTCTGCAAATAAAGAAAATATTTTTTCTTTCATTTAAATGAAATACAAAAAATAGAAAACTAAATAATGCTCGATAACGATTTTTAGATTAAGAAAACAGGTACTTGACACCCCCTCGATACCTGGTTTACCATTCTTTCGCAGTGTTGTGAAGATGCACATCGCAAATAACGTAATGATCACAATTCAGATTTAGAATTGTTTCATTAATTGTTGAACGTACAGTGACTTGAAATATAAACGACTGTCAAATCGAATAAATTCCAATGCACTGCTTCTACAAAAGAATAGGCATTCGTATTTCAAGCAATACCCATGTGCGCACGCGTCGCATTCATGCGGGTATTTTGAATTTTCAAGTTCTTTCCACGATGGAAAATTATGAAGTTTCCAATTTTAATATATTATAATTAATTAGTTGCAGCTTGACGTTTTAACATCAATACGAAAGAGCATGCTTTGATTTTAAGACAAATTTCCTTGACGCATTTTTATACCTATAGTAATGTATAAAAATGTGTTTTGGTTACAATTTACATAGATGCTAGGTTTATATTAATCAAGAAATTCTAAAAGATTAAATAATTACCACATCACCAAAGTATGAATGGAAAAGATGAAAAAGGGAATAAAAAAGCAAAAGCAATAATATCAATACAAAAAGTTCCTTTCAATCGAACATTTAGGTTAGACGCTGCGATTTGCATGTAACATTTCGAAGGTAACCATATCGTGTCAGGGGCAATAGCTTTGAGTTGATATTAACGACAATTATTAGTTAACTATTGAATTTAATTTAAGGAACCTTTTGTTGAAGTTATATTACATTCCCGCCCATCGATATGGCGCATAACATTGCGATACTTTCTGCGATTCCTAGGTTATCTTACCATCTTCGCATGCAACTTCCCAACTTAAGAATATTTGACGTTTTGCCAGGTATTACTTTTAATGTACACTTTCTCTCATACATGTGGAGTTTAAATTTTGTCGGCTCACCAGAGCTTTTATAGCGAACACATGCTAAAACGTAGGATCTACGTTCTACAGAACACTGAATTTGCGTGTTTACATATTGGCGGAAAACGCAACAAATTCAAATTTGCAACACGTACTTCGAATACGTATACTTTCCAATTTGCACCTGACAGAGTATCTTTTTTTTTTACTGAGAAAAGCTTAACAATGAAAACTTCATAATTATTTTTATTTATTGCAAATTAATATTATAATATGAATGTATGTATGCTGTTATTACATTTAGAAGAGAATATTTTCTTTCAGATGAAAGTGATTCTGTAGTCCTAGCTAATTTAAGGAGTGCAGAAATTTTGATAACCGATTGCGATTTGTTTTTACCACACACGGATAAATTGGCAGCTTTAAAATGGGTTCAAACAACGTGGGCTGGGGTTGAAGCATTAGTTTCAAACATACGAGATAAAAAAGTTAATTATGTTGTTACAAGGTTTTCTGACAAGGCCTTTGGTCTGGCTATGTCCGAATATGTGATAGCAAATATTTTTAATTTCGAACGAGATCAAAGGAATCAATATGAAAATCAGAAAAATAATCGATGGGTGAAAGATGGGAAGATTTCTGACCACAGATTAATTTGTGATTTATCTGTGGGTATTATAGGTTTAGGCAATATTGGGAAGTCAAGTAATTATTTATCAATATTTCTCTTCATTAATATTGGTATGCTTACCAATTTAATTTTATACGAGCTTCTAACAATTTTTGCAGTTGCACAAAAATTGAAAACATTCGGTGCCACTGTGTGGGGAATCACAAGGACACCACTGAAAGAAAACTTGGAATATATCAATGAACACAGAACGATCGAACACTTGCCTGAAATGCTTTCGCATTGCGATTATATTGTTAATGTCTTACCATCCACACCTAATACTGTAGGCTTATTGAATGGGAATGTATTACAAAATTGTCAAAAACGTGGTAGTGTTCTTATCAATATAGGTCGAGGTACTGTTATTAAAGAGAGGGATTTAATAAGTGCTTTGGAGCAAGGATGGATATCAGGGGCAATTTTGGACGTCTTTGAAGAAGAACCATTACCACTGGAAAGTCAACTGTGGAAATCACCACAGGTGATCTTATGACATACACCGAAATTTCTAAATTATTAAATAATAAAGTATGTACTTTCTTAGGTCACGATTTCACCACATATCGCGGGTGTTACTCGTGCTCAGGACGTGGCCAATTTTTTTGTCGAGAATTATCAAAGATTCATTAAGAATGAAGAATTACTAAACACGGTAACCTTAGAAGATGGCTATTAAGTACTCAAGAAGTTGATAGAATATTGTGAATACAATATAATACCGATATAAATATACATTATCGTTATAGCGTATAAATATGAAAATAATTGTATCAATAATTTAATACATAAAGTAATATATGTTATTACTTTTGTGGAATATTAAAAAAAGATATATAATTACTCTGTACTTTGATTAACTGGATTCGGAGATGGCTTCAGTCCTCGTATACTTAAGTCATAAACAACTTCCTCCATCTTTCTAACAGCAAATTTCAGACCATCGTAGCGTCTCCGCAGCATATCATTTTTTAGATTTAAAAGTCTAAACCCAGCATTCAGTTCGTTTATGAATCTCGCTATTTCTATAGGTCGATTGTAATCACCATTTGTAACGCTATTCATAGCAAAACGGCTCTGAAATATAATATTCGAATAATTAATGAGCAGCAAAATTCCATAATATGCTTACCAATTCTGCAGCCATTTGTAGCAGGCCCATCAAGTAATCTTCTAGATCCAGGTGAAAACCATCTTCTTTATTAATTTTTACTGAATGTGCAACAAAAATTTTGTTTAGAATATATAAAATATAAATAATTAAATTTTCCATTAAACATGGCATACCTCCTAATATTTCTGCAACAGTTTCTTTCGTGACCAATACTTTTATTTCTAGATATATTATTAAAGAAGCTAGAAAACATAAGTTTTGCGTAACAAAACGCCACTGGTCATGGAATCTGTAATACTGATTTCTTGGTACAACTTCTGCAAGCTTTCCATAGTTCTTGCGTACATCTTCAAACAATTGTCTTGCCGTCGCACAATATTGAGACACGACTGCAAGTAAAAAATGTAGTGGCTACTTTTTTGCTGTTTAATGTCTACCGAACAGACATACTTATGTTTTCTTCCAAGTTACTCTCGTTATGAATATTCTGCAATATCATCAGAATATCTCTGGCACTCTTCTCCAGGTGTCTTACGATAGCACGGATTTCCTTTGGCAAAGAGAAATAATTAGTTTTAGTTTAACTTAAAATCAATTATAAAATGTCTCGTTAATAAAATACGAAGTTCAAGTGCTTTCGATAACAAAGCAATGTGCCCACGTATTCTAACCTAGATAACGACCAAACCTGTATTTGCAATATTTAAACCGGAGACAAGTTGATACATACCTCTCGCAATTCTTCCTCATTACTTAAATGGTCCTGAAACGAATTAAATATTTCTGCCACTCTTTCGGTCATAATTTCGATGGATTTCTAAATCTCTTGTTAAATAAACTGCGAGTTGATGTTTTATCAAAACACTTCTGTAGATGTAGAGATGTAGTACACGCTTCGTGGACTAGATGGCGTAACTGTAATAGTTTCAATTTAAATTCAAATTTTCTTGCTATTCTTAATTATTGATATTTTATCATAATTCGCCAAATATAGAAACATTCATTATCATGTGCCCCTTGTTTGATTTTACAATTCTAAATTGTTAGCGCACGTAGACAAAGTTTCGTTTGTAACAAATTGTTAATAATCATTGAAATACGTACACTATTGTAGTCCACCTATCAGTTTGGACTCTATTTGAGCTCCTTTTGGGCTTCTTTGATTTACATTTTCTTTAAACGCTGTATTAGAAGCAATAACGGTGAAGAAGTCTGCAAAAAGAAGAGAAAGTATAATGGCACCTGGTAAAAAGACTTCTTTCTAAAGGAAGAAAGAATATTCAAAGAGTGGAATGATTGAAGTGAATTAATACAAGTTCGCAATGATTAGAAGCATAGTTTAGGATCATATAAAGACAATCGTTCATTATTAGAATGATGACAGAGTCTCGACAGCGATTTGTACAGGACGAGAAGCAAGTCTGTAAGCGTGCGAGCTGTAAGCTGCAAGGTCTCGCGCGGTATATAAATAGAAACCAGTAGGTCCTGCTGTGAAGTCGAGGAAGGTGGTTGGAATTCTACAGGATACCTCTACGTAGCTACGTGGAGGATACCTCGGGGAATCTGCGGGTGTGTCATTGATCCCGATACGAGCGTCCAAGTATCCGCGCGAGACTGGAATTATTGAAAATTTCACGCCCACCTATGTGAGATCGCGAGAGCTTCGATCGACTTTTACTGAGATCTTCACCAGCCGAATCGACCCACAATGATGAGAATTGTCGATGCTTTTGTCGGTCCATACATAAATTGTAAGGAACAATTAATTCATTGCCAAAACCAGTGAAACGCTAAACGAAAATGCATTGAATATTTTACCTATTCCACATGCGTGTACATTCGCTTTAGAATAGCAATTAGAAACAAAAGTGTTGCCAGCATTCTACGACCGATTGTTGATACAAGAGTACACGCGTCCTTGCTGGTGGCCTTCGACGGTGCAGCTTGCAGCAGGTATCTTCACACCTCATCTGCGACGTCCAATGGTCCCGGCATTGTCGTTTAACGTATGAGAAACAATGCCTGCAAGTAACGTTATATTAGAATAGTCAAAGCGATTAAAATTGCAGAAGTACGACGGCGATCCATTACGATTAGTTAACACCAAGAAATACAATTACTTTGAGATCGTTTTGCAACTCGTATTCTCTTCCATCCATGCGTTATGTTTATGTTTTGCAAATACTGTTGTGTAACTGTGCTTGAGATGCAAGACACGACCTGCACCTATGTGCATGCGTATACAAGCGAACCGAAGAAGAATTTGTCAAGGGAAATAAGAAGAAGAAGAAGAAGAAGAAGCCTTAGCCGCGATGCGAAGGTCCGTTAAACTTGCATTCCTCGAGGCGCCAATCTTAATAAAACTCCTGCACCGTAGGCTGCTGTAAACTTTTGGTACCGTGCATCGTGTCGTGCACAGCCGTTCAATACGGTCCGCGTGAACCGTTTATTTTTGGCCGCATGATCTTATAGCTCGAACGAAGATTGCGGCAGGTTTGCGTGTCCTTTTGAACCGCACTCCGCCATACGGTTCTCCGTGAAAGGTACCTGAAAGAATACCGGTGGAAATTAAGTAATCCGTATTTATAGTTGCGAGCAAATTTTTCAGAATAAACGAAGATAATTATGGCACAATTTATGAAGAACGCAGCCCTTTTCTTTACTGTCACGACTGTTTGTACGAAGTGCACGAGGAATCTAGTAGCCGCTCAATATTTGTACGTCAAACAGGTTCACCTTTTCGTTTTCGTTCTGCGCGCAGGATAATGTCAATAGAGCAAGAAATCGTCCAAGTTCCTAACATTCCCATAAAGTGGAGAACGTTGCGGAATGTATCGCAGCTTCTGAAGTGCACTGCTTCTTGATAAATATTTTTACATCGCGACTATTTATCGCGGACAAACTTGCCGACACTTGCGGACCATATGCAAATTAAACAAGCAACACTGAATGAGAGATAGCAACATTGTTGGTGCTCGGGATACACGCACCACAGGTAAAATGCATCAGCGTAAATGTCATGGTCATCAGTACACGTAGCTACGTTTCAACGGAGAACCGATTAAATATCGTGTGTTGCATTTAATAGATTAATATTTCTACAAATAATGTCTGGAGTCAAGGTAATTTTCAAAAATGATAAACTTGCGCAGGGAGTAACAGAGTACTCGAGGTCATCGATTAATTAAAACAATAGGAATTTAGTAGTTAACGAAATTGAAGAGAGCAAGATAAGGAAGTTTGTTTTGATCCGAATAATTTACGAAAGAAGGGCTCCGCATGGGTGGCGCCGTGTCAAAGAAATACCCTCGGGCGCTACCTTTTTGCGTCACTCCTGGAGAATTTCCTATCCGCTGGCTGCTCGCCATTACGGATCACGGTGGCGGCATAATATCGAACCGTTAAGAACAGCGAGCACAACGAAAGAATTCATGGAATCCGAATAAACAACTGGAAATGATATCTTGCACTCCTTGCGACATTAGGGGACGCGGAACTCGAAGAAAAGCGGATTCCATGATGTCCAACGAAGGGGAAAGGTCCAGGACTTAAGAGAACTCGACGAATCAGTTAATTTCTATAAAAAAAATTCTAGCAGGAGCAACTGTTTGGTAGCGAGGTATTTTTAAGGGACAGTTTTCCGCGTATCAAAAGACATCTGTTCCCCGGGATCAGACGCGAAGAGTAAGACACGTCTGCCGGGAAGCAACAGGTTTGACTTGCCGGACTAGTTAATAAATTATACCGTAGCCCGCCGCCGTCTTCGTCTTCCAAGTTACAAATAAGAATTCGGAATACTGACCGTCAATTGCGAAATGAAATTTCACGCCGATTGCAAGCGGCTGCTGTTATATGCGCATAAGGATAAAAAAAGGCGCAACCTGTTTGTTCTTGTGTTTTCGCGCAGTTATTTCTGGAACGAGTATAATGATTCAATTAATCCTGTTTGTAATACGTGGACCGATGCCTAATGTGTTATTCTTACTGAAGCTATTATTATACTTTTGTGAAATATTTTCATCACCCATCCAGAGGAGGAGAAATCCCAGCATTCGCGTACTGTGCATTTATTTGGAGATTGCAGTGGTCCCAAAAAAAAACCTTGTGGACCACCCACGGTCATCGAGATGCGGTCGCAGTTGTGGCAACCTTGTGTCTATGCTTCAACTAGCTTTCCATTATTAATTTACTGGAAATTCGGACCGTAGCTGATTCTGCGCGCTTCTTTGAACACCTATTCGGGGGGGAAAAAAGAAGCTGCAATCAGAAACGTATGAATATGATAATCAGGAATGAATAAAATTATTACCATTACCCGTAATTGCTGCAGAAATGCGGGATCTACTCTTATTTGCAATGCACGCATAATACGGTTGCTTTTTTCATGCATACCGCGCGGCTACAAATAGCATAAACACATGCATTAGCAATGCAGCCCGGTAAGTGGGCAGGCGTTCACGTATAAAAGTTCGTACGACCTTCATAAAAACTCGTCGATCAGAGATTGCCGAGAATGTTGAGTGAGAACTCGCCGTCTACGTGGTGGCGAATAAAAAAGTAGGCGCCTGCCTTGGCGAACGAGAGATCGACGCCAACTACCACACCGAGTAAATGACAGCGCAATGATGAAGGTAAAAAACAACGTTGTCTATCCGGCGGGGAAACGGGCCGCATCGAAAGGAACACGTCAACCACGTTGTCGTGATTAAATCTTGTCGGGCAGAATAAAATGGTCCTCCGTTTATAGATCGGTCAGACCGTGCTGAGTGGACCATAATTTGCGAACAGGATTCTTTTCCTGACAATGCAATTACCTCCTCCTCCTTTTCCTGCTGTTAAAACAGATGAAAAAACACGAGACGATGAGTCGATTGTGCTCAAGTTGATTAGGTACGTTAATTGATTGGGAATTACATTTGAAAATAAAGAAAAAGAAAGAGGGTGGTTGCATAGAAATTCGGAAAAGTCCTGGCGATTTCCCCGCGGTTCCGACGTTTGCTCAAGAGAAAAACGCAGAGAAAGAGCAACCGGCAGTCTATAGGTGAAGTCCCCACCAAAGGGGCCCCCGTGAAAGATGCTGACCGCTCTCACGTGGTTAACGCACGTAGATACATATATTACCCTGGCGCGCGCACACCTTGGCCTCCCGTGGTTTGGTGGTTAGTGGTTAGTGGGTGCACAGATTGCCGATGTGCTCACACACCGTGCGTGTCGTCGAGGTATGCCACCGGTCAATCCAGTGCCACGTATACTGATCAACGTTTTCGTTAGCCGCTTCCTTGCACCTTGCTTTTGTGCAGAAGCATGTGAGACCACGGTGTACTCCCGATTGCGCGGTGCCCTTCTTCCGGTCGACAGCTGGACAACCGTCTCTCTTTGCGTTTCACGTACTTGTCCGTGACGAGGATCCGGCTGGTACCAGTGCAATGTGCGATGACACGCGTGGAAAACCATGCTCGCCCGTGGTAACGCATAGATTTCGCAATAAATTTCATGCATCCGTGAACTCTCTTCTGCGTGACGTTGACTTCAGTGAAAAATCGTTATCATCGACATCCAATGGTTCTAGACATGAATACGTAACCGCTGTACTTGATATAAGGATGCCCCTGTTAACATTCACGACTTTATTCCGTGTGAAACAACGTAAACAGTTCCAGTTGCAGGCAAGTTTTACCTTTGGTGAACGTTCAGGATCCGGTTGAGCGGCCGTGTTCGTCGCTGTCGTGATGAAGCAACGGCGGTCGTTTCTTCTTCGACGACAATGAAACGACTTGATTTCGTAGCGTGTGAGATTTGATGGGAGAAAGTGAAGCACTCGGAAATACGAAGTAACTAGTCTCCCTCTCGGTGGTTCCGAGTTTGAGTAACTGCGTCAGTCGAACATCGCACGTGCGGTCGTTGAAGTCTCCGCGATTCTGCCGGTGTTGCATTGAAATTCCTGCCTGGAAAGTGAACGAGTAATGCCGTATCAGTGGTAAACGTTCGATCCGTCGAATTCCCTCTGCGATGAATGCAAAGATCGCTTAAGGTGTTGGATCTAATTTCATCTGTTCTTTGTTTTTTCATTTTGCGCTTGCATTAAAAACTTGGGGAATTTAGCGAGAGAGCGCATTCGGTTTGATTGCTGCGCAATAAAGGATAGTATATAAAAAAATGAGATAATTCTACGTAAAGTAATGCAAGGCGGTCGAGCAAAAAGTGCGACGGGAGGGGAAATACTCGACGTTAAGAGGCAGTCAGAGACGAGAACAAGAAGAAGCAAAAGAGAGAAGGGGGAAAGAGCGCAGAAGAAGGATGAGGAAGAAGAGGTGGAGGAGAAACAAGAAGAGAAAATATTTAAACGAAGAAGACCTTCGTATTACTGGTACAGGAGGAGGACCTGTACGACGAGAGAGGCGGGAACATGCCCAGCGATTTGAATACCAAATCGCTGCTCTTGTGCAATTCCATTGCCTTTTTTTTATTCCCTCCTAGCCCCTACGACCTTTCACATCTACCTGCGTGCCTCGCGTATTTTTAGGCGTGACACGCTTTCTTTGTGCCGTCCGGCCCACTGTCGTATTCTCTCCAAAAACTAAACTGTTGTCCATAGTTGTCCATACTTGCATTTCGATATCTATTGTGTAGGGAAGATCTCTCAAAAAAATTAATCGAAGCTATCGCATTTGCGGGAAAATATTTCATGAAACCAACCTCACGTTGCATAATACTTACAATGTGCAAATGGTTATTGCAAGCAGAGTAACTTGATTTAGCCTCTCCTAGGCTTTGTCTGTAGACGAAGAACGAAGACATAGCCTAGAATAGGTTAGGTCAGGGCTCGTTCAACACGATCATCCTCGTTCACTGCTTCGCATGTCGAGGACTCGCCCAAGGTCAAGCTCAAGGTCAATAGTCTGTGGGAAGAATCGAAGGAACATTGCAGGTACATACATGCAGTGCTTACAAGAACGTTTGCATTTTCAGCACTTACAATGGCTATTTGATTCTTGATTGGCGATTATCTAACTTATCGTAATCTCATTGCAAATTCTATATCGTTATTGCAATCATGACACGCTGATAGCTTGTATTTCTATACCTGATTAAATGTACATGATACATCTTGTCCTTTCTCACATTTTAATCGTTTCCTACGGACGTCCAACAAAGTATCTAAAAAAATACTAATTTCAAATTTGTCCCAAATTTTTCGAGATAACCAATCGGTAATGAAGACATTTTATATCTTACCGACATGAACATTCTTCTTTATCTACTGATAAATATAGAGGCGCTAAAGTTGTTCGAACTCCCCGCTAGATGTATGAAAATGGAGGCGGTTGTTTGAACGTAAAAAGTAAATAAACAGGAATTTTTTTATAAATTAAGAGCAACATCATCTGAATTATAAGGTAAGTAACTATCGTTTATTCCACTCGTAAATTTTGCTATTTAAACATTCGTTACACCTGTAACAGAAAATTATTTCACGATGTACTTAAATAATACGGCCAATACTGTACATTGGTGTTGCAGTAGGGAAATAGAAATTCATTCTTATAGGGTACAAGTAAATAGAAAGGAGTAACGCATCGACGATAGATTCGATTTGCTCCAAAGAAATTGTTTACTAACTTAAAAAAGTGAGCGAATACAGGAGAGTATCAGGAGTTTACATTACCTTGTCCAACTAATCTCACAGGATTTCGATCTATCACTAATAGCATTACAGTGGAATAAAAATAGTAATCGATCTATTCGATTCTGGAATTGCAACTGTACGTAGTATTGATTTTCTACAATTCTTTAACTAAACAATCCTAAACCTTCGACCAATCCTCGTTGGCATTATAAAACAAAGTAGCGCACCGAAAGAATGGTACCGCCATTACGGTATACTAGTTGCAGATTCGAGATATCGAATTCAACAAACGATCGTTCGATATACCATATATGACATTAATAACAGTAATAATATGACAATATTGTAAATAATTTACTACATAGTGCCATGAAATTTGTAAGGGTTGCAGTTTTCTTTTCACGAGGTATATACAAATTTTTATTACGAAATGGGCGCTCTAAAGAGTGCCCATTGCGAGATGAACATATTTAAATTTAAGTAAAACTATAATTACGACCGTATCAACGATAGTGCAATAATATATATGTATATATGAACAATTTATTATTAATTCTGTTTTTTAGGGTCCCTTGAAAGGTATTTAAAAAACAACGGCCTATTGCATATACAACTATTGCATGCGAGTTATACCTGCTCCTCATCCACAAACCAGTTAAATAGGTATCAAGCTTTGGTATTATATTGGGAAAGGGAAGAACTATTTTTGCGTCATAAGAAATATTGTAAAAAAATGGAACTATTTTTTTATGCAGTGGACTAAATATTAGGAAATCGTTTCAATATTATATTCTTATCCTGTATAATTAGTATTCTCTACTAAGTTGGCTGAATGATCTACAATGTAGATTCTACATGACAACACGTAATATTCTCATTAATTCCTCGAATTAATGGTTTCTAATGATTTATTGTATTAGCATCCTTCTGTTAAGTACTGGTTGCACAGGATGATGATCATTACACCTCAGGAAAAAGTGTGTTCAATATATTTAAAAGTAGCAAGTATGAAACGCATGTAAACGTTTTGCTAAGGGCCCTAAGCTTCCTTTGCTAAAGGCCCATAAGTGCATACAGTGTTAGAATATTGCAAAAATAATTGTATAAAAATGCAACCAGAATTCGGTGTAAAGTAGCTACCAAAGTACAAACACCTCTTTTATTTTATATTAATGAATTGAATTCGCTAGGAAAGAATTTCTACTCTCACTAATTATTTAACAATTGCTCTGTACACTCGCACTGCTATTTTACTACCTCGAAGTTTCACCATTTCTGATTTCTGATACACATCTCTAAATACGTTTAGTCGATAGTTGAATAGAAGTCTACAAATTCTAAAGTGCTCGTTTGTCAGTGATATGTCGATTAAAATATATTATCTAAGAGCTATGATGAATTGAATGCTGCAACAGCAAGATATGATCATTGTGGAACTGCGAGTGCCGGTGATTTTTTCAATGAACATTCCTTTTTTATTTAAAGGCTTTACCACTATATGGTCCCGAATGCAATTGAAGCTTAATTTTGAGAATTTACGCCTAATACTTTTGAAAAATCGAATCAAGAAAGATTTTGACGAGTTGGACCACCAGCACAGGCTCGTTTCACTATCAAGTTCATGAATTCACATATGGAAGTAGAAACGAGTAGAATTTTCTTTCCATACAAGGTATAGAGTTGCATTATTGCTTTATAACAAAAAAGAATGAAATTGTTACGTGAAAACTTGTGCGGTACCAAGAAAATAACTTACACTCGTTTCTACTTTTGCTTTTAAACAACGGTAGTAGTACACGGTTTGAAACATTAACATTGTATTTTCATTTTAATAGTTATTAAGTTAGATGCTAACAGTTTGATATGAAAAAATTCACTAACCATGATGGGACGTAGATTGTTTTATATGATTAAGTTTGCCAACAGCAGTTTATCTTTGTCTCGCTAATAAACTTCCTCAAATATTGTACGTTTTCATAAGAATGAAGTACCTCCATGATCGTTTCGTAAAGCTTATTTTACGTTCTTATTGCCTAAAAGTAGTCATCTGTTCTCAGGAACCAGTATTAATTTCAACTTTGGCATATCGTCGCTACTTCTATTTCACGATGAGAGTAAAAATCATAATAAAATTTCCGTAAAATGTGATTAGCGACATTTTTCTTGTTACAATTAAAATGACAGTGTATATCGTTGATCGTGTAGAAAATAATGTAATCTACATGATTCAAAAGTGTCAGAAAATTTGACACATTTTTCATTTAATTTCTTCGTATATGCTTAAAACCGCGTCCAGCTTACAAAAGAATAAAAACTTGACTAGAGGGGATAATCTCTTGAATTTAAAAAAAAGAACGAAGCCAAAGCTTCTATTCCTCGATAGTTAAATCTTTTATTTCAGGGAACTCGAGCCCTCTAGAATGACTGCAAAGCTGGTAATAAATTGTTTAAAAACTCAGGTGTCGAATACATATCTCTGCTCGATTATTTAGCATTTAGAGCAGAAAGAGTTTATCACTATTCAATTCGACTTTTCGCTAGTTTAGTATATGTATATACGCAATACATATGTATATTTAATTTCGCAACTGGCATAAGCGCATTTAGCAATCGCAAATATAAAAAATTCTCACGGTACTGTCCTTGGCAAACTTTGTCAATCGAATTGTTTAAAATGTAGTAGTTTTGGAATCATGCATAATCTTTCTATGTGGTGTCTAAATTACAAACAGAAAAAAAGCATCTATGCTCTATCAGTAACATTTTACGTTTTCTATTTTGAATGTTCAATGCGTTCTCGATAAGCAAATTTTTTTTCAAATAGTGTAGTCTTTTTCGCTATGTGTTAACGTATGATTAAGGACCACGCACTTCGTCCTCTTGAATATTCATTAAAATTGACACGTTTCATAGCTAATCGCCTACTAAAATAGCGTTACAAATTTGCTTTTGACGACCATCTGTCTATCGTAGAATGGGTCGTAAAATGCGTCAGTGTTTCAAGTGATATGGGGCGAATTGTTGGAGTACAAGTCCAGCGATGAAATTTCATTAATATGACTCAAATTCTCTGAATATATCCTCCGTCCTTCTTTCTACGATTTCTCTTCTATAACAATGGCCTCTTCGTTGACGCATAAAACACGTGTATTAAAATCTCGTAGAAAGTTTATACCGTGACGTACGGTACAACACAGTTACTCTTTATAATTTCTGTGCGCTTTAAATACTCGAATTGTTACGCGAACCACGATCAATCATCCCGCCCACTAATTTAGGATATGTCGCTTTGTACGAAGTCACGCTTCATTTAAAAAATGCATCATTATTATCCATTCTTAAGTTTGCAAATCAGTACTTTCGCTTTGTCCAAGATGCTTCACTTGTCTTCATTAAAATCATTCTAGTAAAAACTGATCTCTCAGACTTCAAGACACCTCTTGAAAATTTTTTCGATATCGAGTAAAAACATCAGCGCAGTTCACAAATGATTCACTAAAACATGAGTCAAAAACGTCTTTTTTCTCTCCACATTTTCCTGTGCTCTTTTCCCACTTACTTGTAATGCTCTTACAAAAAAGCTGTATGTGTGTGAGGCAATTTGAATGTTGCGACGCTAGCTATTAACAACGGTAACGCGGTTAATAGGGCGGGCGCGATTAATGGTGTGCCGACTAAAGTTTTGTAAATTATAGTTCCTATTAAACCGCATATTCTTATAGCGGCCGCGATAAAACCGAAAGCGGTGCACCTGTAAAAATCAATGTAATAAATATTTTTTTATACATTTCGCAAAAATGAAATAATCGTGAGAAAAGAAGAGTACCTTAAATGAGTGGGGAAGCTCTCAACGGTGACCAACGTAAGTGACGTCCAAGCGATAGCGAAGACAGCCATAAAACCTCCTTCGAAGCTGAGCACTGCCGAACTATTTGTACCCACTAGTATCAAGCACACAGCGGCTATCGATGAAAGAAATAACGATATGCCAATCATTTTTGGCCGTTCGAGTACAGTGAGTGCCAACCCTGCCAAAACGGCAGCGGGCACAAAGGCCAATTGAGCAACTAGATGACCATGAAGTGCTTCCTCTATATAAATATTGTAATCCAAATCCAGAGTTGGGCACGGTCCGCTTAAACTTAACTCTGTATTGTTCTCCAGTGTACAGTTGGTAAATACTTGCTTGTATAAATCCGTATCTACAAATCTATTAAAAACAGAAGAAAGAGTGTAGTAATTAATCCATAATGAGAAGAAATATAAAACGATATAATTTTCCTATATGTATACGTACTTGGAGTATGTAATAACACTGTCTCTAAAGTGAGTTTTACTGGACTTTATGCTACTAAATTCTACGTATTGAAAAGTACAATTATCGAAATCTACGTGGGTGAATACCATTTTTGTAAATCTGGAACAAAAATATTCTCGTACGATATTCGTCTCCCTTTTTGCATTGCCTTTACCTACATTTATCTACTTACTTGCAATTTAAAAAAGTCGAATCTTTGTATTGACGATTCTCTAATGAACCATTGAACGTTAGTCCTTGGTATTCTTTACCGTAGATCTGTACAGTGTGAGCCTTGTACTCGGTGGCTCGTAAAAGTTTCAGGTATTCGGGACACCAAACCATAAGGCCATACAATCTTTATCGAAAAAAATCGAGAAATTAGAAATTAAAAAACCATTTTTAAATATTTAGTTAAAAATACATACCCAAATGATACAGTTGACCAAATAATTATAAGCACTACTGTCACTCGCAAATGCGGCGATACGAATAATTCCAGGAAGGAATTCCAGAACTAGAAATTCCATAAAAATTCACTGCTACTTTCGAAATGTGCAAGACAGAAAATATATGTATAAATGTACTTACCATTTCGATAGAATAAATTATATCAGTCAAAACGCTGGTGTGATCAGTAGGCGATGGAGGTGCTAAACCACGAGGCTTTTTATTCGGAAGCTCCAACTCAGAAAGCTGATACTGTGCACCCGCAGCACCTTTCCGCCCGTTATTTTTCTTGTATATTTTCTGTTCAAATACATCAATTAAAGAATAAAAGAAAGTACTTTTATAATATGATCTGAGCAAAGATGATAAGCAATACCTGATAAACCATCATCGCTTCCACATCTCTGCCTGCTTCTATCAAATACCTTGGACTTTCTGGTAAAAAAATTAGTCCAATTGTAGAGCATAGGGCAGGCAAACAACAAAGTAGTAGAAAGCGATGCCAGGCGCTGAAGTGTTCTTTATTTTCAAGAACTACCATTTCTCCGGTTGTAGGAACCACCACCCATGCCAGAAGAGCAGCGTACACACCTCCCAATGCCCCTGCTGCTACCAACAAACCAACCCATCGACTTCTGCTTAGTCTCGGACAACACTCTGCGAGATATGGAAATGCTAGTGGCAAGGATCCTCCTACTCTGTGGTAAATAAATTAAATCATTTACTGCATGTTAATCTAGATTATGTATAAGTGACACAAACAAAATTCCTTACCCAATCGCGGAACAGAATCTAGCGGTCATAAATGTGCCGTAAGTTGGCATAAAAGTGGCGACACAGCTAAATAAAGCATGAACAGACATTGCAGATAACAGAGATCTGCGTCTACCAATTCTATCTCCTAAACCACCCCAGAATAATCCACCTATTGCGAGACCCATTAAAGTAATATTGCCTATAAAAAGACGACATGAGAGAATCATAATCTGAAAATGCACATAGGAAAAGAGGAAGACAAATGGAAAACTAACTGAGCCATCCTTTCTCATTGTCCTCGATGCATAGCTCAACTTCTGCGCTTGGTAAAATATAAGGTACAACAAAAAATTCGACCGTATCTGCTGTGAGACTCAGGCCCGTACAAATAGCAGCTACCACTTGGAAGTATCCAACTCCGGCCTGAAACATCCAATGATTTAACAATTTATTATACACCTTTATCAACCACGCGTACAAGCACCTGAGTATTCTAAAGTGGTCAAATACGGAACAATACATGTCCGCTTATTGTCCAACAATACATGTCCATCCTATTGTCTGTTCAATACAATTTTTTAGGTAATGCGAGTGATAAATTAATAGGCTAATGGTTTCTCTATGTGTAATTGCAAGATCGAAATTAATATGGAAGATAAAGCTATTTACTGGAAAATCGTCGAGGTACGCAGGTATCTGCTGCAGCTCATATTTTGGTTTTGCGATAGATTCATCTAAAATTTCATCCATGGTGGAACGTTAAAGATTAAAGCACTGGCAGTGACAGAGTAATTAAACTGTTGATGAAAATAACTTGATCAAATAGGACGCCATTTACTATAGGTTATGTTTTTATTGTTTGATTGGCGAA
Organism: Holcopasites calliopsidis; assembly: GCA_023838395.1. Lineage (NCBI taxonomy): Eukaryota > Metazoa > Arthropoda > Insecta > Hymenoptera > Apidae > Holcopasites > Holcopasites calliopsidis. The sequence continues at coordinate 1,678,719 of JALHAQ010000012.1, read as the reverse complement.
AGTTCAACATCTTATATCGATGTATCGACTGGGTTACGCCAACCTTAAAATCGAACCGCGGCATCCGCACGGTACTTCTTACAATTTTTAGTTTTTTGCTTTCATTTAGTATTTGTTACTGCGAGAAATATGTTAGCCATCATCAATAAGTTAGTTATACATCAAGTTTAGTAATAATTCAACGTCAATGTACAAAAAAACATGGAAGACCTCTTAAATTGAAGACAGAACCTCCGATGACGTGTTGGGATCGATGCAAGTAATATTTTTATTCAGAAAATTATTGCATAAGCCCTGTTTTTACTTAGAAGATATCTTTTTTCTATTGAAAGCAAATTTTTAGCTTAGAAATCGAATGATAGTTTTCTGAGAGGGTTAAAAATTGGTGGGAAAAGTGTTAAGTTCGATCGACAATCGATAATGCGATACATTTGGATAATCGATACTAGCTTGCGATTCGAAGTCAAATATTAGTCGCACCGGCGCCATCATGAAGGCCGGCGTTCTTTTGGCGCTCTTTGTATTTCGGGATAAAATCTGTTTTACTGACATTACTGTGCGTAATAGTGACAATTATTGTTAGAACGTGACTTATAGTTCACGTCTAATAATAATTTAACGTAGTGGTTGCAAAAAATTGAAGATATCTTTGTAAAAGTAGCACCCCCGATTCACTCATTGGCGCCACAGTGAGTATGTAGTTTAAGTTCGATCGATAATTGATAATGCGATACATTTGGATAATCGATACTAGCTTGCGATTCGAAGTCAAATATTAGTTGCACCGGCGCCATCATGAAGGCCGGCGTTCTTTTGGCGCTCTTTGTATTTCGGGATAAAATCTGTTTTACTGACTCTACAGTGCGTAATAGTGGTACTTATTATTAAAACGTGATTTATAGTTGAAGTTTAGTAATAATTTAACATAGTAGTTGCACAAAAATTGAAGATATCTTTGTAAAAGTAGCACCCCTGAATCGCTCATTGGCGTCATAGTAAGTATATAGTTTAAGTTCGATCGATAATTGATAATGCGATACATTTGGATAATCGATATTACCTTGCGATTCGAAGTCAAATATTAGTCGCACCGGCGCCATCATGAAGGCCGGCGTTCTTTTGGCGCTCTTTGTATTTCGGGATAAAATCTGTTTTACTGACATTACTGTGCGTAATAGTGACAATTATTGTTAGAACGTGACTTATAGTTCACGTCTAATAATAATTTAACGTAGTGGTTGCAAAAAAATTGAAGATATCTTTGTAAAAGTAGCACCCCTGAATCGCTCATTGGCGTCATAGTAAGTATATAGTTTAAGTTCGATCGATAATTGATAACGCGATACATTTGGATAATCGATATTACCTTGCGATTCGAAGTCAAATATTAGTCGCACCGGCGCCACCATGAAGGCCGGCGTTCTTTTGGCGCTCTTTGTATTTCGGGATAAAATCTGTTTTACTGACATTACTGTGCGTAATAGTGGCAATTATTGTTAAAACGTGACTTATAGTTCACGTCTAATACTAATTTAACGTAGTGGTTGCAAAAAATTGAAGATATCTTTGTAAAAGTAACACCCCTGAATCGCTCATTGGCGTCATAGTAAGTATATTGTTTAAGTTCGATCGATAGTTGATAATGCGATACATTTGGATAATCGATATTAGCTTGCGATTCGAAGTCAAATATTAGTCGCACCGGCGCAATCATGAAGGCCGGCGTTCTTTTGGCGCTCTTTGTATTTCGAGATAAAACCTGTTTTACTGACTCTACAGTGCGTAATAGTGGTACTTATTATTAAAACGTGATTTATAGTTGAAGTTTAGTAATAATTTAACATAGTAGTTGCACAAAAATTGAAGATATCTTTGTAAAAGTAGCACCCCTGAATCGCTCATTGGCGTCATAGTAAGTATATAGTTTAAGTTCGATCGATAATTGATAATGCGATACATTTGGATAATCGATATTACCTTGCGATTCGAAGTCAAATATTAGTCGCACCGGCGCCATCATGAAGGCCGGCGTTCTTTTGGCGCTCTTTGTATTTCGGGATAAAATCTGTTTTACTGACATTACTGTGCGTAATAGTGACAATTATTGTTAGAACGTGACTTATAGTTCACGTCTAATAATAATTTAACGTAGTGGTTGCAAAAAAATTGAAGATATCTTTGTAAAAGTAGCACCCCTGAATCGCTCATTGGCGTCATAGTAAGTATATAGTTTAAGTTCGATCGATAATTGATAATGCGATACATTTGGATAATCGATATTAGCTTGCGATTCGAAGTCAAATATTAGTCGCACCGGCGCCATCATGAAGGCCGGCGTTCTTTTGGCGCTCTTTGTATTTCGAGATAAAACCTGTTTTACTGACTCTACAGTGCGTAATAGTGGTACTTATTATTAAAATGTGATTTATAGTTGAAGTTTAGTAATAATTTAACATAGTAGTTGCACAAAAATTGAAGATATCTTTGTAAAAGTAGCACCCCTGAATCGCTCATTGGCGTCATAGTAAGTCTATAGTATTAATCAAAGCATACTTTTTCCACTGAAAACGTAGCTTTGTCATATCAATGAAAAACAAGGTACAATAATACGATAAAAATCTGAATTCGAGCGCAATCGTATTTGGCTAGAAATCTCTAATGACCGATATGCTGGCGAATCATTCGAAATCGTTGAAAGTTGTTTGAAATCGATAACGTCTAAGGAAATACGTCGAGCAACGAACCTGCTTGATCGCGTCCTCATGAAATTGCGCCAGAAGTGTCGCGTCCGCGGTCGAGTCAATAAGGTCGTGCTCGGCGGAATCGGCAGACGCCGCGTTCACAACTGTGCCGGTCGCGTTCCCTGGAAGCGTGGTCATCTCCTCGGTGTACAGTCCTCCTCTAATGTTCAATGCACGTTCTCCAGGTCCGGACATTGTACCACCGCCGGAAGATGCGAGACCACCCCCACTGCCAACGAGCCACTGGCTTTCCTCCTCCGACGAGGGCATCACTGCCACAAACCATCTGCAACAGCATCGTAAACATCATGTTCCTGAGAGTTGTGCTGTCGAGGGGTGGGGACATCGCGTCTAAACGTGAGTCAACAAATTCACTGTCCTTTTTCTCGACGCTTTTCCAAACAAAATTTTGTTACCGTTACTGTGGTGGGAAATCGTTGACCTGTTGCTTAATATCATCGCTTGGTTAGTGGAGCTGTGAAGCATCGACTGTTGCTCTCTCTTTCTACTGAATGGTAGCTCAATGTATGCATGCCAATGTTTCACTGTTTCGTATAATTAAGACAACTATTAATGAGCGTAGAAAAGAAAGATTTGCGAAGGCAAACGTATGCAAATTGTTATGCATATGTATATGTGTAACTTTTACTTCGGCTCAAAAGCAAGCTTCTCAAAGGCTGTCTTCGTCAAAGGCTGCGGCGGGGCGTGCTTTTTCGGGGACGTTTATTATCACGGTTACATATGACTTTGAAACGTGTTGCCGGACACACACGCTAATTTATTGATTCGCGTTCACTCATACAACAGGTCGATCATAAACGCCACGAGCGCGTGTGCTAGGTCCTATACGTACGTAGGACGGTTTAAATATACAAATACACATGTCTCTGGCGTCAACATAGACATATACATATAATACTAGTATTATTAAGCATAACAGTGTATGTTTCCGCGACCCTTTATTATGCGTCTACCTCGACATTTTTCTCCCTCTCGTTCGCTGTTCCTATTTCTACTCCGGGCTTGCAAAAGTCATATACAACGTGTGTATATTTTCCCACCCACGCGTCCACTTTTCGCCCTCTTATTTTCATTTACGCTCGTCAAAGGGGACAAATTGATAAAGATGAAAAGAAATGCTCCGAAGTCGCACTATGCACGTGCTAGAACGCGATGCATATGTATCGTTAGCTTTAGCATATTTATTTTTAGTGACTCTGGGAATCGAGATATCTAGGCATTCTCTACGAATATAGAATTGATAATCTATATAACATTCATGGCCATATCTAATTTGCAACATTTTTAATCGCGTTAGCCCGCCTACGGGACGCGGACAAGCGAATCGCACAGCAGCTAGTCCTTTAATTAAATAACACCACGCCGGAAAGAAACATTACAGTCGCGTGTCATATTTATTCATACCATACACACTCGATCATTCTGTCTATGAGTTAATGACACAGCTCTCTGCTGCTCATTAAATACCTTGCAGAATACAATTATCGACCGGAATATTTTTCTAGAATCACGTATGCACAATAAAATGGTCGATGCAGTAGGAAGTTAACTCCGTGCAGAGATTACGAGATGTACAGGAAAGATAAATATTTGACAACACTTTCATGATAAAGTGACGCGCGTACACGTTCATTTACGTAAACGCGAAATAGGTTTAAAAATCACCCACTTAAATCTTACCAATATATCGAGAATGAGAAACCAGAAAACCTCGCGACCCCGTTCGTCTCTCTTCTCTTCGTTGGAAAGAATTCCTTCCGCATGCCCTGTTTTAATATTGCGACTTGCGACTGTATTTTACGGCGAATTGATGATCCTCGCTAAGTCTTTCCGCGCTGAAACTCCTCGACTATAGGACCGCTTAGCTCGATAGATAGCGAGCAAAAGATGCACGTGGTCGGGTTCGGGACGTATCGCAATGAGCACTCGTTGAATTTTCACTGCACGTATGACGGATAAGAAAAAAATTTGGAGCGGATCGAGCGTCGACTTCGCGGCGAGAGCCGTACTCGGTCTCTGACTCGCGCAAGCACCCTGCCACTTGCTTGATTGTCGTACAGAAACGCCGTGGTCGGTGCGCAATGACGATCTCCCCGATACACGTATGTATCGAGTAATACGCGCATGATAACTGAATTTAATTGACGATTATCGCTAATTAGGAGACGCGATACGCAAGGGCCCGGGAGACGTGCACGCTCAGTTATGCGCGCTAGATTTTCAATAGGACACGACTCAGAGACAGTCACACGGTATTAAAATAACTCTCTAGAGTGCAACACTCCGGCGTACCTGGTTGAAGGAAGGTTTCTGCGAAACGTAACACCTTTCCGAATGATCAGGCGAGCCTTTTTGCCGCTAGATTAGGCGTGTCGTCGACCACGAATATCCCACACAATCCGAGACTTCGGTTGATCGTTAACTTATCGATTATTCTTGTTGCCGAACCCACTGTTCCCGGCAATGAGCACCTAGTCACTGTACACGAATGCGGTAAAGCCGTAGGCTCGCGGGGAAGCCTTCTCTATCGGTATTATTATTCTATCAGTTGCATCGCGTTTTTATGTAGGAACTGTGGTAACAGCTGTTACATGTGCCGACGTTTGCTGGGTATGGTTCTTCAATGTTCTTCAATCCTAACTTCATTCAGAAATAGATAACTTATGTAGACAAATTTATGGGATCACAACTCGATTAGAACCATACGATATCGTATCATTGCCCGGTCCAATGATACTTGCTTCGTTCCAATCTTCCATTTGAGATTCATCCCCGGGAAAAAAGCACACTGTTTCATTTTTGCATCTGCGATCTATTCGAGAAAGAACACATTTTCACGCTACCTCTTCCGTTAATGAAACAATCACATTACTCCAGACTTTTGCGCACGGCATGCCACAGAAATCAATGAAGGGACGGTGAGCCGCGGTTGCGAGCACCTTCGGAACTCTTCAGCGAAACGCTGATTTATTTCGGAGCTTCTTTATATTATTCGCGACACGCACTCGCGGTTTTATATCTGGTTGTTGCGATTCTGTGACGTTCGTGGATCGATTCGAGGAGTTCTATGAATGCCCGTGGCGAACGAGCAGCTCGGTAACATTTTCATAGTATGAGGCAAACAACACTGCGCGTGTATCGATTCAAGGAACAACTACGAGCCTCAACTAATTCGCCCTATATAGCGAGCCTCCGCTATATTCCCCCTCAACCCGTTCTACGTTGAGTGCATGTGAAACGGCTTATAGACGAGATCTTACGAATCAAGATCTTTTGCGAAAAAAAAGGTCGTCGGCCACCTCTGTTGTTTTATTGTGCATTTCAATTTTCTCTTGAACCATAAGCGTACATATTTTCTTATCCATCGCGAATTCGATACGATTAAAATTCATTGGAGAGATGAATTGGGATTAAAGGACTGCGGTGAACGAGATTTCATTAATATAATACCCTTTATAAAGTCGTCATTTATATTGAAAAAAATTGCAATCATTAAATAGGAAACACTGCTACGTTCAGAAAATATAACATTCATTATTCGTCAGAATCCTCATCCTCGTTGGTAGCTTCTGATTTCTCTTCCATTTTTGCCCGCGCTATTAATTCCTTGGCTGGGTTGAACACACCGTTCGTTTGCGCATTGCAAATGTAACACCTAGTGCTCTTCTTATACTGTTCTAAAGCGCATTTTTCGCAGAAGTAATGTTTGCATCTGAAAGAAACATTCGGTACATATATTGAACGCTGCATCTACCTTATTTTAACGATAGCGAATGAATATTATACGTACTTCGTAACTACCGGATCGGTAAAACTATTACGACAAAAGAAACATTTAAACGGCAACGTCTCGTCATCGCTGTCGATCTCGTATTTTTTATCATCTTCGTCTCCGCTATTATTATATTCTCCTGAGGCAGCTTCTCTTTCTAATTGCCAGCCCAATTTGTAGTCCGAACGATCGTGAAGAAACTTACAGCTATCTGAAACCATAATTGTGTTTTTAAACGAACGACTGATAATTTCTTAATTGAAGAATATTAATTTCGTTTACCTCCAAAGCCACAGAAACCAGTTTCCTTATAATCTTTACATATGTCTGGTTGATAGTCCCATCTAACAGTTGCCCTCAGATTAGCCGGTGCTCTGATCGGTCCTTTCCTTACCATGCCACTGGAAGCATTTCCCGCGGCTGTATCTTTCTTTTTATAATATTGAGCATAGTTGTTCAACCCTCTATAAACTTTATCATCCTCCTTGCCTTCGAGTTCCTACAAAATATTGTATTACTTTTTGAACAATATCTATCTATCCTTGTACAATGATCTACTTTACTGTTTCAATATGTACCTCGTTTATTTTCTGAGCCTTCTCAAACAAAGCCTGAGCATCCTTGTCTTTTTCCGTTTCTGTCTCCAAAATTGCTGTTGCTCCTTGATCACTTGGTCCTGCCGGCATAGGAGTCCTGGTACTTTTATATGAAACCGTAATGCTATCTTCCTCACTACTTCCGTCGTCTATTTCTTTCATTTGTCCCCTTAATCTCTTTGTATTAGTCTGTAAAATGCTGTATTTACAAGTACCCATTTATGTTAATACGAGAGATCACATATACACAAGGGATTGCGTTTTTCAACACTTACACTTTGTTTCATAGGATTGTGATCGTTTTGCTTTTTCTCCTTTTTAATCACTGTAGTCTCATCTTCACTGCTTTCTATTTAAAAAGAGAACACAATTTTTCCTATTGGTATATTATTATTTACAGAGGTTATGCATAACCTATGGACTATGGCTAATTGAGTTTATGTAATGAAATTACGACCTACTTGGTATCAAAAGAAAATAATTCACATTTTTCGAGCATACGTACCGTCTTCGTCGTTTTCTGTTTTACGTTTCCTAGCCGCAGCATTTCGATTTTTTCGCCTTTTGAATAAAAACGTGCAATTTTTCTTCTCTGTTGTGGCTTCTGCGTCTTCCATATTTGTTTTGTAAACAACCTGGTCTCTGCAGTTTCCTAAGCCGAAGATTTGATATTTCCCAATCCTTTGAAAATCTGTGCAAGCGGATAATTCGATTCTTGTTGGACCTGCTACTATTTAATCTATCCAAGTGAATTAAAGCTTGGAGCGAATACTTTTCAACTGTGTTGCACACGTCTTTTTCTAAACGTAATAGGTTATATTTGGTGCATCAGAGACGCTACATGATCATCAAATTGTAACTCCAACAGAACCGCAAAGTTGTGATTGTGACATAAGCAAAATTATAAGTGATAACACAGAACATAGAGAATAGGCCAATATGAATAAGAAAAAAAGTATGGCAATTGATTTCCAAGACAATATGATATTGTTAACAAGGAAGTATTTAAAACGTAAGATTATGTGCCCTGAGACAAAGTTCAGACACCATGTTAAGGAAAGAATGCACATATTGGAACTGTTGAAAAGAACAGTGGATCTGGGTGAAAGTAATTCCGCTTTGTTAATTGGTCCTAGGGGTAGTGGAAAGACAACGGTAGGTTTCATTTTGTAATCTCTAGTACAGGCTGTATCTCCTTCATAGTCAATTTGTAATTATTTATCCTTCTAGTTGATAAACAGCGTTTTAAAGGAATTGTCATCTGTGAAAAGTTTTAAAGAGAATGCACTGATAGTAAATCTTCACGGCCTCGTCCATACCGACGATCGGTTGGCCTTAAAAGATGCTACGCGTCAGATGCAGTTGGAAAATGTAGTTGGTGATAAAGTTTTTGGCACGTTCGCCGAGAATCTATCCTTCCTGCTTGAATGTTTAAAATCAGGGGACAAGAAACGCTCGAAACCAGTTATATTCATATTGGATGAATTTGATTTATTTTGTGAGCATCAGAATCAAACATTGTTGTACAATCTGTTTGACATTGCTCAATCCGCGCAAGTAAGCTTACAACAAATATATTTTATAATCCTAGAGCAAATTCATTCAATTCAGTTTTCATCCCCTTAGGCGCCGATATGCGTGATAGGAATGACTTGTAGACTGGACGTTATAGAACTATTGGAAAAGAGAGTAAAATCAAGATTTTCCCATAGACAAATATTTCTATTTCCCGGGGATACATCGTCTTCGGAAAAACCAATATCCGGTTTCGATGATCGTTTAGAGCTGTTCGAACATCTTCTCAGTCTACCCGATGATGAAAATGTGAATAGGATAGAACAGCAATACGACGATTGCACGATAGATCCACAGTTTGGATCTGTGTGGAACGAGTATATAAAAGATTTAGCTAGTAATGCCACTATGGTGAATTTGTTGAAGAGAATGTATCAGATCGATGTAAGCGAAAGAAGTTTTAGAAATTTCTTGGCAGTGGTTGTTTCCACGCTGTCTGAGAAGCACCAGAGATTGGAAGTTAATGATTTCGTAGAAGGAAGTAAAATGTTCTCTCAGGACGACAAGGTCCTGATGCTAGAGGGATTGTCCGTAGTAGAAATGTGTTTAGTAAGTGCACTTGCTGCTCGTTCTTCCAGCATAGAATATACGTCTGATACATATGCTGTTATTTTAGATAATTGCAATGAAACATGAAACAGAGATTTATGATGGGGAGCCATTCAATTTTGAAGCCATTTATAATCGATATCTGAAATTTGCCAATCATAATTCTTCTATACAAACTGTCCAAAAGCCAGTCATAATGAAGGCATTTGAGCATATTAAGGTAAGGGTTGTAACATGGAAATATAATGTCGATCTTATATTAGTAATTTTGATGGTAAGAGTGTTCGTCTAATTTTCACAGAATTTGGAATTCTTGCTGCCAGTGGGTGGTATGAATTCTAAGGTTGAGAAAGAATATCAGTATTATAAATTCTCTCTTACATCGCAGCAAGTCATGGAAGCTGTAAAAAATTATCCTGGCCTGCCGACAGAGGTTTCTCAATGGGCAATAAGTAGCATATAATAATAATAGTGATTCATCCATAAAATTGCAGGTGGTAAAGAATTGTGCATTCGTAATGCATTCTTCACCTGGAATTTTAGCCAACTTATAAGTATTTTATGAACAAGTAGGAGGTTCATATTTTTCAGAACTCACTTTACTAAAATTATTTATCAGGAAACTAGAATTTCATTTCTCATGTTACATTTTGTACAAGCATTTTAACTATGTGTTTATTTTCAAAGTATACGATCTAATATCGAACAAAAGAAGCTATCAAGTACTTTCTGAAAGCTTCGATATTTAATTAAGAAAAAGAATAGTAGCTTGCATTTACAGTAGAAAGCTGTCATAAGCGTGTACATAGATTTAATATTTAATTATATCGAACAAGAAGGAAAGGAAATGAGGAATTGTTATTTTCTGATTATCAAAAGAATAATAGAGTCTTCAAGTATTAATTCCTGCCTATCATAGTATAATAAAACGTCCGACATTACGTCCTTAATTGATAAAGGCGATAAATAATACTTCGTAAAAATATTATATTTAACATATTAATTATAATTAAAAAATTGCATATGTGCCATGCTATTAATCGAGATATTACATCGTACGCATTTACTGTATCTGTGATCTTTCAACAAGATTGTCCCCTATACATTAGCGTTCACAATTATCATTCGTGTAGCTGTGTAAGATGTTAATTATTTATCCGGGTATGAGTGTGCATGGTGTGATATCGTAGTAACGTGTGAAAGCGCTGTGGAACATTTACGGGAATTTATTTATCTGTTTCTAATAAATTTACGATCGATTGTTAAAAGGTAGCTGGAAGCACTAATCTGTCCAAGCGAAGTTTAGCTTATTCCTGCCTTTTAGAACAGCATTTGTAGTTGCGTTTTTCCGAGTTGTATTAGACAATTTCTTTCCAAGGAAAAATAGTTTTTCTCGTTTCAAGTGATTTTTACGATTGCACTTTGCGATGTATGAATCGTGACCTGTTGCAAATCAACTTGTACAATTGTTGACTGAGCAATATTTTTTCAAGCTAGGGCATCTTACCGGGATTTATTCCCACGGGATGCACGTTTTCTAATTCGTGTTCTTGCGACATTGGGCGAAGGGCAGACATGGCTCTGCTTACACCAATCTAGAGATGTGCATAATCGGTTTTGTAATGCATACAAATTTTCAATTATGATCATGTAGCAAGTGAAATAAAAACCTGTGTATGTCGTATTCGATGTTCGACTAGATCAGCTCCGAGCAGCTCATCCTGAACGCTCATTCTAATCGGTATAATTTTATTTACGAACTAAAAAGTTAGAATGTTAATCGAATAATAATTGTTTAAATTTATGAAGTATTTAGTGTACCCATAGTAGAATAATTGACGTTGAGAAACTCCAAAGACCTAGGCATACAACTGTTAAACATTGTACTCCTAGTAAATGCCATCCTCCTCCTGTAGATGAAGACATTGTTTCGCGTTAGTTAATTATTTAGTAGGATATAATGGGAAAAAATTGTACAGCAAACCCTTAAGTAGTCCCTTTCTTCCACTGGTAGTGTTAAGGGGATAAGGATTGTCCGCGAATAAACCTATTGCAATAATGCCCCATATTCCACTTGCACCTGCATTATAGGAAGAATTAGCATAGTAAATAAATCGATAAGATAAAGAAACAAAATTGAAACCGTGTGTAGCGCTGGCTCCGACGGGATCATCAATGTGTATTTTGTCCAAAATAGGCATTACGAAACAGGTGATGAAAGCCCCAATCATTCCAACAACTATAGCTTCCCAGGCTCTAAAAAGAAAACAACCACCTAACTGGCACTGTAAAACAATCGCTGTTCTACTGAAGCTCACCTGTGACTGCAACTAGTGCACCAAGAATACCATTTATTTGACTCAGAATATCAATTCCGTTTGGATTGTTCAGGCTGAAAGCCAACCCAACTAGACCGCCTCCCATGCTTGCTAACATCGTGCAAACTGCTGCTCTGGCAGCATATTGCCATTTTTGTCCAGTAACTCCATAAGTGCTACCACTGTTGAATGCCAACCAGCCCCACCTTTTATTATTTACTATGAATTAGTATATTTGATTAAATGAGACTTAGGTATGGCCCAATTATTTGTTTTACCAAAGGACAAATAAACCCATAATAGCATTAACTGGACATCCAAGGGGCAGAGGCTCGATTCCATTATCGTATCTCCCTAATCTTGGTCCCAGCATTATGGCACAGGCAAGAGCTATTGCAAATTATTTTTTCGAAAAATCAATTCATAAATTATTGAGGACCAAAAATTGATACTATATTACCAGAGCTACCGCCAACAAGGTGCACTACCCCCGAACCAGCAATATCAACAGCACCCATTTTTTTTAAGAAACCTTGGTCCCCCCACATCCATCCCGCCGGTACGCAATACACGATTGTATTGAGAAAAGAAAATAGGCAATATGCCTTGAAATTACATCTGCAATCGTACAGTGTGTAAGTAAAGTGGACAAAGTTTTTTCTTGCGATAATCACCTCTCAGCCATGGCACCGCTAACAATCGTCGTTGAAGTAGTTGCGAAACTCAATTGAAATACAAATGCAGCACATTTTGGGCCCATAAATTTATCATCTAGAGATGGATCTATTAAGAATTCACCAATACCGATGAAAGGATTGTTGAATTCGCTTGTTCCAAAGCTCATTGCAAAACCAAACGCCCAATAAGTTAATCCTCCAAGTACTATATCCACAACGTTCTTCATCATGATATTCACTTCGTTTTTTAAAGAAACACAACCAGATTCCAACATGCCGAAACCTAGATAGATTAAATACAGCATTTCTCATGCTTTTTGCTATCGTTTAATCCAAACGTACCAGTTTGCATAGTAAAGATTATAAAGGAATTCGACACAATCCAATTACTGTCTTCTTGATTTAGATTATAAACGGATGTAAGGTATTCTTCGCAAGTTGAGGAATTAGTAATGTTCGTCCCATTACTTTCCATTTCCATCTTATTTGTGCGGACTTGTTTCAAAAGAGAAATACGTTCAACTAAATGGTATTTCGCTCTGGTTGTTTAAAGCACTCGATTCTCGGGGTAAACATATTAAGAATGAACGAATCGCGACGAAAACACATTAAAGATGAACGAGTCACAGTTTCAACTACGTTCTTTTAAAGCCACGTAACTGTATGTCGTAGGAAAAAGAGATTTCTGAGGTAGAGAAATAATTATGTACAATATATTCTTTTTACGTTTTTTTTTATTGGCCCACATCCAGCCGTTACAAAAAATTTTTACCTCACCACGCGTTCGGCAAATTCCTTTTCTTTTTTAATGATTGAATGATATTAAAATTGTGTGAAAAGAATAGTACTAGTCTACATAAAACAGAATTATATCACATAAAACACCTAGATTAATTGTGAATTTATCATAAGGCAATCCCAATTTCATAATTCTTAAATTATCATTAAAACGTGTAAATATATTTTAAAAAAATAGTTCTCAATTGTGAAGAAAATCGTTTTTTTTCTTTTTTTCCCTCAAATGTGCTTTACCAATTTTTTCCTATCAGACTTAATACAACACGAGGTCGTACAGAACAACTCCAATTATTCATTTTCTTATTCTGTTTCTCTTAAGTTTCTTCGGTCAGCGGTGAGTGACGAAACCGAAAAAAGAAATTACGACGTCTGTGTGTAGTTGGCAGACGAACGTTGAATCTTTTTAATGGAAGCAAAACTTAATTTAGTGTGCGGTGCTAGGATTTAAAGTTTCATTCAAAGGGTTGAAATATATAATTTTGTCAACTTTGCCGGAAGCTTCTATAGGGACTACATTTGTTTTAGATGGTAAATTTTCCTGTCTGCTCTTTTCTTTGACTGTTGTCTTATTCTTTGTAATTTAGTGTCCGTACACGTTCTCATCGCTGTAAGCTACATAGAGGAAGAAATCTTCCTCATGATGTTCCTATGAAAATAAATTGGAATAAACACAAAAAAATTTTCACTTTATACAATTTGTAATGCATTTCAAATGATATACTTACTGCATAAAGAGAACCCATAGTAGCGCTTGTTGGGGGAATGATGTTGTTTACAAAGAAAAACAGTGCATCTTCGGGGCGAAGATGAATTCGTTTACGAATTAAAAAGTAAAATTGTCCCACGGTCAACTCGGATGGTACTAGGTATTTTTGTTTATCCAAGTTACTAATTTTAGCTTTCGGAGCTTTTTCAACAATCACCTAGAAAATAAAACTGTCTTAATTAAGGTAATTCACTACTTCATTAAGGAATGATTTTTATTCTAAAATACAATCATCTCGTTTAAATTCCTCATAGTTGTTTAAACTATTAAACGATTAAATCTTGGCCAATTGTCAAGAACAAAAACCAACTTTAAAGCGCTCTTCGATATCGCGTAAACTTGACATTTATTCGAGCGTTTGCAGTGGCATCAGCTGATCTACATTAACATGTTTTTCGATCTCGCAAATTAAGAAAATACTCGAGCAAACTGTAATTTTCCTCAATCGGATCGGAGAGGGACGATATTTGATTTGTTCGTTTCATCGCTAGAATCGGAAATTATAGCCGTGGGAGCAGTAAAATCAATATCAATGGCAAAGGCAAAACAGACAAAGAAGTCTGATAGAAGCAATCATTTCAATGATGTTAGATACGATCGACAAAATATTGTACATCATCTCGAAATATGAGTGCGTATGACGTAAAAAACCGACCTTGGCTCATTCCGCGCTGAGAAATTCAACGAGCACAAATCTGATCAAGTAATGGCGAATTAAACATGTCCAACTAGAATTCTGTTCAACGATCGTCAAACACGTTGATTCATGTTATTTTCTACTCGATACTTTAGACAATAGGGAAAATAATGAGTTCACGACCAACGATTGACGGAATGGCTATGTTTCTTCACGGGATACTCACAGGAACCCTGTCGGGATATTTTCGTCGAATCTTTTCTCCCTCGACCTTCCTCTTCTCGAAGGAGTATTTCTCCTTGTATTGAAACTTCATTGTTGTCGCGCGATTGCACGAGCCGAGCAATTTGCTAAGACCGTTTCACTTTTCCCTGCTCCCGATGTCCGTTTTTCTTTCCTCTATCGATTCTCGTTGATTTTGCTGTTTCCGAACTGGAACGACGACGATACGATACTCTCCGCTCCTTCTGTCACAACAATCGCCGTGCGTCAGTTCATCTGCGCACTGCGATGCTTTTCTCTACGCTGACGAGAAATAGTCCCTCGATTTCTTTGCGATGCACAATGAAAAATACGCGGAGAGATCGTCAGATAGCTCGGAACGATTTGTTTCACCACCCCGAGTATGTTTTCACGCGTTATCGCGATATCTGTTCAATGGGAGAAGATTGACTTACAAATATATTTAAAAGATAAGGCAGGCCCGTCTCTATGAATTTCTTGGTAAGCGCGATATCTCCTAAAATTATTTTGAAACACTTAAAAATGATTCGCATTAAATTAAGCACAGTTTTAGCTGAATTTTATACCTGTTTGTATAACAACTCTTGATACATTATTACTATTACTACAAACAGTTAGGTATTTTCGTCTTTGTTTGTTCATTGGAATTTTTTAATTATGTAGCTTCGCGCTCTTTATTCGACGTTGAGATTGGAATACATCAATGGAGATTATTCGAAGGGAAAATAGCTAAAATCCTTATACAATTCAGTTGTTAAAATTCTCAGGGTTTTCTAGATCATTTAAATAGGTACGAGTATGTTAATGATAGAGTGACTTACTGTTTTTTTAGTACTACGCGTCACGTGACGTTTGCTTCTGTGTCCCAAGTTCGTGGGCAACCTATAATGAATGTGATAAATTTGAATCCCTTTTTTATTTCAATCGTACACAATTCATGTGATTCTGAGGTTTCACAATTATCTTGATAATTTCACTTCTTCTAACGACAGTTTTATGGGTTTACATTTTTAATGAATTCATGAGGATCGCAGAACAGGGAATTGTTGTTTGTTAAAAGAAAAAACAGTAGTATTTTCTGTATCGTTTATTAATAGAAATATGTACAGATGATTCTGTAATTGCGCATAGTATTAAAACAAATTTACTCTGCATCTTCTTCATCATCATCCTCTTGGCTGTTAATCTGGAAGTACCTTAGTTCATAGGTTTCTTTGTCCTTAGACACTACACGTAACCAATCACGCAACTTATTCTTCTTCAGATACTTCTTTGTCAGATATTTAAGATACCTATATGAACAGGCCACTAAATTAGTGCAAATATCGGTTATCTTGTATACAAATAATATCAAACACAAATATTTCGAATGTTAGGGCATCAAATTAGTTAATTTAATCATTGAATAATATTCCTGAGTACTGGACAATACCCACCGCTTAGAGAAGTCAATATCACTATTCACGGATAGTTTCATCTTGTCCCGTTCCAAGGAAACAGTGTTTCCGAAATTATTTGTTTTTCCTGCAACTTTAATTCTTTCATGCAGGTACTTCTCCTATAAAAAGAGAACAATGTAAATTTGTATTGAGCATCTATATAGACTTGAGATTAAAATTAATGTTAAAGAAAAATTAAGACATCGGCATAAACATAATAATATTATTTTAAACTTACGAAATTGGCTACATCCATAATATTGTCCTCCGCAGGATGTGTACAGTCAATTGTGAATTTGAGGGACACCTTTTTCTTTTGGCCCTTCCCCCGAAGGGCTTGTTTTTTGGTGGCCGGCCCACTGGGCTTCTTTGCGACTTTAGTCTGAAAAATATTGATTTCCCCATTAGAAAATGTTTTAAATAAAAAATAGCCTTATTTGTGCCAAACACATGTGATAGCCATTGGTAGATGCTGTCTGCACTGGTAGGTTACATCCAATCATATCTTTGCAATCTTTTAAAAAATACAAATACAATTGTATGAAAATTAAAGATTAGAAAATAGTGATTTATATTTTATGTAAATTTTGTAACAATGTTCACACATTCTGGAATTATTAGAATTTTTAAGACGGAGAGAAAACTCACCGGAGCCATGTTTACAAATGGTCGACAAATGAAAGAGTTTGCCGCTCTGCGGCAGCACAATCGTTCCCTTCTAGGAGCGTAACTATTGTAAATGGAACCCCGGGATTTTGTAAAATTTTTTCTTGATATTTCTTTTTAAGTTTACTTCTGGTTCTTTATTTTACCTTATTCACATTTTTACAATATATGAAGCTTGTCTGTTTAACGTACAAAGTATAATGAAAATCTAGTAAGATAGGGATATAATTTAGAGTCATAAATTAATTGAATTGCTTTTTCCATAATTTTATTTATTTAAGGCTAATATACAGTAACAGCTAAGACTAGATGAACATAGATTTTCTCCATTAGTAAATCGGATAACACTCAACTCAATCAATTATCGTAATTATTATTTGTATTATACGGTAACTGCCTATGCGGTGAAGCCTCCTTACGTATAATTATTCTCGTCATACATACAAACGTCTTATAGTTTCTCTATTATTCGATTCGTGGACATTAGTAATATGCATCTCGAAGAAACAAAGAGGGAGGAATGAAAAGGGTATTTTGATTACATACTTGAGCAAGGAAGGTATGCCTTACGAGATCCGTTTTATAATTAATTTAGCATCGATAGTTGAAGATACACAGATGCATCTTTAAAGTTATTTCCAAACACGCATAGCATTTTTTTGGAAGTGATTTCATGCATAAAAATATGATATCCCTCCCCTTAAAAAATGATAGATTGAAACAAGACGAAATACACGTTAACAAGGTGTGGTGCAAATTGACACTAGGCCTAACTTACAGAGTTTAGCCCTTAAAAATAGGGTTCCCATGAAGGGATTCTCTAATGAATATAGTAAACGCGGAAATTACCCTTTTCGATTTAATTCGCAGCAAAAATCGCTATTCTTTAGCGTGAATCTCTAAGTGAAGAATAATAAAATTTAACGCTGTCAATCTCTCACTCCCTCACTATCATTTTTTCACTTTTCTTTCTCTATTCGCACCTCGCAGTACCTACTACGCATTTATAAGACATTATTTATATTATTTATACTGTATTTATATATATATATATAGTTCAATCTTACATCGACAATTCGTAATAATTTATTTACATGTACACGTATATACGTAGATACACATGTTCGTTCGCAAACACGTGCACAATAGTCCATCTTATACTTGCTCGTTTCTCTCATACTAACTCTTGAGCTAGGATTACTTACCTATCAGGAATGCGTGAATCGAGAATTTGCAATTAGCCGAGATCGATAACGATGAACAGAAAAATCTATTACTATAGATAGATCGTTATGGTTCCACGAAATAAACGTTTTGGAGGGACGAGCAACTTCTTTATTGGATCACTAAATGCTCACCATCGAGCGGAGGTGAACATAACTGGATGCACTACTTGTTTCTAAAAGCGATTACGACATCCGGAATTGTAGCGTACATTTTTAAACACATTAACTGCTCTGAGGAACTAGTATGCACCAAGTGTTCCCCCTTTTTTTTAAAGTTAGGCTTTCAGATTTTTGCGAAGCGACATTTGCTCGATCAAAACAGAGAGAACACTTTAGCGAATCGATCGTTTCTTTTACCTTTGTAATTTGCATCGCGGCAGTTAACGCGTTAGCTGTCCGTTCCTCGATCAAACGTTTATTTCATCGTTTACAGTAAATTCGATTTGCTCTCATCTCTGTCTCAAAGATCGAAAAGAAATCTGTACTGATTGTGGGATCGATTTTGAATTAACGATTCAACGTGGTCACGCGTTTAATAAACCAGAGTCGGTCAGAGTTTCCCTTATCTTACGCTTCACGCGTGGTGCTCGCTTAAGATTAGCTTGGAAAATTCTTATTGCGGTACGGTACGGAGTAGCAGTATTCTTTACATCACGCTGTGAATGCCGTTCAGATTACCGACTAACGCTGCCCCAGCGGTTTGTGGTCCGCTTGCACCACCTGATGCACCTCCCGCAGCGGCTGGAGCAGCACCCGGGACCGCTGCTCCAGGCATCTGAGCTGGTGGCATGCCAGGAGGAGGATAAGCGTAGGCTGGCGGGGGCGGCGGTGAAGACTCTGGCATGAATTTCGCTGTAAAGGAGAATTGAGATTAATCCTGAGAAAAAACTTGTTGATTAAACTGAGGTAGCAAGTTGGTCAGATTTCTTTAATTTTTTTTTGTTTGGTCATAGGAAAATTAGGCAGGAACACGATGAGGGAAAATACTTTGGAAACATTTCGTGATGTTAGAAAAAGGGAAGTTATGTATCTGTCTGCTTATTGGCAAATCGAAAAAATTATACATGGGTGGTTAACACGTTTTTTCCCCTCTCAGGAGATAAGTAACTAGAGTTTTACAACCGAGACACATCAAGTCGTTGGACAGTGATTTACTTTTTATAGGGTAGGGTAGTATAAGAAAAGGAAATGGAAGAAGAATGTACTTTCAGTATTCTTACCTCCTATTTGAACTAAGTAAAACATTATATTGCATAGGGGTCCTCTTCTTTATAGACGCGAAGAATTATTTCTGATTAGGAAGCTTTTCATATCTTCTGGCCATGACCGTGATTTTTCTTATTTAATTTTGTTTCCCCTCTTGTACTCTTTATTCCATACTGTACATTATACAATGTTGGAAGCAGCATAGATTTTTCAAAAACACAGTTTGCTTAAACACTGTGATTTCGAGTCGTGATTCCAATAAGAATCCTGCGCGGAATTTATTCTCCCCCAAAGGATCAATAATACCACCCCTATTTATCGTTAACAGCTTATGGTCCTCTCCTTCATACAGTTTCGGTATATTATTAGAATTTCGTAAGAGTAAAGGAGAGTATAATTTCTTCTGGTTGGTACAGGTTTTGATAAGAGTTTTATTGTTGTTATGTTCTTGCAAAATAATATAACTTATACGCGGGGAAGGGGCTCGTTGGACTCGAAGTTCGATGGTTACGGATGAACCGTAAGGCTGAAACGAATAAAACTAAAAAAGGGAACTATTTACGACTTTCCCAAGCTCTTTCTTCAATCGATTTCTGCCTCTCTATTTTTAGGGATCCCGTTTTCTCTGTGGAATCATACACGAGATGTCGACAGAGAATTATTCCACATTTTAATAGAATCACCCCTTAGTGCGTGGAAAAGAGATCTTAAAAGATACAAGCAGTTTCAAGTTGAAGCGAAATTATTGGAATCCCCGGAATTTATTTGAGAATGTGCAACGTACGTTTATAATTCATAAATTTTCAATGAAATGCATATGAAAGTGCGTTGTATTAAAAGAAGAAGTGCAATCTCCGACGACACCCCCATTTTTTTCATCATTTTGGAATCGATTCCACTGATTCAACGGTGGTTGTCTCATCGCTCGGTTAATTAATCATCTTGAATCTTATGCTGCTCTATTACTGTTATTGTTATTATTATCATCATAATCATTCTTATTATCGCATTATTGTTATTATTATTTTTATTATTATTATTAATATTATTATTAATATTATTAACATGTATACATAACATCTGTAGATAATTTTTCAAGCCTTAAAACGAACCTACATAGATGCCCCGAGCAAGTCGACGCGTCATTCTCATTTTTCTCGTTCATCGCGTAATTTTATTTTATATTCCGCCCCTTTTTGTCGAACAGGATGCTCGAAAATGTTCATTGTCATCTTCGACGAAGGCAGGTTGTTTCTACTACTTATTCTCTTTTCTACATCTTATTATTTCTGATTTCCATGGAAGAATAATATAGGCGCGAAAAAAACAAAGAATGCGCGTGATTCTTTCTTCTTTTCTTTCTCTCTCCCTCGTGCTCTTACTTTCGCTCCGCTTCTCCCTCTCGCATCTCATGCTTACTATCTTCCGCGTTTCTTCTTTTTTTTTCGTGATTTTTAACTCGTTTATTAATTATATCAGCGGTTGGTCGTAATCGAACGAACGTGAAAGAGAAATGATATTATTTACAGCACGAGATGTACACATATGTCACAGGCAACGCGTGTGATCC
Source organism: Holcopasites calliopsidis (assembly GCA_023838395.1). NCBI lineage: Eukaryota > Metazoa > Arthropoda > Insecta > Hymenoptera > Apidae > Holcopasites > Holcopasites calliopsidis. Next base: position 1,657,919 of record JALHAQ010000012.1, on the reverse strand, counting down.
ATTCTTGATTAGCATATCGATCATTTCAATATCTCAAAGATTCGGAAGCCTGAACGTCTCATTTTAATAATTGTTCTCTGCCCTCGATCCAAGTGCCGCTTCAATATTATGAGAGTCTAACGGCGTAAGAGATGAATAATTAATTTTTAAGTAACGGAAGATTGCGTTTTATATGTGGTTTTCATACAGACTTCGATACGATGATAGATCTCTATGCTCATGAGCTTGTTTTTTGGATCATACGGTGTTCCTCGTAACTCCATACATGTTTATTTTATAAAGTAAACGTCGATATACATTTATACACACATTTATTTATTTATTTATATTCGGCACTTCTTTACGAAAGGAAGGAAGGTACAATGAAAACTTCCTACGACACCGCTGCCTTCGTCGAGGAGATCCGTGCTTAGTTTTACACCCATTTACATCCTTGTAACGCAATATTTTCCCGATTCTTCCTTTATGACTCGGTTTCCCACCATTTTGTACATTCTATCCGTCGTTATCTTCCTTTATCGATCAGTTCACAAAGAAATGGACGAAGGAGGGCATACAAGCACCGACATATCAGAGCATCTTCACTCTGTCTGGTGTTGATCAATATCTAGTATTCGATGTAACAGTTGGTTCGTTAGGGAAACGACTGATGTAATACGACAGAATTTCTGTAATCAGAATTTTTCCTTGCCTGCCTTCGTCCATTTGCGAAACGTTGAGAGAAATTCGAAATTCTGTCCGCTCGTGTTCGACTCGAAAGCTTCATTTTGGAGCTCGAACAGAAAGTGGAGTTGCAAGAGGAACCGTGATCGTTGTTTTCCCTTCTTCTTCGTATCCTTTGATAGAACATTTTCTTCTTCTGATTTCTTCAGTCATTTTTATTGTTGCTAAATTTGGAAGGTAAAATGGCCGTCCTAATTGCCGTCATTTCCACTGTTCCTCCGTTTCCTTCGTTTCCCTCGGTTGGATCGATTTTTCCTCTGTGCGTTGCATCTTTGCTGTTGTTCTGTTATATTGTGTCGTTCCTTTTCTTTTTCTATGTTCACGTTAACGCTTTGCCAAATTGTTCTCACGCGTTCAAACACTTGACGTTTCTTCCTCTTGCTTTCGTTTCGCTGTTGCTGTTGGTTGCTTTTGGTTTTCGGCTTAATTTTACTCACGTGTTCAGTTTTGCGAGTCGCTGCCGCCGGTGGCACTCGCTGAAAAGAACAACAGGCAATTTTGCTATTTCCTCTATCCGTTTCCAAGCGACTGCTTTTTGCAATGCCTTTCGTCGTGCTGGATTTTTCAGTCGTCGCTTGGTTTCTACTTGATTTATCACTTTTGGTATATTTCGCATGCAGAATTCTCGTGGCCGATCATCGTGGACAAATCATGTATATTTTGCTTGTGGAGAATATTTTCAAAAGTGTTGCAGATCTAGTTCTGATGCAAGTAGATAAGATCGAGTTTAGTCAGGCAACTCTCAGACATAGAAACGTACAAGATATTAGTTTGTCCACGAGGATGGATGGAACAATCTAATCTCTAAACTTAAGTACATCCCTACAAAAAATCTGTATTTGGTATCAAGCGAATCGCATGCAATTTTGAATCACATTTAACATCCATTACTTCTTAAAGAATCGTTTGTGTATAGTTTCTACACTGATCGTTCGTTATAGCGCATCGGAGTATCTTGTTTCTTCCTTGCACATTGTACTCTAATTTTTATGCAGCCTTCAAAGCTACTTCTATGAAAGTTTATCGTTGTAACAATTACTGTAACTTGCGGGAAATCTCGATGAAAGCGTTCCATCGAACTTTGTTTCCACAAAATAACACGTAGTCGCAAGCCGGTGGAGAAGCCATGCGCTTCTACACGTTTCTCGATCGCACGAAATTCATCTATCGAACGTGAAACATAAAACATAACATGCAGCATAATCGTTTTTACAAAGCACCGCATGCACAGCATGAAGATCGTCCCAGAAATATTTTGTTTCTTTGAAAAAGGAATATTCGCTTGAGAATATAATATATCATATTGGTATGTAATTGTATTTTCTGAAACGGTGTTCGAGTTCGTGAACAAAAAAAAAGAAAAAAATGGGACTCATTCGTGACGAGAGAAAGAATGGTAAAAATTCATGCTTTAATCGAATATGCAAATTATCTGGATTTGTACTGCGCGCAGAAATTGATCAAGTTCTTTGACAATTCTTTGAACAACAAACTATGCTGTGCTGGTTTTATTTTGATTCGGAAGAAAATTCATTTTGCTCTGTGCAAGAGAAGATCGAGTCAGAAATGTTCACTTCTGCGCGTAGAGGGATGTAAAAAGAGGAGTCTGTGTGCCGCCTCTAGAAAAGTATTTTTATCGTTATACGATATCGAATAGGGACGAAGAATAAGATATGTGAAAAAGTTGAGAAAGAAATTGTATCGATATAGTGCAGCAATAAGAGGTTGTAGCTTACCGTACCCAAGAGAAGAGTAGGGGTGAAATAAAAGCATTTTGGAAACTTCTTTCTATTTTGTTGTTACTGTTGTTGTTGTTGATGATGATGATGATGTTGTTCTTATTGTTGTTTGTAGGAGCAATATATTGTACTTGTTGTTGTAGTTTTTATATTAATGTTGTTAATTTTGTCGTTGTGGTGTTGTCCATTCGTGTTTTCATTTCTCGGTGGTGTTAACATTTATCCGTTCACTGCACGCGATGTTTTACGCACATTACTTTCTCAGCATTTGCGAATGCTTTTCGCACGAGTAACACGGTAGAATAGTTTCGTCACACTTTGTTCGCCCGTTTATATTTCGACCACCAAAAAATTGAAAATCACTGACTGGGACTAACTTCGGGAAAGAGACAGAGGGTAATACCACCAAAAGTACAGACAGACACATAACATTAATTACGAGGCACGGATCTGAATGAGAGAGTGGTTGTGAGACATTTCAAAAAGTCGTCTCTCTTTTGACCCGTTCCAAGCTGATTATCCAGCCGTAGAGCGTCTTCAAAAATTCAAAAAAATCTCAGCGTTTTATTCAGCTCTTGTGATGCTGATATCTGGATTGTGTTGCTTTGGAACAGACATCGGGGGCACAGGGTAACGATTTACCGGTTCCCGTTGAGAATTCATGAAACGCCCCTTCCTATTATTCTCTTTATTCGCGGATGCGTGTCATTCCGCGATTCTCAATTGGAACTCGCAGTGAAAGCAGTGGTTCATGAATATACAACGAATAGATATTGACAGATATTGACAGATACACCAGCATGTAAATACCTATTACAGGCAGACAATATGTATGTAACACCGATGGTAAGCGTCAACTTCATAAGGATCTTTTACTGAAAATTCGTCAGAGAGCTTAACGATGAATAAGAATGTATTGCATCTACGTATGTACGTATATACACATCTTATTCATTTGTTTTACACGAAAAGCTTTCAGTGGGAAAAATTCTTATGAAATTACGAAGTCTTGCAAGGGATACATTTGAAATTCGAAGAGACAGAGGGTCTCAGGGGATGGAACAACGAGACACAGTTATGTCGTAAACACGTCCTACGTGGACAAACAAGGAGGAAAAGAGGAGAGATAGAAACAAATAGAAAGTGAGAGAAAGAGAGAGAGACAACAATTAATACGCAAATGTCGCATTTTTCTTTTTGCTTTCTACCTTCAGACTCACTCACACACAAATCTCTTCCACCAACCAGCGCGTCTACATGAAGTTCGCTAGACGAAAAAGAGAAATATGTAGAATTTCATATGTTAGATGATGAACAGTGAGATTTTAACACATTGGAACGTGACCCTTTTTTCAATCTTCTATGAAAAAGTTCATAAAGATGCTCTCCAGTCTTGCGAACAGAGTCGGGCAAATTTGATTCGAAATCTAGGCCTGAACGTCTGATATATGCAACGTGTCTACTACTGAGTATCTAGTACACCTAAATGGAGTGCTCCCTTTGAGTGGTGCTTAATTCTGGTTACGTTCCACGAATAATGATCGGTATGTCGTGATTTAAGCAAAAGTACGGTGACACTTCTGTCGAAAAGACTTTTATTAGCTCGAGAAATTCCTAAAGAACATTTCAATGGAAGTTCTCGAATTACCGTGCAGGCTTATTGGCGACATTTCACTTTGGACGTTGTTCCTTTGCACCGTGCAAACACAATATCTTCTCCAACGTGGAGACGTCTTCACGGAAATGTAGATCGACAGAGACAGTAGCCAAGAACGACTGATTCGATCGGAATTTTCTATTCATAGCATTCGAATTTATATTATTGTTAGTTAGAAAAATATAGTATGTGTCTTTAAGAGAGCACGGTATGAAACATTTGATTCCCTTACAATAAGTTAGTGTAAAATTTGTCGGTAACGAATTAGTCGTTCGAAATCGTGGCATACATTGATCGTATATGACACAGAACATTTAAACAATTACAATGGCAGTGTCATCAGCTTTGTTAAGTGCATCTGTGCGTTTAGTTACTTACCAACAATGATGGCCAATACAATTAGTCCGATAACGCCCATGATGATCATCATCTGGAGACACAAAAATGAAGATAACAATATAGTTCCCGAGTCAAGTTTAATTAAAAATCGATTACGTTTCATTGAGGAAAAATACCTTCAGATTTTGTAGCCAGAACTTCCTCTTCAATTTCCCTGCCTGTTGTTCAAATTGTGATGCTCCTTGCTGAAGTGCGTCTAGAATGACAAATTTTCATCTTCGTTACTATTTGTGCATTGGGAATCTTTTTAAAAATGTCAGTGTATGATCTAATATATTCGGCGAAAGATCTAATATGAAGCGTCATTTTTAATACTGCTAAATTATCATTCACGTTTGGAATATGCCTGTACAATTGAATTCAAGCTAATCCTGAACCAGTGGAAAATTTGTGTACGGTCCAAGTGCGTTCAGTAGAAATGATCAACAATGGTCAGCCCGGTAACGTGGCATCGATTCGCGAGCGTCACAGTAATCGATATCAGCGTGCAGTGAGACGCGCAGGATCGAACTACTTTAGTGCCTTGGAAGAATGAATGGAGATAATGTTCTTCGAGCAAACGTAGCTAGCGACTCGTCCTTCAGTTTAATCTGTAGCTCTGTGCCTCTCGTGCATACAGTGCTCGATTCTCTCTCGGTCTTCCCTTGATCTTCAAACTTACCCCCGGAAGTGTTGGGGGACAATTTCTTGGTCCTGGATAATCAGCTTTTACAATGGATCTTACCTGCTCGATCATCGAGTTCGGAGAGCTTTTGATCGCGCTCCAGGACCTTTTCAACATTCGTTTTCATGATGTCGACGACCTCGTCAACCTGCGCCTGCGTCGCCTGCAGCCGTTTCTGCGATGCGATCTGCTGGGGCGTCCTGGGTCCTCCGACGATTCCATCGGAACCCGCACCTGCACCCGCAGCAGCATCCGGTGCTAGACCCCCTTCTGTGGCCCTGCAAACCGAATAATTTATATTCAAACAACATTCTACTGATTTTCGCAACTTTCAACGCGTTCTGCTTGAATCGCAAATGCCGACAGTACCGAACTCGATTCGTGGAATTCGTCGCGACCGGTGGAACTGGCTTCATTATTTATTCCCAGTTCTACAAACGATCGATATTCTCGTAGTAGTGTATCGGCCCGACTAATTAAGGGGTCATTTACCCCAATGAGATCGTCACCTAATAAGATATTGCGCACTCTTTTCTAATTAAAATACTAAACATTTCACTTTTTTTTAGGGGATCGGTGTGTGTGTGTGTGTTGACTATTTCTACGAAACATTCGTGCAGGGGAAACTAATCAGAGTATTTACAGTCAGTCACTTGGTCGTCGGGTTCACACGTATTTCGATTCTGAGCGCGTGCTTGAGAAGGCAAATTAGTGTGTCTCCGGACGTGTCGAGTACCGATGGCAGATTAAAAAACGGTCGAAGAGCGGGTTTTATTTTTGGCAGCCGATCGAATAACTAAGTGGCAACAGCCGATCGATCGGACAGTCTAGTTTCCAGGACTCGTCTATTCCTAAAATAGGATGAACTGCCCAGAAATAAAATCGTAAATGGGAATTTGCTATTGGCAAGCCTTTGTTTTCTCGTTTTTGATTAAGGAATAAAAGAGACAAACGTTCATCTGATTTAAAGCTTTTATGAGTTCAAGCGGCTTACATAATCGGATTCGTATATCGATCGTGTCAGGTACTCTGGTTATCGGCATTACTGAATTATTTTCAAGTTGAGTGTAAAAAAAGTCTCGGAGAAGGTCCTGAACCTTTCTAGAAATCAATGTCCAACAAAGTTCTTGAGTACTGACACTTACGGCCCACGAGAGCAGAAACTTGATCGTTCAAAAGTATCTCCTTTTTTAATTAAATATTCCCGCCGATATCCTAATTTTAGAATTATTCAGGATAGTCGGTGACGTCAACGACAGACAACTGAACGTCCTCCGTTCTATTATTATGCATAGCCCTTTTTTTTGGAAAAGCAAAGTGGTGAAGGAATATTTAGCGAAACCTGTTGTTTGGTACATGACGTTCAGTCTGACTATTCCAGGAATAAACTACTTGGCGTATGAAGCGCATCTTTTCCTTTCGACGGAGAACATTGCTGCAAATGTACTCGCCATTGATTATCTAAATATAGAAACTGCGAGTACAACGTACACCCTGTTGTGTGTTTGCGATTAAATCTTCCAAGCTTTACGCCACCGAAAATTACCCGATATTAGTTACTCGTTTCACATAGAAAGTTCGATTCAACGTTGACCTGATTGAACCAATCTGCAATTCTTGTAACGTTAAATAATATGTAGAATAGCGCAGCAATTTCCGTTGCTCTTGCAACTTCGATACGTAAAGGAGATGCATCACCAAGGTCCAGAATTCAATGACCGCAATTCTGCTGTTCGTAAGAAATCACCCTTGCGGTCCGCTTTAAGGCTTTGCTGTACTTTATTGGAAATTCTGGCGTGTGTCGCGGATAGGCCGTGCAAGGGAATCGATTGGCGACAAAGGCCTAGGAAATTGCGTCTTAAAACTCGTCTTGCAACAGTTTAATGCTTTCGCGAGTAGCTTATAGAACAAATTCGAATCAATGCAGACAATAAAAAACTTATAGACATATTCGGCCTTCGTCCGCGTTCTATCTTTCATGAAGTTAACAATTTCATAATATTCCTCCAGAAATGTATTATTTCCTCTCATTGGCAATAGTAGAAATATCAAGAATTTCAAATTTACTATTCTATTTAATATTATAATCAAAATGTTTCCATCAATATCAGCCATGATTCGTTGATTTTCTGAGACGAACCCACCAACCCATTTTCCTTCCACCCTTTCCCTTTAATAGGGAACCTGCCAAGCACCCTGCCAAGCGGACGAATATCTAAAGGAAAACACATCCCCATCTTCAAAGGCCTATCAATTTCCCCATGCTCAGTTTATCTGAAAAGCATTTACCGAATTTTCCCAAGATTTCATTGCTAGAAACGTCCCGTCTTGTGAAGGCTTTACAGACTCACGTACTGATTCGGTATAGATTTGTTCGTAGGAGAGTCGCCGATTCACACAATTCCATTTTTTATTTCACAGAGAGAGAGAGAGAAAGTCACTCTTTTGGCAAATGGTGAACACAAAATTGGTAGAATTCCGTGGATGTACTCACATGTTGTACGTCGGTTGCTGTTGGTTTTCTGAACTAGAGCTATCCGCTGGCCTTCCAACCCCGTCGTCAGATGACCGCGTACTTTTCACGAGCGACTGCGAGCAACTAGACGGTCGGGGTATTGATAAAATTTCCAGAGACACCAACGCGCCGCCGCTTCACCGTTATCTCGACTACCCTCGAACCGTTTGAATCGCGTTCACCGTATTCCCTGTTTCAACCCTTTAGTGAATTTTCTTTTCGTTCACGATATATCCAACGGCTAGTAAATTGCCTAAACTTTGTTAATATGTAAAAATGCGTGCTTATAACGTTATTACAATAGAAATTATTTCGTTTTTGATAAGAAGACCAGGATCGATGTATCGAATGTGAAAGTTCGTGCTATGGCTCTAAGTGGCAGACCGTGCGCATGTACCAAAGTTTTCAGTCAATAAACGGTAGCCAGCCGCAACCCTCATGCGCAAACACACCCTGAAAGGGAGCCAGGTGTGTTCCTGTGGATCCCGAAACCCTAGGGTTGTTGTCGGGGAAAATAGGCCAACGACCGGCACAATTTTTCTCTTTGCTTGCGTCCTGTGGTAGTTACTTTTATTACATACAACTGGGATATGATATGAATGTTAGCAAAATCGTGGAAAGGGATGAGTTAAAAAGTTCTCCGTCTGTCCATGTTAAGGGGTTGAAGATCGGATAACATTGAGGAAATATTTTTTCTCCAAAAGACAATCTCATGACCTATGTTCATACACTACTGGTAACGCGATGTGAATACGCGCACGAGCATTCGCAAGATGTTTTATTTATGTCTGCGTTGCGATTTTTGTCACGGGACGAGCTTGCTGCTGTGAATTTTACTACTGGAAAATGCTGTTCATAGCCGACAGAGATAGGCACACGATGGATCGTCCCTTTGGTGAGTCTTTAAAGGAAAAGTTTAATGAAACTTGGAAAAGTGGTTGGATAAAAAGATTTGATAAAATGATAGTTTCGATTGTTTCTTCTACTCATGGTGAGAGATGTTTTGCTAATGTACAATTCACCTGTTTCACAGCTAATTAAGTTTTCTATACTTATCTATACCCAATTCTTCATCAGATATTTATTATATATCATTTATTCTATTTATTATTCTCCCCATTAGGCTCTGGTTATAAAATTGCGGTTGTTGCATTTTTCTTGTAATTTGGGCAACCCAATAGCAAGCTAAAAATACAATTGTTGCGTCTTTAAATGAATTAAAACAAATTTAATTAAAACGGAGCAGTTTTGAAATACGCGGGTAATGTGCACCTTTCCCCTTAGATGACAGCATGTGTACAATTTGAGTTCAGGGTCCTGTCATTGACATCTGAAAAAAGTACGTCGCGAAAGATGTACGAATTAACCGACCGTCTCTTTTAATAATATCTTTCGATATAAAGATTAGCTTACACAGTGAATCTCGCAGGTTATTGTTTTTGCGAAACTTTTTTATAATAAGCGTGACGTCATGAATACCGCCATCTTCATCGTATGTCATATGCTGTTATGGTTGTAAAGTGTATTCGTCATCGAACCCCAGCTGGACATATCTGTCATAATTTTTTAAACAAATTCGATAGCCATTGAACTTTTATACATTCTTTACTTCATAGTAAGTTGTACAATTGTTTGCCGCACTTCACGAAGTAAATGCATGTGAATTGCGAGTGAATTATTATTACCATGCAATTGTAAACATAAGCATACATTTTTGTGTATCTTTCTGTTTTATTTTTTATATTTATATGTAGTTTTAACTGGAACTTAATCTTCTTAATTGGTACGATATCATAAAGTTTTACAAATATGTTTTCAAACACATTTAATCATAGAGTTCCTCTATGAATTTCGAGGTTATGGGTGTGTTCATTGGTCGGTGCATACGGTTACAGTTTACGAATAATTGCACTCCACATTTATTCAGTGGTATTAGCCAGAAGTAATATTGAATTTGAGTATTATATTAACCCTGTGGAATTGTTTTATTTATAGAAATATGGACGGCAGCAGCAACTCCAGAGAGGGCGACATGGGTGGTCCACGTAACACGCAACAGGCGGCTTCCACGAAAAAGCTGCAACAAACACAGGCAACGGTCGATGAAGTCGTGGGGATAATGAAAGTAAACGTGGAAAAAGTACTAGAGCGTGATCAAAAGTTGTCAGAACTGGAGAATCGTGCGGATGCCTTACAGCAAGGTGCGACACAGTTCGAGCAACAAGCGGGCAAATTAAAGAGGAAATATTGGTGGAAAAACTTGAAAATGATGATCATCATCGGAATTATCTGTGTGATCATTTTAATCATCATTATCGGTAAGTGAAATGTTTTTTGAAAATATTATACGAGCAGTTAGAATTGTAGCCCTTAAACGGATGTATTTTTTAATGTTTTGCAATAGCTTCAGTCGTATCAGGTTCGTCGGATTCTAGCAATTCCGCAAATTGATAGCATTGTATCAAAGGGGATACCATGCTCTGGGGTTGTTAATTTCTGTCCTAGAATAAAAGTACACCCTGGCTGAGTAAGGGCTGGGTATACAAAGTTAGAGACAAAGTGCGATCTGCAGTCTTGTTCTAAAAAAGAAATATTGGGATCTGAGTAACATGTGCAACAAAGGAAAACTATATTTTTGAGACCTATACATATTAAAACGCACAACTATTAGACTAACTGCAGTATTAATACGGGTGGCCTTTTGTAAAACTGTGAACGAACAATACATTTCATCATGTTATCTTGTTACAGTGCTTATTGTACATTTATTAATGATATATATAATATATAATATAAGGTTTATACTTTTTCCCATCGGTCTCGGAATAATTCAGGCCTCCATTTCGCCTCGCTCCCGTCCAAATATCATTGCCAGCTAGCTTTACGTATTATGATCGTACAATGATACAAATACCATACGATCGAGCGATGGTAAATAGATTTTATGTAGTCGGCACATTAATTCGATTCCGGTAGCCGTCGCGATCACTTACCTATTTAGAACGACTGTGCTCATTAATATTCATGCATCGACGTTTTCATCCGAATACCGTCATGCTTCGAAGTGGCATAAATCCATTTGGTGCTGCTCAGAAAGCGTGCAGCGTTTTCTGATCCTTCTTTCTTCTCGGCACTTCTTTAGATCTGGGTGTTGCGATTAAATGAAAAGATATTAAATCATGTTTACGCTTGTCCCTCCCTCTCTATTTTTCGTAATGATACGCGAGTACGTCTGCGCATCTGGTCGCTCTTATTTGCGATCCAAGTCCGGGGGATTTCGATGACACGACCCAGCCAGACAAAATGTCAGGAGCGATACGAAATTAGCGCATCAACGATCGCCAATTAAATCAAGTAAAAGAGTTTGATAGGACGGCCCCGGAAATTGTAGAGCCTCGAAGGGGCAGTGCGTAAGTTTATGGTCAATGCGGCGATCGAAGGACAATTTAAAAGGGCAGGTGAATAAAATAATCGGATACACACCGTTCCTTTCACATGATTTATTTTATTTCATTATTATTCATCATGCTGCGAAATGGCAGTATTAGAGCCACCTGAGATAAAAATATTCATCTGCCTGTTAATTGGTTTTACGAATATGTAAATCGCGATTTACATGTTTTTCGGGATTGAGCCGAATCGGCGAAGGTATCGAGGATACTTATTAGATGCCGAGATGTCGAAGTCACGTGTCGGCGGTGTCAATCGACGGGGTAGGATTCCGATTTTCCTGTAAACCGAGGCAGAAATCTCGGCCGCTCCATTCATACACCTATCAGTCGACTGACGACCGTGCTACCGGACAGTCACTCGTAAACGCGTCTCGTGTCTGTAATAACGTAGGTCAGACGACCCAGCAACCCCTGATAAGATTGCTTCTCTCACCGATGAGGATCGTTCCGATCGCGTACATTACGCAGTTCCGTCGTTTTCGAAGATCCATCATCTTGTCGAGATTCGGTCGAAATTCGGAGCTCGTGAATGTTTTCAAAGATGAGGTGTTGTTAGTAGTTTTGTCATTACTTCCGCACGATAAGTATGGTCCGCGAAAATTCGCGGCATTCCGACAGTGACGCGGAGCATATTAGACAATTTTCGTGACACCGTGGTGGGGTTTGTTTTTCCTTTCTGTTTGGTAGTTCGGCACCCGGTTAACGCGCCAGTCTCACTGGCTCGTGGATATTGAACGCGCGTTTAAAAGCGCGCTGACGCTCGAACAGACGAACACTTCTAGAAATATACGTTTTTGCGCGATACTTTGAAATGTTCATAAACGGGCTAAATTACTATTTGGACATGTCCAACGAATGTAGAAGAAGAGACGAACGGAAGCATGTATGGCGAAACTGATAGCCGTTCGGTTGTCAAGACGTTTTAGTGACGAAACACGATTCCGCCGATGCGTCCCCATCGTCCCACGCGTAGAAACCTCTTATCTATATTTTATGAATATTGAGAAACGAACGTGGTATCGCTTTTTGAGACTCACCCATACGCGAAAGGATCGTCGAGTCTGAGAGATAGACGCGAGTGGCAGAGTCTCGGTGCTTAGGGAAATAAGCAAAGATCGTTCGAGAAGGGACGATAAATGTGTCCGAAGGCGAGGATCAGTGTCGACAAGTTCAAGAGACAGGAGAGGAAGTGGAAGAATCGCTCTAACGAGCAATAAGCAAAAGTGAAGTGTTGATCTGTCCAGATTTAAGCTTCTTCCTACTTTCCCCTTTCTCTCTTTCTCTCTCTTCTCTGTGCCTCCTCCATTCCGCCGATTTTTTTCTTTAAACCGTTCACGATCTTCTAATCGATCGAAGATCAAACATGGCATCGTCCAGCAGCGAGAACAACCAAGAATATGGACTGGGATACCAAAACACTTTGGTAAGTTCATGTTACAATAGTGTTGTTTCGTTCCTTGACAACGTTTTCTTGATAGCACTATCTTCTTCATCAGCGTAGAGCATTTATTCTTTACCTGACAGAGAACACGATGCAATAGTTGTGTATGTTATAAATCACTTCATGATTCTCAATTGTTGGAAGTGACTCGGCTTAAAGCGCGGCAATGGCGAAGTGAAGCAAAGGGTTGCAAACCTATTTTCATGTTTATTCTTGGCCACGGTGCACTGCTAGCCGCGAATAGTTCTCTTAGACTGCAATATGCGACGGAGCGACCACGTGCTCGCGTGCACTTTCTCGTGTGGATTTTCAATACCTCGTGCCCACGCTTTCTTAGCCGACCATTCCAGCTGATTGTCAGCTGATCGCCACCTGAGCGATCCGGTCTTCGTTAACGAGCGTGTACATATTTAGGCAGGCAGTTATGAATCATTTTCTGTCAGGATCTTTGCTGAAACACTGATATTCACTGGCATATGTACGTCCTCGAGAAAAAAAGTAGGCAGTGTTCTTAGTTAAAGGAACGTGAACAATAAATTTAAAACCCGCACAGCTGTTTTTCCATCGAGCAACGTTAAGTTATCGCTTATCAGGGCAATCGCGTGTTTATTCTCCGTGAATGGAATTTCTAGAGTCTCGTAGAACATATTTGCCCGTGCAATTAATGGTAAAATGAATTTGCGAGTACCATTGCCAAGAATATTTCAATAGTATCCGCAATAGACTAAGCGGAGTGAATACTGAGTAAGAATACAAGGTAATATTGTTATTAAATAGCTAGTGAGATAGTGTGTATTAGATTTCGTCGTCAATAATGCAGAAGAATCATAGCAATGACCTAATACTTCTTATCACAAGTTCCGGCGCAGCTCGAGTAGAAACTATCCTCCAATCGTATTGCGTCAATTCAGTAAACGAGCAATAACAGGCTACGTTAATTATATTTAATATGAAACTACTTCTCGATTCAGATGACAATCCCCGTGCTACTTAAACCTTGTTTAAAATATGTGCAGTAATTAAATATTTGCAAAGTACTCATCCGACAAACCTCGCTCCTGTTTGATTTGCTCTTAATTGGATCACGAGATTTCTTTATGAAATTCGAGTTTGCCCGGCTTAAGAAGAGCCAGGGAAAAGCTGTTACACGTGCGACTAATACGTTCTTCTCTTTTATCCGCACGTGATTTTGCAATAACAAAATGCTCGCTACGTTTGCCAATTTGCCAGGGGATTCTCAGACGGCGGTGTGTTATATCAAATACGAATACAATGCGGCCTCGAGTAGACGCGTCACTTTCGAAACACCCTCCGCAAAATTCCGGGGCACGTTGCCATTCTTTCGAGATCTCCTCACTTTCTGTTTTCTTTCTACTTGTGTTCCCTTGGCGAATGATACAATAGAGAATTATTAGTGATTCAGATTGTTCGAATGCCAAATCATTTCATCCTTTGAATTTTTGTTTAATGCGGTCGATTATTGGGGCTGTAGTACGATTAGACTACCCCAGTTCGTTCTTTGTTTATTGTAACGCAGTAATGTGTTACTCGTTCCCCTTTCGGCAGTTTATCGCTACTTTCTCGATGAAACATTGAACGCGTCATGAAATACGTATTTTAATTGACTCGCATGTTTCTCCGTTTCCTTCGAAACTAAACGGCGATCACACGTATTGATGATGTCATCTTATTAACGTTGGTTAACGCTCGAGCATGTACCTTGCTCCGCAAGTTTTTCATCAAGATTCCGCTTTTTTCCCCTCCTATCAATATCGTCCTCCGATTCTTCTGCTAGCGTATTAAGCACAGTGCAATATATATTTTTGTTTAATCCAAAACGGCGAGGCTTATTAAACGACGTAACGCAAATGGAATATCGGTTATGTAATCACGTGTAGCGCTTTTCCGATCGTCGTCTATATTTTTTGATTTGCCAACGCGAAACGTCATCGAACCGGAATTATAGAATATCTGTGTTACGATACTTAACATTTACATATATAAAATTACCGTCTATGCAACACTGCGTTCGCGGTAATGTCTATGATTAATCATGCAGATCGATCGTGGAAATTTCAGGGGTTATTTGCATAGATATGGCAATCCATATATTATGCTAAAAAAATTACAATCAGCAACGATAATTCTTAATACAGCGCATCACTTTTTTTTACATTCGATTAAGAGTTGTCGGAGCTCAGGGAATCGCGTAATCCGTAAATATGTACAAAGCGAATTCGCATTGTTAATTAAAGACAGATTGAACGTGTCATCGTAATGATTAGTCGATTTTCAACTCGATCAGAAGGTGAGATAACGGCTATTTATTAGTCGAGATCTTCCCTTGAGTCGCTAAATGGTTTATCCTCGCCATGTCAGAACCGGTGTACATCCATCACGTTAAACGTTACATTGCTTTGTTATATTGCTGGAATTTCAGTAATAAAACTTCCCGATTGATCAATTCGAGTCAGGGTAAAATACCACGAAATTTATTGCAGCAGGTAGTAATTCACCAATTTTATGACCGTCGCTCAACCACAAGAACAGTACGTATTGGTTTCTTTATAGGTGGAGCATGTTTTCTTTTCAAGGAAATACCTACTAAAAATTGAGACAAGATTAGTTTGACAGACTATAACTTCTATTTAATTATTATCACTTATAGGCGGGTATTTCCGCATTCGAAATGTTGCTGCATTAACAACTACGTACCGAGTCAAGGCCTTTTTAGCATCTGAACAAAGTTACCGGGACTTCCGGGGACTATTAGAACTTATACACTTGCTCGAACGAAAGTTTACGAGTCTAATTATCGGTGCGATTAGTTTGACGGTTGTGCCACAATCTGTCCTTGATGAAATACACCGAATCGATAATGCTATTCGATAAAAGATCGCCGTGCTCAGACTTTTCCCTGTGATAAGGAAGTCGAAAGTACTTTTATTTTTGGCCCGACAAAAATCAACGATCGAACAAGCACTTTCTATCGCGACATTTTTGCTAACAGAAAGAATCTTCGGCGGTAAGCAATTTGGTCTTGAACAAAATATTCTCTCCCCGCTAAAATTGTCTACCTCCTCTGCTAAAAAGTTCTATCCGCTTTATAATATTCACCGGTGTATTCTAAATGCGCATAGAAATAAAATGTTTTACGTTCTACGTGTTCACCAATGGAGGGAAACAAAACGTAGCAGTAACGTTGTCGTTCGACACCGAGGTTTAATGGTTACCAGATCGGACCACTTCCTTCATCCTCCTCTTGTTGCTTTGTTTTTTAATTATCAAACCCTGAGTTGCTTATGGCGAATTATGCAAACGTCGATCGATCGAGGTGAGGAATACGCCGAATATCGTTGCATAAGTTTTCTAATACCGTGTAAAATGCACGCGGAAATGTAGGGTCGATTATCCATTTTTCTGCGGCCGGATTAGCCGGTTTGCCTTGCAACTTATACATACACACCGTACACTAGCACCACGTGCATTTTATCACTTCTGTTAGGCGCGCGTGTCTTGCAAAATGATTCGCTTCACTCGAATTTCCCTCGGCATCCAATGCTTTTCACCGACTCGCTCGTCCTGCTAGTAGGAGTGTCATCGTCTTGCGATTAGAACGATGTCCTGAATCTGGTTGATAATTACTTTTTAAGCGACTGATAGCGGCATTTGTGTGCAACGTTACATAGATCGGGCGGGATTGATAAGAGAATAAGATAATCTTGCTTGTGTTTGGTACAGAAAAAGTTATAAATGGTGTACAAATAATAAGCACAGAGGATGTATGTTAATTATTTATTCTCGTAATTATATACAAAATATTATCCAAGCTAAGAAAAGCCAGGAAAATATTTGTTTCTGGACATCCATACGAGTTCATAGCGTTTGAAGTTGCCCACGTTTCTAAAGTTTGTGATTATAGCGACTATATGGAGATATTGCTACTCCATCAACACAAAAATAGAAATACGTCACCCTTTTCTTTAACCTACGTAGATGCAGAATGCGTACGAGGAAAGGATCGTGCAGAACTTCATGAAAGCACCATAATATGCAACGTGTACGTTACATACGATTCATTACGAAGAAACAATTACAATGCAGTCGGAGCTAGCAAAAAGGCTGACAAGAAATTGTACAGATATATAAATTGATATTTAAACGTTCCCGCTTGAGCAACGTCAGCCAGTAGAGACAGCACTTGTTATAAAAGCACAAGTGGTGGCAAGTTAGCAGTGGAGGCACGAGACTGATGTAACGTTTCCCATCGACACGAGAAAGTTGGTGCGTGATCTATAGATCAGCTGTTTATATACCTGTGCACGCGAGTTAATCAAGAGACGATCCATGTCGAACCTGAGCATTCCGTGAAAACCACTGCATTGTATACTAGTAAAAAAAATAGATTGCGAACATTCAGAGGGATCTTGATAAAAGTTACGCAATAATAGAGTAACGAGAACGGGTGGAGTTCTTGCGAAAATTCGCGCGGCGGTAAAATTCGAATGTGCGCTCGATCGTGGAGAATTTGAAAATCAATCGCAGTCAATCCTAATCACGCAAAAAAGAGAAGTATCCGTCGGCCAAAAGCTGAGCCCCATTCTCTTCTGGACTTAACAGAGAACAATATTGCCGGTTCGTAGTGATAAGGAGGTTCTCTTTAAGCCGATCGTGATAAGAAGTCAATAGCGCAGGCCGCAAAAATTTCTACAGTCCATCATCGGTTCCTTCACATTCATCCGTAATTCATGCGAGCTATTTTCATCCTCGATAAGAAGTTCATCCCGTGGCGATTGAACAGGCTGGGATCTCGACTCATTGGGGCCCATTGTAATTGATTGTAAAACGATTCGAACGGCGCAAATAAACATGTGGGGCGTGCACAGAAGCCTTCTGACCGCGTCCTGGACCACGTCGAACCTAATCAAAGTTCCGTCGCAATTCAGTCCGATTGCCTCGAGGATGGCCTCTGGCAAGTGTGGCGAACAGGAAATGGTGGTTCCTAAGGAAGACGTGGCCAGATTCGTTTGCGAGTGTTTGTGCAAAGCTGGAGCAACAACCGAGGACGGTCAAATAGTTGGCCATCACCTGATGACCGCTGACTACAGTGGTCATTTCAGCCATGGGATGAATAGATTGCAAATGTACGTGCAGGATATAAAAAATGGCATGGCCGATCCGGTTGCGAAGCCGCAGATTGTCACCGATTTTCAGGTACGACGATGACTGAAACTTTGCCGAGGAAACTGCGCTGAGGCTGTACACGTTTAAATATCGATAATGAAGCAGGAACAATTGAAGACGTATTTCCGTCGTTGCGGATAATCAAAATGTGCGCGCAATTATCGAGTCATTTTTTTCTTGCGTGCGATTAATAAAAATCAAACGTTGTACAGTCTCGTCGTTGGAATACCTAAGTCCTGTTCAGCAAACGCTCGTTGCATAGTTGAAAAATCAGTTTCTACCAGTTCGCTATCGTTTAACAAATTTTCTCCAAGAGTTCATCGTAAGGTTTCGCGAAACTGTTTCCAGGCGATAGCCCTGGTCAACGGGCAAAACGGTCTTGGCCAAGTGATCGGTAAATTCTGTATGGAACTGGCCATGGAGAAGGCGAAAACATTTGGGATAGGAATGGTGACAGCGCGTGGATCCAATCACTACGGAATCTGCGGCTACTACACAAGGATGGCGATCGATCAAGGTCTGATTGGTTTCACCTGTACCAACACGAGTCCGCTGATGGCCCCGACTCGCAGCAAGTGCGCTGGTTTGGGAACCAATCCTTTGTCACTGGGAATGGGTGCATCAGGCGATGATCGTTTCGTGTTGGATATGGCAACAACGGCGGTGGCACTGGGAAAAATAGAACTGGCTATCAGGAAGAAAGTCCCGATACCTGCCGGTTGGGCACTGGGCCCGGATGGAAAAGCTACCACGAATCCGGAAGACGCGTACGCGGCATCCACTTTGATGCCTCTCGGCGGGGAGGAACACAATTCGGGGTACAAGGGGTACGGTTTGGCCCTGATGGTCGAGGTGCTTTGCGGAATACTGTCCGGAGCCGAGTTCGGACCCAATGTCAGGAAGTGGAAGACCAAGGAGAAAGTTGCTGATCTCGGTCATTGTTTCATGGCCATCAGTCCCGAAGCTTTCGGCCCTGGCTCGAAGGATAGGTTGGACACGCTGTTGAAGCAATTGAGAAACTTGCCCACCACCGGGGATAAACCTGTTTTGATACCTGGAGACCCTGAAAGATCCGCTATGGAACGGGTGGACAGAGAGGGTGGAATTACGTATCATCCTAATCAGTTGCAAGCTTCGAAGGAATTCGCGAAGGAGATGGGAGTGGAAGCTATGAAGCTCGTTCCGAAAAAAAAATTAAATTGAAGAGTAATCATCTGATTCGGGGTACCAAGTACAATTAAGATTCGTTGAGTGGCACCGTTTGTGTTCTTCGATTTTCTTAATTCCTAGATACACGGATACGTGATATGATTTCTATTGTTGATTTTTGTATATTACTGATATTTTCGCGAGCATTGAGAACTGGAAAAGCAAAGTTTGAAGTACCATTATGAGAGCACAGTATTTCGAGTTACATTTAGGAATCGCATAATGCCTACTGGCTAAGGAAATTTTACTTAAGAATGTCTAGACTTCGTAACATTGCATTTATTAAAATTTTTAAGGGGGTTTCAGAGCGTCGATCTCGAATGCGTTAAAAATATATTCTTAGGCATAGGTTTTATATTCTATACGAAAGGAGAAATTTGAATACACACGTCCTCGTTGAATGTTTCTACTTTATTCGTCATGGATTCACCTGTGCGACAAATTAAAGCAGCAACTAATAACAACGTTCACGTTTGGAACAATATTTACGCGAGATGAGCTTTGCGTGCCGTTCCGCTGATTTAAGAGAAACGATGCTATGATATAACCATCGTTGCGGTCTGATCGTTAGTCGATGATAATGATGATGGCCTTGGACTTGCTCGGTGGATCCCGATTGCGCTCATTAGCGATCGAGTAGCATGATTATCGACAGCGAGCAACCGATGGACAACAAACGAGACATTTGCATAATCGGGTTTACCGAATGTAGAAGCGTTCGGAGGTAGGTTGATTCGCTTCAATAAATCTTCGCGACGTACGGTCACACGAAGCATGAGAAACTTTAGCTGAGAATCACGTGCATCGATACACGGTCGCGTAACGTGGACGGACGATCAAAGAAATTCGATAGTGCATCGCAGATTTAACGATACTTCGTTACAGCACAGCTGCGAGCTCTCGTGACACCCGCTCATGCAATTACTTTTGCAAGGACAGATTTCATATCGCGCGTATTGGCTTTGCTATTTTTAATTAGAAATAGTTATCTTTGATTTAGCCGTCACAGATACCGAAGGCCTAGCGTTAAAAATAAGAAGCGTCATCGTTCGCACGAGGCATGGACCATACTACTATTGAGGGTAGTCTAGCAGATTCGTTCTGATTTCTGAAATGGTAAACAGGGTTATCAGGAAGACTCGTAGACTTTGTGTCTGCTTCATCTTCGTCTTATCGCTGACTTGCCAACGAGAAGGAGTATAGTAAGATTTACCGATGATAATTTCCATAAAGCTTTTGGTATTGGTTTGCTTATCGCGGGTAAAAAGTGTGTCGTTTAAAATCGCGTTACGTCAGTGCAAGATAGAGCGGAGTAGAGCGTTTTAATCGGTGTTTTTGCTAGTCACCTGCTTTTATTGTTTGGAAAAAGTTCCCTTGAGAAAACGGGGAAAATTTGTATTCTACTCTGTTGATTGCTCGTTTATGCGTGTCGCGTCTAAACGAAGAAATTTCTACAACACTGCGCGCTTTCCATGTAAATGCTTTGCTAACTTCGCACGTGGCCAAAGAAAACTCGTGATCGTCACTTGCTCGTTCGGAGAAAAATAAGAAACGACTGATGGAGCTTTTGGCAATCAAGGGAAAGATAAGCGAAGGAGACGAAATGTGTTCGCTGCGCTGGGGATGTCACGGATTGATGTAAAAGCGGTTCAAAAGTTATCGACACGCTTTGTTTATTGCTATATTATCGAGCACGCCTTTGCGGCCTGCTCGCGGGTTATCTTATTTTTCTCATGATAAGACACGCGAATGCACAAAGGGTTTTTTTTTCTTCTTGAATAATCGTCATCCGCGGAAAAAACATTGCTCACGAGGTATGATTATAGAAGAATAGGAAGAAACTACGCGACTTAAACCCATAAGTCGGGTATCGGCGACTCACGATGGCAATATTCTTTCAACAAGAAAAATCAGTACATTGTCGGCAGGTTAATTAATCTTTCTCATCGAGGAATACTTAATTAGATTTATCTCATTAGATCGAGTTCTGATACCGCGCTCGATCAGACTACCCGCATAAATGCACATTGTCCTAGACCCAATTGCCAGAGAATTATTGCTCTTTCGAACCTTTCCGTCCTATTTCAATGCCGGGATTACTTCAGTCTGAGATAAATGAAAATCTCCAGCTTTTCTTTTTTTGCGAAACTAGTTGGAGAAATTGGAGACGACAAACAAGTTGTGTCGTTTGAAGATTAAGGGCCAGTTAACAGGAAGGAAGGGACAGTGATTGAACAAACGATCTTGTCGAAAACGCAATTGTATGCACTGTTGACGCATTACGAGAAGGTAATTCGTTGCTCGCCCATTAACTAATTCAGTGCTCTTATACCGTATGCTGCCATGGGGTCGTGAACCCATGGGACATCCGTGGTGACACTTGACCAGAGCTCTTCTACTAGACTGCTAATCTTTCTAACTTTTCTTGCAATAGGATATTATGCAAAGTGGTAGATATTCCATTTGAAAACAGAGGCTTAAAAGCCTTTTGAAATCTTATGTACCTACAGTTCTGGTTTGATTCAAGGCTCTGCGTTCTTTTTAAGTTCGAGGTGGTTGTTTTACTGCTGGTCGGGTAATTAGAATCTCCAATTGTCCTCAGAACAAATTTACGCTGCGAAACGCGACTTGTTGCCTGTCTTTCTCAGATACGTTGGCATAAATTACTACCTGCAATTTTGAAATGGTTTCGCTCCATATTCATGCACGTGTAATTACACTTAAATTACGCTTTTGTATGAGTTAAGTACTAGCCAGACAGTAGAGCCAAAACCGCTGAGAATGGTATATTATTTTACATTCCGCCTGCTACTTAGCACAAAAATAAAATGCATTGACGCGTTCACTTAGTACTCGTACAAATCCTTTTTCGAATCTCTTACGTTACACGCGCTTAATCTGACAGTACCGTGATAATTCGTCCTACATGCATGGTGCCCAGTATTTTTCATTTCTAAAAATATATTTGTCACTCGCAAAATGCAACGCAAGCGTGGTGCCCAATTATCGAGGCAGCATAAAGTGTGAAACTACCCGAATTTCAAACTCTACTCTCATGGAAAGAGTATCCATTGGTGTATTATTAATTGCAGCTTCATAATGATAAGATTAAAACACTTCTCTGTGTGCTTCGCTCGAAGTTCAATTATTGTTACTCCGTATTAATGTATTCGTTCCTTCTTCTAGACAAATTTGCCATGTCGGCAAACCTTTCCGGCCGATTATCTTGATATCTCTTTGCTTTGCGGGATAAACACACGAATTTACAACTCGGCGTGTTCGTAACTAAGTAGCGTTGCACGAGCGATAAATGCGAACAATTTGCCACGGTGCTCCTTTAATCGTTCATCTCTATTCTAAAGGGCGAAACTTCTGCGGGCAGAGGTATGTATGTAGTGTTAATTTGCCGCGTCGGTAAAAGAGGGAAATATTTATTCGTTCATCGACACGGGGCAAGAAATTTTGACGAATTTTTTAATTAAGATAACAGTGGACTTTGGGAGGTTTGAGATTGTCAAGTACCGGAAGCACTCTGCACAATACGGCAGAGGAAAGAGTCATCGATCGGGGCTCGGTGCCGCCGGCATGGCATCGGGTAAGACAACCATTCATCAAATTACGTGGTAATTTTGATCAATGATAACTGGTGACTTTGAAGGCAGCTTCCTACGAGCCCTCGTTGAGGGAAGTGGCCAATTGGCCGTGTACGGTTACCGTACAGTCGCCACTAGAAATCCCACCGATAAGACTTCGACGCTTTCGTTGCTCTTTGATGTTAAAAAGTGCTCCAATTACTCAGCTGATGTTCTCGTGACCTAAATCTTCGTACCCGCTTACATCCGAAAGCTATTTGATCAATTGTAGATTTGACAGTGTACTTCCTTCTTGGGTACCAGATTCGAAAATGCGTTTCTGGAATTTCTACGCTGAAAGCAATTAGAGATTACTTATCTTAGTGGGTCTTCGGGTGTTCAATATTTAGCGTCAATCCTAAATTTGTTCACCACAATTTTTAGTAATACTATTATTATTCATTATCTGTCGCCCATGTAATATTGCTGTATCAATGGAAATGATTTCAGCCATTACATTAGCTAATTTTGTTAGTATCGATGTGACAAAAAAAAAATGGCAAGTGTTCTAGCATCGACGCCGCAGAGGTGTCCGCGACAATAGACAGTACGTCGATATCGCAGGGGGAAAATCGTGAGCGTAGCGCGACGGCGACAACAGTCGGAGTGAGGCTAATGAGTCCATAAATTGGTCCAGCTAGGCCCTCCCATATCTGAGGTCCGACACGGTGCTCCTCTTCTCATTGCACTGTGACTCATTGGCTTCGCGTGTGCGACGGTACAGCCTACGATTCAATTGCTTTAAACGCTTCTTTTTGCCAATTTTTGCTTCCGCCGCGAAGTGTCAGTGTCAGTGTCACACGGACCCGGCCGTTCAAGAAAGTCTATCAAACTTCGTCCCTTCGTTTCACGCCGATTTTCATGCCTCCATGCTCTAAACGTTTCAAACAACGCATCTTCCATGGATGAGGAATGCCATCGAGTAGATTGACGGCAATGGCTCTCCTCCGTGGCTTGTCTTGAAGAAGACCCTCAGCGGGACGACGATGACGATTCTTCGGTTTAATTGCTTGCACCTACCGGTTTCCTCGGAGTACTGTTAAAGGCCAGCGTGCTCTTCAGAGAGACAGACAGCTTCGAAGCGGAATTCTCGTACTTCTAAGGATGATTTTCACGATTTTCACGTGGTTACGTAATATCTGGACTTCGCAGAATTTCAAGCTCGGGGCAGAGGATTGAGGTGGAAGAATTTATCGTACCGATACTACATATTGTCCCTAATAGCAAGAACTCCTTGCAAGTCTATGTTGAATAATCGAGAATCTGGGAGGAAAGATAGAACGATGGCGAATCAGACGGCGAAGAAGGAGCTCCTGGAGGAGACCCTTCACTATCACCCTGATGGTAGCGAAGAGGAAGTGGATAAGGAATGGGAAGAGTTCACCAGACTGATGGCGAAATTACGGGAAAATCGACGGAACCGGCCACACAGGTATCCACGCATTTTATTCTCCTCGGATAGGTGGTTCTAAAGGGTACCTTTATGAACATTAAAATTCCGCGTGAGTCGAGGTCGAGGACAAAATTTCCATCACTTTGTGCAGCTTCCTTGACAGGCCCTTGTCCCTTTCTCTAATTAGAATATGTTATTTTTTTTTCCATCAGACCGTCGCAAGCTTTCTATCCGTGCCCTCCGCCGAATGCGGACGAGGAGCAGCAGGATTTCGATCCCTTCGATTACATTAACACAATTGTAAGGATCCTCTATTTGATTTCAACGCATCGGTTGCATGGAAGCTTCTGCATCTCTTTTCTTGGGAATGAATTCTTTTCATCCATCCCCCCGATGAATCACGGTTCCCTGACTGTGCCGATACACGAGAAAAATTTCATAGGAAATAAAATTTTGGCATGCGTGTCCTGTCAAATGTAATGCCATTGAACCACTGCCGGATGGATTTATAATTAAATCGTGATCGCAGACGTATCCCAGACATCGTCCACGTCTGCCAATATTTTCTAGTCTTTTGTTGTAACATTCGTTCGTTCAGTCAACTCTGTTCATAATTCTCCCGGAATTCTCTAAGCCCTCCAAAAAGCTCGAAGCTCGAAATTACCCTGCAATCGTTTCCCGACAACTTTTGGTTCTTTCGTAATAGCGATCGAAGTAGAATTAAATATCTAGAATAGGTGGAACTTCCAACTTCACGGTTCCTTCAACATTCTCTCACGATTTTTACAGTAGCGTACACACTTGTGCGACCTTTGAACAGTTGCCAAGTGGGCGAGAGGCTGCATTTTAAATAAACGTTTTGTGAGAGCTGTATGCGATAACGGGGTCCCGATCCCTGTCAGCTGTTCCCTGTCTAAAAGCTCGATTCAGACGTTTCGACTTCAACGCGCCTCGTGACAAATCTCTGACAAATTTGCCGCACAGCTAGAAACAGGTTTCAGAAATGTCAATAAAATGTCAGATTCGCAGGGCTGGTTGGTGTGTGCACCTCTGCGCGCATCGACCTTGACACGAAATCTGCATCACGGGATCGCGACGATCAACTGCAGTCCTCCGAATGCACCTCCGCAAGATTGGAAGTGCAATGGACACCTCTACTTTTAGATGACTCGATCGACCCGAAAGAACTCGCGAGTCCAACGCATTTAAAAAATGGGACGGTTTCTTATTTTCTGGGTCCTCTGGGGTTGCATTAGAACGAATCGCGTAACTACCAATATTTCTGACGATTCCGCGTAAACGCATTGCAATTTCCGACGGCGTCCCACAGACGGAAAAGTGTACGCCGACCATTGCAGCCTTTCTAAGCAATGCCTTCATCTCCATGAATGAGCGCTTAAGGACTCGTTACGTTTATACGAGGCTCGTGACCAGCATGCAAATCTCCTCACGTGACAGACAGGTTCGATTCCAAGCGCACAACTTGATCACGCATCGCTTTCCACCTGTATGCAGATGCACCGATTCCGAGCGCAGCATCCGCATTACCCGAGGTGAACATTTTCTAGGGTCTAGCCATGGGTTACAGAGGTATTAATTGTATCGCAAATTGGTTACGATCAATTACTGAAATTGGGTTAGGGGCTGATTGCCCAGTGGAACGTGGTCGCCGTTGACGTCAAAATCATGCACAGATTCTCCCAGGTGTGGACTATATTTCAATCCGCGACTCGTTGCGCTACCATGTCACGGTCTTCTCTTTGCGTATGCGTGTCTATGCACTCTGAGTCTTGTACAAAATGCACGTGACTACGCCCGACAGCACAATTAATTCGGATTCAAGATTAATTCAGAGCGGGATCCCTTGTATCTGTATGCTATTTACAATTCATTCGAAAACAGCACACGCTTTAATATGTACAGGTACTATGAAACACGTAATCGGGTGTAGAATTCGTAGTAACAGCAGATCGCCTGTTATTTCCGTTTGGTTTTACGATTCAAGACCTTCCGACTATTCGATAAATACAAGGCTCGTTGAACATGTTCGATCACTGTGGAACAAGAGATACAAAACTCGCATTTTGGTAGCAATTTTTGTATATTTGTCTTTGGATGAAACGCAGCTTGCTAATCTGCTTTAGCAAGTAATAGACAATAACGATACCGTCGTTGACCGATGGCGGGCATAGCTAAAAATAAGGATTTTGACTCTTGCCAAAATTCAACAAATATCATGGCTCAAGTTCGAATCGGATGACAGTGAAACGGCGTCGTTCAGTTGTTCGCCTGCAAATCCGCGTGCACCTTCTCATCGGGGATCCATAAAAGTTTTCGCGATCCGAGAAACTTCTTGGAAACACTTTGAGAATTTACAAATGCCGAAAATGTTCACTGAAACGGCGAAGAACATTTGGCAAATATATTCCAAGGTGTTGGTGTATGTTTCAACAGCACAGACAGCAGGAATGATGTAGGATACGTTTCTGAGACTTGGCGGAGTTGAATTGTGAAATAGTTTCTAGACGACAATATCAGCTGTTAGAATATAATTCGACTCATCTGTTGGCTTTTGATTTAGCAAAAGTGTAATAGCGCTTGCCTGGGAAAGGAGACCAGTAAACTGAAACTCTCGAATTTATAAAGCTGAGCATCCGGTCGGCTTAAAATTTAATGAAGGAACTGGGATAGTGCGGCAAGTGGATCAGATCGATTCGGCAAGTGGAAAAAATGCGCGATCGGTTGTCGGTGCACCGCAAATATTTTCTGTATTCGAGAAACGCATCATCCGTGACATGATCGTTCGATTTATCGAAGGACTCGGTGTCCCTTTCGTTGGAACTCAACTTGGAGTTTTGTAAGACATTGCATCCAGTTTTCATGCCGGCTTTCGTTCTGAATAGAGCCTATTTCGTCTGTAACGATGACTACCTTGTAAGTGAGACGTGCAGCAGGGTTTTATTAATTTGTGTGCAATTCTCTCCTCTTTGTTTTGATTAATAAACTCCCCAGAATATTGTTGCAGCAGTTACAATTATCGTACTGCCTTTAAATTGCATTCGCGATAATTATTCTTTCTTTAGACTCTTGGCGTGATATCGCGTTATCGTGAACGCATAACGATGATCGATAACATTGTAATCTTTCGCTGACGCGCAACCATTGCCGCTCCTGAATAATTTACAGATTAATAATTCTAATACAATTCGCAATTTCGTTGCACCGACGTTTTAATCAATCGCTTTTTGATCAGAATGGAGCTTGTGCGCGTAGTTCGCGATTCTGGGATTGCTTATAAGAGAAATTGATGTTTTCGAAATTTATATCGGTTATTGAAAAACATCGGCTTTGGCGAGGCAAGTCAGATAAATCACAGACGACGACGATTGACTTAATGTGGAGGAGTCAAAGCTACAAAATCCGCGACAATAGCGATCGCATATTAATCTATCGTAGACGGCTGTGTCGATTCCGCGGATTGAAGGAATATTCCATGTTTTGTCAATTCGTTACTATCGGTCGCGACATGCATTTCGAAGCCGAAGATAGTCGAGTAACATTGGCCCGCAGATTCTAAGAAAAATTCATCTGTCGCGACAAAAATTGTGGATTGCTAAGCACTTGGTATGTATTGCATCACACACTGTCACGTACTTTATCTTTTAATCACCAAAAGACTATTGCATTGTGTTCTGTGAAAAAAAACAACAACAGAGAATACCTGTATAAAGGTGCATGATAAATGGAATTAATTAAACAATATTCGAGAGGAAAGTAGCTGAAAATCGATGAATGAATGAATGGGTTTAGATGTATGGTCGCTACACGAAAGACCTCGGTGAGTACGCAAAAGAAGAGGCACGAAAGCTCAAGTACCACGAAAAAGCGCGGCGGAAGTATGACAAGGCTAAGGAAGAGGAACTCCGTAAGTCAAGAAGAGGACCCTTATGCAGGAAGCTGCTCGCGTTGTTGGCCTTTGCCTGGAAGCACACTGGAGCCAGATTGGGCGAAGATTGGGTATTCTTGGCCCTTCTCGGTATCATCATGGCGCTTATCAGCTATACCATGGACCGGGGCATATCGATGTGCAACAACGGTCAGTCAGATGATAAACTTGAATAGGGCTCTAAAATCTTCTAAAAATCGAAGTTAATTATATCCTTGTTCCAACAGCCAGGATATGGCTTTATCAAGACCTGACAAATCATCCGGCGCTACAATATCTCGCCTGGGTGTGCTTGCCGGTTTCTCTGATTCTCTTCAGCGCCGGTTTCGTACACATCGTTGCACCGCAGAGCATAGGATCCGGCATACCGGAGATGAAGACCATTCTACGCGGGGTGGCCCTGAAGGAGTACCTAACTTTCCGTACTCTGATAGCGAAGGTTAGACATGAATGTTCCATTGCATTTCTTGTACACCTTTCAGTTTTCCCTCCACTAATTCGACGGCCCAAGCTTCTGCAATTAACCCACACACTAATTTGGAAATAGTTTGGATTCACGAATCCACCACTTCCTTTAATCCCGAATCGAAGTCTTCTCCTTTGCATGTTTTCGGATCTCGGTGTAGAGCCACCCTAATTTTTAACAGGTAATAGGTCTGACGGCCACCCTGGGCTCCGGTTTGCCCCTGGGCAAGGAAGGTCCGTTCGTGCACATCGCCAGTATCGTGGCCACGCTGCTCTCCAAACTGGTCACTAGCTTCCAAGGGATCTACGAGAACGAAAGTAGAAACTGCGAGATGTTGGCCGCAGCGTGCGCGGTCGGGGTGGCTTCTTGCTTCGCTGCCCCCATAGGAGGTGTTCTCTTCAGCATCGAGGTCACCACCGTGTATTTCGCTGTTCGGAATTATTGGAGAGGGTTCTTCGCGGCCGTGTGCGGGGCCACGATGTTCAGATTGCTGGCGATTTGGTTCCAACGTGAAGAAACGATCACCGCGATGTTCGCCACTAATTTTACCATGGACTTCCCTTTCGACCCCCAAGAATTATTCGTGTTCGCGTTGATCGGAGTTGGCAGTGGCCTAGGCGGTGCTTTCTACGTTTGGCTGCATAGGCAGTACGTTATCTTCATGAGGAAGAACAAGAGTATGAACAGCTTTTTGCAGAAGAAGTGAGTGATTCCTTGATTTCGACGTTTAAAGACAGGAGCGAAATTAATTGAGCAAACGATGGAAATTTTTCTTCGACTGTTCGCTTAATTGTATCCACGACTGTATAAGCGCCTTTATTGTCGATTCTATTTGCTCAATTCTTCATGAGATACAGAGGATTTCGTATAATTGTTCCAGTCGCTTCTTGTATCCCGGAATCGTTTCCCTGTTAGTCTCGTCCGTGTCCTTCCCCCTGGGACTAGGCCAGTTCATGGCTGGTGATTTAAATACCCACGATCAGGTGTACGGTCTGTTCACCAATTTCACTTGGACCAAACAGGAATTGGGAGTCGAAGAGATGAACATAGTTAAACATTGGTCCACTACCTACACTGATGTGTTCATCGGGTTGTGCGGCTTCATTGCGTTCACGGTAAAATATACGATTCTTAATTCTTCAGAAAAAGCGATTGGGCAATCGAATCAAGTGCTCACTTTGATTCCAGTTCATTTTCTCGATCGTAAGTTCCACCGTGCCCGTGCCTTCGGGAATTTTCATACCCGTATTCAAAATCGGTGCTGCTTTAGGCAGAGTCGTGGGCGAGGCTATGGCTCTATGGTTTCCCACCGGTGTTCGCTATGGTGGTATCATTACTCCTATCGTGCCAGGTAATTGCGAATTTTTTCGTTATCGAACGTTCTTGAATTCTGTTTCCCGAAGAGGGTAACCGAAAAAAGTTATTCCCCAGGAGGATACGCTACAGTTGGAGCAGCTGCATTTTCCGGTGCAGTGACCCACACAATCTCAGTCAGCGTTATCGTTTTCGAGATGACTGGCCAAATAACGCACATCGTGCCCATTATGATTGCTGTGCTGATCAGCAACGCTATTGCTGCGCTTCTTCAGCCCAGCATATACGACAGCATTATTTTGATCAAGAAGCTGCCATACTTACCAGATCTGTTACCTTCCAGTTCAGGTAAATATCCCGTCTTTAGATATTTCGCTGCGTAATACTACTGAAATGTTTTGCATTTTCTTTAACAAGCTTCCCAAAGGGAGTTTTGTGAAGAGGTAAAGAGTTATGCGAATAACACTTAATGTATGTAAGTGGAATTAGAAAGTAAAGTCGTCACGCAAGAATCGTGATTCTTCCAGGTATGTACAGTATCTACGTAGAGGATTTTATGGTCCGTGACGTAAAGTACATTTGGCATGGAATTACCTATCAGAAGCTGAAAGAAATCTTAAAGGAAAACCGCAAGCTTCGTGGTTTTCCCTTGGTCGACAATCCCGATTCGATGATTTTGCTTGGCTCCATACAAAGGTTGGAGCTGATTAAATTAATCGAGAAGCATATAGGTCGGGAGAGGAGGCTGCAGGTAGCTATCGATTCTTTAAATAAATCCTGAAAATCTTCCTGCCTACTGCACTAACGTTTATATTGCCAGGTGGCCCAAAAATGGCACAAGGAAGCCGAAGAAAGAGCACGGGAGGAGATGGAGCGACAATTGAGGGACCAGGAAAGAACGCGGAGACCCTCTAGATTCGAAGTGATCCCAGCACCAGATATTCTGAAGATGCAGAGACAAAGTGCGAACGATCTAACGATGACTTCGAACAACGGCAGCGCACCAGACCATGTGAGTAACGCCTACCTGGCGTTATTGGTCACATACAATTGCGCACGTTCGCTCGATTAATTGCTTGACCGCGTGATCGACACCCTTTTTCCTCATTTCACTGCGTTGCTCACCACGTCCCCGTTACCTTGCAGCACACTTACCACTCTCCTGTATTCGGGTCGCAGCCAAAGAAGTCGATCTTGAAGAAAACCAATTCTTTCACGTTGAAAGGGTTTAGCCCACTAGTCAGCCCGGCTGTGACTCCTTACACTACTGTCACCGGTGCAGAGAGCAGGTACAATGTTTTTTTTCCCTTTGATTTCCAAACTTTCCATTGTTACTAAAAGTTATAGATATTTCGCTCTATATTTTCCGGTTGAATAAGAAAGGAACGACTTCTCCCACTCGACCCCCAAAGCATAATTATGATTTCAGAATACGCCTGGCCTTCGAGGCGATCTTCCGCAAGTCTGCCACTTTACAGGACGTCGATCCAGACCCTGAAATGGGATCTAGAACTAGCGCAAGGCGAGACAGTCAAGACGTACCGCCTCACACACCAATGCTGGCACCTAGCCCTGCGACTTCTAAGAAAGTGCAATTGGTAAATCCGTGCATACATTTTCCTCAACGCTGACGTTTTCCAAGATGAAAAATGTATCTTTGAAATGTCGTTAGCCTCGAGAAAGGGTGATAGACATGTCGGCTGAGGACCAAAAGCGATGGGAGGAAAGTGAAATGGCGCTGGAGGTGGATTTCTCCAGGTGTCACATCGATCCGGCACCATTTCAGCTCGTCGAAAGGACGTCGCTGCTGAAGGTGCACAGTCTCTTCAGCATGGTCGGGGTAAATCATGCTTACGTGACGGCTATCGGGAGGCTGGTCGGAGTTGTCGCGTTGAAAGAGGTCCGTCATCATGCGTTTCGTTTTATTATTCGGTTTCCTTGGAACGATGTTTTTCTTTTATCTGTTCACAGCTGAGGAAAGCGATCGAGGACGCGAACGCTGGAATCTTGCCCATGCACACGGAGTCTCATCTCGGTGTTTCGACTTCCAGTATAGCGAAGAGCGAAACGGACACGGAGAGCAAGAACGCTAGCACGATGAATTCTATCGCTTACGTCGATTGCGAGAAAATTGAAAAAGTCTGAGTGATGGAATGGTTAGTGAGAGGGGGGGAGAGAGAGAGAGAGAGAGGGAGAAAGTGGAGAGCAGGAAACATAAGTAGAAGCAAAAATGTGATAGTCGTATTGCCGCAGCCGGCAATACGGCCAGCAGGAGAGACGTCTTTTTGTTTTTTAGGAAAAGATACATCTATTCCCTTCCTTCCGCGCGAGTGAAACATACTCCGAAGCTCGAGCAACAGGTCCACTTTTTTTAGCCGCTTGCATAATTGAGATCGCTTTCGAACTCCCTCGTACTTAATCTCGGGACAAGATTATCATGCAGAGCGAAATATTCGAGGCTTCCCACGATGCGCAACAGGCTGTTCTAAAGAACGTCTTCACCGCATGCTAGATTTTGGAAATATAGACGGATTCCCCGTGTTGCTTGCAGTCTTTTTACACGTAGGAGGAAATTTTCAGTACCAAGGATTCGTATCAGGGTATATCAAGTTTTACCCCTTTACCCTTCAGCTAAATATCTTTTCCCCAGTCGCAGTTTCTCCTTCGTATATAGTCACGTCTCTGAAATGCATAATAGAGTTACCATGTGTGTATGCTAGAGTGAATGGTTTATAGGATTCTTCGATTTCGTGATATTAGTGCTCAAAGAAAATCCTCCTTTCTGGTACTCGCGTTGCAATGAAACGTCGATGTTTCTCAAGGAATATCTACTAACATTACTTGGTGCTTCCAATGACTCTCAAAAGGAGTGGACTTCGCGTTTCCCGAGCATGCTGTGAACCCAAATCGTACACACATGAGAAATACTTGCATTATGCTGTATGAGTTATTCCGCGACGTGCCGAACGTGATTTATCGAATAGTTATTTAAGGAGGAATTCGGAGAAACGAAACTCGCGCTGAGTGTGCTGTTATAGTATGCAATTTTATGACTATGGTTGTGCCAACCTATTTATTTTAATCGATCATCGTTAATTCTAAGCCCATCAAACATGACGAAGTCATTAAATCTATTACACGAATGTTCTCAGCGAAACCTTTACCGGCTTTCGTGGAATCTTCAAGCGGCGTATTGTTAGTCTTCTACTGCTGCTCTGCAGTTTAAATCGACGTCTTATCTTCCAAGAATTTGATTCAGTTGATCAAACAATCGAGCATAATTTGAACGATATTTCAATTAATCGTTGCAAAAGTATGTAGGACCATAAGTGGTGTTAATGGAGGATAATGGAGTTCATAGGACATTTTACATTCCATCCGACAAAACATCATCACGATGCATCCCATTTTATTGTAAATTCATTACATTATAGATCATCGAAGCTTTATGCGACAGTAATCGCCAAATATAAGTATACTGTACAATCGGAACAAGACATTAAATAATTTATTATATTATATACATATTGTGCTGCGGATATTTCTTTAATATCGTATACGCACATCCCCCAGCTTGAACTTAATTTTTAAAAAAGTAATAGGTAACTTCGGTGAAATAAATTTAAAAATTCCGAGATTAGTGAATGCTTTTTATCGAAGAACGAAGAATCCAAGTGTCCTTCACTTTGAAGTCCCAGTTTATTTCATTTGTCCAAGGTAAACCAGCCGTGTAAGCACTTTGGCACCGGGCCAGGCGCATCGAAGGTGGCTCTCGCGATTTCCGTAAGAGTCACGCTGTCTAATATCAGCAGAGCAACGCGTGTCTCTTTATCCGACCATACCATAGCGCTTAGAACAACGCCGTCGTCTTCCGTCTGAAATATTCGAAATCATGTAAAGTCGGATCGATACGTAAACTGATTTAACACGTTATTTGTTGTGCAACTTCTTTAGCTTCTCCGCGCGTTGTCCATTTTTCCAAGTCTAATGAAATTAAAGGATTTATCATTTAGTATCTACGTCTTACCTTTCCATTTGGGTTCGGCACAAAAATTGGCTCGCTTGGATAAACGTTCTTCTCGCACCAAGTTCTTCTCGTTTTCCCCAAGATATCCACCTTGATGATCTATAGCGTAAAAATTCCCGTGTCAATAGTTTTGCGTAAAAAATGTGTATTCAAAAGGATAAGGAAATAATTACAGTTCCAGGATTTTCTAAATCCACGTCACTGGAAATAGCATAGAAATATCGATACTCCCTTCCAAGATACGAAACGTAATTGATCCGCGGCGTTTCACAGCCCAAGTCGCATAGAAGTTCCGGTTTCACGAAAACATTCCCATCGGGAAGTCTGTGAGCGGCCGCTCTTCGTTGCAACACACTTCTGCGATCGTTCTTCTTATCTGTGTTATTTTTAACCGAGATATTAATTGTCGAGCTTGATTCATCAGCAAGTTCTAAATCAGATTTACTCTGGCATTTGACAGAGTCGTCTTGGAAAGACTTCAGGCTCTGGTTCACCGTTTTCACGGTGATCAAGTTGTGCTCCAATGGCATATCCGACGATGGACGTTTCATTGGTAGCACGAATCTCAGTGGCCTACCCCGAAACATCTTGGCATAATCGGGATTCTTGTGCAAGTTCTATAATCATCGTTTCAAAAATACTCGTATCGATCCCATAATTACATCCTACGTTATTAAACATCATTACCTTCATTGCGTCCACGAATAGACAGTCCAACATTTTCGAATCGCGATAGCAGCACACGTCCAGGACGATGTAATCACGATCACGTGTCTCGAATTGATTGATTATGTGAAGGTAAAAAAATGCTTCTGTAATAAACGTTCTCGCCACTGATCCTGTTTCTCTAGAGACCACGTGTATAAGTGTCTACGGTAATAACAAGAGAACCATCTAGAAACATTCTGTTTGTCCATTTGATTCTAAGGGTACAGTGTTATTAAAAATTGGGCGTACGTTTTCGTTTTCGTGCCACTTTAATGCAGCACGCATAGGCTGTTGCTTCACTTTGCATGTAGCCACAGCGATCAGAGATACCGCTAGTGGCTGTTCCACGATGATAAAATAGTTTTCGGTAATTCCAAAGGTGTGCATGTAAGAAGGATTCAATAACCATCTGGACGGGACAGTGGCCACAATCGTAGCTTGGTCAAACATGGATAATTCCTTCTCCTCTCCTGAATCATCTATAATAATTAAATTAAAAAATGCTGTACGACAATCAAAATGCTTAACGAAATATGGGCAATTTTAGAATAATGCTAACCAATGATAACTTGCGGTGGTGAGAAGCACACGACGTTATACACGGGTCCCCTCGGTGTCACGCTCAGTCCAATATTATAAACGGTACCGTCGTTCATTACATGGGGGTGAGACGTATGGTTCACGATTCCCACATAGTCGGACACGTTCACCTATGAATAAATGATCGCCGATAAAATTGTCGCTACCAAGGGTAAGAATGGAACACCATGAATAATACAAATCCCGCACTTTCCCTTTAGTTTCCAAAGTTTCGGGATCGATACGGTGAACCACCGCGGATTCCGCGAAAGTGTAATATTCGTCGCAAAAGGGGTAGACTGATATCATCGAATTATCAGAGGTATCCTCGGGTTTAAATACTGCAGCAACCCTGACAAAGAATTGTAATGAAATCCCGACGGACCTTGGAACGAATTAACGTTTTCACTTTAGCTCTTGTTACCCCGTACCTTTGAAAAATTGTTTTGCAAGGGTCTGGCACAGCCCTCGTGCCAAACTCAGTAACCACGATTCTCTGAGCAGCATTATTCTTTTTGTACACATCCGTCTGAACGAATCTGCACTGATAAGTCACTTTTCCATCGGCAATCGCGAATCTACCGTCCGACAAACATACGAAAAATGACATTTCCACGTGAAACCTTTCACACCTGGGCTTAGAATTAGCATGATCGTCTTCCAAATATGAACTATTACAAACAGTAGTGAATTCAACGATAAAGTCTCTCAAGTAGGGCCATTGCTAATTGCGTGTTTCGTCTGTTGCAGGCGTACCGATGCAGCAGAGCTGAACTATCGAACAGGTGGTTGAAGCTGTATTCTCCGACTTGCAAGCTGCCAGGTCCGTTCCTTAGCAGGGTTCCCCTCAGCCAGGAAGGTATGTTCCCCGTCACTTCACCAGGTATCGGTTCTATCACTTCTTTTTTACAAGATCTCATCCACACGGACGAGTCACAGTTCGAATAATTTCCTTTCTCCCCATCCATTTCGTTGTTCTCAGCTTTCGAACAGTCTTTATCGTCGCGTAGCTACTGGTGCAATTGCAATTATTATTTTTCGAAACCAATGTGGAGTGAAAGGAATGATTCTGAACGAAGGTTGAATGCAAATAGAAAAACTGCACTTACGCGAAACGACGTCTTCGACAGTTTTATTCGTTTCCCATGCAACAAATCATCGAGATCGTGCAGTCTCACGGACGAAAAATCATTTTCCGATTGCGATCTACCGAACTTTGAAGATTTCATGATAGCTGTTGCAGTCACCACCGAGGTGATCCGATAGCGCATAAAAGACTAATATCTCGCGTGCAATTTCTTTCACAGACACGACAGCCTTTAATTAACTTCGGGTAGAGCTTGTATCGATGTCGGCACGTCGTTACGTTTCATCTTCCGCGTTTTCGTTCGTCGATGCCCTTACCAGCGGACCCAGGATCGCTGACAGAATCTGACATACTCGTTTGTGAGTGAAATCCATCGTTTCCCTCGGGGCTTCGACGAACGAATGACATTGTTCCGATAATCTGCTGACCTTAAAATGTAGTCTCACCCGTGATCCAATTATTTTTACCGGTTGCTCGAAGCCCCGCGTTCGGTCACGTGCAGTTTCATCCCCCTTCAACCCTTTCCCTCCGCGATACACGTGGTTAATTGGCTCGTGATACCATTTATTCCCTGCCAATGCTATATTCTTCGGTCAAATTCCCATAACGCCAAGAATCGATGATTTGAAATTGTTAAAAAATTTTGTCTTTTGTACATATTTTTGTATTAACGTTGCGTGAAACGTTGTCGTTTCTCTTATCGACGATTACGTATAAACCGTGCAGTAGCTAGTCTAGCCAGTCTCCGTCAGACGGCAGAGGAAAGATGCATGCAACATCCCACCAGGATTTGATTTTTAAATTTAGCTCAAGCTGAACGTGGCAATGGGAATAATTTATGTCAAGGTTCTCGGGAATACGGTGAAATGTTTATGAACAGGGAGCTCGAAATCGTAATTTCACTTAGTTATTCAATTAAATATATATACTCTTTCGAGAAAGCTGTTTCCTCTTTCGCGAAGAACATTCTCTCGAGACAATGATTTAATCGTGTGAGATGTGTTACACAGTATAATTTTAATAGCAATTTAGTATGAGCTCGCAGTCTTTGATCACTATGTAAAACATATCACTGGTGCAACCATCTTCTTCGACAAAATAAAATCACGTCGTTATTACCGGGTACAAGGTGGTGATGTTATGGTCCAGGACAATTGTCTTCTCTAGATTAGTTCTTCAAAAACTCCGACATCCTGCGTATCTAACACTTGGATTATCGTAGAGCCGAAATATTTATGGAACTTGTTGTTATTAAACGACACGCCCTCATTTTTCATTCGCTTAATTTAAAAATGATTGTCAAATTGCACCACCTTTTCAATTTCGCATCGCTGCAGTGCACATGCAATGGCAGCCGAAAGTATTGATTATTGGTACCCATACATGTATACAGTGAATCGTGGGGGATTCGTCAAGGGAAGGAACAAGGAGTTTTAACTAATTATTTGTATTAATCAGACACCGGCGTAAACATTCGTCGTTGAGATAATTGATTCAGTGACCATCTTTTCAATATCACCTGTTTCTCTCCGGGATTAGCATTCCGCGCGTATGCACGAAGGCGTGTAGTAGCTTGCAGCCAGTTTGTGCTGGCCAGCAGGCAGAAGCGTGGATGTTGCAACGCGTTTTAAAGATTCATGCATAAGTAAAATCGTCACTTGATCGAGCGAAATATTAAATACTTAATTAAAGTATTGTATTACTTTCGCTTAGCGTTGTTTGTACTTGCCTCGCAGGGATCATAAAAGAAAATTACGCTTTCTCTGATAGAGATTATTCCACCTATGACGTCAAGGAGTACCAGATAAAGTCGGTCTTTATGAAAACAGATAAAAATGCAAGAAGCGCATTGTTTTTCAAGCAAAGTTAGTTCTATCTAATTATAGTTGTCAGCGTGTGCACGTACGACAGGATTAATCGAATCTGTTTAAACGGAACGGAGAGTGAATCTGCTTTGAAATGTTTTCGTGTAAACATCGTATTTACAGAGTGGAGAGTTATTATCTCTGAACGAAATTCGGTTCTCAGACGATGCACAGAACGATGGGCGGTGCGTGTGTCTGGCATGAAAGCTTGTTTTCTACATGCCTGCTAGCGAAACGAGCATTCTGCGTGGCACATTGCTCATTGTCCGCATAAGTTCGCGCCCAGCCAACGATATGTAAAGTACCGAGTAAAACGGTGCATTCATGCCTGCGCCACGTGCCAGTCACGTGCATTCGGCGAGAGGTAAAACGTGTGAGTGGTCAGTTCCCACGGACAAAGGCAATCAAATCGCGTTAGTATTGCAACATGCAGGGAAACCGCGTGAAAAGCTAGTGCAACCGTCTCGAACTTTCGTCGGCCCTACTTGGAACTGTAAAACTGGACCGGTTAGCAATTTCATTGAGATTTAAGGGTCACAGAATTTGCCTAATATCAAAACCATTGTCCAAACATATTTTCCTATTTAGATAAATGATAAACGATTTCGATAGCTTATTCGACTTATTTCGTAACACAGCTAACGCTGGTCCGTCTTTTATCGGTTTCTTAATACTTCCTTTCCAGATAAATACTTCCTACCGAGTTTCTTACAAACTTACACAGTACACGCCAGTTCTAATTGCTTCGAACAATATAATTCTAAAGATAGTAGAAAAAGGCCAGTCGGCAAATAAAAAATATGTTTTTCGAGAGGAACAGAAGCCGCTTGCCATCTGTCATCCCACCGTAAATATACATAGCTCTATTTCTATCTCGGCAACATTTCTACTTGACAAGGAATAGGAGTGCTCGGTCGCGTGTCAATCTAATTTAACATCGTTCGAATCTGAACGAGGAAGGCAGCTTGTCCGACTAAGTTCCCGCAAATGAACAGCCGATCTTGATTGGGTAATATTCCCTAACTCAACCCTTTCGCGTCTATTTTAAGTTGCACTTTGAAACTCATCATCGTGCTTGTTCACACGTTGTTCATTAATCTGATACGGATACGCGATAAAGAATGCTATCCCATTCCGTTTAATTGTCGTGTTTGTTGGCGGGTGTACTGATAAAAAGATAATTACAACAGCTTTTAATATGTTGAACGGTGTATTCTAAATGCAGATTTTGGACCGACGTCACGATGATACGTGTATACATCTCATATTGCTTTCAACATATTGTGAGATCAATTAGTTGCGGCACTTTAATGCCATGCAGTCATTTGCGCCGGTAAACAAAATTTTTCGCACGCAGCAAGTTCTCGAATGTTATAAAAAAAAAAGAGAGGAGTGTCCATGTTTGTGTATACGGTAGCAGTCATCAAGGATGTGGGATGAAATTGTCACACATCATGTGACAGCCTAATCTACTCTCTTGACGCGTGTACAGTTCCATGGGACATGTGACGAGATTATTTCGCATGATTCACGGTCTCCGCTTTGTTTAAAATG
The DNA here is from genome assembly GCA_023838395.1 of Holcopasites calliopsidis. NCBI lineage: Eukaryota > Metazoa > Arthropoda > Insecta > Hymenoptera > Apidae > Holcopasites > Holcopasites calliopsidis. The sequence goes on along the minus strand of JALHAQ010000012.1, from coordinate 1,618,365 downwards.
TTCCCGGGAAATTATTGTTCTTCCCCGTTATCGCGATCACTGAACGTACGTAGGCCTAGTAGGTCCAGACGGTAATCTCTCGAATAGCATTAATCTAAAGATCTAGGAGATTTATAATCGAGATCGAGGAAAAGCCGATTAAACTCCTGTAGTAGTAATTAATTCGTATCATCGAACGTTCACTCCGGTGCTCGCGGCCGGAGCGGGAGGACTCAAATTGTTTGAAAGCGAAGATTCATCGATATCGATAATCATTAATCGTTTCCAAAGACTGATTTAAGCAAATATTATCCTCACGAGGATCCGTCAGCAGTTGGTAGGTAGATCAATCGTGCTCCCCCATCTAATCGTGTTAATAAAACAACATGATAATCACGTGCACCGTTGACGCAAATAGTTACTCACCTACCACTGGATCATTAGATATGTTTGGCAAGCTGCGAGTTTCCTTGGAAACTCGCTGCGAGTTTCGGTAAAACAAATTTCTGTCCGTGACTATTTTAAAGACTTTCACATTCGACAAGAAAGAACTCTCTGTGAGATTCAAGAAACGAAGGGAATCCATCGTGGATCGTTTCATCGCAGCAAACAAACTCAGGGAACTTCGATCTAGAGAAGAATTAATGTCTGTTATCAGAATTAATATTTGACAAGGAACTTATCTTTTCTTGGTCTTGCTGCATGTCACATAACGTATTACCAGTTGCTTCACAAATACACAATTTTGTATGGGAATAGTACGAAATCGAAGCTATTTAAAGTGAAGGAAATCTACTTATTAACATCTTTCTCTTTTGTATAGAGAGAGTAAATAGTAAATATAATTTCTATTTAAATAAAATTTGTATGATACCCCACTCTGAGTGGTATCTAGAGTAGTTAGTCATTACAATATTATCAAGCATGCGCTTCAATAAACGTTTTACAGTTGCGAAGAGAGTAACGAAACATCTGTTGTCACGATACCACCAGCTAGAGATATCGCTATCCTCTGTAGCGACTGATAAATGTATTTATAATGGGCTTCTTTTTCTGCTACTTATCGAAAATACAAAGCCTCGATGGAAATCGAACATTCTGCTATATGTTAAAAGGTAGTTCGGCTTATGAAACTGAATTGAACTTACCAGTTAACCCTGTCAGGCATAATAATAAAAAATGTTAGTGCAAGTTCCAATTGAGCATAGTGTTCGTGCTTCGTAAAAGCTGCAGAACTAGACACTTGATTAATTAAACGCTCTTTTAGATGTCTTTTAATTCTCCATTGCTCATCTGGTATTATTAACACCATTGTGCAGCCTCTTGCCATCAATATGATTTACTTCCCCAAGCAAATAAAACGCTTGTAATTTTTCTCGAATTAAAGAAACTATCAATTGCTGTTGAGTCTTCGCTATCAGTATTTCAATGAATATCTAGTCGGCTCACATACGTGACGCGGCTGGCGTGCAAATAATTGAATTTGTCTCGATCAATCGTATCTTTTTGGAGCGCTACGTCGCACGTGACTCATCCTCAGGTCACGAGACATTCTTCTACTTAGATTGTAGTCTTATCACTTTTCGCTGCTCGTATTCGACAATGTCCAGAAAATGAAGTGGTCAACGCCCACATCGCCCACTAAGCTGTTACGCATACACGTAACGCGAAATTACAATTAAACACGTTAACACTATTTTCGAATGAATTCCTTGCCAATAAGAAAGAAAAGATTACACTTCTGAACGTATCGCTGGATCTAACATAGATCCGATCGAAGATAATAGTAGCGTGAACAACTTTACACTTGTTTCAAGATGTACCGTTCGTTTGATGAAAATTGACAAACGTAAGATTAGCTTTGGTCACGTAATTATAAATTTATCGCAGTTTTCCGAAGAATACGATGTATGATTCAGATTTCGGCATATCTCCTAGTATAATATGAGTTATTCTTTATTGATTTGTACGAATCATTGGACAACGTGCACCGGCCAGCTAGGCGATCTGTTATTATCCCAAGTGATTCGATTAGACAACGATAGATATGATTTGCAATGATCTCTCATCACGCATGACGTATGATATACGTGAACTCAGACTTGAACACAGATGGACCGTAGACCAATTCGAGCTTTCACCTAATCATGAACGGAATTCTAATCAATGAATTGCTCCGAGTGTACTACCATTTGAGTGCATTTTCGTCCGATGGAAAACCTGTTGGATTGCCTACTTTAGTTAAAGTGGCCAGGTGTAAAGAGAAAGGGAACACGCGTACGAGATTCGAAGGAAAAAGTTTATTTGGCCATTTATTCTAATTAGATGAATGGTCAATGAGGGTAATTAATTTATTGGCCGAGTTAATAAGAACCATGCTGTTCCTTAATGGATAGCAATGGGCATTCCTTGTTGCCAGTTAATGAATTATTTTATTCCCTCAATCGCGGAAGCCAGCGGACATTATTATTTAAAGGGAAAAAAAAGGAAACACCCAAAAGGTCCACGCACATCAACGAAATTATAATACGCCGTGAACTCCACGTAGCACGCAATAGTTATAACACTACTGAGCCATTTAATTAATTGATTGTCTTCGATCCATAGGCCAGACGTATATCTGGCGTTTTCTTTCAAATATAATTTTTTTACAGGAGAGGCTCAAAAAGAAATAGTATCGATTTGATCGAGGTATTTGTTTTGAACGTTTGCCTTTTTTTTATTAATTGTGTAAGTCACTAAATACAAGAAAGACATAGTTGCCGTGCGTTGTCGGAAAAAAGCATAACGTTGTGTAACGCGCGTCAATCCCATCGCGTTGTCTGCATATTAATTCGACATGATCTCACATCGTTTTACACTCGATGCTCGAGATGTCGTAATAAGAAATAGATAAGAAAATTCGCTGTCTTCCCTTTGAGAATTCTGTCCATTGGCATGTCTCCGCAGTCGGTTGCGAAAGTACAGATCACACATCTACAAACGGGGTGAATATCGTAGCCCCCCCCCCCCCCCGTCTCAATTGAATTTCGTATCATTCGAAAAGTGTTCGCCAAGAGGCAATCAACAATTCCTTGGTGTTTAATAAGCGGCAAACATTTTTCTTGCAGTAGCAGGCCCCTTGGTGATCGTCGAGTGTAATATGTTCGAAGACGAGTTTAATCAACCGTACAGTAAAACCGAAGCGTGTAACATTTATTCAGTTCAAGGGCGAGAATCTCGATTAACTTAATTTCTGCCTTATGTAATCTACTTCAAACAACCGCGCGCTGTTTATTATATGTACCGCCGATAACAGTGCATCGATAAACCAAATAGTCGTAATAAGTCTGACAGTGAAACATTGGCGGACTCTAGGGAAATTCACAAACTTGATTTCGCAATCAGAGAAAAGTCTCCCACGTGATTCAATTGAAATTTTCATGAAAGTTACCTGAACGGGACGATCGTGTATTTTAATAATCGAAGGGACTTCGAAAATGGTAGGACGGAACGATCGTTTCACCGCACTTTGTTGCAAGTGCAACGCCGATGCTAGCCCCGGCGTGAAAATATGTGAAATTGAGTAAAATAAGAAATACACGGCGTAAGAGGCACATGACTACAGCTTGATACGAGCAAACTCGTGACAGCAGTTCCGATAAACCATCGGGAACAATTTAATGCATCGTAACAGCTCCCATCCGTGTTCAGTTCCTCGCCGACATGTCCAGGAACCGGAATTACGATACGTTTATGAGTGAGGGCACGTCGCATAGCGCGTAAGTACTCTAGGCAAATTTCCTTCTATCGATTACTTTCGAAAGGTGAAATCCACCCTGGCGCCACGATGGTTTTCGTGAAACCGCGATCGATCGCGGCGTTCACCGTTTCATGATCTAAGAGGGGTTCGTTCGCCGTTTCCCTTGACCGTCAGGTGAAACGATCAATAGCTCGTCGTAAAGTTCAGGGGCTCGTCTAATTATAGTTTGTTCTCGAAAGAAAAAACCTACAGGGAAGTACTGAACAATAGACAGACGTTTCCCGATTGTATTCCCATTGTTGTACATATTTTTCTTTAACGGAGAGATTTCGTGAATCCAGCGTGAACAAACGCAGTGGTCGTCGATGGAAAAATAATATATGCAGAAATATACTGCTCTTCTATTGCGGGATTCGTCATTCAAAGTGATCAGAATGTTTTCATAGGTTGTGCTATTCGGTTCTTCCTGTTTTGGCCAGATTTTAGTATTCCTTGTTTACTGTCAGCATTATTCGGCATCATCCGCGAAGAAGCTGAAGCTTACGTGATAAAGATTTAAGCAGAACACCAGGAAATCTTATTCGAGTTAGCGTTCACTTCCGCGATACCATCGAAAGATTTTCGATGCTGATAAAAGTGACGTTACGAAACGGATCGAAAGTGTTTTTGCTTATCTGTTGTCTCGTTTCGTACGTTCAACTCCACATGGAGGAGACACCAGTGTATCGTAATTCACGAATAACAACCGTGACAAAATCAGTTCCGAGCGTGGAACCGCCGAGCGATACGGTACTATTTTTCTCAGATAAACAAATGATTAAATCCTCGTGATTGCTCTTATCGATTCGAATGTAGATTGTGCTCCGCATCTTATATGTGTATTACGTTTGCCGCTGTATTCAAAATGAAACTTAACGTACTTTTTCTTCAACTCGCAGACACGTTATCACCAGCTTCTTTTTGCATTCAGTCAGCATTATCGTTTTTAGGAAGATGCAATGCAGCACCCAAACACTGAACTGTTCTTCGCGGTTGAAGACCGAATCCTTAGGGGGGCAACAGTATCAGAAGCCTTCTACTTTTTAATTCCGGCGCTTTTCATATTGCCTTCGAATCTACTTGACACTTACATATTTTTTAGACGTGTCTCAATTCTCACTTTTTTTTTTCTTATTACATGCTGAAAGGCGCGGGATCTCATTTTTTGAATAACTTTTGAAACCTTTCGCGGCTACAAATACGCATGCGCTATTAGACAAAATTTGCGCGCTCTTGCTAGAGCGCAAGTCAGTAGAGCCTCGATCGACGAAGAGCTCGGTCGCTTTCGCTTATATAAAGCTTTGCCGCCTGTTGTCGTGAGTACATTCGCTTCTTGCATATTACCACAGTGGCAGTGAATGTTTTACTTACATATACAGTCCCTTTCTCTCATTAGAATTTCCACACAGCTTTTACATTTTATTATGTTGTGATTTTGTCACCCGTTTGACGTAAACTTTGATCAGCGAACTGCGGCGAATTAATTTGAACGCACAAAGAAATCAATCGCGTGTTGTCCATGGAAAGACGTGTTAGTGGAATTCTACGAAACAGAGCGCACAATTGGCGTTTCAAGAATTTTTTGACAGAGCGCAGGACATTCCTGAGAATAGCCACGTAATTTTATTCGACTTCGTTGGCAGTGACGAATCTGAATAAAGGGCAAACGGAGAACAAAAAGAGGAGCAAAGTTCGTTAAAGAAAATACAAAGAGAGAAACAAAGAAGGAACACAGAAAAAAAAACGATGACAAGCGTGTCTTTTCGCGCATTGACTATTGCATTGTGACCAACGAACTGTGATATTAATAGATTCTGTTATTTTATTTTAAATAACGGAAACACCAAGTCAATATGACGAACAATATCGCGGAGTAAGTATATGGAAATTCATATACACTTTGTATGCCTATCTATGCCGTGTCGTGTTTATTTTGCATTTACTTCTTGTACAGTTATTTCAAGTCGAAAATCGCACGTGGCTAACGAAAGTCGAATCATTTGTGTTGACACTGTTGTAAGAATTAATTGGAGCAGTTTCTTAGCATTTGCAGATAATTTGCATTCTTGCGACTAGCTTTTATCCGCGATTTCTAGCATTACAGAAGATATCCCAATTTCTTTTGACCTCGACGAGTACGATTACTAATTTACAAAAAAACAAAACGACCGGTTCTTTTTTTCATTATACATATAAGCAAGAACCAATCCCACTCATGTTTGCCAGTACGACAATGTTAATGTCGAGAATAAGATTATCGAAGTAAGCAATGGTATTTCGTTTGTATAGATACATATGTAGGAGTTATAAGTCTGAGGTAATCATTGATTTAATTTGCAATCACGTGCAGCGAGTGTTGGATAAAATATAATTCCGCTTAGCATCCGACGAATTCGATTTATTCATATATATTATGCATAATTTTTCGCACACTGCGTTGCATTTGTTTTTTCCGCTGTCAAACACACGTGATGTAATTAAACTATTAATACACGTCGACCAGGGACGATTTGTGCTCCGATCGTGTGCGCGTTGTGCGCTTGAACCCTTTCTCCGTGTAGCGCGCAGATAAAAATAATTTGATACAGCTTTTTGCCAAAATTCATGAATCCCCCGACCGACTGAGAATGAGCGCCAGAAGACAGTGCGAACAAGAAACAAGGCAAAGATAAATGTTTTGTGCCCGACGTATAAATTTAATGTTTCATTCCCTCTTTTTTTTTTTGTTAAACAAAATTTATGCTATTCGTAAATTCGAGGCTCAACGCGTGTGACTCTTTTCTATTCGAGGCTGTTCGCAACAGCTACGCAATTTGAGGTCGTTCAACTATGCGACTTTGTTCGATCTGAAAAAAATATTTCTAGCTGTTTCTACATTCACGATGATAACAACGTTTCATGATCGTATAACGTTTAATCAGTCCCGATCTCGGGATAGAAGTAAATATCGTAAACTCGTAGATAAACAAATGCAGACGCAGTTGTATGTAAAAATTTATCGTTGCCCGTTGTGTTTTATTAACAAACAAATCTGCATGTGAAAGCAGTCTTACCAGTGACACTTATCACCACATAGATTTATCATTGCATCACCGGGATGCACATAGCGCGTTAATCGCGAAGCGGTAAATGTTCACGATCGTCCGCTTTTATCGTGCTCGGAATAAAATTTAAAGCTTCATTATTTTCATTTAGCGGACGCCGCGACTTTTCATGAGGAGATGATTCGCGAAAAGAAACTGCGCAACATGGTGAAAGAGATGCGTTTAAAGAACACTGATACAACGTTTCAGAACGTAGTATAGTTTTCATTTAATTAAAAGTCAGAGAAAAATAACATAAATCATTCTGAACTTTTTAAGACTATCATGTAAGTTTAAAGTATCCTGTGCATAATGGATCACGGGTTTTGTGAGACGAAAATATCAATGCCTATTCAGATTGATTTATTATTAATACCAATGAACTCACACGTAAGGATAAGTATAATGTACTTTTATCTGTAGATGTGTAACAAAATTAGCTTCCTGCTAAAGTAATTGGAAATTCTCTTATCATCGTGTTGAGTTTTAACGCTACTTCATAATCTACGCTAAAACAAGCGTCCCGCTGTCTCTGGCTACTGACGTTCCGGAAATTACCAAAGAAGTTTCTCCCGATTTAATGGTCCTCGTTATAAAACATATTTGTAGAAACAATTCATAAATCCATTCTTAGCAGTAAGTTTGGAATTGGGTCGAGCTTTATTTCGGTATCCTGAGATCAGTGCCAAAATCCGAGTTATCTTTCGCATATGTTCCTTGTACATGATAAACAAAGGTTCATTAATAATGTAAGAATGATAAAGTATTCCCCATGAATGCGCTTTTGTCTGAGCATTCTTTTTCCCGCGAATTATTTTGGGATAACTATGTTGATTCGAAGTCGGATATACGGAACTCTTTATCTTGTTACGAGTACGAATAATTATCTTTGCTGGTAGATAAAAAGTAGGACTACGTATCCAAGCTATGTCTATGTTTCTAAACAAGTGCTTTTCTTTCATTAGCACTTGCCAAACTAAATGCTATTCGTCTATGCTTCGTTACATATAATTTCGTATCACTTTGATGCTGAAAGAATTTTATACTAACATAGTTTTGTCTGTTGCAGGAAGAATGGAGATATTCAAAACTCAGAGAAATCATCTTTGGTGGATCCAACGATCCTTCCAAAGATTCAATCATCTAATCACTTGAAAGACGAAAGATCTACGCAAATATCGAACAGCATTAACAGGGATCCAGAAAATGAAGGACACGTTAATGCTAGTGTTATTAGGCAAGTTATGGCAGCGGTAGTAGCACAACTGGGGACCATTAACACCGGTATGACTTTTGGCTTCTCGGCCATTGCTCTGCCACAACTTCAAGAAGCGAATAGCACGATTCCTATCGCTGAAGGATCTTCCGAGGAATCGTGGATAGGTAGATAAATATTGTTTAATTACGATTTATTTTATATTTCTTAATCAGGACGATAAGAAGTTATATTTTCTCTGTAGCTAGCGTGTCTTCTATTGGAACTCCAATTGGGTGCTTCATGTCTGGGTACATGATGGACGTGCTTGGAAGGAAACGGTCCCTTATTATCACAGAAATTCCAGCGTTACTCGGATGGATATTAATTGCGTTTGCAAGCAATATACAGATGATATATGCTGGAAGGTTCTTCGTGGGCCTTGGATCGGGCATGGTGGGTGCTCCGGCTCGTGTCTATACCGGGGAAGTTACTCAACCCCATCTGCGAGGGATGTTGACCGCTTTCGCGAGTATCGGAGTCAGTACCGGCGTTCTGATCGAGTATGCACTGGGTAGTGTACTTACGTGGAACGTTTGCGCAGCTATCAGCGGTATTCTACCGCTTGCTGCCCTATTATTAATGTTTCTATTTCCCGAGACACCCTCGTATCTTCTAGCTCGCAGCAGACCCGAAAAAGCGAGGAAAGCTTTACAGCAGGTCCGCGGTAGTGCGTACAATGTTAATCAGGAAATGGAGACGCTTATTAATTTTTCCAATAAGAACAATATTAAACGACTGTCGGGATTCCGCGAGATAGTTAGCGCACTCTTAAAGCCTAACGCTATCAAACCGTTCGCTTTGTTATTTTTATACTTTTTGATATACCAGTGGTCGGGTACGAACGTTATTACATTCTATGCCGTTGAAATCTTTAAAGATTCCGGGGCTACGTTAAACAAGTACTTAGCTGCGGTGATACTCGGTGCAGTTAGATTATCGTTCACTGTCGTTGCATGCATTTTGTGTAGAAGATACGGACGAAGGCCCCTCACGATGGTCTCCTCCGTTGGTTGCGGTCTTTCCATGATAGGATTAGGTGGCTACATCTGGCTAAAGGAGTACTGGGTTTTAAACAACATGCCATTGACTGCTACCTGGTTCCCGGTCCTGTGTATATTTTCATACACCATAGCTTGCACGCTCGGTTTCCTTGTTATCCCTTGGATAATGATAGGGGAAGTGTACCCGGTACAAGTTCGTGGTATTATCGGGGGTTTAACTACAATGGCAGCCCACTCATTCATTTTTGTTGTAGTTAAAACGTATCCATTCTTAGCCAGCACACTTACACGGCATGGTACTTTTATTCTTTACGGGTGCATATCTTTATTGGGTACGATATACTTTTATATATGCCTTCCCGAGACTAAAAACAAATCGCTTCAAGAAATCGAGGATTACTTTTCCGGTAGAAATAATAATCTAAAAACTGGAAGGATAAGTGCTCATAAACCAAAGGTGTTAGAAATGAAAAAGGGTCAGATATTACTTTGAGGCAATTTGGTCGAAGCTTTGACAAAAATAACAGGTAATCCTGTCTTCCATTAAGCAAAGGCGAAAAGCTATGCGGCAATGTCCTATTTGCTTTTTTTTTAATCATCAAAGTTATCAGAGAATGATTTCTAATTAAAAAAAAGCAAGAGATATTTTAATATCGTCTTGTAGCAAGACGATGGAGTTGACGTGATCCTTCGAGAATTAAGTAAGGTCAATTAAATCGCATTCTGACTTCCCTATCGATATTATTATATTTTAGTTCTATTAATTAGGATAATTGTAATTTAAGTGATATGTATTTATTACTTAAGTACCGACGCAAGGAAACTGTATATAAAGTTTTAAAAAGGCTGTAGCCATGCGGTATATTTTTATAAGCGTAGAATTCGAGGCGAAGATAGATGTAATTACATACTAAAATTCTCAGAAAATTGTAATACATGTGCCTTACAAATGTTTTAATATGCGCACAAACAATAGAGGGGGTGCTATCTATTATTGTTATTATAGTATTATAATACTTTTATATATTGTGATCAAAAGACAGCGTAATTAAAATTTCTATAAATATTTGTAAAAAAAAAATAGTCTGATAGTGTAAAAGCAAGTTTCAACGAACTGTGTTCCACGAGTTAAATTAAATATTTTTAATATATATCTGAGCACTATACTTATGGACTGCCCCCAAAAAATTAAACAGTTTTATCTGGGTCTAACAAGGTAAAGAAAATCAGAACACAGACTGAATTTCTAAATAGATAAACATTTATTGACTTAAATACATATATTTAATCGAGTGTTAAACGAGGTTTATTAAGCCTTCTCTCTCTCTTCTCTTTATCTTCTTGCAAAAACGTCCTAATCATATCTGGATGCAAAATTTCACCCCTGTACGTTTTTGGTAATCTTTCTTTATCCAAAATAGCAAGCCTTTCTTGAACATATTCCTTTGCATCGAACTTTTGTGCCTCTTTAATTTTTGTAATTAATTCTGCTTGGAATAGCTTTTCCTTTAATATGTTACGCCTTGCCCTTATCTTCGCCCATACATAGTGCATCCTCTTACGTAGCTTCTTCCTTTTATGTTTCTTTATCTTTTTCCTTCTAATTACTATCATACGTATAGCTAGTTTTTCCAAAGTATTTTCTGTCGAAGGGAGCTCAAATGATTTATCCAATGGCATGTCCTGCTTCACGGGTCGTCGTAGTATGGGTTCTTCCAGCCATGGTATATGTTTGGATAGCGGTAGCTCATTTATATTTTTTTTAACAGTACTATCTGGATTTCCGAAATCTATATTAAGTGTTCTTGGTGCAAATTTAATACCCACCCCTGGGTGTACTACGTGTAATAGATTTATCGAGGAATTCGATGATAGAGGAACATTATTCTGTTCTTTCGATGCTTGGGTAGAACAGTACCTTCCGATAACATTACCTGAAATAATTGTGGAATAATTATTTAATTATTTCGAGACATCAATGAATAAAATATCACAGGTGAGAACGAGGTTAAGTTTTTAACAAAGTTGTTTAAAAAATTATATACTTCACTTACATTGTCTTTTTAATGTAATTTGTCGAAATGCTGCACACAATCTATTAGCAGACATTTTTTCAAGGGCTTTTACATGTTACAACTAACGAAAAACACGAATTTAAAAGGGTTGATTGCCCACAGAAGGAAATTATAACCTAAAAAAATATAAGAACGATACATAGGGATCTACTACCAACGTGAGTAGTTGCTACCAACCTGAAAAAAAATCGGTAGTTAAAAATGCAGGAAATAAACAGTAAATAAAACTTATAAAATTTTACATTTCGTTTATTGAAAATTAATTTATTTAAACAATGCATACATTTATTGATAAGAGAATTCACGTAAATGCTTAGTACAAGCATGTAATTGACGGTATTTTAATCCATTCGGGTTTTAATAGTTCTTGTTGTAACTTTATCCTTTTCTCTGCAACAGACAAAAAAGCGATTAATACTTTGAAAACAGGGAAATAGAATTCAGATAAAAAAAGAGTTGCTTACATTACGTGAACAATAGCACCCCAACCAGATATCGCATCTCTATCACATGCATTTACTAAAGCCTGACTGATGGTTTCAAAAAGATCATCTGGCTCTAAATCTGGTTCATAGAGCGATTCACACATTCCATAAAGCTGTTCGCTACATGTTCCACCGACCACGAAATCGTGTGATGGACTTATGCAACCTATCAAATCCATATTACAAATAAATGGTTCGAAAGTAACTGGACTCAATCCAGCAACGATAGGCTCCACAAAGAAAGGGCCGAATCTCCTCTCGTATAATAAGTTTGATACCATTGATGCAAATGTTTTAGGACTGATCTTTCTATTCTCCCTTAGTTCGTAAAGGTTTAATCTGAATCTTAATTTTTCCATTACTGTTTGGGTATCGGTGGCAAGCCCGGGAAGGCTTAAATATAGATGCGGTCCCATTTCAAAAATTTTTTGGAAATCGCACGTTATCGTCTGTGCCTGTATACCAAATCTCCGATCTGCGGCTATTGCCACACAATTTTTCCCCTGCATTGCTATGATAGCTCCACCGTTATAAGCTAAAATACCCTGAAAAATAATAGCAAAATGTTTGCGTTATTCTATCGTATTTACTTTATTATATTATTAATCTTATTAAACAAGCCCATAAAACGTGCAGTGTCATCGGTGTATTTGACAGCAACATAACCTTTCCTATATATATTTATGATTTTAAATCATTTTAATTCAGTTCACGGCAATACATATATTTTTAATAACTACTCTACTATATTAAAAAGCTACATTGTTTAACATATATAGCCTTATCCTTACCATCTTTTTCAAATCTTTGCGAAATTCGCCACTAGATAAATGCTACAGTCCTTTAAAATGCACCTTCGACTGTAACTTGCGAGTCGCGAAACACATAATGCATAGATGTTCTGTTCCTCTCATTGTAAAATGAAAGTACAAATTCAAATAGTGCAATAATAATGCATTAATGGATTTTTTTAGTAAGAATAGTATCAGTTAATTGTAATATTTCGATCAAATTATAAAAAAATTAAATATTATTTAATGATATTCGTTCGACATGGTGTACTTTCTATCAAAGTGGCGCCTCTAGTTAATACTTATATATTTCATGCTATATTCTATCATCCCCACCAAGAACCAAGAAAGTCAAGAGCAAAGGGGAAAACATGGCTCTGCAATGTTATTGAGAAATCCAAGGCAGTTCGGTGTTTCGTGTTTAATTCGTTGACTATTGTAGAGGAAAGAGTTTCTATTTTTGTGTGACATCAAAATTCTTTTTAAATAGGTGTTTTATAAAGAGTGAGCGCGGAAGTGAAATCGGGGCGTAGAGAGGGAACGACAGGGTAGACCAAAACGAGAGAGAAAGAGAGAAAATGTGTTCGATCAAGACGAGTCATTGTAAATGTCATGTATTTTACACCTGGGAATGATTTACGAATTAACCAGAAAAGATATTTGCGTAGTATTTATCTGGACGAGAATTAATATCGATCGGCAATTGCATCTTTAAGAACAACAGACCACACTTTCGACAAGTTTTTGGTTAGTCGTTTCGCTCATGACCATCTGGGATTGTATCGGTCAGCTGTAGTATCTAACACGCGTTTGCACGTGCAGCTTATAATCATCAAAATGTACCATTTAGATTTATCCGTGAAACGTAATAATGCGCAGTTGCGCATTTTATTTTACACTTTATTCCTCGTGCGATAATGATTTACGAACGATTTTGCGTTCTCCAATTCAAATGCATTGACGCTATTTCGAGTGCGATCAGTTTAATCCACTTGCTCTAGAAACGTATTCCAAGAAATAATTTGCCACACGCAGGCGTTGCGTCAAAGGAATCCGAATAAAAAAAAATATTTGGGGCGACCGTGAAATGAAAATGCCCTCGCGATGTATTTTACTTTTATGTTATTTTTAAACCACTGATGTACAAAACACTTGGATAAAGCTTTGTAAACTCACTGTTTGCATATAGTTCACAGATTATTCTTGGAATATATTTTAGGTGCTTGGCTTTTACATTTTTTAATCCTCCTTTGGCTTTTATTATACTTACCTATTATTAATATTCCTGTTTACTAAATATTTTGTTGCTTGCAGGTTTACAGGTTTAATAATTAGGGAATTTATATATTTAACCGTTCGGTGTTACAAGCTTGTGGAATTTCGTTGATTAGTTAGAAGGATGTCACTAAAGCCTAAACGAATTGATTTTACCGAAACATGGCAAGCGCTACAAGAGACTGTAAAAGGTGTAATTACACTATCGGACGTTCCACGTGCAACATGGAATGATAGATTCAGGTATGATTGCTTACAGTTAAACTTTTACTTATACATCTACTTTACAACTTATACATTTTGTTTCAGTGATGTATATTCGTTATGTGTGGCATACCCAGAACCACTCGCCGATCAATTATACAATGAGACGAAAAGGTTTTTAGAGAATCATGTCTTCCAGTTGTTAACGCAAGTGTTTGCCCAAGGCGAGACTGGTTTGCTGCAGGCATATCACAAAGCCTGGACAGAATACTCGCAGGGCATTAATTATCTGCACAGCTTGTACTTATATCTTAATGAACAACATATTAAAAAGCAAAGGCTTTCGGAGGCAGAGCTTATTTATGGCACGTCTTCCGCTGCAGCTGCTGATTGCCAAGAGCAAATGGAAATAGGGGAGCTCGGTTTATATATTTGGAAGAAAAGAATGATCGGACCATTGAGAAAACAGCTTGTCCCTCACCTGTTAGAAAATATTCATGCAGACAGAATTGGTACATCTCGTTCAGCAAGTACAGAAGTTATTTGTGGTGTGATAGAGAGTTTTGTTCGAGTTGAGGAGTATAAAATGAAGGGACAAGTAGATGTAATAATCCTTATTACGTTATACAGTTTTGCTTAATACGTTCGTTGGGGTTCTGGCCAACGATGAACATGTATATAGTTTATTTTGTCGGTATTTCTTGTTTTAGATGTATCAAGAAATTTTCGAAACGCCTTTCCTCGAGGCTAGTGGAGAATTTTATATGAAAGAGGCGTCCGAGTTGCTTCAACAATCGGATGTGACGCATTATATGGAAAGGGTTTCGTGGCGACTTATCCAGGAGGAAATTCGCGCCCGTAAATTTCTTCATGCTAGCTCTGTGCCTAAAGTATGCTCTTGATTTTATATATTACGTAAATAGTGTTACGTTAAATTAGTCGATTGTTCGACAGTAAAATTTTCTAGGTGAGACAATGTTGCGAGGAGAAAATGATAGCTACGCATATGGCATGGCTTCACGCGGAAGCGGAATGTATGATCGAGGAAGAGCGCAGAAGAGACTTGTCCCTTCTTTATCCATTGTTAAAGCCACTGCCTTCAGGTTTGACACCAGTGGTACAGAAACTTATTCAACATATTACTCAACAGGGACTGCAGGCGATTGGATCTTTGCAAGGAGAAAACGTAAAAAAAAAAAGAAATAGTAATACAAAATACTATAGTTTGTAAATGATTTTGTAACTCGATAATTTCGTAATGCAGATTCACACGCACTTCGTGGAGAGCATGCTGGACGTGCATAAAAAATATTCGGACTTGATCAAAGACGTATTTAGATCTGATAAGGCCTTTGTAACCGCTCTTGATAAAGCTTGCTCGGTTGTTGTAAATTATAGACCTGTTCCACGGCAGCCAGCCAGAGCACCCGAACTAGTAGGTGGTATTATTTAATAATATTTTATCATGATTCATTCAGTATTTTATGTGAATCGTAATATTTTTAATTTAGCTCGCGAAATATTGCGACTCCTTGTTAAAAAAGACTACCAAGGCTGCATCCGAGGGGGAAGTAGAAGAAAAGCTATCGCGTTGTATCACTGTGTTCAAATACGTTGACGACAAGGATGTTTTCCAAAAGTTTTACGCGCGAATGCTGGCGAAGCGATTGATACACCAGCAATCCCAATCAATGGATGCGGAGGAATCAATGATCGATCGCTTGAAACAAGCCTGCGGCTACGAATTTACGAACAAGCTGCATAGGATGTTCACGGACATGTCCGTTTCAGCGGACTTGAACGCCAAGTTTGCAGCCAGTTTGCGCGAAGGGGAAAGAGAGAATCAATTGGGCATCGGTTTTGTGGTGTACGTCTTACAAGCTGGTGCCTGGCCGTTAGGTCTGCCACCATCGCCGGCGCCGTTCGATATGCCCCAACAGTTAGAGAAATCTATCCAGGCATTCGAGACGTTCTACCATGCCCAATTCAGCGGCAGAAAACTTACTTGGCTGCATCACCTTTGTCAAGGCGAACTAAAATTTAATTATTTAAAGAAAGCTTATTTGGTCACTGTACAGACGTACCAAATGGCATTACTGCTCCTCTTCGAGCATTGCGATTCGATACAGTGTAGAGATGCTGCCACATCGTTACGCTTATCGCACGATCAATTAGTGAAACATGCAACGAGTCTGGTTGATTGTAAAATTTTAAAGAAATCTACGGAAGGAGAATTGGAGGAGGACACCGTTTTGTCGCTCAATTTCGATTACTATAATAAAAGAACGAAATTCCGTTTAACCGGTGCGCTACAACGGGACGTACCGCACGAGTGCCACGATGTCGAAGCTACGCATCGCAGTGTCGACGACGACCGAAAATTGTACCTGCAAGCTGCTATAGTTCGTATTATGAAGAGTCGTAGGGTTCTGAGGCACAATCAACTTGTACAAGAGGTGAGATTTTATTCTATGATAGTTCAGAATAATATGTAATTAATGGTAAAATAATTACGTTACAGGTACTAAGTCAATCTAAAGTTACATTCGCACCATCAATCAGCATGATCAAAAAGTGTATCGAGGCCCTTATAGATAAACAGTATATCGAACGTACGCCGAACAATGCAGATGAGTATTCATACGTCGCATGATTTTAATGTACCATCAGGAAACCGATCATTTAATTTATTTCATTCAGGGTGCTTCTTGATCGTCCGTTGTACGATTAATATTTGCTAACATCTCAATCAATCGATTAACTATTAAAGGTGCCAGACCGGATACTCTCTATAAGCTGAATCATGAATTTGTAAGATCAACGAAAGCATCCTGAACTGCTTATTTGCTCTTAAATCGATCGATTATTTACTTAGTTGATTCAGTGAATTGTAATATATGTGCACGGAATAAAGATGACGTTACTATTTTATGCTCGGACAAGTTCAATGGTTTACCACGGATAAAAATTTCGTTCACGATTTTACTACAACGTACAATCATTTCTATTCGTGCCGAGGCTCATTGAATTCGTAAAAAGAATAAAATTGTATATCTTTACAAAATCTGTGGAACGGCACTCGAAATATATTTGAATTCTAACTTTCGCTTTGTTACTTTTGCGTTAGTCTTTGGTCCTTCGTCTTCTAATCACCGATGTGTTTCAGTCGAAGCTGGTAGTAACTTATTCAACACTTTCGATAATCGTATATTGCACGATACATGGTAAGGCTTAAAGTGGTACTGCAATGAATCCTTTGCGTCGGACGCCACGCGTTTTGAAAATGTATAATAAGACAAAGGATGTTATCGTCAAGTTATACTACAACATAAAACATGGATTGGGTACTATTAGGAACGCGGAGTTTTTAATTGCAACAATTCTGGATCCAGCAAGGGATTGTCGTCTGTTTCGGATTCTAGTGGCTTATTCATGTTATTAACTACAAGAGGAGATGCAGTTGCCGCGTTGCTGTAGGGTGAAAATCCAGCCCATTCCATTCCAAGATAAATAGGCGGAGGGCTGCCCAACGGTGGTTCCAGTAGTAAATGATCTGATTGCTGCTGCTGTTGCATCTCGTGGCAGTCGGACGGTGGCAAATGCGAAGTCAAGTGAGTGGTCACTTTACATTGTTTCTCTTGCTTCCGCCACTTTGCTCTCCTATTTTGAAACCAGACCTACAGACAAGGTATCGAAATTGATCACTCCTGTTAATTATCTTCTCTTGATCGGCAGAGTCTGCAGTTACCTGTACCCTGGCTTCGGTCAATTGAATACGCAGAGCGAGCTCTTCTCTAAAGAACACATCGGGGTAATGTGTCTTCTGGAAAGCTCTTTCTAATTCCTCCAACTGGAAGTTCGTGAACGTTGTACGATATCTGCGTTGCTTTCTTTTGCCAACACCGGACGACTGTCTATCCTCGCTTCCTGGACTTGGAGAGAAATCGTACGCTGTGCAAGGGTCGAAGAAGCATTAGTCGTGCGAAATATTCTCCGTAGTCGAGAGCTTGATCCGGATTCACGAGCAGCCATTATTTTACTTTAATTGCGTTGAACATCGGCGCGGCGTAAAAAGGTTCATAACTGTTAAACTGATTACCACTAACTTTATTTAAAACACGGGCTGCCGATTCGCTTAATGCATTTAGCAATAATTTAATTGAGGACTGCCCCAACTTACGGACCGACAGGGAGAGAGTGGCAGTTAATTAAATCAGGTCTAGAGTGGCAGGGTGCACTTACAGAATTTTGTAGGAAAGCAAACGGAGGAAGATTGAGCGCCTATCAGACCAGCTAGGGCAGTCGGTTGTAGATCTCCTCCAGGGTTAATCTCGTCCGGTGCTCCGGCCGAGGCGACGATCGCACCAGCAGACACCAGAGGATCACGCGGTGCACCCACTAAAAACAGTTGTCTGCCACTTTCGCTCGCACTTTCGTCTTCTTCCTTTAAATCCATTGCAGTATTTGGCTTCCGTCGTTCAATTAATTAAGCATCGGACAGGCGAGACGGACGTTAGACTGATGAGGGATAGGCTAATGGTAATTGAATCACTACCAGGTTGGGAAGTTCGTGTGGATACCACAGCGACTCCGCAACTCTGCTATTTCTTTTCTCTTTTCCTCCTTTTTTTTCCTTACACCTGTACGATGCAGACAGGGTAGGGGATAGCGTATATTCAACGTGAACTCCCTCAAGGGGGGTAGTGAAGCCTCAAAAATGTATTGCTTATACACCACGAATCAATAGCGTAGGTTGCACTGTAGAAAAACATTATATCTAGCTTCTCCCATGTGATTATTTACTGAAAATTATTAACTTAACGTTACATATTTTCACCTTGATCGGTCAGTAACGAAATTGTGATTGTAATTAATTGCCTCGACGGAGAAAAGCTTGCTGAATATACCAGTATTATACTGATTAGCTTTACAAAGTTAATTTCTTTTTCTAACACTTCTAAAATCTTAATTAATTGTATCATATATTTGGGTTCGACGGGAGGGGGATTAGTAATTGATATAAACAGGAATCTTCTGTGTATATCTTTTTCTTTATTAGAACAGTGTTGTGTATTACAAATATGTACAAAATTTGCTATTTAATAAATAAGAATGCAATGTGCCTTAAAAGTAAACACCTTGCGCTTGATCATGATACTCCTCCTTTAAGCTTTTGCGAAACACAAACAGTGCTTCTTATGCCCTAAAGGTGAGTAAATACATTCAGCATCGTGCATATCACAGTAAGTGCATTTAGTAAAATGTTCAATATGAACTTTTCTTTAAACTGTTATATTCAGTATCCTTTATGTTTGGACCCTGTATTGCCTTAAGGTATGATAGAGCGATTATACATAGAAAAGGCGGACCTTGCTGGTAGATACTAATAGATCGTCATCGAAAAATTTTGTTTCTATAACAACGTTCCCACTGAAAACAAAAAGGAACTATTAATAAATAAATGAACAATCTTAAAATCTAAAGCTATGACAATGCTTGGTACGCTTACTTTAACACATTGGCAGGCATCATTTGACTTTCCGGAGCAGCTTGAATCAGACTTTGCCATGTATTAGTACTGTTAGGTATGACGAAACCAAATTCGAAAAACCATTCTTCGAGGCATCGTCCTTTGAATAGCACCTTTTGCTCTAACCTAAATCTTTCCATCGGTTCGGCGGAACTGAAATTAATTTCCCTCGATACTGCACGACACTTTAGAATCCTTTTGGGCACTCTTGCTTCGTGTTCGACGTCAGGTACGGATCTTTGAATCATCAATTTTATTATTCAGTGTATTCCTGTCAAAACCTTTGTAGGTTATAATATACTCACAAGTCTTCGTTGCCTTGCCACAATATTTTACCACTGTCAGCATCTCGTAAATTCATCCAATTTCTATAATAAATACTGGTTAAGGAATATTGAGAAATGTAAAATAACTGGGATTTATTTTATCGCATCATATTCTAACCTACATAAGTTTACTCGTAACTTATTCGCAACAAGTATTTGGCATAATTACTTTAAAAAAGGATACACTTGAAAGCCTTTAAGTATATCTTCACCTCGAGAAGGCATAATTAATGTAAAATGCAGTTAAAAATTATTATTACTTCTTCGATTCGATTCTACCGTCGTAGCACAGAACAGAACGAAAACGCAGGCGGCAAAAGTGATGCAAAGCACTCGTTTGCAGCGTGCCTAGTATTTCAAATAGTTCTAATAATTAAAACTTTTAATAGTTTAAAGCGGACAAATTACCTTTATATTATGTTTTATATTATATAGTTATCAGTTATATTAATATACTCCTGTATAATATGTTTAGTGTACGTCCCCAAAATGTTGATTTTCGACGTTTCGGTCGACTCCAAACACGAGATGGCGCCACCCAAAAGCTTTTAATAGTTTAAAGCGTACAAATTATTTTTATATTATGTTATATATTATATAATTATTACTTATTACATTATATGTACTCTTGTAAAATATGTTTAGTGTACAAAATGTTAAATTATTGTATATGAATTAATGTATTATATTAATACAATGCCTGTATTAAACAAATAGCTTTATTTAGTTGTAAATGAATATAAGATAAATAATATCATTTAAGTTTATTTATATCATTATTTCTGTAATTTGTACATAACGGAAGTTTTAAATAAATCTTAAATAAATGAAATTTATTCTCTTATTTTTCAAAACCTGCCCACTCTTCTATTTTGAGAAATACTACTTTACATATAATAACACCTGATACAAATTGGCGATTTCGAGTACGTGGGATTCCGTAAAATCATGTTCCGGGGAATTCTTGGAAATGATGTCGCATTGCAGGAATTCGTAAAATGAAAGACCTCCTCGCATATTATATTCTCCTAATACAAATTGGCGATTTCGAGCACTTGGGATTCCGTACAATCCAGTTCTGGGAAGTTCTTGGAAATGACGTCACGTTCCAGGAATCGGTGAAATGAAAGACCTCCTCGCGTATCATGTTCTCCTAATACAAAGTCGCGATTTCGAGCACTTGGGATTCCGTACAATCCAGTTCTGGGAAGTTCTTGGAAATGACGTCACGTTCCAGGAATCGGTGAAATGAAAGACCTCCTTGCGTATCATGTTCTCCTAATACAAATTGGCGATTTTCAACCAAGGGGCTGGCCGAAATTCACGATTTTGTATTAGGAGAACATAATGTGCGAGGAGGTCTTCGATTTCATCAATTCCTGGAATGTGACGTCATTTCCAAGAATTTCTCAGAACCTGCTTTTACGGAATCCCAAGTGCTCGAAATTCACGATTTTGTATTAGGAGAACATGATATGCGAGGAGGTCTTCGGTTTCACCGATTCCTGGAATGTGACGTCATTTCCAAGAATTTCTCAGAACCTGCTTTTACGGAATCCCCTTTGCTCGAAATTCACGATTTTCTATTAGGAGAACATGATATGCGAGGAGGTCTTCGATTTCACCGATTCCTGGAATGTGACGTCATTTCCAAGAATTTCCCAGAACCTGCTTTTACGGAATCCCCTTTGCTCGAAATTCACGATTTTGTATTAGGAGAACATGATATACGAGGAGGTCTTCGATTTCACCGATTCCTGGAATGTGACGTCATTTCCAAGAATTTCTCAGAACCTGCTTTTACGGAATCCCCTTTGCTCGAAATTCACGATTTTCTATTAGGAGAACATGATATGCGAGGAGGTCTTCGATTTCACCGATTCCTGGAATGTGACGTCATTTCCAAGAATTTCTCAGAACCTGCTTTTACGGAATCCCCTTTGCTCGAAATTCACGATTTTGTATTAGGAGAACATGATATGCGAGGAGGTATCCGGAGTTCATGATTGATAACGTCACAACCAAAACACTTCCAGGAGCTGCCTTTACAAAATCTCGTGCTCGAAATCGCCAATTTGTATCAGGAGAATATGATACGCGAAGAGGTATTCTTTTTCAACTTAAAGTTATGTGGGATTGGGACATTGTTTTACAAGGTTCACGTTTCGGAATTTTGCATTTAAAGTTCCTCCGCGATACTTCTCGTTTAAGGAATCGGAAGTGGTCGTCCCGAGGATTAGTAATAAGGTCTTAAAATGATTAAACAGATAGTGATCCCTTTTAGACATTTATTTAATACTATTCAATCGTATACAAGTTACAAAAATATTGATATTCTCGATCTATATGCTAATACTTATAAACTGACAATTAAACTAACATTTAAACTAATAACTAAACTAATAATTAAAGTAATACTTAAATTAATACTTAAACGAATACTTAAATGAATAACTAGACTAATAATTAAACTAACACTTAAACTAATAACTAAATTAATAATTAAAGTAATACTTAAACGAATACTTAAATGAATAACTAGACTAATAATTAAACTAACACTTAAACTAATAACTAAACTAATAATTAAAGTAATACTTAAACTAACACTTAAACTAATAACAAAACTAATAATTAAAGTAATACTTAAACTAATAACTAAATTAATAATTAAACTAACGCTTAAACTACTTCTTATACTAACAGTGTGCAATTAAACTATAAAGGATAAATCGTCTAATCTTATACGTATAAAATAGATCGAGAAATTAAAGTTGCAAAATTAAAGCTAGTGCTCTGGAGGTGTAACGAGTTCAAAAGTTAAAGGAATACTGACAGAACTTAAAGCCTAAATATTAAATACATAACATTACATTCCATACATCGCCGCATATCATTTTCAAAAATATCAATTACCTTGTACATCCTATCCTGTTCATAAATGGCCTGTTTAATTCTGGCCCATTGAAATCCTCAAATGTCAACCTCTTTAATGTGCAACTTCTCTCACGAGATTCAACGTGAAATCGCTTTGAAGTAAACCTGAATTCCGTGTAGTCCTCGGAAAACTGTGTTAGTAAGACGATCTTCACGAAATGTGCCGCGTTCCTCGCGATTCTGGGTGTTAATATGCAAGGGGGCAACGAGGGAGATCTGTACAATTCACGGGACTAACTGTCCAAGGTTTCAGACCCAACAGTCTTCTAAAAATACGACACTGAGATCTCCTGGAAGCCTCTTCGAACGTTTCTGTTTCGTTTCCTTTTAACGCCAGATGCATCGTGAAAATTCATTTTTATTCTGGAAGATTTTTAATCGTCTCTGTTCCCATCGATACCGCAAGACAACAGTAAAACCGCGACTTGTCTAATTCCATTTAAACAGAAATAGCGGTATAATTGTTTTAAGTGAAAGTTAATACATTGAGATCCATTTATGTACAACTTATCATAACGCTATTCCCGCAGGAGGAGTATTTGATAAAAGACGGAAGCATTGATTTCATATGGATGGATAGTACAGTTACGTAGAAACTAGAAACACTTGTAATATTAAGAGACACAAGGGATGATACGAAGCTCGAGCATCAAATTGTTTATAATATTTAGTTTAATGGACGCACTGGCTACTTTCGACTTGATATACGACAATTCTATTGCATGGAATGATGTCACGTTGCATCTCGTTGTACTCGTCTCAACAAGGGCTTTCGTTACAATGAATTAAAAAATACAGGGTTTCATTTCAAGAAATTAACTTTGGTTTGAAATATCTTCCACCATTACAGCTGCAGTGAAATTATTGATATCAGGTAACGCTCCCCGCGATATCAAATAACTCTTGCACGAACATTCTTCTTCTAACATCAAAATCTCGTGAGGTATTCCATCATTTCCAGTTAAACGAAACGCGTTGCAGCTCTTATTATCCGGTATCCACTCCTGAACCAGGAGACCTGTGCACACAAAAAATAGATTGAGAAATATGTAATAAAAGTGAATGGACATTGATACTTTAATGGGCGAGCTTTATTTGATAGGTCGATTGCATTCTTGGTAATGAAACATAACTGCAATGAAATGGAAACAAAACGCCTTCTGTTACTATAAATATTTTTAATCTTTACTTGTTCGAAAGCAAAATCACAGCTACATAAGATGTATGGTTCCGATACTAATTTATCGTATAATAATAATTAATAATAAATGATATTCATTAATAATTAATAATAATAATAGATAAAATTATATAATAGCTTTCTTCTGTCTTACGTCCATACAGCAGGTATTTTAATACTAACGACCGTACAATAAAATTCTCTCTCCCTAAACGCTCCCCTCATATAATAGTACGTTTCTCATTTCTACTGGTGTACAATGTATCACACGCTCGGCATACAGTATCATTATCACTCCCTCGCATCCGCACGTTCGATCGTCCAATAGTTTTCTTTAACCGTCGTCGACGATTTGCATAATATATTTCTATTTATATATGTATATAATATATTTATGTATATAATATAGGCTCGATAATTGTAAGGCAACACCTCAGTTCGTCGTCGCAATTCCGAGCAACACGTATATATCTCTTTTACTATTCTCTCTTTCCATTTACTTGTTTCCGATTCTCCTGCGACGATCCATCGAGGCTGGTTCAACCCGCCCCTCGGGACGCTCGAACGTCTCGCGATCGCGCCGCTTCCGGTCCCGATCTCGCGCGCCAGCAATGCCGATCCGTATTTCGCGTGTTACAAATAAATATTTTACAATTCCCCCCCGTCGCATCTCTGTGCAACGTTCAGGGGACGAAATGTGGACAGAGGCTTGAGAGGAGGTGAGGGACTACTACATCGTTTATGGCACTCGTTTAAAAATGGCTCGGCCCTCAAGCAACTCTCGTCCACGACCTTCCAAGTCTCTCCCCGACGCTTTCCATGCGGTTTTATGCGACTGGGATCCCTTAAGGCCGCGAGTGTACAGGGGGTTGATGCATGACTAATCGACTTCGTTGACACGTGTAACCTCGCTAGTGGAATGATATACTAGAGACTAATAAGGGATGATTGGGGTCTCATTGGGGTGGCCTTGTCCAAGGATCGACAGACACACCCGCCCCGATCGACTAATTAAATGTCTTCTTCTGAAACATCGCTCAGGAGACGTTTACAATGTTTCGCTTGAAACAATTTTTCACGAAAAACACAAGGAATACGCTCCAGCACTTTGTGACGAGCTGCTAGAATGAAAAATTAAAACAACGAGTAAGATAACAGACCCCGAGGCTGTTTCTTGCTTTAGACGTAGTTAAAGCGATCGACGGGTCGTTGAAGCATTACCGAACGGGCTCAGCTGTTCCCACAACGGTGTTCAACGCGCGAAAAACGTTGGAGAAGTGTCTGAAAACATGATAGATTCTCGTCGGTCGTAGAGTTCCACGATCTTTGTACCCTTTCCGCGAGACTCTTAAGTGCGCCCCGACACTACCACCATCAAAAGTACGAAAACGAAAAAGAAAAATGTTATTCCGATTATTGTCTATAGGAAGTCGGGAAAGGGTTTCCTTCCCTCGCTACTGAATGTTTCTCTTTCCATTTCGACGCGCCGCTTTAAGGCACTAACTTCCTACGATCGTGTGTACACGTCACGCTCTGTCTTTTATCGCTGTCGTTCGATGAAATTAATTCGTGCAAACTCAGTCGCGGTCATCGTCGCTAAGGCACGGTCCTACAAGTTCCGGGGAAACTCTAAAGGCACCCTAGAGCGTCCTTCGACGCGCGCGCGATCGTCTCTACGAATGATTACACCACGTACTAAAAAACTAGATGGTTCATCGTACCGCTTCGAGAAATACTACGGTGTCTTTTCGTTTATCGTCGGCTCGTCGCGTTACTTGTCGATCGTCCCTTTAAAAGCGTGCCGGAATTTTATGGAGCATCGATTAGAAACATTACGGCGGGGGTAGTTGCGTTGCGATTACATACAATCGTCGCACGCTTACGATTTCGAATAGAAAAAAAGGGAATTCCGGTTCGCAAAGGTACGTCGCATCATCAGCAGCCCTGTGAACGCGTGAATCTCGATCTCTCAGCGAATAAAAAGTCAGCATGCACAGTCCATTCTCAGTGCCGAGCTCTTACGATACGGAGCACGCATTCTGAATACGCTCTCAAAGGAATTACTATCAGCTCTAGCCGTGCGGAATGCACGTTCCTTAATTTCGCGGACAAAGAACGGTCTCCGTTTACTTCTCGCTTCAGCAAACGACGATCGCCCTGAAAGCGAATTACTCCTCCACATCGATCCGCTCTGTCTCTCGTCTCGTGCTGGCAGTCTTTTCGTTAACTCTCGGCTTCCTGTTCGTTCCGTTCTGCTTTATTATCAATACTGTTTTTGTAATACGATTAACGAGAAACGCGTACCCTCCTGGTCACCTTACCCGTGTGATGTACACCATTGGGAAACTTCTTACTGTGCGCACGGTATTGATATGAGTTACAATGACGCGGTAGCAAAATCGTTGACGGTGCTACGGACTAGACACAGTGTCTTTCTTCCCTTTCCTTTGCTCGCCGGTGATCGTACATTGTACGAACGTTAATCGAAAGCTAGAAATTTGACTGCACACGAAACGGGGTTTCGTGGATCTCCTTTGGCGAGTGTGCTCCGAGAGGAACGCGAATCTCGCATCTTTCGTGTAAAGTCTGTACGCGTAATAATTATCTCTATTCTAGGATCTAAGTGGGCGACTACTTTGCACCAGGGGGGGAGAGGGTACCACGCATGCTACTAAAAGAAAGAAATGTACAAGGTCTTTTCCTCTATTAAATATTACAGTTTGTCTTTTATCCTCGCGATCTAAAGCTAGATAGACTCGTCAGCGTCGTAACGTTATTGTCTGTAATGTTCATCGTCGGCGTCCACACCTCTCGCCATCGAATTCTCTCCACCACTCGTACGCGATGAAGCATTCCGAGGTGGGGCTCGGATCTTCCGAGATCCAACTTCGGTCGTTTAACGAGTACCTTTCTCGGTAAGTACGAAATCGTCGAGCCGACCGAAGAAAAATACATTTCGCTGCGGACCGAAAGCTTATCGATCCCTCCTGGTCGAGAACGGCTGAAGATCTAATGACTAGGCCGTGGTCCTCGGGTGCCCCCTAATCGTCCGAGCCCCGTCGATAAGCGACGAGTGCATCGGGCGCGGACGATCGCGAACAAGAGTCCTTGCCGGGAATGTGTCTGCGCAGGGAGCGTAACCGAAAGCTTGTCTTTTTCCGTTTCCTCGGTCCTCCTTCCAGTCGGACTTCATCGTGGCCGTGATCCCCCGACTGGATCCAGCCCCATCCGCTGCTCTCCTCGTTCTCGGTTTTCCCCGGAGAACGGTCGGGGGATTCGCCGAGGAATGTTTCAGGACTGGCGAGTCTCGTTCGACGAGCGATCATCAACGCGATCCAATCGGAGGATCGTTATGTGTCCATGTGTCGATACTTGTGAGCGGACATCTGCGCCAGCCCGAGGACAGCGTACTGGCACTGAAGGCAATGATAGTGAGTCTGTTTGCCGGAATGCTGGCACTGAACGCCGCCGCACGGCTGGCTCGGGGTGAACTTCTGAAAGCCCGCCGCCGCTATGCTGTCCAATTTCGCGTGCTGCCGCCTGTGCGCGACCACTTTGTTCGTGTCGGTGCAGACGAAGTCGCATTTCAGACAGTGGAAGTGCGACGCCTTGTTCTGCATGGAGCCGAGGGATGAAGTGTAGGCGCACTGGGCTCTACCGCAGGGGACGTTCGCTCTGTACTGCTGGAAATCGCCGCCCATCAGCGTGTCCAGACGCTCGTGTCTCGCCGTGTGCTGAACGAAACGTGTCTTGTCGCAGAAGGAGTAGCCGCAATCCTGCCGCATGCAATGGAAGTGAGTTTGGTGCTCCCGGTAGCCGCAATGGGGGTACCTGCAGTCCTCGTTGAATCTGAACCTGGGATCGACGAACGATATTTATTATTATTAAGCGACTGCGAGTGTTTGGAATAGAATCTACTTTTACCCCGTACAATCTTACGGTATCTATAAAAGCATTGCGATAAAGAATCTTTTGACTACGACACACGTTTCATCGATTCGAGTATTCCACTCGGCGCGATTGCGAGAAAACGCGTAAACGCACGTACCTGACGTATCCTTCCGGAACAGGCTCGTCCTTCAGCATCCTCATGGAGTGATGAAGCCTCTGCTTCTTGGCTTCCGGCGAGTTGCTGTCAGGCGGGGACAGGGATCTCTTGTTCAAGTTAAGATTCGCCGCCAGCGAGGCCAGGGGGTTCTCGTCCCGGGCCGGAGGTAGAAAGTTCGTGGGAGGTAGGCCAGGGGCGAACATAAGCCCCGGCGCGCCTGCGTACATGCCGCCGTGTTGCAGGAAGGGTGGCAGCGCTTGGTTCATCAGGGCGATCTGTTGATTCATCGCGGCCATAACCGCGGGGCTGGGAAAGTGGAAACCGTGGCTGAGGTCCAGCTCGAAGCTGGTCGGCACCGGGGATCGCTGCACGCTCGGAGGGATACCAGGCGGTTGGGCCAGTTGACCGTTCTCGTTGTTGTCCGTCATGGAATTGTTCCCCTCGTCCCTGGACATTTCGCTGGGCTCCCGTTTGACGTTCGCGACGTGCTGCGAAACCGCGTCGGACGCGCACCGCGCCGGCTCGATCTTAATCTCCTTGGCCTGGGACTGCTGGTGGCCGATCTGGCCCAGGGTCTGTTGCATCTGACGTTGCATCTGACTTTGGAAGTTCTGAATGTTCTGTGCCATCTGAGCGTTCTGCGCCATGAAGTCGTGCTTCTGCGACAGCTGGGCCAGATAATCGTGCTGCAGCTGATTCCCTGGCTGACCGGCGAGATCGTGCTGTTGCTGCTGGCTGAGGATTGCGCCCGTCGAATGCTTCGCGATGTGCGCCACGAGTCGCTCCAACTCGGAGAACGCCTGGTTGCAAGCGTTGCAGTGGTAGTGGTTCTTCCGTTTCAATTTGCAGAACGGTCTGCTGCAACTCTGCTCCGGACCGTAGAGGGTGTGCGGCGAGGCCGTGCTCGTCGACGGTAGAACCGGGGACTCTGCAATGGAAACGGTGTTCACGTTCAATTCGAAACGTTCGAACGCTTCGTGGCTCGAGCTACGCGACGACTACGGCGACGACTAATGCTAAGAGAACACAGTTCAAGGCATAGAAAGAACAAAAACAAAAAAATTGCTCGTCGATAGAGACACGAACCTTGGTGCACGGAAGTTCGCATGGATAGCACGACGCCCGGAAGTGCGGGTTCGCTCGGCGGTCCACTGACCGGATAATAGGTGCCTGCCGCCCTCACCACTAGCAACAATCAACCAAACAACCAACACTTCAAATATACCTCCCACTAGAATACAACCACCTTGTACAATAGATACGTGAAACGCAAAGAAAAAACAAAAACAAATCAATGGATACTATAAGAGAAACAAAAAAAAAAAGAGACAGGAAAAATTCGGCTAGCGAAAAATGCGTTAGGTCGGTCTAAAATAATAAATGACCCGCTTTTGAAAAAGGATATTCAGCGTTCAATTATTTGTCGCGTTCGGGACTCGATGACAAATTAGCTGAACATGAGCTAGAATTTGTTAATCAATATCGATTGGTTATTTTATTTTTTTTTTCACCAACCTACCGCTTCAACCCTTTTCGACAAAGATTCAGACTGCTGTCGAAAGGATCCGGATGCGCTTTACGTGTCGCGGTATACACTTAACAAAACGTGGTGCGTGTACGTGCAAAAAAAAAAGAAGAGACATGCATCGATCGAGTAAACGCGTCTCGTCAACATCTCAATTAACTACCAAACAAAACACCCCTCTATAAAACAATACTGTACAGATGCACTGGTTCGTGTCCGCAAAACGAAATCGAGAGCTAACCTGTGGTCTTATTAGCGTCCGGGCTGGATATCTCCGATTCCTTCTCGTCCATCATCGATCTGCCCTCCATATCGCCGGCGGTGAAACTCTCCTCGGGTTTCTCGATAAGCTCCGCGGGATTCTTCACCTGGATCCGCGGTTTCGTTTCCTGGACGATCGACTGAGCCTGCGTCTGGCATTCCTGGCTCGACGACGGCTCCAAGCTGGTCGCCTCGCCGTGACTACCGTGCTGCCGTTCGTGCATCGCCATGGTCGAGTATCTAACGAACGAGTAGCCGCAGTTCGGTCTGGTGCAGTGGAAGTGTCGATTAACGCGATTACTGTGACAACCGGGCAATCGGCAGTCAACCATCTTATCGAAGAAGGCAAAGCCGGCCGGTATGTCGACGTTATCGTGAAAGTCTTTGCTGTGCATCAGCAGCTGGTCCGGTCTGTCCGTGAAGAAGTGGCACCGCGGCTGGGAACAATGATGGTGTCTGATGGACCTGAGCGGGCAGACGGGATCCGGACACCCGTCCGGATTATAGGTGGAGAACCCGTCCGGTTCGCCGAGGCTGTTCGAAGGCGAGACGCTACCCTCGCGTTCCTCCGCGACGGGATTCACCGTCAGGCTGGTCGTCTGCGGTTTCGGCAGCTTGAAGCTGGTGAAGATAGCTTGGGGCGAGTCGTGGGTGTGGGTCGCGGGGTCACCGCCGGACCAGATCTCGATCACCCTGTTCTTCGGCGGTCTGCCCCGTTTCCGCCTGAACATTGCGTCGATGTTCGTCAGATGGGTGAGAGTGACGTCGGACGACAGGGCGTGGGCGGAGCAGGAGAGGTTCAGCTGTCTGCTGTACTCGTGGATCTTGTAATGCTGGAGACGACGGAACGGCTTGTCGGTGGAGAGTATCACCTCCCGACAGTTCTCCCAGTTGCAGTGATAGTGCTTCTCCTTGTCGGAGTACGGGCAACTGTCGTCGCAGCCGCCTTCCTCGAAGAAGGCGTCCGTGATCCGCTCCTGGGTCTCGTGCTCTCTCAGGTGTTCCCTGACTTCCCTGGGATCCTTCAGAGCAGCTCCGCAACGATCCAGCCCGCAATGGTGATGATCTCTGCCCACGTGACAAGGACAGTCCGACGTGGCGGGCACCAAGTACGCCAATTCCGTGGCGGTGAGCTGCTGCTGATGGTCCACGGTGACGGTGGAACTGCCGCTAGCGGTGATCGCGGTGGTGGTAGGCGCGGTTAGGTCCATGGCCAGATCGCTTCCGCTTTGGAAGGAGTCGTCCAGGGAGTAGTACGATGGCGAGCCTCTGCCCTCGTTCGAACTCTCGCCGTTCAAGCTCAGGGAGAGACTTTGCGTGGCGATGTCGTCCGGGGGCCAGGAACCGGGTGGTCGGGCGCCACCGACCGCGCTGATCTGCTTGTACTTTCTGTAGGCCAGCTCCGACTCGTGCCGCTCGTGCTTCCGCTTGTGGGAGAACAGCTGACCGGAAGAGTGGAGCACGTAGCTGCAGTGGGGTCGTATGCAATGGATGTGGTTGCAGACGCGCGAGAAGCGGCACTGCTCGAAGGGACACGCTTCGGACTTCATGAACTTCTTGAAGCCGTCCCGAGAGAGCTGCTCGTCCTTGATGTGGTAGGATTTGTGCTTGTCTGTAAAAACGCGAGTGCGCGAAACTTTAGAGATATAAAGCTCCGGCAAGAGCAAACAGTATCTATTAATCTATCTATCGAAGGGGGGAGAAATGTCTCTTTACCCATGTCGGCCTTGTTCTTGAAGGTGAACCGACAGCCGGCTCGACGGCAATGGAAATGCGTGGTTCTCTGTCCGGCGAAGGGACAGTGCTCGGTGGCGCAGCTCTCGGTGGCGCGAAACCTCTGGAAACCCTCCTGTATGATCGCCGAATCCTTGCGATGATAGTTGGCGTGCATCTGCACGTCCGACGTCGATATGTAAACCTTGTCGCAGTTCTCGTGGATGCAGTGATAGTGGGTCTGTTTCCTGTTGTGCGGACAGGCGCGGCCGGGATGCCTCTCGGAGCAATCGTCGGTCGGCGAGTACCTCATGAAACCGTGCTGCAACGATTCGTCCCTCTTTTTGTGCCACTTGAAATGCCTGATCATCTCCTCCTTCTTCACGAACACCCTACCGCTGCAGTCCAAACAGTGAAAATGCTCCCGACAGCCGAGCTCCTTACAATACGAGCTACCGCATTCTTGACCCGACGCGTACCGCCTCACGTATCGGGAGTAATCGATTATCGGCTGGGACACGGAGCTTTTCGAGCCGCCGATCAAGGTGTCCGCAACCGGAGACATGCTTTGTCTCAGCAACGCTGAAATCAGAAACCAAAGGGGACACGTGTCAGCGGCTGAGGATTGCTCTTGGCGAAACGGGAGACGATCGCCGGAGAACAGAATTTCCATCGATCTCTTGATTAAGCTCGCTTCGGTCGGGCGCACGATTCTTCGACGCGGCAACGAGAAGAAGCTGCGCGCGTCCAGGAATTTTGCGAACAGCCCGCGAAACATAGGGAGGTGAAGGAGAGAATATGCGGTGGAGGGCCCCACCCGCCAGCAGCCGGAAACCACGTTCCCGTACCCCGCGCCTCGGTTGATTCCAAGAAGTATCCTCTACTTGTCGACCGTGCATGTTTGAATGCGTTCAGGAACGAGTTTCAAAATTGTCCAATATTTCTCTCCGGGCTCCACCCATGGCGAACCTGGGGGGCGGGGGGATGGGTGAGAGACCAGCCAAGTTTTATGCGCCCGTGTATATTCGCGAAAGGGAAGAAGGGTTCACCAGTGAATCGTAAGAAAGGAGAAAAAAAAGGGGGTCAAAATGGTGAAGGCTACGAGGGAGATGCGTTATGAGGAATGTATTACAATTTACTCGCAAACAGATGAATCAAGATGCTCCTCCCCCACGGGGGGTGTTGAGCACGTGCTCGAGTTACGAAATTCACATTTCGTTCTGGATGGTTCAATTAATTATCCGGCCTAGTCGACCGGGGAACGCTCGAGCGGGTACTGTTGCGTAACATTCGGTTATGACGATTAATCTATCCGTCGCTGCTGTAATTACGTAACGCAGCTGCGTGTTTTGTGCAGCCTCGTTAGAACACCTTCCCGTCGACGGGGCTCTTGCTCGCGTGAATTTACAGCCGGCCAGCGTCACGATGCAGCTCGTCGCCAAGGGAAACGACAGATAAAAGAGGGACGCGGCCAGAATTGGGGGTCAAGGCTCCGGCGGAACGGACCTGGCATTAATTAAGTGTAGAACGTATCGACGATATCGCGACGGTCTACGCATCTGCTTCTTACGTATCCGGGAATGTCAGACGTTTTGTTGACGCCTAATTACGCAGCCCGCGCCGCAAAGGAAGCGTGCCAAAATCGTCGCCTAGGCGTGCGTCGAACGGAAGCCGGCCTTGGATATACTCGTTAGAAGCTGCAACGATGCATCTTCCCCGCGACTTCAGGCGGTTGTCTTTGAATCGAAACATTAAAGGATTCAGATTGCCCGGCAGCAGCCAATTTAAAAGCGCGGACATTGTCACTGCTAATAGCGATTTGAAAGAGAATAATGCAAGAGGACGACGGGAATGTGCGCGCAAGAGTGTGCCCGTCCTTTTGAGATTAGAGAATGTTTCATGCCTGCCACCCACGGCGTGATTCCATCGAGCGAAGAATACGAGAAACGTGACGGGGCTCGCGGGACGAATCTTAAAAAATATGAGAAATCTAAGGGACGACACGTAACAGGGATCCCCCTTTTTTCCTACCCTCCGCGCGAATCCGCCCAAGGGGCTTTCAGAGAGGCTGAACCCTTTTATTCGTAGTTCTTGAAACTCGCACACGTCGGGGCGGGGAGAGAGAGAGGTCGATCCGGCTGCGGATGAAAACCCGGCCCAGGCCAAGGGGGGAGGAGGGAGTTTAAATTTTTCAAAAAGCCCGATCCTGAAAAGGAGGCCCCGTATTTCAGCGGGCACGGCTCGCTTCTCTCTCTCTCTCTCTCTCTTTTTTTTATCATTTAATCCGCGCGGCCTTAGCTGAATAACCCTTTATAACGTGATCTGGCCCCGTGCAAGCCGAAAATCCTCGACCGGGGCACGATCTCCGCGCAAAACGTTTCGACTCCGTTCAACACGGCCTCGGCGCGTTTAAACGACACGGATAATTGTGAGTAATGCGTATTAAATAACGTTTTCACTTTCGAGTGGGCGATGAGCATTACTTTTTACAATAAACCAACGATTGTTATTAAACTTCGAACAATGCGTAGCCAGGGAATAATTAATTTCGAGCCGCTGTTCAGCGGTCCAAAAAGGGGGCCAGGGACTGAGGTAGTCGTAAAATCGCGTGTTTGGATAATGCGTCAAGTGGTCGCTGCGACGCAGCCCGTCCTCGGTGCAATCGCGAAAGGGACCATTGAACCTTTTCCTTCCTTTTTCCTTCTCTCTCTCTCTCTCCTTCTCTCTCTTGAGAGGGCCTAAATACCGACAAAAAAAAATCCCAACGGACAGCCAGCCCTTTCCCCTACTCCTTCACCCCTTTTTTCTACGGCCCTCGTCATAACATTGTTTCCGGAAAAATGGCTCCGTGAAAGGAGTAACCGGCCAGATGCGATCTAATGAACCAGAATAGGGAAGCTGCGCCGGTTTCACGGAGCTCCTGGCGCGGAACGCGATCCGCTGAGAATATTTTGACGTTGGCTTCAATATTTCTGACGACTCGTGAAAGGGATTGCCGCTTCTTTTTTTTTTTTTTTTTAAAGGGAAAGCGTAAAGCCGAACGGAAGGGAGCGATCTAAATGGGCATCTTCGAGCATGAAAATCGTGGCGCCAAGAGGGTCACGCGAGGCGAGCCGAGGAGACGAGCGGACAGTAAACTATTCTAAGACCCTTCGCCGCGAACTCGAGAAGTGCCGCGAACTTATTGTCCCTCGGCGAGCACAGGGCAGCGTTATTTCTGTCAAAATTACGTTATGGTCGCCGTTCTTCTGTCCCGTTTCTCTCGGGGGCTACACGCCCGTTTAGTACCTTCTTTCGCGCTGCGCATCCTTTGCCGCCTCTTTCTCCTTTTCCGCCCCCCCCCCTCCCTTCCCGAGCCGCGCTTGCCTGCCGCCGCGAAGCGTTCGCGACCAGAATAAACGTGGTTACGCGCGGGACCATTATAATTAAACGCGATTCCTTCTTTAGGGAAGGGAAACAAGCGTTTCCAGGGAGGCGGCAAGATTCGAGAGCCGCCCCGAGGGAATTTACGAGCTGCCCCGCCGTGTTCCGCCGATAGA
Organism: Holcopasites calliopsidis; assembly: GCA_023838395.1. Taxonomy (NCBI): domain Eukaryota; kingdom Metazoa; phylum Arthropoda; class Insecta; order Hymenoptera; family Apidae; genus Holcopasites; species Holcopasites calliopsidis. The sequence goes on along the minus strand of JALHAQ010000012.1, from coordinate 1,583,374 downwards.
ATTATTCCTGCCTTTGTCTACTCGCTCTTCCTAATTATTAGTGGTCCGCCGCTCCGCGGCGAGATTTACGGACGGATATTTATAGCATCCGGCCGTTCTGATATCCGTGGATCCGCCAAAGAGGAACCACGCGAATCGCGGGTGTCGGTGGTTTCTAGGAAATGGGGTGGGAAAGTGGATCCACGATCAGGGGGTGACAGTTGTCGATGCTCCGAAAAACGGGATTATTCGACGGGAAGGATTATTAAGCGAGGCTTTCGTGAGACGCAGCGTGCATGAACGAACGCGCGAGCGTACAAACGGTCGTTAAAGCAATCGAGCCACGTGCTACGGGGTTCTCTCTCCCCCTCTCTCTCTCTCTCTCGCGCTCTTCCTCCCTCTGGCGTGGCTGTTTCTAAAGGGACATTCATTAATGTCGCATATAGCTGGCATCGTTTTACCCCTTCGGCGAGACGCGGAATTTTTTCATCCTCTCCTTCTCCTTTTTTCATTTTAACCTAGCCGCTGCCCCCCCCCCCCCCCCTTCCGGACGTATGGATTTTTCGGGGCCACTGTTACGGACATACTATTTAGCGTCAACCACCGCCGCCCCTCCGGCGTGCTTCTTTCTGCCAACGCAACCCCCCTTGTGTTCACCGCGCGGCGTCTCGTGGGTCGAGCGCCACCCCTCTTTCTCTCTTCACTGTTACTTATGGCGGCCGTGTTAAAATTAACGAGGGGGGGAGAAGAAACCTCTCCGTGAAACATCGGAGAACAATGATTTCCGAAATTATTGACCGGACCGGTTTCTTTGAAAGAGCGCGTCCGCGCACACCATTGTGCGATATGGAGATTGATTTTAAAGTCGATTCGAGCGCACCGGTCTGTGCATGAATTATGATTCATCCCTCGGACTCGCGGACCTCGAGCGTTACGCGGGCCCTTTGAGATTCAGTAATTTTAAAACCTGGACAATGGTAATAAAACTGGTGAAAAGAGGCTTATCGGACCCCGTTGTATAAAGAGAACTGCACCGGCTATCGAAGTACACGTTCCTATTTAGCAAAGAATTCGAGGGGATCGCCACGCGCGCCCCTTACCGTTTCCAAATCCTGCCGAAGGATAAAGATTTTTAGTTTCAAACGAAAGGCCACCCTTCCGCGGCCGTTTCCATCGTTGCGAGGGTAAATTGAGTTGGAGCGAAAACACGCGTACTACTTATCGCCGCGTCCGCTCCCCCGAATTCGCCCCCGTTCTACGCGCCGCCACCCCAATCTCCTCTTACGTGGGACGCGCGTAAACTTTTTCAACGAAGGGTGAAGCTCGCGCGCCGTAATATCGGGGCCATTCACGTGTGAGCGTATCCTCCTACCCCCGACACGCACGCACACACGCGCGCGCGCGCCCTTATTCCCGAAAATAAACAGAATCGAACCCTTTCTATAAATTCAAATAGCCAGAAGAGGGAGCGCAACGCACGCCTGCCCGCCTCGCGCGCACCCCTTTTGTTCGACTTTCGAAAAACTCTGCCGCGACGCGGAAAGACGGATAGGATAGGAGGATAAAAAAGAAACTGGCCACGGATCGACGAGCCGCTGTCAAAACATGCAATCCGATGCCGGAAGATCATCGGGATACCCCCCCCCCCCCGATTTCTCATTCAGAGAATTTTCCAGCCCGCGAAAGGGGTGAGGAAATGGATTGGTAATAAAATAGTCGCGGCGAATTGTCGAACGATCGATCGCCCTCTGTATATACGGAAACACGATACCGTTGTACCGAGTCAATTTTCGAGGGGTGTCGGCTCGAATGATTAATCCGACGAGAAGCTCATTACGGGAGAACAAAGTTGACATTACTGTATTCATTTTTTTTTTTATTACTATTATCGTATTTTTTGGGGGGCGGGACGTTCATTTTAAGTCTCAGCGATGTCATGCGAAATCAGTGCCTGCCAGGATCGTTGCGCTAATGGGATTACTTAAGATAATTGGCGGAACGAGCTGAAAGCGAACACCAGCTTGAACAACTTTCATGGAGGGGCGTGGGGGTATCAAAGAATTTGAAGAAATCCTTTCCCTCGCGGGTGCTCGCAGGACGTCGGCTCGCACGGAGAATCATGACAAATTATTAGAGCGTGTGCTTTAAAGTTCCACAAAGTCTCGTAGGCCGTGTTGATTTACGAGATCGCGTGTCCGATAACTTTCGAATATTCCCCGAGAGCGAGTGGCTGTTAGCCTTAACAAGGCAGTTCGACGAGTGCGTAACGAGCGAGGACTATTATTAAGTGCACACCGCGCCACGTTCTATCGATGCCCGGTGGCGGTTTCTGTCTCCGCTCGATCCGCGACCGACCAGATCTACCCCTCATTTGATCGCCACCCCCGGGAAAGACTTTTGCGGAGAACAAAAAAGGAAAGGGTACGGGGCTGCTAGTTTTTCGCGAACGGAGCACGGACACGGAGGTTGGTTTTTAAGGAGCTTCAACTCGGAGTCGCCTCGCCGGCAAAGTTGTTAAGTGAAATACAGAGAGTCGAGGGATTGATTCGACGACGAACAAGCGTGGGAAAGAGGAATTGAAGTTAGGGCCCTCGTTGACCTCTTCATTGCTCGCTTCGCGCTTCTCTTCGCTTTTTAACCCGATCTTTTTTAGCTCTTTCATTCTTAACGACGGTACAATGTTCTTTTCAATTTCAGCAGTTGCGCGCATTCCGAGAACAATCGTCAGAACGTCGCAAGCTTAATTTCCATCGATTCGATCGTACCTCTTCTATGAACTCGAAACGATCGTAAAGAGTCCAGGTCTGCTTCGAGACGATGACCCCGCGACGATGGGATCAAGAGCTCCGCGGGCACACGCGTTTCCTTCTCTTCTTTCCCTTTTTCTTTTCTCTCTCCGCGATACAAATGCCACCCCGCTTTAGCGGCTCGTCGATCGGCTATTTTTCAACCAGCCATTGGCAGCCCGGACGATTTCGAAAGACCGAGGGTCGCCGGCGCGGCGGGCTAATTAAATTTAGAATATTTTTTAAATTTCTCCGATTCCACTCGAATGATTTGGCACGTCGGTCGCTCTCCCGTCTCCGCCCCGTATAGAGAAGAAGCAGAAAGAAGCGGAGAGACCGTGGTGGGGAAACGCGACGGAGGAAACGGGAGGAATCGGCTCTTCGCGAACCCTCTTGGAAAATCCTCCGAACAGTAGCGTAAGTATCGACTATTCGCGCGAATAATCTTCCCGCGAACGGAAACGTCTTCCATTTCCCAAGGAACATTTCCGCGTTCCAAACTTATCAGCCAAATCGATTACGAAACTGATATCGACGCTTCTTTATGGTGATCGAAGGGCGCAGCGGCTGGTATTCCCTCCCGCGCCCCTGCGATTACCCTCAGTCACGGCCCTGACCCTCCGGAGTTCTCTGGCGGTTTTAGTTTGGCCTAGGGCTAAAACAATCGGCGCCTCGCGGTTTCGGTCTCGGTCCTCTTTGCTCGGGGTCGTTTCCACCGACGGACGGTGCGACGTTCTTCCTTTTTCTCGCCTCTCGCCAAGCGCGAAATAACAGCGAAGGAGGAGAGACCGGAGTCTCGGTCGGCGATGGCGCGAGCGTGAAACGGAGGGCGGAAAGAGCGGCGGAGTGCCTCCGCTTCAACGGCTAACTCGAATTACTAAAGCGCCGAAGAGCAACGGCTTTAAGCGACTTATGGCCGAACCGGAGCGGAGCACGAGCGCGGGATAAAGTCAGGAAGAAAGCTCGATTTATTAGCGACAAGACGTTCTCTCCGCTCTCTCTCTCATTCTCTGCGATTTCCTCGGCGCGACGAGGAAATTGATTTACGGGGTTGCTTCCCCGAACTACCGAACCCTCGGCCGGAAACTCGGCCGTGTTATGGACTCGCTGTTCGCACGCACATACCCTTCATTCGTATAGATATTCATAAAGAGAGCGTGGAAGCTGCGAAAGGAAACGGAGTTGAGGGCTTTTTAAGCAAACCGAGCTGCGGTCCCTTCCCTACCGAGAGTATATGGCTCCGCGATCTCTCCCTTTTCCACTCCTTTCGCGATTATATTCCCGAAATAGTCAACCGGATGCCGGGCGACGAGCGGCCTCGCGGATATTCCGTATATTTCTGTCGACCCTTTTTCCAACGAAACAGGAGGAAAGCGGTCCGGGCCGAAGCGGGGATCTCGCGAAAGGAGAATCATCGCCGGCACGGACCAGATGAGATTCGTTCGAGGACGAAGACAATTCTGATCGAAAGCGAGCGCAAGTTTCGTCGGCGAAGTTAAACATGCCTTCTGCCGCTCGCTTTTCCCTACAAATTGCAAATCGCGATCCCGAAACCCGTAGGCGTAGCCTGATACACGGCGTTTTATGCGGTTTCGCGTGTGCAAAATTATTCCAAGGGTTTCGGATTAAGCGCTTTCCGCGTGGCTGGCCGGGCATGGCGTCTGAATAACTACGTGAAAATCGATAATACACTCCTCTCTCCATAATGCTGTCGGCGTGTACGGCAGCTGTTAAAGTGTTTGACAAATCGCCCCTTCGCGAACGAATCCACCTCTCGATTTCTATCAGCTCTAAAGAAGAAAGAAAAAAACAGAATTCGAGCCCTCAACAACGATTTGTCAGTCAGCGAAACTCTTGCCAATTCGTTCTGCGCTTAATTATTCTTACTATTAAACGCATCGCCGTGCGAATTTGTTACGAACGTGGCAACGTAACGCGATCGAGCCCGGCGGACGGTGGTGGACCGTTCGAGTTTCAACGAAAACGCGGAGGGATTCGCGAAGCCGGCGAAAAGGGCGATCCTTTTGCCCGAAACCGGAATATTTCTTCTCCCTTTCCGGTGATTGTGGAATCCGAGACGAACGCTGGCCGCGCATTCTCCATCTCCGTGTCCGGCGTTCCCTTTTTCCTGACGGGATTCGACGGGTCTTACCGACGGCTTGCCGCGGGGAAAAAACGGGCCCGGCTAATTAATAGAGCCGGATTGAGGAGAGCCAAGAGCGAGGATCGACGACGTTCAGGCCCCGTACGAAAAATAAAATGCGCTCCCTCCGAGTAAATTAACAACTGAGCGGAGCGAGCTGCCGCGAGCTAATTAATAGAGCAGCCAAAGAAAGATGGACAGAGAGAGGGATAGATGTCCAAGCACTCCGTTCTCCTTTGTCCTCTTCCCTTCCGTCTCTCTCTCTCTCTCTCTCTCTCTCTCTCTCTCTCTCTCTCTTCCTCATTTTCGCCCTTTTTTGCACGAGCAACGATCCCGGAGGACCGCGGCCCTTCGACGATGGTCTTGTTTCCCTGGGCCACGTTCGCCCCCTGCCTTTTATGAATCCCGAGATTCGATTTATATTCCCGCGCGTATAAATATTTAAGTATGCAATTAAACGGTCGTGGAGAGGTGGCTGCAAAAGGAGGAACGCAAACGTAATGATACGTCTGTCGTTCGATCGCGAACGGAAACCCTCGCGCCGCTTCCCTAGGATTCATCGTCGGGGAGACGCGGATAATTTTCACCCCTTGCCGAATACGCCCGATTGCCGCGAGGAAAATCCGTGGGCAGCGGGAAGGAAGAATCGAGCAACGGCGAAGGAGAGAAAAGTAGTTCTCTTTTCTTTCTTTCTCTCCTCTAACAGCTCTTCCCCGTCCGCTATAATTAACGCGAAGCCACAGGCCAGAGAAGCGGAGGGCTAGGAATATCTGGCAATAAAAGTGGCGAGTTCGAGAAGAGAATTGCGAAAGCGAGGTGCGAGGTGCCGCAACGTTTGTTGGCCGCGCGATTGGCCCCGATCGTCTCTGTATCGGGAAACAACGATTGGCAATCGCATGCCGTCCTCGAAACACAGGAATCCATCGTTGCTCGAAGCATACGACGCCTCGGACCACCCCCGCTACTCACCTCCCTTGTTGCACCCGTATTTTCGTGCATGCGACAACGTCTTCGCCGAGAGGCGCGCGCGCTTCGGCTTTTGCCCGGCCCCGTTTCTTTCCTGGCCGACGATTCGCGATTTTTTCGGCCGCCAAGAATACGACGACTTCATCCCGCGCGCCGATTAACTAATCGATCCTTCTAATTTCGAACTGTCGCGAACCTTGAAATGCGACTTTTTTAGCCGCCTCGATTCGAACGGTAGCACTAGGTCGTACGGTAATATCGCGGTTCCCGGCCGAGAGAATCAGCGGACGACGCGAAACGGACCAACCGGGGCCACGATGATCCATGCGTGGAATTTTCAAATCGTTCCCTTTTTACCCGAGCACCCCTCGAAGGGAGGGCGGAGGGGGTGGGTTAGTGCACGGTAGTTTGCGGAAAAATGCGTTTCTTCTGACGGTATGCCGATAGCATCGATCCAGAAGCGGGCGCCGTGCGGCGAAAGAACGGTACGAGGAGGAGGATGATCCTCTTACGGCGCGGGGGGGTTCGGGGGAGGATGGAGAAGAGCGAAAAATTAGGGACGGCATTCCGTCTGTGTACCGATGCATTTCGGTGGCCGCTGAACGCGCCGTGGACGTTCCATTTAATGTGATCGCGATTCCGCGAGCGGTAAGAAATTAATAAAAAGTCGAGGAACGATAAATTAGGCCGGCGACGAGACGGCGCGAGAAGCGTTCTGGAGGGAGTCGCGGAAAGAATACCGGGGCGGTCGGAGGAGGAAAGGACGGCCCGTCGGGTCGACGATCAATTTCGCATATAAATAATAAAACATCTATCCTCCACCTTTGCCTGTCTGATTCGTGCTTTACGTCCCGATCGCTCGTCGTCGCCAGAAATCTCGACAAGAGGCCTCCTCTCTCGTCGAACAATCGCAGGAATTTCAATCAACCTCGTACGGTTCACGAGCGTTAGCGAAATTAGAAACACAATCGGTACGGGGCGCGAGGTGAGCGGGAGAGGACGAAGAAGAAGAAAAAAGAAGCGAAGAAAAGGGAGGAACGACGCCCGTGTCGTAAGAGTTTAATGTTTATGCATGGGCTGCGAAACGAGCCGAGCCGAAGAATAATGCATCTGTAACCAATTATGCGCAGGGGGGGGGGGGGGGACCAGGCACGAGAGCACGAGGCGAGAACGAAGCCAGCGACAAGGAATCTACCTGTCAGATATTCGTTTAGCCGTTGATTCGCGGAATTTCCAGATCCGTTTCTCGCAACGGCCTAAAGAAACATGCAGCTACTCTACGGAAAATATTCCGAGACACCTAAGTCATCCCTTTACGCCGAAATCGCGAGCAACAGGTCTAACTTTCCTGAAAGCTCCGCTTCCTTAGCGACCGCGTTATGACAGACCTTATAAAGGTGGGGGCGGTAGGAACGTAGGGAGAGCCGTAGCAGAAGATGCAGGCGTAGGGGGGAAAGGAGAGTAAGGGCCCGAAGGGTCCGCGGCTCGGAGTATATACAGGGAACGCGGTGCACCAGTTATTTATTGTAGCTCCCGTTTATGCTTTATTTGCTATTTGCCTGGCCGACTGGCTCGGCTTGAATGCCAGCCCACGTAGGTGTGTACGAGTGTGCACCCTCAGAGGGTACCTTATCTACCTTTTCAGACATGCGTTACACAGCCGTTTGCTCCGCCGGGACGAGCCAGATTCGCATAATTGGCCGCTTAATACGGCGGATTTTTCGCCCGCCCGTGACCGTGCAGGGCCCGACACGACGATCGAATAGAATTTCCGCGTCGCCCCGGTGGACGGTGATTAACCTTCGCCGATCCGATTTGTTAATTACCGTAACGCGAAGTGAACGAGATTCTCTTGGTAAAGGTGGGATGGATTCGGTGCGGGACCATGATCTTTCTCGATTCCTATTACCAAGGGATTGTGAGTTAAGTTGAAGGTTGACTATAAAATTGTCAATTAAACTTCGTTCGCGCATCCACGGGATTATTAACACTGGTCGTGCTCGCGTTAGGCCGTGCACCTCGACGCAAGGTGGTCGGGCTAACCGTGGTTCGTCGATCAACGACACCGAGAGTCCGCGTGTCAGAGGGCAAGAGCAAAAGGGAGGGCGAAGAAAGGGGAGTTCGAAAAGGAGACGCTAAAATATGGTCCAACGGCGAGACGACGGTGGAGAGGGTGTGCGGCGGGTTCGGAGAGGGCCGAAGACACCGCGAGAAAGAGAGAATAATGCGTTAAAGCAGCAAGCAGCAACTACTCTAATTGGCCACTTTGTCCATTTATTCGATTTATTTAAATTATGGGACAATTGACAGTAGGCATTCTATTTTTTAAATCTCCCCGGCCAACCGGCTGATTGGGCGAGATTGGCGTGAGACACTGGCCCCACAGATTCCCCAGTTGTGGGCTTAATCAGCTTTGATTGCTGCCCTCTCTCTCGCCGCCGTTCTTTCTCTCTTTCTTCTTCGACGCATCGCACTCTCTCTCTCTCTCTCTCCCTCTCCATCTCTCTTTCTTCGACAATCTCTCTCGTTCCGCGGCCGTGTATTCGTCGTCTTTCTCCCATTTTTCTTCTCCTTTCTTTTTGGTCGCGGTGTCGGCGAACATGCACACAACGTGTACGATTTTATTTGATTCCGCTTGAAGCGCGGATCCAGCGCGACGAGTTGTAATATCATTCGGTGGCGCGAGACGTTGATTGGCCGATCCGAAATTGTGGGAATGCTTCGCCGGATAACACGGAGAGACACTGACAAGCGAGAGATACCGCCCACTCCTCTCTCTCTCTCTCTCGCTCTCTCCCCTTCGCCTCCACCTTTTGACCATCCTTTGTCAAACGATTACCATAATTTCCGCTCCAAGTGCTGATTCGTTTCTTCGTTTTCAAGTGAAAAAATTCTTTGACCCGATGGAATTCGCAAGCGAGACAGGTCCGACGAGCGTGCGCGCGTAGATCGAGCGAATGGCATTAGCGAAATAAAGATGAGAAGGAATAGAGGTGTCTTTGAATCGGCGATAAGACGAAGAATGAAATAAAGACAATACGGCGGGCAGACATTCTTACCGATGTATTTATAAACGAGTATCGACACGATTACGTAACGGCCCGATCCTATCCCCGCGATGTCCTATAATTAATGAAATTCTCATCGAGTCACTGACTTCTCTATCCTATAGCCGATCGATCGCGGTCCTTCGCGGTCGATCTAAAATTAACCCGTATCGTTAGAACGTCATGGGGGGACAACACCTCGCCCTCTCGTTAGGGATTTCTTTCGTCACGCTGCGTGTGACTCGTGCGCGATAGTACTTGCACCAAACAACACCGAAGAGCATACCTTGTTCGATAAAGAAAAATCGTCCGCGTAGAAAGGCCACTATAGAAATCGATAAAATAAATCGTCCACGCAATCCCAATCGCGCGCCAACGATTTTCAATCGTATCGCATCGGCTGTTGATCCCGCGCAGTTTCAGACGAGCCTCGATATTTCTCCGGCGAACGCATAATTTTTGTTCTCGAGTACGACAAGGGGGGTGGGTGGGTGGGCGCGCGTATGGGGGACCTGCATGAATCCGTTTCCACGCGCGGTCTTCCTCTCTTTCCCGATCGGCCGCGATCGGGCAACCCCCTTCAGCCCACCCCCCTCGTGGGACCCACTTACGCTCATCCCGTTTCCTTGATAATTCCCATAATGCTGTGGGCGGATATTCCAATAAAGGGGGAAGAGCGCCCCCCGGCCACAAAACGCTGAAAGCATGGGACACGACTCGTTTCGTCAGGTTGCACACGATTTACGAGCCTGCGCCGATTCAATCGAACATAAATAGAAGGCGCGCGCGCGCGCGCGTGTGCATCCTTCGTTCGAGCAAGACTCACACGGTTGCGGGAATTGGTAATTGTGCCCCGGGATGCGGGACCACTCTTGTCCTAAACGATTTAAACAATTTGGAAAAAGTGGCACACCGCGGTTTGCTTCGGGCGCTCTGCAGGAAATGGTCTTTTAATGACCCGTTTAGTTTGGGAGCTTTTCCTTCGCTAACTCGGGCTTGGGAATTCTGGGACACCTGTTGAACCATTCATCCTATATTAAAGTCAACTTAGGGGGGAAGAGATTAAGATTCTTCTAGCTTAATTTAAAACGATCGCCTTTTCTTTCGCTTTCCCCCGTTCCTCGCCCCTCGTTTTCCCTTCCTGCTCGCCTGCCGCCGCGGCGCAGGGTCGTCGAACGGCGGAGAGACTCGATTTGAATGTAATTACGATCCCGATAATTCCGTAAGGAGGCGGAAATAGTAACTCACCGGAAACCTTCGGGTCAGCTGCCTCCACCTTCATCGCCGCCAGGCTCGCTATTGTCGGCGGTACCTAAAAGAAAATACATTACGATGTACAATGCACCAGCATGCTCAGGGCCGTGCTCGCGATGGGGACGAAAGGGGGTACACGCCCACGCGATTTCAAGGGGGACACGAAACAGTGCGCGCTGCGCCGCTCGCCTCTCTATGAATCCGCGACACGTGTCGTTCGAAAAGTTGAACGCCTCGAAATTGGCCGGCCAATGCATGCAAGCGGATCTTTTGGGAAAATTCGCTCTCTGCCCCCGTGGGCACGGATTTGCTGCACGTGAACGTACTCGGCAACGTTTTAGGTCTAACGAAATAAGTATCTGGTAATTGCTTCGAAATTGTTTGATCGTGGAACAGTTCTTCTATCCTCCGTTTTTTTTTTTTTTTTTTTTTTTTTAAGCGAATCTTTCATTTGCTCTGATTGCTACGTGACATTTTGTGAATCTATATATACGATCCTGCGAACGGAATCGGAGGCGTTAACCTTTTACTCGCCGATCTTTCGGCCGCGACAAAACTACTGCCTTTATCGTTACGACATCCTCTTCGGGGAGTTACGTGAAGCGGAAACGGCTTCCGGTTCCTCGAAAACGTCCAAGAATCGGAATATGACTTGCTTCGGGAGGTCGATGCCCTCGCGCCGCGGCGTGCGATGCAAATAAATGCCAGAAAAGTGCGCGCGCTCGATGTGCTTCGAACGTCGCCCTCCGGTTCCATCCTAATTGCCTGCTCGGGAAAGCCTGGCAAGGCTCGGCTGGGAAATTGAACGTCAGACGGGAGGAAAAGCAACGGAAAACGCGAGGCGCGGTGGTGTGATGTTAGAGACGGACGCTGGTCGCCCGGAAGCCCCATCGCGGTGCAAATTATTCGAATCCTGTACGATTTCCGAAGCCGTACGTGCGACGACGAACCGCGGTGTCGTTGAATTTATGAAACGAGATTGCAACATCGCGCGTCCATCGTTCGTCTTCCGCTCCTACTCTCTTCCCCTCGTTTCCATTTTCTACGGAGGAATGAACAATTTCCTTCGTACTTCCTTCTGGTTCTCTCGGGGTGAAGAGGAATCGTAGGTAACACGGGTGCGGGATAGAGTCGCGTTCCATCGAAGCCGCGTCCAGTAGCGGGGCATTTGTATTCCGTGCTCATAATTATCGGCGGCCTTCGGTGCCCAATATTACGGATCGATGCGCGGATCGCATGGCAATGCGTCGGAAAGAATGTTTCGCGGACATTTCCGCGGGAAATCGATCGACGCGATGGAAAGCGCAGCGAACGATTGACAGTTCGATGCCTCTGGGTATCTGATTCCCCTAGCAACTGTATCCAGTTTGTAGGGTCGGCAGAACTTTTGATCTCAGAAAATTCGACGATTACTCGGGGGAATAATTAATAACGATGTCGAGGTCTCTGGAACATTCCAAACGATTACTCCTATCCTTGGGTGATTCACTGTGCCCGAATGTCACGTAAACGTGACAGAATTCGAGTGGAGCGCTTCGGGAGAGTCAAGGATGGCATGAAGCCTATTCCGATGCAGGCCGAGGAAGCAGATTCTTTTATCCCCAACGGAGGAATGTGTTCGGGAGGAGAGTAGATACGCAAAGCCGGATGAAACGAGCAACTCCCACGATGAGAGGAAGAAGAAAGCGGTGAACAAAAATTCGGTACCCCTTTTTCCACGCATCAGAAAGTCAATACGTGCTGTACAAAGCAGATTTCATTTGCAGAGTAGCTCGCTGGTAGTTTCAAACCCAGCAAAAAAAAGAAAGAAAAGGAAGAAAGGCACGAGAAGAAGAAGAAGAGTCAGAGGGCGGAAGCTGCGATCATAGAAACAAATAGAGAATGCTCCGGGTACGATTCTGTGTACGTGTACGTCGCCTAAGAGGACGACAAGATAGAGGAAGAAGATCGAGCACGAGAAGGAAGGGCAGGAGAAAAGGGCAAAAGAAGAGAAGTTCCCGGGATAAAAGAGAGAGGGGCAGGACAAGAGGGCGGTGGAGCGCAGAGGGGGAGGGCAAAGAGGGAACCGGGAGGGTATAGAGGTATATGAGAAAACAATAGAGCTGATTTGCAAACAATAGAATAACGTTAAGAGTCGAGTATTATACGCCGTTGTTACTTCTTGTGCCATAACGCCGGAGAGCATATGCCCATTAATATTCAAAGGCGAAAATAATGTAAACGACACGACAAAAATCGGGGGAATAATTTCAATTCTCCTCGTATGGGATTCCAGTGTGGCGATACACCGAACCACCTAGGCCTTTTTCGTGTCTCCACTTTGGCCACGTGCACACACACACACACACACACGCGCGCGCGTATGTAACATTTAGCTCGACTGCACAGCACTGGTTAACTCGGGGGTCCTATGCAACAGTCGAATTTTCCACTTGCACTTGCCCCCGATCAACATGGACTAAGATATCTTTTTTGGCAATCGTACTTCGTGAGCTGTGATAAATTTCAAGGTGCTGGCCGTGCAAAGAACGAAATGCTGAATGCATCCAACGATCCTCTCATTCAACGAGCAGCGTGAAACGTGAGTATTCGCGGTGCCAATGAGGAATCCACAGTTACCGGAATAACGTGTGTATGAAACGTTGATCGAATGTGGGGTGTGCCGAAGGATGGCGTATAGAATGTTAATTGTTCCTTTAGAAAGTTAATTCCTCGGCCGCTTGACGTAACGTTTCCTATAAAACCGACGACATTTTCGCGCACTGGCGATTTTAAGAATTCCACGTCAGACGTTTTATTACTCATTGTGCAAATGCAATGCACGTTAAACGGCATCCGTTCCCCTTTGAAGCGAATCGCGATCCGCTATTGATCGACTGTACGAACGGTGTCGTTGAATGGTGGAGCTGATAAGAGAAGCCGAAAGTCCGTCCAAATTTAGCCGAGGAAAGTTTTCATAACGAGAGCCTCGCGAGTTCGCTTCCCCTTTTTTTCACCGGGCGTATACCAGCGACCGCGAATCGAGGGGAAAGGGATCATTGTTCTCGATATTATTTTATGGGAACACGTCCGAACGAATTAAGGTTGAGGATCAGGGTCTCCAGAGATTGCGACAATGCATATCGAGGGACAAATTATTGTTCACGGTTCCAGGAACCCCTGAATTATTCTAGTCGCTGTGCACAACGCGTTTCCCGCTGGAATATCGAGCCTTTACGAGCGGGCTCGAAGATTCATGATCGAGCTATCAAGCGGTGCTGGCGATTCGCGACCCATTAAAGTTCATCGTTCTATTATTTTTTTTTGCTTCCCTTCCCGAGAATCGGATAAAAGAGGATAGTTCGACGTAGAATCAACGTGTGCGCATTATCGGCCTATCGATGTTGCCCTCGTCTAAAATTAATCAATGAATCGTTGGAGGAGTCCCAAAAACATTATCCTGGATATCTATGAAGATCCACGTGCACGGGACGAGAATACATTAATTGTACAACTTCGTTCCCGAGAAGGAAACAGCAATCAACGGCGCGACTCAATTAGGGAAAGCTTTTAAACCGCGAACAAGTTTTCACGGGAATTAATTCCCACCGTGCCGGCGTCACCAGTCACCAATAAATCGAGATCATTATTTTCACATAATTGGCACGACGAGCGGTGATCTTGGCGTTGATCCTTAAAGTGGAAACAAGCTGAACGAAATCCAACCGCGTGTAGCAGCTGTTACGCGGCGTGTGTTGACAATCCGATGTCACGTCATCATCAACAGGACCGGTGTCCACTGGCTCTGCTATAATCGATCTTCCGCGTCTTCGAGACACGATTTAGGCTCGACTCACACCGTCAAGGATGAATAATCAAGCGGGACTATCTCGCGCTTCCGACGAATTCAAATTAATCTAATAAAACTAACGAGTCGATCCACCCTTTTCTCAAACACTCTCCCCTATATTTAATATATATATTTTTTTTTTAGAGCAAACGAAACATCATCTCGTGCTACGCCCAGTGTCAATTTTCAACGTCAATAGAATTTAAGGAATTCCGCCGAGACTTCGGTCCTTTTACAGAGCAGACACACTCGTGCAAGCCGCGGGGCGAAGAAAAAGGCAACGAAACAATTCATTTCCGTCGCGAGGGCGAGAGAGAAAGAGAGAAAGAGAGGGCGGGGGACATCGAAACGCTCGGCGGGGGATGAAAGGGACCCTCGTCTAATTAATTTGTTCGACTGACTCACCCTCGACTCCTCGGGCTCCTCCCTCCTGACGTTCTGGAAGAGGACGCTGCCCATCTGAACCTGAAGATTCTGTTGCAGCAACTGCGCCAATTGCGGGTTCTGCGACAGAATCGCCGGATTCTGTTGCAACAGTTGAGCGAGCGCTGGATTCTGCACGAGAATCTGGCCGAGGGGCGAATTAGCCATCCCGTGAAGCGGTTGCTGCTGTTGATTGGACTCCTGGTGTTGCTGCTGCTGCTGCTGCTGCTGCAAGCTTGGAGAGCTCGTGTTCGACGTCTGACAGGACTGAGACAGGTTGGCGGGGGGTGGATTGTGTCGGGGCGGGCTTTGGGGGGTGTGCGGTGGCGTCGGTGGGCTTCCTGGCGCCATCGACGAAGCATCCTTCTCTTCTTTCACTCTCACTTTCCCTGTAACATAAATTCAGCGTGTCAGTAAAATAATGAATATTAATTTATGGCCGAATTGGAATCGTGATGGGGTAAAAGAGAGTGATCTTTTTTCTGCAGTTCCATGGTCATTTTCGTTCTTCATGAAAGATAGAAAAAAAAGTCCCTTGGGATCATTCACCTAGCATCGGTATCTCGACCTGTCCCCGTAAAAACCTCGACGAGACTGACAGGGTCACAGGGGAATGTTCAAGATTTCGGAAAGTGGGGAGCACGGGTCACGATTGGTTCAACCGCGGCTGACGAACGAACGAATAGAAAGTCGTCGACTCTGTGCTAGTAAATGTGACCTAGGGGAAGTTTTTTGTCGATCGGGGAGAGGAATCGTGAAATTGAGACGTCTCGATTTTGAAAAAGCCGCAATCGACTGCGCAGAGAGCAGGTACATCTGCCCCGGATCAATGCCCCAAGTCCCCGCCGCTTTCATCCCCCCCCGAATGCATTCCAAATTACGACTAAACGACTGTCGACTTCTATAAAATTCCACCTAACCCAGGATCAACGATTTACATTCATCGAAAGAAATTATTGAACCTCGTGCGTGCAAATTTTTGTTTACGGCTTTTGGGGCGTTATCCAGGCAGTTGCATCGACATCCCCGCCGCCCTATCATTTCTCTAGGAAGGAAATAAACGCATCCCGTTTAAATCAGCGGAAGAGGTTTAGGCAGCATTTAATACCCCCGGAGTGCGAAGTCCGCGTACACTCAGGTAGATACATCGGGCGATGGGTTTTATTCGCGCACGAAGGAGGCATCCATGAGAACGTCAAACGCTCGGCACGGCAGAGCTTTTTTACCTGCGGCGTTCGACCCGGCGCCGGAGTCGATCTCGCGGCCGCATAAACGAGGAAACGAGGGAGTGAAAAAGAGGGAGAAACAGTCTGAAAAGGGCTTAAGGATCCCCTGTGACCCCCCCGTCTGTGGTCCCGGCACGACGATGTCTATCAAAATTACGCAACCCCTTAAGCTTCATTTCCGGCATCCCCTACTTTCATTCTTTATCCTGGCCGGAGGATTTTCCTTTTAACCGCGGGACGATCCCGGGCGTCGTTTAACGAAAAGGTCCCGTTCGTTGACGCCGATGAGAAATGACTATCCGCCGTTGTAATTCACGGGACTGTCAAGGCAATGTGGGAACATTTTTTCCGGCAGATTGGCTAGCTTTTCGATTCTTTCAATCTCGCCGCAGATTTCTCTCCGCGCTACGGATCGCACTCGCGTTGCGTTCTGGATGCTTATATTAAAATTCCGTTAAAGAAAAGAAGAAAGATACGAAAGGTATCAGGCTGCGGGCGATAAAAAAAAAAGAAAAGAAGCAGGGGGAAGGCGACTTGAAATGATTTCGTACACGTTTCAGCGGTAAATGGATTCCACGGAGGAGATGCTCGTGAAGGATCGCATGCACGCTCGCGTTATGCTTGTAACCCGGGCCGGATCCTTAAATTGACTCGATTTTTAAGGTCCGAAGCCGAAGAGCAGCCAGCGCTGCGGGGTACCTGTGTTTCTCTTCCTTTCGCGACGTTCTCCCTTTCATCTTTGCTCCACATCGCCCCGACTGTGCCGATTGATAAAAATCAGACGCAGAAAGAAAGAATGGCTGAGAGATCCGTGGGGTGGAGGGGCGGTGATGAAATCAAAACGTCACGAGAAATAATTGAGGCGATTAACGAGATAAATGGTTACTCGTAAATTATAATGATTTCCACAGCGCTTCCATATGCATTTTTCACGAATGCCAGATGATGCGTATAAAGTGAAACGACAATTTCGTGGCGGTATTTAGGGCGTAATTGCTCGAATCGGAACGAAGAGCCGTGACGATGACATTCGACCCTCTCACCCTTGCGCGGAAAAAAAAAACTTCCCCGTCGCATCTCGGGGCCCATTTTTACGAGATACTTAAGCCTTTAAATGGTTCAGCGAGAAAGCACCGCTGGGCTCTCCGATTTCGGAGTCTGCCCGAGAGAAATCGGTTAACCCCTGGATCGCTGATCGGAGGCAGGGGTCGCGCGATTTTTCTCAGGGATTAAATCGACCGTGGCCCCCCTCCCGAAAAGAAAGAAAAAACACTCGCGCATATTTCGTCCCCCCTCGTACTCCACCGAGCTCGCAGGTAGTTACAGCTACTACCTGCACGCGCGACACCGCGCGTCCACCAGTAACCCGGAAAAGAATCCGGCGTAAAAAAAGAAAAAAGGTGAAATAAAATAAAAGGCTAGGGGAGGCGACCCCGAGCGGGAAAAAAGGAAAGATTACGCAAGAAACCTCGGAATGGGGAAGAGAAAACACGTAGCGGCTCGCCCCTGGGGCACAACCCTCTCCTCTCGGTCCGTTTCGAGGGAGCTCCGCTCAGCTCGGCGAGGGTTGCCGTAAGAAAACAGGGTAAAAGTGAGTTAATAGTCGGTAAAACGGTATTCACCCCGTGACCCGCCGGGGTTACCGGCTTCTTTACGGCCGATCCGTCTTTCGTCTACCTCCTTTCTCACTACCGTGCGGCCCCGTTTTCCTCTTCCGGAAGGGGTCGAACGGGATACGCCGGAGGGGTGGAAAGGGATCATCGTTCCCTTTCGTCGTGGCGGCGCGGGGGGGGGGGGGGGGGGGGGGGGGAGGATGGAGAACCGAGACACGAGACACTCCTTTCGCCGAGAAATCTGAGTAATCGTTCCGGGTACCATCGTCGAGTGTCGAGTGCCTTCGGGGGGGAAACGAATGGTACTCGGATAGCAGCGTGAGAGAACGTCTCCGAGGAAAATCTGTCGAGCTTTCTGACTTATCGCTCGATCTGCCCCCGTGCCTCGGCGAGCGTAACATTTTTACAGATTCCCAAGCGAGAGGGGTAACATCGGTTCGCGAATGCCCACGGAGTTGACGTCGGGTTTCAACATTTTTCTTTTCTTTTCTTTTCTTTTTTTTTTTGCAAAGAGTTTTATTACAATGATAAAAATGTCTCAATTCGCGTACTCCGGGCTTAGATCGCTAAGATATCGCGTCGTTCGCGTAAAATGGAAGAAATGGAAGGATATTTCGCCGATAAACAGGGCCGTGGAATTTTATGCGATGCATTCCGGGAACACGTGAAACCCTTCGCGTTTCGATGGCTCGCGCGAAAAACGATCGTTGTCCCCGACGGTAATATCGCAATTAGCGATAAGTCCGGCGCGATCTCTGTCGGGGCCGGGCCACTCCGTTTTACGAGGAATCGCGTCGTTATTCGTGATTTAGGTATTTGAAACGCGCCGCGCCGGGACGTCGGATTACGAGTTGGCCGGCTCTCGGCTTTCTTGTTTCCCATTAGAATCGAATTTCGTGCGTATCGTCGTGTAATGAAACACGCGGGCGTTTATAGTAGGTATTCCTCGCGTTACGCATGCCTGACATGCATACGTGGAAATCGCGACGCGGATTTCGCGATCGCCAACGAAGACAGGATACGTCCCCGCTTCCCACGGGACCCTTCGATTCGCCGTTCGCGCGTATCGTTGCGCTTCGGTTTAAGCGACGAGTCAAGGGAAAATGGAAATGGATTCGTGTGGCTGGCATCGACACCTGTTGAGAGTTCAGGGTCGCGCGACAAAAAGGCTGCGCCGATCAAAGGGAGCGAGAGATCTGCGGTGATCGCGATGGAAAAGTCAGCCCCGGACGAATGTCCTTCATAAATCGTCGATTCTCCGTCGGCTCGTCATCGCGGACGACGATATATCGACCGCGGCGAATCGGCTCACCATCATTAAAGCCTCTCGTCGCGGCCGGTGCTACGTTGTAACGCCGCGTCTCGAAAAACGCCGGCGACAGGAAAGAAATGATCCGTTGCATTTTTCGAAACGATCGACCGACCCTCAAGAGGTTCCCTCGGATCGTTCTCCGGTCTCGCCCTCGCACGGACCGACGGACACTGGAGCTCTCGAGTTCGCGAGATCGGGATCGCGCGAGTTCTGGCAGAAAAATCGCCGCGGGGAGTTGCGCTCCGCTCGAATTAACGAGCCGTCCGCGTAATTTCTCAGCGCGCACTCGGGCGCGCAGTGGCCAGCGAGAAGGGAATTCATCGGGGCCCGGGTGTAACGTTTCCAAATTTTAATATTTGATCGCGGCGAAGCGGAGAGAAACGGCGACGCGAGGAAGAGAGAACGCAAGACGCAGAGGGTTGAACAGATTGGAAAGGAGGAGAGTGGAAGAAACGAAGCCGAGTCGAGATAAAGGCCGCAGGGCCCCGCGGGACCCATTTTTAACACCTAACAGAAGTCAAGATGCCCGAGCGTGATTAGCGCTCCGCCGCGCCGGGGCCCCGGACATTATCCTGTGAGAAATTGGCGGCCGTTCGTTCCTTTGTTCCAGGCGATTTTTTATTGACTCAAATTCTGAAAAAAACAGCCGGCTGGGGCGAGGAGGGAAGGGGATGATGGTGCGCGAACGATGGGGCGAGGTTCCACGTGGATGCCCGGGCTCGGGATCCCGCGGTGCCACGCGGCGGTGTGGGAGGCGACGTCCACCGGATCAACGGCAAAGATAGAGGGAGGAAAGGGTAACGGGCCGGCAGAGAAATATAAAGACGGGGAAAGACAGCGGGCACGGGGGAAGCGAAGAGGGGCACCGAACAACTGGTCACGGTCGAAGCCAGAGCTGCGCTCATTTTTTCTCGCGACCGAACCCGAAAACCCTTTTATGCCCACCCAAGATTAATTATCCGCCGTACTCGAAAAATGGAACGACCGCGAACAAAGAGCGAGCCGCGCCGATCCTCCGCCAGGAAACACCGTTTGTCCCTCTCCCTTCGAGGGTAAGCCCGATACGCGTGTCGACCAACGGCAGGACGAACGATATATTTGGAAAAACTGAGACGATGGGATTTTTCTCTTTTACGTGGGAGTGTCGTTAATTTTCAGATGACAACAGAGCTCGGCTTCGAACGATCTTAAGGTCCGAGGGAAAAATAGTGGAAAGCACAACCCGTTTTGTCGTATCCTACTTCTCTAGTACCGGTCGAGGGAATCGTTGTGCCGATCGCGGGCACAAAGGCAGCCGGAGGGCGTGGATAGAAGGGGTTTGGGGAAAAGGGGGTAGGAGCTCGTTAGAGCAAAAAATTCCACGGGAACCGATTTGAATATCGCATAATGTCGAATTAATGCCGGAAATTCGACTCGGTGCGACGGGGCCCCTCCTCGCGTCGCCGTAATGGAGGGGCCCCGAAATTTCGTGGCGACCCCCGGTAAAGCTGTTTCGCGTATGGAAAACGTGTCGGGGGCAATAAGCCTCCCTCTCTCTCGTCCCTTCGTGCCCCCCAGTCTCTATGGTGTGCCGCTTCCCTAAAACGAATTTAAAACGCAGAATCCCTAGCGCTCCTGCCACGAGACCCGTTCATCTGCTTCTTTTTTCTTCACGAACGACGCGAAAGGGTGTTACTCGAGCAGACGTGAATATTTTACGTTTCCCCTCGACACCGAAGCGGCAATGATTACTAGATTAATTATACCATTTCTTGAAAATCAGGCTTTCCGAACAATTCCGAGGGTTCTGACTTGCGCGTTTCAGGGACCCCCGGAGGCTTTTCTGCTTTCTTCTGGAGCAATCTGGGAGAGGGTGGGTCCGTGTCCGTTTGCGTTCCTCTTATTTCATCCGACGTTGGGTCCCATCCGCGCGTCCTTTCTTTTTGCTTGACATAATTTAAAATTTATGAGTTCGAGAATCGGTTATGCGAGATGCCTCCTCTTGCCCGGCTCGCCTCTACCATCCCCTTGCTCGCGCCGCTCTACCTTTACCCACCCCCGACGAACCGGCGCGGTTTCGCTACAGAATTTAAATATTAAGATTAGGCCGGCATTAATGCCCGTCCCCCCTTTTGTATATTCGCCCCGCCTCGACGTCAACCACGAAAAAATTCCTCCCGAATCCACGCTCGCCTCTTCCTCATCCTCGCGGCGCGTATATGCAAGAATAATTTTGTAAAAATAACAGGCGCGACGGGGCTTCCATCGGCCGCGACCACCTCCCACTCGATCATGCTGATTCGCTCGTAGAAAAATTCGAGCACGGTTTTCAAAACGACAACGTGCCAAGGGATAAAAGGAGGAGGTGGACAACGGAAACAGGGAAGTTCATTAAGATCGTCGAAGCCACGAGCACCGTATTAGGTCGGGCGAACTGGTTTTCGCGGATCCCTTCTCTCCCATGCATCATTCGGTGCATTTGGGTGCGGATAAAAGTACCTCGGGGCCCGACATGGCCCCTTAACCCTTCACTCGGCCAGTCGCGACGACCTTCCGGCCACTTTTGATCACCCCGCAATCCGCGCGTTCGCGATCACTTTTCGTCCTTTAAGAAAGAGACAGTATCTACCTTAGCGAAAATAGATCGTCCCTCTCGCGTCGATGACTAACGTGATGCGATCGCTAATCGATACAGAGCTAATTCTAGCCAGCTCTAGAAAATAATATAAAAGAAGGATGGACGATTTAAATATAATCGGTGATCCCATTGTTTCCGTTCGATCCTAAAACCGTGTCCCGTGACCGCTAATTTGCCAATTGCCTGTAATAAATAGTTGGCAAATGCCGGGCGAAATTTTGTGCAATCGCCAACAAGTAAAAAAGGGTGTCGCGTTCGCCGTGCGGCCGGTATGCACGAGAAGTGCTTTTATCGATCGTCTCGCGGGATGCCTTCGATCATCGAAGAGCTCGGCTTTTCGGTGGCGTGATCCATCGCGTTGCCCAATTTCTAAAAATATCCGAACCCCGCCCCAACGGTTTCCCCGACTCGACGAACATAGATGGATTAAACATTGCTCGTCCTCCATAATCCTGCGCTTCTGCGTTCCCATTATCTGTCGAACACCGCGAGGGACGGTGAAAAAGACCGACCGCAGAAGAAGCGCGCCAGGTTCTCCGGTGCACACGCATACCATAATCTTTCCCCGAAAAAAAAAAAAGGGGGACAGAATCATCTACGTCGAAAATCGTGCACTGTCGTTGTCCTCCGAAAACGGAGAGGAGGAGAAGAGCGAAGGGGCGCGCAAGCAAAGATCCTCTCCTCGGCTAGGAATGCCTGCTGATGGATTGGTCATCCGTGATTAATTTGACAAGCTGACTTTCTGGTTTTCGGAGACTGACAAGGGGCAGCAGGGGCCTCCGCGCCGCGGGGCCTAATGGGCCCTCTCTCTCTTCCTCTCTCTCTCTCTCTCTGGACCGCGAGACGTGTCCGTGGGCCTCCCTATCTCGGCCTACGAATCGACGAGTCCGCCGCGCGCGGTGGGATTGTTTGAAAAATTAATCGACCCTCCGGTTAGCCCTCCGTGGAAACGCTAATGGACGTGGCCGTCTTTTCTATCGGCCACGAGGCCCGTTCACCTCTCCAGCTCCTCCGGGATAACGAGGACTCCCTGAAAAAGCTTCGAGTTTGACATTCGACACGTCGGACCCGCTAATTTCCCTGCACGCGAAAACCGTTTAATCGCTTTATTCTCTGGTTGCAACGACCCTGTTCGCCGTCCCTCGAAGAGCGCGCAAGGCATGAATTCACAGCCGCGCGCCTCTGTCGCGCCTTATCGATCGTGACACGGACGTACGCGGTTTTTATTTTTACCAGTACCGGTTTCCCAGAGCGAAGCTGATCCCCGGTTCTTTACGCGAACGAAGAAAAGCGCTGGACGACGACGTTGACGCGGAATCTGTGTTCATTGAAACCGAGCGAAAACACGGGCATTGATCGGTAACGACGTGCCGGACAGCGGTTCTTGCTGTCCGGTTTCGTCCAATCTGTGATAACATAATCGTCGTCGATCGACCGGATCGATAGGAATCGCGAACCGCCCGGCGAGCCACGGAACGCGTTTCCACGCGATACCGTGCAACTCTTTCTATCCCGAGTCGGTCTATCGTGAATCTGGAAGAACCTGTCCGCCGTGCTTCATTGACTCGCGCGCGGAACTTCAACCGCGTCGTGTGCACACGTGGAAAAGCGCTCGTGTGCGCAAGGACGAAACGTGACGTGGTGAAAAATACAGGATACACGGAGGAACGGTTCGAAACGAAGAGAAAAGGGAAAGCCGAGTTGGAAAGTTTTCTCGGGCAAATAAAAATATTTACAATCACATGTCGGAGTGACACCCGCGAGAGGAAATACGCGGGTCCCGGAATTAAACAAATAATCCGGTGGACCCGTTAGGCCAGCAAAGTGCGCCCGGGTAAAAGGATCCCATTGAATCCTAAATTTAAACGAATGTCCGTGTGCCAGCGGGCTGACGGGCAAAATACACAAGATGCCGCGTGGAGTAGCCGAAAAAACGAGGGGAAAAAGCTGAGAGCGAAGCGGCGAGAAGCGTGGAGAGTGAGAAATTGGGAGGAGGATCCACACGCGCGTTTCCATCTTTCACCGTGAAATGTCCATTGACCCCGATGATTGTGTCAATTTCGATGGAAAAAGAGGGTGAAAAAAAGAAGAAGAACTCGTCAGCGGCTTGGGACGTTTTTACTCGTTTCACGAGAACGTCGACGACGATGATGCTGGAACGATAACGAGTAGCGGGCAATGTTCCTCGAAATTCGAAATTAAAATTCAAGTTGAAGAAAAGTGATTAAAGGAGGGTGTTATTTCTTTGTTTTAAGAGACGAGAGTCAATTGCTTTTTGTATCTCAGCGCGTTCCTATCGAGACGAAAAAATTCCAGAAAGCGGAGAGCCCTCGGCGTAATACACGCGCGGATGGAAAGATATTCGATTGCGTTGACTGTACCGACGTCAATAGGCTACGGACCCCTCGCCCCGCGGCCCTCTGACTCAGAACTTAATTGACGAACAAAAAAAGAGCCGAAGAGCTCCAATTGACCCGGAAGCGGACATCAACGACAGGCCGAGGCGACGAGAAGCCTTTAGTCGTTGCTCCGTCCCATCAGAAGCGTTTCGACTTTTCCGCTTCGGCATGTCGGGGATCGACCGTCTGACGAAGAAGATGCGAAATGTGTATATACACGTTTGGGGAAGGCCTCACGTGTTCAACAGAAGCAGGCCTAGATCGGGAACGCGGCTCGTAAAGGCTTTCATAAAAGCTTCCATAAAACCGCTCCGCGACTCCGGTTGTCGTCCCGCGCATTCCTCCTTCAGCCGTTTTCGCCGTTCTATGGCGTGGACGAATTTCCATGTGCAACAAGCTGGACTCGCAATGATACGGGCAGAGAAGGGCTATGTTAAATTCTATCACGAATGAGAAATACTCTTTGGAGAGGTATCAACGGACCACGTGGCTCTGGCTCGCGATTATTTCGGAATCCTCTTTTGTGAAACGCAGATAAGGGTTAACGTATTTCGGCCTCTCGACAGGAGCGTATGGTTCCTCTCTTCTCCTGTTCGTTTTTCTTCTTTCACAATAACGCAGAATTCGTTGAAGGCTACGAGAAAAGGGGAGAGAGAGAGAGAGAGAGAGAGAGCGAGAGAGGCAGGGATTCAACAGGTCGCCGATCCCAAAGGTTCCCGACACCTCCTGTCATCCGGACCAGGGGCCCTTTTGTCTCCCGGCGCAGAAGGAGCTCCGATTTCGATCTCGTGGCAGACCTACGTCGCGGTGCTCCTCGTACCTACTACTCTACCTACGTGCTCGAGTGGCCTACACGTGGAGACATAAAAGCTCGTTGCACGAGAAACGATCTCTCGATCCCCTGCGCTTAATACCCCCTCCCTCGGTCCGGGATCTCGAGTGAAATCAGTAAGCGAACCGCTCCGCTGGAACTGCGCCCGCCGATTTCGGCCCCTCATTTTCCTAATGACGATTCTGGGATAAATTTTGAAAGAAGCTCCCGGGATCACGGTCGATCTTGATCGAAATCTTAAAACGACGGTTCCTTCCTAAACACCCGAGGGCTTTCGCGCGCGTTTCGCCGAATGATTTGGTCGTTTTCAAAGCGACACCAACGACAATGATGGTCGCAACAGGTGTCTAAAGAGCATATCGTCTCCGAGCCGGATCCCGCGGCGGGATGATATCACTTTCGAGGGCAGCAAATGCCCGAGGAAAAGAGTCGCGTTATCAGTTAATGAATCTCCGCCCCGTCGAAGAGACCGCGTTCGGATCTCTTCCCTCGTGGGCCCCTCGACAATAGAACCGCGTCCGACGAATTTCGAAAGGGAGCAAAATAAAAAATGATCCTTGCGGGATCGAGGGAGGGAGGAAGAGGAGAGAGAGGACAGAAGGAAAGAAAGGGAGGAGTTTTTCTCTCCGTTTCTCCTTCTGCCCGACTGCATGCCTGTGCCCCGCCGTTCGTCCGACTGTCCGTCTTCTCTTTTCATCCTTGCCTGCCTTTTATCCGGCTGCGATGATTAATGGGCTCACGGAGGCATCGTTGTCCTCCGCCCCGCTGCTCCACGAATGCACCAGCGACGCGCGGCTTTTCTTCGCGCCGCATCGTCGCTCCCTCCACCCCCTATGCGATCCACGACTCGATTCAGCGATTTCTGTTACCTCGATTGCGTTGAAATAATTAAGAGTTCTTTAAGGAACTTCGCTTAGAGAGTGGGGCTAATTTATTCCTGACGAAGGAGAGCAAAGAGTTCTTGGCGACGTCAAGATTCATAGAACAGACGGACGTTTGTGGAGGCAGAGGAAACTACGGTGTATCCTCTCGCCTCCTTCGTCTTTCTTCCTCTGCAGCCGCAGTCGATTCATAGGTGACACGCGGTTTCTGCCTGCGTACCCCTCTCTTTTTGCATGATAAATTGCGCGCGATTTTTTTCCCGTATCAACCCGACGACGGATAGAAGCGGCCTTTTGTACCTCGAATAAGAGCACGTTGTACGTAGGTGGCTGAAACACGGCGGAAGAAAAAGAAAGTCCCCGTGTCGTGTCGGTGTATCTAACGAGTCCGACAATTTCAGGTCACCGTTCACCGAATTCTTCGACACCCGTTTCACACCGGAGAGTCTTCGTATTCGATGACTGACGTCCCGTGATTTCTCAACATTCGGAAATTGATTAGTCTCTTTATTCCCTCGGAGATCTATCCGCGGGGCACGCCGATCAATCTTCGATCCACCATTTCCTTACGCGCATCTCGAAGGGAAATTAACATACGTTTGGAGTCGGGACAGCCGAGGAGCCGAGGGTGACAACGAGATTCCCCATTCTCCGCGAACAGAACGAAGAAACCTGCCACGGAGTTACGAGGCATGTCGCGTTTGATTTCACGCGGTCGGTGTCTCTGGTAATTGGCGGACTGGGCCTGTCCCAGCCGTGCGAACTTCATCGATTTCGATGGACATTATTCGGAGGCGAATAGGGCCACCGTGTAGTTGAACGCGGGGACAGGCTCGATCGAGCGACGACGGACCGGTGTGTCCCGAAAGCCTGTTGGGGTTCCTTCAACACCAGACCTGAGGTTAACTTGCATAACGCACGAATATACGTATCGAACGAAGACGGGGCACGAGAGGATCAGTCACAGGGGAATCCGACGACGCGAGTTCGTGTCCGACGATTTTTCACCTATTTAACGAACGCTCCTATCTCGGAGCGATTGTCCGCAACGCGAAGAGATTCCTCGACGAAAGACACCCCAATCGAATCGTTCGGCTCGCTCGACGGAAGACAACGCGCGATACGCGAGTAGCCGCGTCACCGCGCGAAAGAGGAAAACTCGATTCGCTAGGGGGGACGTGAATCCCGCGCGCGGACTTCGGCTCGTGAATCAATCAGGCCTGGCGGAAGGTAATTCGAAAAGTCGACGGCCTCGGAGTGCCTCGGAGGGAAAAGCGCGGCTGGAAGGAACAGCGAAAATTGACTCGTTAGGCTGTTGCCGTTGACGCCTGAACGGGGTGCGCGACACGCGACACGGCATCCGCGTGGAATCTCGTGTGACCGTCGCGACCCACGCGAGGAAGACCGCGCGCGGCAAACGATGACGAACGCCGGCCGATCCCGAAGGCGTCCATCGATCGCGAAGCGGTCAACGGGTTGCCGCGGCCCGACCGACTTTTATGAGTTATAAGTCGGCCATCTTTGCCAGAGCCATCGCGTATCCACGTGCGCGCATATGCGATGCACTGGCGATATGTAAGTGCCCACATTCTGTTCTGGTGCACGAGTACAGTCTAATCGAAAAACTGGCCGCCGACAGCCTTGCCTTCCCCGTCCGCGAACTCGCTCTGGAGCACGCGACGCTATGGAGAACTCGCTTCTTAATTTCTTCCTTCTCTTTAACGCGTGGAAGATTCGTCAAGTAGCCAGCTAGCTCTGTCGTTAAACAAATCGAAAGGGGGCTGGAATTGAACGCGACATGAGGGGGGTTTTTCTATCGAGGCACGAAGAGAATCGAACAAACGCGAATCGATAAACCGGTTCCCATTACGATAACGGAAACAATGAATATCCGCGTGTAGATTGCGCGCGCTAGGCGATTCGCGTAATTTCTCGTTAACCCGGGGCCGGTCTTTTTATTTTTCTAGCCGGCGATAAAACGACGTCGAAGCCCGAAGTATACGCGAGCCGCAGCGCGGTACGCCGGGGAGGGCGAAATTGATTTCCCGCCAGGTACAATCGCGAACGCCAGCCAGTTGGACTTGTCGATTGTTTCTAGTCCAACCCCGAATTCGATGCCAACCAATCGTCCCGCGCGCCTAACGCTGCCTCGGCTAACGATTTCGTCGAACACCGTGGAGCGCCTCTAATTTCTCTTCACCGAAACGCCGCTGCGCCGCGAATAATAACGATTCGAGGAACCTGACACAATCATACTTTGCCGGACGCTATATAGCACTCGTCGATAAACGAAATTTCGACGAAACGGGAAGACACTATTTTCACGACCGACTTCCATGGAAAAAATTGTCCGCGAATAATTCGATCGAAGGGGGGGAGGGTAAAGATCAGCGTCGGCAAAGGGCAAGACTCACCGTGAGGCTGTTGACCGGTCGCCGGGTTCAGGAAGGTCGGTGGTAGCTGTCTGCTCACCGACTTGGCCAATTCTCCTCCCGCCAGACCGTAGATCGCCAGAAGCTCCTGCATGGTCGACTCCGCGTACTCCCTCATCTCCTCCACGGGTTTTCTCTCCTCGCATTCGTTTTCACCGTCGCCGTCCTGCGCTCGGTCGTCGTCGAACGGTGTATCGTCCAGTCGGCCCGATTCCGTGTCCAGCACACCGCTGCCACTCTTCTCGGACGACTCCGAGTTGGGACTTCTCGCCTGAAAACACCCGCGGAACCCCTCTCTCGCGTGAAAAACTGGGAAGCCATTGATAGAATGGAAAAGAAGGGACAGACTGCGGTGAGTCGACCGTGGAAATACTCACTTCGGTGCCGGGGGAGTAAAGCTTCTGAGATCTGAGCTGCTCCAGGATGAACTTATGCCTGAGGGAGTCTCCGCTGTCGTCGTCCGCCTCCGAGGACGGTGGCCTGGTAGCCACGGACAGGTCCATGGGGCTCGCCTCGTTGTTGTTGAGCCTCTGCTTGGACCTGTCCTCGGCTGGCAGCAGCATCGTCTTCCTCTCGTACTCGAGGATCTCGCTGGAGCTCTCCTCCATCGCCTCCAGCTCCTCGTCCTCCTTCTCGGACTCATCGGACACCTCGACCATGCGGCTGCTTATCGGTTTGAAATTTTTCCGCTTGTTCCGCGGCTTCTGGATACTCGTGATCTGCAGCTGGGCCTGCGCCTCGTACTGGGAGTCGCTGTCCTGGTCACCTGTGCCCCGCCGGGTCGTCGCGTAGTTGTACACCGAGTCGGAAAGCATCTCCGCTGATGGGAAAGGAACCGAGGCATCAGCACAGATAGGTCGCGGCCGTTTTTTTTTTTTTTTTGGAGGGGGGAGGGGATCTTCAGAATCCGATAATAGATATTTCCGTGACGCTATCGAGGGTGTTTCCCGATGCTACCGTTCCACTGGGCCGCTTTGGCAATTTAATTACAAACGACCGGAGCGCGATCCTAAGTGGACGCGGCGCGTTTTGCAGCACGACGCGAAGGCCGCTGCCTCGTCGCGAATGAATCTTTAACATTAATTAGAATTCAGCCGGGCTACGTGAACGTTAATTGAACGCTCGCGGAATCGCGCGCCGTTGGCTTATTGCGATTCGATCAAACGGGACGAGCGATGACGCGACTGCCTGTTCTCTCTCGCCAGGGCATTCGTAATGGGGGGAGTTTGCCGCGCCGATAGATTGGAAAAGGGACATTTCTTACTGGGGCCGTACGGGCTGGTTACGGCGGACATCTCGAATCTCCTCGACCGGCCCGGCTCGTCAATGCATTCTGAAACAGAGGAAATCCAACGGTGTCAGAGAAATATTTCAACGAGAATTCGGGTAGGGTGGCGATCAATCAGAACGAAGGACGGTGGTTCTCCGTACAGCTGACAACAGCGACGCGGGGGAGGGGACATGGAAAGAATGCCCCTCGGCCGCATGTGTCTCGGTTATCTATTTCTGTGTCAGTACGAAAGTAGGTTAAAGCAAGTTCAGCGAAACCCCTGACGGTTCGCCGGGCCCGTGTTTCACGCTGCCGAACCGGGAACAACCATTCCCGCGCGTTCGCGCCACTACTGGAACGAGAGACGCGAGAACAAGGCGAAAACAAAGACACGTCGCCGTAACAAAAGCTACGCTGATATACGAGCGCTGCTCGGTCAGCCGAGTGTACGTACTTGGGTCTCTGCAGATAACGCGAAACGAGGGACAATTCGTTTTTCTCCGTTGGCTAAGCGCGTCGCGTCGCTCCTTTCGCCCCCTTGGGAGAGCGCGCGAGAAGCGGGTGGCCAATCGATTACAGGAGAAGCAGGGAAGCGTGTTGTTTGCGAAACACAAAAATTATACCAACTCTCCCACGATCGTTTAATTCACTCGCGTCGGGCGATGATTACCTCCCCCCGTGTCATCCCCAATTCTATCGATCGATTCGACCGACTCCGCTCGAGGCATCCGAAGCCTCGCTATACCTGATTCCGTCCCAAAAATGGCTAGTTCCGTTTTTCGCCCGGCTCATTATCGGTTATTTATTTCCGCACTAAAACTTGCCCCATTAAGGGTCCCCCGACGAATATGGCGACGCGGCCGCTCGGTCGCGCCGCAAGAAATCATTTTACCCCCGGGGCTCGCTTCGAAATTCCAGCCTGTCGTCGATGACCGATGACATTTTACTTTTAAACGAAGATTCGAGAAAAGCGTGGAATGTTATTGTTCGAATATTACCCCGGCGAGCAAAGGGCAAACCTTAACGATATTTTCCACGCGGAGATTGAAGTCTCCGGTTCGACGATCGAACAGGTCCCTTTACCGATGGCTCCCGTGAATTTGCTTGCGGGGCACGGAGGAAGTTGGGCACGATTGGAGCATGTGCACCAGGCGGGCAGCGGCGACTGTTTCCCAAGGGGAAGAATAGAGGAGGCCTCCTCTCGATGGGGATGTACGCGAATCGACGATACGTCCGAGCGAGAGAAGTACCGGGCTCTTTTTTTTGCCAACTACGTACAGAAGGGATAATTAACATCTGTTACAGTACGTAGAGCGAGCGGGCCGCCCCGTTTCATCCCCACCAACGACCACGGGGCGGACCTTGAATACATTATCACCCTGTTTGCACATGAACGTACGTACGCCGGACGCCGTCGAATCGGAGTGCAGCAAGATCGACCCTGAACAATGGGACCAAAAAGATGTCTTTGTCCTGCTGAAGACGGAAGAACAATTTCTTTTTTTTTTTTTTAGGCGCGGCGAAAGTCTCGATTTTCTCAGCCCCTAAGAAAATTCATAATTCAACGCGTCGTACGGAGAATTTTGTAAGAGACTTTCGTCGGCAATCGCTGGGTGGACAGCTGAAACTCACCCCGTGGTTCTAACATTGTCTTCGCTCCGCTCGACGGATCGTTTCTTTTATTCTCCTTTCATCGGCACCGGACATTTTCTCGACGGATTCGAGTAAAAGAGAAATTCCCGTCTCGCTGGCCTAGATTCTCGGGGTGCCGGTCTCGACCCCGCCAAGAATAAAGATGGAACCGCGCGCGGAAAACCCTCGCGCGGAGGGAAACCTTGAAATTCTCTGTGGGCTATTCTAAATGGTTCGATTTGAATCGAAGGACATACCACGGGAAGCTGATTAGAAGAGAACTGGGAAATGTGTGTATGCAAAAGGGGATCCGTCGTTCTCTCATCAAACGGATCGATGGAGCACGATGGATTCCGGCAAAGAGGAACGAGATCCAGAAGAGCGGATCTCTGGGAGAGTGGCGCAGCCAGCCTCTCGACATAACTCGACGCTGATGCCGATACCAGAAGCAGGAGAACAAAAAAGAAACAGGCGACGCGACGCGTTCGTTCGTCAAACACTTGAATGTAATGTTGCGCCTTGCCTGGGGGGGCTGGACGAGCCTCGTGGCTTTTCAAGTGTCTGCTGGAATACCGGTAGATTATTCAAATTCGCCTGCGACTTAAGCCTTAAAATACGCTCGCTTATCTCGTCGGCCACGTTCTCCCGAGCGTATCTCTCATTCTCCGCGCGTAACTGTTCCCTTCTTCGTACTGTACCAACGAATTTCCGAACAGCGCCAAATACCGAGCGCGATCGTCAATTGCAATCCTTCAAAATCCTACGTCGCCCCGTCGCGATCGAACGGTACGCTCGACGCAGTCCGAAAGAGTTCTGTTTCTCGCCAATGATCTGGCGGAAATTCCTAGGCGTTTGTGCGACACGCAGTGATCGGAGTTCGCATTGCGCCCACATGGCCGGTGGAACGAAGGAGAGCTACCGGGGCTGTACCAGACGGAGGGAGAGTACGTTCATGAGATACGGTGTGAAACACGAGGAGGCCGAGATTAAAGAATGAAAAACATAGAATTCTGAGAACTGGTTGAAGTCATAATATTCGTAATTTCAAGCTGCGCCTCGTGGCGACCGTCTTCTGCGTCGTTGAAATTAATGTGAGCGGAAATAAAATTCCCCCCGCCGCGTCCCGTGGTCCCATCCACGCGCTGTTAACGCGCTGTTCCCTCCTCTTGTTCTCGCTTGCCGCCGCGCGTTCGTCCGCCGCGCGAGAGAGCACGACAAGTGGAGAACGTTTAAACGGTCGAGCGCGGCGTGCAAATAAATTCGCAGCCGCCGACCGCCGCGCAGCCGAGTACCGATGTTTGCCTCCAATATTTGGATTTGCAAGATGTCAGCGGAGTTACTGACATCGAGCGTGCCCCGCTGCGGAGGGGGGCGAGGGCCATCCTCGACCCAATTAAACGTGGGGCCAAGGGAGAAAAAACGAAGAGGACTTCTCGCGTCTTAACCCAATTTGCGGACCAGAGTTTGGAAGAATCTTCAAGTAACACGATTAATCTCTATGCGAATGGAGGGGGAGGCCAGGCTCGATCGAGAGAGAAAAATCCCTCCGAAGGATAGTGAAATGCGGCGGCAAAGGAGAGAGAAGGGGGAGCGGTCACGGAACACGCTTCCAAGAGGACGTGTCTCGTTTACGGGGGATTAGGATAAAGCTTGGGCTCTAGCGCAGCGGATTCCCTTGTGGTCCATCCCCGTCTCGCTTGCTCCTCGACTTTTTATCCGCTCGCCCTACGGTGTGTTCCACGTAAAACGCCTCGAACACTGGCGGCGCGCCGTTAAAAATAGAGCGCGCAACAACGACTTACTAATCTGGTTAGGGCTACTTAGCGTAACTCCAACTATTTAGACCTGGATACAGTTACAAGTAGTTAGGCGGGCTGTATCGGCTCCGTGTAGACCGAGCGAGGGGAGGGCCGGTGTGGCGGATCTCATTTTTCTTTTGTCGTCTCTCGGTTTCTCGAAACTCGCTAAAACGTCTTAATGGCTGAGCCGCGTTGTTCGCATGGAAAAGCGCGAGGCGAGAAATCCTTCTCCGCCGCTCTCGCTAGCCCCCTTCGCGCCCCGTGTTTGTTTCTCGAGGATGGAGCGCGACGCGGGATTGTTTTAACGAGGTGTAGAAGACGGACGTGAAAATTGACCGTTTCACGGTTCGAACCCGGCTTTAACTGCCTTCTTTTTTTCCCCCACCGCTTTCAATTATTCGCGTTTAATGGAGGCGTTGTTATCGTGACCGACGCGGCGATTCGATTTCTGCACGGAGATGTGCACGTCGCGGGGCTTCAAGGCTAATTAACGACTGAGTGCCGGGTAATTAATCGATGGATGCGCGGGAGGGGGACACGCGCGGACAGGAAACGCTTGGCCTCTGGAACCTCCCATGAGAGTGCGTCCCTCCTGTCCCAAGGTATACACACACACACACGAGCTTTCAACGTCTTCCAAGGGAGCTTAACAATTTAACGAAACGTCCAGATGAGGAAAACAAAGGACGGGAGAAATTGTAACGTCACCGCGCGGATGAATAGAAAATTTCGCGTGCAGTTCAAAGAAGGGGGGTAGGGGACATTCGAAATATGGATGCACGTGGTCGCGCAGCCGTCGCGAACCCCTGTGATCTCGCCGAAAACGAGATTTCGAAAATCCGTTATTTAAATATGCCAGAGAGCCGGGCGCTTCGTCCCCGTACCCTCGGGACACGAGGACAGACAACGAGGAACAGAGAGGGAAACAGAGGAGAGCGATAAAGAAGGCGAGAGAAGGTATTACAGAGGGGACGGAGAAAGCTGGCTGAATGATTTTATAAAATTAATAGTAAAGGGTAGCTGCTCCGCGTTGCTATTATACGCGTATGCAAATACGGCGATAGGGGCGGCGGGGTCAGGGATGAATTCGTGGATCGAATCCACGGAAAGGAGTTACGGTGGGGACGAGCCGCGTTGAGAGGAAGGGGCCAACGAGAGAGCGTGCAGGCTGGAAGGCATTAAAACTTCCGAGATTTATAGTGGCACGGACTGGTCTGGCCTCGCTCGATTCGGGGTAGCTTCCACTAAAACGGAGGGAGGGGGGCCATATTGCTGGTAACGAGCAAAGAAGGGGCGGACTATCGGGGATGCGTAATATTTCGTTCCGAGGATTTTAATGCGCGACTACCTACAGAACGACACGCATAATCAGAGAGAGAGAGAGAGAGGGAGAGACAGAGTGCAGTCCCTTCCCTTTATCTTTTTTGTCCGTTTCGATTCTTTGAACGCCTTATGCAGCGTGCTCCAGAATATGTCCAGCTAATTTTGAAGACCGCGGATCCCTCGAGATCCAGCGGGGCGCAAAGTCGCGGGTGCCCGGGCTGGCCCGATCGAGATTCCGTAGAATCGTGGGCTCGCGGACGAGCTGAAATACCGTCTGCCCGACACCAGAGAGGCTCGTGAAGAAAACGATCGTGTTGCGAGTTGCCGAAGAAAGCGAGCATTCAGGCTCCGCGCGCGTTTCTTCAGCCGAGGAGACGGAGGTTTCGTCCATAAAAAGAGGCCCCGCTGGAAGCGCCAATCGTTTCGCTTGGCAAGTGTAACGTTTGCGGGCTGCCTCTAATTGGCGTTCGAGGCTGATGAACGCCAATGAAACATGGAAAGGATGGGGAACGTGCGGACGCGTTCCATCGTGCTGTCCGACTTTGCTCCTCGCGTTCAGCGTTCCCGCGCTTGCGGAAATTCGGTGATCCAGAGCGTATTGATCCTAATATGACCGAAGGGAACAATAATATCTAATGGTAGCAAGAGGAGCGCTTTCTCCGGGATCACCTGCGCGCGATCGATCGTCTTTGGTTCTTGCCCGCGCGGTCGCGCGAATGAATTATATCGCGCAAACGGGGGGGCCAGCCAGCAGTCGATGGATATCCGGTAGAGGCTGCGGCGTTACGTTCTTATCGGATGTTTTAGACCGGCTGTCATCCCGAGGACTTGATTGATTCCTAATAGCGCGACTGGCAAAGAAACCAATCGAGACGTGACGCTCGTCCCCGGTTAATGAATAATGGAAAAATCTGCCCTCCTTTCGGTCCGCCGAGTCACGGACCGTCCCCGGACCTCGAGTTTTCTGAATTACCTATCGATCCCGTTAGATTCGTTTCGACTACCTTGCCGAAGATTTCTTTCTTTTTCTTTTCTTTTGCTATTCTATCTTATGCAAATATAAGTACACGATCTACGAGAGCGTCGTGACGAGCACTCGACCGTATGAAAAATTTGATCTTCGCCGCGGAGTACGAAAGGGGACGAGGGAATACCGCGCGACCTTGCTCTTTCGCCAGAAGAAACAGGTAAAGGAGGAAGAAGGCTGACGGCGTGAATTCCGCCGAAATCTCGGCAGCTCTGACATAACGAGACATCGAACTCCGAGACGAATCTTCGGCAAGTGAACAAAAAAAAAAAAAGAAGAACCGTGAAAGAAACGGAGAGAGAAAAGGCGAGGCACCGCGCGATCGCGATCGAAACGGGGGAAACAAAAGGGCAGGAAAGATGGTTTTGGAAACTCCTCTCGGGGACCCTCGACGAAGAAATTATGCGGGGACGCAGAGATTCCGCGAAATCCAGCGCGCTGGCTGGTCGAATAAAATTCGACGAGCAAAACGAGCCGAGGAGACATCGGGCCTCCGCTGGAAGATAAAGGCGAAAACCGCTCGGTCGAAATTCCGCGAAATCCGGTAAAAATTGAAAGCGAACACACGGGGGCGGGAGGAGGGAGGGGGACAAAGGATTGGAAAGATGCAGAAGAGGAGAGGAGAGTGGGATTCTGCGGCGGGGTTCGTAGGAGGGCAAAAGGGGCCAAGAGCAGCGAGAGCTGCTGGCTTCTTCTTCGACGAAGAAAAAGAAGCTCGTCGGGGGCCCCGTGTGGAATGATGAATCGTTTCTATTAAAATACTTTTTCGACGGGGAATACAGAGTGGGCATCCGGCCTGCGGAGCCGCGAGTGGATTTATTTACATATTTTCAATCTGGATTAAGAGGTATAGAGCTGGCCGAGCACAGAGCGAGAGAGAGAGAGAGAGAGAGAGAGAGAGAGAGCGCCTCTCCTCGCCGTTCAACGCGATTCTAAACTCTGGCCTTTCTCGAGCACGCTTCAGTTTGGTCTGAGAAAAAGTATTTCCTAAAGTATCGCTTCTCCCGTTCCCCCTCCTCTCGTCGCCCCGCGTCCGCGTATAATTTGCTTCCAGTTTAAGGGTGGCCTATTATATTAATAGAAAAATAGATTAACCGGTCTGGACCTTGCCGGCGCGAACGCTCCCAAATTTATTTGAAGCTTTCTCTGACAAATTCGAGACGCCTCGAAAGCGTCGACGGAAGCCGAATTCCACCGCGATGATGGAGACGCTTAGGTGACTGTGAACGATGCGAACATTTGCCCAGCTGTCTCTCCCCGCGTTCGCGTCTCTCCTCGCCGAACGATACTTTCCACGGGGGGCCCTCCTCCATGTCGAAGGCGGGAAATAACCGGCAGCGGAACACGGGGACGCGCGTGAAAAATTCGCAAACCAGTTTTCCGCGAGCATTGAAATCGCTATCCCCCGCGCGGCTCGATCGGATCTCTCTCTGATCGAGCGGGGACACTGTTGGCGATCGATTACACTCTGCCGGCTGACGGAAACTGGACTCCAATAAAACTCGGGAAACGAGCGGTTCTGAAAAATAAACCCGAGGTCTGGAGATACGTTCGTCCCGTCGCATTAGCGGATTCGGGGAACTGTTCGCGTGTGATCAACGATTTGAAAAGAAAAAAATGTAAAAAAAAAATTAATAGGGGTAGAAGTAGCAAAATGGAATTCTTTT
Source organism: Holcopasites calliopsidis (assembly GCA_023838395.1). Lineage (NCBI taxonomy): Eukaryota > Metazoa > Arthropoda > Insecta > Hymenoptera > Apidae > Holcopasites > Holcopasites calliopsidis. The sequence goes on along the minus strand of JALHAQ010000012.1, from coordinate 1,546,917 downwards.
GCTGGAGATCGAGAGATCGGTAGTTGGAGCCCGTTAGCGGACGCGTCGAACTGTTTGGCAAGCATCTCGGATCGAACGACCGTGCCCGTGGACCGAGAAATGCTTCATCGTCTTTCGAGGGATTAACGCCTTGACAAGTACACGTGTTCCAGCGTCATCCGGCCGTGCTTTCCCTCCGTCGGGCTGGCTGCGAGAGCCGATGACGAACGACCCGCGTTTCAGCTTCTGATGCCTCGTTTGAGGCCGCGCGGGGCAAACTTCGTCCCGGTTAACCCTTTCGCTGCTCCAAAATATTCTACCTGTCCTAGGAATTCGTTCCCTCTAACAAAGCGAGCCGGACGGTCTCGAAGTGGTTCAAAGGCGAGGCAACAAGGAGATTCCAAAAAAAAAAAAGGAAAAGGGGGGACACCACTAATTGAATTCCGATGCTACGGTTTTTCTCGCGGAAAATCATCTGCCTCCCCGTTGAGCCAGAAACGTTTCGGAGGCGAGCTTCCTCGCCGAAGCGAGGACGGAACCGGTTTCCCGAAGTTCACAGACACGCATTTGGAAATAGTCGAAACGGCCTGGGCAAAAATTTTGCAAGAATCGCGACCAATGCGGCTCCAGCGTCGAGGGGAGCGGATGCGGGTAGAAGCCGAGGGAGAACGAGATTCGTTCAGACGGATTCCCTCCGGATGGTAGAGACGCGACGCGTCGCGACCCGGCGAATGATAAATGAACTTCTCTTTAAACCGCGAGCCCTCATATCGAGCCCGCTATTAACATAGTGCCGGATAAAGTAACGAATTTAAAAGAAATCCAATATAAAAGCCACGGGAATTCCATCGGAGATCTTATCCGGCGGAGCTCTCGCTCGCCGCGGAGACTCCATTAATCACGCCCGTTGCTCTCCTCCGGCTCCTTCTTCCTCCCGGGCCTCTGCTCCCTTTCTTCGTCGCGCACGCCCCCACCCCTATCCCTTTCTTTCATCCGCGGTTCATTTGTCTCGTATTAGTCGTTATTACGAGAGTTGAAAATTCAAATGGACGATGGATAATGGCATCGGCCGGTTCCAAGATAAAGCCCCTCTCCCCCCGCCGTAACCCTTTTCTTCTACCGCGGTCCGTATCTCTGGATTTCTCTCGTCGTCCCTCCCGGGGCAGCACACGCCAGAGATCAGGATATCTGACTGTTGCTTTCATCGCGCGGACGATTTTGGAAATGGTATTACAAGGTTGACGTTTCGAAATCGCTCTAATCGACTGTCCTTTTTCTCGTGCTCCCCTTGCCTCGAGAGGGAGTGCAAAGGAAATCGATCAGGGCTTCCATTCGTAGAAAGTGTATCGTCCAGACCAGTCCCTCGGCTCGTTTAAGTGCGTCTGTAAATTCTATTCGGGCTTTTATCGAAGAATCCTGCTCTCGAGCGACGAGGTAACGCACCGCTTGTCATGTTCCGCGTGTCCGCGGCATATTCGTCCGTCCGGCAGCCGATCATATAGGATCGTCGATTCCGCGTCGAATACCGGACAGCGTTGATAATTTATTTGTAAGACGTTGCACGTCGAACGTGTCCCACCTTCGCAATCGGTTCTCGCTCGACCGTCGACATTCTGGATTTCGCGCCTTTTTCGTGCTCGTCCCATTGTCTTTTGCCAGGCGTTTACACGGGGGAGAACGACGCCCCCCCCCCCCGCCCTCCCCCTTGGTTCGCGCCTCCGCCTTTTTCGGCGATAGCGCGCAATGCTCGCGCGAGTCGATCATCGCTGATGTTTATTAAAGCGAGCACCGCACAACACACTGTGACACACACACACGCGCTGCAATTGCCGCTACCGGACGCGCATTTTTATAGCGGGGGAAATGTCACGTAGCGATCGTGAGCTCGATGACGCCCGTTGCGTTCCGCCGATCGTCGCATCGGAACTCGGGGGAAATGTCAATGAGCCGCGTCGAACGCAGCTGGTGTATCCGGTTCTCCAATTTGTCGCCCCGACCGATCGGGACGGAAAGGAGGGAAAGCCGTTCCGACTGGCGCACGATTTTGTCAGCGGTAGAGGTTTTCGCGAGACCGGAACTCGCAGCATCGCGCGGGGGGGCGAAATTCGAGAGAGGCGCCGCGCCTCCGGGTGGACAACCTGTTCGGCTCCGCGTTTATCGCGCCCGCACGCTGTACAACTAATGTATCCGACGACTAAACGCACGAACGACAAGCGCTTACACGATGAACTCTCGCGGACGCGTTCAACGCGAGGGCGTCGTCCTGCTGATACACGAATTCCCGACTATACGCGGAGGATGGCGCGGGTTTCGTGTCTTTTTGGAATAATCCCGGTTTACCCCGGAGAGCCCAGCCGGACGTTTCATTGCAACGAGTCAGGATCGATCGGCGCGTTTATCCGTGAACGCTGCGAACGCCATGCACGATCGATATCCGTCAGAGCGCGTGCAACTTCCGAGAGGCGTTTTCGCCGCGAAAGCGATAATTTTACTCGGCTACGGGTCAAGGTACGTCGTCGCGCGCCGCGGTTGGCATTCGACCACTTTAGAAAGTCTCCGCTACGATCCTCCGTTTGCCGATATATAAATATTAATAACTACAATATCGTAATTTCAGAAACAATGCGCGACACGGCCACACCCGAACACCGCGGCCTAGTTACATGCAAGCCGCTCCATTAAAAAGCCGCTCGTTCCTTTGACGTTGTCCTCTGTATCTCTATCTCTTACGCCTACTCGATCCGCCGACCGTCCGCTTTTTCTATTAGACAATCGATTTTCGACAGATAATAAGCCGGTGGAGATTTTTGTCGGGACGAAAAGCAGAAAGTATAGAGGGGGTCAAGGCGACGGAACAGTCAATTATTTCGGGCGGATATTTTACCGAGCCTTCGATGCGTTCACGGCAGGCGAATAATTTGGATCGTTTGAGTGTTGAAAACAATTATGTAAAGGACGAACAAGCGTATGGAGCGACAAACGAAGGTAGAGCTGCAAATGTTCCTCGGCGAGCGGAGAAATTGTCGCGAGCGCAGGCTTTATCGCGGAGGATTTATATAACCGGGGGTGTTCCCCTCGCGGGAATTCCGCTGAAAAATGTGTCGCGCATAAATACCGAATCAAGAAACTAAATTCCGCCTGGCGATTAGGCAAGGAAGTCGACTTCCGTGTTGTGGGCGGCTGTGTATCGAACAATTAACGCCACCGGTCGCAGATAAGCGACTAAGAACGGCTTAAGCGACCGGGAGAAATGTTTCCCTCCTCCTTCGCGCCGCGAAAGAACCGCTCGATTATCGATTTAACAGCTTCTCTAGCCGCTCGCGCGTCCGTTCGTTCCTGCCTTACAACTTAATAATATCGTCAACCTCGTTCTCTACACCGTCCCCCGGAATTAATTACGCGAAACGATAAATCAGGTGTTCCTCGAGAGCGCCGGACGCGTCTGCTCGAAATACCACGAAGTCCATCGTGTCTACAAGTGATTTCCTATAATCGGACGACCTATCTTCGGATTCTCTCCGGTTTTGGTAAACCGTCGGACGATACTCGCGAGCGAAATGAAGACGGGAGTCCGCGTCCGCGGAGAGACAGGCGGCGTCCGGGGGCATCGTAAATTTAAATTTAGAGAAGCTCGCGTGCGCTCGCGAGAGCGCTCTCCTCCCCGAAGCGAGCGTTTTACGCGCGCGGGACCGTGCTCGTCGCTTTCGATAGGGGGTGGAAAAAGTGGCGGCTCGTCGGTGGCTCGATTAGACTTTCAAAATGCAGCGCGGATTGGCCGGGTTTTGTCGTAAATCGTCCTCGGCCCTGGGACAGGGAAAAAGTTGTTCGGATTTCGACGGCGAACACGCCGAGGATCCGGCTACCACAGCGGATCGTCTCAATAAGGAGACGAATAGGCCCCGCTGCGTTCTCTCAATCCTGTACGCAAGAAAGCGCCGTGCGATCGCCCCGTCTTTTTGTTTTTTCTTCTCGCGGAGGGGGGAATTTCGATTTCTTGCGGCGGGGACACCCTCTCGATCCACGCCGATTTTGCCGCGGATACCGCCTCTTATACGCGGCACTCGGGAGCGAAGTTTCGTACGGGAATCGCAGAATCGTATTTTCGAGGAACCACTACAAGAACGAATTAAAGAAACAATTTAATCACGTCGCTCGCCGAGGCACGAAAAGAGGCGTCGGCGTCGCGTCGCGCGGATCGTTTCTCTCGCGGGATAATTTTTATCGTCGCGCGCTTATAATCGGATCTCCAGCGTCACCGTGACGCGGTCGCCCTCGATATCGTCTCGTGTCCGTGTTCACTCGGTGTTCCTGGCTTCCCTTCCTTCCTCTCTTGCCCTGCCGTTCGTGCCGATATTCCGCAACGGCGCGCGAGAAACCGGAGAGTCCGTCGTCGCGGGGACCGGAAATTAATTGCTTGCACGGCAATCGATCCCTGATTATTTCGTTACGTCGCTCGCGAGAACGATTACCGCTGACGTGGAAAGTCATCGCCCCTCCCCGAGAAATCGATCCCTTGCTCTCTCTGATCCGCCTGCACACGTCTGTTTTCCTTTTTTTTTTCGATTTTTCGTCGAATAATTCTTTTTTTGCGAGTCCACGCGTTATTCGATCGCGGCTGGCATCGAATTTGTCATGAAATCTTGCGTTTCAAGATTGCGCAGGGAAAGTACGGAATACGACAGAATTTTCTGTCGAATCGAGCTAACAGGCGCTGAACAGCGAAACGTCGAATCGGGGAATAAGAAATTAAAATATAAAATACACTCTTAGTAAAGAAACAGAACGCCTCTGAAGAATAATTAAGGAGAGTGCGCCTTCGCGATCCTGCCGTGACAAACAGACGCAGGCGCTGCTCTCGCGTTTCACGGAAATGAAGGAAGAGAGGGAGAAGCGGTAGCGAAAAAATCCCGCGGGTCGTTCCGCGCCAAGAAATCGGCCGATTTCGCGGAGATAAAAGGCCGGGCGTGCAACAGAGAATCCAGCTTGACCTACTTGCCACTCGCATTCTTCCGTTGCAGTGTCTCCTACCCCGCGTGCTATCGTCGCCGTTGGCGCAGGTACACGGACGATATAACACGCGTTCCGAGCGGTGGCCCGGTATCGCGTATCTCGCGTTTTACGACCACCGGATCCGACCGGAGAGCACCGTTTCAGGAAAAACCTGGATACGCGGCGCGGAGAAGAACACGAGGACTTGCGCATCGGCGGATCGATAAACCGCTGATTTTCTTCCTTCTATCGGCACCGGGCGACGGTTTTATCGCCACGATTTGTCCGACGTGTCTGTTAGCCGGCCCGGTCATTTTATTAATCTCTCCACTCTCTTTATCTAATTACCCCGCCGCTTATCGGCGGCGAGACGTTAATTCTCAATAATTCCGACGGTCGTTTGTTGGACGTTGCGACGGTGAAACGAGGTGAACCGAAATATCGGAGCAATCCTCCTGCGGGACTTTCTGACGAGCAATCCGATTAACGTCGCATCTGGCAGAACGCGCGCGAGCGCTCGTCCCCGTGTGTTGCTGCCTTTCATAAATATAAACCTCGTGCTGCATAATCATAAATCTAATGGCGTGTCTTGTCCGCTCCATAAATGACGCCGCTGGAATCCCTCCGAGTGCAAAGACCGGCGATACGGCTCTTCCTATTCGATCGACCTCCTCGATTTTCGGACCCGCGAAATCGACTTTCCGATCCCCTTTCAATCTTCTGCCTCCCACGCGTGTCTCGCGAAACATCCTCTATTGTACGATGTCAAGTCTTTCCTTCGGACGGATAAAAATGGTGAAAAACTAGAAATCCCATTTTACGGAAAACGAGACCGGCTATTGCCCACGAATGAGATCCTCTTTGGAACAATGCAAGGACCTGGATCGAGGTTTCTGGTTGGCGAAGAAACGACGACGCTGTACGTTGGCAATCAGCTGATCCACTTGGGACCAGTTCTCCAGGGAGGAAGGAGTGGTGTGTGCGCGCAGGTAACACCATCGAAGCCATGCAAACTAACGTGTGTGTAGGTGATGCAGTCGCGAGAGGAGACGTGGACTGCACAAAGGAGCAGAGAGGAGGGAGGGGGGGGGGCGCGCGCGCGCGAGAAAAGAGAAGAAAGGAAAAGAAAAGCTGGAAACGAGGCTGCTAGCGGGGACAGCTGGCGACTGGAATGTGGGTTAGGCTCCCCATAGGTGGGCCGTTCTAATTATGAATTAATTTCTGAATAACGGTCGAACCCGAGCGAAATCAGCAGCGTTCGGCGATGATAACGCGATCCGGAGGAAACCGGTCGCGACGATCTCGATCTCCTCCTTCCTCGGTTACCGTTTCCTGCTATCGAGAAGGTCTTCCTTCCACGTTGCCGTAAATTAAAAGGATTCAAGAACGATCTAAGAACTTCGCAACAATTCAGAGCACCAAAGCGCGCCGATCTTTGCACCTTATCAACCCTTATCGGTGTCAATTTGCGCCGAGCAAAATCGCGCAAAGAGAAAAGCTCGCCGTAACGCTATGTTCCGGATGTTCGGCATGGATGTCGAGCGAGCCGTACCATCCTCTCGTCGTCGTCGTCCGACAGCGCGGGCCACGTGAACGGCGCGAGGTGATGAATGATTCCCCTCCGGACCCGCGGCATCGACTCTCTCGCCCGGTGGATCATCGTGACAAATGATTTCGCTGAGGGTCGCGATACGCTGCTCTTCCGACGTAATTAAACGTCCACCGGACGTGGGTCCCTGCGTTTCCGCGGATCGGGGGGGTAGGGTGTATGCGTTCGGAGACGCGAAATCAAGGTGGACACGTTTGTCAACGGGCAACGCGAATTAGGGAATATTTAAAGCGATGGCTGACCGATTACGAGCGGCGCGTTATTAATCGCTGCGCGCCACGTGATCGATGCGATACATTAATTCGCGTGTAACCGGTCCCGGCCTAGATTTATCTCCGGCGGATCTTAATTAAACCGTAAGTAGCTGCTCGCTAGCTAGCGCGGCACCGTTATTGGTGCACGTCTGTTACGACGAGCGTTTCGTTGCCCCCGCGACAAAGGTTTGTGCACGCGTTTCTTGAAAGATCCTGCGCTTTCCGCGCGGGGTAGTAGAGCGGCATTCCGAGCGTGCCGATGCACGCAGCGGAAAGTAATGCACATTTTTCGCGTATTGTGTCCCGCGTGTAATTTGCTACGATAATAACGAGATACACCGTGAATATCTGTCTGAGAACTTCCCGTAAATATTCTTCCGTAGGAAAGAATCGGACTCTGGCAAAGGGAGGATAGGGGAGAGCGTGTTGTAGTTGGGGCAACGATAGAAGCTCGACCCGGTGGTAGATCGATGATTAAATTCGATAATTATCGTCGCTTTAATAACCGGGGGGGAACAGTTGCGCAGGCCGACGTCTCGTAGATCTCGTTCCGTTCCTTTCCGTTTCGTTCGCTGACCGAAAGGATCCCGAAGGGATTCCCGCCACGAAGGACAGATATACGCGCGCGTCCAGCATCGACCAGAGAAGGAGGAGAGAGCCGGTGGCGAACGTGAAGAGAGAGAGAGATTGAGGGAGAGAGGGAGGCAGAAGAGCAAAGTCACCGATTTAAATTGAAGCCGAGGAACACCCGCGAGGGAGAAACATTCGCTTGCCTATCGGGGTTTAATAACACCCGGCACACCGACTCTATCTGAAATTACGGATGGTGCTCCGCGGATCTCGGGACCCTCGTTTCTCCTTTTCCAGCTCGCCTGGAAGATCGACGCGATAGCCGGAGTGCTCCGACTGTGAACGATCTTCTTGCGAAAAGATCTTTTTTTTTTCTTTTAATAAAAATACTTTGCGCAGAATTGGTCGGTGTGATAATTTCTTACACCTCGTCGGAGATGATTCGAACATTGTATGTAATTACCTAGGAAGAATTTGCATTCGCTCGAGTGTAACAACGTTGCTGCTCCATATTTATAAGCCTTTGGCTACCACTGAATTCTCGCTTCGACGGTAATTGAAAAGCTGCTGAATTAGCTATTAATCCTTGCGGACTAATTTATGCGCAGCGAGCAATAACTATTCATAGAGAACTTGTCGATACCTCGCATTCGAGTCCGGCAGAAAGCTACGATACGGCATTCTCTGTGGTTTTCTTCTGGCTTCATTCTCTCCCCCCGCGATACGCTTTGTACCGGGTTTGCGTTTTGCCCGTGCGAATTAGCATATCCGCGTTGTAACGATCGTCGAACGCAACGTGGAACAAACGAAACACGTACGGTGTAAAAAAAATTCGTTGCCCGTTGTATTAATCGCTCCGAACGCCCACGAACGTGTGTACGTACCAATCAAAAATGAATGAAAAAGATATGCCGGGTATCGTGCTACGATTTATCAAGATTGTTACGCAAGAGACACGGGAATGTCCATAGATGAACCGACGCGACGAACGATATTTGCATCGATCGTAAATTCGAAATGGATCTCTGCTCGACGCAACGTGTCTAATAGAGTACGCAGAACGCGAGGACGGCGAACGACGAGTACGAGATCGATAGGGTAGCCTCTTCTTTCCCGGTCGCGGCCGAAGCGACGCGGGATCCATCGTGTTCAGCGTCGCAGGCTTGGTGCACGAAGAAGAATAGACGCGACGCCGCGGCACATGCGGCCGTCATTAGTCATTCGAAATTCTTCCGTCCTCGCCTTTTTAATTCGCGCATCGAGATCGCGAGGCTTCGCGGCCGCGTCGAAGCGCAGCCCCCGAGGGAAAGAGCACGACGTGGAAGCGGTAGGAGAAGAGAACGGGAACGCGACGAAATAGGAGAACGGTTGTTATAAAAGGGAGAGGGCGAAGAAGCGCACATTCGGACGTGGAAGGTTTCGAGGCGGGGGAATGAGAGAAAATCGCGCGTGGTTCGTCATAAGAGGAATTCCTTTAGCGATACTGGGCCCTCCGACTCTTTTCTCTTCTTCTTCTTCTTCTTCCTCTTCCCTTGTCCCGACGGTTTCGCCCCTCCCGACCCTTCTGGCCCAGAGAGACCCCGTGCTTTTTTACTGGTTTATGGGATTTTTTTCACGCGGACCGCCGAGTCGTACATCAGAGAAGGCTGACTGAGGTCTTTCTCTCCTTTTGGCTTTTACCCTCTTCCACTCCTTCGCCGTGTGTGTACGCGCGTTCCATCGTCTTGTTTCTCCCTTCCCTCCCTGTCTGCCCGCGTCTTTTCACTCCGTTCAACCCTTCCTTTTCCCCTTTTTTCCCCTGCCCGTTGCCGATCGCGAGAGGCAGGGCCGGGTGCGTGTTGCCGCGAGGAAGGAGAAGAGAGGAGGCGAACAATAAAAAAAGAGCAAATGCCAGCCGCCATAAAAACAACTGAAAGTATTAAAAACTTTAGGCCTTTTACTGCCGGAGCTGCCTTCCCGCGGGAAGGTACAGTCGGACGAACGACCAGTCTCCTCGGGAAGCCGCTGACGCTTCGCGACCTCTCTTCGTTTCCCTTGCCTCTTCTCGATCGACCCGCGATAATTGAATAATTGTTTAAAAACTTGCAACCAGACGCTACTCGCGTTGCCCACTTCAACCTTTCCTAATATTTCCTGTATCGTTTCGAGAGAACGACCAATTCTTCTTGAATTATCCGCAAAGACAGAATCATGTACGTACACGCCGGTAAGAAAGAAAAATTGCAGCAGCAATTCACTTCTACGAGATCCAGTAAAAGGGTTAAGCGCTCGGGGGGCATTCAAACGGTTCGTACCCGCGTCAAACCAAGAGGAATGCATCTCCACGCGAAACGCGACCCTGACAGGCGATTCCGACTTCTTTTCCACGGAGGGAGCCGAGGAACGAGCAAAACCGTGAAACACAGGGAAAAAGAGAAGCCGCCTGGGTGGCGGACCCGAACGAAAAAGAAGCAACAGGCGCGCGAAAGCAGGGGGAGGAGGAGGATGGAGGCTGCGCCTCGTAAAATTATCGTACTTTAATAAAACGTGTCGTGCAAAATGCGAGGATAACGAGAAAATATAGGGTTCGAAAGACTCGTGAAATTTATAGAGCGATCGTCGTCCGGCACCGCGACGCGACGCAAAAAGGGAGGCGAGGAAAGAGAGGGGCAGAGGAAGAGAGAAAGTCACTTTTTGGGATGGCCTGGCCGGGGTTTAGTTCGGAGGCACAATAAGATACCGAATAAATCAACGGAATACCGTGAGTATCGAGCTCGCGAGTCGATGGTTTACGATCGAACGAGATCCTCGGGGCCCTTGGATCCTGGATCGGTAACACGAGCAAGGATGATGAGAAGAGGTTTTATAATTTCCAGTTTCCCTTGGACAAAGAAGTCGCTGGTCTCGCTCTTCATCGGGGCTACCACGTCTACGACTGCGTCGCTCGCGCGAAAACGTGGAAAAAAAAAACATCGGCGAATCGGTTCTGTAGTTGCCGACACTTTGATCGGCCTTTCGGACACTTTACATTGTGAATACTTTCACGAGGCGCGATGTAACATCGACTCGCCCTGTTTCAAATGCTACACTTTGAATCTGAATCTCCGGGAGCGAGGAGCAACGCCTCCGCGAAGGAAAATGTTGTTCCTCCCGGATAGAAACTTTTAATCTCACGGCGGGCTCGGTTAAATTCAAACAGCGCTAATCGCGCTGGCGGATTGCGCGCGGAATAAACAACGGGATTGAAGAAAAAAGAACGGAATGGGAGAGAAACAGGCTCGCGATCGCTGCGTCTCTAATCTGTGCAAACCCCTTCCCCTCCGGCGCCAGCCTCTTTTGGAGCACTTTGGCAAAAGTCCGCGGGTATCCCCGGAGGGCACCTCGACTTACGATGTACCGCACTGAGAGGGCCGCGGCAGCAGCAGTAAATCTCGCGGACAAACAATCATAATTTTCGAAGAGCTAACAAAAAGCAAGAGACTCTTTAAAGGGAGCCGATGCCAAGCAACATGAAATGCGGCCGCCTCCGCGCCTCCAATTGTTTCGAGGTTTTCTTCCCCCCTTTCGGCCGCCACCGCCGGAGCCGCGCACAGCCCTCTTTTTCTCTCCTCTAACCCCGTTCCTCCTTTCCGCCGGATTCGCTTCCCCGTGTGTATCAACAAGTGTGCCCTCCCCCATTTTCCCCTTGATTTCTTCATTTATCTCCGCCTTCGCCGAACGGTTTCTTGCCTCCGCATCTTTTTGCAACGACCCCCGCGCAGCCGCTCTGTCGATCGCGGTTACCTCCATGGCTTTTTCGCCACGGTGTTTGCTTCGGGGAATATTGGCAGAACCGTCTTAAGCACGCTGGACGCGGCTGCATCCACGAGAGTTTCGCGAGTCCGGGAGGCAATAAGAGAGGCAACTCGGTGCAGAGTCGTGTACCCCAATTCGTAGCCACGGGGGAATCGAGGAGGAAAAAACGATATCGATCATCGGAGTGTTGCTGTCGAGAAGAAGAAGCTGAAGTTCTGCGTCGCGCGAAACATTCATACGCAAACCTATTATTGTTTCTCTCCTTCGGCGAAATCGCGATTCCGATTGCGGACTGTCGAGGAAGAAACCGTCTAGCTGGCGCGTTCGCCATAAAGATTAACACTCCACCCATCTGATATCGCGTTTCTTTCCAGCGCTACTTCCTTAAATCTCGCACGAGATAGCATCGTCGCGTGAAATCAGCGAGCGTTTCTCGGTTATTTCTACCCCCCCGGTCGGACCGAGCTAGCAATGCTAATTTTCCGCTCCAACCCGAAGGCAATTTTCCTCCGTGTCTGGTTGGTAATTACACGAATCTCCTCGTCGCGCGGGGAATTCACGCGATTCGGTGGCCGTTCGCGTTTTCAGAACGTTAATCGCGAGTCGAGAATAAGATCGTTTCGTGCTAGCGGAGGAAGAGATAACGCGCCAGCAATTTTTCTCCCTTGCGTTTGAAAGAACAACGCGTCCGTGCTAAATGTAGCGCGTCTGGTGGAGCTTGCACCTCTCGCGAAATCAGGGCCAAGTGATTGCCAACTACTTTACAGCCTCCCCCTGCAATAACCCATCGCTTCCCTGACATAATTCAAATACTTTGTTACCGCAGGCGCGCACGGCAATGTTCACTCGCTCGTATAAATTATAAATAAACCTGCCCCGCGACTCGTTTTAATGGCTTTCCCGAAACCTAGCAAGTCGCCGCGGCACCTCGTTCCCCGGCTGACTCTATTTCTACTAGACACTTGATAGTATTTCGCGCCTCCTTACGCCGCGGCGTCTTTTCGCGTGATTCGCGCGATTTGAAACGCGCAGCAAATGTAAGGGGCGAACTGGCCGCGCTTTTCTAGGGGTTGATAACGATAATTCTTCGATCAACTCACCTCGTCGGCTCTCTTTCTCTCTCTCAACGAGTATCCCCGTTTCCACCGCTTCTTGTCTCTCCCCTGGCGAACATAGTAGAGTCCAGGAGAGGCTACTCGACTCTGTTCTCTTGTCTCATCACTCGTCGATTCGATTCGTTGGCCAAGGTTCGTGTCGCCGACTCTTAACACCGAGATCAGTTCAGCGCGAAAGCCGAATGCGAGGAAGCGGCTCACAGAAGCTCATGCGCGTGGGTCGGCGGTCTCGGCGATTCTCGAAGCACACTGGATCACGAAGAAATTCACTCGTTCGAGATCACACCGTCCACGAAACGAAAGCACTGGCCCCCTGTGTTTTGCGCGACACTGTCATCCGAACGGGATTCGTATCACTTGAACCCGCGAGGCGCGGAGTGGAGGATTCGGGCAACCCCCGTGGAACCGGAAGTTGTCTCCCCGGTACCAACACGGTTCACGACGCACGACAAACGCCACTGTCCTCTCTCTGTTCGCTCGCCGCCGCGCCGATTCCTCGGAGGGTTGGGAAGAGACGGTTGTTTCCCCGCTGGTGGTGGTGGTAGTTCGCAAAGGGTGGGGTGTGCGCGCGTTCGCCGGCAGAGCCGAGGACGCGATAAGACGCAAAAAGAAAAACAGGGATAACCGTTTCACGACGAAGACACGTTTCGGTTCGAACGCGAATCGAATGAGACGAGCATCTTTCCCGAGGGTCTTCTTTGGGGGATGATGGCGAAGGTATCCGCGGGTTCTCCACCCGTGGCACTCGGTACCCGATGTGGCTTCCACTGCACCGCGGGACACACCACTCCGTCACTTGGTGGGGAAGGAAGGCTTAGGTTCGCGCGAAGTGGGGGTGTTACGTGGCTTCCGTCCGGAGAGGGCGGTCTGGTTCCGCGTGTCTCTTAGGTGTCCACTGACCTGTCCGATGGGCCGCGGGAGATACCGCTCGATGAAATAAGGAAAAAAAAAGGAACGACGACGGTCCTGGCCAAGGGTCACGCTCGGTGTCACTCTCGGTTTTTCAACCCCCGTGGCTCGCCGGGGGGGTGGCAAGGTTCTCCGTGCGTCGCGTCCGAGCAGCAGGAGAGTCGTTCACCGAGCCCAGAACGTAGAACAGTCGAGTGCGCGTGGCTCGGCTGGCGCGAGATGACTGAACCCCTCCGAAGGGGAAGAGAGAGAGGGTGGAGGGGAGCGGTGGCACTTTTCTGCCCCTTCTTTGCTGCTGGGGACGAGCGGCGGTTCGTGGGTCCCCACCAGGAACACTGGAAAGATGCCCCACCCCGTGCGACGGAGCGACGCGTCGCGTTCTCCCCGCCTTCAGCCGTCGTTTCGCCGCGTCGCGGTTCCCCCCCGGGTGAACCGCGGAGGACTCCCCACGCGATCTTCTGTCCTCGCCGTCTCTGTCCGACGCGGACTGATAGCCGGGGTCTTCTGCCGCCGCTGACCGAACCAGGGCTAGACGGAGAGGCTGTTACGCGAACTCGTCGAGGCAGAGAGAAACGGAGGAGCCGTGTGTGCCACCGCCGGACGAGGCCGCGCTCAGAGTTCTTCTGCCCTTCGTCCACTGTCGCGGCACTCGTCCACCGGCTGGCGAGCAGCGTGCTATGCCCCCGGGGCTGCTTTCGATGCGCCGTCCACGTGCTTCTTATCGCAGACTCACCCCCGTAGGCCGCCGGGACTGGAGGGGGTTATGGGTTGGTCCGAAGCTCGGGCTCGATGGGGCACGGTGTGTGCATCGGCCGTTTCAGGGTTTTGGATTGGGCAGAATAGGAGCTAATACGAATTTTATATGCCAAGGGGGTGGTGAAACCAGACTCGAGTTTTTTCAGGAAAAGACACAAACGATCGGCGATGAATCTGGATTATGAGATAAACGGTCAAGCGTAATTGTTAAAATACTCCTTGGAACAAGCGACGCGGGGTTGAAAGCGACACCCCTGCGCAGAATCGCGGGGATGCAAAGCGGCCAATGACGTCACGCGAGCCTCTCGAGCAATCCCCTGCTAGGCCCTCCCACGTTTCAACCCCGGGAACGAGCCGCTCGTGTCATCGTCAGCCGCTTATCGGTGATTCGTCTCGCAAGGGTGACGATTACCCCCGCCGCCGCTACGGCTAGGCGCTAATTGAGGCGGAGAGCACTCGCAAAAAAAAAACGCGTCGGTTTCTCTCAGGGAAATTAGAAACGTTTCTCATCGATCCGACTCTCACCGAGTGCACTCCCGGTGCTCCTCGAATCCGTCTGAATCGCTTGCTGTACGCAAGCGAAGTCTTTCCGTCGTTCATACAGTTGTACGTAATTCTTGCGAACTAACGAGTCGCGCTTGGTATACCCGAGAGAAATTAAATAGCCCTTGACCCAACACAAAAATCTTTCGTTCGTTATTCGAAGCAAGAAGGCCTCCTCTCTCTCCGTTTTCCATAGTTACAGTGGCGGAAACAAAAGAACGGTAGGGCGCAGGCTCGCCCTTCAAAGGGAAGCTACGAGGGCAGGGGTAGCTCTTGCCCAATAATGTCGAGAGTTTCGCCACCCCCCGTTGCAGCGGGGAACCTCCCTCCTTTTTTTCGCCGCGACTCCCCGTATGGGGACCAGGTTGATTCTTCTACTTTGGCCCGATCGTAAACAGAATGGAGTAACAATGTGGCGCGTTAACCCGGCGCTGATCCGAAACAAAGGCGAGAGCGAAGCGATTAAAACGATCGACGCGGAGAGCACCCAAGAGCACCGTGAACGCGGACAGCCGCTTCTCTTCTTTCGTACTTGGAGCGGCGCGCGACCACCCCATACACGGGGTCCCTTCCAACTTTTAGATTGACATTTCCGAGCTATTTACAACAACGTGCGGGTACAGTATGCGGCGCGGATTAAGGATGATTAAGGCTGAAAAGAGTCATGAACGAAAACGGGCTCGACGTACTCACTATGTGAACGTTTCTCCTTTTCGATTCGCCGGTGATTCGACATCCTCATTTGTCACGATTATCCCTCTACTCGAGCGAGCGTTCTCGTGAATCTTCCGTAATAGTGCGCCGGTATGCTCCGCTGGTATTCCGTCACCCCTCATCGTGACGAATCTGGCACAAAGAATCGGAGGGAACTTCCTCTTAGCGCCTCCATGATTGTAGCAAGTAGCACGAATAATAAAATAATGCTCCACCATGAATCTCCATTAACATTGATTTTGTGACGAACTGCGGCTACAGTTTCCGTGCTGCTTGGATTCAAAGCGCAGGAGGGCAGGGAGAGACTTAAACGAAGCGATAATACAAATGAACGTTATTTAAATCTAGTTCATTCATGCCTACTTAGGATTTGTCCGTGCAAGAGAAATTGTAATAAATGACAGACGAATAATGATGTTCATCGTGCTTTGAAGAGGAAGTGTATAACAATTCTCTACGGTTATTCTGCCGATAGGAGAGCTTTAATTGACAATTTTTTAAGGATCGCATCGAGCTCGATCGACGAAGCAGGAGATTGATTTCAGTTTATCTAGCCGGACGCGTCACCTGCAGAGCGAGGGATCCCGTTTAATTCCGGACCGCTTTTCGCCCCGTTAAAGATCAGGTAGCCGTCGGTTTCATGGAAAGTAGAATGTGGGAAAAAGAATCGCGGTCCGTTAGGTTCCGCTGGCGAAAGGGTTGCTGCGTAACCCTCCACAAAATGGGTCAGGATCCCGGTCCCCGGTTGCTTTACCTTAAAGACCCGTTTAGTCTCGATAAAATATCGTGTTTCCCCGTACAGAAATTTGCCTTCGATCTAGTGCATTTATTTTAATAGAGGAAATGCTAACATTTATCTAGCCGCTAAAAGGAAGAAATGAACAGTTTCATGGCGTCTGCTTTTAGTTGAACAGAGAATTGGGAGATTTCAACACCGCCCGAGTCACGATTTTTTCTTCTCCTCGGCAGAAGGCGTATCGTTAGTTTTTCTATGGGGGTTTCGAATATCCGGGAAGAAGGGGTTCGCACCGTACCAGCGTCCGTGTGAGAAAACCATTAGCCAAAAAAGGGACTTTTAAATAACGGGCTACCGGGTTCAGCGGCTGCGCCAGCCGGAGGGGTGGATCGAGAGAGAGAGAAAAAGAATCGGTACTTTCGATTCCAGGTAGCCAGGATCCGATGGAAATATCTCTTTTTCCACGTTGCAGGATACACGGAAGGGGAGTGGGACATCAGCGGACACCTGGAGACATCTCGAAGCATCTCGAAAGCCATTATCTCGAAGCCGAGCGCAGACTTTAGTCAGGAAACTCATGCGGGAAAGAATTGGTAAAAATTCACTCGCGCGTCAGGGAGATTCTTCACGAAAGTGGCGGACGCGAAGGCGGTTGAACGTTCCCAAAGTTTAAAAATATCACAGCTCGGCCCTTCAACGGTGGAAATATGAATTTTTTTTTTTCATCTCTCCCTCGCGGACCATATGGCCGGTGCTCATCTCCGCAGAGGGGTGGAAAGACAAAAAAGCGGGTCGAGGGAGTGACGGAGGAGAGCGAAGAGACCGCTCTCGCTGCCTATGCTATTATTTTTAGAATAGAATATCTCCAAGGTGGTTTCCGTGCTTCCGTGCGACAGCCGGGAAAAGAGGAAAGGGTTGCAGCGTTTTTTTCTTTTCTTTCACGGGACGCCACCCCGTCGTTTCCGCGTCTAAATTCTTCTCACCCTTTCCCCTCCGGAGCCCGGCGGGCTCTACGTGCTTTCCTTTGAGGCTCGAGCATCCTTCAGCCGTCGCTGTTCTCGTTCGTCCTTTCTTTCTCTCTCCTTAATTCCCTCTGTTCTTTGATCAGAGAAAATGCGTCGCGACTGTTTACCGGGAACTTTTCCAATTTGTAATTTCAACCGGTCCGTGCAGCGAATCGTCGATCCGCTTCGATGGAACGGTAACGATCGAATAGAAGTGATTATCTACTTTATCAATTAACCGTCTTCTAGGAAAACTATTTGCGGTCTAGCAAAGTCGTCGGATCTACGACTCCCACATCGGCCGGGAAGATTGATGAGATCAAACGCGCATCGTCGAGAGACATTTTAAACGACTCGAATTATCCGTAGCTCGGTTTTTATCTGTTACAAAAGCTTCTCCCTCCGAACGGTATCCTAACCACAGACCAGATTCAATATGCTTGAAAAGAGAACAGCGTTCGACAACATTAAAATTATCCCCAATTTGCATAAGCCAACAGAAGCCATCAACTTTCCCACAGCAACAAAGGAACAGGCAATCGCCTTCACGCAAGACACCGATCACCAACCCTCCCTCCCACATTTGCCTTAATCCTATCGGTCCGAAGAAAAAGTCTATCGCCGTTAAAACAGCCCGGTACACGTAAAATGCTTCAGGACCGAACGCGTCCGGTGCCCCGGGGCTGTTTCTTCGTGTGCACGCGTGTCGTCGTCGTATCTACGAGCGTTGTACTTGAAGGCGAATGCATTGAGCAGCGCGTACATACTCGTCCGACATGGAATGTGGTCCGGTTGCCGGGCGTGCGCGCACGCGGCCCGGCCGCCCCTCGCTATACTTCCCGTTTTTTATTGCCCCGTAATGCATTAGCCATAATAGCCGCACGCACTTAATGGACTGTAGCCTCGTTACAGTATGCCACGTCGTGGGTGGATACGCTGCCCGACCGCTTCTCGCGTCCCGCTCCGTTCCGCCGCCGCCGCCGAGCGCGTCGTACGTGCACGCGTCTCCGATATGGATTTTGCAGACCGGTCGCGCGCACCGCGCTTCCGCGGATCTCGCATTCGCGGAAACGGCAACGGGGACACGGCTTGCCCCGCGTACGCCGGTTAACGAAACAAACGCGCGACCGTATTCGGTGCGTTTGTCGTTGTTGTTTCGTTGTACGCGATTCGCGCCAACTGGCAAAGTTCCTCCCCCGTTGCAACGGCGTCCAAAAGCTCTTTGCCGCGGTCAGCACGCGCGCATGCCATCACCGGTTAGTAAGAAATAGTGTACGTTCGCGCGGTCCGGGGAAGCAATACACCGGAGGCCGCATTATCCCCGCGGTATTCGCTACGTCGGGGCCCAAGAATGTTAACCGTTACCATGTCGAGGAAGCGAAATGTCAGGTTGAAGATTTTCGGGCTGCTCCTCGAGAAACGCGTGGAGGCGCCGGGTAGAAGAATATTCAGTAGTCTCTCGCCGAGCACTTTGGAGCGCGGCGGGCTTGTGTGCAGCAACGGGGCAATCGCTAGGACTGGTTTTCAATATGACTCACGCGTGTAACACCGTTCGATCGTGTAGTGGTGTGCTCGTATATCAAAACCAGTAGGCACCCCCGACATTGCACGATCAAATACGCGGCTGTCCACGTGTTTCGCGTGTGTGCACACGTACAGAGGCGCGTGTGTGCGTGGCCGCGGCTTACGCTGGCGTGTACGCACGAGCCGCTGTGCCTCCCCGCAACGGCGTGTCACCGATTTTTCCAGACTACCTCAAGTCCGAGTCGTTCTATTTAAGCGAGCGCATGGAATTAAGTAACAAGCCGCTGTCTTTCAGCGCCACATCCGCCTCGATCTCTCGCTCCAGCCGCCGCGGATTGTTCTCTCTTTCGCCCTTCGGCCAAGCCGGCCGATGGCTTGTGCACGCAGAAAACGCGCGCGTACACGCCGCTCGATAGCATTTCCAACCAATTATCTTCGATCTCCTTTTCTCCGAAGCCTCTGTACGCTCCGCGCTCGAGAAACCGTGAACTCCCTCGGATCGGCCGGATTCGTCGGGCAACATGAATCACGTCCGATCCGCGAGAGACCGAGCTCTCTGCATCGCTACTTTGCCGAACGCTCGCGGAGCGTGAACCGTTCAGGCGTGGTTGCGAGACAACTCGCGGGGAAAAGCGAGCGAAATCCTGGGATTCTGGAAGTGTGTTGTTCTTCCTTGAAACGCGTGGGCTTATAATCGTGCCGGATACATCCCCTCTAACCCCTTTCGTCCAACAAAGTTTACTCCTGGCAGACGACGAGCTCGAGGGTGGACGATTCCGCAGGACGATAAATTCGCGTGGTACGAACAATAAACGCTGGCACGCGAGCGCAAAAGTGTTCGCGTTTTATTACAATGCGTCAACGAAGAAACGGAGAGAGCGAAAGAGAGAGAGAGAGAGGAGCCGGCCGGTTGATCGCGATTTTCAAAATTAATTGCCTCGTAACGTTGTTTCCCGAAAGGCACATAAAACCTTTGCGCGGCGCGTCGACGGGCCTCGAATATAAATTACGCGTTCCTTGAAACACTTGTACTTTCCTGTCCCTTTGGCCACGTCCGTGCTTCCCTTTGGGAACACACGTGTACCTGCCACCAATAACATCCACGAGTACGCCTCGAAAAAAAAAGGAATACCCAACCCTCGCTTGTCGTTACCCTCCCACGTGATTTACACAGACGAATTTATAGTCTTATTCGGCGGGGAGCGTCGTTACGGGAGTTTCAGAGAGGGGGAGATGCCTCTCGGAGCTCTCTTCTCTTTGCCCGTCTCGTTTCGCGATTTTTGACAGCAACCGCTCGATAATTAATAACCTTCAGACGTTTATCTCTCGCGTGGGATACGGGGCGCTACATGGCTGATTCCTCCAGCCAAGGATCCGGTGACCTATAGTCATTTTCGATCTAGTCTCCGTTCAAACGCGACAATCTCGCAATGAAGACCGCGCGCAACGAAGGATAACGGCGAGTAGCCGGAAGGTATAGATACGATGATTTATAGGTGATAGGCGCAATCGACGAGGGAACTTTCTACGACCGTGTAAGTCCAAGGAAAACCGTGTCGACCAAAGGGTGCCGCGGTCCGCGAGGTTTTCAATTTCCGTGCTCGCGACAGCCTCGCTTCACGAAACGATCCCGTACCGTCTTAGAGGCCTTCTAAGCGAACCGGTACACCCTGCGCGGCGAGCGTCTTACAGGACAACGCAACGACACCACAAATCACGCCGGCGAACAATAAAATACCAGTAGCTCGCACCCACCACGTGTCTGCCTACATCGCGCACGAACAGACACGATTCCCTGTGTCCGCGCCCTCGACCGCCCTCTCTCTCTCTCTCTCTCTCTCTCTCTCTCTCTCTCTCTCTCTCTCCGTCGCGACGCCTTCTTTCTCCACCGTTCCCTAGAAATTCCTTCCCGTTTTTAAATTCCCGGAATCGCGTGCTCGCCCATTCACAACCCGGGCGGCGCACGGTGAAACGGGAAGAGGATGAATCGACGAACGTTCGCCGGTGAACGGGGAACGGGGGGGTGGGGCGGTGGATGGTCGACGACGCGGGGCATTTAATTGGGAAGTGGAGGAAACAATGGCCATCCCATCAAAATGCAACGCTCGTCCCATCGTCGATCGCTCACGGAATTCTTTTTCACCAAATTTCATTTTTGGGACACGCATCGGTCACGGGCGCCAGCGATGCTCGCGAGCAACCGGAGAGAATCGATTCGTATCGTTTCTGGACGACGTTATTCCGAAATGTACATTGGCCAATCGAAAGATTTCGAAAATTGGGCTCGAACTTCTGGGCTTCGTTGAAAAAGTCGATGAGCCGAGAGAGTGGTTTCGCAGCATTCCCAACGATTGGTTGGAGAGCAAGTGAAACCGGGCAGAGCGTGAAACAGTCAATATTTCACGGTTTTACGTGCTCATTGTGCGGGATGTGTTAAATGACTGGCTAACAAGTTCAAACAAGCACCGATGGCGCGCTTTGTTGCGGCAGGCAAGGTTGCATTAAAAGCTTGCCGTCCAGATGCATTCCGTTTGGCATGAACTTTCACATTCAGCGCGGCGTTTTCGCATCGTAATCGTTATTCCCGTTCCAGGCTGGAACTCGCCGATCGCGCGCGGCAGACCTTTTGTCCGTTCTTCCCGTAATCGCGCTTTCTACCCGCGTCGCTTTGTCAATTAAGATTGTTTAAACGTTCCCGCTGACGTTTCCCTTCGCGCCCCCATTCTATATACATTGCTCTCGAGCTCGAAATATTCGCAGAGAATATCGTAATCTCGCTCGGCTACTCGCTGACCACTGGCTACGATCGCGATGAACGCGCGCCGGGATATCGATAACCGATAGCGGCGAGCACGATTTACGGCTGAGAAATTTCGAACATCCAGCCTGTGTCCGACGAACGGGATCGAACTTTTTTTTCCCTCGTCACCGTACATCTGAGTGGTACGCGTCGAAAGTTCCTGCTGCTCTTCTTCATTTCCCCTTTTTTTTCAAGTGTTTTTTTGAGAGGCAGAAAATTGGGTGCGAAGTGGGTCTTCGATTTTTTCTCAGACCAGGCGGTGGCCACTTTTGGGGTAAAGTGGTCCAAACCGTGGAAACCGGGGTGTACTTTACAGTATTTATTTGCGGAATGAATGGGGGGGCATTTTGTCAAGGAATTAACTATCCACTGCATATCTCAAGCAGCGTGGTTCCAGTTCTTCCTTTGTCTTAAGTATAAATATTGATACTTAAAAGGAATCGTGGTATAATCATGGAATAATCATGGGATTATCATGGAATTTCCTGGGGTGGGACGCCCCTTGTCGATTAATTTGATGGCAATGGCAGGGCACAGTGGCACCTGACCCGAGGATGAAAAAAATTCCTCCGAGAATTCGGAAGGGCCCGTTTTGTGAAATTGAGCCGTTAATACCTGACCACCTATTCTCCACGCGATCCTGGGACAGTGCAGGGAACGCTGGCCCCATTCGACGGCCCCTCGTGGCCGGCATCGAACCCCCGGAAAATCGTTCGACAATAGCCGGAGACGGACGGCAATATTTTGACAGGTTTCGATCGACGATTTTCTCCGGCTGACCTCTCTCGAGTCGGAAAGCTTGAAAGCCAGGCCAATTTAAAGCCCGTACAATGGGGAGCCCACGAGAGGTGGCCTTTTCTTTCAACAAGGAATTACGATTTCACGCCGATCGGGCTGGGATAATGGTCGCAAAAAAGTCGTGGAAAAAAGCTTGGCCACAGTTGTAAGTAGCTGGCGACGATCAAATTTATGACGAGTCGTTCATTTCTTGGCCACCGTGCGAAAATTGCTTTTTCTACCTACGATCCGCTGGAATAATACGTTTTGGTTGCGAGGAAAAGGGGGATACCAAGTTTTGTTTCTTTCTTTTCTAGTCGATATAGTCGAGAGGCAATTTTTTTCGACCATTAACCACGTGTGACCTTAAATCATTTTGCTAATACGTCCTTTTTTTTTTTTCTTTACCAAGCGAGAATTAATGGATTTTAACGAGGATTTTTCAGGACCAAGGGAGGAGGAACAAGCCTCCGCTCTGCACCTCGTAAAAGGAGTGAAAAATAAAGTGGCACGAGTGGAGGAGACTTTCGGTGCAATCAAGCCTGCCGAACCGAGTCCGATGCAGGCCGGGAAGAGGAGCGAAATGAGGAACGGGGAGATGCATCCAGTCCCATTACGAACCTGTGTAATGAAACAGATTTTTCCACAGTTCCGCAGTCTTCGCCCGAAGCGAGACGGGCCGAGCAAAAGCGGTACATCACGGCAAGAACCGTGCCTGGATTATTCGACGATCGGTGCGCCTCGGGATCGGGTGGACGGATCGTGGTCGAAAAAAAAAAAAAAAATGTACCGATCAAAGGGAGGCAGCGTGACGAATAAAAGGGCGTCTCGTTTGCGCGGTCAAGATCGGCCGAAAATCGACGAAAAATTCGCGAAGCTGGGGCGTCTGGCCGAGGGCCATAAAGTGTCGGGTGTAAATCACTCGGTTTTATGGTGGTGCACGTTTGCCAAGCTTTGGCTGATGAATTCCTTGGCTCGACCAAACCCGCGGCCGTGGTGAAATACACCGCGCTCCGAAGGATCCTTGCCGGTATTGCCGGCTCTTCGTGGAAAAAGGTTCGTTAGACGAGGAACGACTGGGAGGAACGTCCCTGGATCATTGGCGATTACGTACGAAACGAGATTTCTATCGCGCTTGGCTTGCAAACAAGCTTGATTCGCGCCTTTGTCCTTTTGGCGCGAGGCGAGATAAGATAAAATATCTAATTGATCGTAGTGGGAACGTAGCGTGTAGATTTTGAGAGTTATAGGAGTGCACAGGTATCGAACGACGTGTTCTTCAGCGGCGAAGGGGGGATGGGGAGCCAGAAGAAGCCGGAAGGAATCTTTTTAGGTCGATTAGAGAGGAGCGAGAAACTAAGGGGCCAAAGGTGTCCGCGACAGGCTCCAACGTTTTCTGGATCCGCCCCAACGGCGTTCCGATTATACAGATATTCAAATGAGCCCGTCCCCCGTTGTCTCTGGCCGCAACAGTTACGTATCATCGAATTATTCTAATTTCCTGCGGCAAAACAGCCGGCAGAAGTTGCCGGAGTTCGCGAGCTTTCCTATTTTGCCGTCTACACGTTGCTCGCGCGGGGGGGGGGGGGGACGGAACCGGCTACGCCCACTTCTGGGGGTGGCACGGGGTTTGGCTGACCTTTATCAACCCTCCTGGTCTGGTTCACCCTTGGCTGCACGCTGCCGTGGAGGGGGATGACTTGCTCTTCCAGGTTCCAGGGGGGCGGATAACGCACCCTCCACGCGCAAAATCCGCAGCAGCCTTGCTCATTCGTGGAATTTTGCGGTCCGCGACGGTCCGGGGGTGGTTTCGTAAGGGTGGATCATGCGCAAGGTGCGCAGGGCAAGCCTGTTCTACGACAGCAATGGACAGAGGAGACCATTGCCGACACAAAATAACATTCTAACGAAAAAAGAAGCGTGTCGTTTTACTGCCAATTAATCCAGCCGAAATTAAAAGCCTTCCCTCAGGCTCTAAGGTCCGTCGTTTCTTCTACGGCATGGTCGCGACCATATGGGCGCAGAGCGATGGTTTACCGATGGAATATAGCCCGTATGACGTCACGTACACGGCCGGATGCCGTGGACGTGTCACACGGCCCGCGAAACTCCGTGGAATAATAAAGAAAATCGAAACGGGCGAAGCGAAGAAGCGGCCGAGCGGTAGACAGAGCGGCAGGGAGGGAGGGGGGGGGGCTAAACGTTGTGGAAAAGGAGAACCCATTCGGTTCCTCCTCGATACTCGAATGGAGCGTCTAGGTGCTTGGCCGATCGCGAGGCACGTACTCGTACACGTGTCCACGTGATCGTATTTACAGCGGATTTATTTGGAAATCCAGATAGCGGTGGGAAACGTGAGCCGTTAGCTTCCTTCGGCCCGAGCGCTAATGAAACCGCCGTACAAGGAGAGCGGAGAGGCTCGGACGGAGAGGTGACGCCGATGCCAGCCACCAAAGTTCACTGCTCGCGATAATTATCCATTCTAATGATGATGGATGTCTTTATCCGTGGGCTTGGCGCGATTAGACGGTTTAATGGCTCGCAACCGGTCGAACGGCGATGTTCGGGCTTAGCTGCGGAAAAGTGCGACGCCCGTTTGGGGCATCGCACGAGAAACGAATCGAATGTTCCGAGGACAGAATTCCATGAGAAGAATCACTTGGTCCGCGAAGCCGGTGTGCTGCGATACTGTAACCTGTTGCTTCTATCGCTCCACTCCTCCGATCGTATAACGTTTTATAAAATGCTGTTCTTGCACTCCCCCACAGTACGTGTATTATATGGCCATGAACGTTTAAATAAATATCCACCTCTTTCGGTCAACGAATGTTCAACCCCTGCCCTTCTTCAGCGCCGCTTCCTGTCCCAGATAAAATTCGCCCAGCTCCCAAGGAGATTCAGAAATCATGCAACATCTTTCGACGAGGGAGTTCGGGCTTCAGCGCGAGGAGCAGCGCCGAGACTGGTCCATCGAGAGTGAAATTCTTTTTTCATAGGCAATGAAATTCGGACAGCACCGCGAACGAGATGGCGGGGAAAGGGGAGACGAGAGAGTCCGGTCTCCGGGCAGGAACGGTGTGTGTCGTTTCTCAGTTAAAGTCTCTCTGTGGTTTGAAACACGATCGGCCTGAGAGTGTTCCATCATATGTGTCTATAAAACAGCGCGCTGCCGCGCGATCGTGTGGGTGCGCGCCTGTGTGTTCGGCTCGGCGTAGCGTGTCGGTGCGCCTGGGTCGACTGTACTTGGACTGGTTTCTTAGAAGGAATCAGGAGATAATTAATTGTCCTCGCGAACCGGGCATAACGAACCGCCGCGCCGCGTTTCTCGACTGCTCCGCTCCAACCGGCCCGGATCTTTCGTGTATGAAAAGTGGTTGGTCGCGCGCACAAAGGGTCCCACCACGAAAAATCTGTCTCTCCTCTGGAACCGCTCTCGCCTGTCGTTTGCTCCCTAGCCGTCTGATTTTCTTTAACGGAGCCAAACTTCTCTCGAGATACGAGAGAATCGAGATATCTCAAGACTGTAGAAGTGTATTAAAAATTTCACGCAACAGAATGGGAACGACTTGGGAGGCCGGCCGGAACTCCTATCGGGAAGCCCGTAGATTTATTTTTCCGGCGCAACGGTCGCGCTCGAGTTTATCTCGCGGCTCGCGGACACAGGCAACGGCCTGACCAAGATTAATAATCCTGAAATGGTCATAGCGACCGATAGCTTCGTAGTTCGATCGGCGATGTGGAGCACGGAACCTGATTCCACCCAGTACTGGTATTTCGATAATCTAGAAACCTCGTGGAACAGAATTTACGTCTCCGCCGGTGGTTATTGCGGATCAGGTTTGTCCATCTAGCCGTTCGAACGTGAAACCTAGATCTGCCGTGCAAAGCTCCGTATCGTCTACGCTTCAACGTAACCAGAATACGACGATCCAAACGTAAGTTCCTTATCGTGTACACGGGTACATCGATCGCGCGACGTCAATTACCAAAAATTTTCTTCAAAGCGTTTAGACGTCGCTATAATCATAGGACAGTGTGAGCCCGTTTAATGGAAGAGAAACAGAGAATCTAGACTAATCAAGCACCACGATTCCGCACGGCTATAAATCATTGCTCCCTTCCGCGTTCGAGAGATCCGCTAAACATCTTCCAAGCGAAAGCGGTATCGGGCACGATCGATCGGGGGCCGGCTCGTAAAATAATTCAGCCGGGAGTCTCGGCAAAACGATCGATTCCGTATTATCTGTCGTTTTATCCAGCGACTTATCTAAGCTCGGAGCGGACGCAAAGTGGAGCAGCGGCGTGGCGCTCGACTCGACAGCAATATCTCCACGGGTATTGCCGTGTCCTGGACAAACTGGATATCCAGTTTCCAGCATTTCTCGCTTCTCCACGCTTTCGAGGCCCTAATCCCGTGTGTCTCGGCCTGCGGGCCGCGCAATAAAATCGCCAAGGTATGTATAGATACGTGTACAAGACACGGCCAGCTAGCGGTGAAGAAATAATTTCATCACTCGAGCGTGCACACGAACGGTAACACGTAGAACCAGAATCGCCGGGTCGTTGTTCAATCCGCGGGAGCGCATCCCCGCGGATCGACGTTGGAGCCGTCGGAAGTGCAGGCGAGAGAACTGGGAGAACTTTGGAAAATATGCTGAACTTTCAGGGAAAATAGAAACGGTTTTCAACGAATCGTAGTAAGTTCTTCGTGCCACAGATCCTTAGGAAATGTATCCTCGGTATAAAGTAACAGCGACTGGGTAACAAGGTGTAAGCTGCATTTTCGAAAAAATCGCGCGAAGAACTTGGAGGTATCTCAGCGAGCTGGAGGCATAAAGTTTAATCCTATCAGAGAACTTTCCTCTGAATTTTACCAAGGAAACGCTTTAAACGCTATGTCCTGAATCGCTTGATCGAGTTTCATGCGGTGTCCCACATGCCTGAGAGATCTACTCTCGACGCAGAGTAACGAGGCAACCGTAACGCAATCAGATTTTGCCTCCAGAAAAATTGCCAGCTACATCTGTTTGCGCTAAACTCTTGCCGCGTACCGGAATCTCTCTATTTCACCAAGCCCCATCGATCTTCCGCGATAGCTTCTCGCGTTAAGGATTCGCGGAAACGCCGACGCGGGCCGGGAATAATTTTCGTGGAGGCGGCAGCGCGTGTCCCCGCGGAGGAAGTGCGTAAAGCGCGCGTGCATTCCTGGCGTTTCGGACGTGCAAACGCGCGCTGGAAGTGCGCGCGTCTCGAATCGAATCGAGATACGCGAACGCGTGCGCCCGCTGAAAAGGTAAAGGGGTTTGCGGGGTCAGCTTGCCTCGGAGAGCTCTGGTTTCGCCGGGGCCCCGCGGCTGCTCCGTGTCGCGGGGCGAACGGTCAAGAACCTAATACACCTAATACGAGAGTATTAGGTTGGTTCTTTTCGTGACCCATTTAAATCCGATGCATGCACGCGCGGATAATTCTATGCGAGCGAGTCTGCCGCGAGGTGAGTAATCAAACTGCGGATGAATCACATGGAAATCCAACAGATTTTAATTACGATCGGAGATGTACGCCTCGGGTAATTTCTTGTAACCAAACAGTGAAGAATTAATATTTCTTTTCTGTGTCCCAATGATCGACGATAAGTATGATAATAGAAGCGTTTCGGGTGATGCTAATTCTTCCAACAAAGTAGCCAGCTCAAAGGGGCTTACGAAATTCGTTTAATTCCGCGTCGTAGATTATAAGCGAGCAGAGGCTAATTAGTACGTGGTACGTTCTGAAAGCCGAGCAAATTGCCGGAGCCGTGGAACAATACAAGGAGGCGGGGTGCTAATAGGAGCGTAAAGCTGTCGTCGCCAACGAAGGAACCATCGAAGGAACGATTTACTTGTTGAAAATCGTGGATCCTTATCGGCTTCCCCTGGGAACGCTCCAGGACTTCGTTTGCGTTTCGTCTATCGCGCACCGTGATAGGCGCGAGGCGAATAAAGAAACGAACCTCTTTATTAGGCGACGCGGGGAAATTTTCGAAAGCGTACGAAAGTCTCCGTCGACGTTTCCTCCTCGTTTATGCGCGTGACTGAATGCGACGTGTATATACGTATTTCCTGGTGGTCACGCAGTCGCGTGGAAACGTGTCGCGAGCTCTGGTGTGCACGACGCAATGGTACGGACGAGTCTGGCCAGAGCTGGAACGAAACGGAGTGTGTCGAAAGCGCGTACAAAGTATCTCTAATCGTCCCATTGTACCGTTTCTCCTTTGTCCGTTCTCGCGGGTGAAAGCTTCGTTAAAACCCGATCGCTAATGCCTCTTGTTTTTACGAAGCGAGGAAACCGGCTTAAAGCTGCACGACTTCGCCCCGGCGAAGACAAGGCTGCGGGGCAATTCATTCACCGCGATCTGGCGCATTTTCCGTCCGGAGAACTCTATGGGTCTCGCGTTCCCGATGGCCAACGACCGAAATACCGCGTGTACGCGCCCGTACCGAGCCGAACGCAGCTCCGCTTCCTATGACAAACGCGGCATACATTTCCTAGGGTGAACAAACAAAAAAAAAAACAAGCAGGGGGAGGCTTTAAAATGTGTGCTCGGTTCGGTGGCGATGTGACGAGCACGTCGAGGCCTCTTCCTGTCGACGGGTTAAATATAGACGACGCTCGCTCATTTCCGCGGCCGCGCATGATTTCTTCGTGAATGGAAGCATGTCCGCGGACTCTGCTCGCATATAGATCGAGGAACCTGTCGGCCCGGACGACAACACGCGGGAACGGGAGCAGCGATACCCTTCGCGCGAACCACGAATTTCTTTTCATCCCCGGCGATTTATTCAAAGCTGATCTTGCCCCGCAGCTGACGCCGAAACGAACGCGCAGCTGTCCCGCCGCTGTCGTAATTAGTATTATGCCGATTAATCGGGCAAGTGCAACGAACGCCGCGAGAGGAATGTCTGCGCCTCCTGGAAAACGAGGTCCGCCGTACGCCCGACGGATCCCCAACGGGTTTGTCCCTCCCTCCCTGAAGAAACCTATTTCGAAACCGTGGAGGAGCAAGGCGCGGCGGGGGCCCGCGTTTTCTTTGCCCGCGGTGAATTTTCGTGGCGAGAATTGGCGCGTGTCGTGCAATTGAAATGCAGGGAACCTCGCTTCGGTTCCAGTACGGCGAGAAATTCTTAAATGGCCGGCCCCCGTTGCTGGCCAGGAATGTATGGAAATGTTACGTACCACCTCTGTCCTTTATTGTTGTACACGGTGACTGGTGGCGAGTTAGGTAGATATATGGACTGTTGCGTGCACCTATACGCGTATCTGCCTGGTCACGCGTGTGCGTGTGTGCGTGCAAGTGTTAAAAGACAGATGAACGCGGGTATGTGTGTGACGCGTGACACGTGTTAATCGTGCCTGTGAGGTCCCAACCCTCTCCCACTGGGCCACCGCGCCAGGTACAAACGGTGTACGCATAAGTATAACTCCAATACGAACGCTCTTTAAGCCTCTTGCACACTTGCGGCACCTCGGTTAATCGACAGGAATATATCGGAATGCCGCCAACACGTTCCGAGCTGTTGGCTTTAGAGAAAAATAAAACTATTTCCATACGAGCCGCGCTAAAATTAGAACAAGTGTTCGGTGAAAAAGAATATGATCTAGATACTCCAGTGAAAATGATGGAATAAATTAAACGCCCAAGACGGAATGTTGGATCGGCTTTACCTACGTGCACGATAAACTGGATCAAATTGGAGGGAATATATGTATATGTATAAATAAATACCTGGCATACCTCGAACAGGTGTGTACCAGGCATTATACGACCGAGCGTAAGCGAGGGCCGAGGCGCTACCGGTGGACACTTTCGGGTTCTGCTTTTTAATTTACGACTCTCCATTTTTTTCCCGGTCGTCCAGGGTTAATGAAATTGATGCTACCACGCTCCGACCGTCCGTCAGATTACGCCCCGGTGAACGATGATTCAATGGATTAATGATATTTCAGATTATCGTGGAGGAAGAAGCTTCGTGGCGCGAGCCACGTTTTTCAAGCAACGCGGAATTATCCGGGGAACCGTTTAGGCGCGAACATTTGTTCAACAGATCCGCCGTTAAGAAGCGCAACTCCGGCCTTTGGAAAAGTGGACACATCGTGATCGCGACGTACGCAAAACGACTTCTGCATCGACGATCACAATCTCGACGGATCGTAAATTTCTTTTGTCGTTCATGAAAGCCGTGTCGCAATCGTCCCATACCATTACGACTGAATAACACGGGCGCGAACTAGACAATAAAAAAAAAACTTGTTATACGCGCAGAAATGCGTGGTTCATAGTTGAACTGGAATGGTAATGCTCGCATTATCCTGGACCGAGTTTATTGGAAAACATTATCGGCTGTCCGGCCGGTTGCGGCAATTGTTAGCTTCTCGCTAGACAATGGTGAAACGTTTCACCGACGCCGGGAGCAAATCTAAAGCTTGACGCGTGTCCACCGAGGATTATTTTCAGTATCGATCAATCGCGTGCGATGATTTTAATGCGAAGCTAAAGAAAAATTGAAAGTCACGAGGGAGAATCGTCCGACCGTGTTCCCTCTTTCCACGTTGAAAAATCGTTTGCCCGTTAGCCCGCCTCGAGTTCGAACAAACAGCAACGGCAAAGCGAAACAGTTGGATCGGTCGGATGAAATGCAACACGTATTTGCAGCGATCGAAGAAGCAAACGATGACGCTTAGAAATATTTATCGAATTAGTTGTCCGAAGGGGTTGATCTACGAGCGAGTGTTGCCACGCCGGGGAGGAATTATTTTTCAAACAAAATTTACGACAGCGGCGAGTCATTCTTGCGAAATGCACGGCCATCCGTTATTGTGCCAACAGCGACGCTAAACTATTTAACAACAGGCTCGTTGCGCAACGATTTATCTTGCTCGCGCGATCGTCGGGCATCGAGGCGACAAATTCGACGTTCCTTGGTGTCGAGGAGCGCGAATAACATCAGATTGGAGGACACGAGGTTCCGCACATTTGTCGCTTCGTGTCGATGGGGAGGAATTACTTAACCAGGGGCTGGCAAGTTGCGCGAAATTGGGAAAAAAGAATATTATTGCTTCGAAGGAATTTATAGATCGGACTCAGAGGTTGAGCGAGATTTCTGTTCTGGGCCGAGTTTTTCGACCAATCTGGCTGGATTCGAATCGGAGCGCTCCGACAGGAACCTGATACGCTGGGCGCTTAGACGATGGAAACACTAGTAGCCTTCGAGCTGCTGAAAATCAGCTTAAAGCCGGGCCCATTAATTCCGTTTTACGGCTTGTCCGAGGGGCGCGGACTCCGCGAGCCGTAAATAAGTCACGGCGATCCGATCGAAACGATAGAAAATCAAAGCACGTCTCGTATGACACACATGTTGCAACCAATGGAATGCAGCTATCATACTCTATCAGTCGCGCGTGCCCGGCCGTATTTCTTTTGTTGGAAATCGTTGTTGGCAGCGGCGGAGCGCGAACGCGGGGACGGCATGGGACACCGTTTGCGAAAAACCGTGACCTTTTTCGGCGAACGCGACGATCGATTGCACTCGGTCGCCGGGCGATTTCGTGACGGACAAATTGCAGCCAGTTGGAATTGAATACCGAGTAGGCTAAGGGGAATAGGACTTGGCCTCGGGGACGACGATGCGAATGCCTGAGCCCGATCGAGAGGGATCGCGGTGAGGCGAAGTAAACGCGTCACGCGTGTTCATTAACGCATCCGTACAAAGGAGGAGCGCAGCTCGAAAGGGTTGGAACCTGTCTTCGTAAAATACTTTCTCGGACACCGGTAGCCGTGCGCGCGTGTGTCTGTCTTTAATCGCGTCATTATTTCCACGGAGGGTCAAGCGACCGACCGTCGTGCTCGCGGGCGAACACGAGGACAAGCCGATGGGAAGGCGAGATGACAAGATCCGCCTCGATGCCCCCGAGTTATTGCTTGTCCCAAGAGGCGAGGATGCGTCCGTGAAAACCTGGCGATTTCGTATGCGAGATGCGTACCAGCTTAGCGCGTGTTCCCTTCGCGTTCGCGCTTCCAAGTCGGCCGTGTGCACGCGTGTCTTTCCCTTGGACACGAGCATCACGATGGGAGAGGGCGAGGAGGAGACGAGGAGGCGCAGCATCCACGCGAGGATTGTCCGGCCCGAGGATCGGTACCATGGAAAAACTGGCAGCTCTACGACTCTATTCCCACGGGCCGATTGCCGCTACAAAGAACGGATAGACAGGAAGAGAAACCTGATAGACTTTTATGAATTATCGACCGGCGGCAGTACCGACATGATTTAGGAAGCGTTCTTCGCGAGTCGTTCAATTTACGGAGCATCTTCATAAACGCTGAACGAAGCGAGCCACGACGATCGGGAAACGTTCCTTTCAATTTCAACGTTCCTCGGGTAGCAGGGAGAAATAAAATGGATACCTCGGGAAGCACGCATGGCCCCTCGAAGCTTAATCCACGAAGTCCATAAAAATTTCCGCGATCATTACGGGACACCCTGCGATTGTTTTATAGGGCGATAAAACCGCGGACCGTCTACCGTGCGATCCGGTGGAAGGGTGCAAGCGCAGCCGTCCGTGTGCGTGCGTACCCGAACGATCTGCGCGCGGAGTCGCTGCACGAGTCCACGGGGGAAACACGTTCGGAAAAACTGGCAGCTCTCGTCGTTCACTTTACAACTCTATTCTACCGGCCTTCGTTCCCTCTTTCCTCCCCTCGTTTCAACGCGCCACGTTTTTGTCGGTGCACGCGCGCCACACGAGAATACGATTCGTCGCAAGTCGGATCGACGAATGATAATTACAAGCTCTGGATGCAGTTAATATCTCTTTCCTTCTCGCTCCGGTTACACCGAGACCGGTGTACACTCGAATAAATCTCGGCGTGGATCGACCGAAGAACACTGCTCCTATTCGTTTCCATTCATCTCGGACGTTGGGCATTCTTCGTCAATTAAATTAGTTTCGTTCCCCGAACGAGACGCAACACTGACAACGCGCTTCCAGGCATCGCAGCTTTGGCAGTGCGATCATCGAGAACCGTGGGCAGAAGTGTTCCAACGATGATGAACGAAAAAGGTGGTCGAAAACGTCGGGCAAAGTTTCTTTCAATAAAGTTAATTCCCGAGCAGCTGCGCGCCTCTCTCGCACGGTTCCTCTACCTGGCCAAATAAAAGAGCAAGATTCTTTTCCTCTTTTTTAACGTGTGCAAACGAAAAGCCTCGGATCTCTTTCTCGATGGTAGCCGATATCCGCCGCTAACGAGGTCGTCCCAATTAATTCTCGAGCCGTCGTCAAGGTGGTCGATCGATAATCGGGACAGTCGACACGCTGGGCGAAGACGAATCCGCCGGAAAGGGAAGAAGAGACGAGAAGAAAATCGAATGATCCTCTCCGGGGAAATAAAAGAAGAGAAGTGTGAAAGGGATAAAAGCACGCGCGCGGCACGGTTTCTCGTTTCCTTGCTTGTGCGATTGCAACGGTATCCTCTCCGTTTTTCTAGCGAATGGAATAAGGTATTATATTTTATACGGCTGGAGGGTAAAGGTGTAATTTACGCAATCTATCGAGGTGGTGTGTTTGTGTAACATGCAATGAAGAATCGACTGTCCGCTGGAAAGGAGGCAGCACTGCGAAGCTGCAAATCTCGAGCGGACACGCGTGTCACCGGGGGAGTAGGAGCGGCTCGGGACGATATGTAAACGAGCCGAGGGACGATAAATCAGCAAGAAAATCGCTCGTAAAGTCGTCCACGAAGGGTGGAAGTCGGTGTCGATGACACCCACCACCTATGCGACCCCTGGATGGCCAGTAAGGACAATCGTGGAGCAGAGTACGCGCGCATATGTCCGAAAAAATGAGCATCCCTTCTCTGGGCGAGGGTAGGCTCCTTGTCGGGGAGCGACCCCTTCCGCGAACACGCGTCGGAAAGTGCGTCGACATGCAAATTCCTCGCGAACAATAAGATCCCTAGCCTGAAACTCGTTGCTGTCCCGAAGAGAGGGGGGTAGTAAGCAACCCCTTTCTGCTCGCGTACGATTCACCCTATTCATGCATACTTCCACGACCGTACCACTGCATGGTATTTTTTTTTTCTCGAAAATTCTATACCAAAGGACAAACATTTCCCCCATCGATCGCGGCTGAACTCGTGGATCCTGGTTATTCCATGTCCCGGTCGGTCTTACCGCGGGATCATCTGCATATCTAAATAATCGAGCGTAGCCCGTGTGCCGTGGCGCGGCAAAGAGAAGGTTCCTTTTCGAAGGAAGAGGACGTATGGCGTGTGCGGGACTCTCGTTCGCCGGTAGCTACGACGCACGGTCGCCTGTTTTGCATTGCAAATAGAGCCGCGCGGTCCCCGGGGTTCCTTGAACCAGATCCGATTGGCGCAGCCAGTACCGCGAATCTAGATCTATCTCTCTCCCTTGGACCTTTAATCCCGCGGATGCGCTTCATTGATTGTCGATTGAAAACCTTTGCCACCCTGCACGGTTGCGCGTCTCCTCTCGCATTATCTCTTTCTCCGCTGTGTTCTCGCCTTTCGTTCACCTCCTCGTTTTCTCTCTCTCTCTCTCTCTCCCTTTCTCCCTTCCTCTGTTTCCCGGGTTTCGTCTTTTTGTCGCGACCGTGTCACGCGAAAAATCAACCACCCCAATGTGTGCCACCGTGTTGTTTCATTGTGCGACACCGTTGCCACCGCACCGGGAGCAGCTGCACACGCGTTTTTACGAATACATTAACGCGCGGCCGCTTGATAAATTGTTGCTTAACAGGGAACACGGCTTGCGGTGTTCGCGCCTCGCGAGATAAATCGATCGCCGATGCCCTCGCGTCGTTCGCTGCGCGTGCACCACGCGGCGTTAATCGAATCACGCGGGACGAATGTTTATCCGGGGATAATTATATGGCGCCGCGAACGAAATTTCTTTGGACGGGCTTCGAGCTGCTCTCGACAGACCGAAGGGACTATCCGGGGATTGAATTTCGGCGTTTCTATTCCTTCGCCTCCACGTTGACGCCGTCAGGATGGAAACGAGTTCGAACGACGGTTAACACGCGTCGACGCGTGTTCCCCTGTTGGAACCCTATACGGATCTCGCGTCCTATGCTAATCAGTCGATAAATCAACGGAGGACACCTCTGTCTGCCGATTCATTACCGAAATGGCAGCTGCCAATTGACGCATGTGCCGATCGCGACCGAGCGGGGTGACTGTTGCAAAGGAAAGTAGCCGGGTTTAAACAGGCCGGCGGCGAACTTCGTTCGATGATCAATGAACCACTTCCGTGGGACGAGCATGCTAAGTGGCATCCGTTTTGCATCGCTTTGCAAAATGAATTGTGACCCGCTCTGTACACGCGCTCCACTTTCTTCCGCTCCATTGTTACCGCCTCTGTTTGCGTTTCTTAAAAATCTATACAGTCTATTTATTCATATGGAACGCGTTGGTACACTGTCTCCCAGCTTGATTGATATTTCTAGATACACGCTCGCTTTACTCGTGTACCAACTGCCTCGAAAGAATTCAACGTTACTGGAGGTTCGAAAAAAAAAAAATAAATAAATACCAGAAGCGACTACTCGGACAATGGACTAGCGGTTCGGAAAATTTCGCATGATCGATACCGGTTTATCGACACCGATATACCGGAACAGCGATGCCGGAAACAAGTTGAAACTCTCTGTCTCCTTCTTATTCTCCTTGGCAGCGTCACGTCGCGGCGAACGGATCGGACGATAGCGTCGAAAGAATTCCGTTATCGAGCGCCATAGATACGAACCCGTGACTCGAATTCGACTCACGGGCGAATTGAAATACGAGCGTTGGCCTTGTCGCGGTGGCGAACAGTACCGGAGGACTTTATAACTGACCGAGCGAGTTCGCGTCGCTCCGGCGGATGTGTAAAGCTGCAGTTCTGTGTGGGCAACCGCCTTCTGCATTGTACCTGCCCGAGAACAGGCCGCGTGAAATGTCGCGCCGCAGGTAGACAGCCGGCTGACTTATGATCGGTCCGGGTTATTAACAGGTCGGACTCTGCGCCAGGAGCGAGCGAGATTTTTCAGGCGGCGAAACGCAACCGAGAGTCGTCGTCCTTTGCGGTTGCCCCCCCCCCCCCCAAAAAAGGGATTAGGAAAAGTTGGCGCATACCTAAGGAACTTGATACTCTAAGTTCGATACCCGAGTTACGGGTGTCAACTCCTGGATTCAAAGATTCCCCTATGATTCCGTCACGGACAATTACTCGTCGACGCATACGAGATCCTTGGTAATCGACAGAAGTCTGGACACCGGAGCAGGTAAAGGCAATCGGTGTCCCATAGAAACTGACCCGCAAAGTGACCCGCCGGACCCAGCTGGTGCAGCCGCAAGAGCTAACGACGCGGATATTGTTGCGGCCAGGTGCTTTTGTCGGCTCGACCGTTTCATTATACCCGGCCGCAAGATTGTTGCGCGCCTCTGCCGCTACGTAACGCTACTCGGAATCGTCTTCTTATCTTCGTCTCGAGTAATTCACATTCTCCGATTGGCCCGCACGATTTTTCGATTGCAACTCTGCAACGAAACTGCTACGGACAGTGTGCAAAAGATCGATTTTCAGAATGCGACGAAGTCTCTATCGCGCCGGCTATTGTCCCGAGAAGTCGGAGGAGAATTCAGCGGAGAACAGAAAAAAAAAGAGAGAAGAGGTAAGGAGAAACGGAGCGGAGAGGCGAGCGTGTGCAATTGCAGAAATCCGAACCGCATCGGAGCGCGTACGGTTGCTCGCCCACGCCACATGCTCGCGTTATCTGGGGCCTTCGGGGCCCCGACAGAAAAGGGGCCCGGGCTTGCTGGCGATGCGCGACGCGCGGCGAAGGGCGGCGAGAAGCCCCCGGCGAGTTTCCAGGGAACGGACGGACGAGGAGAGCTTCTCCAGGACGAATGGAACCCTACGGACAAGCCCCGGTTGGTATCGCTTGAACGATATCAACGTCGCACCGCGCACCGGCTATATCAATATTATGCTTACTCGTTTCTCCGTAAAACGTGCCCCACCAGCAGAAATTGTTGTGTCTGCACGCCGTGGACCGGATATACACGCCGCTTTCGCACACACCACGGGGAACGAAGAAAGAAGCGGCTCGCGATCATCTTTGGGAAATTAATCGCCACCCACCCAGGGCTTATCGTTCCACGGCGGATCTGCTCTGCGATCGGTGACCAGGAAGCGTGGTCGGAGAACGAAACGATCTTTGGGAAAATAGAAGGGTTGCTCTCTCAGATTGCTGACTGCGCGGAAATTAATATCTTTGACGAAAGAGTACACGAATTTTTGGAACAACGACGAACACCAGTTCACCCAGTACAATATCGAACTATCGATCGCACCGGAACGTCATCCAGCGCGCAAAAGTTCCGGCAGACTTTCGAATGTAAATCGCGATCGATTTCGCGAATCCACGAGTCATTCTACGCTCGCCTCGCAGACCATCGCCGATAGTTCCCAGCTAGCTTTCTAAGTTCGGCCCAGCTGGGACAAAAAGAATATCCCCGTTGGCAGCAGCCAAGACCGGCCGCGGTGTATAAATCTCTGGGACCTAGCAAAAGTCCAAATCTGCTGGACAAACATGTTTTCTAACAGGAGCAGCTGAACGGACGTGACGAGTCACGCAATGTTGTAACATCGGGAAATCGATTTTCTGGAAACGCGTGGTACAATCGCGGGCGTGCCGAAAGGGCGACGAAACGAGCTTTTCCTGAACCGATTTCCAGGCCGCCAAGTGTCGACAGCGATTCTAGGATTCGCAACGGACGACGATCCGGGGCGAGGCAGAGGGACGGCTGGCTGCTTTTGGAGGCGTAGGCCGGGGAAGCATAAGATTTTCACGCGGGACCCTTTCTAGGGGTCGAAAACCCGCTAAACGCGTCTTTAATACAGGGGCCCCGCTTCTGCCGGCTTGCGGTTACGCAATATCTTCGAGCTGAAACGAAGCTGCGTGCCCCCTTGGACACAATGCCGGCCAGCTCGAAGACTCGTCCCCGAGCTGCGGGGAAACGAGCGTTAACCTGTGTCCGAATCTTTTGTACAACTCTCCGGGGTGATCGATCATCGATCGATGATATTTTTATGGATGCTGAAGGATTGCGGGCGCGCTGCTCTCGAGGGGGGGGGGGTGGATTTCTTTCGGTTCAGTACTTTTTTAATCGCAGCAGCAGGCGATGGTATAGAACTTTTTCCTCGCTGGTATGAAATCATTCCGATTCGAACGGTATCCAATTCAAGACGCATAGCGGTCGGTTTGTCACGGCGCCACTCCTCACCGAGCAGGAGTAAAGAACGATTACCAAACGGCGAGGGGGGACGCACGATGACGAAGCGAACGTTAAGAGAAACGAAACGATAAGACCAGGACGAGGAGGAGGTGAACACGGCAGAAGGAGAGACCGGCCGGTGATACGAGACCGCGAGAATGGATTCGAGGTTGGTGGTGAAAGAGGAGAAGCAAAAGCGTTCCCCGAACCGCTCCGTTTCGGCGCCGCGGCTCGTTGCGCGGCCCGCGGTGCCCCGACCCTCCTCTTTTTTTTAATTTTCAGAATCCAGTTAGCCCCGAGATACATCGAGCAATCCCCGGGTTCATTTGAATAAGCCGTGTAAGTACTAGCTGGCCGGGGGCCCCGTTACAGGGGCTAGCCGGTGCTGCAGAAAAGAAGGTAGCGACGAAGAGGAAGAAATGTACTTGGGCCGTGGTCGGGCTCCAAGAGGGGGCGGTATATCACTTTACTACCAAAGGTGGCTTTCACAGACAGGTGGCACCGACGTGGGCACAGACACGTTTGCGAAGAAAAAAGGCTCGGGCATTATACATTATGATTCGTCATTTCGGAACAACAACGAAGCGTACTGCCTGCGCCACGCCCTCCGCGGCAGGAATTTTACATTTGGAACACGTCCGCGCGCGAGAAGATGGAAAGATCCGCGCGGTCTCCTCTCTGCTTAACTCTAACTCCGTTTTATCGAGGGAAAGCGGTTTTTCCCTCGTCTCGGAGCGGCTCATTTGGAAGCTTTCGGTCGGGCTTGTTGTTCCACGTCGTGGCTCATTCCATTCGGAACGTCAGTCGAGCTGATTGAGTAAACGTTCCTTCGACGTCGATGCCGTCGCGGGAGCGTTTCCTGCCGCCGTCAGATTGTCGACGACTGTCAAATAAACAATCTGTCACGATATTCTCGTGGTGAAAATCATGGCATCCGATAAAGCGGGGGAACGCCGATTAGGCAGAAGGGAACACGGCGGGAGGCTCGCCAATGAAAGCTCCGAAAATGATGCTCGAAGGGCGATTCTGCTCCGCGCAATAAAGGGCTGTGGCCTCGGACGTTCGTTCATTTAGCGAAGCGATACAAGACACCGTGGCACGTTTAAATTGGAAGAGCGCATTCGAACAGAGCCGCGATCGACAGCGGGAAAAAAGAAAGATCTCAAAGACGCCGAGGAGGACGGGGCGGGGGGACGAGGAGAGGGAGATTGAAACAGAGAGGGGTGGCGCGAAGCAGGGTTGAAAAGGAGCCACCCGCGATCCGAGAAAAGGACGAAGAAAAGGGACGACGCGACGAACGGCGACAACGTTACGACGGGAAGAAGAAACTCTCGCTGCTCCCTGAACAGAGAGACCGGTAACAGGGCGGAGGTGGAGAAGAAACGATAACGCGGAGAAAGGGAACGAGGATTCGAGGGGGCGAGAGAGTGTTTGCTCGCGTTCGAGGGGTGGAGAGAGAGAGGAAACGCGGAGAGCGTGAGAGGAGGACGAAGGTTGACGAAGAAGAGGAGTACAAGAGTAACAGCATGGGAGAGAACCGAAGGACGAGAGGAGAGAGGCTGCAAGAAGCGAAACGAAACTGGTCGCATTCCGCGGGACAAGAGCTCCTCGGAAGAGGTGGAGGGAACGGGACAAAAGAGGATCGTGCGGGTGATTACAACATTAATAAACAAATGAGCCTCGAGGCGGGAGAATTTGCCATCCAATCGGGTTCTGGAGGCGGACACGAGGCGGATCCACCTCCGACCAACCTCGAGGGCCTCCGGAGAACGTTCTCTCCCTCTCTCTGCCTCTCTCTCTCTCTCTCTCTCTCTCCCTCTCTCCTTCCCTCTTTTACTCTGTTTCTCGCGATCAGACTCCTTCTATCCCGATGCTGCACCGAACACCGCGGCTGCACTTTTACACGGACGGAGTCGATGCTGGAGACAACGCTCTCCGACCGTCGATGATGTCCCCCCCTTCGTCTATTCCCTCGAGCCTGTGAGTCCTGCGGAGCAACCTCCGACCTTGGTCTTTCGGTGCCCGAGACCGAGATTTCGTCGGGACTGAGACGCGACATCTCGGTGATTAGATTTCTCGGAACTCGAGGATCGCAATTGATGATAGAGGAGGGATGATACGCCGAGAAGCATCCTGAGCTCTAACAAGAGGCGGTCCCCTAAAAAGAAGCCTTTGTTTGAAATGTACGATGGTAAAAATTTCAGAGGATAAAAGTACGCGTCGTCCGACAGGGATCTCCTGCGACTGCCCGCATGTGGGTTAAACGCTCGAAATTAATCAGTCGTGGGGATTCCGCTCACGACATCGACGGCGACACGCGCTAACGTGTGTCGCTGCATTCTACCGGCCTCGACGGCCGAACGCGAAACAGAAAAACGTTTTTCATTCATGATTATCATGAACAGGCGATTCTAATTCCACCTACACAGCGCGAGAAAAGAAAAACGTCGAAGGGAAATAAAACGCGAGTCGCCTTAGCTGAATGGTGAAACGCGGCAAGCGTGCCCGTTCGAGGGACAAGCGAATTTCAGCTTTTCCATCTCGACCAGAAGGGGAGGGAGAGGGATGATCGCGGGGGTATCGATCGTGTAAATCATTTGGCCCGGATCGAATCGCGGAGGGAGGACGAACGACGTGAGAAAGGAAGCGAAATAGCCACTCGTTGGCGGATAACGAGCGTTACAGTCGGGCGGCAAAGTGCACGGGCGGAGGGTGAAGGTGGTCGCCGGTAAGGAAACGGAGGGTCGAAAATCCGTCGCGGGCCCTGCCTCTCTTCAATCTTTCAAGGAATTAGGCTTCGAGCCGCGCCCTTTCCTGCATTCGAAGAGTTCCAGTTTGCCGGAGCTCACGAGCATCCTCGTTCAAACCGGAAGCGGATCATTATCGCACACTTAATAGTCCGTGAAAACAATAGAATTACGCCGGTGCTCGCGAATCGAATAAAAATCGAACCGCTGCGAGCCGAGGCGCACGGTCCGTCTTGTGGCATGACAAAAGGAGGAAATTGACCGGCCTAATCGTTCTGGAAATCTATCCGAGGCTGGAGCAACAGGGACGTTCCGGAAAATTGCTGCGTCCCAACCCTGTCTCCAGGCTTCTCCAGGCACGCACCATTGCTGGTCGCGTTGCGGTACCAATTACACGCGTGTGACCGACCGCTCGCCCTGACCTATTCCTTCGTATATTTCAAAATTTGTGCACGATCGATGGAGAGGAAGGGAAACGGAAAATCTTGTATATCGAACTGTACGACATCTCTTCCGCCGGGGGGGCCACATAGAAGAAAAGAGGAGAGAGTCCAAGTAGCGTCCTTGTAAAAGAGCAAAAGTGTAGGTCGATTCTTATTCATCGATTACGCGGTAGCAGGCCCCGTTGACGCGGTCGAAGTGGAAGGGTAACCGGGGACACAATTCCGGTAGTGATAAAGCTCGCGAAGAGTCTTCCTAATTCGAGACGTGGAAGCTCCGGCCGTGTGTCTTTTTAGCATAATCCTTGGTCGACAAGGGACCCACGGTGAGTAGGAACACAGGGGGCAGCTCGACACAGGGGCAGAACACACACGGGGACACAGGATCGTCGCGGTGCTAACGTGTCCACGGTCAATCCGGACGTCTCTCTGTGTCGTGGTGAGCGGCCGTGCGCTGCTGCAGCCCTGGCGCATCAGCACCGGCAGCAGCAGCAGCAACGTTGGCCATCGCGTTGTCTGATCATCCTCGCCCTAATGAAGGCTGGTTTATCTGAAGGCTTTCGATTCCCAGTAGAACCCATACCACACGTATGCAGCGGTTGTGGTGGACACCTTCGCGGTGGTGCTAGCCACCAGAGCTCGTACATCCTCGCGCAAAAGTCTGCCGCGGATCGGCCGAGGCGGACGGGTCGATCGAGACCGTTTACGATGAAGCGCGTTCCGCCGACGGAATATCCGGCTGGAGGAGGAAGGCGGGGGCACCACGCTCGAGTCGAATGTAATGGGAAATGAAGGGGGAGCGATACACGGACCCCCTGGCACGAAAGAATCCTGGATCGATTAAACGCGAAGCTGCGCCACGATTTCGAATACGGAGACTTTGATGTAACAGTGATATCAGCGATTCGTTGTTGGAACGATCGTATCGATATAAGTTGTTCTTTTTTTTTTCTCCCCCCCTTTGTAATACGTATTGTACAGCGGAATAGTTTTGTCGATGAATCGACGCTGAGGAAGGAGAAGAAACGATTGATTCTTTTGGTAGGAATCGAGGACTGTGCGGAGCGGGTGTGTGTAATCGATGATCTGGCAGCGTTTTGGTGGCGGCTGTACGCGGTTCAGGCCACCCAAAGCTGGAGAGGACTCGAGGTGGGTGCTCCCCTTGGCAGGGATCGTGGGGAAGGGAGAAATCCACGATGTTAATTTTAACTTAATTAAGGCTTAATTGAGAGGAAAACATTATACTTCGCGACCGCGACATTGCCCCCGGGCTACTGCATCTGCAACGCAAATCCGGATTTGAAATTTCAAAAATTGCGCCCGCCCTGATTAACCGCTGCCGCCGCCGCCGCCCCCACTGCCCCTCGCGCTACGGCCACGGGGGTGCAAGATCGCGGATCGTGGTCAATTAGAGAAGGCGGAGGTGGAGGCTGCTCTCCTCCGATACAGACGCCACCGGGCTCGGATCGTGGAAACGAGAAAAAGAAAGAAACCGAAATCATCCACAGTGAAGTTTGCGGAACGTTCACGTTTTAATGGGTTCATTTAAATTCGACCACTGGGCAGGTCGCGCGAGTTCCTAAATCTGGTCAGGATTAGTGATGAATTGTAAAGGAAAAAAGTAGTTTCTGAAGTGCCTTAAAAACCTTTCGAAACATTGCAGGCGGACAAAAGTCCTACTGCATCGATAAAATTTCATCGGGG
This sequence comes from Holcopasites calliopsidis, assembly GCA_023838395.1. Lineage (NCBI taxonomy): Eukaryota > Metazoa > Arthropoda > Insecta > Hymenoptera > Apidae > Holcopasites > Holcopasites calliopsidis. The sequence continues at coordinate 1,503,661 of JALHAQ010000012.1, read as the reverse complement.
TCAAAGGCAAGCGAGCGATGCCAATAAACGAAACGATCAAGCACACGTTCACGGAGGAGTAGCTCGTCGCGGGTGACGTCACTTCCGTTTCCTGGTACACCACAGCCAGGCCAAGAACACTGTCGCTCATTTTAATCGAGAAAACGGAGCGTGATTCGACGAAGCGCGACGATAAATATCGCTATGCTTCACGAATAGAGGCCCGATTGGTAATCGCTCCACGGTAAACGTCGAAATTAAAAGCGACTCCGATTTATGTTTATCGGTCGCCATAACTCGGCTCCAGTTTACTCGTTGCTACCGATTCGTCGCGATTACGAAGAAGTGGTGCCGACACGTTGATCGAGTTTCTATACGGTGGATAATTACGAGGTAATCCAGCCTGATCGTAGATCCACGAAGTTTCCAACAAGAAAACGGGGATCCCCTAGGATTCACCTAGAGATAACGAAGACGAAGGTCTTGAGGAGTAATTTACAAGTGACCGTTCATGGAGGCCGCTATCGCGGTGCAATGCATACATAATAGACTGTCATAATTAATGAGGCGGTCGATTAATCACGGGGCAGATATAAATAACAGAGCGCCCGCGGGAGGATTTACATTTTGCACGAACGGGTGAGCCGCGCAAAAATTCCGCGCATTGTTCGAAAGAATTTTTCTTTTCTTTTTTTTTTTTAACCCCGCGCCCGGCGTGCCAAGGTCGCCGCTGAAAAACCATCGCTGGATATTACGTGGGTTAACTGAGATATACAGATACACGTCCGCGAGATATTCAAAAACGGCTTGCACACGTGGATCGGCATGACGGATCGGTGGCCCCTCGTGATGAATCGCTCCGTTATAATTCCTGACTTGGACTGATGATGAATTCATCCCCTCTCGCGCCAGTGAACCCCTCCTTCATCCTGGTGACCCTTCCACCCATCGATAGCCGCGGCTCGACCACCATTCGCGGGGTCTAACGCCGATCTTCGACCTGACCGCCACAAGTATGGACACCCGGACTCACTGGACGGATTTTGTCTGAAACTGCGACGCGTTCGCAGCCTCCCGCTACGGATCAATCTCTTTCCACGTCTCCGTGTGATCGATAACGTGCCGATTTGAATCTGGAAGTCGGTCAGCTCGGGCCGGTCGCGGCGAAAACGACAGATCCGGAATGAGATTGGGTGCGAAGGTCTCTGTTCTAACGAGGGGACGCTCATTTAACTGTAAGGTGAAAAAAAAAATCATCGATACCTTCGCGACACATCGTTGCCCAGCCACCGAATCACACGAGATTACCACTTATTGTGACGATCAAAATTGTCGCCGAGACGAAGCGACGACGGCTCGACACGTGTGGCGAAACTGTTGGGAACCAGGTCTTCGACGAAGCATCTAAATACTCGCCGAACTCAGCCAATTAATCACTCCGATTGGCCGACTCGCCGGTCAATCCGTAATTCGTTTATCGGTATAATAAACTTGGACAATCTCGAGCCTGCGTCTGTTCCTCTCGTCGTCGCCTTACCCGCTCTCGCGGCACCCCTTTGGTGCGTTGCCTCGCGCGCTCGCGGAGCCTAGCCGCTGTTTATAAGCGACGCCAGGCCTGGAATCCCGACGTGTTTAAAAATCTATCAAGCAACGATAACCGCGAATAACAATCGGAGCCGTTCGAACACGAAACACGACACGCGATACTCCCAGCGAATGACGCGGCTGTCGGGCGCGGGTGGATCATCCGGAGCGATTTCGCAGCCATCGAGCGGGGACGATTTAGGAGTCGCTTGTCCTTGTTTCTTGCCTCGCCATACCATGCCGTGCGATGCCGTGCCCGGCTGAACGTCGTACGCCTTGAAGCTGCCGATAAAATTTTTTACACGCGTACGCGATGCTCGCGGAGATAGCCGGCGCCGAAGAAAAAGGGGCTTAAAACGGCGTTCGTTAGAAAGACGGCTTCCTCAGGAATCGATCGACAGCTCGGCGGATCGTATTCAAATGCGAGATGAAGACCGTGCCCCCGCTCGAAGATCGATGGGGATATGTAAAGGAACATCCGGAGGGGCACCGAAGAAAACGTCCACCGTACGCAGTAACTTAATTCCCCCGGTGTCCGTGCGCTCTGTCGGACTTCGGGAGCGGATTCGGGGGCGAAACAGAGACACCACGATGAATTGTTAAGTATGCGTAGGCGAAAAGAGACATGGATATCTTGGGAATCTAGGGGAACGCCTCGAAATTGGGAAGACGTCCGAAAGTGACACGAGTCAATCATTGCTCGTCCCTTCCTGGAGATGCCATCGATAGAGTCGTGAGTATTTCAAGAGGGGCGGCTCGCATACCAGAAATACAGAAATCCTTGTACAGATCAAAGATTCGAATAAGGGACATTATTAACACGGTCTCTTCCTTTTTCTCCTTTTCCTTCTGAAGGGAAGGCGCGGTGGTTTTCGAGCCCGGCGAACGCGTTTCTTCGCTTTAGAACAATGCTAAATAATAACATGCTCCCCGGGTCGCGAAATAAGAAGGCGAGATGCCTGAAAGCAAAAGTGGCGAAGGGAACGAACATGCTCGACGAAAAATTGGCAAGTGTACCCCCGGCTACGGGGCGAGCCAGGCGATACGAACGGACGAAAGCAGTTCCAGGAGAAAAGAGAAACGGGGCAGAGCAGCGAGGGGAGGGGGAGGCAAATTCGTAACGAATTCTTTTGTTTCGAGCACCCCGAGAAAAGGAGCAACGGGAGAGAAAACGATCCCAGACCGCTACTCGCTGCTGGTAGAGCGACGCGGCCACGAGGAAAGAAGAGAAACGAAGTTCGGGGCCCGTTCGCGTCTGCGAAACCTTTTCTGCAGCCGTGTATGCAGCCTCTGCAAGAGTCACAAACCTGGAACTAACACCGCGAACGGAGCGCAATACGTGCAGGACGCGCGCGTGTAAGCGTTGCGAGGAGCATGCGCGCGCTCCCGGGAATATAAGGTTTTATTTTCGAAATTTATGATTGTCAATAAATTTTAAAAGCGTTCCGTCTGGAGCCCTAAGGGCTGGCAGGGCCGGCCAGACCGAAAGTAGTCGTCGAGAGGGCCAGATCCTCTCTCTTTCCTTCCTTCCTCTCCTTCCTCCGCCTCTCCTCCCGCGCTGGACGCTCCCTTTCCTCCTCTTTCGTTCCCTCATCCAACTCACTCACCACCAATATGCATCGTATCCCGGGCCCCTATGGGGATTCGGGTTTAGCGGTTAATTGCGTTTGGTGCAACCCGCGTGGATTTTACAACCGCGATTTTCATCCTTTTTTTCTCCCTCTTGGACTCTCGACTGGCTGCAGTCCTACTCTCCGTTTGCCTCGTTTCTTCCGATTCCTCGATGCCGCGGGCCCTTCCTCTTCGCCCTCGTCTTCGTCGTCGTCCGGTCACGCTGCTTCTTCTTCGGCCTCGGCGACGTTTAATTGTTCGACTGGTTCTCAAATCGCTTTCTCGCCGCGACGTTTTTTGGCCACTCCCATATCGCCGCGACGTATCCCTGATCCGCTGGGATTTTCTGTCCCGTTCGCTTTGCTCTCGCCTCCCCGCGCGCCCCTCAAAGATGAATCCCTTCGGAGATGAATTAATGAGCGTAGATTAGCGGCCGTGATTATTTATGGTACCGCGGAGCAGCAGAGCTTTTATACGCCAGCCCCGAAATTCCCTGTTCGTTCTGGCGTTCGTCGGGGCTGCTCACGGATCCGCCGGAGCACAACACCTCCTCTCTGCTCCATTTCTCGTCGCGAGCCATCTTCCCCTCCGTGTAATTTCTTCGTATACGAAAACCGATATTTCACGGCTAATCACCAACATTTCGGAGGCGTGGAAAAGACGTTCGTTACTCATCGGGTGTCCCCTCGGGACATGTACGCGAACCGTCCGGCCGAGTATCGAACCCGTACGATCGGCCGCGTTCGGGAACTCTGCGATTTCGATCGTTCCGCCGGGCCAGACGTCAACGAATGATCGATTGCCACTGACACTCGAGAAACTGGAACCGGCATCCAGTCGTTGACTTTTCCATAATGCCTGAAACTCCCGTTCTTTGATACGGTGCGATGCGAACCGAAGCGGTTATCTTAAATACCTTCCAGAAGGTACACGCGATCGCAGAGGAACGATCAATCTGTGAAATCGAAGCATCGTGTGTTCGCGGGCTACGTCTCTCTCCCAATCGAGGCAATGATCAAAGATCGCCGGCCTCGTTACCGGACAGTACGAAACCGTGCTGTAGGAATAATTACTCGTAATCAAGCTCAATCTAATGCCTCGTAGGATGACTTACGTCATTTTTTTTTCTTATTTACGTCCCCACCGCTCTGCCTATCTCCACGCCGCTTCCCCTTCTGCGTCTAACACACTCGCATTAATTACAAATCGCCTCATCCCTTTGTCGATTCGCTGGTCGTTTGTGTTCCTTTTTAATTTCATCTCCTTCTCAATAGCATCGTTAATATCTTTTGTCGGGGTAGGCGCAGGCATCCGCGAAACATCTTGCTCGCGAAAACATTCCAAGAGTCGTCGTCGTCGTCGTCGTCGTCGTCGCCGTTTGTTTAACCCATGCAATTTGTCCATTGGAGATAGGCTTTATATTTTATCTATCCGAGCGACGAATCGAAACCGAGCCTACGCTTCTTCTGAGAAGACGGAAAGTCGAGTTTTCTTCAGGAATCCATTACGAGAGGAAATTTTTCAAGATGTATTCCAGATAAGGCAGGCTTCGTTGTTCCTGCCTTTGACGAACGGGACGAAGCAGAAGATAAAGAAGAAGAAAAGGAAGGAGAAGAAGCCGGCCGACGTGTTTCTAACCGATTTTTGTTCCCACAATGCTGAAAGGCGTCGAGTCATCATTTCGAGTTCAGAAAGATGAAAGAACATTATTATTCCAATTTTAAAGGATGCCTCGGACCCGAGCATCTCGATGAATCTCTCGCTTCCATCTTGCCACCCCTTTAGAGGCTTCGATCTCGGTCTTTCTCCCCGTTGTTCGTGGCCCGTCAGGACCGTTTAAATTTCACGCGTGCAGCCGCCTTTATCTCGTTGTCATTTAACGCGGACATCGACGGATATTGTTAATTATCGCGCATTCATCCCCGCGCGTGCACGCCTCCCTACAGAGAGCGAAATCGGCGAAGCCGCGGTTGCAGAAACAAGTTCACCCCGCGAAAGGAGAAAGGGGAAGGAATCTCGAGAGCGTTACCTGCACCGCGAGCAAGATAAATCGCTGCTCCGAAAGTGGCTGCCAAGGGAATCGACTCGTTCCGGCCGACAAATAAATTTCCATGGGTCGCTGAATACTTCGTTATCCCGTTTAAACAATATCCAACGGGATAATAAATAACCGGGGAACAATGCAGCGGGAGAAGTAGCTCGCAATTACGAGTCAATCAATGCATATTCATATACGCACGATCTCGCGTTCCTGGAATACAAAAACTCTCCTCTCGCATCCTTCCCTCGTTCGCTCCTCTCTTTCTGCACCGCGGCGTCTAGTCTGCCCACGCAAAAGACGAGGGAGAAGCAGATGCGGCAGGGGAGGATCGAGTGGATCGAGAATCGACGAGCGATTCGAGAAACGCCGCGGAAAGATTCCATAACGTCGTACAAAGAGAGCAAACCGTCGGGAGAAATTAATAAGCAACCCGGGCTGCTAGTTGTCCGAAGAAGAAGAAGAAGAAAGAGCAAAGGGAAACGAGAGAATGCATATACATATACATACATATATATATCCGTTTGGAGGAGAGAAAAACCGGCAAATGGTTTCGCGTACAATTTCTTGCGACGCGAACAGCGCAAGAAATTTCGTTCGTCTTCCAGGCATAAATTCCTCTTTCTCAAACTGGGAGATTTAATTGGACAAGACTCGGCGTGTAAATTAAAAAAAAAAAGAAAAAAAGGAAAAAGGCGCCTCCATCATTAACGACGCGCGCACATATTTTATCATCAGTGCGCACCAGTCCTCCGGTTCATCTTTCTTGCTTTGCTCACCTGTGGAAGCTGCGGACCTTTCGGCGTTTCAGAATTAACACGTCTTTAGAAGCGTGCTTGCTCGTCAATGCGTCCCAAGGTAAAGCGAACGATGATAAAGGTGAAAAATGGAGTTCTCAGGATGGCTCGAACCACTCGGGGCGAGAGAAGAAACTGCTCCGAGAGCGAAATAAGAGGAACACGCGTCTCCCCCGCGTGCATTTAGTAAATACCGTCGTCGATCGTTTTATCGAACGACGCGCACCGGTCGTCGATTTATCGGCCGGACTACCGCGAATCAACTCCGATTTCATCTCGCCCGTCAAACTTGATGACACGCGAGAAAGTGAAACCGACTGTCTATATTACTTTTCAACCGGTTGACGTCACCCTGCGCTCCCCTCAATCATTATCGTGGCAGCGATTATTCGGAAACAGAGAGTCGTACGTTCATCGAGGAGTCTTTGACACGATGCTGAATCGGGAGCGGGTTAGCGGACAATGTTAATAATTGAGAATCGTGGAACTTCGGGGGAATGCCGGTAATTCGGGAAGAAATATTTCTCTCGGCGGATGAATCGGTAAGTATCGAAGCATGCGTTTCAGAAGGCAAGAGAGAAGCGGTAGAAAAACGGAGCGGGTAGACGAGCGGGAGGGAGGGTGGAGAACCGGGCCTTACTGCGGAGGCTGATTGGCCGTGTAATCCCCATTAGGCCCCACGAATCGATTCCCGTCCGTCCGCGTACGTTCGATATTCAAATAATCGAACAATAGGCCCTGCCGCTCAAACGCCGATCTCGACTCCACGGGGCAAAAGGAACAAATTTAAATAATCATAATCACGATAATGCTCCGAAGGACCGAGCAATGAAAGAAGACCCCTCGGGGCGAGCGACGCGACTAGCAAAAAGAGGAACCGGCGAAGATGATCGGTTCGTTCTTCGAGTAATGAAAATTTCTTGGGGGAAAACCTCTTTATTTTTCTGGAATTAAGCAAATATATAAAGTATCCGGGAGATGCTCTGCGATACCGAAAGGCTCCAAAAAGATTCAGTTTCGAAGGTGAACGGGGCGCCAACCGGCAGGATTGTTTTGTAAAACAATAAAATCCCAGACAAAACGGTGCAGCAGCAGCAGCAGCAGCAGCAGCATTTTCGAGGAAGAAGAATGCTCGGGGATAGGAGAAAAGGATTCCCGGTGGACCCGTGGCACATAGGTGGAGGATTTCGAGCCTTCGAAGGCCTACTGCCATCCTCCCTCCCGCCCACCGAAAAACCCCTCGGCTTCGTTTGGTTACACGTCAGTTTGAAGAATTCTTCACGAGTCAGAAAAATGAGCATCGTCATGATTTTTGAAAGTAAAAAATGAACGACTGGCTCTGGGACTAGAGGTGTGCGCAGGGAGAAGAATCCGGAGTGAGAAGGAGCGACGCCGAGGAGGGAAAAGGAAAGGGAGAGGATAGGCTGGGGTCCCTGGACCCTTTTTCGAGCCAGTCTCCCCGTTTCCTCCCCCGCCACACCCCGACAGGCCCGCGCCGTTGTTCACACACGCGGTCGATATGAGTACACGCACGTTGATTTAATCTCCGCGTACGTTCCTTATATGTATGCTAATGTAACATGCATGGGAATCGGGATTAGATCGGCGCTCGGGTAAAACGATATTTCGAATGAAAAGTGAGATCGCCGTCGCGTTTCGTGGATTTCCAGACGCCGTGGAATCCCGTCGTGCCGTGTGCGTGTGCACTCGTACGTGGGAGGGGGCTGTTTCTGAGACGGCTGCTCGTGATTTCGGTAATAACGTTTCCTCTGGGAAACCCGAGACACCTTTCTTAAATTGTGAATGAAAAGAAATCTGAAAACGCTGGACGCGGACACTCGATTGCCAGCTAGATGGAACTGATGACGGGCAGCGTTTAACAGAGGAGGGCGAGGCTACGGTTACGAGCGAAGTATCGTCGCGCGATAAGAACATGGAAAAATAATCGTCCCGTGAAATACGAATCCCGCGGCGTGGCCGAGTGCGCCGTAGCAAAAGTATACGGAATCCTTAATTTTCAATCTAAATTCTAATAAGGCGGAGGCGCGCGGGACACGCTTCATTCTCTTCGGTAGCGTCGGTAATGTTACAGCGGGACTCGGCTTCCTCCGACAATAAGACGGGATATACACGCACGATCAGAATGTCGTTTAAAAGCTTGCGGGTAAAGTGATTACACCGGAGGCAAGGTCCCGGGCACCGCGATGCCGGCCCGTTCTTGCGCGCTTTACGCGTGCACACGCGACCGCTCGCGGAAAATAAAAGGCGAAACAGAGCCGGCCGACGTTTATAGCTTGTAATACACGATCATCTATTATTATTATCTCGTCCACGTCCCAGGATCTGCTCTCTCTAGCCTCTTCGCGCAACCCCCGCGCGCGCCCCTGCCGCGGTGCTTCTTGCACAGTTTCTCGCTGCTCCGTTGCCCCGAACGATTATCGATCGAACGATGGGGGATTCACAGTATTTATGGCCTTTGACTGTGCTCGCAACGAGACGAGCGATCAGTGGCAAGAGAGAATAGAATGGAAAAAGGAAACGGCAGAAAAGTGGAAGCGCGAGGTGTTAATTAATTACACGTTCCGTTCGCGGGGAGAACGATCGCGATCGGGAAAGGGTAAAGGGACGGACGAGGGAACAGTCGAGTCGTTGTGGTAATGCAGGCATTTGGTTTGGCAGCGAGGCCAGCAGGGGAAAAAGAAGAAACGAAGAGCGAAAGAGAAAAAGGAAGGAACAGCGGGGAAGAGACTGGAGCGGAAGGGCAGCGAACGAGAGGGAGAGGAACCAGCCTACACGCTTATAATATAATATTCATATTTCGAACGAAAGATCTTATCTCTTAAATGAATCGAACGCGCTCCGATTCGAGATATCTCGAACTCGAGAGCTCCTCCACACGCATTGTAACGGCCACGACGAGGCCCCGCACGATTCTCCGTGTATGCGTTGAAACCAATACATCATGACCAGAAAGTCTCATTCTAGTTCCTTCCTCCTCCCTCTCAGGCTTTCTGTTATATACTCCCTTCTTATTCCTTCCATCCCTCTCGTGATCGTTGCTCTTATTTCGCTACCCCTCTCCGTTCTTCCATCGCCTTTGAATTCGCGCGTGCACACCAGCCTGCAGTCGAAATCATTATTTCTCCGGGTACGATCGAAATCGACACCTCAATCACGGCTGATACTCGCACACACGAATCCAGGTTTCACGTGTGCAATAAGAGCAAAATCGTTTCGATGAAACTTAGAAACGTCACCCATTACCGCAAACGTAGAGTATATTCTTCCTTTTCCCCCTTTTCTGCAGACCCTGAGCGACTTGGAATGTATTAAAGAGAGCAACAACGACAAAAAAAAATGGAAAAAGATTGAAAAAGCAGATGAGAGAGATTCTGTGGAGAGAAAGAGCTTTGCTCGGTCAAACACCCTGCGAGTATAGTTGGCTCCCTATGACTGTGGAGTTTCGTGGACTCTATCTGCTCGGCCAGATCTCAGCGCGGCTGGAATGATTTTCGAAATATGATTAATTGCCCGGCCGTGGCATTTCTTCCGAGCTGGACTTTGAAAGCGCGCGTGTCGGGCATTTTTCTGTCGGTAACGATTCACGTCCGCCGACGAACCGGATTACCAATTCTGCGTTTCTCCGCGACAACGCGTCGACGAGCTTTTCGCTTCTCGATGTCGATCGGGAAGCTGCGAAAAATGATGAAACGGGCAGTTCGAGATCGATTGAAATTTCGCCGTGGCCTCGGGCCATTCCGAGTCGACCGTCTAGCGCACCCCGAGATTCAACCCCCGGAGTATCCGCGCCAATTACGAGAGAGTCCGGTCGGCCGCGAGAGGAGAAAAGAAATCCGAATCGCGCAAACGCGTTCGCCCGAGCGGGAACAAAAGGAGAGAAGCGAAATACGAAGGCGACGTAAAAGCAGGGCAAAGGGAGTGAAAGAAGCAGAGAAAGGAGGGAAGGAGGAACTTTAATCTCCCCTTCTATTCGCGGCTGCTGGGCCCTTACTCCCACCGTCTCGACATGCCTCGGGCGGGATTTTTAAATTTTGTCACGTTCAAGTTTAAACACAGTCATTTGTTGCGATCTTGGCCGGCCGGCCGGCCCAGTACCTATGCCTTTTGCCAATGCCGATCTTGTCTTTTCTCCTCCACTCCCGCTTGTCCCTTCTCCGCGTCCTCTCCTCTTTCCGTTCGGTGGTTTCTTGATTACATTCCTCCTTTGTCTCCAGGATTCATAGGTACGCCTTTCGCTCATCCTGCTACGCTCCCCTGTGATGATCGCTGGACGCTTTCACCCTCTATACCATCGTATTTTCCTGCGCGTCTACGGCTCGTTCTTCCATTTTCCCTCTCTAAAGTCCGTTTCTCCATCGCTGGCAGGAGATTATGCTGTTCGGAGATTATAACATCTGCTACCAGGATGCGAATGCAGGTACGGCGTGGCCAGCCGAACACGGAGCGAGCGTGTCAATGGGGGACGATTGTTTTTCTGGGGCAGATAATGAGACGCGAGGAGGGTTCGAATCGATCGCGGGCCTCGAAAATGCATTTTGTTCCTCTCGCCGTGATCGAGATCCGGCGATTAACCGATCACGAACCGTGAATCTCGATATTCGAGGCGCGAGGAATGGCATGATTTTTATATCACGCGCGAATCGAAATGATGATGAAACGCTCATCCGACGATAAGCGCGGCTCCAATTAGTGATAATTCATTTGCCGGAATTACTCGTCTATATCGCGAACCGAAACTAACGAAAAGATAATGTCTGGAAGAAAGCAGTGTTTTTTTCTGGCGGGACAATTATCTAATCTAATCGCTGATTTACGTATTTAAATCGGCGGAAAATCGGCACCCAGCGTATTATCTCCCACACGTTTCACTTAATTAGAAAGAGCAATTTCGCGTAGAATCTATCTCCCGAAAAAAGAAAACAGACGTAACTAGACCACACGAGAGAGCATGCTTTACTCGTGATTTTCGAATGCGTTCTGGTACCGCGGTCAAAGAGTGGCGAGGATGCAAAAGAAGTAAAATAAAGGGGAAATAAAGAGCGGGAGGCAGAAGGTAGAAAAAGGCGAAAAAGAAGGAAGAAAAGGGATCGAAGGTTCGAGGAGGAGGGATCGCGATACCATAATATCGCGGTTATACCAGGGTCTGTCTCTTTTCAAATAATTCAAAAACCGGCCGATCGAACATATATTCCTGGGCCGACTCGCAGCTCGCACCGTGTAATTATCGTAGTAGAAGGGCCCAACAGACCCTGAATCGCTGAATGCTCACAGTGGTGGTCAACTTCTGACGAACAACGGTCGTCGACTGGCTACACGCTTGTTAAATTGCTTCAACGATAGGCCAATTATCGGTATCTGCACTAATAGATCAATTATCTCTCCAGAGAGCGGAGGAACTCGCGTTAAATTGTTGCCGCAGGAAAATGTCCAGCTTTCCGGACCTTCCTTCCAGCCCGTCCAATCTTCAAGCTAACGACAATTCGAATTGAAATTCTCCCTCACGCTTCCATTCGCGATCTATCCGGAGACTAGACTTTTCAACATTTTATCTCGAACACTATCGCGATATAGAACATTCCTACCGCCGATAACTCGTTGCCACTTCGCGCCGGGTGCAAAGATTGATTTTGCAAATGTAACTGTTTTTTTTAAGCGAGGAATGACACAATTCACAGCGAGGCCAGGAGCAATCACGAGGGCCAATTATGCCCGCACAGGGGTGGGGATAGGGGGGGTAGATTAAACAATAAATACCTGCTGGCAAAGTATGAAACAATGGATGCATAACCGTGGCGATAAAATTTCAAGATCGGCCCGGTTAGGGCGGAGGTAGCAAAGCCGAGGATCTATGGACCGAGATTTCGCGATTCGCACACGATATCACGCCGCGGTTGCGATCTGTTAGATCATATTATACGTCTGTTCTTTACCTTCTTTAAAGGGCGGTGTGCGAGGATGCTGCTGCGGATCTCTTCAAGGTCCTCACCGACGAAAATGCATGCACGCGTAGCCGGTCAGGAAGGTAAAGAAAGAAATTCACTGTCAAGAAATCTTCGAAAGGGTGAAGAGAATCATCGGCATCGACGAACACTCGTTGAGAATGTTTTTGGTGAAAAAGAACGAACGACAAAGGAGCTCTCGCGCGGGCAACATTGTACAAACGTTCATTTACCACGGAACGACGCAAAATGTCAACGTTTCCCTCGAACCGATTCGCCTCTTTTTCGTACTTTTGATTTTACCATTATCTTATCGCTGAACGAATTCCGGCCTTTTGCTATGCGAGATCCGACGATGGTAAAAAAAAATTGCGCACGGTCCCCTTATCTTTCTATCTGATCCGATTCCGCGGCGATTAGAAACTACTTTCCACCAGACTTCATCCGACCGTTACCTAATTTCTTCGATCATCGCCTTACGTAAGAAACGTCGCGAGTTCTATTTTGAAAATTATTGCATCTGTTCTTCTACGAGTTTATCCTCGATTATCCACCAACGAGAAAACGAATGTTGCGTGCTTCGGAAAGATATTTAAATATAGTAACGATATTTAAATATAGTACACCAACCCGGTCCCCGAAGCCTGGTTAAATCGTGCCTGCGCTTTTCCATCGTGTTCCCACGACGATATGGCATGTATTTGGTAAAAAACAAAAAATCCGTGAAGGGTTACGTTCCTGCCGATGGTCGTAGTTGGATCGGGACTTCCGGCGCGACAAAAACTGCCTTTCCTCGCGGGGACGAGTTTCCACGGGAAGGGAGACGTCGCACCGGCACGGCAGATGGAATTAATACGAAATCAGGTACCAAATACAGCCACACCGGGTCCACGTGGTGGAAAGCATCGGGGCACGAGTACATTACGTGGGAAAGGGACAAAAAATACTTAAAGTGCACCAATTTGTCTCGCGTAAAGTGAATTTACACGCGAAGTAAATTTGGGACTTAGAAAGAGAGAGAGAAAGAGAGAGAGAGGAGTAAAATAGTTTTTCGAAGAATTGAGGCTGATATTATTCATATTTTTCCAGCCTGAAACTTGACTTCACGAGAACTTGAGTAAATTGAGCACTGCTAGAAGAAAAAAAAACACCTTTTTTTAACGATCAGTCGTCGATCAAACGCGCGTGAATCCACGAAACGATTAAAAATTTTCTCATGCCGTTCGATCATTAGAATTTTCACGCTGCCATGAAACTCTTTCATGCGGCTCTGATCGATGAACCTCGTCGAGAGAGGAACCCCTTCCCGATGAAAAATCTCGCGAGGGCGAGTCGAAGGACGCGTGAAAAGGGGGCTGATGAAAAGTAAAAAAGCATGCTTGATCGAGGAATTTCAGTAACGAAGGAATCACGAAAAGGTAGGTCTCTCTACGGAGAAAAAGATACGGAGGGAAAAAAAAACGAGAGGAGCGATCAGGTACGAAAGTAAATAGAAACGGGAATGATTAATCGATCGCTGGATTCTCCGGCCATCCACCGGAGCTTCCCCGATTTCGGGAAGAACCCTCCTTCGTGCCGCAATGTAGGGTGGCGTCCTTTTTTTTTCTCTGCCGGGGCCACGGAAGTGCAGGCGCAAATTACCAAAACAGTATATTCCAAAAATATGCTTCCCGTGCTACGGCCGGAAATTGCTTCCAACCCTTGACAAGCCTCTGGAAGGTGCAGGGGTTGTTTTTCGGGCCACGAAATTAGCTCGTTTCCCACAACCTGTCACGCCCTGTATTTCCAACTTCGATGAGGGTGAAAGTTGGCCAAAAAAGTTATTTAAAAAATGCAGCTACTCCGCAGTGACGTCTTGAAAATTGTACGGCAATCCAAGCTGTCGGATAAAAATAGTTAGCGCGGATATGAAAATCAAGCGAGCCGAAGCGGAGTTTCAGGGAACACGAATACACGGTATTCCGAAATCTAAAATTGTAAAGAAGACCGATAAGTGGCGGCGCAAAGCGGGCCATGTGCGCCTTCCTTTCTTAGGAATCGGCGCACAGCCGCAGAGGAAAATGTTCTGCGCCTGCTGTTTCTCAAGACCCTAATCTCATCGACTTTTCGGTGTCTGAACGCCTCCCAAAAATGACGAAGACGAAGAGAGGGAGGATGCTTCTGGTGAATGCATGATAACCGTGGCCAAAATTACTCGGTTCTTTGTAACTTCCATCGGGACGAAAAAGCGACCAACGAACGATGCCCACGGCGAGCCGCAGAATTAATTGAATCGCCTCTTATATCGCTTCTACGCCTGTTAGAACGCGCGCTCGAGTGCCCCGGCGGAGGAGAAATTAACAGTCGTATCGAAGCTGCACGTATATGTATACAGGACTTTTTGGATCGGAAGAGCCACTAGACACCGCGAAGTGAGAAGTTGGCGCGGGGGTGTTCGAGAGAACGAGGGGAGACGACGCCTCGGTGCGGCATGGAATTTAAAAGGCGAGACGGGGTGCAACGAACCTTCCAAAGTGCACGCTTCAAGTGTCTTTCGTGTACGTATACATCGTGGGGTAATCAATTTCAGGACCGTGAGAGAATAGTCGACGCGGCGCGGCGTTTCTTCGTTTCCATTACACGATTACTCGAGATCAATGTTACAAATGTTAAGAATATAAAACAGACGATTTACAATATCATCCGACCGGAGTAGGAATCTTTAGCCCTCATATTTCTATGCGTTTTTTCCCCGGACACGTGTACCCATTCTACGCTTTCCATTATCTCGGCCTATTTTTACAGTGACTCCTTTTCCCTTTCAGAGCTGGATCTCCTTTCGTTTCGTACACGGCTAGAGATCCAATAGACGACGCTAAGCCGATCCACGATCCCCGAAACAGGATGATTTTTTTTCTCCTCTCCGGCTCTTCTTTTCTACGGGGACTGGTAAGATCTGAAGAATTTCACGCGAGTCACGTTTCGAGCGGGGGGATCATGCCCCGGTCCCACTGGCACAAGATTTTTCGGACAGTCCGCCCGTTGAACGTCCCTCTCGGCCACTCGAAGCTGTCCGAATTCAATTACCCGAACGGCCACGGCTTCGCCCGGCGATTCGTCGACGAGGAAAACGCAGCGGCGCGTTTCATTTAAATATTTGCCCGCGATAACGGCCCCCGGCCGTGAAGTGCACGTGGGAAGCAGCACGACTTTCTCACCGATCGACATTCTTCGGAACTATCGCACCCCCCTTCTTTCCTTCTCGCCCCTTAGGATGCGACTGTTCGCTTGTCGCGTTGCGACTTACGAAAAACCTCGTAACTCACTGGCTAATTGGAACGGCAAACCGAAATTCGTTGTAGACCCTTGAAGTCACTCGAAAGGGCGGCTGTGTATAATTTCCTAAGCGTCGCGATCTAACCAGTCACCCTCTCGGTCTACGTATCCGTCTCTCTTCAACTCTGCTGTTCGGGCAAACAATGCCCTCTGCCAAAACTGCATCCCCACCGTCGCGGCTAGCTCGGAGACGTACATACAAGAGAAACAAACTCGAAAATCCTATAAAGCGTCACAATGGATCGGACGGGGCCCCGTGGATGCGGGGAAATTCGTTTGGGCGTCGATGCCGGTCGAGATAAGGACCGCTCGCGGATAATATCGAGACACGAGAACGAACCAACGACCCGGGCGAGCGCAACAGTTCACGCGTCGCGCATATATACACGCTCGTCGCACACGCACGCGTGCAGGCCTCGAGCTGCCGCGACGTATACAGCTGTTGCGCGGCAGCTGACGGTAAAAAAGGGGTTAAGAACCCCGGATAGTCGTGCCGCAAGAAAGGAGAAAACGCGTAAGGAGGAAAGGGGGGGGGGGATCGAAGAAGGACCTTTGCCGGGACGAAAAAGGGGTGGAGAGTGGGAGATCAAGGGAAGAGAAAGATCGCAAGGGCCATTGAATCGGCCGGGGTTATAAGGGGAGGGAAAAAAAAAAAGGTCCTCTCTGACCCTGACGAGCTTCGCGATTTTTGGATTTCCGCGTCTTTAGTAACCCGAGAAGCGAAAACAGTAGGGCAGGTAGCTTGGAGCAGAAAGGGTGAACGGTGGGGAGAGAGATCGAGGAGGAGGAAATCGAATACCCCCGTGGTGAAGAACCCTTTGAATCTGTCGCGCGTTTGAATGAGGACCAGTTTTTCGAGAAGACATACATAGTTGACAGAGGAAACGGAGAAAAGGAGGGGGGGGGGGGCCCAAAAAATTGCGCAAGATGTCATCTGACGGCCACCTTTCTACATCCTTTCCCCCCCACCTCGTGCGCGTTCCTCCAGATTGACGGAACCCTCGCGCGCGTTACCTGCTCTTGCTCACCAGCTGTGTTTTTTCAGGGGATTCTGAATTTTCGGACATCTCCTCCTCCTCGCCCCTCTACCGTATTCCGTGCACTCGATCGCACCTTCGGTTACTCCTAGCTGGTTCCCCGAGCCGGTTCTCGGAGCCACGAAGAAAGCCAGCAGTGGCTTTTGATCGGGTTTGACGCTAGATCGTGATACTGTCTGCGCGCGCGGAGATCCTGATGCTGCGGCGCGGAATATCATGGGGCACGCGGTGTCGGTTTCATTCGTGGCGATCGCGTTCCAATGGAACGAAAGATGGAGCCAGAATCCATTAACCTTTCCTCCTCTTTCTCCCTTTTGTTTCTTTCTTCGTGCTTCGTTGTTTCCACCCTTCGGGCCTGTTTTTAGAGGAACGCTGAGTGGCGGGGGATCGCGTTTGAATAAAAATCCAAGCACGTAGGGACGCTCAAATATGAGTTGATATTCGTGGAGGTTCTGCTAAACGGTACTTTGAACACGCATGGGTTAAAAAAGAGAAGGAAAAAATCGATAGGAAAGTTGAAGTCCTGTGGTTTTTTCCCATGGCTCAGGTAGAAGCAGAGGTAGGTAACGAAGGATCCAGGGGTTCCTCGCCCGAATCCAGGATCTTGTCTTTCTATTTGAATAAGATTCACCCTGTTTATCATTTTCTACAATTTCAACCCTCCGTCTCACCCTTTCGTGGCGCGCAGCGAGACGGGTACGCGCGCATAATACGTAAAAATCCTTTCCCAAGGGGTGAAATGAGCCCCCCAGCGCCTTTTCACCCTTTTGCTCGTCAGTTTCCAACGTCAAATTAGAATTTTGTACGGACCGGCTGGATAGAAATTCGGTTTTCACCTGGACCCTCTGTGTTTGCCCTTTCCTCTACGCGCGCACCCCTCGTCCCAGGCTTGATTCGCGAATTTTAAATCCCGACGATTACTATTATTATATGCTGCAGTGGATTAAAGCTACGAAAACTAAAAGCTGAAATCTTTAGATCGCGTCTACCGGTTGATAAAGCGACAGAAAATCGTCTCCACCGTTAAAAAAAAAAGATTGTATCCCTTTGAAGCAACGATCAACAGCCTCTCGAGATTCATCAATTTGATCGAGCAGCAAAAAAGGCCCGGAGGTCTGAAAACTTTGACCTCGGCGGGGCGAGAGAAAAAAAAAATACGCAGAAAGATTCACGTGAAAAAGGAAAAGGGACGGTTTCTCCCAAGACCGAACGAAAAGGGCCCCGAAATGACTCGGATGACAAATGGATTCGTGGAGTCGATTACACCCCGCCAAAAATCTGCGGCCTCTCGGATGTTGCACAGGCGACCGAGATTTGATGGATGGAGAGGCGCGATCATGTGTGGAAAATTCGCGCCGCGAATCGCCGGTTGTTCCAACTTTTCACGGTGCGTTTCCGCCCCGACGCGTGAAAGCGTAGAAACGATCTTGCGAATCGAACTTCACTGGTCCATCTACCCCTTTTTTTCGCCTCTCTTTTTCCCTCCTCGTCTGGACGACGGCTGTGTCTCCGCTGGTTCGGCCGGACTATTTATTTTCGGCGCGTCAAAACGAGTGACTGATGACGGCTCGATGCTAATTCCGCCATGCGGGAACCGATAGTTACCAGATCTCGTAGCCGCGAAGTAACAAAAAAGTTCGGACCGTTTCGTCGGTTATCGCCGAGGGATGGAAAAAATCGCGGCTCGACTTTCTCGGAATATCAGATTCATTTCGTCGCTCGATCAAATTAATTAATTAAATCAATTCCCTGGCGAAACGAAAGAAATCGAAATGGCAAGGCTTTAAAGCGCATGTTATTCTCGCAAAGGGATGTCTATCCGCAAAAAGATACCGGTTCCATCTCGGTCGCCGGGCGGTAGAATAGGGCACGGAACGAGGAGATGCGAAGAAAGCTGAAAATCAAATATTGATTCTCGGTTATGCCCGTGTAGAGCGCGTCACGCGATGCCGGGCCGCCTTTATTAAGTGATTACTCTCATTAGCTTGCACGCGATGCGCTTTGCGGCGGTCGTTACAAGCCGATGAGACACAAAATGGCGTAACCCGTTGCTCCTCCTTCGGGGCACGAGAATCCCACCGTTCCCCCGTGACGACACGTTTTATAAACGGGAATTATTCGTTAAACGTAAGACGATATCGTGCCGCGAAATTAGCCAGCCCCGTTCGAACGAATGCCGCTGACAGTGAAAAACAACGTCGATCGCGAGCGATCGGACTTTCGCCTGATATACGATCCCCGTTACGTTCTCATGAAAAGCGATTCCCTTGCCCCCTCTAGACCTATGCAAAATTGATCTTCCAAATGGAAGAACAGACGCCACGGCGTCCGTATCATCCCCTGTCACCCTAGCGTCCGTTCGGCGTGCACCTAAATGGTATCTGCATGCGTCATTAATATTCCAACTGGGAGTTCGCAGCCGACGATCTAACCGAGCTCTCGAGATGCCACTTCTGTAAAGCAATTGGCTTCTGCTCTAAGCGTCTCTCTTAACTCAAGTACGAGACAATCGATTCCTCGATCCTCACCGGCCGATGCTAAAAGAGCATCGCATTACGATGAATTAGCCTGTTCCTCGAATCGTCGTCGACTATAAATAAGCCGTTCGATTGGGTCTTCGATCTCACCGAAGGGAGAGAGTCGGAATTACGTAAGGGCTATTAGCAGTTTCGATCGCGGTTGGATGCTGCGTCGTCCACCGTAAGTCGGCGAACGCGCTGGGACGTACCGAAAGGGGTTAAAAAGGGAGGAAAACGCGGCGGATCGGGTAGAGTTCATCGATCGACCCGCGAACTGATTAGACCGAGGGGGGTTTTGCGCGGCCTCGCCTTTTTGCGTCGCGATTTTCACCGCTGCTTATTTTGCCTGCGTCCCCTTCTATCTCTGTTTCGCGCAAGGGACGGCATTGGCCCTCGTTGGCCGCTCGTGTGTCCCATGATCGAGAGACGCACGCTCTTGTCCATTTGCTCTCGTCATGGTTTGAATTCTTACCGACCACGACCGGACGACGAACCAGCCATTCGGAATTCGATCAGAAATACTTAAGGTGGCGTCTGCTCTCCACCGCCGCTCTTTCTATAGTAGTTTTCTTCGTCCCTCCTCTGGCCGTAAGTCACCAATCAGCCCCCCACCAGGGATACGCTCGGCGTCGTTCGACGTCGCGGTCGGTGGACGCGCGCGGTTTTGGCCTCCGCTTTATCGGGGGCCACCGAAGGCTTCGACCACCGATTCCAAAGGCTCCCGAAAGAATTTAAATTAAGCGAGCCCCGGCATATCGAACTGGCTAAAATTAATTGATTTATGGTCGCGCGGTTCGACTTCCACCGACGTCTAGTCCGTCTCGCGGGGACGCTTCAATGATTCCAGATGACGGCCAATTACCGGGCAAGCGAATCGGACGGGGCAAGAAAAATCGTACGGTTATGCTGAACGACGTCGCGTCCTTTGATAGGACACGCGATCCTGATCGCAGGGAAACATTCCCACTTCTTGCTGGCACCGCACCGGAACGAAGGTGGATATGCTATGGTATTTGGGGAGAAAGCTAAAATTCAATTCGGCTCCTCGTACGAAATAGGTAATCGTACGGAATAACAAGTCGTCGTTTTCTTTTTCTTTAACAAGCTATTACTTCGATAAGCACCGATAGTTTTAAGTATTTCAACAGGATAGCTACGCGTTTTAACGACTGCGAAGGGAACGGATATTTTCGACGAAGCTCGCCGAATACCGATTGCTTTTCGTCAAAGAGAGCCCATGAACTTTCGATGAAAGGTGGATGCTCATCAATAAGTTATGCACGCATGCACATTGCCCTTTGAAGTGCCGCTCCACCGGGCTTCGCCAACCTTCGCCCAATTCGACGAGTTGAACGATCGGGGAAACTACGATTCGACGAACGGTCGGTCAACGAAATTTTACTGGCAATACGTGATTCTGGTTACAATGATTGGATACCTAGATAAACGAGTGACTGCATATCCGAAAAGCGGAAACAGCGTCCCGAAAACGTGAACGCACTCGAAGATTTCGACTGACCTAGTATTTTGGATTAACCATCTTGCGTGGCTAACAGTAATTAAGAAGTATTCAACTGGCGAGGAGAGTATGAAATTCGTAATGCAACCGGGGTGCTGGTGCCACCTGTCCTAGTCGGGGTTTGCGACCTTAACCATCGAGGGATCCCCGAAATCCAGTTGCTCCTGGGGGAGATTCCCGCTACAGGGATCTAGGAGTATTATCTGCCGGCAGAGTAGGGACCATAAGGAGCGAGAAATGTTCAGAGAGAATTCCCTTTGGACATATACCATCGTAGGGCAACTCGCAAGAAATAATAAACCACCGACGAGATGCTACCAAGGATTGTCAGGCTTATGGGAGTCGTGCGCCAGAAAAATTCGCTGTTTTCTTACGCCCTCTTGAAGATATTGCGGTTAAAATAAGAAACAGAAACTGAATTACGGAAAATACCTCGTCGGTGTAACGAGCAAACTAAAACAATTTACGCTACAATTTGTCTTATTACGATGTAGTATAATAGTACCACTATATTTGACAGATTCCCTAACAAAACAGACTCCGAACGCGGGCATATTTGGACAGATTTTAAACACTACAAATTTATCGTTATACTAATTAACGATTTGTAAAATTGATCATACTGCTACAAGTATTCTATTATAGACTAAAAACCGTCCCGATTTATTCGTTACATGTCGGATACATGTAACGCGCAGCGAATCAGCTCAATTAATCGCTATATAATAATTAAGCTCATCTGGTCCACTTTATCAAATAGTATAAAGACTCGAATCATAATTATAGAGCGAATAATTGATTGCCCAGGTCTCACCACGTGGAGGTTGCTGCGACCGAGACCCACCCTACCCACGTTGAATCTACGTCCCACCCTTCGTTTTCAAAACAACTAAACTCTATTATAATTTACAACAAAAAAACCCTGCTCCTTTTGTTGTATAAGTTTGCAGAGCCTTCGTTAATTAAATGCCCTGCAAGTCAGACAGCAAGAGGAGGCCTTAGAAAATTCTCAAATCAAAACAAAATCGAAAGATTCCAAGAGGAATAGAAGGAATTAAAACCCCTTAACTTAAAAATTAACTTAATTTTACATGGGACACAATCGCACTACAGTACGTCTGCACCATTGTTCTAACAGGCTATGGGTGCAGAAAGTATTCGTGCATTCTTCAAAACGAAATATGTTTTTCATAATCGACGCTTTGAAAACAATGGATTTCCAAAATTGTATGATTTTCGAAGTTACAAAGAAAGTAGTGAGAGCCATTTTCATTATTTTATAACTTCGAAAATTCTGATTTTCAGTCAAAACGACGAAAACACGATATTTATTAAACTAACGCTTCTATCTCCTTGTACAAGCTCAAGTCGTTTGGATCAATTGTAAAAGAGATATTCCATTTTGAAGGGTGTACGAATACTTTCTACACCCACTGCATTCGCAAGAAAAACAGCGAACAACGATGCCTGGCTGTACTTTAAAGCACGAGTGTCCCGTAGCGTAGATCTACTTAATAACTAAACAAACATGCGCTTAATTACTATACGCTTAACTAATCTTAACGTTAACGTGCCTACTAGGGCACTGTAGTGGCGAACCACTGCCGCTGTCTTACAAACTAATATCTTAAACTAAAAGCGCGTGTTCTACTTAATTAAAAATTTACTACCTTATATTTAATTGATTTAACTTATAAGTATTAATAACATCCTCCCTAATTAGAAAGATAACTTAAAATTACGAGCATCCTGCCCGATTTACACAATTTAAGATTTATCTCTTACATTAATAATATCCTACCTATGAAAAATCTAGAAAATACTTTCCCAATACAAATATGTGTACGTAATTATTTTCCTGATGGTCCAGCGTTGTCTCATCATTTCCTGAAACAGACTTAAGTTCGCACGAAAGAAATTGTGGAACCCTACCTATGTAAAATATCTAAAAAATCCTGCCTGACTAAAGATCTAATGGTTTCGTTTCGTGTGAAGCCTGCCTATGTAAAAATCTATGGCTTTGTTCAAATACATCCTACCTATATAGTGAGCTAAACATTTGTTCGATATATAGTTGAGCCTGCCTACATGATTTTCTTAATAAAATGGAAAACATTAATAATATCCTACTTATGCAAAATCTAGAAAATACTTTCCCAATACAAATATGTGTACGTGATTATTTTCCTGATGGTCCAGCGTTGTCTCATCATTTCCTGAAACAGACTTAAGTTCGCACGAAAGAAATTGTGGAACCCTACCTATGTAAAATATCTAAAAAATCCTGCCTGACTAAAGATCTAATGGTTTCGTTTCGTGTAAAGCCTGCCTATGTAAAAATCGATTGTTTCTGTTCAAATACATCCTACCTACATAATGAGCTAAACATTTGTTCGATTTATAGTTGGGCCTACCTAAATGATCTTAATAAAATAGGAAACAGGGGCTGGGGCGGGGGTGGGGGGGTGAGGGATTGTACTGTACGTACGTAATTACCATGAATCCTCTTCTTTGGGTGCCCATCAATTAATTATCTTGAAGTTCCTGAAATAGATACTAACTCCAAATGGTTAATAACATTTTAGCAAAAAATAAGTTTTAAGATCTCGGACATTGGATCGATGAGGCAGATTTTGTTCCATACTTGCCATTTTCCATTTAGTGATCAAATATCATCAAATACCTGGATGGCTATGGTATTATATTATTCTTTCGGGCCATCGACGTACTCATGTTTGTTTCAAATATCCGATATTTTATTTAGAATAATCGGAATCATCTGTGATTCTGTAACAATCTCCCACACTAGATTAGTAGTTTCCCCGAACACCCCACAAAAAAAAGAAAACAAAACTGCAGCTGAAAGAAGAACATATTAGAAACAGAACAATCATTGTTCAGCGTTACTTTAATAATTCACCTTGATAAAAACAAATAGAAGAAATACGAGAAATTAGTAACTGGACTTTGGCCAAGGTGATACGTACTATTTTTCAATAGCTTTATTAGAATTAGCATTATTAATATTTTATCAAAATTGAAGCTACGACTGTATCTAGTATATAGATTAACTATAAAATGTATCTGACATTAATCTTAGCATAGGAACATCAAGACAAAACGCGAGGAAATGAAGGTCTCATCATAGTTCATTTCTCAGTAATCAGATAACTGTGAACGCGAGATACAACACTTCTATTATCACCATGACCAGTCCCAACTGCAACCAAGAACATTTTTCTTGCAAGGATTCTCACGAACATGAACGGATATCGCGAGTGAATTTTGATTTCTGCACAAGCAGATCCGAAAAATTGTAACAATTTACTCTACTAAAAAAAAAGTGAAAATAAAAGTACAACGATTGAAGCAGAAATCTAAGAACAAAACTCTGTCAACGAACAGTCACTAGTACTGTGTCTATGAATTGAATGTACAAATTCAATATATTATGCAATCAAAAGATTGATCCACTGTCAGTTCTAAAAACTTTAATTACAACTCTACCATCCATTCCGATTTGTAAAATAAATTAAAATTTAAATGAAATTTATCAGGTGAAACTTGAAGTAATTATATCAGTATGGCTAATCAGATATTCATGTTTTTATCAGTATTTCCAGCAACAGACGATCGAGACAGAAAAAGATGCTGAAAGAAAAGAACAATGATTAAGAACAGGTAGCCGGAAGGGCTACCAGTAAGTTCACTCGTTCAAACCGTGAGTGGATAATTATCTTCCGCAACACTAATTAAACGCGAGTGGTGCTTCAAATATCAATAGCAAATGAAAACTCTAATAAAAAAAAAAGAAATATTAGCAAATTCGCGATTCGACGCAACGCTAATAAAATACCGACTCTACACTCTATGCACCAATTATTTAGTAAAACGCAACTCTAAGGTGTGGGGGGGAGGGTTGCAGCGGCGATCCTTGGCTGTCGATGATGTGCCACCATCCAGGTGACTCAGGAACATGTCACCATCCAGGTGACTCAGGAACACGCTCCCAGCTAGGAGCAATTGGGGAATTGGGTTTGCAAATCTGATTCAAACAAAAAGGAATAGGTAGCCAGAAGGGCTACCGACAAGTCCACTCGTTCAAACCGTGAGTGGAAAATTATCTTTCGCAACACTAATTAGACGCGAGTGGTGCTTCAAATATCAATATCAAAAGGAAACTGTAATTCAACAGATTAAACTCTAATACAAAAACACAAATGAAATATTAGCAAATTCGCGATTCGACGCAACACTAATAAAATATTGACTCTATACTCTATGCACCAATTATTTAATAAATCGCAACTCTAAGAAGGGGCAGGGGGGAGGGTGCAGCCGTGGCCCTTGGCTGCCGACGATGTGCCACTGTCCACGTGGCTCAGGTGTGTGCTCCCAAATAGGAGCAATTGGGCATTTGTGTTCGCAACTCTAATTAAAAACGCGATCTTTGTTAAACGCAACGCTAACTGGAACTCGCGATGCAATTGTCTCGCAACACTAACATTTAAGAGTGACCCTAACAAAGTAATTCAATAAAGTTCAATTAATAAATTCTCTGAGAATTTAACTGGATGCTACTATACTGTTATCTAAGAAAATTAGATATGATAAGAAATGGGCAAATGCAGTTGCCGCAAGAATTAGAGGCTAGTACAAAACTAAAATCTGAGAAGAACAAGGTTGCCAAAGGAAACGCGATATTTTAGTCGCAACGCTAAACCAAACGCGATTTCTATTTCATCGCAACTCTAAGACAAACCGTGAGGACATTTATGCGCAACTCTACCTAAGAAAAACGCGATATTCATATGTTTCGCAACTCTATTGCAAAACCGAAGAATCGAAGCAATCGCAACTCTACCTAAACATCCGCGAACTTGTCCGCAACTCTAAGAATACGCGAAAATCAAATATCTCGCGACTCTAATTAAAAATCCGAGTTTCATCTCTCGCGACTCTAATTCAACCCGTTCTCAAACTTTGCGCGACTCTAATAAAAACGCGATTTTTGCCCAGGGATCGTTGGGCCGCAACGGGCCAAGCTGAAAATTCTACTACATGCAGCTAAATCAAGCACAGTGACAAAGTAGTAACAGAGAATGACTCTCCATTCTCTTAGAGAATGCAGAGCCATTAGTAGTTGCCCTCTTGAGTGGCAGTTTGCCGGGCCTCTTCGGCCTGTGGCCTCTTCTCTTTTTTGGGCGAGATGCCCGCTGAAACTTAGTCTAAGCTCGAGACTCTATTCGGAAACCAAGGAAAAACATACAAAGGTGAAAGAAAAATGTGCAAACGCGGATCTAGATGGAACACCCGTGGACGAATCACGACCGAGTATAATCGTAAAAGATGCCATTGCAGAAAATAGCAAAATTAACGATTAAATTCAAGAGTCGTTCTTCGTGCGCACGAGCAGTCTCGAGCCTGAATGCGAGTTCGTTTCGGGGCCTAATACGCGACCGCGACCGCGGGTGGAGTTCGAAAAGTCAATGAGCAAAGCCAGAGGCGAACGCATTCTTCGCTCGCGCCCAGCTAAGTCTTGACTTTTCAATCTCAGATTTCCTGAAACAGGTTGAACACGCGAAAAAGTGGGCCTACCCGATCAGAGAATGTGTCAACCTGCCCGGCCCTACCTACTTATATTTAACACACAGACCAGACGGTAAGTTACCTATCCTACCTCACCCTATATTTAAAAATGGCAAAGCACACACACCAAAAAAACATACGCTCCACGGTTCTCACACAAACACCCGGGTGCAAGGGCCTACACTAGGGAGGACGTCCCGGGACGCCTCCGACACCCGAGCGCGAGCATACATCAAACACACTCTAAGGTACGTACCATTTCACTGAAATCGACTGGCAATGCCTGGGATCTTTGCGTTCTCGCGATAAAAGGCAGATCGACGTTTTAAAAAGTTAATAAAGTACCCGAGGTATCGGCAATATATTTATAATGAGTGGCAATTTATTTCTAAGGAATGGAGAGATATTTGTAAGGAATAGCACAGTTTGTGCAACAAGTGGATGTTCAAAGAATACGAATGCGGTACATTCGTGATTGAATTGAACAGTGAAGCTACTAATTACTATTTCAAACGAAACGACGCAAATCCACAGCCTAACCACACACACAATGCGGAATGTACGTCGTGCACGATACACCAATGCATTGCCAGCCGCCAAAAACACATGATTAGCTTAAAAATTAGGGTCATCATGCCCACCGCCTTTTTCCCAATCAAGTAGCACCTGGGCACGTGAATGGGATCGAGGCAGTGAACACGGAAGGGGTTAAACCTGAAAATCCTCATCTAAGAAAGTGATTAATACGTATACATTTTCTAACGGGGTAAGCATTTGATCAGTATGACTTTACTTTATTTGAAATGAAAATTTAATGATTCTACTTTATCAGAAAGTTAACAAGAATGACTCTAATTTATTGAAAAAGCAAATCAATGACTCTATTGAAAAAGAATATTCAAATAAGTCTACGTTAATTTATTATGCAAGAATTCTGAACTAGAGAAAGACTCGAAAAAATTGAACAAGTTAATTAAAACATCCTCGGGCGTTCCCGTCATCAAGGTATTTCGTCTAAAACGCCAGTTTGGTGTTAAGATTGCTGCCTTGACTTCGAAAACTACCCGTCGCGAATTGTCTTCTTGTACATTTTGTTCGATTTATGCGTCGCAAGAGAAAACGAGATACCGATGTCTTTATACGCTAAAGATTCTGGTATGGATATCGAATAAACTCAGTTATTCGATAATTCCGATACGCAGAGAACAAATTGATACGCGCGGCAAAAGTCGAAGACAAGATATACTCATTGTCGCTACCACAGCAATAATAATATGCGTAGATGTTATCATTGTGCAATAGTTACAATTATGAACGAAGTCGGAGGGTATCCGACTTCAGCACTAAAAACTAACTTCAATATTCATGTCATTTCATTTAATATTCAACGTCACTATGCATTTAACTAATTATTTCATACTTATTCGATCAAATACTCGAATAGTGAAAATATATTTGGTAAAGATATTTTTCAATTGAAAGGGATTCCTGTTAATTATCAGGAATAAATATTCTTTTATACTAAATCCCGAATTTAATAGTACTAAAATATGAAAAATCGCGTAGTACAAGAAGACCTAGCCTCATCTAATATAAAACAATGAAATGTTACTACTCATGAGTATATTTGCATATACCCACGGTCACTGTGCTTGGCAAAAATTCTACGTATACAACCAGTCACCCGTGCCGTTTCGGACCTTTCGTCCTGCGGCATGATTGAGTGACCGGAGGAACTTGAAATGCCCAATCTTGGGGTACTCACTCTACCCATGCGATGATACTGCAGGATGTCATTAGGGATGCTCCGGGAAGCCACCAGGAATGCCGTGGGAAGTCATCGGGGATGCTCCGGGAAGCCACCAGGGATGCTGTGGGAAGTCATCAGGGAGGCTGCTGTAACATATTAAGAGGAACCTGATTTGTAACTCGCGATTGCAATTGAAGCCAGATGATAAAAATTCAACACCATTAAAAAAAAAATTATGAATAAACTATGAAGATACTTACGTTGTAGGATGGTGCCGCATTGCCTGATGATCGTCCTGATCACAGCTTGTAGTCGACGCACTCACTGACTCTAATATCGCGCGTATCATTACTAAACACAACTTGTAATCGATGCACTCACTGACTCTAATATCGTGTATCATTACTAAAGCTAACTAAAATCAGAGCGGTTGCGCTCTTAAAGCAATGCAAAAGAACATGAACGGATCAAACACTGACTCTACCGATCGCATTGCGCGCGATCACCAAAAGTTGCCAACCACCAGAACCATGGAGGAACTGGAAGCCACTGGAAAATAAAAAGAGCGAAATTGGTTACTGATTTGTCCGTACAATTAGTTCTGGATAATGAAAATGCAAGATTATTAAAAAAAAAAGGTGAAAAAGCTATGGTGATACTTACGTTGCTGTCTGACGCAGCATGCCCGATGATCGCCCGATCACAGGAGCAGGACGCATGACTCTAATACCGAAACGATAAAAAAAACATAGTCCTGTCGCGACCGCTTAAATATTTAACATCGGCGAACTCACTGACTCGATACGAGATAAAACTTGAACGGATGAAACACTGACTCTACCGATCGCATCGCGGGTGATCGCCAAAATTGTCCAAATACCGACGAACCGAACCCGCTGAAACAAAAAAAGAACGAATTTGGTTACTTATTTGTTCTTACAATTAATTCTAGATGTTGAAAACGAAAGATTATTAAAAAAAAAGGAAAGGATTAATAAACTATAAAGATACTTACATTGTTCACTGATGCAGCATTGCCCGATGATCGTCCTGATCACTGGAGTAGATGATGCTAGAAAGGGGGGTTGGGGGGGGGGTGCAATAAATCGACAGAGATTTGCATCTTATTTCTCCTTCTCGTCGTCTGTTGAGGAAATACTGATATGTTTTCTATCAATGCAGAAATAATGTTATTATCTATTATTATCTATTATTATCAAATACTTCTGAGTATTTATGAATCTTTTAAAACCCTGTAATTTCATATTCCTACATTCAAGACTGGAAGTAATGCGATACATTTCTCAAAACTGTACCGTGAATGTTTGTCGTCAAAGTTTCAAACATATTCGTGTCTCTGTCAATGAACTACGTCGCGTTAGTACAAATTCTCGTAATACTGCTTGTGTAGAAATAAAAAGTCGGAAACTATTATACATCAAGGGCAAGGTTACAACTACACGGCACGGGGCTAAAATCCTGCGGCGAAAATACGACTTGACCGTACTTGCGACCGAGCACAGGAATAACAACAGTACGAAGAAAAACAATCACGATGTTATGAAGCAAAAAATCGACCGAAATACAGTGGTACATGAATATTTCAACTTTCCTTCGTTAGAAACTTTGAAATATTCATTCACTCGATCGTATTGTTCAATTTGTACATTGTTATTTGTAAAATATGTATCGGTAAAGTATCACGCATTACCAAAGTCCAATTAAAAAGAAACAATACATTTGTAAACAACAAAATTATGTACATAAGTGAATAAGTAAACCTTTCTTGTAATACATTGTATATTACCAATTGTCCACCGGAGTATTCTCTCTATTATTATGATGCGCAGCCACATGCTGCTGTATCATAAGTATGCCGTTTGATATCAATCATCCTGTACCAGACCTGTAACAAAAGAAAAACAATTTCAAGGAAACGCGTCACAGTAATGGCGGACCAGAAATCGAATACGGGTTAAATTCTTCCAACAGACTCGTAATAGAATGCACCTATTCTTTGATTTTCTACAAAACCGAATGCTGGGTCGAACGAAATACGATAAAACCAGGAGAATTGTTCAATTAATTCCAAAAAGTTAATGACGTATTGATCAATCGGAGCTAACCAAAGAAGGGACGCGACCCATCTCGATTGTAGATCGGCAAAACGAACTCGAAAAACTATTTAATCTACTCCCGCGATGTCAGTATTATTGCTAGTTAATCGCGTATTAGTTAATTAGAACGAGTAAACGAGTGTAAATGGTAGTAAAGTGAAGCCCGAGAATAGATAGGTAGCGTTGTGTAGGTAAAATGTATTACGCACCATTTGTTATGACACGTCCGTACGCTACGACGACCGAAGGGTAAAGGACGCGCGCGCTGCGATCGTTCACCTTCGACTCGGATTTCGGAAACGTTCGTATTGTCGAAATTGCCTGAACAGCT
The DNA here is from genome assembly GCA_023838395.1 of Holcopasites calliopsidis. NCBI lineage: Eukaryota > Metazoa > Arthropoda > Insecta > Hymenoptera > Apidae > Holcopasites > Holcopasites calliopsidis. Next base: position 1,473,515 of record JALHAQ010000012.1, on the reverse strand, counting down.
GTCGACGTGAATATTTACAATTTTTGCTTCGTCTAATAGGCATGTACTTGCACGCGTTAGTGACCACGGTGTTTTATTATCCTCGAGAACATTATAAACCAGCCTCCGGTTCTCTCAGGAAACGTAGAGCTCCAAAGAGAAAACTTGACAACTTTTTCCTCCACTACTATCGTGTGTATTTCTAAATAGCCATTGTTAGGCAAATTTCAAATCGATTGTTCCGTCATAACACGATTCTGAATTGTAATTACAGTGGATTCTAAGTAACCCTTTAATTCTCAGTGCTACACCGACGCAACATTCATTTCAAAACTACTGATTGAAGCGGTCATGTAATGGATAATGTCAGCGATCTACATTTATCTATTAAGCGACCTACTCGCTCATTTACCTACTCTGCTCGACGCGTTTACCAGCATCGCTAGATGCATTTACCGAGGGAGCCCACGCTCATTTCCTGGCGTGGCAATTTACACGGGGACTGGTAGTTTTTAATATGCAGTACCTCGTCGGTGAGTAAACTTTAGATTTTGTTTTACAACAGCGTGCTATGAAATACGGAAGTTACATTATTTTACTTTAAGTATGAAATGTTTAAAATATTGCACAATTCTTTACAGGGAGGTTCTAGTACGGAACACTGATGTTACTGTTTGTAAGTATCCTTCATCTTACCGTCATACAATACACCCATCCAAGAAACTAAGAAATTCAAAACATAATTAAAATATCAGTGCTAAATGTACGATTCGAGAGGAACATTAATTCCTCCCGTTACATTCAGGTATCGATTAACGAACCACAGAACAATATTCTTGGAATACGTTTCGATCTGCTGGCCCACGAAGAGGAGCAACCCGACTGACGGACAAACCGGCGGGGGCAAGTTTGCGCAGGGACTCGAGCACACGGACGCAACAACTCGGTAATTGCAGTTAACGCGATTCTTGCGCTAGTTTGGAGATCTTAGGCGTAAGTTCGTCAAGCGTGAGGACCGAGCCAGCCAGTCCTCGAGCAAACAAGACGAGCTTGAACAAAAGATCAGCCCTGTATCCGCCACCTCCGACTCTCGAGAATCGCGCGAGCTCAACAAGTTTGCGCAAAGCAAGAGAACGAGGACGGACAACGCTGTTTCACGTGGAGGCTCGAGAGGCGTTAAAGGGTGAGAGTGATAAAAAAAAAAAAAAGGAACGAGAACGAAAACCACTGGTAAGGATAAGCTGAAGCAGCGTTTCATGAATGGACATTCATTCGTAAAAAAAAAGGCCCCCTCACCGTTGCGTGTACTTTGGAGCCACGTCGACGTGTCTCTCGTGGACGATTCCAAAGCTCCGAATAGAGGGATGGAAAGGAGGGCGATGGAGCACCGAAAGCGCGGCTTCGCTTGGGAATCGATTGCGCCTACGCTCGATGTTGCTCGGGCCAATTCGGCTCGGACCGGTGATTCAAAATTGTTCGATTCCGCAAAGTATGCCTGGAACGAGTAACGCGTAAGCATGCGATACCTTTTAATTCGGGTGGGTGTAGCCAAAGAGGGTCTGATGTTTATAGTTTGCATAGCTCTTGGGACAGGAGGAACGCACCGAAATGGCAGTTCTAGGTGATTGTAATCGAGACAGACGTCGACAGTTGGAGAAATAGCGGAACAACTGGTTAGCCGCATTATTCCGGGTATTCCCTAGGAATTATTGTCATGGCACTTAACATACATCTGTATATCACTGGCTGGGCTATCAAGATAGAGTAGACATTGCAGCCCGTAAGTCACGAAGTTCCCCGGGGAGCTGCACGCCCGCTACCCGCGATAAGGGATGGCACAATGCAGGTTGTTTTCATCGGGCAGAAAGAAATTGCAGAAATTTCGTTTCGATCTGAAGCGTGACGTGGCGTTGAAGGTAGCATAGGTGGGACAACGGTGCTTGAAAATGCGAATCCACAGGGAACACTGTGGCGCGGCTTGTGTACTCTAAAAATATTATAAATAAAGAGAAGGAGGAGCACAAATGAAGTTTAAGAATTGTTGTAATCCACTCAAGTTTTAGTGACTGTGTTCTCTTGGGAACGAAAGAAACCACAGCAAGTTACCGCGTCGGTCGCGGTTACTGGATCGTAACTTTTCCAAGAATCCCATTTTGGAAAATCCCTTTTAGAAGAGAAAAACTTTCTCGCTGCTAAGGGGATCTCTGTTTCCTCGACGTAATCGCCGAACGCCTCGACGTGACCAAGCGCAGTTCCGAAGTTAATAGACGGAAAACGAAATAATGTCTTTACCGTGGTGGTGCGCGCGGCGATCGTCGAGTTGGCGCCGTTCAGACACGGCCCGTCTCGAGAACTAATTATGATAAGGAGCAATAGCGCTGTCACCGGCCCTTATCGTTGAGGAACTCCGACAAAGGCCATAGACTTAATTATGGGGCGAACCACGGTGGCTGCATCGGAGGGAAGAAGAAAAAGGAAGATTCCTACGAGTCGCTTTGACATCGGTAACAATGGAGGCGAGGTTTCGTCTCGTCCGTTGAAGGGAACTAAAACAGCTCGAGCTTGTTGAGTTCTCGCTCAGCCACCCTTACCGAAACGACCAGCCGGAAAAGACTACCCCACGAAGTATATCCCAAGGGGATCCAATCAGAGCGAGGAGGAGCTTGAAGCATCTAAACCCTCGTCGACCTCTCGAGTACAAATCTCGAGCACCTCTCGGACCAACTCGGCGAATGGTTGCAATAAGATTTACAGGATTTCCCAAAAGAATTCACCTTCTACCCCCTGGAGAACTGTCAATGCGTAGTCAAGATATTTTGATTACACAGGAATCGATCCGGATCGTGTTTCCTGACGTATTCTGCTGGGCCCGAATCAGGAATGTTCGTCGCGTGAGCGGAATACCTGTCGCGTTGGCCGGATAGAAAGTATCTTATCGTAAACCAATGGACACGACGAATCGGAATTCCAATGAGCGAACACAGGACACGCGCCGTGATCGTTCGGCAATTTTATTCGATCCCACGATCGATTTCCTTGGCCGGGATTGCAAGCTAATTCGACTCAGCATCCCCGGTCCATATTTCTGAGTTGTATTCCGCCGGGCGACATTCGCTCGCCTCCCCCCCGCTGCTGACACGGAGCTCCTATTTCGCCGATCGATTCCATCGAAAAGACTGCTGCTGCACGCTGACGGGAGAACGGGGAGAGATCGAGGCGATGTCGAAGAAGAACGAAAAAGATCAATACGCATGTCCCATTTACTGACCCGAACCTTACGAGGCAACCCCATAAAGTCCGTCCTCCTCATCTAACGGCCAGAGGCAGGGAAACGGGGATGAGAGACGGACGTAACCAGGCCATGGGAAACTCGCGTTACCAAAGATCTACGTACGCTACGGATTTTCGTCGTAGGATAGGCACCGAGTAACACTGTCGTCACACGATTCATTTGCGTGGCACAACATTCGAAACCCCATTAGCATGCACAGTGCCTGGGGGATCGACTCGCGAGCACGTGCCTGCGCGTTGCACCACGTACACCTGTCTTCCGCGAGCAAATTTCGCAATTAACTCGGGCCGGGTTGGAAAAAATTATGTTGCGAGATTATCCGCACGCGAACATCGAAGCCAATGAAAATTGTATCGCGTTCTATTGTATTTACACACAATTTGAATCTTGTTACCTTACCCTCGTAGACGGATAACGAGGCGGTGCAAATGCCGCAGGCGCGATGACGCAGCTGCCGTGGCAGAAAAACGAGGCTTTTAACATTTTCGAATTTTGCATTACGGCGTCTACGCTGCTGGCAATATTCATGCGTCATAAATACAGCCGGACCGGCAGCGTGATGCTTCGTGCTGTCTAATAATTCATTGATAACGTTCGCATCGGCGATTCTCCTCGCGGAGAAACAATCGCGCCGGGTTTAATCGCGCGACCAGCTCGTTCTGTTTCATCAAATTTTCCGAATTCGACGAGTGTACGGTTTCTCATGGAACGGCAGGTTGTTAGAGAGCAGAAATCCCTAATGCAAAGCTCGACGTCCGGACGGACTAAATCACGCAGACACGTACAGCTTTGCAAACTGGCCGATTGGGATCAAGAATCCAGCACTGACTAGTGTTTGATCACCTGTAACGCCGCCGAGAATCTTGGGATTCGACTGATATTTATGAATATCGCGTGACGGACGAAGACAATTATTTTGGACAGGTCGAACGTGCAAGGCAGAATGAACGGCTGTCAACCAGAAATTGAAGAGGTTCGAGAGAGAGAGAGAAAGGGAGGGTGTGATCACGATAGAGAGGATTCGGAAACTTTGTGTTCTTGGCACTGGAGAAAATAACAACGCAAGTAACATGATTGATCGTCCTTCATAGTTTCATCTGTTTGTAAAAATGGACGATCTCCCTGGAGGTGGCGAGGCATTAGTCAAACGTCCGCGCGATGACGGTCGTCTGACGATAGTCTGGACCATCCAGCATCACTTGATGATTACTGCACGACCCCGAAGAGAGCGTATCGAATCGAGGATCTTCGCAGATTTTCGGGGAGCTTCGTTCAGCCACGGATTCTCCCGGGCAGCCGGCACGGCTCAGTGTTCTGCGTGGCAGCCTGGACCGCAGGCGCCTCCAGTCCAGGACACGTAGCCGCGGCTCTAGGTCTGTGCGGTCGCATAGCGGTGTGCTTTCGACGAGAAGCGCCAGTGGCGAGCTTTTCGGGACGCGCTCTCACCGTCTCACTTTTCGCACCGTTCACGTATTACACGTTCGAGCCACGAGACTCGACTGACAGGGCTTAATTCGACTCGGTGTTCGCGTTGGCCTCGCGAGATATCCACTGTCGGGAGCGCGGAATTATAGGGGAGAGATTAATTCGAACTCTGGATCACCTGCGACCTGGCAGCAGCTGATTTCCGCGCAGCTCGATTAATCTGTCAATGTCGGAGCGAGGCGGAATCGTGCGGAGAACGCGTTTCCCAAAACGCGCGTAGAAGGGAAAAAGGTTCCAAGGATCGTCGCTGGGGAGGATCGATCGTCGCTAATGTTCATGGGGATCATCATGGGTGCTCGTTTCTCAACCTGGTCGCTACCACGCGTTTCGCCAGCCGTTTAATAGGTATCGCCCGCAACATTCGCACGCGGATGCTGCACCGTGACCTGACTAGAGCGCGTAGCATACGTACGTGTGTGCCGTGTACACGAAAGATGCCCGACGACGTATAAACCTTTCAGTGATACACTTTCCCGCGGGGTTGTTCTTTGGCTGTAGCTGGTTACAAGCGACCCACGGTGTTTGTGGCCGAAAGGGTTACACGGGATAAACGTAGGGAAGGTACAGTGTGCTCAGGGCGAGGGGGGCAGGAGAAGAAGAGAGCAAGGGGGGAACTTGGAGAGAGTAATGATCGTGACGACGGTGGTGCGGACAAATGAACACCTCGGCACAGCGTTTGGGATATTCCAAGTGAGTAACAAAGCGAGCAATTTCCTAGCTTTTAGACAAATATTTCTGTAGATGCATCATTAGAGTTCTCGTCTCTTCCCTTAACCCGTTCGGGGAATATCTATCCTCGAATCGAAGGGAAAATCTTACGTACTACCAATCGGGATTTTCTGGGAGCTAATAAGGGAAGGAACGATAATCCCATAGATCTCGAATCCTACGGAATCGATTTCATTTGCGGGAGGGGTCCACCGAATCGAAAATTGAGACGATACCCGTTCGCTTGAAACGCTTGGAAGAATTCTCAGGGGAAATTCGATGAATTTCCTGGCTTCCCCCTGCAGTCATCGCGTTACTCTTTCGCTATTCTCGTCCCACTCGCGGTCTCGACCCCTTTCGCCGCCACTCTGAATACACGATAAGGTATCATTCGAGTATATGCATGTATCCTTGGCCACCGCATTTGGCGCGAAATGCGATGTGCGGTTTGCATTGGACCGACCAATAGCGCGCACCCTCCAGTCGAGGCTAGTTCGTGCTTAATGAGGATTTCTTGCTGAAGCTTGTCGGAAAAATCTCTGTCGGTTCTCGACAATCTCGGCCACCTTTAAATGGACCGCAGCACAGCATCCACATAGACGTTCGCTACAACCGTTCCGCATGGTACAGCGTAACAGTAGCTTTCAGAAGTATTTTTTCTTTCCACGGAGGATCAAGCAGAAAATGTACCCTGCGATAGCGTTCGATTTTCCCCGCGGTTCTCCGTGAATGATCCCGGAAGGAAACAATCTCGATGGGAGCCGCGAGATAACGAAACCCTCTCAAGCCGTATCAGTGCGGTTGGAAAGCTTCTAGAAAAATAGGAATTGAAAAGCTGGTCAACGAAGATAGGAGGAGAGGAACACGAGAAAGTACAGAATTGTACGCTATTTTTCAGGATAAGAACATTCGCGGGTTCTCGCCTAATTTTCTTTTTTTTGCGAAATTTCATCTGACCGCGTCGAATATGTTGCATTACCATTTATATAGAAGAGTCCAGAGAAACGGACTGCCTCTGGACGTCGAAATCCGGGCAGCAGATCCGATACGAAATGGAGAGAAGTGTCGCGAGCAGAAGGAAGCAAAAAGAAGGTTGGAAGGCGGCAGAAGTAGGTCTGAGAATGGTACAGGGAGGAAGGGATAGTCGAGTTGCTTTTTATCATCGCTCTAAAGTGCACATTTCTGTAAGACGAATCGCTAGTCGAACGAGGAAAAACTCACGGCCGCTGCTTGTATCCTCTAGTACCTTTCTACGGTCGGTAGCGGAAAAACGTGCAGGTAAAGAAACGTTGTCGCCGGTCGAAACTAATTATCTTCGATACTCGCCCGCGATTGTCGCGGGACAAATTTTTCTCGATCACGCTCGTTTCGCTGTTACCTTTCTCGAGGAGCTATACCTCACGGGGCTGTTACGATATTAGCATGTAAATGGCGTCGAAAGAAGCGGGGCAAAATATCCGCGGCGACGTGTCGCGGATTTTACGCGAGCCCGTACGTGCGAGCGAAATCCAGGGAGAAAAGCGGTGAACACCGTCTGAGCGCGGAACGTGGCGAAGAGACGGGGGTCGCAATGTAACCTTTACGACGCTTTTAGAGTGGCTCGTAACGACCGCGGTTACAGAATCCAGGCACCGTTGTCCCATATTACCATTTGCGCAGAGTTAATTGGCTTTATCGTGCGCCCTCGCGCGACGACAAAAATATATAAATCCGGCCTCCCCGTGGAGCGCAAGGAAACTCCGTAGATTCGTAACAGGGAGGCTGAAAAGAATGTCGGCCGGGAACGGTCTATCGGGAAACCGTAATTTTCGTTCGCCTTTGGTCCGCGCGGTATCGTAATTTCGGGACAACTAACTGACTCCTCGCAGCTCCGATGGAGCCACGAGGAGTTTAAAATGAAATCTGGATCTAGCTAAGAACGACGCCGTGGCAAGGGGTTGAAAGTTGTTGTCGAGTGGTGGCGAATGAGCAAAAGGTAGCGATAGCACTTTAACGAAGTCGAGTATTGTTCACGCGAGCGAACATGCCATTCAGTTAAAGTAAAAGAATAAAAAGGACTGTAATAGAAAGCAATTGGAGAATCTACCCAAAGTGCGATAGTCTGTTTTTCCACTCTGAAGGCGGCGCTGAGTACTCTCATTAAGCAACCCCAGAAACGGGCATCATTAATGCCAAACTCGACATACGCGCTTAATCAATCCTCCGGGCTCCGTTCGCAACAGGCTTGATTCCATCGCTAGCAAAGTAGCGGGCGGAGGTCAGAAAGGGTAGCAAAGGGTATCAGGTGGGAAACAATGAATAAGATAGGAAGGAGAGCCAAGGGGTTGGGGTGCGGCAGGCAGCTGAAGCAACGGGCGTGGGGATGTAACTGCTCTTATTTCTTCTCGCTGCCGCCGCGGCCCAAGCTGGAAACAAAAGACGATCTGACATCAAACATTCAAATTAGAAACCCCCCCGCGCCGCGGTCCACGGGCCGGATTACTCCCTTTCAGTTTTACCCCGAAAGCATCAGAGGCGAACCTCTCTATCCCTTGCAGCCCCGTCGCGCCGCGTTAAACCTTCGCATCCTACTTTCCGCGCAGCCACACACGATTCCGGCGGTCGCCACAGTTGCCTCGGCCTACCAGCGTTTAAGCCCTCCAGCCTACTTTTGCGAACCCGCCTACGATTTCGGATAGATCGTAAACGTGAACATCGCCCTCGCCGCCCCGCCCTGTGTGTTTGTGCACTCTCGCGCGCGGGAAAGCCACCCCCGCGGGTCTATACATATTTGCTCGCGGTCAGAGGTCGAGGCTTACGGCTGCGGTGTTAAAACAAGAAGCACCGGGTACGTTCCACGCGATCAAACAAGGCTACGGTATTAGCGACTGCCTCATGTTGAGATCGAAATGACGAAGGAAGACACTCCGGTCCGGGGAATTATTAAAATCACCCTCTTGCCGTCTGTTTTGGGTGATACGGCAGGATTATCGGATACCTGCGGAAGTAATTACATTGAGGGGCTAATGATAGCAGAATTCGTACCTGAGTTACTATCTGTTCATAAATAGATATTAATTGGGGCAGGCTTTCTTAGATACTGAATTGTATTCCGGGAAGTTGTGTTAGAAGTTGGATCTTCGGTGAATTTCGTATTACTGAATACACATGAAATATAAATGCGAATAAGGATGACAGATTTTTCGGAGTCTTTAGCATTCTGTAGCTATTATTTTATGAAACGAATATCTTCGCTACATCGTCCGACTTATCCCGCAGCTATATAATACAAAACTCGCCCCAGTTCCATTACGGAAAACGATAAAAATGAGCTGCTTCTTTCCAGAGAGGATAACGGGGGAAAGGAATTCAAATGTTCGTGGATTATTCTCGCTGAGAAATAGTGAAACTTTCGTCATGGCGAATATTTCAAAAACACGGCGAGAAGAGGACTTCGAAATTTGCTGACAGTGACGCGGCACGGCCTTCGTATCGTCTCCCCTACGAAAAATAAATCTGAATCCCAGACGGTGTCGCCGTACGGGTGTTCAGCCATTCCGGAAAAGTTTTCACGTTTCCACCGGAAGGAACCTGTCCCGGCGAATGATTCTACTTTTCTCTCTGGAGGCCTACGCGGTGAGGATGTAACTACGATAGTCCGAATCCCCTCTCGGCAAGCAGCAAAAAATATTATCTTCTTGCTTACCACGTGGTGGCAGGAAAATTTCCGTAACAAAATTTGCTCACCGAAAACAAGAATAGCTTGATTGACTGGGAAGGTGCAGAACCGGTCACGTCTGACCACGGACTGACTCGTACTACTTGCAACGCTTCCTGCTGTTCGACTGGGGAATAATTCAGCGTACAATGAGACTTGGGGGAGCTCGACCAGATATACGTTTCCACGTCGGGGCTGACTTCCAAATGGATGAGATTCAGCGTGAAAGAGAAGAGAAATTGTTGGTTTCGCGATCGAACGCCTGGACAACCGGCACGTCGAGGTGAAAGAAACTCGAGCGAGAGGAAACACTGGCGCTCGCAATTTTTCCCGCGGTTCATCCGCGACACGATCTCTCTCATTGTTCGAACCTTCTTCCGAAGCCTCATTCTTACACGCACGGACAAAGGGGGATCGTTCCGGGGGATGCAAATATCCGACGTGGCAGTAATTAAAAGGAATCCGAGATACGAACGCGCCGGTCGCCGGTGCTTGTTCTGACGGTCGGTCATCATTTCCTTGCCGTTCGTCGAGCCTGCAATTGACCTATCTTCCATCCCTTTCGCCCCCCCCCCCCTTCTTTTTAATGCCTCGACTCAAAAGAAAATGCTCGTGCTGACGAACGGGGAAAATTAAGTAGGAACGTGTGCGCGCATTTCTCCTTCTCCCCAATTTCTTCGCCCCTGTCGAACGAAAAATATGGGAGGACTACTCGCGGCTCCGAATATCTTCCGAACGCACCACCCAGGCGTTATAACCCCCCGGAGCAGAAATTAAAGATAAATATATTTCAATCATAGATCATTCATGTCGATGGAACTTACGCCGGACGTTATGAATACAATTTAACCCTCTGCCCCGGAGATAACAGCAATCAAAGTCCTGCTGAAAAAATATTACCTATAGAGATAGCTCCGGGGGTCAATTCTATGCTCATTGCAACTTAATGTATTCACGGTATACCTGGCTACCGAGGAGAAAAAATTAGTCATCTGCTTGATTGAATAAAGTAAAAGGCGAGAGTATAAAAATGAATCGCACTTTTTTTTTTTATATACGATAACTGGAAAATGGATTGTCGATTGATTGAAAACAAAGTTTGCAGATGCAAATGTGAGGACACGCAATTCCATCTAGCTCGACGAAATGAAAAATGCATCGACCGTTCAGGAATCGCAACCGTTTACGAGAACGATGCTAAAACGTATATCTGCTCTCGATCGCCGAGCTTTCTGTATCGTTCAACTTTCTGACGCTCTCCCGCGTCAGCGTTTCCACCTTTTCAAGCTGATAAAGGAAAGAAAGCGCCGGTTCCCCGCAATCGAAAGAGCCGAAGAGAGAGGCACGGTCGTGAACTTCAATCCTATCAACTCGGCTCGGACTGTTTCCTGCATAGCTTCGCCTTAAATGATCTTTTTCGAGTTCCCCGCTCGACGGCTTTTCAACATTTCGTTTAATCAATTTCCATCGTAGGCGTTCGCACAGGGAGCACGAATGTGGGCCAGGAAATTAAAGCTTTTGCAAGCACCGTACATTCCTCCCCTAGCCTAATTCTCAATTTTCCACTCCCCTTTCTGCTCTGCTATTTACCGGGTTTCTTTACCCGCTGCTAATTGTTTCCGAACAATTAATGTTGAAGGGTATCCCCCTGGTCAAGTTATTCACTATTACAATGCCTCGCCGGTATTTGCAAACGAAAATTCGTAGCAGTTCCTCCGTCGAGATCCTCGCCCCCTTTCGATCGTGTTATCATTGTTATTCCCGTTCATCCCCCGCGCGGAATTGTGTAGAGAGTCGTTAGTTCGTTTCGCATTCAGCCCCGTTCGACGAGTATAAATTCAACGGCGAAGGAATACGTCGATGCCGTTATATCCAGCGTTATTCCACCGTGCGGAATTGCCGCCGCTTTTATGCCCGTGTCGTTTGCCAACGAGTCTAATTGATTCGCGAATATCGAACGGGCAAACACACTCGACTCGCGAGTCGCTGATACGCACACGACCACGGGTTGTCTCGTTCGGAAAAGGCTGTTCCGGTAATCGGCCGCCTCTGTGTTTCGTCTCCTCTGTGTCTACCCTTAATTCACCCTCGAAGAGCAAAGTGCAATCGAGAAGCCGTGCTTAAACAGACTTTGCCCTTCCGCCGAGCGCAATCTGTTCTAAATACCATCGACGCGGCGAAAGGGGGAAAAAAAACGCGACTGGGTCGATCGTTGGTGAAATTAAATGGATATACCGAAGAATCTTGTCTTTGTCGAATCTCTGCCGTCGAATTATCGGGCCAGCCCCATCTCTTCTATTCAACCCGCTACCCTCTGGGGTGGAATTATCGACCACCAACAAGGGAACAGAACCTTCATCGCCTGGAGACTCACACCTCTTACCGTACGTTTGATTTAATTCGTCCTCCCCGAAACATCCTCGCTATTAAGTACCTCTTGCCTCGACGGCTCGAAAGACCCGTTCCTTTTCTCTGGCACGAATCGTTTTGAAATCAATCAAATTACGGTTTAAAATAAAAGAGAGATGTATGAATTCAGCTGATACAAGGGTGTCGGTTCGGTTATACACCTCGTTTGAGACGAGCTACCGATCGTTTCAGCCGCCGCGCGGTACGCTACAAGAATATCTGATCCTCCTAATGGCACGAGAACTCGCGTCGAACGAACCGCGGGGATTCGCGAGGCAGACGAGATTTCCGTGGACATATCCGTAACCGTATTTATCCACCGGACAGGATACAACTTTAGCTATAGTTTTTGCGAGCAATCGGTTAGCCGATAAAGAGACCGCGGTGTTAAGCGATGAGGGGTGGCGTAGAGAGATGAAAGGAAGACAGACGCTGGTGTTACAGATTACTCGTGCACGTTTACGCGACAGCCATGTATTTCCAGGGCGTTTCGCGGCTAGACCTTAACGCGGCCCGAATTCGAGAGCCAACCGCTATAATTTCGCGAGTTAAGGGGTGCAGAATTGTCAGCGGGCCGTGCGAGACAAGTTCGGCGGGAGAGATGCCGGGTACGGGAGAGCACTTTTGGAAGCGGGAACTTTGCTCGTATATTATGGGAGCTCCTGGTAATTGATTTTGCGCAATCGTGTTAAACTGGAAGTAGGTTTCGTCCCCGGAAATCACTGATATTGTAACGCGTGTTCCTGACTGGGGTATGGGGGGACAGGGGGGGGGGCTCATCTGTTCCTCTCGCTCTCCCTACAAGCGACACCGTTTGGAACTACGTTCGCGGCGATATTGGCAATAAGAAACTCGCATTTCCTCGCGTCTCGACGTCGTGCTTATTTATATTAGGAACGTTTCACCATTTTCTTACCTTCACGCTTAATGCTTTGGCGGCTGAGTGCAAAGACGGGTGTACGGCTGCGACTAAATCGCGTTGCATTAATCTTCCAAGCGGCACGCTCGTCTCCTTCGTCTCGAAGGGTGACGCGAGCGCGTCGAAATATTCCCGACGCGAAACCCGCGAAATGTATAAAAAATAGAATTTTCCGAGGGTTGCCTTAGGTTAAAAGGACGGAGGATCAGAATCCCCCTCGCCCACTGGATCCAAGAATATGTGCCCTCTGCTTTCATGAATTTTAAGCAACTTCGAAAACGTGTCTACGAGCGGGAAAACTGTACGTTGGACAAGATGGAACGAATTTCCGTGTACTAAATAAATACATCGAATTCCACGAGAGAGCCGAAGGAAACTGTAAGCCGCTTTATCGTGGCTTTTCCGAAGAACGTCTATCGAGGGGTGGGCTACCGCAAAGGAGGAGGTAATAAATGTGATAAAATCTAGCAACGTCCGAATCTTCTAGCGATCATGGGGTGAAAATGACGAGGTTCGGAAGGAAGGCGGAAAGGATTCGCTCTGTCACGTGTCGTGGCTCCTTTTTCATCTCGCGTACGACTCGCGTGCATCCATATTTGATAGAGAAACGTGTTCCCGCGTGAGAACCATATGTATTTCTACGCGCCGCGGAAAGTCTCTTCCAGATTAAACGTGCCACAAAGTTTTCTTCGTGATCTAACGCCGACCCCGTTCAGCTTTTACTCGAAACTTCGACCTCGACTCGCCGTCGACTTGTCACCGCTTACCCTAACCTTCCTCTTTTCCTTTTCTTCGTTCATTGCACGTGCTTCGCGAGATGCGCATGCAGAAGAGCATACTTTCTAAAGGCTAGATTAGAACCGTGTGTGTGAAAGATACCGCGTCGTAATTATTCTTCGCATTTAGCCTTTTTCGCGCGCAAGTCCGAAAAACGCGAATTAGCCTCCCTAAATGCGTACGAAACGGGTGGAAAAAATTTGCTTAAAAATGCATGGAAAGAGCGGGAACGCTTCGGAGGTTGGCAATTTCTTTTAACGGGGGCTGATTGCGCGGTAGCTGCTTCGCAGTCGTTGAGAATTGAACGAGCAGAAGGGGTGTGGGTTCTCTCGAAAGTTTACTACGAAGCGGGTCACACGAGACGTATTTTAATATTAGCCCGAAACGTGTCGGCGCGTTTTTGATATTCCTTTAGCCGGGACTCGCGGAGTCCTATTACGTATTCAGGAGGCTGTGCCCTCTTCCCTAAACTCGCGAGCAGACACAGAGTTCATCCGATAAATCTCAATTTTTATTCAACGGCTCGTGAAATGCCGTTCATCGTTCGCAAGATTCTTCCTTAATTTAAGTAAAAGAAGAAAAGAGGACAAGAGGCGAGCGTGACGTACGTATCAGAGCACCAAAGATTCTCGAGGGAGAAGTTTTTTTAACCTTCGCCTTAATTTCACCCTTCAGACCCCGCATCGATGGCACATACAGACTCCGTTCACCGGATAAGAGTTTCTCCGCAACTTTCTAACGAGACCCAGCCAGCCACCCATAAAAATGATTAAATCCCAACTATTCGTCGTGCTCCCCGCCCACAATTCGTTCAAAGGGAGATTACGTAATAATGAGGGAAGAAAAAAGGAAGACGCCGCGCCGACCTGATTATCAGCAAGCGAAGAACTCACGGGCACTCGTTAAACAGTATTAACGCGGACCGTCTCGTTACGGCGGTCCGTACCCTTTCATCCCCTATCGTTCGTATCGTGCTGCCTGCTCATCCCGTATTTACGAACGACCGGGATTATCTCTGCAGCTCCCGTCGGATAAATAATGCAAAGAAGTCCGGCGCGACTTCTGATCCCGAGAAGAGGACTTCTCGTTTGTTTAAAAAAAAAACACAACAGCAGACGTGCAGGCTTGAAGCAATGGACGGGCTAAACAAATGGACCAGGGAAACAAGATGCAGAGTAACGGGAGACGCGTTCGCTTCGATGGATTCGCCGCGGGGCAAGATTTACTTGAGCGCTGCGAGACGTTTTGTTACTCGTTAGCGTTGCGCACGCAGCAGCGGTGATTTTTCCGCTCGAGCAGATCCGAAAAGAAAACCTCGTTGGAAGGTGGACGTCCCTGGCGAACCCGAAACCCACGCTGGACACGGAGATTTATTCGCCTGTGAATCGTGATTTACCCTACTCGGTCCGAGAGGGAAAAGTCGCGCAGCCGTCCCTTCAATCGTTCGACTCTTTTCATGGGGAAACTTTTACCGTTGCCGTAAATCGTAAACGATAATGAGCTTCTGACGCCACGGAATGTTGGACGGACCCGCGAAGGAAGGAATTGGGACGGCTTGATGAATTGTAACTGCATTCGAGAGCGCGGCTGATTGGGAAGCGCACCGTTCGATTTACCTGGCAATCGACACTGTATGAAATTATCTTGGCTATTGTTGGGCGCAGCATTATGAAACAATTGTGCCGTGTAGCTCGATAAATAGTACGACTAAATTACTCTGACGTTGACATGAAGGGTCACAGAGTGGTGGCCGTGGATGGCAGCCATCTCCGCGATAAAACGCAATTAGTGTTCCCCAGTCGCAAAAACACCATTTAAAAGGAATTAATGCGACGATTGAGAATCGAACGGTAACCGCGTGTGTGTGTGTGTTCTCGAATTAATCGCGGGCTAGTCGTTTCCTCCATTATCCGAAACGATCCGAGTATCGTTTGTTTTGTCGCACGAAATCAGGCTCGAAATTGATCCGGACTGGGTTAATTATTGCCGGCGCGACGATTGCGCTCTGAATAAAGCGAAATCAAAAAACGATTCGTTATATACTATAGTAGTGTGATGAAATTATTGTACAATCTTATAAACAAAAACAAAAAATTGAAGGTAGCTGCGGTAAGAACCAGAGTTCGAAAAGCCTGATCGTTGACAGGCGCGGACTGAATTCGACGGTGCGGCGAAAGGAAAATATCGTGGAGCATGAAATCCAAAGACGCTTCCAGTTCTGCTCGTCGGATGTTTCGACGGTTGGTTCAACTGACGAGCGTAATCCCGCGGATGGACCGCGAAAAGGCAAAACGGAGCGAAGCAAAAATACCCGGCAGCCTTTGTCTCCATAAAGGAACAAATGTGGCATAAAGAGGAGGTGCCTACAAGGCCGTGCAAATAGTATTGGCAGCCACGGCGAGCCAATATTGCCGTCGCGAATAGAGCCGAATGGAAGATGCGTGGCACTCCCGAGCAATTTCGAAGTCGCCACAAAAATCTTGCCAACCGTGAAACGCGATTTCTGCCAAATATTTCCGTGCTAAATGCATTCCACTTCCGTATTCCATCTCCACCCTTTATCTCTCCATTCTCTTCCGTCCGGTGGACAGCGCGAGCTTTCGTACCGGCGGCATTTTCATCGAGGCAAAAGTTTCGTTT
Organism: Holcopasites calliopsidis; assembly: GCA_023838395.1. NCBI lineage: Eukaryota > Metazoa > Arthropoda > Insecta > Hymenoptera > Apidae > Holcopasites > Holcopasites calliopsidis. Next base: position 1,457,609 of record JALHAQ010000012.1, on the reverse strand, counting down.
AATATTCCAGCCCGACTTTTTCCCCCGGCCATTTAATTCGCCAGGACAACGCCGCTATTTATTCATACGCCCGCGAGGAGTTACTCCTTGCTCTCACCTGTAGCGCAAATTGGACTACAGCGGCGGAGTAGAATTTTTCACCAAGCCTAACCAGCTTTGATATTCAAACGAGACGCGTACACGGTCGCGGTTTTAACAGCGTCGCGGGCTCCGTTATCGGTCGAGAAAACTTCTCGGCGATAACGGGAGGAAGTTCGCCGCGGCGGTTTCGATTGATAGAAGAAAATAAAAGGGGAAAATTCCTTGGCCGATGAGGCAGCGAGAACACTCGCAAATTGACTGCATTCCCGATGGAGTTCTTCACGGTGGAAACGCCCGTCCGCGTTCCCGAGTTGCTGGGAATTTAGCGGCGCTGTTCGCCGAGTTTTCCGAATTATTCAACCGTGGCATCCGGCTGTAGAGCGCGGGGACGCAAGTAAAAAGCTACGCGTGTCTCCTTGGCGAGGCAGCGAGGACTCATTTCCAATGAAAATGAGTCGCGAGATCGGGCAGAATTCGTACCGCCGAGCCCTCGAACTTCGCGTCTTACGGTGCATTATGCAGACAGAATTTCTCTTTTCACGATGAAGCATCAGCTTCCCGCGGACGCCGGCGTTGGCCCGTGCCGGGCGAGCAGCGAACACGCGTGGAATTACGTTAATTTGCAAGTTGCCAAGCGCAGCGTGGAATATAAGACCGTTGGTAATTTGCTGGTTACCACCGGCTTGATTGTTTCCTCGCCGGCTACCGCTGCAATACCTTTGCACGAATATTAAAACAAGAAGATTCCCGGACGCGTAACGTCGCGGCGAGATGAAAGCTGGCAGTCGTGAATAACGAGCGCACTACCGTGCAATCTGTTTTATGCAAACTGCCCTACATTCCGCGGAACGCGTAATAGAACGCGCCACGTACACAAACGATAATTCAATTGATTTCGCGCAAAGATACGCGCAGTCGACGGCCGTATAATTCAATCCGTTAATAACTCTGTTAATACGAAATCGATTAAACGAACAGAGCCCACTGATAGCATGCGCGACGACTGATTAATTCGTGATCGAACGACTTCGGAAGACGCGCAGGCGAAAAGGTAAAGAGGCTTAACGTTGATCTACGGGCAACGCTGAACCCCCGGAACGCATCGAGATGCCTGACCAAGGGTAGTCTCTAGTGCTGCGAGGCATAGCGGACGCGTCGCTTTATGAGCGGCGCGTGTTGCTACTTTGGAAGAGGTTCGTCTTTAGTGATTAATAATTACCAGTCGCCAATCCCTCGACTGGTGTCATTCAATAGCAGCCAGCCGAGTCGGACCATCGTACCAGCTACCCTCATTTTTTCTTCTCTCCGTACCGGCATTTTTTAAGCTCGGTCGCTTCTCCCTCGCGTTCCCTGCCTGCCTCCGTTTCGTTCCACCCTCGCGCTCTCGAGCCTCTCTATCCGCCATTAGCAGAAAAAATAGCTGCACAGGCAGCCAGCAAGCCTCTTCAGTCCCTGTACTCCTTTCATCCGTGCATTTCTCTCGGACCATCCGTCCGTCCGGTGGAGACACTTTCGTGGCATTTAATTCGCGTTCTGAACTTGCACGCTAGCGATGCCTTGTCCCTTTGGCGAAGCTCGATGGAGAGGGTAGTACAGAGAATAATACACGGCAGGACCGCTGATAATGCGCGCCACAAACGATTACGAGTGAAGCATTGCCCGATAGCTAGGCACACGCAGACTAAGATAGAAGTCTGCCAAGCATTTTTTTCCCCCGCGGAACCGTGTACACAAAGGGGTGAAGGTTTACCGCATTCAGCGGTACCGCGTTTCCTGATACTTTCAAAGTCACCGGCGCGGAAACTAACATTGATTCGTCGTTCTTCCCCGCCAGATATTACGCATCGACGCGAAAAGCTAATGGCAGTTCTGTATTTTCCACCGGAGGACAATCGTTCGAACAAACAGCGCTTAATCGAGAATTTCTCTGGTCGATCGACGCGCGTGTTGATTCTTCTGAAAAACGAAGCCTCGTGACGCCGATCCAATTTGTTTCCACGAGTGGTATCGCCCTACGCACGATCGCCACTGTTTCCCAGCCACGCTCCGTACACCCGCTAAGCTAGCCCCCGCCGTTTTTCGTTCGCGTTTAATCCATTAAACGCCGATCGAGGATATTCCGCGATACGTCTAGTGCGTTCATGAGCGCGATTTTCAATGGTGCCCGCGCGCATCACGACGATGCACGAGCCTCATAAATCGCGCAAGCGTCTCGTTCGAAACAAACGTCAGCAATTTATATTACGAATATCGTCGTTCTTCGTCCCTCTCGTGCTCATCCTTTTGTTCGTCGCGGACGCGACAACGATTCGGCAGCTGTAAGCGGCCCACGCGTCGCCCCTTTGTCGCCTAACTAAATTACATCCAGCGAAGGATATTAAAAGAGTACGGCGAGCGAGCTTGATGAGGTTCACGGCCCTCGGAGCCCTTTGACAAAGCCACGAGATTCCTTGTTTTTGTCGGCTTATTGCCGTAATCTCGCCACCAGCGGGGGGGAGTCCGGTTCGATCGCGTTCTCTGTCGCGCTTTCACGGATATCCGGGGAGATGGCGAGATGAAAAAGAAGAGCGGAGGAATGTCTATGAACGGCGAGCTTTGACGGGGCGATTAAATTTGTTTTTCACGCGGTCACACCGTTTCCCGGCAAGGGGAACCTTAACGTCCCACCCACCAGCTTTACCGCGTCATCTGGCTCGCTTGGCTGTCCTGATAAACGAGCAGAAAGCGGCTTCCCGCCTAAAATATCGTTTCCCGTGGTGCGTACAACGGTGTTTTCCGTCGCTGTGCCAGCTTGAAAGCGATCCCCCACGAAATGGTTAGCTCCAGGCCACGAAACCACTGTCGCACGCTCGGATACTTTATCCCGGCCACACCGAGCCACGGGGGAAGAGAAAAAGAAGCGAACGAGAGGGTTCTGCTAATGAAGTTAAGCTCGTTTCGGCGACGGTAGGTGGACTCGAGTGTCGGAGAGGCAGTCGATACGTTTGACTCTTCGGAAAACAAATTCGTTTCACTTTAGCGCCATTCCCGTTCCGCCTCGCCTTTAGCTGTTTCGCGCAAAGATCGAGAGGAAATTGCGAGGAAATATTAGAGCAAATTGAAAAGTGGAATTTTGGTTTGGCGGAAAGGGATGGGCCACGTCCCCGACTTTGTTCTTTGCTCCCTTTCGAGTGGTTCTCTAACAAGACGCGAAACGGAAGGAGATTTTTTGTTCCGCCAAAGGCAATATTGCTGTGTCTTGTTTAAAGTTTGTTCTCCTCTTAAATATTTTACGGCGGATACGTGGAGAAATTGTCGGAATATATGAGACGGTTGCTCGAGGACGGAAACTTTTTTTATTATAGTCGAGATTGAAATTGCTTCTTTTTACAACTTGGCGGGTCAAGTCGAAATAATGTTTACCACGCAAATAGAAACGGGAAACTGGGACGGCCGCGTTGCGATGGATTGATTCTTAACGCGAGACGGTAGCCGTAATGCGGAACGCGCGGCGACGGCTGCAAGAATTTGGAATAATTAAACGAAACGAAATAGCACGCCGGCGTTTAAACGCTATTTTAAAACCGTCTCGGAGTATCAGAGGCCTTCGCGGTTAGCGGAGAACCAGACGGTCGTTTCTGATCGCGACCCGTTAAAAACCAGGGAGGCATCGTCCGCCAGACGTCTTTGCTCTCGGCCAGCGGATCCTCCGACGACATTACTATTCTATGGTGTCCCATGCCACCACTCCCCAGAGAGAAGAGGTCGTCATTCCCTCTTCCTTTCTCCGAGACCGCGTCTTTACCTTTTGTCTTGGAATTACGAGCGTGAATAATGCGCGGAAACGGCGAAGGGCGGCTCGGGGAATCGAGGGAGGAAGAAAAGGGGTCGTGGAGCGAAGCGAGGGATGCTGGAGCCACGGCACGAAAGAATGGCGAGTGTTAAAGGTCCGCCGCGAGAATCTTTCTGCTACGATTCGGTCATATCTGCATTGCGGTGCGAGAGGAGAGCAGAAGAACAAGGGGGACGGAGAAAGGGAAGCGACGAATAGGCAAGGAGCTGCTGTGGGGGCCCTCTTATTTTGTTGCAGCGTGGCGCGACGACGAGGAAAATGAGTACCCCTGATAATTAAACCCGCGACCGTAGAAACAGAAAGGCCGGGCCATTTTTGTTGGGGATTTTGATTAATCGTGCGCAGGAAATTAAACGCGCGCTTTGCCCGTACGGTGCTGATGCACGAGCGCGGTTGTTGCTGTGCACCGGGCATTATAATATATGCTTCAATAAAGTCACTTCGTTCCCCGGGGTTAAATATATCGCTCGCGTGCCGGGGATAAAAACGTTGAATTGAACTGGCCTCGCTGAAAATCGAAGACGAGAGCACGCGTATCGATATCCAATGTAATTTTCCCCGATCCGCGAGGAAGAAATTCGGGGATTCCCCGTTGCCATCCGTGGGATCAACATCGCAGATTGATCGACACAGGGAATTCCTAGGTCGCCTGAATAATTCGCAACTAATGCCCGTCGATCCAATTGCAGCCATTAAATAATCTCAATCCCGTTGGGAAGGGACGCTTTAATTTATCTACGGTATTAAAGCAGGAACAATACTGTGGACCGGCTTGTTTTGCTAAATTAATCGGAGACATAAATCGCCCCGATAAGCTTGTTTGCCTAAGAAACGATTTCAAACTCTTGCACCTGCTTAATTTCGCGCGAGCCCTGTAATCTGACTGCCGGCAGTAGCGATCGTCCGACGATAAACCGTATAAAAGAGAAAAAAAAGCTGGAAAAGCGAGGGAAGAGCGGCAGCTCCGTTTCGTTCCGAAGCATTTATTTTCAAGCGCAGCTTTTTACCCACTCGGTTTTTGGAAACTTGACGCCACCCAGGTATTCGCCGCTACTTTTCCGCTGCCTTTTCAACGAATCGCAATGGGCCTTAATGAGGACCTGTTGATAGCCCCACGTCGGTAAAATATTATCGTGCATCGCGTTTTCGAAACACTGTTTCCAGGACGAGGCATCATTTGATACTCGATAAAAGTAATACCGTTCCCCTTTCGGTCGAGAAACGTGGAACAAAACCCGTGGAGGCAAGCATCGATCGTTAATCCTTTACGTTTCGCTGCTACGCTTCCGGGGGAGGTTAGATCGTTCCCGAGATTGAAGGAACATCTCAGAATTTTCGTTGCGTGAAAAGCGCGCAGCGAAAACGATCGACTCCATGAATTATTGTTATTATTATCGAGCTTCCGATAATTCCAGCGTTCCCCGTTATTCCTCTTCGTTCGCCACCGCCCGTGAGAGGAAGCTACACGCGAACGCGACCCGGCCAGGCGAGCAGCTTCACGAGACAGCTTAACAATGAAACGACAGGAATAATTTGAACGAATCGCCTGCGAGAGAGTATTCTTTCGGTATTTACTCCGGGGTAGCAAAAAGAGCCGCCGCACTCGGTGAATCGATGCAGTCCGAGCGACCCAAAGGCGGATGCTGTCGATGGTCGTTAGTCGGTCGAGAGTTTCGTCCTGAAAACTTTCTCTTCGCATCTTACTTCGCGCTGTATTTTTTCGTATTTTCTATTTTACCGAGTTTCGACGACGAAACAGTTCCCTTCCTAGTCCCCCAGCCGTTTCCTGTAGGCCCCTTTGTTCGTCCCATCTGTGTTCTTTCCCTGGTCTGACCGCTCTCGTTCCTCCCTCTTTATGCATCGATTCGGAAACAACTAGCCTCGCGCGCTCGATACCGTTTTCCGGCTTTCCCTTTACCCCGGAATCCGTTCCTTATACATTTTTTTTTGTTTTGTTTTACTACACCGCCAGTCGCACATCCCAGTGAGCCGCGAGCGCGACGACAATGGGAGAGTAAAGGGAAAAGAGTGGGTACATAGCCAGACGCCGCATCGCGGATAGACGGGGACCCGTTTCATGGTTTCAATGGCAGGGAACACTGCTTTCTGCTGCGAGAACAGAGAAACCGACGTCGGCGCTTTCGACGGTTGTTAGTCGCTCGAAAGCTGGGAACTTTCTCCGGTTCGTGGCTTTTCAAGCTTCCCCTATCCCGTTTTTTTTCTGCCCAACACGCGATCCCGTTATCGTGCCTATCTTTGCGTGGCCGTACAAATCTGCAGTGTCTGGGATACGCTGCACGAACGATTCACCTTCCTCTCTTGTTATCGTCAAACGCGTAATCGAAAACAGCCAGCTGCGACCGAAGCGAGAGTTATCGCGAAACTTCGCGACGACGGGGCTCGTTCTGAAACTTGGGACAGATTCGGTGAGACGTACCGGTCGTGAATTTTATGCAAAATCGTCCGCCCCGAGTTTCGTTGGAGCTCACGATCGCTCTTAATCCTTTACGAGTTCTGACGCGTGAAATCTTGCCTCGACGAATCGGCGAATTTTATACCCGCCGGTCGTATCTCAGGGTGGATCGAAAGAGCTCGGAATCGAACTCGGTTAATTGCCCGAGAAAGCGTGGGCCGTTGTCTGGCCGCAGCACGGGGTGGTTTAATTTTTGATCGAGGGGATCGATTCCCGGTGGAGTTGTATTAGAGGGACGCAATATTTTACGTTCCGTCGAACGCTAAAGGAAAAACTTTCGGCCTCCGACTGTATACGAGCAATATCCAAAGACAAGCGGCGGTGGTTCCTGCTGCACGTATACCCTCCTGCCCGTCACAGAGCACGAAAGTTCATGAACAAGTAGACCTCGGATAAAAGCAAAGTTGCTAAGTGTATAATTAGCGGGAAGGGGTGGGGGGATGTCGAACGAGCTGAAACTCGGGGATATTCCGAAAGGAAAGAAGGAAGGCTGCTGCACCGCGAGCGACTGGACTTACCGTCGACACCTGGGACAAACCCAGCCTTCCGCCGACCCGCGAGGAAAGGGTGCCGTGCGAAAAAAAAAGAGAATGTAGAAGGGAAATCGTGTAATGCTTTTCAACTCTGAACAACCGGGAAAGTAATACTGGAAGTGGTCCAAAGAAGAGGATTGCGAAAGGAAAAGAGAGGGCTGTGAATTCGAGGGAACAGTGGCGAACGCCGAACGGGTGATCTCATTTCTCATTCATCGCCGCCCATTTATCCAGCCGCGTAATTAGCTTCGGACCCCATAAATGATATCCCATCCTAGGGATTCGCAACTTTTAATCACGGTTGCCAAGGCTCGCGTCGACAGGGGATGAGAGGCTGATAACGGTAGCTATGATGTTATCGACGCACTCGGGACCGATTAGCAACATCGTTAGAAGTGGAATAATCGCGCCACCGTTACCGATCGATCGTCCGTCGAGCGCGATGTAAAAAATGGATTAAGAAAGGAAGGACGGAGAAGTTGGCGAATGTTCGGTGACACGGTACGTGCTTTGGATCGCGAAGCAGCTCGTTTCTTCGGGAAGAATAATAATCCGTGGACGTTCCCGTCGACCCGGACATCTGGCAACGGAAGTTGTTTTATCGTTGCGAGTTATTCGTCGCGGAAACGAACGGAGGAGGTGTTCCCTCGATTTCCAAATTCCTGGATCCACATTAAATCGACTATCGGCTGCGAATCCGACTCGGAAACACCGCCCATCGCGCGGCGGAAAAGCTTGTCGCGGGAAAAAAAAAAGTGGGCGTTTCGCGAAACCGTGTTCGCGGGAAAATGGAGACGACGTCTTTCCGCGAACGGCAGGCGGCGGGTCTAATGACGTTCGAGCAGTCGGGAAACGTGATACCGTGGCCGGAACGGATGCAGCGCGATGAAAAATTTGATGACGGCTTTTCCCTAGCCGGGCATAACGGTGCAGCGAGACCAAAGACCGTCTGCATAGTCGTCGGCGTCGTTCGCGGAAATGCTACAGCGAAAGAGCCTTTCTCTTTCACGATGTCGGGCCGCGTGGAGCGCGCAAGAAAAGGGGCGGGCGAGAAAGAACGAGCCGACTATACTGGAATTCACGAGTGATTTTCAGCAGGGAACGCCGACGCCGCGTCGTGAAAAAGCGTCGGCGGGTCTCGAGCTTGCCAGCCATCTCATATTTTCTATGCCATCCCCCCGTTTCGCCGATGCTTTCACGCGTACCCCCTCCCGTGCCGAGGTAACACGCCGCGCTCGACGTGCCTTCCACTTGTAATACCACCCTTGGACCAAGATACCTTCATCCTTCCCCGACGCCAATTTGTCAGGGATTCAATATAATAGTAATTTCGTTTATGAAAATGTCGCGCTTGAACCAATCATCCAGATCCGGGCCAACGCGATGCCCGCGAGAATCGCGCGCACACCAGGCGAACCGTGCTCTTGTGGATTTACGGTAAAGATCGCTTATGGAAATTTGTGCAGTCTGTATTCGACAAAGTACGTGGCGTGGATTCTATACGGCGCGGCTGAATGATAAATCAAAGTGAAGTGGCCACGTATTCGCGCGTTACGTCTACGCGGATAAATATCGTATTCACGCGGTGTTTCGTTGGCGCCGCGCAAATTGTACACGAGCGATATTGCCAGTTTATAATAATTCAAGTGAACGCGAATTTCGTATTCCGGATGAGTGCGCGCGAAAGACAAAACCCTCGGGCGAAACCAAGTTGATACATTTATAGAGCGTGCTACGGGAAGGCTCTCCTAGCATAATGAAAATGACTAATACCGGTTACTCGTCGAGATAGCGAGCTCGCGAGTCGCGTTCCATATTTTACGGGGTTCGTCCACCGTTTACCGATGCCTCCGCCAGCGAAGATTTTTATTCGATCCGTATAGCCTGGACTGGACTATCGTTCTTCATCGTAAATTTGCACCGCCGTCGTAAATTTTCTCAAAAAAACAATTTTTTCCCTGCACGTGATTGATCCTGATGCTCGAGAGATATTTCCCATTCGCCCCGTCCCGCGCTTAACATTAATATCCCCGATTCGGCTCGTAGCCAAAATTTGATGTTTTATAACTTGAACCATTTGCAACGTCAGAGCTGAACATCTATTACCGGGTTCTATAGCCTGGCGTGATTATACTGTGGTTCTCGTTGCTTCGTTAAATATTCGCGTTTATGGTGGGATCACAATATCGTTGGTTGTTAAATACAAATTCGTTCGACAAATTTACGCGAGAGTTCCAGCGTTTCAACCACGAGAGAACGTGCAGAAGCGTAGGATAAATGAATACTATTCAAGGGAAGAAAAGGAACATCGATGAAGCGCCGACTGATGCGTTTCAATTAGGCAACAACGATCGTCGCGTTCTCTCGCGTCGATGAATTTTTATCGGATCCTCGTGGCGCGTGCAAAATTCAACTAATTACCGCATTACACGGCTGGAATGGAAAAAGTGCAAAGGGACAGCGGCGGCAAATCCATTTACGTGCCCGGCCGTTTATTCTCATCGAGGAATTAAACGGGAAATTGGTCTTGGCTCGTGCCAATTACCCCGGCCGATCCGATGCTCACGTGTACGGTGGAAACATTGTTTTTTTAAAGTTCCACGAGCATCGGACGAACAAGAAGAAGATCCGCGGGATCGAAGCAAATTAATTTTCGATACGCCGAACGCAAATCGTGTAGGACCATTAAGTTCTCCACTCTCTAATTAAGTTAATCAAGAAAGGTAAATCGCGGGGGTTGCTTGCCCGTTTTCCCGGCAAGTTAAACTGCAATCAACGAAACCGGAACCCGCTTGAAAAACGGGTCGCCGGGCTATTCTTTCTCGATCACCCCGGTGATGCGCGATAACATTTGTTCGCCCGGATTTTTGCGGTAATCTTCGCGCGACCGTTCGCCCGAAGCGTTCGTTGTTTCAACACGCCTCGCGACTAGTCTCGGCTAAGCTATTAATTCTGTCCGTTGGCTATACCTCTAAAAAAAAACTGGAAACTGCGACGCCGTGAGTTTTGCAAACGACACGGGCATTTCGAGCTCGCGTTTTTCCAACGCCGTATCCGATGCAACGAAGGCAAACGCGTTTCCCGTTGAAGGAAAAAATGCAGCTCGCATGTGCCCGGGGGAATATCTTTTGAAAGCGCAGACTAATTGAAAGCACGATCAAAGTCCTGACAGCGCAATTAATTTTTCCTCTGGCAACGTACACAGACGTGACCACGACCGTGTGAATTCCCGCGTCTCCATGAAAGTAGCTTATTTACGGTCGTTTTATATCTATGGAAATGCGCGGAAAAAATCTACGGTGGCGATATATTTACGAGGGTGGTGCAGATGCTCTATACATATGGGGATACATTCGTTCCAATTCCATATCCGTGTGTACATCGTCGTGCTATGTCGTACGTTCCACCGATCTCCCCTGTATCCGCAGGAAAACTACGAGTCCCACCCTTGTTTCAAATCTCTGCCATTTTTCTGGGGCCTTCGCCAGGGAAATGAACGTTCCCGGACCGAATGATATAAAGGAGGTCCGGTGTCGGTGATCGTAAAAGGGGTAACCGAATAAAGAAGATTCACAACGCTTATCTTTCCGAGCGAAAGCAGGATCTTCTCCGTCCTCCTATTTGCGTTTCCCGAGTCCGGTGTATCTAACTTCTACCGCTATCTCGTGTTTCTTATTTCATCCAAACAGAGTGCCTATTCCAATTGACCTTTTTGTTATACTCTTACAAGGGGAGATAGACTCCGAGCACAACCAATACCGAGTTTGCCCTAGTATCATAGGAGCAAGTTCACTCCCAATTAAGGGCATATGAAATTAAGCGGCGCACTTGAGACTCGAACTTCGGGAGACCACGCTAAAAGCACTCCCCGGGTGTTCCCTTAACTATTACCGAAACTCCACACTCTGGAATAAGATGCGCGTCCGAGTTCGATCTTTCGGGCTTTAAAGCGCAAAGTATCTCCACCGACTTGGAAGTTCTCTGCCCACGAACGAAGTATCGATACTGTTATTCGTTGAAGCGTGTCGCGGGCAACCAGGTCTCCGGATCACCACGTCCGAAGATAGATCCTCGGGGACGTTAACGGAGGAAATGAACGTTTTCTGGCCTAGATAAATTCGTCGTTATCTTAACGACATCTCTGACGATCGAGAAACTTGGTCGCTACGAATTAAAGGCGCGCGATCGAAACTTCTAATAGATTCGCTCGGCGCTGAAAATAATTACCGCAGCGGATTAAACTGAGTCAACCCCTACGTTCGGTAGCGGGGAGAATTTAATCGGTCGAATTATCTTCGGTTAAAGGGAATGAAAAGAAAAAACTCCGGAGTAGTTATACGCGGTTGCGAAGATGAAACTTTGATGGCGTGCAATTAAACGGTAATTAAGTAAACAGAGCTCCCGCGCCGCGATTTTACCCAGGGAAGCTAGCCTGGAATAAATTGGGAAATTTTGTTTAACAGCTAAGGGAAGATAAACGCTAAAATAATAATCTCTCTCCCCGCGTTTCAGCAATTGCATAATTATATCACGTAAATATCAAATTCTATTTAGAAATTATTACGCAGTCCTTTCGTAGCGGTAACGCCGATGAATCCAGAAGAGAAACGGATATCTCTGAAACCGAGGAACTGCGAGATGGAATCGAGAGCAAGACGTTTCAACGTATTCCCGCGAAAGTCACGATAAAGCTGCGCTTCCCGCTGGGGTGACGGTATCAATTTCTCTCTTGTAACGCGGAAATAATCGCCGGGGCTAGACTCGAGCGTGACACCGTTGGAACGCGACGTATCGCTTTAATAACGAAATTCCACTCGGTCGATTTGAAGCTACCGCCCAGGCAGCGAGCAACGCCGGTTATAAAAATAACCGTTTAGCCTGGCAAATATAGGGACGGTGTGTACTGTACACGGGCGCGAGCCAAGGGAAGCATTTCAGAATTGAGTTACTCCGGCCATTGGGAAGCAACGAAGCATCTCCGCGCGAATTTTCCCCGAGTTTGCGCCGGCTTTGCTACAGGCCGCCGTCGCTTCGCCGTAGTTTCGAAGGTTGCGCACGAAAGGCCCGTAGGCCTGCACCGTGATGCGATATCAATTTTTCTACGACCGGCTTTCGCTTTGTTGAAGACTTTTTCCGGCCATTAGACTCGAGCGGGGATAAAAAAGCGTTTCGCGACTCTGAAAAATCTGCCTGCTCCTTCGCCCCTCCTGGCACAGCTGAAGGATAGAATGATTGATAAATGCGAACGATAAAAGTGACTAAGGACCGGCTGACCGCGCGCTGACTGTATCCACTGTCCGTTGACGAGCGCCGAGATAAATACGGGAAGAAAAATTAGAACGACGCTCGATTTAACGGTCGCGTGCGATTGATTTCGCCATCGACGCTGTCGAATCGTTGTTAGGAACGAGCAAAGCGTCGCTATTGTTTATCGAAACGATGCGAACTTATCGCGATCGCCGGGCGGACGGAGTTTAATCGTGACAGACGTTTCAATGTTCCCGTTCAATTGAACGAGAAATTTCGGCAAAATTTTCCACCCAGCCCCCGCGATACCGATTCCGGCCCAGTCGAATTTCAAGCTCCGACAGCAATGACAGCCTATAAATTCGGACTTGATCGATGATGTTCTAGGTAGTAATAACTGCACGGCCAATGTTTGCTCGCGGGAGTTCCGGGATGGCAGTGGTTATAGAGTGGCAACACGGAATCCTCCGCAAGAATGGAAAGAGCAACCTAATTCCTTGCCGCGGCTCGCTCCGAATGGGAAAATAAAAAGTCCTTTTAATCCGCGCAGTCGGCAGGGCGAGGACAGTTGGCAAGAACAAAGAACGTTCTCTATTGTGAATGAAAAGAAAAAGAGTCGAAGATCATCCAACGAACACGGTGTAAGCATTATTGATCGTGCGAAATTAAATTTCATCGCAGCGCCAAAGAGGCTAAACCTTCCTCTTTGGAACGACTTTATCTCGCCCACTCGAGGTCCGAGATTTTGAAAGTCGGCTGCCGTTGAGCAATTCCGTTCGCGCGTAATACTTCCGCCGGCACGCGATCAAGCGGCAAACGGCTGAAGAAAAGAGCGCGAAGTGCGAGGAAACCCTAAATCCGTGACACGGCTGATCGGGCGAATTTATTCAGCCGTACACCCGCTACGGGATGGAAACGCGAGACAGCCACGCGCGAACGGCCGAGCGAGATTTATCAAACGACAATTCCCCGCCGGTACCTTCCTTCCTATTATTTCTATTATTGCGGTCCGCGGCGGTAAACTATTGAGCACGTGGCGTTCCCTTAATCTAAACTACCATAAAACGGGAACGGTCTAATTCCGGGGCGAAGTCCGGCGCCTTTTATATTGCGAGACACCGTCGTAAAAGTTTACGTTCCGCTGCGGCAGCCAACTTCCCTTTCAGCGAGTTCGATCGAGCTCCTTTGGCCGGTGTTTAATCGCATCGATCAAGGACACACATCCTGTTACGATCGGCAGAAAGGGTTGAACGTTCTCGACTCGTCGAAGGTCGGATATGTGGCTGCGAGACTGGCTCCGGTGATGGGTCGATCGGCCCGTAGAATTGAGAAGCTTGATCTACGCTCCGAAGAACTGGTACACACGAGAGACTTGGAACCGGGATATCCATCGATTGACATGTCCAACGGTTGAGTGGATCAGTTTACTCGTGGACCACACGTTTGGCTCGGATTTAAATCCACGGATTTGATCGTACACGTAGACACGATTAAACTCGGCTCTCCGTTACATCCACGCCCAACGTTCGTTTGGTTCTCCGATTAATTGATCCTTGCCGTGCGGTCTCTCGAATGTTCAGTGTCTGATCGTTTCTGCGTATCGAACGGTTCGGGACGGAAAAGAGAACGGATACGACGATCTAAGAAATACGACGTTGCATTCGGTAATGGCCATTGCCGTTCGTCATTCCAAAAGGAGATTCGAGTTAGCTCGCTGCTCGAGCGACCGATCCGACGATAAAGGGTGGCTGAAGCGTTATTCGAGGGCTCGTGAATTTCTTGGCCGACGTATGGATAGGACACGGTCGAAATAATCGTGTTACCTCGGTCGTGATCTACCCGGAGGATTCATCCGGGAATTCTGACTATCGTTTCGGCCCGATATAATCTTAACGTCACTGTCGACTGCCCCTTCGCTGATGAGAGCTGCGCGGCTGGCAATTGTTACACGGAAGTTGTATTGAAAGGATCGGCCTTATCAAGCCGCTGACTGACGTTTCGTATCAAAGAACAGACACAACGTTCCCGCACAGCGTATTCATCGATCTGTATTTTATTGATTAAGTAGAACAGTACGGTCCTGTCGGTGTTCCTACTGACCATATCCTGTCTCACGGTTTTAATCGATAGGATTAGTCGGTGCGCCACGATTCGAACTTCACAGTATCCTCTACGATTGTTCATCCGTGTCGTTAAACTAATTTCTTTTATTTTCCGTTTATTCGATCGACCGTTAACCGCGATCTGCTACCGTCATTCCGTGTGAAACGGCACCGATTTCTCGACGGGGACAATAATTAGAAACGAGATGCGTACCGCAGATAACGATGCATCTCGCATCGAACCGAACCCCGCGGCTAATTACGCGGGGTAATTTAGGTAAACTCGAGCGAGATCGTATCTCGAACGTGCCTGACAAAATTTCAAAACAAAATTTGGAAATCCAGACATATTGAGCCACGGATGAACCTTTATGTTTTCACGGATCGCGGAATCCAATTTCCTTTCGCGAACTCTTACGATACCGAAAAGCTTCTGATAGAACGTTAAGGAGGATCTACTGTCGAGGTAACGATACAGATAATCAAAGACGGGAGGAACATCTGTAGGAGCGGGACCTACAAGAGCCGAACGTTGCTTAGCAGAGACCGGTCCTTGTGGTCTTCGTGTTCTATGAGGATTTAAACTAAACGCACCCCACCCCCTCTCAACCCTCTGCCTAGTAATTCCTGATCCGGATTTGAATCCTGCCGTATCCGTCGGCTGCGCGGGGCTTCCCTACTCAAAGACGCTGCTCCCCCCTCGTCTTCCACTCGGCGAGGCGTTTTCATTCGTATAAGACGATAAATCCTCCGATCGACCGACGCAAATTGAAATTCCGATATCTCCCTTGGAACAACGCGCGTCCACAGGAAACAATTCCTCTTTGCATTTCCCTCTGGATCTTCTTGGGCTCGTTACAGATTCAGATCACACATCTTTTTCTTTTTTCTACTCAATCCCGATTCAAAGGATAGCCCGTTTATTTTGTAATCGTCACCGTGCAGCTCGTATCATAGAATGCGACGGCTGCGATGAATGCGATAAGAGTAATTTATATTCGACCGTCGCGATAATCTTTTGGTACACGATTTTCTGTTTGCACCTGCGTGCTATCGACGAATCGCGATCCCGTTGAAAATTCACAATGCTCAAACGTGCAGCGTTATACCGAAAAGAGATTTCGCGAGAAATTGCGTAACACGCAGCGCGTTTCTGTCATTCCAGAGATGTGAGGAATGATCACGTGGGTGATGGTCGGGCTACTCCTAGCTGCGGAAACTTGCGGCAGAAACGTCATCTCCGGAAACGGAAACGGAAAGGAGGAGACGAAGCAGAAGGACGGTCTGAAAGGAGTCGCCGCAGAGGAGGAAGACATCTACCGTGGGTATCGGTGTCGGGAACTTGCTACGAGGAGTAAAGAGCAGAGGCCGGGGAAAACAAATCTATGATTTGTTCAACTAACTCCAGCTTATCCAGCCGCCTCGAGTCCTGCAATCGAGCTCCACTAATCCACCTTCCTGCCTCTTCGCCGCTTCCACGGCTGCCCCCTATAACGTACCTTCCTTCCACCTACAACTGATCTCCCACGAATCATTGGCCAATCTGTACACCAGACTTGTAACAGATTGTCCTGAAATATCGCCAAACCGCTTTGCTGCCAAGCTTCTTAAACCTCCGCCACTATTTAACCCCTTTCGAATACAGCTTACGAACGCGATAGCGTTGCCAGCGATTTTCCGCGTTTATTCCTGGCCTTATATCGAACAGTTCTTATCCCATTAACGCGTCGAGATAGGGTGAACGCTTTTAACGAGCGATCAACTTTTCGATTACTTCGAGGCGCGAGAATTCATGGGAACTGTTTCAATTCGAGACGGTGAAAAGTATTAATTACGACGGTGGACCGGTTGGAACAATAGCGCGCCGAGCGCGGCCACGATTAAACGCTTCAGAATCTCGAGGAAAATTATTTTGTCGTCCCGCGAACCGCGATTCAACGACGTTACGAGTTCCATTCGACGAGACAATCCGTTCTCCGCGGTGTTAAATATAGCGGCAGACGGAATTATTATCGAACGAACGTCTAAGCGTGTTTAATTGTCGCGCCTCTCCACCCTTTGTCGCCGTACTTGAACCGGTCGGACGTCTCCCTGAAACGCTATTACTCACTCCAACGCCCCTCTGTTGTTACAGGTCTAACGTGCTACACTTGCGTCAACGTCAGCGATAACCAGGTATTGACGAAGTCTATTAAACGCTCCCTTAAGAGTCTGCAAATGCCTGTATCGTCCCGGGTCCGGCCGCAGTTTCGTTTAGCCCCGAGGAGATCGTTCCTCCATCGATCTTTCCTTATATTTTCAAACATCGCTTCCGCGTTCGGCCCGGTTTCCACGGCGTACCCAGCCCCATCGGCCGCATTCTATTTTCTCCCATTCTCTCCGGCTACTTCCTACTTTAAGTCGTCGCGAAGGAATTGCCAATACCGGTCCGGTCGGCGATTCCTTCCAGCAAACAGGGAGGGGAAACGCGAGACAGGGGCGAAGTGGATGGTACCCCGAGAGCTGGCGTCGACTCGGATCAATTCTAAGCACGTTTAAATAAGAGTTCCGCCAGCGGAAGTCTGTATCGAAAACCCTTGGTTCGGACCGGGTCGATGGCTGCCGCGACTTCCGCTCGCTATTTCTCGCCCCGGGAACTGAAATCCCGATCGCCAAACTATATCCGCCGATCGATTCTTACTCGACAGGAATTGTCATCTCTTCTTTTTTTTCTTTCTCTCTGTTCGCAGATGTGCAACGAATGGGCGATAGACACACCGTGTCCGGCGGGCGGCCGAGACTTCTGCAGATCCCTGCACATTTTGGACAGCCGGGGAAACAGCGTCTTGGCAAGCAAATTTTTTCCCTACACTTGACCCGGGCAGAGCGGCGCGATTAACTCTGTCGTTGCCAAGAAATATTAGAACCGCCGGGCGAGAGCTTGGCAGTTGGAGCACAAACTCTGCCCGCCCCGTTTGCTTCCCAGTTCGAAAGGGGAACGAGTTTGCATAATTGATGCAATTCTACGTCGAGCAGGACTTTAAATTGGAACGGAAACGAAGGCGACAAGCAGAATTGTTCTTTCAAGCTGATATTTAATTATGCCGGAGCTTCGCGAAACCAATTGACACGATCGGGGTTTATTACCAAAGTGTTATGCACGCGAATAGCAATCGGTTTTCATCGTGCTTCGCTAACAGCCCCTCTCCCTTCCGTTGCATACGTACAATTATCGATTTCCGTATTTGTTAATGGACAAACTTGCGGAAGCGAACTCGCGGCAGAAAAGTGACGCCGCAAACCTCGCTTAAGAGCATCCGGGTCTAAGCGCTTTCCAGAACTCTTTCAATTATGAACGTCGAAATCAGAGCCCGTCTATTCTCCAGTTTGAATCTTTTAGCGTCGCGATCCGCTTCGCGGTTGATTAATGCCGATCGTTGGATACGCGTTCGCGGGAAAATACGCAGACGACGAGTAACATTTCCCGTTTGAATATTCCTAGAATTTCCATTGCGAAAACAAAAGGGAAGGGAAATCGAAACGAAGGGTGACGGGACAATCATGGAAAGAAGCCGCTGCGTCGTAAAAGATTGAGAACGAGCGCGCGAACGAGCGCATACGGAACGAACAAGCAGTGAAATATCCATGCGCGAGGCGTGACGATGATCCATGAAAAACCGCGTTTCTATTTCAGGTGAGCAAGAGTTGCGCGAGCAGCGCGGAATGCGGCCCAGCCTCGGTCGGTTGCATCCCCGTGGACACGCAGCAGGTGCGAAATAGCGAATTTTTCCAAGTGCCTGGCTGGCTTGCCTCTCTTTCGTTGCCCGCGAACGATGGACAGACGAAACACAGGAAACGTAGCCGCGGCGACCAGGTGAAATAAATTCGGTTATTTCGTTCCAGATCTGCATCAGCTGCTGCGACCTGAGCTACTGCAACATCGAGTCACCTACGAACTCCACTAACGCGATTTTCTCGCGCAAACGACGCGCCAAGTCGAAGTCGAAACGCAAACGACCCGGCAGAAACGGGGTCGAGGGTAGTCGATTCTACGGGAACGGTGTTTTCTGGCTCCTGGCCTCACTCTTTTATGCATATCATTGCTGAGGGAGCACAGCAACACGGAAGAACTCTAGTTAGAAATCACCAGGCGTGCACCGGGCGGTATGGGAGAGGAACAATCGCGCAAGAAGAATTCGACGATTAAACGCGACCCCCTTGGAATCATCTGTACCCTAACGAAAAATCACTTCCTCGTATTCTTTTCAATATATACGATTTTCACGTTTTAGCATTAGTCATCCTCCGAATACTCTTCTTACTGAAACATATCTGCATCGCAATTTGTATCTCTGGGGTAGCTTTGATGAATCCCCGTATCCTATCGTTTTTCGTTACTCGTCTATTCTCGTCGGCGGTGCAGAATAAACTCTCAATCGATTATCGTTGCCAGGTGACTATATACTTTAGTGATGCGAAGGTGGCAAAATTAGAGGCTTCCTTCATCTTTCGATGAAGATTAACGAATTTCGAGGGACGTGAACTCGTGCTGTCTGGAGCACGTAGGTATAAATAACCGAGGGCGTTCCGAAGACTCTCAGTGATGGAAAAAGGAATTGTTTTCTCCTCGTAGTAGCGTAGTTCCTATGCCTTGTTAGAAAACGAAGAAGGAAAGCATCGCAGGAGAAGACTAAGCTGTAAGGGCGAGTTTAAGAGGGATCGTATGATCCGTAGTTACTATCCACGGAGTGGCGAAAATCGAGTACCTTCCACGTGGCTAATTTCATCGAAGAATATCATTTTCGAACAAAAATATCGGGACGAGCTTTTCGCTCCACGTTTTTCGAATCTGACTAGGAGAGAGCAAACCCGACAAGAGGAGACAAATCCGTATTGTTTCTTTCAGTTTCAGAAGCCCCTATTCGACGCGTGGAATTTCATTTCAACTTCTCCGGGGGGGAAGGAAAAAGAAGGGACGCGAAAGAGAGATGAAGCATTTGCTGTTCCCTGCTGATTCATTGAGAATTTCAGTACCTGGTGGAACAACGATCGATCGTTATCCTCGAGGCACTTGTTAAGCGAAGCCACGGATTCCCTGTGCGATTCGCGACCATGCATCTCATGGAACAAATAAATTAACAAACTCTGTCTATCCATTTCTAGCAAAACTCTTTGCACCTTCGCTCGATGGAGCTCTATTAGACTTAATTTACTCGAGATTCTATTGCTGAGATGGATGTTTAACTGTTCCAACGATTCGGTCAAATCTATATGGAATATTTTCTGCGCAATTACTTTTGCTATATTTCTTAGTTCGATCGATTCCGGAATGGGTTTCTTAAAGTGAAGAATGTGAAATACCGATGCGCGCCCTTAAACGCAGGAATCTACTCGTGTGTACAGTTTAGTAAATAGCTATGCAAATCACGAATTACGCGAGCAGGGCACACGCGGGATTTGAATTACCGATCAACCGGAACTTCGCGTACCAAAAAGCTATTCACCTACAGACTCGCCTACTACAAATTACTTACTGCTATTACGATTATTGACAATTATACACGTGAATAAATGAATATATATATTATGATATAGAAATTATACATTGTTTCGGCATGAAGATGTAAGAATACTGTTGGTAATGAAATAAAGAGGACTATAATTGTCAGACTGGCGAATTCCCCAATCTCATCCATCTTTTTTTTTTGCGTTCGCTTTCAAATACGAAGATTTTAAAACTGATCTTAGATATACGAAGTGTTCATTGCTTTCGCGTCATTATTAGCAATGGAATATATCGTCCAACATAAAATGCATAATAATATTGAAAGGAAAATATTTATTTGCACTTACATTAGGCGATGACGATGCTCGTGTAGGGAAATGGCGGAGACAGCATTACTTTCAGCTCGCTGAATTAGACGCGTACCCTTTAGAAGCCATCTTAGTCCAGAAAATCAACCGCATACCGCTCCATTTCTCAGCGCATCCTTCCAAAGACGAAATTGACTATAGTCCGCTTCGATCTTCCTCTTTCCCTATTGTACCTAATATAACTATCGTCTCGGAGCATTTAATGTAATAAAAAGCGTATACTTACCACCGTTCAGAAGAATTTCTTCGATGCAGAAGCTGTGACGAAAGCGCCAAATTTCCCGCGCACAAGCCAACGCCATTTTGGTTGCGTCCGACCGTTGAATTTCGCGCCTCCTCTACCGTGGAAAATCCATCGGCATCGATGATTTCCCGGCTTTTGTCTTCTTCGATTTATCTAGTGTAGCTAACGTGCCCATTTCGAACTGTTTCTGATGGCTATTATCGAGTTCGAAGAATTATACGACGCAAAATCGAAGGCGTTGAATTCGGACAAGGTCACGTCCATCCCGCGCTTGCCGCCCGGCGGACGCATCGAGTATTTTTCGAGAACGTACGCATATTTTACTTTCCCGACCGAAAACTATGTATGAATCGTGTTCATCGAACTTAGAACTAACTCTTTGTGGTAAATTTCAATGGAAATTAAGAAGTTTCTACTAAAAAACTCACTTTATTCGACGGAGCGACGCGGGCTTGGCTTTTCAAGCGACATCCTAGGCACCTATCACGTGACCCGCTCTTCGGTCCCGGCGCTGCCAGGCGGCGCTGCTATGCCTACACATGCGCACAATCGAAATCTATATTAAAATGGACGACAAGAGTCAAGTTGTGGAACGAGATGCTAAGAAAGATGAAATTCACGAAAACGATAGGAAATCTAAAAGGTAGGCAGTCATTTATACCATTCGGAGTCACTATTTAATTTGTAATTTCGATCGGCATAATCGAAATATGCATGCTCTGATTTGTTCTACTTCGCGAGCTATGGATGACCGGCAGGCAGCTCCATGGGAACAATTTAGCTATTTCATCCGCTCTTTCATGTTATTCTTGACGAAAGCATATCATTCCTAATTAGGAATAATAGAAGGCGTTATGCCATGCAATGTCTCCTCGCCGTAATTTAACTCGGTCCTTTATCATTATGTTTATGCGTCACCGTAACCTACTAACGAAGGGCTCTTAGACAGGAGCTCGTAGCGCTATGTAAATGCTCCAGTAATATCGCTAATATAAAATTGTCTGCTTATTTATGATTCCTATATTCATTGGCTTGGAATTTTTGATCGATGTGTGTAGCGTTTATTTATGTGCTGAAGATTTTTGTGTTTTTCTCATCTCCTCAAGCCTACCTAACTTATGCTTCTGCATTGCAATGTCGTTACGCATTGTGTGTGGTTTCGTGTGAATACGTAAGATAATAATAAGATGCTTGTAATTTAGTACGAAGAAGCGACATCGTAAGAAGAAAAACCAAATGGCGAATGCCACTGGTGAAGACCACGAGCACAGTGGTAACGGGGAGGAGCACGAAATGCATAATACTTGTAACATCTCCATAAAAGACATACAAATGGCGATGGAAGTACTTAACATACAGCAAAAGCCTGCCAAAACTCAGGAAGAGGCGATGCAAAAGCCTTATCAATTTTGGAGTACACAGCCCGTACCAAAAATGGGTAAAATAAGTTAACATAGATTTTAGTCGAGGTTGATGCGTTTTTGAATCAGTCAAAGTTATTCGGACAAATTCTCTATAGATGAAAAGATAATAAAAAATGAACCTATCGAGCCTGACAAAACATCCATAAGACAACAGCCTTACTCGCTGCCTGAGGGCTTTCAATGGGATACCTTGAATCTCGACGACCCCTTAGTCTTGTCAGAGTTGTATACTTTATTGGCCGAAAATTATGTGGAGGATGACGACGCTATGTTTAGATTCGATTATCCACCAAATTTTTTGAAGTGGTAAATAATAGACTAAGTGCCGAAGTGTAGACATTAGCTTAGCTCAACAGATCCTCACAGAGAATGTACTTTTAGGGCGCTGCAACCCCCTGGATGGTGCAAAGAATGGCACTGTGGGGTAAGGGTCAGTAAAAGCGGACGTTTAGTCGGTTTCATTTCTGCTATTCCAGCTACACTGCGGGTTTATAATCAGTAGGTTTCAATGTTCCCTCTCTTAGCTAGTAATACATCCTGCATTAACTAATGCGAGCAATATTTTAGCACTCAGAAAATGGTAGAAATCAATTTTCTGTGCGTGCACAAAAAATTGAGGTCCAAAAGAGTTGCACCGGTGTTGATACGAGAAATAACTAGAAGAGTTAATCTGCAAAGTATATTTCAGGCAGTATACACTGCTGGTGTTGTACTGCCAAAACCAATAGGTACTTGCAGGTGTGTTTCGCGTGTGTGTTAATATTAATCGTAGTGTTAAGAGATGCCAATATTTATCGTTGGTTAATCGCGAAATCATTTCCATAGGTATTGGCATCGTTCTCTCAATCCAAAGAAACTAGTTGAAATAAAGTTCTCTCATTTGTCTCGCAACATGACGATGCAGAGAACTTTAAAATTGTACAAACTGCCAGAGAATACGAAAGTACCTGGTTTCCGAAAGTTGATCGAAGCTGATATCCCGCAGGCTCATAAAATATTGACCGAAGTAATGATCCCTTCCAAGAGCAGGAGTAGACGCTATTTATAGTTTAGTACAGTGTTAAGATTATTTGTGTTTTAGTATTTGGAAAAATTCGACTTGGCTCCGATTTTCTCTATCGAGGAATTTCGGCATTGGTTCCTCCCGCAGAACGGTATTATTAACAGTTTTGTAGTGGAAAATGACGGTAAAATCACCGATATGGTCAGTTATTATACGTTGCCAAGCTCGATAATGCATCATCAGACGCACAAGACTCTTAAGGCAGCGTACAGCTTCTACAACGTGTCCACCGTGACCCCGTGGATCGAACTTATGACCGATGCATTGATATCGGCTCGCAATGTAAGTCTCATGGTTTGTATTTTTACCCTATAGAAAGAAACATGGGTGTTTGTGATATTTTCAGCTTGACTTCGACGTGTTTAACGCGCTGGACCTCATGGACAACAAAACCTTCTTGGAACCCCTAAAGTTTGGCATAGGTGATGGAAATCTGCAATATTATTTATATAACTGGCGTTGCCCTAGTATGGCGCCCAATAAAATGGGTTTGGTGCTCCAGTAGACTTCTAGCCCAACGACTCGTTGATCTAAAGAACAATTCTTTCGCACGCGCAAGCTTAAACGAGAAAAGAGGGAGCGATGACACATATGCGATCGAATATTGCGGAGACCAATAGAAAGTACGAGAGATAAATACGACCTTAGTTTCCGCGGACAAGCATCCGATGCACATTCGATCTTTAAAAGAAATCAGTGTTTCTTTAGAGAGATAAAAGTAGAACGTCCCGTTGGATCTTTCGATTTCGCTGATCCATTTACGTTGCCTCCGCGTACACTTACGGTGATGACATTAGATCAAGGATCGAAATCAAAATGTGCATGCGCAACACGTGTGTAATAATAATTCATATGCGCGTGCTTCGAGCAGTGTAGATAAATATCGTAAAACTTTAGCAATTTGCAAAGGCCAAGCGAAGGGGGACTCCCCTTTATAGGTATCGTCAGTCTTTTCGAGGTATCTAACAGTTTTCGATGAAAGCTCCCTGGACGCTTTTTAATTTAATCTGAAATTTTACGTTTCCCTCAGAAACTTTTTAATTCAATAAATCGCAGAGATATGTCGAGGTGAGGAGTGGAAGAGGAGTTTCAATAAAATAAGGTCGAAAGTATGGTGTTCCATGTGTTTGTTTAGCCCCTTCGTGCAACCCCTTCGTGCATGAATTACGCATTGCATGCAACAAGTATACGGCTCGCACAGAAGTGAAAGAAATATTCAATGACTTTAAATTCCTCCTTTTGACACTGCCTTCTCTTCCGGTATCCTCGAGGCATTCGATTGCATAACGAGGGACCCGCTTCCGGTACCGATTAGATAGCGGAGAGACTAAAAGGGCAGAGGGAGAGAGAGAAACCAGTTTTTAAGGACTGTCATTAAAAGAAACTTCGCCGACCTGCCCGTAAGGGGATCAAGAGCGGTTTACGTTGTTCGAATTTGTAACTTTATTGAAATATGTATCTTTGCTAAGGATAGTCCCGTTGCATCATTTTTTTTTTTTTATTTAATACAAGCAACATTTTCCCCTCGTATACGTTTCATTGCGAAAGCAGCGTGCGCCCTTAATACGGGTCGAGAGACCGTTTTAACAGTCGGCGCAGATCAATATTTAACACAATACACGCAACACCGGCATGCAAGGCCTTTCCGAGATAAAAGGCGCGAAACGATGGCCCTGTAGCGTTAAGCTGACACTTAATGCACAATTAGATACGAGTCGATACACGCGTACTCCTTTATGACGAATGGTACAATGCGTTGAAGTTGTATTAATTCACCAGGTATCCTATGCCTGCGTGTATAATTCATGCAACGGCAAATGTTAGTCGTGGCTTTGCGCAATAATATTCCCTTCGATGTACACAAGTGAATATCGGCTCTGCAAACAAATGAGAAATGCAAGTTCTAGTAGCGCAGTTTTATTAATCGATTCCCCAACGATATTCGAACTGTCGTCGTTATTTTTGTTGTCCTAGAAACAATGTTGCTTCTCATCTAGTTTCATTTGCCGCCTAACGACTGTTAATAGTTTACTTTTAAAAACAGCTTCGTTTTTTTTTACCTTAGCGTTTTTTAATTACATTCGAAGGCGATGGAAAGCCCCTGAAGAATTATCTGCTCCATGGTAATATCCGCATGATTTACCGCGAGGAGCGGAGTTTTATTGTTACCTTGACCGCTATCGCGTTATTATCTTGCCGCGTGAAACGAAGCTCACGGAGGAAAACTTAACACCCTTATTAAAAAAGTATGCTCGATGTCTAATCAATTTCGGTCGTTAAGATTAGAGCATGCTCGTGTCACCTTCGCGATCGGTAAATTGTCGCGCTCGTCCAAGGGAAGCATTAATCGATATTTATCTTTGACCGCGGAATAATCGTGGACTAAATTAACATTCAATTCGCGTGGCTCTCATCAAAGAACTTACCTCGTTGGAATAGGGGCACGTCCTTCGTGGAGCACCTTCGTAAGCCCGATAGTATTTTCTATTAGGATTCAACATAGTTGCAAAACGCGCGAGAAGACCACGCGACTACGGATAATTCAGGGGTAACGTGGAAATATGGGCAGCCCGCATAATGGCATGCATATTATTCTTACATAGCATGATACCATAACACGGTTAACGAAATGGATAGCCATTAATTCAAGTTACTGCAGTAATTACAAGATACAGGGATCGATTAGGAGGCAGCTCTGTTCAGATGTGAAAAAATTTCTACACCATCGACGTCGTAAAACCTTTGACTATCCGGTGATTTCCAAGCGAACGAAATCCCATCGTAGATCGTACGAGTGGCTCCGTGAAGATCCATCGACTGGAAGAGACTGAAAAAGTTTCTCCAGTAATCGGCCCAGAAGGCTGTAAATGTCGCGGGTCGTGAGCCGCCACGGATGATCCGTGGAAAGAATCTGGCGGACCTGAAACTACGAGCATCGATGATGACATTGTCAGGTGAACTCTCAATCCCGATGACGGGACATTGTCTCCTGCGAGGGTATTCGACTCGCGACGATCCTTGACCGGGGTTGAGGAGGGCCGATATTGCAACGCGCCATTCCATAGGGCGTTCGATGCGCTCTTATTGGCAGCAAGATGGATCATTAACCCGTCGTACCCTTCGGCGCGAGGCAAGGGAGAAAAGAAGAAAGGAAAAACGGAAACGAGAAATCATGAAACAATACTCGGAGCAAGATAACAGCGCGGACGAGTACGTAGGTGGGGAACACGAGACACACGATGTGGAATAAATAGTGGCCTGAAATCGAGCGGAATTCAGTCGCACCGCTGTTGTACCATCGTCGTTCGCGTTTATCCACGAGGAACACGTGAGGGGTCATCGCGAAATCGTCTGACCCCCATCTGCCAGCAGGATAGATCGATAAATACCGCCAGGGTGATTCCAGGGGCCGACCTGTTCTCGTTACGCTTCGTCGTCAGACTCGAGGGATACAGTCCGAGCGATGATATGGCCAGTGCTGTTCCTGCTGATCTCTTTACTCGAGATCGATGCATTCCTTTTCGGGTACTTAATACACGCATATTGTTTACTGTCCAAAGATGCCTTGCCATCGACTGAAACTTGAAGAGGACGATCGAGCATCGCGTTAAAGTTTATGTAATTATGAATAAGGGGGGAAAAATGGAACCGAAAGAAAGAAAGAGAGACTAATTGGAATGTTGGCGAAGCGCATTCTGTGCAGCTCCTAAAATATTCGTAACGCGTTCAAGTTCAGGTCTGAAAATATCTTATCTAATTCGTGTCATTGGCCGCACTCGAGTTCGGCCCGCTAATACCTCGTTTCTCTTGTCAGCTTCCTTCCAACGGTCGCCAATAAAGACCGCAACGACGGCGGAAGGGAGTTTAAGGTATACTGGAACGTACCCACCTTTATGTGCCATAAATACGGTCTACACTTCGAGGAAGTGTCGGAGAGGTATGGAATTCTGCAGAACAGGATGGACGCGTTTCGCGGCGAGGAGATCGCGATCCTTTACGATCCTGGGATGTTCCCGGCGTTGCTGAAGGATACGAACGGTAAAGCAAACGATAATTGTTCCTTACGTACCGATCGGTCTATCGACGAAGAGGAGAAAGGGGACGAACTTTCCGATACGTTATTCAGGAAACGTGGTGACGAGAAACGGCGGTGTCCCGCAGGAGGGCAATCTCACCAGGCATCTCCAAGTGTTTCGGGAGCACTTGATCAATCAGATCCCGGAGAAATCGTTTCACGGTGTGGGAGTGATCGATTTCGAGAGTTGGCGGCCAATCTTCCGGCAGAATTGGGCTCTTCTCCAGCCCTACAGGAAACTTTCCATCGATATAGCTCGCCGCGAGCACCCGTTCTGGGACGCTCGGAGCGTCGAGCAGGAAGCGAAGCGGGAATTCGAGAAGCACGGCAAACTTTTTATGGAGGAGACATTGAAAGCCGCCAAGGAGATCAGGCCGGCCGCTAGCTGGGGCTATTACGCTTACCCTTACTGCTACAATCTGACGCCGAATCAACCCGGCGCGCAGTGCGATGGCACCACGATGCAGGAGAATGATAAGTACGTAGTTGCCGAACCTACGCAATCAACCCTGTTATCCGTTCGATCCTGCTCGGTCGAATTGCTTACCTCATTGTACGATGTCGTTTCCGCTTATCGAATTAGCATCTTTCCCAATCGCTCGCTCCAGTTACCGCGAATAGTTCCCCGAGGATTTAGGGTAACAAGATTACGAATCGCCCCGGCGAAGATTACAAACGCGTAGACTTAAGTGGGTCAGTGTCAAGAACCAGTGTCGCGGTGAAAATTCCGAGTCGTTTCAAAAGCTACACCTGTCCTATCGTGCCCGATAAGGAGTACCAGGAGTCATTTGCCTCTCCTCTTTCAGAATGTCGTGGCTCTTCGAGCTGGAGGATGTCCTCCTGCCGTCGGTGTACATGAGGCTCGGCCTAACGAGCAGCCAAAGGGTCGGCCTCGTCGGAGGTCGGGTAAGGGAAGCCTTGAGAATAGCGAAGCAAATGACAGGCAGGAAAAAGGTTCTACCCTATTACTGGTACAAGTACCAAGATCAGAGGGACGCGTATTTGAATAAGGTGAGCCTCCGCGTTTTTTGAAAACATTTTAGGGGATCGCGGGAAGATGCGTCACCTGATAAGCAGGGCTGATCTCGGGAAACGGACTTATCTCCGCAGGATGATCTCGAGGCCACTCTCCGGAAGATCAGGGATCTCGGCGCGGACGGTCTCGTCATTTGGGGCAGCTCTAACGATATCAACACCAAGCAAAAGTGCCTGCAGTTCAGGGAATACCTGAACAACGATCTCGGCCCCGTCGTCAATCGAATCAGGCGCGCCGCGCCGGGTCTTGCACGGGACGACGACAAGCTCGCGGAGAATCGAGTCGACGAGAGCGTCGACCAGGTCTGACCAGGCAGCCGCGGCTCTCTGGTCGTCTCGTAAAAGAGGCGAATCGTTCAGAGAGACGATAAAAGATCTCCCTTACCGCTTCTCCTACTCGCGTGTGCGATTACCATACATGACGTGCACGCGGAGGAGCCGCCCGACCTTCGGAATAGAAAGATGCTGGACACCGAAGATGTCGTATGAAACCAAAGACGCTCGGCCGAGGCGTTGCTTCTAGGCGTCGCGCGACTCGGCATCGAGTTGGCCGGCCCGAATAAATTACTTAGGATACAACCAGATCCTTCATTTCACCCTTGCAATATCGGAGAATTCCCGGCGGAAGAACGCGAAATTCCCACCACGTAAGCATTCTTCGTCTTCTTCGAGCTCTCGAGTTTTCCTCGATCATCGGGCCCCCGTGCGATCACCGAAACCCACCCTATCACCGGCGCGGCGAGGCAACAGCGAAACTGGCAATCGGGACTCGGGACTCGGCGCACTTTAGCACTAGCGTACGACAAGTTTTACTGGTTCGAGGTGTAAGGCCTCGGGCGATCTCGCTTTTTACAGTACACGCGACGTCGTTGTAGAGGTAGTCAAAGATCTCTCTTGCTTACCGTTGATTCCTCCCACCCCCTCCATCTCGTGCCACGAGCTGTCCTTTCTCTTTTCGTCCCGAAGAGGATACCTGGGGAAACTGGGAGAACGAGGAGGAGAGAGAACGGAACGGGAACGGCGCGGAACCGAGAGTACCGAGTAGAAGGAGGAGCTGAAGGAGACTCCGGCGGTAGAAGAGGTGGAGCAAGGAGGTGGAGGAGAACGGAACACGAGAGATCGGCAGCACAGTTTCGTGTTCAGCTCAGCTCGGTTCGGCTCAGCCTCATATTGGATCTCCGTGTGTATTCGAAGCAGATACCGTTCGATCAAATTTGTCGCTAGAAATCTCCTCCGTGCCGATAGCGTCCACCGGCCCGGCCCGGCCCGAACGGAGGAGATCCGGCCAAGCGCCGAGTGTAAAGCCGCGATCGACCGCGACCGGGGATCGTTCGTTCGTACTCGTCCACCGATCGTTCCGCTCTTTTCGGCATTTCTAGAGTGGTGCGTAGTTCGCGACGTCGCTGACGTACACGGAGGTGAGTGACAGTTTCTTCAGAAAAGCCAAGGCTACCGCTGTACGCTAGCCTGCTGGCTCGGGATCGTTGCCAGAGTTGCCAGGTTACGTGATACGCGCGCTACTATAGTCCGTGTTACCAGAGGTTCGATTACATTTAGTACCTAGAATTTTCCTGGTGTAGCAACAGGTGCCCCTCGGGTTGGGTTCCTCTCGAATTGTCTCCAGCAAATGTAGGTTCGTCTCGCGTAACGTACCTAATTGTACAAGCTAATTATCGACCCGAAGCTTCTGTAAGTCACTCTTGCTAGAAACGGATCCGCTCGTTGTCGCCCGATTTCCTCTCGCGTCTCGATCACCGGAAGGCAGGCCCCCTTCCGGCGGTCTGCTCTCAGCAGAAGAAAGTTAACACCAGCTGAGGGAACAACGTTGCTATGATCTGCAGCCTCTTAGAAAGTGGCCAAGGGACGGGGTTAAATAGTTCAGGAGCAGCCTATCCGAAACGTTTTGCCCACTAATACCGGACCCTATCCTCGAGTTAATGATAGCTCTCCTTAGACGCGACGGTCTAACTTCCCATTCTAAACTGTTGTACGGTAGCCAGCTCGCCATCGGGTCCTTTCTAATGAAGATGTTTTGCTTCGTACGTGCCACCGTGCAGTTAATCGCCGATTCCCCAAAATGTCCAGCGAAGCCTTTAGATCGATTCCCTTGTGTTTCCCGACCGCGGGAGTCACGCGAGACGATGCGCCTAGCCGCTAGATACACCTTTCATTCGAGAACCTTTTTAGTCTATGGGCGAGAAGGAATTTCAAAGGAGACACGATAATTCGTTGGGCAAACTCTCGCCGACGTAAAATTGAGTCTATTATCGGACACGTTGCTTCGTCTCGTAAACAACGTAATATCATTAACCGGTCTCATCCCCTCGAGGGAGGTCTGCGCTTTAATTACATCCTGCGCTGCGCTTCTTTTTAAAGCTGCAGGTAGCAGAAGTTTGGAAGCGACGCGTCACTAATGCGACCATGTTCGCGCCTCTCGTGTAATTGGTTCGCAGAGGACGGACAATGATGCCTCTCGTTTAATCGGTGTCTTCAACCTCTTGTTTCTATCTCTCCTCCGAAAAGTTTCACTCCACCCATCGTGACGGTGCGCTCGCTTCGACGCGTGTACATTTTTGGGAGTTGTCTTTCGAAACAAGCCCCGGCCGAAGCCGGCGTGCAACGTAGGAAGAGAAATCGAAAGCTTCCAAGGGGGTCCATGACATTTGATACCGATAGCCGAGGGGTCAGACTGGAAGAGTGGTCAAAGTAGCTGTGTCATCTCGCGGAGCTCAAGATGTCTGTGGCCCGGGTAACGGGTTATTGAAAGAACCAAGTGCGGCCCATCACCCCTGCAATTTCTCATTGACCCCGCTTTTCCTTTCCGATCCATTTTGGACATACTTTTCGAGCGGCACCCTCCTGAAAGGGTCAAGGAAATCGTACGGAAGCGGGGATGGCGTCCCGGCGTGTACTTTTTCCGGCTCTCATTAGAAAACGGGGAAGAAATAGGAAGAGAGAGGAGGAAAGAGTAGCGAGCCAGGCTCGAGGAAGACGAGAGGGCCCGTTTTAAAGAGGCGAGCATTAAAAACAACAATGTCATTACATTTTAACGACCTGTTCTTGGACTCTGCTCTCCCTTTTAAGAACGTTCGTTTGCAGGTATGTGGTCCGCGCTCTCGCAGGGCCTGTCACACCGAGATCGAGTTCTTAAAGCGGTACGCACACTGCCCCCATATGTTGCCCTCACCCCGTAGCTTATCAGCTTTTCTCGCTTTTTATTTCCACCACGACTAAAAGAAGAATGCGAACCAATCGTTACACGTTGGTCCAAAGACAGCATCCGGGCTGTATCAGATTTCCAATGCTTCTCATCCTAGCTTCAACGAACACCGCTCAAGCGTGACCAAAGTTAAACGCGGCAGAACGTTAGCAACGATGATCAAGTCCTCCGAAGCGTCAAAGTGGCGGCGTCGAAATTTCAGCGAGCTTAAAATTGCGATCTAATCACGGGTACGAAGGGGGTGCGAAAGTAGCTTAATCCGACACTGGTCGATGTATAGGGGCCCTCCAGCTCTCTCGGGCCTGTTCCCCTTCCCGAGTCGATCTCTCCCCCACGCTTTCTGGGCACGCCGTGCAGTTCGCGAAGAATTAGTATGGGCGAAGTAACAAAAGCACCAGGAACAAGCACAGGGGGGGTGTGCGGGTCAGTGGCGGTGAAGGAGGAAGAAAAAAGAAAAGGAGCCGAGATGGCGCCACACGTCCAGCGTGTTTTCGGGGCTTCCTCTGGTGCTGTTGGCAAACTCCTTTTTATTCTTTCTTTTGCGGGGGGGGGGCGGTTCCTTCTCGCTCCCTTTCGTTCACCTTCCTTTGGTCCCTTCTCGCTTCTGGCGCGTTCTGCACCATCCCCCTCGGCGATTTCTTTTTTTTAGTTCGCTCCCCTTCTGGACCCTCACCCTGCGGGCCCCCTATTAGTTCGGCCACGGCACCGTATTGCGAACAAAAAAAAAAAAAACAAGGAGCAAAGGAAGGTCGCGAAACGCGAAATTGGGCTAGACCAAATCGAGAGATAGGGATTTCTCATTAAAACGGAAGAAGAACATATCGCGCGGCGAAATTATACGCTAATCTATCGCAATAATCGAGCGGCAGGTATTCCCTCCGGGGGCTTTTTTCCTCCTCGTCGGTACCTTCGTCCGCCTTGAGGAGCGTAACGAAGGATTTCACGGCACGAAACGATCGTGTAGGCGTGTGTAGACCGTTTACCAGGTTTCTTTCTAGGGCAGAGGAATTCGAAAAATAATAACCACGGGCTACGTGCGTGCCGCGAGTCGTTTTTCCTCTTATGGCTACGCTTAGACCGTAGTACCCTTGGTACCACCAGCTGGCAACCAGTACACCTATTCCTCATCGCTGCCATTGGCCGAGTAGCTTGTACCATTTTACTCCTAACGCTCTTTCTCTCCCTCCTCGGCACCGTGCCGTTCCTACCGCTCTTATTCTCTCTCCTCCGCGGTCTAAGTACTCCGACGGAGAGATCATGAAAATATCTTGGGTAACCAGGGCCGTAGACACTTTGGCCCAACAATGGCACGATCTTCTTATCAAACAATCGAACGCCGAGTAATCGTTAGAGAGGATTCTCGTGGGTGCGATATCTGGCGCCGATTCCTCGCGTGTCCTCCGTTCAAGCATAATACCTCGTTCGCTGTAGGAAAGTCGAAATGATATATGATTTCCTATTAGCAGCTTCCTAGAAGCGCGAGGCGTCAAGATCGCGGTCTGGCCGTCCGAAGGTGTTAGGCCCGAGTCGAGCGGATTTAATTCCGTGCTTTTTAAAAGGTCCCGCGGGAAGAGCAGCACCGACCGAGACGAACCGATCTCTGGTCTGTGGCGTGCACGGACCGCGGCGCCCTTTGTGCCCGACCGCCTAGGCTCGGGCGCGTCAAATTTGGTTGAAAATCAAATTAATCTCGCGGCTGGGCGCAGGACCCTCCGCCCTCTCTCTTTCTGACCGCTCCTCTGTCACTCTCTCGCCTCTTGGCCGGCCCGTCTACGTCCCTCGGTTCCTCGACGACACGAGCAAATCGAAGGAACGGGACCGAGAGGAAGGTGGAGAAGGAGGTGTACCGGAGGTCCTCCATGCCACCGACACGGACCTAGAGGCGAGAAGAGAAGGTGGTGCAGCAACAAAGAGCTTCGGACTTCTGGCTGCGTCCCCTCCAGGGCCGTATTTATCCCCTTCTGCTATACTTTCGATTTCTAGCTTTGGAATAGAGAGATAGTTTTGCTATCCGTCCGTTGCCTCAAATAATTCTGTCCTAGAATGAAGAATATGAGAGATACGTTTGGTGTCCAAAAGCGGGTCAATTTTTATTATTTACTCACCAGATTATACGTAAAATTAAGTTAACGTACGTTCGGAGCTGTTTGATGTGTAAGGAGATAAAGGTAATGATTCGTTTGCTGAAGGCCGAGCGGAGCTTGCCCTGAGTTTCCAGCTCCTCCGGATTAAGTGCGTCCCTGAGTTGTATCCTACTCGGTCATTCAAATCTCCGCTCGTGGAAATGAGATGATCGGCCGACCCATGTAGCCCCACACCTCTCGACGCTGCCCGGTATAGGGTGATTCAACAAGAATCAGCTGAGAACTCTAATTTTCGGGCTATCATATGTTTGGACCAATTTGCAGCTGCTGTCACGCGCTGCAATTGATCGCCTTTCCACCACCTGCTCGATCAACGTTGATAAATTGGACCCGAAACCCCTAAGTAATTAGTCTTTACCCGTGCGTACTTCGTCAAACATTCTTTTCTCGCACTTATCAGGAAATTGTGCAATATTGAAAATAAAAAGCAGAGTATGAGGGGATAAAGAGAACGGATACCTAGGAGGAAAATGTTTGACGAGCGAAACGGTGACCGAGGGGGCAGCCAGCAAAGGAGTAAGAAAAGGCCGAGGGAGATCGGGATTGAAATGCATCAGAGGGGAACGAAAAGTTGATTCTCTCCTGGAAATACCGGAGACCAATTGTCGGGAGAGGGACGAGATTCTTTCTGTTGTCGGGAATTCAGCTCGCGAGTCCGACGACAAAGCGAATTCCTGAAAGACGGAGGATGCACGGAGGGTAGCCCCGACGCTTCGCAGTTAAACGAATCCGAGGGATTTTTCGTCGGCCCAAAAAAGGGGCCGAGCTCTCGTAATTGGGCCTGCACATCCTTCTGCCCTGTCGTTCGTGCCACTTGTTCCACGCTGATTTTCGAAAGATCAAGAGAGATCGTACGATCGGGTTGACACTTTTTTTCCCCATCCCCATCGATTCGAACGGCTTGTATACACCGTACGGCCTCGCTCATGCGGAATTATTGCTTCATTCCCGATCGCCCCGCGCAAATAAAGAAGCGGCTACGCTAATTAAGAAACCACCGCCCCTCTGCCATTGATTCCAATTACTTGTCTCCGAATGTTCGGCTTTTCTTTAACCCATGAAAATGTTGGATACAGCCGGAAGGAGCGTGTATCCCGTATTCAAGCCTCGTAGCTTAGATCCGGCGCTATTTATGGCCGGGACATCCACGTGAAAGTCCCCCGTTTTCTCTCCCGATGTCGGATGGAATTCCCTTATCCGAGGATCTTGGCGTCTTAAAACTCGGGCATCTCGTTCTCGTCTGGAATCAGAGAATCGGTCGAACGATTTATGAATGAGCCCGGTACGCCAATAACGCCCCTCCCTCCCTACCCCCTTGTTAACTCTGTGTCCTCCGGAAAGAAAAAGAACACGCTCATGGTCCGCACACGCGGGTTTACGACGTTCCCCATACGAAGACCGGCGCGGCGCAGCTTTAAACAAAATTCGCGTAAAGCAAACAAACAAAAAAAAAAAGAAATGCGAGATGAGGAGCGGCGGCAGGACAAATCCCGGTGACGTAATTTCAGATGGTCGTCGAACCTTAGACCTCGAGCGTGCCGCACCACGAGCGAGAGACCCTCGACTTTCATTCATTCAGGGCGGGGACCAGCGGAATACGCGTATACACACGTGCGCTATGCGCCGTTGCGCGTCTCGAATCGCAATCGCGAAACTCCTTCGTTCGCACCCATCTTTCGTTAGGGGAACGTACGGGAGAGAGTTTGGGCTCCTTGTCAGAAGCACCGACGCATCCCTTACCTGGCAACTATTTTACCGGTGACGTCCGATCAGTTGGAAAGATTCAGACACCACACCCCCATCCCCTCTCTCTCTCTCTCTTTCCTTCTATTGTTTCAGGGATGATGGAATCGAGATGTCATTTGACAGTGGTGATCGCGCTACTCCTTCAGACGACCACGCTGCAGGCGCACAGGGAGCACAAGGTTTATCGATCTTTCCCCACTTTCGACCCACGACTTTTCCTTTTTAGTAGAATAACAACCCGAGTCGTTTTGACTTTAAGGTTCACAATATCGTCCTATATCCGGACAAGCATAGTTGGTGCAAAACCACCCCCATAAAGCAAGTCGTCACATGGCCGCAGTGTTCCTCGCAGGAGTTGGACAACAACGTGTGCGTCGGTGCTTGTTTCTCGTATATGGTGCCCCACAGCGAGCCCTCGGCTCCCGGTGATCTGATCAGACCGTACTGCGACTCCTGTCAACCCTTGGACAGCGTGTGGCACACGGTAAGTAGATAGGGGTTGAAACTGCTCTCAATGTTTCATCGTTTTTGACGATACTCCTTTGCCTCGCTGCTTCAGGTTACGCTAGACTGCAAGGACGAGGAGAACAATCCGGTCAGCATGCAAAAGAAGGTCCAAATCATAACCAACTGTTCCTGCAGCTCCTGCATGGAGACGTCCAGGATCAAGCCGGACTACAACACGCTCCTCCAGTCGTTGACCGAGGAGAACCTGGACAAGAACGTGAACGTGGTCCACGAGACGCCCGATCTGCTGCTGAATCCAAACCTGAACTCCTCCAAGAACACCACGAGGGACGGCGTTCTGGCTAACGAGAGATTCCTGCAGCTGTTCAAGCACCTGAAGGACTCCGAGAAGTTCGAGCAGCCCGGGACCAAGGAGCTGTTCTCCAAGTTCGACGAGGACGTCGACTTCGACAAGCTGAGGGAGTTGTTGAACAAGTACGGCCAGGAGGAGGAGAAGCAACACTCTCATCCGCATCAGCATCAGTCTTCCGGCAAGCAGCTGTCGCAGCAGGAGCATCACTCGTCCACGGTCCTCCATCGGGGACCGCATCATTCGATGGTCCTCGATTCGGACGTGAAGGAGAAGATCGACGTGGAGCCGCACTATCTTCATCCAGCCGTCGCCGGTCAGGAGATCAGCTATCACGACAACGTGCTCGTGGATAAGGACAAGAAGAAGGATTTCTGAGAAGCTTGGGGAGACACGTGTCTCGTGATGGAAACGCGTGGTTAGTTGACTTCGAACGTCGGACTGGTTAGAGTCGGTAGAAAAGGGGTTTCGTCGTGGATGAAGGAGATGGTTTCATTTGGAAATTCGTTAGGATCGTTCGTTGCCTAGTCCTGCGTCGGCGGCGATCGTTTAGCTCGGTTCTCAAACCGGGGGTTCTATTCGACGAACGGATCATTGTAAATAGAAAAGATTCTTCGTTTTTCTTTTGTTCTATTTGCTCTTTTTTCTTTTCTTTTTAATAGGAGAACGACGGCGATTCGAATCGTTGAGCGAAACGCGATAGAGAGATGAAAACGGAAGGGAAGAAACGGGAGAGAGAAATTCTAATATATATTTAATTATTATTATATGTTAATTAACTATTTAACACATTAGCGCGCGTCTAATAAAGGAACTGTAACGTCCTTCGAGGATCCACTGTTTAACACGCACAACTTGGCAGGAACATCGCGGAACGCCTGCAGGCGTTTTACCTTGTTGACCGCTTACGAAATATTGCATACATTGTACTCACTGTCTCGCTGAGAATAAACGAGAGCCCGTACGGACAGTTTCCTGATGCATCCCCCGACTTCGTTCCTGCAGACACGATTCCGGAGGAAAAAGTGAGAGATGCTGCAACGAATGCAATCAACGAGGAAACAAAGAACGACCGGTTGCGAAATGTGGAACGATTACGAAAACGGAAAGGAGTGCAATATTGACACGGCGAGCTGGTTATCGAAGGTGTACAAAGAGGAATCCAAATCGAAGGAATGCGGAGAACGGCAAAGAGGAGAGGGAAACGGGAGACTTGAGCAACGCGGTACTTTCTCTCGCGCGAGTTTACTTCGCGGCCGCTTTTCCAGAAGGCACCTGTACGCTTTTCGTGCGCACCGAAATACCACTGGACACACCTCTCGCAACTTTTGCAACCGGTACGATATCTCCGTACCGACACCGTCGACGGACACGCGCGATTCACGAGGAACCATTCACCGGGAGAAACATTCGCTCCGCCGTGGAAGATTGAGCGATGATCCATCAGCTCGTGGCCGCCGCTCAAAGTCGCCCGAATATCGCGATAAGGAAAGCTTAACGATTCGACGGCTGGCTCGCCGGTTCCAGCGGAAGAATGATAACTGATAAAGAGACGTCCCGACCAATCAGCTATGGAGATTCGTCTGGATCGTCGGCATTCGAGAGTGATTACGTAGTCCGGTAACGAGGCGGCGAACCCGCGAGCGACAGTGTTGCTCGGCGCTCCGTTGCGCGTTCCTGCCGCTTTCCCGCACGGCTAGCGTAGCGTTATTCTTTCCTTCTTGACGGCGCGTCGCCGCGTGCCACCGCGACGCGTACCGCACGTCGCCGAGATAATGCCG
Organism: Holcopasites calliopsidis; assembly: GCA_023838395.1. Classification (NCBI taxonomy): domain Eukaryota; kingdom Metazoa; phylum Arthropoda; class Insecta; order Hymenoptera; family Apidae; genus Holcopasites; species Holcopasites calliopsidis. The sequence goes on along the minus strand of JALHAQ010000012.1, from coordinate 1,419,939 downwards.
CTCCGTTACTGATCTCGGGGAAACAGCTGAATCCCGTCGGTGACACGCGATGCCCGCGAAAACCGTCGGCGTTCGATCACTTCTAAATGCCTGCCTGTCCGATCGACACCGACACCGCCGGAACACCGAGGGGAAGATCGCCGATTTCGAACGAGCCTCCTCCGAGCTGAGGACAAGCACCAGCATGAACGGTAGGCCTCTGTCATTTCCACGTATCTAGCTTGGGTGAAAAGGTGACACGAAAGGGTTTAGAGTTCCCACGGGCCCTCTACAGTTTCGGCTCTACGGTCGTTCGTTTTCGTATAAAAAGGAAATCTTGGCGACCCGGTGGCCACTGTCAGTACAGTGAATCGTATTCGCATCACGGCCGAGCGACCTGTTTACGATCAGCCTGCTCCATGCTCGAAACTACTAGTGAAACTTTCTTCTACGCCAGTCGTTGGTCGATTTCCGATTGCACAACCCGGCGGCAACTCTTGCGAGACTCTCTTAATCTTAAATCGATGCAGCAATAGGCACTGGCCGATTGGTAATCCATCATTCATGAGGATGGGAGATCGTTCATGGCTTTACGCGTGCATAATGACAGGAGTAGCGTCTATTTACTGTACATTATTAAAGAAAACCTTGTCGAAATGATTGCACGTATCTTAATGGCACACTTGCCACATGAAACACGTTCGTAATTAGTAGCTTTGACACTGACGCGGACGTTGTCGGTCTCGCGATTACGTTTAGCTTCTTCGTTGCTTCTATAAAATGCAGAATTATAACTTGTACCTTTTCAACAGCCGCCAATTGTACAGCGAACTGTGTAATTGATAAGCCGATCCCACGATCGCGACAGCGACTGGCGGCTCGAAGTAAAAAGAAAAAAAAAAAAGAAAATATCGGTCCAGTCCGTGAGCTTGGGAGCCTCCTCGATTCCTTCAGCAGTTCTATTTTCTCCGAAGGCGAATCGCGCGGCCAAAAATGTTTCGTGCCCGGCCGGCCCTAATGCTTCCACGAACGACCAGCGCTCCTCTCGAAACGATCCGTCAATTAAAGCGGCGACGCTTTTAACGAACAAATTTATCAGACTGCCACGTCCTCGACCTAAGCGTTCTAGCATTACGATTAAAAAAGAAAAAGCAATTATTCTAATAGCGCGAGACGATCGCTCCAGAGAGACAGCGTATTGAAGAATGTCCCACGGGTAATTGAAATTAACTTCAAGCCAACTCTAGATTATTTCTTTTTATCTTTATTATTAGGTTGAAGTGAGCGTTTTTCACTCAGCCTGGGTAATTGTGCAACGTTTCGTTTCATCGATCCCGATACAATTTATCAGCAAGAACAATTCGATAACATCGACGCGAATTTGCACATGAACCTTAGCGCGGCCAATTCTCTCCGGCTATTTCCACTGTGCAATCTCGCCGGGGTTTATCATCGGTAGAAATCGCACGAAAACGTACACGCATACATGCGATTCCTTTTAATGAAATCGATTTATCGGGACGATGGATCGTCAGCGAATTTAAATAGCGCGAGTTTAATTATCTTCAGGATACCTGAACGATTACGTTTAACGAGGCTGCTCTCCTTATCGTGCATCAGTATAATCAAGCTGGCTGCCGTACTCTCCCTATCTATTTATGAAGCTGGCGGTATTTCTGTAATCGATGCGGTCGCCTCGTACAATTTTGTGGACGTAAGAAACCACATGGAGCTCCGCGGGAGATAACCCCGAAGGTTAGCGCGCTACGATCATTTACAAATCAAGTACTTTTCCTTCGTGTCTATTGCTGAAAGGATGCAGGCCGGGAGATGAAGCATCTCTTTCGAGGGACATCTCCGTTCTAGCATTTCCTTGCTTCGCAACGTGCTTAGCGTATTCTCGACACGGTCATAGTGTTCTCTGCGTTATTATAGATTAGACAAATTCCAACGGCCGTGACGCGGGCGCTTCGAAATGCATGGAACAAGCGGAAGGGGCGAGTACGTAGAATATTAGACGATCTTCATACGGAAAGAACGCCGCTCCACTCGGCGACTCTGTTGAAAATAGAATGGAGGTCGAGACTCGTCTCTGTTTTTAGAGACACGCGTTCGAATTGGCGGATCGTAGCCCCGAGACCGATCAGAGAGTCATGAACGATAGATAAAACAGGATCTCTGATCTTCGTGCGATGAGAACTTCTCGACGAAACGCGAGTTACCTCCGATAGAGACTTCGTGTTCGAGTAACAGAACAAGTAGGTGCCTGCTGTGAATAACAACACTCTTGGCATCTTGATAAATGGATCGCAGAGAAGCAAAGCGATAAGGTTGATCGTCCAGAAAATCGATATCGGAGAGAATGCTAGTGTCTTGATAAAGATTGTCTCTTAAATTGACCAAGCGTCGATGAATGGATTACGCAACCAAATGCACAGACTCCCTCTCTCTTTTTTTAAAATTTCTCTATCGTTCGAGTTACGTTTATTAAAGCGCCAGAACCGTGACCCGGAATCAGTGAGAGATAACGTCCACTTTCATTCTCCCTCGAGAGTTGTCAATTGATTTTTCCACGCAACCACGAAAACGATTCACCGTTGACGATCGCGTAATGCTATTTTCGCGCGGAAGCATCGGCGCGGCCGAGGAATGATTTGTAATTTACTCCTACAAATCGGAGGATCGATAATGGACGATTTATCGTGTTACGCATCGCGCCTTGAAAAAAAGAAAGAATGTTTGCCGTTGGAACGTATCCGATAACTGCACAGGCGATTCGCAGAAGCAGCAACAATTTTGTTTGATCGATGAAATCCCGGCGGCGTACACGTGAAACGGGATCAGATGTCGGAGGACGCCCACGAAGAGCGAGAAACAGGTGTATCGATTAACCGGAAATCCTGCGATTTCTCTTACGCACAAGCACGTATGCCGCGGAATTGATACTGCGGTCTTCGCGGGCTGAGAATCGAGCGCCGTTGCTTGCGCAACGATTCAACGAATTCCGAAAGTCTAGCAATTTCCTGATCGCGTGCAAAGGAATTTCACTGGGAACGAGTCGCAGCGTACCTGGAAACCGCGTCGAGGAAAGATATTGCAGAGCTTCTGCCGTGTTACGTCTCTTGCTCGAACGCAAGATTTATTAGCCTGGGACAACGGGAAAGGTTGCGACGAGACTTTCGATCGATCGGAACGTGAGCAGCTTCGAATGCAATTCAATCGGAAGAAATTGAAATTCTGCAACGATCGAAATTCACGAGGCACGTTTCGGTTCCACGAACTCCGCTTTGCCGCCTCGCCGATTCAAAATCGGAGTTACGCGGAAGAGGATAGGGCCGGGAATCCCCACCAGTCGCACGCTCCCGGTTAGGTGTGAACGTTTCGAAAGCTTGGCACGTGCTGGCAGAAGTTAGCGCGAACGTAGTATCGACCACGAGGCTCCGGGGCTCGTTCAATACTGCAACGGGGAATCGGAGTAAGGGTAAAAGGTAGAGGGCCGTTCATGGTGGCGGGCGAACCGCGCGCGGCTTACCTGGGTCTTGAACAGGTGTGCCCTGTGACAAAGGGTAGCGGAGAAGAGCGCTGAAGCAGGCGCATGAGTTTCAAGACCTATGCAATTAAGAGGGTCGCGTTTATGATACAGAGGGGGGGGGGGGGATTTAGCGGGACGAAATGAGTCATGAGCAACGACATCGTCGTAGGTCGAGGCGAGACCCGATGGTAGGGATATCTCAGGCACGGCTACGCCTATGTCGGTACCACGCAGCTCCGACAGCGGGCCCCTAAAAGTGTTACGGAATAAGGGAGTAGACGGGCGAATATTAGCGATGAGCATTTAGTAACCCGCTCCCGCGTTAATCGCGGCCGCCTCGACAGATGGGTCCAATTCATCGGTGTTAAACGATAGGTCGAGCTTTATCGAGCGAAGCGTAGGACGGCGTAGCGCGTTCGGATCGGAGCGGGGAGAACTCTGTTGAAAGTTCACTGGTCCGTTCAGCAATCGTCGGCACGTCGTATCGGTGATTACACGGGGATATCAGCAAACGCTGGCGAATTCACGGTGCGCCGCGAATCGTTGACAGCGCGTAATCGAAACGGTGTCCCGTTTCGGAGCTGGTCAGCAAATCGGGACACGTGGCGTACCTGAAACGGAGTGTAGAAGAGATACGGCCCTGGAGCGGCTCCGAAGCGAGCAAAGCGCAAGTCCTCTGCTAATGCCAAGCGACATTCCCTTAATACACTCGGCTCCGGAATCTCGTTGCAATTGGGGCGAACGCGTTGTGCCAGCTGTCGCGCGTACTCATCTTCTGCTTCAAAGTGTGATCCCTCATCGAACCGGTCCGAGACGAGACTCGCGGGGAAAACCGCCGGGCGAGAATCGTTTTCGGCTACCAGAACAAGCCGGGTCAGAACGTACGGAGCGCGGTCCCGTAAGAACGGGCTGGTTCGTCGCCATCTTACATCCATTTGGAGCACGTTGCGCGAAAACGGCGAGGAAGCTGTTCCGAGGAATCGTGCGGCTTCCCGAGAAGAGGTTGCCAGGGATGCGAGGAGGAAAGGCGTCGTGTTTCCTTGAACGTGAACGCGTATAAGAGCGGAGGCGCGGTTGCATGTCGACAGTGGCGGAAACGGTGGGCGGGTGCTGCGAGCGAGAAAACTGAGCTGCCGCGGTTTCCTCGGTACCGCCAGATGCACGGAGCGCAAGCGAAACGTCGGTGTGCAAAGTGATTCCCTGGAGGAGAGAGATTTTTTCTTTTCCGTTTCCTAATTTACGCGTGGCCCGACGCGACGGCGCTGACCAACGAGGGGACGGAACGCAACGGGATCGTCAGCATGAGCAAGATGCTAGGAACAAACTATTGCACCGTGTTCTCTGTACTTAGAAGTCCCGAAGAGGGTGAATCGTTTAAGCGGGCCGTCTGAAAGCATTAATCGGACGACGACTAGAGGCGCGAGCCTGGTAATCCGTAACGCTGTTAGCCCCGCGATCACGAGCGATTGGTCAGCCAGTGGAGTGGCAGTGCTGAAAACGCCAGGTGACACCGGTGTATGCGCGAAATGAACAAAGTGCTTGGTCATTCGAGAACCGTGTGACCAACTCCGCGAAAGAGACTGCAACGTTTACGCAATCCGTTCTATATATATAGGTGTTGGAAATCGCGAAATCGCTGCGCGAACATTTAACGCCGAGAGACACACACCGGACGCTGCGAGAAATCTCGTCTCAGTGCGTGGATCGAGCGCAGGCTTTTTCTTGCGAGCTCGACGGATACTGCGTGACGTACGTGTACTTAATAGAACCGCGACCCATTGGTGCCCGCGTCGAAATAGATTGAGGCATCGCCAGTGGCATCGCGATCCGCAGATCGTTTGTCTTCTACTCGATCCGCGTTTAGCCGACAACCTAGAGATCTGTTGCCGATCGAACAGGATCCCCGAGGAGAGCGGGTCCTATTCAAGCGGGAGCTTTTGGGTGGCGTCGACGAGTTTCCCTGCCGATCGAAACGTCCGACGGCACTCAACATACTCTCATAACCCGTAATGTATTTGAGATCGCGCGTACAGACAAAAGGGTGGCACGAGAACACAAGAGAGGCGATAGAAGTTGGCTGCGTGGCAAGGGGGCGAGGCAATATCGGCTCGACCGCGCGGAGCAAGGGCAGGACGAAGGAATCGCCGGTGGACTGCTGGGATTTGGAGGCACCTCGGCTGCTTCGTACGAGATCCATCGACAGGGATTCGATACAGGCGTGCGTGCGTCGCGGCATGAGCGAGGGTGAACGAGCAGTGATCACGCCACGAATCGGATGGCGAAAGCTCACTGACCCCGGCGACTGACACGAATCCAGGAACTCGGGGACAGGGCCGAAACGATAGCACCGGCCGCTGTCTCATCGTCGACGCTCTCGTTGGCCTGCCCGCGCGAATTAGCCACTGCCACGCTAGCGCTCTCTCTCCCCCCCCCCCCTCTCTCTCCCTGTCGCGGGGAAGAAGTCCGTTTCGAGCCTTGACCGTCGACCCTTCGATGTCAGCCAAATGCAAGAGAAGAACGCACCGACGGGATCGACTTTGAGAGCTTCGAAGACGGACCCGAAAATGGCGGGCAATCGGTGCCGGTAGCAGACGGGGTTATTGCCTAGAAGAGCGATTTCCTCCACCTGCTGCAGCCTCGTTCCAGCCAGCCCACGGCTGAAAACCGTTCGTGTTCGGTCTCACAACGGATTCCCCATATTTTTCTCTCCTGCCGTCACGAGTGCTCCATCCCTGTCGACCTCCCTCCGAGGCCGGTCGGCGAACTTTGCGCCGTCGTCTCCAATTATCGTTGCCGAATACAGACAGCACCGGGCTCCGTCGGGCGATCCATAGACAATAAAGCGTAGCTGATAAGAGGTGGTGGTAACGCGCAAGTAGTGAGACGATCCGGATCGATTGAAAGGAAGGACAGAGACAACGTCGAAAGGGAGAACACGTTGTCGCGATACCTACTGCCGCGAGGCCACGGACAATTGTAACTAATCGAGAAGAGAGGAGAAACGTATATCTATCTGTAAACGTACGCATACGTAGATTCGCGCTAAGCCTCGTTTCCCTTTTTCCCGCGTCCGCCATGCCGCCCACTCCGAGTAAGCTGAACTTGAGCTTCGCCAGAAACGCGTACAATGTGTTTGGGGCACGCGGCACCAGTAACGCCGCTGACCATCAACGCGAGCAGAAAACGGAGCTTTTGGAGGGTAAGGGGTTTCGCTGCACGGCTATCGAATTATTAGGCAACGATCCAAACGGGTCATCCTTGGCAATCTTTTAGAATGAACTGGTCGTTTGAAATATCTCAATTCGTATGCATCTCGTTTCGATGAAACGGCCGGCGGACCGGTCTAATTTTTGGATCGTCCACTTGTTTCAGGTACCAGACGGAACGGCCTCCTCCACGCGAAAAATGGCATCGATTACATCAATCCCGGCGAAGAAGACCAGATGGAAATTTACGGGTAAACGAGTGGGATTGTTTTATAGCGTACGGATGGAGGGTGGAACGGTGGTGATATTTTATTCTCGCCTCTTTCAGCTACAAAAGAAACAAGATCCTGACGCTCGTCACTTGGTTCCTAATCACGATCACGGCTGGTCTTCTCAGATTGGTATTCCACTGGGTGCCGCATCTGATGCTGCTGGCGACTCATTCCAGATGCCAATTAGAGGATGCGGACACCGTGTTGCTGGTGGAGAAGTTCCAAGGAAAGCACACGAGCTATTACGTGAAGAAGCTGAAGACCCTGGCTGCGCAAGATGTACTGTTAGTACTTCTCCTTCTCTCTCTCCTTCGGCCTCTATTTTTCTATTCGCACTTTAAAGAAATTTTTCACATCTTTCCTTTTCTTTCGCAGCAATAAACCCTTCGACGGAGAATCATTGATGGACAACGAGCCCTGGATGGAGAACGGCAGCATGATAACCGTGAAGGAAGTGAAAGAAGAGTATCCCACTCTGTCCCTGCATTTAATCAGCGGACAATTTAAACGTAGGCATTCGATAATTAATCCAAGGCATTCCCCCCCCCCCCCCTCGATAGGTAGTTTTCTTAATTGCTTACGCTTTCGTACAGAGGTTCAGTCGATCGTTCTATTCCAATGCAAGAAACTCACTTACGTGTGGGACCCCGAGAGGTCCGAGTTCCTCAAGCTTCGAGGTTTGGACGTCGGCGTCTTGACTTCCACGTTGCACCAGATTCAGGGATTGAATCCTCAGGAGCAACACATGAGGTGAATCTCGATGAAACTTTTACCGTGCCGTTAGGATCATTGAAAGAAAAAGAAAAAATGTTTACAGGCGCAGCGTTTATGGGAATAACGAGATCATAATTCCAGTAAAGAGCATCCTGACGTTGCTCTGCCTCGAAGTCCTCAATCCGTTCTACGTCTTCCAATTGTTTAGCTTTTGCCTCTGGGTCGCCGACAATTATTACTATTACGCGATGGTCATCCTGGCCATGTCCAGCGTCGGCATCATCATGGCGGTCATGCAGACACGTCGGGTACGCCGCATTTTTCGTTCGCCCCTTGGATCGTCCGTCGAATTTAGATTAATAACCGTGGGATGTTCCGTTGCAGAATCAACACAATTTAAGGTCCACCGTACACTCCTCCGACGTAGCAACCGTGATGAGAGATCGCGCGACGGGACAAACGGCCACCGTGCCGGCTGAGAAATTGGTTCCCGGCGATATCTTGGTGATCCCCTCTCACGGATGTCTCATGCCCTGCGACGCCGTGCTTCTAGCCGGAAACTGTATCCTGAACGAGTCCATGCTCACTGGAGAGTCCGTGCCTGTTACAAAAACACCGATTCCTTCGTCCAATGAAATGATTTACGACACGAAGGAGCACGCGAGGCACACTCTCTTCTGCGGTACCAGAGTAATTCAAACCAGATACTACGGATCGGAGAAGGTTAGCACCCAGCTTCCCCTCGGGACTTCCGATCTACCGTTCGATATTTCGACAAGACACTTCACCGCGATTCGTTGTTCATCTAGGTGCTAGCTGTCGTCGTCAGGACGGGGTTCAACACCAGCAAGGGAGAGCTGGTCAGGTCCATCATGTACCCGCCGCCAGTCGATTTCAAGTTCGAGCAAGACTCGTACAAGTTCGTGATCCTGTTGGCCGGGATAGCGAGCATCGGCGTGATTTACACCATCGTCACCAAAGCGTTGAGAGGCGTGCACAGCGAGCACATCGCTCTCGAAGCATTGGACTTGATCACCATCGTGGTACCACCGGCTCTGCCAGCGGCGATGACCGTCGGTCGTCTGGTGGCCCAACGTAGATTGGAGAAGAACAAGATCTACTGCACCAGCCCGCGAACGATAAACGTGTCGGGCTCGATCGATTGCATCTGCTTCGACAAAACTGGAACGCTGACGGAGGACGGTCTGGACATGTGGGGCGTGGTGCCTGTCGCCGAGAAGAAGTTTCAGCTGCCCGTCAAGGATATCACGTCCCTGCCGTTCAACGATGTCCTCGTCGGAATGGTGACGTGCCACGGGATCACCATAATAGACAACCAAGCGGTAGGGGATCCGCTCGATCTGAAAATGTTCGAGTCCACCGGCTGGACCCTGGAGGAGCCGGACGTTTCCGACACGTCGAAATTCTCCATGCTATTCCCGACGATAGTCAGACCGCCGAAGGGCTCCAAGTTATTGAGGAAGCTGCCCAACGATCTGCGACTCACGCTCAGCCGACAGAACTCCATGTCCTCCGACGTGATGGACAGTCTATCTTTGAACAACCTCGACGCGGCGCTGACCGGCTCCGCGTCGGAATTGGGGGAGCAACGGCTGGAGATCGGGATCGTGCGACAATTCCCGTTCACGTCCAGCCTGCAGAGGATGAGCGTGATCACCAGGACGTTGGGCGCCAATCACTACGATCTCTACTGCAAGGGTAGCCCCGAGATGATTCTCAGCCTGTCCAGAGCAGAGTCCGGTAAGGATTGCGAGAAGGAGATCCTTCAATTGATCCCGATTCTTTTTCGAACGATCCTGATTCATTTACAGTTCCGCCGGACTTTGGCGCCGTGCTGCAGGACTACACTTCCGAGGGGTATCGCGTGATCGCTCTGGCGCACAAGTCTCTCAATCGTCTTCCCTACGCCAAGGTGCAACGATTGAGTCGCGAGGCCGCGGAGTCCGATTTAACGTTCCTGGCGTTCGTGGTCATGGAGAACAGGCTGAAGCCGGAGACAACGCCCGTGATCGCCGCCCTGAACACCGCCTGCATCAAAACGGTGATGGTGACCGGCGACAACATGCTGACCGCGTTGTCCGTCGCCAGGGACTGCGACATCGTGAAGCCGGGCACGCCCGTCGTCGCGGTTTCCGCCGCTCAGCAGAACCAGATGAAGCCGCAGATTTATTTCACGAAGAGCAACGGCCAGCCGTCGATGGGACAGGCGGACATCAGCGAGATGACCGATCTGAACAGCGTGGTCAGCCTGGAGACGGTCGAGAGTGGCTTTGGGAACAATCATTTCGAGACGGATATCAATTATTTGTCCGACGAGTAAGTTTGTGAAACGTTCGTCGCGCGACGCGAATCGGATGATCACGGAATCTCGTATTTTGTCACTCCAGCCTGCAGCATTCGAAGAACAAGTACGTGTTCGCTCTCACGGGTAAAACGTGGGCGCTGGTCAAACAATATTACCCAGAATTGATCGCCAAACTCGTCACGCGGGGGGCAATTTTCGCGAGGATGTCGCCGGACCAGAAGCAACAGCTCGTTCAGGAGTTGCAGTCCCTGGGATACTATGTTGGTACGTGACGCGACGATACTCGTCGGCGTGATTTATGCCTTTAAATAACATACTCGTAACACGATTTTCAGCTATGGTGGGCGACGGTGCGAACGATTGCGGCGCACTGAAGGCTGCCCACACCGGGATTTCTCTGTCCGACACCGAATCATCGGTGGCGTCGCCTTTCACCAGTCGCGAGACAAACATCTCCTGCGTGTTGACCGTGATACGCGAGGGCCGCGCGGCTCTGGTCACTTCGTTCGGTATCTTCAAGTATATGGCCAGCTATTCCCTCACCCAGTTCATCTCCGTGATGCTTTTGTACGGGATCGAATCCAATCTAACGGACATCGAGTTCCTCTACATCGATCTCTTCATCATCTCCATCTTCGCGTTCTTCTTTGGCCGGACCGAGGCTTACGACGGCCCCCTTGTCAAGACCGCCCCGCTGAACAGTCTGATCAGCACGACCCCGATCCTCAGCATAATAACGCAGATACTGCTCGTGGCTATATTTCAAACGGCCAGCCTCTGGCATCTGCGGCAGATGGAATGGTTCGTGCCGTTCGACGCGGCGATCTCGGCGGCCGAGAACAAGGACGACGTGAGCTGTACGGAAAATTACACGGTCTTCATAATCAGCTCCATGCAGTACATTATTCTGGCCGTAACGTTCTCGAAAGGTCATCCGTATAGAAAATCCCTGTTCACGAATTACGGTTTGCTCAGCTCGTTCATCCTGCTTAGCCTGTTCTCCGTCTACCTCGCGACATTCCCGTTCGACTGGCTGGCCGATTGGTTCGAGCTGGTGCTCCCGGAGAGCGTCGGCTTCCGTTTCATCCTGGTCGGCTACGGTGTCGCCAATTTCCTCGTCTCCCTTCTCGTGGAGTACGTCTTCGTCGACTATCTCGTGTTCAGTAAACTGCGCTACCGTTGGCACAACGTCGACAAGTCTAGGAGAAAGTTTCTGGCGATAGACCGCGACATGGCGCGCGACCTCAAGTGGCCCCCGATCACGCAGGAACCGCTGCCGGAAGCCGTGCCCGACATACTGATCCGTCAGAACGTGACGGAGATTAAGATCGAGAAACGCGTCGCCGAGCCCTGCCGTCCTATGGACACGAGTTTCATGAGCAGCAGCCCCGCGGGCGCGAATTTCAAGCACTTCGGCTCGGCCAGGGAGGTCACACTGAATCCTAGATCGCTGTTCAACGATCGCAGGAACACCGTGTCCATGCAGACGGTTCCGTGCTTCGAGGACAGGGACACCGTGACGCGGCAGCCGAACAACATAAAGCTCGCGTCGAAGCGAAGGCACAACTCGGAGTCGGAGAAGGGTCTGGATCGGTACGAGAGGCCCTACAAAAGCCACAGCACCAATCCGATCGCGACTCTGCCCCGGAACACCGGCGCGGCTCCGCAGCCGCAGAAGCTGAGGGACTTTAAGAACGTTTTGATGCACAAGAGCGAGGACGGTCTGTCCCCGAATACGCAGAGCGTTCTCGAGCTCGACATCTTGCCATCGTAGAACGGAGGGCAGTTATTCTCGTGGAATTCCAATCGATGGCCGAACGCTACCACGAATAGAGAACAGAAACGAACATTTTATAGCGAAGTACTGTTGGCTATTCGACGGAACCGTGCGGTATCGCATACCAAAATTACCGGAAAGTATCACGGTTGATCAGCATTACTTGTCCCATGACAAACTATGTGACAGAAGACTGCTCAGTCGCGCTACGAAACCACTCAGGAAATTGCGATCGAGATGTGTATGTGTTTGGGCACGAAAGCTGTTCACGGAATGCATTTAAAAATGCTGCAGCGTTCACGACAAATCAAGACGACGCCTCCCTGGAACACCCTTTGGTACTTTGACTAACGAAACGGGTCCCTTTTGACTCGCTCTTTCTTCGTCCTCCCTCGTCACTAGTATTCGAGAGTGCCGCTCACTCGAGGAAGTATTATCGTTAGGTTATTTATATCATAGAAGATGAACTTTCAACACGCCCTGCCGCCACGGCGCGAGGTTCTTCTCGTGGAAGACGACACCTTTGACGCAGGCCGATCGAAGTAGGTAGCTAGATATATTGTATGTATATTATCGTTCTCCCTGAAACTCCTTCCGGGTTCGTTTCTCTTATCGCGGTTGCGAACGTACATACTTAACGAAACGCGCCAGAACGGCCGAACAAACGTATAGGTGGACACGGATCCAAATGAATTTCTTCAATTAGGCAACCGAGGGAAACCGTTCGTTAGCCCGTCTTCGTGGCGACAATCTCTTTCCCCTCGATGATTCGCAGTACACCAATCTAGTCTTGATCCATGCGAGGCTTAGCGGCCTCGACGAATTGTCCTCCAAAGTGTCGATCGGCGAGCCGCGATGCTCGTTAACGACGTCGATGGAACGAGGATCGTTTCGACGGTTCGGCCCTATTTCGTCGCGAAGACGGGAACGTTTCATTTGATTTCTTATCGCTTTGCGGTGTGAAGCGATGGGTGCTTGCAACCCGCGAACTGGTTTATCCCAAACTATCGTACTTCATCGCGGGCCGGCGCGCTGTGATCCTGGACGCAGGAATTCGCCGGCCGTACGCACGCGGACGCTTATTGTTAAAGGACGAGTAACGAAGATGAATGTGTACTTATATACGCAATGGAGAATCATGGCATACTTAAACGCGTTGCTCTATTATTTGCGACGCCGAGCTCGCCGTCGAGGTGTAGCGGCTGTCGAATAACAAAGTATGTTTTTAATGGAAAAGTCTCGTTCACTCCTCCCATGTGTCTCCCATAAAAAGACCAATGTATAGAGATAATAATTAAACGTTTATTAAGCGCGATCACAAACAAATATCACACGCACTTAATTTTACAACGTACTTGCACATCGTATCTGCGGTCCACACCATTCATCCCGGAACGGAATACGCTTCTTTCCGACCGACGAAAGAAATCATAACCGAGCGCGAGTTGTAATTACAAAACAATGTTCGCGCGTCGCGTGATCGCGTTAGAAAAATATATATTAAAATCCATGCGTGATAACAAGAGTTCGTTTCGTTCACGGTATTTACATCCCTCGAGTTAGAGAATCGTTAAATTCTCAATAGCACACATGCCCTCGATAGCGCACGTGAAACTTTGTTTCGTGCAAAGTTCTTTTCTTTTTTCTTTTCTTCTTCACAGAGAACAGCCTCGATTCCTTTTTAATATCACCTCGCTACGAATTGATAACGTAAGTTATCCAATCGACCGTCTTAGCCACGCGATGGTAGATTCCCGGTTGGCCTGGCTGGGCGCAGGAGTAACCAGCCGAAACGATGCCTATCAGGTACCATCGTCCTGTCTTCTCCAACATCAATGGCCCGCCGCTGTCGCCCTGCGCGTACGAGGCAAAGAGAGGAGATTCAATTAAACCAGACGGGAGACGAATGGAAAGCCCCGTATTCGAATGAATACTCACTTGGCACGAGTCTTTGCCACCGCCGCGATAGCCAGCGCACATCATCTCGTCGTAGATGACCACGTTGATCCCGTTCGATCGATGCCACCTTTCGCAAACCCTATTGTCTATCACCGGCACGTCGACCGCTTGAAGCGTTTTCGGTCGCAATCTCGAACCTGCTCGTTTCAATGCAATTCAGTGTACGCTTGCCCTTCGACTTCCCGACGCTCGAAGCAAAACTGTCTTTCTATTTACCAGCCTGCAGCGCGCCCCATCCCGCGGCCCAACCGTACTGCCCCAAGAAATCCTCGTTCTTCTCCGGCAAACAGATCGGCGCGATGTGAGGCATGTAGTGTACCGGCCGATCTAATCGGAGAACAGCCACGTCGAATCTAGACGATTAACGCTGATATCATTACGATCGTTCCCATCTCTGCTTTCTCACCTGTCACCTTACCTATCCGCTTGAGGGGTGAACTTGAAGTAGGGATGCACCCGAATCTCCCTAACCCCGAACGTGTAAGCGGGCAAAGACTCGCTCGCCGAATTGACCACGTAGTCGCCCAGAGTGACCTGGACTTGCCGAGCGGACGCCCTGAAGGATCGGGGAAATTTAGTACAGGCATTCGAAGATATCGTGCAACGTTTGACTCACTTGGCTACGCAGTGGCCAGCGGTGACGACGTGGAATCGGTTGACGAGCGTGCCCCCGCATCGGCTGGACCCGATTCGTATGTACGCCTGAGAAAGTAAGAACGAAGTTTTCGCTGTGTTTAAAAGGTACCATAGAACATCGATGGGGATCGTCAAGTTCGATTCGTTCGATGAAAATCTGACCTGCCATGGGAAACTGCCGAAACCCGCTTCGTCGCCGCCGACGATTCGCCGCTGCGCGGTTTGCTTCGAGGCGGGGATACCGCAGCCTGCAATTACAATTTTCTAGATTCCCTGCCGAACTCTGAACAATCCGCGGGACGAAAAATATTCGTTCGCGAGCAGCCGTTGAAACAGTTAGTAGCGAAGTAACGCGTCTTTCTCTTGGCTGGCGTCTCGCGCGGATCTCTGAGTTAGCATCGCCGAATTAGACTTGGAGTAATTCAGCAAGACGTTCCGCGCGACTCTACAGTCTCCTTCGCACGTACAAGGTTTTCTCCCGGCTCGGACGGGCAATTTATTACGTTCATAAATAATTCGCGGCTCGCGCGTACCGTGAGGATAGCCGACGTTCAACGATCCCCGTAGCGCGGGAAGGCGAAGGACTCTATTCCGCGCGGGCAAAGGGAACCGGAAGCAGACACGAAATCGAGAGGGATCGCGTGACAAGAGAACCGACGAAGATGCGCGGAACGGATTCGTTTTCTTATCACGACGGACATGCGAGAGATCGATTGACGTACAGTCTGAGAGGACTTTGCTGGTAGGAAACGGAGAAGGTGAATAATTACGTGGCATGCAAGGGTTGTTCGCGAGTGGCGGACGAAGGACGAGCGTGAGTTAGGAAACAGCTGACGATACACGCGCTTTCGTGCTTTCGTTAACGCGTGATCGAATGAAAGCGAAGGCGGCATGCCGAGGGAGATAATTCGCAAGCAAAGAATGTCTCGACGTGCCGAAGGGACGAATCGAATAGACGGGGATGAGGAGAAATAAAGGCGGGACGGAACGACCACGTCGTACAGGAGGCGAAAGAAAAAGAAAATCATGCTAGTGTAAGTACAACGGACGGCATGCTTCTGTAGGGAAGGACTTACGATCATCATTGGCGGTCCCCGTGTAAGCGTCCAACGGAAGTGGCTGAGATTGATCTCTAGGTGCCTCGATCAGGTTATAATCAGAGCTACCTTTCGGTTCTCTCCGCTGACAACAAGCGTACATGATGCCGCCGCAACTGCCGTCCAATAGGCCAGCGGACATCCAGCACATTAGAAAAAATTCGCAGCTTCGTCCGTCGGCGCACAAAGAATCGTCACCCTTCCACAGCGGTCTTTTTAGTTGACGCGAGTCTGCACAGAACAGGCCAAAAACTGTGTTCTCTCCTCTACGTTTCCAAAACGCTTCGAAGTCTGATTACTCCAAGCCTACGTTCGGTGTACTTCGCGGCTCGAAACGACGCGGAGACTCGCGATTACGTCGCGAGCATCGAAGGGAAACGCAATTGTTAAAGAAGAAGAGAAAAAAAAAAAGAAATCGAAGGCCGGAATAGAAAATCGCGACGAAATCGTAAAGGCAACGGAGGAGAACGCTCCGATGTCTCTGTGTCGTAACGACATGCTCGACGCGGACGCACGGAAACCGTGGACACGACGGAAACGCGATCTTTGCGACACCCGGCCTCTAGGATATTGCGCCCGGCGACTGCTGGCCAATTCACGATTATCCGGTCGCTGTACGAAATCCGGAGACGCGACGCGACCCGTTATCGGTTTCACTCGGTTGGATTAGCGAAAGACCGGAGAGGCGTTGCGCGAAACGCGGGCTATCGACAGGCGCGATCAGGCCGCTAGACGCATCCGGGGCACGGTCAACGGTGACACCGCTCGCGGGGAACGTACCTGACTCTAACCTAGGATAATCGTCGAGGGTTTGCTTTCGATGATCTGAAACAATAAGTCCGTTTCTTAATCGAACCTGAAAAAAAAGAGATGTCGCAAAAGCTACGGGACGTTGTTGCAAAGTGTTCTCGGGTGTTCAAGGATTGACAAAGAGATCGATAAAAAGAAGAAAAAAGGATGCCAAGGTTTCTGGCTGCACTCGAGTTCTCGCAATCTTTAATGCGGCAGTCAAGCTTAGTAGCGAAGAAAGGAGTTTAACTCTCCTCGGCTACCTCTGATCTCGTCCTCGAAGTCGGGCAGGTGGTTGGACTGCTGGAAGAACGACGGCGCGCTGCCACCCGCCGGGGGTGGGAAATCGTTGTCCCGGAAGATGAGTCGCGGCGTTCGATGACCCATCACTGGCCTGCTGTAATCCGAGGCGGGGCTCCTCCACAAGGATTTGTGTTGCCGCCAAGATGGGAAACGGACGTTCGAATGCACTCCGATGTTCCTCCCTATGGGGGGACCGCCGGCGTCGAAAAAATATCCCGCCGGACCAGTCGGGAATCGGACGTACCGGCGCCTCCGAGTGGAGTTGAACGTCGAGCCGGTACGATTCTCGCCGCCGCTCTGCGTTCCCGCGTAACTCGAATTGAAGATCGTCTCCGGTTTACCGTGGCCCGATCCGGAGATCTCTGTTTGATTGGCGACACGACCCGAGAAGACGACGAGTATCAATCCTATGAGCAACCATTGACAGAACCTCGCTGCACCCATCGTTCGGCTGGAATAGAAGTAGAAAATAATTGGTCCAATTGCTTGTATTATCCAAATGAGTAGATTGAGAAAGATCGAAGAGAATCATAATTAGACTGGCAAGAATCTTAATACTATATTCATTATGCGACAATGTTTCTGCCATTTTAAATGTGCCCCTCGGCTCTTCGATTTCGTTTCTTCTCTGTTTGCTTTCTCGTCGCGACATCCCCATAAGTTCTGAACTTCGTTTAAACAGCGGTGCGTAAATTTGATTTCCTTTCGCGTCGGTTTATCCCCGCAAAAATTTGCCGATAGGTCTTTCCAGTTAACCTGGGCAAATTGGTAAACAATCGATACGATATCTCCCTGTACGAGGTCCCCGGGGATCACTGGGTCCTCGATATAAAGCACGCCGCGACAGGAGGGTAAACGGTCGAAGCTCCTCCACGGAGGAAGCGTGCGGAAGCATCGATCCGCTTTAGTTAGCTGCGACAATTACATTCGTTCTCCACTCCCTTGAATGGGGATCGGCCGATTTCTAGAACGTCTCGCCGACCGCAAGTTCATCACGATTCTCTCTTCGATTCGAATCTCACGTGTCCCCCCTCACGATCTTCCGGTCGACCGTTCGAATCGGTTTTCCGGGAAATGCAGAAGGAAGCGTCGCGTGAGGCGGGTTCAACTGGCTCCGTGACACGCGCAGCCCGACGAATCCCAAGCAACACCGACACGAATACGTTCTCGCCGGGACGTCGGGAAGAGTTCGTTGTTCAGTCTGTATCTGGTACACGCGATCATTCGTGACACGGTATTGCACGCTCGCGTCTGATTTCGAACGGTTGCCTTTGATCCCAAAACGATAGAACGACGGAAATGGAGAATTCGCGTTTAACCTACTCGCTCCCGGAACTACGGAAACCGCGTACCGTGGTTCAGAGAACCTGGAGACAGGCTACCCAAGGCTGTACTCCAAAATTTTCGTTCCCCCGTCGGGAGTCTGTTGTTTGCGTCACGACCGTTTGAGAGCGGTGAAAGTAAAAGAGGAGACCCAGCCCGGAACCGTGTAAACGCATCGATTATACCACGCGTTGATTCACAGTCGTACTAAACAGCATCCCTCGGTTGGTCAATAACAATTATCAGAGGCATTAAACAGAAGTGAAAACGCCGGGCCGGTTTTATGCCGCGACCCGATTGGGCAACCAGCCCGTTGCCGGCTGCATTTAATCGTTAGCTCAACAATGTTCAGGACAATTTAACCACGTAACCGCCCTTGCCACTACGTTTCGTAACAGATCAAAAATCCCGGCTCGAACATGTGGGTCGACTTTTTGTCGCGCGACGAGTCAACGGCCGGGGAGAAATTTCAAGGCGAAGATGCGTCCTTACGGTTCTATGTTCGAATTCATCGGCAACAGATACGCGTCCTTCTTCCGTTGTCTGCCTTTCTATGGTGTCACGTCATCGTGATCTACGACGGTCCCCGTAGTAAAAGTATCGCGCATTGTTCCATCCATTGAAAAGCAATTTTGTTCGACTCTTATGTTTGTTAGGAGACTCGCAGTGTCTTTGGTATAGTATCGTGGTTGCAAGTGAATGGTTCGATGTGTTAGTAGGTCATTGGCTCTGTCGTATAGATCCAAGTGAAAGTGCGCTTCTCGCGTGCACGGCAGTGTGAAGTTCACGTTCACGCCGATGCCACCCTCCTGGCGGAAGCTACGAACCGTCGAAGTGCATCGCGAAGGATCGGATCGCTTGGGAAACCGACGATCCCCGAGCTCGATCGGGGAAAAGTGACTCGCATAAGAGAAAAAGAAAAAAAGTAATAACGAAGCAGGCGATGGAGGAGGATCTAGGAGCAGCTTCGCGCGAACTTTCACCTCGCATACAACTAGCTCGACTCTGTCGTGCTGGCTGACGGCTGAAAGTACAGAGAGTTTCTTCTCCCGTGTATACACGCACGCGTCGATACACGCGCGAGAGATACGCGCAGCATTTCGTACAAGCGTATCATCGTGTCCCGGCTGGTCGTGAAAGGCCCACGTGGCGTTGCACGCCCGCGTCCACCTTGCCTTCTCCACTGTCCTCCGGGTAGATCGGTGCTGTTCGGTGCCAGCCGATTGGCGCCGCATCCCCGAATTCCGTGTGAACCGACATGAACGAGCGCGAACCGTTGCTTTCTCCGTAACGCGCGCGGCGCCGTTCACTTTCGCCGAAAGCGAACGGAGAAAGAAAAAAAGCCAAAATAAGAGATGCGGGCACGGGAAATTTTGTTTCCGCGTCCGACCACGGCCCGGTTCCCTTTAATCGATCGAATCCCTCGCGTCGGAACGATGCCCTCCGGGTATCCACACCGCGGACACAGTGTAGCGAAAATTAATAGAACGGAAGAACTTTCGATGTTCACGAATGGATCCATTGCACGCGAGAAACGTCGGGCAGACCGTTCGAGCGAACCGCTGTTCACCTTTCCCGATCAGCCGTTCGCACGGTGGTTAACAGCACGGAGGATCCAACGGGGTTGATTCCGTCGGCCGGAAGAAAGCGAGCGAGCAACAAGGGTCGTCCTCGTCGAGGGAACGTAGCCGGCGTCGGTTCTCCGAGGGAAAGAATCGCGATTCCTTGTTCCCTTTGACTGGGAGAAGCCACGGCGAGAGCCCTTCGACGCTCGCGTCCGTCGTTGAATACGCGCGAGCACGCGTTCCACCTTTCGATGGAAACCGGTTCGAAGAAATCTGACCGCGTCAGGCTTCTGCTCTTTCTTCGTGGCCTTGAAAGAGCGTAGGCTTCTTCGCGGTCTAGTTCACCGATACACCATTTCGTGCCGAACACTTTCCATTGTGTAACGAATCTTTTACTCTCCTTCCACCGCCTGCCTTTTTCCACCCTCGGTTCGCCCGCCACAGTTTTACCTTTGCTCGTCGTCCGGTTAAAACACCGGGTTAAACGCGGCCTCCTCCTCCACGCTAAGGCGGTTCCGCCTTTTCACCGTTTCGACGCGAAACGATTATTCCAGCGGCGCTCGAGCGAGGAACACGGTCCGCATTGTTACTTTCTAGGAGAAATTAATTCGCGCATAAAACACCGTAATCCCGAGCCGTGATGAGATGAAAACAGAGAAAAAGTGTGCCGGATAACGCGCGCGCGGTGTCCACGCTTGAATATTCATGAATACATTCGTGATACGTCTTAGCCGGAATGCTAAACGGGCTGCTGATGTTCGATGACAGACGTTTAACGGGTAGAAACGATCTTGATTGGATCCCGAAGTAAATGAAGCACGAAGGAAATCAGCTCGAATCCCGATAGAATTTTCGAAACGGGCTCCCCTGTATTGGCAGGAGAGAGAGAGAGAGAGAGAGAGTAACTCGAAGCAAGCAGTTTCGTGGCTGAACACACGTTCCTCTTCGAACTTCTGTCGAACGGTGTTACGTAAACGAGGAGTGGTGTTTAGGCAATCGGTGGAACGGTACCGAAGCGTGCATCCTTAATGCTCGTCCCCATGCGCGTCTCGTTTTGGAAAAGAACGGAAGTACTTTCACTGGCTACGAGGTCGGGGTGTCGAACATTCCGATAGCCAAGGAGACATTGCCAATTATTCGCCACGAGAAATCGCGCTTTTTCTCTCCGCACGCTCCGACCAGGGATCAGCTTCTCTCGATCCGAGCTTTTTTTTTTTCAAAACAGTAGCAAGTTTAGCCAGACCTTCGCACTTTCACTCGATTTTTCGATGCCCACCGTTCGGCCGTTGCATTGCAACTCCCCCGCGCATCAACATCGATGACGGTTTATTATTTTCAAGCCGCGCATTCTTCACTCGCCTCGTGGTATATTATTCAAGCTTTTCACCATTCCAGATCGGAGCTCTGTTGATCGTAGACTCCGAGTATGCGTTTAGGATTTTCGTGGACGACTCTTTCTAGCTTTCGATCGATGTTTCGTGGAAAGTCGCGACCGTTGCTTAAATTTACTTACCAATCTGAGGCAGACCGATCTCGCTTTCGTGATTTCCTCTTCCGTTCCTTCGGTTGCCGGGCGATCGGTGGGTTCAAACGAAATTCCCTGCACCACCGCCGCCGTCTCTTCTTCTTCCTCTTTTTCTTCCACGTCTGTCCTGAACAGTCCTCACCACCATAACACAACGAGCGCGCAGATCCTCCCTTGTCACGGTTCTCCCACGAAATTCTCGCGACACCCTCGGTCTATCTGAATCGTTTCATCACAGTCACTAAAGGCTTCGCCTAGTCCGTGCTTCTTCACACTTTGTCCGCCCCTTTTTCCTCGGCGATTGGAAATGAAATCAGAGGCGCGTACGAGGAATACGTTAGGAGTCCAGCTTTCGTCGTTCTTCTCGTAATCGTTGGATATCCTCACCGAGGATCGTCGAGTTCGACTTCTATCTCGTTTCCGTCGGCGCCTCGATCACCGTGTCAACCGACGTACAAGGAGGATCCACACGATCGGGGGCCTGCACCGTGTCTATCCTCTCGTCTCGAGGAGCCCCGGCCGCCTGCTCGTCGTTGCCCACCGTCCGCTACGTCGGCTCTCACTTTCTCCGGCGAGTAGTTTCATTTCGGTAGGTAAAACTCTCTCGCGTGTTCCCCACCAGCTCGAGACACCGGCTGCTCGACTCTTTTCACTGTCTTCTCGAACGGAAAAATCGGCCGGATCGGAAGGATACCACCGTCGTCCTTCGATCGACACCGCGACTCCGCGTCGCCTCAGTTTCTTCTTCCCTGCCCTCGAACGTCGTGACTCACTGTTCAACCTTGATTCCGATGCTTTCCAGAAAAAAAAAGAATAGGGTATTGGGAGGATTCTTTAAAAGGCAAAACGGATATAAAGAATAACAGAAAAAAAAAGAGAAAGGAAACGTAGGAGAAGATAAATGAAAATGCGGGTGGCCTTTGCGTCACGATCGGATCCTTTTATTTCCTAATAATGCAACGATCGCTGACATCGAAGTCGCTTAAATGCATTCTTCCCGTACCGAGGAAAGTTCGAATAATTATTTGTCGACTCCCCACGGTAAGATTCTCTAACGCCTGGCGAAACTTTTGCTGATCAAACGTTGCGCAGCATCGTCCCGCAAGCTCTACGTAGGATACGCTTTACAATGTTTTACCCCGCCTCTCGATTGCCCCATCCGCGAGTGTCTTTTCACGATTTCGGAAGAAACGGACGTCCTTCTCTCCTTTCGCGAATCGATTTCCAATTCGCCCCTGCACCGTCGACCGGAGAGGCTCTCTTCCTGCTTCGACGGTGATTTTACACGGTTTGCTCGTTCCTCGGAGCGGTTACGATTCCGAGCAATTAACAGCGACCATTAATTCTGGAAAGGAATAAACGACGACCATTGTCCCTCTGAACAGGAGCGTGAAGAGAAAACTGCGGTGAGGCCGATCGGCAACGAGCGTACGCGCGGCTTCGATTGCGATTAAGCGGTGCGTCGTGAGCAAATGTGAAAATCCGGCGCGCGATCTCGCGAAAGGAGACGAGAAGAAACCGATATCTAATCAAGCCCCGGCGTGAGCAACTGGAAAGTCCAAGTATCTCCGTATCCGACGATCGCACGAGCCGCGGGCATCGTTGCCCCTCAAACGTTTGACATTTCTTCCCACAATTTTCTCCTCCGCTGAGATCTCTGTCCCGTCCGGGATCGCGTGCGAAACATTCCCGTAACACGAAATTCGGTTACGCTACGATTTGTCGTCGGAGCACCGGTAAAAGTGTAACAAGTCCTCTGCCCTTTCATCCTCCGGCTCCACTCGAGAAATCTACTTTTGAGAAAGTTTCAGCCACGGCTCGCGTTCCCTCCGCGTTCGTTTCGTCGCGCGACTTTTCCGAAAATCCGTTTGGAAGAACCGATTGGAAGCCACGGTCGAAGGGACGCGCGCCTGAGGAATTTCGCGAACTTCTTCGCCGCCGAGTCGCTAGTCGTTCTTTATTCGGCTATCGATTACTATAACGATAAAAACGTCGTGTCATTTTCTCGCTCGCGCAACATCCTCGTGCAAATGTTGCCTGGCGAGTCTGTCGCAACGCTCACATCCGTTTCGGTGACACCGCTCAAGGATCTGCTGAAAGTATGCGGCATTCGCGGAATTCGAGTATCCGTCCAGAAGCGCTCGATAATTGCCTTCTAATTAATCCGCCGAACGTTCAATGCCGATGAAGTTCTGCACGCGTCATGCAAAGAAGCGAGGCATTCCCTTCCAACGAAGAATGCCACTCGTTTTTGCTCCCCGTCGTGTGGCGAGAAACGATGCTTCGAGGAAACCGTGTTTCACCGGCGCGATTTTCCGCGTTTCGCACGCGAGATCACGATTTTCTCCATCCTTGAGTTCGGCGCGGCACAGTTCGCCGTTCTCGGGTCTCTAATCCTTTGAGACTCGTCCGAGCCAGAAGGCAGGCTGGACGAGGCGCGAAGACGAGCGCGTTGCGTGACGACGGCTTGTTACGGCGGAGCGTATCGATGAGGAAAGTAAGAGCGTTCCTCGGGACCGGAAGCGGTGGATTTAGGTGACGGCTGTTCGAAAACGGCCAGGCGAAAGCGTCGTCTCTAGATAATATTCCCAAGGAGACCGGTCGCGCCTACGACAATATTTCTCCCCGTGCCTTATCCTTTTCGCGGAACGATCGCACCTTTGTTGCCGAACGATCTAGATCGGACCCAGTTTCGTGCGCCAATTGTTCTACTTCCTTTATTTTTTTTTTTTCACTTGTTCCTTCCCAGCCGGCCCGCGCGTGAATACATTTGTCGAATATAATTGGATCCTCGTCGTACCGAGCGCCCGACGGTAGTCACAAGCGTGAAATGAATCTTAGTCGTGTCACTGTTGCGCTATTGTTCGCGCTGTTGAATGGGGAACGGTAAAACAATCGAAAATACTTGGTTATCCGTGATTCAGCTGTTCCCAGGTTCAGATTAACGCTCGTGCCGCGGAATTATTCGGTGCTGTGAAAAAGTTCAGTTTCTCTACGTGAGCCTTGCTCCGTTTTTCTTTTCTCTACAAAAGTTATTTTATGTCGATGGAATGTTAGAAAGATTAATGGAATTCAGAGTTAAGATACTGTGGCTGAATGCGATATCCCATGAAGAAGCTTGCGCGTCTTTCCATGGAGAGCGATTCAAATCAGACTTAAAGACGGAGAGCGTTGAAATTTAAATATCTAATGAAGAATCGATTCGATGGAACGCAACACGCACAGCAAAACTAGGTCGACGCTGGCTCGTAGCGAGTAAGGATCGCTGGATCATCGTTGTTGCACCTTTTATTCATCCGAACGAGTCTGCGGCACATCGCGCGCAGTCGTTCGAGCAGAACTTTCTCCTTAAGCTGGAAAGTCTAATATTTCCTTCGTGCTCGTGCCGGATAAAACCATCGGCTGGCGTGCAGGCGAGTTTAATTGGACCGTACGAATCTCGGTAGAAAAATACAAGTAATTCAAATGCACGTTTCGTTCATCCCGCCCGTTCGATCTCCATACGAAACGTATCGTCGAGGCTGCCGTTTCTCAAACGTGATTATCCGCCCGGCGCGGGGCCGAATAATTAATTCCGATCCCGCGATAAATATCTGCGCGTGAAACGGCAGCAAGTGCCTGCCGTTCGGTGATCAGCATTATTCAGAGCTGGCCCGCGACAGGGGCAACGAGAAACATTCACGCGTTTACAATCGGGACGATAGAAATGCCGTCCCGGGTCGGCGGAAGAAACAATCTCGCCGTAATTGCGGTTCGTTCGCAGTAACTATCGCGCGAAGTACGCGCGATAAACATCGATTTGTCGCGCCGCGCGAATGAAACTTGGTCGCTAATTGCAAAATGCATGGCCGGCTAAATGCGGATGATTTGCGGCCAGTTCGAAGGGGGATACGTTGCTGAAAATATTATCCATCTCACGTTGCTTCTCTTCCCCTCCCCCTTCTCTTTACGCGCCGTTGGCGAATTTCGCCCGACGAATGTTACGCGTCCTATTGCGACGGGAATAGTTAATCGAAGCGCGGCATTAACGGGTGGACGTACTTAGGAAGTTCGATGGGGAAAGTGATTATGTCCATCACGTTTGGGGTGACATCACGGAAAGAGTGAAATGATGTCACATGTCGAATACGTCGCCGCAGTAATGTTATTAACTTTTTGGACGGATGCAGAATGAATTATGTAGAATACAAAGGTAGCCTGGTAGATTCTTACGTATTAAATAGAAGGGATGCGAGGGAAATAATTGCACACAGATATTATTTCAGTTGCTCTTCGTCATCTGTATTTTTGATCTTTTCGTTTGTGCAAGGAAATAGATACATAGGTCGTACCGCGCGGCGTCAATTATACTCTGGTAAGAGATGAACGAAATGAGCGCGATTCATTGCGTTGTCTTGCAACAATTAGCCATCGAACGGACCAATAACACATCGGCGCGCACAGTCACAGTTGATACCACCTACGCCGCGGCGCGTAAACGGCGTTCATTACGCTTTTTAGATCGCTTTCGCAAGTTGGAAGGAAATAATTGGGAGGTCCCTTCCTCGTCGACCCAGAAATCCGAGGAGAATTAAAATGTGGTAATCGCAATCCTATTCCGGCGTAATGTGTGAGTGCCTGTAAAAACGCGCGGCCGCCTCTTACGTGTAAACGAGACTTTACTTTCTCAAGCACGCGACCGACGTCGCTCCTCTACTGCTGCTCCTCTTACTTTCTCCTCCTCGGGTTCGAGACAAAAGTAGGTCCCGAATAGGATTAAGCGATCGTTTAAAGACCCTGCCGTTCGATCTGCCGACCGTTGTCTTCTCTCCGCCCTGCCCTATTCCTAACATCTCCGCGATACACGTCGGGTCCTCCTAGATCTTTAAACAAATCACGACGACGCAGAACTTTTTTCCTCGGCCGAGTAAATTTCAACGCGCTCGTTGGGTGAACGAGTTCCCTCGCAGCGAAGAGCAGCCGGTGGACCCGACAGAGGGACACCGGTAAAACGAGTCCAAGTATCTAAGCACCGAAATTCGTGGCGCTCTCTCTCTCTCTCTCTCGTCGTCAAAGATTGCCGGTGAGCAATTCCGGGGCGAGTTCGAAACGGTATTGCTCGAGCGATTAATAATTCCGCTCGAGTGTCCAACGAGCTTTCCTTTGAATACTTGATCCCGCCGTTGGCCCGAGTTATTCGAAGACCGTCACCGGCGATGGCTTCGTTTGGATTTAGAATCGCACCCATTCCCGAGGGGCACAGAAGCAAAACCGCGATGCTTGGTGGCACGCGAACGATAAACCCCACCCGCGTGTCGTGCACGTTATCCGCTTTCCAATCGATACACGGACCCCCATTGTTTTCCATCGGGAGTAACTCGGCGGGCCTGGTCCGGTTCGTTTCACGACGACTCCTCGACGCGTCCGATTGCCCCGTTGAACGAGTTCCGTACCAGCGGACCCTGCATCCTTTCTCGCGACCGATCCCCCCTCCTCTCTACGCATCTTTACTTTCGTTGCTTTCGAACGGGCTCTCTTCGTTTTCATCGGCGAAAGTGAATGGGACGCGCGGCGATGTTTCTAATTGGCACATCGGCATTCGACGCTGAAACCTTGCCCCGTCGGTTCGCGATCGCGCGGCTTAACACCGAAGTATTCGTCCGTGAATTTTGAACTTTGATAGACTCGTAGGAGGTACCACGGGGCGAATCGCGTGTCGTTATCACGAACGAGGGCAGCTTCGCGAGTGGACGGGGAAAATGAAAGGATACTCTTGGTCCAGTTCGGTTATCTGTCGATTAATATTCAGCAACTATATTACACATAATAGTTTGTCGCTCTGACGATTATTTCCGGCGGCTCGACTACACTCGCTACACAACATCTGAGTATATGAACGTTGGATACGCCTCGCGTTATTGGCACGGTCATTCGGAAAGGGTCGCAAGCGTTGCAACAAAACGATCCCGCCTCGCGTTCTCCGGCTATAGTTCGCATAATTATCGCGGACGCATCGCACCACCGATTCGAAACGGGACTCGCTAGAGCACTTGACCGAGAAACAAAACGATACTGTTATCGGCGCAGCGATATCTCCGTCCGCCTACGTTCGCGTCGTTCCAAACAGGGGGTGGGAAAAAAACCGGAGAGGTAAATGGAATAATCGAATCCGAATCGAATCGCGACGAGTGCTCGTTGCCCGTTGCTTCTTCTAGTGGACGGGCAACGTGGACCACGGTGATAAAACGGAACGGAGAAGCGATTGAAATTCGATATCAACGGTAGCGCGAGGCAGACTGGAGACGATTAAGGAGGAAACGGGAGAAATCTTTTGAAGCGGATCTATACGGCGACGGAGAACTAATTGGCGGCGTTGAACAACGGCGGAGCGATGTTAAATAAAAGATTAGAGCGCGCAAGGTGAAAGGCACGCGAGGGGGGCAGGAAGAAAAGTTAACGGAACGCGGGAGAAGAAAGAGGAATTCCTTGGAGGAATTAGCGAGCGGGCTGACCTAACGCGGGCCGCTACTACTGGCGCGCGGCCGAAGCTTGTGCAAAAATAATCACGCCATGCGTTTAACGAGACCGCGACGGAGCGGTTATTCCCCGCGAGGGAATCAAGCCGTTCCGGAAGACAGCCGGTAACTAACATCGTGACAGTAATCGAAGTCGGACAGTGTCGAATCGCGAATAGAAAACAATTGTACAAAATCGGCAAGATTGAGTAAAGTTTTCTTTCCTTTCAAGCAGTTTCAAGAAGACGCATCGATCGAAGCTTACGCTCCTCCCTCGCTGCGCGTCGATCGACAGTATTCCGGAATCTTTGCACCAGCACAGGTCGATTGGAAGTAACGAAACGAAGTAGTTTAGAAAATCGAGGCTCGCTTGCTCCGTGTGTTCCTTCCTCCCTCGCCGGTTCATTTCGTTTGCGTGAAACAGTCGGCGAGTCCTCAAAGGTACCTGTAAAAGGAAGAAAATTAGACTTGGAAGAAGAAATAGGGGGGGGGGGGGTGGATCGTAACTAGCTCCGTCAGAGGGAAAAAAATTGTTACGCTCCCGCAGGAGATTATCACTTTGTACTTGCGAAAGGGTTACGCCCTTTCAGTCGGTAGCAGACTTCTCTAACGACTTCTGGGTGAAACGTACGCGCGATCCTTTTGCGCTTAAACGCGTCGACCATCTGAACGTCCGTGCTCTGATCATTTTCTTTTAACTCGACTATACGCTCTCTTGTATCCTTCGTTTATTTTCTCCTCTTATCCCAGAGTTCTGCGTTTATGAAACACGCGAAACAAGCTAACGGAGAGTGGTATTCGCTGCTTAAAGATGTAAGTGACTTTGATGCTGGGGTACATGTTAAATCTACCGTATCGATAATTAAATAAGCTGCAGCCATTGTTCTCGGTTACGTGTCCCCCCCTTAGCAGTGCATTATTTATACGTTCCACGGAATTCCGGGACGTTAATTTGAAGATGGACCAGTGACGGCGGAATGAGAGATTACTAACGAGACGATCTTAGGAGAGCAGATCGAGTTCGTCTCCGTTGCCGGCTTCGTTCTCCCGATCGAGATTCACCCGATCTATCAGATTCAGGACGGCGCTGAACCGATCTACGGACGACGAGATCGTTCGGTAATCCGGGGGTGAACGTTTCCCGTAACGGCCGCCCCAAAAGAATCGATCCACCCTCGGCACCATCTCCACCAATTTCGGCAACGATTTGCCGTCCCTCTGCGAATGCTCGCTGCGCCCGTACCGGCCTCCGGACACGAAGAACGAATCTGCAATCGAGACATTATAATTGCAGACAATCATTTGGGAAATTGCTTTCCCGTCCGTTATCGAAGGAGGAGCATTAAACTCGAGTCCGTAGCGCGGGGATTCTTGTTAACGTTTACGGTGCTTAATTAAATCCTATTCAAGTTCGGCAAGCCTTCTCAATTTCTTCTCTTCTTTTTTTTTTTAGCTTCACTTCCTACACAGATTCCAATGGATTTAGAGCAGCCGATAGACAATATGCGAAGTGTCTCTGTTAGCAGGGAAAGGTGTAATCGGAAAATTTTGCGTGCCGAATAATTATCGTCGATGGTGACAATGCGGGCTGTGTTTAGGGGGAGTTTTATTTGCATCGGGAGCGCCGCGTTCGTAGATTAAAAGATCGAGTGACCGGGAACCGGAAACGGTATAATTGGAGACGGTGCACTGGCCATTCGTCAGTCCGGCGAACCGCAAAATGCTTCCGATTACAACGCTCCGCTACGAGTCGGACAAGAGAGAAACGCGGGCAGGGGGTGGAAATTAATGAGGGCATTTTGCACCATCCGCCGGCACCAGAAGGGAATATCCCATAATGATAAAAATATTTGTAGGGCGAGCGCGTTAATTAATTGTGCGATACAACGACTGCGGGGGGGAAATGATTTGCTTCGACCCCGGTTTAATCTTCCAGCCATGGTACACTCTTTACGTTACACATCCCTTATCCGAGGAATTGTTTACCTTATCTTTATCTCGGCGAGTTTCGAAGCTCCAGGTAATTTATTAATCGGGACTCACCTGCACGTGGTTCCTGCCTTTTACCGTAACGACCCTGGATGTAAAACTTCTGCTGAGAGGCGACGTGGGTCACAACCGCGCACGCGATCCACAAACACATCACGATCTCAATGCTACCGAGACACGGCACCGAAGGTGTCTTCCTACCCCGCAAAAGCATATCTTTGCCTGCAAGAATTAATACCCGAATACTTTCAACGGATATTACAAAAGCGGTCTAAATATTTTTACTCCCCATCCGCGCATTTCCCTTCCTTATCTCTAGCCGTTCTGTGTACTTAAGTCGAATGAAAAATACTGTGCAACAGTTTTCGTGCTGGCAAACGATTGATGCGGTTAATAATCATTTAATTGCGTGTCTCTCTCTCTCTCTCTCATATTTAACATTACAAGAAAATAATAGTCGAAGAGTTAAGGATTTCCACCGATCGTACCAAGATTCTTAGCTCGTCGAATATCGAAGATTTCCGATCAAGTATTCTCTTCAGCTCTCTCTTCCCTCGACAACCGTCACGAATCCCTCTTTACAAGTATTTTCTCATCTCGAACTGTCACCGAAAACTCCACCGAAATATCTGGCAAGAAGGTAGGGACCGTGCGACGACCCGATGTGCTGATATTCTTTTTCTTTCACGGCAAGCTTGTGCGAAGAAAGGAAAAAGGCTCGGAAACACGAATGAAGCGACACGTTGGAGCGACTGCGATGTAGTATGATCCGTGAAACGCTTTATATAGTTGCTCCCAACCACCCACGAAGCGTTCGGACACCCCTAACAGCGACCAATCGCGCAACGGCTAGCCGTACCCTCGCCTCGCTATGGCCCGCCTGATTTTCCTTCTGTTTCGTTTTCACGCGAGCCAAATTGGATGATGCAGTTTCGAGATAACGACAGCGAGTGCATCTGGCTCCTCCTACATAGATATTCTTTTGTTCGCCCCGGGCATTTGGTAACCGGAGCTTTCCTAATTACCAATTTCGACATAACACTCGACGGACGTCGAAGGGGCAGGCATTGCCGCGCATACCTTTCATCAGCCCTTCGACATTTCTTATTACAAACCGAGGATGCGGTGTTTCCTATTCCCCTAAACAATGCAATGCAACAATTTGTTTCCGCTAAAAACAAGCATACCGCATCGTGGCTGATAATTCAGAAGTGGTACGATTTGAAAGTCGATTCTTCTTTTTCAGTGGAACGAAATAGCATTGGTCAGGCATCGGAGTTTAAATAGAATAACACCATTTATCGTAATCTATCATTGTTACGCTCAACGTTTTCGATTCTAAACGAGACGAAGGGGACAGAAGACGGTGGCGTACAAGAAAGTATCAACGTGAATTAACGAAATGCTGGCTTGATAAATTAGAGAACCCCCGCGAGTCGACAGTTCCCGTCGGGTCTATAATTCGATTAACACCGTTCCAGGCAACACCAACGCGAACACCACGGACTGATTTTTATCTTTGCCGACCCCTTTCTCCGTACACTGCGAATAGAATTCCCGTCGGAAAAGGCCTGGGGTTGAGACTGACCGCGACACTTGTTGCGCGCGGGGGTCATCGCCAAAACGTTTCGTAGAGAATTTCCAATGGAGACATTTCTGCAATTTACGGTACGCTATTTCTACGTATAGTATTTATAATAATTAATATATCAGTTAACATTCCTTTAATCGGAAATAGTTTTTTTTTTCTTATCCGCAACGTAACGACACTTTTAAGAAAACGCGTGCATTATTTTATTTCAGGACGAACACCGTCAGCTGCGTTGCTCGTAATTAGAAGCGTGTTTCATCGACGGGCAAGAAGAGGGTCAACGACGGCGATACAAGTAATAATTGTCATAATCAATGGAACATTATCACCTGTCTGCACGAAGGACTAATTCAATTAGTAACTACTGTCGCGACCGCACGAGACTACGCGTTCACCGTTCTGTTTTACTAAATGTACGCGATGAAAGAAAATGCGTTTATCATAGAGAATTATAATACACTGCAGAGTCTGTTGTTCCTGCAAATTCATATTTCAAGCGATCTTTGATCTCGTCCGAAATTTACGACGCTATACTTTGTAGCCTTATCGCAAAATTGTCATTTACAGGGGGTGAATTCGTGTCCGCGAGAGGGTGAGAGAGTTCAAGGCTACACATCCAAGACCTTCTGGTATTATTTCGAGAGTGATGGTGAATTATTCAACCGAGGCTGGCGGAAAAGATTCAGGGGGTGAGCGACATCAACCCTCTGGAACGAAGAATAGTGGAGGATCTTAAGAAATACTATTGAATATATTAGAAATAACACTTTTATTAATAATTAAGATGTAATAGCGTTGCGGCGAATTAACAGTCAGTACAGCACGTAGAAAATAACACTTTAAGAAGTTCGCAACTTTGTTTCAAACTGCGTGAACGGAATTTTGTTTAAACTCTCTTAGGATCCAAGTTTAGCATCTCAGTGTAAATAATGGAGAAAGACGGATATTATTGTTAGCAAGATTATTATATATTATACATTATCTGCGCACACCATGTTAGCAGATATTAAATGAAATTATATATTTTTCTAAACTATAACATACATTGTAATTCGATTTATTCTTATAACTTAGATCTATACATATATTAGTTACGTACAACATATTTGTAACTTAGTTAAATCTAAGGTATTCTTTCAACATCGTAATTTTAATTACCATTTAATTATCGTAAGATGTATTGCAAATGAATGTATAGGAATAGTTTCTATGAATTGTATAGTGGTTATTATAATAATTTAATTATTATAACTTGTACATCATTAAAATTGTTCAATAAATCTTCAGTAAAGGAAATTCAACTGTTTTAATTTCTTTAATGCCTCCTTGCCTATCATTCTCTCCTGATAGAAATTGGTAATTTCGACCGCAGAGGATTCCGTACAATCCACTTCTGGGAAGATCTTGGAAATGTTGTCAAATTTCAGGAATTGGTTAAATGAAAGACCTCCTCGCGTATCATATTCTCCTGATACAAATTGGCGATTTCGAGCAAGAGGGATTCCCTAAAAGCGGGTTCTGAGAAATTCTTGGAAATGACGTCACATTCCAGGAATCGGTGAAACGAAAGACCTCCTCGCGTATCATATTCTCCTGATACAAATTGGCGATTTCGAGCACAAGATTTTGTAAAAGCAGCTCTTGGAAATGTTTTGGCTGTGACGTCATCAATCATGAACTCCGGATACCTCCTCGCATATCATATTCTCCTGATACAAATTGGCGATTTCGAGCAAGAGGGATTCCCTAAAAGCAGGTTCTGAGAAATTCTTGGAAGTGACGTCACATTCCAGGAATCGGTGAAATGAAAGACCTCCTCGCGTATCATGTTCTCCCAATACAAAGTGGCGATTTCGAGCAAAGGGGATTCCGTACAATCCAGTTCTGGGAAGTTCTTGGAAATGACGTCGCATTCCAGGAATTGGTGAAATGAAAGACCTCCTCGCGTATCATGTTCTCCTAATACAAAGTGGCGATTTCGAGCAAAGATGGATTCTGTACAATCCAGTTCTGGGAAGTTCTTGGAAATGACGTCGCATTCCAGGAATCGGTGAAATGAAAGACCTCCTCGCGTATCATGTTCTCCTGATACATTTCGTCGATTTCGAGCAAGAGGCATTTCGTAGAATCATATTCTGACAAAATCGGACACGTGGCGTTATCTCGTGTTTGGATTCGGCCGAAGTATCGAAAACTAACATTTTCGGAACGTCGTTGGTTAGTACCGACATCGACTAAGAGATGGCGCCACATACACGTTTTCTGCGTTTCGGGAACAATGTTCGTATTTCATGAATTATATGGGATTAGGGCATTGTTTTACAAGATATCCGTTTCGGAATTTTACAATTAGAGCTCCTCAGCGCTGTACCTTGCTTATGGAACTTGGTGTAGGCTTTTCCAGGAGTGGACAGGTGTTAAAGAATAACGATGCAGAGTTCTTTTATTGCAGATTTATTGAAGAACTTAGTAGAAATTACAAAAACAGCAGTAAAATTAACTTAAATATTAATGCCAACGATGTGGCATTAATGGAATTTGGTGTAGGCTTTTCGAGGAGTGGACAGGTGTTAAAGAATAACGATGCAGATTTCTATTATTGCAGATTTATTGAAAAACTTAGTAGAAATTACAAAAACAGCAGTAAAATTAACTTAAATATTAATGCCAACGATGTGGCATTAATGGAACTTGGGGTAGGCTTTTCCAGGAGTGGACAGGTGTTAAAGAATAACGATGCAGAGTTCTTTTATTGCAGATTTATTGAAAAACTTAGTAGAAATTACAAAAATAGCAGTAAAATTAACTTAAATATTAATGTCAACGATGTGGCATTAATGGAACTTGGTGTAGGCTTTTCGAGGAGTGGACAGGTGTTAAAGAATAACGATGCAGAGTTCTTTTATTGCAGATTTATTGAGAAACTTAGTAGAAATTACAAAAGTAGCAGTAAAATTAACTTAAATATTAATGCCAACGACTGGCTGCCGTGTTCATGGAACTGGAGTAGGGTTCCAGGCAGGTGTTAAAAGAATAATGAGTTTAGCTTCTCTTATTGAACATTTATTTAATAACTTTGGTACATACAAGTTACAGACGTGGCTTATACACAAATTACAAAAGCGCTATATTACATATAGTACAAATATAACTTAAATGCTGAAATGATACTTCGCTGTGAATACTAATCCATGACTATCAATATCCGACTTTCAATAAACTACCAAACTGAAACAGAAATTCTCAGTTTTCATCTGACTCCACGCACAATTGAAAAATAACAACCAGAGAGCCGATAATGAATTTGAATCGCTCGAAATTGCGAACGTGGCTAATTTCCCAGCAGCGTGGCAGACGAGTGCAGCATTCTTTTAGCCTTTAACTCGAGCTCTCGAGAATTAGAAAAGAAAACGCAGCAGAAGCTGAGACTAATCAATTTCTATCAATTGAACGACGTAATCCAGAACGGTGAGATTGGGAAGGTGTTCGACACGAAACACGAGACGGCGAGACGTACGTTTAAAAAGAATACGCTTCCTCGTCTCCTTTAGAATACCATTCTTTAATAAACGATAGCCCGCATTCAAGCTTCCGTTCAAAGGAATGCGTCGACGATGATGATTCCGTACGAATTCAAAGCGTCTGTTTAGCGTAATTTTTAATCAGACCGGGTGTATACGCACCCGATAAAACGGCATCGCAACCGCGAATGTAAACCGAGGCGCGTTGAAAAATTGCCGTTTGCGGACGCGGCCGGGGGGCTCGTAGTATCCGCGTGTCGTTCGTCGACCCGCCGGCACACATGAGGACGAGAAAAGTGCACGGGAACAGAGAAGACAATCCTGCTCCGTGCGGCTAAGAAACGCAAGGGGAAAATGCGGTGGATCTGACCGCTCGAAGCCGCATATACCTGCGACGATGGGAAACGTTGGGAACGGCTGGTAAATACGTATACAGGCCCGTGTCTCGAAGAACCCTCCCTCGAGCTGGGAAAACGCGAGATCCGTATACCTGGAAACGTTTCGGCGAGGGAGGGCTGCGGGGATGCGAAAGGTATACGGTTGGAAATCAGCTGGAAACTGGGCTCGGAGCAGATATTCATTTCCACCGCGGCGAACGTACATTTGGACGTATTTTAATCTGCAGTTTCTCTGGATTACTCGAGTGAACAGCATTGAAAAAGGGAAGAAACTGTAATCTAATAATCACGTGTAATCAATTTCAATTTACACGAATTTATTTAGCTTATTTTTCAATGACAACCCACCTCGACACTTCTGCTCCCTCTTTTCCCCGAACCAATTTCCCATACGTTTCAAAATAATTCATTCCGATTAGAAGATTTAGAAACCTTCCCGCTCGGCTTCCTTTCCCCTTCGCTTAATTTGTACGGTCTCGACTGTTCGGACGCGATAGATAGCGGCGCGCACCATCGACGGAATTAATTAAACGAGCGGCAAAGGTCGATCCAGGTTTTGTGTTTCGTATTCAGCCCGGGCCAAAGAGAGAAAAGAAGAAGAACTGACGTAACGTTCGCCAATTGTTCTGCTTGAGCGAAACGGAGCGCAGCGTCACCGGTTTCTTTTGATCGGTCGGATATTTTCGCTTGATATTGAAACGCTTGCTATTTTTCGACAGCTCCCCACTTCCTCCTTTGCTGCGCAATTTTATCCGGCCGCGCCGCTACTGCGTTTCGTCCTTCGTCGGTGACTGGCAACGCGACCCGTCTGCGAAGCTCCGGGAGAATACGAATGCCGGAGATGAACGCGAGCGTCGAGGAAGATAGAGGGAAAAGAGCGCAAGGGAAGTCGCAAAGGATCGGATGAATCGCGATGCACGATCGTGCACAGAGAACCGCAAATAGAAATCTTATCGGGCTTTATCAACGTTTGCTCGGGACGACGATAATCCGCGTAACACCCGTTGCGAACGAATGACAACTCCGAAAGTGGGAACTCAGCTAGAAGTCTTTCCGTTGCTCCGACTATGAAAATTCATTCGTGTTACGTCGTTATCGGATTCATTCAAAGTGACTGGCTATTCGATCAATAAGGGAGCGAACTCTGTCGAACGATTAATAGGTAGACGATACTGACGAGCGGCCAGAAATTTGCTCCGAATACGAAATGTACAAGCGTGGAACAATATTTGCGTGTTTACAGTTTTTATCGAAACGGCATGAAAAACGCAGTGCATATCACCGAGCGTTTGTACGTGTACGTACACATTTACATTGTCAGCGGCCGGCAACGTGCCGCGATACAGAGGCGTCCAAGCGAGCCGGAGATACGTTGGAAATATCCCGGCGACTGAATTCGAAGGCCCGCTGAATCGGCAATTAAACGTCTGAAACGCGAGCGCGAACTTTTCGTATACCCGAGGCGTCGTTGCCTTCGTCGCTCGAGGAACGAGAAAAGTCCGACGGGGCTTTTCTACCTGCTTCCGGGCAACGTTGAGCCTCAAACGGGAGATAAGAACGAGCCGCAAACGTTCGCCGAATTGTCCACGGTGACCAAACAACGGGTGACTAATGCCGAACGATGACGCGCTTCCGACTCGCCACTCGGGTGTACGCAATGTTCTCCGTTGGTGCAGAGCTTTCGAGGCGCGAACCGTCGCGGCTCGTTTATCGGATCATCTTGTTTTGCCACCGACGGACGCTTATCCGTCGCTGAGCGAGAGGAGGCCGTTAACGCGCGCAGACAGTACGGCGGCGTCCTTTTGCAAATTGGGCAATCGTATTTTGTCTAGGCGCCGCGCGACCCGAATCGGCGAAGCTCTTTCTCCGGCCGATCTTTGCCCGCGGACGTAGCCGGGAACTCCTTGACACCGTTCGATTTCGGGGAAAACGCTCTTCGGTCGATCGCTCTCCTCGGACGCGCGTCACGCGCGAAACGTTACGTCGGCGAAGTAAACGAATCGCCAGCTCACGGTGCGACCGATTTCGCGACGTAATAATTAAGAGCGATTCATTTTCTCCCGATGCCTCGCGCGACGAGTTCGATGGAAACGCGCGGAATGCCGGGCTACGGTTATCTCTGCGAGTCGTTTCATAAAAATCTCAAGCCGAAACAATATTCACTCTGTCTCGGGAAACATTTGATGCTCACGTTTCGTTGCGATTGCTTAGCGCATGAATCGAAACGTACAGGGATAAGAAATTCGCTCGATTACTTCCTAGAATCTACGCGAGATCATTTCTACGAAATAACTCTCCTTTGCGTTCTTTCGCGAAATTCCCTGCCAAGGATAACGATCAGTTGCCCGGCCGACTATCCGATATATCCGATTACGCCTTTTCGCGAAATCAGAAACTCGCCAGCTGAAACGCAGCGAAGGCATCGCTTACTGTCGATTCGCGAATCGTCGAGCCGGAGGTTATTGGCGTCCGACTCTTTTTTTTTTTCGCTCGCCTACGGCGTTCGATAGCGAGCCCCGATGGGAAAAGGCGTTGATAAGGGGCGACACAGTCCAAGTGTCGCCGGAACCAGTAATCACCGTCTGGACCAACGTCCAAGCGCAATTAGGAAATTGGAAAATTCGCCGTGTTCTCGTGAGGGAAGCGTCTTTCCAGCCTCCTTCTATCTATTCTGCTGCTTTTCCCGCTCCCGTTCTTCCGTCAGAGATGAATGAATCGTTGCATCGGATCGATGCTTATCGGGCGTGAAACGATACCGAACATGGGCCCGATCGTGCCACCTAATCGGCCGTGGAAACGAGCTAAATTTTCCGACGCTGATAACCAGTTGAACCTCGACCAGTTCTCTCCTGGACGGAGAAGGAGAAAAGAGTTTCGGGAACGATTACTAAGCAGACGCTTAGTCAACGTGGGATATGAAATTTTACTGTACCGGCTAGGAAAAGTGTGCTCGAACTTTGGACTCGTTCGAGCAGCCCGCTACGACGCAGCGCTGCGGCTGGGGCTGCGCGTGGGTGAGGCACAGCTTTCACCCACGAGAACACGTGCCACGGGCCAGCTACACGTGATCACGTGCTGAGCGCCAGCGTCGAATTCGGTTCACGTTGACGCACGTGTGAAACGGTTACTCCGGTTCGAGCGTAATTCGAACGTTGTCCCAGATGGATGGAAGTCTGGAGCGGACTTAAGAAAGGAAACCACCCTCCCCGTTGAACGCGATTCGAAGACGGGTTTGATAGCAGGCTCCCGATCCCCTTGTCTCTAGCAAACGGCGGAACGATGAAACGGAAAAGGTCGCGGCCGGTGGTGCTGCGGGAAATCGGGACGCGTCTGGCCACCCGTCAATACCCAGATGCCGATCCACCACCTTGATAGTCGCGCGCCTATTACCGGCGACGGATGGTCCGGAGGTCGGTCGAAGGGTTTCGAGCGATCACGAGGTCCCCGCGTGATTGCTTCGTGCTTTCCGTCAGGCAGCCCTTTTCGTTAGCGCCCAGGCCCGGCGCTGGGTATTCCACGGGGAAGCCAGCCAATTGGTCCGAAAAGCCCTGGAAACACGACGAAACGGCCAATAGACTCGATGGCCATGGCACGCTCGTTCAAAAGGAAACGTGAGGTCGCCACTCGTGCCGCCTGGGTTTAACGACGAGAGCGTCGCGCGTTCGACGAGCAAACACGCCAGGCCCCGCAGTCGTTGTTCTGGTTTCGCCGTGATCGGTCGGAAAGAGTTTGCCGCTCGCTTAACGCAACCCCTCGCCGAAGAACGCGCGTAGAATCGAGAGAGGACGGTCGTCAATCGGGTCACCAAAGAATGGGCATATTTCGCGAGTTTCCGATCGTTTTTAATCTCTACAAGAAGTATAGCTAGGCCGCGCGAAGGAACGAATCACGGAGGGAGACACACACACACATCCGGTGGTTGCGAGGCCGAGGCAGCAAGCGTATATGGCCACCGAAACGGTTCCCTTCAGCGTCTACTACGTTTGTGCGCCGCACAGTCCCAAGGTGAGTCCCGACGTGGGGTACGTATATCGTAGAACTTTCCAGCACCGGTTGATTCCTCTGAATTGGCCTGGCCCGATAATGCAATTGGCCACGATTGACTTCATGGCCGGCTATATACGATGGGCTGCTTCCGCCAATCGTTTGATAGCCAGCGCACGCCCGCGAGGGTCGATCCGCGCTCCAACGCGACGACCCCTTTTACCTTCCTTGTTTATGGCGTCGCGATCGACTCGTCGCGCAATCGTAACTGGTCCGCGAACAAAAGAAAAAGAAGCCAAAAAAAAAAGAATGGAGAAACTTCGCAGTACCGTTGGGTATTTTGAATTGCACGTTCCTCGGCTACGGTCATCGCCGATTACCATAAGCTCGCGCAACGATTTCATTAAATATCGCTCCGCTCTCTGTCGCTTCGACCCGGGCGTCCAGTTGCCGTGCGTCAGCTTCGAGAAATTCGCGCGTGCAAATTTCCACCTACGTGCGAGGGACGCACGCGGTTCCGCTCGAGCGGCAGCCGGTGTATTTCGTGCGAGCGAGAGAGCACACGGTTAGGCGAATAATTCGCGGTGATTAGACGGGGCGCGCGGGGCTGTCGCGGGAGAGTATATATTATGATCGACTCGACTAGACCGCGAGCAGCTTGTTTCACCGTGAAACGACGCGCGGTTTCTCGTTCTATAAACGAATGGCGGTGTGTGTGTGTGTGTGTGTGGTTCCTTGGCACCTTCGCGCGCAGTCACGCTTTTCGACCGACCAGCCGCGATCGAAGATCAAGCCTGAACGAGCAGCGTTCGATTAGACTTGTTTGAAAAAGCGGCTGAAGCAATAATCTCGGGTCGCTAGGGCTATCAAACCGTGGCGCTTTTTTTTTTTCTTCTTCTTACCGCGTGGCTTTGGCAACGAGAATACCCAAAGTCCGCGTTCAGTGCCGATCGAAACGTTTCTACGTGATCGTCGAGTTCGTGGCGCGTTCGTGGTCTCGAGGGATAATGACGGGGTGATTTGTACTTTCAGAGAGAATCAGCCACAGCCAAGTACGAATAAAACGGGGTAGAACTTGAGATTCAGGAACACCCGAAGCGCTGACGATCGCCCGTTCCCGCCGTTAACGCGAGCATAATGTCGAAAGTGTTGGAGACGATGGAGACGGAAGACGCGGATGGAAAGTCGACCTTGGCGCGACCCGTGTCCACCGTGCTGAAAGGTAAGGAGAAAATGTTTCGCATCCCTTTGGGATAGATAAGCGCCCGCCGCCGGGGCACACCTTTCGAGGATGACGTAACGCTCGCAGCTGATAACAATTGAACAACACGATTAATCTCTTGTCAACAGATGGAAGCTCCAGCGGACCGCCGATGCTGTTCCGTCACGCGTCCATGCAGAAGATCCTCCACTGCTGCCAGAACATGAACCTGCTCCCCTATCTGCTCTACTCGTTCGACAACTCCAAGTCGCATCCGATCGCGCGCAAGGTGCACATCCGCCTGGGCCAGCTGCTCGAGGTGATCATCGCCAGAGTCTTCTTCCTGTACAAGGGCTTCCGACGGTGCATGCTCCACGGCATTTGCCAGGACGAGCTGCAACCGCGGGATCAGTCGCGGAACGGCGAACGCTGCTGCGGATCGGTGCCGAAATTTCGTCCCGTTAACCAGCGGAAACGCGGCCAGAGTAATCATCGTACGTTCCTCATGCTGGCTGTCTACTTCGCCCCGTTGCTGTTGGCCTTCCAGCTGATAGGAATATTCGGCCTAATGATATTCAGAAGATACACGCCCGGCTATATCTTTCTGATCACGGCCCTGTTGCTCCTCGGCTATATCTCGCTGAAGATCCTCTTCCACCAGAGCAAAGGGCACGCCGACAGATACAAGAAGATCAAAGCGCACTGATCTATCGACAGGCGACGGCCCTTCTCATCTCGGCCACCGCTTTTCGTTATCGGACTGCTCATCGGATAGATAATAGACCCGAGAGAGTTATCGAGAATCTTGGCCGCTTCCTCCCCTCCCTCCCGCCCTTTTGCAGCGCATCTGATTACTTTAACGACCGTATCAGGCAACGCATACTGTCATTACCCCGGTATATCGCGAGCTCCTCCCTCGCCACCGTGCTTATTCGTACCCGTGTGTGTCCTCCGTTCGAATGATATTCGATGTCACGATAGTCTTTTGTCGGTTCCGCGAACTTTTTTGTGATTTACATATACGAATATTATATATATATACATACATACATATATTTTGTGTACTTTGTCATTATCGGACTGATTGTAATGCGCACGTGAGATCGCGTGCGGAGTAGTTGTCGCAACGTTTCAAGAGGACAGGAAAAGTTGCAATGACGCGCAGAGTTCCGGACAGATTCGGGAAGAATTATGCAAGCTCTTGCGGCTGACGTTAATAGTCGTTCTATTCCCTCGTACCAATTATTGTTACTACTATCATTATTTTCTTTTTCTTTTTTTTTTAATAAACGTAATTCCGAGAATTACATGTTACGCATTGAGTGCAATTACGAGTTACCTGGATAGCAATCGCCGATCATCGAAATCCTCTACAGGCAGAAAAAGACTGAGAATCGTTTTAAGCTTGTACATAAAATGCAAGGAAGGGAAAAACGAGATATTGTTGTAATAATACGCGTGGAAAAGAGTATATATATATGTATACGTGTATATGCGAAAGCGATTTATTCTATTACCATGGAAAGAGAGAAATATGTATGCCTGTTAATCGCTCTTCGGAAAGACTTGGTGCGTCCACTGAACGAGTTAGGCTAATCTGTGATGTAGTGGATCCAAGTGCGTCTCTCGCAGTCACTTGCTGTCCCACTTACTTAAGTACGATTAAGAAAGGAGCATGTAACTTCAGTCCTTCTTTTTCTAAAATACACATCGCTTAAATGATTTTCTACCAATTTCAATACCTACGCCCAACGCGGCAGCGCTAAGGAGAACAGACTGCGGTACAGAAGGACAAGGATCGAAACGTTGAACCCGTGTCTCGCTGCGCCGTTCCCGTACGCCGCCGATTCTAAATCAGCCGCGTACGCTATCACGCGGGCCACGTAACTCTGCTCGTGAACGCTGTGAAACAGATGAGCGTGCGGCCCTGGAAAAGTTCGTACGTCGAACCGATGAATTTTGTTGGACGCGTCGATTCCGATGAGCAAACGTCGGAACGAATGATTGGGTTTACCTATCGCGTAAACGGCTACGTCGCCGCCACCGTGATAAGCCTCGTCCGAGACGATCGCGGCCTGCTGACTGTACGTGTAGGCCGTCGTGTTCTCCTCGGAGGGGTCCCTTCTGATCGCGGACTCGTTCTCGTACCTGTAGGCCGCGTTGTTCGGCCCACCTGTGCTGTAGGTCAGCGTGGTGTAGGGAATCCCGTCGTACCTGGACCTCTGCGCTATACCTGTGGCAAATACAGCGTCGTTTCGTTTCTCGTTCGATTCCAAACGATCGAACGCCGATCGCCGGCAAACGTACCCAAAATGTGCGAGCCTCGATCGCTGTACCCGTTGAAGTTCATCGAGTGAGTGTGATCGCTCGTCACGACGACGAGCGTGTCGTCGGTGTTGATCATCCTCATGGTAGCGTTGATAGCGTCGGAAAATCGAATAGTTTCCAATAGAGCCTGGGCCGCGTGGCCGCGATGATGGGCGAAATCGATGAGCCCCCCCTCGACCTGAAACCGAGACGCTTTCTAATGCTACCGACCGGTTGCACGGGAGTTTTCAAAGATAGAAATTAGTACCACTAGCAGATATCCCCGTTCCGATTTTCGCAACATCTTCAACGCTGTCACGGTCATATCTTCGAGGCTCGGTTGCCCCTTCGGCCCCTTCTCCCTGTTCCAATCCATGGCAATGTGGCCGTTCGCAAAGATCCCCAACAAATAGTCCGTTTTATCGGTATCCACGCGAGACAGCTCCTCGTTATTCTGGACGACGACGGCGGACAGTTTTCTGGACGCTTTGTCCCGTCTCCATTCCTCGATCAAATCTCTACCGTCCCGCCTGCGACCAGCCCAAGTGTCTATGGGATCGTGTTCGGTTCCCGTGGCATTCGACACCATCATCTGTCTGCCACCGCCCATGATCACCTGAAAGGGAAATCCTCCGGTTTAGCAACCCCTCGGCGAATACCCCCGTTCGTTAAAACGCGTGCTCGGCGAACCGCTAGATCTACGGTCGAGAGTATTAAACAATCGAGTACTTAACAATGACGACTTTGTTGCGAAACATTCTAGCGAACTAATCGGGGGACATATTATGCATAGTTTGCCTTGATATTTTTGCCCGGCAGATTCTCCACCAATTGCCTGGCGATGTCTTTACATCGCTGGGCCGTCTCGGGCATTCTCGTCTCGCACTCCCATCTCCTGTCGGCGCTGTGCGCGTACAAGGGCGCAGGGGTGGCGTGGGTCACCCTGGTGGTCGTCACGAATCCTGCGAATCACACCCGCAATCGCTTAATTACATCTGTAAAATAATATCAGCACCCGATGTCGCATTTCCATGCGCTGACCTGTGTCCTTGCCCGTCTTCTGCGCCCACGCGACGATCGAGTCCACGTGGTGCTCGGCATTTAAACTCGCGCTACAATCTCCGAGCGGCACGCTCGCGTCCACGCCGACCACCTCGAAATTCGTTTTCACCCCGGCGAACAGAGCTGTCGCCGTCGAGGCGGAGTCCGGCACTTGCTTGTCAACATTGTACGTCTGTTCGAACGGAACGAAAAGTTAACGCGCGTCGGCATCCCCCCGACCATTGATTTCGAAGGAAAGAGCTAAGGGATACTGGAACCTTCAGGATGCCTATGTGAGGGAAACCCTCCCATGCCAAGCTGCTGGTTTCCCCGGCCCGATATATCCTGCTGGCCGTTATGGTGTCGGGGCTCATACCGTCGCCCACGAAGACGATCACGTTTTTCGCTCTGTTCGTGTTCCATTTGTACGAAAGCGCCTCCTCTAGTTCCTCCGTGGCTAATTTCCGCCAGTGCTCACCGTCTACGCGCAACATCGAGCAATTGAATTCCGATCGAGAAGGAATATCTATGAGAATTTTCGGTCTAGCGAATTTCGCGCGTGGCCACGTGCGCCTTGGAATAGCGATAAGCAACCGGAGCAGATAGCGCTTGGGGAGTAAAAGATGGCAGGCAAAACGTGCGTGTAGTCTCTTTCGTCGAGAAAAAAAGAAGCAAA
The DNA here is from genome assembly GCA_023838395.1 of Holcopasites calliopsidis. Lineage (NCBI taxonomy): Eukaryota > Metazoa > Arthropoda > Insecta > Hymenoptera > Apidae > Holcopasites > Holcopasites calliopsidis. The sequence goes on along the minus strand of JALHAQ010000012.1, from coordinate 1,375,734 downwards.
ATGCGATTATCACTTATTATCATTTTTTTTTTTGCCCGTCGGAGATGATGATTGTCAACGTTGGATAATATCGATGAACAGCGAGCTGACGTATTAAACAACACCGGGACTATGTTATTATTCCGAGCCGTGTCGTAACGCGAACACGAATCGTTAAGGCTCGCGATTCCGGTGCCTCGATGACGGTCGTTAGTAGCATGCGATACTGCGATGAAACGATATGATACCTTCCTTGATCGCGGCATGGACGATTCCAGTGGCCAGAAGGTTGACGAGGAATATGACAAATCTCATGCCGCTGTATACTTAACGCATCGACGTAGTGTAACGAGAGCTTCTTCGCGCCGCGCGTCACTGGCGAATGTTAAGTATCGTTCCGTTCGGGCACGACTGAAGGAAGGAGTTACGACTGCTGACTGATGACGCTGTCCGTGACGCGAATAGCGTCATGCACAGAGCCGATAAAGAAGAGAGACGCTCCGTGTCTCGTACATTTATCTATGAAAATTCGAACGAGTCGATCAAAGAGGATATGGTTCTCTTCAAGCGGATAGGCGAAATGATTGAACGGGGTTCGCTAACATTCACTGTAACGTTTTATTTGATTTTTCTTCAGACTCGCGTCGTCTGTTCGTACAGATCGTAACACGCCGCTCAGCACAATCTCTCTGTAGAATGAATTGCTCCCTCGCCTCCCCCGCGTTGCGCGTGCCCGACACTTCGAAGGAAACTAGGAAATATAGACGAAATGAACCGTCCTCTCGCAGCTTCTTCCATCTATCGCCACGTTGAACGCGCGTTTTTACAAAAACCTTCGCGGCGAGAAAAGAAATGAACGAGAGAACCCTACGCGTGTAATTCGCAATTACGTCTCTTCGCAGGATTTAGAGTCTATCGTCCGCCGAGCGATCCATGGGGATAGCAGAATTCCGCTGCGCTAATCAGATATACCTGTTCTAGTCTAACGGAACTTTTAATTACACTGTGAAACGGTACAAGTTTGGAAAATTTTGATTTTTCAACGCGGAACTGACGTCCCCGTGCAACGGATCAATCGGCGTCGGGAAAGAAAAATTCAATAAAACTGCGTTACTTTGGCCAAACGCTTCGAGGAAAGAGACAAACGGATTACGAAGCAGAGTACATTCTGAACCGGTCTCATTGATCACACGAACAAGAATTCTCAGATTATGGCGATTGTATAGCTGTGGCCAACTATTTAGGCTGCCCGAGTAAGCTGCATAGCTCCTTACCGCTTTGCTTCGTTCACCTGAACGCTGGCTTTCCATTTCCCCGTCGCTGATTCAACTTTCAATCGATTAACGATTGCCTTGGATGATCGAACGGGGAGGGACGAGACAAGCCGATCAAACGGTACCGGTAAGAAACTGGAGTAAATGAGATTATCTCCCGTTCGATCGTCGGAATAGTTGGCCACGACCGTTGGGAAAGAACATCGCTATCGTCGAGCTCTCGCTGCGGCGATTGGCCTAATGTAAACTGTCTACAAACGTGTCTCTTTACACGATAAAGTACAATAACGTTCCTCTACCGTGCGCGATGAATACATCGCGTCGCGTTGCATCGATCACGGACACCGCGCAATAAATCTCGCTCGTCCGCCCCTAGACATTACGCGCTCTTCATACTCGGTCTCTTTCGGTTGAACATTATTGCCAACAATTGCGCTCGCTTGGGTATTCGTTTGCCCAACTCCGTTCGTTTGCTCTGTTCGCTGCAAGTTCTCGGTGTCTTTGAAGCTTAGTCTCTTCTCCTCCGCCGGGTTTCAGGCCACGCGTGCCGGCGAATCGACCGCTGAATCTCAGCGAAAATGTTTCGCGCTCGAAACCACACAATACGCGTACGTGCGCGATAAAATTGACTTTACGATGGCAGAAAACACTCGCTCCCTTTCACTCCCTCTCTCGCATCCTCTCCTCTCCATCTGCTTTCGTTCGCCGTCTCTGATCCCAGCCATTCTCCAACGATATCTGCACTCCCTTCGCCTCGTTCTTGCTCGCTTCCCGTTCTCCACGCTTTCGAGAAAGTCTCGCGAACGCAACGAAACCGAAGGTTCCTTTAACATCCGACGGATATTAAAGTACAGTCGCGCAGTTTTCTTTTTCTTTCCTTCTTTTCTCGATGGAGTCTGTCGGAGAACCGTTAGCGTCGAATCACGATGCGCAACTCGCTCGTTCCCGTGAATAACGCTCGAACTCGTTACAGACGAAATCGATGTAACAAGTAATAATTGACAGTCTACGTTACACGCTAATCGACGGCGCCGTTGAGTCAACTTCGTCCTCCCTCGAACTCGATACGAAACGTCCCAAACGCGGAACGCAGCGGACACGCGCGCGCTCGTTCGGAATGAAGTTGAGGCCAACGGCGCGGTAAAATATGCACTAACCGCTACTGATATGTGCGCGATGCTTCTATCGGATACAACAAAGTTCGTCCGTCGAGCTTCACTTCGTCGCGTTCCCGTCGAACGCGTCTCGCGGCTAATCAGGGGGGGGGGGGCACCCCCTCGCCGGAGCTCGTCTTAATCTACGCGAAATCGTTCGAACGGAGAAAAAAACCGGAGACTTTCTCGACGCCGTTCTGCTCGTAAGAGACGCCTCGGCCCGCGTAAAACGACGCGTAAGAAAAATGCACGGCCCGAAATGAGACGGTGCTCCCTTCTCTCTGTGAACCGATTTCGCCATCGAAACACGATGCGCCCCTTTCCGTCGTCGTCGGCGCACCCTCGCGAGTCTGATCTCGAAGAAATGAAACTTACCGGCAGTGAACGAGGAAATGAAACGGGGGAATCGGTACGAAAAGAAAGGAAACGGGAGATCTTGTTCTCCCTCGCGAGATCGTCGTCCGCCGATCGGTGCGCGTTCACTTATTTCCCAATCCGTTTGATGTCGCGTCAATTTTCGGGATCATCGCCGCGGACTGTAAAAAATTGCTTTTGATTTTTGGCTGCTTGGCTCCCGGGCCCGGAAGCAACGCTGTCTAATAATTCCTCAACTGTAAAATCACTTCGTCGAAGAGAAGAGGGAATGATGTACCATTTGTACCGTCTAATAATACTACGGAATATCAAGCAACGATTATTAATTGCACGGGGCAGCATTTTATCCAGCATCGCCCATGGAACCGGGGGTGGGAAAAGGAGGGGCGCTTAATCGCCGGTCAGTCTCGTAGCCGGAAAATCGTATACTCGTGATATTCAACCTGATTATTCTCTTCTCGTTCGTATCATCGACTATCCGCGCGTCAAATGTTACGTATAATTTTAATACGCGCACAGCTTCTCCCTCTATTTTATTCTGCGACCATTCCGACGGCCAGGGTAAAACGTGGCAAAGGGCAATTAGTTATGCAAGGTCGATTAATTAAGCTTCTCGAGCCGCGCCTCGAGAGAGAGAGAGAGAGAGAGAGAGAAAAAGAGAGAAAGAGAGGGGGGGGGGGGGGGATCAAACGAATGGGCAAAATGCAACGCATCTACGATAATCGCGAAGTCGATAACGAGGCACGCACTGCCACTCGAAACTCTGCTTTCGTCGTCTATCTACATATCGTATTGTACTATTTAGAATTGTATCTTCTCTGTTAAAATTATCCTTTCTCGCGTGACTTCTCGATTAGTTCGAACCCTTATTTAGGCTACAATCGTTTCTTTCTTCTTCTTCTTCTTTTCTTTTTTTTTAAATCAGTATTAGTAAGATCCGAACGATCTCGAGTTCAGCATGCTTGCGGGCATACGTAGAAACTCGTGGGGGTTTCGGTGATACAGTAAGTCCCTACGGGATCAAACGGGATGGTCGGCACGAATAGGACTGGAGGAACAGGATTATCGATCGCACCGTAATGAACAGGGGGTATCCAGTGAGAGGCTGGCTCTTTAAACGCGTTCCTCGGGGAACTCGGTAGAAGAGGGGTTAAAAGGATCTGCCGCGAGCTAAACTACGCCCTCAAAGTATTGTCCGTGAAGCAGAGTCGAAAAATAGGTGTATCGGTTCGTCGTCGTTCAACCGGCTAATAAAAAATGGGCTCGACGTTGAATCCCGTCGAACCGATCGACCGTACGCTACGTACGAGGATCCTATAAAAAAAGAAAAGAATAACGACAAGGTTCAGTGTTCCTACAAAAGGGAAACGCTCCGGGATAAAGATCACGCGATAATCAAATGAATTAGCAACGTAGCGCTACGCTTTCGCGAGTCTTCCTAATCGATTAGTGATTATTAGTCCGCGATAACTCGATATGACAGGTTACTAAGTTTGGCCGCTTCTAGGTTTTCTTATTAGGTATAACACGTCACTACCGCCGCTACACGTTCGCGTCCCTCACAGGACAGGGGCTGGTTCAAGCTGCGTCGCGTCGCGGAGAATCGCCACTTCCCTCGCTCTCTTTATAAAACGTTAAAACGCCTTAGTCCTAAATTGTTAATCAACTAAAGCCATTGGTGTACAGAGTCGACGAGTAGACCGTTTTACTTTTTTTTCCCCTCCCGGAATGAGACTCTATCACCGATAAATCGGCCACCGTGAATCAAAGGGGGATCCACGTGCCACGGGAAGAACGCTAACTATACAACCTCTCTAACAGTTTTACAAAACGCCGTCGGATCGTTTGATTTTTAATTAGTAATCACAGTCGCGCGACCTACCTTGAACGAGCCCCGAGCGTGACGAGGATCAAAGTGTATTGTGAATCCCGCGGTCCGGGCTTATCTTATCGACCGCTCTGAACTTCTCAACCCGCTCGACACTCCGCTCGAAGACTATTTATCCTCCCTCAGCAGAACCTCCTCCGCCTCCTTTCTCCTCGCCTTCGCCTCCTTCTTCGCCCTCTTCTTCTCCTCTTTGGCCAACTTCTTCGCCTCCTTCTGCCTGGTCTTCTCGGCCTTCTCCTCCTCCTTCTGTCGAGCTTTCTCCGCCTTCTCCCGCTCCTTCTCCCTCTCCTTCTCCTTCTTCGATTTCTGGATCTCCTGGACCACCGACAGCTTCGGCGTCGACTGGGGCCTCTTCGCCGACGACTTCGCCGACGCGGAGGACGTCGAGCCGGCCACGCCGCTCGACCCTCTGGGGCTCGGGGATGCCTCCAGCTGCGTCACGATCTTCTGAGCGCACCTGCGTGATCGAGAGAAATATACTTCGATTCGATGATGCCCGATGGGCCGGAAGGTATCCGCGACCGACGCGGCCCCCGCCTATTTACCGTATCCTAGTGGACGCTTTCCCAGCGCGGTAGTCCCTCTGGAATTCCTTTATCGGTGGCAAACGCCGCTCCCGATTCTCTCGCGTGATCTCTTCCTCCTCGGTCACCTGCTGAATCGGATCTTGGTACTCCTGATGCAATCGGAACGCGAACGATTAACGAAGCTGGCATTTAATCGTGTTTTCAAGCGACTTCCCCGCGATTCAACGAACCTGAATCCGCATTTTCATAGACTGCGTCTGCGAACGTCTCAGAGTCGCGCCAGAGGGTTGCCTCACTCTCGTCGGTTTGCCGAGGCTGGAGCTTCCTGTGCTGCTTGCAGAAGACGAACTCGAAGAAGATACGGAAGACACTCCTGCGGAGTTGAGCAAGTATTACAAACTTTTTCTCCTGCGCAAATTCGAATGACGCACGCACGAATTCCACGAACCAGAAATAGAAGATGAGCCACTGGCCATGGAGTACAGGGAGGCGGATGCTGGCACGCTTCCTGGAACCCATCTTCCCCCTGGTCCGGACACCCCCACGGACACCCCCGCACCCATATTGTACTCTGACGCACTTTGTGGCAGAACCCAGGACTTTCCCGACATCGAATACTATTAAAAAAAAGACACAAAACGATGTAGAAGAATATCGCCCGCCAGACAACTACTATCTATATTTACATTTTATCGAACGCACGCTGGCATGTCAAGCGAGACGGACTCGCTTTGAGGTTTTATTAATCGTACGATACCTTATCGAATTAATCCGCGGTTCGTTTCATTTTTCTACGCAACCGAAGCAGCCAGCGGTATTTATTGAAAAAAAAACCTGAATGGCCATACGTCGTGCTCATTGATGAGGACACGAGAGCTTTTACTGCCCGTCTCGATCAACGACGATTTTCCACCGGCTGCGTCCCGATGAAAGAAACTACGCGACGAAAACGTGAAAAACAAAGCTACTCACGTCTCGGGGGATGAGAGTTTGCTTCAGGCGTAGGATCTTCGCTCTGCATATGACGCATCTCAGTGGCAGAAGCCTCTGTGACACAGCCATTTGTATCGTTTTGACGAAGCAGCGTCTGGAACACGGCCAGAATCAAATTTATGCTCCTCCACGAAATATTCTTTCCGCGGGCGAATTTATTTCCGTTTACCTGCAAACCACCCTGTGGCCGCACGGAGCCGTTTGCATCGTTGCCCTGGCGTTCACACAGATCACGCACTGCGGAGGAAGAAAGGGACGGTTAGTGAAACTTTAATCCGCAAGAACGGCGAGGCGTATTTAATCCGATCTTTCACGGTGGTGTTTAAAATTCATCGAGCGTTCGGCACGAGGGGGCGGGAAGTAAAATCCGATCAAGCCCCCGTGGGAGCTCCCGGTTGGTCAGCACAAAATTTTCACCGATTAAATGAAGTACGTTTAAGGGCGGGGATTGGGAATATCCGAGAAATAACAAATTTTCACCGATTAGATCAAGCACGTTTAAGAATGGAGATTGGGATTATCTGAGAAATAACAAATTCCCCCGATTTTCTAGCAGCTCGTTTATTTTGCTGTCCTAACTTCATCTACAGACAATCCTAGAAGATCTCTACACGTCCTGCGGTTATTGTGTCCAGAAACTCGCTCATCCCAGGCTTCCTGTACAATGCACGAAAAATCAAATTGAATGTCGCGCGACTCCCCAAGCTTTTTACACCAATCTTACTTCGCCTCTCGACGTACCAAAACGTTGGCCCGCTTGTCCCATAGCGTCCATACCGGCTTTCATAGCAGATCCCATATTGCCAGCTATAGTGGAAGCCATTTCCCCGAAAACGCCACCGTTTACGCCACCCTCCGGTTTAGGTCCATCTCCGGACGGAGGCATCTGAGCCGCCCTTTTGCCTCTCATCCGAGATCCTCCAGCCGCGAATGCAGCCGGTGATGAGGTAGGAGGGCTGGACGCGTCCTCGGGTGGCATGCTTGGCGGCATCGGAGGAGGTCCGCGCGGTCGTCCAGCCGGCGGACCATGATGAGGGCTGCGAATCTCTCGAACACTATTCTCGCTATCGCTGCCGGAGCAATCGGATCCCAAAGAAGCTCCGCGAGCCTTCGATCAATTCGGATTACATCTTAGAGAGCGGACGAAACGGTGGACCCGTAGTTTAAGGGGAATAGGAGAATACGCTTACGGAAAGGCCGAGCAGGGCGATCAGGCTGGCGACGAGTAGAAGGTGCTTCATGATCGTTGGCGCCCACGCTACTGTTCGCTTCGCTTTTGCGGCAGAGGGAATAAATAGTCGCCGCCGCGATTACAGGCGAGAAGGAAGGAGCGCGAAAAGGATTCGCCGATGAGGAAATCGTCAACAAGTGTCGCGTTATCAGCCTGCTTCATTGCCGCTCATTACATTCCCAGCCCGCGACGATTTCAGTTTCCATTCTTTGTTTCGCTCCGACCAGCAGCGGAAGCGGCGAGAGTGATTTTTCGCTGCTGCGGACTCGTTCGAAAATATTACGCCGGCGCAGGGATGCGCGGAGGTAAATCGCTGTCACGCTCGCGAGATAACGACACGTTCGGTCCCCGGTGTTATCGTTTATCTAAACTCCGCCGTAACGATCGCGATGACAATCTGTCCAGGAAATCAATTTGCTCAGTGGCAACAATAACGACGTCCGCAGACCCTCGGTTTATATAATCATCTCGCTCGTCCGAATATTGCATTATGTTCCGTGAATCGAGAGAAAACTTCTCCGCTCGGGCATTTTCCCTCTTCAGGTATCGAACGTCTATATGGCGCCGAAATATAATTAACGGTGGCTGTCAGTTCGGTCGCCGAAGCGTTAGTCGCGCGGATCCCTTCAGGGGCTGTGATCGACGCGAACGGACGAAGCGTCGGCTTAATCGAAATATTAATAGACGAGGCGGACGAGTATGTCAGGAGTCGCACGGGGGCTGGAGCACTTTGTCGTGTTCGTTAATCGACTTTCGCGACTCACCGAACAGGGGCCTATTCACTCGGAAATTGTAACTTTTCCGGGCCGGCGGTTGGCTTTCGAGCGGCGGACAGCCTCGGCTCCGCGCGGTCGTTCGACCATCGAAAATTCGCTCCGCAATTCTCTATACTCGGCCGGCTGTTCCTTGTTGAAAATAATCGCGAGCCACTAAAATAATAGCGAGCGGGTTTTTTTTTAAACGCGAGGGTAACGCTTCCCTCCGGGAACCTTTGCTCCCCGCGTGAACTTTTCCCCCTCGGCGGGTTTAAAGAAATCTCCGTTGAGAGTAATCGTTTTGGTTCGTCCCTCGATGGGATTACGTGTCAGGCTTGATTACGGCCCCGCTCCTGGCGGCGAGAAAGAAGGTAACAACGTTATCGCGGGAGATCCTTGATGAAGAAAAGGCGACGGAGGGCGCAGGTGACCTTATGACCAACTCAGGAACTCCCCCCGCATCAGGCACTCCCGCGGTGTTAATTCGATAGGAGGGGAAGAACCCTGCGGTTTTTTCATCGAAACGAGCACTCGATTTTGGGTTACCTTAATTGTTTAGGGAAGCCGCCCCGTCGAGGGGCGCGATTTACTCACCTCGTCCTCCTGCGAGGAAGCCAATTCCGGCTCGTTCTTCTCCAGCTTGGTCAACAGCTTGTCCTGAAACAGAAGGATGCTCGCAATTAGAAATGTGTCGAAAGCAGGGGGGGTTGGTCGTTGACGTGGATCGGTCTTTTCTGTGAGAGCTGGGACGAACAATAGCATAAGCTTTAATGGTATCCTTTTATTGCCCTTTCTTTGGACGAATCTCTTTGCTTCGAAGGGAAACTTGCACGTGTCTTTATTGAATGCAAAAACTATCGGAAGAGAGAGAGAGAGAGAGAGCACGGTTTGTGCGTCACAGTGAAAAGTTGCTGTACCAATACTGCACAGGGGTGGGGATATTTTGCGCATCATACCCCTAATATCTGGAAAGCACACCCTGACCCAGATACACGTACTGTGGAACAACCGGACCGTCCGCCACCAGAATCATCCGGCGTCGAGCGAAAATCTCCGCGACGTTCGATTTTTGTCTTCGGTGCGTCTGCAAAGATCGCCGCGACAGAGGCCGAAATGCGAACGGTTCTAGACGCTTTCCTGCCGATTCTCGGCTATTCATAGACGGAGAATCCGATGGGAAGCAGAGTCGATTAGACTCCTGAAAAGTCGCTGCTCGGCAGGTTAATATTGTTACCCGGTGGAAATTGCGCAATTTCCATTCGATACAGTATCGATCAAGCAGCGAATTTTCTACTCGTACCCGCCGAGAATTCCATCAGGCATTCGATTAATCCACGATTTATCGTCTTCAATTTTCTCGGTAATTGTCGCTCCACTCTCCCCTCCCGGCCAGATGGAATCGTCGTCCAGGTTGAATCTGTATCGAATTTTAATGGACTCGAGGATTCCCTCTTCTACTTTCAACGATCACGGCTCCGATGGTCGTCAGTGTTCCAGAACTATTTCACCACGGACAATTTCCAAGTCAGCGGGAAAAGAGGCAACTCTGCTTGGCGTCATGCTCGGGAACCTCGGATCCATAGCAAGCAGATCTATGCTTTCGATTTCTGCCAGTTCGCTCCCGCATCTATCGCCGGGAGGAATCCAGTTCCTTCCGCGGCCGTTTTCGAATTTACTCACCGGACATGATTCCGCTCTTCCTCACTTCCATATTGTGTCGCGTAATCGTCGTTAAAAGAGGTAACGATCACTTCTATTCGAGGTTTTTCTTCGTAGATATGTCCGCGAGCGGTGCTCGATCGTTTCGCTAATGAATTTTCCTCGGGCAAATTAATTAGGACTGTTCTTAAGGCATTGAAAAGCAAAGCGAAACAGCAGCTCCATAAATAGCCGAAGGTATTGTTCTCGTGTTTGTTGAAGAGTGGTGCTCTCGCAACGAGTGCGCATTTGAAAAAGGAAGCCGGCGAATAATGGTTTTTATTCGAATTCGAGCCCGCCTTTCACGAAAAATCGCGAATGGTTCCTTTCACGGATGGTGTGTGCAGTGTCTGTGGAGGTTCGGCGGCTTTTGTCCGGCGTAAGATTTCACGAGCGGCCTACATTCCCCGGTAAAAATATCTAGGATAATATCTTCGCGAAAATATTCCGATGCGCTTCGTACTCTAATTGTTGTTCGCGAAAATTGTAATACCATTCTACGCGATCTCCCGGCTGTTTATCTCACAGCGCAACGGTTATGCCTTGAACAGAAATACCGTTGGCACTTTCACTCCGAACTTCGAAGCATAGGTGCACGCTCCACATAATTATAGACAGAGTCCGGACTCTATGTAAATAATATTACCGTAAACTAACTGCGCCGTTCATCAGCGCGTTCCCGGATAGGAAAAACGCGTCGATAAATTCGACCAGCTATCGTCGACGGGCACGCGAATCGCGATCCCGTGATCGTCGCGGCGACCACGGGAAATAACTTCGCGTTGCGACAAGATCACGGCCGTCGAGCCGGACTAGTCACGTTGTATTAAAAAGCGGCCGATCGATAATCGCGAAAGTCCGCCTCTTCGTAGCGACTACGTTTCGCTGGACTTTCAAGACACCTGTCGGCTTATGATCGTCGGACAACAATGGCTCTGCTTGATTAGCCTGTTCGCAGACTTTCAGACACTTTCTCCGTTACGGAAGAAGAAGTCTCGGCTAGCATTGAATCTTAAAAACGAAAGCGCACGCTCCACGGAAAATTGATATTACGCGAGACGGCCACGATTGATTAGAACTCGATTGTTCCCACCCTCCTGCGTATTCCACTGTTCTTCGACGATACGCCGAAAATTGATTCGTCCAGTCGTCGCGACATCCCTTCAGGGATCACGGGATTCGTTGCACTTCACGGAAATTACGAGCCGTTGTTGCTCGAACGGTAGGCGACCGTTGGGCAAGATTTAGCTGGCCATAAACGCCTCGGCCGATTTACGATCCGTTCGCGCCTCGAATACCAGGCCGCAACGCTTCGCGGGCATTGCGTTTACGGCTTTCCACTTAAGTGTTAAGCCGCGTTGCATCTGTCGTCGTATACGCGGCCGGTGGATTTTCCGCCGTAGCTTTCCGTCGGAACAGTTTCGACGACGGATCACGAAACAGTTTCGATCGGCGAGTATTCCCGTTTGCTTTCAGGTGACAGCCCGCTCCACGTTACGCCGTTTCCCTCCGGAACCTGTTCCTACTGCTGCCCCATCGACGTTAACAAGGATATCCAATACGTGCTGTTCACCAGGTGCGTTAAACTTGTGACACGGAATGATAAAGTACGGTGGAGAGAATGAGAAGTAAATAGATTGTCACACGGCAGGCGTAATCGGACATGCGGAACGGTACTGAACATCGCGGACCCGAACTCCTTGCGGGGGAGCGACTTCGACGGCAGACACCCAACAGTAATTTACATCCACGGATACAGCGACAGCGCTCACGGAAGAAGCGCCACGGCGATTCGAGACGGTAGACTCGCGGTTATCGCTTTGCGCCGAATCATTTTTAATTCGATCCCGCGTCCCATTTTATCCTCGGTTGTTTTCTTATCGTGACAAAACGCGGGAGAACAGCAACGCAAAATTTGTCGCCCCGGAGGGTTCGCGAAGTTGACGGAACCAGGCTGGAGATATTAGTAGCCGAAATAGCCGGGGCGAGCCGTTCTACAGACACTCTGACAGAATGATAAATCGTAGATCTCTTGCGAAGTTCGCTCTATGGAAACTCGGTCGCTTCGGTGACGCTCGTTCATCGGTGAAATCTAACTGTCCGCGGGCAACAGCTTCCGTCGTAACGCTGGGCAACTCCGTTCGACCTCGGTGCAATTAAAATTCCACTCGGGGATCGAATTGAATGGATCGTGGGACGAACGCGAACTAGATCTATCGGCGAGCCGAAGCTCCTCCGTTCTCGGTCGGCGAAATTTTCCCCACGATCTTTTCCAGCTTATCTCAGGCGGGCAGAGTATAATGTGATCTTGGTGAACTGGGCCATGCTGGCGGGCCTGCCGTGGTACGTGACCGCGGTTCGAAACACGAGGATAGTTGGTCCCCAGGTTGCGCGTCTGGTAAACTGGATGGAAGCTCAGGGCTCGGTGTCCCTGTCCACTTTGCACGTGATCGGTTTCAGCCTGGGCGCTGAGATTGCTGGATTCATGGGGAAAGCCCTGGCCCCGCGGAAGGTAATTTTAAACAGCATTCAAAAGGAACGAAAGGTTCCAACGCTCTTTCGCGCGACACGGGTGATACAACTTTCGCAGGTCGGACGAATAACTGGATTGGACGCAGCGTATCCTCTGTACATGAACACTGGCAGAGAGGGACACCTGACCGCGTCTGACGCGATGTTCGTCGACGTGATCCACACGGACGGTGGAAACTTCGGCTTCCCGAACCCTCTGGGCCACGTCGACTTTTATCCAAACGGCGGCAGGTCGCGGCAACCGGGATGCAACCTGCAGAGCGTGATTCAGAAGAGCGTGGCGAGACTCATCAATCAGTACAGTAATATACGAAAAACTGTGTCCGAACAACTATTACGATGTATCTCTCCGCGATTGCCCGCGAATTATCCGACGTTGCTCGTTACAGTCGTCTGCAGTCACAATCGAGCGTGGATGTTCTACGCGGAGTCCGTGACGAACCCCTTCGGCTTCCCAGCGAGCCGTTGCCGCAAATGGCACCCGGCTATCGAGGCGAGTTGCACCTGGACACCTGAGGCTTTGATGGGCTTCGCCGTGGACGCCAGGATCAGGGGAAGATTTTATTTAAGAACGAACGGAGAGGCGCCGTTCGCCAGGAACGCTACCGGATACGCGGGGAAGTGATTCTCCACGACGGTTTGGATGAACCAGACGAGTAGACGCAACGAAGAATTTTCTTCCCGCCGCAGGTGAAAGGAAGGGAGTACAGGAAGTACGAGGATAGAGTAACCATCGGCTTACGTTCCGTGAGAAACGGCGAGGGATGCGGAGGAGGTTCTACTGTCCCTGAAAACGAAACTACGTAAAATGGGTTGCCTCCAGTGAACGGCTGACAATAAAACTGACTGCTATCGAATGTACAATATAGTTTCCCTCCTTTACGACTACGGATACCGATGAGACGAGAAACAGGCTGCAATTTTATACTCTTCGAGATGCACCGTGGCTGTCGTCGCAGCACGGAAATTCCAAGGGCTGTTGCTATCTTATTTACCCCTTTGAGCGCGATCGATAAGGATCGCTCGGGAGATCCTCCGCGGCGAGGGTAACTGCGTTAAACATTTTCGAAACTGGCAACGGGGCACAATACAGCGTTAAAGTATTGGAAAACAGGTGAACACTATTACAGCGTGACAGTGTTCAAAATTCTTCTGATCTTTTAAAAATAATGTTAACGGGTAGAGAAACAATGGCGAGTTTTTTTTTCTAGGACATTTTTCCGTGGTAGATATCAAAAGCTTCTGGGGAAACAATTACGAGTCCTGTTTCTGCCAGACTTTCCAATCTGTCGTCGCGGCAAAAAGATTTCTACGAAGCTCGAGCACTGTTCTCCTTCTCTTTCGTTTCCAATCCATAACGCGTGGCCGGGCATCCACGCGAGACAATGCTTTTCCGCCTTTTTATCCGACGGCTTGTCCCATCTTTGTGCTGTCGAAAGCGGATGCGGCCGTTTGGAGCCTCGAAAGAGGCGGAAAGACGAGAATCGCGCCATCGACCTAGCTTCCCATTTTCTTAAACAATTGAAACTGAGAATATCGACCCGGTTACCACAATATTATTTGGATAAATCGCATCGTGTGGGCTGTTTAATATCTTGAGAAAAAAAATCCACGGCTCGAGTGGCTGGAGAGCAGCCGAAGAAGCCGATGCAGCCCCCGCACAGCCGAGCATCCGTAGATGGATGTTACGTGACATTCGCTAAAACGATTACCGACACACGGAGGATATTTGTCGGCGACTTAGCTAAACACGAGCAGCCGTGCCAAGTGGTCGAAAAGAATCCGAGCAAACTCGAGGAGGAGCGGTCTAGGGTCGTCGAGGATTCACTTGAACGCGATGCAGGGTAGAATGCAATTTCGAGAATCGATCGAATGATTTATGTAGAGTGGCAACTGTTTGCCCGACTCCACTTGCAAGCCACTCTTGACTATTCGTTTCTGCGCTATCCTCCGATCGCGAGTGGTATGTTTCTCGACGAGCAGCACCGCGTCCCTATTGCGTCGTCTAGCGGCGGAGGAGAGTGGAGGAAGGGTTGATTTTCGTTCGACGCGGTGCAGGGCTAATCTCGACGAGGAGTGGTAGGATCTCGTCGGTCAGTCAACCCGGCGCCCACGTTAAAAAATTCACCTCCGACAGGTCGATAACGATCGGCAACCTATGGCCAGGGTTATGGATGACCCTAGTCTTGAAAGAGTGCGAGTTGGATAGAGGCGACGCGACGCGTGCGTGTCGCGGTCCCGTGTAAACTTCGTCTACCGCCCCCGGAGTAATGCAGATTCTATCTCGGGTAACATCGAATGCGAATAGTTTACGTGTATATTTGTGCAGGTATTTTCGTTGAACCCGCGCGACGCGCTGCGGATTAATGATCGAGCAGAGAGCCGAATATAAATGCCGGCGATAATGATCAGACGTCGCTCGAGCGTCGATAAAAAGCGTAAGCGGGAAATTTCTCATCGGATTGATTCCAATGAGACGTTTGTATCGTTATTGAGCCTATCATCGCTGCCGGTGACAGCGGCGGAATCGATGGAACGGAACAACATCTGGCCGGCGCAGTCTCGGTCGCATTGAAATCGCTATAGCCGCGCGCGTCGAAGGCTTCTATGCGCGCCATCGATAAAGGTGCATTGTCCCCGCGGAAATAGAAAACGAAACACGGAACTTCTGACTCCTGCGGCGACTATTCGACTCCTCCGTATCGATCGGCGGCCTCTTCCTGTCCCTTCGTTCTCGCGCTTCGGATTATGAACGAGTCGGGCCGGCACCACAGCCAGGCCGATGCGTTATTCCAGCCACGTTGCATTCTCACCTTCCGCGTGTGTAAAGCTGTTCCCGGAACGGGGCTCGTACGTCTAAGGGGTTGTCTACCCTTCACTTCCAACGGACTCGCTGACGTGCTGCACGCCAACGCCGGGAATATGTATTTTTTTTTAACGCAATGCGAAATGGGGAGGTGAATCATGCTTCCCGGACATAGGCTACTTCCAGGGCCAAGAATCATTTCCAGCAGATCGCGGAATGCATATTTGAGAGCCTTGGGAGAATCGGTGGAAAAACGGGAACGCGAGTGTTCCCGTTTCTTTGCAAGATTAATGTGTGACGTTGTCGAGTGTGTTTCCCATGACGTCACGTGATTATTTCCGCGGAAGGCGCGTGCATGCAGTGACGCTCGAGGCACTAACGCCTCATTAACACCTCCCGTAAATGACGCGATACTTCGTCACGTGCTACCACTCGTTTCCGCATCCCTTGTGTTTCCATTTTCTCCTTTTTCCCCCCTTTTCAATGCTGCTCTCGTAATACTCTACCAATTCGACGTTCTCTCGCGCTCGGAACATGCATTTTAACGGGAACGGCGCGTAGTGTTTGACCGATCTGGAAATATTAGCAGACCTCCGGGACGCGTTAGACCCCGGCCGAACGTTAGGTCGCACAGTTTCCTTTCAGAAGCTACCGTTAAATGGACAGCGGAGCGTTGCAAACATCGACCAGATGTTTCCCATAAAATTAGAAATTTAGTGCCGGCATCTCGATTTGAGGAACGAGGGGAGAGACAGGTGTACGCTCGTTGCGCGTGGAACCTCATTAAAGCCTGAAGTATCGCAGCTATTCTATTTTTCGCTGCGCCCTTGCAGTTCGTCTAGAATCTAGAATATCACCCGAGGGCAATTAAGCTCTTCGTTGCGACCGTTCCGCCTTCCCGTCTTCAATCTTTCGCACCTCATTTTCGCTCCCAATTAACGCGATCGAAATTTTCATAAGCCCGGCGAGCGAGAGCTTCGCGTCGAGCCCGATTTTTCCCCTGGTCCATGATTTGCCACTTGGTCGGCGAGCTTCAGAAACCGCGAGACAAAAATAGCCGCGCTTCTTCGTACAGTTTCAGCCCGTTTCCGCGAGCTTTAACTCTCTAGCCCGCTCCTCTTCCATTAGAAGAAATTATCCGCGATACAGTTCCACGTCCATCCCCGGAGCCGCGGCTAGACAATAGCGACGGATCCACTGGCGCCCTACAAAACTCCGCAGGAAGTCCCACGCGGCGGTCATTAATGGTAACGGGGGGAGGTGCGCTACCGCGAGAAGATCCGAATTATACCCTCAAGCTAGAAGGAGCTTCCATTATCCGAAGCGGACCGATTCTCGAATGCTAGCACGAAATGCATGCTGCGCTCCAAAAGGTTGGACATCCGCAAAAAAAGATTCGATATCGAGGGAGAATCGTTTTTGATGAATTACGAAGTCCATGATTTGTAGAATTCAAGCTGAACGATCGAGCGAATGACAATTCTGTAGAACAGTCGGCGTTAGGTAAGGGTTCGCCTCTCTGCCGAGTTTAGGCAACGTGCAATAAGCCGTGGATTAAATGATGTCTGGCGAAATTGTACGGTTTCAATCCGATACCCTTCGATGTTCAATCTGCACAATACCGTGTAGAAGATTTCAATGACACCTCAGCTGCGCTTTCGTGATCCCGAACTCCGGGGCTCTGACGAAAGAAGTGGCAGCAGGATGTATCTCTCGGAATTGGATAACGCGAACTGTTAAACGAAACGCTCGGTTACGCAAGGAGCGTGGGACTATTTGCCGCCGCGTCCGCGTAGGACGAGGAACGCTTTCAAACTAACAATCCAATCTCGTGGGCGTTTTAAACTCTCCACCGTTGTTCCAATCTATGCGAAAGCTTTCTCTGCGCCTCGCGAGGAATAAACTGTTCGTTAAACAAAAAAAAAAAAAGAACAAAACAAAATAATAACGGCTGCGTCGATTCAACGAAAAGGGGGAAAACGAAAATTTCGCGACGCTTGAAAGCTCGCGCGTTACGACAATAGGACAGGGTGATAAACGGCGAATATCTTTTACAACAGGCTCGTTAATCTTTAAGATCACTTCAACGCGCGAGTGTAGGCTCGAGATGCTCTTCTTAAAACTGGAGGGCCTAGGCCCGGCAGTAGATAAGACCTGCACGATATCCAGTAGCTGAAACCATTGCGCAACGGCGGAGACTATCCACCCTAATCAGTTTCGCAGAACGAGAAAAGAAAATGCATGCTTCGCGATTCGTGGAACAATCGCGCAGAGTTGCGTTCCGAATATTGAGCGAGCCCGGTTCAATCGAACGGAAACGAAGAGCCGCATCGATCGGCATTGCTAAGGTCTGCGCGTTATTGGGGTGTTCTTGCGGTCGGTCTAATGGTATTATCAACCCCTTAATACCGAACTTCTTTGAGGTCATTGGCCAGCCAGCCACCTATGTATAAAACCTCCTTTCCTTCCCTCTCCATTCCGTCCGCCTCGCTCTACGTTAATTAACTTCGTTTCATTCTAGGAAATTAACACGAACGAGCTCTAAAAATGGCACACGACTCGCACACGTGTAACAGGATAACACGCCGGTTCATTGTCGCGAGGGGAGTTCATTGGCGCTGTTCATGGGCTACCCCATTGCCGCCGATAAGGTCACCGCGCGGTGCATGTTTGTGGAAGATTAAAAAGGAAAAAAATGTATCAGAGATAATGATCTTCGTGAAATAATTGAGCGCACACGGACGGGCTAATCAAACGAGCGCTCCTACCTCTTGCAGATGTAGGAGTTTGAACTTGCATAAATCAATGAACGGAACGAACTAAGGAAAGAAGAATTCGTAAATTATTTGTTAACCGGTACCAGGGAGGGAAAATCGCTTTTTACGCCCAACGGAGGCATTCGTTTTGGACCTCGCGACGGGCGTTTAAGGTTCACGTACACGGGTAATCGCGATCTCGACGCAGGCTTGGCGTGCACCTTATCTGACACGAGACTCGAGTTACGAAGTCCTTCCAACCGTGGCAAAGGGTTGGGCCGTCCACTATGTGGCAGTAACTTTCACCTTGTTACTTCTGCGTGCGCGTGCCGCCGCCAAGGTTGAAGTCGCGCGTCCATGAACGAAAAAGCGGACAGTCCGAAAAGAAGACCGACGAGACATTCATTTCGAAACGATAGGAAAAGAATCCTCCGCCAGACGGTCCTGAGCGTGCAACGTCGATTCTCAACCCTCGCGAGACTTTGCCTACGTTTTCGAGCGGTCTTTCCGCCACGCGAGAGCGTTTGACATATGTTTGAAAGGAGGAAAGTCGAGGCCTCGGACGGACGTGTTCGATAGCCAGTGATTTGCCGCAGTCGTTAATGACCACCAGCTTCGTTATTAAGCCGGGTAAACTCGCTGGCTACGGCGATAAGGTCGACGAAATTCCAAGGCTCCGGGGGGGGGGGCTGTCGTTTACCGACACGCGACTTTCTGTCCACCCTTCGACTTTCGCCTCGAGTTTCGCCCCGCATTGCCAGGAAAAACTGTGTCTCTTTAAGTTGAATCCTTAACGAGGTATCCCTGGACCCGACGGAGGAACGAGAAGATCGTAAACTATTTGCTAGCGTCCCCGATCGTTGGATCCACCGGTCATGAATATCGCTGCTTGGCATCCTTCCTGACAGGGGACACTTTTTTCCAGTTTTGTTTTCCACGAGCCCTGCCAAATCCGCGGCTGACCTACTGAACTGCGGGGGACGGTAGGAATTGTCGAAGGTGACCCCTCGATAATTACCTCCGGCCGCGGAGATTTATTCGACCGTTAACGCGCAGGAAGAAATTAACACTTATTCGAAGCTGCTGCTCGGTAAATTTTCGGAGGCTGAAGTAACTCGAATCGGAGAAACAAAACCGATCGACACCTGACACATTTTCGGCGATGCCCGCCAAACGAACAGCAGTCATATTTCTCGAGTTATCTCAAAAGCACCGTACAAGTGAAGAGACAATGCAATCGCGCGTGTCAAGCAGGCGGCTCGATAAGACACCGAGGGTACGGTAATAAACGGCTTAAGCCTTTAGAGGGTAATATGCACAGAGACGTTTCAGTGAGTAGCGATCGCGTTAACCTCGGGTAATTGAACGCTTCGTCCCTCCTCTAGCGAGGCTCTATCTCGTCGTTTCGCGTCGATTTTCCCGAATATCGTATGCCCGGAAATGCATCGGTTGACTATACCTCGGCAGGATAAAAAGCTTACTTGCAAGCTCTGAGACCTCGACGGAAAGGTGTCGAGGACAGAATGCAGCTCGTTTCGCTTCGAACGAAGGAATCGAACCACCTTTCTTGTGTAGACAACAGGATCTGAGAGGAGCCACGATAGGCGGGGGGGTCAAAGTTATCGCAGTGCAATTTTTGTTCCACGAAAAGTATAACGGACTCACGATTTTATGATGAAGATGTTGAAGCTCCCTCTCCGTGACCCTCCGCCGCGAGAGTTCGCGCTGCTCCCTCCTGTATTGGCTGTACTTGTAGAAGAGATACATGCCAGGAAGCGCCAGGACGACCAGCGGCTTCATCAGGGTGGCTCGTCCGCTTCCTCCGCGAACCCGAGGCTCTGGTGGCTCGTCCAGATCCTCCAGTTGACCCGCAGCCTCTTCCGCTGCCGGCACCGCCGGCATGCTTGGCTACCTGAAGCAGAGAGTTAATTAAACCTAGCGAGCATCGCGTCGGATCCTCTTGATGAACCCTTCGAAAACATCGTCCCCGGTCGCTCGATTATTCCCCGGCACGTTGCATCGCCGTGGCTCAACGGGGGTAACGGGACAAAGAGCAATCGTTTCAGCGTTGACTAATTAACGACGTCGCGTCCGATTATTGCCGCGCTAGACAATGCCCCGCGTGTACCGTGCTCCGTCGCGGATATTGAAACGACGAGGCTGTCAGTATTGTTCCGATTGGCCGGGATCCGCTCGACAGGGAAAACGCAGCCTCTGGTAAAATTGGATCGTTCGTTCGGATCGGATAATTAGCCGCGTACGACACGCATCACGAAAGTCTACGTGTCGGCGGCAAAATTCTGCGCTTCCAGTCTCGCGAGAAAGAGCTAGCCGACGGCAGGAACGATTCTCTGCGCGCAGCTATTGCAATGTTTTTTATTCGTTCGTACGATAAAGATCCGTCGACGAATTTTAAGTTATCGCGAGATGGCTATTGGCTATATCGATATTTAACGAGCCTCGTTAGTGTCGCGTCGATGCATCAGTTGCAGCCGACCGAAGAATACGTCGTTGTTGTAACTTACGGAGCGAGCGCTAATTGTCAGCAGCCGGGGAGAAAAGAATCTGGGAAAGTTTGTCGCGCGGAGAGCATCACTGCTTTAGCTATCGATTATCCGAAGGGTTCGAGAGGACGCGCTGTCCGAGCGGGCAGCGACGAACCGTCCCCCGACGGATTTCCGTGACTTCAATGAAATTTCGTAATACACTTGCCGGTCGTTCACCGGCTATATTTAATTCAGCCGTCTATTTGCCGTGCTATTCTTAACCCGTGCTTCCCTAGAAATACGCGCGCTATATCGCTGCCCGTGGCCGGGTCGTGCACCCCTTTCCTTCATCGTAGGATGCACCGGAGACGCGGTTCGCGTCCGATCCGATTACTCGCGCTACGAAACCGATCTGTTTGCCCGTCCGTCGTTTCCAAGAGGCTGCTTACACCATGAAACAACGCAGGAAAAGGGAAACGAATGTATAAATTCCCACGGCGTTGCTCCGGGACATCGCTAACATCGTTACAGAAAAAGCGTCCGTTCGTTCGTTCATGAAAGAAGGCAATCGTGTAGTGAATGGAAACGCTTCGCGACGAATACGCGATAGCACGAAACGGCGGCATCGTCGTCCCGAGACAAAGAAACGTATCGGATGTCTCCAGACAAAGAAACGTATCGAATGTATCCGGGCAAAGAAACGTATCGAATGTCTCTCACCTCGTAAAGCGAGCAATTAACAAGCCATAAAAAGCGTGTTAGCGAGGTGCGAACATCGCGAACGCTCGTAAAAACCCAGGACACTCGATACGCTTTAGGGGGAAAAGGATTGCGACTCGGACACTCGATCCGTGGTGTGCGTAAACTCGCGGCAAAAACACAGTCCTCGCAGTTATCTCTGTTCCGAGGGGGCAACATATTGCCGGAAATGAATCGATACGTCGACCGGCGCTGGACATCGGATACCCTGGAACGCGTAAGACCCGGAGGGGGATTGTTCCCTGTTTTTCTAGCAAGGGCAAGGCCGTTCGATTCGTTTGCTTCCTTTCGCCGATTTAAATGGCCCGGAGGACGCTAGGCGCCTTCGGCGTTCGCCTACGTTTTTTTTTACGGCGAATCTTCGCGATCGAGGAACTCGGCGAGAAAGGAAACCTGACACCCGATGGCACGGGAGGAAGGATTCACGTTCGACTACCCGGGTTAGACTAGTCGGAGAGGAGAAAGGAAGGACGGAAGAGAACAGGAGCGATCGAAGAGTCGGAGCGCGGTTCGAAGAAATGATTATGGAGCCGCTCGCGATTACCTATCATCGTAGCGATCTAATATTACACGTACGTACGTGCACACGCGTTTCGCCTTGACACGTAACATGGCGGTCGCAAGAACAAGGACACCCACCGCTGCAGGATAACATCGGATAGGCCAAGTACACGTCCAGCTCTGCCTTCTATTTTTATACAGTTTTCCCTTTGCTATATATTCACCGCCAACCGTTCGATTGCCGCGCGTGTGTGTGTGTGTATGTGCGCTGCACGATTAGAATCGATCTGGCCAACTCTTTCCTCACCCTCACGTGACTCCGCGAGAAATCTGATGCCGCGACAGAGAACACGGCCCCCGTTCGCGGCGGCGGCGGTGGTTCCGACCTTAAATCGGTTCGGCCTGCTCGAACGTTTCGGACACGCTCGAAACGAAAGCGTTCGTTGACGCGTGGCGGGCGTAATTTTAGATACACGGCGACGAGCTGATCAACGGAGAGGAACAACCGTGTTTCGATAAACGACGGGGTCGTAATTCTCGAAGGGGAGTTCGAATTCGCGTAGGTGTGTACGGATTCACCTTCGACCCGCTCAACGGCAAGTTTCTGCGTGCCAACGCGAAACGACACCACAGGCCACGAAGGACAAGTATAGAGCGGCGATTCGACCGGGTGCAGAAACACGAGTAGCGCGATTCAACGGAAGCACCAATGACCAATCGCTTCTAACAGAAATACGCGGACATTTCGTGCACCTTGCCACGCTGCCCCTTATCAATCCTACTTCTCTACAGATTGCGCGTATGTGTACAAGCTCTCTCCCTGGGACCCGGACTCTGATAGCTTCATCCCCCGTTTCCAGCGGGAATCTCGGGACGACGGATTCACAGCGAGGAATCGAGCCCATTGACCGGTCGACGATACTCTCCGCGTTCCACACGATGAACGAAAAGAACTAATAGTATCTAAGCAACACTGTGACTGTCACAAAGCACTTACTCGGTCGTGGCTAGGTTCGTTCGATGTGGCCCTGCGATCGCGCTTGCTTGCCAACGGAGCCGCCAAGGCAGACGGTTCGCGGAGGGAAGTGGGATAGAAAAAAAAAACGAAAAACAGAAACGGCGAATGGAAAGAACACGAGAATAGAGGAGCGGCTTCGCCGGCGACACGAGCTGGTTCCTCGTGCGCTCAGCTCGGCTGAAACGTCGCCGGGCCGCGACTGCGATGCTCCTTGTACCGGCGGCGGTTGTACTGCGCGCCTGTAACGAGGCGAACCGCGCAACGGGTCTCGCGGCTCGTGGTCGCTCGACGCGTATCGGACGTTTCCGACGAGCCTCGACGGAGCCCTCTACCACCCCGTCGACCTCGATGCTTTTTGGCGGTCTTCGGGGGGGGGGGGGGGGGTTGCTCCGTTCGCCTGCGCAACGCTCGACGCGACCACAGGGTTGTAGCTGCTGGCCCGATAGTCTCCCTCTTTGTTCGGGGATCTTCGGCGCGCCTATGCATCCGCAGGCCTCGATGCATGCTTTCTACCTGGCGAACGAACAGCTGATGCTGCGGCTGATTTTTTTGAAATTTGCGAACAGTGACTGTTACGATCCACGGAGATCCTAGCTCGAGGCAGATCTTCCTGGACGTGATTCGCTGTAGAACCGCAGAGAGCTCGGGGCGGCGATCAGATGTGGAAAGGAGAATGCGATTCCGCGTGAGCGGCTCAGGAATTTGATGAGCATAATGCAACCGTGGTACAGGGACGCCGTTTGCTGATTCCTGGCGACGATGCTGCGCTACTGCTCCGCCGGAGGATGATCGATAAAGGGAGGTGGGATGGAAAGCGCCCGGGAAGAAACGAGGGAACCTGTGTCCCCCCCTCTCTCCCTCTTCCCTCGCCCGCAACGCATGACAATTCGGTGGATCCGCCGATGTCGCCCTTACGCTCCGCATTCCCTCTTCCACCTGGCCAAATCTTTCCCCTCGCGTTTCGTGCTCCGTATCGCGTAGCTGTTTCCAACTTCCACAGGAAGGGCCCCGTCCCCTAAGAATGCCGTGGCTCTCCTGAGACGTTCCGTTACGATCTATCAGGGTTAACGAACTTTGAATCCACCCCCGCCCTGCCGATCAGTTTTTCTTTTTCGACCGCCCGATTATTTTCCGCCGGCGAGATCGGCTATTCGAATTTGCCAGCGACGGTTTTCCCGATGCACGGACACGAACACTCTCGACGAACCGCGCTCACGCTTTCTGCTGATTCGCATCGCGGGAAATTGGGTTAGCACCCCCTCCCGCACCCTTTATTTAATATTCAAGCATATGTTAATTGAAGATGCGACCGCGAGGCGGTTAATTAATCCATCGCGCGCAATCATTGAGCAGCGACAACGTGGGGGGGTGTGAAACATTTTGCAATCGTGCGAGATTCGAGGTCTCGCGCGTCGACGGAAGCTTTCTGGAAACGTTGCACGCTTTGCTTAAATAATTCGGCCACGATTTATGAAGGAGCACGACTGCTCGCAGTCGGTCTCGGCAACTACCGGGGAAACAAATGATCCTGCTCGAGAGCAGTTTAGGGGAATATGCGCGCAACGTTATCCGCTTCTCGTCCCAGGGGATTCGAGTCGCTTTCGTATTTGGACGTTCCATTCGACGCAGGTCGCAGGCACTTAAAAAAAAAAAATAAAAGAACGAAAGGAAAAGACACTACACTTTTGGCTAAGCGATCGATTGATGAAAGTGAATTATAGGAAGTTCCGATGGAGCTACATCGTCGGAGGCGAAATACCGAACCGACATCCTTGAATCGCGGCCAGCATCCTGAGAGTGTATAGGTAGTTTTCGTGACGTTTGACCCGCTTGTATAGGATAAGCGTGACGTCACTGCGGGGAACGTCAGATCAATGGTCCCCGGGGGTTGTGGCACCGCTTCGCCATCTTTGCATCCTCCACGCACCGTTGAACCGCTGTTCCTGATGCACGCACCGCACGCGGGCTGCCCACACGAGTTTCCAGCGCTGGCGGAAATGATGGAGAATAGCGGCGATGACGACAGACGCGACATATGTCGCGATCTCCCATGGGAACTCGATCTAGCGGACTTACTTCGACATTGTCCCCTGTCGATCCGTACAAACCTACTGCATTGAGAAATTGCCTCGCGATAGGACATCGATGTCGCTTCGCAGCCCCGGCGACGAAACGAATGTTCGGCCGGTAGCGTTCAGCAGCGTTCCTTGCAATCGAAGCTTTCGCGAGTTCGGTCGACGACACGCTTTGGAAATAATTTCGAGAAGGCTCGGACGGGTTGAGTGCTGCTGTCGTGACGTCACAGAAGGTTTAATGACGTCATAGACCGTTCGATACCCCGCGATTCGCTGGTGGGAGTTGGTTCACCGAGATGAGGGCAAAGAAGTGCAGAGGACCGAAGCGAAGAGAGGAAACGAGCCGTGCGGAGGGCGGAGCCAGAGACACGTTTTTCGTGCCGTTGCGAGTTGCAACCGAATGCTTCCGCTGTTGCGGATCAAAGAACTAGGCTGACGCTGTCCAACCCTTACAAAACTATTCACCCAGGAAACTACGTTTCCTTCTCTTTCTCTGGCGGAGCAAAAGCTTTCGAATCTTCTCCGTGATCAATCATGATTACACGATCGCTTACCGTACAAATCGCGTGCACGTGAAAGGACAGAGACAGTCGGTCGGCTGAGTCTGCAGTGTAACATCGAGCGGATCAGGGGGCTCCAAAGAGTCAGTCGGTTCGCGTGCGAACGAGGATTTTCTCGACAACCCCAACGCACCCTCAGGTGAACAGCACCGAAAGCCGAGGGTGGAAATACTTTTTCTCTCCCCCTTTCATCGCGCGCCGTCATCTGAAAGAAGCCAACTTGAAGGATCCTCTTTAGGTCTCGCTTCAAAGTTCCCTCCCTTGAATGCATCGGTGAAACGAGACCTCGTTGCCTCGCGACCCGACCGATGCGTCCGCGGAAAGTCTAGCTTTCCTGACGGTCACATCGCGACACGGGGCTAGACACGAGGATCGGAGTGCTAATTCGACCCGTGGCCGGTCGCGAAGTATCTACCAGCAACGTGCCTCGAGTTTCATTTACAAAGTCCATAGAGCACGGCGTCGACACGGTGTCCGGTTTTCCCAACGACGAAAACCCTTGATCTTTTAATAAGGGAACGAATCGCGGCCAGCTACGTACTCGTGGCGAAGCGACTTGTCCTCTGGACGATAATTCTCTAAAGAGGAAGATCCGGGGACCCCAGTTCGTCCGTTCTTGGGGATGCGATTCGGGACAGCCGCATTGCGCCACCCTCACTATATATCGGTCGGGGCTGCTTATAAAAGGTACGCTTGTAATTTCCCTCCGCGACTCGTTTCCGCCCGCCAGCCGGAAGACGAAACGTTTTTGCGCGCCCCGACCGATTTCCGCGTTTAATCACTCGGCTAAGAGATGAACAGAGGATCCTCTGCCTACCGTGCATCGATCTCCTTTCTGCTGAGACGACGCGGCTGGGCTGAAGCTATGGAGGACACGGAGAGAATCTCTCAGGAATAGCTGAATTAATCAGTGCGACCACCGAAAAGTCCTGGGTAGTGCGACTTGCAGACGAGTGTCCAAGTCGCAGGAGAAAACCGGGGTGAATTACGGGACGCGCAGCAAAGAGGGTGCAGGTTCCTGCAACCTGGCCAGTGGTAAAATACAGCAGGCGCGTCTCAGGCTCGCTGGATAATTTTATGTTACACGCAGTCGATAAAGCGAGAAGTCGCCAAAGCGGAAAATGATAACACAGGCCAGCAGGATAGACGATTCGTGGGATGTATCTTTCCGAGCCGAGCACCTGGGACTCTAGAGCCTCACCATCGTTTTCTTATCACTCACAACGTTACCCACAGAATACAAAAACAGATTGTAGCGCTTGCTGCGGTAAGAAATTTGAATCCCATGGCGGGCCACTCGAACGATGCCGCGCCTGGAACGTGCACATCGTGCAACAATTATATTTCTTTACTTCATCGTGCTGATTAAACGTAGTAGCTATCGACTCGACATTATTTGCATCGTGATTGGACGATAATGTGGGTAAATATCGATCGCCCGGGACACACCACGTTGCGCACCCGCTCGATCGCGAAAGGTTCAGAAGAATATTGGATCTTTCGAATTCCGGGGCTTGCGGAATTTTATTCCCTGCCCCACCGAAAAAAAAAGAGGAGTATCGAATAGTGGTCGGTGGAGGCAAGCTTTTGTTATTCAACGATGAGTCAACGCGAGTAAAA
The DNA here is from genome assembly GCA_023838395.1 of Holcopasites calliopsidis. NCBI lineage: Eukaryota > Metazoa > Arthropoda > Insecta > Hymenoptera > Apidae > Holcopasites > Holcopasites calliopsidis. Next base: position 1,348,747 of record JALHAQ010000012.1, on the reverse strand, counting down.
ATACATTAACAGCGGGGCCTGTCTCGCGGCGACCGGAATCTTGAGAACTATCCCGTTGGATACCCTGGTGCACAGGATGTTACAAAGTTCTGTGATAAAACCGATGAAGTTTCTCAGTGTATCGAGTTTTTCGGCGATTTTAAAAGCCACGAGAGAGAGAGCGACCTAACGAATGCGCCAGGCAACGAGCGGACGTCTAAATTTGGATCGGTCGCCGGGACGAGTCTTGTTGGACGTTTATGAGTTCCATTTTCAATTTGCAAAGAAACATTCTCCCGCTAGCGCGGATTGAACGTTCGTGCCTCGAATTCCGTGAACACCGAGATCGGATCGGTCGGCGTTTCAAAATAATTAGTCGACGCAATTTATAAATGATTCATAAAACTGGCGCGATGCAATAACAGAGGCACGCGTTTCCTCAAAAGTGAAAGTAAAAGCAGTCCGACACGCGGAGCTGCCGGCGTAAAACCGTACACGTTTGTCTTCCCCGTTATCAACCCGCAGGTTCGACGCTTTTCCTGTCTCGACAGCAATCGAGGGACCGCGCGGTCTCCCTGACCCTTTCCGTGAAACCGTAAACCTATCCCCGTTCACGAACTCCGATCACCATTTTTACCGAGGGCTTGTCAATTGTTATCGTACGACCCCGTGCTCGTGCCGACTGTTAGTTGCATACATCCGTTCGACGCGCCGCACGTGCAATGTTCAACGATCAGCGGAAATTGGAACGCCGCGACGACCAGTTTCGCGAGCTCTGCCCTCGCCGCTGGATAGCGTAGCCCGTTTACACTCGCGGCTAATTAAACGGATCATGTGGCAACGGTACATGACCGCGTTCGCGTTGACCCGCATCTGCATCGTGAGTCAGAAAGCAACCGTCTCGGGGATTTCTTTCTAAGCGCGCTACGGGTATATCGTTATCGAGCATTTTCGACTACCGACGCAGACAGCAGCGGGAGGGCAGATTTTATTTCAGTCCGGGAAACCCGTTCGTTTCATCGCGGCGGGACTCGGAGCAGCGTTCGCGCGAGCTACGCGTCCGTCGGCTATTTCTGGCGCCGTCAATTTTCCCTTTTTTCTTTTTTTGCTTTTTACTCTTTCGCATCGGGGAGCCGTTTCATTGCGGCGGTCGCATTTTCCAGCACGAAAATATTCTCGTTCTCGAAACGCGTCGTTACTCCGAGCGCGTCCCTCGAGGTAGCTGGGGACTCGATGCTCTCGTGCCGTGTACTCGAACGCTGTGCAGACGCGAGCACACGCCACCGGAATACTTGATATCGAATCGCCTGGCGACACACGAGAGCCCTCAATCGCGCGGCGTGCCGTTGCCGATACAATGCGACGAGCCTCGATACGGATCGGAGCATTGTCCAATTACTCGCGACGCGTTTGGTTACCCGGCGGATCGATATTATTCGAAACGCTGGAGAAATGTTGAACAGGGTGCGCGCAATGGAACAGCGAAAAAGAACAATCCGCCAATTCACAGGATTGTACATCATTTTGTCCAGGAACCGAATTTTTTTGCCAGGATCCTTATGTAATCGCTCGTTTATGAATAAGTACGAAGGGTGGTATATGGAAGAAAAATACTGATCTGCATATAATTCTCGATCTCACGATTCCCGACCCGATGCAGTGCCGCTGATTCGCCCTATTTTCTCACCTGCCCATGCAGTGGCAACCCTTGGCGAAACGATTGCGTACTCTCTCCCTCTCTCTCTCTATCTCCTTCGGACGCATCATCCTAACGTGGCAATACGATGCTACTAATGTCTCGTCGGCCGCAATCACCGCAGCGACGAATGCCGTGTGACAGTTTCCAGACTTTACGGACGTTCGGAAGGATAATGGGAAACGATACCCCTTACGGAGAATCTCGTGGGGTGAATCGGGAAGCTCGTTCCCCCTGCTGCGTCTTTAACGTTTCTTCGCAGCTCCGTTAGGGGAAATTCGTTCGTTTCGTTCGACCGATAATTCTCTGTTCCCGTCGCGTTAAAAAATTGATCGAATCAGCGGGCGGGTGGAAGGCGTACCGGCGACTTCGTCGTTCGGACGATGCCCGGTGCTCCGTGTCCGTTTCGCGCGTAATTAGAAGTCACTTCAATGGTACCGTTGCGCGTAAAGAGTGAAAGTGTGTCACCGTACTTTTCGTTTTTCACGCGGTACTCGCGGACTATGGTCTTGAGACGTTTTGACGTCACACGTCGATCGGGTTCTTGCCCGCAGCCGTTTCCGCGGCCCATTCACTTGACGCGGTACAATTTCTTTCTAGCAACTTGCCAGCAAGTACTGCGGGCGGATCCGTTTGGTCGGCCGTGGAAGACGACAAACTCGCATGGGTAGATCCTCGGCACTCGAATAAAGGATTCGCGTTTAATCGGACGGAAAGGGAAGGACTGATACACGGGGTTGCGGCGGAGGTGAATTACCTACCCAATGGTTTCGGGACCAATCGATAGATTCATTGTTACTGCCATGAATTACGGCTAATGTTCTGCAACAAAGTTTGCACGGAAAATTGAGCGAGTTGCAAGCTTGAAGGGATGCGTGTACGCGGAACGAGGATGCTCCGAGGGTTGTCGAAGCGGGAGAAAGAGAAACGTCGCGCGCCGTGGAAGGGGAACGCGAGGCGGTAGGCACTGTCCATTCTCCCGGTCTGTTTAGTCGTTGGTCGTGCGCGCGCGACGGTAGATAGGCGGTGATCGGTTCGTCGTCTCGAGAACAACAGACGTGTTCGTGTGCTCATCATTTTCGCGTGAATTAATCGGCCTCCTGGCTCGCGACGATCGTTGCCAACGCAGTGCATTACCGGGGGTTGGGGGGGAATTCTGGCTGGACTTGGAAAAAATCGAATCCGCGACGCGTTCGTTCGCTTCGTGACACTTTGTGCGCCAACGTGCGTAACCTGTGGAGAGAACGCAGTTTTCCTTTTTCAAGCACCGTTTTCTCAAAGCGGCGGACTGCCATTAAACGTTCTTAGCGCGCATTAAGAACAATTCCAGGAGCTCGTTTCTACGAAAGGACGAGGGACAGGCTATTAGGGGTGGCTCTAACGGCGAAGGTATCTCGGGCGTCGCCGTAACGCGGCACTCGACGACGCCACGAAGACAGGTCGTTAAATGCTCATCGCCGCCAAACGCCGGTCGATAACGTTATCTGGCTGCAATAATTGCAGGCCGTATCACGGCCGGTCGTTGCCGACGAGCGACGAGGCTCGACGACGCGATTCCACGGATGTTAGTGACCGCGCGTGTGTCAACAGGTGATACGATCGCCAGAAGGGACCGTATTTAATAGAGCCAAAGCTCGTGGGATAAGGAAAGGGCCAGGATGTACGGGAACACTCTGAGCGAGGCAAAAGAAGGAAAAGGCTGCGCTTAAACGTTTAGCCGGACGATAAAAGCTCGCGCGCTCTCCGCGGGACAGCGCCGACGGCGGAGAGTGATAAGGTTCTCGAACAGAGAGCGGAAAGAAGGGGGCCACCGTCTGGCGCCTTGTTCTTCGCTAAAGTGACACGTCGCCTTGGCCAATAAAACGACCGACGAATTAAACCGAACGGAATCGGCGCAGCTGTTCTCTCCCCGCTGCGCCCCGCGCCGTGTGTATCCTCGTTCGTTGGCCCCCCGAGAGTCTTAATCTCTGCCGATCCAGCGTCAGCGGACCGGTCTCGAAGGAAAGAGCGATCTCCTCCCCCGGCGGAGAGAATCGTCCTCTCGGGCCTTTTAATTAGCCGCTGGCAGAACGGGCGGCGTCGGTCTCACGGATGCGCGTACGAGAAGGGAGCTGGGAGGATCGGAAGAGATGAGTCGTGGACACTGACACCTTTTTCGAGGGAGGACAGAGGATTCGGCAGGATGATGATGGCACCGCAGGTCGTGGGTGTCCTGTTGAAGAAACCGGGACAACAGAATCACCCACGCTTCCCGCCGTTGGACCCGCAGGAGACGAAGATACGAGGTAAGAGGCGGTCTTCTCCTCCTCGTTCGTATCGCTTTACTTTTAAACAATTCTTGCACGAGTCTCGCGGCTTTCCCAGCAACGCGCGCGCGTCTCGTTCCACGGAGTTGTCGCGAAGGTCCTGCGCCTTCGCTCCCGATGGAACTTAGTTATTAGAAAGTCGGTTGAACCGCGACAGGCGGCGGGGGGGAGTTTGTACAGTTTACCCAGGCGGCCGAAGTCGCGAGGACGTTCCGCGAAAACGTAAATCCACCGTTCACCGGCTCCTTCCTCCTCGATCCTCGTTACACTAGCGATGATGTTATGATTCATTGAGCCGTGTTGTTACAACATCCATCTTATCGGCTCGCACACGCGGGTCGTTGCTTCGCGGGAAAGCGAGAACACGCTCGGCGCGCGTTCGATGAAGCCGCGATTTGCTCCGATAGCAAAAGCGCGCCAAACATTGTTCGTCGCCTCGCTGCACGATCGAAGAACAGTCCTCTTCCGACCGTTCTCGAGCGGCGCGGAAAGAAATCTTTGAAATTTCTCGCGTCCGGGGCCGGTGAGCAGCGTGCGGTCTCGCGACGGAAGCTCGCAACCTCTCGGATTCGATTGACAATTCGTGCTCCGTAAAGCCGGTATCTGGGCTACCGTGGTAACGGGATACTTTTACGCGGTTATCCACTCCGAGGCACATGAAAACGGGCTTGCCTAGGCCTCACTGTACGCTCCGGTTCATTTTCTTCGCGCGCTCCGAGGGATCGTAGCCCTGACACCGTCCACGATTTAATGTCAGGGTTGACGACACCAAGGGGTTTCACCGTGAACGTCTCGTCCCGACTGGTTTCGACGACAAAATTTATACGAGTCCTTAATTGCCTGGACCATTGGAACACGAACGAAATTCGGAAAAAAAAAAAAAGATATTTCTTGAATTCGTCTCGAAGTCTGTGGGATTTTAAATCTGGAATCTCTCTCTCCCTCTCCCCCTCTCCTTGCGTGTATTACGAATGGATAGGCTCATTATTGGCAACGATTTACGATTAGCCTTATTTGTACAGCGATGACAAATGACGGTGTTTGTGACGTTCTATCTAATCTGGAGCAGTCAGCTTGAAACATATCGATTACGCGATTGAATAAATGACGCATCGAGCTGGGAGGAAGCGACCTCAGACTTTTCTCGTGTTTTCCTATACCGATTCGGCGGGGCAAGTTCAAGGCGGTAGTGGAATCGGCGGAGCGACAGGTAGCGGGCGAAAGCTTGCTGCGCCGTCCATGGTTAATTGCAAGTGACAAGTGGAGTACCTAAATTCCATCGTTTACGGCGGGTCAAGAAACAGTAAAAGGAAAGCAGGTGGTGTACCGATTTAGACGATTGCATTTCTACCTGCTTCTCCTCTCCGCGATTCGCAACAACTATCGCCGCACTCTTTCCGTTCCCTAACAGAAGCGTCGTTTAATTGGCTCCACGCCGATCCCGAGGATGACGCTTTCGATTTCACCTTCCGTTCCGAATTTTCTCTCCGCACGGTCGATCCGACAAATATCCCGGCTAAATCGCGCGGAAACGGTTCGTCGAAATTTCTATTCCAGTTTCACGCTGGGAAACTGGATCTGAAGGTGGTCGTCGGCTGCATCGACTCGATTCTTTAAGCCGCACACGGGAGCGCGTCGCGAACTCTGTCCGTAAATAAATTGTCGTCCGCGAAACATCCGAGGCGGCCGTCGAGGTGAAATAAATTTGCGACTCAACGAGGCACGGCTTCCGAACGATATAACGTTCGATGCTGACAAGGGCCAGCCCCGCTGAACCGATATCCTCGTCGAAACTGTGTCCCGGTTTCGCTGATAAAATCTGCTGCTTTCGTATACTCGTTACTTCCAAAAGAAGAGGTACACGGCGTATTTTCGTATCGGGACCAGAAATATATTGGTATCTTCAAGCGGAGAATTCTGTACCGTAATTCCCGTTGCGTCGCGGGGACGCCGTGGCCTCGTGCAACGCCATTGACATTTGGGTCACGGCGTCGAATTAAGCACGATTCACAAGTGCTATTGACGAAAACCCGCTGCGACCAGGGATTAAGATGTATACACGGAGATAATACGCGGGTAGTCCCCATTCGGCGAGTTCACTTCGAACGTCCGCGTGTGTCTCGTTTCACAGGAGGACCTTCTTCCTGTGGGAACATTTACGAACATTAATCCCGCAAGCTATCCCCGATACGCGGCGGACAATGAGGATGGGCTCGTTGTGTATCGTTGTCAGCAGCGAGATTTAAATTTTGCATGGAACGGTAAACGAATAGAGAGCGGCAGAGAAAGAGAGAGAGAGAGAGGACGAGGCGAGAAGAGTCGCGAGGAGCGACATATCGTGACTTAGGTTGGCCGATCGAATCGAATCTCGGCCACGGAAGACGCGCGTTCTGCCTTTCACTAAATACTCGGCCGTCTTTTCTTTTACACGTATTCGGGATTCAAATGGTCGGCCGGGTCGTGCCATTTACCATTCGCGGAGCTCTGGCAGCACGTCGTTTGCTATTGTGGAGAGGCGAGAAAGCCGTTCGAACGGATCTCAATTGTATCAATTAACGCCATTCTGTAAAAAAAAAAAACAGAACCTAATGAATAAATCTGTGTGAAATTTAGAAGACCGAAGCTTGTTCCTCGCATGTTGCGCCGGCCACTTGAGGCTCGCGCTGATTGAAAATGTTCATTAAGCGAAGGGAAACGGGGGCAAAGGAAGCGGAACTAATTCCACTTTGCGGCGTTTTCCTCGGGTAAGCAGGTGTTTCGGAGCGACGTGGGCGCAGTTACCATGGGCGATTTCAATAATTCACTTTCGTGCGCGTTCGTGCGAGCCCACGTGGGAAAAAGATGTGGCTATATTTGGAGGCCAACGAAACAGCAGGATCATCCCGGACGACCCGTGTCTTCTTCGTTACCGGAATATTTTGTAAGAATTCGAAAGTACATTTGCGGAGCTCTCTAGAGACTTGAAACCTTTATGATCGTCCGGGCCACCGTCACGAAACGTTTGCCTCGATCATTAATATTGAAGCGGCGGGTAAATCCGAAGACCATACGATCCGCCGGGGAGTAATTAAAACAGCAGGTGCGGCGAGGCTGATTCCCTTCGAGAACTCAGCTCCGCGATTCGAGCATCCGTTTTGGCGCTGGATCAATCGCTGGATGCTCAACGATTAATCATAACGCTCTCATGTTGGGGCGCGGGAAACACGATTTCCGCAATTTTTCATGGAAACATCGCGAAGGAAAAATCTGTATTCGTTTCTCCGAAGAAATGCTGCTCGACCGGTAGCCATCGATCTATTGATCACAGACGGATCAGGGCTGGTGGTCGTGGTATCGGGACCGTTCCGGTGAAATCTCGAGGAAGAAAACTGGACCCGCTGCTTTTTAAACGATCCCATATCGCCGCATCGATATCATAATTAGTCGGGGAGAGGATTTAATAATATTCACTTTCTAATTTCAACGACGACGCTGACTGCATCGAATTTGCTTCGTCACGATTCAACTTTTCGGGGCAGCAGCTCTTGAACAGATCGTTCAGAAGGATCTCGACGAAGCACTCCAAACATTGATACTCTTGTAAATTGTCCGAGTATAAGAAACAAAAATGTAGAATTTGTGTTCGTTAAAGCGAGGACACGATCTCGAACAGAAATAGTAGCACAATGAATGCGGACGCTATCTCGTCGTTTCGTGCCTCTTATCGCCGGTTCGGATGATACAGCATCCGGAACATTCAACGAATGCCCGCATGGACCGAGTTTCCCCCCATGCTTGAAAAAGCTTGGAAAAGGAGGTCGGGAAGGAATCCGAATTGAACACTGCGCAGCGCGGCACATAAAATTTAGATCGTTCCTCTAATATGGATCGTCGGTTCTTTTTTTTTGTGTCTTGTCAACGATAGAGAATTTTCTCCGCTAGTATCGTCGACCCCTTTAAGCCGGATTTCTACGAGGTTGCGCCGAGTAAAACCGGGTTCCGCTCGCCCGGATTCGCAACCAGTCCCGCGAGGGAAAAGCGGTTGTGAAAATGTCTCGGCCGCGAGTCGTGCGCGCCGCGCCGATCCACCGTGATCCAGGATCTACGATCGCGGCGCTCGGCCTAACGTGGCTCTCGGCGTTACACTCGCGTCGTCTTCCGAGTCGAATAATATTTTGCCGGATGGAACGCGTGCACGCAAAGCTGTGCGCAAGGTGCACACGCGTTCTCTCGATATTATTGCACTTTCACCGTTCCGCGACGGTCGCTCTCTATCTCTCTTTTCTTTCTTCTTACATAATTTCGGCACTGTGCCGCCGTCGAGGGATATCTCGATGAAACTGGAGCGGCGCGCGGACGGGTATACACGTCTATTGGACCTCGGGAAAGGAATTCGAAACGAAAACATCGTGATGCTTGTGCACGCTCCCTCTTCTCCTTCCACTTACTTACGTAATTCCAGGTCTGCGCTGATACCGTGCTGTCCGATTGTATCGGAATAGAGTTGCAAGCAAAGGAATTGAGCAAGTCGTTCACCGCCTATTTCTGTTTCTGTTTTCCTCTGTGTTACTTAATCGCAAAACTTTGCGGGAATGTCAAGATGCCCGATAATCGTTCTTATTCTAGTGGCGGCCGTTACCGTGGGGAATTCGTGGATGGAACTCGAGGCCGGAAAGCTCGTTAATGTAACGTGCGTCTGGATCCGTTGGATTTCACCAGTGGCGATTTTCATTTCCAACCGAGCGCGGATATCATATTTTACTTGCGATCAGCTTTGCCGGGGAAACGGGACGGGACGCGGAGGCGCTTTCTAAAAATGATTTGCATCGGGTAAAAATATTCCACGGGGCGCCCCTCGTGCGGATTCCTCGCACCGTCGAGCGGCGGTGCGAGGTTCACGACAGCGAAGAATGCTCACCTTTTACAGGATCGATACGACAATGGAAGATTTATAGGAGGAAACATGACGGCACACAATCGGATGGCCCACGTCTGCCGGCGTTTCGACACAATTTTTTTTTTTTCTACAAATAGTTGCTCACGATTCTAAATAGCTTTCCTCGAGGAGCTTTTCCCAGAGCCGTGGGGAGGGAGGGCTTCTTCCAACGCGCCCTTCGCGACACTTCTTCCCGTGGAGAATTTTTTTTTCGTCGGTGCACGCATGTTTCTCCGATCCACAAATTAATTAGCGACAGCCGGCGTGGAGCGACTGTGTCTGTCTCAAGTGGGTGTAATTAGACGCCCTCGCGCGTCTGTCGCGCCGAAGAGGAGATGGAAAAGGCTCGCCTCGATGAGCCATGCTCCGGCGGAAAGAGAAAGCAGCCCGTTCGAGGAGAAAATAATCATTCCTTACCGCTTCCTGTCAACGATTCACCCTCCACCGTGAAAATGTTAATCGTATCCGAGAATTAATTAAGATCGCATCGTCCAGTTCCTCCTCGAGCTTGAGTCGTCCGTAATTCTTTCCCAAGCAGGCCGGTACAATCGAGCCCCGCCAGCGCAGTTAATATCCATTAATTTCTTTCCCCCCCTATTCTAAGGCGACTGCAGTTCTCTAAACTTTCTCACCCGACGCTTCATTGAGCTCGAATCGTTCGCGTTAGCTAGCGGAGGGGAAGAACTTTCTTCTTCGAGTTTCGAAAATGACAAGTCTGCTAGATGTACCGTACCTCCGTCGAGCCCGCGATAGCGCGATTAATGTCCATTAATTTCTTCCCGCCGGCTGGTTTCGAGGCTGCCGGTCCACTCGCCGAACTTTCTCGCAGCTGGCCAATCGTTCGTCGGAACCGAAATCGCGAAGTCTCTATAGATATGCGCGCACATCGTCGCGATCACCGAGATTCGCGTTTCCCCTGGAATTTCGACTCTCTCGACCCGTTTCACAACGGGCTGTACTTCGTCCGGATCGGGTTAACCGTGCAGACGGGAAACATCTTGCATAGCGAGGCGTTGCTTCAAATAATGATAGAGCGGACGCGATAACGGGTACGGAACAGAATAAGAGAGCGAGCGTGGACGGTCCATCCGGAGTGGAATCTCCGTGTGCGGATAGACAGACAGGAGGGTGCGCTTCCGGACCCTTCTGCCGGAATTGGAAAAATGTTACGGCTAAATTACGGTCTCATTAAGGAGAATTCAAAAGCACTCTGCGTCCGCTCGAAAGCTGCGACGCGAAGAATGGCGAAAGGATCCCCGTAGGAGCGATACGACCGAGTCAGTGAAAAGGAAGAAAAATCTTGCTTGTCCAAAGCGCGACAGTTTCCCCACGGGGTCGTCGGACTGTTTCCAAACGAGCCGACGTCGAAAAGCACGCCTCGTCGACTCAACAGGCGGGCATCAATAGAAGAATCAGCCGCAATGGGACGAGAAGTCGGCGAACAGCTGACTGCGTTGGATCGTGCGCGGGGCAAGGAACTTCCCGTTGCCGGCTGGGACGCGTCAGAGCTGGGAGAAAAACGTGTAATGGCTCGGGGCTAGGTGGGTAACGAGCGATACGAAGGAGGGCTCCGGCGACGAAAGACAGAATGGGTCGGGCTCGACGGCGACCAAAGGAGACGATCAATGGGAGGAGATACCAAAGATCGTGAGGAGAAAAGCACCGGCTAGATAAAAGAGCGTGGACGCCGTGGACGGAGCAGGACGTAGAGACGCGTCAGGGCGTTGCACCGCTTGCTGTGACCCAGTGTCCCTTATAGCTGCGCCTCTCGATGTCTTTCCACTTATCACCGATTCTTTGATCATGCTGCGTTTGGTTAAATCTTGCTGTACTAAAAATATTTCATCCTGTTCGCAATATAGCACGTCCACGCGTTCGCTGGCACCCGTGGCGACACATGGTTAAACAGCAGCGAACAATGGTATATATGGTTCTCCTCAGTTTGATCGATACTCTGGTTCCGCACTGGACTCGAGGCTCGCAGCGAAAAATAAAACGGACGATCTCGCGTTTTATCGCGGGAGATCCCTCTCGCGATGTAACTGTACTTTCCTTAAAACACATCCTTGCGAGCGTAACAGAGTGGGTAGCGTTGTTGCGGTGCAATTATGGACGGCTAGCAACAAGTGCCAGCTTAATAATACCATTTTTATGATTAATGGTGTACGCTGACCGATGCTCGCGGAGCCGGATAACGATACCGCGCGCTGCTTCTTCTTCTGTTTCCCCGTTCACGATTCCTCGCTGCGTACACGACTCGGCCGTAAATGCACGTGCTCGTTATTTCAGCAAGGCTGCTCCCGCTCGATTCCGCCGCTACGTTTTTTGTGGGTTAACTAGCCAGGCATTCCGCTTGCACGAGAGATAAGTGGAACAAGTACACGGCCCCGGTACGAGATAACAAAGCTGTAATTCCGCGAGTTACGCGCACGAGCGTAGCGCCTTCTTTTTTTCTTCTCTCGCAACTCCGGAATTCTCTTTTACTCTTCAAGGGTGAAGATTCCGTCTCAGCTACCGCGAGTCGCGCGTATTCCCTTTTGCATCGCCGATCGAGGGCGGACGATGGATTTAATCCTGTCAAGTAAATACTTGGAGCGATCAGGCGAGTTAGAGTTTCTAGTCGGATGGACATGGCCGAAGGGAACGGGGCGAACACAGACGGGAGCCGAGGCGGCGCAAATTGCCGGCTTGGACGCGATTGCACGACTGTATGCCACTTTCCTTTTGCGCGTTACGCCCTTGCTTTTGTCGCGAAGCTCCGCGGGTGGTATATCTGCTACACACGCTCCTTGGAAACTTCTGTCGCGGCTCCGGTACCGCAAACTTTTTCCCAACGTCTTTCGGGACCGTAGGTATTTTGTGCACGATCCTTCCCTTCCCCTTGTGGCCCCTTCTCGATCGTTACATCAGGGGTAGTTTCCAGGATGCTATCCTAAACGCGCATCATTAGAAACGACGACTCGTTCCGATGAATTTCCTCGATAAATCGTAACCAGCGAGTACGCGTTTTGCGGCCACGAGTCGGGGGGGCAATGAACAGAGTACAGATCCGGCAAAGATTCTCACAGAATCCGCGCGTCGTCGGACATCCCGGTGGTGACGTCGAGCGGTCTGCAAGAGCAGCAAGAGCGGCGTACACGCGTGCATCGTGCAGCGGATTTTTCTCCGAGAGACGCGCACAGGGAGAGGCGAGACCAGTTCTACGCGTAATTCTGGTTCTCGAAAAGAAACTTGGCGAGCCGGACGCAACTTCCGATGCTGACCATTTATTTTGACAACAGCGGTCCGGAGGCTGACGGAACTACTAAACAAAAAACAATCTCAGAGGCTTCCGAAATATTTTATCCAAGATTCAAATTCACCCCTGTAAACAGTGGAGGTAAAAAAATAAATTATACGGGAAGCCGCCGTGGGCGTGCATAGATTTGTCAACGAAACCCTCTCGGACCGCAAACGCGCTGGAAGCCTGAAACGATTATTCGTGCTAGGGTTGGCATGAAGAAAAAAAAAAACGAGGAAAGGGTTGACAAGGGCCTGTCGAATCATGGAAACACAGCTTATTCATCGGCGGAGCGAAACTGAAGCAACAGCTGGCGACGTACCGGCCCCGTCCGGTGACAATTATTATATACAGGGGTGCTGCGTAAGTTTAGATTACGGGGGTTGCATTCAAGAAAAGCGTTTTTTTTTCCTTCGGGGAAACACTCCGTAGGACACGGATTATTTGCCGTTGCGACAGCTGTGCCCTGTTTACTCTGGGCGGCGGCCGAGAAGCGGCCAGTACGAAAATTAATTGTAATGGACCTGCGCTCTGATAGCGAGCAGAAACGTGTCGCGGATAATCCAAGAATTTATTCGATACGGCGACACCAGTTTTCCTGTACCCTTCTTCGTTCTAACCTTGGAACCGTAAGAGGGAAAACGGAGAAGTCTGAACGCCGGGCAGACGTCTCAGCCGGTTCTCGCACTTCCGCAAAGCGGATTACGCAAGTCCGGGCCCCATCGTCCGATTGTTGGGTTCGAGGATTCCCTTGAAATGGACAGCCAATTTGTAGGGGCTTATTTTTCGTCATCGGGGTGCGCGTAACGGTCGCGATACGGAGCAGCACCCTTCGGGGTCAATTAGGCGTCCTCGAGTCTCCGGGGGTATAATACCTGCATCGTATTACACCCCATCTGAGAACGCGCGGTGAGAAAAGGTGTTCCGCCGGCCCTGCGAGGAATAATTGGATTTGCCACGCTGACGGAACCTGCGAAACGTCGAATTTCCATGGGTAATCCTCGTTTAGGATAGAAACGTCTCAGTTTAGAGGATGAGGAGGGGGGCATTGGGGTGCAAAGATATTTGTATTCGACACTCGATTGGGAGAGCAATTAATCTTGCAAAGAGAGAGAGAGGGGGGGGGAGGGAGTTGGAAAGTCGCGGTGAAGTTTGTCGAATGGGTCGGCACGAATCGAGGGATAAAATCGACGCAATGGCGGGCACAACCCTTTGACCAGATGCACGGCACAATGGTCGTCACGAAACATCCAATGACAATGTTATCTTGATCTGCTTTCTTTTGTGGGGGGGGGGGGGGGGCACGCCGTAGGGATGGAGACGTCAGGGATGCTGCGGCCAGGGTGAACGAAACGAATGGAAGATCGAATTGATAACCGTGCAACTCGATCTGCCGACTTCCTTTTTGCCCGTGATTTACATTCCAACGATTGGAAAGAAGCTTTTCCTGGTTTACAGTGATTTCATCCAAAACAGCAGAAAAACATGAAGGAGTAAGATAAACTGAACCACTTGGGGGAGAAAGCAAATCTTTCCTTGCTACAGAAGAAGAACCGTGGCTCCGCATTATGCAGCTTTTCACCGGAGACAAAGGGTTTTCGAAGGGCCGAGCGTACAATAAAAAGGGCAACAAATTAGTCGTCATTTCGGCATGTCGAACGAGCAAGGCCGGCCGCACAAAGCAGCGGTTTGGCTTTCGGTGAAAAACAAACAACGTGCAACTGTCGCGACCCTTGCCGAGGCTTTTCTTGCTCGCGTGGAGTCAATAGGGAGGCATATTTTTGCTCGGCGATTTGGTGGCCGTAAAAAAGTAGGGTAAAAAGGAACCAGTCTTCCACGGCGGTGCGTCTCGCGCTCGTCCTTGCCCTTCTGCAATTCGATTTCGATCGAGTTTGCGCGTCCGTGTTTGCACGGAGCCGCAATATGTTGCTTGGCTCAACAGAGGATGCGGCGAAGGGTCGCGATGGGTCTCTCGACGAGCGGCGATTGAGAGACAACGAAAGGGTTGGAAAAACGAGTCTGATAGTCGGCACCGACCTTCCGTCGATGGAGCCGGCGACGCAGGAAATCATAATCAGAAAAGGTCTCGAAGGCACCATGGCGTGCGGTAGACAAAGCGGGCTTTCGCACCCCTTTCTCACGCAGCGCCTCTTAGCTCTATATCTCCTTTAAAACACCCCACCGTCGAAGGGTTTGCTTCGATCGACAGATCGAACGCGTTGCCGACGATGGATTTTCAGGAGTAGCAGGAATCGTTTCATCGGTCTAAAGTAACTTACGTTCGGTAATTTATACGTCAATCGGACGATAAGACAGTCTATTGATATCGAACTCTTTTCACTAGGAGAGTGACTGCGCCAGGCCAATGGAGCGGTGTTGTCATGCAAATCCCAGCGGCAGGATAATAATTTTGCCACTTTATTGGCACAATTTCGTAACGGCACACCGAGGGTTGGCCACATAGTTGGCTGATGCGATTCCACGAAATTCGACTCGAACCGCAACCCTTGAACCGGCTACCGGCTGTGTCAGCCAGCCAGGATAGACGAGAGAGAGAGGGCTTTGATTTATGAGTGCCGGAATCGGTTGCGTGCAACTATGTGGCTACCCCTTTAACGCCGCTTTCGTCACTCCTTTCGTGCGTGCGATCGCAGGATCCGGGGAAGGAATCGAGCATGGAAGGAGCGATTCTACTTCCGTTTCTGGTCTGCAAGTATGTTTTATGGGAGACCGGGGACTCTCGAGGACTCTGTCACTGCTTCTTTCTCTCCGCACGCATGGAATAATGGTTCCAAGTGTTATTTTACAACCTGCGAAACGTCCCTGTTAACCAGGTTCGACTGGTAGGTAAGGGGCAAGGAAGGCTACACAGAAATTCGATCTGCATGGAGGCTGGTTGCGCGCAACGGTTTGCTCTCTAATGATCGCGATAATAGTTTCTAAACTGGCAATACGTATGCAGAGAAGCTGCGCACGGCGTACAGTGCGGATGTCGGTTCACTTTGACCCCGCTGCGAGACTGTAGCGGGCCGCCGTTTGTATGGAAATTTACCGGTCGGAAAATGACCGTGTCGAAA
The DNA here is from genome assembly GCA_023838395.1 of Holcopasites calliopsidis. Lineage (NCBI taxonomy): Eukaryota > Metazoa > Arthropoda > Insecta > Hymenoptera > Apidae > Holcopasites > Holcopasites calliopsidis. The sequence continues at coordinate 1,333,494 of JALHAQ010000012.1, read as the reverse complement.
GGCTGAACGAACGGGGGCTCTGGCACTCCTCGCTGGCTCACCGCGCGTTCTAGCTTTGCTTTCTTCTTAGCAATTTGGCTAGCAAACTATTGGGACCGGCGATCGTGCGTTGCGCGGAGAAAAGGGTTACAACAGGACCGTTGCCACGAATCGTGGCATGAACCGCGTTAAACAATTGCATCTGCTTTGCGCGATCGACACGTTTCGAGGCGTCTCGTTCGCACGCCGTAGCCAAAAGGAACACCTTGATCGATCTACGAATACGCGGTCGGTTGAGGGGGACGACAGAGGAAAGGTGGCCACGACAAAGGGAAAAATCGGCGGGTGCCGGTGAAAAGTTTCGTATTACCCTGCCCGCATACTCCAACACCCTCGTGTCGTTGGGGTGCAGCCAACTGTGTGCCATCCGTGGTCGTTGAACAACGTCTTAATATCGTTCAATATCGCCCGGCGGAGAAACGGAACGTTGGCTAGGTCCTCCAAGTTAATGGGGACCGTACCGACAATAGTTTTCGCAACGCACAAAACGCGCGTTGGTCGCGTTTGCGGTTGCGTATTAGAGCCGGAATGACGAATGACTCGTGGAGGATTCGGAACAGATGTTCATCGTGGGCCGATCTTGTCGTTCGGGATAGTCGAGGGGGCGGACTTTCTACGTCGATCTATTTCTAATAGCTTTTACCAGAACCATTGCCGAACGCAAGCGTTTCTTTCGAAAGATCGCAACTGCCTTGTCCGGCCGCTCTCTCTGTATCAAACGAAAATTAAACAGGACTGGCGAAACGGCACGGGCAACGAACCCGTTTCTTCGCCGACAGATGCCCGGCGTGCTAACGATTTCTCGACGACAGATACTGTAAAAATTGCGGCAAAATTCGCGACAGCTGTTCCCTTCTGCGCCCGGCACGTGAGCCCGCCACTACCTTTGTGCCATTGTTTCGCCCAGCATAATGCACTCGAATGTTGTGCGTCGCCGGGGGAAAGAGGAGGCTCAGAAAATAAAAAAAAAAAAAAGCGAATCGGCTTGGTCGCACGATCGATCGGGAGGAAAAGAAAAGCCCTCTTGACTCGGCCGAGGAGAGTTGAAGAGTGCTCTCCCCGGCCGCGTATGCGAGCCGGGAAAGTTGAATCGGAAAGAAAAAGCGTAGGAACGTTTGACAGATGCGGTCTCGCCGCAAGATGTGGCCAACCCGACCGGAATACCAGCGGCGTGCTTCACGAACATTCGCGCTACGCGTGACTTCAACCGTAGAGACGAATACTTTTCTCCTTCTATTGGTTATCGATCGAACAACGAATTTCCGAACGCAGCTAGAGAGCTCTGCGCGAGCCGGAGGACGAGAGGGATTCCCAAGGAAAGAACACAGCTTGGATGTCGAGCAAATGTTCGAACGGGTGGTTCTTGAAATCGCGAAGCTTCCTGGTCCTGTTGCTCCCCTCCTGCGTGGATCCTGATAATTTCTAGGGTAAACATAGACGTTGTTCAGAACGGTGTGTCTTTTATCCAAAATAGGGATCTGGTCCATGGCTTTGTCGCAAGGGGTTCGTCGATCGTTTTTCTATCGACGCAGGAATAAATCACTTCGTGGGACAATGGTGTCTCCTTCCTGGTCGTGCGATATTCCAGTTTTTCAATCTATCCCGGAGACATTTGCTGATGTGGCGGTGTATCCATAGTCATCGGCGCGTGATCTGTTAGCTTCCTGCCAAAGGTCCGCTGATCGATTCGCAGGCACCCAACACCTTGCCCTTTTTTTTTTTTGCGCCTTCCGTAAATTTGTTCCAACGAAAGGGACGCCGAAGGAATCGATTCCCTTTCTCCTTTCTTCTCTTCATAGTTCCCTCGGCGTAACGGCTCGTGTGCTCGTCTCCTTTCTTACCCGCCACGTCATTTTCTTCACGAGCGTTTTCTGAAGCCCCGACGCGCTCCCCCGCCGTCGCAGAAGGGTGAACGAATGCTCGCCGTGAGTCATCGTCTATTCGCGGCCCTCCTTTCTCCCGCGGCCGATAAAAATTCGCGGTATAAATAGATAAGCGCCGATTAATCGCGGACAGATGCGTCTCATTTCCAAGCAGACGATTAGAAGCCCCTCGCGGAAATCGTGGCGAAAGGATGAAGTAAACTCGGGGTACGTCTGCGAGTATGGAAGGAGCGAGAACGCGGGCAGGAAAAATCCGGGCAAGTTTTCCCACGAGGTCGTTCGTTCCTCGGTTCGTGCGCGAGGAAATTTCGCGTTCAATTGGCCAAGACTCGCGCTTGCTCGAGGCACCGGCTCTCGGAGAAGCTTCGCGAGAAAACACGTGTCGCTGTTCCATGAATGCTTCCTCTGTCCCTTCGCATCCGTTACACTCGAGCACACCCCCGCCTTTCTTCCTCGTCTCGCTGTCGTCTTCTTTCTTTTACGCTATCTCCCCCACGACGGCCGCGAACAAAGCGCGCCGAGAAAAGAGGCTCAGCGCTATATCAGAAGGACGGGGAGAATTATTCGCGATCGTGTTCCGGGTGCATCGATTCGAAGGGAACGGATGAATTTCCGGCCCCCCTCGAAAAGATTTCGCGTTAGTTTTCGTCGCGAGAACCCTCTCTCGTTTAATCCGCGCGACGGCCGATAGGGTTTGACTGCGAGTTCTCTCCGGCAATCGTTGTCACTCTCGATTGTTCCTGTCGCGCCTTCATTGTCGAAGCTAACAATAGCCTTTGTCGCTCGGCTGGACAATTCCCAGCAGTTTATCGCGCAATACTCCACCTGGAAAGCGTTGCTCCGATCGATGCGAAAGAGGAAAATAATCACGACGGAACGGAGGCGAAAAGTGCAGCGCGAATGCAAGGTGTATCGCGATGGCGAGAGACCGACGACGTCGTGCGCGTGATTGCAAATGCGCGAGCTGGGAATGAAACGCCGTGAGAGTGATAATAATAAATGACTGGCTAGAAGACGATGCACGATTTTCGTAAGATTAATGGAATGAGATACCAAACCATCTTGCTTCCGACCCCTTTTCTTACGTACTTCGCTCCCTGAATCGCAAGGAAAAAGAAGCCACCGTTTTGGCTTACCGAGGAACGATGAATTTTTAAACACTCCTAGCCGAGTGTATCACAAACGTTCAACGTTGCAACAGAGTGCGCGTGTTTCCGCAGCATTCTCCGTAGTCCTTTGACGAATCGACCGCAGGACGACCCGTGAAAATTGTGGAAAAGCTAGAGAAAAAGTGGGATTCGCCGGGATCGCACCGTGTGCCATAAAACGGGGAGGGGACAATCGTCCTTTTCCAGACGAGCGGATTCTCCTAAGGGGAACGTGCCCCTTCTGAACTCTCTTCTCTACTTTCTTCTCGCAATCGTTCTCGCTTATACCCATTGTGACCGCCTATTGTGAAAAGTCAAAACTTACCGTTAGCATTCGACTCGTGGTCGGAAGTCGAGCCGCGTTAAATCCGCGCGCGTTTTACGGCGACGACGACGGGGCGTCGAAAAGGAACGCGGGCCCTAATAGCGCGCGCAAAAAACACAGGCATTCATTACGGGAATCGTTGAGCGAAGAGGGGGAACCCGCGTCGTTGATCCGGAATTCGTTTTCTTTTTCTCAGCGAGAAGAACCGCGGCGCGAATGCGTGGCGGGGAGAAAAACGCTCCCTCCGAAGCGTACGCTAACGGGTTCGCCGTGTAATTACTCACTAACGAACCGTTTGTTTCGCCCGACGAGACGCGCGGCGACTTCGCAGGTGTGCCTCGAATCCCGAAGACCCCGGCGCTAAAGTGGCCAGGAGTTACATAACAAATGCTCGGTGCAACGCGTTCGCGTTGCTCGCTGGAGCATCGCCGTTGCGGGCGGAACTTTAACGATCGCCGGTGTTTCTAGGCGAGATCGCGGCTAACCATTATGAAAGTTTTATTAATAACGGTAGCGGGGGGGTGATCGATTTTCAAGCGACGCTACAGAAACAAGTAGATCGAATCGATCATGGGCGAACGATCGTTTCGACACGAGACGAGTACTGTTTGCGTGGAACGAAACGGTGGCGTACTCCACGAACGAGCTGCATTCGCAGAGCTCGCGCGGTCGTTCCGCGCGTTGCGGAAAGTAGCGAGCGGCACGCAATAACGGTGACCGTTTTTCCATCGACTCGTTTTATCTTCCGCCGGCGGGCTCGCCTCGCATGACGACCGACTGCGAACGCATGCACCGTTCCCACCTCCGCTTCCTGGTGCCCCGAGCTAGGGGCTTCCGGTCTCGTGACAGCACGTCCTGGTCCACCGATCCGTTCCCGTCCTGACCGTACGGCTTTGTCACTTTCACGTCGAATTTCACCTCCGCGCCGTACATTTCCTTCCTTGTGAATTACCGGTTCGCGCGACGCCTGGAAACCACTGAAAGAAATCGCACAGCGATGACTGTCAGTCGCAATGAGGGTGGGGGAGCTGGAGAAGATCCTTCGGAATCGACGAGTTCGACAGACTCGGAAGAAAGTAAAAATCCTCGTCGCTCGTGATTCTGTTTACCGACGCGCAAGCTGCTGGCCAGCGTGCAAGCACGGATCGGAGGATGCACGAGAAGAAAAAAGCGACAGGGGCGAAACGTTGCGTGGAAAATCGGGGGCGTTCCCGTCGATGATCGTACAGCGGATAAATAATTCATGGGTGTTTGCGAAGACGCGACGCCACGGCGAGAGAGAGAGAGAGAGAGAGAGGGAGAAAAAAAAGCGTTCAAGCTGGGGCCCTGTTTGACCAGGATGACGTACAGGAACCGACAGGGGGCAGAGAAGCGTGAAGGAACGAGGTGAAAAATGTGGACGGCTGCTAAACAGGATTTTCAATGTTGACCGAGGCAAACGGGGCGAAGCACGCTTCCTAAAGGAAGCACGGAAGCTTCGTTCTCGCCTGATCTTCGTGGGATCGATGAGGAGGACTGTGCTTTCTCTTTTTTCCCTTTACGATTCATTTCGCGGTCGGGGTGGGCTGGCTGTTCATGGCCTTTATGTCTGATCGATACACGCTACTGTCTTTCTGCCGGGATCACGGAAACGAGGTTGACCTTTGCGGTTGTACTCCCGCGGGGAAAGGGTTAACGCTATCGATTCTGGTCGGGTACACCCGGTACCAGTGCGTTATCCTAGGATCGAAGGAAGTAAACGGTTTCCTGAGTGAAACGTGCCACAGTGGCGTGGGCCAGGACACGAGGGACGGATAAAACGTACGGACGAGGCGGCACGGCGCTTCTTCCCCGCGCGTTCATCAATATTCATGGAGGGCTACCGTACCAAAAACTCGTGAATGGAAAAAGGGATTGCGCGTGGACGAGCGTCGCGGCTACTCCTTCCTCGACGGTAGGGCGGTATTTGTACAGTTGGAGGATCCATCGACGATCCCCCGTAATCATTGATCGACGCCTGGGGCGAGGGCAGGTTTCGAGTCGACATCGTGGTCTTTGGAAATAAGGCCACGCGCTCGACCGTCGCATACCGCTTCCGTACACGGCACGTCCACCCATGCGGTGTGGAACGTTCCGATACGCGGGATGCGGGTCTAGACGGGAGGAATCGGCTGAAATTTATAGCCGTGTTCGTACGAACACCACCTTCCGTACGACTCCTTCGACCTAATGGAGCGTGAAAGGATTCCATGGCTACAAAGCTGAATGGCTGCGTGGTACACAGCTCCTGGGGAGCGTGTCGAGGTTGAATCCCTTTTCGCTCGGAAAATACGATTCGCCGATTTCCCCGGTCTAAACAAATGCTTTGTCGCGCTCCGGACAAACAGCGACCAACGAGAAAGGCAAACTGTTGTCGTAACACGGCAAGGCTGGCGCCTAAAAAATTTCGAGGGAACACATTATTGCCTATAAGGATGATTCACGGGCGGTTTCGTAACTGCGCCTTCGTGGAAAATCTGAGGAAGCCCGCGATTACCGGCGAGACGAACGCGGGGGCTGACCCTGAAAGGTGTGCGTGATTCATCGTTGCAAAAATGCACCGAGCCGCGCGGGGCTCGGAATCGCGGCACTTGAAATCAGATTGGAAAATTCGTTCGAGAAAGGCCGGCTGTCGTTTTCCAATTTCCACGCGGGCGAAACGGCCAGCGAGCACGTTTCTCCGTGAACGATCGGCACGGGGAAGAACGATCGCGCCCGATCCGTTCGCGGTAATTACTTCGAACGAGAGACGGTAATTTCATTTACAAGACAGAGTTCGATACGAGTCGGACGAGCTTTCAGCCTAAAAAGCTCGCGTCACAACGGCTGTTCCCTTGACTCTATTTTTGGCACGTTCGATCGACCCGTGTATGGAAATGATCGGAGCCCGTCATCAGCTGGTTTCCGTGGAAACCAGGTGCGGGGCGGAGTGTGTCGTAGGTCGTCGCGAGCACGCTGTCGAACGAGTCCCATTATCATGGTCGAGCACGCGCATATCAGGGATGCAGGTGAAAGACCCACCCGCCGCACCAATTCACCGCTCCGCGTTTGGAATCTCAGGAATCCCGGTCGATCGCGTTCCACCGACAAGCCCAGCCGCGAACGTCCTTAATGATAAGGAATTCCTGCGAGGCGGCCGGCTAATGGACGTGTACTTAGCCGCGGCTTGTTCGCGAGTCATCACTTCGTATGCTTCCCCCCGTGTTCGATACAATCGTCGAGATAACGCCGCTCCGTTCGGTTGTGTCAACGTCGGGGAAGCTGTTGACGACTCCCGGCCAGGTTCCGTGGAGACGGGTAAACAGTCTGTTCTCCTCGGTCTCGCTGTTAGCGTGAATATCGATCAATCGGCTGGACTCCGCTAGACCGTGTCTCTACCGTCGATGGAAAACGGTACAAGGTCTCCCGTGGGACAGTTAAAATCGGGACGATGGCGCCGGTGGTGGGAACAGGAATTTAAGACTCCGTGTCTACTACCTTCGGGACAGAACTAAAATAGTCGTCTGGATCGTCGACGATGCGTGGGCGTGTTCGGATCCCGTCTTTAACGGTAATTGCTCTAGACTCTGGCCGAAGGGAAGAAAAGGGTGGCCCGAGTAAGTGTAGACTTTCGTCACTCCTACACGGTCGGATTCAGTGACGTAAAACTTTTGATCACCGTAGCTCGACGATCTTTTAATTAGACGCGATTGAGGACAATGAGCGTTGCGCGTATCCGCAATTACCGAAGGACCGGTCGATATGATTCGAACTCGTCTGCGCCCCCGCTCTGATTGATCCTCGTTAACGGGCTAATTTTTGTGTCTGTCTCAGGCGAGCTGTACGTGGAGGACCTAGGCGAACGGAGGATCGTATCCATCAGAATGGGCTGGCTGTGGGTCGAAGGTACACCCATGAGGCTCCCTTTAAGGGCGTTGAACCTACGCCAGGCGACACCCAGCCTGTGCCAACCGCACGCATTGGCCCTCGGCTTCACGTTGAGCAACTCGCAGGACCATATCCTGGCCACATTTTGGGTAAATTATCAGTTTTTCTATCAACCATGAAACGTCAGGAAGGGGGAGTTTCGAAGCAACCGCGCGGGAGTGGTTTGCCGAGAAGAGGGAAGAGATTTACAATGTAGACAGAATAATTCGCTGCAACACGCAATGTAATTGCATGTAAATGGGCTTTATCAGCGGCACGATTCTTTTCCTAACCATGAACACTTTCCCGTGTCGGCCCGAGCTCCTGCGCTTCCCTAAGCATCGCAATTTCTAATTACGCTCGGCCAGCGTCACCATTCGATTTCTATCCACTTACACGAATCTCGATCGATATATCAAAAAGTATCTCTTCTATCCTTCGACCGGCCAAAAAAAAAAAAAAAGTGTCAATACATTGAAGTTAAATCGATATGCTATCGTCGGACATTTCGTCAAGACCGATGGATAAGATAAAAAAGATACGAAGGACGTGAGAGGCTGACGTAACTCGCACCCGTCGGAGGCGCCGAAGGTAATAAGGTCAGTAGGCAAGGTCAAAATCCGCCGGTGCGATCTTGACGATAAGCTGACGCGTGGGAGATCCGCGCGCCATTCTCCCATGACCCGGCATTGTCAAGGAGTACCAGCATCCTTTCTTGGCGAACGATTTCCTTCGCCGCCGCTGCCTCAGAGGACGTCTCCCGACAGTCGTCCAGTTTAATTTAATGTTACATCAAATTATTTATGAAAAAAGTGTGCCCATTTAAAAAAGTCTCTGTTATTTCCGCAGGCTGACACGGAGCCCATCTACTGGTCCTGGGTGAGAGCGATCGCCGCGGAGCTGGTCAGACAAACGCCGTTCCGAGCTCAGCGCTGCTTGAATTTCCTCGAGATCCTGACGATTTGTCCGAGAGGGCCGGTTCCGCTTCCCGACAGTCCCACAGAGTCGAGGAGACGCTCCAGGAGCGAGCTACGCTGCTGGCCCGGCGATTCTCCTACAGAGAAGGATGCCAGGTGCACCACGGGGATCCTCGAGGACTCCAGGCGAAGAGCGAGGAGCGAGTTGCGCGGTTGGTCCAGCAGCAACTCCAGCGACGACGATCTTCTGTCTGATTTCCGCAGCGTCCCAGCGATGATAAAGAAGGGTCAGCCGATGACGAGGACTTGGGGTTGCAGCGAGAGTAGCGAGGGTAGCGACGACAGCCTCCCCTGGGGCGGGGTGTGTCGCTCCAGCGTGGATTCCGTGGACTCTGCCGTGTCCATACCCGAGCCAGAAACCAGGGAACAGAGGATCCAGAGGTACAAGGAGGCGAGGAGGCGTGAGAACGAGGCTAGAAGTAGAAGGGTCCTGGAGGAGGACGCTAAGAGAAGAAAGGCAAGGGCGGAGGAGAACAATAATGACATCCTGAAGACGTACGGATCTAGTAGATCCAGGAGTAGGATCTACGCTGGCGACGACAACGAGGACTACTGTCTGATGAAGAAAGATCGCGACGCTTCTTACGAGACGTCCAGACTGAAGAACGAGAAGAATATCATAAACAGATTGCCACCGGTGAAGAGGAACGAGACTACCACGGTTAGATTCGAGGAAGATCATCGAAACGAAGACGACAGGAGGAACAATAATAGCCCTAAAACGGGTAACAGCAATCACGGGATACTCAGAACGGACATGGGAGAAAGAAGGAGCAGAGCCAGAGAGAGGAGAAGCGCTCGGGAGAAGGGACAGGCGCTGCACGCGCAGCAGATCACGAACGTCTCCGTGGAGACGCTTCAGGAACGCAAGGAACGCCTGGCCCAATTATCATCCAGGATTCCAGTGCCACGACAATCGTCTCAGAGCTCCAAGAGCAACGAAAACGACGACCTCACGTCTCCGCCGAAGACGACGACCCTTCTCTCCGTGCTCGTGGAGCCACCCTGCGAAGAGGACGTCGCCAGACTCCTGGAAAGATGTCAGAGGGTGGACCATTACGTGCCGGTGCGAGAAAAATTAACGTTGTTCGAATCCCTGTCGCGGCTAGGGGGTCGCTTGGCCAGAAGCACGGAGGATTTAGGCAGATCGTCTACTAAACCGAGTCCCAGAGGGAAACAACGCGCTAGATCCCTTCACGATCTCAACAGAGGAGCCAGGGCTGTCCCTGTGAGGGAGATGTGCAGGTTCTTCGAGGGAGATCTGGAGCAAGAGCAGAGCCACAAGCCTGCTCTAACTAAAACAAGGTTCAGCGAACCTCTGGCGCCTACGAGAAAAACGGGGAAGGCGGCGGCGAGTTTCAAGAACAACGAGGCACCTTGTGTCAGGTCGTCGACGAGGAGGAAACACTATTTGAAGTAGCTGCCGCGTTCTTCGGGTCCATTCGTCTATACTTGAGAGGAGACACTTTATCCTGCGGTAGAATAAATGCTCTACCTTTTCTTTTTTTTTCACGCGTACCTGATCGAAGAAATTCGCGTTTCATTTCGCTCGTCGTCGTGCGATCAGCGCAGCGGCCATTGTAAATAACAATTGTATCAAACAGCAGAGGCTGGGGAAGTAGCGATTATTTAGCTTGGCTATCGGTCGGATCTCGAACATCCGTTTTCGACGCGTCAACTAATGTCGACTTCCGTTCGCTCTTCCAATCGGGACGATTATTTCCATTCCCGTTTCTCCCCTGCTCTTTCGTTTCCTCCTCTACTCTCTTGGGTTCAATTGGGTCACGCGAACGGTCCTTGAACCGCATCACCGTCGAGTTTCACGACTCGTTCGTTCGCATGTAAAAATAATCGCGCGAGCGTTAGACCGGAAAACGACGGCGATCTTTTTGCCTATCTCGATCATCGGTAGCCTTCAAATATTGAATCGCTTTAATTGTAACTAATAAAGTGCCAAAACGAAAAAAAAAGTTACTTTTCCTCATGCGGAGAATACAACATGGGAGTAGATAGAAAATCGAATGGTTGAACTTGTAAATAATATTTCGTTCTGCGACTAAAAAATCGCTATAAGATATTGTATTTTATGTTTCGCGTTTCGGTTGTTCGCGGTGGCAGAAAAGTCACGGTCGCAATCTTCTCTGCAGCCCGCAAAACGATTATTTATTATATATGTGTATAAAGAAGCGTTGGATCGTACAGCCACGTTAAGTCTGTTCTAATGAGAACCGATTAATCGTTTCGATCGTGAAAGTGTCTTGACGACGATTTCTGTACAGTAATTTAATTTACCTTAGATAGGGTGGCCCCTCGTTAATCATAGATCGATCCTTTATTTTCGTATCTTCGAAAACGGGGTTGTACGTATCACGTAGAGAACGTGTACGATTTGCGATTCAGTGTGCATTGCGTAAACAAATCTGTAAGCCGACGGGTGTGTAACATATGTTCGACGATCAACAACGGGAAGAATTGTTTAAACTATGACCGATTGAGCCTTGTCCGATTCAGCTTTGAACTTTCTAAACCGATAGAAAGTTCTAGCTGTAAAACTATCGAATCTTCCATAAACGCGTACATAGATCAGGGCAACCGGCTGCGAGAGATAAAAGACAGTTGACGAAACAAGTGCTGCAGCAAGGCTCGATCGAGACGTCGCGGCAAGGTCCGACGACCGTGTGTATAGAGTGAGTTTCGCCCAACCCCTTCGCCCGGATGTCTTCTTATCTATCGCACAAATTTCGTTCAACGGCCGAACAAAAGCTGCACATGCTGGTCGTGCCCGTCGAGAGAGGAAACACGTGCAGGTTCCGGGCGTCTGTAAAAATCTAGTAATTCCTTGCCGACGGAGCGAACGTGAGAAGTCATCCGAGCGGTACAGGGGGTTGCGGTGGAAAAAATGGGAAAACTCGAGGTGGACGTTGTTCCGCGGAAACACGCAGCCTGTAAAACCGGTCGATCGCCAAAGAATTCTCTAGTCCCTGGCCGGAGAAATCCGAAAAGGCTGTATGTATCCCCTTACACGGAGGGGGCTGCGTGACAGAACCCCGCTCTATGAATTAGAGGGAGAGAAGAAGGAACAGAATCCCTGCAATACTGTACGATCCTATCGTGGCTGGAATATTCGTATCCTAAATAATACTCGTCGGATTTGTATGTTACGTTTGTTGTAATAAAAAAAGGGACGAATCACGGCCGTTACATAAAAGCGATTGTCGTTAGAAAGTGGACGAGGTAAGGCTTGGCCATTTCTCGTGCACCCTCCGACTCCTTTTCACGCTCTTCTACGCTTCTTTACACGGAACGCCCACCCGATTTTCCTTTTCCCTCGTTCCGTGAATTCGTTCGGGCACGCGGCTCGCGCTACTAATTACCGTGCGAATTTATAAGGTTTGCGATTTTCTCCTCGGGTGAATCTTAGACACGGCGAGGCTCGTACAACAATCAACAGTAGGAAAAGTAGTTACTTATTCCACTAAACAAATGGACCGTTTTTTTTTTGTAAATGGATAGGGAGCATGCAACAAGGACTTGGTCATCGATGAAATGCAGCCAGCAATTTGTAGCCGCGAAGGGCAGCTGTTTTTGCAAGACCACTGCAGACTCTCCTGCAATCCGGTGTACGCTTTACTCTCGTTTATTTGGCTTACCCGTGAACTCGTTCTTGCGTTTACACGACCGCCCACTTTACGTCCCCGTGTAATTTTCATTCCACGGACTCGCGCACGCACGGTGAAAAATAGAGGATGCTCCGGGGAGGATCGACCGATGGACAATTTATTTACCAGCTTTAACGAAGTCAAACGCCCGTGATAATTTGAACGATATCGTTAGCACGCGGACAGGCTTCTCTCGGAAAAATCGCGTCCACCGGCTGCTGATAATCGAACAATTTAACTCCCAGCTTGCGAGCCAATTGGAAAGAATTTGAAATACATTCGCGAGGAACTGATATCGTAGAGTAACGCAATCTTCCGTGCGATCAGGAATGATCATAATTTGCATTTTTCCCTCGTCCGATCGCGAGTACACGCAATTCTGTCTTCTCGATGAAGCGCGCGTATTCGCTTTTGTTCATAACCGAGGTATAATCGAGATAAATTCAACCGGATCTTTCCTTTGCATTTTGTAGTTGCATTCGCTGCAAACCAAAATGCACTCTGAACTGGTGAACAGAATGAAAACTCGGAGGTGGCCGGGGTCACTGGCCATTTACTGGCTTTCGTGCTAGCGTAAAGAGATTTTCTCAGCGACGCCGACTTCTTCCACCAGAACAGGTGAACCAGGCCTAATGAAAAATCGCCGACGTAAACTAATGTCTGCACCGTCCATTACGTTACGCGGGGGCTCGTGTGTCCCCCGTCGGTTTCAGGTTGAACCGTAAAAGAAACGCCGGGTAATCGAGTGACTGGCCTTGGCTGCAGTCGCCGGCTCTGAACGATTCGAAGCGAAACAGGTACACGTACTCGCGGACGTGAGTACGGTGAGTACATCTGATCTATCGATCGATAGCTTGGCCCATTGGCTTTCCCGATGCACCAGCCGAACGCTACTTATTCTAGAGACAATCCATTGAAAGGGGATCATCCCAATTTGTTGGGAATGATTAGTAATTGCGAGGCAGACGATTAATTGGTTTATTAGGCAATTATCTAATCGACCGCGGTGATGCACTTGCCGCGTGCAATTTGACAAGTGTAACACCTTTCGATCGAGCTACCATCTACGGGTTCAAGTACCCTGAAATCGAATCGTAAAAAACCTGATGCAGTAGCAGTCCCAAACGAAGGTATACCACTTTGCTGTGCTAGCACTTGGCCAGGTATTACCTGGCGGGTTCGAAGGGACCAGAAGAAGAAAAGCACGTCGCCATCTACCACGAGGGTGACAAAGAACTCTCCGTTCCCTCTAAAGCGACACCGACGAGATACTACTAAAGACTGCCAAGCCTTATTATGGGAGTTCGCGTGCCAGAAAAACATAATTTACTACGTAATAATTGATTACGTAATATATAATAATAATACCACTGTATTTGACAGATTCCCTAACAAAACAGACTCCGAACGCGGGCATATTTGGACAGATTTTAAACACTACAAATTTATTGTCATACTAATTAACGACTTGTAAAATTGATCATACTGCTACAAGTATTCTATTATAGACTAAAAACCGTCCCGATTTATTCGTTACATGTCGGATACATGTAACGCGCAGCCAATCAGCTTAATTAATCGCTATATAATAATTAAGCTCATCTTGTCCACTTTATCAAATAATATAAAGACTCGAATAATAATTATAGAGCGAATAATTGATTGCCCAGGTCTCACCACGTGGAGGTTGCTGCGACGGAGACCCACCCTACCCACGTTTAATCCACGCCCCACCCTTCGTTTTCAAAAGAACTAAACTCTACTATAATTTACAACAAAAAGCCCTGCTCCTTTTGTTGTATAAGCTTGCAGAGCCTTCGTTAATTAAATGCCCTGCAAGTCAGACAGCAAGAGGAGGCCTTAGAAAATTCTTTTGCTTATTTGATTTGCTTCAAAACGACGAAAACGCGATATCTATTAAACTAACGCTTCTATCTCCTTGTACAAGCTCAAGTCGTTTGGATCAATTGTAAAAAAGATATTCCATTTTGAAGGGTGTACGAATACTTTCTACACCCACTGCATTCGCAAAAAAAAAAAAGCGAACAACGATGCCGGGCTGTACTTTAAAGCACGAGTGTCCCGTAGCGTAGATCTACTTAATAACTAAATAAACATGCGCTTAATTACTATGTATATGCTTAACTAGTCTTAACGCTACCGTGCCTACTTGGGCACTGCGATGGCGAACCACTGCCGCTATCTTACAAACTAATATCTTAAACTAAAAGCGCGTGTTCTACTTAATTAAAAACGTACTACCTTATATTTAATTGATTTCACTTATAAGTATAAATAACATCCTCCCTAATTAGAAAGCTAACTTAAAATTACGAGCATCCTGCCTGATTTACTCAATTTAAGATTTATCTCTTATATTAATATCCTACCTATGAAAAATCTAGAAAATTCTTTCCCGATACAAATATGTGTACCTAATTATTTTCCTGATGGTCCAGCGTTGTCTCGTCATTTCCTGAAACAAACTTAAATTCGCACGAAAGAAATTGTGGAACCCTACCTATGTAAAATATCTAAAAAATCCTGCCTGACTAAAGATCTAATGGTTTCGTTTCGTGTAAAGCCTGCCTATGTAAAAAATCTATGGCTTTGTTCAAATACATCCTACCTATATAGTGAGCTAAACATTTGTTCGATATATAGTTGAGCCTGCCTACATGATTTTCTTAATAAAATGGGAAACAGGGGCTGGGGGGTGGGAGTGTACTTTATGTGCGCAATTACCATGAATCCTCTTCTTTGAGTGGGCACCAATCGATTATCTTTGAAGTTTCTGAAACAGGTACTAACTCCAAATGGTTAATAACATTTCACAAAAAATAAGTTTTCAAACATCAGATATTGGATTGATGAGGCTCAGATTTTGTTCCATAATTTCCATCCATCTTTTAGTAATACTCCTTGATTGCCACGGTATATTATACTTTCGAGCCTTTGACGTATTTACATTTCCTTAAAATACTCGGAATTTTATTTAGAATAATTGGAGTCACCTGTGGATCTGTAACAATCTCATACACTAGATTAGTAGTCCTCCCGACCCACCCTCAGAAAAAAAGGAAAAAAAATTGAAGCTGAAAGAAGATCATAGTTGAAACAGAACAATCATTTTATATCGACACTTTAATAACTAGACTGCGGTCTATTATGCATTTATAGAAAATTTAAAGGTGCAAAATCCCACAGGATGCACTTAATATGAATAAATATACAAATTATTCAAATTATATAGCGTTTTATAATACATGGTAGGTGAAATAATTCCCTAGTAATGTTCTCCTTTTTTTGCTGTATTACCACAAATTTCAATTAGCACAAAAATCTGCAGTCTATTGATAACAATATGACAAATCAGTAATTGGATTTTGGCCAAGGTGATACTTTCTTTCACTATCTTTATTAGCATCAGCATTATCAATATTTTATCAAATTTGAAGCTAAGTATTTGGGAGGTATCATAATTATAAAATGAATCTGGCATCAATTTCAGCATAGCAATGCCAAGACAAATCGAGAAGCAATTTGTTTCTCATAGTTTATTTCTTAGTAAGCGGCTAATTTTCCACAAGCTATAATATTATAATACAAACCCAGTCCAAACAAAAACTCAGAACTGAAAGTAGTCACGTTCCACTGCATTTATTCTGTTTTGCTTCCACGAGAAAGAAGCAGCAAAGGAATACGCGAAAGGAAGATACAATACTCCCTACTATCACCATGGCCAGTCCCGATTACAGTCAAGAACATTTTTCTTGCAGGGATTCTCATGAACATGAACGGATATCGCGAGTGAATTTTGATTTCTGGGCAAGCAGATCCGAAAACGTGTAACAATTTACTCTACTAAAAAAAAAGTGAAAATAAAAGTACAACGATTGAAGCAAAAATCTAAGAACAAAACTCTGTCAACGAACAGTCACTAGTACTGCGTCTATGAATTGAATCTACAAATTCAATATATTATGCAATCAAAAGATTGATCCACTGTCAGTTCTAAAAACTTTAATTACAACTCTACCATCTATTCCGATTTGTAAAATAAATTAAAATTTAAATGAAATTTTTCAGGTGAAACTCGAAGTAATTATACCAGTATGGCTAATCAGATATACATGTTTTTATCAGTATTTCCAGCAACAGACGATCGAGACAGAAAAAGATGCTGAAAGAAAAGAACAATGATTAAGAACAGGTAGCCGGAAGGGCTACCAGTAAGTCCACTCGTTCAAACCGTGAGTGGATAATTATCTTTCGCAACACTAATTAAACGCGAGTGGTGCTTCAAATATCAATACCAGAAGGAAACTCTAATAAAAAAAAATGAAATATTAGCAAATTCGCGTTTCGACGCAACACTAATATAATACTGACTCTATACTCTAGGCACCAATTATTTAATAAATCGCAACTCTAAGAGAGGGTGGAGGTGTGCAGCCGTGGCCCTTGGCTGCCGATGATGTGCCACCATCAAGGTGGCTCAGGAACATGCCACCATCCAGGTGACTCAGGAACACGCTCCCAGCTAGGAGCAATTGGGGAATTGGGTTTGCAAATCTGATTCAAACAAAAAGGAATAGGTAGCCAGAAGGGCTACCGACAAGACCACTCATTCAAACCGTGAGTGGAAAATTATCTTTCGCAACACTAATTAGACGCGAGTGGTGCTTCAAATACTAATATCAAAAGGAAACTCTAATTCAACAGATTAAACTCTAAAACAAAAACACATATGAAATATTAGCAAATTCGCGATTCGACGCAACACTAATAAAATACTGACTCTATACTCTATGCACCAATTATTTAATAAATCGCAACTCTAAGAAGGGGCAGGGGGGAGGGTGCAGCCGTGGCCCTTGGCTGCCGATGATGTGCCACTGTCCACGTGGCTCAGGTGTGTGCTCCCAAATAGGAGCAATTGGGCATTTTTGTTCGCAACTCTAATTAAAAACGCGATCTTTGTTAAACGCAACGCTAACTGGAACTCGCGATGCAATTGTCTCGCAACACTAACGTTTAAGAGTGACCCTGACAAAGTAATTCAATAAAGTTTAATTGAAAATTCTCTGAGAATTTAACTGGAAGCTACTATACTATCATCTGAGAAAATTAGATATGATAAGCAATGGGCAAATGCAGTTGCCGCAAGAATTAAAAGCTAGTACAAGACTAAAATCTGAGAAGAACAAGGTTGCAAAAGCAAACGCGATATTTTAGTCGCAACGCTAAACCAAACGCGATTTCTATTTCATCGAAACTCTAAGAAAAACCGTGAACAGATATATGCGCAACTCTACCTAACAAAAACGCGATATTCATATGTTTCGCAACTCTATTGCAAAACCGAAGAATCGAAGCAATCGCAACTCTACCTAAAGATCCGCGAACTTGTCCGCAACTCTAATAATACGCGAAAATCAAATGTCTCGCGACACTAATTAAAAATCCGAATTTCGTCTCTCGCGACTCTAATTCAACCCGTTCTCAAGTTTTGCGCGACTCTAATAAAAACGCGAGTTTTGCCCAGGGGTCGTTGGGCCGCAACGGGCCAAGCTGAAAATACTACTACATGCAGCTAAATCAAGCACAGTGACAAAGTAGTAACAAAGAATGACTCTCCATTCTTTTTGAGAATGCAGAGCCATTAGTAGTTGCCCTCTTGAGTGGCAGTTTGCCGGGCCTCTTCGGCCCGTGGCCTCTTCTTTTCTTCGGGCGCGATGCCCGCTGAAACTTAGTCTAAGCTCGAGACTCTATTCGGAAACCAAGGAAAAACATACAAAGGTGAAATAAAAATGTGAAAACGCGGATCTAGATGGAACACCCGTGGACGAATCACGACCGAGTATAATCGTAAAAGATGCCATTGCAGAAAATGGCAAAATTAACGATTAAATTCAAGAATCGTTCTTCGTGCACACGAGTAGTCTCGAGCCTGAATGCGAGTTCGTTTCGGGGCCTAATACGCGACCGCGACCGCGGGTGGAGTTCGAAAAGTCAATGTGCAAAGCCAGAGGCGAACGCATTCTTCGCTCGCGCCCAACTAAGACTTGACTTTTCAATCTCAGATTTCCTGAAACAGGTTGAACGCGCGAAAAAGTGGGCCTACCCGATCAGAGAATGTGTCAACCTGCCCGGCCCTACCTACTTATATTTAACATACACACCAGACGGTAAGTTACCTATCCTACCTCACCCTATATTTAAAAATGGCAAAGCACACACACCAAAAAAAACATACGCTCCACGGTTCTCACACAAACGCCCGGGTGCATGGGCCTACACTAGGGAGGACGTCCCGGGACGCCTCCGACACCCGAGCGCGAGCATACATCAAACACACTCTAAGGTACGTACCATTTCACTGAAATCGACTGGCAATGCCTGGGATCTTTGCGTTCTCGCGATAAAAGGCAGATCGACGATTTAAAAAGTTAATAAACTACCCGAGGTATCGGCAGTATATTGATAATGAGTGGCAATTTATTTCTAAGGAATGGAGAGATATTTGTAAGGAATAGCAGTTTGTGCAACGATTGGATGTTCAAAGAATACGAATGCGGTACATTCGTGATTGAATTGGACAGTGAAGCTACTAATTACTATATCAAACGAAACGACGCAAATCCACAGCCTAACCACACACACATTGCGGAATGTACGTCGTGCACGATACACCAATGCATTGCCAGCCGCCAAAAACACATGATTAGCTTAAAAATTAGGGTCATCATGCCCACCGCATTTTTCCCAATCAAGTAGCACCTGGGCACGTGAATGGGATCGAGGCAGTGAACACGGAAGGGGTTAAACCTGAAAATCCTCATCTAAGGAAGTGATTAATACATATACATTTTCTAACGGGCTTGGCATTTCATCAATATGACTTTACTTTATTTGAAACGAAAATTTAATGACTCTACTTGATTAGAAAGTTAGCTGAACGACTCTAATTTATTGAAAAAGCAAATCAATGACTCTATTGTAAAAGGATATTCAAGTAACTCTACGTTAATTTATTATGCAAGAATTCTGAACAAGAGAATGACTCGAATAAATTGAACAAGTTAATTAAAACATCCTCGGGCGTTCCCGTCATCAAGGCATTTCGTCTAAAACGCCAGTTTGGTGTTAAGATTACTGCCTTGACTTCGAAAACTACCCGTTGCGAATTGTCTTCTTGTACATTTTGTTCGATTTATGAGTCGCAAGTAAGAACGAGATACCGATGTCTTTATACGCTAAATATTCTGGTATGGTCATCGAATAAATTCAGTTATTCGATAATTCCGATACGCAGAGAACAAATTGATATGCGGCAAAAATCGAAGACAACCTATACTCATTGTCGCTACCACAGCAATAATAATATGCGTAGATTTTATCATTGTGCAATAGTTACAATTATGAACGAAGTCGGAGGGTATCCGACTTCATCACTAAAAACTAACTTCAATATTCATGTCATTTCATTTAATATTCAACGTCACTATGCATTTAACTAATTATTTCATACTTATTCGATCAAATACTCGAATAGTGAAAATATATTTGGTAAAGATATTTTTCAATTGAAAGGGATTCCTGTTAATTATCAGGAATAAATATTCTTTTATACTAAATCCCGAATTTAATAGTACTAAAATATGAAAAATCGCGTAGTACAAGAAGACCTAGCCTCATCTAATATAAAACAACGAAATGTTACTATTCATGAGTATATTTGCATATACCCACGGTCACTGTGCTTGGCAAAAAATTCTACGTAATACAACCAGTCACCCGTGCCGTTTCGGACCTTTCGTCCTGCGGCATGATTGGGTGACCGGAGGAACTTGAAATGCCCAATCTTGGGGTACTCACTCTACCCATGCGACGATACTGCAGGATGTCATCAGGGATGCTCCGGGAATCCACCAGGGATGCCGTGGGAAGTCATCGGGGATGCTTCGGGAAGCCTCCAGGGATGCTGTGGGAAGTCATCGGGGACGCTGCTGTAACATATTAAAAGAAACCTCATTTGTAACTCATTATCGCAATTGAAGCCTGATAATAAAAATTCGAGACCATTAAAAAAAAATATTAATAAAGTATGAAGATACTTACGTTGTAGGATGGTGCTGCATTGCCCGATGATCGTCCTGATCACAGCTTGTAGTCGACGCACTCACTGACTCTAATATCGCGTATCATTATTAAACACAACTTGTAATCGATGCACTCACTGATTCTAATATCGCGTATCATTACTAAATCTAACTAAAATCAGAGCGGTTGCGCTCTTAAAGCAATGCAAAAGAACATGAACGGATCAAACACTGACTCTACCGATCGCATTGCGCGCGATGACCAAAAGTTGCCAACCACCAGAACCATGGAGGAACTGGAAGCCACTGGAAAATAAAAAGAGCGAAATTGGTTACTGATTTGTTCCTACAATTAGTTCTGCATAATGAAAATGCAAGATTATTAAAAAAAAAAGGTGAATAAACTATGATGATACTTACGTTGCTGTCTGACGCAGCGTGCCCGATGATCGCCCGATCACAGGAGCAGGACACATGACTCTAATACCGAAACGATAAAAAAAACATAGTCCTGTCGCGACCGCTTAATATTTAACATCGGCGAACTCACTGACTCGATACGAGATAAAACTTGAACGGATGAAACACTGACTCTACCGATCGCATCGCGGGTGATCGCCAAAATTGTCCAAATACCGACGAACCGAACCCGCTGAAACAAAAAAAGAACGAATTTGGTTACTTATTTGTTCTTACAATTAATTCTAGATGTTGAAAACGAAAGATTATTAAAAAAAAAGGAAAGGATTAATAAACTATAAAGATACTTACATTGTTCACTGATGCAGCATTGCCCGATGATCGTCCTGATCACTGGAGTAGATGATGCTAGAAAGGGGGGTTGGGGGGGGGGGGGGGTGCGCAATAAATCGACAAAGATTTGCATCTTATTTCTCCTTCTCGTCGTCTGTTGAGGAAATACTGATATGCTTTCTATCAATGCAGAAATAATGTTATTATCTAGATTCAAGTACTTCTGAGTATTTGTGAATCTTTTAAAACCCTGTAATTTCATATTCCGATATTCAAGACTGGAAGTAATGCGATACATTTCTCAAAACTGTACCGTGAATGTTCGTCGTCAAAGTTTCAAACATATTCGTGTCTCTGTCAATGAACTACGTCGCGTTAGTACAAATTCTCGTAATACTGCTTGTGTAGAAATAAAAACTCGGAAAATATTATACATCAAGGGCAAGGTTACAACTACACGGCACGCGGCTAAAATTCTGCGGCGAAAATACGACTTGACCGTACTTGCGACCGAGCATAGGAATAACAACAGTACGAAGAAAAACAATCACGATGTTATGAAGCAAAAAATCGACCGAAATACAGTGGTACATGAATATTTCAACTTTCCTTCGTTAAAAACTTTGAAATATTCATTCACTCGATCGTGTTGTTCAATTTGTACATTGTTATTTGTAAAATATGTATCGGTAATGTATCACGCATTACCAAAGTCCAATTAAAAAGAAACAATACATTTCTAAACAACAAAATTATGTACACAAGTGAATACGTAAACCTTTCTTGTAATACATTGTATATTACCAATTATCCATCGGAGTATTCTCTCTATTATTATGATGCGCAGCCACATGCTGCTGTATCATAAGTATGTCGTTTCATATCAATCATCCTGTACCAGACCTGTTACAAAAGAAAAACAATTTCAAGGAAACGCGTCACAGTAATGGCGGACGAGAAATCGAAAGGAATACGGAGTAAATTCTTGCAACTGACTCGTAATAGAATGCACCTATTCTTTGATTTTCTACAAAACCGAATGGTGGGTCGAACAAACTACGATAAAACCAGGAGAATTGTTCAATTGATTCCAAAAAGTTAATGACGTATTGATTAATCGGAGCTAACCAAAGAAGGGACGCGACCCATCTCGATCGTACATCGGCAAAAGGAACTCGAAAAACTATTTAATCTACTCCCGCGATGTCAGTATTATTGCTAGTTAATCGCGTATTAGTCAATTAGAACGAGTAAACGAGTGTAGATGGTAGTAAAGTGAAGCCCGAGAATAGATAGGTAGCGCCGTGTAGGTAAAATTTATTACGCACCATTTGTTATGACACGTCCGTACGCTATGACGGCCGAAGGGTAAAGGACGCGCGCGCCGCGATCGTTCACCTTCGACTCGGATTTCGGAAACGTTCGTATTGTCGAAATTGCCTGAAGAGCTGTCGACGTGAATATTTACAATTTTTGCTCCGCCTAACAGGCATGTACTTGCACGCGTTAGTGACCAAAGTGTTTTATTATCCTCGAGAACATTATAAACCGGCCTCCGGTTCTCTCAGGAAACGCAGAGCTCGAAAAGAAAGCTTGACAACTTTTTCCTCCACCGCTATCGCGTCTATTCTAAATAGGCATTGTTAGGCAAATTTCAAATATTATAGGAATATATTATGACTCCTTTTAAATGGATTATTCCGTAACAGCGCAATTCTGTATTGTAACCACAGTAGATTCTAATCAACCCTTTGATTCTCAGTGTAACACCGATGCAACATTCGTTTTGAAACCACTGATTGAAGCGGTTATATAATGGATAATGCCAGCGATCTACATGCATCTATTAAGCGAGCTACTTGTTCATTTTCTTACACTGTTCAATGCATTTATCAACGGAGCCCAGGCCCACCAGGCCCATTTCCTGGCACGATAATTTACACGAGGGCTGGCAGCCTTTAATAGTACCTCGTCGGTGAGAGCAAGCAGGAAAGCATGAACAATCGAGTAATTTGCATGAGGAATGCATGAAATTAAAAGGACAATCATTGCAACTGCAACTTTTCCTTGACAAACGCTTAGCTAGGGATTCCTCGGTGTACAGTATACTGTATATCCAGGTGTTCAGCTGAAAAAGATTCTACATCCAACGAAAATTGAATCATCTCCCAGAAGTAGTCGTGTATTCTCCCCCCGCTTCCTGCAAAGACCAAACTGATAAGCTAGGCTCCAGCTATGGATGGTGCCAAAAGTGGAGCATGCGAGCCCAATAATATCGCGAAAGAGCAGAGCAGCAGGACCCCGGCAGACGATAATAGAACGGTTCTATTCGCACGGCCGGTATTTGCACGACAATGTTATTCGACGAGGAGGGGGCGAGAAAATGGAATTGATGGGAAAAGGAAAGAGAGCTCCATTACTGCAGGAGGCCGGGATCCGTAGGCCTCCTGTGACCAGCTCCGTGCGATTGAAGTCAAGAGTGGTCTCTCTTTCAGTACGGGACGAGACATCTCTCGGAGTGGTTCTCAGGCGGATATCGTTCCCTACCGATCTCTCCCGTTGTTTGCGTTTGTTTGTTCCGTCGCGTTTCCCTGTCGCGGGCCCCGGTACGGGTGAGCGGAATCTTCGAAACGTCCCGGGATCGGAAAGGCACGAAGGGAAACGGATTCAGGATGAACGAAAGGGATCTACAGTTGGCCAAGGCGATGGTGGACCTCGAATTGGACGAGAGTGCGCCGAAGAAAACGGCCGTGTCGAAGATGCAGGATAAGCAGCAGACCTTCAGGTGAGACCGCCGATATCTTCTTCCTAGGCTGACCTTTGACGCGAAACTGATGTCGGTAATATGCAACGCTCTCTTTCGCGAAAAACAATCTATTTAACACGATCTCCGTATCGATTGCAATGGATCGAATCTTCCGGTTTATGAAATCCCCCGTTTGAATCGCATCGACCATGCACGAACGCGCGACGTCACGTCCACGTCGTAATGCGTTCGTATCTTTTTCGGGCTCGGAAACTGATGGCACGCGATGTGCCCGCCTCTTGTGCAATTAATAGAAAGGGTTCCTCCAAAAATAAATTGCCGGAATCGATGTGTTCGACAATGAACGCATCGACGGAGGGTGGCGTTATGAATAAAAAAAGAAAAAAAAGGTCGGGCTCATCGATCGGTAGACCGTGTGAATCAGGTGTTCGTCGTGCGCCTATAGATACTAAATTCCTTGGGATTTCAGTAAAAGTCAAGGCTACGAGATATTGATTCCGATTGCATTAGGTCACGACGCGTTATGGATTATAATGAAAAGCAAGTGCGATGGTGGTGTAATGGTCAGCATAGTTGCCTTCCAAGCAGTTGATCCGGGTTCGATTCCCGGCCATCGCACAAGCGTGGTTTACTTTTTTCCTCCAATAAAAAATGTTCAGCTAGAGATCAGTAAGACTTATGAGTTTCACTCGTAGCCCCCTCCGATTGTCCGTCGCACGGCGGTGAACGGGGCTAGATCGAAACTCTTTTACTGAAATGAATTGGCCGATCTAGGCCAAGGATCCAACCTTGTCATTTGTACAACGCTCTCTCTTTTGGAGCTGCGAATGCATCAAAGAAATAATCCTAGAAATAACGCAACTGCATCTGTCCTTTAGCGCGTCGTGACTTTAATGTATCTGAAATAATTGGAAGGTACCAATTTCAATACTCAACAGGGGCGTTCGTAACCAAACGGCATTTGCAAATAGAATTAAAGAAACCCGTTTCCATAATGATTATTATTGTTCTTGTGGACAACGATTGGTTCTCAACGCTGCATGTGTCATCCGTTTATTAATGTAGCCAGTAGATAAATAATTATCACCGAACGAGAGTCAGGTCAGGAATAGCGCACGACTCGTGCCACAACACATTTACTCCACGTGACCAGGCTATTCTTCTCTGACTATCTAACCCTTTCTTTTTCTCTTGAAGCAACACGCGGTGCGAGTTAACGGTCGATTACACGGAGGTGGTGGAGCCGCGAAGGTAACGCAGTTTTCTATCATTTTATCGTTCTTTCCCCTGTAACTGGCGCCATCGGCATGACAAATTCCGTTTTTGTTTAGTCCTTGTCATTTGCAAACGGCGCGGACTCGGTACGAGGTGTGCGTATACCGATTAACACGTTCGCAGCCGTTCCTCTTCTTCCCTTCCTTTTCAAACGGGGAAGCAAAACGCTTCCTCGTGGCGGCACACCTGTCTACTCGATGCATTTTGCACCCTTGAGTGTCGCAGCACGATGTTGAGCCGACCTTTGTGCAACGTTCTGCATGACTTTTGCTTTAGCCGTAGCACGATCGTTCAAGCGCTGTTTAATTAGCCATAGGACTAGTTCTAGAGCCGCTTTTGTATTAGCGAATTTATCCTTTGGGCATTTTGTAATAGCAACGCACAGAAGCAGCTCCAATTCGGTTCACAACAATGCCTCGCTTAAATCACCATCGATCGGTTAATTCGCAATTAATTACGCAAACGTCGGGCCTGCTTAATCATAGCTAAGAATAAAATATTCGTGTAAGCAGGCCGTGCGACGGCATGTAGAATTAAAAAGAAAAATGTGCCTGGAAAAGCACGTCCGAGTGAAGGAATTATTCGAGGAATTAACTCATCCGCCCCATGGCGATGTGTGTGTAGAGTGGGCCATAATATCGATTCGTCTGGTATCATTTCCGAGACGACAGTGTCACTGTCACCATTCTGAACTGACCAGATCTTAGGCGTTTTTCAAGACTGCTATGCAAAACGTTTCCTCGTCCGATTAGACGGGGTCGTCATCTTTGCAAGATCTTTGATCTCGTCGAACTACTGACCGGTGGACGTTTCCGGTGAACATTAGATTACACCATCGTATTTGCATTCGATAGCAATTTCAGTTACCGTATTCACCGTGATTCCGCTGATTTTCCGTGCAAAGGCCGTAGTTTGGAGTAGCCGCTGATACACTCGGAAAAAAGAAAGCGAATAATGTAGGTTTTGTATGTTTTAATCACGAGCTCGATACCAGCCACCAGATTAGAAGATGGATACACGTGCAGTATCGTCTCTGGATTATGATAAAAATTGTGTAACCCTCTTAATCAAAGCCTCGCCGACCAACAATAATTCTATTGTAGTTCGATCTATCGTAACGCGTCTTGCTCGGTGTACAGGAAACGAGAAGATACGATGGAGAGATTAATTGCAAGTTGTTTTGAGAGTGTATCATGCGTTTAATTTATGGGGGGGGGGGGGGAGATAGAACGGTGTGGATCGCAGTCGAAGGGGGAAAAATGTGGGCTCGCGAATTCGGGGATCTGAGATCCGCGGTTCAATTAGAAACTGGCGCTGGCTCGGGACGAAGCACGCGAGCAAATCCTTTCTTGCCATTGGTCGAATGGGTTATCGCTAAGGTTCCCCCCCGTTATCATCGGAATTTTTCTTTTTTTATTTTTCCTCTTTCCCCGACAAGTGCACCGTTTCGCCGATGGATACGAGCCGCGATGCCGTGTTCAGTATAGTGATGCTCGGTATATAGTGATGCAACGTGGTGGAAGCGTTCTGAGTAGGGCGGTCTTGCTCAAGCGAAATTCAAGTATAGCTAAAATTATCAGGTATGCTACGAGTACGGGTAATAAACGTTTTATCGCTAATTAACGTGGGTTCTACGCAGGAAATTTTCGATAAAATTCAATGCCAAATTGTTAAAGCGATAACGACGATTGGAGACTAGTGCGAGCTATCGGTAAAAGGTGTCCATCACCTTTTCTTAAATGCTAATCGAGCGTGTAAAAGTATTTTAAACTACGAATTTTAAGCGAAAAAGGTTACGTCACAGAAATAGCTATACAGTAACGGCGGCAATTTTTGTTCTTTGGGGGAAGTGAAAAACGATTAAAATTCAATTCCGGCCGAGCGCATGCGGTGGATGGAAATATAGTTTGACGTTCGGATATTTTATCCGGGGACTGTCAAAAAAATCTTGCACTGCCCGGGAATCGAACCCGGGTCGCAAGAATGGGAATCTTGCATGATACCACTACACCAGCAGTGCTGGTTGCAAATCGTGTCTTACTTCTCGGGCCATGTGGTTCTTGACATTGCAAACATTTAATATTATTCTACACGAAATAACAGCACCGCGGAGAAACTGTTGCTTCAATTTTACTAACGCGATCATCCGATCCGTTCAACATGATTTGCAACTTAATTTGTATAATAAAGTCTCGTTACACCTCCGTTTCTGCTGTACGGTCAAGTTTCGTTTATGTCTCGATACAAAAGTTTGGTCGAAAACGTTACGAATACAGGCTGCGGTTCGATGAACATACAAATGTGCATAAATGTATTTGCAAAAATTAAACCCAATGTGCGATGGCCGGGAATCGAACCCGGATCAACTGCTTGGAAGGCAACTATGCTGACCATTACACCACCATCGCACGTGATATTGTTGCTACCGTTCACTCTGATTCGTTGTAAATCCTGTACACGCATTTTCCTTCGAGACGGACCAATGCAAGCCCATCACATTAGTATAATCTCCTACTTGCACGTTTATCACCGCAATTTAACGAATGAAACGTGATAGCTAGCCAGATAACATGCATATTCATTTCCACCAGTCGGTAGTTAACACTAAAGGATACTTCTCGAAGGACGCAGCCTCGGTGTTGACCGCAGTCTCGTCTTGAAACCCGCGGCGTTACGTTCTCTACGCGAAAAGGTATCTCTCCTCCGCGAAGAGTATAAAACAGTGTCTCTACGGACGCTTCCTTTCCGTAGAAAGTGGCTAGGTCATTAGTCTAATGCACAGGGAAAACGATTACACTGGCACTGCTTTGCCGCGGCCGCGAACGCTTATCGTAAGAGTTGGTAAATAGAGACTTCCAGGAATATTCAGTATTCTAAACTATGCGCAACGATGCACGAGCGGAAACTAACTTTTCTACGGGCAATTTAATAATTTAGAAGAAAACGGGGACAAACCTGACGAATTTTATTCGCTTTGCCCCTAGCGCCACGTGGTTTTGCAACACGGTGCTGGCGGCCGCAATAAATCTTAATCACTTTCATACCATAATTGCATTACGTGCAACTGGTTTACAGTTATACGCCTTGCGACCCGCTTGTTATATGTACCTCGCGAGAATGTATCGCTGTTTATTATGCAATCGAAGAGGCCTCGTGTACGCAAGAAATATTTCCTTTCCGACGGACAAGTATTACTCCTATACGCTATATCAACTTTTGTCGACACGAGAGAACCGTTCGCCGCGATATGTAAAGTAAGGGTTCGACAGCGTGAAGTAGTCGGCCGGAAGTCGGCCGCCGCCTCTTTTGTCGCGATGTAATCATTTCTGAAAGATCCATCGAGAACGATGGGGCGAAATTCGTTTCTAAGTAAAAGGTATTTGCCTTGGGACGAGTGAAGATAAAAATTCTGCCCTGGAAGGAACAATGAATACGGGTCAGGCTCGATTACACGGTCTAGGCTCGGAGCAAGTCACTCTAAGGTCTCTTTGCAAATGAGCCAGTTAGTCGTTCGTTCGCCTTTCGTTGTCGCTTTCACCGATTAGAAGTTAGCTTCGCCCAGGCGGACGACTTCCGTCCACACCATGAGAACAACCTCTATTCTATCGAACGGGAACAAAGGGACTGTACGCGAAAAAGGGAGCCCTTACGCACGTGGCCTCGCTTTGAAAGCATCGGGGAACCATCTGGTATTCACACTCGGCCAACAAGTACACGACACACTTGAAACGGTCCGAAAAAAAAACCTCGTTTCGAAGACTGTCCTACGAATCAGCGAACGACGCAATGCTTTAGACCAGTCGGTCCTAGAAAGATCAATAGTTTGGCCCATCGATCGCGTTTTACTCGCACTCTGGGAATTGTAGTAATTTTTCAAACGAACAACGGACACGCGTATCAGTGGTCGCGGTTGACCGCTTTCATCATCACTTCCTCGATATTTCTTTTTTTTTTTTTCTTTATCATTCGTCCGTACATTGAGATAGTAGATGCAGAAGAATGGTGGGGGAGAGGCGCGAGTTAGAAAGCCCTATGCCTTTCAGAGGCTGCGGCCGGTAAAATCGTTGCTCAGTGAACTCGGAGCGGTCGTCGATCGCGGTACATACCTCTCGTCACACCGTCTCGTCGTCCGTTTCGTTCACCGTGCTGCGTGGATTCCGGTTTCGAGGCCTCGTTTCTGTTCCCCGCCGATCGATTTCTAGTCGAAAGAACCACCTACAAAGTGCCTTGGATCGTTATTCGCCGGCTAGTCTAGCCTGAATCGGAACACTGTGCGCGTAGAACGGCCCGAAGTACTTGTATACATTTAGACTCGACCGATACGTTTAACTAGATATTACCCCAGCCTTGTAAGTATGTACGTATATGCTTTCTCTTTTAAAAATAGTTGCCTGTCGTGATTAAATCGCCGTCGAATTCGCGCGGTACGGAATCCGATCGATTGCCGAAGGTGATCCGGAGCACGTATATCGCGGTAAATAATTGTTCGTCAAAGATAGTTTTACAACGGGGAATCGAAATGTGAATATTTGTCAGTTGCCTCCATTCCGAGGTGAAATTCTCGAAACCGGCGAGAAGTAGGTCATAAACTCGATCGAGTAAAAACGTTTCCTAGGTTGGACAAGCGGCCCGAGTGCCACTCTTTATTCGCACGAACATGAAAATCACGGGAATCGCTCGACTGCATACGAAAGGTAAATTTATGTGCGACAGGTGGAAGTTACGTAAGACTTTCTAGTTTTCGTTGTGCATACGTGCAGCCGGTATCCGGCGAAGTAGTTTTTCCTTTTCGCCGTTGATCATAAAAGGAACTTCCATCGGTAGAAGAAATTTATCAACACTCCGTAAGAGGAAAAAACGAATGTAATTCGGTTCATTGTAGGCTATTCGAAAGTAGCGCGCGAAAATCAAGATCACGTGGTGATCGGCTGATTAACAATAAAAGTCCATCGTGGCGGATAGTGATGCGTTGGAATTATTCAGAGTTTCCATAAGTCTCGTTACTCCGAAAGAGAGACCAAGGACGATAATAACGGTATTCCCTTGAACTACTGTTGAAAGTATCGGAGTGCGAAAAACATGTGCGTGGGCCTGTTGAACGTTTCCCTTCGCGTGGAACACGTGTTGTTCCCAAGGAGCTCGAAGCGAAGCACGGAAAATGTGTGGTAGGATCCAGCCGGCGCTACCCAGCCGCGGTTACTCCGAAACGAAGATGTTTCGCGGATAAAATAGACATGGTGAAAGAAAAGCCGAGACGTCGTAGCGTGAGCGAGATGCTCGAGTGGCGATGCGCTACCACGAACAAAGGGAACAACGGGCCGGACGATGCTTGTATCGACGTTTCCTTTCTCGAGGACTACGGCAAGGATCCGGAAATGCGTCGCCGAAAACGTTCCGGTACTTGGCCGTGAGTAATCATTTTACAAACCCTTTCGAAGCTTGCAACGGTGGAAATAATTCGTATTCGGTTAGATGACGATGCTAAGAAATTAATGAAAGAACGATTTGTGCTTGCGACGAACCTAAGACATTAACGCGAATTGCAGCCAACTAACTGATCGATTTTGCGATATCACCGTTTGAAATTAATATTAACGAATTACGAACGATGCGTGCTCCGTTTCTGCCGAGCACGCGCAAGAACTCTCAACAAGTCCGGTATGGTCTAGTGGCTAGGATACCTGGCTCTCACCCAGGAGGCTCGGGTTCGATTCCCGGTACCGGAAAGTTTAACTTTTGTCTCTTTTGGTGATACAACATTCTTGACGAAGCGGGGGTCAGCTCCGTGTATTTTTTCTTTAGCGAGAAACGATTCTTCGAAGGATGCAAAAGTAGAACCTGCCGCATCGATTTTTCTGTTTCGTTTCTCACCGAGGGCAAAGGCGGGACTCGTTGGCAACAAAATGGAGAAGTAAGCCGAAGAGACGGAGTAATCGCGAAACCAGTACATGGCAGTTCAATTTCGTAATTAAACTGGAACAGCGTAATCCGACTCGTGCGAAACTTGAGCGAAGCCTTTTGCTTGCTCAATATTCTTTCTACACAGGGACACGTCGACGACCCACTGCGAACTGGCAAATTTCTATTCCGGTGCATCGAGTGAACATCGTTATGTGCGTAAATTATTAATATTACAGATTTGATAGCAATGTTTTCGTCGCGTCGGTCCCCAGTTGTCGTCATATCGAGGAAACACTGAGTTGCGTAAATAAGCTCGAATAAAAGGAGTAGAGAATAGACATAGCCGAGCATACCGCGCGTTACAATAAATTGATTGGTCGCCAGCAGTGGCAGAGCATGCGTGCAATACGCCGGGCGCCGCGACGCCAGCGTCGTCGACCCACCCATGGTGTATCCCACGAGTGTCCGTTGTAAGTTGTAATTACCCAGTAAGCGAAGGACGACCGTGTTGTCCGGCGTTTGTTCGAACACCTTGATTTCGCACGATCTCAGAACGAACGCCGCGCCCTGGACGAAACGGTGTGCTCGTTTCGCGGCTTCGGTGCACATGGACGAAGCCGAATTAAGGTAGGGCACGTGTCGGTTGGTTAACCTAAATTTCCCACGGTCGCATGTTGCCGTCGTTGCACGGCGGATCAGTTATATAACAACGTTTGTGTATCAAGCGTGAAAGTGTAGTACGCGTCTTCCCGCGGCAATGAACATATCTGTGCTTAGACGAATCTGTTTCATGAGTCGCTCTATTCGACGAGGGGACAACGAGGTATATCGTCGAGCGTTCAGTTGCCTCTGTCCCCTTATGAAAAGCAAACAGTGATGTGGCACATTGGCCGATCCAAGCGTCCGCGCACTCGCGGTGTCATCGCGATTCTAGGAAGCAGAGAGAGGATGATCGCTTGTCCTGTTGCATCGTGGAATCGTAGATCCCTTCGCAAGGATGACGACGTTTAGGCCAGCAGTCGCAAACGTGCTAACGAGGGATCGGGAGTCGCCTGTTCGAACCGCGAGAACGCTCCGCGGTGGGAGGGCTTTTTGTTGCTCCTTTCTTCAACAACGAGAACGCGTTCGCCTTTCGCCGTACATTCCATTTTAGCCGGCTTCCCCGAGTGGCCGGACCCACCGATGGCCCCACGGGCTCCCGTAGTCTTTGCCCATGGTGCGCCCCGGTTACCACCCGTTCGCATGGAATTTCAGAAATTCACGCTCGCTGCAATCGATTACCGAACCCAGCATACCGGAGCCGAACGTTTTCTCCTTTCGCGGGATCCCGCGGTACGCCGGCAACGCGCTTGAGAAAGAACATCTACTACCCGCGGTGCTAAGCAAAGTTTCCGCGAACGGGAATCCGGGCCCGCATGACTATCGGGGAACGTTCGAAGACGTTTAAGGAGCAAAAGGGCCTGCCTCTGAAAATGCCTCGATAAACACAGTTTTCGTAAAGCCTTGCCGACTCCCTCTCTGTCCCTCGTGTTTCACAATCAATGGAGAGAAAGTCGCGTGTCGGATAGTTGGATCGAGTGAAACCAGAAGGAAAAAGTTACCTAATGGTCTCCGGACAGATTATGTACGCTACGTCAAATTTCTTTTCTCGCTGTTTCTTCCACTTTCGGTGAAGATCACCGACAAGACCCGGTCGATCTATATGGAAAGCGTTGCAGCAATCGTACGATGTACACGCCGCGATAAGATAACGCGGCTACAATCGAATATCGTTACGCGACGATCGGTGCTAGTGTCGACAAGAACCGTGGACCTTACGGGTGTACCGACGGTTCCGTCGAAAGAATCCCATAATTGTTTGCTACCTCCCCGGTTCGATCGTCATTCTCCGTGCAGCCAGCTCACGAAGCCGGTCCCTTCTAAAGTCCGCGCCTATCTTCGAGCCGAACGTCCGTTAGCACGAAACGTCCGGCTAAGAGTGGACAGTTACACGCTTCTCTTCGTTCACCGTAGCGACAGTGATAATACATGGTGCGACCGTGAATCTTCTTGGTGAACCTTCGGCAAATCGGGACGTAGAACGGTGGAAACTGTTTAGCGAACTGGATGCTCATCGAGCACGCATTCCGACAAGTGGATTTATAACCGAAGTGGAGTTCAAGGCTGACGAATTGACGCCTTGAAATCGTCCTCCATCCTCGTCGCAGCATGGTCCACGCCGCGATGAGGCGACCGCTGGACACCGAGAACACGCGCTGGAATATCGCTGATCGTTCGAGGAAGCGTCTTCCGTTTCTAGCGCGAATCCTGATAAAGGAGCGATCGCGTAGGCAGACAAACGACGCAGCGAGAATTGTAATGCGCGGGCAATGAATGAACAAACGAGCGAGGATCGCGCGTACCGTCCTTGAAATGAAATCTCGCTGCTCACTCGGTAGCTAGCTCCTTTTGCCTCGGACATCGTTAATTTCACGTTAGCCGGCCTTCAGACTTTAATCGTCGGTTCCGGAAAACGGACGGTTTCGCAGCGCGTTCGAGACTCTTCGTGTGCTTTCAGATTGAAATTTTTACGTAACACCGCCTCGGATCGGTATGGGGAAAATTGCTACTATCAGCGGACACTCGAGAGCTGTGTTTGTCATCAGTTACTCTTACACATCGTCGCTGGTTGAGCTACGATCTTTCTCGATGCTCACTGTTCGCGTGCTCGGCGAATCGCGAAACATCGAAATCCAATAGAGCAGAGAAAAGATTTGTTAATTCCGTGGATAATTGAAATACACCGTGCCCCGGACAATTTAGAATGATGCTCGACCGATGAACGTTCGTTGAATCATTGATTTATCGAGTATTTTTGCAAAAAAATGACTAATCGAGACTCACCGTTGCCGGATACCCGTACCAATGGCTGCGTGGAAATCAATCACGATTCGCTTGACCCCCGGGGAAATGGACCG
The DNA here is from genome assembly GCA_023838395.1 of Holcopasites calliopsidis. Lineage (NCBI taxonomy): Eukaryota > Metazoa > Arthropoda > Insecta > Hymenoptera > Apidae > Holcopasites > Holcopasites calliopsidis. The sequence continues at coordinate 1,299,781 of JALHAQ010000012.1, read as the reverse complement.
GCCGCTTCGCCAACGGAGAATTTTCCACGGAACAGGGTACTCAGGTAGAAACTCTTCTCTCCTCGAGCCGTGAGTCAGTCCTCTGAACGGAACGTGAAAAAAAAAAACAAGATTGAATATCGCAAAAACCGTAAGCGAAGCAAAATAAGCGCGGTGATAGCGATAGAGTCACGCGATAATTCGGTGCTAACTTTGAACGGTTCTTAAAGCAGACGAAAGTATCCGGGTTGCGCTAGAGACAGTCTTTCTTTCTTTAAACGTAACACGTCGTCAGAGCAACGGGGGCAAACGAGATATACGTGCAGCTTTTGTGCATTCATTTGCATTCTTTAATATGCGTATTAGGGTCGAATCGACTTCGCGCACAAAGTCTTATGCGTTTCAGAAAAAAGGTATCAAAGAATTGTTGTGAACGTTGACCAAGAATTCCATAGTATTTCCTTGCCTCTGCCAGAATCGCCTCCAACTATATCGTGCTCGTTTATCTCGCGCACGATGCTATCCGTGCTTTTCATTATTTCTTCACCATTTCGCGCTATCGAACTCTCCGTCGAAGCGGGCTCTCGGATCGCAAATAGGAGCAGCGAATCGCAACTTCACCGTGAACGTCACGTACTCGCGAGTAAAAACTTTTGACGTTCGAGACTAATTTACCTGCAAACTGCTGCGCGAATAGCCGACGCGATTGCTCACGTGTATGGTCGCATCGTGGAATTGATTTGCATGCGCACTCCTCTCCGTGACATTGTAGAAGCTGCCTCTCGCGGGCCTCACTTTCCTTCTGTGGCCAAGATAACCCGATTCCTCCTTTGCCGTTCCCGTCCGGGAAGACAAGTCCGGGTGATAAAGAAAAAGTCTGAAGGTCATCGATTTACGCCGCGGGGATCTCTCTTATTAAAATCCGTCCGCCCCTTTTTGTTCGCAGGAGAACGAGAAGCTTGAACGCACCTAGTCCAATTCAACAGTTTGGACCATGCGGGCGCATCATGAAGAATTCTGCGATGGTCATGTAAGTAGATCTCAGTTCCATGGATTATATTGCTAAGAACAGATCCCTTGGACTAGCTGTTGTTCCAACATTTCTAGAAAGTCGATTTCTACCGAGACGGTCGTGCACACTCTTTTCCCATTCGACCCGTTTCGCGTAATAGGGCTTGGCGGATTTACCAGGCGAAGGAAAGCGCGTTGCTCCTCCAGTATCTTGACCCAATTATCTATGACAATGAATTCTGGAGCGAGCACAAGCACGCCTAGTCCGTCTGAATTAGAAAGCGAGCCCGTAAATCCGAGGAAACATCGCGGTGCCCGGGTCGTAGCTATACAGTTCTCATGTAATTCACAACGGGGAAAAGCTCGTAGGAGTTTTTTTTTTTTATCAGCACGTAATCTGACTGCTCGAACAAGAATTGATAAAATTTAACCAGTTCGGTTTACATAATTCGAGAAAAAGCGGGTGAAGATTGGAAAGTCATTTTCTGAATTCCATAAGCTGCTATTGAAGCCAGTATCGTTGGAAATAAATTAGTAACGTGTGACTTCTGTAAAATGTTCCACGATGAAGGAAAGCGTTTAATAATTCAATCGGACACCGATTGCCCACTGACGTTTGCGGGTTAAGTCAATGAGCAAACAAACGCACGTGAATCACGATTACACGTCCGTTTTGCAAATTATGCACATGGGAAGGAGAGGGAGTACGTGTCGCGATGCCTCTCGCGTGTGCACGGTTTTTGCGCGCGCTTGCGCGTCGTCCGATTGTTTACGGTTAAAAAACGTAGTGTCGTGATCGGTCGACGTTCAGTGCGAACGCGACTCTCAATCCGGTACCACGTCATGGTTGGGACTGTCAGGTAGGTTCTCTGACAAATTGCCGAGCTTTTGCCTTCGAGTGGCGACCGTAATCGGCCGGACACTTATCGCGCGCGTGAAACGTTCGACCCTTTCCTTTTTCGGTAATTAAAAGATTACCCCGCCGAGCTCTGATCTAGCGATAGGAAGGGAAGAGAAACTTCTTTCATGATATTCTAAATATCCTCAGCTGACTGGAAATAAAAAAAAAAAGAATAGAATGAGCGCCGTTTAACAGCAACGATCGAAATTTTCACGAGGGCGGTGAAAGGAATCACACGTTAAATTATGCGCACACACCACTGTCACCTCCGATCCCCGTGACCCTAATTCAACGATAAACCCTTGTGATCCTTGCACTTTGTATAAGAAAAAAAAAATGGGTTCGCGCGGCAAACGGAAACGCGTTCAGTACACTTATTAATATTAAGCAGCTCGATCGGTCAGTATTTTAATTGGAAACGGACGTCCACCGTTCACCTACGTCAATTTTTTTTCGTTCAGTATATTCTTGGTCGTGGAAGATCGATGTCAATCACGTCGCAAACGTCGATCTATCAACGATTAATATTTTTTTTTTCTGTTTGCATTAACTAATTCGAAACGCGTTTGTCGGCAATGTTCGGTAACCAAATTCGTAGATCACGCTTTATGTAATTTCTCTCCCGATCCTTTACGGTTGAGACACGACCCGATGCAATTAAACGGAGCTCGGGTACATCTGTTCGCAGGACCATACAGGATCCAGCCTCTCAGAGGTTGACGTGGTACAAGCCGCCACTCACTGTTCTGGTCATCAAGAAGGTCCGTGATTCCTCGGTATTACCACCGTTCGTTCAATTGGTCACATGGCTGATCGAGGTAAGTATCGTCTCTTATCGACTCCTGTCACATATGGCTGCATGGTTTATTTGGAAAAGGAAAGAAAAGTCGAGAACCCATTGGCGACTTTTCAAGTCGTCGGTAGATGGACTGTATCGCCGATAATCGCCGATGACTAGGACGAATTAAAAAGCGGAAAAGTAGCGCGCTTGGGATATTCCTCGCATTAATTGCTCAGATGGCATTGTACTTTCATTTACATAATCACGATCCCACCTAGTTTCCTCGAGAACGCAACCGTTGGCCGTCTCACGGTCTATCGATTCTTATTATGTGACTCGGCAACATTTTTTTGCGCGTTTCATCACTGATAACTATGCAATATAGTTATAGTCGCTCGCCGGTAACGGGGACTTGTGCCACGCGATTCCGTATCTGTCGAGCAACGAGCAAAACGAATTCTTTCCATCGATGAAACTGGACGCGTTGAATTTCAGGAAAAAAGGATGGTGGTGTTCGTCGAGGCGTCTGTTCTGGAAGATCCAGCTCTGGCTAGGGACCCAAGGTTCCAGGCGGTTCGAGACAGGCTGCAGACTTTCAGGGATGGCACCGACGATCTTCAGGTAATTATTCAGAAGAGTCGTCCTGCCGTTTTTTTTTTCTTTTCTTGCTAACTCACAAACGGGTGTACAAATTAATCTCCATTCAAGGATCGTATCGACTTCATCGTCTGTCTGGGCGGCGATGGAACCCTTTTGTACGCCAGCTTGCTCTTCCAGCAGTCGGTACCGCCAGTAATGGCCTTTCACCTTGGCTCCCTAGGGTTCCTCACGCCCTTCGAGTTCGACAATTTCCAGGAGCAAGTGACGAACGTGTTGGAAGGTGAGAGCACGTTACATCATTGTCAAAATCGCGTATTATAAAAACCGAGCCGGAGGATTCGGACGGGAATGCTAAGACGAAAAGAAGCATGCGTGTAAACATCCTCGTTTTCTTATGTAGCAATAAATGACTGGCGTCAGCGTTATTGCTACCGTTGCGGTGAAATCATTTGACATCATCATTAAATCGATTCCTACCCGGGGACCAAGTCTATCATTAAGTATTCTTTGCTTCGTCATAATTTGCCCTATACCCGTAATGTTGCAAGAGCACTGGTTACTACGGGATGCGTGCTAATTCGTGTATTTTGTTAGACCGTTGAACCGCGCTGCTGTACACAAAAGTGTTAAAAATCTGTTTCAACGCCGGTCACACGGAGAAGGCCAACAGGCAACGTGTTAAATAGCGAGCTATAAATCCGACGAACATTGCCCTCGTCCTCGCAGGTCACGCGGCCTTGACCCTGAGGAGCCGGCTGAGATGTATCATCATGCGAAAAGGGGAGGAGAGCAAAGACACGAAGCCGCCGACGAATCTGTTGGTGCTGAACGAGGTCGTGGTGGACCGCGGCCCGTCTCCTTACCTCTCGAACATCGACCTCTTCATCGACGGCAAGCATGTGACCAGCGTGCAGGGCGACGGTCTTATCGTCAGCACGCCGACAGGGTCCACGGCGTACGCGGTCGCGGCCGGGGCCAGCATGATTCATCCGTCGGTTCCAGCGATCATGATCACACCGATCTGCCCTCACTCCCTATCCTTCAGGCCGATCGTTGTGCCCGCCGGAGTCGAGCTGAAGGTATTTCCGAGTTTTCTCGCACCGTTTTCTCGCGCAGAGGTTTCGCTGGTTATCGTACGTTAGTGTGTAGCGTCAAGTTTCATTCGGAGGTTGATTTGATGAAGGCAGAAAGAATGGTGTGACGGTGCTGGAGGTAGTTTAATGATATGCACGACTCCGATCCCTTTTGCTGCAGATCTCTGTCTCGCCGGACAGCAGGAACACCTCGTGGGTGTCCTTCGATGGTAGAAATAGGCAGGAGTTGTTCCACGGCGACAGGTACGAATTCGTTAATCCTCTTCTAATCCGTTTCTCGTGCTTGTTGCAGATAATGCCGAACAGCAACGCCCGTAGCACAGCTTACGTCTCCTTCGACGGTCGCAATCAGCAAGAGCTACGTGTTGGGGACAGGTCTGTCCTGTTATTTCGTAAAAGACTTCAGCAAGCTTTGTTACACGACCATCCATTCTTTTATCTTCTATTCTCCCCGATCGTTGTTCATTTCATTCTGTTATTTCGTGCCTGGATCTCGGGGTGCCTGGTACTTCCTTAAAGCTGCGATTAATTATTCCTGACGTTTCCACCTTTTACGCGGTGCTTGATTCGAACGGGATCCTGATCCGAAGCGAGACGTTGGCTGTTCTGCAAGTTGGCGATATTATTCACTCTTCCTCTGTTGCTATTTTTTCCTGCGATCATTACGTTCCAATATCGTCCTGCTTTTTACTTTCCATAGACCACTCTGCTGACATCTTTTCGTTCTGTTTCCAGCCTGAGAGTAACAACTTCGATATACCCGGTACCCAGCATTTGCGCCGCTGACCAAATTACGGATTGGTTTGACTCGTTGGCCGAGTGCTTGCACTGGAACGTTCGCAAAAAGCAAAAGCATCTAGACGAATTGAGCGACCTGACGCATTCATCCAGCAACGACACGTTAGATTCCCTCGATCGTGATAGCTAGGCAAGGGACACGAGTCGCGTACAATATCGAATATAAACGTTATCAGACCACGTTTCAAGGAATCACCGTGCCCGATGATTTGTCTGAAGATCTGATCGCGGGAAAAGTCGGTGACTCGTCGGACGACCTTAAGAGAGGAACGAATTCGTCATGAGGAAAGAGGAGAATGAACTCGACGAGAGTTCTACGTTAATGGAACTGAGAGAAATATGCGTCACCCAAGAATGTCAGTGGCATTAAATGCTGCGGGAAATCGATGATCATTAAACATTCGATCGTATTTCGGTAACTGTAGAACAGTAATTTTAAGAGCTGCGACTTTTCCATGCGGGAGAAGAACTTGTCTCGCGAAGTGACGAAGAATTTACGTGAAAACGGTGCATCGAAAAGCACAACAACGCAAGTGTTTTCAATGCATTTTACAATGCACGAACCTGCAACGCTCTGCGACGATGTTTCCGCTCCGATTCGCAAAATCTAATCAGGTATTTGCTTTCTTTCCGTTCTATCGAATTTTTGATAACGCCGGATGCAAGCGAGAGAAAATATGGTAGGAATACTAACTATTAGAATATGAAACGAACATTTTTAGGTAAAAATTACTGTCAAAGAGCGGCGATTACTATCGTGTAATACAGCAGCGCAATTGAATGGTGTATTAGAAGAAACAAGAAGTAGACTGAGTTGCGAGTGTTATTACATAATAATTAGCAGCCGGTTGACTAAATGTCGCAACAGGGAATTGTCGAGAAACATTTCGCGACTCGCGTTCACAATTATTTATTACAAACTCGTGTTTCTTGATGCACTTCAAACCGTCGGTATTAAATGAATTACAATGTGTTTCATACATGGATATGAATTTCGTATGGTTTATCGGAGAGATTTGCTAGTTGCATGGAGGAAAGCATACGAGCGCGAATCAGCCATAGAGAACAACGTTGTCGGTCAAGTTTTTCACTTTCTGACAACGAAAATGATCTAAGACATTAGATCATTTTTTTGTAAATGTTGAATGTACTTTTCCTACAGATGAGCATTTTTAATAAAAGTTTTTTGTACAGAATTTATCACCGTGTTTGTGATAGCTAGGATAATTAAAAGTTATGGAAAACGATAAAGGAAAGATAAAGTTTGATAAGGAAAATAAAACACTACGTTATCAAACGTGTGTCAAAGATAAAAATGAATAGCTAGTTATAATATGGTATCAAGAGAAATTCATACCAAGATATAGATAATTTCTGGTACGATAAATATATATGTATAAGAGAAGAAAGCTAAGGCATTAAATAGTTCAAAAAATTTAACAAAATGCTGCCAGCTGTACATTCCATAGAAAGTTTTGTACGCGATTCAACTCCAACGAAATATATTTCTCAGAACACCCTATCCGCATCGATGAATTTGTTTAAAAGACAATAAGATGTGTGCACTAAGGAGCACGAAGCAGCTTTAGCAAAGCGCATTCAATGCAAACGCGTCATACATTTTTGCAATGATACATTTATTTGCACATAATCGGGCAATTAAATATACATTATATACAACGACAGTGTGAAATTTAGCTACAGCTGTGTGTTTCGTTAGACAACTGTACGCGATAATAGGTGGAAAGAATCATTCGAGTGTACCAATGGAAACTAAGAGAAGTACAGAAGTGTCGCCCATGGCGTTCGCTTTAGATTCTCATCTAAAATATAGCTTTCCTTTCACGGTTTTATCCAAAATGTAACGCTAAAAAGCTTGCACGTCTCTGTGCAGCTTACTTATTACTATAATTACATAAAACATAAATATCTACCTCTACGCTTTTACATTTGGTTGCATCAGTCAAGGGCATGACGAGTACACACGCGTGTACCATTGCACGCACACGTGCATACGCGTCAAGAAAAAAAGTAATCTAATCAACGACCCGATCGTTATTAACGATCCGAGTGAATCGATGCTACTGGTATTTACATAATAAAATCGTACTAAAGTTTAACGTTGTCAGAAAAATGGTGTGCGCCGATTTTGATCTTACCGATCTTGTGCACTTGAAAGATGGAGGCTGCGGTAAGCACCGACGCCACGTTCGAAGTAACAATAAAAGGACAATAAAGTACAACTTACCGGCTACTCTTAAATAATATATCGCCTCGTCGTTAAGTTAGCTTCTTCTTTACATTAAAAAACAGTCTATAAAAGGACTTTTCCTGGAATCTATGCACCACTCGTCACGTTCTCCAGCGTTACACTTTTGGCGCGAACTTAACACCATTAACCGGATACTCGAAAAAGTGGTGGGGGCGCGTGATCTATTTCCCCTCGAAACAATAGAATTCCCCAGAATCGCTAATTACCATTTTTGCGATAGATCAAATAGAAATTTTCCCCGTATATATAACATGCTCTGTACATTCAATTATGCTAGGGCAACGATAGAAAAATAATCTTTCGCGCTCTCATAGCTAATTGTAAGAAATGATTTTGATCGATCTAGTACTAGAAAATTACTATGCGTTTCCTGCAACAATGCATCTTGGGCTTATGGTATCTTAGAAGAGTGGTCACGTGATTAGTGGTTGGCGGATAGCTTGGCGTCCTCCGTAAAAGTAATTTGTTTCTGCGAAGTTAAACTGCGTTTGTTTTAACAATAATATACTGTGTAACAGTTTCTAAGTGTCCCTCTCGCTGATCAGTGCCTACAGTTCACGTACGTCTCCGTTTTGCCGTCTACGAAGCGAACGTAACGAGTACAGGCTCGAACGAAGAGTGCAGGTACTCGCTGGTCTGCAAAAGAAGAAGAAAGATTACTGTAAGTAAGCTTTATTATCGTTAATACAATGGGCAAACTGCTTGCAGTTATTATTAAGTCACTCCGAGACAAAATTGCAACATCCGAAAAAGATATTTAGCGTACAGTGTACGGCTGTTCGCATAAACAGTTGTCGACTTATGCGTGGGTCAATCGGTAGCCATATTAAATCGGAAATTGGCCCCGGTAGTAGCGTGTGAATAAATTTTCGAAAATCACGGCAATCTTCTGATTTGCAACATATATTTTACTTCATTGAAGTCTGTTATGGCATACGGTGTTAAGCGTCACAGCAGGCAATCGAAATCGTCAAACAGTCGTTAGTATTGTTAGAGCACACACTCACATGCCTTCTGATCTGAATCCTGATCCGCGCAAGAGGGCTGCTGAATATACAGAGCCGGTTTCAGCGGCTTTCCGTCTTGATCCTCGACTTGGATCACCAGACCGTAGTTATTCCCGCTTCCGTGGGAATTTCGCGAGGTCAGCCTCCAAAACCGAAGACTCTGCCGAACGTCCAACGCCAGATGGGCGCCCCTGGACGTCAGCGGCGTCACCACCGAGTCCATCAGTCGTTTCTTCGCTGTTGACAAAAATTAGTATTCACGTTCAACTCGGCCGTACTAAATTTCTAGCGAGAAACTTGCTAGGTGAAGATACGGGTCGTTCGGAGACTTACAACGATGCCTCTTCAGCGACTTCGTGTAGTAGTATACGGATATCCTGATCTTCTTCTCGTCCTCCTCTTCGTCGTCGAAGTTGCCCTCCGAGGAGGACGTCACGTTTTCCTGCGGCAATTTGAATATTCTCAGCTTGGCCGCTACCACATGGTCGCCGGAAGTCAAGTTCAGCTGGAAGTGCATGTTCATCGAGAACGGGTCCGTCCAAGCGTCCTGGTCCGTGTTCCGTGGAATCTGACCTGATCAAGAGGAAAGCCGGGGTTTGAACATTGGTCGCAGTATTACAGACGATTAACGAATTCGATCGAGTATCTTACAGGTGGGCGAGAACATGGTCAGCCGTTCCCGTTGGACCTGATTCGCGCTGGAGCTGAGGTTGAATCTTCCCGTGAGCGCCAGGACCCGTGACTTGATGTCCTCAATGGCCTTCTCGCCCTGGCTGCACAAACGAACCAAGATTTGTTTAGCCGCTAACAACAGGAAAGGAATGAAGCGTGAAACACCACAGCAGTCGACAAACTTCCGACGTGAGTGGCCGAATAGAAGGGTCAAAGGGAAGTGGAAAGAGACTTCGATGCGTTAGTAGGTGCGCTTGAGAATATAGGATCGAAGAGTTTTCCGTCTGCGCGTTGTTTGACAAATTTCCACTCGGAGATGCGTGCACACTCTTCCGGATTGCAAGACGGGCCAAAGGGCGATGGTCACCGACCTATAGAGCACGTAGCATGGATCCGAGATACTTATTACACGTTCTAGACGTCGACTAGGCGGCTGGTACCCCGATCGTTTCGTCTAGCAGGAAACTGCTAATATGTCGGTGCAACGAATAAATAAATAAACTACTCCTTTCCCTGCCGACGTGCCGCGGATAGAAATTATAATCTATCCGAACCACGGTTTCCATGGTGTCAATAGCGGATAGGCCTCTGGAACGCGAGAAGACAGTGTGTCTCCGCGATCAGGTGGCGTTTATACGATTGCATAACGCAAAAGTTCCAAGTCGTTAACCAAACGAGGAAAAGATGAAAGGATGCAAACGTCTTTTCTCTGCGTCACCGGCAAGGATCGCTGCGCCGGACGCCCACTTGGGCTTTTGAGCGCAGCCGATCTCGGGGCGTCAACGACCTCGTTGCTGCTCGACAAACGACCAGAAGCGTTTTTCCTAATCGCTAGACTGGTCTCGGTTACGAGGATGTGTCCTCCGTTAGTGGCCCGACGTCCAGCGAAGACGTGAGAGTAATCTTTTTTCCTTCTATTCGTCGAGCCCCGATTGCCCTACATCTTCCCCTGCAGGTATCCCCGCGGGGAACCGGAAGGACAGGTACTATGAGCGCAATCGGCGCCGACGAAATCTCGTCACGAAATCTCGACGGGTTGTATCCGATTCTAAACATGCTCGTTAATCCAGCCGCATCCAAGTCACGCGTCCTACAGCGTCTCGGTGTGTACGTGTCACGTCTGTCTGCTGTCTGGGAAAGGGAAGGACTCGGGTGTCTGGAGGCCGTTGCATCATGAGAATGAATCCAGCGATCCTTCCTGAGTACCGTATTAAGAAAATTGGCTGCGTTACGCCGGTTTTGCAGGAGGCTCCGAACAAACTGGAACCAGTATCGACACGGGGAATCTGGATTCAACGAATTCTTCTGTTTCTCCGGCTTCGCTAGTTCGGAGAACTCCGCCAGGAAATTCCTTGCCTGTCGAAAGACTTTTCGAACGGTTCTCTAATATTTTCAAACGAGTATTTTTCAGGCGCGGACGCGAGGGGCACGGTTTATTGGCGGGGTGGGTGGACGGATGCCGTGGAAAACGGTTCCCGCGGAACGGTGAACCACGACCTGATCGGCGACGTCCGAAAAAATGCACGCTGCATCGTCTGGCGGTGGTGAAGCGGGGAGTCGCTGGCGAAAACTTCTCTCTCTTCGTCGCGTACCTCGCGTCGTCTTCGTCGGCATAGGAAGGCATAGACAAGGTCAGCGCAATAAATTGAAATGTGTTACATAACCCGGTGAGAGCGCAGTCCTTACTGCAGTCTGACTAGACACCGAATAATTACGACGGTGCTCAACTCGAAGTCTTAACGCGAACTTGATCCGACAGCGTCTGGTCGATTCTTATGCATCTTAAAGAGGAAGAAAAAAATGAATCTCGAAGCGTGCTCCCCTGAATCGGGAACGACGAACATTCCCGATTCACCTGGTCGTTACCGTAGAGAGACCTACGTTCTACTCATCGATGAAGGGACCGTGTTACGCAGTTGGTTTTTTTTTTTTTCTCGAGGAGCAAAGCAAAAGTAGCCCCTGAAGTCGGATGACAAGAGGAGAACCAGAGAATCGCGGTGTACACGGATGGTAGAGGTCCGCGTGTGCAAAAGCTCGAGGAAGAGGCGGAACGACCGGCTCACCGGAGGAGGACTCTCAGCAGGCTATGCCAGTGCCGACACGAATGCATTTACGCGTCTAGACTTAATAAAATAAAAGAAACGCCTTCACACCCGCGCGAACAGGGGGCCGAGCTGGAGGAGAAGGGTGATTTAAAAACATGGCTAGGGACCACGGCGGAATTTCCACCGTGCGCGTCCGTCCTGGCTGCTGCCTCTGCTCTCTCCGTCTATGCCTCTCGGAAAGATTATACGTCTCGTCTGCGACCCATTAATCATTTTTCTTTGTCGCCGAGAAATTTCGAGTGGCACCCGCCGTGAATCACGGGTCCTAACGTGAATCAACTGTTCCACGCGATCCGTCTGCGGTATCGCATAGATCTCCTTTACGAATTGTGCTGATTTCTTGTTTTTTTTTCTTCTTCTTCTTCTTTCGTTTATTCGGAAAGGAAATGGAGAAACCGGCGAGGCGGACACTGGTCAGCCCGAGACGTAGAAATTCGCTGGCGTCTCGCAGACCTTCGTTTCGTCACGGTATTTTTGCGGGGCTATCGGGATATTTTTGCGTGGCGGGGGCAATGATTCGACGGGACCGTGTTTTCGTCGGTGGGGTATTCGCGTGCACGACTTTCGGTTACGCGGCTGGAAAATTGCGTTTCCCTTATCGCGATAATCAAGGAAGAGATCGCCGGCGTATGAAGGGTAGGGAGAGAGAAGATGAGAACGAGCGTTACCTTTTCATGCAGACACAACAAATCTCCGTGGGGGATGGGGTTCCTCCCATTGTTATCGCCATAAGCCGTGTCTCATGCAGCGCGAGCGACGAGATAACCGCGATGAGGCAACGGATTTTGAAAATTATGCAAGCGAAGCCAGAAGAAAAAGAAAAAAGCAGCCGGTCGAGTAAAACAAGAAAAACAGAATTCCGACGGAATCCTTCATCCGCAATCGTTCTATTAGGCACACCGAATCCCTTACCCGAGAAGCGATCATAGTGGCATCGGGGAGAGGCTTACCTGTCGAAGCTTGAGCTTAGGTTTCCTCTAAAAGACACAAAAAGCATATTTTGTAGATACTAAATCTGCGCTCGACAATTGGCAAAGCGAGACACACGAGATGAACAACGTTTAACGTGACGTGAACGAGATCCGGTAGAAGTCGGGCTATACTTTTCCTACCTCTAACTTTTCACCATTCCGAATCAACGTTTATGCCCAAAGAAAGGAAAATGGACAAAGAAATTCATCGTTCAGTTCACTTACCCCCGACGATGCGCAATGGCTAGTTGGAGATACGTCGAAAAATTCGCTAAGGGTATATTGCTCGCCGAGACATTGTTATTCGCCATGAAGATCTTGACGGAATCCGGCGTGTCGTTCTGGTATTCCAACGTGTCGTTCTCCTTCTCCTCCGTGTTCCAATTTATATTAGTATCGTGACTAGAGTCTTCGTAATCCGATGTTTGGTTACCCTCGGCATTCTCGAAGGCAAGGGAGTCGACGAATTCGGGGATCACCCTGTAAACGTCGTCCTCCACCCACTCGAGTCCCTCGTATTCGCTGGCCCTTTTATTTTCACTAGGTTTTCCATCACTCTTCGTAATCGCTGTCTCATCTGTAGTATTCGTTCCTCTTTCATCTTTCGAGAGTTCCTCAGGCGGAGCATTCTCCGTTGCACTGGTCGGCCTGGATACCGAAGACGATCCAGTCGTAGTAGAGTAGTCATCGTTCAGGTATTTGGCCCTAATGTTGGAGCTGCTCAGCTGATAAACCAGAGGAACAGCAGCAACGGTAGTTGAAGTCGGGGTTGAGGGCGTTGATGCATGAAAGGAATCTCCGGTGTTCCTCGCAGTTGTTCGCCTTATTGCTGGAGGAACGTGGTGTTTGGAAACCTTCGGACGGTTTTTGCTATTCTCATCGGAACCGGAACTGGAATCGAACTCGGAGTCGTCGTACCTGATCTTGAAGACCACGTGGGGTTCCATGGCCTTGTCGAAATCCCGATGAAGATCGTTCTCCAGGTTTTGCCCCTCGGAAGCCTTAGTGGTCTCCTCCTCGTAATCCACGACTGTAGGCTCTGACCAGGAACCCTGGAACTCCGCATTGCTGGGTAGGTTCTCGTAATCGAGAATCGCTTGTCGATTGTAGGCATCGAAGTCGAAGTCCTTGTAAAAGGATTTATCCACGCGGCGATTCTTCTTCTCCTCCTTTGTACCGTCTTCGAAATCGGGTTTCGTAGAACGATCCATAGAATTTTTGTTCCAAAGTCTACTCTTCTTTTCCCCGTCCGCGTAGACGGTCCCCGTCCAAGGCTTCATACTGTCCATCCTGCGCCACTCTTCGTCCTTCTTCTTATTCAGTTCTCTCTCGCGAATCGCCAGGACTTCCTCTAGGCTGTAATTCAAGCTTTTCAGTAACAGCATGTCGCCTGCGCTCAGATCACCGGTTATGATTTTCAGTATAGCTTTCTCCAGCATCTTTTCCAGCCGTCTTTCGCTGAAAGGGATCGTTCCCTTCGTCTTCCCTCCGTTTAGACTCCTCTGGCCTTTCTCTGCCTCGGAGGGCACGAAGTTCTCGTTCTCCCTGGACGCGTACCTTTTCACGTGGTCCACCGGGTCCCCCTTCTTTCTGTCGTCCGCGTGGACACCGTGACGATGATGGTGACACGACGCACTGTCCACGATCAAGGCGATCAACAGCAGCACGAGGAACCTGACGAATCCCATGTCGCCGCCCAAAAGATTTTCTTTCCACGGGGTTGGTCCTATTTCCCTTCGCAAAGTCTCACTCGTTTCCTAAAACGTTCGGTCGAGATTCTTCGTGTACAACGAAACGGTACCACTGTTATCGTTCGAAAGCGTTCTCCATTTTTTTTCCCCCTTTGAAACAGTCCAAGGGTTTCACAGTTCTAAGTGCCGAGAAGTATTCCCCCCCCGCAGGCGACTGGTGTAGCAGAGCAAAGAGCGCGGTTTTCTCGTCGAAGCGAGTACCACGGGGAACGTCGACGGAATAGGGCGCGTCCGCGTTACAAGTATGTACGGAGTGTTTACAAAGCCGGACCGGTGATCCGGAGCCGGCTGGTCGATCCCTGACTAGTCTACTCGCATCCGGAAGCCGCGGTGTACGTAAGTAGGAAAGATTCGTGGCATGCGTGTGCACCGGCTGAGCAGTAAGTCTCAACTGAGCCGAGCTGGCCTGCTCACGGACATAATTCTGTCTACTCACTAATTCCGAGAGACAAGCACGAAGCCGCGAGAGGAGACGCGCCGGTGTTACTACGATCACTCCTTTTTTCTTCTTCGCTTCTCCTCCGTGCCTCCTTTCTCTATCCCTCTGTCAGGTCTGTTCCACTTGCTCCACCCGCCGCGCACGTGTTGCAATCCCTTTCCCTCGCTCGCCGAAATCCCACGGACGACGAGCCGTTCCTCTCTCTCTCTCTCTCTCTCTCTCTACACGCGACGCTTTATCGTCGTCCGCCTCCACCTCGATTCGTCCGCCCTCGATTTTTCCGAATTTCGGTAAGAGAGACCCCCGACCACCTTCTTCGCGAAACCGCGTTCTCTTCGTCAACTTCGCGATACCGATATAAGGGGAAACGGTCCAGTGGTGTTCTCGGCTAGCAAGCTGTCAGCGTTCGATGTAAGAAATTGTCGGACTGCTTGGGAGTGCAGCGTCTACCTGAATAGGAAACAAACAGCGAGGTGACCAGAAAGAAATGAACGTGGAGGCACCTTGTATTCGGCTGCTCGTTTCAGGGGCAGCCACGTACGACTTTATAGGGTGTCTCCCTCTCCGCCGTCTAGACGAATCGAAAGATATGATCTTTGAATCATAATATATCGCTTTTAATAAATGCAGCCTCCGCGTGCGCGCGTTAAAATACGATGCGTGGCAATGTACGTCGACAACGGGGCCCAAAAAGAACGCCAGGAAGGAAAGGGGGACAGGGGATATACAGGCGAAGAACCGGGAGGGAGACGGACGCGGGAAAAAATGCGCGGGTTCGTGATCGAGCACGTGAGAAAATCTGCCAAGTCCTGAAAGTTTCGCGCGAATCCGAGTTTATATTCCGCTTAGGCAATTCCTTGGTGTTTTTACCGGAGAGCAGAGAGTTCGACTTTAGGCCTACGAGTTGCAGTTTCCAGGTCGAACGCGGAATCATAGCAGCGCGGTTAAATTTGAGAATTGGGTTAAAGGATTCGGTTCTCCGAACCTGTTCTCACTTTAGCCGTCGAACGGTGGTGATCAGACGTCAGCCATTCCGAACGTCTGTCGGCTGAAATAAATCGTTCGCGATAATGCGTCGGGGCTGACTTTGACGGGAGCACTCGATGTCGAAAATTGCTTCACAGTCTTAATCAGTCGGATCGGTTCATGATCGTTCGGCTAGAGCGTGTACGATCATTTACGATCCATCCGTCGTTCGACGCCGCAGAGGTTCGGTGCTTAATTCATCCCCCGTTTGCAGCAAGAACCGTCGTCGTCGTCCCGATGCGCTTGGATCACGCGTGCATGTAATCGCAACACGCCGCGTTACGTACGGACACGTGGACGGATTTAAATGCACTGAAGGAGAGAGGGAGGCGGTGGAAGAGCTCCTGTCGGGGCAGAGGAGCAAAGAGTCAGACAGGACAAACGGAAAAAAGGAGGAGTACATTTTGGTCCGACGAGGAGAGGCGAATCGTCGAATCTTTCCGACGATGCAACACAGCCTGTTGCCTGACGTCACCTCCGAGCGCTCCGTCGCGATTCGGACGTACGGACAGACAATCTGGCGTCTAGACGTACCAAAATAAATAACGCGGAGCCTTGCCTCGCCATCAAACTGTTTGCACTCGTAACACTCATCCGTCGGCCTTGCCGGGTCCCCTCCACCCCCACGGTCCGCGGACCAGGGATGAGGAATAGAGAGCGGAACCGACTCCGTTTGATTAATGCGGACCATCAGATTAATCGGATAAGAGAGGCCGATTCGTTGCCACACGCGTGTCCTTTTCGTTTCGCTGGCGGGTTCGCCGTGTCCGGGATGGACTAATCGACACGGAACGCCACGGGGCGCTATGGACGAATTTTTCATCGACCGAGGAACGACGAGTATCACGATTCTCGGATCCTTGCCAGACTTTACGATTATGAATCATCGTCCGGTCCTATTCTGCTGGAGAAAGTTCGCTGACTCCGCGCGGGACCAAGCTCCGCGATTTCGGCTCCGACTCTCCGTTTTTCTCGATATCCTACAGCGCGATGTCAGACGCGCCACCCACGTCCGTTAAATTATTTCGTCGATTGATATTGAAACGAGCAAAGACAACGGGCGAGAGGGAACATCGTGGCGGTTGAGGGCGTAGGAGAAAAAAAAAAACAGGAGGAGAAAGAAAAATGGAAATGGTACAATTTGCATGGCTCGGATACGTCTCTGTCCCTCCCCCGCCTTGGCGGAGGCAGACAGCAATCGAGATAAGGAGTGCTTGGAATCCGACAGGAGAGGGACCCGGCCTCTCGCGGTTCCTGGAAACGGAATTTGAATTTCGGATCGTATTGCGCAATCGCACCCACGCACGGGTGCACCCGATCCGAGCTGTCTCGATCGTCCGTTGGATTAGAAATCGAAAACATTGCTAAACCATCTGTCGCCATAATATTCCCGTATCTTTACGGGTCCATGGGTAAAATATTCGAGCACCGTCGTCTAGCGAACACGGAATTTCACGGGCACCGTTGCACCGTGGATCAACTTAATAAATTTCAAGTCGGCGAAGAAAATTTTAAGCACGTT
Source organism: Holcopasites calliopsidis (assembly GCA_023838395.1). Taxonomy (NCBI): domain Eukaryota; kingdom Metazoa; phylum Arthropoda; class Insecta; order Hymenoptera; family Apidae; genus Holcopasites; species Holcopasites calliopsidis. Next base: position 1,282,852 of record JALHAQ010000012.1, on the reverse strand, counting down.
TTATCCCCAGGTGACAAGCTATCCCGCGAGTTTGATTGTGCAAGAAATTTTATTTGTGACGTTATAAAAAGCGGACGAGCCCCTTCTCGTTCGTAACTATTCCGTATTAGATTGAAGGATGTGGAATGCCGCGCGATGCTTGCCTCGAGATCCGGAGATAAAATATAATACTCGCTGGCAGCGCACACACCGTCCGCCTCCTGTTCGATGCTTGAACGCGTGTCCGGCGCGAAGATTAATTTGCATCAGCTACCGAGTTTTCGGAAGATGATCGCCAGCCTGGATAACAGAGACATCGGAACTGACGCAGAGATGATAGAAGGCGGAATCCGAGCCCGCCGTCTTCGGGGATAGAGTCGCGTGCTGGCGAACGAGACACCATGGATCGGATTCGTCGCATTCCTACTAAACGTGGGCTACACGGATCGTGCTCCAGCGGCACGAGGAATTTCAATTTTAACGCGTCCGCATTACCATATGCATTCCATTAGCCGCGCCATGGATGGAATCATCAGTACTCTCGATAATACAAGAACAACCAATTAAAAATGCATTGAAATGGGCCGGCGATTTAAATTGGCGGAAGCTGCGGGCTGCATAAATTCTTCAAGCGTAGCACCCACCAGCGAATATCAGTGGATCTTGTTATTTACAACTAGGTCGGCCATGTCCAGAAGACCGGCAGCGTTCCAATTAGAAATGCATTAAATTGCCACGCGGATTGATTAAAACCCCGATGCATGATGTATCGTCCGGAGTTTCGTCGAAGCTTGCTCCCCCGATTCCCTCGACAACGTCGCTCGGGGATTCTCTTTTTAGATGACCGCGCAGAATCCACGTGCCGTTCGAGAAGAAGAAGAAGAAGAGGAAGAAGAAGAAAAAGATCGGGACAGGGAGAAGATAAGAAGGAACACAGGAGGAAGATGAGCCCGCGTCTGGCGGGATGGATCGGTCTCGTCAATTTTCTTCTTCGGTTCTCGTGTGTCCGAATCTCGACGACGTTCCGTGGACGGCACGGCGTATTTGGTTTACTGTTTCCACCGTGGCCAGCAACTACGCATTTCCGCGCGTTGAATTCCTCTGTGGGAATCACGCTCTCCGCCTGTGGATCAGATACGATACGTTTCGGCTGAACCAGAATCCACGGAGATTCCTCTCTCCAATCAACCTGCAGCCCGTGTTGATTCTTATCGTCCGAGGAAGATCGTGTTCCCCCTGCGTCTGTATCTCTCTGATCCTACGTTCAGCGATTTTTGAGAAGGAACGGATCGTTCGTCCGGTGGTTTCCGGCGAGTTTTCTTAACCCGTTGTTAATCGGATTTTCTACGTTCAACGATAAGATTCCCGGAGGCATGCGAGCGCGTACACGGATAGTTTCTGTTTATCCACAAGTTATGCTCCCGGGATTTCGCTGCTCTCATCGAATTTGGCGGCACGCCAGATACCTAAAATTGGCCTGCTCAACTTCTACTACGTAGAGCAGGGAAATAGAGGAGGCGTGCAGAATTATCAAGGCCGCGGGCAATTCGAAAAATGCAAATTGCGCGGCTCGGGAACAGGAACGTGTACGTCAATCGTTTCTTTGGCGCACCCCGCTGAATCTTGAAATAATTCAGATCTACTCGTTTCTCTATTATTAGCGAGAACGTACGCACGTCTGCATGCGACGCACGGCTGGGTAAAGGGGAGAAACTTTCGTCACGCAAGATTCATTGAAAATCTTATCTCGAAGATTTACAGACCAACAAGGAACTATCCTTGCGGAAGGCGGATATTATTGCGCCTTTCTTCCTCCACTTTCGTCAACCCGTTGCCGCTGTATAAGCACCGTCCAGGAAATTGAACTCCCCGCCGTCGGGGCGTCAAATAGCGCACGGAAAGAACGCGCGAACCTAGTTTCCTACAAAAATTCGTACGTGACGCGCAACGGGAACTGCTCCCGTCGCGTCTCGACCAGATAAGAACGCGACATCTTCCCGATCCACCTCGTTCTTAACTTATATCCTCCATCGAATTAGAGTTCGTCCTCGCCAGTGGGTTTCTTTCGCACATCTTTAAAGAGCGCCCATATGTCAAACGGGCAAGTCTAAAGATTGCTGCAATTCTACACAAGAGTTTGATCTTTCAACGAAGACCTTCGATCGATCCACGTGCGGACAAACAAGCCTCCATATATATATATATATATATATAATTTGTCTGAAATCTCGTGGCAGAAAAAAGGGGCCGACTAAGGTAGCCAGTGGTAGCGTTTGAATGGACAAGTTAATGCTTCGACACACAAACACGGGTCTGACTGATTATACAGGGACCGATGAACCATACGTTTCAATGAGCTGCCCGATAAGACGATTGTTTGCGCGAGCCAATTTTTATCGTAGCAAAGTTTCATGGCACGAGGTATTTTTTGGAGCTGCCCCCCCTAGATTACGAAGTGATTGGGGAATTGTTAATAAACATCACCATATTTCGTTGAAATTAAAATGATATTTCACACCTTTGAGACATCTTTTCGAAAGCCAACGCAGTTTCCTCGCGGCGACCATTTGAACGGAATCGCGTGGAATTGTGTCCATCGTCATTTTGATATCAGCGATCACGAGCGCGGTTTTCCATTTTCGCCGGCGCACCGCTTTGGGAACATACAGTGCGCGGCCAACCACGGCGGTAGAATTTTGATGGACGACGGAGATAAAGGATCGACGCGACGTTCACCCTGTTAAATTGCATTTCGCGTCTGCCTCTCGCCGTGATCCGTTACGACGACGCGTACTCGCGTGATCGACGAGTACTCTCGCCACGGATTCGCGTGAAGAGGAGCCAGGTATTTTTTTTTTTCGGATTCAGGGCTCGTAGGGCATCCTCGATGGACGAAGCATTCGAATCGAAAGGGTCAAAGGAGGATTGTCGTCACAGGAATCTTAGAACGCTTGTCATTCGAGTAATTCCACAGCATCGAGAAGAATATATTTGTCCAAAGGTTTCTCTCCGCGACCTGCGACGTATAACCGGCACTGATTCGTACAACGTACCAGGTGTACCGGTTAATAATTCTTAATTTCTGCACTGAATGGCACTGGAAGCAGTGGCGTGTCCACAGTCTGAACTCTTTTGTTATTTTGTTGCTATGACAATGCCTTTCAAAACACCGTCGATGTTTAAGCGATTACGAGTTAGCATCATATTTTTTTTCGTTGTAAACATGTCTAGTTTTAAACCTAATAAAGAGCATTCGCGGCACGTACTCCTTTTCTTGTTCAATCAGAAGAAAAGCGCCAGTGAAAGCCGTCGTATCCTTGCGAAAACTTACGGTGACGATGTCCTGACCCAAGACGCTTGTGTGCGTTGGTTCAGACGTTTCAAAAGTGGTGATTTCGACTTGAAAGACAAAGAACGCCCGGGCCAGCCGAAAAAATTTGAGGACGCCGAATTGCAAGCACTGTTGGACGAAGACGATACGCAAACTCAACGACAAATGGCAGAGAAGTTGAATGTTGGCCAACAAACCATTTCTGATCGTCTGCATGCCATGGGAAAGATCCAGAAGGTAGGAAAATGGGTACCACATCATCTCACCGACAGACAAATGGAAAAACGAAAAACGGTGTGCGAAGTGTTGCTTTCTCGGTATGAAAGAAAGTCTTTCTTTCATCGGATCGTGACTGGAGATGAAAAATGGATCTACTTTGAGAACCCCAAACGCAAAAAGTCATGGGTTGACCCAGGTCAATCATCAACATCGACCGCAAGACCGAATCGCTTCGGAAGGAAGACAATGCTATGCATTTGGTGGGATCAGAAGGGTGTCGTGTACCATGAGCTTCTGAAACCAGGTGAAACAGTCAATACCGATCGCTACCGTCAACAAATGATAAATTTGAACCAAGCATTGATCGGAAAGCGCCCGGATTGGGCTAGAAGACACGGGAAAGTGATTTTGCAACACGACAACGCCCCATCACACACAGCGAAAGCGGTCAAAGACACAATTTCTGCACTTGGCTGGGAACTCTTGCCCCACCCGCCCTACTCACCAGACTTGGCCCCTTCCGACTACCACTTATTTTCATCGATGGCTCACGCACTTTCCCAGGAACACTTCAAAAATTACGAAGATGTCGAAAAATGGCTCGATGACTGGTTCGCCTCAAAATGTGAACCATTTTTTTGGAAGGGCATCCACAATTTGAAGGGCAGATGGGAAAAATGTATAGCTAGCGATGGTGCATACTTTGAATAAAGCATTCTTTTCCTTTTTCCCAAATTTACATTGTTTTCTTTAAAAAAAAATTAAGAATTATTAACCGGTACACCTGGTATGTGCAGCGAGCACGATAAGCGGAGCGACGCAGTTTATCGTCTTATCGCGCGGCAGGTAGAAATCCGCGGCAGTTTAGCGCGGTCAACCCCAGTTCTATATGCGACTCTAGGCCGATCGCGTGGAATTAGGTCAATTGCAAAGTATTGTACTCGAACTTCACCGCATATTGGTACCGCCACGGGGCTCCCCTGACATCCTAATCGTCGAATCGCTGCGGAACATGTAGCAACGATCGACGCCGATCCACAGTGGTACAAGAGGGTAATTTGCGTGCACGTGAACCATTGATATCGATGGCACGAGGGTATCGTTCCATTGATGCTAGTGCGACACTCCCCTCGCTAGCTACGAGTGAATCGCGGTCGAGGATCCGCGATTTTTCGATTCGGTTACTGTACGAGCACTTTCGACGAGCAGGACGGAGGGCTGCGATTGTGTAATGTATCATATCCAGTGCTGATAATTGCGAACCCTTCACCTCTTAATTGTGTCTTGGGTGAAAGCGGTCGATTAAGAATTCGGCTGGTTCGAGTCATTAAATTCTGGCCAGTACATTTTAGACAGTTAAGCAGGCCTTATCAGCGTTATCTTTGTGCCCGCACGAACGATTGCCATCCCACCTCAATAACTGCCTATGCTCGTCAATTATTCCCTCTTCTGTCGGAATAATTGTCATTCTTTTTCCTCGATCGCGAAGCCTGTTAACGCATGCCTCGTGCTAGTACCGAGCTACCTCTGACAAGGGGAACACGCTTCTGCCGGAGACATGTCTGGCACAGTGAATCCGGCCTTCGAGGTATATACGTATATTGTTTTATATCAAACATTTTCCATTTATACGTTCCTCGTTCGATTAACGAATAGACTTTCACTCGCGCTCTATTTTCGCTGCAATCAAAATGCCGTCTCTAAGAAAATGTGAAACTCTATCAATGGTTCGAAGCGAAACCCGATCGGCGCTCGCACGCTTATTTCTAGCAAAGTCTCTCCGCTGTTACAGTGTAACGAGTTAAACATGCTGGAGTCTGGTCACCTGGCAGACGACTCGTTTGCGCGTGGCAAGGTATGTAGCCTGTTTACGATTCCTTGCAATTGCCACTGCGAAAGAACGCCTTTGTTCATCGCAATCGTTTAATAGACACAATAGTAGCCGCGGTCTGTGTGTGTGTGTGTGTGTGTGTGTGTACTTTCATTGAAATATCGGAAAAACGTGCAAACGATTGGTAAAACCGAAATACCTCGGCGCGGTACCTCCGTTATCATTCGCCGCCAATAGATTAAACACGCATTGTCTAAGAGCGCTGTTTTTCCAGGAATTCACGGAAGAATCAGCCGGCTATCTGCAGAAAGGATACGACAAACTGAACAATTTTCATTCCAAGCATTACAGGACTTTCAAGTTCCTCTATCTGATCGTATTAAACGCTGTGATATTAATCTATTTCGTCTTCGCCACCATCTACTGGAGAAGCAACAGTAGGTTGTCCCAGCATAGAGGGTGCCATGCGAATCGCCAATCGCCCCGATTACTTAAACAAGGATCTTTTTCTTTCTTATTAGATTACGAGAATAACTTCGATTGGTGTAACGGTTACGGCATGCTGGTCCTTTTATTAGCCGCCGTTTACGGAGGAATCTTTTATCACCATGCCAGCAAACGTTTTCTCGGGGACGCGTGTCGTCTGTGTGGTCGGACGTTGAACGATCTCCTGAAGTGTTGTCGAAACACGAAGTAAGACTTCCGTTTTGCAATCCCGCGGCTGTTTCGTACGTTGCTGCTATCGCGCGCCTCGATCGACGCTTAAATTAATGCTAAGCGTTCGGCTATTTGTTTCGCACACAGATACGCCGGCACCATCGGTCAGGGTGTGATTTACACCTGCATAATCGCTGCAATTATCGTGTTTCTCATCGTCGACACCGCAGACTCGAGGGAGAGGCTGATGAGCGGAATCGGGGTGATCGTGTTGATAAGCTTCGGATGGATATTCTCGAAGCACCCTAGTCGCGTGAGTAAATCCTTCTAACCGGGCCATTGTTAATCAGGATATTTTTGGGCCCGTCGGAGAGTTGCAGTTTGATGCACAGGTCGATATGTTTAAGGCATCGACACTCTTGAATAGCAGATTCTCGAGATGACCTTTGCATTTCAAGCAGTTCATCGGCCACAGTGATATATCGAAATATGTATATCGCCGAGATGAAATATTTGATATTACACGTTACATTTTACATCGGCGCGAGCAAGAGACATCCAGACGGCGAGTGATTCGCGTAATTTCGTTTGATCTAGATCAACTGGAGGACAGTTCTGTGCGGGCTGATTCTGCAATTTCTCTTCGGCATTCTGACGATTCGATGGTCCGTTGGTCGTTCCATTTTCCAATGCCTCGCCGAGAAAGTGGAAGGGTTCTTAAACTTCGCCAAGCACGGTGCGAAGTTTATATTCTCGGACAAGCTGGTCGACGACGGGGTTTTCGCATTTTCCGTCAGTGGATGCCGTTCTTTTTTTTCTCTAATCGGCGACACATTATTCGCTCTTCTCCGTTCGCTGACCAACCGGATTTATCTTTCAGGTTCTTCCCGTGATCTTCTACTTTAGCTTCATCATTCAAGTCCTGTACTACTTGGGCGCCATGCAATGGGTGATCCTGAGCTTGGGCCAGGTTCTGAAGACGCTCATGGGAACGTCTATCTGTGAATCGGTGAACGCGGCAGCAAATATTTTCATTGGAATGGTAAGAGGGTGAGAGGATCGTTGGTATCCCTTTTTTTCTTTCTCGAGCAGCGAAACTATCTGTTTCCTTCCAGACGGAAGCTCCGCTGGTCATAAAACCGTATCTACAAAAGCTAACAACGTCGGAGCTGCACGCCATCATGTGTTCCGGCTTCGCCACGGTGTCAGGTGATTGTTAAAGATCCTATTTCGTATGGAGGATTTTTAATCTGAATGTGAATTTAGGAACGGTACTGGCCGCTTACATTAAGTTCGGCGCGAACCCCGCCCATCTGATAACGGCATCGCTCATGGCAGCACCTGCGACGCTCTGTTACTCCAAGCTATTTTATCCGGAGACCGAGAAGATCTTGCTCACTTCCGACAATATTAGATTAGAGAAATCGTGAGCCACCTTTCAATTACGTGGTTCTGTCCAACAACGCCGCTCTAGTCGCCCGTTTTCATTCATAAAACGAAATGCTTTTTTAGGAAAGACGCGAGTCTGATAGACGCAGCCAGCAAGGGAGCTCTGGCCGCGATCCCCTTAGTGCTGGGGATAATCGCGAACATAGTCGCATTCGTATCCTTCGTCGCGCTAATCAATTCCCTGCTCTCCTGGCTGGGGCTGTTAGTCGGCTACGAGGGATTAACCTTCGAAGTGAGTTCAATCATCGAAACGGTACACCCAAAAGTACTTTTTCTTTTTGGAAATGCAGTTCTGTCGAGACTCGTTCTTAACTTCGTTTTAGTTCATTCTGTCGAAAGTGTTCATGCCGCTTAGTTGGATTTTGGGGGTGCCCTGGGATAAATGCGAGGACGTGGCTACCCTCATTGGTCTGAAGACCGTGGTCAATGAATTCGTCGCCTACGAAATGTTAGGAAAGTACAAGGAGCAGGGTAGAATTTACGGTAGGACGGAGGCGATCGCGACGTTCGCGATTTGTGGATTCGCCAATCCCGGTTCCCTCGGTATCACGCTCGGCGTGTTAACGTCCCTGGCGCCCGACAGAAAGGAGAGCATCACCAGCGCTATCATGAGGGCCTTCGTGGCTGGCAGCGCTGTATGCTTCTTAACGGCCAGCATCGCTGGTAAGGATCGGCAGAAATTATTCCGGAGAGCCTCGGGTTACTTTACTGACGGGACGTGAGACGTTTTTTTTTTTTTTTTTCAGGCATGCTGATATCGGACGATTACTACGATTATCCAGCGAACGCAATGATCGCGTCAAACACGACGATCAGCTAACGACTGCTGGGTGCGTGACTGCCATAATATATCTTCTGAAGTATTCTTTTTTTTTTTTTTGATAGGGTGAATGAGGTAGGCCAGTTCTCTTGCTAGGCTCTATTGCACATTACTATTTTACAATAAGAACATCGAAATCGATAAACAAATTCGCGTGCATCGCGTCGATTTCTCGTGCATTATGCGACTCGTGCAACGTACGATACAGAAGAAGAGAATCGTTGAGCCTTGTTACAATTAATTTAAGAACTAGCTCATTTTGTACGTTCTCACGGAATTAAAATACACCTGTGTATAATAATAATAAGTAACTAAGTATCACGAGGACCACGTCCTGTGGTATTCAATTGTACGAAATTGTTGTATACATATGCATACACGTATATATCACAATGTAGAACGCGGAATGTTTGGATCGCGTGCCTTCTTCGGCAGGGAGGAAAGTAAAAGTGCGCGGCATTTGTTTATTATCGTGGCCTAAACGCAATTATTACGGCAGTCCGTGAAGCTGATGGATCTCGTAGAGATTGTGCGTACGATTGAACACGTCTGTAGTCACTTCCAACATCTTCGGCAGGACGTCGATGTTCCTCTGAACGTTCGCACCGCAGACCTGAAGAATACAACGAAAAACGGTGAAAATCTATAAATGGAATGGTACGGCAGGCGTTCTCCCCGACCGTTCACCTTTTTAAACAAATGCTCTCTGGTTGGCATTGTGTACATGGCAACCACGGCTGCCTTTCTGATCACCCACGGATGATGCTTGGCCAGTGTCTTATTGTATGCATCCTGGCAGCAGCTTGATGTCTTTTCACTGTCCGACAAGTCGCCCAGCTGCCTCAAGAATTCTCTAATAAAATCTAGAGAAGTTGGAAGATCTTAGCTGAAGCGAAACAAGATTTTACGCAAGAGGACTCTGAGGCACTATGATACCTAAGCCTCTGTGGAGCCTCAACAGCGTACGGGCACCATTCGTATAGTCCCCCTTGTCCAAGATCTTATTCTCCTTCTCGTACTCTATCATGGACTTCACTGTAATATAATTCTCATCATCCTTGCTGACTAGTTCGACCAGTATCTCAATCTTCTGCTTCAAGTCGGATGACACAAAGCCGAAGACACTGCCCATGAGTTGAAAAAATCTGCGTACCAGAACATTCTACTGTGTACATTTCATTGCACCAGAGGAGAACAGATGGCAGGGAATTGGACTTGAAGGATGTATTTGGATGCTTATCGAAGACCGGTTACATGGAAGACATTGGCATGAGTGTAGATATTCCGGATGGCATTGGTGTTAGAAGAATGGAACATGGTCTATAGCTGGTGCAGAAGGAACAAAGAACTGTCTGACTTAGAACAATGCTAACTTACGGCTGGTTAAAGGTTAGGGACAACAATGGATACAACGTGCTGTCTTACTTGTAGAGCTCATTGTAAGCGTCTAAGTAGGCTTTGATATCGATGTCGTCGTCCTGTATCAGAGCCCGATCAAAGTGATCGTGGACCAGCCTCAGGTCGAAAAACGCTAAGTCTGTACCTTCCGCCATTTTCACATCACTGTAACCGACGAGGCCCAAGTTCTGCTTTCCACGCAAGCACGAAGCGAGCTACGTTATCTTGTAAACGGTAGCATACTTATCGCCGTACAGTTAACAATGACGTGTAACCGAAGCAAATTAAAATGACGCGGAGGGGAATGGAATCGATAAGCCGAAACCTTTTGGAATCCACATCGCGGAACCACATTCTGCTTTTAGAGCGACCGCTCCAAGGTACTCTCTTATCAACGCTGATAAGGCTTCCCATTTGTTGCTGAACATCTTGATTGGCAGAGTCGAGGAAGGCTAAATATAAGCATATGTGGGAGATGGAGTTTCATCGCAGACGATTATGGAGTAATGCTTTCTGAAATACCAACGCCGAAGAAGGAGGCAGCTGACTTTCCTACCACGGGTCTCATTTAGACGAGTGCTCCAGAAAATGGAGTTTGCAACCGTACAGAAAATGGCAACTCGTGGACCTTGAAATACATTTTTATTTAAATTAATGTGAAACATAAAAAAGAACTTGGCATGGATAAGGTACAGGCATAGACAAGGTATAGGAATAGACCAGCTGGAGTAAAGCCTATTTGTTTTATTAATAAGGAGATACCTCTGGTCATGATTGAAATTACTGTAACAAAAATTGGATCTTTTTAAAACATATTCCTGCTGTTAGATACAGTGATTTTCGTAGCTGGTAATAATCCATCGATCCTGGTCTCTTCAGAGACTTCCCAGTGTTTCCACGTGGAGCGCTATGAGTTCTCTCGTGTTCTCCGCGGGATAATTTAATTTTAAATGAACTGGTCGTTAAACGCTTCAAGCTCGTCTTTCATCGTACAGTCCACAGATTAATCAAAATAATCCAGATCTCGTTGATTTAATCGCACACTTATCGCTGCGAGTTAATCTACACCGAAGACAGCGAGCAACATTTCAGAAGGAAAATACTTTATACTCGCATGATTTGCGGAGCATGATCGAAAGTAACAATTTATCGAAGTACGGAAGGATTTCCAACAGGATCTTCCGTTACGTCATCGGTAGCGCCACGGAACAATAGAAATGGAACAAAAGAGTTGGAGGATCTCGCTGACGCATAGATATACGTTGGATACCGGTGTCCCTGGGGGCGTTAAATAATTCACCGCAGCTGGGACCGAGGGTTTAGGTAAGACGCGCAGCTTGCGGGAGGGTGAAGGAGGCGAAGGTTGAAGGACCGATCAAATATTCACGTCCGCTTCAACGCGGATGAAGCTAAGCAGCGTCGAGTACAGAAACGTAACCGGGTAAAGAAGAATCCGCCGAGTCGGGTCGAACGTAGCTAGCGACTTCGCTCCCGGAAATGTATTTCTGCCGCGTCCAAATGGCGGCACATATTCAGAGGATGCTCCAAATATTCAGACCCATGGAACTTGGACTTCTTTTTTTTTGTTTTTTACGACGGTTACCCGTATCCGGCCAAGCGATCTCACGGGGATTCGAGTCGAACGACCAATCACGCTGATGCGCATAAAAATGTGTCGCTGGGGTGTTGTAATATCGGACGGGGCCAAGCTTGTGAATAGCGATTTCGCCTATCGCCACGACGATGTGCCACGAATTTGGTCGGCTTCAGCGCTTTTTCTTTCTTCACGGGATCGTCGAGCTGGTCTCTGAGCGGCTACAAATTTTTCGAGAGTTGTCCGGGACCCGAGAGAAGCGGTGTCTTATTGGCGAAAGGATAATCGGCACCGTTAGTGCCTCCTTCGTTCCGTTCAGCCGGCCACCCCTCGGAAGAAAGCCGATCTCGGAGAAGACAGCCCGAGAAAGAATTGGTCAACGAGGCGTGTTCCGCTCCTAATCACCATTCTAATTACCTCGGTAACCCAATCCACTGTTCGTGTCGCGCTTTGGCTTCCCGCCTCGACTCCCTGCCTCGAACTTCTCGATTCTCCCGCGTAACAAATGTTCGACCCTCCCCTCCTTCTCGATCGTCGTCGTTCTTCCCTCTTCAATCTTAGTCCCGTGCATACGTTCTCTCTCTCTCTCTCTCTCTCTCTCTCTCTCTCCCTTTCTTTCCTAATCGAACTGCGGGATTGCGAACGACCGCCTATCTAAGTTTAACAATTAACACAGCTCGCTGCATAAAAATCAGTTAGCGGAGAGCTGGCGTGTCAGGAACAGACAGACGGCACGCGGATAAGTTTCCGCAGTCTTGTCGCGGGCCTCTGAAACCTGTGCTTGCGTTCGTCGAGAAGTAAAGGGAAAAAAAGGCAACACACTTTTAGCGAGGGATGTCAGGAGGAAAGATACGCGATGAACACCCCAGCGAATCTTCCGCCACCACCCCTGCTCGTCCTTTTGTCCCGGTTGTCAAGGCTGACAAAGAATGCATACGTCCGCGCCGGGGACGAGGTATTTGTCATACGTCGATAGGCGTCGAGATTGACACACTCCGCGAGCGTGAAACGGAAGTGGCGTTTTCGGGGTGTGGGGGGGGGCGGCGACGATTGAAGGGTTCCGAGGGAAAGACGGATAAATATTTGAGGAATTTGTCGTCGCGGGAGACGCCGGCATCGGGAGACCTATCGCTTGTTTACCGACCCTGTAAAAAAGGATTTCAGTCAATCCCCGTATGCAAAACACGTGAGGGGTGAACGACGATGAAAATAGGGGTCGCTCCCGTAATTATCGTGAGAAAATACGATCCTTTCCCCGAATAAGAATAACACAGTCGTACTGTAAAAAGTAAAATTTCCCCTTCGATTTCGATCGTTCGACGGGGGAAACGGTGAGAACGCCTGGCAATTCGAAGAGAGAGAAACTGGTCGGCGAGTTTCAGGTCTGTCGATCGGCGAGGGGGGGGGGGGGGGATACAGTTCTACGGGACATGTACGTCGGATATGTAGCGGATCGAGCGCGAAAAGCCCAGGTAGCCAGCGTAAAACGAGCCAGGGAAGTTCATTAATGGATTAAGAGTGCTGGATCGATACGATTAGCTCGGCGTGCGAGCGCGGCGCGACACGCATCGAAACTTAAACCGGCGGAGCTGTTAGTATCCGATCAATTTTTCGCGCAACGCCGCGGCAGGGCTTTTGATTTATGGAAAACACCGGAAGAGTCGCGATGCAGCCTGACATTATCGGGCGAGATAAATAAATCTGGATTACCAAGGATTCCCTCCGAGCGAAGACATGCACGCGCACGTTCGACAGAGGGCCGTGCAAAACAAACGGGTTTTTCCATGGAAGAGAAAAGGGCGAGCAAGGCGATCTGTTAAACAATGTCGATGAATACTGAAATATGGACAAATCCATGAAGAGCCCAGAAGGAACGAGTTTAAAGTGTTTCAATAACAACTGCTGGAATCTGGCTGTTATAGTCTTGGAATGTTTCGCGGGATCCCCAAGAAATTTATCGCGCGTAATTCTCTCGGAACCGTCGATAATCCGTATGATAGTAAGCCAGTCCCGACGACAGTTTCCTATCGATCCCTCGGATTGATATGAGCACCGTGTAGCCTACGGCCCCCCCTAGTCCTCGTATGGGGGTTGAATTTTAAAACAACCCCCTGGAGAGAAGCGGCGAGTTGGCGTGGCCCGTCTTTCTGAATCAGTCTGCTAGAACATGCTCGGTATCGCTGTTGCGTGAAGAAGTACAAATCCTCCGGGACCGTGCGTCGATACCTATTTCGATCCAAGCCGAACCGTACGGACCTCAAAAACGTGCAGTCCTCGGATTTTTCTGCCCGCGATGCGATACTTCTGCCGCTTAAAGTCTTTCCCCCCCAAACGGACGCGCTATTATTTATCGGGACTCGGGGAGTATTAAATCTGAGCGAAAGGTTGGAATCATTCGGAGCAACGCGGATGGAACAGTGCTCGTCTGCTCGGAGGACGGGTGTCGTTGCTTGGTGACCTCGTAGATTAAAGACGAGCGGCAAGTACGACGGTCCCAGGCGACCCTTTATGTCGTGCCCACGTTTTCGCGCTGCTCGAACTATATAGGAGCAAGACGGCAAAGAGGACGGAAGAGCGAAGGGGGACAAGGGTGGGTGGAAGGAAAAGCAAGGTGGTAAGACTCACGGCGGGATGGCGGTTGGTTGGAGGTTTCAAGGTGGAGCCGGGGCTGCTGTCGCGGCTCTAATAAGCTACCCCCCCAGCCTCCTTTCACCTTACGACCCTTACATCCCTTTAGGGCACGCCGGCCTGCCCTGCAATTTGATAAACTGTCACACCGACGAGAGACGGCTGGCTATTCGAAACTGCTGCTCCGCTATCGTCTTTCTTCCCCGAAACTGATCCTGTTAATTGATCGATTTTCATCAGGAACACGCAGTATGTCGCGAAGCTACTGGGACAGAGAGTACCCTGGATTCAAAGACTGAAAAGTTGGATCCTAATTGCGCAGATAGAATTCCGAAGGTTTTTGTGAAATCGACGCATGACTCGACAACAGAAGAAAATTCTACTTGAAATACGTTTTATCAGCCATGAGAGACCGTTCGAGATTCGTGGCGGAGTCTTTTCATTTCCATGCAAATCGCGGGGTCATAATTCGAGCACGCGGGATCTGGAAAAAATTACAGCGACTGTAGTTAGTTCCGGCCGGTGGAACTCGCTCCGCCTGGAGTAACGCTGTCGTGTCTGGAGCAATTCCATTATCAACGATGACTTCTGTCGTGAATTGTTCACCTCTGCCGTCATGCGTATCGATTTCTTCGCAGCTGGACGGAACGGTAGCGCTCGATCGAGCCAAGGGGCAGCTGTGCCGCAGGACCTTGAAGACCAACGATCCCCGGCCTCTTGGGAAATGATACCACTTTGCAAGGAGAAAATGGAAATGACCCTGGAATCGCCACTGGCTCTCTCTCTCTCTCTCCCTCTCTCTCATTCTCGACGTTCTCTTGGGTCGTCGTTGGTCAGAGACGATGACGATTCCGAGGGGTCGGGAAACTACGCTGGTTAAGGGACGGTTGCATTCCTCGCCATGATAATTCCCCAGATGCGGTGGTTCGGTTATTTGTAATTGCCGCGAGACGCACGCTTAACATCACTCTTAAGGTAGGGAGGCTGTTGAACGGCAATCGGAGGCTGCTCAGAAACGGTGATAAAGCCGGGTGGATAGTCCACCCCTCGTGTGACAAGTCGTTTCTTGACACTCGCCGACCCTCGTCTCTGTCGTTCGCGTCCAAGACGACGTTACCGTCGTCTGCGAGACGTTTTCATCGTTGATCATCTGGCCACTGGTCTTACTGCGCGCAGGATAATTGTACGAGCGCTTTGATTCAGTCCGATAAGGAGTGCTCGAAGCGTCAACGTGTTCCGGAGTTACCTTGAATATCACTTTAAGGGAGATTTCAGAAGTGAAACTCTCCGCAAGATGGGATCGAGGAAGTTCCATTTCCGCCACGGCAGAAAGTTCTTTTAATTATCCTAAGTAACGTTTTTCGTAGACGCATTCTCGAAGATCCCCGCTGGTCATAATATTTAATCACTACTCCCTTCTTCTCCCCGTTCTGCAAGAAGTTTCCTCGGCTTCCCGAGGAAATGGAATCGTCTTTCACCCAGGAGGAACGTTCTTTCCTTTCGCTTGTCATATTCGATGAGGATGTCGTTTTTTCCCCGAAAACCATGAACACGCTCGGGGGATTTAATTTCTGTGACGACTCGTGGGGAATATCGATTAAGTTTATAGACGGGAACACTCGTGGAAACGGGGCGGCGGGCGCGACAATAGTTTCTCGGCAGCACGGAGAACCTCGAACCCTTTCCGATCTTTAAAGATTACGAAACAAACAAGAGCGTGAAGCCGGTGAATGGGGTGACGACGCAAGGGGAGAACGCGCGCCATCCCCTCGAATCCACCCCAGCTCCTAGTTCCGCGAGAGTCAACGATTCTCTGTAATAAGTTGGGACGAAACTGATTATTTCTCTAAAATTTCCACCGAAGGGACGGAAGGAAATAACGCACCAAACCCTGGCAGCGATTTGAACGTTTAACATCGCTGTCCTGTTTATTCTTTTTCTTTTTACGGTCGCCAAGGGTGGTTAAAAAACCGAAGACAGTCCTTCGAACGATAGTTCGGACCGAAATGTAAAAAAGAGAAACGCATAATGCAACCCCCGTACCGTTCAAATCTGACTGTGCTACAAACTGCAACCCCTGCCGCCGACGTTCCATAAGTTACCGTGACCCCGTCCCCTGTGCCACGAGCTTCATGGTGAGGGTGCAGAAAGAACGCGATGGGGTGGCGTTTCATTTTTTGACACCCGGTGTATTTGATTCCACCCTTGTAATAAACCCCAGGGGTTGCCAGCCGTAGGTCCCTTGTCTCCCTACATGTCATATCGACACCTCCACCCCGAGGGGTAGAGGTGACTGCTAGGTAATTTGCTTTCTTATTTTCTCCGCGACCGGGCTTGCGCCTCCTCTCCTCCGTTTCTCGCCCCAACGGTGTCGTCTCAGTTGCAACCCCTATCGAGGAACGAGCCACCGCGTTTTCCTTCGCCGATTCCCACCCCCCGCTGGTACAGAAGAAGCTCATCGTCTATAAATTCTGCTAAGATTTAACAGCTGTTTCCTTGTTACGCTCGACAGTAGTTTGTGCGGATCTTTTTTTTTTTATGGCGCAACATCTTTCGCAAGTGCGATCGGTCGACGTGGTCGTTTCACCGGAAACGCCGATGATCAGACGACGCAACTCGAGCGGCGAACGCGACGTCCGCTGATACACGGCAAGAAGCCCCGATTACGCGTCTGCTACCTAATCCGATTGCAGCCACCTCCAGACCAACAACTCCTTAGCGCTACTCCTTTGGTTTCTCTCGGCAATCTTGTTACGTAGGATAGGCGGGGAGTTCGCAGCACGGAATCTTGTGCCGATGATACTTACATGATTCCCCGATCCAACCCCTTCCTAAGACAGAATCTCGCCAATACCAACGACGACACACGAACTGGATATATTGATTCAATAAAGAAAACGGAACAGTATTCGTTTCTTCTATAACAAATTCGATCTCTACACGTGTCATAGAAAAAAGATGCATCAATTCCACTCTTCTAAATCGTCGTCTCCCCATGAAATTATACGACTGAACCTAATCGAATACTAGGATTAATAAACGCGATCGAACCGGAGGAGATCGCGAAAAGTTTCGAGTTCCGAGGTTCACCGAGGCTGTCATTGTCCGCAAGCATCGTGTCGTCGGGTGCAACCCTTTGGAAAGCGGCGTAAAGCCAGCCACCCCCGGCGTGCCGGCTGCGCGAGGCCGCCGGAGGGTGACGGTGCACGGGGACAAAACTCACCCTAAGAAACCTTTAAGAACGCCAAGGCGACGGCACAGCTGGTGGGGTATAAAAGTAGCCGCATGCGCAAACTCATGAAAAACTGCGACCCGCCTCCGGCGCCGCCTCTCTCTCTCTCGTCTCCGACCCCGTTCCACCCCCGCGGCGGTCCTCTCACCTAGAGAACCCCCTTGGCCCCCCCAAGACGTGGTCGTCTTGGAGGACGAGCTGCGGCCTTTTTCGACAATTGGCCTCGGCTGACATGTGCTAACCGTGTGTGATTACCTTCGTTTCTACAACGCAACCCTTCCACCGCCGCCCCCTCCGCCTAGTCCTTCCGTTCGAGCGTTGGTACCCGAAGGCTTCGCGAGCGCGAGAATCAAAGTGCCGCGACGCGCGTTCCTCGGGAGAGAACCTTCGACGATTTCTCGCATTAATGAACCGCGGACCGTCCGTGAATCGTACGGGAATTACCGCGGGTCAGAATTTGTAGTTCCAACAAAGTGATTCGAAGAAAAGTTGGTGAACGAAGGCTTCGTTGAACGCAGTGTGAGTATACGATCGAGATCGACGTCGTTTTCCCTTTTTTTTCCGCCCCCTTTAGTGGATATCAAGGACTGTGTGTATCAATATGTATTGTATACACATATATGTATATATTTTTTTGTTAACAATTTTGTCCCGTTTTTCGGGATACAAAGTGCAATAGGGGGAGGGCCGGTGTGAGCACCAATTATTTCTTGTCAGGCAGCACGCGAACAACGAGCGGCGTTGATCTAATTGGTTGCCGGTAGGTAATTGTTCGGTGTCGATAATTGGGCCAATTAATTTGTACGGAAAAGTGCGCCGATAATCGTTCAGCATTCACCGCCGCGATACCGATTATGTGGACCGTGTCAGATGCGGCTTATGGGAATATCGTTATCGTCAAAAGGCCGAGAGCAACCTAGAGAGAGAAAAACAAAAAGCGCGGGACAAAAATAGGAGAGACGGTTAGTCGGCGATGATGGGGTCGGAACGAAACACACCGAACACCGGTCACACGTAATCGAATATATCTCTCTATTAATTGAAAAATATCGCCGTTTCGGCGCCGGTAATTTTATGGCGACAGGACTTAATTACACGAAATCACGTCGAATCGGACGATATAATTAAATACCTGTTCTCCCCGTGAAAAACTGACACGGTTCGAGGCTCCGCGCGCCGACACGTTTTTATTGAAATATCCGAAACCCGCTAAATATCCTGTCAACCCGTTTCGCTACCATTTGTTCCCTTTCGCTCCTCGGATGCGTTCGATCTCTATTTTTCTTCGCCCCTCCGCGAGGGTTACGCGACGTCGAAATTCCCAAGGTGCGACCAAGTCGAGTCTTCTCGAACGCGCGAAGAATTCGCGAACAACGGGCCGCGTTCCTCGAATTTCCTCTCGGCGAACCTTAATGTACTCGGATAGGTAGCTGGACGCTGCTTTATGTTTTTCGCGCGTCGAAAAAGACGGAGGAACGCCGAAAGAAGGCGATTCGCGGTCCAAGGGGTTGAAACGCATGACGAAATGCATCTTGGGAGCTAAACGTTTAGGGACATTGCAAGGCGTTGCATTGTTACCCAACAGGGGTGTCGGAACGTATGGGGTGTCCTTTCACGCACGGGGATCCCGGTAACTCGCAACAGATCGGTCGTGATCGATAGACCTTCGGCGACGGGCGAAACAGAAACGAAGTGTCTTTGCCTTTTCCTTTGAATCGCTCCAATTATCTATATCCTATTCGTTCGATCCCTTTTCGGTAAACGCGAAAAAGCGATTGGTCCATTCTAAGCTTGCGACGTGATACAAATGAAACAATTTCCATTTAATACTTTGGCCCCTTTTTTTTGCGATGCACCTATAATAAATTCTGGTTTCGCTACTAAACATGTGGCTACCCGAGCTCTAACAAGAAAACCAATTGATCTATAATCATCGTAGTTTTAGTAATTCAAGTGAAACTCACTTCAGTCTCTAGATTAACTCTCCGAAGAGAAAGGAACCATTATTTCATTCGGGTATTGAAGCTACAATAAATAGCCACAATTTCCGAAGAAACATTTTTATTATTATCTCTTTCGTAGAAATTACGAGCTCTCGGGATTTCTTTTACTTCCATTCTCATCAATGTTGGGATCTCTCAGAGCATCGTCGTTTAATCCCGATGTCTCGACGCAATAACGATAATTGCGACCACTTGAAGGAGACATCCACCCTCGCAATCTGGAAAGATTCTTTTCTGGCTGCAGCGGCGGCCGGTCGTGTGCATGTATGACAGGAACAATAAGACAAAGTATCCCCCTCCTGTTCCCCCGTCGAACCCTTCTGCCCGTCCTCGTTGCTCGCGTGCACCCTCGAAGAGTCCCCAAGCATCGCGGCGCAACCCCCCTCGTATCCGCTCGGTGCTAAACGCAACTACACGAGGGACCTTTCTGCCGTCTTTGTTTTCCCTTTCTTCCCAGTGTCGTTTTGCAGTCCCGCGCGGGGTGGTCGTTGAACGACGGGAAGCAGGAAGGACTCCGAGGCTGCCAGGGAAAAAAAAAAGGACAATCGAACGGCGGCGATACGAAGGAAAGGCGAAAGGGCAAGCTCTCGTTATCGGTGTGCCGGGCGACCGCAACGCGGAAACGATCCGTACAGTAATTACAGACCGTGGAACGGTTTCTTCCGTTTTCCGCCGTGTCTCTTGTGGCCTGCTAATTACCCTGAATCGCGCGTGCCGTTGTCTCGGCGAATACAGGCAAGTTGTCGAGGACGCGAAGAGTTTCCCTCGCCCGGCTCAGTACACGAGCTGGACTGTTTGAGCGAGCATGGAGCGCTTTAACGGATGCAAAGACATCGTGAAAGGACTCGAAAGTGCCTACGCGATTAACGAACGCGTTCGATGACTCCTCGCCGGTGGCGCGGGGGCGGCGTGCTGCTCCAAGATATCTGCGAAAAGGAATTCCGCTGCACCGTTGAAAAGTGTCCGTCGAGCCGAAGGCATTCCTCCACGATTCTTCCGAGCGTATGGCAAACGAAAAGGAGGCAGCAAGGGGGTGGGTAGAGAGACAACGGGTGTTGTCATCGGGTAGTCGCGATCAGCAGGAGTATAGCGTCAGGATCGTGGAAGAGGGTGCAGCAGGAGAGAGAGAGAGATTTTTCCCCACCGCTTGGAAAAACCAACCCCCACGCAGCCGCTTAGCACGGGCAGCAGGCGGCGATGGCAGCGGCGTGGAAGAGAGGCACGGAGGGGTAGGTTAGCCAGGGTGGTCTCGCTAGTGGCTGGGGGCGGCAGCCTCAAAAATACACCGCAACCACACCGCGCGGTTCCACCGCAGAAGCCGCCATCTTCCACCGGCGAACCGAAACGAGACCGCGCGAGTTAAACACCCTATCCTACTTTCACCGTGGAAGTTGCCGCTGCCGCCCGCCGAAGTAACAGCCACGAAGAAGTGTACACCCTCTCGCCTTTTGACCCGCTGCTCGACCGCTGCCGGCTGTCCCATCGGAACCGGAGGAAATTCGAATTTCCCTGATCGCGCCAACGTGTGACTTCGTTGGACGAGGACGTAGAACGCGGTAACTTTGGTCAAGAAGGAAAGGAAACGACTGGCAACCGGACTGTGCAAGATCAAGTGATATCGTGTATTGGGAATACCCGAATGAGTTATCAATTATTGATTTTTATATAACAGTTTGTGAGAAACGTGCTCGTGCGGTGGCTATATTAATTCAGTGGGTGGATCTACGAGGACCAGGAGGCTTCGGGAAGAATAATGTGCGTACGCCGGGGTTCGCGTTGCGGTCGCGGCTGACTCGTAGAATCCTCGGCGCGGAGTTAACACCTGTTAGATGGTTCGAGCGGGCGTGTCGATGTGACACGGGGGAACGTGGAGCGATTTCGAACGACGGCCAGTCATACGGCAGGAAGGATTCTCAAGCGACGCGGTGAACGGTGTTCTATTAATTCGAGTGCACGATAGCCGAAGGTTTGACGAGCGACTCTTCCGTGGAATCGAGCAGTGGGGCACGCGATCAAAGAAACAAGGAGACGAGGGACGGTCGACGTCGATTCCAATAAAACGAATTTTCCCCGCGACTTGGCAATCGAGAAGAAGAATTTGCAAACGGACCGCTCTTTACCTCGGCCCCGTCGCGGGACGATGAAATAAGGATCAAAGGGTCCTCGGGCCATGCGGGGCGATCCACAAAAAAAATCAAAGACTCCCTTGCCCTCTCGGCGACTTATCTGTTCATTCGAATACTGAAGAAGCAGACTGTCACTGCGTGTAAGTTTTTAATTAAGAAGCAGAAGATCGAGTCGCGTTCCTCGCGGTCTGCCCGCACGGAACATCTTTCTACGGAAGAGGCCAATGATCCTGTTCTCATGACGAACCCTTTACGAGATGCACGCCCCGAGGATCGGCCTCTAGGCCTGGATTATCCGGACCCCAGACTGGTTCGAAACGGTCACCAGGATCACCAAGGAAATTCGGTGCATCAGATTGGCGGCGCTAGGATCAGGCGAACCAGGACCTCGTCCTCGAGGAGAAGAATGCATCTGGCCAACGAGGTTCCTCCTCAGGGATCCACCGGCGGCAACAATCTTCCAGATTATGCTCTTACCGCGGATCTGCTTGCCGAGAGGACTCTGGACGGGTTGTTCGCCGAGCATCCTGGAGAACTTGTGCGAACAGGTGGGCAAATGGAATGTTTCTTTTAAAGAAACTTTACAGGTTCCCATGGGCCATTAATGAATTAATTTGATTAAGTTTGTCCTTTTACTATCCTTTTACTGTTCACCCCTTCCTCTATCTCCTCGTCCACTTACAATTCATAGAATATTAAGAATAATTGTCAATGATTTACATAATCCAAAATAATTTCTCTTTATCCCTGGTATTGTGATACGCCTTATCGAAGATTCATTGACAGTTGGGTCACGATGGATGTCAACAGGCTCGCCGCACGTGGTTTGCACGGTGCTACCAGCACACTGGCGCTCGAACAAGACGCTCCCGGTAGCGTTTAAGGTAGTAGCCCTGGGCGAGGTAGGCGACGGGACCCTGGTGACGGTGCGTGCCGGGAACGACGAAAATTGCTGCGCGGAATTGCGAAATTCCACCGCGGTGATGAAGAACCAGGTGGCGAAGTTCAACGATCTTAGGTTCGTCGGTAGAAGCGGCAGAGGTGAGACACCCTCCCACACACACACACACGCGATGTTACTCTTCAGTATTCGTTTTGATTCTCGCTCGAGTAACTTGGCGAGGAGGCAATTAAGCTTAAGGCTTTCTGTACGTCGATTGAAAAAAATTGGATCAGCCCGACTCGACGGATCTTTCCTCGAAGGGATTTTAAATCATTCAGCAGACAGTGCATTAAGGTGGCGGTTCGACTGATGGCCTCGTTTTTCCGGCGACGGTGGCGGGCGAGCCAGCTGGCCCCCTCGTTTCGTTCTCATTTTTAATTCAGCCGGCAAACAGCCCCGTCGTCTCCGCGACTTTCGATATCTCGGCTGGTCGTCGCGGAGATTTTTTTAATTCCCGCCTCCGTGTCTCAATGATTCAGCACTCCGAAGGGGGGTGGGGGTAAGGGCGTAAAAATGAGAGGGGCCCTATATAAGGTCGGGGCTGAATAATGCGCCCTAATAATCGCTGCCATTACGAACGCTTAATGCAAACTCGCGCTAGTCGCAAAGAAGAAAGAAGGAGGGCAGACTCGATCGGCCCGTTTTCTTCCCTTCGGCCGCGGCCCGTTTTTTTTTTCCAGTTAAGAGGGTGGCAAGGATCGGGAGACGCGAGTAACGAGGCGTCCTTTAATTCCTTTAATTCGACCGACTTGCAACGTTCGTCCCCTTTCCCTTCTTCCTTTCTCCCCCCCGCTCGATCGCTTTTCTTCATCCCGTCGCGAGCAAACTTTCAAGAGAGCAGTCGACGGGCGTAGGTTAACGAGGGGGGCAGGTCGACTTGTTTATGGCAAATTGGAAAAGGAAATTGCGGGGTCCGCCCTGTATCGACGCTCTCCTTCCCTCGGCCGTGTCCCCCGCGCGGGGAGCAACATGGATCTTAAACGGTGGTCTAAATGCCAGCTCTTTTATGGATCACACCCCTTGTCGGTGACGATCTCGGCCGACGAGGCGCGTAAATTATCAAATGTTTCCCGCCACCCTTGGAAAAGCGAACGATGGCAAAAGCCACTTTGCCCGATGAAGTCGTCTCTGGCTTCACTTTCGGCTTGGCGAAGCGTTAAACCGTCGGGGTATACGTATCTTTAAATTTTTTCTTTTTTTTTTATCACGAAACACAGCGGTCAGTAAGAAAGGTATCAGGGATATACTGTATATAGGGAATCGCGGAATAGTGCGGCGAGTGCGACAGGGAGAGAAAAGGGGGTGGTTGGGAGTAGAGTGGTTGGCTGTAAGCGGCTTTGGTTTCCATGGCAGTAAGCCCTCATTACTGTATTACGGGCAAGCCCCTAACTACCAGCCGTACGCAACGATTTGCCTCTAGAACCTCTATGAGGGTGACGGATCATGCAAGATTGTTTTCCGCGCTTGTCCGGGAAACGCCGATATTTCCAATCTGCCGGAAATATTTCCCTCCTGGACGCTACTCCTGTTTACCACTCGGCGATACGTTGCGAACTTTTTACGATTACGCGAACGTTGATCTCGCAAGTGGCGTTCTTCTAAAATGATTATCATCGGAATTCCACGGGCAGACTCGATCGGATTGTTATTCTTACGCTGGACAGATTCTGAAGAATTCGTGCAGCGAAGAACGAGCGGTTTTTGTCGAAGCATTACGGTGGGAAATGCCCGTTTCGCCGTTCACCGATAACCAATCGTGTTATCACTTACGAAGACGGGACGAACAAGGTTCGCTGAATGAATTTTCATAACGCTCGCTCGCGAGCCGCGGCGCGTATCGCGCATAATACCACGTGGAAGCTGGCCGTAACGGCCGCTTCATATACGGATTCCGTGTTCATTTTTCCCCGTTTTTTCGCCTCCGTTATTTTGCACGCGGCTCGCGCTCGCTGACCATTTCGGGGCAAATATTTGTTCCGCCCTCGCTCGCGGGCTTCGCTATGCTGATTTAATATCGCGGACGAGGAACGATCTCCGTTGACACCGTTCGCTCGCGGGAATTCAAAGGGTTCGCGTACGCTTTCCGATTATTCGTAGCGACTTAGCACCTTCGTACTTAGCACTGTACAATTCTATGCCGAATCTCAATCTTATCTATTGAGCGCCTGCCAGATACCCGTCGATCTCCAGCTGTGAAATTATTAAGCGATAATCGAGAGCGATAGGAGTCTCGCAAACATTCCCAATTCCGATTAAATGCCGTGAACGTTGTCCCTCTTAATCTTACGCCAGCTGTGATAGGTTGATCGAGAAACAATAAGTCTGGTTATAGTTTAAATACAAACGTTATATTTAATCGGATAACAAAGTAGTACACTTATCGTAATTAACCGTCGTAACGGTATGAAATTATCAGCCAACAAATTACATCACGCAAAATGATCGTCGCTTAACATATCCCATTTAAACAACTTCACTCTCGTGATACGTTCAGAAAACGATTCCACACCGATCGCAGTAGAAATCAGAAAACCGAAGTCCACAATCCGATTCTCTGGGCATCTCAGCGACGTTTCGCCGAAAGTAAGACCTCGATCCGCAGAGTTGGAAAAGTCGCGACGAGGCACAGGCTTGGTAGTCGCGAAACAAAAGGGTGGTTCGGGTCGCTCGCGGGGTAGTCAGGGGGAGGGGGAATATTATCATAGCGGCGCAGAGGCGTATATCACTCGGCCACCCCTTTCGTTCCCGACAGGGATTAGCGTGAAGCTCTCTCCCGGTGCCTAGGAGAGAGCCACGAGGTGGCTGCGAGACGGGCGACTGTGTGTTCGGTCGCGCTGCGAACCCCCGGTGGCCAGCGACGGGCGTAAAAACGACGGGGGCATAAATACCGGAGTTACCTATGTTTTATGACGTGCCCTCCCCCTCGCTCTCCGGAGCCAGAGGCGGCAGGAATTCTCGGGGCAAAGCGGCCGAGCTATCGACAGGCCGGATCCTGACCGATGTCCTCGCGCTGATAGATCCGCTACAAGCCCTTGCCGCGCCTTCTCCTTCCATTCGTTGGTGGACATTTCAGATCAGTGATTCGCGCGACTCCCCGCGCTAGCCCTCTTCGTTTTCGGCAATATTTCCGTAGCTCCTGAGAAGGGCTAAAGCGAATGCTTCGAATCGCGTAATTTTCGCGTACGGTATCTCTACTTGCGAGCATCTCCTTGTTCCCCGGCTAACATTCCCAGCGCGTTGAAATGATTTAATAAGTCGTAAAGAGCCGCCGACATTGAAGAGGGTCGAAGCTCTTTTCCCTGAATCTCTGGGGCTCGCCACCCCTTTCCAGGGAGCGGCGAAACAGCTGTTGCGATTCATCTCAAACTTCGCTTCGACTGTGCGCGACTTACGCGGGACTGCAAACGCCTGGCTCTCAATTAATTCGCCCTCGTTGCAGTTCCGCGGAAGAATCCGCCGCTCGCGAATAGAAAGTGTATACTTCGCCGGAATCCGGCAAACGCGCAACTGATAACAAGTTACGCGATACGCCTCTGCTTGCAAACGGCGGCAAACGAAACGGGAGGAACGAGCGGAGAGGAACGTCGTGGAAATCCGCGGAGGGGCTCCCTGGATTTCGTCGACCACCTCAGCGACGTTTTTTCCCAATTAAAAATTAAAAAATCCAGCCCTCCCTCGAGTAAAGGATCACGCAAGAGACACGGAGGGCGGAGGTAGGCTGCACGACGAGGGCGGATGACTGCACCGACATTTTCTACCGATTAAACATTATTTTTCCTCCTGGTCTCTCTCTCTCTCTCCGTTCCTCTCGTCGCACGCGCGCGCTGTTTCTTTTTGCATATGCTAATTCCACGCTCTCCACGTTTTTTCCCTCGCTCATTTTAACGGCGCTCCACGCTCTCGCTTCGATGAATCCTCGACTCGATGCCGACGCGTCCCGCCTGAAAGATTCCTCGGCTCGTTGTCGTCCCTTCGATTAGTCGTACACGAGAACCGACTTCGTTTCATCCCCTCCCGCCGTCGTTTCTGTAATCCATCCTCTTCTAGGCTCGTTTCGAATTGTTCGTAACTGAAACAGGAATATTATCGTTGGCCGTTTTGATATAATCGAGAACGTTCGGTAATGGCCAAAGCGGTTGGCTGAAGATAGGAAGGGCTAGGTCGATGCAGGAGCGCGCACGAGCTTCATTCCGCTGTGATTGGCCTAGTCAAAACGTCAGAATATTAAAACACGGCAAACACTCTGAAATAACGATCCGAGCTACCCTCAGCTACGGGCTTCGCCGGCAAACAGGGGAGTTTTTAACGCTGCATGATCCCTGGGCAAACTTGGGGTCTACGCGCGGCCGTTCTTTCGTGTCTTCCCGCGGTGCGCGTATCCTGGCCTCACCGTCATTATGCTCGCGATTTTGCGACGAAGAGAACAACTCGAAGGCCGTTCTTATCGTCATCGAAATCCCGGGTTTAACGTTAGAAAAGAAAAGCTTGCCGAGTATTGTGCGTACTCTCAGGGTGTACGCTGTTTAGGAAACAGGTAGACTGGATTGAGAAATTATGCAAAGGCCTAGAACGCGGCGCGGATTGATGCGCGGCGAGGCGGCGTTTAGCACGCAACGAATTACGATTTCGCCGAGCGTAGACAGGTGGAGGGCGGCAGACCTCAACGGGGAGGGATCGTTCTTCCAGCGAGTTACACATAATGCCTCATAAACACCCTCAAAACGCCCGCCGTCGCCCTCGGTTCGCGTCGACACCACCATTACGAATCTGACACCGCACCGGCAATAAACTTTGGCCTCGTTACCTCTCCGCCTCGGTCCACAGAAACCTCCACCCCCGACATTCTTTCCTCCGTTTATTTCTCCATTTCCATCCCCGATGGCGGAGATAGTTTCGCAGCATCTTTTTCAATACAATATTCTGTATAATTCAAATATTCGCGGGAATCCAGCCAATACCGCCTAGCTGGATATTAAATTGATGCACAAACTTGCCAACCGGTGCAAGCTGCAACTATTTCTTTAGGAGTCGCACACGCGGAGAAACATTGCGCTCCTTTGGCGACGCTAAACGTCCGGAGTTGAATATCGCGTCGGACGACGACGGTAAGCCGGTTAAATGTCGCGGTTCACCGTAAAAACCCGGCCGTTTGCCCGTCCGAGCCGCGCGGCCATAAAATAAAACTACGCAACCGCGTGCGCGTATGCACACGCCAACCCCATTATAAGCCGTATAACAGGACGCTCGTACCTAAGTGCCAGCATCCATTTCCTCCTCTCGCCACCGTTTCCAACGGGACGTGACCTTTCGAAACGTTTACGACGAACTCGCGGCTGAAAATATCGAGCCCCATCCCGTCCGCGGGATTGACACCGAAGCTTCGACGGAGAGGCATCGCAGCGAGGATCGAGAGCGACCGGGATCCGGCGGTATCGGTGGAAAGGTGGAGTGAGGACGAAGTCGCGCGTGACAAGCGACCGCCGCGTACATTTGTTCGGGATGGGGTTGGGCACGCGTTTAGTTTCCCCCCTCGGCATTAACATATTCCAGCCGATTCGGGGCAAACATCGACGCAGCGGCGCCACTCGTGTTCACCCCTTACTTCCGGCACATTTGTGTTTTGTTTCCAGCGAACGCACCCCCGCGACAATGCGTTGCTGCCTCGCGAACAGTCGGCCACGTTTCTCGCGATGTTACGTTCCGGCAAGACGCGTGTGCACACAGGGGTGTTCGTTGCGAACGGGGAACAATCGTGTAAGAAGATTGTCTGCTTTTTTTTTTCCCCCAAGGATTTATAGTCGACCGAAAATGGGGCGGTTCGCCTATCGCAATTTCTACGAATGGAACAATCCTTGCTTGGGGGTGGATGTAAGTTTCGTTATAAATGCGGCCAACAATTGGGCAGAGCGTTATTATTCAATTCTTACGCTGCGGTGTGCGTAATGCGTGTACGAGCTGGCAGAAAGCTCGTCTTACCGCCAGGCGATAATTACCACGTCCCGACCTGACTATATAACCTTCTTTTCAGGGAAGAGCTTCACCCTGACGATCATGCTGCAGACATCGCCGCCCCAGATAGCCACCCTGTCGAAGGCGATCAAGGTCACCGTGGACGGACCTAGGGAACCCAGGTCCAAAACAAGTGAGTCTTACGACCCTTTATCAACCGCTGGTAAATCCGCCCTTTCAGAGTTATCCCAACTCTGCTAATTAGACTACGGATTTCTCTTGCAAATTCGCACTTCTCAGAATATAGCGAAAACGGTAGAACTTTAGTAGCAAATTATTTCACCTATCAGGTATTTTAGGCAACACTATAATTTAGATATTTTCTATGTTTTATCATGTTACATGCATTTCGTGCAATCGAGCATCTTCGAATTTCCTAGAAACGCATGAAAATCCGCAGTCTACTGGTAACAGTCTCCGGGTTACGTCTCTGAAAGTACTTTCTCCCGGATTTCGTCAGCGACGCCAAATCCCAAGGAAAGCAACGAAATATTTCGAAATCGGTTAACTCGATGAATACTATTACACCGGCGAATCGCGTTGCGTTCCAGGACACCAGGCCTTTCACCCCTTCCACTTCGGGCCCAGACCGTTCCCCTTCGGTCACCCCCAGGATCCTCTGGGATTCAAGCTGTCCGGTAAGTGTCTAGACTCTGCGAGATTCGTCCGCGCTCGCTACCTGCCAGCACACACTGTGCAACGTCCGCCTTGTAACACGTCTCCGCGCGCGCACAACCGGATAACTAAGTTTGCAACCCCGCGCGTCGTCCCCCTTTCCCGCTGCGTCGCGAAGCCGGGCTCGCTCCTTTCAGGCCGGGCTGGCTTGGTGGCTGCGAAGGGTGTCAAAATTGAGCGTCGGCAGGCACCGATTCAAAATTGAGTTTTGCCACGGGGCGTCTAAGTGGAGAAGACTCTGATTAAGCCCCGGCCTTTCGTTTGTCGGCGCCGCTCTTCGCCGAAACTTTGCCAGCCGCTTCGACAGGGCAGCTACGTTCTCGTACCGCCGACGTTCTCGATCGTCCCTGTGAAAAGATCTTCTAGGCTGTCGTTACTAAATTCCAAAGGGTTTCACGAAAATCGTCGCGCGATTATCCATTCTTTATTTCCCACGAGCGTTTGTCGGACGGTATTGGAAAGTTCGTTGTTCAACGAATCGTTTAATAGTTTCCTTGGATATCCCGGAAGCTGTGCAGTGGTTAGTTCTCGCGCGTTATACGTTTCTCTTCCCAGAAATTCGACGGTTCCGGCGGCCAACGATGGTGATATCTATTTTTCTACCGAGTCACCGGACGAGAAAACTGAACGGCCGGTCGCGGCGGCGATTTCCGACGGCGACGCATCGACGGGCTAGTACGGCGCCGCGGATTCCAATTCAAATTCGTTCGAAGCTCGAAATTTTGATGGGACTAGCCTCGGGCGGCGAGGGTCGGCTACTGATACTGGTGCACCGACAGTGTATTGTTTCGGCATGATAAGCGGCTTAACGGAGCTTCTCTCCCCTTCAGCCCCCGAGGTAGCGTGGAGTAGCAGTCCTGGCCGTCGATTTCTCGTCCCGAGCATCATCATCATCCCCCTTCCGTCCTCCCTTCCCGGAGGTCTCCCACCCTCCCCTCCGGTGGTCTCCTCAATCAAGCACAGAGCTCACTCCCACCACGCCGAGTTCGCCTCGTTTCTTTCCTTCAGATTTTCCCATCGTAATTTCAGCTAACGAGGATGGACGCAACAATTTCCAGGCCGGCTGCGTAAAATTGTTCCACGGTAATCGCGAGCGGAAGTGTCAGAACCTCGTGTCGTGGCGCCGCTGAATCGAATTACGCTACCTGTACACGATGGAAATTCACCGTTCATTGGATAGTTTTCTACTTCGGAGCTACATTAAACAGGGGTTGAAACGTTCGATCCGCTTTTCACCTCTCCTCGATCATTTCATCCCCCGCGAATATGGTCTGGAATTTTTAACAGTTCAGAAAGTGATCTCTGTTCTTTTCATCTCTCTTTGCACCCTTCCATTTCGGAAGTAACCGTTGTGAAGCCGCAACGAGGAACGTCCCGCCACCGCCGGCATCTTGGTCGCCCCTTCGCTTTACAAATTTCATTTTCCACGGGAGGAAACGCGTGGTCGCGTAACTGGGTCGCAACCGCGACCGATATCATCCCCCGTATCGATCGTTTCATCCGCGGCTCGTGTCCGCTACTTTTTCAACCCTTTCGCTGGTAGTTCGACCACCGCGACACAGGTTGCGCCTCCGTCCAGTTCGTCGCTGAGGGGGGGTCAGTCGAGACGAGTACCGCGAAATCTTTACCACCCTCGCCAACACGGGCCGGGCTATCGCTGTCCGGATAAAGACGCGTTTCAAGAGCTGGTTTATTAGATATCTGCACCCGGAGGGTTGATAAGGAGAGATCGAGCATCGTATACGGCGAGAAACGCCTGGCTACCCAAGCAGGGGTTGTTAAGGTGCCCATTGAGGTGTAACTAGGGGGATGTTATTAAATTTCGTTCGGGCCTAGCTCGAGGGGAAGCCTGAATTTTATGCTCCCGCCGAGGACTGTCTATCTAGGAAGTCCAGTACAGAGGCCGTCTTTATTCCCTTCGAAGAATTTCTGATAGCGTTGTCCTCTTCTCCGCCAAGTGTCTGACTGTCGATGATTTAGCTTTCTCTGTCGATTCCTTTAAACGATAGAATCTTTGTTACCCCGTCTAAAAGAATTGGCAATTTTCATTCCCATTGAGGATGCTTACTAAGAGTCCTCTTAGGATTTAATTAACACGCGAAATTGCCCCAAACAATTTTTCTGCACGAAAGAAGAAGCTCCCCGCTGAGAGAGAACCCCGCTCGAGGATTAGAGTCGACAGCGCGCGATCGGACTGTTGTTTCACGATTTAACGATTCAATTTCCCGTGGAAGCGTGACGGATCCGACTCGGGTGAGGAAAATTAATGTGTCCGGTGAGTGGCAACACGCGAGGAGATTCTCGCTGAGATTGTCCGAGGAAGGAAAACAGCCCGATCACGCGGCGATCCCCGGGAGGGGCGTCATTGTCAGTCTGGCTAAGGGGATGAAAAATCGCGAGGGCAGCCAAGATTCGAGTTAACAAGGATAGCTCGCGCAGCTCGATTCCCGACTCGCCCCGCCGTCCCGTTGTTCCACCTTTTTCCACCCTCCAGTGTCAATTAACCGCCTACCAGCGGCCGGGGGGGAGCACCGGAAAAATCGCAACCCCTGTTTCAATAAGGTGGCCTTTACCTCATTTGGGGGAGATTGTTAGGAGCGTTCAGTTTAAAACTGTCGTCCGCCTTCGTTCTACGGATCGTTTTACAGCAGACTCCGCGCGAGCCTTCTTTAAAGAGGATCTCTCCCTTTCGCGTTACTTTCTTTGGAAATTCCATGCCAAAGATTGGCGGCCGATCGAATCCACTGCTCGAGGTGGGAAAAGCGCGGCTACGCAAAACCATTGAACTATATTTAAATGACAGTTCTCTCGACAGCAATTCAATATTCCGTGCTTCGGAGTTCACGGAAAAATTAATATCGAATCCGCGGGACAGGGTTGTATCATATTTGTCGAAAGGCTCCTTCGCAGGACCTCATTCGTGTCCACGAAAAGTAACCCTTGACTTTGCGCCGCGTCGGATCCTTAAAGGTTCCCATTCGCAAGGGTTCGTCCCTGTCCACCCCCAGCGTCGAATCACGGCGGATCCTTTAAATTCGCGTCACATTTCACCCTCCTGCGCGTGTCTTGCAAGGGTGTCCCGTCTTTTAATCAGGCCCGGTGACCAGGAGCCTTCGGTCGAGGCGACGGTAACTAATGATAGCCTCCGCCGATCTTCTTCATCCCCCAGCCCGCTGCATCGTCTTCCCTCTTCTATCAGTGTCGTAGAAACCGAAGCCAGGCGGGCGGTTCAACTTTACCGATTCACTGTTAGCTTCCTTAAATATTCACGGATCACTCGGTCACGTTCTAACAGTTTTCTTTCTCTTTTTCGTGCGGACATCACCATTGCGCGAACTTTTCAATTTCCATTTCCTCGAGGAAGAAAAAGGTGATACCTTCGCTCGCGTCTCCACGGGTCGTGACTCGAAAAGTGAGGAGGAACGTACAATGAACGTTTCTCGAAAAGTTGTTCGTTTTTTATCCCCGTTCGTAACTTCAAAGAGGATGCAAGCGTAAATAAGAGGAGGTAGCAAACGCGTGGTGGATAGCACAGGAGGGTCGAAAGATGGTTACTGCGAGAGAGAGAGAGAGAGAGAGAGAGAGAGAGAGAGAGAGAGAGAGAGAGAGAGAGAGCGACAGAGACAGCAATTTTCTCGTCCTTTCTCGAAATATCTCCTCGTAGAGCTTAGATCGGTGCCAGGGACCTTTCCAGGGTGGCATTTTAGGGGTTGCTGCGACGCGATAATGAGAACGGGCGCAAAGGGTGGGTGTGCAAAGACATCCGACCGACGGTAGGTAGGACGTGGGAAAGGGGGGTTCGAGGGGGTTGTCGTTGGAGGTGGCAGAATCGTGGAGGCGTTCAGGGGGCTAAGAGAAGAAGCTGAAAAGAGAGAGAGAGAGAGAGAGGCGAGGGTGGTGTGTGCGAGCAAGCTCCACAAGGGTTAACGCCTTAGCAGTAAGAAGGGCGTTTTAACTCCTGTTTTGCATAGATTTGAATAGATAAGGGGGACAGGAAAATACGCGAATTAATTTATTATGTATCTCTGGCTGGCTGCCAGGAGGGGGGGAGTTTTAAGCGAGCAACCAAAACGAAGCTTTACTCTTTGCCTTCGCGCCTCAGCCCGTCACCCTTTAGCCTAACGTCCTTAAACACCCCTTAAGTTTTTTCCCAACAGCCCTTTCCCACGCCCCTCGCGGCAGACAGATTTCCTCTCTGGATCTATGCAGATAAGAAGATTTTCCTTTATGCACTCCGTTCGTTATGTGTCCTCGCATAGGATGAATAATAATTATTCTTATTATTGTCGTGCTCGTATTTGTTTCATTCCGAAGGAAATAATTTGGTTAGTGTTCCTGGCAAGTATTTCGTTGATTCCTTAGTTTTCAATAGCTTCTCAAATGCCTCCAATTATCATTTTTGTTTCGTGTCTAACATACGGCTAATTAGCCCGCTTGAAAATTTTATTTCCTACCGAGTTTCACGCTTCCCATCCGATTCTATTTCTTTCCTGGTATCACTCCTCGATACTCTGACCCCAAAATCGTCCCGATACCCAGACGCGACAAGCATCGAGGGACCCCTCGGACTGTGGGGGTGGGTTGGCTAAAATAGCGAAGCACATTTTGAACACGCTGCTCGATAATACATCATCCCTTAAAGCTTCTGCAGCCGTGGAAGGTACGCATAAAGGCAACTAACCCTAGGGCCGTAACGTTTAAGCTTAACATTTCTCACCCCTTAAAGGGTAGCGGCTCCTTGAACCCTTTCAGCTCTCTAGCCTTGCCTCGCGTCTCTCTCCCTCCGACTCTTTCAGAGATCCCGCCCGACTTCTCCCCTCATTAGTCTTCATTTGTTTTCGGAATTATCGCCCGCCACTCTCTCCGCCCCCATCGCGGCACGCGAATTCTCTCTCTCTTTACAGCAGAGAGAGGGTGCCAACCGTTTTCGGGGTTTATTAAATTGAAAGTATGTTACGAGCTGTTTGAAATAGACGCGCGCCGCTGTCAAATACCAAAACTGCGAAGTTTTATTGGCGGTTATCAAGCACGAACTTTTTCCCCCTTATCGTAAAGGGGAATTCCAGCGAATTTTGATTCTATTACAATCTGTTAGAGAAGATTAATATGTATATATATATATTTTTTTAATCTCTACACATTTTCTACCGAAAAGTGAGGGAATGATTTTCACAGAGAACACAGCCAAACAGAGCTGTCGCTCGCAGAAAAAAAACCCTTCTTGGCCTTCTTAAGCTCACTCGTAGCATAGCTTTCGCGCGCCTCTTATCGTTTTCTTTATCCCCTCATAAAGTAGCTGCAGCTACAATCTCTCCGTCCACCCTCTATTTCCCCTCCCTACGCCCTGTGAGCTTCCAGCTGTGCTGCTGGCTGTTCCACGACGATGTGGTAGAACGCGAGATAGCGGTGTCCTCTCTGGCAAGCTAGGCTTAAAGAGGAGCTTAAAAATCACCCCTTCAACCCCTGCCGAGCTTTTTACATCCCTGCCACGGCTTCGCTCGCGGATGGAAGGGATCGAGGGCGAGCCAATGGCGTTGGTCGCAAGCACGAAACGCCACGCCTACGTTCCAGTGACCAGACAGTCCTCCCTACCCCTTTAGAAACTTCCCCTATTTGCCACCCCGTCCCGATCCCCACCACCCCCGAAGCCGGTGGCTTCGGAGCTTTCACGGAATTTTTAAACTGCCCGGCACAGATGACGGTATAATCTGCTATTGATCAAGGTATTTCGAAAAACCGATACCATACCGATGACTACGGGCTTCACTTTTACTCCTTTTCATCCCCCAAGCGCTCCCCCACCCCCCTAGAATCCCAGCTGGTTTAGCCAATGATCGCTAAACTCTTTACGCGATTGTTTCAGTCGACTGTTCGGTCTCTGTCGGATTTCTTACTTCGTAGGAGGTACAATCGTGGGAGAATTTATTCTCCATTCTCGTTCGGTCGAGGAACGGAGAGGCGGACGGATTAATTCGTCCAATGTCGTGAATTTAATTGCACGGCCCCGCACGCAAACCGTTTCTATGGTCGCGGCGATATCGGCTAGCATTGAAAACGAAAAAAAATAAAAAGGAAGGTGATCGATCGTTCCTCTATTCTCTGTTGGATAAATTTAACTGTCCATCCACGTCAAACGCTCGCTGCGTCAAAGGGAAGCATTTCTGTAGCTCTGTCCGTCATCCGGCGATCGCTTATCCATCTGACATTATATAACATTCCCAGATCTCTTCCAGAGAACCTTCCTTTTTCAGTCCCGTTGCTATTTATTGGGAACGTTTCACCTGCGCCGCATTTATCCCAGCACGTATTGCTTTTTTTTCCCCCCCAGCCTTGTTTAAAAGTTGACTCGCTCGAACGAAAGTTCCTTGCGTCTGGCGAATAAAGTAGTAACGATCGGGCACTCGATTACACCACGAACGCTCCCCAAATTTTATTCATTCACTTTCGTCTGAATTAATACAATCCCGATCGAGCGAGATGCGATTCTTGTATCGACTGGCCATCGAGGCATTGGCTAAAAAGCGAAAACGGCTGACAGATACGATTTCGGATGTCTCTCGTATCGCACAGGTTTGCAACACCTGGGACTCGAGCAAGGAGCCGGCCAAGGGTGGGGCGGATTACCACGGGGCTCTCTTCCGCCTCACTGTCTTCCGCCGCCTCCTGGTCACCACTCGCATACGCATCCTCCGGCAGCTGGTGCGTCTGCCTTCAATCCCTTCCACCACGGCATCGAGCAGAGATCGCCTAGACTGGCTGGACCTAATTCTGGTAAGGCGGCCCGAGCACCCTCGCCTGCTGTTTACTTAGCCCACGACATCGTCCAGCGAGTTCGTCATCTTCCGTCCTATTTACGTAGACAGGCAGCACCGTGGTGCGCCTCTTAATCCTTTTCCTTTTTCTTCCCTGGCTCGATGGGTTTTCGGTTAAGGGGTCGAAGTTGACGGATAATTAATCGTTTGTCTTGAAGAGCCGGCCAGGAACGATTTGGGTCCGATCAGCGTGTCAGTTAGGGACGTAACACCGACCACGTCGCCTGGGAATGCAGGTCCCGGTCTGCTCACGACGGCGACCGTCGCAGCGCCCACACCTCCGGCCGAGCCAACGACGACCACTACGACGCCCAGTCCCTCTGGACACCATTCACATTTCCAAGGTAGCGTTCATTTTATCCTACAGCTTGCAAGACGCATTTAATAAAACTTGTCTATGTGTGTAAAACGAATGGGTATTATATTTAATGTTATTGTTAATTTCATTGTTACTCTAACTTAATTAATGATAAAATTGACCACTGAATAGAAACTAATTGTAGAGGTAATTGATTAATGTGGGGCAGATCTGTGATATAAATACTGGATAATTTGATTTCCCAAGACATTTATCGAACGTATTGTTAACAAAAAATCGTGTTGCTTCGATGACAGGACTGCATCTCTTGGGGGCCACCGGGTCCATCTTCGGATCGATATTCGCCCCGCTGCTGCCACAGTCCTCCTGGCTGTACAACCCGCTCTATCACACGCAGCAGTACGTTCTGGAACCGGAATGGCACGCTCTAGCGTTGCGGATGGCCCAGCAACGGTTACAGAGGCCTGACCAGGCTCGGGCCGAGGAGATGAGGAAGCTCCGTGGAAGCAGCAGCAGCCCTGAGTCCGCGTTGAAGGAGGAGAAACGGCAGAACGACGATCAGGACGTCCTCGCTAGATCCGGCCTGGACAGCCCCGACGGAAGTATAGAGGTGGACGACAGAACCGAGCACGATCCGAACAGGGACCGCGCAAGGAGCGATGACTCCCTCCAGGAACAGGATTCACCTAGAATATCGCCCGTGAGAAGCGACGCCGAAGGCAGCGCAGACGCCACCGCTTTTCAAGACGCCTCTATTCATTTACGGCCGAGTATAGAGAACTCGAACGATCAGGAGATCCCGAACGACGAGCAGATATCCCGAAGAGACCTGAAGATTCGTCTGGAGGGTACCGTGGACCTTAGCACGAAGAGGGGTCAGGATAAAGAGAACGTTGGACAGGATCTGACCACCAGGCGAAAGGAGGACGATACCGATGTCGAGAGGGAAGTAGTTCGGGGCAGAAGGGAGACAAGCCCGAAGCCCAGACAGGTCTGGAGACCGTATTAGACCGTTCCCGGTTCAAAGGATTTTCTAGCCTCTTCTCTCCCCCTCCCCATCCCCTCGCAGATGATCTCTGTCGTCTCGATCGATTCGGATCAGTTTTACCCGTGATCGCGAGCGTGTTTGCACGAGCTCGCACGCTCGGTGCCTGGCTCGTTAGGCCAGAAATTATCATGGACTTCGAGGACTAACCAGGGTTTACGTTCGTACATAGTATGTAAATATATTAAGCGGCGTCCAATTATTATTTAACCGTGTCAGGCGCTTAGCCATTGTCATTTCGAGTGAGATTAATCGGCGTCTAAGAACGATCCTCGTCGCAGCGGGCGGAATTCCAAGGAACGGAATGGATTCGATCGAAATATTCGGTGGTCGCGATGCTGCGCGCTCCGAGGGTCGTTTGTTCGGCGGCTTCGTTCGTCGCGAGAGGCTGTGAACTCGCGACGTTGTAAATATCACAGATCTAAGGATATGTCGAGACCGGGTCGAGTCACGTCTCTGCTGGGCTGCTTCGCCTTTTCCTCCGTTTACGAGGGACGTTAGGCCAGCCCATCAGCAGCGAACGTGGCCAGAGAGCGAGCGCGCGGAGCCGATCGAACGAAGCCCGCCCCGTTCGTCACCGGTCCCGAGAATGAGATTCTTTCACTGTTTAAGTACGTCGTCAGAAATAAAGTAATATCATCCGTTCCACGAATGACCATCTTTTTACGCAGCGCTCACTTCGACGACACCTGCTGGGCCCGTCTTCGAACAGTAAGTACTGTTCCTTAATTCTAATCTTAACGATTAATCGTAGGAATGACCCGCTGACAAGGCTGTAGGTTTGTTTTAATCGCTCCTTTGTACTAGGAACGATTGTGCGATTGGAAATTCATTTATCGAGATCGCCGAGGAAAAGGTTCACTTTATTCGAGGTTCACCGTCAGAATTATTTGAAGCTCCCCGTTGAGAGCTGAGAAACTTCGCGAACTGGCGCCACGCATCATCGATCGATATTCTTGCCGGCGAGAGGGTGAGAATCCGTCGGATCCGCGGGAAACAAAAATCGGTAGAGTCGCGGACGCGCGCCAAATAACCCAACCTAATCCGGACGGGCCAGATATGCAGCAGATTCGATAATTCGCCGCGATTGCAATCGAGCGGGATGCACCGCCACGCAAAAACGGCCAGGCCCGATATCCGCTCGGTGAAAAGGTCCTCGTGATTGATGGGACACACAAAAGCCACCCCTCCCTCCACCTTTCATCCGTGCCGCCAGCCACGAGTAGTCGTGCACACGCGTAACGCCGTCGACTCTTCCTGGACCCCCCCCCTCCCGCCCTGTGTGCACGTCGCGCGGTTGGAATCGAGATAAAAAGACCGCGAAACAATTTTCTACATTATTTCCCGATGCGCCGGCCGATCAAATGAGCAATAATGCTCGGCGCACCGCATCTCCCATGAATCTTTCATTCGACGCATTGAACCGTGGCGGGCGTCGGTGCAGCGGCGCGTTCAACGCCGATGAAAACGTGCTCGCTGCTAATTACAACAGCCGGCAAATGTTTGGGATCGGCGGGAAAAGGGTTGCGGTACGATTACCGGAGGTCATAGTTCACCGTCTTGATTGACGTAGGAAGTAGGCGTTTACTCGCGACGATCGTCTGAGAAATATTTCAAAGGGATTATTATCGTTAGCAGCGTCAACGCAACTTACCTTCGCGATAAAGGTTTCTATTATGCCCATACGACCAGGGCAGAAAGTGGTTTCGCCACCCTCCAAGACAGGATACCTCGGCCCCGTCCCTGCATAAAAGGATCGCTGGAAATCGCGGTCTTCGTTTTTTCTTCCCACCGATGGAAAGCCCTGCGTACACGTCCATGCTGGTCAGGTTATCGCAACAAACTACCCCAATGACGACACGATTAAAATTTCACGGGGGTTGCGTGGCTGGACCGTGTTCTCTCTCTCTCTCTCTCTCTCTCTCTCTCTCTCTCTCTCCCTCTCTCCCTCTCTGTACCGTGACCGCCCCGTCCATCGAGCCGGGCCAGACCACCTTTCGACCCCCCTCTCGTTCACGGAGCCACCCCCTCATCCCCGTCGGGTGATTGGTACGCGACCGCAGCCACCCCCGCTTTTTAATACACCCGCACCTGCATACTCTACACCCGCAACCGGTGAGCTGCTATCGTATATACGCCATGGAGGGTGCATCCAACCCCCCCGTAATTCTACTGCCACTGGCCGCGGACATCTCTCTCTCTCTCTCTCTCTCTCTCTCTCTACACTTTCTGCTCCAGCATCGTTCGTCACGGGGCTCCTTCTCTTTCGCACTCTGTGTGTTTGCGTGTCGC
The DNA here is from genome assembly GCA_023838395.1 of Holcopasites calliopsidis. Lineage (NCBI taxonomy): Eukaryota > Metazoa > Arthropoda > Insecta > Hymenoptera > Apidae > Holcopasites > Holcopasites calliopsidis. Next base: position 1,243,490 of record JALHAQ010000012.1, on the reverse strand, counting down.
GCTCTCGTTTCGCGTCAACGTCAGCGGTGCACACGCCGAGTGATTCATCGATCGAACGCGTATTCGTGTCCCCGGCTCGTTCATCCCCCCGAAACAGCGACAAAGACTGGCCCTCTCCTCTGACGTATGTGCAGCTCCCCGTATGAGGCCGAAAACCGCCGCCACTGCGCGGCGCGGCGTCGGGCACAGAAGCCAGAGAGACGGAAAATGCATTTCCACGGACGATGATTGGGGCCGTTCGGTTCTTTCGATCGCGGTGCGGTGTGCCCGCCCGCGGCTCTCGTTCCCCTTCTTTCACCGATCCCGACGGTACCTCGTGAAACCGGCTGATCTGCGATCCGATCTGTCAAGATCCGACACTCTCGGGTTCGCAGGTGGCCGTATTACTATTGTATCGGGATCTGTCTGATGTCGGGTCAGATCCGAAAGTAATCCCGTGATCAATTAATCAATATTCTTCATCGTCCGTTCGAGCCGTCTCCGTAATTCTGCGCGGAACAGGAACGGAACTTTTTCAAGAACGATCAACCCCTTTCGCAGCCATGAAAGGGAGCATCCGGGAGGTGGCGTTGAAGCCCGGAAGACAGTAACTCCAGCGTGAATAAATAATAGGAGCCGAAAAAAAGTTGACCCGGCCGGAGTCGGTTGCTGGCTTCGCGAGGAGAAACTGTCCTTTAATACTTTTTGTCCTTGCAGCAGAGTCCCTCCTGCGCCTTGCCGTCAGGAGGGCGCACGTTCTTCTCCTTTTCTTTTTTCCTCGCGCACTTTTTCCCCCTTGCTCGTTCGTTGCCGGGCTCTCGCAGCCGGAGCACTTTAGATAATAAGGCCAGGACGCCAGGGCGTGGACGAAAGGGTAAATTGGGTATTCGTCCGAGGAATTATCTCTCTAATTTCTTTAACGCGGCAGTCACCCCTCGCCTTGCTCTTATACGTATGCACGCGTTATAATTTTCATCGCCGCGGATCGGGGCTCGCCTCGAACCCCGCCGCGCCGCCTCTCCCGCGCTTGATGCTCTTTCCTCGGGATGAAAGGGTTTCGTCTCTACCCGATGGAAAAGATCAGAAGAAGTCGCCAGGCTACGTTGAATAATTTCTGCCCCCCCTCCTTCGTTTGACCCTTCCTGCCTTCGTCGCGCGTACTCGCGTCTCTCGTAGACGCGATTCCCCGAAGATTAATTTCCCAAATTTTCTATACCGCGCATCCGTGGCCGGTGGCGTGTACAGGTAGCCTTCAGCTTCCGACATCCTCCAGTCTCCTCGAAGATCTCCGGAAGGATTAATGGACGATCCTTTTGGTCACGGAAGCTTGACGCGTTGGCTCGATGCTAATAATAACAAACGATCCTCGATATAGCGGGGTTCGGAGCGACGTAATTCGTACAAATGATAGTCCACCGGCGATAGGTATAGAGAGGGTGGGCGGAGGGAGAGGGTCGCCTCGTATACATCGTAATGGACCCGAAATTAGATCCCACCCTTGGCGCGGCTCCCGAGTTCGACAAATTCGGTTAGGTCGATGAAAAATGAATCGCTGTTACCGCCATGCCGGCCTTTTTCCCTCCATCGGCTCGGGTCGGTTTGCATCTTCGATTTTTATCGGCCGGCGCTTTAATTTATCGACATATAATTTATCGCGGAGGGGGTGACGCGATCCGTGGGTGTTGCAGCAGGAAAGGGATGAAAAGTGCCGCGCGTTTTTACCGTCGGATATGAATTTTTACAAGTTTATCGAAGACTCGATTCCGATGGGTACCCGGTTAATTAAAACGCGATAATTGTCTTTCCGTTGGTCGCGCAACGTTACAGTTTATCCTTCAGTCGTGGACGATGTTCATTCGTTTGATAATTATCTTCGTACCTCTCTATTTGCGATAGGAGTTACTATTCGTGATTTCGGAAGTTGCTTTCGAAGCCGTGGCGAGGAATTTCATCGGCAAGTATTAATCCGTACAGGAATAACTATAAGAGAGGAGGATCGTTTCACGCATAGCCCGGAGCATTCGTTATATTATGTTTGCCGCTGGTGTTTACAGCTGCTCGTAGCCCGGATGACAATCTTGGATCCGAGGGGTGGTTCGACGAGAAGACAGACGCGCACGCATATTTGTTTCCGAGCCGTCTAGCTTGCTTGAAACATTCGACGACACTGCGTTTCCGATCTCGGTTCTGTCGAACATTTCCCAGACGTCATATCATTCCGCCTAGCGAAAAGGGAAAAAGAAATTTCATATCAATCTATCGCTATTAAACATCGAAACGATACGGAAAAGTGATTCAAGACCTTTTGAAATCGCCGTATCGTTTGGGAAATCGTCGTGACGGCAAAACGTTTGTCGCATCGTCGGCGAGGAGGAATCGAAGGCGGAAGACGAATCGATGGACGACAGACAAAAGCGGGATTCGGTTTGGGGATAACAGCGTCGAACTTTACCAAAGACAATATAAAAGTTGGGAGGGTCGCGCGGGATTGGAAGTCGTAAATATCATCTGCTAAATAAAGCTTCATCCTCGAGTAGGATTCAAGCGGCGGCGAAAACCCCTTTGCGCCGACGGCGGGTGGGGCGCCGGAGACAAAAGCTCGGTAACGCTCGCTGAGACGTTAAGGTGTCGAAAGAAAGGGAGAAAGCCAGTGGCGAACGCGGTGTTCCTCCGTTCCTCGCGTCCTTCGCGAAGCGATCAGAAACGATGATCGTAACGAACAAGTCCGCGCTGACGTGTCTTAACAGTTGCAACCAAACAACAAATTAGAAACACTTTGAACGCGTGTAAATTTAACCTGTCCTAATACCAGTCGAGATTTTTGTCCATCGAGTCATTGCCGCAAGGACCGTTCGCCGTGTGTTTCCTCGTGAACAAATTCCATTCGCGCCAATGGCTGTAATTTATCAGAAACGCAAAAATTATCCCGCACGACGAAGGAGCGGTCGGCTCCCTCTCGGAAAGCTTTGCGCGAGCCATTAAGCAGAATCGTTTGGCTAACCGAGAAAAAAATCCAGCGGCGATATTTTTTTATTCCGCCTCCTTCCCCGCGCGCTTATGGGGCAAGGGGGCGGCCTCGGGGAGGATTCCGTGCGTGCCAGCACGGACCAAAGACAAACGCCGTCGCCGACGTCTTTCGTTTGTTTCAAGCGTCATTTGTTTGGCGTACCGGCGAAGACGGGCCGCCGGTTCGCTAGTGCCTCGCTCGAACGTTTTCGCCTGGTGGAAAGCATGCGGGAGATATGGGGTTGCACGGTTGGGAAAGGCCACATTTGAATGCCACCGGAAAGAGGGGGGCCGAGCGCGCTCTTTCATCTCGGCTTTGTCGTGCCACCTACTACGCGCGGCCCGAGAACACTCCTGCCACGATGGGACCTTGAAAGGAGGCCGGACCAGGAACATGTTGTCCCGAAAAATCATTATTGCTGGGTGAAATGAGGAACAGCGTTCTGTCCGCGGGTTATTCTGTCAAGTATTTTTCTTTTTCTTTTTAATTGAAGACGCCGCACGGTTTGGAGGATACGTTTTAGTGTAAGAATCTTTTCGTGGTAACTGGAAAGCGGAGATAGCTTCTTATCCGAATGATGGAGACTCGACGGTGGTTGAAATGTCGGGGGGGAGGAGGAAAGAAAGTAAGGAGAAGATAGAGGTGAAAGAGCAATCGAAGGCAAGGGGGATTTCTTTCATGAGAAAATAATTAAGGTTTTCTATGGAGATGATGGATTCGGCGGACCTGCCGTTCGCTCAGTCAACGTCAGAGGTTGACAATAGGTTCAATGGATGGAGCGCTCCTTTATTTAAAGTAGCTTTGTGTCCTCGCCAACCTCTTCCTCCCCTTCGTCTAGCCGACGCGCAAGTCGAATCTGGATCGTATCGTCCGTCCTGACGCATTCCTCCCCGAAAGATCGAATTTCTTTAACCGGGGAAGTTAATGAAAAAACGGAGACGCGGCGGAGGTAGCTTCCTTGGAAAATCGACCTCGCGTTTATCGTACCCCCGGGCGATAACCTAAATCTAATTTCGCACTTTCCATGTCGACACTTAAACACCGCTTCCGTTCTTTAGTCCGGAAAACAACTTTCTCCGATATAGAGGCTTCTTCCTCGACGATCGTTATTAATCGTAACCAAAGGGTGGGGGGGAGGGGGCCACCGTTGCCCTCGAAATCAATGACCAGAAGCCAAGGAAGCTCGTCAGCGTCCGCGCCTGTCCATAGATCGATGGGGTGGCGCAGGGTGCAGGAACGGAAGAACGAAAACAAAGAAGATCGTTTAACGATATTGTCAGGGCGAGCCCCGGAGGGCACGGTTCCTCCGAGGCGGGCTTGAGGGGAACCAACGCGGCGGATGTTGGGCGTCGGGTGCCGGCCCGTTCCGCTGCCTGGTATTATTCCGAGCCATTTGTCACTCGGCCAAGCCGACAACCCCTTTCGTTCCAGCGGACACCCTCCCGCGCGTTTTTATAGCCGCGAATCGTCGCAATATGCCGACAAGGGGCTTAGCAGAGAGCTCGAGGACAGATTAAGGGGCTGCTGCGAGCGCCTTCCTTTTTTTCCCTCTCGCCTTCCTCCGCTCGAACGCCCACCGCCTTGGATAGCAGTCGAACGGATTAACCGGGACTTAGGCGGATCTGCGCGAATCCGCCGCTACGATTCTCCCGAAACTTGTTTTTCCCCGCGTCGTCGCTCCCCTTTTCGATGGGGCGATAATTAATTCCAAAGGGTTTGGCCCGTCGTGGATTTAGAAGGTGTTTGTCAATGTTATTGTTGCCGATATTGAACAGGTGACAGAAATTCGATCGCCTATGCGCCGCTCGAAGATTCACGAAAGAATCCGCGAGGCTGGTCGTGTGACAACTTACGGGGACGGGCAAGCGAGACGCGGGCGAAATCGCGGATCTAATCTGCTAAAAGTCTGCTTAATTATGAGCCGTAGAATCGCGCCGAAGGGTGACAACGGGGGCGGAGAACGAGGCCGGGTGGGCGGTGCGCTTCTGTTTTCGGACTTTTCCATTAGCCGAATGAATCGTTAGTCTTTTGTTGACTTTTATTGGGGGATGCTAGCTGGCGCGGTCGTCTCTTGCGAAGCGAGTCGCCTCGGTTTGATCCGCATGATTCGCGCTGTCTGTCTCTGATTAACCGGTGTTTCCTTTCCTTCCGACCTGATTATCGTGCTCTTGAATTCGAGACGAGCTACTCTGTCTCGCGAATCAACGCAGCTGCAATCAATTGACGCGGCTCAATTATTTGTATACTACGATTAAACGTTATTACCTAATATAAGCAACTCCGCCACTATCTTCACCATTAATTCGTACGAAATTCTAGAGAACCTCGAGCATCAAATTCATCCCCCGTAGAGAGTGTACGAGCTCTCCCTCGGTGAATGGAAAAATTACTCGAAACCGAGATCCCTCGTCGCAGGGTGGGACACGGTACAATCTCGCCGGACAAACGACGCCCTGATAGCGAATCGTACACCCTCTCCCCCCTCGCTCCTTCGGTTTAGGTCGATAATTCAAAGGGACATAGGACGGTTCACGTGAAAAGTGGAAATAGTCGATGGCTTGACGCGAGCGAGTCAAGGCATCGGGCCTGCTCCGGACTCCGCCCGATCGACTGGAGGGTTAATTTTCTGGTCAGTTGGTCGCTTCTGGCTCTCCAAGGGTTATAGCGGCGATCTCGAGGCCCCGTAACAGCCCCTACTTTACCCCCTACATAAATATCCGGAATTAGCCATTTCTCCTGATCTCTCTCTCTCTCTCTCTCTCTCGCTCTCTGTCTCTCTTTCTGCCAGCGTTACCGGTTCACCCATCGCGGCGGCATGGCACCCCATCGCTCCGTCTCTGTCCGTTCGTGGCTCGGTCAGCGAGAGAGGCTGCCCCGCTTGTCGGTCGGAGTCTACGATCTCTTGACCGATTAAGGACCGAACCCGGAGGGCTTCGATTCGAGTAGTCGTTCCATTACGCGCGGGGTCGTGAGTGGATTGACGTAATTGAGGAGAAAACACGACGCGGGCCGTCATGTCACGGAATATTCGAGGCCGCCGCTGCTTCCTCCGCGATTAAAACGGCCACCACCCCCCGGAACCACCGCCAAGCATCAGCAGCCGTATGCTCGATCGCTTCATGGATACCGGTGGGGCTTTCCCGTTCGTACGCTCGGCAAGCGATGGAATAACATTGTTGCGCGATCTTTGGACGATACCTAGAACGGTTCCGCTTCGTTCCCAATGGTGTTTCGCAGAGTTTGTTAATCAGCGTGGCGGGTTTAATTTGCAGATGCTGCGACCACCGCTCGGGAAGTGAATATTAAACAGATATAAAGCTAGTCGCGAAGTGGGACACAACCGGCTGTAATATAACTTTCCTCGCGAGTATATTAAACGTATTTTCATCAGGCAATAAACCACGCGGCCCGGAGTGTCCGCAACGGTCCGCGCCGTCTTCGTCCCGGAATCAACCAGTGCCCCACGCGTTTTACCTAAGAAACGGAACGAGCAAACGATCGAGGAGGATCGCGTCTCGTCCCCTCGACGAAGAACGCGCCCGTACGACTATCTGGGTCTGCTGATCCCCCCTGGTCCGTCGTACCCGTCACGGAACGAGCGGGATTTCGGCGCGAATGAAGGGCCAGAAGTGACTGGAGCGGCCGTAGGATCGCTTCATCTCGTTTTTGCTCACTCTGGATTAAACAAAAGCCAAAGCTCCTTAAACTGCGGTCTCGGCTAAGCTGGATACATGCGAGGGTCCCGTGGACCGGCGTTGCTCTTTTATCTGGATCGCGTGATCCTCTTTGCCCCTCATGAACTCCCCGACGACGCGACGTAACAACAACTCGATGCGACTGAAAGCCCCGGGGGCCGTTTATGTTTCGTTTACTTCGCGAGAGTCGGGCGGCTCGCGTTACCCTCTCGTCCTACACCCTCGGTTGATTCTCCGTCCATCCCTATCGCGGCGTCTGTGCCGATCCTTTGTTCGACCGTCGATTCTGTTGCCACCGCTCTTCGTTGGGGAGTGCAACGCGACTTCGGGGCGCGTAGTTGCGTCAGGTTGATAATCGTAGGAAAGACGTTGGCTTTCGGAACGAGTTGGAACGATTGTTCAAGGGATGCAGGGAATTCTGTTCCTCGAAACCGCCACGCGATTCTATTTATCATTTCGCCGTCGCTACAGAAGGGTGGACTGTCGATACGCGCGCAAGGCTATCGTAGCGGATGCTACCTCGATAAAAAGAAGCTCGGCGGGGAAAAAGGGGGTCGCGACGTTTTTCTCGTAATATGAATTCGCCCGGTTCCGCGCTCTTAAATCATCCCGATATCTCTCTCTCTCTCTCTCTCTCTCTCTCTGTCTCTTAGCGCTGCCTATGAATATACAATATCGAGTGGTAAGGAGAGGGTGGCACGGCCGGATGGGATGAAGCTGGAATCGCCGATAGAAACGGCCAGGCGAAAGGCAGCCGTCGCTGCTCTCCTTTCATTTCCCCCGTTTCCACCTAGTGTACGCGGGTCTATCGCGTTCGCCAGGAAATCGTACATTCTCCTTTTTGCTTTCCTTTAACGGATTTCACGTTGATACGCTGACGATTACACTCGTGCTGCGATTAAAGTAGTGCTCATGACAGAGATATACTAGGGATATAACATTAATCGCGGACGAAGCATTTCCGGAATAGATATCAATTTCACGTTTGAGAGGAGCGAGATCGTTTTTACTTTTTCGCGGCGTCGAAAGGGTGAAAGGGGCGGAGGGCGGGTCATCGCCGGACCCGTGTGGGAAAATCCAAGTCGGCCCAGCGGATTCCGGAACCCTCTCAAACAAGACGAAAAGTTCTTCTTCTCCCGAGGCACACGGGACCGAGATCGGGATCAGTTACGGAGAGGTCGAAGAAGGACTGATCCTGTATTTGAATACGAGACTCTCGGAGGACTACATGCATTTTAACTACCGTCCAGATGCCGTGGCTCTCACGCTGTCCCGTCGCCCAGGCATCGTCAAGTTTCTAAACTATCGTTACTTGGACCAAGGGTGGAGGACTCGTGAATTCTAAAGACACTCGTCGGCCACCCTCTCTCTCTCTCTCTCTCCACTCTCTCTCTCTCTCTCTCTCTCTCTCTCTCTCTGCACTCTGATGCAAGGACATCGAACTCCTGCTAATCGTATTGCTTCGAAGAATCTCTAAATCTGGTAGTTAATCAGGACACGAGATATCTTAGATGCGTCTACCCGATTTCCGTAAGACACTTTTCTCGATACTCGAAATATCAGGCTGGAGAACAATCGCAACACGCGCTTCCCGCGTAAAGGGACACCTACGTCTCCGACCGTTGCGCCCCTCGTCATATCTCATCAGGATCAATCAAGGGATTCCGCTAATCGCCGCCGTCACCGATCCCATCTTGCCCGCCGCGAAAACGGTCTCACAAAACCTCACTCCGAGGCGCATCTTACGTTCAGCGCGGAGGAGAACACGCACACGCGTACACGGATGGTGCATGTGGGCGAGCCTGACAGAGAGACAGCTCGAGAAAGAAGAGACGGAGGGCGGCTCGAAGGAGAACGAGCACAAGAGAGAGACAGACAGAGAGAGAGAGAGAGAGAGAGAGAGAGAGAGAGAGATCGTAGTTGGGGTGGAATGTGGGGGGTGGGGGTTGGTGTTGTAGCCGAGTGGGTACCACCAGAGGTGGGTCTGGTTGGCCGCGGCGTCGGCGGCAGCGGCGTCGGCTGTCTTGGACAAAATCAATACTGTGGCCACCCATCCCTTGCCACCCCTTTGCCTCATCCCGCAACCTCCTCCCTCCCCCCACCGGGCAAATCCACCCGGCAGCCCACCTAAGGTTGCGGAGTAAGTCGGAGGCGGAGGTGGAGGCAGAACTGGCGGACGGCAGGCTGGTGTGGGCTGGCTGCAGATGCCGCGTAATTACCACCCTCAAGACACGTGTGGTGTTCGCTGGCGCATCTACCACCCTCCCGCCCCGTAGAACAGACCCGGAGATCGCTAAGGCTGCTGATGCTGGTGAACAGCGGTGTCGGGATACGAGGATGCCTCTTTATTAAAAGTATAACTCCCGATGATACCCTTCCCATCAGCGTTAATCGCGGCTTCTTCTTTTACTATGACGTGGTTGCTCCTGCCATGTGGCGTGCATTTACACGAGAACGCATTTAATCATTTCTTACAATTCCTCCACTGTCCGGGATCTCTGCATCTTTCGTCTGAATTTCTATGCGACCTAACCGTCGAACACGTATCTCGTTTCCCAGCTCGCCTAGCCAGAAACATTCTGTTTTTATCTCTTCGTTCTTTTTTTGTTTTCCTCGGAAGAAGCATCTGAATATCGCCAGTAGCAGGCATTCTCGGTACCCCGGCGCGCCTAATAAATTAGCATTCTCGTTCTAACAAGGTCCGGACTTCATCCCTCGGCGGGGGAGGGGGCTACGACTATCTACAACATACCACCCTTGCCGGACATAGCGAGCATAGCTCTTTGCCAGGGCCCCTTCCACGATTCCAGCAGCACGCCGGCCCGGAAACTACCCTTATTAATATTATAAGACAAACCAGAGGAGAAGGGCGGAATAGCCAAAGGAACTTATCCGTATGTAAATAAGCGAAATGTTTGCTCGTCGATCCAGTCTCCCTCCTCTCTGTTCGAACGGCAACGTAACTTCCATTAAACTCTCCTTCCCCGGTCCTGTTTAAAAATTGGACGAAAAAAAAGGAAAGACAGCCACACGCATACGTAACTTTTTATGCGCGATTTAAATCGTACCCTCCTTAGGAAGAGGACTCTGGTTTCGAGAGGCTCGTCTGATTCGGGGGTCGTAAAAGAAATTTATCGTTAGGCCGGGACACTTTTAGTGGACGTCGAGGATGGTATTTTCGTTCGGAGCGCAGTTCCCCGCTGACGAGGTGAAAGAGAACGCTTGTTCCTCGGCCGTGTCCGACTTCTAAATCAAGCAAACAACCCCCCGAGAGCGGCGGTGACCGGGCAGTTACGCAGCCGGCGAGGACGTTTGCGGTCCCGCCAATGTCCAGGATTACGTTGCTGCGATTCTTTGTTCGACGATCGAAACCCTTCATAGTCATCCTCCCGTGCATATTAAACCAGGGTTCCGATGATCATCATCTAAAAAGTCTCACGACAACGAGAGGCCGACTCTGGTTCAAGTGAGCGAAAAATGCCGCGGCTAGAACACGTTCCAAGGAATAGGGAAAATCGTGTCAGCGACGGTGGTAAATGGTGTCTCCTTAAAGCGAAACCAGCGCACGTATTCGACTAATCATACCGCCATTTCCTTTAATATCCGCAGATGGTCGCCCTACCGAGACCTGCGGCACTCTTGCGAGTCCTAGGGACTTCCGGTGATATTATACCGTCGACGACGGAGGGCCTCGCTTCCGCCGCCTAAATGTTTCGAGTTGTCCATTCCCGGCGTGGAAAAGGTCTCGATTGCAGAATCGTTTTTGCCGTCCTCTCCTTTAGCACAAACGTCAGATTGAGTAAAAGGGTTCAAGCTTTCTTACTTCAAATTTTTCCCAGCGATTATTCGAACGCTGACTGCCATCAATTCCGATGATCATCCCCCCCGAAAGAAACGTCGAATTTTTGCGCAGGGAATAGAAGAGTCCCCGCGGGTGGACACGCGGAATGAAACCATTTCGTCACGGACATTACTTCTGCCATTACGCCGACTATTCCGGAGCAATAGGCTTTTTATTCGCTTAACACGATCCACGCGCTAGCGTCCGGCGTGGGCCGGGATATCGATAGTCCGAGCTCGGTTTAATGACGTGCGTGTGCTGCCAGAGATTTGGCCAATGAGCGCCGGATCGAAAGGGTGCTCGCCGGATTTAAATGAAAATGTCCACAAGGAAGCTTCACCTTTCGCAATCACTCCGCGCCCGGCCTGCACGTTCTTCGTACCGCGATATATAGTGGCCGTGTGAACTTAATCGCCTGATTGTTCCTTGACGTTGCCTCGGTGAAATGTCGAGAAACGGGTAAACTGTTCGGCGGTTTCGTCGAATGTACGGGCCGGCGACTTTTAAAGCCGGCTAGTTTGTTTTTGCGTGCTGCGACCGATAGTCACCGGCGTGACTTTTCAGCGAGCATACACGCGCGTACGTCCGGCTCGTCCCGGTTGTTAGAACGGACTTCCTCTCTCTTTCTGTTCCGATTAATATATTCAATGGAATCGAATTTCCCGACGAAACGCTTTCGATCCGTTAAACCCGCGTCCGACGTTACGTCTGACCGATACCGGTTTATACTACTTACAGCCGTAAGAAGTTCTCTCGGAGGTAACTCAGCGCATTTCAAATCGCGGAACCTCGACAAATACGTCTTCAGCCACTTAAAGCGGAGAGATCTTTCTAATTGATAGCCCTTGCCGGGATGTAGCACGCAAGACTCCGCCACGAAGGCGCAAAGTCCCGCGGTATAGGAGGATGGCCGGTCGAGCGTGTGCAGGGTTAGTCCGGGTCCGCGCGGTAGCGGGATAAGGATTTATAGTTTAATATCTCGGCCGCCCGGGTCGTCGTCACATTTTCAAGCCCCGAGAGAAACTCTATACACGTGCCACCCTCTCGTTCTCTCCCTCTCCGTCTAACCGCGCCGTCCCTTTTACAGAAATCTCTCGTAGGCTCGTATAGCCGCGTCGCACAATCGTACGCGTTCGCGTCCCTCCCCGCTTACGGCCGGGGCGCGGAGGATTACCGAGGCTGGATTCCAAGGAAGATTTGTTTCCGTTTGATGGGGCCGTTTAGACGTGTAAACGCGCTCGTTAGATTGGAAAACGTGTGCACCGGGCATCGACGGCCGAGGGGCGAAAAGAAACGCTCCCTGGACCGGTCGGGATAGAAAAAAGAAAAGAAGAAGAAAAGAGAAAGGGAAACGACCAGGGAAGACGGTTTATTGGAACGCCCGCGAGAGTGTAAAGCGGCTGGGCTGAATTCATGGACACCCGGAAAACGGTGTCGTCCCGGAACCGACAAATAAAATAGAAATCTGCTCCGTCGACCTCGAGGAGTCGAAGTTATTGGCGCGGGGATGGCGATGGTCGCCGGGGATTTATGGCGGTTTAGAAGCGGAGAAGACTTTGATTAAACGACTTACAATTGGACAAACGCGATGCCTGGTATGAAACTTTATGTCCACTTTTAAGCAGTTACACAACGTTTAATGTCGAATTTATACAATAACATTTTTAATATCGCGACACGAACACTGTAGAAAACAGCTCTTGGATAAAGATCGATGCAGAAGAAGATCGCTGATCTAGCTGCGTATTCCAGCGCGTATGATCTTCGGTGCACGGTTCCAGCTTCGCCCCCGCGGCCTCTCCTGAGGGACCGGTGGCACCCTCGAGCAATTATGAATTAACGCTCCCCTCTCAAGGCATTAACGCGGCTAAGAGCAACCCCCTTTGCGTCCCCGCCGCTCGCGTCGACCTCTTCCAACCCCTTGCCACTGGCTCAAAGCGGCGCCAAGTAACGATACACCTTGCCCATCGAACGACACGCTTCGAGCAGGTCAGACCTCCTCCACCTTCTCTTTGTTCGACGAAGAGACAAGTCCGATACGCCTAAGACGCGTGAACTTATTACCTGTCATCGGTCGAACCCTCCTCAACGCTTGTCCTCTGCGTCTGGATAAAAGAATCTGTTGCTCGATCTTTCTGAACGCTTTAGATTCCGGCAATAAGTTCACCGTAGTTAATATAATTCTTACAAATTTTTGGATTGTAAATCAGAAGTGTGCAACACGTCCATTTGGTCATCGACGAATCGCGCGTTCGATTTTCGTAATTCGAGCGCGGTATAATATCTCGTCCGTGGGCAACGAGTTTGGAACTGGTTAAAATGAAACGTTCTTCGGACGGAACACGCGGAGACATTTTTCCCAACGGTTCGGTAGGGATCACGAGTGCTGGTCAGGTAGTACTCGCGATGTACTTTGGGGAATACGCGTGCTCCTAAATCAGGGTTGATATCCTCGAAACAATTGGACCCTCCGAGGATGGTGTCCGGCGGCAGGCACTAGCTCGGTCGGGTAGCACGGAAGAAGATTTAATTAAGCCGGGGCCGATTTATCTCCTTGACAGCTAACCCCGTCCTTTCTGCCCTGTCTTCCTCCTCTTTCGAACGCTCGGTCTCTGAAAGCCCGCAACACGCTCTAGGTGGCTGGCTGGACCCCGGCCGAAGGGTCAACCCTTTCCCTTAAGTAGCGCCCCACTACGACTACGCGTACGCTCGATCATCGTAGTAAAGAGTTTGCAAGCGAATCGAATATTTAGAACGAAAGTCTTCTCAAGGAATGGATCGTTATTGATATCATCGCGAAGAAATTTCTACCGATGTCTATTTGCAGCAGAGGAAAATGTTGTTGACTTGTACACGGGATTGCCAACACCCTCGTCGGATCCTTTAATTAATTAACGGAATCTATCGGGCATCGGTTGAATAGAATTGTCGGAGGTGTACTGCGCACCGGGGGCTGCAAACAGTGTCTTCCTTGGATCCCGCGTTCCAGGATATCTATTTTCCGTCGCGTCAAACCAGCCTACAGGAAATCCCCGGTGTTCGGGCACGTATACACAGAGACGCCCGGTGTGTTCCGTGCATCCGCGAACAGTCGAGGGTAGCTAATTCACCCATGGAGATCTCAATAACGCGTTTTCATGATAATACATCTCATCCAGCCGCATTTCCATTCACCAATTCCGAGCCGTTTCCCCCCGATTCCGCTCTCTCTCGTGACTTCCGTTTATTGCCCTCGATACACCCGTTTCTCCTCTACCTTCCCTTGTCATCTCCATCGAGCGATCCAAAGATTCTATTAACCTTCCGCTCCTTTAAGGGTCGCGATCGCAATTCATTCCCAACACTCGGAATACGTCGAAAACCGAAAAGCCGCGGGAGCCAATTTTCGAAACGTCGTCGTACAACTCCAAGCCGGGGCGAAGACACGCTTGCTCCGCTATCTCGGGCGATCGCGAGTTGCACAGAGGGTGCAAGCAGCGAGGGTGGCGGGCAAGGTGGCTAGATAGCGTAAGCGGGTGGAGGTCGTGCCGCCGAGAGAAGGAGAACGAGGGAGAGGGTGGCTGTACGTCGATAGAGCGGCGCGCCGCGGAGGCCAAGATACGACACCGCTGCTACCGCCGGCAGACCCGTAAAGGGGCGGCGGGGAAGGGGGTGGTTCAACCCTCTCTGTCTCTCTCTTTTCGTTGGGTCGCCGAGTGGCGAAGCTTTCCAGGGAGGTGAGTGAAACTGGTCGTCGTTTCTTTCGAGGAACCGCTCTTCCTCTTTCTCTACCCCTCCCTCTCTCTCTCGATGCGCCGACCTCCTCGGAGGGTAGCTTCTCCTTTTTTTTCTTCTTTTTTTTTCGTAGCTCGGCAGATGTTACACACCGGTGGAAAGCGCGCTGCCCCGAGGAGGGCAGACGGAATTTTTAATCGGTGTCTAGCTTCCGCGCTTTTCCTTCCCGTTCTTCACCTTTCCAGCCCTCGGACAGGTGTGATCAAAGGTTCGCTCGAATCTTGGCCAAGATTGCGGTGAATCAGTCTTTCCTCGGGATGGCGGATCGTTGACTGAATGGTAGCTGAAATATTGGACGACATCGAATTCGGCATTCGTCGCAACAACGATCGGATGATCGAGCAGTGTAGGCACTGAAATTTTTACGACGTCCTCCCTCGCTCAGGTGCATAGTTTGCGCGCTCGACAGGTGCACGCAGAATTACGCGCCCGGCCGCATATGTATATACTCGCACGCACCTCTATATACGTGCCCTCCGTATGTATATATAGAGGCGACGTATGTCGCGGATGGAGTCGGGTAAGCTGGTGAGTATCGGTATTCGGTTAATTATGGTCCCCCATCGGGGGCTGCATGAATTCTTGACGCGGGGGGTGTTGCGACGCTCCGTGCCATGCGCGCCTGTCATATTCCCAGCAACATTGCCACCGACGTCACTCGCCCATAGGTACGACAGGATCGTATCGTAACGCGATCAGCTTAATTTCGGATCGCACCTTCCTCTACGGCGTCGAAGGATTCTTCTCCTCTCTTATCGCCGGGGTCGATTCGCTTCTGTCAAGATTCCTCGGGATTCGGGGGCTAGTTACTCGCCGCCGAAAGGGTGGCAAAGCGAATCGCAACGGCGTGTCGTAGCTTGCACCTAGGAGACAGGAAGAATATACGCGGCGAACGGACTTAATTCGATCGAAGTCTGAACGCCGGACCCCGGTGAACGGTGGGAGGCCAGATATGAGGCTGGCTGGTTTCCGTGAAAAATATCGCTCGTTCTACACGCGCCAGGAGAGCGAAGCCTCGCACCCCCCCCCCCCCCCCCCCCCCCCGCGCGTAGGACGGGGATTGTATTTAATTAAACCTCCAGGGGCTGGCTGATCGAGCATCAATACCCAGTGGTTCTCCGACTTATCGAATCATCGGCGGACGTTGATTGTATAATCAGCTTGTTAAATTATCCCCCTTCTGTTTGCTCCTTCGATCCTGCGTTTCGCGGCTTTGCGCTCGAAAAACTTTCTCGCAAAGCTCTGTCCGATTTCAATTTCCAACTTCATCCTAGATAATTGCCCCCTCACTTTTGTCGGTAGGAGCGAGGGCTGCGTCTCTCGCGCAAAACGAAACGACGCCCGTGCGCTTGTGTCTCGAATCATTCGAACGATATTTACGTCCGCACTTGCAGCCCCTGGCCCGCCCCCAATTCTTTGGAAACAGAATCATCGTTACGCGAGTGTGTTTCATTTGGCAATCGCGCAGTTGAGTATGTTAGTCGTCGAGACGTTTTGCAATGGGTTCTCGCTGCTGTCTTTTTCTTTTTCAATGAGACGGTATAATCGAACGAAGCGGCGGTTGGTTTAACGCGATGCTTCGGCCGCCCGTTTCGAGCGAGGATTTCGCTTGGGATCGGTGCGGGATATTTCTAGGGAAGAAGGAGCGTTTCACTCTGCCAGACAGAGCTGACTCTTTGAGATTAAAGGCGCTGGCTTGCAACGGGCGACCACCGAAACGCGGAAAGGCTGCGGATGCTGCTGCACCGAGAAAATTAATTGCGCTACACTCGCGTGGCCACGAATTACGACCGGTGCGTATCCGTCTCCCGTATACACGTTTAATGCGTCAAGCTCTCCACGTTCTGTCTTCTTTATGTTACACGGATATTAATATCCAGTCGCCTATTTTTTCCTCTTCAATTAATCACTCTATGCTATTCGACTGCTTCTATTCGATCACTCTCAGAATACAGGAACGAACTGATCAATTAACATTCCAATTCAACACCGTTATGCAGTCAACCGTCTACTGTAATTCTTCTTGAAGGGGATCGGTAAAAAAGTGTTGCGACGGAATCTCTCGTTCGCGGAGATCCCGATCAGACGGGGCGGATCAGCATCGGGAATGAGAACCAGCCGGGCAAAGGGAGAATGCCCTGTCGGCGGGATGTACGAAGGTTTGCGAAGCCTTATTAGCGATTTAGGGGTGATTTCAGCCCCTCGTAGTATCGGCTGCAGGAGGCCGGCGGGAATTAAAAATCGCTAAATTCGGTTACACAGCCTCCGCCGCCTGTTTCGTTTCATCTCTCGCCAGCCCCCGCCCCTGTGTTTCGGCCCGATCGCTCGGTGAATTTGATCGAATTAAAAGTTCGCCACGGGGAAAGGAGGAGCCGGAACCGGTGGGCGCGTTTAACGAGCCGGCCGCGTGTCTTTTATTACGAGGCGATGCAAATTGTATAAACCCGCGACGTTTCGACAGTCGATCAACTTTTCGTTGATTTCGATTCTTCGAGAGACGAGCGATCTTTTATCCCTCCGCGATGTCGCGTCCCATCATTCTTTCTAATTAGAACTCTCCCGTTGAATTAAGCTTCGCGCGTAGACGCGCGATCCATGATTGGCAAAAAAAAAAAGAAAGAATTCACGGCCCTGTCGCGTCGAGATGATTATTTCGTCGGTGAACCGTGGTGGTTGCTCGGCGGCGAGGGGGGGGTTGCTTTCTAGTTAGTCGAGTCGACGCGCGTCCCGTAGGGGATGAGACGATATTATTTGGCTGTCGCGTGTGTGGCTGGCGTGAACGCGGGGCCGCATCGGCCACGATAATTCCATGCATTTAAATTGTCATTAGGCGACCTGCAAGCGGAATCGTTGCGCTCGTGCATCGTCGCACTCCCCGCCCCGTCGTTCACAGTTCTCTCGAGAATCTTGAAGAGTGGCCCGGGGGGGCAACTTCGCGAGAATTCCAATCGCAGCCTGATTAACGATCCAACCTATTATTTCTCCCGTTTTATTAGATTCTCTATACTCTATCCTGTTACGTGAAAATACTTCATCCCTTTCAACGTTTCTTTATTCCTTCAGATATCGGAGCGACCAACGAACGTTGCACCGCGAAACAAGCACAAAGGGTAGCCGGCAACGTTTCCAAAGAGGGAGCAGCATTCAAATACGAAGACACCGACCGCCGCCGTCACCGTGGGCTAAATTCCACGTGACAGAATTATGGGTCTCCGAGGTGCCGCCTCCCGAGGAAACCTGTCTGCGCATCCTTTCTTTTTTCGCGTCCACCGTTCCGTTGTTTGAAGAAGGAAAAAATAACACGGCGCAGCGCCAATAAAAGGGGGCGGCAAGAGCGACGTAAGAGGAAGTCGGTCGATTTGAAGGTGCGAGAAGGAGAGAGGTCGGCTTCGTGTTTCTCCGAGCTCGTTTAAAAGTGATAAATGCGCGACTGGAAATATGACTGAGAAAAATAACACGGCGGAGTGCGTGCCGCGAGCGGGCAGCGAGACGATGGTTTCGCGGGGCGGCGGGTGTCGTCGATCGGGGGCTGGAGGAATCGAAAAACTAATATCCGCCCCCGGAGGCCGTTTGTTTCGTATTGTTTCGGACGCCCGACTCCCAGGCGGTTGTCTTCCCAGGCGTGATTGAGTGTCGCCATTCTTCATGGCTTTCGACTCGAGCTTCCTTTTTGTTCTTTTGTTTTTTTTTTCTTTCTCGACGCCTTGCGCGAACGATCATCGCCCCCGCGACGCGTAACGACGAGGCCGGGCTGGGACGAGTACTCTGCACGAAGATCGGCAGAATTTATCCGCGATACCTCTGGGTGCAGACCGTCTTTTCTTAAGAGCAGATAGAACAATTTCAAGAGATGAAATCGTGCGATCATAAAGCTTCGTAATTGGATACTTTTCTGTGAAATTTATTTGTTCCGCATTTCGCATGCGAATAGTTATATTTAATTATCAATTATTGTCGTCGCTGTACGCGGAGGAATGTTATCTCTGCAATTGTCATGTTTCATTTTGATCTTGCTCGTCCTATGGAAATAAATTTCACCGGCCCTTAGCGCGGTCCTGTTAAAACGCCCTGAGCCATAAACCACCCCATTAAAAATCCTGCAACATTTATCTTTCGAGCCGCTCAACAAATCTTCGAGTGGCGCAATTCCTGACAGATCCTGATACACGTATCGAGAACAAACATAGAATTCTAGCCTTAGGCAGAGCTTGGAGGGGCGTATAACTCATTCCCGGGGGCAGTGATGAACGGCGGTTGTGGGACAGCCCGATAGAAACGGCGGCAAGGGTGAATCAGCCCTTAATAAGGCAAAGTGCACGCGAGTTGCAAGCGAAAGAGAAGCTTCTTAGATACAGGGAATCATAGAGAGGGAAGCTGCTTCTCGATAGATTTATGATCGACCTGGCTCTATCGTTTACGGGTTTATCTTCTTCGCGCAGAAATATAGTATAGGTCCCCCGTCCTGCGGATGTCCCATGCGAGAATGTTCTGATACTAAGCGTGCAGTTTTCCTGATTGATTATTAGGGTGGAAATTAATCACTGCGAATATTAAATCATTTTCAATTGGATTTTATTCCGATCAGTAGGTAGAAATTGCGAACTCTAGGACTTGTTCCTCATCTTATTTCATCTTGTTTGTTAATAATAAAGTTCATTCCAATTTCCTAATTGTTTCCTTAATCGCGATTCTCTTATAATTAATCCTTTGTGACAAATATAGTGTAAATTTTGTCGTTGTTGCGCAAAGCTTTGAGCAGACAACATCTATTACTTCTCTCTTACCTCTGTTACCTCATATTTTTAACTCTATTAATCTCTCGTATTAAATCTTAGATTTAAGATGTAAATTAATCTTAACAGATTGTTAATTTAATTTATGCGGATAGTTTATAAGTAATAGTCTTTAATATAATAATTTTTGTAATTTGTATAAATCTTAGATTTAAGATGTAAATTAATATGAACAGATTGTTCATTTAATTTGTGCGGCTAGTTTATAAGTAATAGTATTTAAGTCTTAAATATTACAATTTTTGTAATTTGTATAAATCTTAGATTTAAGATGTAAATTAATCTTAACAGATTGTTCATTTAATTTGTGTGGATAGTTAATAAATAATAGTATTTAAGTCTATAATATAATAAATTTTGTAATTTGCATAAATCTTAGATTTAAGAAGATGTAAATTAATCTTAACACATTGTTAATTTAATTTATGCGGGTAGTTTATAAGTAATAGTATTGAAGTCTTAAATATTACAATTTTTGTAACTTGTAAATTATTAAAATGTTTAAATAAATCGTCAGTAAAAGGAATTCAACTGCTTGCATATTTTATTACCTGTCCAATCCTAAGAAACCTGCTCCAATTCCTTATACAAGTACCGTGGAGGAACTTTAATTGCAAATTTCCGAAGCGAGTACCTTGTAAAAAGATGTCCCAATCCCCTACAACTTTAAGTTTACGAAATTCCTGGAAAATGACGTCAAACTCCAAGAATTAGTGGAACAGAATACATGGCGATCTCGAGTACGAGGAACTCTGTAAAATTATGTTTCGATAAATACCTCCTTGCATATCTTCTGATACAAATTGGCGATTTCGATCAAGAGGGATTCCCTAAAAGCAAGTCCTGGGAAATTCTTGGAAATGACGTCACATTCCAGGAATTGGTGAAATGAAAGACCTCCTCGCGTATCATATTCTCCTGATACAAATTGGCGATTTTCAGCAAAGAGGATTCCGTAAAAGCAGGTTCTGAGAAATTCTTGGAAGTGACGTCACATTCCAGGAATCGGTGAAACGAAAGACCTCCTCGCGTATCATATTCTCCTGATACAAATTGGCGATTTTCAGCAAAGGGGATTCCGTAAAAGCAGGTTCTGAGAAATTCTTGGAAGTGACGTCACATTCCAGGAATTGGTGAAATGAAAGACCTCCTCGCGTATCATATTCTCCTGATACAAATTGGCGATTTTCAGCAAAGGGACTGGCCGAAATTCACGATTTTGTATTAGGAGAACATGATACGCGAGGAGGTCTTTCATTTCACCGATTCCTGGAACGTGACGTCATTTCCAAGAAATTCCCAGAACTGGATTGTACGGAATCCCTTTTGCTCGAAATCGCCACTTTGTATCAGGAGAATATGATATGCGAGGAGGTCTTTCATTTCACCAATTCCAGGAATGTGACGTCATTTCCAAGAACTTCCCAGAACTGGATTGTACGGAATCCCCTTTGCTGGAAATCGCCACTTTGTATTAGGAGAATATGATATGCGAGGAGGTCTTTCATTTCACCAATTTCTGGAATGTGACGTCATTTCCAAGAATTGCTCAGAACATGCTTTTGCGGAATCCCAAGTGCTCGAAATCGTCAATTTGTATTAGGAGAACATGACATGCGAGGAGGTCTTTCGTTTCACCGATTCCTGAAACGCGACGTCATTTCCAAGAATTTCCCAGAACTGAATTCGACGGAATCCCCTTTGCTCGAAATCGCCAATTTGTATTAGGAGAAGGTGAGATGTGTGGAGATCTTTCATTTTACCAATTCCTGGAATGTGACGTCATTTCCAGGAATTCCCCGGAACATGACTTTGCGGAATCGTTTGTCAGCAGAAAAGTTGCGGAACGGGATTTTAGAACATTTAACTCGATTTTTCGACTCAACAAACTTGCAGAGAGGAAAGTTTTGGTTACGAGAATATAATATGTGAGAAGGTAGGACGTTCTTTAGGAGTGGACAGGCATTAAAACAATTGAATGCGTTCAATTTGCTTTAGTGAAGATTTATTGAACATTTGAACGACGTACAAATTACAATAATGATGATACTTAAGCCTAAATACTATTATTTATAAACTTTTAGTTATAAATTAATTTACAATATAATTGGAAGCTGAAATTTATGTACATTTTACAGTTAAAATTTATACTCAATATAGTATAATGTCTGCTAACGTAATGTACTTATATAATTCTTAAATAACGCATTTTGTTGAGCTCTGTCTTCCCCTTGTTCACGATGAAACGCACAATCCAATGTCCGCCCGTTGATCAGGAGACCTGCACATACATAGAAATATATTAAATAACCATTTATTGCATATGAACGAAACTATAGCAGCGAAAAATATGGAGAACATAATCGTATAGAAGATAAAATTAATTCGCCAACTATTCTCCCTAAACTGTTAAGTTATCTCCATCCCCAGCGTATGACGCAGCTATGATAGTTTGTGCGTGCGTGTCGATTGACTCATCATTGCTTAAAATACCTCCAATATCCCTGGAAACAAGCTACAAGAAGAAGAAAAGAGAAGGGCGAAAAGTTTACCATCGAGGCGATGCCTCGAAGGTCTCCCTCGGCCAACATAATCGCCGATAATAGTCGGTTCGCTTCTAAAAACGGGAAACTTTCCTACACCATCATCCCCCCGCCGACTCCCAAGACGTCGACCGGCTTCCCCCCTCGGCTGAGAAGTTGGTTTACCACCCCCGGGGATGGTTAGCGGGTCTAGTTAAGGGGCGTCTTAATTACCCACCGTAATGAACACCTTGTCGTAAAAACTTGCGCCGGTTTAATTATTTCAGAGCGGCGGCCTAACGGATCTCCTTGCTTGGTTACCCTCGTTCTCGGCCCTATTCAACCCCTAACACCGTGAACGTAGCTGACAACGCCAGCCCAATGTTTTTTCGCGATTAACAGAAAGTGGCTTACGCTCTCCTGCTGCTGTTTCTACTCTACGATTTCTGATTATTGTTATACGCGTTAGTCGGTATTTGAATAGATCCCTCCTGAAATAGTGGGAGCACGAAGAGGATTCGTTGACGCGACAGAAATTTGTCCGCGGTAGAATTAGGAAAAGCTTGAAATGAGAATGAATTATTGAAGGGTGAACAATGTTGTCTTGCTCGACGGCTAAGGGAAGACTGACGGAGTATAAGGTTGAGCGTGGAGTATATAAATTTGCCAAGTTTCCTGATTAGAATTCGAGTTCGATTGCAAGCTACTTGAAGTGGCGGACCACCGTGTGCGGCGGGTGGGAAATATTTCCGAGGCACACGGGTGGTAGCCCCGTGAATCCGCGGTAAGGTCATCGAGCTGCAGGCGAGGAGAACGCAATAAAGGCGCGTGCCCATCTACGACGGCGTCGAATCCAATTACACCCCCGCTGGATGGCAATACTTTTTAAGGGCGCGTCTGCAACGAGAGAACACGGAAAAGGTCGGCTATTGCGGCGCACGGTTTGTCGTCTCTCGCTTCTATAAATTCGCGGGAATTAAACGAAAGAATGTGGTCTGCCTCGACGTACGTACGACCACCACCACCACCGTCCCCCAACCCCTTAACCCTTTCCTCTCTCTCTCTCTCTCTCTCCCTCCTCGTAGGCGCTGTTATATTTTTCCTACTCCTGCCCGTTGGACCGGCGGCTCATTTTTGGGGGAGGGCTCGTTGGATTTTTAATTAAGGCCGCGGTGACTCCCACGCGAAGAATGCGTGGTATCGCGCGAGGTATTTTGCCGAAAAACCACCCCCCCCCCCCACCCGGCTGCTGCTTGGCCGTTGGAAGAGGCCAGCGTAATTTAATAACCACCCTCCCCCGTTCGATCGTTTCGGCTGTATAGAGAGTCGAGAAGGATGTGGAAGCGCGATGTTATTGAGGGAAATTAGATGCGTTTTGTATATTACTGCGATCGTACATAATACATCCTGCGAAATCCGGGGAATGTAAAAAGAAGGTGTAAAATAAAAGTGATTGGAAATGTTTGTGAGATGGAAATTTGTTCATTTATTTCACGCACCTTTTTCACCCCGATCGTGGCTATCCAACAAATTTCCCTTACGTTTTCCAACTCGGCAGACTAGCCCGATGAAAAGTGAATGCGGAAGATAATTTCCGAGATACGACCGAGGCTGTTTTCCCCGGAAGAGACCCAGGGTCGGCGTACAAGGAGAAGCATATTCGCAGCCCTCCCCCTGGGATTAATATTTAAACGCGCATCTGAAATATGTCGATTCTGGCACCATAAACACGGGGGCGGTTGTTCGAGGACCTCTGGCTGCCTCTTAGGGCGGCCAGGAGTGTCTCGAATGATTTATTCCTCGCGTTACTTCCTGACCTGGGAGAGGTTTACCGTCGTCGGAATTTGCATTCTTCTTGGTCGACTCTTTCGACGGGGGTGGCTCGCACGGAGGGTTGCTTCTCCGGCCGCCTGTGTTTGCTCCAGTTAATACAGTCCATTCGATACACATATTTCATACGATCCCTATCATCGACCGCCCGCTATAAAGCGTACTTTCTATTCTTACAAACTTCGTTTGTACGACTGAGCACGATTTCTGAGTGAAATAAGAATGATGAAAAATTACACCTGAGAAGGAACCTACAGGCGAGTTAAAAAAAAAACTCCCAAAGGACCCGGAACATCGTTTCTACGATTATCTAATACTCCTCACGACTCATCAGAATTTCTGGCCTTGGTTAAAATTAATCTCAGCTACGCGTCTGCTGATTTTATCGATCGATCCGATAACGAACGAAGCGTTTCTCGGTTCGCTAATAAAGACGGAACAAGAAGCGAAGAAGTTTTCACTGTGAGCAAACGCACGATCAGGTTCTCAGTCTAATTAGCGAAAGCCACCCCCGCGTCGGATGCTCCGCGGCGGAAAGGACACGCGCTCGCGTCGCCTCTTCGAGAGCTACGATATAAATCCAACGATGATGTACACGTGTGAGGCGAACGGTGGCGGTGCAGGCCACCCCTCGCAGCCACCGACCCTCTTAAACGCGAATTTGATATTCGTAAATCTGCCCCGGACGGTTTCCATAAATCAAAACCACCCTCGCCGCTTTCTCTATGGACTGCAGAAAGGCACGAACGAGGCTCGAGGGGGCGGGTGAAACCCGGGGAGTGGAAGGGGGGTGCAGTCTGTCACCCCCGAGAACGGCGCTGGCTCGAGAGCATCCGCTCGACATCTTCTTTCTTAAAAATTGATTCCTCGCTGCCGCTTTGATCCTCCTCGGGCCTCGGCTGCCACTTTATGGCGTGCCAGAGTGTTTCTCACCCCTCGGGCTTCTGTGGCGTTGTTGCTGTTGTTTCGCAGCGTTTACGAGTTTCGTCGAGCCCCGATTGTTGCCATCGATAGGGCTGGCAAACAGTTTCGGGCATTTAAATGAAGCGTTAAGCGTGTCGAAATTGCTACGTGCATTTGGACACTCATGGTAGAGTAGAATTCTGCTCCTCGAGTGTGTTTAATTCATTATAAAATTACAAATGCCACTCGAGAAAGTGTTAATCAAAGAATAGACAAATTTCGCATGGATTCTGCCCCCGCGGATCTTTTTTGCAAATTTCTAACGATGAAAGTACTTTAATTAAAATTTAGACTTGCACTAGGAAGGGAAAAAAAGAGTACTTAGCAGTAGACGCGGAATCAGCGCGCATTAACGGACGCGTCTCGACCGAGGCTTATATATTTCCGCTTTTTGCCCGGACAGACGGGCCAAGATAATTCTCGCTCTCCTCAGATGTTCACTTCAATCTTTCGGCGAATATTTGAAGAGGCCAGATCAAAGCTCGTCTGGTCAATTTCATCAACATTTGAATACGACCTATCTCTCTCACTCTCCCACACGTATTCCGTCCTGTTTCTTCCGCTATCTCTCGCTCGGCCGAGCCAACGAAATAACCACCCCGCGCTGAAGCCCTTTGGATCTCTTTGCGCAGACTGCGAAAAGAGTCGAGCAACGGCGGCAGCGACGAGAGAAACGTGCAGAAGAAAGGGACAGAAACGCAGAAGAGGAAAAGGAGCAAGCGGGGGGGCAGAAGGGTGGAGAACTTTTGAAAAGTGTTGGGCGAAATGAGGAGCGTTAGACGAACACGCCGATAACGTGGAAACTCGAACATTCCGAAAGATATCCCACCCCGAGCGGCGCGATGCTCCTTTCGCCCGTGCTTCCACGGACTTTGAAACGGGGCGGATTCTTTCCCGGCGAATTCTATTTTACGAATTGACGGCTCAACGCTATTCCTCCGCCGGCGATCGTCTGTCCTTTCGCCTCGATCCACGTGGATGCGATTAACGATTTCATCGAACGGATGCTTAATCGGGAAAAGGGATATAGCTGCGTGGAAACGTTGAGATTCGTCCTGGGATTTGATTCGCAGTGGAAAGAAAGCGATGCAAGTTTCTCGGGGGTAAATTTAGCGACTTTACGATTTACCCTTGTATCTCTATGCCTGAATTCTGTGAATCAAGGCTGATTCAAGGTTTTCGACGTGCATGATATTTCGGTGCAACGTATGCGGTAATATTATTATCCTGTTATTCGGCGAAACCATCGTTTGCACGATTCTTGCATCCTGACTAATAAACATTAGTGGACGTTAATTAATGTTCACGAACGGACAGCTTAACGCTTGTCCGATTCGGACTCAGTGTAACTTTTGCATAGCTTCGTAGACTGGTTCGCGTTTATTTATTAATTGAAAGGAAGAAATATTTCGCAGCCGTGTATAATTAGGAGCGGAAGAAAAGGAATGGAATATTCGCGACAGTGGCGAATATAAATGTAGGCTCGTCTCGAAATACCGTTGGCATGCGGCTCGAAGGAGGGTAGCCAGGCGCGGCGTGATCAAAGCGTAATTTTAATTAGGCAGATTATACGGAAAGATAAAAATTATTAAAATTATTGCCTTAATGAAAGGGAACCTTCGGCTGGTTTACGGAGGGACGCGTAATTAAACGTCGGTAGTAGCTTCTCCCCTGGCGGAGGGTTGCCTTCGCTGCCAGACTAATATAGCGCGGTTTCTGCTCGGATTTTTACTCCATCGTTTCGATTCACCCGCATGTTACGTCGATCTTGCTAGTGGGCTGGCTAATTCGTCAGAGAGCTACTTACGAAGAACATTTTTATGTGCTATATCGAAGCTGATGAAACTTTTATTTGATAGGGGACGTTGTACTATAAACGGAGAAAGGAGAAATAGCATCACAGAACAGTCGTCAAGAAAAATGTATCCCTCCCAGTTGAAATGCGCAGTCCTAATCACCTCGGAGCTGCCCCCCCTCAGAAATATAGATACCAAGGTTTTAATTAAAACTTAGCCCAAATTCCCGAACAGCCCCCGAGAGACGTCGGCACACCTCCGCGACATAATCACTCCCTAAACGGCGTCGCGTTCGAGAGGCGACCTGGATGGACTCTGAGGGGGTGAGAATCGGCCAGGAGTCAGGTGACATCCTCGCCGACTTCTTGGACCACGACGAACCGGTGCGGAGGAGAGCCAATGGAAGGTCGATAAGAGGGCCGCGCTCCCTGTTGATGGCAGATCAGCCCGCAAACCGCAAGGTGCCACCACACCCCCAAAAACCAGCCCCGACACCCCCGTGGCCAATGATCGGGCCTAGCTTACCCCCAGGACCACAAACCAACCGCAAGACGATGCGCAGAACCTCCTCGGCCACGCACGCACCGCGCATTCCGACCGCAAAACAAAATGGTGCCCAGAAGGGGTGTTAAGATTTTCCAGGGCGACCAACCTCGGCGAACCGTGAACCTACCGTGTACCACCCGCGGGGGGGGGGAGGTGAGAATTTCACCTGTCGCTACCGCGGAGTCTTGCGGGCTCGCTTGGGGAATTTTCCTGCCACGGTGCGAACCAGGATTCTGGGATCCGTGGGTGCTAATGGCTGCGGGGGGGGGTAGATTGATCACGATTGTTCAGATGATTTCAACGATTTTATATATTATATTCGGGACGATGGTAGTGCTTTCGTCGGAAGGAGCTAAATAATCCTGAGGATTGTAGGGAGGATAAGCACATACGTTGCGCCAGGAACGGAAATATTTCATAGGCAAAATACAATTTTCGCTGTGCGAGTGAATCACACTTGTTAACCCTATTCTATCCCCAGTATCACAAACCTACTCCCCCTGAAATTCCGAATGCTCCTCGAAACTCAAGACCGCAACATCCAAGCATGAATGCAAAGCAAAATTCCCAAAGATAAAAATCGATGAAGGTAGAACGACGCGTGAAGAGAGAGAGAGAGAGAGAGAGAGAGAGAGAGAGAGAGAGAGAGAGAGAGAGAGAGAGCAGGAGGAGGCGTCTTCGGATCGACTAGAATTTTTCTGCCTCAGTTCTCATGAGTCTTGGCACCTTGGCGAGGTGATAGGCGAGAGGTAGAGAACGGGGTAGCGGAGGCTGGGGTTCTGAGGTACCCCAGCGTGGCCGTTGCGGCAACGGCTGGGGGAACCCGCGCACCCGCGGTGAGAGAACAGCCGAAAGGGGTGAGCTGGCGACGAGGGTGGTACCATGAGCGGAGGATGAGGAACTCCAAGGAGCCGTGGGAGGAGAGGGATTTTGAAAGAGGGTCGCCGACGAGAGAGCCGGAGACGAAAGCGGAGGAGGACAGGGGGCGGAAGGGGGCGAGAGTGAGGTGAAGCAGGCGGCGGATCAAGCAGCGGGGGGTGGGGTGGGTTGCCTAGCTACCGGCGAGACCCGGCCAAGATACTCGCCGAGATCTCTCTGTGTGGTCCTGGTCACGGACCAGGTATAGCTATTATACCACCACGTCTGTGTCCCGGTGTTTCAGGTCCACGAGTATTTCGTCCATCGACCGTACACCTCTGTGGCCATGTTCTTCCCCAACTTTCACTCGAAGAGGGACGCTGCAGAGGAGATGTAACATTGTTGAACAGTTCTTTCTACATTCTGCTTGGAGGGAAACGCCTCGCGATAGGGGTGACTGTTCGGCGCTAATGAGATTTGTAAGACGCGATGCGTGAAAGGGAAGGGTTGAAGCGGCGGCTGGCATACACGTAATTGATAAGGTGTCGTCGATATTCGTTGCTCGACCTCGAGAAAAACGATCCGTGACGTTAAGTTCATCATGTCGGGGATGGGATGGCGCGGATTGGTAAACGGGAGGAAATCTTCTTCGAATATTTGCATAGGCAATGGGAGATAAAAAATGGAACATCCGTCTGGAAAGGGGAGAGGAAATCACTGAGGACTGGGGAAAATAATTGGGAACACTTTTAAAGCTGACTGGGGCGGGAGCGCTGCCGAGTGTTTGGCCCTTCGCGAGACCTCGTGTACTTTACCTGCTCGTTTCGAATGCAAATTTCAAGGAACGGGCGCCTCTTGTATGTCGCAAGACAGATTATTCCGCCCTGTATGTTGGAATGTTATATTGAAATCGGCGCGTCTATACATTTACGATTAGTTTATAGAAAATTTATTTACCGAATGGCTCCCCCGTTACATCTACCGATTTCACAAGGGTATCGCGAATGGAAAAAGGTGGGGAGAATTTTTAGAAGAAAGCGTAAACTGTGTGCTATGCTAAATGGGGAATAGTTGCTCTATAAATAATCGCGTGAAAGTAGAGGAATTTGTGAAAGTGAAAAAGATGCCGGCGAGACGACGAATTCTTTTGCGACTCTTTTTCAAAAGGCGATACCAGTGCCGCCCTCAAGCGAGTAGGACTGCAAAGACATTTAAGAAGACTCACCCTCTTTCTTCTTGCCACCCTTAAGAAAGTAGTCTCCACCGTCGTGATAAAGTAGCTCGCGAGGAGGTCGGTAAAGAACTACATCCAGCGAGTCAAGGAGCGAAAAAAGGGTAGCACTTTAGAGAAAAAGAAATGATAGAATATTCCTATCGATATTAATTCAATGCAGAATTCTGGAAAAAGGGCAAATCTAGGAGAAGCAGGAAAAAAAATTGAGAACTTGCGAAACGAGAATTTTCTTACTGTCACAAGATCAAAGAAGGAGAATACGATCGAAAAGTGAATGAACATCGAACAGAAGCTTCGTTAAGAATGTGTAAACGAATGGGGGGCGGAAATTTCGCGGATTCGGGTAAAATTGATAAAACGAACGCTGTGGGAAGTCGGTAAGAAAGGGAAAGAATAAAGCGACTTTCTTAAAGACGTGGCGCCTCCTTTTAAGAAGTCTCTAGTACACCCGAACGCCACTAAGAGGGATGGCGCCCTTTCTAAAGAAATCCACCCCCGTTTACGCCACGTTTCAGCCCCTTCTCGCGTTTCCACCCGTAATCGAAGCGACTCGACGAAACGCGAGGAAAATTAAAAATATCCCTACACGCCATCCGGACGTCGAATTTCAAAGGAGATTGCAACGATTTAAAATCCAAGGGTCGCGCCCGACTCGCTCCCTCAGGAGCTGTCTCTTTTCTTTTTTTTTTCACGGTCCACCCCCCCCCCCCCTTTTCCAGGCAGCCGGTGGCGGTGGGCAGACGGCGGGAAGAACAAAGGATTGGCTCACGGTCGGTTAATTTAATCTAAGCAAACATCATATAGATGGTACGTGAATGTGTTCCGCAGGCAGCGAGCCTGGAAACAGGGCGGAACTCCGGGGGGCGGAGGACAGAGGGCGAAACGGGGGAAGCTGGCAGACTCTGAATCTAGATACATACATAAGTACAAGAGTATTCAAGACGGTGCCGAGGAACGATGTTTAGCATGTAGATGAAGATCTCGGTAATCAAGGGTTGCAGCCCCGCGGGCGTACTTCGTCAAGTCTTACTTATTTCTGGCCGATCCGTCAGACGCACGTACCCTTCTGCCAGCCCTTTAAGATTTGTACTACACTCGAAGAGAATTGTTTTCGGAAGCGCGGCTTAACTCGGAGGCAGCGTCGCTTCGCAAAGGAAATGTTATCGCTCGCTTCCGTACTAATCACTATTCTCTTTCGATAGGAATCGATATAATTCAAGGTCCGTCGGAGAATTGTTTCAAAGATTAACATGAAATTATTCAATGTAGAATAGCAAGTGTAGTTCGTTCTCGAGTTATCGTTACTTAGCCGTACGATTTATCCGATCAGAGAGAGAGAGAGAGAGATCGGGAGCGAAGGGCGGGGGGTGGTTGCGTCGAAGCCGCGGCATCCCCTTTCGCGGATATCTCGGGCCAAAGCCGTATCTCGTTCGAAATGATCGGGTCTCGTTGTCCGAAAATTCACCCCGTAATCGACGGACAAAAAGTAATTTCCCATCGAGACCGGGACAAAGGGTGATTTTGCATGGGGAGTTTCGACCGGCGATAGCCAGGGGGGTGGCAGTGACCGGTGCGTGTAACGACCGACCCTCCCTGTTCACCCGTACCACCCTCAATCCCTTCGTTTTCCCGCTTGCCAAGCCGAACGGGAACGTTTACGGTGAACGCCACGTGCGCTCTATGCCCGCGCAAAAGGTGAGGCGGAGGTGGGTGAAAGGTGAAATGAGAGGAAAGCGGTGGCTCGTTGTATGCATGCGTGTATCATGTTCGATTCGCGGCGGTATGTGGGGCTCTGGGGCATTTTTCCTCCGTGCACTTTTTCCACCCCTCGCCCGTGGACGATCGTTCGAATACCGTCTCGCGAATCGCTAGCGTACTTCGCCAGATTTCAATGAGAACCGGTGTGGAGTGGTGGTTTAGAATTTCTTTGACCCACCGAACAGTCGTAATTTCTTGTTCGACAAGACGAAAATCTCGACTCTAGATTACCTGCGACAGGAAACGATCGCCTGCTGCCAGCGCGAAACAATAACGCAGAAGCTGCGTCGCGCCGTTTCCCTTTTGTCCGTCCCCCGATTTACGAGACCGCTCTCGTCTGCCCCCCAAGAAAACAGCGGTACCAAGAAAAATCGCGTCCGATGACACGGCTGAATGTATCGGCGATTGATAATGCGGCTCGACTGCAGCGCGATAAATCGGTACGGGCAACTGGTCGAGCCAGCGAGCCGTGTCCCTCCGGGTGCAACCGGTTCTCCCTCTTTCCCTCCGCGCTCTTACGAAGCAGGGAGGCGGAGCCGGTAAACGGTGCGGGAAGAAGAATGGAACGGGGTGGGTGGTGAAAAAGAGATAGGCGGCCGGAACGGGAGGGATGAAAAGCCGGCGGGCGAAAGGGGTGCCGGAGCATCCCGACGTTCACCGCACGCTATTCTTCATACTCTATTGTCCGTGCACCGCTCCGCTCTGCTCCATTATGCCGACACCGCGTATAAACGACGACTCGCGCGAGGAACAGTGTCCGCGCCTTCGCGGAACACCGATAAACAACGCTCGCTGCGGCCTGTTTGCTCGTGACACGGAAAGGAAGTGCGAGGTTTTTACACCGCTGAAGATAGCACAGTACAGTTGCACAAGATAGATGGAAGGGTGGGCCTTTTAATAAAGGTTAATTTTAGATATTTAAAAATGGAACACCTTCCTTGAAGAAAGGAATCCGCGCGTGCCGCTTTATTAAATAAATCCTCTGTACGCCTTGTAAAAACGGAAACGTTGAAGTATCTCCTTATATTTCTTCTTTTTTGTTCTTTCTTTTCTAATCGAGTTATTCGAACTGAAGGATCCTTGTGATCCGTGACTGGCGTGCCGATTTAATCAAGAGGATTACCGATATGAAGCAACCGAGAGCCAGCGAAACAGTAAACTCGAAAAGCCCGTGGGTATTCGTTAGCGCGGAGGTTGGAAGGCAAACCCGGTGGAGAGTCTTTCGCCACGGGGTCTACGTTTAATTAAATCTTTTGCGAATTTACATGCACGCGCAACAGTACCGCCGAGCCGACGCGGGGATCCTTTGGAACTGTCGGCTTTTGGGGAGGGGAAGCTTTGTAGAGATTCGTATCGTTACCTGGCGCGAACCCTTTGCCTCGCGGAAACGTCATTAAGGAGACCGATCTTACGTGCTTTTTACGCTGGACCATGTCGACGACCCTTGTTTTTCTGGACACGAGGGATGGAAGTTAAGCCATGGCTCAAAACAACGGACAGGGGACCTGCGTCGACACACCCTTCGGTCACTGGATGTTTTTAATTAGTTCTCTCCACCTTTATCGTACCTGATGTATTCGGAATTCTGACAATCGATGGGTTGGGCATGGATAATTCGATGAGAAACGTTAACAAACTTTAAGAGGAGTGCCAGGCGTAGTTGGACATTTGAACAAATTAACGGCGACCGAAATTGTAAATAATATTGGGAAATTTAGCGTAATGGAGATGAATATCTGCTCCGAATAATGAATAAAAATCATGAAAAAATTGTAAACTGATAAGTAATCTAAGAAATGGATGAACGCAAGGTGGTCGCCTAAGAAGAAACTAATAAAAACGGACCGGCACGAACGCACACATGTTCACTCGTATTTTGAAATACATTTTTATTTCGACTCGGTCAAAAACTACGATAACAATAGGTCGGTAGATATGTATATCTGGAGTCATCGTTCTTGGGGGATGGGGGCGCAGAATGTTAGTCATCGGGGTGAAGAAAAAAAAAAAGAAACAGATAAATCACCACCAATCCGTTCGACCGATTGCGCCGCAACTTCCTTAGCGGGAACCGCGGCGCGAATTTTTACGGTTTTTCATTTCATTTTCCGCGGAATTTCGATGCGAAAGCGACGAGCTTTTGCCTTTCGTTGAGTCGCTAAATGATTTCCCTCCTTTAAACGTGATTTCATTTCGTGAATTATTCATCGATTTTCTCAATCGCGAAAGTACAGTATTGCACGCGAGCCCATAATGAAGTCGATCGCATTATACTATGAAAACGTAATCGAAAGGAACAGAACAGATTCACCGGGTGATTTGTTGGACGCCTGATCGAGTTTCGATTAGTTTTGCAGCTCTGGCAAAAATGTCCGTTTAACGAAGAACCGTCTCGAGCTCTTCGGCTAATCGGGGGACACTATCGTCCACTATCGTAGAACAATATCCTTGCTGGAGAGGCAACCCGAGAGAAAGGTTCTCGTGGTCGGCTAAGAAAAAAAGGAAAGAAAGCAAAATCGAAATCTCGAGCAGAAATCCAAGGAACACCGAGTGCAACTATATAGTCGCACGTCGCGCAAGTCCGTCGACAGTGATGAATGACTCGATGAAACGACAATGCTCTATCTATGTACAGTGTTTTATATACATCATCATCATGGTCACTATCACCGCGGGGCCAGCGGCACGCGTTCGCTCTCCTCTCCCCGTTTAAATTACGAATCAACCCTCGTCAGAGATTCGTTGAGACACAACCAGCGGGGAGAAATAAGTAGATATCATCTGTCCGACTTTCAGCCAGCCATTTTCACCGCATCTCGTACGATGAGATTAACAGCGCGCGCGTTGTTCTTTCATTGTTTGTAATGCCCACTTAACAGCTAGTCCCGTTCGCTTG
Source organism: Holcopasites calliopsidis (assembly GCA_023838395.1). Taxonomy (NCBI): domain Eukaryota; kingdom Metazoa; phylum Arthropoda; class Insecta; order Hymenoptera; family Apidae; genus Holcopasites; species Holcopasites calliopsidis. Next base: position 1,209,998 of record JALHAQ010000012.1, on the reverse strand, counting down.
CTCGAGCCAACACGCATTATCATCATCCTCCTCCTCCTCCTCCCATCGATCACAGTTTGCTCATCTCGTCGTCCGTCGTTTATGGATATTCCGACGAAGAAGTCCTTTAAAATCGAGGCTCGCTCGACGGGACCGCGTCGTCCGCCACTCAGTAAGGCCTCCAGACGTTGTTGTCCGGTCTGACTTCCTCCTGTCTCACGCTGCAACTGTCCGCCACGCCCCTCTGCTCGGCGCTCTCGGAATTTTGAAACTGATTCCCGTACAGCTGCGAATACAAAATGCTCGGCAGCACTCCCGGTGTGGGGAAGTAGTTGCCGTAATTCTGCCCGAAGCCTTGCTCCTCGTGCACAGGACTCTCCGTGGTGCTGGAGTCCGTCGACAGGGACCTGGGGGACACGTAGTCCTGGTACCTTTGGCTCGGCGTCCCGGACATTAGGCCGTTCAAGGGGTCCAGGGGGTCGGCTTGGCCGGTCGTCGTCGAGTCTGGCACCACTAAATGATTCGGAAAAGAGAAAACTGCTGTTGCTTCTTAACTGTATTTAATCTCTAGGAAAGCTGGTAGAAGGGAAGGAGATCGGTGGGGACACTTGTGGAGAGAGCTGTAGCGAAAAGTTGCATTAAAGACAGATAAATCTGGGAATACAAACAACAATTGTTATCGTAGTGAACAGATTGTTGTGCAGAGTGCAAATTGCAAAGCTACGATCACGCACGACCCGAAGAAACGTGAAACGTATTAATAACAACGAGCAGAATCCAAATGAATTCGTCGCGTTCGCGGTTTCCCTCTACGCGGTCGCAGAAAAATACAAAAAGTTTACGAATCAATTACTCGCAAACGAATGAATATTTTTTCACGCGCTCTACGTCAAAAGAAGCGCGGGATCCTCCTCTTTAAAATGCTTTTTTGTTGGACAGGATAGGACTTCCGGGTCCGGAGATATCGTCGTCTAAAGGGACGGGCGATTTTTAATATTTCGCTACGTCCGCTCGTGTCGCACACTCGGACCTCGCGCCTAGCGCCTCGTCACTGACCTACCGCAAACTCGCGTCACGTGCGCTGCAGTCTAGACGCTGAGTCAGCAGTTTTTTCTTCTATTTACTATCGCGCGTACGCATTTCCAGGAAAAAATGTGGGTCAACCCGTCTCGGCCCATTCACAAATCCGCGCGCGCGTTGGCCAATCTTTCGGGCTCTGTATCTCCGAAACGGTTCGTCGTATCGATTCCGGTCAAAGGGCATTTTAAAGAGCTCGATCTCGGCTATCTTCGATGCGATCTTGCGCCATCATTTTAACTATTCTTTGGATCGAAATTCGAGGATGCGATGTGCTCCGCAGCGTTCTAAGACGGTTTCTAATGAATCCCGAGTGGATGGAATATGTTTACAGGCAGGTGCACGAAGTTCACAAGACTCGACAGACTCGCTTTGTTTCGAGCGGGGGTATTGGTGCAATCAATTTAACAAGTACTGATCAGTTGGAGGATATTCGACGTGTACAATTACTGACGCTGTTCTATGTATACCATGAGCATTGTACGCCCTATTAGTCAATAATGTTTCTGCACGAAATGATATTCGATCCACGTGGAACGAATCGAGTAACTAAAATAACATTAAAAGATCCGCCGAGAAGTACCAGAAACTGAGCGCACTATAATTGCTAAAACAGGTTTCCCGTTAAGAGTGGCGTACGATTCGCACGTAACTCCAGCTGCGATAAATCCAATCAGCCGCCGCCGCGGGATGAATGAATGATGGGAAGTAGAGAGTGAAACTTACGGGAGGATACCGCTGAGAACGCATCCTGCTGTGCCGTGGATCCCGCCCCGGAACCAGAAGTGACAGTGGACCCCGCTGTCGAATCGGGCGCAGTCGGCGTGTTCATAGGCGCGGTGCCCGCGAAAGACGCCAACGACGACGACGGCGGTGGCGGCGGGGGCGGGGGTGGGAACGACGCTTGTGCGGCGCACGACGACAAAGGGCCGGGAAGGTAACCGGCGTAGCCGGCCGTGCTTCCGTAGCCCCACGAATTGCTCGCAGTCAAACCGAACTGGGACATGTCTGAGGAGATCGTGCTCGTTCGTGTATCAGAATTGCGATTCGTGCGATTCTTTCTTTTTTCTTTTTTATCGCTGCCGACTAACGTGGTCGTTCAACGAGCAACAGAGCAATTCTATTGATTATGCATACTGAATAGTTTTAACATGGTTTGATTTGGTACGATTCTCTTGACGTGGGCTTAAAGCGATCGTTAAGTCGCTGGTCGTTAAGCGATCGAGCGACGAATGAAGAAGGAAGAAAGAAAAGGGGGGGATGCGCAGCGGGAAATCATAGCGAAAGCAGCCAGGCAGCAAAGGATCGAGGAACATCACAACTGAGCTAAAAGAATACTCTCGCTGGTGGCAAGATGCTGGACGACAAAAGGCCAAAGAACAGCGTCGATACAGCGAACAAAATACACGACTGTTGGTAGTAGCGAAGGTGTTTAATAAAAAAAAAAAGGACGAAAGAATTTTACTCGCCGACGCGAATCGCTTTGTCGATGAAAATATTGTAGCGCGCGTTATCGACGAGCCTCTTTCGCGGGACTCGGCGGGGTGGCCGGATTTATTTTCGCGGCGTATAAGCAGCGTCCCGACCGATAGATTTTCCAACGAGTTCACAGGGTCGAAGGCGGAAAGCTCGGCAGAAGTGCAGCCGGACAGAAAACGGCGGGGAGGGTGAGCGTTTCGAGATCAAAGGGTTGGTCATCCCCCGCGTACCGCTGGCCAACTCAAATAACCGACCAGCGGCACCGAGCCCCTGCGTCGTTCACGAGAGCCTAACCCTAAATAGTGCGAACCAGCATGCTTTCACGTCGTTCGTTCAATTTTCCCCTGCACGCACGAGAGAGAGAGAGAGAGAGAGAGAGAGAGAGAGAGAGAGGGGGCCCCCGCTCTTCCCTCCGATATCGCGACCTAAGGCGAACCTTTGATTAACGCCACGCTAATTTCACGAATTCGATTTAATTGGAACGCTATTGATATCTGCGATAAGCTCGGTGGAACTGAAAGAAAGGGGTTGGGCCTCTTAACTCGTTATTCAACGTACGGAGAATGTTCCTTTTACTCTTCGAATCGCAGAATTTCCACTGCCTTTGTATGTAAATAAATCGTTTTAAATGTTCTTCAATTAAGTCATCGTAAATATCTACCGTGCAGAGTTTAATCGAGGATGTCGCGAAATCCGTGGCAAAGATGCTCGGTCGGCAACGGCGACTGATCCGACAGTGTGCGGACGCGAATTATCGATGTCCGATGCGCGGGGAAAAAAAAGTTAATAAAGGAAATACTCTGCATGCTTGATACTTTATCGGGGAATTTTCCGCGTTATCACATTCAGACCCGAAGGCGACTCATTAAATCGACTGCCCGCCTTCATCCAATATTTTCCACGCAAATTTCTTTCGCGAGGAGATAATAAATCCGTGGCCGAAGCGAGAACATCTACGGGGCGCGTAGAAATTTATCTGGAATTCTCGGAGTATCGAGGAGAAAAAATAGTACGGAGACGCGGCTGTATCGAAGTCTATCAAAAATACAGGTAGGCGAATATCTTTCTTTTTTTTTTTTAAACTGGGAACAAGGGGGAGTAAAATCTGGCAGCAGAAGTACAGAGAACGCGAGGAGGTTGGTAGCCCAAAACGACGACGCAACCCCGACGAGACGCCCGTGGCAACCCCTTTAATATAATATTTAATCTAGCTTTGAACAGGCTTGCGGTTTCTGCCTGCACAGCCGAGAAGCTAGCTCTCGCGAGCCTAAATCTCTCTCTCTCTCTCTCTCTCTCTCTCTCTCTCTCTCTCGATCTCCTGTACACAGGGATCGGGAATGGCTAGTAAACGCTCGGAAATATTCCAGGCAGCCGGTTCTTACGAAAATCGCCGATGGAATTTCATTTTCGAAAAGGGCTATCGTCGCAAGCCGGTCAACGCCACAGACTTTGCTGTTAAATAAAGATAATCAAGCGCGAGGGTGGGCGGAGGCCGAAACGATTGCGGACGTGCCTCCTCCGGGTTTAGAAGCGAGAGCATTCATCGTGCGGATAAGCGAGGATCGGATACTTACTTTGACAGTTGGCCGGCATCGCGTGCCTGAAGGAGGACAGCGGATCCCGCGGCTGCAGCGGATTCGGCAACGGTTGAAGAGGATTCGGCAGGGGTTGCAAAGGGTCCACCAACGGCGAGGCGAAAAACGGACCGCCCCTTTGCGAGGCAAACGCGAACGCGTGGAATTGCTGCTGCTGCCCTAAAAGAGACAACACTGCGATCAACCGTGCGCCTGTCCGCTGGACTTCTGGTTCCCGTGTCAAATCACCTCCCGCCCGTTTTTATCGTAAATTCTATGGTGGATACATTGAATTGCTTCATGATTCACAATCAACGGATTGTACGCTTGCAATTTTTGTACGGACTTAGAGATAGCGTAAGTGTGTTACTTTAATCAAGTATCGACGAACGTTGCATGCGCATGTAACTTTGTGCAATAAAAGATTCAAAGTATAGAATGGAAATTTTCTCTACCGACCGCAGAGTACCCCGGTGAAATGTAACGAAGTTTACCAATTCCCCCTCGAATCTCCTCAGATCGTCGTTCGTCGGTGCCACAAAATTCCACCTCCCCAAAGAATTCTCCGGAGAGTAGAATTTCGATCGCGCCTAGAGGCCGGCTCGCTCGTCCACGGCGTTTTATTTTTTTTTATTTCCTCCTCTGGATCTTGCCCGGTGGCAATTCGTTCGGTAGAATCGGACACGCGGGGGGGAGCGGGAACCGTTAGAAGAGACACGTCGAAGCAACGATTCATTTTATTTCACCGGGGACGGTGTCGCCAACCCAATTAAAGACGTCCCAACAGGCGAGCCGGGTCCTATCTGACGAGGCTGCTCCGGTCAGACTTGTCCTATACACGCGGACCAGAATGCTTTCCCACGCGAACCGTCGAAATCTACGAACCAACACCGACGCCACGGGAGAAGGCACCGGAGACCAAAGCCAGGAGGGAGTTGAGAGGGAAGCGAGGGGCTCCCGCGTCGTCCTGATAATCCAATCGAAGCCCTAATTCTAACTCGCCAACCCGAAATTCCCGCCGGTTTGCTGAATAGGGTAGTACGTAGCCCGATCCCGGGGACACAATGGGGGCGCGGCGACGAAATACGGAGACCGGGCCTAACGAGATCTATCGTTAAACGACCGATCGTTACTTCGATAAAGCGCCCAAGAACGTCAGGGATGAATTTTCTTAAGAATCGGTTAATCGAGCGAAGCCGCGTTTAATAAATCGATTGAGAAGTCAGTGTCGAAGGACGAACTGCAAAATTCATTATGAGAAATGTCAGGCGGGTGGTTACACTCGTTCAATGCAAGGGGCCAGCGGATAAGCGCGAGAACAGACTTAACCGCGGTACTTTCGCGAGTGACACGGGGACCTTTTCTCCAGACTCGTTACTATCGATTCCATTGGACAAGCCCTTTACGCGTGCACTGCCAGGGAATTTCTCGAGGGTTAACAGCTGGCTGCGACAGCTCCTCATTTCGTTCCGTCGCTCCCCGATCGACTCGCGCGACACGTGGAAGACACTTAGGAGGCCATAGCAGCTATTTTCCTGCTTCTCTAACAAAAACGGATCGTACTTCTAGCGAAAATTGTGTATGTGTGTGTGTGTGTGTGTGTGTGTGTGTTTGCGGGGGTAACTCTGGATTTCAGGTTTCCAACTTCCGCCAGAGAGGCATCCTCCGGTGCCGCTAACCTCTCCCTCGATCAATTTCCTTAGCTCTGCATCCTCTTTCTGTGTCGGCCACCTTTGCCTATGGGACGAGGGTAGAATGTGTAATGAATTGCTTGTTTAATTAATTACGACCCTCGAGCGGCACCCGCTCGAGTTCGAACGCGGCGCGTTCGTTCCACCGCCATTCGGACCGTCCTCCTTCGCCGGGTCCCCGTTTCTACCGAATAGAATTCATAGGGCTGATTTATCGCTGGTCGAATGAAAGAAGGGTCCATGATTCACGGTTCGTCTACGAAACTTCGTAACCCTTTCGATAGGGGAAACCCGCGACGGTCTCTAGTAGCACTGCTCGATACTCCAGGTATAAATTACAAGGAAAAAGTTGTGCTCGCGATTTTGCTCTGCAGAAGTAAAGCCTTCGGATTTCAATCTCATTCGCAGAGGCAAGATTTTTATTCGTAAAGTTAAAAAAAAAACGGTTTGCGATTACTCTCTTCGTTTCTGAAACGATGCCGCAAGGGGTGAATTCCGAACGCTTTCTACATCCATTCCCCGGTGTCACCGTCGCGGAGGATGCAGGCGTAATAAAATTAGGGTGCGTGTCATAGACGAGGAAGCGGTCGGTTTAAAGAAACATCGATCGACCACCCGCAACTGCTAACCCTTTCATCTCGTGCCGCTTCCCTTCGAACAGGTCCCTTTATTTCGGCGAGGAACCAGAATGTAAATCAGCGCCTATTTTACGCAAACCCCTCCCGCCCTACGATGCAGTGTAGCCTCGTAAAATTTCTAACACTCTAAACTCTAGATAAAGTTGATTCGCGTTTCTAACATAATAATCCCGTGACAATCCGCGATAAAACTCTGCGAACGCTTTATAATACGCACGATTAAAACGACTCGTGGGTGGTCTGGCTAAGGAAGCAGATATATCCGTGTTCTATTCACACCTCAGTTTACGAAGAAGATATTTTTACCATACACAATGGGACCGTTCTATTATTTAACAGCCTATATTACATATATGACATGCACTAACGTGTACCACGACTGTATCATGTAATAATTCATGATTTATCTAATTTAACTGACCGTTCTAGAAAGTTAAACTTGTGCAAATGAAGCTGCAGGAATATCTAAATAAAAATTGTCCAAATATAGAAGACCTATTATCAACGCTTGCGCGTTACCTGCTACCGTTCAACAACCCTCTCAATTTCGTCTCACGTTTCCACGCGAATTTACAAACGAGCGGGGCAGCGGTAAATTTCGATTCCACGACATAATACCGGCCGCGCTAAACGCAACTGAGTCCAGGCGACGTTTTCGAGGAACTGTTCTAGGGGGGAGGGTAATTGTGCGTGCGGATGGCAAGGAGTTGCAAGAGAAAGGGTTGGCGGGCAGCTTCTCCCTCGCTCTCTCTCCCTCTCTGGGAGACAGCGAACTTCGTAAGCGTCGCGCAATATCTCCGTGGCTAAGCGCCACAACCCTTTATCAATGTTATGGCGGCCGGCCGTGGTTATAAATAATGGCAATCGCGCGAAACTTAGGCTTGGCGAGCGAACCGCATTTCCCGCCTCGGGCCATTCCCAAGTTGCGGCTTTCGACGCCTTCTGCCGTCGCGAGTTACGCGACCTCCGCTGCTCCGGCCGCAATTTTTTGAGAACACGTTTCGGCTGTGGGATCTCAGGGATGTAGCGCGATTAGAATAGAAGTTAATTAAATTTGATGAATTCCCTGCTCTCTCGTTAAACATTCAGTATCGGCCATAGAATTTCCTGTCTAATCGCTTCAGGCGCACACGCTCGAATCGATCTTACACGCTAATAAAATATAATAGAAACGATAAAGTAAGAACAGCAATGCTTACAGTGATACTCACTGGTCTTGGATCGCGGTTCTCGCGGCCCGTCCACGGTCACTTTGATGGCTTTCGTATACGTGGCGACTTGGGGTGGCGTCGTGGACACCGTGATTGTCAACGTGAAGCTCTTCCCTGAAATAATAGAACCGGCAAAGGTTATTAGGGTTTTATTAATTTTCTTTCTCTGGAGTAATCAGGGATCGAGGCCAAAGTCCGCGCACTCGACTGGCCGACGGAAGCTCGCGCCTAACTCGATTAATCGTCGGTAATGCGTCCCCAACTTATGGGGATGGCTGTGCTCAGTTATGTTAAAGAGCCCTTCAGTGGCTGGCTACCGAAATTTACTATTTAATTCGCTACTTTTCAACGTAAAGGGATCTGGAAGAATTTGTCCAATGATTAATTAGCAGATCGCTCTTGAAAGCAATAATCGCGCGTCGATTAAACGCGTCGTCGGTGACAATGAACGAAGGGAGACGGCCTCGGCAATCGAGTAAACGTTGTTTCGATAAAATGCTCGTTAAAAGGGGGGACGACAATGTTGCGTAAAAAAAAAGGCGGCGTCACGCAGAACACGTTGGTTGCACACGCAGAGGTTCACCGCAATTCCACGTGCACCCTCTCTCTTTTTCACTCTTTCTCTCGCCCTCGTCGTTTCTCACCCCGCGCGGATCGCGCGGCTTTTTCTATTCCGCCCTTCCCGATACTCTACGCGATTCTAAAAACGATTCACCACTGTCTTCCTTCCGTTCGAATGATTTGTATTTGTATCGGCGCTATTCAATCGCGTATCCCTTCGTCGACAAAGAAGTCTCAGACTAAATTTGTAGTTCGAATGAAACAAAGCGATATGAATGTCCTCTACGAATTTAGTTGTCAAGAATTCTATTGCTAACAAGAGAATTTAGTGAGTTAGTTCGGACAATCTTTCTGCTCGTAGTTTCAGGGTGTATACCCGCGAGCAGCCAAAGCTCTTCCCCTCGACGGGAAGGAAAGAAGGGAAAAGTATCGACGGAATAATGGCGAGTGTCGAGCGTGGCCACACGGTGGTTCACCACGCGAGCTTCTCGTTTTCCAACAGGGGATGATATCCCGTCAGCTCGTTGCAAGTCACGGCATCCCCCGTGGCCTAACTCGGCGAGCCTTTTCGCTCATTGCTCGGAGCCGACGGTTTCGCAAGCGCCTAGGTATCACCCTCGGTGCCAGTCACCGTGGCGCCATTAGAAGTCACCCCCCTTTTACTACCACGAGAGCTTTCTTCGATTATCGAAGAGCAATTTTCAATCAACAGTGCTCTCGTGCCCGCTTAGGCTCCCAGTTAGTTTTCTGACAAGTTCTGTCATTTCTGATTGCTTAAACAATTCATCGAACACGCCTCACGGCTGTGACCGGAGCGATTGAAAGAAGAGGAAGATCGTAGACCGACAGATAACTGGATATGGCAAACATTAAGGGAAGGAAAATTGAATTGGCACCGGCCGCGGCCGAAAAGAGAGGGATCGACGGAAGTGCATTGGGATCGATTTCCTGATTACGCTCGTTAGCATACGATTCTCTGGGTAAAATGTGGACCAGCACGCGCGGCGGGGTCGAAACGATAGTCCGTCGTGGGTCCGTTGCGCGAGCCAATTAATTAATTTCAATTTTCCTCCAAACGAATCGCAAATGCGCTATTGTACGCTGATAACGAATTGATTATGGCCGGCATGAACTGTCGTCAGATAGAAACGCTCGACTCTCCTCGAAAATCATCGCGCGCTCTTCGCTAAAAAGAGTTCGACGGATCGTGTTCCCGGAAGGAGAACGGAGCAATCAATCGATAATGAAAATGTGGAACACCCCCTCTTCAGACAAGAAATTTCCGTCGATGGATGATTTCTGTTTTATTGTTATCATTATTATGGGGGTTAACCGCAGAATGTATGGGTATCGAACGCGCTAGAATCCAAATATGTAAATATCCTACGCGAATATTTGTGGAGGGCCGATAATAATTTTATTGCCGCCGATCGTTGCCGGGTGGAATAATTATTTCATACCGCGCCACGATGAAATTATGAATAACCCCGAAAAATTCCTACCGTTCGAAATAACAGTTGGTCAAACGTATTATTAGTAATTCATGTCCAGGTAAATACAATGTTCCTGAATCAAGTCTCAGAGATTCGTGTATCTGATCTTTCCCTTAGACAAGCAAATACGCTGAAAACATTCGCGAGTGAAGTTGCGCGTGTCAGCGAGGGGAGAATCGTGGCCGAATGTAGAGAAATGTGTGTTCCGCGTGGCATTCGACGGGAAACCGTGCACGTTAGGCGAGAGCCTTGTAATATCGATGATAAGCTATGGCCCCGTTCCCGCACGTTCGTCTGTAATGCCAGCTCCATCGCAGCAAAGTCCGCTTCGTTTCCACCCCCCCTTCAACCCTAAGCCCTATAACGAGATAGATCATTTCGGCGCTTATAGTTTCAGCCGGGCGAACAGGCTGCTATCCTTCAACTTTGCTCCCGCGAGTAAAGCCACCTAGGCTACATAGCCGCCGGATCTTGCCAAGCCTCGCGAAATAATGTTCAGCCACATATTCTCGGGACGTTGAGATATCTAAAATCCAGCTCGCTATGCGAAGGATAATACGCATGTCTCGATGCTTTTTCCGGGTTCCGGAAAAATGGAAGTTTCCTTGGCGAGCAAAGCTTTTCAGCCTTTCCGTGTTATTCGGATTTCCAATTTTCCGAAAAAGGGATAGAGAAGGGTGGGGCCTGCTGTCACGTGTACGCACATGGAGGAATGTTTTCGGGTTCGACGAGCGAAAGGATCAATTAAGGATTCGCTCGCTGGAGTTCGGATCTTCCAGGGAATATTCAAGGAGCCAGGGAGTCGCAGGAATCCTGACGAGAGACACTTCTCTTACATTCTTCATCCTAGCTTATGTTAATTCCACGCTCGACGAAAACAATTGAGAGCTAATCCCAGACAAATGACTGACGCGCTTCTGCGAGCTGAAGGGTGGATTCGCCCCCCCCCCCCCCTCGGCGACGGATTGGAAATTCGGCTATTTCATGATTTCTGAGAGCCTTGTCTAACCCTTTCGATCCCTATCATCCGCAAATACTGTTCATCCCCCATCCCCGTTAGACGTAAATCTAGCAAACGTATTTATTTCCAATTTGCCTTGCGAAAGAAACAATATTACTTATTTCGACTTGCTAAGAATCGAACATTGAACGTGTCTACGAATTACGTATCACGACAAGAAGTCCCATCAATTGTTCATCGCGCCTACAATACTCGCGCACGATGTACCATCTACCTCGAAAGTGGGTCACGAAGAGTTACCTAATCGCCCAGGCAGAAGCAGCCCTAATAACGTTAATTAAAATCCAGGCGAAACCTCAATTAATATCGGCCGTCCCTGTTTCGCGAGGGGGCGTCGGCTCTTTTCATCCCCGGTCGTTTTGTTTCCTTGAGCGCGAACGAGCCCGTGTTCCCGGGGCGAGGACGCCGAAGGAAGGAAAGTAAAGTGGAGCTTGCTCGGCGGTGGTGCGGACAAATAAAACCCATTACCCACCCCAAGACGGCGTCGCGTCGTCTCCTTGAATTCGGCTGGCTGGCACATCAGCCGACGCCGCGGCACAACCCCTCCGAATACGTCCAATTTTCGAGGCCGTTCTCCCGGCTTACCGAGACACTCTTTTCCCCCGGTGGAAAAACGAGGGGGGAGGGGGTGCCCGTGGAAGGCGACCACGACCTACCCTTACTACGGAATTCTTCGGTCGTTCCGTCTCGCTCGTCGGATTTCACCCTTCCGACGTTTTCCATCGTGAACGTGGCCTGTCAACGCGCGGAAAGACCAACAACTTTGGAGTTCGGTGAATGGAGAAAGGGCGGGGATGGTTGGTTGGAAACGCGAGCTAATTTCCAGGGAGTTCGGTCACGAGTTTCCTCTCGCGATTATACGTACGCCGTTTGTCAGTCGTGGGACGCATTGGAGATTAGTTTAGCGAGATTCGCTTTCGATTTCGGCGGAAGCGCGGCATTTTAACCGAGCGGATACGGCATCGTAACACGGATTAACGGGTCGGTAGAATTTTCGCGGGAGGGACCCTGTCTCACCTCTTCCGCTTCTGCCGACGAACCTCAGATCGTTGAACTTCGCCACCTGGTTCTTCATCAGGGCGGTGGAGTTTCTCAGCTCCGCGCAACAATTCTCGTCGTTGCCGGCACGGACGGTGACCAAAGTGCCGTCGCCCACCTCGCCGAGGGCCACCACTTTGAACGCCACCGGCAGGGTCTTGTTCGATCTCCAGTGCGCTGGAAGAACGCTGCACACCAGGTGCGGCGATCCTGAACAGACGTTCGAATAAAACTGCTTGCGATTGAACAAATAATAAACCCCCGAACGTTCCGGCGCGAGCGATGCTTGCGAATCGACCGGGAACGATGCTCCGCGTTCGCCATCGACGCGAGAATCCTACCTGTTCGAACGAGCTCGCCAGGATGCTCGCTGACAAAGTCCCCCAGTGTCCTCTCCGCGAGGATGTCGCTGGTCATCTTCGTGTAAGCATCGGTCAAAGGAGAAACTCCCGACTCCGGCGAGGCGGCAGCGCCAGGAGCCGAGGCTCCTGTCAACTGCATCCTGTCGCTGGTTTCCCCGCTCTCGCTATTGACACTGGCCGTTCCACAACTGGACTCGTTGCTGGACCCCCTCACCGAGGCAGCGCCGCTTCCGGATACCGTGCTTCCGCCAACGCCGCCGTTGCAACGGCCGAATATATCCATAGGCAGTCAGAACGCCGGATGATACATCCTTCCATTCGGTTCACTGTGGTGATCCTATCCTTTCGCGAATCCTCGGCTCTTCCGCACCCCCTTCTGGGTCAGATCTCGTGGACTGCCATTACGCTGGCCGACGCACAGTGGTTATTTTCAAAGGAGAGCTATGAAGTGTCTTCTGCTGGTAGAATCAGACTTGTTCTTTCTGGACAGTCAATTGTTGCGTCTTTGGAAGCGAATGCACGGAGATCTTCCGAATGAATCCTCTCTCAATTATAAATGAACCTCCCTCTTGAGCAGTAGCCTCCTTTCGAGAACGACTTCTCCCTGCAACCAAGAAAATCCAACCTGGTCACAGATACGGATACGACGAAAGCTACATCTAAAGTAGCTTCAGCTATGCCGAAGGAAGGGTTGAGAGACGATCTAAACGGAGTCTATGGCGTTCGCAGTGCCCGTCGCTGATACGACCAAACCCTTCCGGCCCCCTAATCCATTTAACCACGGCTCGCAGATGCCTTTGCCTCGGCTACGGAGCCCTTTAACCTGCTCTATCGAGCCTCCGAACAGCCGCGACTGCCCCTGGAGCCGATAACGCGCGCGATAACGAAAAAGGGCGGCAAGGAAATGGACGAGGGAAACGAGCAAGACCGGTTGACACGGATAGGAACGACCCGCACACTTTTCACGCGGCTGGCCGGTGACGTCACCGTTCATTCAGTAATTTTTGCGCACGTCACCGGGGCTGACACACCGGATCCAGGTGGTTCCAGGAGGGGTTGGTCCGGCCGCGGCCCGGGTGGTGGGGACGGAAAAAATAGGGGAAAAAGAACGCCCGCCGGTAGGCAACCCCCCCACACGGATATCCAACCCCTACGCACGTATCTACGACCGCGTGTCAAAGTGCACGTGGCGTGTTACCACGTTGCTCTGTCAATGCCAGCCCCGACGATTCGATTCCACTTTCGCGCGTCGTCAGACGCGACGCAGCAGACTGTTTCGACCGTCGCTGTTAAACCCTGGGTTATCGGGCGTACGAACGCGTCGAGGCTCGTCAGAGCAAGGGGATACTAATTAGCCCTTGGATCGTGGTCGATTATCGTAGATTAATTTCCTTGCTGGAGATCACAGGAAAGATCCCGATGACCGTATAGAGGATGCTAAAAGATTTTCAAAAGTTTCAGCTCGCGGTTGTAGGGTATCGTTACAGAAGGCACTGGAGGGTGGAAGAATGCGAAGGGGAATCTTACGAGCCTCCTGAAAGAACGCCACGGCGACGGCTAAGATTCCCGCTTAACTTCGCATTCAAATCTCTTGCTGTCCTAGCACCGCGTTCCCACTTCCGGGGAAAATTGCTCGGCCACTTTCAAGGATATTATTTTATATCTATATTCGAGTTGAAGGTTTCGCGGAATTAATCCTGAAATCTCTCGTCAGACTACGGAGCAAGAAGATCGGCCTAATTGAGAGGAATCGAAAGGTGTTCCGACGAGATAGCGGAACAGTAGCAAATCGAATTCTACAATTTATAGGCGCTTTCTAATCACTAAAAATCGTTGAATCCCACTGGCGGAACGGCACTCACTGGTCAACCGACGGACAATTTGCACTGGCTTCACCACAAGGGAATCACTCCGATCTTAATCTTCCATTCACAAAAGCCTATAGCGATCTCCATAATTTAGGTTGAAACTGAATTCACGCTGGTCTTTGTCGTTCGATACACCGAACGATACACGGTAAAATCTGTCCGGACCGGAGGAAGCCGCGACACCCTCGATCGAACGATGAATCTTCTCCCCCGAATGGTCACGAAGAACCTCCGGGCAGTAAGAAATTGTCGTGATACCGGAACGACGTCGAGGGCAACGTGTTTTTGGTAGGCAGAGCCTCCGAGGATACCGCTGGGGCCGCTAACTATAATTTCGGCGGTTCGTGTGAGGCAACAGCCGTTGACGCACTGGCCCATGCCAACACACGCAGCATCCCTTTCCCCTTTCCTGGTTCCTCTCACACCACCCCCCGGAGCAACTACCCCACTACTTCCTCCAGTGTGTTTCCTCCTCTCTGTTCGTCTCATCGAGAACATGCCTTCCTCCTCCTCTTGCTCTTTTCTCGTCCCTCATTCTCCCTGCCCTCTTTCTCTCTCGCCTCCGCGTTGCTCTTTATCGCTTTATCTCCCACCGGACCCCTAACCCTCTCTCTTTCTCGCTGTCCGGCTCTCTTTCCCGCCCCCCGCCCGACTTCGACCCTTTTGCGGTGGTGCGGCTCGCGTGCGTCTGACGGACCGACGTCCGCGGGGCGGGCGGAGAGCTTTCGATCGAGATCGATCGATTCGCCGGGCCGGGCCGGCCTTTTCTTTTTTCCTTCGCCTTGCACCGCCGAAAATTCGCGCGACGGTCTCGCATCGTTACGTTTAATTAGTCGAAAGTTAATGAGGAGACGGACCGAACGTCATCATCATCATCATCATTGTTCCCCGCCCGTGTTTGCTGTAGCCTCCGCCTCTTGCCACCACACCCGCCGTGGCTTGTTTGCCCGTTGGTACGAGGTCGTGAGAGCGTTTTAATAATATCGAGAGACACGGACACGCGATCGAGATGAAGGGATTAGCCGGGATCGGTTAATGCTTTTTCCGGGGCAACTCGAAAACCTGGACGAGTGCGGTTTTTTGGGTTTCGCGGTTTCCAGCTTTCGCTACATCGCGCTCCAACTGTGTCGAGCGCTGCAGAATTGCCCGTTACCGAATATTCGAAAACAATCGGACACGTATATTAACTAACCGAAGGGATATACGAGTACAATTGAAACGCCAAGCAACGTTTGTTATTTAAGTTTAATGGATTCGGAGGGGCGGACACTCGAAGCAGCGGTCGCTTTATTCTGGAGAAGCCGTAAAGAGAGTGCGAGTCCTTGGAATTTATGCAAAGTTTGTTGGCACTGTTTTTTTTTTTCATGCGGAACGGGGAGGGGAATTTTTATGCGGGAGAATGGTTGTTCTTTGAAAAGAAGAGCCGAGTATCGATCCCTGGAACAGCGATCATCGTACGTACGTGTTTGCCTGGCGGCAAGTCCGCGACCGGTTGGCTATCGTCAGGATATATTCGCACAGGAAATGGGTAGCTCCATTGTTTGCACGTTCGTACAAACAGTGCAGCTGCGAGGATGCGCCGAGCCGCGGCGGTTCTCTCTCTGTTTGATTTTCGAAAGTGAAGCTCCATTGTAGCGAATGTCGGTGCGCGGATGCACCACGGACCAAGCCGTGTCTGCTGCCTTCGATCGACCGGCGGGATGAATCGAGGAGACACACTTTCAAGGATGCGACCGTGATACAAGGAGCGCACAAACTACGTCTAGGAAGAACTGAATCGAGGAAAAATCGATATCGATATACGTGCCAGATTAGTTTCTCAGCACGGAGAAACGATGCCGTAACGAGTTTCTTTCAACCGGCGCCTGATCAGTCATTAGAAACCAAAAAAAAAATTCATGCGAATTCGTATCCGATTGTCCGAAGCGCGTCAGAACGACGGAAAGGGATGGAAAATGACGGCGTATCGATGCCTGGCGCCACGGAACCCCAGCCCCGGCGATCTGTCCTTGTTTGAATAACAGCGACGAGATTCGCCGAATGAATCGCGCGAAGTAGCGGGTGTTCAGCGACGAACGATCTCGTCGACGAGACGGTGACAAACAGCGATACGCTCGAAACGTTGGAAACCGGACGGCCGTCGTCGTATTGACAAACGACCTAACGCCCGTGTGGACCATTGCGTTCGACGAGATTCGAATTATCTCTGTTGGAGCTTGTCAATGCAAATGCCATACCTACATTCAATTACCGTTCGTCACGCTTCGGCCGGCTCGCGGCCAGCCAACCGTGGAACGGACCTCATTTCTTTTCGCTACTACGATTTTTCTTCGGGAGTACACGCTAATGGATAGTTTGCGGGGCGAGACCGTTTCCAGGGCTTTGAAAACCAGCAGCGTTCTATTTCAAAGATTTGCATCCCATTGATTTGGTAGAAATTTTAAGGGTTGGCTAAATTTGGAAGCTTTCTAAAATAGACGGAACAATGACGGAAGAGACTTTGTGTTTGAGCATTCGACACAATTGATCAGCGATTACAGAGATCGGCCGGTTCATTTGAAATGCTGGATGCGCGAAACACCATGCGATCAGATAACGAACGACAGTGATTAATGGTTTCCCTGTCGGTTAATAATCGCCGCCGGAAGCGTCCGTGAAGAAGCACAGGTATGCTTCATTTAACGAGTTACGCTTTTTAATAACCATTGTGACCAAGCTAAATTATCCTGCTTTCCGTTTACGTTTTTCTTCTGTCTAATTCAAACGGCCATGAAAAATGTAACCCGCGAACTGATCGTTCTTTAATTTCATTCCATTTATAAGCTGAAGAATAATTTTTCGCTCGCTGAAGAATGGTACTTGATAGGGAGAAACGTTCGATATATCGTACATAGGTAATGTAAGAAGGAGCATTATATAAAGTGCAATAACAACGTTAATGGAAATGCAGTTCGTAGCACGTGTTAATCCATGGAAAAACTATGTCACTGGAATCGATAATCGTGAATCAAGCGTTCATTTGAATGGCACGCGGAGAACGTTGCGGTTGAAACGGGACAGATGCAAGGAGATCGCACTTCAGCACGGAATGGATTGTGTCCGACCAATGACAGACTATTCCACTTGGAGTAAAAGCTCTTCAGAGAAAGCTTCAGAAACTTCTACTATGCTCGAGCTTCTAAAATCCCGGTTCATAGGGCGTCCATTAACTTGAGACAGGATAATGTGTTGCGGACAATTGGCAATGAAAATTCCGATTAACAATCGATGCCCCGAGCAATACTTCCGACCGCGGACAAGCTGTCTCGCACACCTCCAGCTCCATTTCGATAACTCCATCAAAGATCAACTCTGTCAACAGTAATTCCTCGGCTCGCACAAGATGCAAAATAAATGGTTAACGGTCAACCGTCGTGGTCGATCGAACTACCTTTTCCAACGGCGCACGAACAGGCGGAACAACGCGGGCACGTGCGTCACGCGTCGCCGTTGCGTCGACGGGCCGCGCGATCGGAAAAGAGCCGGGAAAAATGTCGCGGCGATCCCACGCGCGGATAGCAGCGGCGCGCGTGCTTCGAAACCGGTTCGTCGGTACGCTCGATTGGATGACAATACACGAGGAACGGTGCCGGGGCACGAGCAGAAGCAGCAACAACAGCGGCAACGGGGCGCCGCGTGAATACTACACGCCGCCCCCTCCTTCGACCGCGATCTCGCCACCCCCTCCCCTCGAGGGGATTCTACGTTGCTCTCCGTCCCGTGGAGGGTAGGTTCGCTCTAACGAGCACCACCACCGCCCCGCCGAAACTGGGACTCTTCTCCTCCGCGGCCGTGGCGCGTCCCCTCTCGCTGGGAAGCAGCCCTACCACGTGCCACGGCCACCCCTGCGATGCTCGTGACGGGGGGGTCGTACGTGAAGCTAGTAGGGGCGGCCACCGACGGAACATGTGTAACGCACAGCCTTGATTACACGCGCGGGCTTGTAAAAATTATTATTATTATTATTATGGCCGCGAGCATTTCGCCGAATTCTCCGACCGCCTTCTCCGGAGGATAAGAATATTTCACCCTTCGCTTTTTCGACAGGGGTGTATTGTTTAATGTCACGGTGAACGGAAGGGGATTCTTCTTGTCTTTAAGATTCGGCATGTTTTGAAGAATGACAGGCTTTGGACATTGGGGGGGTGGTACTGGATATTTCTCTGTGATAGAAGATGTATTTGATAATATGTCTTTTCTCTTTCCTGGCCTTCGACTATTTTGGAGCTGGCGATGGAAACACGATGCTCCGAGAAAGGACATTGAAGGTAATCAGCGTTGATCAGTGATTCGTTAGGTTGAATACCGCGTTCCACGGAGACACGAAGAGAGAGAGGGAGAGTGGGAAACCGCGTTAATTTCTGCGCATTCAGCGAAAGAAAAAACAGTGGAATACCATTCCGTGCCAGTGGCTCGATGCGGCCGGCATTTGTCTGCTTCAGCAGCTCATCAGTCGACCCATTATCCGAATTATATTCCGTACGAGATAAATAAATAACGCGCGAACCCATTAATCTCTGGCGAGATTTCAATAGCGGAGAGCTTGTTATCCAGCATCCGTAACAATTTTCACGAAATCTTCTGCTCGAAAATTCCGCGGGCGGGGAGTCGCTCTGAGGGATTCAAACTTCTATCATTTTTTGGAGATAAATGATTTCTCCAGGATGCTCGATAAAGCGGGACCAGCTAGCGAGCTGAGAGTACAAGCGGCTTCCCTGGTTTCTGGTCGAAGTGGGGCTAACCGCAGAATCGGAGGCAAGATGGCAAAAGTAAGTCGTGAGTCGAGGGGCGGTGCTGTGGCCTGGCCGGCCCACCGGCGCATCCTCGTTTCTTCTATCTTCGAGTTCAGCTAAGATGTCTTTCGCGGAACGTATTCTCCCCGAACACTCTTCTATCCCCCTGCGAATTTTTTCCAAGATGACACGGATTTCTAGGATCGACGAAACCTGCGGTAGAACAGCGGTGAAAGTAACCAAACCGTTGTTGCGATTATTCAATTATTCCGTTCGCATTAACGAATGCAGTCGATTAAAGGAATTAATCCTAATCGACAGGAAGATCGAGACGAAGGCAGCGGGCAAGCAAAGTAGAACTGGCGAGACATTCGTCCGCCCCCCTGAAGAAAGGTTCCACGAGGGTGCGGTAGAAGGGGTCGTTGACTTCCAGATTGCGGCCAGCGAGGAAATCCAAAAATCCTTTGGAGCGGCCGGTAAAAGGGCAGAATAAACATTTCCTGAACGGTTAGTAGCGATGTGGCGGGCGAGGGTGTACAGGCCGAGCGGGGGTTGCGGTTTCGGAGGGCGGAGGTTGCCTCCAGACTGCTGGGGCGCGAGGGAAACGATCCTACACGCGTGTAATGGAGGGAGAGGGAGAGAGATAAAACCCTTGCGAACCAGTAAAAGTAGACATGAAAAGCTCTTGCACGCAGACACCGAAAATGGCGGCTGCTTCAAAGAAAACTTAGCATCGTTAAAGACGCCTGCTTGCGTTTTTTTTTACAACGCACCTTCGACGGATGGAAGATCGTCGAGTTCGTGATGTACGGTAATAAGAAAGAGTAACTGAAATACCGGACTGCTATGTGAGACTTTATTGTTGCAGGAGGTTTGACTGATTTTTGAAATATTTACTAGCAAACGCACGGATTAGCCCCTTTGCAAGGGAGTGAGAAACTAACTTGTCACGTGTTTGTTAATTATACGTACCCATGCATGGACTTATTTTATAACACAACTACAGATGACTAATCTTAATGCAAAGGATGTAAGGGTATAATTTTGTATTGCTAATTTATTCTCAATTGCGCTAGGGGGGTGGTAGATATCAATCAGACTTAAGCGAATCATCTACCAAAGTCTAATCGCGGCTCGGATTATTACCGTGAAATATTTGCCGCGCTAAATCTTTTATCATTAGACACGCCGAAGAAAGCGATAGTTTCATCCGCGATTTAGAAAAAGACGATAAAGAAGGGGGCTGGAACGCTGCAACAGGTTCCCCGAGCAATAATTTAGCAATAATTGGTAAGAACCGACGGGGGCATGGCGATTCGAGCGAATTCCCGCGGCATCCCTCTCAGCGCCGTTCTTTCGGGGCATTTAAATTTTTAAGCACAGATGGCATAAATAAAACTATTTATATTTCAGCGCTGCTTCGCTGCTGGGTTTGCCGGAAAACGACAGGCCTGTTCGATATCCGGCCCACAGATGGCGACACGCTGGTAGTTTTATCACCCTTCGTTCGCGGGGGCGCGCAACCCCTTTCTCGACACGAGCCATTACTACTTGCTGAGCAGTATCATCATCATAATAAACGGACGGCGGCTCGATAATTGCGCGGAGATAAGCAGAGTTTCCCTTTGCTCCCTGGAGGATTTCTCGGAATGAAATATTAATGTGCTTAGAGTACTCCTTCGGAAAAAAGGTACGAGTTTGTATCGGGCGTGCTTTCATTCGTCGCGAACACCGCTTAATTACGATTCGTTTGTCCGCCTTCGAGCCCGGCGGTTTTTCAACGCCGCAGGGATTTTCAATAAAACTCAGAGCCCGGCGGAATGAAAGGACAACGATATTAATATGAAGCGCCAATTAATTTCTTCAAAACGTCCGCCACGATTGGGACGATTTTCGGAAGCGAGACCGGAACGAAATTACCCTATCGCCTTTATAAACACGTCACCCTGAAAACGGAACGCGTAACGACAGAAAAATCAACCCTCAATTTTTGTCTAGCGATATTTCAAATATTGTCCAAGTTGGAGGAAGAAACGGAGATGATTTTTTTTTTTTTACGGAATTGTCACCGAAAGGGTTCATCAAGGGGTAGCGGCGACCACAGAAGATAATCAGCGAAAAATCCACTGGCCCTGCGCGAGGGGTAGAACAAACATGCCGCAAAACCTTAACCACTCGAATGGTACTGTTTTAATGTGATTCCAGAGGACCGGTTTGTCGGTCGGCTGGTGCACGCGTGTAACAGCGCGAGCGACAAACCCGTGGACCAGCGCTGCCGCGTATCAGAGTCCAACGAAACGCCGCTCCGCGACGCGTTAAACCGGGACAAAGACACCAAGCGTCGAACGTACGGACGAGGGAGGATCGGTGGGATAGTTGCGAAGGCGGGGGTGGTACACGGGTAAAGACAGAAAGAGAAGAGTAACGGCGCGGGGGAGGGAAAGGTATTTGGTTAGTTGCGGGAGCTGGAAAGAGAGAAAGAAGCGTGCACGCCGGGCGGCGGTGAGGGAGAGGCGATGTCGGCGAGCAGCGGAAAGAGAGAAAATAGGTATTTAGAGAGGGGCGAGAGAATGACAGGAGAGGTTGCACATAGTGTTTTGTTCGCGCGCGATGGACGCGTCGCCATAGCGACCGGCGGTTGTTTATTATTGCGTCCAGCGGTCGTGTGTGGGGCGGCACGGAAGAGAGCGCGGGGTAGTTTACGCGACGAGGGGCGGTGGTGGGTGCGAAAGGGTTAGAGGGGTCCGCGGGCGGGTGGTCGTCGGGCGGTCGGTGGGGTGGCTGAAGCGGGAAGGATGCGAGGGGCGAGGGGGTGGTTGTGCAACGAGGGAGTGGCGGCCGACCACACGAGGCCGAAAAACACACTCTCCGCCAAACCTGCCCCCCTTTTGCACCCTCGCGTACACCATCACCTCCACCCTGTCGGTGGTAATGAGAGTTCGATAAAGCGCCGTTACCAGTGCGTGACGTCAAGCTCTCTCTCTCTCTCTCTCCTCTCTCCCTTGTTCTCCGAGTATGCGGCCGTTTTTTCTAATGTTTCCGTCTCGTTCGCTCGTCGACGATTCTTGTTTCACGAAGTTTCTTTCCTTCTTGTCTCTCTTTTTTGATTCGCTCCTTTTTTTTTGCAGTTTGCCCGTTGCCTTTTTTCGGTCGCCGTTAGAGCAGCGGCAAAGTCGCGGTGTGTGACGAAAAACGACAGCCCCGAAATTTCGTTGGCACTCGCGCCTGTGTTCGAGCGAGCGAGTCGCAGCAGCAGCAGCATCACACACTCGCGGCGGGCACATTTTTTCCCCGGCGATAAAAACGTCGCGGTGGCTTGATGGGTATCATATTTTTTTTCGGGACGGGGCTACAATTTGCGCCAGCGGTAGTGTTGACGCGGCTCGAGCACTCTTCGCTACCATGATCGCGTTGGACGCTCTAATTGCTTTCTGATCTCCACCTCTCGACCCGTCGACTGGTCGCCTCTCCCCCGCATTCTCCTCTCTCGTTTCTTCTTTTTTTTTTTTTGTTATTTTATCCTGAATTGCGGATCCGAGCGGGGATCGAATCAGCCGGCCAGGTCGGACGGAATTTACTGCCTCCTGTTCGATTAACTTTTTGCGGTTTGCTTGCGCGGTGCTTTCAAATAATTTATTCCAAGCTTTTCTTTTCCTAACATCGTCCAAGGTAAACACGGTAGATCGATTGCGAATGATATATTCGTATGTTCGTCGACAGATGGAGAATCTAAGTTTCAAGCTGAATTCCGGCTTTCCGATTGTTACCGTCAAGCATTTTCTCAGAGACGGATCGTACCGCTAAGAGGTCTCGAACCGTTTGGTCAGCAAAGGGAAACGAGGGAATCGAGTCGTAATTAAACCTTGAAGTTAGGCAACGCACCTGTTCGAATTTGCCGCAACCCCGTGGTACCCTGACCCCAGAAACTTCCGACTCCCTTCGTACAGGACAGACGTTTAAGACGTGCGCTAATTAAGAACGGCATCTCACTACGCAGCTGCCAGGCAGCCCTGCCATTGCCGGGAATTATTAAACGGACGCGAGGAAGCGACATAAGGTCGACGGGAAACCAGACGCAGCGAGAACGCCGTTGCCAAGAAATTACTGCGGGGGTGAAATCTCGTACGTACCGCGGATATTCACCCCCGACGGGATCGGATGATTACACCGCAGATGCAACGCGAAGCAATGGAATCGTTCAAAACTCTTCGCCGCGAGGAGGGAATACCGCGCGATGTGTAAAAGAAACACGAGTACCGGAATCTTTGGTCCGATTGTCCGTAGTCTGTAAGATGCGCAGAGATGTCTGAGAGACCGGATGGCTATCGGAGCTCCGGAATCTCCAGCGTCAGCTCCGCAGCTCGGATCCCGCAGGACATCGCATCCTGTGCGGATCGAAAGAAGCAAAACCCGTGGGATGGTTTAGATACGATCTACAAGCACGCCTACGAATTCCCTCAAAACGATCCGCGCATAAGCGAACCGCTAACAAAAAGCAAACGATCGGGAATAGTTTCCTGGACACGCTCTGGGAGAGATCGAAATTTTGTCGACGAAACGGCGTTTCACGTAATCGGCCGGGTGGATCGTTCGCGCGGCGATCGACCGGGGCGAAAGGTTGCTTCCACCTCGCAACGCTTCAGGGGCATCCGCTCAGCTGCCACGATAATTTACTCTTTTTTCGGTCACCGATTCGGCCTGCCGCACCGTTCCGCCGACGCTAATTTACATTTACGAGCGAGATCGGCTAATTGCCGGTTAACCGGTCGGTCGAGCGCGTTACGACGTACCTCGACGCTTTTGCAGTTTGTTGCTCTGCCTTTCCCTATGCAACCGTCGCCGCCCCGTGAGAACCGGCAGAAGGCTTCGTACGAGGCCCGCTCCGCGATCGATCGTATCCATTTTCTTTAAACGCCGCTACCTCGTTCCGCCTCGTTCACGCTCGCGCGACCTGGAATGAACGAATAATTATTGGAGGTACTTGGGGTGAAGTGTTTGAATTCCTGCGACGCAGTGGGAGGTAGGAGAAGTGAAACAGCTCTATGATGCGGCCAGCCGGTAGGGAAACGTAAACCGTGATACAGGCGCCAATGAGAAAGCAACTCGTCGCCGGCAATGTGTTATCGTCCGGTGAACGAGTCGCTCGCTCTGTCGCTCGCGCTATTCATCTCTAATTTCGTCGCGGCCTGCGCAACGCCGCGAAATTGCCACCGCTTTAGCAAGATGAAACTTTAATTTCGGTGGAGCTAGAGCGAAAACAAAAAAGCAATTACCGCCCGTGAATGATCCGCCGCGCATGGCCATTCCGAATTTATGGCCGCTGCCGCGGCTTGTTGCCGATTAATCGGACGAACCGCATCATTTTTACTCGCGTTTCATCCAGGCGTATTGATTGCGAAGCTTCGGAATCAGTTGTTCGTTCTATCGTTAAGAAGCATCGCTGATGAAAGCTCCTTTTCAGCATGTAATTAATAATTACGATTTTTTTTTTCAAGCACGTATGTATGCGATCGTTTGCTGTAATAAATGAAGTTTCCCTTTCGCCCGGTACTGCCATGCAGCAGTAAATTGTACTGGCGTAAAGAATGTAATTAAGGGCTTTTTCTCCGGCTGCGAAACTATGGCGGACTGTCATCGATGGTGGCGAAGGGCATGATGAACATGGATTGGCATTTTCCAACATCGAACAGCAACGCGCTCGGTCTCGCGTACGCGTACACACTGTGCTCGGTTTGTACGTTGAAACGAGGTCCAACGCGGTACCTGTCACGGTCCTCTGGCATCCCCGTGCCACCCCCTTAACCGCCCCCGCCCATCGTTTGCCATCGTGGGCTCGCCGGGCGAACCGCTCGCTTCGGTTTTTAGTTAATGCTCGCGCCCATCACGTATCGGACCGCGTTCGATAGACTTTAACCCATTACGGTGCTATCCATTTAGTTACATATCGCGATGTACATTACCTGAATATTTCAGGTACAACGCGCTGGGCCCGTAACTTTGTAAAATTTGCTTCTCTCAAATGCCAGCACGTGCGAAGCGCGTATACGTACTCCGCGCGAGGAAAGAGAACCCCGTGTCGCGTTTCCCTCTCGAAACGATCAAGCTCCTAGACATTACCGATAACCTTCTCCAACTCCCCTTTCCCGATTCATAACCGGGCCGCTCGAAAAATGACAAGAGAAGCAATCTCTCGTGTCGGGGATGGCGAGGGGGGTGAAAATGGCGAACAGCGTACACGACGTCGAACAAACAACGTCAGACAGGTCACGACGAAAATCGCGTCCCGTTCACCGGCCAGTATGCGACCGACGGGGGAGGGGGCGATGGTTTCCAGCCTCGTCCAGCGGGGGTTTTTTTTTCGAGCGAATAAGCAGCGCGGCACGGGGGGTGAGGGGGGAGGAGAGAGAGAGAGAGAGAGGTAGAGAGCGCGCTAGTTTGATCGCGGGATCCCCGGGTCGATCTAGCGGCGTTGGCCTCCTCTGGAGAGGCGGAAGTAGCCGTGAAAAATTTTCCCGTCGACGTGTGGTGGCCCGTGTACGAGGCCAACGGCGCGCATTTCGCGGTGTTCGGGGTGTCGGGGGTGGTTCACCAGAGAGTGTACCACCGCGGGTCGGGTCGCGGATGGGATGAGTCGCAGTCCACGCTTGTGTACAGGCCGAGAGTGGAGTGCGGCAGGGACGAGCGAGAAGAAGAGAGCGCAACGGGGGTGTTGGGTGGCCAGGGAAACGAGGGTACGCGGGGGTTGGTCAGGCGAAGGGGTAGTGGTGGCAGCGGGTGGCCGAAGGTGAGGGTATTTGTTGGCGCGAGTGGCTAGCCAGTCGGATTACCACCGGCCGGGTGATTCGAGAGGGTTCTTCGGACACGGTGGTGAGGGGTGTGCGCGCGGCTCGCCGAGGGGCAGGGGGTTGCTATGGGTCCGCGATACACACAGTGGCACTCGACGAAAAATGTAGCCAGAGAGCGACCGCCGCTGGAAAATTTACACGCATCACGAGGGCGAGGCTGAATGGCGAGGGTTAAAAGAGCATCGCTAATGGCCACCGCGTCGGTTATTTTGTGGATTTTTATAATACGACCCGTATCCCTGGGCTCTCTCTCTCTCTCTTCCTCTCTTTTTCCCTCCCGCTTTCGGTTTCTGTCCCGGCCGTTGTACAGGCTGACGGACACACGCTCGGTCGATTCCATCAGTTTTTCAATCCGGCTGATTTTTCCTTCGCTACCCTCCTCCGAATGAAATCGAGCGATAACGAAGGGCCGATCCGATTCTCCTTGCAAATCGAAATGTATCCGGTACTGAACATACCTTGCGCCATGAATAATGTATGCTCTCTCTCTCTCTCTCTCTCTCTCTCTCTCTCTCTCTCTCTCTCTCTCTCTCTCGTTGACTGCGATCTCGCGGGAAAACGTAAATGATTTTTGATAAGCGACGACCAAGCTTGGAGGTTTGAAGAAGGTCTCCGGAAGGTGGCTGGTATTTTTCGCCGATGGTTTCGCCGGTGAAATATCTCGCTCGTTTCGCGCTCCTTCCGGAAGCGCTGGCAATAAAGGTTATTCCTCCTCTACGTCGAAATTATCACGGCTTCCTTAGCAACAAGTGTCCGGATCTGCGTCGCTCAAAAACTCTCGAAAGGAACGAAGTGAACGGCGTTTCCGAAGGAGTAACAGCAACTCTTAGAACCACCCGGAAAATATGGCAAAATTACCATTCACCAAGCTGTACAGATTTCCTTAATCGTTCATGTGTCTACGATTGCAAAGTGTGCAGCAGGTGAAACACCGTACGAGAACGCGCGGAGTGTTCCCCTCTGAGAGAGAGCACACCCCCGTAGAGCGTAACGCTAACCCAGTGAAATAGATAGTCTCTCCAGGCTGATATCGCGGTGGACACGGGCGAAGAGAGGAGACAGGATTGCGGGGGGTGTGTGTTCGCGCGGCTACGGGAAGAGGGCAAGAGAGTACAGGCTGGCAGGATCCATCCATATATCGCGGGGCCAACAAACCGACCGAATCTCGACAGGACGAATGGGTAGGCCGCGTTTTCACCGTTGCCACTCCGCGCCAGTTTCCAGCGAGCCTGGTAAACCTGTGCCCGAGCCTCCACCGCGTGTCCATACACGGGCGCGTATCGGTGGACGGGTATAGTTACCCGTGACGCGGCACACCGATCCGCCGCACTGACTACGACCAACGAAAGCTTCGCGTCCACGGGGCGAAACGGTCGGGCGAGTACGCGAGAGGGATAGACGCGGCGAGATATAAAGAGATAAAGAGAAACAAGGGGATGAGAGAGAGAGAGAGAGGGAGAGAGTGGAGGTTACTACCAGTGCAACTCGGCACTCCGCAAATTTTCAACCGCCACCCACTCTCGACCACCCCGCGCAGTCCCATCCCCCCGGTCGACTGACCATCCCAACCCAGTACTAACACACACGGTTCACCAACCCCCAACCCTTCCTCTATTCGAGCTCGTTTTTGCCGCGTCCACCGCCAGATCAATGGGGTTGCTAACACGGGTAGGTATATGTGTCCGTCCCCACCGCCCCCGGTCAGACCGGAGTGCATCCCCTGACCCCCACGCTCCTCGCGCTGAAACCGTTCGACCAACCCTCCACCGACTACCCTCGCGACTCCTCTCCGCGACTTGCCGCACAGGGTGATTATAAAGTTTCCACGGAGACCGATGCTAAATGAATTGCCGGCGGTCTCGCGCGTTTCCCGTAGCGAGGTGCCACCTACGAAAGGGGGTGGGCTTTCTTCGGGTCCACGGGGACGCTTGGCAGAGTGGAAAATATGCTGCGAGGACCCTCGTGGATGAAGGAAGCGGCTCCTGTTATGGCTAATTCAGCATTTTCAACCCGTGCCATTTGGGGGCTTGATAATTCATTAGAGAAAAAACAGACACCGCGTAGACTCTTACTATCATTACAGTTTATCTTCCAATCAGAAATTCCTTCTTCGCGTAGCGTTAAAAAAAATAATTAAACAGTGCAACGAATACTGAATTAATCTGTAATCGAATTAGCACGAATAAACATCACTCCCCGTTTAATCGAAGCATCCCAAATAACAGATTCGCCCTTCCGTTTGACATGAGGGTGAAAAAGAAAGAACCGTACGCCAGACTACAATTGCGGCAAGAACCCGATGACTTTTTTATCAGACCGCACCGCAGGGACGCGAGACTCGCGGAGGATGCGTGTACGGAGGTAGCCAGCGGGGGCGATCGATCGATAATTCTGTTTCGGTTACAGACAATTACGACTGATTCGACCGCTAATCAACGGCAGGACCGGCCACTGTCTGGTCAACGATCCGACAAATATCCTCAAAGTGATCCGACGACGCGACACGACGATCGCCCCGTCGAGCAACACGCGTTCACGCGCCGCGTTTGCATGGACGTCGACGCCAATAAGCTTTTCGCAAACTGAATCGAAAGCTGGGCAGATATAATTTATTCTTACTTCTGGTAGAACCAAACTTTAAACCATTCGTGGGTTCAAATTTGTATAGAAATAGGAGAAGAAGCCTGTGGAAGAACTTACGATCCGCCCCCTTCCCCCTTGGTGGCTTATTAAATTCCAGAAACTTAAATACCACCTGTTGAGGTTGTCCAGCGAACATGTAGCCGGCACCCGAAAAAGTAACCCCATCCGCGAGACAATTTTTCAAACAGAGCCGTCCAGTCGGAATTCCAGTGGAAAGTTTGAACGTTTTGGCCGGTCGCCAACCACTTGGAGCTCAGTCCGGAAGCCCTCGGAGCGATTTCTCTATGGTCGACAGATTAGTCCGGTTGACGATGGCGCATCGCGATCCCTCTTTCGACGGTGGTTGCTTTCGATTCGGCGGCCGATAAAACAATGCACCGCTGATTACTCGACATAGCTTTCGAGAGAAGGGACTAGGAGGGAAACGCGTCGATTGCAACACGTTTACCTCAGGCATTCCCGACTCGTGCGCAACGGAGTCGACGAGTTTACGCTGAGAAATGCTGGTCAATTAGGACCTCAAATGATAATCTTTCTTGTATTTTTCCGACGGATAATGAGGAGTACAAGTTTATGCTCGGAGTCTACTATTTATGAGATAAGTTTGGATCAAGCGTATTCGTAAAGCAGCATTAATCGTCCGCTTCTTGCTTCAGAATCAGTCTCGCTTTCTCTCGTACGAAACCGAGAGCGGAATAACCGACTACAGGACCGCAACGTTCAACTGGGAGCTCTAGACAGAGTAGCCGACTGCGAGACCACAGTGTTCGCGTCAAGAACCGAATATCCAGAGCGCGTGTGGCAAAAGCCACGGTCACGCTGATCAAACTCCGCCGGCCAGAAGAGCGGAGGGAAAAGCCTTGGCGAAAAATTTCCTAAAACATCTGGCTCCTCGGCG
Source organism: Holcopasites calliopsidis (assembly GCA_023838395.1). NCBI lineage: Eukaryota > Metazoa > Arthropoda > Insecta > Hymenoptera > Apidae > Holcopasites > Holcopasites calliopsidis. The sequence continues at coordinate 1,180,848 of JALHAQ010000012.1, read as the reverse complement.
TCCCGAATTCGGGAGCTCTTCGAGAGAAAAAAAAAGAGGAGAAGGACGAGAATAATAAAGACTGTTAAAAACGTCGGGGGATCGAAAACCGCGCGGCTCAGTGTTTCCATTGACGTGCACGAATTCGAGTCGAAGGAATCGGGCAGCGGCTCGATCCTTCGATATCGTGGATCCGACAGCCGTCCCGAAATCGTGAATAACGCGACGACGGCTACTTCAAAGTCTCGCTCGACCCAGCAGAAGCGAGAGCCACTCGAGATCCCCGAAACATCTGTCAGGTATCACTCCCCCAGTGAGCCCACTGTCCGCGTTAAATCAGGTGAACCGATTCCTACAAAGAACGATCCCCCGGACCTCCTCCCGAGGACACTGTCCGAGTGCAGCATCGCGGAAGTCTTCTTTTTTTTTTCCTTGCCCCCGCCGTCCTGCATCATTTCGTTAGCCCTCTCCTTTTCCGTTATTCGTGCATCGATCTGGTTCGTTTGTGCGGGCAAAAAATTGCCCTCCCGAAGATGATATATCGTTCGACCAATAGGTCGGGGGTTTGAGGGACCGTGCACGACATTGTGTAAAATTATTTGGAAACGTTTTGTAGAGAAACGTGAACGTTCTCCGAGGCAAGAATGGCAGCAAATTTTTCTCCGATGTTCACTTAAAAATGTGCAACAACCCTTCGCTCGAGGGGGTGATGTATCTCGTAGGATGCGCGGCACCCCCTTCCGCCCTCGTGCATGCACGTGGCTCTGGTTCACCCCGGTAACGACAGATGGCTCAGGGTGGTCGACCCTCGAAGGTTTCCATCCCTTTGCTCGTGGAGGACCTATCTCGTAGCGGTAGCCGTGGCCAGGGGTCGTGTGCCAAGCTCGTTTTAAACTTTTGCTAAACAATCTCGATCGCCGAGTGAAGGGGTTTCTAAACGCTTATAAAGCGTTATAAGAAGTTTGACTAATTAAAAGCCAATTTTACTCCCAACCATTGTAACCGATGATGGCACGCATAACATTTGCGATTAAAAGGTTCGAGTACCCTTCATCACGCTAGCGAATTTTATACAATTTCTGTACCTCGACATTCCAAGCCCAAACGAAATGGTCTTTTTAAAAGAATCCTAACGAACTCGATGCAGGATGGAAGAGAAAAGGAAACAGCCTCGGTAGAGTGGGCTCGGAATTTTTGGACGAATGGCCACGAGCGTGTTCCTGGACACCGGCAGGCGACACACGCGCATCTGCTCCCCTTCTCTTTTTTTTTTCTTCCTTTCCAGGCCGGATAATTCATCCCCGATAGACGACGATTCATCCCCGCGCGCTACCTATACGATTAACACGTCAAAAAGGACAAAGACCGCGTCGAGGTATGTCATGGGAATAAGTCTTTTTTTCTCGTCCAACGACACCCGGGGGTTGCCGCATCTACCCTCCGGTTATGTTTGCACACACAAATGTTTATCTGCGGGGCACCATGAAGCAGCCCGTACACCATAGAGAGCGAACGGGAGAACGTTCGATAAATGTTTAGCCACTCTCCACGTGACACAGAGAGAGAGAGAGAGAGTTCATCTTCTTTTTCTCGTAATCGTTTTCGGGAGAGAGGCTTCTTCCCCGTAATCCTGTCAACTGCTTCTGTCATCCCTTTCAAAGGATCTTTCCTTTGTACGATATTTATACACCGGGAGCAAGTTGTATGGTGCGCATGTTTGTCGAGCGATCGAGAATTTGTGTGGAGACAGAAATCCGCGCAAGAGTTACGCTGCTTGCGTTCCGCGGCTCGCAGGCTGAAAGTTGGTGCTTATGGAATCAGAGAAGGGTGGACTTTCGATAGGCTGTTTGCATAGAGGCCAGAGGGCGATGGAAGAAAAAAAAAGAGAATAGACTCTTCAAGAGAAAAAAAGCTGTCGAAGCGCTTTGCTTTAACAAAAGATATTTACCATTTTTCTTTATTCGAAGATGTTCGTAGAAGATTTACGAGAGGAGTTACGAAAGGGGTAATAATAGCGGCGAGGAAAAAGGGTTGCTCCGTTTGTTCCGATGCTCATCAAAACTGCGCTAGGCAATCGATATTAGTTCGGAGAGGGGCTGGCGTTAAATTATAAATCGAGCAAGTCTTCACTTGGAGCCCCGACGAAGACTGCGAAGGATGCCATGAAATATGCATTCGTCTTGCAGGGTAGTTTCGATCCGTTCGAGGAGGCGAGAGTTAAAATAAAATTAACACCCGGTGTTCGCCTAAATTCTAAGCAAAGTCCCTCGCGAAATTTCTTCAGAAGAGCCAGATAAAAAGAAAAGCCTGTCACAATTGTCCGATCCTTTAATCTCCATCGGATATACAAATAGGAAGGGACGAACAAAAAATCGGTTCCCCGATTTTATCGTTGAACGAATAACGACGGATATTCCTTTTTTTTTTTTTTTTTTTTTTTTTGCCACATCGATACAGACCGCTAATCCGCGTCTCATTAGTGTCTCTACAGCGGCGCATCCACGGCACATTTTACGATTCTAATGATGGCCAGCTTGTTTGATTGAAGCGCAGCTACTCTAATAAAATAAATCATCCGCGGTGGAGGAGCGCGGAGCGGCGCGTCGCCGGCGAACGCAGGGCTGTTGGTTCAAATTAATCCCATTGTGCCTGGATTCGGTCGGTGCGCCAATTAAACGGATTATTATCGTCGCTATCGTCATTACTTTTTGCGAAAAGCAGCAGCAACAGCACGCCGTTGGAGGTACACCCTATAACGCGTCCGATCGCGAATTTTTATCCATGCCCCGATTTCCCAACCCCCTGCACTATGCGCGTCCCCGTTTTTTTCTTCCCCCTCCGCGTGTCTTTCGAACTGTGATTGCCCCCGACCGTGCGCCGCGCGTTTCACCCGGATGAATGTAATTAATTAACATTTGCCCGGATATTCGATTAATTCTATCGGCCGTGTTCCCTTTTTCGTTCTACACTCTCATCGTTTTCACGTAGCTTCCGTCTGTTAGCGGCGCGACTGAGCGATTCATCGATATCTCTTTCGGGCATAGGACACACGGATTCTTAGGAATGCAAAAGTCAATGGAGACGTGAATGCGCAATTTTTATTTCACTGCCATTTCACTGCTATGATAACGATTAAATAAATCGGTTGGAGCAAGAGGGTGTTATACAAGGAATTTTGGATACGCGTTGCGGAAATATCGGAACGATCGTTAGTCGAGACGGCCATCGGAAATTGCTTGGTGACCTTACTTAGGACTTAGCGGAGGGACTTAAAGGGCAGACGAAGGGTTACCGTATCGTCGAAAGCGATGGAAGACGGGGTGTCATTAATGTGGTAATAGTACCGTGGAATCGTAGTCTGCCTCATCCGAACTTGATGAGCCGTCCCGAATTACATTGTCTTCGAACGGTCATTTCGTTATGGGACGGCTTCCGACGTTCGCCAGAAGCGTGAACACTGCTCGCCCCCGCCGGTTTACGTCGTTGCCCCGTGATTTAGAAACGGTGAGGGTTCGCGCGAGAGGGTGAAACACTTTGCGGAATGGGACACGATCGGTATCGCGTTCCTCTTGCAGCGATCAATTGCTTTTTTCTTGTCAACGCCGCGCTAGCGAGATTGAAACAATAAACGATACGAAAAGTTTCCTAAGTCGTGAATCTAAATTTCCTCGTTAGGCTGTTCGATGGGCCACCCTCCGGCCGATCACGGATTACCACCCCCTTAAATTAACACGAAGCGACGATGATTTCGATGTCGCTGGAGGCTGTTTATTAAGAGACAACGAGGCACAATCATCACGCGCGGCAAAACTAAAATTGTTCAATTACGATTTGTCACGTAGCGACGATTCTCCACACGCATCGTTCTTCTTCTCCCTCTCTAGGTGCTGCGCCCCCTGCCCCTCTGGCGAGCCGTATGGGGTCGGTAACAATACCATGTAAGGGGCTGCAAGTAATAATGTCCCGGGGCATCGATCATGCGACGTATGCGCACGTTGCGAAATCTCAAAAACACGCGGTGGCTTTACGCGCACGCTCTGGCCAACTGACCCGTCAAAATCTTTGCATCGACGCGGAAAAGAATGAAGGAAACGCAATCGTCGTCCAACTCGGAACCGAAGTCGTCCGTATAGGGTGCGAGGCGGGGTAATAGATACAAGTCTCCTTTCGCCCCGTCTGTATACCGGCTAGTTTAGGTTTAGCGTAGGTGTACGCCAGTGCACCCCGTACCCGACATTCGTCCCGCGGCAAGGGGCGCGGCGGAGAGGGTGCAGCAGCGAGGGGTGCGTCCCGAACACGTGACGCCTGATTCATACACAGACTGCTACGGAATCAATTTGTAATCTTGACTCGAATTAAGGACGACAGAGGGGTGATCGGCGACGAGGAGGGAGGAGGGGGCAACAGTAGCGTGGCTCGAAGGGGTGGAGGATCGCGCGCGGGACCGGGGACACGGTTTATTGGGAAGCGAGGCCTGCATTTGGTCCGAGAATGTGGCACACGGCTACATACATACCGGAATCTGGATCCGCCTCGTGCTGAGAGCATTATAGTCTGGTTGTAGGTTATTAGGTGCGTTCGCTAATAGGCATCGATACCGGGGTATTAATAGCAGGTAACCAGACGGTGATAATGGGTATCAAAGGGCGGTGTTTTAGCGCGACACGGGGAATAGTAATAGCGGCTTTTAGCTTGTTATTTAATCAGGCCTCGTCGTGTTGCGTCCGCGGCACGATTTTTACGCTGCCGGCCGCACGGATCTTTTCCACCGATTTTTACCGCGACATTCTCTGCCGTCGAATTATGCGGGAAAATAGGCCAGATGCGGATTTCATTTGTCTCAATGGTATTGCAGAGTTTTGGCATGTTTGAATGTCCCCGTTACTTCTCGACGCGTACCGTTCCGATGCCGTCCAAAAGGAAAGTCACCCCGCCGCAAGCAAGCAATCAGAGGGAAGAAAAGGAGCGGTAGCCGAGAGGGTACAACGGTTCCCTTTATCACTCGACAAACTTCGCCTAACACCACCGACGCCGGCACACGGTCGTCTCTTCCCTCCGCGAGAGATTCGCGAAAGAGACGAGTCGGCGAAACAAAAGGGGCGTAGTAGGTAGGGACGAGGGATGACACAGGTGGTGGGGGGGGGGGGGGAAGAGGCGGAAAACGATCGGGGCAACGAGAACGGAAACAAAAGCGACGCGGGGGCGATACGCAGTATGGCGACGTTTCCGGCTCGCTCACCGCACACAATGAACTCTCCCGTGTTAACTTCTGTGCCCCGCGTGCTCGCTCCTTTCACCTTTCACCCCTCGAACCGGCGTCACGAGCGACGTTCGAAACGCGAACGCAAACGACTGTTGGTCGCCTTACTTTTAGGGAAGAAGACACGTTTTTTTTTTTTTTTTGTCATGGCATCGTCGTTCGATCGGCATCGGGCAACAAGTTGAAATCGTCGCGATGGATAAAGGGAAGATAGACAAAAGATCGTAAATAAATGATAGATGACGATTGCAGGCCGTACACGGACAAACCAAAATCGTACCGTTCGCTTCCGGAAGGAAAAACGAGAAAAGAAATAGGAGATGAATTAAAGCACTCGCATTGCACCTGGCCATTAACCGCGCGAGGTAAAAAGGAAAATATAGGTAACTAACGTGCCGCTCAAAGTAACATTTAAATTCACGCCAGGCGGGTGACAACTGTGACTCGGTCTTTTGCTCTTCCACTTTGTGTAATTCTACGCACTTCCAAGTTAATCTAACTGCCGGTGCTTGGTGGAAGAAGATATCACCGCCTGCAGCATTGGACAGGAAACGAGAGCCGAGGCACGGTTCAAACGACACCCCTGCCGGCATTGGCCGTGCGCATCTTTTCACGCGCGCTTCTTTTTTTTCCCCCCCGTCATATTCGTCTAACCGTGATTCCATGCATGCGAGTCATTGTCTTTGTCCAGGCGAGGCACTAGGCTTTATTAAAAGAAAAAACGGCCTTTTGCTGGTCACTGGCGAGGAAACGGAGAGCCAACGTGCCCGGGAGTGTTTTTAAGAAATTAGTCCTCCCACCTTGTCTCGTTAGCCGAAATGACGCATTTGCTCGTACCTCTGTCTACGATTAATTAATTGCCGCTCCTTGGGTACCGTCGACGCTCCGTTTCTGTCTCGTGTAGGGAACGATTGTTTGAGGAGCGGAATTTTCTGCGCGTCCTTTGGCAGAGGAATAATAAAAAAGCGGACGCTTGGAAGCATTTCGGAGGAACGTTTCCTAATGACGAATAAACGCAATTGACTTGTTTGCCTGTTAATCATTTTCCTATTTATTTTCCACTCCTCTGTTCCCACACTCCCGTAGAAAAGGTTTCGCCTTTCAGCACGAACTTTCCTTGTGAATTCGGTGCGTTCAGAAGAAAAAGGTGTCCGGAGGCTTTCGTAGAACATTCGATCGCAGCAGATGCATCATGAAGGAGGGAGCCAAAAAACCGATGCCGTAAGAGAGGGTGGCAAAAAAAAATGGGGTTAATCTGGTACTAATCCCTAACCGGTAGGTGTAAAAGCTTGAGGAAAATTCTTGTCGTTCAAGGACAGACCCGTGGGCTCCTCGTGAAAGCAGCGAAATTTGTCGGAAAAAGAGATAGAGAGAGAGAGAGAGATATATGCTTTCCACGCACTTTTACCTAGAAATTAGCCTGCGAACCTTTGAGGAGTTCGTCCGGTCGTGACGATCGGCAGTAAAAGTTTTCGAAACTGGGCCTTTATGGATCGTGGCATCTATATTCCGCCAAGGGGGCTACCGACGGGAACGCACTTTTTCTATAGCGTGTAATTCCCGGTATCAATTTAGCCCCGCAATCCGTTGTATAGAGATTGTATCGGTCGGAACCCTCGCTGTACTTGGGGACGCGCCTGCTTCTAATGCCGCCAGGAAAGTAGGATACGGCACACTTTCTCGATAACAGGGGAGAAAAAAATTCATAGCTCCGGCAGAGATTAACATTTCTATATGCAATTAGACTATTCTAAGTTACACGTAGCAACTAGCACGCGTTCTTGAACAATCATTCTATGCCACGCAAAGAGAGAGTTCGTATTTTAAGCAAGATCGCCATTGCTTTATCAATACGATGGGACTTATTAAAAAAAAAAAAGGAAACATATTGTTATAGCAGTGTCAAGAAACGTGGGTGAAGAGTCGAAAATGGACGCGCGTGGCTCAGTAGAGAAATAGCACGATCCGGAAATTTAATTGAACCTCGTGAAACCCTTCCTCCACTTCGGAAGAGCGGCGTGCCGCCGGGCCGCTCCGCGCTGGTTCGAAAGGGGTAGCGCAAGAGAGTGCAATTTCGTTGTAAATCTCGTGGGAAAGCCCCCGTGAACGACACGCTGACCCAGAAAGTCAAAGGGTTGGGACTCCGTCAAGATCGATTCGAATTTCGTTGCACGGCCAGCGCACCAGCCTTTACGACCTGTCCTCTTCGAGTTTCCGCCAAAAGGGCTGAATCGGCGTGCCTCTTTTACGCGAAAATCGGTGAAATGAGCCCCGACACCCTAATAAATCTCTTCGCAACGCCGCGCCGCCTTTCCCCTCCAGCGCTTCCAGGACGCGGTTCCGGGGGCCCCCCACTAAGACACCGCATGAATTCCTGTCCAAATATTGGGGCCCGCCGGTCGGTGATCCTCATAACTTAATAAATTATGCCACTCGTTCACGCAACGTAGACCTGACGCAAAAGTCGCACCCAATTCCTTTGGCATTCATTTCCGGTTTTGTAAGAAGCCGATCCTTGGGTTGTGATAAAGCTTACGCGTTGCTTGTAATATCGTTTCGAAATTTGGTGGGAGCTAATTAATTACGTGTAAATTTCTAGGATTTGTCGAATCTATTCGTTTCGTAAAATATTCATTCCAGAATAAACGGTTCAGGGGTAACGCGGTTGAGTGTACTTTGCGATTTTTACAAGACAATTGTTTCCGAAAGTATTGTGGACAATTGTTGGAAATCGGCTGACGGTAGATTCTAAGAAAGGGACCCCCTCGAAGGACTCGCATGAATGCCTGTCCAAATATTGTGAGGCGCGTCGATTCGCTTCGAATAAACCCGTCAAACTTAATAAATTCGTCAGGAGTTAATTCGACGTTTACCACAGAATTATCGGCCTTAACGGGGGCGTGAGCACGGGATTTATGTGCCTTTTCCTGCCGCCGCGATCGGCCGGATTAAGGGAGGTTAATTCTAAAAGAAATCACGATTATGCAGGACCTTACGAACACCATTCTACCCATATTAATTGCTACCCCCTCGTTCCGAAATTACACCGCGGCACGGGCTACAAGTTTTACCCCCCCTCGATTATCGTAATCCAAAGCAGGGCATGTTTAAATATATCGAATTCTCAAAGATTTGACAGATCGGTCTGCTATAATGATTGAAGTCTCTACAGGGATCGGGTATCATCCCCCGTGCATACCATACAATTCCTCCCGTGTCTACAGCAAGCCGATTCCCTACAGGACCGTCTTGGAGGTCAAGGAACGCATGCTTCCCTAAACACGAGAGAGCATCATCCCCCCGGGAGGGGTGGTTGGAACACGTGCGCGTGAAAATGTACGTCGTCACGTAAGCGTGGCGCGTCCCGACGCTGTACGCGGTAGCAGAAACGGCAAGACGGTAGCCGAGACGTTAGTGAAAAAGAGACAGGGGCGGTGTTGCGAGCTGCAAGCGAAACGTATCTCCTGCCTGGGGGTGTGACAGAGAGAGGGACGGTTGCAGCGGACGGCAGAGAGTGAAAGTCGTGCGCGGAAGGGAGAGGTCCCACGGCGAGAGGGAAGATAGAAGACGGCTAAGGAAGAGCGGTGGCGCGCAAGCCACCCTTCGCAAGAGAGGCACAGCGGAGGCTCGCAGCCCCTTTCGCAAGGCACCCCCTAAGCCTGGTTAGGGGTGAAGGCGGCGAGCCGCGGAGGCCACAACACGACCGCCGTCCTCATTGGTCGACGCGCTTGGCCTGGGTGGGGCTCCGGAAAAATTGGAGGGGAGAAAAATCCCCTCTAAATAGCTGCGGCTGCGGCCGCGAAAAACTAGAATCCGCTCAGCCGGCATCGAGTGCGCGTCGGTTCAGTGTCGAGGTTTTTTCCAAGCGATAGTACAACTTGTTTTTTTTTTTTCTTCGGGTGAACACGTCGACGGAGACGGGACCAAAGCGAAGGGGGTGCATCTCTTCCGTTTAAGTTCTTGGTCCACGTGCAAGCAGTTTCTTTTCCGGATCGGTGTTTCCTTCATGATCCAGTGCGTTCGAATGCGCCGAGCAGAGATACAGTGACACTTGGAGGAAGATACTTGGTGTTCCCGAGGATACTGTTGCCCACCATTCGGACTATACTCTACGAATCGCTTTGAGAAAGAAAAATGCATCTGCCGGAAGGACCATTGGGCATGAACAGCTTCAACGCGATCCACGAGACGCTTCAGGCTTGTCACGGGGAACTGGTGAAGACCGGAAGTCCCGCCATCCTGTGCAGCGCGTTGCCCACGCACTGGAGGTCCAATAAATCGCTTCCGGTGCCATTCAAGGTCGTCGCCCTCGACGAAGTGAGCGACGGTACCTTGGTCACCATCAGGGCGGGGAACGACGAGAACTGCTGCGGCGAGCTCAGAAACTGCACCGCGGTCATGAAGAACCAAGTCGCCAAGTTCAACGATCTCAGATTCGTCGGTCGCAGTGGAAGAGGTCAGTGTCTGGCAAAAAAAAAAAAAAAAAAATCCACCCCCGTTTCCTTCCATTTCACTGTCAACGATATTCCACCCCCAAAAAAAAAGAAAGAGTAGCACGGAAAAATAATCGAGCGATTCTCTGATCATTACAGGAAAGTCCTTCTCGCTGACCATTCAGATCAGCACGGTGCCCTTCCAAATCGCCACCTACACAAAGGCCATCAAAGTTACCGTGGACGGACCAAGGGAACCAAGATCCAAGTCGAGTAAGTATACCGCGACGATCGTCATCGCTCGGTGCCCACCGTCGGATTCCTTCGACTCGAGACGATGATAACGCGGAAAAGATCGGCGGCGATTTCCCAAGAGCGCCGAGCATCGTCTGATCGGGGAAAAATGCGCGCGATTCTTCTTCGAAAGAGACTGGACGGTGATGAACGTTCCACGGGCCGATGGACCGCGGGTACCGCGTGGGCAAGCCAGAATCCGCAAAACGGGTGTCGGATCCTCGTAGGCGTTTAATAATCGGGTGGACCTCAAACCGCGAGCCGCGCGGCGGCGGTCTCTCGCAGTCGTACACGTGCATAAGGGTGGCTTGTGCGCGCGCGCGCGCGCTCTCGCTCGCTCGCGCATACACGCAACGAGTTATAAACGATCCTTGCGTCCGCCTGGCGTCCGTTCAAAGTCGCGACCGATCGGCATATCGTCCCTTTACGATCCTTAATTCTTCCCGCTCGTGTCTACCGATGATTGGTCTCGAGAACACTAACCTACACGTGGGTGGCTGTTTATCGCCGCGGCGTTCTGTGTCTTCTAGTAAAGACAAAAAAAGAAAAAAAGAAGAAGGAAAAACGGAGTCTGCAAAGGAGCCGCGTTTATGCATTTGTTTATCGCGCCGCATATGGCGGTAGCATGTGGCTCGCAACGAGCGAGTGAAACGCGGCGATTCTGTAAACAGATCGGTAGCCTCGCCTCCGGAGAGCGTCGTTAATTCGCGTTTTACGACGGCCCGTCTCCGGTTTTTATCCCCGCCGAGGATACACTCTCTTTGCCGGTACGTAGTTCGGTTAGACTTTGGAAAGCTCGGGTCGACTTTTGCCGCCCCGCTAATCGATAGAGAGGAGGAGAACCGTTCCGGGGAAGCTCGAATCGTGTTCGCGACTTATTTATAGAGTCGAGGGAATCGCCACCAGTCACGCGTCTCTATTCTATTTTCGTGAAACCTTCGAGTCGTGCTAACGAAAATGTTCCTTCGCTTGCAGATCCCTACGGGCACGGATTCCCTGGACTCGGTCTGTTCAATCCCTGGATGGATGTCGCTTACTTGGGACAAGCGTGGCACTTGCCCCATCCGGCGTTCGTTAAAGGTAAGCACACCGATTCTCTGGATCGATATCAAAAGTGATACCCAGTCCATCTAATCGTTCCCATCAGCTCCCTTCATCCCCAGTCCCCCTCCCCCGCGCAATCAATCAAAGGCAACAATGCGCGGCGGACGGGCCGAAGAATTGGCCCTTGGCAAAAAAAAAAAGCCTCGCAAGAGGAGCGACCACGCTGGCGAGAGAGTTCGTGTTATCGATCTCGCCAGAGTCCGCGACGCCTGCCGATGATTCATACACCCCTTGGCTGGACCGAGGGGCGAAGCCTGTGTGCTCCCTTTTCCCACAACGAGAGAGGACCCCTTCGAGACCCCCATGCGTTCCACCCCACCCGCCAGTCGGTCCCGTCGCAACAATACAACCCTTCGCCCGCACGATATCAGTCTCCTGAAAATCGTGTCTAATCTTTGCGCTCTCTTTGTTTCGCTTCAGGAAGCATCCCGATGCCGACGACGGACTTGTTCCCACCGGCGTTTCCCCCGACGGTTCTACCGTCCTACCCGTTCGACCACGTGAAGTATCCAGCGGAATACGCGACACTGCCGCCGAAGACCAGCAGCACGACCACAACGCCGGCGACGATACCGCACAGCCCGTCCAGGACGCCGCCCAAGAGTCCCAGCGAGTCTGGCAGCGAATCGACGGGAGAGGAGATTCGCAGCGCGTTCGTGCCAATCAGATTGAACACCCTGCCGCCCGCGACGCCGGCCGTCAACACGGCGTCCAGCTCCTCGCCGGAGAAGATCAGCCCGAGGAAGACGCTCGAGAGCAGAAGGAACGAGCTGAAGGCGCCGACCACCCTCATCTCGCGATCGCCAAAGAGTCCGTCCTCGACGAAGCTCTCCTCGCCCCCTCCGGCGAAACCGGTCTGGAGGCCGTACTAGGGCGAAAGGAAACGGAGGACTCGGTGAAACGAGGCTGAAACTCCCACTGGAAGGCTAGTGATTATGCTCGGACGTCGTCGTCGTCGGTGCTTGTGCGTACGAAGAATCTCTTCGGCGAAAAGAGAAAAAATTGTTGGCCGGCAACGTTATCCGCGAAATTGTTGGATGCCTCGTTCTTAGATGAACAGACGACGGGCTAAGCGACGTTTTCGGTTTTACGAGGACGTCGAAGAAGAGGCTACGGTGTTGCAGTTACGTTACGGTGATCGTACGTTTTTTAACCGTCTCCATTTTCGGTCGATCAAAGGCTGGTCACTTTTCGATCGCTGTCAGGAACTGTGTACATTCGCGGAATTCGATTATTGTAAATAGTTTTGTACATACGTGCAGATAGTTCGTGGACAATAATTATTGTAGAGAGATATTATATATATATAAATATATATGTATATGTACAGTTCGTGTGAGCAAAGTACGAGTGTACGCGTGTGATGAGAAATCAGAGAGAATTAAAAGACAGAGGATATTGATATTATTTATAAGCCAGAGATTTAATTTAATGTATCATACAGATGGTATTATATAGAGAGACGCAACGAGGCGAATAAAATCGAAAACTATTGCAAAACTTAAAAGCTGACCCAATTCATTCTTTCACCTATATATACTCCGCTTTAACCGTACTCTTCAAAAAATGATTCTTTCCGAGGACAGAATTGAGCCGTCGCTGTAACCTCTTCCACGTATTTTGCTCCTTCTCTAAAGACCCTTTGAACGTGCCCCATCACCCTAATATCCGTCTTGTCGCGCGAGGACTGAAAGAAACTGAAACGGTGTTTCGTGCCACTGCAAGGGGGATCCATATTTTTTTTTTCTTCTGGCCGCGATTTAAATCTGAATGGTCGTTCGACGGGGTTCCTGCGTGCGCGCGTATGGGTTCCCATACGGCCACGGCACAAGGGTGGAGGGAATGGCTCGCAATCGAGGGGAGAGAGCGCGTGAGATCTGTATTAGTAGCGATAGGCCGGCACGGGACGACAGTGTCTCTCATTCTCCGATTCGATTCTTCATCGAGTGCTCTATAACGAACGAGCTCGAAGATAGGGGAAGAGGACGCTAAGAAAAAAGGTGATCCAGCATTTCTGCCGTCGATCCTTCGTCTTCGATCGCGAGCCAGCGAGTGAAACGATTCACCGAAGGGAAAAAGCTGGCGTCCCGTAGAAATTTGGGGCAACGGGGGTTGATTTCCGCGACGGACGCTTGAAATTCGACGTTTTCAACGGATACCGTGTTACTCCATTGCCACCCCTTCTGAATCATAACCTAGCACAAGGGAGACTCTGCACGTTTCTCCTTTTTTTTATATCTTTTGTCCGAGTCGCCGCTGTTGTTTTTCGCTCTCGTTTCGATCGCCGCCGGATATGTTTGTCAGGTCTGGTACACCAAGCTGGAGGACAGTTAATCTCGTTGACACGCGGTGTAACTCAAACCGCGCCGAGGGGGAGGGGGGGGGCGAATATATAATTCCTGACGCGTGTTCCCGAAGAAATCCATCGGAGTTCCCGTGAAAAGCGAGCGAGGTCCGGTCATCGACTCGATAACGAATTTCCACGGGAAAATCGAGCGGGCATTTAAAAAGCGACGCGATTCGAGCTTGTCAACTGTTTTTCTTCCGGCCGATTCTTCGAGAGTCAGAGAATTACCACAGCCTCGAAAGTGGCATTCGCTACATAGTTTATGGTAAAAAATGATCGGATTCGAATCGGGGAGACTGAGAACCGCGTTAACACCCCTTAAACGTGGGGTTGTTCGTTGACGAGTAGACAACGGAAGCAAGCAACCATGAAGGGTCGCCGCATGGACCGAGGCTAAGCCGATCGGAGGCAATCCGTGCGCGCGAGCCAGTCGGTGCTAACTAATGTTTGCCCAAAGAATCGCGACGAATAATCGAGTCAGCAGCCGGAGAAGAGATGAAAAAATCAGCGCCCGAATCACCGGCGGAATAATCGACTTTCATCGAACGGACTTCCCCGCTTCGCCGTTCTTCTTTTTTTTTTTTTTATTACTTCGCCCTCCAGACTCCCGAATGGACGATGTTTGACGAGTCCCTGGGATATTCTTGCTCTCTTAATGGACCGGTGAAATGTATGAACGTAGCCAGAGGAAATCGTAGAATCCTCGATTGAAACGTACCGACAGAGTATACTGATTTGAAAACTACTTTGTCTCCAAGGTACAGCGAGAATTATTAATTACTGAAGTATTTTCGCGGTAGTTCCGATCTTTAGGAATCCGCAGAAGTTTCTTGCTCACCACCAGAGCCAAAGTAAAGGAGAAGGTAGGCGGTGCAAGTAGGAAAAATATTCGAACAATCTCGGCCTCTGTCTACATGGCAGAGAATTCTGGCGGCGGCGGGATCGTGAGGACAGGAGCTCGAGGGTCCTAGAGTTAGGCAATCAGCGTTGATGAGGGGGCTCTCGCGGGGTGAAGGGCTCGGACAATTAGTAACCACCCTGCCCCCGCGTATCTTCCCGTACCTTCGGCCTTCGATTCAACCGGTGAAGCCGGCCAACAACGCGGTGACCGCAGCCGCCACGCATGCGAAAGAGGCTGTTCGACGAGAGAGAGAGAGAGAGAGAGAGAGAGAGAGAGAGAACTGGTGCGGCGTTTACGTCTACACGCCGCGGCGCGTGGATTACGCTCATCTAAAGAGCTCTCGTCTAATCGTCGGCACGAGCTCTAGACCGAGACCGAAACTGAACGAAGCTATTATATTTTCTGATCCGTAGAGCATTAATAAAATAACTGTGATCACAAAAGATTGAGGAGGCAATTCGATGGACCCTCGAAATAGGCACAAGAATGCCAGGACACTCGGAAGAATGAAGCAAGGGAACCATCCCTAATCAGACATCTTACAGAAACCAAAGTCGTCTGATTATTAACCGACCGGCCCATCGAATAGACCAAGTTTATCCAGCAAAGCAACCAACCGGCCGCAGAGGATCGTTTACATATTCGAGACGCTTGAAAACTACTCCCGGAGACGCGTCCACTAATTGCCTCTATCCTCCGTTCTCCGGCGAAACGTGTCGAGGAATTACACGAAGTCCTTGCCCGGCCAGGGGTGGGTGGTTCTCGAAGGAGACCGCGGGAATAATAAGCCGGACCCCTCTGTACAAGAGGGTCGTCCTCGTTCCAAGGGAATCAGAACTCCAGCATGAGAGAGGGAGGAGGCGCCAAGCAACATCTTTCGAGGCGGTGAGGCGTCTTTCGAGATACAGACGGGCACGCGCGCGCGGTATCTTGGAAGACGCCTTAACGAGCTGTTTTGCATGGCAATGCTTCGACCCGGTTGTTATCGCCTATCGATCCGTCACGGGGCAACGCAACGCGGCGAACCGCTGCTGCCCACGGATTAAAGAGAACCCACGCCCGGGCTGCGTGCATGTTCGTACACTCGTTTTCGCGTGCACACGCGCCCAGGATGAAACGGAGCAAGGAGGGGAATCGGTATCTACCGTGAGCCTGCTGTGGTTGCAAGCACATTTTCGGTCCATGCGGTTGTTTGACAGATCGCCACCGTGACAGTCGGTGAAAAGGCGCCATCGTTTCCGTGGAAACCGCCGGTTGTCGTTTTCCCTATAGTAATTTCCAACTAACGAACGCTAACTGATTCGGTATGATTTTGAAGAGGCTTGTGAATGAATAAAAAAAAAAAAGAGAGAGCTGAAAGGGCGGAGCAGACGATGTAGCAGCAGGGCAAATCAACTTCGTCGAGCTCACCGAGCAGAGGTAACGAGCGTCTCTCGACAAGTGACTGGACACATGCAGAACGGGGTGTCGGGCAGGCGCGACTGCATTAACGGGGCCAGTGTCACAAGATCAAACAAGATAATTAATCTCGTTAGTCCCGAATCAACCTGCTCCCGCTGTATTATCGGATTACCATACCGGTTGGCCGGCGATTTGTCAACGCGCCTCCACGTTCCCTCTTTGCGATACCCCCAACGACTTCGATCCCGTAACTCGATGCGGTTGAATCGTGTTTCGCGTCGGATTACCGGACACCGCGCCACCCTTAAGAAATTTACCGGAAGGGAAAGCTGCGGATATTCAACCTCCGCAGGAATAGAAAACCGCGCGGCCGAGGTGTCGTAAAAGGTAATAAACCGCAAAAATTTCCGCTTATAAAACCACACTCAGGCTGTTTGTTTAAGGGGCCGGGGCCTCTTCTTCTCTTTTGCTCGTAGCCAAAAGACGACGGCCGCGTTCGGGACCCCGTTTGCCAGTGGCTTATACTCGACGATGGACGACGCGATGCAGGCCTGTGCACCCCTCACCCGCCTCTCGCTCACTCACTCTCTCTCTCTCTCTCCTTCGCGGTCATTTATGAGGACAATTTGATCATCGACTTTACGATAGGGTTCCCTACTGCCGCGCGGTGTCCGCCTAGTCGGCGTAAGTTTTCGAGCAATGAAAACGGGGTCCCTTTCGAGCGGGGAATATTGCTCCGGTGCTGCTTGGGGCGAGGAGCAACGATTGCGCTTGAGGTAAAAGTTGCGGTCGTCGCATGGCGAAAGCCCGTATAAACTTTTATGATTTCGTTTTATAACGAGAATGCCTTTTCCCCGTCGATTCCCTTTTCTTTTAACCTGGTCCCCCGACGGCCACGTAGGACCCCTTAGGGGGGTCGCAGACCTGCGACGTCGTTTCACCAATTTCGCAGACGGAATTGTAATTTAATTAAACAATCAGCCGGCGAACTATCTATGCACGATTTGCCTCGCCTAATTGGTGCTTCTTTCTTTGCCTTTCATTTCAAGCCCGAGTGTTTCTATACTTGTGCCGTATTGAACTACGGTTTTAATATATTATTGCAGCGGTCGCTAAGCACATAGTCGCCCTTTGTTCGGTTGACCAATCGCGACTATTGTTACGGGTAAAAAAGATTGCTCGACCTGTCCCTCGATCCGCGTGGAGCAACTGCAGCTTTTCCAGCCTCGAGTAAAAATTCAGGAACATCCACGTGAACACGCCGCAGTTAGAAGGAAAAAAGATAAATGGTCTCTGCTTTAGTAATTCAGCGCGTATTTCCCAAGGATTGCTAATCGAGTGGCTCGTTCGTCAATGAGTGGATCGAAGGTAAGTTTGATCCGGTCGAAGGCCTGATTCTTTTCGGGACCTGGCTGCCCGGCGTGCAGAGGACAGAGCGGAACTCATCAGGCCGGGAGGAAGTGGACACGTCGGAACAATTTCCTTACACCGTCTCCGCCACCCGCCCACCCCCCGTCGCGGGCCTTCCCTCTTCGCCGCCCTATCCTTTCGGCCGCTACTGAAATTTTGACCCCTCCGCGATTGACCAATTTGCCAAATCGATTCACGGCGAAATGAACCTACGTAATATCTCCAGGGCGACAACTCTCCCTTGCGCTCCTTTACATAACCCGCCTATCCTAAATACATACCTACACCCCCCGTCCCGAGTTCGCTTCGATGAGCGGTTGAAACACTGGCTCACGTTCAGCGGAGAAACTCCGGCGAGTGGCAATTTTTTTTATCGGGACAGATTGTTGGGGAATTCTCAGAAACGTTGCTCCGCAGAATTTTCATATTGATGGCTTTAGTAATTTCGCAAAGCCGTGTTACAATATTGCCAACAGTACTCTCTGTTGAACTAAAAGTATTCTCTGTCGAACTAAATATTCAGTATCAAGCTAAAAGCGGTTAATTTCGGTGGTAACTTTGAATAGCAAAAATATAAAAATGGAAGCAACTGTCCCTTGGCACTTCACCCTTTAATAACATCAACCATGTGATCTATCGTCGCTGAAAGATGCCGAGCAAAAGAAAATCGGCAAAGCTAATAGTGACGCGAGGGCGCAAAGGGTAGACTTTCGTCTAGAATGTACAAAAGCAGCCGGCATTTTTAATGTCGCTCGCAGAAGCAAGAGGGTACTTAGTAGTTATCCTCTCGGAGGCGCGCAACCCCCTGTGTCTGCCCACCCTCTAGATATTACCCTTTGGAATAGCAGCAAAAATTATGGACAGCCGATAGGCGCTGCAGGGGTGCGTCTCATCCATTTAGGTCCATCACACATGACTGGATGGGGTGAGACTTACCCCGCAGAGGTTCTCACGTAGATTACGGGCCTCCTCGCCCTCCGCTCTCCGTGAAAGAGTCGAGAAAGCACGTCCGCCGCACGCGAACCACAACTTTTTTTTTTTCTCGCAAAGAATTTCATCGAAAATTTTAAGATTATGACGGTTTTTTTTATTAGTTTCAATTATGGATTACTTCGATCGTGAAAGTCACGCGAAGCGAGACAATGAAAGAGATTTTTGGTAAGTGTACGAAGGGGGGTGGGGGCGAGCGGTCTGCAGCGTCGGAGGGCAGATTTATCGATTATTCCCGGTCCAGTGGTCCCCTTTCGTTGAGCGTGCCACGTTTCTCCCTGTGACGTGCATGTTCAGCACGCGAAATCTACGACGGCAAACATCCGCATCGAATGTATCCGCACGTCCTCTTTGAGTTCGTACGACGTTTCAATCAGAACAACGTCCCTTCCCACTCGGACGGGTTGGTTAAAAAATTGACGAGAAAGCAGAGGGACACGATCAACGATTCCGTTTGCCTAGCAGCGATCCACTTGTGCCCGCGATGAATACATTAGCCACTCCCGAAAAAAAAACACGGAGAGAGTAATAGAGAAATAAAGGGAAACGGAGAACGAGAGGAAAACGCAAATCTTTTTCCATTAACATAATTTATCGTATACGCGTAGCGCGCGACCCGGTTACGTGCTTACACACGATACACCCTCAGAGACAAGAATGTATTCGTGTGAGAACGTGTGCACCTTCTCTCTCTCTCTCTCTCTCTCTCTCTCTTTGCTGCTGCACTCTCACCCTTCGGTACAGCCGTATTACGGTCGTCGGGGGTAAACCACCCTGGCCTCTAGGAGCCGAGAGCGCGGGAGCCCGCAGGGGTACGCCACGACAACCCCCGTAGCAACCCCTCAAAATCAACCGAACTCTACTCCCTGCGTGCTCCTTTCGGTTACCCCCCTCTTCCGCTCTGCCTCCGGCTCCCTGGTCCATTCTGTAGACGTTAATACCGCGAGAGGTATCCATCCATGCCCTATTCTTGCTCGAAAACCTACTTCGACCGCGCTCCCCTGCTACCCTTCTCGCCCAAGTATTATTACTGGGCTAATATGCAGGTTCGACGATCAAACATTGCCTCGTCCAGTTTTTTTTTTTTTACAATGCATTACAGTTTGAATGAATAGGTAAGGTGGTTTTGTAGCAAAGGCAATTGGTATATTGCAACTTTGCGCAGGCAAGGAGGTACCGATACTTCGTATGATGTCCGTGGCATATTACGGGAAGCAGATGGAAAGGGGTGTCGTAAAATTGATGACCACATTGTGTGGAAATGACCAAGAAGGGAATTCGGTCGAAATTAAAATCGCATCGCTGAAAAAAAAAGTAAAATCATGAGACGAGGGAGCAGGTAAAATTCAATTGCTCGAAAAAGCTTATCGAAGTTCGATTGTATTTAAGGCGCGAGATAGCCAGAAGGGTGTTGATCAAATTCGAAAGTAGCTATAGGTACGTGTAGGTACACAGAGAGGTGTCGCAATATACTGTTCGCTTCGATCGTTTCTCCTTTAAGAAGAGCTCGATTCAGCGGGGACACAGGGACATCCCAAAAGGGCTTGCAAATACGCTGCCGGTGACAGAGAGCGCGCCCTTTGCATTCAGGATGCAGCGGCGAGTTAAGACTGAAGTTTGAAACACAATCACGGGGGCCCTATATAAAGGGCACCGCGAGGCAACGGGGCCAGCAATAATGTATGCGACGTGCATTCTATACCCCTCCGTTGTGGATGGGGTGGGTCTTTGTGCTAAGGGCTGCGCCAGAGGCCGGAGTCTGGCTTTGGATATACGGGGGAGAGCTAACACCATTATCTAATACTCCTGGGTGCCCATATGTGGTGCTCCAGCTACGAGCCACCCATTCTCGCAAAACCTCTGGCCACGGTCAGCCTGCGCCCAACACGGGTTCACGAAATCTCCTCGCGCACGACCCTACGCGCCCCTTTCTTTTATTATCATCGGATCCTGTCCCGTGCTCGGTCCCCCGTTATTTACCCTCCCTCTGGCCTAATTACGGATAACAAGCTGCTCCATGGCCGACTCCTCGTCGTATCAATTGATATCCTCTGATAGTTAGTGACACGATTGTTTACCGCTCGAATCGTGTCATATTCCAAGAACAATGAAAATCCTTATGATTCTGTAGACTTGTTCCCCACCCCATCCGTCGTGAAATGACAAAATTAATTTACTTGCGAAGCCAAGGCAGGGAGAGGGTATTGTAAAAGTGTTCGACAACGTTTTAGAAAATATCAAGCGTGGGCGGACAATAGAATTTTGACCGCTATCGCGCCACAGGTAATGCTTCGCTTCTACGCGAGCGAACCGTCCAAAGCTGAGTCGAAAAATTAATCCGGTTACAAGCAAGGGTAAATATTTGGACACTTTAGATGCTTCCTTCATTAAGGCTCGCCTATTGTTATCCTCGGTTCCGGTGCTCGGCTACGAAGCATAGGATTAACAACGCCGCATGCGAAGCCGTCAACGGGAAGAGCTTGGCGTTAATTTCTATCCTCCCCGATGGACAATAAAACAATTAAGGGAGCTCGCGGGGCGTGGCGTTCCCGGAACAAAGATTCTTCCTTCGCTCCGCAGCATTTTTTTAAATTGCAAATGGGAACAATAAAACGAGCATCGAATATGCTTGCAACTTTATGACTTTACGATTGCGCTCTTTTGTTATGCCAATTGCCAAGAGCGTACTTATATCTTTATTCAACTCTTTCCGTTTGAAGCGGCCTCGGAATTATTCGCTGACCTGTCTGCGGTTTTTAATCGCACTCGTTTCGGGAACAGTACGTATCTGTAATTGGATGAAGAATATTCCAGGTGCCCGAAGAAACTGCAAACTGTATACCTGTACGGAACCCAATTACCCAGTTACTCGATTAGAGAGAAAAAAACGTTCGACTGCACCGTGACGACTCAATTTTTACTCGGGTCGTTTAAGTGCTAAGGGCCACTGAGGATCGTCTATTTTGTCAATGTGGCACTGCGGAACAAATAAGGGTGCGCGTGGGTGGCTCGCCAGGGTGAAACTCGATTTCTCCACGATTCAGCGTCGTTCGTCACGCCTCGACCCTGGCATGTCGGTGGAAAAGAAACCCTCGAAATTGTGTGAACCGTGCAGAATCGTAACTGGCAAAACGCTTGGCCACGCGTGTCTAATTTCATAGGTCCACCCGTCACCCAGAAGTTTGGGTTCCGGATACCTGAGGAACCGCCGCGCGCCGCACCGGTGGACCCTTTACGGACGAGAAAGATGTCAGGGAATCGGATTAAGGGATTTCCTGTTCTCCTGAATCGCGATCTCGTTGCGCCACATTTTTCCCGTAACCCCGGGGCCCGGCTTAAATCCCCCAGAAAACTACGCATCCGGAGGTTTGCGCAACAAATAGCAGGCAACACAATGATGATCCGTAGACATTTTGGACGGTAGATCCTTAGAGGTTTAGCGAAGACTACGTTCCGCTGTTTCGATCGAGGAGTCTTTGACTTTCCAATACCAGCATTCACAATCGTACAATCTCTCCGAGAGGATTTTCTAACCTCGGTGTAATAGGATTTAGAATCCTTAAATATCGGGATGAAGCTTTTCAACAGTGAAACATTACGATTGGGAAATTCGAAGTTATAGATGGCGGAAAGATTTAGAATGCTTGCAGTCCTTCGATAAATTTGTCAAATCGCGATGCACCCCAAAGAGCACAAATTTACCCTGAACTGAAAGAAGTACCAAAAAATTGATAAAGAAAAATCTCTACCCGTCGGTTTTCCACGCTCGACGCTTTCATCCCTGCAGCACCTAATTAAGATCTATCAACCATCAGCGTGGTAAAAAAACACGCAAAGCCTCGAAATGAGTTGACTACGAGATTACCGTTGAACCATTTGCAGCCCTGAAATGGCAAAAATCATCCACGACGATGGCGCAGCTCGAAGGCCACGAAACTTTCACAAGCTTTTACGCGTGGCGGTAAGTCGTACGCCGCCGCCGCCGCCTCGTGTTTCGTCTTGACGAGCAGCATCACCGTGTAAATTATCCGTCTCGTTTGGTCTGGCTGGGCAAGCCTCGGTGGCCGGTGGTGGTCGCGGCAGCAGGCCACGCGCCATATAATTTCCAAGCAGGCAAATAAAGAGGTGCGCGGCTCGCGCCGTAAAAGTTTACGGGAGCTTTCTAACACGACGGATAAGACCCGGGGCGTACGACTCGTCATAAATTTGCTGCCAGTCACCGCCGCTCGTCCCCGCAGCGTACCCTGTGCACGCGGCAACAAGGACCGGTGGAAGTATTCGAGGGTGCGAGAGAGTCGGGCGAAAGCAGCGAGAGAATCGTAAAATTTTCCCGAAAATTTCACGAGGCGTACTCGACTCGGTGGCGGAGACTCTTCCTTCGGCCTCTGTTTTCTCCTTTATGATCTGCCCGAGGGAAAGCTCTCTCTTCTACGAACCGTACAGTGAGCAGGTTTATAATAGGAGAGCGTTCGTCCGTCTCTGTCCGGCAGCAGGCGTTTCCCTATGCGCCTTTCCCGTTCCGGCACTGTCTCGTGCTTAGGGGGTTGGTCGGTCGAGTTGAGCGCACGAATGCCGGCTAGACCAGGCATAAATATTCGCATCAATCTGTGCGACAATGTCGTGAAAGGGAGACCCAGTGACCTAAAACCCCTCTGGCTTTCCACGGACCAGACCCTTCCTTCTTACGCGTCCTTCTACGCTTTTTCGTTTTGCCCAAATAGAACCGTAAACGCGCGCGAACGGCAGCGAGCCGACGATTGCGTATGGAAGCCGCGTCACCCTCTTCGTCCCTCTCGCTCGCCCTTACGCCCGGATCCACGGAGGAGTTTATAGGGGTGTTCGACGCGGGATAAAAGCCTGATTTCCGTGGGCTGGATTATCGGGCGCTTGTAAAACATCTTGAGGGAGAAGGGGTCGTTAGGCGCACGCCACTCGTTTTGTGTGGCTTTACTCTGAATATTTATGCCACGGGCTAGCAGTGGACTGCCGTGTCCAAGATATTGTAAAATTTCACCCCCGTCGAAGATTGTCCGAGTCGAATGTTTCTCGACGAGCGGAGAGGCGAAAGGTTTTCACGGCGAGGCCAATAAATTTCTTGCTGGAAATTAAGCTATTTCACTTTCTAGAGGACAGAGGGGTTGTTGGTCGCGCGACAGTTGCTCGGAGGGGGTGAGATCCGCAAATTTATAGTAGAAATTTTAAGCTACTCTTGGAAGGATCTTCATTTTCAGAGATAAAGGAATCGTAAGACGTGCATTTCTCTACATTTCCCAGGGCGTGGAATTCTTCCAGGTTGCACACTGTACCAAACTTATCTTTTTTCTTCGGAGCAAAGACAAAGCTTGCAATATTTCCACTATAGCGGATATAATTCCACCTGTGAAACTAGCCTATGCCATTGCCAAGGGTCATTCCCATCGCGCTCGGCCAACGGACATCTCAATCTTCCCTTCGCGACAGCGCGAGAAAAGAGCCGATACCGCCCGAAACCTCGAATCCTTTGTACATACGTCTTTGGCAGAGGAAGCAGAACAGAAGCCTGGAGGGCAGAAACGGTCGGGGGCAGATTCACGCGTCCCGTGGGATTCTACACTTTGCGTATCCCGGTTCGCTGAATGTCCCGGAAGAGACGCTGCTCTCCCGTTTACCATCGCTCGCGCACCAGGACACTGGCATTCTATACCGGCGATGGCATTGTCGTCCCGTATGGGACACCACCGTATAAGGTTACAAATGATTGTCGCTCGGATTCCCCGACGACGCGCGTTCCCTACGAGCATCGAAGACGTCTCAATTACTCGATTCTACCTGCCTTTATCTGTCCGTCGATCCACCCACGATACACGTGGGAGAATGCCACGAGGAGACCGACGCGACCGGTGCACCATTTACCGCGCGGGGTGCAGCAGAATTGAGAATCGCTCTTGGGTGTGTCTGGTGTAGGAACTCGGCCAATTTGTTTGGGTGACCCAAAAATAGATTCGTGACGTGAAATATTGTGCGGTATAAAATATTGGGCGCGCGGACAAAGTGCTTGGGAACGGAACGAACCTCTTGCCGGTAGAAGGCGAGAAAAATTGTAGAGATGGAATTCGAGGGAAGAAAGAACAGACGGTGAAATTAGTACAGTCACCGTGCATTCGATGATTACCGAATTTCGGCAAGAATACAGAAGCATTGAAAAAATCGTGTTTCGCCATCTCAATGAAGTAAGCGAGCTGTATTAAAATTGGGACACTGCCAAGAGGAGTCGGGAGAAACCAAAAGCCGTCGGGCCGTACCATTGATCCGCAAAATATATGATCAAAGTCGTAGAAACTTTCGGAAAAGGTTTCGCTCGTGTACGGCAATCGGCGTGAAGACGTTGTTACGAGTCCGACTAACGGTCGGTCAATTCTCGACGACATAATTGAGTTTTAAGTGTAATAAATACAGGCATAACCAGCGTCACGTCTTGGCCAAGGTCAGGCACGCCGTCCACCCTTCGGGTCGCGTGGAAAGGTAAGAACTTTCACGGAGATCACCGGCCTGCTCTCGTGCCTCTCCCTTCCAAGCCACTTAGCCCCGTTCCCGACAAGATGAAAGCCCGCTTTCGATCTTTCGCACCTCGAGAGATTCAGGGAATCTTCCGTTCTGGCCGAAAGACGTTTACGTTGCGAATTACTTTCGCGAGTGTTCGGTAACAAACCTAAATCACGTTGCCAGAAAAAGAAAACAAAATTAATTCCACGAACGCAGATGGAGGGTTTCACCTACCCTCGCCTCTCACCTCCCAGAAAGGAAACACACGTCGAACGTGTGAGTCGCGAGTCGTCCTGCATAGGATAGCTCGCCCAGAAAAATCATGAAAATGCTTTTTTCCCAGCCCGAGCATGAATGAGTTCCAGCCGGGGGATGAATGAATGTAGACGCGGAGTGGCGAAGGCGTTTTCACGAGTGCGCACAGTGAAAGAGGGAGAGCAAGAGAGACGAGGCTTTCTCTCTCTCTCTCTCTCTCTCTCTCTCTCTCTCCATTCTGGGACTGACTTGTTTGGTGACTCGACATAAATCACCGGCAAATCTGCTTTATACTCGCGACGGCAAACAGTCTGCCACCCCGCAGCCGACTCCCATCGACAATACTCGCGGACGTGTAAGTCGACCAGACCTAGGATCGCGTAATGAACACGTTTTCCACGCAACGTCCTGGAAAAACGCAAACTCCCGGTAAATAAAGCTGTATCCTGGAAGCTGGACCCGGTCGACGAAACGCGAGATAAATGGACGGTCCGCGCGTACGCACATCCGCGACCACCCACTCTTCTTTCGCTTACTCGCGAACGCCACTCCTGGATAAAAAAAAAGAAAAAAAAATAACTGGGGGAGAGAACTCGAAATCACCGCGTGTTCTCTACCCTGTCTCTTCTGTGAAAACGAGTGCGCGTAGGTATACACCCCATAGCTTTTCTCTGTTTCGCGGGCTGCCCCCGCTTTTTCCACGCGCGCAAGGGTTTACTCTTTAACGCGCGAGAGGCTTGGAATTTTATTCGGTGAGCGCGACGATATCAGCAGTAATAGGAGACGGCGCCGAGGAAGATGGAAAAAATCGTCGCTGCACGGGCTAAACTGTCTCTCGTGTTAGAAACGGATGCTTGAGTGGTTTCAGGTTGACGAGAAGGGGTTGCAAGCAGCTTCCGAAACAATCTCATTGCGAATATATATTCATATGAATGCGGTCCAGATTCCACGGTTATAATAGTATCGATTTAGGAGAGGAGTATGGTAATTTCTGTGTAACTTTGTTGGCGGTATACGATCGATGCTGTGATTTATGCTGGTGGAAATATTCGACGCATCGGCCACAAATCTGTTGGCAGCTCGCGCGATTTTCATAACCGCGTGATTAATAAAGCGATCGATATTTATCTTATACTGACCAAGAAACGAACTGAAAGGGGCTTTCGAACGGTTATGCAATATTTATTAGCAACAATTTCAATACTGTCAATATTATTTAGAGACAAATATTGATGGATCGTCTATTTACAGTTTCAGGAACAGATGAGACAACGTTGGACAAACACTCTTTTCATGACCTCAACTAAAATAATGCTTACACAATTTGTCTCTCGTCACAACGACGTGAAATTAAAATTTCCGACATTAAGTACAAATTAGATTGATACAGTGAATATCTCCAACAGCGTATTACACACAATCGTTTCGACGGAAACGTTTCCGCTTCCCAAAAATGATGCATCATCGATCAACCGGGGCCGATTCATCGAATTTCTCTCATTGTCAGAAAGAGATCTGTCTCAGCCTACTCGATCATAACGTGTGTGCCAACAACGTTTCCTAACGCGTTTCAAATACCTGAACGGGTCCAGCGTTGCGCACTGCACCGGAGCCTTCCGTTTGCTTGTTAATCTCCAAGCAAAAGTGATGAAAAAAGCTCGAACAGGGGCGTGTCGCGTTTGATTACACAGAAGTCGGCCAGCATTCATGGGGAAGGAAGCGGAACCGGGAGAGAGAGAGAGAGTTTCGAAAGCTTTGTCGAGCTGCGAAAACGCGTTTCTCCGGCGCGGCAAAGAATGCGCCTACGCGTAGAAAAATGAGTCAGACCGAGTCTAAAAACCCGAACAAATTACTGAAAGATTCCCCTGAATGCGGCCGACCCATCGGATGCTGACCTGCTGACCATTGTTGGCTAAATTGTTGCGTAAGAGAAGCTCGCCTCTCTGGGCGGAATATTGAAACGTTCCGGTATTCGAGTTTTCAAGTATACCGAGAATCGTGCTGGGGAAAGACCGTCTTTCACCGTGCACTTTTCGATGGAAACGCCTCGTTCCTCGACCGCATGGGAACGAATCTTCGTTTTCTCGAGGTACACACGTAATAATGTTCGGAGGATGCGAGGAAGTTGTCGATCGATCTTTTCTGGGGATCGATTTGCTTCGCGGAGGACGAGAGACCA
This sequence comes from Holcopasites calliopsidis, assembly GCA_023838395.1. Lineage (NCBI taxonomy): Eukaryota > Metazoa > Arthropoda > Insecta > Hymenoptera > Apidae > Holcopasites > Holcopasites calliopsidis. Next base: position 1,153,773 of record JALHAQ010000012.1, on the reverse strand, counting down.
ACACGTGCACGGATCTCACTTTGTCGGAGGAGTAACATTTTCAAGCAACAAGTTATTTTCGTGTTAAATCTCGTTCACCAGCGGAATACCGCACGTCTGCCGCAGCCCGGGTTATTCTGGTTTTCATATTTTTAGACGGTGCACGCTCGTGTCGTCGCTGTGTGGTCGGAGGAAAACGCGCGGGGAAACTTACATACAGAGGGTCCGACGAATTTCGAACTTGGAGGAACTCTCTATGTTTACGGTGCTAAATAATTCCCCCCCCCCCCCCCCCCCCGAAAAAATTCTCCGAGAAGTCGCACCTTGCTCACTTCCGAATTCAAGGGAGCTCGCCACCCATGGCTTTCAAATTACCCCACGAGAAAGGAACTCTTTCCCCAAAGTCGGGCCAGAAACTTAAAGAAAGAGGGAGGAAAAGGGAGAGAGAGAGAGAGAGAGAGAGTTTAGGATAGTTTCTAGTGGCGTGTCGGAAGCTGTGCCCGGGAACGAAACCTCAGAGTCCGCGCAAGGAAACCTCGTGCTTGCCAAACGGTGGGTCGACACTTAAAAATACAAATTCGACGAACAATGGAAGAAGCGTTATCGTCACCGTGGGATATCGGTTCCTGGCGGCGGACTTCCTTTAAGTGGGTAAAAAAAAAAAAAAAGAAAAGGGGACGCGTCGTTGCCGAAGGGAGGACGCTTTCGAGAAGCGTCGGCTCATTATGGGTGCCAACCCCCCGGGGCTCGACCTCGGAATTCGCGGGGGGTCGCCAGAGTCGTTCTGGAATTTGTCTCCTTGGATATATCCTTCGTCTCGTCCAGCTTCTTTCGAGAAAAATTACGGTCCCCCGAGGGCTTCGGGGCTCTGACTGATCGCCACGATGTCAAGACTATTCGTCACGTTATTGAGGAATTACTTTATTGGTTCATCCCGTCTGTATCTCAGGGGCATAACAGTGAGAAACCATTTTTGCTAATCGTTCCATTCTTCGTAGGGTCGACAGATTTTCTAACATCGCAACAGAGGCGTAACAATATAGTACAAAGAATTCAAGTAAAAAATTCGCAAACCCTGGGCGTGTACGATTTCCATTGGAGGATTTAATATTCATTTATTGTTGGATCTCTGGGCAATTTAGACGGATTAAGCTATTGTACTTTACATTTTACACTCGCTTTCGGCTTGTACAGATTTATCTGTATCTTGTAAAGGAATTGACTCCGAAAGTGATTTACTTTATCGCCTCTCTGTGGAAGAGACACAAAGAACCCCTTTGATCTAGGCCTTTAAAGGTCCGGAATCCGGGCGGAAGTAGCATTAGTAGGTATTGTGGAATCGAATAGGATTAAACGAATTTCCATAAAATAGCAATCACAGGTGGGACACGAGGTCGAGGAGGGAAAAAGGACTCTGATCGTTACCAAATTCTGGACCATCAGTCATCCGCAAATAGAGCCATTCCTCGAGGCGGCTAGGCCGGGAGGTTGGCTTTTGCGGGTGTTTATGGAGGCAACAGTACGCCCCTTCAGTGCAACATCTTCCTCCGCCGGCCGAGAAAACCTCAATTGTATTCTCTTAGGATTCTACTCTTTGCTGACCGTGCGCCATTCACGGTGGACCAGCTGCTGTTACGATTATTTACCAAAACGACTCCGAAACGTGACCGACAAAATTAACAAATGTTTAACGAACTGAAAAAGTATCGAACGAATAAAACTAGTTCAACACCGGTGCTACTACTTTGATCAATTCCCTGGTACATTAATTCTTATCTAAAAAAAAAAAGTAGGAGACAACTAATTCTATCCAGATTTCCGAAGACTATCAATCCTCGGTGATCGAATAATTTATTCGTCATCGTAATTCAGCCGACATCTCCGTGGTACCATGAAAATCACTAGCAAAAATGAGATTTAAGATGGAAACGGCGGAGGTCCCACTGATCTGTCGGAGGCCGTCAACGGAACGTCCATATATTTACTCGTTTGGACCGCGTGCCCTTTATCCCGTTTAGGTGCTTCCACGGTCATCGTCGCAAATTTCGACCGTTTATCCGGAGCCCTGCCCTCCGACAATGAGACAGGGAGGGCAAGTCGCGCGCGACCGTGCGCACGAGAGAGTTTCCCCAATTTTCGAGGCTAACAGGGCCGATTCGTTCCGGCTGTAATGCGTTTATGGCAGAGCGTGTCCAGCAGTCCCCGCGTCCGTCACGCTTCCATCCCGAGTTACGGAGACCCGCTGGACGTGCTAAGGAGACCTAAAGACTCTGTTTTGTGCGACAGGGAACCCCTCGCAGCCGCAGCGGGGACAGACTCCGGGGTCGTCGTCGAGCCGTCACCCACGTTCCGTCGATCATCGTCCATCGGCTTTCTTCTCCGGGGAACGCGACGAGAAGATTTTAGAGGACGGTCCGTTTTCCCTTCTTTCTCGTGGAAACGGAGAGCGTCGAGAAAATTTGGCAAAAATCGAGCTACGGAAAGCTCGATTCTCCCTGAGGTTGGGAAAAGTCGAATAAAAGCTTGCTACGATTGAGGAATTCTAGAAGTATTAATACACCTGTACTCAAATTCGAAGTCTCGATCATTGGATAATACCGATACGTGGCATATGAAAATTTTGAAAATGATCATTTTTACTTGGGCCAGCATATTTTATGCTGAATTGTCGCTAAAATCATTTTACCCGCTTGAAACTTGAGGGAACTTTAAGTAGCAGCCCAAGTGCAATATTTAAAAATTAATTAAACATCTCATTCAGTTCAATCGTCCAAGGCAGAACTTTCAAAGCGATTGAACAGGGGAAAGTCGCATAAAAATGGAAACAAAGGATCGCGAACCCCTACCGAATCATTCGACGAAATCATCGTCCAGGTGGGCAGAAAGCTAAAGAGTATAGGTCGATACGAAACTTGCAGAGGAAGTTGCGATCGAAGGATCGGGGGGTGGATAAAGTCGGCGCGGCGCGGCGCGATCGCCGCGTATAACCACGGATTGCCGGGATTCTTTATGGGCAATCTATGGTGATGGAGATGATAGGCAAGCAGATATACGTAAACCTGATTCTGGAGGATCTTCGGCGACCCTACTGGAAGCGGGTGTACGCGGCTGAAAGCGTCGGGAGAACCGCCTCGATTCCCCAATAGTTTAACTTACGGCCGGATTTACTGGCGGAGATAGGAGAACCCCCTCGCGTATCGGCTGATAGACCCGCGACACCTACGCTCTCCAGCGATCCTCAAATTTCTATTGCAGCAACGAATCTTTCGTCCTCCGTTCAACTATAAAAGAATCCCGTTGATTAATTCAGAAATCGAGAAGCTTCAAGCCCACCCGCACCAGGGCGTACCACAATTACTAGCAACGTGACGAAACGCGTGCCTCTCTCGCGTCGTCAATTAAATTAGATTCACATCTGCCCAGCGCGTAGACGGATCGGTGACTCCGATTCTACCCGTGCAATTTGTACCGCACACGGTGGAGGGAAAAAGAGCGGGAGGAACTACCCCCCCCCGTATCTGTACGCGTGTCCAGGATACCGTCGTCGGGTGCAGCGAACAGGAAGCACTTGGACAGCGCAGGAAGCACCCCTGCTTCAGCGATAGAACCGACAGAGAACGGAGGAAGAGAAAAGCTTATATGTATACGCGCGCGTCGGAGAAAAAGGGAGGCGCGCACAGGGGTGGGTGGAAAAAAAAGAAAGGTGAACGAGAAAAGAGCAACGAGGGAACCGAAGGGATGGAAGCTTGGTCTCATCTTGCCTCCACAAAGCGGCGCCGCATCAGATAGCATTTGTTTTAAATATATGGATCAGAGGATGTGGATGAGAGGAGAAAGAGAGGGAAGGCTGACTGGGAATACGATATACCCTGGCCTCGGTGTATATCCTACGCGAAAATCGGCCCGCACTTTTATCGCGAGGCCGCGATAGAGACGGAGAAGGAACGAACAAGCCGGTTATACGACACAACTCGTTTCCTTGGTATTCCCTAGTTTCCGAAGCCAATACCACTCCAGCCGCCCCTGTTGGATACAAAGTCGAACTACACAGTCTCCTCCGCTCTCTATCCCGGATTCCTCTAACCTCCCTGCGGCCAGATATCGGCTTCCCAATAAGCTAACCGGTACGGAGCACTCGGTTACCAGCGGTATCGTGTCCCGGTTTCCTTCCAGAATCGCTTTCCGCCCCCCCTCGGTCCTTCGTCTTACGTCTCACGCACGAAATCTGCAAATTATGGCTATCGGTGTCCGGATTGCAGTGAAGGGAAGAGATCTCTCTCGGGCATTACGTGGGATATCCATCGGTTCTCGCAATAATTTTTATTAAGTAGACTTCGGTATACGATATAGAAAGAAATTGGTAAACTAATTTTATTGATAATTTGCTTCTGAGCAATGATTTGCTGGAATAAAAATTGTTATAGGTACCAATTTCGATGCGTGAAGAGCGCATTTTAATAAAGCTCTACCCTTGAGCAAATGACACCCTTCTTTTTATTCTTTGCTATCGTGACAAAACGAAGACGTATCGAGCGTCACATTTTCAGTTACAACACGCCAAGGCGACGGCCAGCAGGGCGATTTGTCGGGAATTTTTCTTCGCTCCCCCTCGAAAGCCGAGAGATGAGTTTCGTAGCTTTCCTCGGAAGCTGTAAAAGTCCGAGGGACTCGCAACTACTTATAGAGCACAATAGATTCAACAACGGAGCCAGTTTCACACCGAGATCCGGCCACCTCCCGCGCCCGCCCAGGGGTCTTCCGGGGTGCCCATAAACGCATCATGGACGCCGAGAGGAAATTAGGGGACATCTTCACCGAACGGAGGCTGTTGTGCATCGGTGTGGATCTCGAGTACGCGGCGTATAATCGATTGCGACGACGTCAATGAACGATCCTGCCCGCGGGAATCCTTTAGAACTTAGAATGTCGTCGAAACATCTCCAAGGTGCTTGACAAATTGCACCCGGAGAAGTATTCTTACGATTACAGACGAAAAACCGTAGCTTCTGGGAGAAATGTTTAGAACGGTATTGAATCGCAACCACGAGTGTGAGGAGTGAACGGAATATCCTTACGCTGGAAAATATTCTAGGTGAAATTATTCATTTTACGGTTGAATCTAAATTTATAAAATACTACCGTAATAAAAATGATTACAGTCGAAATAAATATTGTATTGAAATTCGTGCATGAACGAATAAATTGGGATTCAAAACAGAAAATACAAGATTATGGCAAAGAAGCCCCGATAAATAATTAATTTCGATCTACCATCGTATCAGCAAGAAGATCTCACCTTATTGAAAAGGTCCCAATTTAATTTGTCGGGATAAAAAAGGAAAAGGAGCTTGCCGGCACAGATTTCGCGCCGGAGAGCATTCCTTCGTCGTTGATCGTCCAACAAAGAGAACACGATCCCACCTGATCAAGCTAAAATTCAACGGAGGGCAAGAGAAATCCTCGCAACGAGTACGCTAAAGAGGGAGAGAGGGTTGGATGGTTAATCCGAGTGAGAAAACGAGAAAGAGAGGTACTTGTAGGGGTCAGAGGTCGCTCGAATTTCACACGTGGATTAACTCTCTCTCCGTCGAGTGGAGTGTACTCCACCTCCTCGTCCCAACTTCCTCTCGTTCCTTGCTCTCGTTTCCACCCTCCGCCCCCGATGTTGCGCAAGGCCTTGCTACACGAATTCCGAGATCCACCCTGTGCAGCCGCTAATGAACGTCCGCGTGGCCTGCGACATAACCCCTCGACCACCGCCCCCCTTTCGAGCCCCGATACGGTGGTGGTACACGTACACGGGGCTGTGCATGACAACGAGGCACCTGGACGATAAAGTGCAACGGGGCGAAGGGTTGCGATACTCGCTGATCGTATTAAATCTCCTTCGACCTGAGCTTTTCGCCCAACACACGCCTTGCCGCTGTTAACTACGTCCATCGATCTCGTAATTCGAGCTGACTTCAAATAAAACCGTCAGTCAAATATTGCTACCACCACCCACCCCAACCCCATCCTCTGCTTGGTTGTACGTCGAAGAATATCGTTTTATACGGACCAAAGCGAATCTGACACCGTGTGGAGAACAACGAGAAGCGATTTTTTAAATGATTGAGTTTAGAAGGGGACTCTTGGAGATTTCACGCCACCGTACGTAATGGTAGGATAGTGGGTAATAATTATTTACTGAAATGTGTTGGAATTTACAAATCTTGCGTTACTTTGTTCCGCGGAAGAATTTATAAACTTACTCATACCTAGGGCTTTTCCTGTGTATCTATGTATAGAATTTCTTTCGACCACTTGTCCTCTTATGCAATGCAATCTAATCAATTAGATTCAATCGAATTTATATCAAATAAGAAACAAATCATGTACAACATGTAGCTACTTAAAAACATTAAAGTGTATTTGCTCCGCCGCAGCCTAATACCATTTGCAGTTCCTTAAGATTCAATGGTGCAATTGCGGTGAACGGAGTAGCTACTATTACAGAAGTTCCTCAACTTCCGAACGGAACCCGTTACCATTGTTCCCGGCAATACCACCGCAATAAATGTTACAATATTTCGCAATGCCTGCGCGTTCCACGAAAAATAGAACCGGTTAGGAAATCTTGCTTCGACGAACAGGCTAACGCGCTGCATATAAATCACCGGCGAAACAATGCGCGTTGCAAATTTCTCAACCGATTGCCCCGTCAATATTTTCCTCGGCCATGGACTCCACAAGTTTTATGGTGGCCCACATTCTTTTACCCTTTCACGGCGCGACGACTGAATTGCGGGCAGTGCGCGTCGCATTGTGCCCACAGGGGCAATTTCGTGTCTGTAACGTCACAAAACGTAGGACATTATCGACGAGAACGATGACTAAGAGGGCCAAATGCAAATAGGATGCGTATTGCTCGTTCGCAGTTTAAGAGCGAGCGATGCATAGAGTGCCCGGTTAAAGAAGAAGCGTTCCCGGAAGGGTTTTCTATAGAGAAGGGCTGCTACCCTTAAACTGCAACGAGGAAACACCGCACGGTAGTCCAGTTTCTTGGTCGGACCGAGCTACGAATATTCGTCGCATCATAAAATTTCAGTTCAAAAAGAATGGAAAAGCTCCCGCGTGTTCCAGGACCGTGGTAATCACCGTCGATATAGATTTCCATAGAAAAATAAAAGAAAAAGTAATGGAACTACAGCGAGCGCGAAAATCAATGAATCCCGTTGAGATGTAGAATTTTAGGGATTGAACAAGATTGGTAAATCCGAGCCTGGCGAATTTCTTTGAACTTTTATTGGTATAAATTAAAAAGGGAAAGCAAATAGTGAGTCGAATATTAAATAGGGATATGCAATTACTCTGAATTGACCGATCTACGTTTCTATTGTCATTCCAAGAATAACTTTCTAAGCGCAAGAATAAATTTCCCGAGTATTCTACTGAAATTCCAGGGAAACGGGCACCGACAAGCGCCAGTACAGACCTGAGGGTCGAGAATCAAAAGAAGGGTTCTCTCTGGAAATCGTGAAGGCGTGTTAGTCGGGCTAATAATAGACCAATAAAGAGTTATTTCGTTAATTGGAGGGCACTGGCCCCCGACAGCAACCCTTGCCTACTCTTAGCTCGCAAACGGTACACAAACCCCCGGCAAAGGCCATTCGTGTCCCTGTAAATTATCCAGTTTCGCGAGCCCGAACCAGTTAGACTCGCTCGAGGGGGGGTCCGCGGTAAAAGGAGAACGCATAACGGGTTCCGCGAAAATTTACGATTTCGTCAATTGTTCGCGGTGGTCGAGAGTGGCGTGCAACTCGTTCGAACCACTTTTCACCCTTCCCCAGCTGGGGAAACGTAACTAAATACCTGTTTCAAGAAATTCCGCTACGCGCACCCCGGGAACAATTTTTCAGACTCGCAGGAGAACATTCACCACGAGTCTAGCTTCGAAAAGTAAATTCGGTTCTCTCGGCTGAACGAAAAAATTCCGTAAGCTTTTATGAAAAAGTCAGGGGAGTGCAAGATTTACAATTGCAGCGAAAAATGTTTTCCAGCAGGAAAAAACAACGGGTTTTCTACGCACGGAATAGAAGGTCCCGTTTTTTTCTTCCCCACCCCTTCCGCGCGCGGTCTCCTCGAACCTAAAGATTTTTACCGTTTCTTTTTGCCACGAAGGGTACCGTACGAAAAACAGAAAAGGGGTGTACTGTCGTCACGTTTTACGATAACGTAGCGGTGCTTTATGAATTTATGCCAAGGCGTTTTCGTTCCGAGCCGAACCCCTTTCCCGTAGTATTTTTGACTTTAAGGGTTATATGGTCATCGCGGAGACATCGGTGGCCCCCGTAGTCTGGCGTGCATTTTATTACCGCAAGGCAGCTTCTTTTTCCTGTTTCTTTCTGTTCCTTTTACCCCCATCCCTGCCGGGGGCCAAATTAACTTTACTGCAGCGAAAGGCTTAGCGGTAGAGAAGTCAACCGGATGGGTACGACTGTCGGAGTAAAGGGTACGGAAAAAGACCTAACCCGTCACTCGGTTTTTATGATTTTTAGGGAAAGGGTCGAAAGAGGCTCGGGTGTACCGTTTTTTCCTCCTTTTCCGCTCGCTGCATATGGGTCATCCTGCGCGGCCCGTTAGCTTCCTACGATTTTACCGTTTTTTTTTCTCCCCTCCTTTCAAGCCGGACATCCAGGTACCACCGGCTGTTTTACCCTATCGTTTTAGGGTTATATTGACGATCGATCTAACCCCTTGCAAATCACTCGAGACGAAGGGACGCGGTACGACTATTTTTCGCAGATGCGCGTATTTCTTTCGCTTTCGTTTTTCGGCGACGCTTTAAGGGTGAAGGGTTCCGCTGATTCCCGTATTTGTCGAAATTACTGCCAGGCGAAAAAATTATCGGAATAAAGCAACGGGACGCCGACGGTGTTTCGAGGTATTTATTATTCCCGTAGAGAAGGTAATTAGCTAAGGCGGAAAGTCAAGCGCGCGTCACATGCAGAAATTCTTAGTCCATCCTAATTTAGTTTCGCTTTTATGATAGCCAGACATTCAAATAAAGCGTGAGAAAGCAATCGGTATTAGCTTCTAGCTATATGACTTGATTCGATTTTCTCTAATAAGAAGATTCAGATCGACTTACTTGGCGTCTGAACGCCGGCGTCCTCCTCCTCGTACGCCCCCGAAATATTTCCTCACGTTACACCGCGAAACAGGTTACAGGAATCCAACGGAGGTATTTAGTGTCTTCCCATGCACTACGCATAGCACAACGCACTTCGGGCAACGGACAGAGGCACCTTTTTGATCGATTCGATGCAATAAAATGTATTCGACGTAATTAAGCGTAACTGCGAGGTGCGTGTTGTACCAGGTACCGCGACGTACTGGCGACGTGAAGCATCGCATGACCTACAAGCGTGTGGAACCACAGGAACTGATTAGGCGATTTCGTATCCTTTGTTTACAGTCTCGAGTACCCGTGCTACGTGTTACCCAGCTCATAGAATAAAAACTACATTCACGTACACAATGTTAACCACTATCGTTCGAAAAACTTTTCTACACTAAATTGTATTTGCTAATTAATAGGTACGTGTGCACGCTTTAAACTGGTTACCCTTATTACGAAATAAATCTAATCGCGGGCCATTCTGTACAATAATAAAAGCTCCTCCCGTCGAAAAAGAAGCAGGAAAATTCAAATACCAGCCGCAGAATTAAAAAAGGAAAGAACTTTCTACGTTCTTAAATTAATGACCCGAGCCCTAAACACATATTCCTCCTCATAGCTGTGTAATTGAATTGAATTATTATCCGATCAATAGACCTAGCACTCCGGAACAATAGAGCGAGAAATAAAATTGGGGACGATTACAGGAGATAATGAGGGTAACAAGGGCGGAGCGCAAAAGGAAGCGGAACCACGGCGAAGGTAACGGGAAAGTTCTCTTTACGTTTTTCAGGTACACGGGAGAAAAAAGGTCAGGAGATTTTCTTGGACCGGCGATGACCCAGTTTTGGTTAACAGTTCCGGCCATTATGGTCGATTTTTATGCTTTTACAAGGCCGAGGATGGCTTCGCGCGGAATATCGGTAAATGGGGACGCGGGACGGTAAAACTGGATCCCAAAAAATGGGATCCCGTTTCGTGCATTTCTGGATCAGGGCCAAACCTAACGGTGGTCTGTTTTTAATAACGGTGTCGTATATTTTAATAGGCTCGTCCTTCTAATTTTTAGCCCGGCCTAAAAACTTACGACGCTTTACGCGTTTATTGGGAGCCGGCCTATACCCGGGTCCTCCGTCGCACTAATTTCCGACCAAAACAGGGCAGTTTTTTGGTCTGGCCTGCCCTCGAATCTGGAACATTTTTTCACGACCAGCCGTAAAGAAATAAACCTAAAGACGTTCGTTTTTTTGATTTACAACCGGCCGCGAGATTCGTTTCTCCATAGAAAACGGACGCTCCTTTTCAAAGACACAAGGAGCACTACCGTTACGGTTTAGGACACCGTGTTACGAGAATTTTGGCCAATGTTCCCTGCGACGGCATTCAGATTTGCGATGATGGGCCCTTAGAATGGGACCACCCTTAGAGAACATATATAATTGATATATTGCTTTGATCTATGGAAATCGACGTAATAATAGAAGAGAATTCGAGGCCAGGCACCCGCAGTGTTAATGTTAATCGTCGAGTAATCTCTTCTAATACAGGCTTTAGAATGCGCGACGTGACGCGAGCTCTCAGCTGTGCGTACGCGATCACACCTCCGGATAAATCCAATTTATTGTATGTACTCTTCCGATGATACCTTATGCAAAATTTCGTCTAAACGTATTGATAAAATGTCAATGAAAAATTGATCCCTTGATCTAATTCCCAATCAGCTTGGCAGTGTCGATATAAATCGCTTCAATCCTTTCACAAAATACGCTAAGGGTACACCGTCTTGCGAGCAAAGAAATTGTTTCGATATTAACACCTTCATAGCGGAAGGGTTAATAATTATTTGTGTACATTAATCTGAACGAAAGCGTGACACGTTGTATCCTAAATGTGAATAGGATTCATCTGCCACAGAGGGGTGTTAATTAAAAGAAATATTCTCTAAAGGAATGGCTTATTAACGTCGCGAGTTAAACAGACGTGTAAGGCAGGAAACCGGGCAAGGAATCAAGGCAGAAATCCGAGCGAGGTGGTCGGAAAACATCGAAATCCCAGCATCCCCATATCATCCCCGCTAGAAAGGAAATACACCACAATGAACGTTTTAAAGTAAACCGTGCGACGCACGCAACCCTTTCTATCTTTATCTTTATCTCTCTCGCTCTCTCCCCCTCTCTCTCTCTATGCGTGGCTCTATCCGGCCAAAGCTAGACCACCACCATCCAAATTCAAACATGCCACCCCCTATCCTCGTCTCGACGCTCTTCTACACACGTATACAGGATGCTCGCGAGTGCACGTACACACGCACACACGCGACGGGCTGACACAGCGTCGGGTGAAAGGGCTCGTAGATGCACAAAGAGTGTGGCCAACCGGTTAGGCGATGTGTTGGTGACTTAATTCGGTGTGAATATATGCAAGTCCTCTCCCGGACCCCGATCACCATCGACGAGCGCGTTCACGACACACATGACCGGACGATCGGTAGCGATGGCCTCGAAACGTTTTGGATCGCCCGCTTCTCGTTATTTTAATATGAAATTCGTTGCCTCGGACGTAATATTAAGGGACCGTGCCGAACTGAATGTCATCGATGTTAGGAGATGATACATTCCTAAGGAAGTGGATTTGTATATTGTTCGACGGAGGTGGATACTAAGGAAGTAATGAACAGACCGCGTCGATGTGTACAGAAAGTGAAATACATCGAACCTTTAATAAACAAACGCAGAAGACCTACGGTACTGTAAATGCGAAACTAAATATAAGAGAAAAAATGGAATGGCGCATAATCCGTCGCGACGAGATAAATTAGAATATCCCTCAACAATCGAGCGTCCATGTTCCCACGTTATTTCCAAGATCGAGCATTTTCCAATCGAAGTAACATTCAAAGCAGCCGTGCCTGAACTAAATTACTTGAGCGCGGGGGGGAGTAGAACTAGCTAAATTACTTGAACTCGCGACACACAGAGGATCGAACGGCCATCACTAGCGACCAGTCGGCTAATTTCAATACCTCCGCTTTCAACCGACCCCCTTTTCCAACCGCCCCTCGTTGCTTCCCCGTGTATTACGTACCGCCACGTAGTCGTGTTGCTGGTCTGCGTGAAGTCTAGTATCGTACGGACACGTACACACATGCACGCCCGGGGATGGACAGTCGGAGCTGCGTGTCGGGGGGGTGGATTGTTTCGGGGTCCACGTGCGTGTGTTCCGCGTACAACGGTGGATGTATTTGACGCTGGAATATTCCCGTCACCCAGTGAGAGGCGGTGCTCGAGCAACGGCACGAGGGGGTGGAAGAGAGGGGAAAAAAAAAGGAAGCGCGTTTCTGCACAACAGGAAGCACGGTGTAGCGCGCGGATAAACGGGTTTTTCGACTCACGACGACGTACAGAGATCACATCCTCCAATTAATGCGTCTCGACTTAACGCTTCGATACTCCTTGAATAAAGTCCGGCCGTTTTTTTCTTCAGCTCTTCCACCGGACAAGTGTACCCGCTAATTAGCAAGAGGCTAAATGAAACTGCCAATAATGGCGAATCCTTCGCCCGTCTACGTTCAAAGTAATTTCTTACGTCAACGCATCTGTCTCGTACGCGAAAGTTACTTTGTATTCTATTGAGAGATGTTACTAGAAACGAGTGTGTATATTTCAGTAATTATTGTAAAACGACAGACAAAAGCTTTGTGTCCATAACAGTTTTTCTACTACCTTTTGTAATAGTCGCTGCAATACTCCTGAGAATGAATTTCAAAGCACTAATTGCACATCCCTGGCTAATTTGTGGAGCAGAAACAACGCTGTGCCAGCGAGACACTCTTTTTTTGGAAGAAAATACAGCAATTAATGGCAACAACCGGTCGTTGTAAAGTTAAATACTTGGTCGATGAAAAATTTCTTCAAATACAGACTCTGTCGGTGTGGGACACCAGACGAAGGTCAATTTCCTCCCGATGCAGCGGGCCTCGCAGCGCGTTGCAGCCTGTAATTTCGTGCCGAACGCAGGGAAGACGGGAATGCGGCGACGTGGAAACAGGGTCAAAGGGGGGTGAGTTGCTTCACCGTGAACTGTGAACTGGAAACTCTATCCGAAGCACCCTTCGACATCGCGAGCGGTCGGCACCCAACACCCCCCCGTTCCTCCTCTACAAGAGCGGCTAATTTTGATTCACGATTACTCTCGCAGCTACACACCCCTCTATCACTCCTTCGTCAGCCCGATCTAATCTCCACGCCCGTCCAGCGACCCCAATTATCCCAGCCGACTCCTTTTCCTTCGGAAAAGGAAAGAAGACGCTTTACCGCAAAATGGAGAGAATGCACGGAATTCGAAATTTATAGGTCGAACAAAAATTGCGCATATGTTTCAGTGGAAATAGAAATAATTTCCATCCGGACTCCTACATGGAATTTGTTCATTAGATTTTACTTTCCACCAGATTGATTTAAAGGAAAGCCTGAAATCGGAAATAAAAACCTTTGGCTATCGAGACCTGTGCTGTTCGAACGATCACGGTTAGCATTATAAAACTGCCTTCCCCCCCCCCCCAGGAGCATTTCTCCACGCTCGCTGAAGGGTGGTAGTCGATCGTGAGAGGGTTGATCGGTCGGATACGGAAAGTGACTTTGTCGGAGATTTCGCCATCTCGAAGGGGTCCGAAATGTCCCTACGTGAGGTTCAACGTTACGCCAGCCTCGTATGGCTATCGCGCGAAACTCAGTGGGGTGCAATGATTCTCCAAGAGGGGGTTGAGGAGGGTGAACTGGACGGCGCGTATCTTTACGGGTCATAAAGGTTGACCCTCGTTACGGAGGAAGCTGTACCGCACCCGTGGCCACCAAGGCACCGCACCGCGGACCCCTCCTTGTCGCCTTTAACCCTCTCCATTTCCCCCTGCTTTTTAGCCACCGCGTTTCGAACTATCCCTGCCCCTTCTCTATCGGTTCTTCATGGTCCAGGTGCTATCGATACGCCGCAATTCGACTCAGCGGAAAATCGTTCCTCGATAGAAAAAGTCCGAAAGGAGAAATCGCACTGTAGAAAAATCTCGCTCGGAAAATATTAAATAAACCATTGCCGGTGTAAAATGTTCTGTAGCAACATGGAATTACTCCTATTACTATTGTCATTACAATCATTATCCTTCAGGAATTTCGTGGAATACCTCGAGTGCTCTCACAAGATATATCAACTCGTGTCGCAATAGAAAACATCTATTGCACTTTTCACAGTAGCTCAACGGCACAGTGTGCAAACACGTTTCACTTGAGAAAAGGTGAGTCGAACTTTGCCGTCCCCTAACGCACGCGAGGAAAGCAAAGTGTGGGCCCCCATGGCCGCAGAGTAATGAAGACGTCTCGTCACGGGTGTCCCTTCGTTGCGGCAATAGGACCCATTCGTCCCCGTGGCTGGCTACGGGGGGTGCGCGTAAACGATGTCACGGCCCGTCATTGTATCCCCTGTGGAATCGAGAGAGAGAGTGAGAGAGAGAGAGAGAGAGAGAGAGAGAGAGAGAAACTTGAACCTTTCGCCGAGTCGCCTCTAAATAGGCCAGATACATAATTGGGCCTTGGCCATTCACCGGCCCGGCCATTCCATTCCGCGGTACCCCCCATAATGCCCATCGAGTGCTCGTACGGTGAAAAGGGAGAGCACAAAGACACGCGAGACTGTTGGAATCTCTTTCGCACCAGCCTCGATGAATATCACCGGAGAGATTCGGGACAATACGACACCTCGGTATTGTAGCCGATGGACGATGACTACTGCAACTACTGCGGATGGAAATCGCAGGAGATGAAAGCTGCGATAATTAACATATTTCATAAATACGATAGACTCTATGCGTTTGTCTTTCAAATATCCGCGCGACCGGAATTGTTAAATGGGATTGCAATGCTCAGGGATCCAATTCCAGAATCGATCACCTCCGCATTTACAAATTTACACACTAACCACGAAAAACTTCGAGCTCAGACGTTGCATTAATCGGACAGTTGAACGTATCTCGATATTAGAAGATCGACGAATATTGTAACCGTACCCTCTTGGAAAAATTCAGGGCAACCCACGCTGTGTCATCTTCGGTGTCGAAAATTGAATCCAAAACCTCCCCTACAATTCTATAGAAGCAATGACTGAAATTCATCGTTGAACGTGGTGCACAGGAGCATCCTGAGCCCATGGAGTGCCAAAATATTGAGAGGCACTCCTGGAGCTCCTCCAGCGACACGCACCGAAGAAGACGCAGAAAAGGGACGAGCGGTAACCTCATTTCTCATCTGCCCCATAAAAATCGTCGGCCGTGTATCTCCCGGTGAATAGAGGTGTCTCCCCTCTCAAACCTTTCTGGCCGGGGCCCCAACGGTGGACCCCCGAAAGATCCGACATTGGCGAGCGCAGAAGCGTGACATTATATTTATGTTGTCACCCTGCGTGTCAACGGCGCGGCTACCGGAGCGCCTCGTGAGAGTGAGACGTGAAAGGGGACCGGGAATCGAAGAAGAAAGGGCGAAGATGGGGGGCCCGACTGGGCCCTGTCTGTAAACACCGCATCCGTGATCTCGCTATGCTCTGCCGGGACAATGGACGATCCTTTCGTTACCTGTTTACGAAAGCTCCAGTCATCGTAAAACCATCGAATCGAATCGCGAAGAAAGCCACCACCTCCGCGTTTTCAAATGTGATTCCTTTCTTCAGAAATCTGCCTCCTCCCGTTTGGAGATCGTGAATACTATTAAGGGCTTGGTGCGCGTGATTTTTCCAACCAGGGGGGTGGGGGCGTAATGATTATTGATTGCAGCTCTTTTAAAATCACTCAAGCGATTTTTACGTCGCGATGCAAATAGTATTCCATAAAAATCGAAGGAAATCGGAGGGACGTACTATTACCTGGAGCGGGTGAAACGTAAAACGCATTCTAAATACTCATCTAATCAAAGAAAAAAAGTAAACAACCGATTGCTATTTCTTTAAACATAGACAAAGCTGCTGGACATTATCTGGAGAACGTTTTGTTCATTCAATACTCTGTCCGGGGAGCTCGTTGTCAGTAATCTGATATATTCTCTCATAGTGTATGGCTTTTTCTTCTGGCTACATACATGTTTCTCTTGGGGAAGGAAGGAAACAGGAACGGTCCAATTTAGAGGATTAATTGGTTCTGGTTCGAGATGCAACGGCGACACAGGAGTCGCAGGGGATGCCTTCCGGTTGGAAGCGCGTGCCCCTGTTGTCGCAACTGTCGTGAACAGTTGGCTGTCCGATGTTCTCGAAAGTATCTGCAAATCGTCAGCAAGGGTCGTTGTCGCGACGACAGCATCCGGTTTCTCGGTTCCTAGCCGAGTCTTTGAGTAAACCGCTGCGGGCGGATCTCTGTTCTCTTTTAAAAACCCTGTCAGGTTCCTGATACCGATTTCTCAAGCTCCTCGGAAACGCTCCTTCGCCCCCCTGTCTAGTGACTACGTACGAATTGCACCGCAAATGATAAAACTATCAACAAATAATATATTTGTAGAATATATAGATCTACTGAAATAATAAGTAAACACTGTTGAGTCATAACATTTCGTCAACTATTTAAACTGAACGGGATATCATAGCAGTGACTTGAAAAATCTGAGATTGAATGAGTAGGGCAAGAGGGGGTGCAAAGGTGGCGATCGCGTCACTTAATTGTAGAAACCAGCTGGCACGATGGACGGCGCGCGATAAGATGGAAGTAAAGGCCAGGGATGGTTGTGCAACAATCAATATCTGTCGCTCGTAACAGGCATAAGTCGTACGTGCTCTCGGGAACGTTGTATAGAGGAGCAACGCGTGCCAGTTTCCATCAGGAGTGACGGTAACAGCTGTTGCACGTCCATTTCGAAAGCTTTCGCTCCGTGGAAGCTCCAGGGGAAATTGGCCGCGCTGATCGTCGCGTAAACACAGCCTAAAAGCAGTAGATCACTCGATTCCTCTTTCTACGGTTCCTAAACACGGACCCCGCGGGTACACGCATACGCGCGGTGATAGAAATAGAGATGTCGATCGATTAGAACTTTTTCCAGCGCACACATACGTGACACCCATAAAAAGCGTATCTCTTCGTTCGAGGGAATTCAATTCATCCCGCCTTATTTCGTTTCGATCCAAATCTATTTGCACGCTCGGCATCAACGTTGATATTCCGCCGACGTTACGCGGACCCCATGGGCCAGAGAGGTAACTTTGATAAAAGTTCTATTACAGATTTGAGTAACACGAAACGTTATCGAGCCAACAATTCACGCGAACACGCGCGCATTATTTCACGATACAAGTCGCGATATTCGAAACGAATTCGTTGGGACGGAGCAAAGAATCAAGTGTTCCGATACATATTTTACGAAGGAAAGGCAGCAGAGATACATAAATTTCGTCGACTGCGCAAGTGGAAACGCTCGCCGTCCCGTTTTCCATTTATTCATCGCTGAAACGAATGAAAAATTATTATCATAGAACGGTATCCGAAGAATTTTTGGCCGCGTCGAGTATCCGGAAGTGCCGCAAACATTTATGAAGAATTCGATTACGGAAACCGGGATCGAACGAAATTTTGAATGTAGCGAAGCTGCCACGTACTCGTTTCCGAACGGAAAATTCGTTCCATCGCCGACACTCCGTTTCGAACTTTCCCATAGAAAAAGGAACGGGGAAATTGATTCAAGTACACGCGCGCAAGGGAGTCGTTTCATATTCGTCGAGGAGAATGAGCAGCCACGGGTCCGCGAGATTGCTGGCGAAACCGAGGAACGGGGGCGGTTCAAATTTTCATTAAAATACAAGGGAAACATTTCTACTCCGTTAGACGGTGAATCTGCATGAATTAGAATTTCAAGTGTCGCGCGCGCGTACACCAAGGGGCGATTGCCGCGCTTTGGAAGAAAAAGGAAATCGTCGACGTGTTCGTTGTGCAGCCCGCGCTGCAAACGATACACACGAAAGGAGTAACAGCGCGGAGAAAAATCGACGGAAAACGACTGTATAAAACAACAAAAAAAAAAAAAGGAACAGAGAGAAGCGTCGAAAAACGAGGAACAGCGCGCGGATATTATTTTTCAAACGGATGATATACTGCTGCGGCGACGATTTACGGAGTTACAGCGACGACGATTGCTTCGGTTTTTTTCCTCCGTTCAGGAAAAAGACAACTCGCTTTTTTGCCACTCTTTTCGGCCATTTTTTTTCCCTACTCGAATCGCCTGCGTTCTTTTCCCTTTTTTTTTCTGCGACTCGTCGTTGGAAAACGTGTTATTTCACCGTCTCTTCTCGCGCCGCTTCTTCCTTCCTTGAGAAACCCGAGGATTTTGACTTTTTTTTTTAAGCGTACGCAAAAAAAAACAGCACCGGAAAGGAGGAGAGAAAACAGTGGGAGCTGCGAAGGGAAAACGAAGCGGCCGCAGGACAATAGGCCTCGGTGCACCGACGATGCTTTTAATTTTTATGGGATTCGCCGGGGTTAAAAAGGCGCGTACACGCCGAGCCGGCGATTTTTCCTTCTTCTCCTTCGGTCGGAGGAGCCACCGCTGCGGCTGTTTTATTAGGATCGTAAAGTCCCTGCGGCCGCCGCCTGGAAAATACATTTTTTCTACCGGTTGCTTCACGAGGAGAGCACCGGGAAGAAGGCCTCCGAGGTGACCGACACGCGCGGCACTATGGAAAAACTCGCGGAAAAAGTCGTGGAAAAAGTCGCAGTTGAAAGGAGCCGACGGAAAAAATGCATAATGAACTGTGATGGCACGATTTCTTGCAGCGAACCTCATCGTTCGACTAATTATCGACGCTTTGTTGCTGCGAATCGGGGAAACCGCCGATGAATTTGTACCGCACCCTCCGTTTTTTTTTTCTTTAAAGAAACAACATTTCGGGGTGAAAAATGGTTTGTGGGCGATACAGGTGGTACACAGAGTGCAGTTTCTTAAAAAGAAGGATGCTGTTAGTTTTTTAGTTTTGGGCTTGGAAATGACTGTGCTTTGACTGGGACCTTGTTAAAGAATTAGGGGTTGTAGTGATCTGGTATTCTGGTCAACCTCCTGTTGCTACCCTTTCAAATTATTCTACAAACAAGGTGATTTTTTTCTTAAGGAATAATATTTCTTAATTGTATGCTAATAATTTGTTCTATGCTAATGATTACGATTGCTCGCTATATCATGAAACAATTCGCGAGAGGATTAGTCAGATCTCCTGAACGGCGCGGCGGTTATCGAGAGCCCTTCGAAAGTTACGGCGCGATTTGAACAAGATAGAAAGAAACATAAAGCAGGGGATGGTGTATCGATATTGAAACGGTAGAAAACAGAGGAAACACAGATGGGCTGACCGATCGGCATGCTCTACGGTATTTCGCTCTGGTTTGCGAATCAGTTGCTCTCCGGTTTCGCGAGCCGAAAAAAATCGACTATTCATGCGCAACGCCGATAAAATCTGAAAGCTGCTAAAAGCGGGCACGCGATCCTATTGCCCAATAATATCGTTTCCGCGAGGGGCAGAAATACAGAGATGCGTTTAAGTTGGATACACCGCGATTAAACAACGCGAGCGGGGTGAAGGAAGCCGGAACGACGCGGACACTCGAACGATAGAACGGGGGTGTAGTCTCTGTCCGCGTGTGTGTTTCTTTGCGTCCTAAACCAATCACGTAAAATCCATCGCCAATAACGAGCGGATACCTTAACGAAGAGTGGAAAGTGTGCAGTAAGACTTCTAGCACAGTTTTCGAGCGATTGCAGTTGATGTTCGACCAGGAAGAAAGTGGCAAACAAGAGTGAAAAAGAGTGGCCGTTGGAAGAAGTTTGAAAAGGGGCGGCTAAAAAGAAAAAGAGCGGGGCGGGATAAATCCGCGTAATTACCCTCGATTTCGAGGCCGTTGCGAAATTCGGTGGTTCCGGCCGGGTTCTCTGCGTTCACCGAGAGGGAAAAAGATATCCGAAGATAGGATCTGAAAGCTGCTGAAAGCGCGTGATCGTATCGGCTAGTAATGCGATCCCCTAGCGACATAATGGCGCAAAACCTGGCCCCTATTGTTGGCCCGGGTGGGGGACTCAGCGGCGCGCGTTCCTCGGCCAGGATGTGCTCTCGATTTTCTCGGATATCGCATAATGTGGCTTATGCCCCCGGCAAGGGAAACGGAGGGTGAACAGGACGCAGAGATACGGCGATTTAGTGTTGCGCCTCTTCAGAGGAGGAGAAAAAAACCAGTCGCTGCTGTAGTTGCAACAACGGGGGAAGATTCAACCGGACGCAGTGTTCCTATCTTTCTTTATTCTGATGTATAGCTCGGGAAACAACGAAGGAACACGATTATGATAAAATTGTTTGTGTGATGAAATTTTGTTAATATTTTGCCATTGATTTGAAGAACGAACACAGTAGTTGCTTTAATAATAGAAAGAATTCGCCGCGCTTGAATGGTGTATTGTAAATATTGAACATTTGTAGCGTTAGAGTCGCGTTAAAAATTGCTCACGTTTTGTGAATATTCAAATCGAGGCCCGGTTCGTTGCTGAAGCGCCATCGTACAATGCACCGTAAACTGCATTCGGCCTGCAGACCACCGACGGTAATAAATCGACCAAGAAAACTTTCATAACGGACGAAGGTATAAGCACACGAGCTGTACCTGGTCTGTGTCGAGCGTTCGCATTTGCAATCGGTGCGAAAAACTGGACAAGAAAAAGTATTGAAATGCGTCAATTTCTGTTAAGAAATATCATTTTAAAAATGAATAACAAGAAAATGTTTGTAAAATCATTCTTTATAAGGCTTTACCATAGTGCCTCCTATAGGGTCGATCAATTGCCGACAGTTTAGTCTTTAATTGTTTAAATGTAATAACAGGAACAAATTCATTTCTGAATTATATTTTTATGTAATGCAGAGTCTACGTAAACTAAACTAAACAAGTAGATCTATTATCTTACTTAAAACGAAGTATTAGAACAAATTATGCTAAAGATGTATGTATGATATCGTTTAATGTAGTTAAACTTATGTTAAATGGTCAGATAAGCTGGAAATTAGGATACTGTTTATAATTTCCATCAATAACTTTCGTATAATATGCACTTAGAGTTTGTCTAAAACTCTGAAACGTAATAATATAAATGAAGAAATTAAATAGGAGTTTCATTGGCTTTGTTTGCAATTGTTTAAAGTTTAAGTATTGTAATAGAATCTACAAGAAACTGCTGAATTTTGAATAAATAATTCTATTGCACCCAGTCGCCGTCTGAATTGTCTCGAATTCATGAAAAGGCCGAAACGCATCCCTCACCACTGTCCATTTTGCAAACAAGATATTGTTATGAATTAATAAATTCATGCTAATCATATAAATTATGAAATGTAGTTCATAACGTATGAAAGGTATAAAATTTTGGCGCGACTTTTGTTTGTTCGGAAATTATTTATGCATGACACCCGATAGTATATAAGGACCCCCGTTTGCGCGCCGAAATTTAGTTTTATCGCGGCCGTGGAAGGGGTAAGAACTCCTAGTTTCGTCTTTCTCTTGCCTACGGACCTTGGGCTTTGGATTTGGAGCAGTGGACACTTGACCAGAGGACCTGGACCACTGGAAACTTGACCATTGGACACTTGACCATTGGACACTTGACCACTGGACACTTGACCACTGGACACTTGACCACTGACCATTTGACCACTGGACACTAATAAGTAATTCTACGGTCGGTGAGTCCCATGCTTTTCGTATTTTCGAGTTATTCCAATTCTGAATGGCAATTCAGTTATTATTACCTTATTAATGTTTGTATTGCCAATGAAATTATTCTAACATATTTTACCATGTTCTAACTTCTGCTCCATTTTTATTTGAATTATTTTACTGTTACTTAAATCAAAGAGATAACAATGAAAGAGAGAACAGCTGCTCCCCTTTTAAATTCATTAATACAGAATTCTAGTTATTATACTTTTGCTTATCTGATCGCAATTGAATTTTGCATAGTGCCTGAATTGGTCGCTCATGATTTTTGAAATTATTTTGCAATTATTTACTTCAACCGAGGATATAATAAATCGCAGTATCGGTTTACAGCTATTCTTTGTTTTTCAGATTATTATTTAGGTTCAGAGAGATTTGTATATTGACGCAATTGCTTTTATAAAGTGTCAGTGGAGTGCGGTTTCGTACTCTGCGTATGTATTTAGTTTTAAGGACAATTATGGTCAAGCGTTAATTCTTTTCAGTGAGAATTAATTGAGTGAGTACGTCCATATTTAGTTTTAAGACCACTGAACTGCTATTTTAAGTACGAATGGAGCGAGTAACGATTATTTTAAATTATAATTAGCTTTAAGATTACAGCTCTGTTTTTATAAGTATGAATGGAACAGGCCCGGATATTGTTTTATTGGAATTTCATTTACTTAGCTAGATATTATTTAAAATAGCTACACTTTAGTTTATATGAAAAGGATTTTTCTCTAAATAACTTTGGTATTTCGTTATCGACTGCAGTAACTTTTCATTACGTTGTTTCAAAGAAACAGAGTCTCGGACTTCATTTAGAAAGAAACATAATATGTTAGTTGCAATCATTCATTATTTCAAATTGTTGCTTTTCATTAAATTCCAAATAAAATGTGTCCAAGCCAAGAGTGGAGTGCGATTTTCAAGTGGAGGGTGGTCGGGCCCGGGATCGGGAAAGCAAATCTGACACCGATTTAGTATCCTTTGATTCTAAGTCGATGCCAGATTTCCTCGCGCGTCCAGTCGCGAATTAAATTATTGTTTTAACTCGCAATTGAACGGTAAATTAGTTTTAAGGTAATTGTACTGTTCTTGTAAAGTGTGCGTGGTGCGTGGTTTTATAATTAAGTATGTATCTAGTATTAAGACGACGCCTCTGTTTTTATAAGCGTGAGTGGAGTGAGCCAAGTGGCCATCCATTTAAAACCGTACTTCTCTATTCATATTTATTCGTATCTCTTAAATCGTAATACACGTATCAGCAATGGATGGTTACTGGTATATTACCATATTAATGTAAGACTTGGCATAAGTATTCATAATTTAAGCGCGTTTAGTCTTAAGACAAATACTCTGGTTTTATAAGTGTGAATGGAATGAGCGAAATAGCCATCTATTCAGAGCCAAACTTTCTTACTCATAATGTATTTTATCTTTTACCATGGATTAGCTTTTAGTGTAGCGCACAAATTCGCGATTAGTCTTTGTTCTTCAATGTTTAATCATTTCGCGGCGGGTTCAGGGTTGGTTGCGAACTCGCACATAATCACAGGAATGAGTTACTTCGTGCATCGGAACGATTGGGTGTCCTGATCGCGAAATTCACTGGACGTAACGTAGCCCAGCCGCGGACCAGTCGGTTTACTGACCGGGCGCCCTTGCGGTGGTGTACGCCGTCCCGCTTTTACGCGGACGATTCGATTCGATTCGTTTCACACCGGGGTGCAATCTGGGACACCTTCCCTTGGTAAGACGCCCATAGGATGATTCGTCTAACGAATTCGTACCCACAACAAGGCTCGCTGGGTGGGTGAAGGTACGAAAGGTGCGTTCCGGGACCAAGGCACTTGACCGCTCTGTATCAGTCACGCGGTAACTCATTCTTGGGGTCATGTCGAGGGAGCATTTGCTTCGGGAATATGTAGAATATTTGTTCGGTGCTGGGAGGGTCGCGATCGCCTAGAGTCTGCTTGATTTCTCCTTAGATGGAGGAGAATATCTTCATTTTGCTCGCGTGTTGAAACAGTTTTACTTAGACTTATAAAATATTTTCTACTTTGTCACTTCTGTCATTCTGCAGTGAATGGATGGCTATTTAGGGTCACGTACACCCCGTCCATGAGTACTTGCACTTAGTACAATTCCATTTAATAATTATTTACCTGAGAACTAGTTAATGTTGGATGGACTCGTGGACGAAGTGTACATATCGTAGCAACCTCCACGTGGTGTGACCTGGGCAATCGATATCATTTATCACATAATTGTTCAATTATGTTGTAAATAATGTCGAGCTGATAGCTACGACTTTTATATAATTTTAAGATTATTCCATTGCTTTTATAAGTGTGAATGGAGTGCGAAAATCCAGTGGAGGGTGGTCGGGCACGGGATCGGGAAAGGAAATCTGACATCAATTTAGAATCATTTGATTTAAAGTCGATGCCAGATTTTCTCGCGCGTTCAGTCACAAATTAAATTATTGTCTTAACTCGCAACTAAATTAGTTTTAAGACAATTGTACTGTTCTTGTAAAGTGTGCGTGGAGTGTGGTTTTATAATTAAGTACGTATTTAGTTTTAAGACGACGCCTCTGTTTTTATAAGTGTGAGTGGAGAGAGCCAAGTGGTCATCCATTTACAACAGTACTTGTCTATTCATTTTGTAACTTACTTATCTAGTACTAATTGTTAATTACGCTCATCTTCTTCCCGTGCCTCTTAAACCGTAAAATAGATATCTACAATGCATGGTTACTGGTATATTACTATATTAATGTAAGACTTGGTACAAGTATTCATAACTTAAGTGCGTTTAGTTTTAAGATAACTACTCTGCTTTTATAAGTGTGAATGAAATAAACGAAATAGCCATCTATTCAAAGCCATACTTTCTTACTCAAATTATAATTTATCTTTTACCATAGATTCGCATTTAGTGTAGCGTAGAAATTCCCGATTAGTCTTTGTTTTTTAATGTTTGACCATTTCGCGGGGGTTCTGGGTCGGTTGCAAACTCGCACATAATCACAGGAATGAGGTACTGCGCGCATCAGAACGATTGGGTGTCCTGATCGCGAAATTCACTGGACGTAACGTAGCCCAGCCGCGGACCGGTCGGTTTACTGACCGGGCGCTCTTGCGGTGGTGTACGCCGTCCCGCTTTTACGCGGACGATTCGATTCGATTCGTTTCACACCGGGGTGCAATATGGGACACCTTCCCTTGGTAAGACGCCCACAGGATGATTCGTCTAACGGATTCGTACATGCAACAAGACTCGCTGGGTGGGTGAAGGTACGGAAGGTGCGTTTCGGGACCAAGGCTCTTGACCGCTCTGTGTTAGTCACGCGGTAACTGATTCTTGGGGTCATGTCGAGGGAGCATTTGCTTCGGGAAGATGTAGAATATTTGTTCGGTACCGGGAGGGCCGCGATCAGAGTCAGCTCGATTTCTCTTTAGAAGGAGGACGATTATCTCCTCCTTTTGCTCGCGTTTAGAGGTAGCTTCACTTAGATTTGTACTTTATTATTTCTTCAGTGAATGGATGGCTATTTAGGGTCACGTACACCCCCGTCCATGAGTCCTTATACTTTGTAAAATTCCATTTAACAATAATTTAGCTGATAACTAATAAATGTTCGACGACTCGTGGACGGAGTGTGCATATCGTAGCAACCTCCACGTGGTGTGACCTGGGCAATCGAGATTATTCACCACATAATTATCCAATTATGTTGTAAATAATATCGAGCTGATAGCTACGATTTTTATGTAGCTTCAAGATTATTCCTCTGTTTTCAGAAGTGTGAATGAAGTGCGATTTCGTAATTTGCGTACGGATTTAATTTTGAGGAAAACCTCTGTCAAGCGTTAATTATTTTCAAAGTGAGTTCGTTTCAACGTTATCTACAGTGGTATCTATGTACCAGGTTTAAGCCTGTGCAGTAGTCAATTGACCACTGCTGCTAATTATGTCTTTCCTGTATCCCACAGTCAACAATTCACCTTCGAAACTGCTTTACTGCCTGTCGAAGCACTCGACAAAAAGTGTCCTGCAATACCGTTCGACACGCCTAACGATTTTACATTTTGGATGTGCCATATATACGAAGCCTATCGACAATTCCCCAAATTTATATTTCTCATTATCCTTAGTTAAATTAGTAAGAATCTCTTTCTTATTATTAATTAATTATAATACCACAAGTTCTTTTTAGAAGATCAAGATTTTGCTATTTCATTCCTAAGAGATCACAGGAAGCTCCTGTCGATTGCCACATTTAAATATAACATTTTTCTGAAACAGAAGATAGGCTAGTCTTTCCATCAATACCCTCTAAATATCAACAGAGCTGGTGTTTTAAAGCTCGTTCCCCCGAATAGCACGAAGAGCACGAGAGCCGGACAGAGAACGGTATGTCTCACACCAGCATTGTTATCCTGATGATGTCCTTCTCAAAGCTGAACCACATCGGGCTTAAATTCCCCCCGTTCTGGTAAGCACGCAGGGAGGCAGAAGCGATAAATTTTCACGATCCACTCCTCGAATATCGAAACGCTACGCTTCTGCCTAACACTTTGCCATATCTTTCAAAGTCAGAAGCAACGTTTTCAGCTCTGATATTTTGCAAGAATATCTGAGAACCCTACGATGACGAGTGTATGTAGCGGTACCTAATATTTGTCTAGTATGTAGTTAGGCATCAATTAAGAGAAACAGTAAGGGCAGTTTGAGAGATGTCACTTCTAACACGTTTTCGCCGCAAATACGAGACGCGACGGGGACGCTGGAAATGGCGAGTATAATTCATCGAGGACCGAGAATCGAGAGCCATCCCTGTATCCTCGGAATCTAGAATACAGTGGACACTGCGACGTAGTCGCGCAGGGGGTTTATTAAGCTTATTAACGGACCGTGCAAGGGTGGACGTATATCCGTTGGTCGGTAGTGGAAAGTATGACCAGTCAAAAGGGGCGCAAGGGTGGAAGATAATGGTACGCACGTGTGTGCCGCGAGCTTGGCGAATCCGAGATTTCGGCTCGTCATACCTATAATTATCACTTCCCTTTGCGTTATTTCCTTCCCCTCAACCTAATTCCCCGGATCAACGTTACCTTTCTCCAAGTATATAACAGATTTAGTTCAATTAACGTTCCCACGGAGTCACGGATTACGCCCAATTATATGAGTAAAAGAAAGTATGCACATGTTGAAAATGTATAGCCACAATTCAAATGGAAAATTCTGAATTAAATATTCGAATAATACGGAACTTTTGCACATTGCGTTTGAAATTCTTCGTGGAATTCAATCGAAAGCGGGATTCGAAATATGGTAGGAAAATTATGGGAGAGAAAGTAGTAGCTGTCTTATTAAATTCGATGTATTATGCGGATGATGAAGATAATCATGCGATCATTTGTCTTCGTAAATTAACTACCCTCTTTTCATAGCCTCTGTATGTTCCTTGACTTCACCCTCCCACCCCCCTGTAATAACGTGGGCCGCCCCAAGCGAGTATTATTAACTGCACGCTTTGCGATTGGACTAACGGAAGCGGAATTGCATCGATGGAAACGGAAACGACGTGGATTGTTTCGCATCAGTCACGAAGGGCTGCCCCACTTTTGCTTGTTCCGTCTAATGGAAATACTTACTCGTGCCATGACAATACTATCCTCGAATTAGAATAATTTTCAATTATCCTCGATGCATAGTTAAGAATGATCTAAAAGTTTCAAACTTTTATTTCTTACTATTAGGGGACGGATGGAAGGTTAATTGAATAGTTCATTGAAGTCAAAGATTTCTAGAGCCAAAGGCAAAGTTAATAAAATAATGAAGTACCCTGGGTCGCGCGCCATTGTGTGTGTGCGCAAGTAAGAGGTGCACGAGCTAAGGGTGGCAGATTTGGATTTTACAGATCCCTGGGAGAAGAGAGGTCTTCTAATCGTGTCCCTAGTCCTGATTTAGGGCGGGATTTTAATTACGGAGGGTCAGTAAGTGCGGCTGTCCACTTGCTATAAGTATTCCTCCCTTATTTATAGTTCATTAGCTCGGCTTTCGCGTAAAAGGCAGATTAAGTTACGCCAGGCTACACAATCACTCCTCACCGAGGCATTTCTACCCTCCTACCGACAAACTGCTCATAAACTCTCGTCCCTTGTATTCGATAGCAAAGATTGGAAAATTTTCGGGGCTCTTTAAGTATGTATCTCCTCGGGCCAAAGGAAACAGGATAAATCTCCATGGAGCGAAGGAAAGATTGTTTTGACGTTTATGATTAATACGGTCTACGATTAATTCGACGATAATCGAAGGTCGAGCCCTATCAGGGGAAAATTCTTACCCCTGCGGGATACTTTTTTCTGAGAACCGAGCTACCGATAAGCATGTCTTACGAAGCCCTTCCGGTGGCGCTGGAAGTGTCTCGCTTCCAGCAGATATCGTTATTCCGATAAAAATGCGTCAAGAAGTGTTTCTGTCCTTTCCGCTGACCGGTAATTTGTTATCTCCTTCGCCCCGGAGTTTCACCAAGTTCAAAAGCATCGGCTAACCCCTCGCACTCTAATTGCACGCGGTTCTCTAATTCCAAAGCTTAATCGCAAGACAAGTCGCAGAAACGAGCCGTGTAATAAAAATAAAAGCAGCAGCTGAACTTGGAACGAAGATAAAATTAACACAAAGCTAATTGAACCGTGGCTTAGGACTAACATGCAAATTAGGATGAAAGAAACGGATAGAAGAACACGTGGCGATCGCGATAGATCCCGTCGCGTCGGAGTGTTTCGCGTACGTAATTGCGGTTTCGCGGCGCGACACGCAGACCCGATTTTTGCGGTGGATCGGTGCGAATCGGCAGAACAAATCGACGCGGTGTCCCCTGGCCGGCTCTTAAGAAAGGCCAGTGCAGCGGAAAGATAAGAAGAGGCGCGAGTAGATTCGACGGTCGCCCCGAGCCGGTCGACGCTCCGTGCACTTCCGAGGGGTTAATTACGCTCTCGAAGAGTCCGCACGAACGAGTGAAACCACATTGCGCTTCCTCGATTGCACTTTAGCAGACCACAGTGGAGTAAACGGTAGCGTTGCGGGAATCCGCCGACGGAGACCTTTAAAGCGCCTTATACGCGCTTTCGCGTGTATGTAAGTTCTGGGAAAAATCTTATCGGCTTCCATGAAGCTGTACACGGATGAGAATGTATCGATGCTAGGTTGAGACCATCGGCGACTTCCTGAACAGTTTCTTAAGTGACGTACGCTCCTTTTATTGATACATTCTAATAACCCCCCACTAGAACCAGCGTACCCCAATTCGACAAAAGCCACCCTCGCCGGTGTTACTGCTATTCTCTGTCCTGGAGCTTGCCAATTCTTACCCAATCGTTTCGCACGGCTATTATTAGCCTGCGGACTGACGGTTCAAGGATAAATATATCCGACGGAAGATGCAATTTTACAAAGATCCAGCAGCGTTGGCATTTTGCAGCGGTTATCATGAGGTAGCAGCTCCCTACCCAGGTGAAGGGTGAATTGGTGGGGGTCACCGAACAAAGTTCAAAAGAGAGGAAAAGAGGTCGGGAGGGGGTGGTAGAGGAGGTTGAAGGTGGAGGTACGCGAAGGAGCAAAATCCCGAGGGTGGGGCAAACGATTCACGATGCGGGAGAGTTCCACCCCCCACCTGCTCCCCGATCATAGGCCCCGCCTCCAGAAAGCCGCGTGACGTCATACAGACACTTGTTACGCCTTGCTCAAATATTGTATTATCATGTCTCGGAGTTTACCCGACTCTTGGAAAAAGTCGCCTCGTTCAACCCCTACGACTTGCCCCTTCAACCCTGTCTCATGTTACCAACGTCAGCCCCTTGCTCTATTTTGATTCGTTGATAGAACCCTAGAACGACTTTGGAATAACAGTATCGCGTTTAGAACAAAGGGGAAATGGTTTGATAAACTAATACGTAAGCAACGCTGCGGGGATGACGGAAGGTGAAAGGCGCCATTCGAATTTCCCTCCCTTTCATAAAGGTACGTATATGCTGATGCCACGAGCGAAATCATCGGAATTCGCAATTGCTCGCTTAAGTGCCAATTATTTCAGAAAAGGGATGAGGATCTGTCTAAAAAAAACTGCGACACGATTACGATATCGCGGGTACCGAAAGATTGGCCCGCCTTGGGAAATAACACGATAACACGGGGAATTTCGACGATACTGCTTCCTCCTTATCGGTGTTACAACTAGCCGAAAGATTATACGGAGAAACGACTAATTACCATGAATTAAGTCAGCCCCACGTCCAATATTACAAAACGCAAACGTTATACGGTCTATACACGTTTTAAATAAGTTAATAGTAATAAGTTTGCGGTTGATCGCGATGGGAACTCCGCACGTTAATGCAATACATGCTACTATGAAAAAAAAAATGGTTAGGTCCTGCAGAAAAGTTACGTTGCTATACCGGATTTTCCGCAAAACTCGCAACAAGACGTGTACTTACCTACCTTTCACACGCTGCGTGAGTGGCCTTCGATGAATTTTTGTTCGACTGGCTGGCTAAAATTATCCTGCAGCTCCCGTTAATTCCCGTGCGCGCCAAAAAAAAAAAATGGTTGCAACCGACTCGCTACCTTCCACTCGGTGACTCATTCTTTGCTGAAGCAGAAACAATTACGTTTCGAAGCTGTTAGGTTAAATGTAGGCGCGTAACGATTACTAACCTTCAAATCTACAAGATTTGTACAAATTTCCCCGTGAACCTTCCAAGGAGAACTACAATTTGAATAAAAACTTGACGAACTACCACACAGTGCACCGGCGCGACGCCATGGCGCCATTACGATTGAAAAGTTGAAGAGGTGCGACAGTCGCAGTCGAAAGAATTATCGACCGCTCGATCGATTGAATCGTTCGCGATCCCTATGCCGATCGATTTGAATGATTCATCCGGACAGCGGGGAAAATTGACGACGCATCGAGTTTGCCGAAAATCCCCCCGAAAGCATTCCGGGTTGTTTAGAAATCGTCGCGTATAAATAAGCGGGAGTGTGATACGAAAATGTGGACACCGGTCGAGCGCACAGGAACGGAGGGCGGGCGATCCGCGACCGTGGTGGGACGCCGGAGCGTCGGGAGGACGCCGACGTCGGTGGGGAATTGCAAGGCTTAGGCCGTCCCGGGCCGCGGAACACGCGGCCAAAGCCGCGCCGCCGGCATTACGTCGCGCACCGTCGACCGCGGCTGACGCTCGGGTGGAGGCGCCTTCTATCCAAATCGCTTACGGTGATCCTACCAAGCAATTACCGCTGATCTTGTCCGAGGGAAATCGAACGCCGTTCGTGGAACGGTATGCGCAGTGAAATTCTCTTTGGAAACTATCCGTTGTCGGAATAGAGTGTTGCAGATTGAAACGCGTTGGTATCCCCCGTTCGACAACCTGTAGGAGCCGGAAGTTTACGGTGTTACGCCATCCGACAAGTGATTAACCGATATCGCTAGCATCGATCCAGTCGTAGTGATACCTCGCGAATTTACGGTGCGATACATTTCTCGATCCAGCGTGTTTCCATCGATACACTGTCATGGCGTTGGCGGGAAAGATGTAGCGGCGACACTCGACATGGAGCTTGGAGAGATTTCAAAGACGCCCGAGGCAAATTACCCGTTGCAGAAGGTACGATGAACGTGTCGGAAAGTATTCTGGATAGGCAAAGCGTGAACGAGAAGCGAGGTAGCGGTAGCCGGAGGTGGTGCCGCTGGTAGCGGGCTCCGCGGAGCGTACGGTCGAGGAGGCGCAAGTGAAATCACCACGTCCTGTCCGGTGGGTGCGTGCTTGGGCGACGAGGGGCGGCTACTGGCCGATGGGATGCATCTACCGGTGGGTTCCGTGAGCTGCGGGGAGAATTACGCCACCGTTGGATCCCACGAAGGCGCCGGCCCCTCACTGGCGCCTCTCCAAGGGGTGAACACCAGGTACCAGCAGGCGGAGGACGCCGACGCCGGCGGTGGAGGTGGCGAGATGAGCGAGGGTGCCGCCGTCGGCGAGCTTTGGTGGACCGAGAGGCTCGTCGGCGAGGCACAAGCCGAACACCCTGGAGAACTCGTTCGAACAGGTTCGTTATTGTCCATCGATATGCCTGTTTTTTACTTATTTCCACATTTGCATCTCGGGTATCGAAGTTCGCTATTAGCTAGGGAATCGAGAAGAGATGTAGATATTCCTGCGAGCTGTTCTGAAGGATCGTAAGGGTTACAATTCTATTTTGTCCTCGTATACTCTTCACAGGATCACCGTATTTCCTCTGCAGCCAACTGCCGACTCACTGGAGGTCCAACAAGACGCTCCCGGTGGCGTTTAAAGTGGTCGCCCTGGGCGAGGTCGGCGACGGAACTCTGGTCACGGTACGAGCGGGCAACGACGAGAACTGTTGCGCGGAGCTGAGGAATTCCACTGCTCTGATGAAGAACCAAGTCGCCAAATTCAACGATCTAAGGTTCGTCGGCAGAAGCGGCAGGGGTGAGTATCCAAATCATGCATCACTTTCAAACCTCTGCGTCACAATATTCTACGCACCTTCGACTGTAAATTAATTGTAAGAGGAGCTCTCGTTACGCACACGCGCACCCAGACATAAGTCCCATTGAAATTCGGGAATCTAAAACTGTGGTCAGCTTTTAGCTCGAAGATCAGTCAGAATGATCAAAGCCTTCGATATAGCGTATCAAACGAACCGATAGGAAGAGTCAGTTTTGAGGTTTCGAGTGTCATTGTCAGCGGTATAGTTCGCTTTGTAAGTCGCTGAAAAAGCGTGCCAGTAAATTATCCGCGCGGTGGAGGCATGTACCGTGATTTCGAACCCTCTAAAGGAACGGTTATTGTAATCATCATCGTCATCAAGCGGCCTCAACCCTGCTCGACGACCCGTCTCTCGCTTTTCAGCCCTCCGCATCCGACGGCTCCCTCGGTCCCGCCACCCCCCCGCAGAATCATTACTCGATGTCCGCCGGTAGCCCCGACCTATAGCACCCGAAACAACTGGTCGTTAATCAGAAATCATCGTCCGTCGGCCAAAGAGAAATACCGATAGATCCTCCCCACCCGAAAAAATCAAACGATTTCGATCAGTACCTGTGGCTTGTTGTGCGAGACAGTTGAAAAGGTGGGACATTGGTTAATTCAGATATCGGCAAAAGATTCAAATGCGAAGAGATTTAAAATTTAGGTGAATTATCAAGCGAATCAGATAAATACCGCCCAGCATTTGATTATTTCGTTCTTTGCAAAAACCGCAATTGTTAAAGCCGTATCGAAAGGTACAGAATCGGAAATTAAATGATTGAGGTGGAATACGCGGCGGGGAAAGTTACACGTATCCGCGCGGCGTTTAATTTAATAAATAATTTCGAAACGAGTCGGTCGATTGATTGGCCGGTCGCAGCTTTTTAAATAATCCGTTTTTGCGCCGATTAAGTCGCGGAATTTCAGGGACCGCGTGTCGAACGGCGATGATTACCCACAGGTCCGCAGATAGAATCGTTCGATTCTGTACAAACGCGTTTTGCACCCCACCGCGCGACACCGGCTATCTACGATGCATTTATGAATTAACGAGCCGAAACGGCTCGCGCTCCGAGCTGCACGTCCGTCGATAGCATCATCTATGTTTCATTCGATTTCATGATGAAGTGCGGGGTAAGCGACTATTCGTCCGCCTCCTGACACCGGACGCGGTGTATAACCCACGGGGAATCAATTAGCGAAAGAGACACGTCCCTCGCCAAAATCCTTCGACCCCTTTGTCCACTTTTTTGGCATTTTTTTTGTTTTATTTTGCTTGCCGCTCTATCTCTCCTCGATAATCCGTAATACTCAATTTCGACGATTGACCAAACCACCCCCGGTCGATGGCCGAGCTGCTACCCTCCGCCTCTATCATCGAGGTTTTGTTTCCGTGACTTATTAATTTGATTGAATCCTGCCGCGTCGCGTTGATCGCCCGATATCGCCGATTCCGCCAAAGGAACTTGAATATAAATCGCCCGACGCGGACAAAAATTTTGGTAAGAAAGCTTCGACGAGCAGGCGTCTTCCACCGGATACACAGAAACGAGTTCGCGAAAGGATCCTTCGTGAGAGATCAAGATCGGAATTAAAGCAAAGTAGGGAAGAAGCCGGAATTATCACCTTCCTTGAAGATGCAGCGGAACGGGTTCACTGGTCGCTCGTAAACGGGAAGAAAGAAGCGGAGGCTCGGTAGCGCCGAATCAAAGGGAGTGCGGGCAGCAGCGACAGCCGTTCCATCATCGTCGGGTCCCGAAGGCAGGGGCCCGTGCCTATAATTAGTAATATACCGCAGTCTATATCGACACGGCTGAAATTACCACCGATAGTAATTATTTGACAATTGCAGAGACATCCTGTTGCGAGACTCGGACCTATCCTCCCGAACCCCTCGTTTTCCATCCCGGCGTCGGGCTCCCGTTCCTGGAGAGAGAATACGCTATAGTACTCTCTTTCTCTCTCTCTCTCTCCCTCTACCGCGCGAGATACCTCGTGGCACGAGTATTAACGGACGGTTTCGAGTGGTTTCGTATGCTTGTGTGGGCGGTTTTGTGATGGCGCGCATCTCATCCTCGGCACGGCAGAAACGCACGGACACACGGCCGGAACGAGAGATGTGAGTCGCGATGCTCTCTGCACACGTTCTATGTAGGTTGCACATACGCGTGGCCCGGTTTTGTCTGTCGGTCTATCCGTCGCTCGCGAATGCACAGCCTGGGTGTCCTGTCTCTGCAGATGACCGTTCCCATCATCGAGTATTAACCGCAGGTCCGGCCATCGGACGGGGGAATCGGCCGTGCGGCATTATTAGCCCCAAATGCGATGGTCTCCGTCGGAGCGCAGGGAGAGGGGCACCGATCGGGTGTCGCGCGCGAACCCCTTCCTACGATCGCTTGCGATGCTCGGACCAGCTTTTACCTTCAACCTTTCACCCTGCCACGCTGGGGTTCAACCGATTCCGACTAGAACCACCTGAGATCAATTCGAAGTTTCCAACAGCGTGGAAGGGTTTAGCTGGGCGTCGGATACACCTCGTCGCACCCTATCACGCCGTAAGCAATGGTCGAAACTCTGTTTATGAAAAATTGTGTATCGATATGTAGGTCCGTCGGCGGTGAATGTCATCCGGCGTACAGTATT
Organism: Holcopasites calliopsidis; assembly: GCA_023838395.1. Lineage (NCBI taxonomy): Eukaryota > Metazoa > Arthropoda > Insecta > Hymenoptera > Apidae > Holcopasites > Holcopasites calliopsidis. Next base: position 1,118,678 of record JALHAQ010000012.1, on the reverse strand, counting down.
CGCGGTAAGTGGGAAAAGACAGTCGTTGCGGCCGCGCACGATCGATGCCGCTAATCGATTTTAAAGCGAAAGCCAGAAAGAGCGACCGCGACACGCGCGATTTTCGGTGTTCTGAAACGAGCCACTTTGCGCTGCAGCGGAACGATGACGGTAACAAGGATACAATGACGGGCGCGAGAGCGACAGCACCGCGGTGTGCTGCTCAGGGGGTGTAATGGGGTGGACAGAAATATAGATAGGGAGAGCACGCGGGGGAGGAGGGGACACGCTATAACTAGGATATAACGGTGTGCCTCTCTGCAGTCAGTTGCAGCTCCCGGGAGCGGCGGGGATGGGGGTGTTTGATGCCGGTTATCATGTTGACAGACACAGCGAGGTGGGCCAGGGTGTACCAAGGGGAGACAATTACAAATCGTTGACGTTTACGCCAACACAAACGACTATATGTCCGCGACACGTTAGATGTCCTCTCTTTAACGCGGGCCGACGGTCTTCTTCGTATTTCCAAACGATAACCGAACCCGCGCCACACGTTCGCGGCGATTGCTCGGGATCTTTCCTTCGACGATTAACACACCACCGCCTTATGCCCGCATAGGCAATCTATTTTGAACTGACCAGAGGAGCCGACACAAAGCAACTGGCAAGTTGCGACCCTAGACGTAAGGCGGTTGACTTCGGCAGCCGAAAAAGACGAGGGGCTGCCCGCGCAGGCAGCGGCGAATTACCAAACGCATATTAGCGCCGGACGGGCCGTTTAAGAAAGCGTAGTCAATCTCCGCGACGGACGTTTATGAAGAGGGAATTAATATACCTCGAGACCTTCGTCGGTGATATACGCACATCGGTGCTCCACCCCGATCCGTCCCCTTCTCTTTACCCCTTTAGAGCCTGCTCTCTTAAGGAACTCGCGGTCACTCGAAACATAATGGGCACGACTATAATTGCAGGAAGGGATTTTCATTTATTCAGATCGCAGCCTCCGCTGACCGCAGGCTCGAGAACATCCATGAAAAAATGGGAATTTTCAATTAAGATCGGCCAAGCAATTGGAATGAAATTAGATACGCGTGGCGTACTGTTCAATTCACTTTTGATATGTGCGTTTCAGGGAAAAGCTTCAGCATCACGATCACGATATCAACGACGCCGCCCCAAGTGGCCACCTACACGAGGGCCATCAAGGTGACAGTGGATGGTCCGAGGGAACCGCGATCGAAAACTAGTGAGTAGATCAAACACTTTCCATTCTGGCGTGGATCGCGAGATCCATCCGCGGCCACCGGCCAGCTACTGGCTCCGCTGGACCCCCTGAAAATGTACCGATAATTCAACGAAAGTCCCTATCCGCGGGTAATGGGGAGTCATTACCGAGCAGATGGTGCGCGATGATGCAGTGGTCGACGTGCGTACCGCGCGTATGCGTGTTTTCGGTTAGCTATTCACCCGGCCGTGCTATACATGGACAATGCTTTTACCAGCGCACACCGCCCAATCCGCGCGAAAAGTAATCCACTTACCGTAATATACTATGAAAACCTCGAAAAATATCCATTAATTATCGATGCTTGGCCATGCTTTAATAAACGGTGTCGTGTGACGCGTATTTGCGAGTATCGGTCCGATATACAAATAAATAATGATCGCTTAATAAGTTCGAATCAGAGAGACCTGTACTCTATTTTTCTTTCTTAAACGCATAGATATCGCTAATGATATTCGTAAGCCGATTCTTAAGAGTTTCCAAAGAGATCCATAGCGCCAGGACAATGAAATATGCTAAAAGAAGAAACTATATTGATCGAGTATCAAGTCTCAGTATTTTTCGAATTATCCACCTGTCATTTTCACGTAATCGCATCCACAATATACAAATTTATCTCTACAAATATTCGCCCGCGATCTCGTTCGGCATCGGCACTGAGGGATATCCATAAAAATTTCGGACGTTGCGTCCCACAGCTTGAGCGACCTCCTGCTTCATCCTTGGGAAAAAAAATGCCTGTTATTTCGATATCAGATTAATAGCCGTTGCGGAGTGAACCGCGAAACACGGTAGCTTTTTGCGGACGTTTCGCATTTGTTGTATAAAGTATTGATAGGTGTAGTAGGACGATGCGTGGTGGTCGGCCGGTGCTTTCGCAGATTTTTTTTTTTCACCGCCGTTGTTTTTCGGAATGGTCCAAACGTGATTGATTTTGCTGATGTTTTTGTCGCTCACACCCCTTTCGCTGTCCTCCGCCCGCGACGATCGATCCCGCACGGGCCGGTGAAAAATCTATAATATTCGTCGATTCCCGAAGCTAGCGCTTAACGATCGAATTAAAGTTTCACCGGATGCGAAGGTAATATAGAATTGCCAACTATTTACGGGTTTACGCAGCGAGGCTGACAATTTTCCGTGCATATCTGTGCTCGATCGTACCGTGAATATTTTGTTTCGAGGAATCAAAACCCGGGGATCGATGTATCAATCAAACTCTGATATATCAATCTCTTTTTAAATCTTTCGCTGCAATGCATTTTTCTGTACTTTTTACGCTAAACACATGCCAACACGTTTGTATAATTTTACCGGATAACGATCAAAGGGGTAGAGTTGAAGCACCTTCTCTGTGTGTCCAGTTTCGAAATCGTCCAGCTTTGAAACGCGAAGGTTCCAGACGGGGATCGCTGCCCCAATTCCGTGCCGAGTGAAAAAGAATCGCCGTGGAACATTATAACACGCATCACGACATATTGCATATACACGAATTTCGGGCAGGGATATGGCGTGTCTCCTCGTGATTCTGGCACGCACCAGGGACAATCTATGGTAACGACCAGCGCGGACGATCGCCGTCGGGTAAAACAACCGGTGCGCTTTCATTGTCCTGGAAACGGTGCGAGGCCCCATCGTTCTGTAGACACCTGCCGGCTATCATTATTGCGTGGATAATCGTGAGCTTTTTGTTATCGAAAATCACCACCCCCCCCCCTGTCCCATTTTTGTTTCACTCCCTGTCCTTGCGTCGGGCCAACCGGCTGTTTCGGAACTCTGAAGCCCCGGTAATCGCGATACTTCTGTAATAAAACGGTCGTCGGCGCGTACGAATACTGGCGAACGCGAGAACTTTCCGTCATTTAGCGTTTACACTTTTCTTCTCATTTGTCGGTTCGTCGGTGAACGATGCAGCGTCGAAGGATCAAAGGAGGGCGTACATTCCTCTGATTCCGCGTTCAGGAATCGAGAACGAATCGCGTCGGAAAGGGGAGCAACCGATGATCGAACGAACCGAGAAAAGGGATCGCTGAAACAGAGTGGCTACCTGGTAGTAGCCCGCCACCGTAGCCAAAAATCATCGAAACGTTTTCCCCCGCTAAAACAATATCGATGGGCGGCCGCTGTCAGTCAAAGGTTGAAATTGAATTTGCTCGGCCAGTAATTGGTCCGCGTTTGGAAAGTCGATTAGACGGGAAATATGCGACGCATTCCCCCGAAATCATTCTCCAACATGTCCATAGAAAAAGCTTGATACCCGTCGTTCGCACGCGTTCCGTTCAAAATTCTAAGTGTCTCTAATAGCGAATCGCGAATAGAATTTCGTGATAATCAGTCATGATTCGAAACAACGATTGTTCAGGAGTGATTTGAAATTGCCGATGGGAATGACTGGTGAATTTTCAAACAGATCGGAAACAAGTTCATCCGAGGTAATGGAGCAGGAGAAAACCAGGCCGCGTTATCGAGAGACGTCATTCTCTTCTTCTTTATTTTTTTTTTTTTTTTTTTTAATGGGGAGGAAAGAGTGTAGATTTGAGCAAAAATTCTGGAAATGCTGGCAGTCCCGGGCGTGAAGGAGGACGTAAGGCGAGCGGAGGGAGGGGCCCGTTATTAGAGAGGAGGAAAAAGCCGCGCTATTTCCGTCCTCCGGGGCCGCCACACTTTGATTAGATAAGCCCACCACTCGTGCTGCGCGGAGATTGGAATTACTGCTCTGCCTCTCTCTTTCTCTCTTTCTGTCTCTGTCTCTCTCTCTCTCTCTCCCTCTCCCTCTCCTATACTATGCTCCATAGAACGAGCAAAATCGGTGAAGGTGTTATATCACGATTGTTCTTGCTTATTGTAATTAACCGCCTTTCCGCTTCTAGATTCGGATAGCAGGTACCCTTTCAAATATCCTGCGCTGCGCGATAGCTGGGCCCAACCTTGACGATCTGTCCTTCGGGGAGATCTTTGGAGCTTTCGGGCTAGATCGATGGCTTTATTATTTAGCGCTTGCTCAGGTGTGTCGAATTTGAGCGATTCGAGTCAAAGGGTTGTTTAGTAGAGCTTTTCTATTTATTATAGGTACACGACGCTAAAAATAGTTTGAAGTTTTCAGTGGATTAAAGTAGAAGATAATCCTTTTCTCGTGTTCTTCGCTTGTTTGGAGACATTACAATATACGGCGGGTTTGGCACAAATTTTTATGGAGGCTCTTGTACATATATTTCAGCATACTTTACAAATTAGAGACTGATTTAATTTCTACTTGAAACAGTAACCTCTGTGACCATTCGCTGATCCATCCCTCCCCGATAAACGTATCCGAACGAGCTGAATATTATCCGCTTCTCCGCGGCATCCCATTCTACTTTGCTCGTGGTGAATGGAAACACCGAGCTCGCCGTCCAAAAAGAGTGTCGGCCGGGTATACGTTTGGGGTATTACAAGCGTCCGGTACGTGAGAAGTCGTGGGATCCGGTTGTGTATCTTGAACAGGGAGAGCTCCCTTGTTTCTTCCGAGCAGCCGCGGCCCAGCTCGGCTCGGCGATCGTGGTAGTCGGTAGCGAGGAATAATCTTGTAGGCATCGGTTGGCGCACCGAAGCTGACCATCTGGGCTCGCCGGACAATTTCGTGCAGTTTGCGGTCGAACTTTATTTGTCGTTCACCCTCGTGGCTAGAGCGTCTCTCTCTCCTCCTTTAGAACCAGCCGATTTTCTTTCTTCTTACGCCACACCTTTCCTCCTCTCGTTGGAGAAATAACAATTTACGCCTTGGCTCCCATTCTTGCTTACCACCGTCGTTCTCGATCTGGACCACTCTTGGGGAGATCGACGCGGACCTGGAACGGGCATCGCAAGCTCCTCGGGAGGATCGATGTTTCGTTACGTAGCTGGGTGCCACGATTTTCCGCGCTAAACATTCTGCGTTCAGTGATTACGTAAGCAATCGAGTCTATGCACGTGGCGCGTAATGTGCATCGCCGTATAACGATACGAGATCCGCCACAATAGAGAATCACCATGTCTATCCTGTGTACTATGTAGGCACAGCGATACCTGCCTCTTCGGGGGTTCTATCAATTCGCCATCAGAGAGGCGGGGGGGGGGGGGGGGCTGGAATGTGCGAGGAATGCTATTGAAGTCGATCGAAACGTGGGCCGCTCGAGTTTCTTAATTATGCCACTCAATCGAGCTAATTGCACAAACATCTTCAACCTCCGCGTCGCTCTTCCAGGACGACCGGTGTTTGGGAAAGAAAATTTACACTTTAGATTCAAATATTCAGAATATAGTAACAGTAATGATAGTAAATCTTCCGAGGTTAGCGTGTAATGGAGTATGTGTGATTCAGAAAGAAACGTGGTCTCTTCTCCAGGGCAAACGCACATTCCCGGATTGGCCAGAGTTCCAGCGCTGCCCCGTGTACCTGGACTAGCACGCGGGTCCTTCCCCGACGCATCCAGCCCTTTCACCCCCTATCTAAGGGATCCGGATCCCTACAGGAGGAATAAGCATCACGTCGGCAACAACGTCACCGCGAATTCGGTTAGCGGTGCCTGTACCAACCCCAACAACACCGATCCGACCGCATCGCCGGCTTCCAGTACACATCTCGGGGCTACCAGCGGCTCGTCGGCTCATCAGGATTGCTACAAGCACAGCCCTCAGCATGGCGGTGAGTCCTGCTTCCCTCCTCCCATAGCTTTTAGATCATCGATCGTTTAACAATTTTCCACAAACGGGACATGTCGAAGCTCCACGAGGAGTCTTTCTACTTGGGAATGTTTGAACCAACAATTTAGTGCTTGTACAAATGAAACTGACGATAAATAATTGCTCTGCAACGTTTGCGTTGAAACTGGATAACCGTGGAACGATAGATGCGTCCTCGATTTGTTTGCTTCTCCGAGGACGCATCTTCCCCGAGCATAATCATCTTTCGCTCATGACGGGCATCTTCGTGGCTCGCGTAGCGACACAAAACTACGCATAAACCTCAGCCACCCTTTACCTCTCGTGGAGAAGAGAAACGACGGTGAGGGATCAAGGAGAAGGAGAGATCCACCGTTTCGCGAGGTAATAGTTTCATACCTCGTTCCGGCTCTGCACCCTCTAATTCAGCGTAATAACGACATTCAACCTGCCGTTTCCATCTCTCCCCGCCACGATGCACCGTTGCATCTCTCTAGCACGAGGCTAAAGTGTCCCCGTCCCTCGAGAAAGGTTTAACCATTTATCACGAAGGAGAAGAAGCTTCGAATCTTTCCGTCAGCTTTTTCGGTATTCTCGTAATTCGATCGATGCAATTTTCAGAAATATTTAGGGGGGACAGAGCGCTGGTATTGTCGATAATCCAAGATGCAAAAGGGCGGGAAACTCGGCGGCCACTTTATTTTACGTGGCTCGTCTCGCATCAGCGGTCTGGAGCTGATCAAAGTTAAGTAGACTCGGCCAGGCCTGGCAAGATCTCTTTGAAGCTACGCTGCGGTTTCTCTTTGCCCTAATCTCGCCTGCCGTTGCTGCTCAACCTCCGCCACCTTCTCCGTCGATCAGGCCCGCGCTACCTTCCGGGGCCGAACTTTGCTGTACCCGTGTCACCTTCCTTCCGAGATCGGCCACCATTTTAATTACCTCTTGCCTAGCGCAGCGAACTTTCCTCCGCCTTGGTTAAGACAGCGGACCTCGTCTTTCCTTGGAGCCGCACCTGCTTCGCGAAAGCTATTATAATTTGACAGGAAAACGATTATCACGCGGAGTCCTCCGTACCTTTTCCTCCGCCATTTTCACACCTGTCGCGTGAATGGAAACGGGTGGCGAGGAAAGTCATTCATCTCTTCGTCTTCTTCTTCTCCTCCAGTTTCTTCTACTAATGAGCAGATCCGAGCACACGTACGAATGGAGTGCGAAATGAGCGAGCGTCGGTGGATGCAATTTTCTTCCTCCTCCACACCGTCGTTCGTCCCCCCCATCTCTGTTTCCCCAGTGTTTCGAGTCAGGCGAACGGGGATCCTCCGCTGAAGTCGGTGCAACCTGCAAGAGGAACACCGTGCACTCACGTACTACTCACGTGCACGTCTGCGTAATACCAGGGATTGATCGATCGCTTCTCGATCGATGGAGAGCTGGATCCATGTTGTTTTTGCCGTTCGCTGCTGGCCTTTTGCCACTTCTTTCTTTTGCGTTTGAGCTCGGTTCACTTGCTATGCCAGACGCTGTCGAATCGAACCTATCCTCCCTCCTCGTTCTCATCTTCTTCGATAATATTCTTCTTCTGCTTGAACGTCTCGTCTCTCTTTCACGACGCTCCCATGCCCCTCTGATTGCTCTCTAAATCTCACTTACATGATCCTCCGGGATCGTGCCTCTGCATTTATCTTGTGAACCATCCGCGCAGACCTGACGAAGAAACTCTTCAAAAGTTTCTCTAGCAAATATTATCTTTCTGGGCCCCATTTATTTTAAAGTCGCAGTGACGTACAATCTTGCCCGGAATTCTGTCTGATTTTCCGGATACATTTTCAACAGACAGAAGGTGCACGCCTGAAGAAAAGAACGAATCTAGAATTATTCCCGCTTCTTATAATGTAACCGTGTCCGTTTCTCGTCTTCTACCGTCGGGACTCATCTCGAGCCGTGATCAAGGTAATGAGGCAGCGGACCAGTACCCGAAGAGGTGCCGCTTCGGATAATAAAGATAGAAGCATGGCCTTCTCGAATGATCGAAACGAGAGGGTAGAGAAAAAGGAAAACTCCCGAGAGACAAAGATGCGTTTAACATGGATGGGGTAAGCACACTGATTATGGGGTGTCAAGGAACCACGCCGATTGTATATTCTCCTTTGACTCCTTCTGTCTGCCTCGACGTCTAATGGCATGGACTCCTCGATTCGCTGGCTACTTCAGACAAAAATTACGCTGCCTCAAGTTTGGTAAATTTTGTATAATAGGAGTGGAAGCGATCGTTATCTAATAGGTCAAATAGATCACGGATTATTAGAAACATAAGGGTCGCTTCAAATCTTCGTCGATAATTGTTAGGAAATTTACTTTAGTTTTACGGAAAGAAGCTGAATTTTCTTCTGTACATCGTGTTACTGCTTTATCGAAGAAGGGAAAAAGAAGAGACGAAGAGCAGTAATCGTCGAAGCGACACGATCTCGCGTTTCCCACGTGCCTCCGCAAGTAGCCGGCGAGCACAGAACTACCTTTCCACTACCTTTTTCTCCACCTACTGTTGATTGTAAAGTCGTGCTTCTTGCTCCCGTGGACGTGGATTTTGTCCGTCGGGAGTTAATGGAAGTGCGTGCTTGTACCGGGATCACTTCACTCCACCTCTAGATGCTTGGGAATTTTCGTTAAACAGTATTCCATCCGCCATCCAGAAGAAGAAGTTTTTGCCGTTTAACGCGAAGCTGCGGATTCGCGTTTAAGTTTAATCTGCAAAGACACCAGCCATTCTTCTCGGCAACTTTTCAACACCTTGGTTGACTGGTATCGGCGCGTGGTTCATTGAACTTGACCGCGGCCGGCTTGGAAATTCCCGCAAGATCGGACCTACGAGCGTCTGCGTCCGTGGGCGCAGAAATAAGGGTACCTTTCTTAAAGGGTGCGAGGGAGAGGAGTTGCCAGGCAATTAGGAAAGCGTCACACACACTCCTCTCGCGAGGCTCCCTCGCAACGCGACACCCCTATCATGCCCTATCACGGAAGGTTATTAACGTACGAGCTTAAACTTGCCCGCGGAAATACCAAAGGATCTGCGACACGTGGGGAGATTGCACGATTAACGCCGTGCTAAAAAAGTATTTCGATCATTCGATCGAGCTCTAAAATCGTGTGTCCGTTGCTTCCGCGAGAAATTTAATTCTCGTGCGGATTCGCGATTAAATAATACCAGAGGCGTGTTTGCAAGGAAAGTTACCGGCAAACGAGGCTTCGATGCTCGCCGAAATGACGAACGCGACCGCAGAACTTAATTAAACTCGTAAATCCGACGGCACCGTCGTGCCAGACAGCCACGACTGTTGTCGCGTCTTGCTACTTATTTCCCTCGACTTGCTCCGCCAATCGGTGGCCCTCCTTTATGCCAACACAAAAAAGAAACACCCTTGCATCTCACCGAAATCGTTCTTCGATGAAGAAAAGTATGATTATTCCTACGAACGAAAGAAGCAATTCAATGTTACATATTCAGGGCGGGACGAGTGTCTTCTCCAAAGTATCCGTGCCTCGAGGCGAAGGCGCATCCTTGAACAGTATCGCCGCTACCGTCGAAGGAAAGCCCGACGAAATCCCCGCAATGTGGAATTTCAGAAATCCATGAGCTGCGGTGCTCGGTGAACTTTATCGTCTGGTCGGTTTATCGCGTATCCTGGTGGCACGACATCCTTCGTGTCCGTCCAATCAGGCGCGCACTTGGCGGACGACTTAAGGAAGCCCGTGGTGACCGGCTCGGCCAAGAGACCGCGATAATAACCGGGCCGAACGGAGCCAGTTTCGTTTCCACGTATTCCACTCCTTTGGAATGCTCAGGATCTAACCGAGGAACCTTCCTGAGATAGCCGGAACCAGGTCCTTCCGTTCCTCGTCCGTTCAACGTGCGAGATTGCCTCGTAAATCTTTTGGTGAACGATAAAAGAGACTTCACGGTGCTCTCAGGATTTATTGCCTGTGCTTTAATATCGATTATCCAGTATTTTAAAAATATTTTCCAGAGGAAATAGGAATTCTGTAAACTAATCTGATAATGTTGGGATAGATTACTGTTGTTCCATAGTGATTGGGAATATAGGAACTGATGGATAGGGTTTTGATAAATGGGCTACGCTTGAGAGGCGGGTTGGATCGAGTCGAACCCTTCGTTCCAACGCATCCACGATTTTCCCACGACAAATTCCGGGTTGTCCGAGGTGCGGACACTGTCCCTGCGCACCCTCAATGAAAAAGATTCGCTCGTGGATTCGTTTTAAGACCGTGCCTAACATCCAGCATCGTTCGCGTTCGCGTGATGGCACAGAGTAACTTGTTTCTCTGAATAATCAATTCTTAAAGGAATGTTTCAATTTAAAGGATACTCCAAAAATCGATAAAAGTTTATCGCGTGTATTGATTATACGATTGTGCAAAGGCGAACGATCGCCGAAAATCGTCCGGTCCTGCAATCATGATGCTCTTTCGAATCGATTCGAGAGATGATCGAGGGACAATCTCGGGCAAATCGATCGAGGCCGAAACGTAGAAAGAATTGAGCCGGACGAGCGAAGCGAGAAAGCGGTTCACGATCCGAGGAGATCCCGCTTCCCGAGATCGTCAGCCTACCGAAACAATCGGCGCAAAAACTTTCGAAAATCCCCACGATAAAAAGCCGAGCTGCTTCTTCTAATAATCAGCGGCTACGCCTAGCCGGCTAAAGAAACGGAAAACCGCGCGCTCGACGACGTTTCTGTCGCGTTCGACCATTAACGATCATTTATTCGGAACCGTTTTCTCACTCGGTCGGAAAAGCCAATCTAGACGATTGCTTGAGTTCTAGAATTTTGCCTGATTAAATCGCAAGCTTGTAATTCTATTGTTCTGTGACGATTAAGTATGAATTGTTAGAGAATGAAGAAAACTACGGTCGCACGAAGCAGAGGATTTTTGGAACGCTTCCCTCGCCTCATTCTCGATTCGCCTCGCGATTCTTCCCGTTACTTGGCCAAACCGTAAATGACGACGCTGACTTTTGCAAGAGACTTTAAAGGTCCCGCCACGTTTCTTATAATGTTCGCCGTTCGCAGAAATGCTCCCGTCGAATTATCATATCGTCTTTTACCCGACTGCAACTACTAACGCAACCTTCCTCCTACGTTCATTTTAACCGGTGTGCCAACGCAGTCGTTCCTCCTCGGGAATTGTAAAAAGTAATATACACCGCTCGCTGATAGTTATACCAAAAAGATTGGAGTTTTGTCGAAACTATAAAAAAGCAGTGGCTCCTTTGGAAGGCCTGCTTAGATCTCGTTGGAGACGCTCGTTCTTACAGCGATGTCGTTCTTCCACGGTACCACCCACGACGCGGCGTTTCCGAGACGAGGTCTACCTGGCTCCCGCGATTGCGACGTCCGGAAATTCCAGAAATCTTTACTGCCGGCATTAATCTCTCCGGTTATGCGAAAAAACGTAATCTCCCGAGGTCATCGTGAAACGAAATGATTCCTATTAAAAAGCGTCTTGCTTAAAGAACAGAAGCACTTGGCGTAGGAATCGTGTAATAAAGAACGATTAATCGGAACAGGACATGCAGCAGTATGCGGAAAAGATTAAAGAAACGCGGGGGAAGTATCGCGAGAAGAACCACTGAAATGGTGAACGGAAGTACCGGTGAGGTAGACGAATTAGGATCGAAGGGAAGCCCATGCCGGCTACTTTTTTCCCTGCCACAAAATTCCTGTACTCGTAACATCGCCGGTACATCGGCTGGATGATCGCGTCGATGGAGAGCGAGAAGGAGAGCGACAAAGTGGAAAAAAATATAGCGAGAGGCTAAGGGAGGGAGAGAAAGAGTGAACGAGAACGTGGAGGCAGTTACGTGATCCACGGTCGGAAGGGCACCGATCCTCCTCGAGATCTCTCTCATTTTACCTGCGAACGATTTCGGTCGTCTATCGGTTGTGCACCCCCTCTTTTTCTTTTCTTCCTTCTTCGTCTCCTTTATTAGATGTCGAGGAATACCACGGGGCCAAATTGAATTACGCCGACGGGCGTGAACTGTAACGTTTAGGGGGAGAAGGTGATTCAGCCGCAAAAGAAACACTTTTTGCTCCAGCATTTTTAATGTTCTTGACTTTCCGCGATACCGAGGTTTTATTAATGGCCGCATCGTGTCTGAACATTACACGGTGTACCGTACAAACTATTTTGCAATTTCATAATAAAGATGCAGGTGAAACTTCTACATATCCAGCACGTCGAACTATTTTATTTTAATATTTGAAATATTTGAATTCGATGATCCGGTGGCCAGAATTTACACTGGTGTAAACGAATTCGTACGGGCACGATCGGGCCTCGGTGAAGAAGATCGTTCCGGGCAACGGAACGATTTGGAAAAGCGAGTCACAGTTTCGTTTGAGTTCGCCCGGACAAACGGGAACAGAATCGAAGATCCATCATCCACAAGAAAGTCGGCCTTTCTTTTCCGCAGCCTCTTCTTTTCGACGAAACTTAATTGATCGACAATCAACGCTTCGATCCGAGCGTGATCAATTGATTATCAGCGACCGATGTCGCTTTCGCTGACTCGTGGATTTCCTTTGACGCTTATGGCGCACTGGGCAATGTAATCATGGATATTTTTAACTCTATCATAAAGCAACGCTCAATAAAAGTTGAGACATTTAAGGAGCAACAATTATTGAGCCCGTCGCCTTTGCAATCGTTGCTTGAGTTTCTCAGTTTCCCGATTCAATTGAAGTTGATTTATTTGTAAGAAAAAAAAATGATAGAGAACGGAGACGCGTACATAAGACGACGAGCAAATTGAAAATCGCGTGTCTGCGGACGTTAATTACAATTCTTGCGAAATCACGTACGAGCATGGAACCGATGAATTTCCGGGCAAGGCCAGCGAGGCCCACCATTCATGCTCTTCATTCACCCTCGAAATTACGAGGAACGAGAGTAGAAGGGATAGAAAGAAAGCTGGCTTGAAAGGCGTCGTTCTGAACGCCTCCGGGCCAAAGGGGAAAACAGGAGAAACGGAACGAAGAAAAAACAAGAAATTGGAGCGGAATCGATCTTCTTTGCTTGAAGTCGAGCCGAGGACCATTGTTCGTCCATTGAGGCGAAATTGCAGCGGTGCGTGCGTGCGAAACGCGCCTCCTTCTCGCGTTAAACAGATTTCCTTCCTTCAAAGATTCGGAGGGTGAACCGGTGAATGGTGAACGAACGTCGAACGACGTGAACGGCGCGAAAACGCGAGCAGGATGAAGGAAATTAGCGGTGATATTGCATATTGAGACCGTTCGACGAAAGCTGGGGGCCACGGTTGGGAGATTGACGAACCGCGGATGGTCCTTTTGAAAATTATTGAGAATCGCGCGATTGCTGGTGTTACAATGGAGCCGGAGATACTTGCACGTTAACCCTTTCTCACGTTTTAATACTACGGGAATTCGAGTGCGCTGTGCGTCGCGTATTGAAGAACATCGCAACTGCTGCGAGGAGTAGAATTTGTGGAATTCTATGTCACCCGGAAGATCGCATCTTCACGGAAACATAGAAAAATGATCATCGTACGTAGGACGAGAGCAGCGGGGATCCGATTGGTAGCCGGTCGCTCGCGAATCCCGGAGTCATCGAAGAGAAACACTATCCCCCTGGACAGGATACCCGGCGCGTAAGAAGAAATCGCTGATGGTAAGCGATACTAGCGGGGCAGCAAGAGTTTCCTGGCCGCTCTCGTGTATGCGTAAGACTTCTCCCTTTCTCTCTCTCTCCCTCTGCATGGGCCGTTATGCAGATGATACGAGTGTTCACACAGGGCCCCGATACGTGTGTCATACACGTAGCCTACGTTGGAGTGTGTCGACATTCGTGTCCGAGCAGGAATATCGAGACGACGCGACGCAATATCGACTTATGTTACACGGCCAAACGAGCATCTATCTCGGTGGGAAACGAAGCCCCACGGTTTCGTTTCTTCGACGTCCACTCTCTTTCTCGTACTTCCAGATTTCGCTGGCTGAAAAACTGTGCTAACTTCAGTGGAACTCTTGAGCGTTCTCCAAAAGTATGCAAACGTTCTCCAGCTTCGAACATTGGTATTTAGGGACGCCGAGAGCTTACGAGGGCAAAGCAAAAGCACGGAGAAGCTGCGGAAGCTTGAAAAGTGTCAAGGTCGGTCCCTAAATTCTGCATCTTCTCCTCTGCACAGCATTCTGGTCTTCAGAGTATTCAAAGTATCTCAGATTCCACGGTACCCCTTCGCGATACCGTTTCTTGCGTCGGGGAGCAAATCCACGGAATAGTCGTAGAGTCTGTCGGAGGCACGGACGATCGCCGTCTCGATTATCGGGAAAAGAGATCGATCGAAGCTAGCGGTAACTGGGTGCGGGGTAGAGAAGAGAGTTAGGCAGGAGAGAAACCGAGAAACGACGAAATGACGGCGGTCGATGGACGATGGTTCGTTAAGTAGATGGCTGGTCGGGGGACTAAGCACCAAAACCACCTCACTGTGGTTTCACACCCGCAGAGCAACGGACAGAGATCCAAGGAGGGGACGAGGGAGACACAGATAGAAGGAAGTAGTAAATAAAGCGGAGGTTCCTTCGGTCAGGACTTGCAGCGTTCCTTCAGCCATGACCCGAGTCGCGCCTCCGCGTTTCTTCAAAGGCTTCCCTTTTGGAGAACCGTTCATCCTCTCGATGCACTTTGCCGCTACTCCTCTGTGCGACTCCTCTGGCGGTTGCGATGAGAATGAATGGCACCCCCGATGCACCCCCAAGCGTTGAGAATTAATTATATTCAATCTCTGATTCTCCGCGAAATTAAACTCCATTTAATTAATTAAACGAGATAGTCAAGTGTTCACCTGATGTCTTCCTTATTATCTTCTTATTTCCAAAAGCGATCTCGTCTCTGCTCCACCAGTGATTCATAGAACTAGACACCTCTTCGTCTTCCCTGGAAGGGCTCGAAAACGGGCCATTATCCAACAGATGGTCGAACCAGGCTAGTGTACCTTTGTTTTGTTCCGGTAATTGCGGCAAATACACGGCCATTTTCGGTAATCACCCGCACGCCCCCGAACCCAACGGCAGGGCACGGCGCGGCGGTCCCCTTTGAGAATTCTGGAACGGCCTCGACCTTCCTGGACCGGTAGGCGTAACGACAGTTTTGCCAGGGGACCCTCATCCGCGACCTCGACCTCATCTCCGATCGACATCCTTCCTTCCAGTATCTCGGCTCGCACACACGACTAGGAAGTTATCCTCGGATCCTCGGAAATGATAAACGAAAAACACAGGAGAGCGGAATAACGAGGTGTTGAAAAATGTGCTGCAACGCACGTTGGCCCAGCTTCATGCTACCCACTTTAAGAACAATGATGAAGTAAGAATATTAGCACGAAATCTGAGCAATTTTCTATGCCAACCGTAGACGCGTCTGTCCTTCGATAATACAGCAGAGTGAAATGCAGGAAACGCGTCTTAAGGAGGCTGCCACATCGACTGCAGCCTCGACCGGTTAAATAATTTGACTTGGAAGTCATGTCCGTACGTTTACGAGGAAATTAGCAAGCGTTAATTACAAAACCGCCGTCCGTTTCTTGCTCGCAGCAGCCCCCCTCGCTACGACGGAATTACGAAGGCTTGCAGGCGCGAAAGTCAATGGCGAAACCCGAGATTTATCGGCTATTAAAATCGACGGTTTTCTAATCAATTCTCTATGCGACTACCCCCGCCTTGGCCCCATAGAGCTGTTGCTTTCCATCAGCTTCTGCGAAGTATAGGTTTCCCGTCGGGGAAATCGAGCCGAATCTGTGTGAAATTCAACTTTGTTCTGCGATCGTTCCGCAATTGCGCTTTGCATCGCAACTGTCGAGTCTCGAATTTTTTAATCAGAAAGAGCTCTCAAACGATGAACTGACCTCGGGAAGTGAATGCATTGCTCTTTAATTGCTCCGAAACCGTAATCGTGATATGCTCCACTCTAAAGTCACGATGTTTGTCAATTGTGCCGCGTCCCGAGTTTAATTCTCCGAACAAATTTCGCATAGGAACAAATTTTGATAAAAGAACGATGCGATTTCGAAACTACAGTCTTCCCCGTAGCGCAAGTCTTCTCGGAAGCGGTTAGACGACAAACACGCCCTTGAAGAATCGTGTTTTGTCATCGGCTATTCGCCAAGAATCACCAATGTCCGGACTTTCCACCAGCGTTCTCGCTACCAAACGAATCCAGTCATCGCGTATGTATTCTCCACCTCGATCGTGACACAGACCTGTCATCGTAGGTTTCTTGAACCCGCCAATCATCCCGTTCATAATAACTTTACACAGAAACAAGACAGACGGATACTTTATCATTTTCTCGATGAAACGAATTGATCGGTTCAAAAAGCCGGACGGTTCGACGAAGTACTCGAAGGACATAGATTAAGAAATCACGGTGCGGAATTATTGCGTAGATCTCTCCATCGCCCAGGAATATGTATTTCATAATCGTTCACTCTACGTGTAAAACCATCGGAGAGAATAGTGTGCCAGGTAAAAAGAAAAGAGTTGCGCCGAATCATCGGTGAGTCAGCCCGGCAGTGTTTTCCCCTCCGTTTCCGTAACTTTTACCGTCCAGCTCGTCTCTCCACGTTCCCGCGGAGGCAGTTACTTGGAAATTCATTGGACGTCCGACGGAAGTCGCGAACTCGCTGATAAATATTTCACGAGATGATAATTAATAACGGATAATCGCTTTCGGCTTCTGCCGATATCGATTCCGGCCTACGAAATTTGCTCGATTCGAAGAATCGTATGCATATTCTCTGAAAGTGCAGACAAACGCGATACGAAACATTGTAATCGACATTCATTTGTAGCCACGTGACAAGCTGACCTGCATTTGTAGCAGTCGTTTCCATCGCTTCCCTCCGCGATTTGACACTGAAACGGTGAGTCAGTTCAATTAATCTGACGGAATTACTCACGCGGAACTTCGTTACAGTTCCACGAGATACGAGTCTCTACCAAGGAATACTGCGTTCAAAATCCCTATCGCCAGGAAGGTACGATTAAAACGATGCTTCAATAAGTTGCGATCGTTTTTGTTACAGACACGAGTACCGGGACTACGGAGTGGACTTATTCGTCTGCCGCAGCCTCTTATCCACCGCCACCAGTGAGCAGCGGTGGTTCCTTCTCGCCGATTCCCGGGGGAGCGTTCTCGTATCCCGGCGAATCACTGTCCCATCATCCCACCACGGAGCCAGTACCATTGCCCACCGGTGAGTGACAGAATGTCCCAGTAGAAAATTATAAGAAACGCATTAGTAGTTCGTAAAGGAAAATCGTGAACTTGTGACGCAGATGAAATTCCAGGAAGCTATTATTCCTCCTCTCCGTGACGTAACAGAGTGTTACAGTAATAACAGAGAATCCCCTCGCTCGCAGCGTCATTAAACTTGTAACGTACACTCTCATTTATCGGTCAACAGATATTGAATAATTCATCTGATTATAAATTAAGTCGGAGGAAGTGGAACAGGTTTCCGTTGCACTGCCGCTACAGAGAAACATGTATTACCTGCGGTGATAAGCGCTCTTCGCGAAATACTAAACCCTCCGCCCGATCCCGCGTTCAATCCGTCCGCGTCCACGGGGAACAAAGACCGCATTTGAAAGTTTCAGTTCTTCCAGCGGAAAGCCAGCAGGACACGTACACGCCGAACTGCGTGTCCATGTACCCCAGCCACGGTGCGTCGTCGACCACGTTGCCCTTGGTGCCCAGCAAGTCCAGCGATCCGGACATCTTCGCGGGAAGCGGCACTGGCGGCGGAAGTCCCGGTTACCACTACGGTTCGTGGACCTCGGGGCCAGCCACCCCGGTCCCGGTCGCCTCGCACAACTACAACCCGAATTACCAGGGCTACTACAACAATCCCAGCCAGAACTACATCAGTCCAACGCCGATGGTCCTCTATCCGCAGCTGTACAGCACGGTGAACCAGAATCAGATACACCTGCATCTTCACGGTGATATCAGCGAGGAACAAGTGACGATCGCTGGCAGCAATCTGACGATAAGCAGCAACAGGCTGGAGATCGGGGTGATGGGCGAGGAGAGCGAGCAGAGGAACGACGTGTGGAGACCTTACTGAAGAAGCGGAGGATAGATTAACGAACGAAGAACTGTGCCGGTGTCATAAATGTGATAAAGATTAAAGGACGCTTCGAGAGTGGTAAAGAGGATCGATGGAGCGAGATTGGAAACTGTGAGAAAGTGCTATGCAGTTAGTAATGATCGAGTGATGGAGAACCGTGGACAGTACGTTACGCGCAACGCGTCGTGTAAAGGTATCTCGATTCCTTAGAGAGGATCTCGGTCGAAGAACTTTTACAGATCGGGAGCTTAAACGTGGAGCGAGGCGTGTTAACGGAGACCGAGGAGGTGTATATCCGCGAAGCGGGAAGATAGTCATGTAACGTTGTAAATACAAATATTTTCCATGAAATAAAATCCGACCTGAACAGGTTCCTGCAATCCCGGTTCACTGGATCCGTCACGAAGATGTCCCGGCCTTTTTGCAGACGTGATAGAGGAGAGACATAGAGAGGAACTGTACAGTTGATATAAAAAGAACTGGTCCTTTTCAGTTCGAGTACAGAAAATCTTGATCCGACAGTGCTCACGAAAGTTACCACAGAGATGCGGTGGCCCCTTTTTCTAGGGAGCACAGGGCGCGGATAATCCTTTTTACGGGGCGCAACGAACTCTATTTAATATTTAAAGCACGCTGGAAATGACGAACGGATGGATAGTTGCGGTTTGCACCGACGGCTCGCTGTGCCACCCTTTATTAGCGATCCACCCCGCTTTATCCTCTTTGTTTCGCATTCGACTGCCGGTGAACGACATTTTCATTTCTACAGTACTGTCCTTCATAGAGCAACAGTTCTATACTCCGCATACATTGGACCACATCTTTCATTTAATTCAGTATGAATGTAGCGGGAAATATTCGATAGAGAAGTAAAGTCCGCAAACTTCTATTAAGTCCAAGCGATTGCGTTGCGCAACAATAGGAATTGGTAGAAAGTCACTTGAACGCCGTGTCTCAAGAACAGTTGCCGCTTGAACGAGGAATTAATGAACAATATTTAGCGTTGAACAACGTTTAGAGAATAATCTGTCCTCTTGATTAAATTCAAAACAATAATGAGCAGGTTGAACATTTCCTTGCAGCCTCCTCGAGATGATAAAAAGAAAGATGTCTCCTTTGGATTGGATTCATGGAGGGCGATTGAAAACATTTCGAAAAAATGATACTGCAAATGTAAGAATGGAAAGTTTTCTCTAAAAAGAACTCGGCATTTCTTGCTTTCATCATCTTCGTTCCCGGACAGCACGCTTTCCAGCAACTTGTCCCGCTTGCTCTTCGTTGAAGTTTACTACCACGACGAATGGGACAGGAATAAAAGCATGGAATAAGCTGAGACGACTGTCGCTCGTAAGCTTCCCTCTTTACGAGGATGACTCGACCGCAGACAAGACACTCCTGCCCTTTCCTGTGCACGTTAAAATGAACTAAAATGCGCTTGGTCTCGCTTAGAAATCCTCGACAACGCATTCGACGCTCCTCGAAATCCATGGAACTAGATGCGTAAGATTCTAAATCTATAGTATATAATTTCCTTAATGTATAAAGGCAGTTTCTGGAAAATATTGTCTATTTTTGTATCATTTCTTTAGGCAAAAAAAAAAAGGGACAAGTACAAACAGGGGTGATTTGAAGGAAGAGAAAAGACAGATCTGCACAGGTATATCTTTTATTATCAATTTGTAACCCTTTCGCGTTATACATTTAAACAATCTTTAAACAATCGTTCAACAATACTTGCAACACCGATGGAATCTCGGGACAGAGTAGATAATTCATGGGATATTTCCCTCTCGATTTTTACAACGGGAGCGCGAAGAATCCTTTTGGCAGAACGAGAATTCATCTCAACGTCATTACGTTCGCTCGGAAAAATATCTTCTTCTTCTTTTATTTGTCTAGGCATTTTTTCTAAGTTCCAAATCCAATGTTAATCTTTAACTTTTAACTGGCGAATTAATCTCTCTCCTCTCTCGTTAGTAACATATGTCATCTGATTAGTAGAGGATAAGAAAAAAAAGAGATAAATTCGACTACCTCAGACAGTAAATCCAAAGGAAACGGATTTGAATTTACTTTCCGAAATAATATCAAGGCGGAGCAATCGCTTTGCCTCCAAGTAACACATCCGCAAATTCGACAGATTGTTCACCGTGAATTTATACTCATAGAAAAATGAAACGGACGTTCCACGATCCTCCCAGAGATCTAAGAAAGTCGCTAGGCTAAATTTCCGTGAACGGTTCACACGAAATCTATCGAACTGTTTCACCGATGCGTGCGTTTGCCCGACGATGCTCTGGAAACGAAACGTCCGGTGCATCCGACTTCGCGACCGAACCGCAAACTACAGTTAAGCGCAAAGAGCATAAAATGAGAATCGAGAGATGTGCGTGCAGAGTGGATCGTAAATAAAATCCTTGTCTCCCCGTGTCGACGCGTCTCCGGGCGCATGCTAAACTAGAGATAGGACCGAGGTTTCACCTCTAGAAACGGGGCTACGTTTCTCTCCTTGGAAAAAACAGTATCGGAACACGCTATTGTCTGTCACGACATTGGAAATTCCTCTGGAAGAACCTTCGCTTTTAAAAAATACTTTGAAACATTTGTTTAGCCTAGATTAGTCTCAAATCATTTGACCGATGCATCTTCAAGAGAACCGTCCACGATCATCGTCCCGATAAGACGTGAAAAACCTAGCACTTGCACAGAGTGTTATATTTTTCCATCATGTATAAGAGTTTCTCCAACAACGAACACTCGACACGTCGATAAAGGGAATTCGATAATCCGTCCTTCAATGCGTGGTCGACCTCGTGTTCGTTTAGCACTTGCATACCGCTTACGAAGAGAGGAAGCAGCGGTGACAATTGCTCGTCCTGTAAACAATTTTCAATATCGCGTCCTCTGTAAGATAAGATTAAGTCGCGAAAGACAAACAAGTACGGAAAAAGGGATATCACTTACAGATAAGGCGAGGGTCCAATCCAGGACGGTGCACAAAATTTCTGCCCAAGCTTTTCTGCGCGCCTCCCTGTCCTTGCAAGCGTTCGTCTTCCTCTGGCACGCGGACTCTTGCGTCAATATTTCCTGAGTCTCGGGATTCGACTCGTCCTCCTCTCTTCTTAAAAATGGATTCATTCTGAAGCCTCGTTTGCTTCGCGCGTAATCCCGCAGCAGTTCGTTCGTGTTGTCGATGGTCTTCGGTGAATCGTTTTTCTCCTCGGCTTTCGATGAAACGCGAGGGGACATCTCGATGTCGTTCGACGAGCTGGACACCGTGGATCCAGCCGTTTTCCTTAATTCTATCACAGATCTGCATCTGCATTTCCTCGGGTCGAGGTGGGTGTATCTGCTGTCAGACTGGTCCGCTTCGACGGGTTCCACGAACCTGAAGGAACTCTTCCGGGTCAAGAGGCAGGCGTCGCTCCGTCTTCTCTCCAGTCTGGATCTACGAAATGAGTACAGTTCGTCGCAGATCAGACCGTTGGTCCTCGCCCTCGTTTCCAGCGCGGAGGTGCCGAAAGAGTCCACGGACTCGGTTCTTCTTAGAGATCGCAGCTTGTAATACAGATTATCCTGATTGAACGATTGCAGAGGGGCTGGTGTTATGGGGTCGTATTTTTCATCGATGTTCCCCTCGCTGGAGGAGCCGCCGGATCTATCGGGATACACGGACTTCCCGTTCACCGATCCCAGTCTCGACATCGGCCTGGAATCGTCGGTTTCCGGTTCAGACTGCGGGCCAAGGTCGGTGATACATTCCACGGCCAGATCGGATAGTCTGAACGGCCTGAGGTCGTCCTCCGCTTCCGGTCCGAGCTCCTCCAGCCCGCTCTCGTCGTCCAAGTAAGGATTATAGTTCTCCACGTCTTCTTGGTCCTCCTGATCCGATCTATCCGCGCTGGAGTATCTCCCGTTTAAAATGTCCACATAATTCTTACAAAGCTCCACGAACGTGGCTTCCAATAAATTCGAATATTTAGTCAACTCCCGGAGGTCGGAATTCTTCGCGCATTCTCTGCCCTCGATGTTCGATCTTAGAATCATCTTCACCGTTCTCGCGGTCGAACCGGTGCCCTTTATCTCTCGCAGACAGAGCTCGATCAGAATGACGGTCTTTATCGTCCATGCTACTCCCGCTTGGCGATAGAGATTGGCCAGTTGAGGGAGATTGGCTATCTTCTGCAGCAAGAATTTTAGTCCTGGACGACTGTCGAACATGAGAGCGGTCGCGTAGGAAAGATCCAACACCGAGATGAAGATGTCCACTTCGTGACTGGATAGATAAGACAGATGGCCGGGGACGATGTTTTTCGGTGACGTCGGCGCTGGTGATTGCGGGATGACGTTGAACAGGCTGCAATCGAATAGACGCGGTTTCATTGCTTCGTTCATAGTCGGGTTACATCGTTTATTTCTCAAGAGGAATTATCTACCTCGGGAATGACGATTCGGGGTCCTGCAAGAGGACACTGGCAATGCAATGGAGAAGCATCTGGTGAACCAGCAGGCCGACCACCAGCGCCCTGAATTGAACTCTAACGATGTACAGATCGGGATTGAGGGTGGACGCCACCGATGGCGGGTACAGGAGGAAAACGTAGGACCTGTCGTCGGATCTTCTCGTGGCGTCTTCGGTACGCTGTTCCTCCAAGAGGAATACCTGAAGGCGTAAGGATCCTTTTCATTTCTGCCGCGTAAGGGGTAAATTAATCATCGCACGATTCTTCGTAGATGTTCGACAACAAGTTTCTACAGTTCCGCTTCTATCTCAATATCGATCATTTCTCACACCTGGTTCGTTCGTGTCCTTTTTATGGTGTAGCATTATCATAAATCCGGGAAGCTACAGAAGCGATCGTGCGTGACGTCTGTGAAACGCTGCGAATGACGATGCGGGTGTGACTAAGGATGGCAGTCCGTTTTTCGTGAATAGTCTCGTAAGGTAGTCGTAATCGAATTAGCGGTACTAACTCGACCTAACGTGATCCCACGAAATTCAGTCGGTCGGTACATGTGGGTGTGTTGTGTGTGTGCGTTCTACGAAAGCTGGAACTTCTACGATCACGATAGGAGTCGTATGTCTCATCACCGCGCATGTATGTACATATTATGTGACAGTGAAATTCTAGCCATGGACTCAAGCCATGGATTTCAATGGTGATACGCAAGACCGTGCCAAGTTAAATTTAAATGATATCTCGGCCAACGACGGGGTCCTTCATTAATCGACTAATCATTTCCTTTTATTTCATTGATAACCATCAAGTCAATCTCCTTCCGATAGAAGAAAATATACATATCATTCCAGGGATTGAAATAATCCTTTTCCAAGGCTTCTAACGAAAAGGACCTCGTCGAAGAGGTTCTGCAACCTGACCTGTGCCTTCTACCAGCGAGTGCAAACATCTAAACGGGGTGATCACTTCGCGTTTCGCCTGTCGACAGGCTTACTTCGATTCTTCCCCGTTCTCCTCTTCTCTTAATTCAACATCCGATCGTGTACATCGCGTCGGCCGTAAAAGAAAAGGAATAGTGGGGGATGCAATAGAAGAACGAATCAACGAATGATAAAAGCATCTGTATTTTGACACATTCTGCATCGGACACATTGGAACGGTACAAAAATACATTAAAAAACACGAGCGTGTGTTTAACAATACGCAGTGCTCATACAAACATTTAATATTCTGGAACAGCGGCATAGAATTCGGATAAAAACAGTGGTTAAAACGCTCTTCTCGCCACAAATTCATCTATCCCTTAGAAACAACCGTCCGGAGAATTGATTCCATCTCCGTTTGAGCTTTGATTCTACATCGTCTACAGTGTATAATCGTATACTATTCTGCATACGCTCTATATGCCGTCAGCCATTCAGATGCAAGCTCAAAAAACACACGTAAAGCGCACGTATTCGCGAGGCACGCCGATAGGCGGGAGAAAGAAAACAAAAAATAGAAAATCCGTGTGGGTATATAGAGTTAAAAATATATTCTACGATCACAATATACGCGTGAGCAAAGTACGTTTCTCCCGTCCGAGGAGAAGCTTCAAAAGGCATGGAAAAGCTGCGGTACGCAGTGAATCGATCCTAAAATCGTGGAAGAACGTGGCTCGAAGGCCGGCCTGTAGACAGCGATCGCGTATCGCGATTCAATCGCGACGATGATGTCGGTAAAAAAAAAAAAAAGAAGAAGTTCTCTGATGTTTCCATTAATCTCTTTGATTATCTGTTTTTCTTTTTGTGTGTTGAAAGTCGACAGAAGAAGAATCGATGCGATTACATTACTGTTCGTTCATCTGTTTGCCCCTGATCGTTTCTATCGAGTTACTTTCTTTTTTCTCTCTGCTGTTTTGCTCTTTCTTAAAATCCATGACGAGAGTTACCGTGCTTGGCTAGAGCCATTGGGGGCCCGTGTTCGACGTTGTGTTAGTGTAATCGAGGGGTGTCGTGTGCTGCCTACAACCGACGGAGTAGGAGGTAGTGTGCTGGTCGATCAGTGTCGTCTCAATGGTCATCGAATCCTGGAAAGGTGTCGTCGCCAGCGACGACGCGTTCTGCCTCTTGACGGCAGACAATACCTCGCGCAGCTGGCTCACCTGGGAGCAAGTCAGGTCAGGAGGGCAACCTCGTGTGGGTCTCTCTCTCTCTCTCTCATAGGCAATTCACGATATACTTTCGCATTTTCTGTTACTTTCCGAGCAAAATACGTAGATAAGAAAGCGAAAGAAAAGAGGAAGAGCCTCGCGGCAGACTTTTTAAGCTTTAGGAAACACCGAAAGTCCCACGACAGGATTTCTATCCGTCCGTGAAACTTTTTCGCGATCGTTGAGCGATCCCGTGGGCGAGTGTGACGGCGCACAGAGAAGCACAACGAACGTCAAACAGCCAGAAGTGAGGTACCTTATTATTCGAATATAGAACAGATAGATTTGTGGATTGAACGAGGCGCCTTACCTGGGCAGCGAGCTGTCTCAGTCGTTCGGTTTCCTCAGCAGTCGCGTCCCGTCGAGCGGCAACCTTCACCTGGGCCGCGTCGCCGTAAAACGACTCGGACCTCGGCCAGAAAGCCATGGACAGCTGGTGCAGCTCTCGCAGGGAGTTCGAACAGGCGCGATAACAACCGACCCCGCAGACCTCCCATTGCTCCGGGGTGAGTAGCGGACCGCTGCTGACGAGAACGTGCCTGCGCACACGAGGAGCATCAAAGTAATATGCGAGGCTACATGAGATTTAGGCGTACGCGCCTCAAGCCTTCGAAGGTATATCGCGTGCACATTAATCGCGGTTCATCGAACGAACTGCGAGAAAAAGGAAGACGCGGATCGCCGTGGCAAAGGTGGGCGACTCTAGGATTTCAGAGCAGGATCTCCCCAGGTTCGTCATTACACCGGCCTAGCTATTCTGCCCGCGAACCTGTCCCGTTTTTAAAGTCCGCGCACGCCTCGTCTGGTACATCGATACCCCGCGATCGACCCCGGCCAGGATTGAATTACACCCGTCCGTGTACGAGCCGCGGATTAATACGGAGAAAATACGCGCGATCGAATCCAGGTGAGCCCGGAGGCCAACGGAACCGGGGGACGTAGACAGGGGCTGCCCCGTGGCTATGTGTGAGTTGTCGGCACGACGCTCCGGGGGTGTCGAGTGTCGGTGGCTACCTTATCCCACCGGACAGCCTGTCAAGCTTCGTTATCATCTTACACGCACGATACGCCTGCAACGCGACGGGTATATCTATCCTCCGTTCGATGGACATTCCATCGAACCTCCGTTTCACGATTCAACCTTTCTCTTCTTCCTCTTCGACCGGCTGGATCTCTCCTTCGGCCTGGCACTTTGTACTCTGATAGATTTATCGAGTATCGGATAAAGTAGATTCGATTGTAGATTACGGTGGCCTGATTCAGAGCTGATCCTTGTTAGTCGATGATCTTAATTTAATCGTGAGTCACCGATGCTGAACAGGCCTTTGCCCCCGCCCCCAATTATCACTGCCGTCTTTTCTTTTCAACCTTGCTAGATTTTTACTCGGCCGATTAAAGGCAGGCTTACCTAATGCAGGCGCAGCCTAAACGAGCTATGCTCTCTGTGGGCTGCACGACGCATTCCGCCAACACCAGCAGCAATTGCTTCAGCATCAGCGTCGTGGCCGGTAGATAGGCATCGTTCCTGGCAACGTCCGGCCCTAAACGACGCGACACGGCAATCTTTTGTCATTCGTTATTCGGACTTTTGATTTGATGGGAAAAGAAATGAATCACCTTGCAGATGAGTCAAATAATAGACAACCAAATCGGTGGTCAGTCCACAGCACTGCTTGAAATTCGGCGCGAAATTGTCCCACCCCCTGACGATCTTCGAAGTCCGCCTGAGCCAGTTCTGGACCATGGGCAGAAGCAGATGATTCACGCAGTACAGCCCGAACGCTGGACCGGGCACGTTCAACGTGTCCCTCAGCAAACGGAACAGGGTTTCCAGTGTGTGAGGCTGATAACGTTTCGGGCAGATCATGGTCGCGCTGGCCAGGCCCTCGATCAAAATGTACCAGACCCTCAAGATTCCACTCGGCTTGTCCAATCGTTGCAAAGTGGTGACCGTATGGACGTTATCCATTAATATGTCGTGCGGCCTCTCCGGGATCTTCTCGTGTATGAATTCGGGATTCTTGACGAACGTGATCAGCTCGGAGTTCGGTACCATCGGGTCCACGTACTGGGGGATGGTCGACACTTGAATCCTTTGCGCCGAATGGAAGATCGGACAGGCCGGCATCCCGTACATCGACGCCAGTATCTCGCTGCAGCTCAGGAGGTATTTAAGACTCTCCACGCAGAGTCTCATCCGTTTGGTCTCCGCTACATCGATCTGCTCCTGGTCATCCTGATGAGCGTCGGTGTCGCCGATGCCGCGTACGTGCCTCAGCAGGCAGAGGATGCAATCTAACGCGGCGTTTGCGAAGACGGGCGTGTTGTCCGTGGATAGGAAGACCCTGAAGACCTCCAACAACGGTGCGGACTCCACGGAATCTGAATTGCCAACAGAGGCTACCCGCAGGGCACCGAACAGGGGCCTCCAGCCGGATCGAATCTCGGTTCGGTTGGTCTCGACGAACTCGCAGATGCAGCTGACGATCTGACAGAAAGAAGTTCGTGTTAATTGAAATCGCGCTTCGTCAACTCGTTAGCTTGTTCGTTCGGCGTGTAGCGTTTTCGAGAGAGAAGAGCTCTTACTTGGTCTTGGACATCGCTGTCACAGAGTTCCAGGCACAGCAGGTTCTCAAAGGGCTTGAAAAGTGCTTCGTTGAAGTGGAAATGGGGCAGCTCTATTTGTTCGTTCAATAAAGCCGCCATCGAATCGTGGATGCATTGAACCGCTTTCTTCGATATGCCACGATCCTTGTGGCAGGCTGCTTCCATAAAGTGCGGTCCTAGGATGCTCCACACCTAAAGGATTCCACGCTCAAAGGGTTGAACCGAACTTCTGCTTAATCGTAACTGTATCAGAACTTATCTTACCCTCATTATATGAATGAGAGGTCTTCCGCTCTTCACGCACTTCAACATAACTTCCCCCAGACGAGCCAGAAGCAGCACGTTCATCTCGTTCTCTCGCGGTTTGCTTCTCCTCCACCAGAATCTCTTGCTCTCCTTCGAACCGTCCGTCGTTTTGAACAGCTGAGCTTTGCTGGCCTTGCAGAAAGCGGCGAGGAACAGGCACAGCGCTCTGAGATTCAGCTTCAGCGCAGCGTTCTCGAACAGCCGGTCGACTTGTTGGGAGAGGACGCAGATAATCTTCGCCGCGTAATCGGCAGGGAGAATACCATTGAATTGGCTGTCCGCGTTCGATTCCTGGATTATTTCGGGAATCGTTTCCGTGCTGGAGTTCTGCGCGTACGGGCTGGATAGAAAACTGTAGACGTCCACGCTGAAAGAAATTTTGTTTGCTAACGGAAATGTCGTTCATCCTGGACACAATTCTTATCGAGAATGTTTTACCAGGTCTCCTCTTCGTCGATGATGTTGAAACTGAGCTTCAACCTATCTTGGCCCCCCTTCGAGTCTCCGCTCGAACTGTCTTTCCTTTCCTTCTTCTGCTGCGTCTTCGGCAGGGACGGATTTTGGTTTCTCCCGAAGAAATCGTGCTCCAGCTTGCTTACGTACAAGCAGCAACTGTTTCGAACGCGATGGTACTTCATTAGATATTTCATTAATTTTATTCTCATTTTCTGGCCAGCTTTGCAGGGTCGTATGCTAATATTTTATAATATCGCGGGTCTTACGTGAACACGTGCGGCCAGCAATCGCTGCCATGGCTTCCAAGCTCCAATCCCTTGCCCAAAACTACGTCCATGCTCAAAGCGTGCGACGTGTGGATATTCGTCGCTCTGTTTTGCAATTTCAATCGCAGAACGTCCTTCGTCCTAGTGATTTTCGAAATAGACTGTTCGGTGCAGGCTGCTTTGACCAGCTGAGCAAAAATTGAGCCGCATCGGTTTTGCAGACCTTTGCGCGAGGACAAAGAAAGGGGTGAACATTGTTTATCCAAAGCTCATGCTTCAATTTTCCCTCGAACGCGAAGAGAAAGTCCTAATCCAGGAATGAATACTAACCAAGTACGTTGCTCAGGGTGGCAGCCTTGTGAAGCCCTTCCAAAGATAAAATAACGGTGTCCCTCACACCGTTCTTGCTCAAAATTGCCTTGCTGTTCTGCTCCTTAGGAGGATTCAATCCAGTGGTCAGAACGGTCATCATGCTTCTCCAGCAGCAGGTCAGCACTCTTCTCGAAAGCTTCGCGCCAGCTTCCGCTTCCGGTGTCGGCTCGCTACGCGACAGCTGAGCCTTCTCGAGCCTTATGTAGTCGGACAGAAGCTGCCCACCCCTTTGGCTACCGGGGATCCCGTCGATGTCTGTTGCAAAAAGAAATGTCAGCCTTCGGGGTACGTTCGGTGTCTCTTTAGGATCGGAGAATCTTCGTTTACCGGTAAGCACGTTTATCAGAGCATTGTTCTCCGTGTAGTGCGGATTGTAGCCGCATCTCTCGAGCAGATTGCATGCCAATACCTGCTGGTACATTTCGGATAACCAGGTCGCTGATAAGTAAACGAGAACACCGGACCCGTGCACCTCCTCCACGAATTGCTCCTGAAAGATTTTTATTTCGATGTAATCCCAGATCAGTTTTGGATTAATTTTAATGTCACATTTGAAAAAGAAAGGTTCAATTGCTTAATGTTATATCGAAAGAGGGAATATTGATGGACGTGCCTCGCTGATAGGAACTTGTCGATTATCTTCGTGATAATAATTAATCCTAATTAGCTTCAGGTTCAACAATAAGGCCGCATACGTGGCCAAATAAATCCCGTCGGCATTCATGATCGTGATCAAAGCGCACGAGTCCGTACTGGTGTCGGTTTGCTCCTGCATCTTCTGCTGAGCCGTAAACACTCCTAGAAACATCGCACACGTTCAATTATTATTTTTCTTTAATTGTTTGAAGAAAAATACTTCCCTCCTTCGTTGATACGATGCTCGTACCTTGGCAATATTCGGAGGCGAAATTCTGCAGAGCTTCGTCCACTTCTATGTTGCTCCTGAGACACAGCACCGTGGGAATCAGATTGGTTCGCAAAATTTTGACGAACTTCCTGGCATTGTGCCTTTCCATATCCACGTTGCATTCGTCGGCCACTTGGCGACCCACGTGAAGACACTTTGGTAATTTCTCCAATCTCTGTCGTTCCCTCTCGTTTTCTATCGCGTAATCGTTATCCTCCAAACTGTTCTCCTCTTGGCCCTCGTCTGACTCGTTCTGCGGACCCTCCGTGTCCGTGGAGTCACCGTCGTCCGATGCATCGTTGTCCGTGGAATCGGAATCCGAACCTATTCCCTTTTTCATCAACTCCAGCTGTTCCCTATTGAAAATCACATTTCTTAATTACGAGAACGATTTTAAACTACTGTATAATCGATCGAGGATCGTTCCTCCTGAATGAATTTCACTTCACCTGTAGGTTTTCGGTAATCGCGCCATACTCTGGTAAGTCAGAGGACCCTTGTAGTCACAGGACTCCAAGTCTTCGTACAGGCTATTGATCGTGCACGTGTAGGTGTGATTAATCCCTTTCCCCTCGCACAGTTCCTGAAGAGCGGAGAGCATTGAAACTACGCACGACACGCTGGCGTGCAGCGTACAGAGGCCACCGGTCGTCGACTCTTCTATCGAATCCATTGCTCTGTGATTAAAAAGAAAAAAAAAACATTTCATCGTATCATTGTCCTATCTTCAAATTCACAAATCATTTCTCGTTATCGCGTTAAACACGTACAGTCTCATCAGAGCCATGTCGCTCTGTATATGGCTGGACTTGTCCTCCTCCACCAACAGCGGTCCAGCAAAGTCGACCATTCGATTGGGG
This sequence comes from Holcopasites calliopsidis, assembly GCA_023838395.1. NCBI lineage: Eukaryota > Metazoa > Arthropoda > Insecta > Hymenoptera > Apidae > Holcopasites > Holcopasites calliopsidis. The sequence continues at coordinate 1,088,146 of JALHAQ010000012.1, read as the reverse complement.
CTGCGTAAAAGTTCCTTCAACGCTTTCAGGGGCTCCAATCGTTGCTGCGGCGGCGGATAAAGTAACATTCGATGGAAAACTGATTCGAGAACTGGTCGCAGTGGTCCAACACAGCCTACCAATCGTACTAGTTCCGTTCCAATACTGTAGACGCAGGAAATAACTTCAATACTAAATTCCCGGTGACGATGATACTTTTGTGTACAATAAGAAATTACCTGTAGACAGTCTTCGCCTGGTGGCTGTCGAAGCTCAAAGACGTGGCCAAATAACCGGAACCGCGTCCAATTTCGTTCTCCTTGCCTTCCCTGGAGGTGAACGTTTTGTCCACCCTTGGCGTGCCCAGAAATGCGATCAACGCGGGGCAAAACTTCTGCCAGAGGAACGTCGTGAAGTGCGCGTTCGTGTGGATCTTCTGCGGGAGGGACGAAATCAACGTGTGCAGACACTCGAGTAGAAACACCACGGTGTTACCGTTCCTTCCATTGCTGTAATGAAGATTTTCGATGGAAATTAATTTATCTTATGCCTCGCCGTTTACAGACGAAATGGCAATATCTCTTCGCTCTTACTTTTGAGCTTCGTCCAGCCTGCTGCATATATACTGCAATATTGGCAGAGCTTCGTTGAAACAGAAGACTCCTCTCTCCCACACGTTTTTATTCTTCTTCGCGTTCTCTTCCATCTCCCGGCACTCCTCATCTATCGTGAAAGACACTTTAATGTACGTTCCGAATTGGCGAAGCGCGCTGCCGCGGCCACGCGAGACACGAATCCATCGATCGAACTCTCATTTAACTGTACGATCGAGCCCGAAATAGACTCGCGCGCTCTACAAATCGTTACGTACGAATTACCTAGGAACAAGCAAAAGGATCTCAACATTTGACTAGTGGCAGCCTGGGCGGCCGTTCTGACAGCCTGATTTCCATTCTCGAAAACCTCGCAGCAAGTAGTTAGAATGGCTATAATCAGACGACCGTTCATGGTCCAGTAAGAGGAGCAGGCCACTTGCAACAGCACCTACGATAAATCATATTATTTCGAATGATTATTCGATAAAGTTACTGCCTTCTGAATAGCTTTTGCTTCAATGCCTACTCACTTTTAGCATATCAGTCTGCGTGTCGTCCGATTGCGACAGAATGGAGCTCATCGCGTGTAACATTTGCGCGGGCAGCCAAAGGGAATCATCCTCTGGCTCGTAGGGTGACTGGAATCTGTCGTCCCTTAACATTTTCTGTATCGAGGAAAATTTGCATTGAGTTAGGGGTATTCGATTCAATTCCTATTCCATACGATATCGATTTCAAAGTATTTCTATATTCTGTTTCTTGCGAAGCACACACGCTGCTATATCTTTTCAATTTTCTTTCTTCTTAACGAAGAGAAACGTGTGCGCTCTGTTGCAGTGCTGTACGAAATGCCACAGCTGCTTGTCGATATCGTTCGCTTTATCGCAAGGTTCCCTTCCGCAAGCGGATACGGACATTTACGTGCGTGCAGCCGACAGTAGCGCGAAGTGAAAATTCAATAAAGCGCTCACATGTAATCCCGACAGGCCGAACGCAATGAATTTGCTTCTCTTCGTTTCTAAAGCCAGCTGGAAGGTGTGTAGACATTTTGATCGTAGCTCGTGGGGTGGATCGCGTAGCAAACCCTGCTGCTTGTCTAGGAAATCTGCAAGAACGCATCGGACACAATAATCTACTGCTGTAAAGTATTCCTCGTACACAACTCTATTATACTTCCATTCCGAAGGAAGCGACCCACTTTTTTTTCGTATAAAATACTAGAATCGATTGACTAATTACAGACAGAGTGGCGTGGGTGATCATTAAAAGCGTTGCCTGTTCCTGTTTCAAATTGGAGGGAACAAACGTCCAATTTTTCAATGAGGAGAAAAAGAAGGTGCTGATTTTTCTTTTTTTCAAGTAACTCACCGTATGCTTCCTGCGCCGATTTCCTCAAGTTTTGTAATTTCGCGTTGCCCGATTCTCGGACAATCTGCAGCAGGAGATTCTCCATGTCACGACGGGCCAACACGCGACTGATCGATAGCGGGTGTGCACGCTCGCCTATACGCGCGCATCCAGGGCCGTAAAAACTGCTTCTGTCCGGGGAAATTCATTTTCCCCTTGGAAAATTCGGGACGGTTTTCGTAGGGTTTCTGTTGGCTCAATTTGCAGACGCGAGAATATAAGAAAAAGATGTAGCACGACGTATCAACTATGGGGACTCCTCATTTAGCCGTGCATAAGGCGAAAATAAATGTTTCCGTTGAGCGAAGCCTGCGAAATTATTGGTATAAGCATGATACATCTTGTAAAAGTGTTTGTGCGCACGAGAAAGATACGCCCTTCCTGACGCAAGAAGTTGCAAGCATATTATTCATAATATACTTGTTATTTTCACTTGCGGATTTACACACGTGCCCTCAATGCTCGTCTTTTTTACCGCTTCTCTTGTACAGAAATATACGTGACAGTTTTCTGTCATAATTTTCAACTTATTGCGAACCAAATTGCGACACGTTACAAGTGCAATGTTTCACTAAACTTTTATACATATTCTATACTTTCGGAGCATACTAAACTTATGTATACACTGACCGTCGGCAGTCTGTAGTTTCCCGAAGGACCTCCCATCAGAATTTCTCACGAATCTGTAACCTATCGTGAAGGAAGATTATTTAAAAAGCACGGCATAATTGTATCGATCGACAGGCATTTTAAAGCCACGCGCTGTCACGTGATCAAATTCAATCTGTTCTCAATAGTGGTAGAGAAATATGAATAGTTTAAGTTTAAACTACCGATAGTTTCGGATAGTGATGAGAATACATTTCTGAAAGTGTAGAATATACATATTTTGTGCATTTATGTGGCTGTGGAACGGTTGTAAAGCATGTTCTGCATTGCGTGCGGGTGACGCAGACCCATGCGTCATTAAACATTTGCTGAAATCGTGTATGTGGCGCCATGTCGTGGTGAAGTCGGTCGAAACGTCTACAAGCGGGTAGTACCGGCATCCAACGAGGGATGGCGCCACGTACACGATTTCTTGTAAAATAAACTGTCGATGTTTTTCGATAGTGGTGACCATCGATAGTTCACCGTCGCTAGTACGCTATTGTAGAAAGATGGCGGTTGAAAGTGAGAAGAAGCATAGAGGAGCCGACAAATCGTGCCATAAATCCATGTCTTTATACCGATTTGCAGTCGGTCTGATAGGTACAAGTCTCCTCGCGACAGAAGAAGGCTAAATCGCTTGGTTTCCCGGTCAGCGTTATCATAAAATCCTCTCGTCTTCCGTGACAGGTTTGGCATTCGGCTTTTTCCATCGATGGCATGTATCCACGCTGTTCGAAAATGACCGGCATTTCTCGCATCTGTCCGAGACCGAGAGGGAAATGTCCTTCCGCACAGAAATGGTACGATGTTCGATCGTAGTCGACAGGCTGACGATATTCCCTCGCTCGCGGATACCAGGTAACCTCAATTTTCATTTGCTTCTCGACAGGGATTTTATTATTCATACTACAAGAGGATCGCGGAGTCGAAAACGTTCCTGGATGGGGTGAGAAAGATCAGCCACGATAACATTTCGGAGTACGGGAATGTTATCAATGCTGCGAGGAAGTATAGCTTGTTGCCGGAGGTATCGTATACCAAAGACGCCGAATGTCTGGTCCGCTTTGTTAATTGACGGCAAGTAAGATACGATTAATGATTTACAGCTGGTAGCTGGATATCTGTATCATTGCGCCAAGAATCTGGGGATTATTTCCATAGAGCAGTGTTGGAAAGTGAGACTCGTTTCGTGCTTGCATATTTTTACATTTATTGTCTTTCGACTTTATATAAGTTAGCAAAGGTATGCGTAGATCCCTCGTGGAAAAACTGGACAGAAATCCCTTTCAGATAGAAAGAGAAGAAGGTGTGCCGCCGGTGACCAGTTGCGACGGCTTAGGCGTACCCGTTTACTTTTACTTGGAGATCGTCTGGTTCTGCACCATATTCACGGTAGCCGTGCTGTTCTATTATGCAGCTTATCTGGGCAACTGCCTGGACAGCGGAATCGTAGCCGTGTTCTTCTTCTTCTATAATCACAACGAGTGTACCAGAGTTCAATGGACTCCACCATTGAGAGAGAGTTTTGCGTATCCTGCACTGCTCTCCCAGATGTACGCATTGACTATGATTCTTAGAGAGGGTACTTTACACGATCCTACACGGGTGCCTAAGCATTTATTTCAGGTGTGTGTCCATGATTAAATGCTTTGGCAAAATCTAGAGTACATTCTAAGTAAAAGGAATTTAATTATTCCAGAGAATGGGTTTAGCGACAGTAGTCAGTTTATGCTGTTGGCAATTTTCCCATTTCGTGTTCACCACGCAAGTGGTTGCACTGTTAATATTGAAATGGACGAGAATAATTTCGAACGATCTGTATATGCGCATGTTCATAGTGTACAGTTTCTCCATTATGATAACGATGATCATCACGGATGGTAGCCCATTACTACGATCCCTGTTCTTGTGCCTCTTGCTGATCAGCAACACTTTACTCCCAATGGAGAAACTTTCCAATTACATAGGCACGAAATTACAAACATGCTTGGAAATAATTCTAACGATCGTCTTGACAAAGTTGTTGAAATCCTTCTGCGCTTCGCTGTACGAGGACGATGCCCACGTGTACAATTTACTCAAAACGAAACTAACTGGATACAAAGACTTCCACACGATGCTGTACACGTGCTCGCCGGAATTCGATTTCCTCCAATACAGAAGTTACGATGTAATCATCAGAACGTTACTCTTGCCGTCCGCCGTACTAGCCGGAATGTTGGCCGTCTATTTCTGGTACAGAAACTACAAAATCAAAGGATACCCGAAGTGCGTAGAGGCGGATCTCGCCTACAACGGCCTGCAAACCGGAGCCTTTATCATCATGGCGGTTTTCATAATGAGATTAAAGCTGTTCATGAACCCGCATCTTTGTATAATTGCCGGCACGGTTTGCGCGGGCAGATATCTGGAGAAGCTTGGTATAAAGAACGATCTGGCGAAAACTGCAGTCACCGTTTTATTAATATCTGCGATGTCTTATCATGGATTGGAAAGGCTACAAGAGGAGAGAAGTATCATAGGTAATCATAAAATCGTTAAGATTCGAAGGCGTAAGCAATCGTTTTTATTTATTGCCCGATGTTTCGTTACGGCATTAAGGAGAATACAGCAATATTGAGCAGGAGGAACTCTTCGAGTGGATAAAGAAGGAAACCCCGGAGCACGCCGTGTTCGCTGGCAAAATGGCTTTGATGGCGAATTTGATGCTCTCCACTGGAAGACCCATCGTGAACAATCCTTACTACGAGAGTAAAGAGATGAGGTGCTTGTTGCGTAAATAATTATTGTTGGTCGTGATATTTATTGCCGTTTCTTTTTTCGATTCAGAGATCGGACGATGAAGGTCTACGAGATCTTTAGCAGAAAGGACGTCACGTCGGTTTACTTCACCTTAAGGAACATGCACGTTGGATACGTCGTACTGGAAGAACCGATATGCTTGGGTTTTGCAAATCTGTAATCAAAATCGCATAAATCAATGATAAACTGTTTTAACAGATATACAAATGTACATTTTCTGCTTCAGGCCAGCGGAATGCCAGATGGTCGATCTTTGGGACCTGATGGACAATGGAACCGCGAAAGCAGCAGGGAAGCAACCCTTGTGTCCACTATTATTCCGAGGAAACGCTTATCCCTTTAAGAGGGCCTTTGTAAATAACCGTTACGTCGTTTTACAGCTCGACTACTCGCATTACGTCGAGCTGAAGCCAAAGACTTCTCTTCGCTATCAGTCTTGAAACTGTCCGCGCTCGTCAGGCGACCGATCCTACGAACAAATATCAAATACCTCGCGAGATTGTGCAAGAAATTATTTTTCTCGACATTATATACAGTTACATGTGATACATATATTTTAAAAAATCTGGACTCGGCGGGAGTCAAAGCATCGTTGTTAAAGAGATGCGAATAAAGCGTTAGGGTAATTTTCATCCGCGCCTCGAGTTTCTGTGGAGCCCAGCCTCTATCCGCATCTCCTCGTTCTATCATTTGAGTGAGCGTCGTAGAACTCCACCATTTACATATGATGTAAAAAAAGAAAATAGTTCATCGTGCATACACGATGTAACTAATTAAACGAACAGACGTGGTAAAAGCACGCTCTCTGCGTGACTCAAGAGCAGCCTGCGATGTAATGCATATATTTATCTCTGCTTCTAAAGGAAAAGTTGGTCGAATTTCACGAGATATATACATGTACTTACTAGCCGCGCGAATTCGTAAGAAAACTCGAAACTCGCGGCGAAGATACATTAGCTCCGTTATAAGGTACCTTCACTTGGACGCGTATAGCAGATAGTATAGTCGGAGGTATGCCTTCGCTATACTACGTTGTGCCGCTGACCCAAATGAATCCTATGGCCAGCCAGTCCCGGTCCGGCCTTCGCGGCGATATTGCTCTCTCGGAACACAGCTGGTGCTGGTACCGCGTAAACGCGTTCGTTCTTTCACCTCCACGTTGGATGACACTCGACGAAAATTCGCCGTACCGGTCGCCAATGTGTCCTGATAATTTATCGCGGCCTACGCGGGAGAAATCAACTCTTTAATTAGAAAACAACGTTACCCATATTGGAGCGGGCTCAGTGAAATTCTACGGATACCCTGAAAACGCAGTGAAAGTTTTTCATAGATCAATTCGCCCGAAACAAGAATCAACAAAAAAGATGGTCCAGGGCGTACGGACTCCAGGTGATTTAAACGCTCCGCGAATTAATGCCAGGTCCGACCGGTATTATTTTTAATTAAAAGATACTCATCCCGTTCTTTCGTCGGGCACAGAAGCATTTTGGTTCTAGTGTTTCGTTAGTGTATCACCTTGTGGATTACATAGGATCATCAATCCGAAATTTAGCGTTCGTCTGTAAAATAGTCGTCGAGCGACCCTCGCCGCGGAAGAGTGTAAGAGAGGTGCCTTAGGATAATGCCAGAGGCGGAAGCAAAAACGTAGAAATCACGTTGCACGAGAGAGGACCGATTGATCGGGATCGCCGCGCATCCGCAGCCTCCGAATAGCGATGCGGTTGCATTCCACGGCAACGATAGTTCCGCATTATAACTGACACTCTGCAGTGAGTACCGAAATTCTGTTTGTTTTTTTTTTTTACTTCCGGATCATTCTTTCTCCGTTCCTGTTAACGAAGGAAATAATTCGTGGCGTATCAAGGACGTGTCCGCCTCGCGTCCTTGCGTCAGCTTACGAACGGTGCATTAATTCGCTCAATGAGCATAACGATGTAAAAGCAGTCCTCAATCGGACACGCGGATCCCGCAGCTGTAATTTTCGAAATTGCGCTCGTTCCGCGGGGGGGAACTCTAATTCCGGCTCGTTCCCGGATTTTCACTCGCAGGACATTACCGTTTCTGTTTCATTCCTGGGGCTGATCAAATTGTATGTCTGATAGTTTAGAGTTTCGTAGATTTACAAAACGTGCCGTTTGAAATTCCGATTGATTCTATTCGTCTGCGATCGTTCTTCCCTGACCTCAAAACGGTGCACAGAGGAATTCGGCACGAGCACGTACGACTCGACTGGATTCACAAAAAAAAAAATCCATAGGTGCACTCGAAGCCGTAGTACAGAGGCCGGCCTAAATCTGCGAAGACGATCGGTACGCGTACGAACAAGATAATGAGATCGTCGATGCAAAACCGGCCGCGCCTAATCTTCCTGGACGATGCAGACGAATCGCCGCCTCGGCTCTCCTCACCAGTAAATCCATTATCCGTAACCCACTTTTGAGCCGCGCGATGTGCAGTCGACCCCCGGTCTTCGTGCCAAGGCTCGAATTAGATGTTTCTAATTCGCTAGAATTATCATCGGACTTCTATCCGGAGGCTGCTTCGTCTCTTGTGTAAACGAATACACACGGTATTCGAGCTTCCTCTTTATACGATTCCGTTTTTAAGAGTGCTCGTTACATCTACGTGGATGTTACGCAATCTGCTGAATCGTTGCTTCACCGGTGATTTCATTTAATCCAGCCGAGGAGAGGAATTCTTACTTAGGGAACCAGTTCCTTCTTGGATCGCCAAATCCAGAAGCCGGAAGAGCGTTCCCCCAGCACCGTTCGAACCGTAAATACACTTGAGTGCCGTCTCGTGTCTCCTTCGAGCACATTCCTCTGTCCCCCAGGAGCGTGATTGAATATCGTGAGAAAGGATGGCTTCGAGGAGGCGATTCCATCCGTACAGTCCTTTCCCGGGCCTCCGAGCTCCGAAGAGATAGGGAGCATTCCTTCCGCGTGATAAAGAGCGAAGAGACCGTGACAGAGTGTATACGTATAGGTAGTGGGCGACGGAGTTTCACATGACCGAGTTAGAGCATCCAGTTTTACCGGGGCCACGAATTACCCGTGACACCGTGGATATCGTTTTCACGTAGGTCGGCTGATTGCTCTCGCCGGAGAAGCCCTAATTGGCCTGAGGTCACAATCATAAAACGTTACTTCGTCCCGCTACGCGTTATTGGAGGAATCGCTCTCCAAGCGGGAGTTGATCTTTCGATTAAATCCGAAACGAGAGGAAAATCCTATTGGTAGAGTAATGAATAATCGAGAGAGACGGGAACGTGCGGTGGCAGGGAATTATTCTTCGTCGCCCGGTCCGGACCAGTTGACGCGTGTTTATGGCGTTTAAGCGGTGGCCACTTGCCGAGCGGGTTATTTTAAACCGTACTCTCTTCCGTGATGAAAAGAAATTGATAGCCGTGCTCGTACCCTCCGTATTCGTCGCGCGGTTCGGATTCATCCAAAGAGGCTTCGTTCGAGTTTCAAGTTGCCCCTTCGCGACGATCGCGTAGAAGATTTTTCCCCGACCTTGCTCGAAGCTCTCGGCCATTCCAATCTTAATCGAACGACACACCTCTCACCGGCTAGATCTTATTATGCGCGGACCAGAACGCTGCTTAGAAAAACGTGTGCTCCTATCTGTTATGTATCCCCGCGTCTCGTCCCGTGCGATTAGGAAACGACGGTGGTAAAAGTCTATACTTACCGCGGCAGTCGATAGACGTTTCGGGGGAAACGTGGTGGATTTTAGATGCGGCGAAGGTCGATAAATTCATCGGTTTATTGACCGGAGTTTTTAGACCGCGGATGGCCGGGGTCCCCGAACGAGAAAGAGAAGAAAAGTGTAGAAATCGTAGTCGAAATTCACGCGAAAGTAAATCCTTCTTACGGAATACAACCGCGGCATGTTTCTGTAGACTTTCTTCTGCGTAACCTACTTCCGGCAGAAACGGCATGGCAGGAGGTAAGACGTTCGCATAGAGAGTAAGATACTCGAGTATAATGGAGACAAGGTGTATCAAAGAGACATTGTTATCAGTGGAGGAAAATTTAACCCGGTTTCCCCGGCTTTTCCTGCGCGCGATCTAACTTTCATTCCAACCGCCCAGCCAGTTTCAGCCAGGCACCGTGAGGGATTTATATAATCGATTTGCAGAACTTACACTATTTTTTTAGCGCAGACGGAGAAACCGAGATTGATACACAGACTCCTCGATGTCGTCCTTCTCCAATCCACCTCTGTTAATGTTTCAACGCGAAACCAGTCGCGACTTCCTCCTTCCCGCGGTAACAGCTCTCCCTCGATTAACAATCGTTCCCGTTATCCTTCCTCCGACGCGAGGATGCAGTAATTCGACGCGTACTGCGCTAATTGCGAGTGCTTTCATCGAGATTAAGGCATTACCACTCTCACTTGTAACGAGAGCCTCGCCTTTCCTGCTACTTGTAATTCCCCTTACCGTTTTCGTCTCGTTTCCCTACTTCCCTTCTGTCATCGCGTCTCCTTCTCGACGATCGAGCGTCGTGAAAAATATTCCACTCTCCCGGGGGAAACCGGGACGGGTCTAGCGTATACCAATGAATGGTTAGCTCTCGGCTCGTTTTATCGTCGGTCGTAAAGCTCGTTCCGTTTCTGTGATCCTTTTCAGAGAGGCGATCGAGATGGCCGATTAGTGCGAAATTGCTCGGCCTCGCGGGGGATTTAATTGGACGAAGTGGAACAACGATTCCACGGTTTCGATCCTTTTCGGAAAATCCTAATCTACTTTCACCCACCCTACCCCCCTCCCGAGGAGTGTGAGAAATTCTGCAACTCGTTCGATTAGAAATCCGGTATATCGAGGAAAGGCACAGAATCCAGTTTCTGCGCTACACGGAATGATGCTTTCTTTCCTTTTGTTCGTCCGCAGAGATGCGAAGCGAGGTAGGAGAATGGCTGCCCACCTGCGTAGGTTCACCGATATGCATCCTGCTTCTATCCTGGTCGCTTCTGATCTATCAGAATCAGCCGTCGTCCGCGAAGAGGAGGATCGACGTGTTCACCGTGGCCATTCTGTCCGAGAGTCTGGTGCACCAGCTTGGCCTCCTCCTCTACGCGATCCTTACCCTTCTACGGCCGAGTAATCATTTCGGAGGTAAAAGGGTGAACCGAATTCGATATAATAAGCAGCGAGATACGCCTCTCGGGTGGCTATCGCTTCCGTCTTGATAGAAATTAATCGGTCCGCGCTTCTTTTTCATTCACAGAATTCTGCTCGGCCCTTGTATGGACGCTGAACTCCTCCAGCGTCCTCCAGGAGCTGACCCTGGCGTCGATCGCGATCTTCGCCGCGTTCAGCGCGAAGGACGGGACGGTGAATCTAACGAAGAACCATTTAAAGTATCATCTGGTCAGTTTGAGCGTAATAAGCGCCTGCGTCGGGGTGACCGGTGTCCTCAACTTTGAACCGGAGATCTGCGTCTTCCTGGCGCAGGAGATCTCCTTGAAGTACGGCGTATTCGTGAACTGCCTGCGCTGTCTGCTGGTTCTCACCTCGCTAATCAGCCTGCCGACTGCTCTGGTCAGGAGCGTTTGCCGTCCACCGAAGGCGGAGCTGCTGAAATCGGTGTCGGATCTGTCCGAAGCCAGCTCGAAGAACTCCTCGGGCGCGTTCGAGTGCCATCCACAACACTGGGACCCGTCCAGCGGCTCGTGCACCAGCGGGTCCACGAACAGCAGAGCCTGCCTGAGGAAGAAGAGGGTCCAGGTGGACGAAGCGAGCGGAAGAGCCACGATCTACAGCATCCTGTTCGTCTGCTACGTCTTCCAGTACCTGCCGATCCTGGTAAGTACGACGCCGCGTCTTGCCACGATCCTTTTCGCAACGAAGAGAAAAGGAGAACCGTAGACGTTCGTAGAACCTGTTCCTTGGTTTGTACAGCAAGGATATTAGGAATTAGGTTCCCGATCGTTACAGGTGTTTCGTAATACGCCGACGAAATTACGGCTACGAGCAACGAACCGTAACAGTGTTACAGAAGAACGGTCGTTGCATCGGATTTATTTATCTTCGATTAACGTTCACGCGCGATCCAAAATCTACTCGACCGCGAATGAAGCTCTCCGATTTAACGCGCTCGTTAAATTAGCCAAGTTAATTGGTATCCGACGCAAAACCGGAAGCTAGCCTCGACTCGCATCCGTCCGGAAACGGACGAGTCGCTGGTTGTATTCTATTTCTCCCACACCGCAGTTCCGTTCGCCAACAACAAAATGAACAGGCCAACAAATGTTTTTATACAAAATACATTTCGAACAAGCAGCGGAGGGGGAGTGGAGCAAGAAAATAAAGGCGTCCGAAGATTCGAAAGTGTCAACCTAAACCGGGCGACGACCTCGATCGGGTAGCTTGAAATTCTTTCGATGGCTTGCCCGACGCTGGAGAAACTCCCCTGACCTGGCTCATTAATATTTATCATCGGTTGTGCGACGTATCACATTTTAATATCACCGTAATCACCGCTGAATTAGGTTGCTCCCATACAGGCGCGTTGGTTTCCATTCACGTCGCGCTTGGCACCCCTCCTTCATAGGAGTTCGACAAACGATTCGATCGTCCAAATGGAATTAGAGAAATCCTACAGTATTTCCTTAACGAAAAATTAATCGCGAGTTCGCGGGTGAAACTCGCGTGGCTCGTGCACGGGGACAGGATTCGGGTTATCGGAGCGAAGGCGCAATAAAGAAAAGGGTACGCGAAACGCGCCCCCCGAAATAAAGGGCGCGGGACGGGTTGATGAAAAACGCCCTGGCATCGACACTTTCGAAACTCTCCTCTTCCTTTCTTTCTGGACGGAAGGCGAATTTGCACTCTCGAACCCTTGAACGATCCGCGAGATATTCAAAGTAGAAACTACGTGGACCGTTTTCACGATTTTCTTTTCATCTCACGCGAGGGAGAGCGCAGATGCGAGGTGAAATTCGAAATTCTATTAGTCAGCCCGTGGTACGATTTCACGCGTGCTGTGTTATTAGAACAGCATTTCGAGATTTCCCTTTCCTCGGCGCAGCCACTTTCGGAGTGATCGATTTGAAACAATTATGCACACGCGTATGTATATGCCCGTCACGTCCTAGCGTTCTTCGTGATTCTCTGATTAAGGTATCTCTGCTCTCTCTCGCTTCACAATGAAAGTACAGCGTGCGATTCGAAATTCATATCCAATGTCCACGGGCAACGCGTTTCGCGGATAATTCCGCGCATGTAAATCCGGCGCGCGCTGCAATGATTTCCTAACCGGCTAGAAACCTTTTTCTTGTCTCGATCCTGTCATTAACGTCTGCACTGGTTGCGCTACGAAATGTATATGGCACGGCTGAACTTTCATTGTTGCGTAAGACCGCGATTTCTTTCGCGCTTTTTGCAAGTTGCCATGAGTGCGTATTCTTGTCAACGGGGGATTCGTGTATCTTGCTTTATCGGACAGCGAACCATGCCAGACAATGTTCATCGGCATCCTTAAAACTTTGGGCAAAGTAGTTGAAAGATATTGTTCCTCGTGACCCTAGGCAATTGCGAATTTCTTTTAATTGCGAATCGGTGGAATCATGCTTTTAAAAGACACCCCGCTCTCGTTGGCTCGAGAAATGCAATATTCTTCATTCCGCCCCTCTTCACGCGCTATTGCATCGAGAACGGGTGCAATTAAATTCACTCGCACGTGCGCAAACTGCATACATGTAAAATCGCGCTCGATGCACTTTTGAAAGCGCGACCGAGCACAGTTTTCACCGTGGCTGCGAAATTTCCCGGCTGCGGCTCGTTAAAATTGAAAGTGAACCGGCCACGTAAGACATCCATATTTCGACGTTTCCCCCCCGCCCTTTTTTCTCTGGCGTTTTTCGCGCGTCTCCCGCGGCGGCTTCGTTAACGCGTTCGCGGGATTACAGAAGCGCGCACGAGCCGGAATAATTAGCCGCGTGCGATAAGTCTGCATTCCGCGCGGCGAAAGCAATGCCTCGTTCCTGACACGATTTCTCGTGGACGTATCATCGATCTTGGAGGATAAGTCGCCCGGTGTCATGGGAAAAATTCCTCGTGGGGTCACGCGCGTTGTGTGCGAGGACGGGAGTCTCTGAGAGAAGTTTTCTTGCCAAAACGGAACGTAGTAGAATGGGAAGAAATGCGAGGAGATGAAAGGGATACGAGAGTGACATGAATTACAGAAATGAATGATAGATTTGCATTTTTAAAAAATGGAAAATCGGCCGCGCCTTTAATTAGTTGTTTACAGAAATACAACACTCCAAATATACATCAATGTTTAAGAAAATAGAATGAAAGGAGAATCAAATTCAGACCAGTTTTATTCGTTCGCGAAAGTAAATGCTTCTTTGCGCAAGAAAGATAAATAGCACTTCGATAAAAGGGAGGAAGAAGACCAGGATATGCGATTCGATTGAAAGGATTGCTAATTGTAGTATAACTCTGTTCGTTTAATCACACTGATGGAATGGCCAAGGGAGCAAAGGAAACTATTCAATGTTTTATTTTTCAAATAATTGAGAGCAGGAAAACGATGGGCCGTGATAATAACAGAGGGGAATCTTCTTTCCGTTCGCCAGGTGATATCCATCAAGCCGAGTCTCCTGCGGGATTTCTGTACACCCCAGAATCTGGCGACCTGGCTGCCCCTGGTTAAGGACACCCTGTTGCCCGTGTTCCTGGCGTTGTTCGACAAAATGTTCTGCCGCTACGTGGCCAAGGTGTACACGAAACAGGATCACGCGAGAAGATTGTCGCACGGTAAGCGTGGATATCTTCTACCTAATACGTATCGTACGGAAAAGATAACTCGGTTTCACGATAGTCTGCCCACGGAGAAGAATATCGATCGCTGAATGAAAAATCCGATACAACGGTTAGAGCTGCTGTTGAAGTGCATGGGAACGAAGTGCATACGCGTGAAACGTGTAATCCTTGAGGAGAAATATCAGTTGTGCGACGAGCCGCAATTTTGCAATCGATAGCACACACGGCATTCTTTGTTAATTTTACTTTTACTCGCAATCCCCCGATTCAAAGCATTCGATGATCGTTAATATGTTAAGGATTCGTCGAGAGCTTATCCTTTAATATATTCGTGTGCAGAGAGAGAGAGAGAGAGAAAGAAAAAAGATAGGTTCTTTTGCCTGTATTTCTCCTTTCCTTTTCGATGCTAACGGTAGTTTTATTTTACTCCGCGAATAACTGTAAAAGCTATACTCGTATAGAACACAGATAACTCGTTTCGAAATAGGCCGCCCACTGTTTTGGAATTCCTTAAAGAATTTAGTTCATTCACGTTTTCATTCAGTTTTAAATAATATCGACCTCCTGCCTTAATCTTTATAACTTTTAACCGAGGGGTTAACCAGAGACAGGTCTCGTATTCCATTCGCGACGATCGAAGCTAGATAATTGATCGCGGCCGGTGAATTTTTACGCAATGCCCGCGAGAAGAGAAATTGTTGGCGCATCTCTAGACGATTTCACGAGAAATTTTTGTTTCACTCGTCCCCAGGCGGTATCGACGGCAAGTTTCGTCATTTCGAGCAGGATGCCGAATACAAGTTGCAGCTGAACCTGAACCATGGACTCAAGTTCCCCTTGACTAACGGAAGTCTCTACGGCCGGTTGCACAATCATCAAAACAGAGGCGAGTATATACCGATTCATCTTTCTCAATGCTGCTACTCGCCAGTGTCCATCGGTAATCGAACAACAAAGTTTCAATGCCAGGCAATAGAGAATAAAATCATTGATCATATGGCCGGCAATTGATATTTGGAAACTTCGTACTAACGAAAATGATTTTTCAGCCAAGACTGGCACAATTGCAATGGGGATACAGCACTATCCGAGGACCCAGTCCGTCAAAGAGGATAGCAATTACGCTTCCCTGTCAGCGGAACTGTCTTCCTTCGCCAGTGCGACGTTCGAGCCCCGCCAGGACGCAAACAATCAGTTCGAAATAAAGAAGAACACCGTGGAACAGCAAAGCAAGCGCCCGAGACCGAACGAGAGTTACCAGGAGTTGGCTGTGAACCGTAGGAAGATCGGTAGCACGGATGTCTTTGGTCAGAATCTGGAGAATCTGGTCCAGTTGGAGGACCCTTGCGCTAAACGCAAGTTCACCAAAAGCCTGGACGAGATTCGAGAGGAACCACCGCGGAGGCATGCCAGAAGCGTACTTGGTTTGGAGAGTTTAATCACTGGTTTGGATAATAGCGTTCAAGAGCAGCAACGATATCCCAGAATCGCTCTGCGGAGAAACCAGAGCTTCGATTATGCTAGATGCCAATCGTAAGTTGCATCTTGAATATTTCATTATTTAATTGCGACGCGGTTGAGTCTTTTCATATCTCGGGGATTAGGTATCATCGACCGGTACTCGACTCGAGAACCTACGATTTGAAGAAGCTGGGCCAGAAGAGGGAGCAGGAGTGTGCACAGAGGCAGGAAAAGCACGAGGAGGAGGATGGCTACGAGACATCCGACGACGAGAGCTGCGACCTGGAGAACGGGGACTTCGACACTATGAGCTCCTGCAGGAGTCGAAGCAGAAGCTGTTGCTCGGTCACCACCGTGGCCAACGATGATTTCGAATACTTTCAACGCAAAGGAACGAAGGTATCGCCTTCGAATAATATAATAATTACCAAATCTATTATACCACTCGTTAAAAGCGCAAGCTTGATTTACAAAATCATATAACTACTCAAATTCATGTTAATCCAAATTCGAGAGCTTTATTCCATTTTGAAACTCGACAACTAAAACCTTTCTGACAACCAATTTACCCCTTCAGTCTTCCAATAAACTTCAGAAAGAGCGACACGAGGAGCGCAAGTAATCGCAGCATCGAACACAGTCGAATGGCCTTTAAACGGCTCGAGCGATTATTGCATAAACGTGGTGGATCGTGAGAACGTGCTGTTTTGCAGGTGGAGTTGCTGCCCTCGAAGAGAAGCTGCGGCGAGGTAAAGGTCAACATGCGATCTTTCACGCCAAGGATCATCGAGAACGGAACGGAGGAGAGGACGAGGAGTAGCAAGCTGATCGATACGAAGCCGAGCATACAATCGTATCACCTGAAGAGAAACAGAATAGCACCGGGTTACTCGATGAACGATCTCGACAAATTGTCCGTGGACTGGAAGCTGCCGGACCTGTCGATCGAGAGCCTGAAGAGCACCCTGAAGAACACAGACGTTAGCTACCTGGACAACGGAGATATTTGCAGGCACGATATCGGCGGTTCGGCGCCAGATTTTAAAAAGATCTTTGTCACGGAGTTTATATGAAGCGTGGAGGATAGATCGTGTTCGGGAAAAGAATGTTTCACGAGAGGAAGAAAAATAAAGCAATAATGAAGTTGAGGAAGCGATGGAGCGAGGAAGATAACAGCTTCCGCCTTGTATTTTTATTTCGCAAGAACGAAAGAGGATTGTATGTACAAAGTGTTCATTGTAAAATAGATATGGATTTTATTTGAAGAAAATAGGGTGGATCTCGTACAGGAAGTATGTACAGGTAATTAATTGGTAGAAGAGTAATGAGAAAAGGCTGTACAGTGGTCCAGTGAAATGAAACTTTCTCTAGCGGAGTCAGGTACGATTTCGCATAGACGTATTTTGACATTACAATTTAAGCGATTACGGATTTAAGATATCTTTATTGCTTTTCCTTACGGAACGCGGATTATTAAGACTGTACAATGTTTATCGCTTCGAGGTAGTAATTTCGATGGAGGAATCGTAAATATAAATCGTCTGCAATTCCAGCGAGGCTCGAGATGCAGGAATAATGATCTAACAGCTACGCGGAAGTAGTCCGATTAGAAAGTTTGCGAGAACGCAGAGCCAGATAAGAGAACTTGTTAATTAATTCAATTATGGCAGCCACAGAATTTTCTCGGCTAACAGCAATAGGACATTTCAAGGTTTAAATCGGTCCGAATCGTGGCTCGATAAATAGAAAGAGAAACGAACGTATTCACGCGGTAATGTTGGATTGCATTTTTTTATATTGAAGTATTCATGAAAGAAGAAGAGGGAAACGGAGTAGAAAAACAAATCGTACGGATTGCTGGCTCGAGGCAGCATTTCCTCGTTTAAGTAGAACGATGCATTACTGTGTGCGTCATCTGTCCATAAATCATCATCGACCGTATGTAAAAAGTTATGGAATCGAAATTGCAGCGGGTGCTGAGTTACAATCGGCGTGGGCATGGTATAAACAGGAATATGCGAACGGTAATGAAATATGCGTAAAGTATATTACACCCCGATTGTTTCCACCCTGTCCCATTTGTTATGATACAACAAGGACAATTTCTGAAAACTCATCCACCGTCCACGACGTTATATGGACCTCGTTCTTTTGTATATATCTTGTATATTTGTACGGTAATATTTAATTGATTAAAAATATACGCGCGAACGTGGCAAACTCGTTTTGGAATTAATTTCCTGCTGGCCAACGAAAGATAGTTGCGTAAAAACAAAGAAAACTTTATAACGAGGTATTGAAATATTCGAAGAAGGAGAAATGTAAATTTCTTTGTAAAAAAAGTTTATTATTTCTTCGGTTCCATCTCTTTACAAAAAAAAAAGCTTTTCATGGCTTTGCTAAGGTCTGAGATAAATATCTTTTAACTCTATCGATCATCATCGAGGATGATCGTAATATCTCTTCACAGCTAATGTACCGTAAATATCAGGATTTACATTCAAATTCTTAATTAAGCTTCACAAAGATACCTGTCCTGCGACAAGCGTTAATCGTCCTTTAAACGGACGATCAACTTGTACATATATTGCATTTTATTACGCTCGCGTCGACTAGCAATACACGATTTGGCATCGTTAATCGTATCTCTAATTATTAATTGCCTCTGCGGTTCAATGAGATAAACGCACAGGTATTCCCTTATTATGTGACAACGTTTACGAACAATCGAATACAATTGGTGGGGTAAGAATAAACACGCGAAACGTTATAATATCGCGCGATGAAGATCGTCCCTCTTGACGCATGCTGGAACTTCAATATCGCGTGCAATGAAAAACTTAAACTGGTTTCCCCGTGATCGTTAATTAACGTATCACGCTCAGCAAAAACTCGTTGACGATCCCCGTGACTCGAGTATTCACAATTATCTAATGATTAGAGACTAAAGTGTAACAGCAGAGTGTTCTTAATAGTTGTTCTAATAAGCGGCTGATTAACGTATTGCTTTGCGACTTGCAGTTACTGGCGTACGTCCTGACCAGAAGCGTCGCGCTCTATAATATAATAGAATGTAACGTGTAATTAACTAGTATATGGCAACCATTTAAGACATTCAGCTCGAGGCTATCCTCTACGCCATCGTATAAATAGGACTACGTTTGCTTTGGTTTAAAAGAAAAATTGCAAATCGGATCGGTCGTGATCGCTCTCCTGAGATCAATGGCTAGCATAGACGAGATCGTTCCCGCGAAAGATCGCCTCGATCATCGACTTCCGGTTGAACGTTCCTCCCCTGGACTCGACGATCGCCACCAGTTGCTGGTATCGTTTCCAAGCGGTCACCGAAGCCGCTTCCCCTTCCGGTGCGTTCTTAATCTTGTGATAGAGGTCCGCGCTCCTGACCGCAGCCTCGGAAGTCTGACAAACGTTTTCCGTGTCCGGTATCATCTGAAATGTCGCGTACAATGAAATATCTGCCGTAGCGAAGGGGCGCGTTTGAATGAACAACATTTTTCACTCGTCGAAACGAAAGGGTTTTCATCGCTAATGGAAAGCGTATATTTCCTTTTTCCCTGGCGCATCTCCTTTTGTCTTCGTTGTGACTCTCATTTTCGAAAGTGTCCCTCCTCTCTCGAACAGTTCTAAAAGCTCGACTGCTTCCATTTGCTAAATTGTGCAAGCTCTCCCACGGACATTGTTCCGTTTCCAGAAAACGTGGAATCTCTGAATCACCGGCCGGTTCTCTTCACACCCTCCGCCCCGATTAAAATTCACTTTTATCCCCACTGGAAGCGCAGGCTACGATTGTGTTAGCACCGCGCGTTCCATCGGTGCGGTAGCAGTTAATACCGGGAAATTCCCTCGTCGAGCGGTCGCTCTTCTCGGTTACATTATCCCCTTTTATGTTCCAACGAAAACCCAGAACTCTATGCTATTCGCTTACAACCCCTCTTCAATTAATCCTTTGCTGTTTCTCCACTACGTTTCGCTAATCTTCGGCAATTTCCCTGTAGCCCCTGTAATGTGCGTAATTTGCTCGACGCGCTACAGACGCGGCCGTTTAATCACGAGCCTCGATCACCCCTGATTTGCTTATAGGTTGACCCGGTGTTCGTAGAACCGGTGTACGGACACGTGTAACACAAGTCTAAAGCCCCAGCCCCCGAAATCAATACTCTCGGGCTTTACATACACTGTTACTAAGGATTCCCATCCCCTTTCGCCAGATTCGTCCCCGCGCCAGCCACTCTGCCGGGGTTCAATGGCCAAAATGCAACACCTCGAGAACGACTGGCGAAACGATGTTTCCGATTGTCCCTCAACGCTTTCCTCTTTTGAGAGAATTTAAGTAAAATGTTCATTACGCGGATCTTTATTTATTGTATTGATCTGCAAGCTTCCCTTGCATTTGCTCGTCTTCCGTGTTAAATTTATTTCTCTGCATTTTCTGATTTATAGGTATTCCATCGACATGCTAGATTCCTTCGAAACGCATTTAATCTTAAGCCTTCGAGGGTTTTAATTAACAAGCTTCGTTCGTGCCACCCTAATCGTTAACCATCGAAGAGTGAACAATTCAGCTGAGAGTCTGCCAGCGGCTAAGAATGAAAACCGGAGCTACTGCGGCATGTGAAGAACAAGATATCGAGTCGAAGTGCCGGTAAGTGAATGTACTTTTAACGATACTCATCAAAGACTTATCTATTTACCACGCATTTAACTCTTCGAGATTTCATCGGAACTCACCGCGACTATTCGGCGTTCTCCTGCGACTCCGTTTTTTTTTCCCCTGCGGCTGACCCGGTTAAGAAAAGGGGTGAAGGTCGTGTCTTGCGCAGCCTCGGCCGCAGGAATGTATCGAGGAAATTGGAGAGATGATTCGATGGAACGCGGACGAAAGCAGACTCGATGCACAGCACGGTCCAAGAGTAACTGAAGAAGGCCAACAAACGGCGACCCATCAGCTGGTTTCCCGATTACTATGCCCCCCCTCCCTCCACGGCTTGGGAACCCACATGTGCCAGCCATATGGGGGGAAAAAGTTGGTGGCGGGCTCGGGGACAAGACCTCTTCCCTTTTTGCACCCTCGAGTCTCTCCCCCGTGTCGAGGATACGCTTCCGGTTTCTGTTCGCGTGCCAACGAGTTTTAATCCTCCGACAATTTGCATTCCCTTGTGCCCCATGTACTTCTTGCATGCCATGTTTTTTTTTTGTTTTATTTAATTTACGGATTAAACACCTCGTCACATTCGCCGGGCATCGAACGGAACAGGCTCCTTTTTACTGGTGTACACACAATTTCGTTAAACAGATTTCTTGTTCATTTCTTGAAACTGTCTTAATAACTCTTGTTCAATCACGAAAGCAATTTGAACAGCCTCATCGAAGCCCAGGCTGGCGAGATGAATTCGTACAACGTGTTGCAAAGTTTGACACGTTTGCAACGAGATCATACGTTATGCAATGTGAACATCATGCAGATACCGACGGTGGTCTGTGTATTCGAATAACAAAGTTTAGCCAGCTGTTTGCTTAGCGAGATGCTACGCGTCTTGGCAACATAATCTGCCCCCTTCCGTATTCTGATTGATGGCAATTGTTGCTTGAAAGCGTCTATACCACATCTACACTACAAGCAGCAATTTTTCTGTTTATTTTCAATTGCTCTACGAGTACTATTATAATAAAATACGTCGGATTGCTCCCTGCATTCCACGATATTGTCGCGGGGTGTTTCTGGCTGGCCGTTGCGGTGTACGTCGAGGGAATCGAGTAAATTGGCTGAATTGCCACGTCCGAGAATTATTGCGGCACGTCGATGTAGACGCGAGATAGAATCACTCGAACTACTGCCTAGAGCAGTTTGGACAGAAACGTCTGGGGCTGCCTCCGCGGCGCATAATACGCCCGGATCTTCCGGTATCCCTGGCCTCGCGTTCGAACGAACAGCCATCCGTCCATTCTGGAGCTGACACATGCCCGCAATTGAAGAAGATTAATTTCTCTCTTCTGATAGAAAACGAAATACGACGACACGCGGGGAGGTATTCCGTTTCACTGACTCCTGACTCCAGTTCCAACAGTTCTCCACCACCGCCGACACGAAGGCACGTACCAGTAAAAATCTCGCGAACAGCAACTGCTAAAGTGAAAAGTTTCGTAGGACGGCAGATGGCTGCAACATGTGCAACGAGCTGCGAGATATGAAACAAAAAAAAAACATCCCCATGGCTCTGATAAAGAAAAAGGAGCTATGAACTTCGACTTCGACAATTATTTTCATCAAGAATTTTGCTCCACGGATTTGTGGAGAAGCACACCGCGGAGGGATGGTATCGATCGGCCAGGCAAGGAAATTGATTTTATTCGGAATCATCGAATTCCCCAGCTGCTTCTATTCTTTAATGGCCAATCGGCGCGTGCAGCATAAAGGCACACGACACCGCTCTTACAGCTGCCGGAAGCATACATCTGCCGGCCTCCGCTAACCAATACCATGAAACTCGGTCCACCTTTCCGCCGCATTGCACGATTCTTTTTTTCTTTCGATAATTGTTTCGCAATTATCCCATTCCCTCCAGCCACATGCGCAATCCTCCTCCAATGAAACAAACTGTACAAGAATCGAAATTGAAAGATGATAGATAAGGGGAGGACTTTGTGTCGTCAAGATATATCAAGGTGAGAAGAGGGAGAAGGGAAAATAGAGAGGGGCGGGGCATTTTGGAAAATCAGAAACATCTGCTGGCAGGAAACAGTGATCCTTGATTAGGGCCAGGCTCGTGCTGAACACCTTGGCTCCTCGCTCGTTGGACCTTGAAGTTCGGAACACGGTGAAAGGTCGACAAAAATTTCAGACAAAGAATGCTTGAAACTCACGGTAGAACTACGGTGGATGAGACTCCCTTCGAATCAATCCGTTCTCTGCGCCCCGAAGAGACATGCATTTCGCATGAAGCAAGTGAACCGCTCTACGGGTATCAACAATTTTGCTGTCCGATTGATGTTGACCAGGATGCCCGTAACCGGTTCCCGAGTTTAATTAGCGCATTACAGGGGTAGATGCCTGGACGATCAGCTTCAATTTTTTCAACGAACCAGCTTATCCAAGGCCTGACAGAATCAAGATTTATCCTCGGTTAAACGGCAAGAAAGAGTGCCAGGTGAAAACGCGATATTCGCCTTGGGAAAGAAATCAGTAAATTGGAGCTAGTTGCGTACGGACGTTCTATGAAAACTGAATTAAGAAAGATAACTGAGCCACCTGACCTAAGGAAAATAAAAAACAAATACTTTTGGACGCGCCTGGAACTCATCTGCAAAAATGCTTGCGCAACCACCCTTATTTGTCTACTAATTTTCAAAAGATCAAATTTTCTTGCTCCTTTCTCGCTATCTCGTTCAGGGGAAGAAAATTGATCCAAGAATGCAAGGAATGGAAGTGCGCGTGTCTCGTTTAATACAGAAACGCGTGGGACCATACTTCTGCATACTTTCCAGTCGTACGCCAGCGGAAGACGCTTTGCGACAGTAGCGCAGAAAGCATGAAAAAAGCAACCGAAGGAATCTTGATCCCACGAATATTCGATGTCCGAAATTTTCCGATCGATCTCACCCGCGGAATTCGGGGCAGCGACCATGCTCAACCCTTCGCCGTATTCTCACCCCCGCAGCTGAAGAGCTCACGGGGCTACCACCTGACGGTGTTCGGTCACGAACAGCTGTTCCCTCCCCTTTCCCATCCGCTGACCGTGCAGCGGGGCTCGTCCAAAAAATCGAAACGATTTCGTCTTGGAACGAAACAAAAAAAAAACACACACACACACAGAAGCAGTCCCTCCAGCCTGTCGGAACACCCGGCAGGATGTTGCAAGATGATTAGAGCGGCGGCGAATTAAATCCGCTGAATTTGAATTCAAGTTTCGGGGGTATAAATCTATCGCTCCCAGGAAGTTGCAACGCCAGGTCGGTTGGAAAATCAAATTTACCGAGGACTCGCGAGGTTCGACCGTCGAACGCGATAAGGGTAAAGTCGCTGGAGACTTTGGCAAGTTTCGATCAAGATTCAAGGGTTGAACAATAGACGGAAGCGTAATGGTCTTATGGAAGTTCAGGAATCTGGAAGACAGGGAACATGAAAAGGATCGTGTCCTCTTTGGTATGAGATAGAAGAACGTTCCATTAAAGATGATTGTAGTCCAACCAGCGTCTAGGCGGTAACGACGAATCGGTCTTCGTCGATCTGCCGCGCGCTTAAGTTCGAATGGTTCGGCAATGTTCCTCGATCGCTAATTACCGCCCCACCAGGCTGCGGATCCTCGATCCCGCGGTAGATCGCGGCCGTATGAAAGCGCATAGATCCCCTTGGTAACAGCAGCCTCGACTTATTTTGGCCGAACGAACGTCGAAGACAACAAAAGTACCTCGACGGAGCAGATGCATGGCATGTGCTACGAACCGACACCAGATGCCCCAGTGGCGTAGAGCAGAGAAGTTCCCCGAGGCAGGCTGCCACGATAAAGTCCGCCCGTGGGTTTCTTTTCAACCTGGTCGCGTGCCAAATACATAGGAACCGTCCTCTATGGGTGGTTCTAGGCGCACCACCGGCTTCTTCCTTTCCGAGCAACACTGTCCCCCGGATTCCGACGAGTCTCTTCGGATAGGATCAGCTCCTCGACTCCTGGCACGGTCAAGCTGCGGGAACATTCTTGACTGAGCAGCTGAAGCGACAAATGGCCTGAGAAATTACATATTTTCCCCGACGGACAAGACGGGACGATTCGACGATTAACGGTAGACGAACGGACTCTTTAATAAAACAACTATCATACGGGTAGTTCTTTTCTTTTTTAATAAGAGAAAGAGAGATCTGATTAACTTAGCATTCGTTTATTTACTGGTCAATGTTATCTACAATGATTTATTGTAAAAGTAACAATAGTCGTGTATAAGTTAAAACGATGTATTATCATACATATGTACAAGCGACGAGTCGAGCCTGACGATCTCGTGTGGCGAGACGTTACCTTTTTCTTAAAAAAAAAAAAAAATCAGCAAATTAACGTGGGAAGAAGCGAACGTCGTTCCCACGGGATCAATGGACGTGCGCACAGAAATCCTCTTTAATTCATAGGACGAGTGATTCAGGATCGAGGTAACATATATCGTTGATCCAAAGCCACTCGCGACGATCTTTCCGTATTCTTTCTAGATTCTTTCTTTCTTTTTTAATTGATCCAACGTCGGCATTGAACACTGTTCTCGTATACGAAGGAACGATTCGTCGTTGGTCTTACAGTGATTTAGAATTATTATTTCGTAATCCCTAGCAATAATATTTTAGATTTTATACATATTTTCGTCTCTCCATTAATAGCACTGGATCCAGATGTTCGTATACAGTTCTCTGGGTCACGATTAGCTAAACGTTGCACTGCATTACCGTGTGTATTTTTATATTCAAAATACTTAGTTGAAATGAACAGGGATCAGGGATGTTATGATTGACTTAAAAGGAGGCACTTGATAATAATTGCAAAAAGTATAAGACGGGAGCTATTTTTTTTTAATGCAATGCAACGTTTCAACGATTCTTTGTTTTTTTTTTTAATCTCGAGTTATCACGCACTTACGATAAAATAATCTACAAGTTCACTTCTGATTTCAACGCACTCCTCTCCTCGTTTTCAACCCTCCGACTGTGGAAATTGAAATTAACCAGCGATCGTGTATAATTATTTTTCAACAAGACCCCGGTTAAATCGATTAATTTGTCACGAGGAAGTTTATCGTTAAGATAAAGGGTTAATCAACCGGTGAATAATTTCCTCCGTCTCCTTCAGAACGCTTTGATATTAACACTTCCAAGGGTGTTCAACCCCTTACTATTCTACGTTCATATCGATCCAGCGTATGAACCCCTTTTTTATTGACATCGTTTATTGACATTCGTTTCTCCTGTAGCGAATCTAACGTCCAACGGACATCGATCGCGCGCCCTCCAATTTTTCCTTAGCTTAAGACGATGATAATACAATAAATAATGATTAATTGAAAAACGAAGAAAGGTAAAACGATAGTGCTAGTAGAATAGTAGCAGCCTCGATTATTTAACAGCATTGACCGACGGATACATAAAGAGGAAAGTGTACAAAAGTGTTCTAGAAAAAAGGAAAGAGATAGAAAACGTTCATGGAAAGAATTCGCTTTGCCATGAAGAGGAATTAAAGGAAGAATTAAACGAGGACACCAATTTGATGATCGAATGCAAACGCATACGTACGTGATTCTGTACGCGCCATTGGATATTAATTTCATCCTCCGTTTACCGCAACAGCTCGTGCAATATAACTTATATAGGAACCCGGATGGATCTGTAGATCCAAGATATTTCGTTCTTCGCGAAAAGGTAAATTTCGTAGTCCATCATGTTCCTGCACTCAGTATATTCGAGTGTCATTTCTTTTCATACATGTTCAAAGTTTACGTGGCGTACCGAACGAAGGCTCGTTCCCTCTGCAACTCCAGATGGTCCTTCATGGCGATGACCGTGGGATGATGAGGCGGCAGTCCCTCGTCCTCCACGAGATATCTGAGGGCTTCGGTGGCGCAGGCGTCCCAACCGGCGATCCAGGATGACGGGACTTGCTCCAGACGGCTGACGTCTTCATCTGCTTCCTGGTCCGTTCTCAGACGACCGTCCAGGCACTGGTAGGAATCGAGGGTATGCTGTTTCGACGAACGGGACGAGTCTTGCCTCTGGCACTTGTCGGGCAGGCCGCCGCGGTGGCAGTTCATCCCTTTGAAGCTCTGCTCCTGGAGGTAACTCGCGGTCACCTGATCCCTGTCCAATTGATTCCTAATCAAGAGCTTCGTCGAGCTCTGCTTGTAATGCGATTGCTTCAGTTCCATGGCCAGGGAGGCGGCCAATTGATGCAACAGCCTGGCGTTCTCTTCCTCCTCTTCCTCGTCGTCTTCTTCCCGATCGTCTTCCAGCTCGTCGACTTCCACACCCTCGTCCTCGGAGGAGAACAACAGGTCCTCCTGCTCCTGGTCCATGCCTAGCAATGTCAGTAACCTCTCCGCGGCATCTGCGTACAGGTAGGATTGCATTTTCGTGTGCGTAAAAATAGTTCTCTTTTCGGACATTTATTGCTATCGATTTCTTTGCCGCTTAAAAGAAAAAGTTAAGATACTGCGGCAATTGATCGTAGAAAGGATAGAGCAGGCAATTAAGGAATTTATAATTTATGTAGAAATACGAATAGAATTATAAAAATCTGGATGTCGAATCGCGTGATACAGCTACACAGAGTTACTTCACATCTACGAACAACTCAAATTTCCCTCTGGTTGCGCGTTCAAACATCGATTGAAAGGGACCGCGCCAATCACCGCCGCTGATTCATTTATGCGAGGCCAGAGAGTTGGACTTTTCGAGGCGCAGCCAAATATTTTCAACCGGTACCGCCGTTGCAGCGGATTGAAAGGGACACAAATGAAGCTGAATGGGTGAAAAGCCAACGAGAAGACTCGATCCAACGCGTCCGATAAAAAAAAAAAAAACGTGAACTCGCGAAAGAATCAAAGAGGATCGCCAACCGGAACTCGTCTGGACTTGGCCCGGTTTCGCGCACTCCTGTGGGAATACCGCACCATGAACCTCCCATGGGAACTACCTGTCGCCGCTTACCCACCCCATCATCCGTTCCTACGAATCATCGAATTTCGCACGAGCCTCCTCTCTCTCTCTCTCTTTCTCGTCTCGTACGCATATATACGAAGCCCCTGTTCGGCGTACACACCCCTGTGAGAACGACGTTTGGCGACGTCAGGTAGGGCCGGTTTTAAGCTTACCTGTTCCTGGGAACGGGCGGGGGGTGGTCAATTAAACGATATTTTGGAAATACATACGGAAGAGAAATTTATTTACCGAAACACGGTTTCCTATTGTCGATCATGCTGCTTCTTCTTTCGTTTTTTTTTTTGGTAGAAAAATTACTGTGCGCTCGACAAACGAGAAAAAGGGGAAGAGCGAATGAATCATGAGGAAGGATTGTTTATCTGAAAAATGCCCAAGAAACGAGATACGTACTAAAATGGAAAAATTCAATGATTCTGCAGAAATGCGCGCGTAAACAGGATTGTATCGGGGGAAATTGAACAAGTTTGGAACTGTACTTGGCCCATGAATTATGTAACGGCGCGCCGGAGTTTGCCAAGGAAGATGAAAAGTTCGTTCATGGAAATTTATTCTCTGTTTGTATGTACGAATGCAGCCTCCTGGCTTTGGATAAATTTGGTTAAATGTGTGTTTCGGACAAAATCACGCGGGCGGTGTCTCGTAAAGAAAATTAATCATCCCCACGTCGATGTGCTCATCGAGTTCGCATAATTTTGATAGTACTCCAGCGAGGAGAAGGTATTTACAAATGTGCCTGATTGCGATCTCGCTTACGAACAAAGTGAAAAGCGGACAAGGGGCGACCGGGCCCCGTGCATCTCACGAAAACTAGATTCTTTCTTCCGATAGAAGCTTTTTTCGAGGAGTCTCCCATACATTAGTCGCTCCCCTTTTTTTTTTCTCTCTTCTCGATTCCATCGGCGGAACGAACGTCTGGACCAGTCGGAGAAACGAGTTCATTGTTTCTTCCCTCCGGGCGACAACCCCCCGGGACGTAGACGCCGGACGTTCCCACAGGGATAGCCCCGATTTAAATGTCTCGTTTCTACGGCCTCTGGGACGAGGACGGAGAGGATTGAGTCAGGTTAGTCAACGATTTAAAAGGCTCGAAGGGCGGGCAACCTCTGTCGGAGTCCTTCGATCTTAGAAAAAAAAAAAAGTCTTGACGCAAAGCCGATGCACCGATGCGATGCAATGACCCCCGCGTTAGCGTATAGAATTCATACTTCAGAAAAAGGGGTCAACGGATCCGAATTGCTCGTAACCGGAAAGTTATTTTCCCCCGGATGTAACGAGAACAAAATGAACACGCGCCTCGAGATAAACGATAACCACCCACGAAACTTTAACGAATCTTGTAAATGGACTTTCGAGTAGCGTAAAAGCGGACGGACGTAGCACGGAAATCTGTGCTGTCTTTAACGAGCCACGGAAGCGTATGATCGATTCAATTTATCCCGAATGTATTTCGACTGATTATCACCGATGAATGGAAAAAAAGTTCGAGTCATCCGAGCATAGGAAAGAATTTGAATCTTCGATAGAGGTGCGGAGGGAGGATCATTGAAATTCCCAGGCAAAATCGAAGGGAGTGGAAAAGGTAATTCGTAGAACAGGCACGTCCCTTTCCAGCGGGGCCATCGAATAAAAATTTCCTGGGATTTCTGCGCGTCCTATAGAAGCATACCTGCCTGGAAAAGGGATCGAGAAATATTTCTTCCTCGCGCGGTGCCGCTTCGAAGTAACGAAATTTCCCACATTCCTGGGTAAACACGATTGTACCCCTGTTTCTTCGACGAAAACCCGATACCACGTTCGACAACATTTTACTGCAGACTACGAACGTATCTAACGCACATTTCTAATTCGGCAAAAGGACGGAAATATTATAAAGAAGTTTAATTATAGTGAGCGAATACAAGAGGAAGCTGCTAGTAATCATTGCATGCCAATGGGAACAACACAGAAAGAATTCGAATTGAGTTAAATTATCGTTACATAATAATCAGAGGACAAATTAAGACTGTGGACAAAGGAGGGAGAGTAAGCATGGGATGAAAGAAAACAAGTTAAATTACCTCGAATTGCCGGGGATGAATCCGCTACGTCGTTGGCGAGATCAACGAGTCCCTCCGATCCTCCGCCGTCACCCTCGCACTCCATCATCGTCTCCTGGAATCGGAGAACCCTTTCTTGTAAATCCTCGAGCGAATCACCACACCTTAATTACTTATTGTTTGTCTGTCCCTCCAATCAAACCGCAACATTTTCATTGACCAAAAGAAATGCAAAAGAAGGAGGTTGAAGAAAATAGTGGAAACTTCTTTTTCAGAAGTCGTTCATTCCGTATCCTACTAAATAATTTATTAATTGTTTTTTTAATTGGCCAGGCGTTTCCATTACTTTGTCCGGTCCCTCTTACTTTACTCCATAAAGGACGAACACCTAAATTCGTGTTGAAGCGAAGAATCGGCGGTAGAGAAATCTGGACATTCGAAGTCTGCGCAAAACGATTCGGTTCGACCGGACACAAATTTGCCTTCCGGACTTTTCACCCGGTCCGACCATTTTGCTACCGAGTGGCCGAGTGGTTTATGGCTGGCCTTGGTCGTTGGTAAATTCGGGAAATTTATTGCGAGCGAAAACGCGTGCATACACCGCACCCAGTGACCCAGAGACACCGGGCAATAAACGTGAAAAGCGACGGTGGCCGTGAGTTATTGCGTCGACTCCGTTGGATTTGTCCAACAGTGATTTTCCCTCTCGATGCCTCGTTGTGGACGAAATTTTACGGTGTCCCCGGAATTCGTTAGCCACTGGCCCGCTGACTGCGAATCGAATGGAAACATCATGGGACAATAAAAACGTGTCTCCTCTCGAAGAGGATTGTATTACAATCGCATAAAAGAATTCCTTTTAATCAGCGTCTCCTTGTGGGGGCGAAGAGGAAAATCGATATCGATTACCGCAAAACGCTTTGGAATATGTAAATCTCGTTGGCGCAGAAACAACTTCTCCACGGAACGTCTCGGGCTGTAATTAAAATGGATTGCTCACTTAATGCGCGATTAAACGTGGGTCGGAATCGATCTACTAGACTCGAGCATAGACACACACACACACAGCCGAGTCCTTTATTCTGTAATCATTTAGAAAAGAAAAACCCGCTCTAAGAACACCCTAGCCCAGCACGAAAAATAAAAGCGGATACAGAAAAGTCTTGGTGGCTGCGAGGGAGTATTTTCATCCACCAGCGCGGGAATTGTTCACGGAACGAGGATAATAAACGCCAATAGAGAGAAAAAATTAATCGATGGCTAGATGCAAAGGAGATTAATTCGCGCGGATACGTTTGAAAGGGCTAGGGAAAACACGCGGAGAAACCCCGACGAATTGATTAAGCTACCCTTTGTTACCACCTTCGTTAAGGGTAGTGCAATTTGTTCGGTAAATTCCGACCCAGTTTAAGAGATTGCTCGTCCGCGGGTGGCGCGTTAGCAGAGGAAGATTAACAGTTCCTACATCCATAATATTGATTCGATGGATGAATAAAACTTCTCTGCAAACTGACCTAGTTTCTTCTTTAAAGGCATTCTGATTAATTGAGGCCTTGACACGGACGAGACATCAGAAACGCGGTTTTGCAAAGAAACGTTTCAAGCTCCCTTCGTTTGAAGCGTAAGGTGAATCACGGTAACGTTCTGCACGACGACTGCATTCGTTTTCCAAGGGAACAATTTACCCGTTCTCTTGGATCATTTTATCTAATGAAAATGACCAGCAATTCGAAGGGGTGCGCATCTAAGAAACTGATAAGAATCAACTAATCGATGGGAATAACGGCGTGAAACGAATTCACGTATAGTCGTATATTTCGCACATTTTTATGCACTGCTCAGTTTTATCGGAACGCAGTTATCGGCAGGTTTAGCGGTATCGAATATCGATACTTTCATGCGAGGAGGATGTGTGTAAGGTAGCATAAAAATGGGAACAAAACGGCGGTGGAGCCCGTCTCGTAAACGATACGTATTGCTGTATCGTAAATATGATACCGATACAAGCCGTCCAACGTTTTGCATGTTGTAAATCGATTTTACACCGAGAGCCGATAAAATGAGACGCTTAACAGTATAATACTCCCTCCCTTCGACGTGAGCGAAGGACGAAGAGAATCAGGGAGAGATTCATTCGACGAATGGCCAGGCTTTTATACGAGGCAATTTTCACAAGGATTTCTACCGTCAAATTTTCACTCTCGACTTTACATTTGGCAAATTGAAATTGGCGAGCTGATAAATTGTAATTCCGAGAGATCACGGGATCAAAAGGAAACTTTAATGTTCTTCGTGCAACGTTATCTTTCATTCGGTCCCGACTTCGAATTCATTCGTACATTTTCATCGCGAGATAATCAACGTACCAGTGGGTAAACATTATTACCACAGACGAATGAGCGGTTTCAAGCCAGTTCAGCTACGATGGCGAAGCAAAGAGAAGGAAGGGACAGAGGGAAAATTCGAACCGATCCACAGGAAGAGGTATTGTGACTCCGATTAAAGTTTCAAACTACGTTGGAAAACCGCAATCTAGCCGGAGATCGACGTCGTATAAATCTAGCCGGAAGGGAGAAGTTCAAAGAGGAGAGTACGCGTGGTGGAGAGTAATATCTGCCGGCAGCGCTCGCGCTTTTCTATTTCATCAAGATCCTGATGCGTCGGAAAATTACGTAATTGCAACGCGTTCCACTCCACCCCCATCGTTGACCCTTTGGAGATCCTTCGCGATGGGGAAAATAATTTTCCCCCCTTTGTAGCTGGCTCGCGACTACTTAATACGGAAAAATTGTGGACGAGAGAAGCGAAGTTTCGGCTGAAAATTTGCACAGAACGAAGAAGAAACGCGAGCGAGGGAAGGAAATATGTACCACGCGTTGCTCCGCTTCTCTTCTTTTTCTTCTTTCCTCCGCCCAACGGGAAGGGAGATGCTTTTCGAGAAGATTGGAAACCCGGAACGTTTCCAAGCGAAATGAGGTTTTAATTAGCGCGACCCGGTATCTCGTTCGTAAATAAAATCGCGTACACAGAGGGAAGGGAAAGAGTGTGCGTCGCGCGTTGGGATTTCAATTTCCGCGCTGTTACATCCGAGAAACGGGAGCGAATAGAATAATCCCGGCGTTAATTCCGTGGAGAACGTCTTGTATTCTACGAACTGGGGAGGAGTTTACCGGAGTCCTGGATACACTCCTATGCGGATTTGCTACTCGCGTTGTTCCTCTATTTACGCGTAACAAGCTCCGATTTTCCGAGGATCGATTGAACCGCGGCGCGCGCTGTGACGGTCTAATTCAATTGCTGATTGAACCTGTGCAGCGGCGTTTTCGAATTTTCTCATACGCGAGTGGAGGTGCGGTCGCTTGATTTCCCTACGTAGTTACGATGGAGAAACAGTGTTTCTAATTAACTAAATTGGCTAACAGATCTTTACGTTGCTGCGCGTCTCTCCGTTGTAAAGAATTTTCGTCACTACGCTACGAATTTAATGGACTTTCAAAGCGCCTCCAGTTTTCCGTTTGCACACCGGGACGGCGTTGTTCGCAGGGAGTCGAGTGCTTCATGAATAATGACTGGAGAGAAACGGTGGAGGAAACAAATTACTGTTTCTTCTGTCGTTAGGAAATGCTAACTGCGCCAGCATTGATAAATCGCTGTCGGGTAAACGTACCCGGGATGAGAGAATCCACATTGATTTTACTTTGTAACTAACGACACGTTACAATTTTTATAATGAACCTCCGATTCCGTTCTGTTGTTTCGTTGCAGAGCAAAGGCT
This sequence comes from Holcopasites calliopsidis, assembly GCA_023838395.1. Lineage (NCBI taxonomy): Eukaryota > Metazoa > Arthropoda > Insecta > Hymenoptera > Apidae > Holcopasites > Holcopasites calliopsidis. The sequence continues at coordinate 1,054,950 of JALHAQ010000012.1, read as the reverse complement.
GGCGGAAAAAGATTCCCCGGGATAGGAGAAACGTTGAACCGTTTCCTTCTTTTTCTTTTTATAAACGTCGTCGAGCTTTTAGCGGACAAGCTTCTTTCTATCAAGGAAAGGAAAGCTGTTTTCCGCAACGTGGAAAACTTTTTTAATTGATCGCTTTCAGCAAACAAGCTGAGCTTGGGCGAGAGGCAAGTCGGTGTAAACTTGAACTTTTTAATTGGTCCCGGGCCTTTAAATAACGTTTCCTTTAAAAAGCCACCTCTTTTCCCTCGTAATGAAAAGCTTCAGTTAAAATTAATAACACCTGCTGCTTTTGCAAGGGAAAACTGAAAGGATATTTATTCTCATTCCTTTATTATTAGTCACCGGTCTTTTTTTTTTTTTAAACACGAAGCAATCTGCTTGAGAGAAAATTTGTTCTGTCCTCCGACGACGAAATAACCAGAGTAAATTGAGAGCAAATTCTATTCCCCGAATGGAGAAAGAGAGAGATGGAAAGGGGGACTGGAGATTGAGGGAGAAAAGAGTCCAATAAAATGCGCATATAAAGGAAGCTGTAGAAAAGGAAACGAACGTAGCTGAACGTAAACGAGTGCAAATTTACATACGTACAGTGAAGAAGACACGGAAGAGTATCACCGATAATCACTCTGAATTCATGATCTCTCGCGTATGCAGCAAATTTAATACGTGTGCAACAAGAAACTGCATCGAATTTGGAATAACAGGATCGATGGGCAATGGTACCGTGTCAGAGGCACGTACATATTGAAATTGATCCACACCTGGTGTAAACAGATATAATTGTACAGAAGACAAATGAAAGAAGTTTATTATTTTCGTATAAAATGCGACTGCATCCACGGTTCAGCGTTAAAGTCTTCCGAAACTGAGTGCAAACGAAGCAACTGGGAACAGCACGGAGAGAGCTATAGAACGCGTTTCCTTACCGGGACCCCGTAAACGGCCCGTTACACAAGGTGTTTCTAAATCGTGGAGCTACGTGCACATTCTCGCGGCGCGAATGTACCGTAATCTTGGGCCGCTTTAGCTCCTATTTCTTCCCGGGGCAATCTGTTCAGCCTCCCCCGGTCGTTCCCGGTTTCTGGAAGACGTCGTTTTCTCGGGATCGCTCACGGGCCGCGACAACTGATTCGACTCGGATCGTGAGGCGAGCAATTTCGGGGCGAATCGATTCCGAACGATCACGAGGGCCGAGGTGAAGATGAAACAAGGGGCGATTTGTCAGTTTATTACATACCTCGGACAAGGAGTCCCCCATCATATCGCTGGTATCTCTCATGACTCCCAAATGGGAAACTGGTACCGACAACAATCACTCAACGCCCACGTTTTATCCGTTTCCTCCTCTGCTCGTATCCTCTCACTGTATCCTCCTCGCGTGTTCCTCTTCTTCCTTGTCGGCGCCGCGGCTCGTCGAGAGGGTTCACCAACGAGCGAGCAAACTTTTCATTAAATCTCGCGGTTCAGGGACTCGGCCTCCTCTACTGTCACGAGCACATTGTCCCGACGAGATCGGAGCGTGTTCGTTTAAAAACGCACGTATGTAACTTTGCCGTTGGATCGATCGTATCGCCCAACGTGTCACTTCCCTCCACCTATTCCTCTCTCCCTTGTTCCCCGTCCTCTGCTTCGCCCCGGTATTATATCCTCCTTCGTTTTCTTCCCCGGTTTACTCAACTGCGCTACTTCGGACGGCGCACAGGTACCGCGGGACGGTCCTACTCCGAGGACCAGCGGAGATCACGAGGGGTTGGCTCACGAAAGGGGTAGGAAGACGCGACGGTAACGTCCGCGAGGAGCTCCTCAGGCTCACGAGACGATCGCGAGTCGACCCATCGGTGAACGCGGCTATGGAAACACTGGCCGGTGCTGTCAGGTAAAGCAGGGAGCAGGTCGACGGGCAACCAGCAGGCAGACCTGCTTCCATGACACTGTGCTCTCGCGTCTTCTTCTACCCTCTCGCTGGCTCTCCCTTGCACCGACTGCTTGCAGCAGCTGCCTTTCCTCCCCGCCGTATTTGCCCTCCCCTTCGATCCCCCTCGTTTCTCCCCTCCGTTTCCGACATCTGCGTTCCTCTTTCGCCTGGAAAGGAACATCCTCCTGCCTCTACAACCGGTCTCTCCTCTCGTCCTCTCCACCGGGTCGCCTCCCTCCCTCTTTCATTTTCCTACCGCTTCCCCTCTCGCGATATTACTGTGCTCCTCTGTGTTCCTCTGTTGAACGCCCCCGACCGCGGGAGCCTAGGAGAAAGAACTCCCACACCGCGGAGGCGGAGGCCTCTTCCATGCACCGCGTTCCACCTAGGAGACGCCGTCGATCGGAGGACCGCGGATTTCAAACGGCCGCGCGAAGAGCCTACGGATAACCGAGATCATGCGATCCCCATGGATTTCTCTACGGTCCGCTCCCAATTTCAACAGCAGAAGTTCTTTCAAGATTCCTAACGAATTTCGCTCAACCTCCAGTCCCCGGAGGGGCGAAGAAGACACAGAAGCGTTAGGGGATGGATTCCCCCTATGTCTGAAGAAAAGCCTACTAAAAATTGTGCCGGGAGAAATGAAGATCGCGCAAGGCGAATTTCAGGAGAAGAGGGAACGTCCCCTCGGCACTACAAAGCGATTCGCGCGGCGCAGGCCCACGACGAACAGCTGCTATTTCACCTGTTCGATATATTATTTAAATGCTTCACCTGCCGCGATGTCAAGATACCGCGAGATAAGCGGTCAACGTTTCCTGCTTTCACGACACGGTATCACGCGGCTTCTCGTCAGCGCTTCTTCCTTCTTAGAAGCTTTCTGTGCGAAGCATTTTGCGCGGAGCAATTGGCCCTCGGGATTTCTCTTTGAAGAATGCCTACTCGAACGACGTCGGAAAAAGGAACGTTTATTGAGCCAACGTCAAAGTGAAATTATAAAGGCAATACTGCGGTAATGATAAAGGTTCGACAAATTGGGCTTCGCGTGATGCCTTGCGATTTCAGTCTTTTAGGATGATCACACGACGTTCCTCTCCAGTTATTATTGGATCGATCCGCCTCATGTATCGCGCTAATTGATCCGAGTCTACGTGTCCAGTTTGATGATTTCTGCCGCAGGTTTTGAAAGGGACGTATCCGTCCCCAGCTGCGGCCAAAAAGTTTGGAAGAACGATTCTGTACCATTGACTTTCCTCCAAGTTTTCGAATCTTGGAGAATCACAGGCGCGACACCTAAAAATGCATAAGATAAATTAAATAGTAATTAAAAGTGTTCGATTCAATATTTGCTAGATCTATAGGTGAAGAGAATTAATTACCTTATTTTAATGTCCACAGCGGTCCTTACATCATCCTTTATCTTATAAGTGACTTTTAATCCTGACCACACTAGCATTCCGTTCATCTCTAGTATCTAAAAACAATGAAACTTCCGTAGAAAGAATTGGACGTGCGCAATCTTTAAGAGCGGAGAGAAGTGGCCGCCTGCAGAATGGCAGCCCACCTTACTATCTGCAGCAAGTGGTTGCTATTCAGTAGGATTCAACGTCAAGGCTCTATTGTTAAAGATTATTCGTAAAATCAAATGGAAATCGGTCAACATGATTGCATAGCATCTCTAGGCTTTAATTTGAGACCGTCTTTGTTAAAAAAAATACGAGGTCGCAAACAAAGTTTAGGAAATATCTATTTCGAAAAGATTAATCGAAGACCAATACCTGAACGATGCAGCTGCCATTTATTTCAAGAATGTCCCACGTATTCTCGAACGGTTGAACCGTCATTAAATCCCCGTAAGTAATATATTTATCCATCGGATCGAGAGAAACGCGAATTCCTCCAGGATTCAGAACAGCGACAGCAGCATAAGACCAAAATGTTTCATTTTCCGCTTTGTCCACGTACTATAGTTGTTCACGACAAACATCAATCAATACAACAAACATCGATCATAGCAACTTGTATCAGGACCAACGTTTGTTCTACATACGGAATCCACCATTGCATCCGTGATTAAGTTTCCGAAATTGCATTCCTTCTGGTAACACTGATTGTCCAGGAGAACTCTCGTCCGAGCAATCTTGGATCGTGACTTTTCGTCTACAGCCGTTTTCCATGGTTCTAACGCCTTCAACGTCTCGGGGTCTGAAAGAAATTCCCACGAAAATCGTCTAGAATTTTTCAAGAATTCTGGAATCTACAATTTGGAGTTCTTTTAGTTACACAAATAACTAGTACAGTTGATTCATTTCGTTCTTTTCTTGTTTAACCGATGGAATTCATCTGGCTTTCTTACCTTGCTCGACAGAACTATCGAGAAGAATCGGATTTCCGTCCCAATCAACCACCTCACCCTTTCGATCGAACCATACCGTCAGGTTTCCCAAGTACCTGATGAGAAATGAAAGCAAACGTTTTCATTTTGGAAAGAAAGGGATTAGGTAAATGAAAGCGAATTAATTACGTACTTGGTGTAGGCAGCCGCTTGAACAATTAATACCGTTCTATTAGTCTTCTCTTGAATCACCACTACAGGGTAAACGTCCTCTGGGACGTCAATGAAAGGGGGTGGCCCTGGGCACGATTTTTCGATTACAATGAAATCATTTGAAAGAGCTGAACTTACGAAAGTCCTCAGAATACATTGAAACAAATATTTTGTCTAAGCAGACAATTGCATTGTATCGTTTTACTTCCTTGCTTCATTTGTTTGACATCAATCTTTTAATACCTGTGTAAAGAAACGTGTGAGAATGCCCTCCCACGATCAAATCGATTAAAGGACACAATGCAGCCATTTTTCTGTCCACATCCAGTCCGCAGTGACTCAAGACAATGATAATATCGATCCCCTGGGCCTTCAGTTTTCGTGCCTCCTCGTTCACCGATTCCACCTCGTCCAGGAACTTCAGCTTTCCGGTGCTGGAAGTTATCTGGTAATTTGTAAGGTTCAATTAAGAACAAGGGGAGAAACGTCGGCTTGCTATTTCCGATTAAACCACCGTGCTCCGTAATCGTTCATTATCGCTGTACTTCGTGAAATCCGTTTAATGGGATTGACGATTAAAATATAATTTTGCGAAAAACGACATTCTCCAGATCGCTGATGTACCAACGTGACAAGATGAGTAACAAACATTAACCATTACTCGATTACGTCAATGAAGATTCAGATAAAAACTGTGGCATATGAAAATAATAACTGAAATAAGAATGATCATTAATACACACTTTTGTGGTCGTTGTAATCACGCCAATCACTCCGATTTTCGTGTCACCCCTCTCGATGATCGTGCTGTTCCTATATAAACCCTAGAAATCGTGGGATTTTTCATTTTATTTAACGAAACATTGAGCTGTAATGCAATAAATCAGTCAGCCAACCTGCATCGTTGATTCTTCACTTGCATCAACGTTGGTTACCACGACAGGTGCCTTGACCATTTTTAAAAAAGGTACCAAACCTTCGATACCATTGTCAAATTCGTGGTTTCCAATTGTCTGAAATGGCAAGGGACGATCGTTTTTCTCTTCCCCGCTTATTCACAAATTATTGACACAAATTTTGATCGATCTGTCATTACGATTTTACCATAACATCGTGCGGCAGCGTGTTCATGAACGTGGCTGTTACGTTCCAACGGTACAGATTGTACCATAACGTCCCCTGAAAATGATCACCGGCGTTCAGGAAAATCGGGTTCGGTCGTTCCTTTATCAATCGATTCACCGCCGTATGAACTCTCGCGATTCCGCCAACGCAATTCCTTTCCTCCCCTTTGTGGCACGCTTCGGATCGAGGTCCCGTTTGCTCGAACCTGATCAAAATTTTCTCCTTAAAAGATCTTACGAATGTATTTTATCGATGGCCTATTTTCATCATTCTTCTACACCTACAGAAAGCTTAAGTTGCCGCTACGAATGAATACTCAAGCGCAACAGATGCGCGAAGGATAACAATACTGTTGCAACGACAAACAAAGTTCGCGGATAATAAATGGAAGGCGACTAAAAAAAGAGTCACGATTAACCCGAATGATTGCGTCCCTGACCCTGAGATTTCACTCTTCGCGAGCGTCGGAATCGAACAGCGCGCGAAGGCCCCGCTCGGTTCTTTTTAACACGCCTCCTCAATTGTGCAACCAATTGTTATTCCCCTTTCCTTTCAATATCTACTTCGACTATCAATTCGCCTCCCGATTCTACAATAAGTGTTACCGCCACCAGATACCCGGTCACCGTTGTTGCATCGTTAATGATCGCGATCCGATCAGCATATTCTTCCGCATGGCCAATGGATCGATCGATCGATCTATACGAATTACCATTGATAATTACGAACGGGGACAAATATTGGAGCGTAAACGAGGCTTCGGTTGATCACTTAATTACTCCATGAAAATGGAAGACTATAAGTGGTGGGAACCTTTCTCGAGGTTTTCGTCAGACATCGAGTCGCTTACCTTGCATGGAAGTCATTTAAATGAATCACCGACAGTTCAAGCAAATCGGCGCGTCCCGGGTAAGGCGGCATTCTGCCGGCGAATCCCCAGGATATTTGGAACAGGAATGGTAAGAGCAAAAACCGTCGGAGCATCGTTAATTGAATCTCTGCATCAAAACCGTAGCCAACTCTCTTTCTGGAATTACCCCTGTCGAATACTCTTCAGCCGGTTCCGTTGATTTTCTATCAAAGGAGCACAATACATGTATTGTATCTTAACAGCGAGCATGGGAAGAAAATTTGTAAAATACATTCTTACATTCGAGCATGGCCTTTTACGCCGGAACGTGGAAGGATTTCAACTTCGTTCTGATCGAACGATTTCAAGTAAAAAACAAGAAGAATTAATGCCGAAGTACTTAGACGCAAGTATCGCACGCGGCAACGTCGGTTGCTTATTGCTTGACGACTGCATCGAAGAGAAAAATATCTGTTTTACTCTCCTCTTATCGTACAGCAAAAACTACTAGCAGGCAATCAAATGACCGACGTGAACGAACAACCAGCACGCGCTGCTTTCTTGGTTCCTGAAGGAAATTTATAATTGATTGCTGACTGAAATACTTCGGTACACATAAAGCGCCTGTTGAAGATGATTCACAGAGTGATTAATGATACATTGTACCGAAACGCTTATATTTGAACGAGAAATTCAAACGTTATATCACCTTTGAACTGAAATTTTGCCACTGTACAAAACAGGATGGCTCCCATTGAAACATAAAGAAGCACGTTATTACTTATAAATTGAAGCATAAGATCGTTAAGCAACCACTTTCTGCTAAGCACACTGAATACTATATGGGGATGACAATTTCGTGCGCAAATCGATGGTGTAAATAATTGGCAAAAAGCAGCACAAAGTAACCGCGGAATAATTGACAGCGTTTTACGCGAAGCGAAGACGTCAGAATTATTTGTGCAATCGGCCAATTAGTTTGAAAGTTCGCTTTAAAGTGAGCTAACAATATTCGATTGGAAATTTCCTGGAGATGGAAATTCACAGGAATCTCAGAGGTGCGGAAAAATGGAGAAGGTGTTATTCAGAGGCTGTGCTTCAAGTTTTAATGATTCTTTTTATGTCCTTGGAATCAGTGATTCCCGATAAAATGAGAAATTAATGTTTAATTGCGGCTGAAGAAAATACAAACTTAATAATGCTAATGCATATCCAGCAAAAGATATCAGAAAAATCGGTAACGATCCCGACTAATCGTCTATCCCTCCATAATTTATCACGAAACGGTGTAATTCATCAGAAATCGAACACGCGACGCACCTGTCCACCATGGACACTAGTCGACAACTGTGCCGCCTAAAAGGAGCTCGGTCTTCCCAATCCTTCCGCGGAGAAACAAGTCCACTATCAGGTGAGAAGCACGATCGTTATACAACCGACACGATAAAAATTATCGGCATCCTCCCTTCCATCGAATCAAACGTGAAAACATAAAAATTGGTCATTTTTCAACACACGTGACTTGTCCTTTGATCAATTATCTGACGATGTTCGTTTGTTTTTGTGCCGCTTCTATCAGAAACTCGTGCTTCGTTGTACCATTCAGTGATCTCTACCGTTTTATCTGATAAGGGATAGCGCGTCTAAAGCACATGTGTCTCGTAAGTTGGATTTAGATAATATCCGTTTATCAGTATCCCAGAATACCGAAGGCAGCGGTAGTCCATAAATGTTAAAGAAAGAGTTGTCGAGAAATAGAATTGGTGGCAATCACTGTAGCTATAAAGTGATATTACCTGGCGAAGGATCTTAATAGCATAGAGCTGGAAAGTTTCGAGTCACTTTAGTCATTATAGTAATTAAGCTTTGCCCTCTTAACTACGTTCACAGTTTACAGTTTTAGTTTACAGTTCACAGCAAAAACAGTAGCCACTTGTACGACTATAGGGTATTTATTTCACAGGCCGAAAGTTCAGGGCAGAAAAATGTCGAACAAAGGAGGACTGTAACAATTCGTAGGTTCTTACCTCGGGAATTCTTCTTACCTGACACAGTCTGTGCGTATCCTTCGAACCGGTAGTATCTCTAGAATTGGAAAGTCCCTCGGAGCGAGAAGTCGTCCGCAACCGCCTCACGATTTCTCCGTTGATCTACCCTTCGGATGAAGGTGAGTTACCCGAGGAGCTTGTTCCTTTTAAATACCGTAAATTATACACCGATGTATAATTACTTTTCAATAGATATTTCACAATAATAAATATTTCAAAGTAACAAGAATTCAAGGCTATACCTAGCGCTCTGCACCAAATAATCGATGCACGAGTTTAATATTCGCGTCTGGTAAGGCGTGCAATAGCTAATTGCTGAAAAACTAGTTTGAAACGTTGCACACCTTTTTATCTTCACCTGTGTAAACTGGTTAGCAGGTAGTAGACGATTGAATAAATATAACTTAACGAAGTGTGTGCGATTTTTTTCCATGCTGCACCGGATGATAGGAACGATAATTCCGTGGCATAAATTCCAATTTATTTGCGACAGTAAAACTAGCTACAGACAGGAATATTCCACTCGATACTCTCCGCGTGATTGCCTCCTTCAAACATTCACAGTGAATTAGTGAATAAAAAAAAAAAGGAATAACGCGCATTTGCTTACTAATTTTTCCATAACACAACCTCGAGAATGCAAAATTGCTTTGGATTTCCTTTCACCAATGATAAGCGCATCATTTTCAAAACGTTTCAACGCTATCATTAACATAGACTGGTCGCAGTCAACCATTGTTATCAACAGTTTATCGTTGCGGTATAATAAATCATCGAAGTGCTACAAGCAGTCGATGAATAATTAGAAACGAGTTATAAAGACATCGTCCTCGTGTTTTTGTGCACGACACTTTGCCAATCCCACCTGCAACGTCCACGGGATACTACCGAGTAAACGAACGGTTCTCCACTCGGTCTGACAAGTAAAATTGAAAAGGATGCAAAGAAGAAACGACTGCTAGGCGAATGACAGGCAATCCTGGCTCGCTGTCAAAATCATTCTATATTCGAATTCTGACCGCGGCGCTTAATAAAGCCGCGTGATCGAGCAACGATCTACGAGGATTCTTCGATCGTGTCGTCGACGTAGCGTGTGTGATTCGCGATACCATGACATTTATGCCGTTACCCGATTACTGACGTTACGTAAAATTAGAAGCTTCACCACTAAATATGACGAACTGGAAAAAAAACATCATATTTGAGGAAATAAATTCAACTGGTAACGGACGATCGTCTTCTTTTACTTTGACGAACGATTCAGCGACGAGATATTCGGTTGAAAGATAAAGCGATCGTTGTTTCGCACAGATCAGAGGCTGTCGCGATAACGCGAAGCTTGTTAAGAAACAGCATTGTCGCTGTCTAGTTCAAGTTTACGGGCTTGCCTCATGAATAGTAAAAACGTTGCAGAATCTCAGGAAAAAAAACATGCAAAATACATTTCTGATAAGATATGCAAATTTATTTTTATAAAAAAACGAGAGAGATGGGCATGATCAATATTATCTCGCGATAACTAATCGTACAACCATCCAACAATACATATCTTCTCCCCCAAAAAGAAGAAAGCGGACCAAACAAATAGCACAGAAACGTGTACTCGATTCATTTTTGTCCACATTCTACGTTTCCATTTACTTTCGACTAAATCACGTTCATGGGAACTAAGATCAACGTGATCGTATCTCTGACACATTCGCCGTCCAAATAGGAAATCATGCTGATCCAAATCGTCTTCCTCGAATCAGTCTCTAATCATTCCGACAGTGGATGGGTCCTCCAATCGAGATTCTGTCATTGAACTTTCAAGTGCCCTCCGGTTAACTTGCCCAAAAGCAATACGGCGAATATTCTACCGACAGATAGACGAACGTTCTCCATGAAGGATCCGGCGGCTCTCTCACCGATTCCTCATCCTCTCGCGCGCTGTTCACCAAGGCGAGAACGTCCAAGAACATCCTTGACCATTTTCTTCTCACAGAACTTCCTCTAGAGGCTCACCTTCGCCAGATTTCAAACGATTCGTTCTAAAAATGACGAGTCGGCGAAGCGATTAGCGAGCAGATTGGGGGACAAAGTGAGGCGCCCCGAGCTCTACAGCCGCGCCGATCGCCTTCAGTCGACGCTGGTCACTCGGCAAAATCGGCTCGCCGGCGGAAAAACGTGGTATCTCGGTGGATAAATAATCATTGGTGATCGTCGTGCAACCGGTTCGGATTCACCCGCGTAACGGTGGTAAGTGATCGCCCCGCTCGAAAGATTCCGCCGGATTCAAGGGACGCGTGGTATTTTTAGTCCAAGCGATCGGCAAATCTGCGCGCGATCGGGCTTCCGAATTGGTTCCGGAACGCTTGGCGCGCTTCCGACGCTCGGCGTCGTTGGATGTCGATCATATTCTCGTTGATACCTCACACTGGCCGTGCAATGTTGCTTGCCGTTTTGGCAAGTGTACACTGCTTCAGCTTACTGGCGAATTATTTCACCTGCGATGAGGGGAACACGTGGCGATGCTGTCGCATCGTGAAATGAATTCGTTCATCCTTTACCGTACACGCAGCTCGAGAACGCAATCAACTGACGACATTAGTTTGAAACGTACTGCAGGAGGTAGGATGTGGAAAGTGACATTTTTCGTATGGGATTTGAAAATTATTAACCTTCCAGTTCCATCCGTCGACATTACCATAGAAAATCGTAGAAATTGTTATAGATAACGATTTTAGTGATTAGCAATGACTCACGTGATTAGAGTGTCAACAGTTGACAGCGACGCGAAACGTTTCTGCTGTTATTAGAATTTTAAAGGAAAGTGCTACACCGTTGTTGGAGCGGCGCAAATATCTCAATCACTCTGCTGATAACAAATGCATAAACGAAACACATCCTCACACTTCGCAACTAATTTTCAACCAGAGGAGAACGTTGGAGTTTTCACGGCCGCCACAGCAATGGACAGGCAAAGTTATATTAGTTATCGACTTACTAATGTTAAAAACGATACGATAAACTTCAAGGCGGGACATATTAACATTTTTCTAATGCAACCTAAAGCTTGTTGCATAACAACGTAAAAAGCGGCACCTCGCTATCTTGCTGTCCTTTTAGCAAAATCATGTCGGACATCGACTGACACTAATTACGATGAGTTATTAGTGATCAATCAATTTGAATGTACAAGATATTAATGGAATAAGCAAAAACAAAACAGCGTGAACGTAATATGTACCTCAACAATGCTTTTCAATTGCAATTTGAAAATTGATTACTTCAATTGATCAATCGTCACCAAGATTGCCCGCGGTGTAACAGTCACCGCTGAAAATATTGTGCTGACGAGATTCTTTCACGTTTCCCATTATCGATTAAAAATATCGTACCCACCTTTTCTTTTTCTTATTCAGAAGTCCGCTTGTTATCTAAATGACAGTAAATACTGTGTTGGAAAGACTTGCTGGCAGCTCGCGTGAGTGTTTCGCAAGGAAATTATGTTAACACGGATGACAGTGTTCGACTATTACCTAATCCACCGCGTCTGGCACAGGACCATAAACTTTTCTTTATGGGTGCACCTTATCTCACGCCATTTAACGCCCCGGGATGTATCCTTGATTTAATGATTCTCCTCTAGACATTTCTATATTTCTGTCACGTGATTTTGCAATCGTCCCCTGTACAACGTTCGGTACCCCTTAAGGACGCTGAGGATCGCAATAATTAATGGTTCCAAGAAAACGATCGCTTGTTGCACGGAGCGTAAAAGTATTCCACGACACGCAAAGTTCTGTATTTTAGAAACGAGTAATAATAAGAGCTCAGTCGGCGGAAGGATTCGTGCGAGACGAAAAGATTAACGAGTCGGAAAATTGAGAAGCAGCAGAATGCTGCTTAAATTGAAAACGTGTAGTATAGTTTGCTAGAAACAAAAGATCGAATAACTTCCTCCTTGCACGAAGACTAAATTCAACGAATCGGACAATGATCGAGCCGTCTTGGGAGCTATTAAATTAAATAGACGAAATAAAGTGAAGGAGATGTTTGTTAACTTAGTGTCGAATTGCGCGATATCCTAATTAATTAACCGCTTGTCCTTTTCTCTGCTAGCTGCATGATATCGGTGGCAGTGGTCACGCTATCCGTAAAACAACGAGCTTGAGAAAAATGCACGCCATTTCGGTTGCACTTTTCACCCTGCTGGCGTTCTCCAACGAGGTCATCGGCAATCCCATTCTCAGGAAAGACGATGGTGGACTCACCGTTAATATTGTTCACACGAATGATATGCATTCGAGGTAATTATATCATGTTTTAACAAGCATTTCGCATGGCAAGCGTCACGTGCTAGCGCTACACATTTATCGTGTCGACGCGTTTTCAAAGCGTCGTTCGAGCTCAATATTGAATCAGTTGAAACATCGGTGCAACGCGATCACCGCCTGGCCAACACTAATTAATAGCAGCCTAACGATAATTAACACTCCGCGTGCAGCAGTTGATATGTTCACATTATTTTCACAGGTTCGAACAGACATCAAGATTGTCGAGCGTCTGTTCGAAGAAAGAAGCGGAAGCAGGAAAATGTTACGGAGGATTTGCCAGAATAGCGAGCCTGGTCAGAGAAGCGCGGAAATCGACGGTTCCGTGCCTCTTCTTGAACGCCGGTGATACTTACCAAGGCACCTCCTGGTTCACCGTCTACAAATGGAGAATTGTGTCCCAGTTCCTGAATATTCTAGCTCCGAACGCCACGGTGCGTAGATGCAAACAGATTCAAATAATTCAAGCCGGTTCGTTTATTAACGCAATTATAAAACTTGTTGAAAATTTTGCAAGTCATTCGTATTAATTTAGGGACAACTTATTGTTTGCTTAAGTGAATGGCTGTCGCCTGGAGCAAGCGTAAAAGATTGATCCAAGGCCGATAGGAATGACATCATAAGTAATTAAAATAATAATCTTTGTCGAGGTTTCTTCAACTTTTTTCTTCTCATGCAAATTACCGTCAACGCTTTTTCAGGCATTCCTATCAGTGTAATTGCCTACTATAATTATTTTCTTCAGAATGTTTCCGAAACAGTTCACGGGCTATTAATACATATATCTCTTCCGTACAAAAACGATAGAGTTTGGGAAATCACGAGTTCGACGACGGCGTGGACGGCTTAATCCCTTTCATCCAAAACGCCGCGTTCCCCATAGTGACGTCGAATTTGGATTTAAGCAAACAACCAAATTTAGCCGCGACGAAGTTACTAAACAGCACCGTTCTCACTGTAAATGGAACGAAAATCGGTGTGATCGGCTATCTGACGCCTGAAACGAAGATAATCGCCAGAACGGAGGAGGTGATGTTCCTGGACGAGGTGGAGAGCATCCGTAGGGAAGCGAAGGAGTTGAAGGAGCAGGGTGTTCACATATTAATCGCTCTGGGACACTCCGGTTACGAGGTGGACAAGAGAATCGCCAGAGAAGTGGAGGACATCGACATCGTGATCGGAGGCCACACGAATACTTTCCTTTACAATGGAAAGCAACCGGATCTGGAGGTGCCAGAGGGTCTCTATCCAACGGAAGTGGTACAGAAAAGCGGAAGAAAGGTCTACGTGGTGCAGGCTTACGCTTACACTAAGTATCTTGGAAATTTCACGGCGACCTTCGATGGCGAGGGAGAAGTAACAGCCATCAGTGGTCTTCCGGTCCTTGTGGACAGCAGTATCGAACAGGTGAGACATCATTTTGTTAATTACAATTTCAAAGATAGTGTGTACGATTTTTACATATATTTTGCTTTTACTTTGTAAGATATCCATACATAAAAAAAAAATACGTGACACTCGGACGAATTCTTGTACCTATTCCAGAGGAAATTGTTAATCACTCGATAACGATTCACGAGCTGAACACGAACATGATTATCGGAACTTTCTTCGAATTTCTAGTTCGGGATGCACACGTAATGATTGATAAATTGATCGTCGAAAGACGTAAATTCACATTTTTAAATGACTGTTACCGCGCGTTATGATAGAACATCTTCTTTTACATTTTACTTCATTCGAGCAGGACCTTGAAACAATTAATACATGAAAAAAGTTGGAATCTCGATAAGCTGAAGCAGCTATGTGTAGATTATTTTTTTCTCATGATTAACAATCGTTCTCCTAATTTTTCTTTTATAGGCGGAGGATGTTTTGAAGGTACTAGATGATATGAGAGGAGCTATCGATAATATCAGCTCCACAGTAGTGGGACAAACTCGTGTTCTCCTCGAAGGAGACGGCAAAGTTTGCAGACGGAGAGAGTGTAACTTGGGCAATTTGATTACGGACGCAATGATCGATTATAATGCCGCGCAATACACGGGTAAAAATGGTTGGACGGATGCTGCGATAGCTTTCCACAACAGCGGCAGTATCCGGACCTCTATTACAAGGGCCAACGACGACAAAATTACCATGGGAGACATTCTCGCCGTATTACCCTTCCACAACGCGATCCTGAAGGTTTCGATGACCGGAGATTTAATACTATCCGTATTAGAATGGAGCGTTTATAATTTACAAATGAACGATACCGCCAATCTGTTTGGCGCATTCCTTCAATTCTCTGGACTTCAGGTACTAAGTAATGATAAGAATTATACAAAACAGCCAAGACTAAATAATTCAAACAAAGTAGTGTTTAATTTTGCAACTTACAAATATAAACAAAGGTATTTAAAATTTGTACAGGTGGTGTACGATTTATCTCGACCAAGGAATTCCAGAGTGATATCGGTCCAAGTCCTGTGCGCATCCTGTAGTATACCGATATACAGCGAACTCGCAAGGAATAGTAGTTACAATGTACTCCTAATTGATTTCATGCAGAGCGGTGGCGATGGATATACTATGCTGAAGGACCTTAAAACCCTCCCGCTTGGTACATTACATAAGTTTTTCTTTAAATAGAAGTCTACCAATCGGATTTTTTATAAAATGCTGAATAAACGGCGAGATATTATTTCTGTTTTTCAGGCGTTACCACGTCGGACACATTAGTGGAATATTTGCAAAAGCACAGTCCTGTGCACCCTGGCGTTGAATGGAGAATCACTTACGCAAATGGCCAAAAGGGAAGTAGCGGTTCCAATAGTGTGTATCGATCAGTGAAACTGATAATTTTACTACCAATTATCAGTTGGTTCTTTGTAAGATAGGTACTTGCGTATGGGATATATTTCCGACAAACAATATTCAGTATTTAAAGTGGATAATTTATACAGATTTTTCTGTGCCCGTGCTACATTCTTCTTTTCTACCTCAAATCCATACTTCAACCACATTATCATAATCTGTGAACATTGAACATTGCTTTTTATTAGTATTTTAACTGGTAATTAAAAATGCTTCGCATTGTCCTCTTTTCTCACCGATTATTTTTTACTCTTTGGATCTTTGACGACTTGTACAAGCATAACAACACACTAGTTTATAATACATACATAAACATGTATATGTATAACTTTATAATACCGAGATTTTTCGAAACTGTACTTAAAATCAGTCTTACATAAAAAAAAATGGGTAAAATACGAGTGCAGTCTATTCTATCGTATAGAATCTCTTTTAAAGCTCGGGCAAAACGAACCGATTTCCGCTCAAATCACAGACTCGTTTAAAAGTTTCAATCACATCGAGAAGTTCTACGCAAGGGATTGGCGTCAAACTGTACAATACTTCGATCATTCGTGTCAGATCCTTGATGATGTTTTTGTCTTTTACATTCCCTGTTTTCGCAATAGAAACGTATCTCTTATACTTCTGTAGCGTATTCATGATCTTACACCTATCCTCTGGCTTCAGACGGAAATTCTGTTAGAGGGATAAATATCCTATTAATAAATAGTAACATATGGAAATCTCTTGAAACGCATTCAATCAAGTAACTCACATTGAACGACTGTATACCAAAGTAGGTTGGCCAGTCCTCTACGCATGCTATGCAGTTACATTGGAAATAATACTGATGCAAAAGTAGCCGTTGCCTCCAAGGTTTCGGTGTCATTGCATAAATTTCACCATAATTATCGAATATCTTAAAGGAAAAAAGAGTAGCATCATCTTTATTGATACAAGCGCAAAATAATGCACAAGTTATTCCAATATACCTGTTCGCCTTTCTTAATAGGATTAGTCGCATAAGCAACTGTAAGATCAGACTTTGTACACCTCGTAACGTTTGGGGAGCAGCTGTGATTACAGAGACTAAGTAAAGGCAAAACAGCGATATTGCGTTCGACTGTGTCTAAACCCCGCACTTCGCAGCACTGCAAATAAGAACATAAAGGTCGGGCGCTGCAGACAATTTGTCATATTGTATTTCTAGTAATTACAGAGTGAGCATTGCAAGGTATCATCTGTTGATTTCTTAATATAAGACCTCCAAAAAATGTAGCATCCTGGTTTCTTATTAAATCTGATAACTCTTTCAGTGGACTCCCAAACATATTCGTGCATGTTGCAACAAAATAAAGAATAATACAGGAGTCCATAGCTCTCCAAAAGAAATCATGTTGGTCACGTTTCTCACTGTTAGTTACAAGAGCTAACACGCTTCTATAATTGTTACTTAAAAATGTCCCATTCTTAGAAAAACCTTTCGTTCGTGGATCTGTAAATATATTGAACTAAATTGCTATTAATATTCCTTATGAAAATGTATACATACATGCATAGTTACTTACCCTTGCAGTTATCAATTTCTGCCAGTTCGTTTCTCAATTCCTGCATACACGTTGCTTCTCTCATAATCTTAATGGAAATTCTCAGGCTAAATAAATCTAAGTTCGAGTAATCCATTTTTAGTAAGATCGGAAATACGGCACATTCTATGTCGTGATATTCTTCCCAGGCCAAAGCTTTACATTCATCTGAGCAATACATAGCATGTACGCAATAATCGCATGATATATTGGCCCAACATACCTCGAAACAATGTGAACAATGAGTATACACATTTGTTGGAGTTAAAGCCGCAGAGTAAGGTTTTTCTTCTATAATCACTTCGCCAGGTTTTATATCACGGATAGCCGCAATATGCCTACCACATTCTTCATTATATTCTATGGCAACTGCATCAGAAGCACACGGAGCTTCTGCATTACAAGTCGTTATTCCACATAGTGCTGGCTGTTTAATAATGTACTGTTTCTTTATTTCATGGAACTTCTTCAAGGAATCAAGTTTGTTCTTTAATTGTTCACGATAGTTATCGTTCAGAGATATGTTTTCTAATAATGATTGCGTGTCTGCAATAACACTTTTAATACTACAGTGCTTTTGAGCATTTAGACACTCAACTTTTCTTATATAAAGCTTAGCGCGTACATTGTCCATGCATCTTAGAGCCAATGCTCTCTCTACATCTTTGATGCATTCATCGTATTTATGTAACTTGATTAAAACAGCAGATCGATTCGCATATGCTAAGGCAAGTTCTTCAGACGAAGGTGGAGCATAAGCTATGCTTTTAGTGTACAGTTTCAATGCCTCGATGCAAGTGCTATTTTTCAATGGTGTTGAAACGAATACTTGGTTGCCTTGTACTCTTAACTTTTTAGACTCGTCTGCATTTTTCGTATCGCCACACTTTTCAGGAAGCATATTATATTTTAACATAACATTAAGAGATAATATGATGCGCTCCTCATCTGTATGTAATTCTTTATATCTATCAATGTGATATTCAGCTTCACTTGCATTAATCATTTTTGCATTTAACGCATGCAACAATGTTTTATACGCTTCCATTGTTATTTATTTGCTTGATTGTGAAGATACTACGTTTCTAATATACCTCCACTTTTAATGTAACTACGGAAAACTTAAAGATGGCCGACTCCCTGTGGGGTCTACTCCAAATCAATCGAGGCACTATAAGTTTGTACATGAACCATTTGAAAATGCGACATCTAACAGTATCCTGATGAAATACGAACAACAAGACCGACGACATAGTTGCCAAATTGCATCATAGGAGAGTTCTGTCACGCTGTTGCCGTATCAAGTACAATTTTATCCATCAGGAGATCTCGACTGAATACAGCTTGAGCCGATATTTTGATTCATACCGAACGTAGGAGGACGGCGCGTGTGAGGGGCATCCCTTGAAGGCAGGCGAAGATCTAATTTTAAAACGTAGATTATATTCCTTTGAATCTGATGCGCTTTCCCCGAAACATACCGTTTTAAGAATATATGTATTATCTAATTTAGCCCATTCATCGAAATAGAAGACAAACGAACATAAAAAATATCATAAGATTATCCCCCCTTATGTATTGTCCGTTCTTGCAAAAATACCCTTGAATTTGAAAAGTGTAAACGTTTATAAATTATGACCTACGTACAAATCTATAGATCATTTGAATATTAAGTGGAAAAAATTTAGCCAACCTAACTAAGTTGCCAATGATTTATACCCTAGTGCGATTATTACATTTATACTTTTATAGTACTAATAAAACTGTAAGATAATAAATAATAGTGATTAAGATGAAGAAATATATTATACAGTTTGAATAAATTAATCGAATAAAGATTAATCGGACATTTATAATATAGTCCGTACGCTAGTTTCATTCATCTAGGTACCTTTGTTCGACTGGTAACATTGATAATAATAATATTAATCGTGCCTTCAATACTGTTTCATTCATGGCATCATAGTACGCCAGTTTCCGCTTTGTGATCATGGCTTGTCGTCTTGGAAGTACTGTCTCCAAGAAAAGATAGCTTTGCCAAGATATATTAATTAGTTCACTTATTGAAATTAATACTACTAAATAGACTTTCAGTCCCCCATTTTTCCTCGTTTTCCTAAGGTAAGAAATCATATTTCAAATCATTATTCAATTGCATAATTTATGAAAGAAAGAAAATAGTGACATCGATAATCAATAAAACAAGTTGAATATAGTTGAAACGTACATATCGATTATAAAACGGCTTTTTGACGCTCATATCTCACGTGAAATTGCGTTTTTTTTCCTTACGAGAACCAACCTTTACAGAGCGATGTTACGATTTCTTAATGGTCTAGAGAGGCAAAAAAAAAAATTGATTTGTTAATGTTTCTTTATGTATACCCCAGTAGACATTGTCTGAATCGTATATAACGCGACTTCTATTAATGATTTTGTTATAGTAGATATAGATATCCAGTTATTTGAAAAAAAAAATAAAAATGCATTGATGCATTAATCATCTGACTTTTTAAAGAAACATACCAACCTCCAAGTGTCATGACATGTTAAATTCTGATCGGAATGTTAAATGTAATATAGCATTATCGCATCTTACGTAACTGTACCATTATTAAATATATTATATTAACATGTAATTCAATACTATTTCAGAATAGTAGCAGTCAATAAATGAACAAATATTTGAAACTATGATGGAGAATTCAATAGAAGAAAAGGATTCTGCCGCAGGTGTGGAAGAACCTATTAAATCAGAATCACCTGTACAGAATCAGGATAGCAGCGACCGTAGCGAAGGCGCGGCATCGCCTCCTCCCAATTGCAGCATTTGCTTGGGCAAGCTGGTGAACACATCATTCACTGATAGCTGCCTTCATCAGTTTTGTTTTACTTGTCTGCTCCAGTGGTCTAAAATAAAGAAAGTATGTCCATTGTGTAAACAGACATTCAAGTCAATTATACACAATGTTAGATCGGAAGAGGATTATGACCAGTATCATGTACCCCGGGAATTGGCTAGGCGAGAACAAACGCCAAATATGGTACCGCTAGTACCTATAGAAGAACGTTTGTACAGACGTACAAACCCAGCTGACTATCGTCGTATGATTTATAGGCTTGGAGTTCAGGCTATGACATTGCCCAGTGTATTCGGCCGTTTCCGTGAATCCAGCACCCATTTTTATCGGTTAGTTATTAAACTACACGCTGGTTTCATAAGAAATTGATGTTAATAACAATCCTTTACTTGCAGCAGGGAACCAAGGGAGATAAATCGACTTATACCATGGTTGAATAGGGAATTGCAGGTGCTACTTAATCACAATGCACCCCATGTTACCCATGTGATGCGAGTTATATTAGACGGCCTTAGTCAGTATGATATCAGAAGCTCGGAATTTAAAGATTTAGTCCGCCCTTATTTTGGTATATTTACTGACCACTTTGTCCATGAATTCCTTAATTATGCGCAGACTAACTTCGATTTAGTTGGATACGACGAATCTGTAACTTATTTACCACATGGTATGTACTCCAATATCGTGTTCTTTATGTCATGAATAACTTTTTATATTCCTTTTTAATAAGACTACAAATATTTGTTATAGATTTAATGAACGAATATTTATCGAATGACACAGATGTTCGAATCGTTGATGGAGCCATCGATCTTAGAATGAACCCGGAGATACCTAACATGGAACGACATACAATGAGCATGCCTGGTAAATTTAATTGATATCATTCCTCATTATTTTTTCCCCCAAAATAAGATTACATAAAATATTTCAAATTTTTCTCGTATCAGGCCCAAGTACTGTAGAGCAGACATTCGAAATGAACGACGTAACATACCAACCACTCGACGTATTAATTATTACATCCGATTCTTCCTCATCGGATTCATCCGACGAGATTCAAGTTATAGGCTGTGTGAGGGGGCGTTTAAACAGAACCCCAGAAGTCATACAATTATCATCGTCCGATTCTGAAATCATAAACATTACTCATGAATCGCCAATAACGAACGCACCGTAAGTAAAAATATTTGACTTGCAGATATTTAATTCCGATTCGAAATGAAATCTATGAATAATATACCTTTGTCGCTAGGCCATCTACGTCCGTTTTGCAAGAAGATAATGCTCAACCTAGTACATCCTATACCATTAAGAAAGCAAAAATGTCCCCGTCCTCTAGCAATAGTGACTCCGATTCTGATTACGCTAGTAGAAGGCATAGAAAGTATCAGAGTCCCGTTAGGAAACACGCGAAACGGAGTGCAACTCCCAAAAGGCGGAATCGTTCAACGGAAAGAAGGATTCGTAGGAGAACGATTAGACATTTGTGCAGTTCCATTGAAAGTGAAATGAGACGGAGAAGAAGCAGAAGAAGTACTCAGCGAACGATCAAGCGGAGATTGAGTAGTAGTAGTAGTAGCAGCGACAGTAGTTCTCATGGAATTGTCTCGAAAGCGGTCAGCGAAAAGAAATCGAGAACATTGCAGTATCCGACGAAAGTTAGTAGCTCACGTGCTCGTTCTAGGCGAGTATCGGATAACGCAAAGGAGACTCATCGAAAAGAATCACGGCACAAGGAGGAGAGACAATCTAGGAGTAATCCTGCATCTTCATATGCGACACGAAAAGAGAAAAGGGGTACTTCTAAGCGACGAGAATCTCAAACAGATACGAGTGACGACGAGGGCAGTTGGACAAGTACGGCTGCACATAAAGCTCGAGAGGTGAAATCAGCTCATTCCGGAGATGTAAGTGCGAGTAGTTCAAAGTCCGAAGAAGAATGTAGTTCTGATAGTACATGCAGCAATTGTACGGACAAGTCGTATACGCGCAAAAAGGAGTCGAAGCAAAAAGATAGGCACAAAAACGAAAAGAGGAGATAATAAAATGTAATAAAACCAACAGCTAGTTCCATCGATCACGTTTAACTCGACGTCATATTGATTCCAAATTTCTATGCCACAGTAATACATTCCGATAAAAAAACTGCAATTTGGAAAGTCATGCATAAAAATATGCAAAATACCTGCAAAAATTCTTAAGCAGCCACATATAGATCTCAGGGTACCACCAAATCAAATTTAATAAAAATGATCATTCATTAGCTTGAATTGAAAGTAATACTACTAATTATATTGTCCAATTGAAAATCATTTTTCGTTTGAGCACTCGTGTGTACGTAACATGTAAACAATGATGAAAGATGGCAAGTTCAGATTTGATAGTTCTGATCTTTTACTTAAACAACACACTCTTAAATAGGAAGGTATTCCATTATACAAAATAATTTTAATTCCATTCCTCTATTTTCTAAATACAAGTGGCTTCCACATGTGTTGTGTATAATGTACGGAAACTATGTATAAATATTCTGGCAGTAAATAATAGATATTATTTAAAATATACTTTCTACTCTACGGAATCAATTACATAAATGAGTAATTAAACAGAACGTCAGTTTTCATATTTAAACTTTGGGTAATGCACGAAAAATGCAAAACAGCCGCCACTACCTTGATCAACTTCGGTATATCATTGTCCTTGCAATTTTGATTCCCAAAGAATGTTTGTAAATATACGTGTATCTTATAAGCTGATAATTTAATTAAAACTTTACACAAATGCAATTTTTTCTGTAAAGTTCATACGTAAAATTAGGAATGTTATATGTACAATTATACATGTTATATATAAATCATAAACTAGTTTATGGCAGAGGATCTCAATTTTCCCCTTTATTTAGTGCACCTTTAAAAGATAGGAAGAAAGAATATTCCATTTATTTTAAAAAAATTTCATTACCTTGGCGAACAATATGTACATCTCTAAATCCTTTTATATAATTCATAATTTCAATTATGTAAAATGTACTCCTGCTCCGTTGAATGCGTGTAGAAGGCTAAAAATTTCAATAGAAAATTAAATTCTCATTATTTCATCGTTCTTGCCTATTGAAATTATTAACAAAATATTTGTGTACCTGATAAAATCATCTATGTCCATGGTTCTTGCACGTTTGTTTTCAGCTCCCGCCTTTTGTAAAATATTGTTTACCATCTGCTTAATATCAAATCCCTCTGGAACTGCCTAAATAATATAAAGAACGATCGTTCAGTATCTACATTAATTTGTGTATTATGTTTATCAAACAAGATATGGTTACCTTGTTGTTCAAACTACAATGAAGTTTATAATTTTTTTCCAGCATCGTTAAGACAGTAGTTTGTTTAAATGCTGCCGAGAGAGTCTTATTTTTTCTGACAAATGCGATACGCGTTAACCCATCCCATTCTTGATAATTTATTGGAGGTGCCGGATTGCGCGGCTCTATCCGGACTACATTTGATTCCACCTTTGGTGGTGGTCTGAAATTATTTTTCCCAACTTTCATAAGCATGTCCACCCGTGCCAGCAGTTGAGTATTTATACTCAGACGACAATACAATTTGTCCCCAGGCTTTGCCACTAAGCGCTCTGCAAATTCTC
This sequence comes from Holcopasites calliopsidis, assembly GCA_023838395.1. Lineage (NCBI taxonomy): Eukaryota > Metazoa > Arthropoda > Insecta > Hymenoptera > Apidae > Holcopasites > Holcopasites calliopsidis. The sequence goes on along the minus strand of JALHAQ010000012.1, from coordinate 1,031,191 downwards.
TTTGAAACATAAGTACTGCACACCTGTCGAAAATAATGTGCTTATCAAGTCCGTTTCTCCTTAAGATTCCAGTACGTTAGAAATTTTTCCAATGCCTCCAAGATCGAAAATCGGATGAATTTTTAAATAAAATAGATTTACCTGAACAATGGCCTATGCAAAAGTAACTTAAACACTAAGGGAGACGATATTTGGTATGGTACATTGGCAACGCACAAGTCGAAAAATGGGAGATCCGTTTTTAAAACGTCTCCTATCATGATTTGCAATTTCGACTGATACGGAGTGCCTTGTACACGCTTCTGTAACTCCGCTACCATTCGTGTGTCCAACTCACACGCCACTACTTTTTTAGCTTTATCCAGCAGTTTTACTGTCATATTACCAGTACCTGGACCGATTTCTAGTACAACGTCCGTAGGTCGGACTGCTGCTTTTTCGACCATACTTTGAATGATGAGTGGATTTTTTAAGATATGCTGTCCGATATCGGTGTTAAATAAGATCCCTAAACAAATGTGTCATTACCAAAAATTATTAACTTAATTATAACTGTTTAACATAATTACACTTTATGAATTGAACGCAATTCCGTACCCTGTTTCGCGACTTCTCTGTGAACGCGAGTCATTTTCTGTGCTCGTACTTTCGGCATTTTTATCCTGTTATTTTTATAAACTTATATACAAAATATTATCAAAAATTCAATCAAGAAATTAAAGCACCAATAATCACGTGGAATAAAATGTAAACATGTTGAATGACAAGGAGGACCATGTTCATAAGTTAAACAGATCGTAACTCGAAAGAATATTTGGCAAGAATTTTGGCTCCCTCTGAAGTATAACAGTAAATACTAAAACCTGCTGTTTTCTCAATCCCTAAATATCTCTTACACTTTTATTCAGAATAACGCAAACAAATAATTTTTTCTGCACTTATAAAGCTAAAGTTCTTAGAATGTAGAATAAAAACATATGTATTCTGTATTGATGCTCTGCGATTAATTGCACTTATTGCAAAAGTATAATAAAGCAGCGCAACTACTGCGAGGGGCAGTCTACCACACGATCTCTGAGAAAAGCGTTTGCCTACCTTTTGCATTAATTTCATAGACGTAAATCTGTCATTTTAGTATAATTAGATAAGGTTATAGACGACGAATAAATTTCAACTTTATTTAAACATTAGCAAACATGCCCGTTTGAGGAATCTTAAAGGAAATAATTAAGACGCGCATGTCATTATTTCTACCACGTAAGAAATATGTTCACCCCACCAATGCAATTTCAATTGAAATTTGACGAATATTCTGATTTTTTTATAGGAGTAAAATTTTGCAATGCAAAAGATTAATCCGATGATTGTAAATTGATCGAGTTATGGAGCTGAAAGTATGGGTAGAAGGTATACAGCGTATTGTGTGCGGTGTTACAGAAACCACTACATGTCAGGTTGGTCTGTTTAAATATAAAAATTATAAGTAGATTGTGCAACATTTGCTACTTTAATTTTATATAATTTATGTATAATGAAATTTAATTCTTAGGATGTAGTATATGCTCTTGCTCATGCTACGGGACAAACAGGTAGATTTACTCTGGTAGAAAGGTGGAGAACTACAGAGCGTCTCTTAGCTCCTTATGAAAATCCGTTAAAGGTATTAATCAAACCAATTTTAAAGCAAGCAAGTAGTAAGTTGTATATCTATTGTATATCTATAATAATGTTACTTTTCTTTAAATAAGATTCTAATGAAATGGGGAGAATATTCTTCGGAGGTCCAATTAATATTAAGGCGTTCAACGCCGGAAAATAATAAAACACCTAATGCGTTAGGATCTCGTGTGAGTCATGGTTCAAGGTCAAATGGCGTGACAAATTCTGTCTTGGAACATATCACAAGTATCAGTGGGCAAGATGATGCCAAGAGTAGTACAACACCAAATTCGGAATTTGATGATTTACAAGGATGCCTGGATAGAAATCGTGATATCAGGAAATCGGTAACGTTTGGGGGATTGCATGGGCATGTTACGGAGAATAATACAGAAGTAAACAAGGCATATATCATACTGCATATATTTCAAATCAGTCACATACATTACTGCAAGATTTTGCAATTATGTTTTAGATACAAATGGAAAATGTTGCCATAGTTCAACCTACCCTGCATTTAAAAAATAAGGAGTTGAACATAAGGAAAAGTATACAAGAACCAGCTCAGTCTCCAACGCGTGCTAGTAACAGTGAAAGCAGTACACATTTATCACAAAAGAAAGTGCGCGAGGTTCCTCCGTATAGAGATCCTCCAGGTCCAGCTTCTCCACCTTTAAGAACTCTACCACCATACAGGGATCCTCCGCCGCCTAATTTAAATAGCCCTGGGAGATCACAATTTCAATCTGGTACAAATATAGGAAGCCCACATACTCAGAAGGAAGATCAACCATCTTCCAGTAATTCTGTCAAGCTAAAAAGGAATCTCATTCAGGTACTACAAAAAACATATTTTGTTTTTAGATGTAACATGCACACAAATTTACTAATATCCTTAAATTTGTTTGTACCTTAAGGAATTCCACGACACAAAGGGGCAAACTCAATCTGTGAACCAGTTAGCTGGTCAACCACAAAATATGGTTACTGTCGCTTATACTCAGCGATATGTTGAGCTTATCAGGCTAGTCAATAAGCAACGCGATACCATTAATGCACAGCAGGCAGATCTTACAAAAGTAGCGTACTTAGAATTGATGTAATCAACGATTTAATTATGCACTACACAACCGAAATTTATCTAATTTATTTCCTTGTTTGTTTTTCTTTAGTTTGACGCTGAAATATTATACTGGGAGGCTAAAAATAGGGAACAAATGCATCAAATGGATTTCATCTCTCAGGAAGTGAATCGTATGGAATCTGCAGGACGTCTAATCGAGGAACAAGTATATATCAAACAAAACACGTTTCATAATTATTATCACAATCGCAATAACATGTAATGTTCAATCAGTTAAAAGAACTAGCACACGTGGAAGAAGAAAGTGAAATAGTTAGGCAACAGGAGAAAACGTTAAAGTCGGAAATCACGTTGTTGAGGTCGAAGCTTGCAAATTGCGAGACGGAATTGCTTCAATGTAAAAATAAAATAAGGTAGAAGATTGCAAAATATGACCACGCGATGCAGAGTTATGTTAACTTTATTGTTTTTTCTTCGATATTGCAGACTAGTAATGGAAGAACTCGCTATAGAACAACACAATATAAGTCGTGAATCGAACGAACGACAAATAATGGAGCGCAAAATTATTACCGAAGTGGAGCATCTTCAAAACGAAGTAGAACAAGCCAAACGATCCGCCGAGCTAGCTTCGCAATGCGCGGAATCGCTGAAGCTTGAAGTAGTAAGTTTGGAATCAGCGATCGTTGAGAAAAAATTACAGGTCGAACGCTTAGTAGCGGACATGAAGGAAGCTAATTTACAAAGTTTGGCTGTTGCTTGCCAAGATGAACAAGTCAAGTCGTTGCTCGAAGGTATACGAGTTCCAATTGAAGTATGATTAATAAACGGATATTTGCTTATTAACATATATTTATAATATAGGTGCACATAAACCGGGAAGTACACGTAAAATGATAGGTTCACCGAGGCAATTGGAAACTGCTGTACCCACCAGTAAAAATCCGCACGGTGTCTGGGTATAAACGTATATTACTCGATCTATCCTGATATATCGAACGTAATATCTTTTAATTTTTCACACGTCAAACGATTCAAGTTTTCGTATAGACTTACACGTGCATTTTACACTTTTTTAATAGAGGTAACGTATGTGAGTAAGATATTTCATCGACGTATTGTTCACCGATGCATTTGGTTATTGTTTTATCCACTGGCCATAACTTTGAACATGCTTAGCTATAAGCGTTGTGTAATAGTTTTAAACGTTACGTGTGTATATACAACAACAGAAAAATATGAGAGCATATCTATCTAAAGTATTACAATTACAGATCATGCAGTGCAATTGCATGATGTAATTAAACAAAATGTACTTGTGCGAATCAAAATGATTCTATGAACTTAAAGCATTTACATATTGGTGCATTATACACCCTAAAATATTACAGTAGTACACAATTACTGTGTATCTTGTACAGTTTGTTAAAAAATATGTATCAATGAAATCTGAAAACTTCTACAAACTGCATCTTATGTAGAAAAAAATTCTAGTTTACGTTACTCGCATTGTTCCATACAGCTAAAGATACTACTTTTGTAGAATTTCAGTTCAGAATTTAATTCAGAGTACATGAATAATCCTATTGTAGTTATTAAGTAAAATTTTGCTTTTGTTTTATATGATATCGTATTATAACAATTTTTATTGTTTTCTATATCTATTATTAACATGTATCGTTAGGAGAGAGTCTTCACACTGCCATTCTTAGTAATAATACTTTTAGGATAATATTAATGATAATTTTATTTTATGTGTAATTTCATTTAAACAGAGAGCATACATTTGCATTGTAGCATGTAAGCATTCCGTTGTCGATAATCTCTTGATCATGTTTTTTTTGCGATGTGTTTACCAAAGTGTGTTAATTTTTTAGTAGAAATTAAACACATACTACGTGTACTGAAATATATAAATAAAAAAAATGAAGTTATTGATTTATATAAATCGTTTGAAGGATGGCGCCACGTATATGATTTTGGACCATCGATAATGACATATCGATAGTTCTCTACCGCGACGTAATTCGTACATATGATCGAAGAGGTTACCGGGGTCTCTTAATTTTTAGATTATATGCGTGTAATATGTGTTTATATATAATTATAAGATATGTTGTTTACTAAATCGGAATAAGCAAATAATGAGAACTTAATCATGTTAATATAACATGACAGTTAACTATAATTCATGAAGCCCCGTGTTTCTTAAGTACATAGTAATTAATCAGAACATCATATTTTACGCTAATCAAGAAAAGATGAGTCTTTGGGTTGACAAGTATCGCCCGACAACGCTCGGGAAACTAGATTATCACAAGGAACAAGCAGAATATTTAAAAAATATGGTAATTTCATGAGTCATATAAGAATCCGAAAGTATAGGTTATAATGAAGACGCGCTTCTTATAGGTTATAATTTTTCCGGCTAATTTTGCACTTTAATTACAGGTTCAAAAGGGTGATTTTCCACATTTATTGGTTTACGGGCCACCGGGAGCAGGGAAAAAGACTCGTATAATGTCTATCATAAAAGAATTATATGGAAGTGGAGCCGAGAGACTCAGAATGGAACCTATGACGTTCGAGGTACTCTAAATCATCTCTTATTTTATATGTATTGTCATGAGCAGAGTTATCTCTGTCTTTAGACACCATCTAAAAAGAAGCTAGTGATCACAACGATAAGCAGTAACTATCATATCGAAGTAAATCCAAGCGATGTGGGTATATATGACAGAGTCGTCGTAATGGATTTAGTAAAAACTACTGCACAAACCCACCAGATAGACCCAAGTGGACAGAGAGAATTCAAAGGTAAATGTGTAAATTTTAAATACTAATTATTAAATTTTATTTTGTTTTATAATAATGACAATGATATTTTATTAGTGGTGTTGTTAACTAATGTGGATCAGCTTACGAAAGATGCACAGCATGCCCTTAGAAGAACAATGGAGAAGTATGTTGCTACATGTAGACTAATACTTTGCACGAATTCAACCTCGCGTGTCTTGCCAGCCATTAGATCAAGATGCTTAGGAATTAGGGTACCAGCTCCTTCGATATCAGAAATCAAGGATATTTTACATTCTATTTGCAAACGTGAAGGTTTAACATTACCCAATGAATTAGCTGTTAGATTAGCTGAAGCCAGTGGTAGAAATCTTAGAAGAGCAATATTAATGCTCGAAGCCTGCAAAGTTGAACAGTAAGTGAATACATATAACTTTGTACTTATTTCATTGAGCAAAGTAATTGTATTAATTTGTAACTTTTAGATATCCATTTACCGCGGATCAAAGTATTGCAGAGCCCGATTGGCAAGTGTACATTCGTCAAACAGCCAATATGATGGTCAGCGAGCAAAGTCCAAAAAAACTTTTGAGTATAAGGAGCAGGCTTTATGAATTACTGACCCATGCCATACCATGCGATTTAATATTTAAAGGTCTATTACAAGAGTGTATTAAAAACTGCGACCTTCAGCTAAAAATTGAGATTGCTACGTTCGCGGCAGAGTATGAGCATAAAATGCACAAGGGATCGAAACCCATCTTTCATTTAGAAGCCTTCGTTGCCCGATTTATGGCAGTTTACAAAAAGTTCATGGACTCGTCCCTTGAAGGCTTCGTGTGATATATTTATTCATTCACTTACACGTACGATAATTATTTAAACATTATTATTGAAATAAATTCATACATTTCTAATTATTTTACATTCTATAAGTTATAAATTAATCGCTAAGCGTGTTTAATATTACTTTTATTCTGAATTTGGGTGTTATTTTAAATTACAAGGTAGCTACACATCGGTCCAAGTTGCACCATTAATTTACAGTGAAAATCGCGTCGCGACGGGACAATACAAGTATCTGAAGTTACATCGCGGCTAAAACAACGGCGGCGATTGTTGATATCGCAGCTACCATGTATCCGGTGCTATAAACTTCCTTAATAGTGAGGAACATTCCCAGATCCCAAGCCTGAAAATTTAGCAACAACATAATCTTATACATCATGTCTGGTATATACGAGGATGAGAAATAATTAATTTTATGAGATATATATTACCAAATGACGTAGTCCATTAAACGTATGATAAGTAGCAGGTAAAGCAAGCAACATTTTCCCCATGAAGAGCACAGGAGGAGCTAAGCCTAAGTTTGCTGTCATTTCTATGAGACATGGAATACCTCCGGGGATAAGTATCGTTCCTATGATAGTGTTGGGAAAGAATCGTTAATCATTCGTTTTCTTTAGTTTTAAATTAAGGAAATATATGATTGAAGATTTACCTAAACCAAGGAGCATAGCATAGCTTGCTAGTATTATGCCTGTTGCACGATGTGTTACCGAGAGGAACGATGTCAATTGAACTTGATAAATGCTCAGATGCGGTGACATAGGTCTCTTGAGCCGTATATTCTTTTCGTCATGAGTTTCGCAAGTTGCAACTATTTTAAATAATGGCTTTGATACTGCGACATAGCGCGGGCTAAAGAATAATGACAACAATTTAATTCATACGAATGATGAAAACATAAAATACATCAATCAAAGGAAATTTAAATGACACAAATATAGTAAAGGTTATACATTATGTAATATGTTACCTGCAGGTATATAAACTTCGAAAAGTAGGTGGATTGATAGCTCTTTGGCAAAACAATCTAAACAAAATAAATTTATTTCATTAATATTATTAAATATGAGAAAAATTTGAACAAAAGGTTACAAGAAAGTTCACTACCTCGTATAGCAGAGCGCCATGTTTGTGTAACTATATTTATAATTTATAATTCAAAATTTCACGCAATAGATATATCAAGCTTTTGGATTGTATCCTTTTTACGTTCTATATTTTAATTATTATATTTCTTTCATCTTTAATTTCTATTTACTAGCGCTGAATCTTCAACGATAGCGGATTATCTATAATTTCTTTGCAGGTTGACCAATGCAAATAGCACCCTTACGGACGATAAGGAAGTGGGACTGGCGTTTCCTCCTTGAAGTGACAGATGGTGTGCAAGTGCTGCCTCAGAAGCGATAGCAAATTCCATTTTGAGGAACCATCTTCGAATTCACGTGTTCCTTTTACACTCTTCAGCATTGTGGAATAGGTATCGTGTATTTCGTATGTGACCGGGTGGTCCTTCTGATTCTGTTTCAGAGCGTAATTTCTCATTGAATATTGCATTTTCTTTTATCGGACATAACATCAGATATACGTTGCACGATAAAACATAGCAAAATGAATGAATTCAAATTGCGTATGCCCAAAGCTCCCAATGGATTATCCGTTGGTGCTTCATGCCTTGCAGCGGTCGGCGTGGCGGTCTATGGCATTTCGAAATCTATGTACACAGGTTTGCCTCATATAATTTACTGAAATTTATCTATTGCATTTTCTCGTGTAATATATCCTAAATTACATTTACATTATGTAATTACTCAACTGTCTTCTGTTCCAGTGGAAGCTGGTCACAGAGCAATCATATTCTCTCGTTTGGGAGGCATTCAGCAGGATATTATGACCGAAGGCTTGCATTTTCGTGTTCCATGGTTCCATTGGCCAATTATTTACGATATCAGAAGTAGGCCCCGGAAATTATCCTCGCCCACAGGATCCAAAGATTTGCAAATGGTTAACATTTCCCTTCGTGTTCTGTCTCGACCGGACGCAAGTAAATTACCAACGATGTATCGTCACTTAGGTCCCGACTATGACGAGAAGGTTCAATTGAATTTTATCGCAATACCGTGACAATGAAATTTCACTGGCAGAATTATCAATATATATTTTTCTCTTTTAGGTTTTGCCGAGCATTTGTAATGAAGTATTAAAATCAGTCGTCGCCAAGTTCAATGCATCTCAGCTGATTACGCAGAGACAGCAGGTGTCGAATTTAGTAAGGAAGGAATTAACCGAACGAGCTAGAGATTTTAACATCGTCCTGGACGATGTATCGATCACCGAATTGAGTTTTGGTAAAGAGTACACTGCTGCTGTAGAGTCCAAACAGGTTGCACAACAAGAAGCGCAAAGGGCAGCTTTCTTGGTAGAGAAAGCTAAGCAGGAGAGGCAACAGAAGATTGTCCAAGCTGAGGGTGAAGCAGAAGCTGCCAAAATGATATCCTTTGAAAGTATAACATAGACAATTATCTGCCAGAATTTAGAACAGAAATATCCTTAACTCCTGTGTACCTTGGTTTAGCTCTTAGCCAAAACCCTGGTTACTTGAAGTTGCGAAAGATTCGTGCTGCTCAGAGCATTTCCCGCACGGTAATTATGAAAAGCTTTTTACTACTTCGATAGCATGTTTAAAAAATAAGTTTTACAAAGCATAATTTTTCGTTTCAGATTGCAAATTCACCGAATCGTTTATACCTTAGCGGTAACGGCTTGATGTTAAACATTCAAGACCCAGCGTTCGACGATTCATCTGACAAACTAAAAAGTAAGAAATAAAAGCAAAACGAAATTTTCTCTCACGCTTAAGTCTTCATATTACATTTGATTTTATACGGTGCAACAAATAATTTTCAGTGTTATATATGTGTAGATATCATGAGAAAAAATATTGTCAATAAGAATAATTAGATGATTGTAGATATAAAAGATTACAAATTGCTTCCATTTTTTTTTCTCTTATTCATGTCCTCTGTGGTACGATGATGCTCGCTCGCAAATCTCGAGCTCATTTGTTTTCAGGTAACAAAAAGCTGAGCAGACAAAATTGGAATGAAGCTACGCAAAGTGCAGTGAAATCCTTAAAATCCGACCATCAACCATTGGTGAAAAGCAACGAAAAACCATTGATTGAACCTCCTGTACCAATATCCTCTGAAGAACAAATCTCAATACTATTGGACTCTGCAGATGATGGAGCAAAAATGATAGTTCCTTGAAAGAACTTCTTTTTTAACTTAAGCACGAGATTTTGCGATGCGAGCTCGTCCTATAATATACATATATTCCTTATCCAAACCTTATCACGACTATACAAAATAGTTAAAAGTTTCTTTATATTAAATATTAACAGAACTCTCAACTTCCTTTTAATAATTTTAAGTAAGATACTGCAAATTACTCATATGGGTCAATAAAACCCAATTAACGTTTTTTTTTCTTTTATCCTTTCTGACCGAGGCATAAGAAAAATTTTTCTTTTAAAAATATTTATAGTATTCAAACGCTACATCGATATCTCGAAATATCGTATTTTCGATTAAGAAATTTGTTCACTAAAGATGTACTATTTTTTAATACAACACAACAGAGTGTATTTTTATAATAATTAATCTAAAAGATTAATAGATGATCTCAGAACGTATGTACACGTATGCATGTATGTTCATACATACGTACTTTGGAGTTGCATATCTATATCCTTCAGCAAATTTTAAACTGCAACTATTCGAGATAACCAGATAACCTCTATTCACATCTGGTAAGGGAAACATTGTTATTCACGTGCAACTTTCAGGTTTAAGCAAAACAAAGGTGCGTAGTTTATATAAATTAAAAGAATTATCGGTGGTAATCTCAAGTCAATACTTATCTTTAATTTTTCCACGTTTCCTTGTCTGTAATGTAACTATTTTACAATATATCCTATTATTTATGATATATATCTATATATTAGATATATCATATATGTACATGAAAATAGTACTGGATGTATTATTTTCTTTTTTTTTTTAAATAAAAATTACGTTTCTTGAATGCAACAAATGAATACATTATTTTTTAGATGGGCGAGGATAAACCGGTAAATTCACCAGCAGCTGGGTAAGATAAACCACATTATTTATGTTTTATATTTTTGTATATATCAACGATATGCATTTTTTCCTTAAAGTGATGAGCTTTCCAAAAAGGCTCTCAAAAAGCAACAAAAAGAAGCTGAAAAAGCAGCCAAGAAAGCTGAACGTAAAGCTCAAACTGTAAGCCACATTATTGTACATATTTAAGGAATTCGATTATAGATTTATATTCATGTTTAAATTGTACAAGTAGCAAGTCCAACAAAATGTGACTCAAGAAGAGGATGTCTCAGTCGGAAAGTATGGAGAAATGGAATTAATCCGAAGCAAGGAGAAGCATGCTGATAGAACATTTATTGATATCGAAAACTTGAACCCTGCTTTAGAAAATCAGTCTGTATGGTTGAGAGGGCGTTTACATACTAGTCGTTCCAAAGGTATATTATTCAAGATGAACAAAATTTCTGGTAATCCTTGTACTATATTCAATATCTGTCTTCTAATTCCAAGTATTCTCCTTGTAGGTAAACAGTGTTTCATTGTTTTAAGACAACAATCGTACACAGTTCAAGGTTTGGCTGCAGTCAATGAAAAAATCAGCAAACAAATGATTAAATTTATAGCCAAGTAAGTTGTAGAAATTAATTGTGAAGGATTTAGGATTGTTTGATGTTTAACAAAGCTACTTTTCAGTATCACCAAAGAATCGATTATTGATGTAGAGGCAGTTGTAAAATGTGTTCCCACGAAAATTGAATCATGCACCCAGAAAGATGTGGAGGTTCACATTGAAAGAATTTTCGTAGTAAGCGCTGCCAAGCCACAGTTGCCTTTACAGATCGAAGATGCTTCGAGGGCAGTACTAGAAAGCGATGACGATAATACTTTAAACATAAAAGTAAATCAGGATACTAGATTAGATAATAGAGTTTTAGATCTAAGAACTCCTGCCAATCAGGCTATATACAGAGTGGAAGCAGGTGTTTGCAAATTGTTCAGAGATATATTGACGAGTAAAGTAAGTTGCTGGTCAAATGTGTTTAATTATTATAGCTTATCCATTAAATAATATTGTATCACATATGTACTGTAGGATATATATTAATAATAATTGTATGAATATTTTGCAGGGTTTCATCGAGATTCATACGCCCAAGATTATATCTGCAGCAAGCGAGGGTGGAGCAAATGTATTTACAGTATCGTACTTTAAAGGGAATGCTTACCTAGCACAGTCCCCTCAGCTTTACAAACAAATGGCGATAGCAGCCGATTTTGACAAAGTTTTTACAGTAGGAGCAGGTAACTTTGCAATTAAAATATGCTTTCGCGAGATACGTGTTTCTAATGATTCTTACTATTTAGTTTTCAGGGCCGAAGATTCGAATACCCATCGTCATTTGACGGAGTTCGTGGGCCTCGATTTAGAGATGGCATTTAAATATCATTATCATGAAGTAGTAGATACCATCGGACAATTATTTACAGAGATATTTAAGGGTCTCCGCGATAAGTTAGTAAATGCTTACAATTAATATGACAAATTTTTAATTCATTCTATTTAATCATTATTATGATACTCTTTTGTTGCTTTTATTTGTAGTTACGCTACCGAAATAGAGACTGTACGCCAGCAGTATAATGTAGAGCCTTTTGAATTTTTGGATCCACCATTGAAGTTAGAATATAGCGATGCTATTAAATTATTAGCAGAAGTTGGTGTCACTTTGGGCGAAGAAGACGATTTGTCTACGCCGGACGAAAAGTTGTTGGGTAAACTTGTTAAAACAAAAGTGAGTTCTCGACGTATTTAAAATTATGTGCACGTACCATTCTTTTTTACGACGCCTCCACTTTTAGTATCACACGGACTTTTACATCTTGGATAAATATCCATTGGCAGTGAGACCATTCTATACTATGCCAGATCCAAATAATTCAGTGAGTTTACACAATCTCCCACGATTACGATCGTCCAGCAGTTACATCATAGATGTAATAATTTTTTTTTTTTACAGAAATCATCAAATTCTTATGATATGTTCATGCGTGGGGAAGAAATAATTTCTGGCGCACAACGTATTCACGATCCTGAGCTTCTCGTAGAACGTGCTACTCATCACGGTATCGGTAGGTTTAATTACTTTAATTGTGTATTGGCTGGTAACGTGTACCACATTTTTTTTTTCTATTGATCATTTTAGACCTAGAAAAGATAAAATCGTACATCGATGCATTCAAATACGGATGTCCTCCTCATGCTGGCGGAGGAATTGGAATGGAGCGTGTAGTTATGCTGTATCTCGGCTTGGATAATATAAGAAAGGTCTCGATGTTCCCTCGAGATCCTAAGCGACTTACACCATAAGACTTCGCTTTCAAATAAAATTGCTCTTTTAAACTGTTATTGTAGAAAATAATCAATAAACAGCCACTTTGAGTATGCTTTTAATTGTCCAGGATGCTCGTATACAATTCTATACATCAATACGTTACATATTATTTATAATAATGTAAAAAAAATGCTATTTCATTTTTCATTCACAGTGTTTTTAAATGAACCTCATCGGAAAGAAATATTCATAACTGGCGCCACATGTATACCAAATGTAAAAACATATTATGTCGATCCCCTAGTTAGAACATAGTCACTAGGTTATAATAACTTTTCAGATACATAATCTAAAAGTCTACAGTTTCTCAGCCTGATTATCGCTTCGATACTATCGATGATAACAATAGAATAATATCGATAGTAACAATAGAATAATATCGATAGTAACAATAGAATAATATCGATAGTAACGATAGAATAATATCGATAGTAACAATAGAATAATATCGATAGTGGGCACTATAGGTACTGTCCCCTAGTTGGAGCAACGGTCATCGATAGTCACTGATAGCGATGCAAGTACATTTATGCAAATATTTATTATTTATTGCACTCTTATAACTTACAACTTTCAATACTTATAACTATCGATAGTGAAAACAAAATATCGATAGTTTTCGATAATAATGACCAACGATAATTATCGATAGGCCCGTACCATTATTCAAGATGGCATCAACCATTTAATAGTTCTTTTCATAATAATAAATGTTTATAAATGTGAGAATAATAAATGTTTTATAATAATTTAGTGCTTGTCCATTAAAGATATCTACATGAGCTTGTTCTCTGTGTATTCCTAAATGTGAGAAGTGATGTAATATTGAAGTGGAAGTACAATATATTTAGAAAACTTGTTCTGACATATGCATAACCTGGATGGTTGTCTCGACTAGTGCTGATATTTTCTGTTTTGTATATTAGATTATTCGCGAAACTATGCCACATTACAGCAGCTATAGAATGTCCGTTTTACTTGCAACAATTCTGTAGTTATTGTAAAATTTGTGTGAATTTAAACTATGAAATGTATTGTAAGTCAATTTATAAAGATATCTTTCAAATATTAACTCTTAGCCAGTGAATAATGTGTACATTCGCAACCAGTTCTCGGCTGTTCGGTTAAGGTTCCTTTCATTCATTTAAAATTGTATATTTGTGAACAATAAATTAATAATTGTTTTGTTATTGCAGGTCTGCCCAGGGAGTTGCTCCTTTAAGCAGCGTTTCTGGCTTCCCTGGGCAGCGTGTCTGGCTTCCCACAGCAACGTTTCCAGCTCTCCCCAGCAGCGTTTCCGGCTTCCTGCAATAATTTCTCCGGCTCCTCCCAGCAGCGTTTCTAGCTCCCCCAAGTAGCATTTCCGGCTTCCCACAGCAATGTTTCCAGCTCTTCCCTGCAGCATTTCCAGCTTCCCACAGCAACGTTTCCAGCTCCCCCAACAGCATTTCATATATTAACTATATTTATACTCGTTTTAAAAGTTTATATAAGTGTTAACTTTAAGATGTATTATAAATGAATTTATAAGAATAATCTATAAATAATAGTTTTTAGTTTCTAAAACATTTCTGCAGCATATTTAAATCTATGCTATTAGCATTATTGTAATTGTTATCATTCTTTAATTGTAGAATGTATTGCAAATTAATTTATAAGAATATCTGTAAGAAATAGTTTTTAGTTTCTAAAACATTTTTGTAGCGTATTTAAAACTATGCTGTTATCATTGTTGTAATTTTCATTATTATTTAATTATAAGATATATTGTAAATTAAATTTTAAGAATAATTTATAAGTTATACTTTTTAAGTTTAGATATTATCACTTCTGTAATTTGTACATTATTGCAATTCTTCAATAAATCTTCGTAAAAGGAATACAACTGGTTTCTTTTTATAAACAGCTATCTACTCCTGAAAAGCCTACTCCACTTCCTTACTGCTCACAAATAATTTAAATTAGAGATAAGAGCTGGAAAATGATGTCAAACTGTGGAATCCCTGATAGTATCGAAATTCCCGGAACTTCCTGGAAAATGACGTCAAATTCTAAGAATTAGTGAAATAGAATATTTGGCGATTTCGAGCAAAAGAAATTCTGTAAAATTATGTTTCGAGAAATACCTCCTCGCATATGATGTTCTCCTGATACAAATTGGCGATTTCGAGCACGAGATTTTGTAAAAGCAGCTCCTGAAAATGTTTTGGTTGTGACGTCATCAATCATGAACTCCGGATACCTCCTCGCATATCATATTCTCCTGTTACAAATTGGCGATTTCGAGCACTTGGGATTTCGTACATTCATGTTCCGGGGAGTTCTTGGAAATGACGTCACATTCCAGGAATCGGTGAAATGAACGACCTCCTTGCATATCATGTTCTCCTGATACATTTTGCCCAATTTCGAGCAAGAGGAATCTCGCAAAGCTCGCGCAAGAAGAAAGAGGCAAAACGTTAGTTCAGACTCCAAACCAGAGATGGCGCCACTTGTATATTCTTGCGCGAGCTTTGCGAGATTCCTCTTGCTCGAAATTGGGCAAAATGTATCAGGAGAACATGATATGCAAGGAGGTCGTTCATTTCACCGATTCCTGGAATGTGACGTCATTTCCAAGAACTCCCCGGAACATGAATGTACGAAATCCCAAGTGCTCGAAATCGCCAATTTGTAACAGGAGAATATGATATGCGAGGAGGTATCCGGAGTTCATGATTGATGACGTCACAACCAAAACATTTTCAGGAGCTGCTTTTACAAAATCTCGTGCTCGAAATCGCCAATTTGTATCAGGAGAACATCATATGCGAGGAGGTATTTCTCGAAACATAATTTTACAGAATTTCTTTTGCTCGAAATCGCCAAATATTCTATTTCACTAATTCTTAGAATTTGACGTCATTTTCCAGGAAGTTCCGGGAATTTCGATACTATCAGGGATTCCACAGTTTGACATCATTTTCCAGCACTTATCTCTAATTTAAATTATTTGTGAGCAATAAGGAAGTGGAGTAGGCTTTTCAGGAGTAGATAGCTGTTTATAAAAAGAAACCAGTTGTATTCCTTTTACGAAGATTTATTGAAGAATTGCAATAATGTACAAATTACAGAAGTGATAATATCTAAACTTAAAAAGTATAACTTATAAATTATTCTTAAAATTTAATTTACAATATATCTTATAATTAAATAATAATGAAAATTACAACAATGATAACAGCATAGTTTTAAATACGCTACAAAAATGTTTTAGAAACTAAAAACTATTTCTTACAGATATTCTTATAAATTAATTTGCAATACATTCTACAATTAAAGAATGATAACAATTACAATAATGCTAATAGCATAGATTTAAATATGCTACAAAAATGTTTTATAAACTAAAAACTATTACTTATAGATTATTCTTATAAATTCATTTGTAATACATCTTATAATTAAATTATAATGAAAATTAGAATACTGATACTAGCATACATTTACATATGGTATAAAAATAGTTTAGAAACTAAAAACTACTACTTATTGACTATTCTTATAGATTTATAATACATCTCAAAGTTAACACTTATACGAACTTTTAAAACGAATATAAATATAATTAATATTAGAAATGCTATTGGGGGAGCTGGAAACGTTGCTGTGGGAAGCTGGAAATGCTGCTCGGGGAAGCCAGGAACGCTGCTGGGGGGAGCTGGAAATGCTGCAGGGAAGAGCTGGAAACATTGCTGTGGGAAGTCGGAAATGCTGCTCGGGGGAGCTAGAAACGCTTCTGGGAGGAGCCGCAGAAATTGTTGCAGGAAGCCGGAAATGCTGCTGGGGAAAGCTGGAAACGTTGCTGTGGAAAGCCAGAGAACTTGCTGCGGGAAACTGGAAACGTTGCTGCAGGAAGTTAGAAACGCTGTTCAGGGGAGCCAGACACGCTGCTCAGGGAAGCCAGAAACGCTGCTTAAAGGAGCAACTCCCTGGGCAGACCTGCAATAACAAAACAATTATTAATTTATTGTTCACAAATATACAATTTTAAATGAATGAAAGGAACCTTAACCGAACAACCGAGAACTGGTTGCGAATGTACACATTATTCACTGGCCAAGATTTAATATTTGAAAGCTATCTTTATAAATTGACTTACAATACATTTCATAGTTTAAATTCACACAAATTGTACAATAACTACAGAATTGTTGCAATTAAAACGGACATTCTATAGCTGCTGTAATGTGGCATAGTATCGCGAATAATCTAACATACAAAACAGAAAATATCAGCACTAGTCGAGACAACCATCCAGGTTATGCATATGTCAGAACAAGTTTTCTAAATATATTGTACTTCCACTTCAATATTACATCACTTCTCACATTTAGGAATACACAGAGAACAAGCTCATGTGGATATCTTTAATGGACAAGCACTAAATTATTATAAAACATTTATTATTATCACATTTATAAACATTTATTATTATGAAAAGAACTACTAAATGGTCGACGCCATCTTGAATAGTGGTGAGAGGCTATTGATAATTATCGATAGTCACCAGTATCAAAAACTACCGATGCCTTGTTTTCGGTATCGATAGTTATAGATATCGAAGGTTGCAAATGATAGCGTGCAATAAATAATAAATACTTGCATAAATGTACGTATGTATGTACATACAGAAGAAATTGCGTTTTGTAAGCGCATATGCATCTATTATGCCTAACACATTCCAACACAGATATTTGCGGATTTTAGCCTTTTATTATCAATCAGTTTCTAAACTATTATCATTATCAGTATTATGGTTATTATTATTATATTTGTGGTTATTATTATTGTTATTGTTACCCGGTGTAGACTTAGCCCTTCCTCGCTTCTGAATATTTTCAACACTATGCCGCGTTAGATTAATGATTGCTTTTTGAGTAAAATGTGCTTCTCTGTTGTGTTCGTTTATTTTATTAATTTTTTCCTGCCTGTCCTTAGCAACTTCTTCCAATCTTTTGTAAAATGTACATGTTATAGGAAATATACGTCTAAAATCCCGTCGATTCAAACGCAACAATTCGCACACTTCTAGAGCAATCACGCTTTCTAATCTTCGTCGATCGGGAAAAATTAATGCACCCTCACCAAAGTAGCCTCCGTCCTTTTCATGGCATATCTGAAATGGGGAAACAATATGTTCATTAAGTGGGAAATATTACTACGGGTTCTACCGTGAAATAAATATCGAAGCTTTTCATAATAAGCAATAATGTTATATAAATGTTTCGTACTTCTCTTCCATTATATGTAACAAGAGCAACAGTCCCACTGACTACAAAGAACATACAGTCTCCCTCAGATTCACATTTATATATGATATCCTCATCCAAATAAATGACTGGTTTCAAAACTCCTATGAAAATGTATAAAAATAAATGTAATATAATGAAAATAAAGAAGTGAAATTGTTGTATAACACGTACAGTTTTATTTAAATGCCTCACCCATTAAGTTTCCAATAACGTTCCGCGGTAAATTATGCAAAATCGTTGTTGTATCTAATAATCCTCGACTGCTATGAATAATGATTTCTTGATTTAAATGACCTAAAAGGAAATGGAGACAATTTGTATGTATAAATACCATAAAATGAAATAAATATATATACTATATACTGCACAATAAAAGAAATTAAACTTCATCCCAGATTCGATATACTAACGTGATAAAGTGTTGGATATCACGTTCTCCTTAAAGTAACTGCCTTGAAAACGGTACTCGTAATACAAAAGAAGTCTGTTTCGAAGTTTTTCTGGCAACTTCTTCTCTTCGATATATTCCTTAACATGTTGCATAATTTGTTGATACTTTAATTCCGGTTCTGCGGCCGATTTAACCAGTTGCAAGACTATGACTGTCGTAATACAAGAGAGAAATTAAAACAATTTCTTTTATCATGATAAGGATGTTAATGGCAAAACATATTCACCTATAATATAAATGATGCATCCTTTCCCAAACAATAATAAAATACAACGTATCACAGTATCGGCTTTACCCAAGGTGCGGAATTCCACAAAACTCGATCCGAAGAAATGGCTCATTCCCATATGGAAATACATCAGATAAACTTTCACGTCGGGTTTCTTATAAAAACCAGCAGTAATTAAATACATATCTGAATCCTGCAATTGTAAGAGTTGAATTGCAAATAATTTTTATTCGAGAAGTAGAGCAAACTTAAGTCGAATAACTTTTAACTATACCTCTTTTTTGGTACCAGTTAAATGCGCAATGATGAATGGAAAGACATGTGTCAAACAACTGCACCAATGAAATATTAATACCATTAGAAGCGCTAACCAGATGGCCTTTGCTTCAGGGAAATCCTGGAAAACAATATCCGCTTCGTTAGAAATTAAATAAACTATTATTCCAATAATTGAACAATTTTTTTAATTAGCTCTCCTTACCGCGATAAATTGTTTCAGATAGAAGCGTAACGTAGAAATACGACAAACTTTTAGCAAGAGCAAAGATTCGGGAATGAGGAAAACAGAGCCCGAGTCAGATCCAGGGGGTGGTATTCGAACTTTATGAAACCACGTGTACGGGACTGAAGATATAAAATCGATAAGAAAGAATCCCTTTATGTAATGCCTGTAGAACAATAATAATCTTAATAACCACAATGATTCCAGCAAAAAAGGAAATAATCGAATAACTTACCGTGCTATCAAGAGTGGGTCGAGGCAAATTTCAGGACCGTCTCGGGCGCTGATTCCAGTTATAAAATTAAGAAGTATATCGCATATACAAACTACGCACGCAGGATATACTACTTCCCAACTTTCGGGGCCTGAGTTTTTCGCTACTCTTTGAAACGCGAAAATGTATGGTAACGTGATGAACATATAAAGGAATATGCATGCCATTATAATGTCCCAATAATATCTACAAACAGACAAAAAATTATAAGAATAACATTAATAATAGCATTTATTAAAAATATAAAAAATACCTCAGTCCGCTGTATGGGTGTATTATCCACCAGTACGAAGAACGACCATGTCTTCTTTTTTCAAAGGCAATAGCAGCGCAACTTCTTAAATAGAGTCGCGTTAAGGGATGCTGTACAGAGACGAGGAGGAGCTTCTGGACATTCCGTTTCCAGCGAGAATAAAATACAGCATTCGGTGGTAGTTTTGGTAAATTACTGTCGGATGTTTTCGGTAGCTCGCAGACATGAACGTTCAATCGTTTCTTCGGTGCTCTTCGTTTAATACCCATTTTATAGTTTTTCACTAAACTAATTCAAGATACAATGCTATAGAATTATCTCCGAACTTTTGTTGCAGTTCTACAGAGAAGTTCTCTACTTTCAAGTTGCAGTGAGGAAACAAAAGGCACTAACTTCTCTTTGCTCTCTGATCATTTTAGATGTCTAAAATGTCAAAAGAAAAAGAAATTGGCCTTAAATTGTTTGATATAAAACAATGGATTCCCGAATTTTCAATCGGTAAGTACTCTAAAGTAACTATTCTTTTTATAAATAGGCGGAATATTTGTCGTTTGTGGAAAATGTTGCAAAAGAGTTGCAAGCACCGTTAAATGTCTAATACTTTAAGCGGCGTAAAAAAATGTATATATTAATTGTATTTTACATATTATCAGTATTATACACTGCAGCAATTTAAAAATGGTATTTACATAGTTCTTAAGAGAAATGTCCTAAGCATAAATGTTGTTTTATACGTAGACCGTGCAGCGATAAAATCTCTTAAGTACCGGCAAACAAACTAAAAACATTTCACACGATAATGGCACCATGTCGTGGTATTATTGATATTCTAACAATCTCGTGAATTCCTAGCTGTACGTATTAACGAGTAACTCCATAAAAAAAAGAATTCATTCTTCGACAATGACGCCGTTACCCGTAACTCCCATCCATGTATTACATGTATAATAATTTTACTGTAAAATCTCAATGGATGTATTAGTACGTACAACAAACTATTGTACCCATAATACATCCATTTCAGTGGGAATACCTATACATCCCTGATAAAATCGTTAAAAATTTCTTAGATAAAAGAATGTTAACCAAAAGATGCTCCAAATTTCTCCAACAACGAATAAAAGTATTCTATAAATAAAACGAATAGATCTCCGCAAAAGCAGTACACAATAAAGTACCATGTAGAAGAATATATAATATTATACAAATTTATTCGTGGCCGGTGAAATTAGGTGTGTGTATGTGGAATGTAACTGCATTTCATTTCTAAGCAGTTGATGTTTCAAAGAAATTGCTATCTCTTCTTCTTCCATTTTGTGCACTTCAGATAATGCAAAACGAACAGCTTTATGCTTCCGCGAGACATTGGTAATTTGTTCAAAAAACGAATCCATAAGGGACACCAAGCCAATAGGCGGATACTGCATTTTAGTGGAGTCCATTGGGCCAAAGGCCCATGAGTTTTTAATTCACGTGCAATCATCCATGTCCATTGACGATCATTTCGGTGGGACGAAAGTAATCAGCTCGGCAACTGGGAAATTCCACTGCCTGGAAGAGAAGAGAACTGAGTTAGTTAATTATAATAATTTTACAATTTTCTTTCCACCCAATTACAATAACTGATACTTCCAATGATATCGTAGATTCGTATACGAAGATGGACTACATGAGAAAACAATTTACATAGCCATGGACGATGGTTTTTATCATGTAAAAATAGCGAGAACCTGCCTATGCGATAACAGTACAGAGACCAAAGACTTATTCTTTTGCGATAATAAGAATTTAATAAGCGAAGGGGTGAACATATTACTAATGCGATACCTAGCGCTTATAAATTTTGAAGGAACGTTAACTTTAGAAAGCATCAGCATAGACGGGGAGACTAATGAATCTAATTACGTAAGGGAACATATAAGTGTTTGTTAACGAGTTCGAATAGTAAATGATTCTTGATAAACAGATATGCACTCCGGCTGAACGTATGGAAATAGACGGTCATTGCCTGAGTATTTACACGATCGAGCGTAAAATATGTAAGAAAGATGGAACAATTAATACCATAAAAACCTATTTGACACAACAAGGTAGAATAATCCGACATAATTGGCTCGATGTGCCATATTTGTTGAAGATTAATCCATTAGCTGATCCAACGCTTCCGTGCGAAACGTCCAGGATAGAGACACCATTAAAAGATCGCTGGATGGAAGATATTGAAATGTTCTCCAAATATTTAGATATAAAAGTAAGGAAATAATATTTGGTCTCTGTAATTTTTGGAATAATTAATACTTTTTAGTAATTAGTGTAATTATTAATAGTCTAGCAAAGTAGCCGAGCAAACGGAATACATGTCTGACCATCCAGAGATAAAACAAATGATCGCAGATTACGTTCAGACGCTGTTAGTTGGTAATCGGTTTCTCGATTGCAGAAACGTTGTTCCGCTTCTACTTAGACAGGTCACATTATATTTTAAACATTTTATAATGCGTAGCGTATTAATATCCATTGTGATTGACTGGTCTCCACAGTAAAACCGCGAGACGTCATAGACTTCACGATACAACATTTCAAAGCATTTGCGAAAGATCCAAAAGCTTGGGAGACCAGTACATTGGAGGAGAATTATGATACTGATGTAAAATCACAGCTGGTGGACAAAGATTCGAGCGTTCTGTGCAACACCTGCGGCTTTCAAATAGATTGCAGCTCACTGAGAAACATTTCTTCAACGTCTTCCACTGAGGAGGAAGATCATGGGAAAATGGTGAGAATTGTGGAAGTATCATTGTATGCATTCTCATAGTGGGCAATTGCTCGCAGAGTTCCGACGAGTCTATACAACCCGTACAATTGGAAGGCACATACGATGCTGTATCCGACGCGCAAAAAATAGAAGAAACGCATACTTTAAAAAGTAGTGTATCCGCTGGATGCCCGGAATTGAAAAGGACTTGCGATCAATGTGAATCTATCGTAAAAGTTTGCGATAAACATAAAGTAAATGTCGTTCGATTCGTATTAAAACTTTTCGTTATGTTTCATTGAGAAATCACGATTGTTTCTTTAATTTTCAGTCTTATTCAACGTGCCCTGGATGTCAGAAAGTATTTGAATTATGTACGAAATGCGTCACCATTGACCAAATACTACAAAAATTGAGGAAATAGATAATAAATATAGAAAATGTATCGAATTAATTCAGATAATAAATTTTACCTGTATCATTTTCTGCCGGGCGACATATCTTTCTGAGAGTTGCATATAACGCAGTTTTCCTAAGAATAAAAATAAAATTTAATCAGATTAAAGCAGCAACTCATTTTGTCAATGATTTATAATGAATATACAGACCACTACTTCGAAGTTTGGTAAGCAGTCCTCGTGAAACGAATGTTTACAATAAAATACAACTAAATTTCTTGGTTCTGAAGGAAAAGATACAATTAATTATGATACGTTTAATACTGTTGTTAAATAAATTATATTATATTCATAGATACCTCTTACAATTATTTTCCTATGGCAGGCACCACACATTTGATCATCTGACAAGAAACGTACCACGGTTACTAACGAAAATGAAATTCTTGCGGTTGTTTTTGATAGTAACAATAGCATCGTACCAACCATCTATAAATATTCCTTTCTGATGGCACTTGACCAGCCTTTCGTGTAAATTAAAATAATCATTGGCTAAAATCTTTTTGCAACCTTCCTGTACCGACACTTGAAGATTATAGTCGCACATCATTTTAACTAAAGCCTTTTTTAAACCTGGAATTTCTAAAGATGGTTCTATTCTTTGTACCATAAGTCTGGGATCAACGTAGGTGCCAATTTTTTGAAGCAGAAATGTAATGGCCTCTGAAAAATAATGGTTTAAATGATAAAAGACTTAAAGATATAAATGAATGTTTTTATAGTTTTTATATTTTTCTCACTTGGTTTATCCAGGGAGTAAATGATCAAATCATTCCACAGTTCTTCGTCGTCGTGTTCCTGACAAAACGCAATCGCACTTTCCATATCGTTCAACTCCCTGGTCATGAGTGCCAATGCTTCAGAGGTATTTCCGATTCTACCAAGAAGATAGACCATTTCTGGGTAAAATTTTCGCTGGCTACAAATGTCCAAAGCTTGCTGTATAGGGTAAGTATCGGAACGACGTAGAAGCGGCAACAATTTGTCTCGTGAATAGTCGGCATAAAGTCGCACCAGTAGACCATGATATTTGCCTTTCGAATCTTTTGTATCCTTCTTATCTAATGCATCTAAATACTATCACAAGTCGTCCTTTGAAATACCGTTGCAGTAAAAGAAAAATTGTCATATTTATTTCGATGTTATTAATTATATCTTACCAAGTATAAATACGGATGATTATGTTGCAACTTTTGTACAACGATATCGGCTGGCACTCTGTCTTTCTCTAAAAAAAATTGTATTGCACGTTCCGCGTCTAAATCCATTAAACCTTCTATCATATCGTAAACAGTATCGTACAATTGGTACTTCTGAATAAGCTGAAACACATCCTTATGCCTCAGCTTTAAGTACATAGCTAGTGCTTTATCGTATTGTCCGTCGTGAATATAAAGAATAGCTAAGGCTTCGAACAGTATGTTTTGTCGTTGGTCGTGTACCAGCAAGTGCTGTAAAACGCAATTTACCACAGCCGCAACTTTGTATAATTTTGGGGACCATTCTTTGACTAGTTGGAGAAATCCATCGGGCTCCATCTTCAAATATTCGTATAGAACCATTTCATAGATGGATGGATCTAATGTTACGTCGCCCCGCGGAAGATAAGAGGAGATGGAACGTAACTGATGAACTCTTGCAAATTTATACACCTGAAATAGGATAATATTAGTAAGATTGTTAAGGAAAGCGGGAAGTGGAATATTAAGAAGAGACATTAACTTCTTCCTCCCATAATTTTTTATCTTTGCCCAAAATCTTTAAACAGAGCTTCCCAGCTTCATCATAGTTTCCGGAAGCTAGCAGATGATCTAAATACACACGGCCGACGTTAACCAGAGTGTGCTTTTTACAGTCTTTACCATTATTCACCGTCACTGCCTCTAATGCTTGCTCGAATTTTCCATGACTCAATAACCATTCTATCCTGTCATCTGCATCATATAAACTAGCTACAACAATGTCCTTTGGACTTACAATAAAAAACCTAAATCCAATAAATATGTTAAAATGAGAGCAGTTTTAGGATAATGGATTTACGAGAAGTTAACAAAATACCTGTTCTCTTCTTTCAAACAATCTAAATGATAGTCGTTGCAGCTGTATTCCTTATAACCACGAAGGGTAAGGGAGTTTGCACAGACAACAGTGAAATCCTGATACTTTGGTTCAACCACATGTAATGTGGGCCTTTGACTTTTTCCATTTCCATCTAATTCTTTTAAACATCCCAAGAGTACCAATTGATTTTCCAGGGGTGCAATGCCGGAAATGTAAAAGTCTACTTGAAATGTTGAAACTGGAATTGAGGGACTTTTATTTATTATATTTCTTAATTTATTTTGTGTTTACCTGTGTATATGTTTACCTGGATCCACCACATATTCTGGCAGGTCTCTATTAACCATTTCTTGTATCGATCTCTTCCTAATTTGACAAATTCGTACAATGTCGACCCAACCAATTAATAATGTTCTATCATCTGACCAGCGAAGATTGCATCTGTAGTGTTCTGGCAATGCGCTGCATAGGATATCACGTTACATGATAAAGATTTATTGTAATTCCAAATGCAAATGCTTATACTACTTTCCTCTACTTACTCGGGAGATCTGGTCCACTTAATAAGGCCTAATGAACATCTAGCATTTAAATCGTAAACTCTAACGCCAGTATCAGACGCCCAAGCCACAAAGTGACCAATCCAAGCAACTGCTCTTACGCCACCCTCTGCCTCGCATAATACAGTTAATTTCATTCTTGATAAAAAAGTCTTCTCATATAAAACCAATTTATCATCCCCTAAAAGTAAGTATACATTTTTAGAAATCAAGTAAGGAGGAATACAAGAAAACGTTGCAAAGGTAACCTTACCTGTAATAAATCTTCTTCCGCTACCGCTCTTATAGTAATTAGGATCTATAGCTATACTTTTAACTAATCTTCCCATGCTCATATTATGATTATTCTCTATACTGTAGAGACCGTAAATGAAAACTTTTCCATCGTCACTGCAAGATGCAATGAAATCCCCATTGTGGTCTATAGAAATCTGATTAACGGCAACTGTATGTGCCTGCAGACTCTTGGATTGTATATTGTTTCCTTGGTGATCCAAAAGATGTATCATACCCCAGTGCGAGCCCAAGCATAGGAACTAAACAAAATTAAAGATATTAAAATACGGTTTATGCATTTCATTGTGCTTAACCTCAATAATGTGTAACCATTGAATTGGATCTAATAGGAAGTTTATGTGAAATAGGAAGCATATTTCACACCTTAGGATGTACAGCAATGCAACTAGCTGCATCATTTTGCAAAATATGCTCCAGATCATTTCGCATTCGGACGTATTTAAGCCTAGGTTCCACCTCGTCTACATCAGAGTCTGAATCATCCTGATTATTTTGTTCTTCCTGTAAAATAATTTTACACGATTAATCTCATCTTCAAAACTCGCCAATAAATGATTCTAAACAATACCTTGTTCGAAGTATTTTCCATGCCCCCGTCTTTCGAAATGTTTTATCAAAAGGAAAGACTTGTGAATGTTCTAGTTATACAAACTGTCAAAATTTCCTGGAATATGTTTTGGTTGATATACCATCAGTCTTTTCGCTTTTTTCTTTTTAGTGTTCGGTTAGTTGCACTTTAAGTTAAATTTTATCGAAGCACCGATCTTTATGAAACGATTTCGTGAAAAATCATTTTCAATAAATAAATAATTTTGAAGAGAGTAGGTTGTCATTCCATAGCACGCACAGTAATTATAGTCAACTATATACATATAGTTCAGTTCGTAAATATGTTCAGCTGCAATGACAGTGGTACAGTGATGGAGAAAACTTTACGTCAGTTAACGCTTGGTCTGCTGATTATTAAACATTAACAGAATTTTACTGACACTAAAATCGGAACATTATTCGCGATATTTTGTTCATCTGTTTCATTATTTTTCCACTCTGTTGCGGGTGGTCCGAATCATTACTTTGCAGTGTGTAGAGGTTAACAATAGTTATACATTCTATTTCTGGCCGATATATATTATTTTTCAATATAAATTAATTAGTAAAAGATGTCCAGAAATAATTCCGATTCGAGCGAGAAAACATCGATTTTACGATCACCAATGGAGCGTAAAGAAACTTTGAGAAGGATTATAACCAGAGCCGAGTCTCTCAGTAAGATTGCTTAAACTAAAGCTGTTTAGCTCTTAACCATAAATATTATATTCATTGTACATTCTTCCAGAAGAAACAATCAGTGATAATACTATACAATCTTTGGAATCGTATATTCAAGAAACAGACTCCATAAATTTGGAAACAAGCTTGGAAGAAAAGAGTAAGTACTTCTTAAAAATATGTTTCCATTCATGTTTATATTATAAAATATACATATGTATATTTTATATATGTTTCAAGTCCTCAAGTTTCCTTTTAATTGTACAATATCATATTTACAGTACACAATCAAGAAGAGGTGCTACTAGATTCAGAAATGATGACCATATCATCGAAAATTTTTACACAATGCACCAGATCTTTAACAAAAGGAATGAGCACGTATAATCACATAGAGTTTACAGAAAGACTGGTATACGAAACTATAAGTACAAGGCTACTAGTTCTACTAATTGTGTCTATAATAAACTATACTCAATTTAGGTGGAATATATAAAGAAGCTACACGACACCAAAACAGAAGAACCAGACTGGTCGCTTCTGGAAACACAAGTTACGAAATGCTTCAAAGCAACACCCCAGTACACCACACTACTAGGTTTCAAAGATTTTCTTACGAATTTTATAATAAATATTTCAAGGAGGGGAATGTATTTTTTTACATTTATATTTTCAGGAACTCTTGCACCACTGGAGAACAAGGAAGTCATTAGAAGAAGGCCGGCAGCTAGGGATACTCATGCTCAAATAAAAAGACCAGAGAATGTTGTAACAGTGGAGAAGCAGGATGAATGTCTGGAACAAACAGTAAAAATGAAAGCGTTCATCTCCGGATATTTTAAAACTCATCGGCAGCCGCTTGATTTCATTAGATTAGTGTTAAACCCAGACGATTATGGGAAAACTGTTGAAAATATTTTACAAATATCTTTTCTCGTCCGAGATGGAAAAATAAAGGTGATGAAAGATAGATTGGGGGTACTTGTCGTTCAACCCTGCACCAGAGAGATGACTGCCCAAATAAACACAGGAAAAGTAGCGAACGTTCAAAGTGTAATGCATCTAAACATGGAACAGTGGAAGGTGATGCTATTATCATAGACCTTCATTTTTCTAAACGTTACTTAACATTAAATTAGTTTCTTATGTTTCAGATCTTGAAAGACACATATCGGTTAGAAAAGCCGATGTTTGTGTGTGATGAAGCTGCACGTGCAATGTAAATATGCATCTACTAAATATGAACAGTATTATTTTATACCTTGACACTTTTCTCAGATTTGCTACAGTATCAATAAAATAAAGAGAAATATTTTTTTACATGACAATAAACTGGATGTTTTTTTTTCTTTCCCTGCCCGTATTAAGTTAAAAGAAAAATGCTTGATGAAAACTATACTTATCCACGTTTTTGTAAAATTTTTATTAATTCCTAACATATACTAAAAACGTTGAAGTATATGTTAAATAATAACAATATCGATTCGATCTATGGTTAACAAAAACATCCTGAACAAAATTACACACGAACTTGTACAAAGTTTATGATTGAATTATGTTCACGATGTTCTTGACAAATATTCATATGCTTTTTGTGGTGAACTTTTTTTACTGCGTAACAACAATCTTCTAATGAATCGTTTGCAATTTTGTTCAAAGACCCCCATACATCATTTGGGTGAAAGCCAATATACTTATCTATTATAAAAAGAAACAGGGCTGTATTATTAGAAGATCGTTTTAATTACTTCTTAATGACATGATTACGATGGCTGTGATTCAGTTTATTGCTTGGCCAATGATTCCGCTTTCGCTACTACTTCCTCGATTGGCCCGACCATGTAGAATGCGACTTCGGGCAGATGATCGTATTCCCCACCCAGGATTTTCTTGAATCCTTTAATTGTTTCCTCCAGCGGTACTAATTTGCCGGCATGGCCGGTGAACACCTCGGCAACCTAAAGAATAAGCAGATCGATTAATGCATATAATAGAAAAAAATTACGCTGACTGCTAAAACATTTACATACCTGGAATGGTTGTGACAAGAACCTTTGGATTTTACGCGCACGTGCTACGGTAAGTTTGTCCTCTTCCGACAACTCGTCCATACCTAAGATAGCAATGATATCTTGCAAGGATTTGTAATCCTGCAAAATTTTCTGTACACCACGAGCAACGTTATAGTGCTCAGTACCAATGATGTTCGGATCCATAATACGAGACGTGGAGTCGAGCGGGTCGACAGCAGGGTAGATACCTAAATTAACACAAAGCAGTTGAAGCTTTTTGTAAAAATGAATTCTATTGATCACAAGCTTATTACACTAACCCAGTTCGGCAATAGCTCGAGACAATACAGTGGTAGCATCCAAGTGAGCGAAGGTGGTGGCAGGAGCAGGATCCGTCAAGTCATCGGCAGGTACGTAAATAGCCTGCACAGATGTGATGGATCCCTTCTTCGTTGTTGTAATACGTTCCTGCATGCTACCCATATCAGTTGCCAATGTCGGCTGATAACCTACAGCGGATGGAATACGACCCAACAAAGCCGATACCTTAAAGAACAGAATAATTATTATTTGAATTACCTTCTTAATAGCTATATTATTTAACTGAGCGATACGAACTTCTGAACCTGCTTGGGTAAACCTGAAAATGTTATCAATGAAAAGCAACACATCCTGTCCTTCTTGATCACGGAAATATTCTGCAACGGTTAAACCAGTCAAAGCGACACGAGCACGAGCGCCTGGTGGTTCGTTCATCTGTCCATACACCAGAGCTACCTTGGAAGTTTTGTCTTTCAACGAAATGACACCGGATTCGATCATTTCGTGGTACAGATCATTGCCCTCACGTGTTCTCTCACCCACACCAGCGAACACTGAGTAACCACCATGAGCCTTAGCTACATTATTGATCAGTTCCATGATCAATACAGTCTTACCGACACCAGCACCACCAAAAAGACCTATTTATTTTGATGATTATTAATAACAATGAATAAAAACATGTATTGCATGCTTGCAAAGATGAGATCTTACCAATCTTTCCTCCCTTAGCATAAGGAGCAAGGAGATCAACGACCTTAATTCCAGTTACTAAAATCTCCTGTTCGACGGACATCTCCACGAATTCAGGAGCATCTGCATGAATGGGAGCAAGTTTATCGGTAGGGATGGGTCCACGTTCATCAATCGGTTCACCGATGACATTAATAATACGACCAAGAGTCTCAGCACCGACTGGGATACGAATGGGATATCCGGAATCCAAAACAGTTTGACCACGAACCAGACCCTCAGTACCTATATGATTAAACGATATTAAAATATTTATATGAAACTGAGCCATGTATTATATTATATCCAAATATATATTTTAAAATGAAATTAATTACCATCCATGGCAATAGTGCGCACTGTGTTCTCCCCAAGATGCTGCGCCACTTCTAGAACTAGCCTGGGGCTACGATTCTGCACCTCCAGGGCGTTAAGAATCGGTGGAAGATCATCGTCAAATTGGACGTCAACGACAGCACCAATGACAGCAACAATTTTCCCTTGCGCACCAGTTTTGGAACTTGCAGCTTTTGCATAATCCCTGCCTAATCGTAAATAATAATGATTTAATACTTCTGCTTTAGTAAATCTGAGACGAATACTTAGAAAACTTTTGAAATAATGTATTCAATATGCAACCTCTTGTAGATAATACGTTTATACAAGAGAATTCTAAATAGAAGGAACGTTAATAAAAGTTTTGGAAATATTAGATAATGTTTGATGAAGGGTACACATTACATAATACAAGCTACATGTGTACACTTCACAGAAAAGAAATTATTTGTTGCATCGATTTATAGAGCTTCAGTCCTGCAATGGATACCATTTGTTGTTTCCTTTATGTTTCACGACTTTCAAAAGATACGAACGTATTCCGTCCACGAGAGAGATGACTGACGAGACTAATGAGAAAGGGAGTGATATCTTTCACACTAAACTCAATGACGACGTACAAGCGTGTAAATCGATTAAAATTTATGTCAACGAGAACATATCTAATAAAAATATTAATAGCAATAGTACTTGCAAATCTTTCCGGTGTAGTTAAAATCTAATCGATGACCTTAATGCCGCCATGTTGGCACAGTAGTATTACCATTGCGGTTTGCTTGAATAATGTGGATTATATAATCAATGCAGTACTTCAATTTTTCTCAACATTTGCACGTCAATTGAGGTAAAAGAATTACGGGTTTAGACTGTGTAAAAAATATAATAATAAACTACAGCAAGTAACTACGAGTATTCGGCAATGAACAGACTACGATACAATGAAGTTACAGTGTACAAAATGCGTGTGGCGGCGATGAATGGGGTGGAAAAATAATGGAAGTCAGGATGATAATATCTATATTAGTACTTACTGTTCACTGACAGTGCTCCCGTAATTTTAGCGATTTCATTTTGGAGAAGGGTGGGTTTGACGGCCCTAAGGGCACCCGCGGCTGCTTTTGATACGGCAGTCAACATCTTAACCGGCCAAGTGAAGAAGAGCGACCGGAATGGTTTCTAATTCGTATGGACCCTATCCTGTGTCAACTGCGCATGCGCCATGCACGGATTGATCTTTGCGCATACTTGTTGCGCAGCTTTATTATCAGATCGTTCTGCCCTTTTTAAAGCCGTGTTTTTAAAGGACTACATTCTCTCATTTTTCCTTGAAAATGCGATCTGATAATGTTCACTAAATGAATACTTGCCTTACTATTACATAACCTCAAAATGTAAAACTAACCTATATTCTCTATGCAGGGGGAGTGTTCTGTCCGGCGATATAGTGTATGAGAAGCCGGTTATTTTAATCTCAGTTTGTCTTTATATTGTTAAGTTTTAAAAAGAACTAATAAAAATGGTTGAAGAACAACAGAAACGTATCGAAGAGCATACGAGTAGAATAGTAGAAGAGATCGATAAGTCAATTAGAAAAATGAAGGTGCATTCAATTTGTAATTCTTTCAGGTTATAGGTACTTTTGAACACGCGTTATTGTTATTCATAATGTAGTATTGCAATAAGATCTTTTTCGAGCTAATTATGTAATGTAATCAATGTAATCATTAAATTGCAAACAATGTAATATTTGATTTTAGGGTGATGCGTACAGGTGTGCAGCTAATTGTTGTGATAATGAGAACTACAGTATACAGAAAGTACAAAATTGTGTGAAGAATTGCAATAGTTCCCTGGATCAAGCGCAAGAATATGCAAGGGATGAACTTGAAAGAGTTCAGGTTTGTTTCATTGCTTCTATAAAAAACGCGAATTTTGAAAACACATATAATGGTTCATCTCCTGGTTGACTCAAAGGAAGTGCCATCTAAGGACACTGCAACCAGAACACCAAGTGGTGCGTGTCTTTAAGCATATCTTAGGCAATATCTAATTAATGATTTTTCTTCGCAGAATCGACTACAAAGATGTGTTATGGATTGCAATGATAGAATAAAGGATGTAGCAGGCCCGAATCCATCACCAAGGGACATGGAAAAATATGGTGAACAGTTTGACAAATGCGTAACAAAATGTGTAGATAATTATTGTGAGATATTACCCAATTTAGAGAAGACCATAAAAAAAGTTTTGTCAGAGAAAAAATATCAATAGTAATGCAAATAAAAAAAGAATGATATATATGTTAGAAAGAAGAAAGTTATTCAGTACCAAGCTGCCAATATTTTGTACATATTGTTACGCAAACTAAAACTAAAATAAAACTTAGTACTACCTATTGAACGTAGGGACAATAATTTTCGATTATTAATTAGCTATAAAGTTTTGTTACTTCTTTGATCACTTTTGTAGTATGCATATGTGCATTTGTATTTTCCTTGCATTTCTTTTAGTAAGAGACTGGTTTTGTACATAACAAGCAAGTAGAGAAGCTCATTGAATGGTTACTGTATTTATTAACTAATACATTTCATGATTGCAGTGGTACATTTTCGTTCCCCTTTTTATTCTCTCTCTCACACATTCTCCCTCTCAGCCGCTTCTCTATTCTCCGCCATAATAACAAACTCAACGTTTGCAATTAATATCATTTCTTTATTGTTACAATAGACATTACGCTTATTGCACACTTTTCATGATATAAAACCTTTCCACCACTCTCGCTCGATACAAAATGATCGACCAAAATATATTGCATAAATTTGGATCTAAACTGTTAGAAATTGGCAAAAAAATTGATTAAATAATAATAATAATAAACATGATTCACTTGTTCGTTTTGCATGTACATAAGTTTCTATGAAAGTAGCCAATGCTCTTTGTATCGGTTTCCTTTTTTTTCCGGAACGACCAATGTAACACGTTTAATTATAGACATAGCTGCATGGATTGAGGTGGTTTCGTGCACTTAATCGCGCAATGTCGGTATGAGCGAACCGCGCTTTTGCAATGAGCAGCTCTCTTCGCTGATATGCAAAAACTCGCATAAATTCGACGAGAGTGATTAACATTTCAAGTAATGACACAACATCTCTGGTCGTGTATTACTTCTTTTTCTTTTTTCTTCACGCGCCTCAAATTCCTAAATGCGTTTCGTAATATTATGCTTAGAGACGATGATGACTCAATGCCGTTAAGTGGAATGGCAATGAGTTTTGGGAAATGTAAATTTTCTTCAGATGTTCTCGAAATACAAGTGATCGCTATTTTCTGTACCTGGTGTCGCACGGATTGAGGAACCAGGTCTATGTAAATCAATCAGACAGAACGGACTAGATTTTTTAATTCTTTTAATAGGATTGAGATTAATCGCGTTCTTCTTCATTAATTAAACGCTAGTCATACGTGAGTAACTGCTATGTAGGTACACCTGGTAGAAAAAGAATAATCGAAGGTACAATGCGAATGTTTGCGGCGTTGTGGCGAATTTGGCCACTGCGTTTCGCCTTATAAAAATTCGGATGCCAATTATTATCCCGCAATTATCATTCGTTTCTTTTTGTTATGATACAAAAGAACTGAAGAAAAGAATAAGACAAGTACCTACACATTTTGCTTTCAGATTTCAAGATAATCAGGTCTCACAAGATACAAAGAATATTAATTCTTTTAAGGGAGTTTCAATGTTTGAAATTGTGTAAAATTTCATTGTACGACAATTATTGTTGCTCAACAAAATTCTAAATAGAACTGCGTTTTCCTTGGTCCTATCCTAAGCTATCGCCGATTGTAAATTAGCTTCTTCGATCATCGTTCATTGCTTAATTAATATCGAGTTTAATTTGTGCACCTGCAGAGTGGAACGTTCACGAAGTGTCCTATCGGCAGGTTCACACCGCAACTATATAATATGCAATATGATTGCGGAGCAAAACAGTCGTTTTCGTAGCTGTGCAAACTATTAGAAGTTCTTTCGCGATTCACCAGAATATCAATCCTATGTGTCTTTCTTCCACTCGCCTCTCGGCCCTCGTTAAACAGGTCTCGAGTTTTCAGAAAATAGTACCGAGTTCTTTTAACAATTTCTGCACATTGTATGTAATTGTAGGCGTTACGAACTCGCTGCGTTGCTTACCGTATCATCATCATCGCAACTTCGCCTAAGTATGGCTCACGATAAAGGCTTCACCACGGCGTTAAGAACGCATTTTTCTCTACTTACATGGGTATTCAATTTGTACTTTGAAATTGAGTCAACTATTTGTTTCCTGCGCGGGTATTTATTGAATCTAGTTTCCACGCAGTTAACTCTATAAATTAACATGAACAAGAAAGAAGCTTCAATAATTTGTCTACGTTATTTAAGATATTATTATATTATTGAAGATATTGCATTGAAAAACACAGCTTTTTATTCGGATGTATGTATAGAATAAGTGATAACAACAAAGAAATATTTAACACTGAATTTCTGTGGTCACTGTGTGGTAACTGGTTTCAATAAAAGCACAATTTATCCTGCTTAAAGAAGCTCCAACGCCGCGGTGAAGACTTCCACTTCAATTAAATAATAACTTTGTTAGCCGACCTAGCTAATCTGCGTTAAAAAAAAAGAAACATCAATCAACTAGGAAAAAAGAATTCTACTGATTTTAAAGAAGGGAGTGTGTACTTTTTAGATAGAGTAGGTAAGTATCCTCCAAATCGTCGAATACGTGAGAATCTTCGATATTTTAACTCTGCTGTTTGCCACTCTAGCCTCGAATATTATCGTTTCATTTTTAATTACAAAGCGCATAAAAAATCAACTGATTAAAACTGAAATCATTTTTTTGCTACATTTGCTGAAATTATTTAGCAATGAAAAATAATAATAACTGAACGTTAGTCGGATACTATTTACGAATGGCTCTCACGCATTCCTCAGGCTCCTATAATTATATCACGGACATATACTTTTTTTTACTAAACGTCAGGGCTGCCCGTGATGATTTTCTTTTCACACCATAAAGGAAACCTCGTTCCGGAGTATCAACAACTCCTAGGGGTAAATGTGTATGTGATCGATCGAAGAAAGATACAGTTGCGTAGAAATATAACAGAAATAACGTGAGCAGCCCCCTTTGCCTTTTCAGCCTGCCTTGCAGAAAACCAAGTCGCACTTAAAAAAGGCTTAGAACACACTTTGAATATCGATCCTTGTAGGCGAATGAGACAACTCCTTTCGCACCATCGGGTGGTGCACGTATGCAATATCCCCTTTGTTAAATAATTACAAGAAAATGGAATAACTCGTGCGTTTCAGAACCATTTTCAAAGGAGAGTGTCATAATCATAGAGAAGGTAATTTTGCATGCTTCAAAAGACGCGTAGGAAAACATTCCGAATCACTTTCGGGAGAGAAAAGTAACTTTTACAGTTTCTATACGCGGATGCCTTGAAAATATAATTAACTGAATAATTGCCACATAATTCTTGATTAATTGTTAAACCTTATAGTTTATTTTTAAGTACGAAAGATTCATTTTGTCGTCGCTCGATCGTATCGATGAAATCATTTCAATCAAAGACCTATTATCGACTTCACGATTCGCCGCTTCCCACACGAAACTTTCATGCATCGTCATTTCTTTTTGCAAAATGTATTTCTATAATAGAGTTTCTTTTATGAATTTAAATGGTAGTATTCTCTCTTTTCCATCATATAACGAATATCGCACGAGTCTTCCTTTCTTAACGTGTATTTTTTCTTAAATCTCATAGTACGTTTGATGCGACAACCGACTACTCAGATTTGAAAATTGTATTACTGTGCATCGATAACTCATTTGGTCACGAAGCGCCGATCCGTGACAAAATGGAAATGCAACATCACGGCAAGCGTTCTCCTTTTGGAAAACAACGGAATTTTAAAATTTCGGCTAGAAGACCGCGATCGGCTCGCGCGTAAGAGATATTTCATTAATTTAAATAGCTGCTCCCAAATGTGTTTGGACTAACACTAACGTAAATCAGATTTGCCTACACGGATCATCTCGATAGCAATGCAATATGCCTTTGTTAAACTTAGTGTTTCACAAAAGGTTTAGAATGGTTTACCAAAAGGTGTAACCGCCTTCTGTTCCTCCTCCTAGGAAGTTTTTCTTTTGCGATATAGCTACGCTGTGGCTGGCCATTGCAGCTAATTGGGCAGCATTTGGTACTGTCGGGGGTGGTGGCAAGACGGGTTGTGAGATACTATCGAATCGATTGGTAGCATCGAAGCCGTTCTAAAAAAATTAGTCAACAGATTGGAGACACTTCACAGTATATGTGTAACGTTATAAAGCGAGGGATGGATCTGAAAATCTGAATAACTTACAGGCATCACAAGGGTTGGAGGCCTAACTGGCGGCTGCATTGCGGCTGCAGGATAGTATGCTGCAGCTGCAGCCAACGGTGGATAATATTGCAATGGACCATACGCAGGATAACATGATCCTGCTAAGTATCCTGGGTATCCTTGTCCATACATTGGTTGATACATCTACGTAATTTAATTAAAGACACTGTAGTATTGAAAAAAAAAGACAACGAAGTTACAAGTGTCTCTTAATCTCCCAATGAATCCTATCTTCCCCTTAAAATGGAAAAGTTATAAAATTATTCTCACCATCGGATGGGTAAGAGTTTGATCGTACGTCGGCGGCGGTGGTCCTTGCGCTGCATACAGTTGGGGTTGATTAGGAAATACCCCATATGGTGCGGCACCTGCAACTAATTGTAAAATTTGCATGTAACCAGATCACTTGGCACCTCCCATTGAAACGGACACATCGAACACAACGAACACAGAGATGTGAGATCGCTCTTACGTGTACCACCGTAGGTAGCAGGCTGTGCCGGCGCGGGGACAAAACCTGTTGGTGGATGAGGTGTCACCGGGTATGCTGTAACACATGCAATGCAAAATGCAAGTCCGTTTCAGTTTGTTGGCCGTGAGTTCGATCTAAGCCAACGGTACGTGGTACCACTGCCAGAAAGGACAAGGGACAGAATGATTTATCGAACAGACAAGAGAACATTGGAACATTTTTCATCCCTTATTAATTTGATGTACTTTTCCATTTCTCGAAAGTTCCTTCTGTTTCTCCTGGCGACCGTATAAATCACGTTGTCAGTATCGAGACATGTTTGATGCCTATCGCACTTTTTTTCTAATTAGCAAAATTGGGAATTTGATAATGTTTTATTTGAATAATAATTATTTGTGCCAGGCATCAATTACATCTCGATTCCAAAAGTGGTACTCCCACACCCAAGTATATCTTACACATGACATACACCGTTTTTATCAAGGTACTATTCAAAGCTCAAACAATGTTAGTCACTAAATAATGGTGAAAAGAAGTAACCGAAAAGACGGTCTGGTCGCCTGCTTGTTACCTTCTGAGCTTACACCAGCAGCTTTTCATTCAATGAGGAGAAAGAAAAAGATTGCATTTGGAAATATGTTAGAAAAATATCTAATAACTGTGTAAACTTTTCTGGTACAAAACAGGCTTCGTAGTAAAAACATTTACGACTCTTTCGAAAATCCATGGTACATTGTTACTCTATTGTAGTTTTTTTTAAATAATTATCGAAAATCAACAACTTTTGTTCCTTCGAAGTACGTTTACCGTGAAGGATTCTCGATAGAAGCGTAGTTTAAAGCGAGACACTTGAGAATAGCTTAGCAAACTATATTTTTCGGTATCTTAATTGTGAATAAACAGCAGCACGGATATGTATATATATATATGTATATATACATGTATATTTGGAATTTTACATGGAGCAATCTGTGGTACATCTTGTCACTGGTAACAAGTGAAATCAGATTATAGTTTTGAGCGACTCCTCTTTTTATGAACTTGACAAAAACCGCGGCCAGAAAAAATAGAAAAGCTTTACCGAATTCTTTTCACCTTCACAGAACAGGTAATACACAGAAAAATTATTTTACGAACAAGTCCAAACAATACAGCCACTACTGGTGATATGTAATAATCAGAATTCGACAGTCAAAAGAATCGTCAGGCAGTCAGTCGAGAATTAAACGAAAAAGAGTAAAATTAAGAAAAAAAATGAGAAACTATTCTCAAATGAAAACTCGCGTTAATCGACCTACCTTTACTTCTAAACTAAGATATACGAAACCGATCTCAAAGCAAATAGCGTTACGCAATCAAGGTAAAAAGCCAAATACATTCGTCTAAAATTTAGTCGAACCTTGAGAAATTCATCAACTGAGCTAATTTGTTTAGGTGAATTCAATGCAACAAGGATATTGCTGGTGAAAACGTAATGCAGTCTGTATTTTGCATTTCGTTAGAAGATTATGTACAACGAGGAAATGATTGTCAATCTTCTCGTAATTTTCCGAAAGATTAATATTTGATAAAGGATAAAAAAAGTGAAAGATGGAAATACAGTCATGAAATATTAGGTTCGACTAGATTGAAACAGAAAACAAATGACAAAAAACAGAGCTAAAATAAAGCGAGGAATAAGTAAGGGTCAATATGGGTTGTTCCAAAAGGTGATGTTAAAAACAAGCCCAGTAAGTAAAATTTCATCGAATTTTGAGACAGAATAAGGATTTTGATAAACCGTAAAGATAATCCAATGAAATATTTCATTTTCCTTCAATTAACTGAAAGATCTTTATCGTTCTCTTTATCTCGGGCGGTGAATGTGTAATTTATACAATGAGTACATGGTGGTACGATGAATAAAAGTTATACATATATATGTATATATATTGTGTGTATATATATACACATATTTATGTATGTGTATATCAAGTTTCACACATTCAAAAAGTTGTGACAAGATTCAGCAAACCACAAATTTCTGCAAATATCCATAAATAAAGATCAAACATGATTAAAAGTTGTTTTATAATTGCGTAATATATATTATTAATTGGGCGGTGCTCGCGTGAAAGATTGCCGCACGAGGAAGCAGAGACTTTCGACAAATCATCCCCACGATTTTTCAATTTCTTTTCTCGTAAAAGCAATAATCACGAGAACGCCCAATTTTTATTACTTTTTTTAGTAGAGACTAAAGTTACGCCCTGTTCCATTGCCATTTAACATACGCAAGGTACATATTGCTTTTTAATTACTTTCCTAAAGCGGTTACCTTTTTTTTGGCAGGGGTGTGGGTGGGAGATGAAAGAAACGGATTTAACGTGCAGCTATCGTCTTTCTATCATCCCGAAACAATCTTTCTTGTTAATGCAACAAATCCTGAGTCGTTAATGTAATAAATACGTCTAGCACGCGTATGATAAACAGCTCAAGCCCAGAGGCAGTGGATGGACATGTTGTACTCTAACATAGACGTCAGCCCACACCGAATTGTCCATAATAATAATAATTGAATACTAGTCCAATGCGTGGAAGTGAGCACTCGTCCACTCAAAGTACGTATTATTATACTTTAGCGCTTCGCACGTACGTAGGCTGATATTCATTTCCTTCATACTCGCCAGCATTTTCAGTTACATCTTTTTAGAAAAGTGGGGGCTCGTTGCATTCCACCGATTGGAACAGCTTTCAATCGAATAATAATAAATTGATGTGTCAGTGCCACGGTGCAAACAATCATCGAGTCCAATAACAATAATTTATGATAATATATTTAATATGCTAGTACGAGTTTCATTGGGTAACTTGAACAGTGCCATTTTTTTATTGCCCACTATGTTCACCTAATCTCTCCTTTCTCTTTTCCCCTTAACTAGTCTCTCCCTCTTTATCACCCCGTTCATCTCTTTACTCGACCCGGCTTTCTCTCGTACACGCACGCATTCCTCTCATCTTACTGCTCTGTGTTATTACTTTCGAAACCTATTTACTTTTTGTCCCAATGAGCATATTCGACCTACATCGCCATCAGAACCAAATAATGATGGTATTTCGCGGTTCTACACGTTTTACGTATTAAACTGGGCAAAATCCTGGCCCACTTTATTCGATATTTTGCAATTTTGTTAGACAATTTTTTATTGATCGAAATGCTTCGGTGGAACAGTCGGTACCTCGGAAAACCTAGCGACCCAAAGGATGATCCACAATCATGTATCCAAGTGTTTGGATTTTATTTATATTTTAATTAATAAAAATTAATTCTTAAGAGAAAAAGTAGATGTACTTCGCAGCATTATATTTTTTACGATACACAATTACGATTAATAATTATTCATAGATAAACATTTTCAAAGAATTTTATGATAATCGAATATGTACTATATGTTAAGATTTTTCCCTTCATTCTTTTATATTTAACATTCTATCGACCAACTGGATGTATTTTAACAATATCGTGAAATGTACTTTTATATTAAATCAGCTAATTTTTCTCCGTGCTTTCAACGATCGAAAAATATTTTAAATTCGACATCCTTTATCGAACATGTCTAGGTCGCTGGGCTTAAGAAACTAGAGGCAATCTTAGTACTTTCGACAATTAATTCTCGATGAATATCGTTGAATACTATATCTCATATTTAAGCTCACTATTAACAGTATACATGATAATATTCTGCCAAGCATGCACATGCAACTGAACAACGCTCGAGAGATTCCTAAGACCTTGTGGAAACACTGCAACTGGGCCAATTTTTCAATATTTTTTCAGCGATTTCCGATGTTCGTTGGAATCCAGGGAAAACAATTTAGAAATATTAATGAAATGGATGGCTCGTTTTCAGGACAGGAATAGGAACGTCTCCGTAGTATTATCAAATCTAAATATTACTTGCAAAAATGTTGAACTACACCATTAAGAAACGACGAAAACAATTCGCTCGATTCCTTCTTAACGATTGTAGTAGGAAATCGTT
The DNA here is from genome assembly GCA_023838395.1 of Holcopasites calliopsidis. NCBI lineage: Eukaryota > Metazoa > Arthropoda > Insecta > Hymenoptera > Apidae > Holcopasites > Holcopasites calliopsidis. The sequence goes on along the minus strand of JALHAQ010000012.1, from coordinate 989,543 downwards.
TCTTTGTCCTTCTGCAATGAAAATTTCAGGTCCATGGAAGGTTTCAGAGTTAAGAAGGCAACGAGCAAATAAACGTAAAAGATCACAAGAATCATGAAAAAATCTACCACATTTTACGAACATGCATTATACAGTCTGACGTGCAAACAACTTTTATTTTCAACAAAATTATCATTCAAGAAGTTCATGTTCTTTTTCCTTTCTATTATATATTGGATAAGTTCTTGCAAAGAAGTACATTACAAGTAGTTGAAGGTGTTTGCACGTCTATGGTATTTCTAGTAACACATTCCAAGCATGCAAACTAAAATACAAATACGTGAAAAATGATCAAAGCTATGTATATATGTATATATCTGCACACAAAGTAGGTAAAGTTGCAAAGGCAAACACAATTTTGCTCAAAAGTTCTCTCTTTTACACATTGCAGATATCAACAAGAGGCTTGAAAGTACACACTTCACCTTTTTCATTTCTATTTCTCATTGATAAAGCATGTCCTTTCTTCATAATTATTTTTTCCCGTTACTCGACTGTTTTTATACGAATTTAATTGTTTTATTTACTTTTAAACTGTTACCAAGAGAGAGAGAGAGAGAGAGAGAGAGAGAAAGAGAGTAAATATTGTTGTAAAAATTATGATTATAAACATATACACGCTATAATTATTATCATTTTTTATCACTTTCCAGTTAAATGGAAACACTAATACCACTACTACTGAAGAAAGAGATATACGTTTTGCTTATAAATAACAACTACATATACGTGCAGAATCGACCACAAGTTTCGTTTCTGATATATCTTTTTTAATTTCAATTTGCTTTTTAAGCTTTTTCTTAATAAAAGGAGAAACTGATATTTATACAATAATTTAAGAAATACCCGATTATGTATGTAGACAATTAAACAGTAGGCTCTTGTTCTTTATTTTTGGTCTGAGAAACTTGCAGCCAGAACTGAAGCAACATGCACTATTGTTAAAAGTGAGCTACCAAGTTTCTATCGAGTAAAAGTATTATAAATACGCTGAGCTTAAATACAGCATTCGTGTCCACCCCGTTAGCCCACTGTACCTTATTGTGGTGAATTGAAACTAAAACAATTTGCTTTTTAATTTATTCCTTGGAAAATAAAAAGAAACAAACGCATGTCGTACTAAACAATATCTTTCTCTTCAAGACACAGCCACAAAGGATACAGTGAGTATTAGAACAGAAGGAAAAAAAGGAAAAAAAAAATCGAGAAAGGAAAAATAAGCAATCAGCCAGTACCACGATTTCAGTACGAAATATTTGTACACCCATATCAATATCTTACGTTCATATTGATTTGGATATATAGCAGCCGACGTCTCCAATTCAAAAAGTATTATTCACGATCGGTGTTTAAACTCATTCTCAAAGGACTTACAAATACCCATCGATGATCCTAAGCGATATCTCTGTACATGTCTTTTTTTGTTCTCTCTAACATCGCGCGATCACTTCTTCGTCCGAAAAAGCTTGCGATTTGAATTTTACGCGGCCGGAAATGAAATACTCTGCAACTGCGCACGAGTGTGCGCTCTACTATCTCTTCCGTTTTCATTAGACTGGCAGATTTTCAATAAACGATCTCTTAACTCATGGAATGCATTCTCTCGATCCTTTAATACCTGCTGATCGTGGATTAATAACCAACGTAGGCCTGGAAAAACGAGGAAATTGACATTAGTCGAGCAAAATGATTTCATTCAATGCGACACATAACCCATAAATTTCTCGCGATATGCAAAATGCTCTATTTTACGAACCAGGCATTCCACGATCTTTTGGTGTTACAATCTGCCAATAAAGTTAATTATTATTGGGATGGGCAAACTTTGATTCTTAGCTCGACACACCCAAAAGAAGGGAGAAAATACGGGGAAAATTCTTTCCTCGAGATCTTTTCTCGTTCACTTCACTTTTTGAATCAGGAGGCGCGCGGTGCGTCCATATCTTCATATACACAATAGTGCTAGGTTCAAATCAACCAAAAATTCGGGCCCTAGAGGTTGATTTTAATTGTGCAGGGTAACGCTTTCTTTTCCTGTAATTGGCTCCAACAAAGGTCGAGAATAAATGCAAAAAAAAGCACATTATTCTCTCTCTTCTTGTCCATTGAGATAAAGCTCCGCTGAGCTCGAGGCACTGAGTGGTGGGGGAAGAGTGGGGGGTGTTCGGTTGATTTTAACCAAGCACTACTGCATATACATTTGGTGGAATATATATATATTAAATATATATATGTGTGTGTGTGTATACGTAATATATGTTGGTATATAAACACGTAGTGAGTTAGGTAATATATAGAGTAAGGTGAGGTTAGATACGTGGCTTAGGCTGCGCGAACGCCGGTCTCCGAAGCTCCACCTATTGACTGGGATCAAATCGTCTTTGTAATGGTCCGCTGCAAACATATTGACAGCCACAACTGTAGGCACTGTCTTTTGGTAAATACGCTCGCAGAGATATGCACCAGTACAATTCTCGACTCTCTTATTAATATCTTGCTATTATTAATTGTGTATATTGACTTTCTTTTTCTTTTACTTACAGACTAAACTTTTACACATCCCTTAAACGCTACGTTCTGTAATCATACGTTTGCCTTAGGAACGCAGAGCGTGGACTGAATTAGGAACAAATGTCCGAGCTGTTAATCGAGTACAACAGTGGATTACTAGAACAAACTTGTGTAATCAAGTAGTTCAAGCTATATATCGCTTAAACATATCAATTGCAGATTGTACAAAATCCAGCAATTCCTCGGGTAACGTGAAGTTACATACCTCACTCTTAAGAGTTATTGAATAGTCTTTTTCATAGAATGTTACTGAATGCCTATTATTTAATTTCGATGATAACATATCTCTGATGGTTGTAAAACAAAGAGAACTCTACTCATATTTAATTTTCACTTTATGTTTCAATTTATAAAAATTATAATGTACCCTTCTGTAAATATAAATTTAAAAAATAATATTGTACTGTCTGAACAAAAGTATTTAAGTGATATCTTTAAAATGCAATAACCAATACAAATTATCTATTATTAATCTCTGCGTCATAGAGTATTTCAAAGTAATAAAGTGCAAATGGCTTCCAGAAATCTATATCGTATCTTTTATCTTCCATTTTCATCATATTTTCCTTTTTCCATCCTTTTCCAAGCAAAATTTATTCACTAAATATCATAGTAACACAAGTGTGTGTTATTATAAACAAAAATGTATACTTCAAAATACTATTAGTATGCCCAAGCTTGATATATCAGAAATTAGAGAACATGCTCTTGACAAAAAAACTTAAGTTAATGACCTCTTTTTCACAAAGATGAATAATACACGAAGGATCTTCCATCAATAAATCGAGAACTCTAAATAAAATTTAGAGTAAAATAAGACAAGATCAAACTTCTCGTTGCCGTATAAATTTTTCTTCAGAGAAAAAGCACACACTGCGTGTGATATGTATGTATACATATACATACACATAATGCATTCTTATATGCACAGTAGTTGATTCAATAAAAATGTCACGTATAATGTTACACGTGACATAAAACTGATAATACTGAAGATTCTACGTAAAATTATGAAGCTCCAAATTGCAAAATATTTTTAATAAAGAATCACCACGAAAATTATTTAAGGCGAACTCTGGAAGCCATTTTGTATTTTCCACACACAATGCGGTATTGATTTATCTGTCAGTGGGTAGAAATTCAACTTTTTCTTGCCGTATCAAGACGGGACTGTGTTGGTGTAACAATGATTACGAGGATTGATTGCAATTTGAATATGCACCATTCTTCACAGGTGTCGGAGAGCATTGGTAAACGCAAAAAAATACTCTCTGTCGTACGAGTGACAAATGGTAAATTCTCGACTCGAAAACACAAGGTATCCTTAAACGTGTATAACACATATTGCTAGTCCCGTGATTGACGATGTATAGTTACCTTTCTTGTCGGTCATTATTGCTTAACGTTTCACAAATTCTAGAAAAAGTTACGTTTATTCTTAATTAAATCACCGATTTAAGTTACAGCACTGAGGGATACAAGCAACGGCTGTGACACTTGACGGACACTAGCGCCCTTTATTGAGCCTTCCCGTGGCTTGTGCGATGCTTGGCTCCCATTGGCCGAAAAATTTGCGTACTACTATCCAATGAACGCAGAGCATCTGTTTACGGCGGCGCGGGAAAGTTCAATTAATTTGAGAACTATCAATGATTAGTTCTCAATCAATATTATATAATTATCGAAAACTAGTAAAACATAGCTTTTTAATTTCTTTATTTTGTACGCCTGTGTTGTGAAATTTGTAAAAAATTATCTAATAGTTTTACACTATATACATTAAATATTATACGTTAAATTATTTTTTACGAGAATGACTCGAAACTATTAGAAAATTATTTAAATTGTCGAAAATTGCTGTATAAGACGAAAGTTAAGAAATTGTGTCGCTTGCATTGAAAATTTATCCAAAGGTGCAATAATCACGAATCATGGGTAATGACATAAACGCATAATTCTTGAATGTAGACCAATTACATTTGGTTTAAAAGAAGAAAGTGGACCAGTGTCGTTAATAATTATAAATAAAAAAGACTCGCACATATGCAAAAGTTATAATTTTTGAAAACGCACTTTAATCAATAACTTCGTGCGTTTAGATTACACAGTAGTGCGTTTTATTGTGATATTTCACATTGTGCGATGCAAGTACTGCAAGCTTAATGCACTTATTCATACAAAATTTCAATATAAAAAATAATTATCAACGTAACGGGCTGTAATATTTACATCGTTATCTACTTATTACTGAAAGGGTATAAAACGTTCGAGTTCTGGTTTTACCTAACCTCTTAAGATAATAGTATTGATTACAAACAACTGAGTAAGTCAGTTTTTCGACTTTTCCATGGCCCACGATAAAAAAACTGTGAGAAGAAGTCGATCTCGTGAACGGGATCGTGATCGTGAAAGAGATCGGGAACGACGGGATAGAAGACGATCAAGAAGCAGATCAAAGGATCGTAAGAAAGATAGGAAACGTTCTCGATCGCGAGAGCGATCAAGGGAGAGGGATAGATCGCGTGAAAGGGATAGAGATAGATCAAGGGAGAGACGTGAAACTAAAGATAAGTCAAAGGATGAAAAAAAGCGTAGGCCAAGTCCCATATTCATTATCGACGATGAGAACAAAAAGGAAAGCAAGTCAGAGCTTAAGAAAGAGGAGGAGGAGGCTGAGGAAAAGGCAAAGGCTTTGCCTAAGAAAGAACCGCTGAGTTTGGAAGAATTATTGGCCAAGAAAAAGGCAGAGGAAGAGGCGAGGGCTAAACCTAAGTTTTTAACTAAAGAGGAACGTGCAGCATTAGCATTGCAAAAGCGTCAGGAAGAAGTTGACGCGATGAGGAAGCAACAAGAGGAAATGCGCAAATCTTTCTCGCATGGTGAGAATGCTGCAAAAGATAGGGAATGGGATGACAGAGAAAGGTATACAGCTCTCAAATTATTCAAAGGCCCTATTTATAAAAATACGACTTATTTAATTGCAATTTATAAAACAGGCGTAGGGATAATCAGCGTGCTAGAGAAGATGAAATCAAGGACAAGGATAAGGAGAAAGAAGTAGAAGCTATTAAAGAACGTTACTTGGGATTGATAAAGAAAAAGCGTCGTGTTAGAAGATTAAATGACAGAAAATTTGTGTTCGATTGGGATACCTCGGAGGATACATCTGTTGATTATAATAGCATCTACAAAGAACGGCATCAGGTACAATTCTTTGGCAGGGGGAATCTTGCCGGAATAGATATTAAAGCGCAGAAGCGAGATCAGAGTAAATTCTATGGAGAGCTCTTGGAGAAGAGGAGAACCGAAGCAGAAAAAGAACAAGAGAAGTATGTGGCTTTTTCTATACTAACAATAACTCGTTCAATCACATACAATTCTTTTATCTATTTGTATCATTTATATTTCTCTTTGTAGAATGAGGTTGAAGAAAGTAAAACGGAAGGAAGAGAAACAAAAATGGGATGACAGACATTGGTCGGAGAAGGCTCTTCATGAAATGACAGAGAGAGATTGGCGTATATTTAGAGAGGATTATAATATTACGATAAAGGGAGGGCGCATACCAGATCCAATTAGATCATGGAAGGAATCAGGGTTTCCAAAGGAAATCCTTGATATTATTGATAAAGTTGGATACAAGGATTTAACGCCTATTCAGAGACAAGCCATTCCAATAGGGCTGCAAAATCGCGATATTATTGGTGTTGCTGAAACTGGTTCAGGAAAAACGCTGGCCTTCCTAATTCCACTACTTTTGTGGATTACTAGTTTACCAAAAATCGAAAGACTGGAAGAAGCGGATCAAGGTCCTTACAGTATAATCTTGGCACCGACTCGGTAAATTTCTAATTGCTTTAGCCTTAAAAAATGAAGGCAAACTGTATCATTTATATTTTCCCCAGTGAATTGGCCCAACAGATCGAAGAAGAAACTAATAAATTTGGGCAGCCATTGGGTATACGAACTGTCGTCGTTGTGGGTGGACTTTCAAGAGAAGAACAAGGTTTTCGATTGCGAATGGGTTGCGAGGTATTGCTTTTGCGTAATTAAATCAATTTAGCACTATAATCTTCTACATGTTAAACCAACTCCAATTATTACAGATCGTAATAGCTACGCCTGGACGATTAATTGATGTACTGGAAAATCGATATTTAGTTCTAAATCAATGCACTTATATAGTATTGGACGAGGCCGATAGAATGATAGACATGGGATTTGAACCAGGTACAACTTTTTTTGGAACTTTAGCTAAAATTCTTTAACTACAACCAACTCTTTCTATTACCTTTCAGATGTCCAGAAAATTTTAGAATATATGCCCGTTACAAATCTGAAGCCTGACAATGAAGATGCCGAAAATGAAGAGAAGCTTCTAGCCAATTACAATACGAAGAAAAAGTACAGACAGGTAAAGAATAATATTTTATGCCACGTTTTATTTTGGGATAAACTATGAATTATTTTTATTGTAATTTTTTAGACTGTTATGTTCACGGCGACTATGCCACCTGCTGTAGAACGATTAGCTAGAACTTACTTGAGACGGCCTGCCGTGGTATACATTGGTAGCGTAGGAAAACCGACTGAACGAACCGAACAAATCGTGCATATAATGGGCGAGGCTGATAAACGCAAAAAACTAATGGAGATACTTAGCAGAGGTGTCGAACCACCAGTGATTATATTCGTTAATCAAAAGAAGGGTGCTGATGTTCTCGCCAGAGGTTTAGAAAAGCTAGGCGTACGTTTGCTTTCTAATTATCTTATAATCTGGCCAAAAGCTCGATGTTTCAAACTTAATATTGGTACAAATATTTTATCTCATTTTCTAGTACAATGCTTGTACTCTGCACGGTGGTAAAGGGCAAGAACAGAGAGAATACGCACTTGCTTCTCTAAAGAGTGGCAGTAAAGATATTTTGGTTGCCACGGACGTCGCAGGTCGTGGTATCGATATTAAAGATGTGTCTATGGTTATTAATTACGACATGGCTAAGACTATCGAAGGTAACTATACAACGTATACTGTTGAAAGAAGAATGATCTTCAACATCAAAATATGTGTATACATAACACTTCTCATCTATTTTTACAGATTACACGCATCGCATCGGTAGAACCGGTCGTGCTGGGAAGGCTGGTCTCGCGATTTCTTTCTGCACTAAAGACGATAGCCATCTGTTCTATGACTTAAAACAAACAATTCTCGCGAGCCCGATATCTACTTGTCCCCCCGAATTACTGAATCATCCGGACGCCCAACACAAACCTGGCACAGTGGTTACGAAAAAGCGTCGGGAGGAGAAAATATTTGCCTAGGAACAGAAATGTATCTAATTGTAAGGATTTCTTTAAACTGGCAGGCAACTTTAAGTACACATGTATTATTTTTTATAGCGAGTTAATAGTATATAAATGATCTACGTATTCAACCAAGAAGAAAACAGTGTATAAATAAAAATGTAAATACGTACATCCTGCGTAAAATGGATCCTTACCCATTGTTGTTAATTAAGAAAATTGGGAACGTGTATTTCGACTGAAGTAGAAGAGTTTCCAAAAAAAGATGGATTCGTGTGCCTGATACCTCTTTATTACGCTGTTCGTTATCTTAGAAAATATAGACATTTCTATTTAGCTATTGGAATTATTTCTAGAAATAATTTATTAAATAATACTTTTTTGTTATCTTGCCTATGGTTCATTCATCTATATAGCAATAATAGTCACGGAGCAGGGGCAGGTGGAGGTGTATAATCCCCATCGACTTTACACTCTTCTTCCCAATTATCTGGTATCATCGGTTTTAAAATCTGTACAAACTTTTCAAGGGGACAAATTGTTGTACACCCAGGCACAGTCAAGGGATACGGTTCGTGATCGGTAGTATTTCTTAAGAAAACCTACGAAAACCCAAGTATAAAAGTTCTAGAAATCATTCGTTTACGGCCATTTACATTTCTTTTTTTAATGTATAAGACAAAATTGTCTATTACCCGCACGGCCCAGCCGTTATCGTTTTCGTGCAATTCGATCATCGCCATGATGTTATAATATGGCATTTGATTATTCCACACGTGCATAACATCTAACAAGTTCACAATGGTACTATCGTGTCCGATATACATGAACATTTTTCTCGCTTCTGGCTCTAAAGTATTATCCCGTTTTGCTAGCATATCGACAACAATTTTTTTAAGAAAAGGTCCAGCCTTCAGTCTCTTCATAAGATCGTTATATACATTAAGCTGTAAGTCGTACAACGTTAACGGTACCATTTTATCGGGATAATAATCCTCGGCCCACGCCGGAAGAGTTAAATTCATTTGTTTCTAAAACCATGCATCCATAATAACAATAATTAATTTTGTTTTCGAAATTCTGTCAATGATTAAATACAAACCTCCGCTGTTAACGTTGAGTACAGTGAACCTACATCTCCTGGAGTTGATATCTCCATACCAGTGTAATTGGTCAATTCTTTATACAGTTCTTTATTGTTCTCTTGTACTTTGCGAACTTCTGGCAAACTCTCGATATCGTATCGTAATTTAGTATATTTTGGGCACGTGTCCCATATTAACATGAGCTACAAAGTCGCAGAAAACTTGAACACGACATACTATAAATACAATAAAAAAAGAAATCGTTCACTTTATAAAATATTTACCGTGTCTTCTGAACGTGGTTGATAAAACAAAGTAACTGGCTGCCAAGCCAAATCGGACTTAAAAGATTGCTTTTCGGTTGGCCTCCACAATGCTGCTGCTTCTAACAACGCAGACATTTTTGTACGATCGACCGCCGTAGATTGTAAATAAAATATATCTGGCCTGTAAGTCGGTCCCAAAAACTCATTGTACCTTTTCCGTAAGAAAAGGCCTTGATTGTACTGATTTCTTCTACCTTCCTATATGGAATGTATTCATCTGTTACATTAAAATGTATATTCGTATAATAAAAGTAATTGAATGCAATCTTACGTTTGTTAATTGACCCCAGCCATAAGGATCCATAGGGCTATTAATATAAGGATCGTTTGGGTAAGTATCCTGTGGTGCTCTATCTCCATGCCTTATTACCTGAAAATATACTTATTGTTAGTAAGGAGTTTAAAATAGAAAATAAAGTAAGTTATTTTTAAATAAATAAATATGTTAAATCTTCTATATACCCCTCTAACCGATAATGCGGAAATAATAATTTAGTTAAATATATTCAAGCAAAGACCCATACAAAAAAGCCACAAATCAGGCTCTGCATTAAAAAAAAATATTTTTCTTTTACATTTACCACTGTCACGAGTCGAAGGGTACTATTTTCTTTTCCTTTATCATCTTTATCGTCGCTTGTTTCAACATTTTCAATAGGCGCAGGCGATCCTAGAAGACGATAAAACATGATACTCTAAATTACCAATTCAAGGACATTCTGAAACTAAATACTCTGACTATTAGAAGTACAGTCACGATGGTAGCAATATCGATAGCGATATCTACATATTTCCTCATTTTTAACAATTACGGACGTCGTTTAAATTTTTGAAATCCCGCACGCGGTATTCAAACACCATTACCAGACGGCACACCAAAAATTTAAAAAAAGACGTAAAATAACAATTACCTAAAGTTGTACCAACGACGAGCAAGAAAAGTAGAAGTTTGGGAACAGTCATTATTGAATATTATTAGGGAGAGGCTTCCCGTGGCCCGTGAACACTGCTTCCTATATACAAATGAACTTCCACGAGCCACTATACATGTACAGAACCAACGCGCGTACTGGGGCCTTAGGAAGTGTCGCCAGATAAATCCTACGTCCCCACCATATAAAAAGCTGTATTATACAATATAATGTTACTTGCAATATGACTATATTCTATATACAATTGTCCAACCTTTATCCCATTCATGATTCGGCGGTAATAAATGCGATGCAACTCATACGTACATTATTTCTCGTACCGCCGCCGGAGGTGTACGACCTAAAAAAAAATAAATATATTAGTAACGCGTAAAAAGAGTGCAATCATTATTTTAATCGATCAAGATAAATATTTCCTAGCAAAAAAAGAAAATGAATAATTAAATGAATTCAGCAAGCTTCATCAAGTGTATTCCATATTTAAGTTTCGTTCGTAAATTTTATTCACCGTTTTAAATTTTCGCCAACATGAATAATATATTCGCGCGAAGGAAATACAAAAGAAGTAGTGGCTACGTATTGTTATGCAATAAGCTCATTGACTTGCAATAATTTCTTTTGTCACATTGCTACACCAAATTCAGCGGTGGCGTGTCTCGCGCTTTATCAAGAACTCGCGTTAGGAGAATATTAATTGTAATATCCTGTTGTTATCCTTGATGATGAATGTAACAAGATTGGGAAACGTTAAAATCATTATTCTATCATATAACATTACTAATTCACCGCGAAGATTGCATGGATTGATGCAAGAATTGATTAGAACTTTAGGGTGTTTGAATTTATGCCGACGAAGTGCGATTCTACGAAAAAGAGACAAGTATTCAAACCAGCCCGACTTGTTTGTAATGAAATGCGAATATAATCACAGGCATTACGATACAGTTTACTATTGTTGGCTATGATAAAACAAAACATTTTTGCGCGTAACAGGAAGTATACTGAAGCACGTGCGGTAGATAATTAACGAATCCATCAGAAAAAGCATGCGGATAATGGGCCATAATCGCGTTGCCAATAATCAATGATAATACATAATAGACACTTATGTAATTCTCAATAATTGTTGTCTTCAACTTGATTCTAATTAATGACCATTGCTGGTCAATAAAACTTACTTAAAAGATTTCAAATAATTCATACTGAAGGAAAAACGTAGAACGTACTAATGCATTATGCGCGTTAAAATGAAGTTTCTTGATTCGTGTAAACAATCAAGTATGATTATGGAATTTTAATCCTGTAATTTTTTCAAATAGAATTTAATGTTATATCTGCATATTTAAAAAAAAATCAATAATGTGAAATTACGATTGTTAAAGTAAATAGATTATTTTATTTGAACCGGAAAAACCTGGCCAGCTCTCATTTCAATGAAATATTTCCTGTTCATCAGTCTTTTGTCATTTTTTATTGTCAGGGTAACGGACAGAATCAACCGAGATATTCGTTTGTTTCATTGAAATATCCTTCAACCGCATCTCGTGCTCTCTACAAGTTTTTATAGATATCGACAAGTATTGATTACCCTTAACGCGATCCTGCAGTTCTTTGATCGCCGAGCAAGAAATCTTTAAAGCCGAAGTAATATATGCAAGCATTTTCGTAAACTACATACTCATCGAAGACGCAGATTCATTGAAAGGACCTAAACCTGTAGATACGTAAACCGCTTCAGCCGTGGATCGCATAAACGAGGGTAGCCAAACGGCGGTGTCGAAACCCCGGAAATCCCGTCGCAAGAAGCCGAAAAACGCTACAGCCAATTCCAAGGTCTCTTTAGTATACTTTATCGATAAAATTCCATTTTCGCAGACTTTCTCCTTCTTAAAGCATGTCATAAACGTTGATACATTCTTTGCTTTCCTCTTTTCTTTTTTACCGATTCCATTTGCAATGATTTTCATGCTTTGATATCATTTGAAGGCAAAAGCTATGGCAGCTCCTTGCGGCGAGTATCGTAAGGAGATCCAAAAGTGTAATGCTCAAGCTGGAACACAAGCGGTGAACCAACAGCCATGTTCGATACCGGCGATTCAAAATCAAACTACCTCAACAGCACCGATGCGTCCAAGATCTCTCTATACAGCACATAGTTATCACGCGCAGACAGATGAAACTAATTTTCAGGTATAGATCTACATACCAATTAATGTATAGCTATGTTGCCCATATGGTTAAACATAACTCTCTCTCTGTCCGTAGCGATACAGTGAGTTTTCTAAGTACTTTGAAGCTCCGCCATCAGAGCAATGGGGTGGACTGGCCAGTGCAACAGCATTTCCTAATTCTACGACGCTTTGGCGACAACCACGAAACTCAAAGAGTATCGTGCCATATTACGAGGAGTCGTGTGTCTATGCAGAGAATTGGAGAGAGCACGATACAGAAGCTGCCATTGTTGCTACGCCACATGGTACAATTTCGTTGAGACTTCACAACAGGATCCGCGTCGATATGACAATAGATCGTGCAGTTAGAGTAATTAATTTTAAGGTATCTCCTTTTTTCTATTTTATACTGAAATTCCTTTTTGCTGGTAAATTTTGATTGAAACCTGATAATTAAAATTACAAATGCGGCATTAATAACGCAAGTTTGCAGTGATACAAAGTGATAATAACATAACTAATACTTGCACGATTATCATCTGAATTGCATTTATCGTCAGCGTAGAATAATATTGTACTGTCGCTGAGCGGTTCTGGGGCAGCTGCGGCGTTACTACATCCAAACGGAAGAATATACCAGTACGGATCCCGGGTTGAAATCTTGGCTCATGATGCCCACGGCAATAACAAGTTGGTTGTATTCTGTAATATCATTAAAGTACCATTAACAAGTATTATTATCCTTCATCAGATATGCGAAGATGTGGTATAAAGGGGTCAGTTTCACTTCAGAGCAGTGTGCTCTTGTTTATCTAGTCGATACAGCTGGAACAAGAACAACTACAGACTCGTTCTCCGACATGAGTCAGGTATGAAACGGAGATAATCAATTACTGATGACCATTAATCAGAACAAAAAAGCGATGTTTGCTTTTCAGGACTTTTCTTTAAGCGTCTTTTACTCTCGTTCCCGGCACGGCCCAGCCTGTTTACAGGAGGCTGCAGCAGCTTTGACTGCTGCTCAGTATTGGCTCACTAACGAGGGTGTAGAAAACTGGATCATTAATAATGTTAGGGTGTCCCAAACACCTGATGGTCTTGTCAGGTATTTCTTCTTTTTAATTAATAATAATTCTACAAAAGTTACTCTATCATATACAGGAAGTAATGTGGACTCGTTTACTAGGATTGCGCGAAATAGTAACAAGTACCAATTACGAACATCACCTAGTAATGGAACAGCTTCGCTAACAACGCCATTTTTACATTGTACCGCATCCCTTGGTCAAACATCGCACCTTTTTGTGCGTCGTGGTGAACGACGTATGCATTATGATGGAACTAGTTTTATCGTACGAAACGCGGGCCACAGTGCTGGATTCGATGATAACAATCAGCTGAAAGTTTATTAAGAAATCCCAAGCATCGACTATTCCATTGCCGTGAGAGATTCAATTATGGAATGGGCAATTTGCATTCAGTATAATAGATTTACTTTTAATACCGTGCATATAACACAGTTAGCTAGACGAAAATGAAAAAGGTACACTTTTGAACTAGTCCCGCTGATAAAGTAACTTACATCCGAAATCTATAATATATTCTACTCAGTTTTTAAGTTTAGAGATTGAATTCCATTTTAAAGATGTTTAGTAATTTCATTGAATTGTCTTCATTGAAAGCGTGTGCAAAAACACAGCTATAATACGATGGTAGAGTACAGTGTATTCTATGAACAGTTTCTTTAAAATTTGGAATGATTAATATTTTCACTGACTTGTTCCTTATACTTGTACACTTTCCAATAAAAAATAATTTCAATACAAACACCATTTACTAGACGTATAGTTTCTATACGAATGTAAATTAATAATGACAGTGTACAATTTATTTCATATTCTTACAATGTAATAAACTTACAGGTTTTGTCTTCAGTCAAAATTCTCTTCTAAATCAGAATCGAAATCATCGAGTTCTATTGTTTCATTTTCTTCAGAATCATTTGATTCCATTTGGGAATCATCGTCCATCAATCTTGTCCTGCCTCTAGAACTACGCTTCCTAAAAGATAAAACCATAAAAGAATAGTTGAATAAACATGCAACAGATGCAGCATTTGTACAAACTTTCTTACTCAGAGTTTTTGCATTTCCCTTTTGAAGTGGAAGTACCAGACACTTTTTTAACGAGTGATGTACTTTCCCTTTGTTCGTTCCTTTTTTGTTCTTCAAACATTCTAATATCATTTATAATTTCTTTCGCTATGTTCGAGTTGAATGATTTTAAATTCTCATTCAAGTTGCCATATGGTTTTAATAACGTTTTCTCTTCTTCATAAGCCTTACTTAGTGTGTCAATTCTTGCTAACATTTCATGCTTATCCGTTAAATCTTTTAATGTTGATATTACAGAGTGTGGATTAAAGCATGACTCAGACTTGGCACGATAATGCTTTTCCAAACCAAACTAGTCAAAATGAATTCCATATAAATTATAGATAATTAAAGCATGGAGAAGATAGAATTAAATACATACCTCTGAGTCAAAAATACAGAAGTCAAACGCGTTGTCCGCAATTAGTCTAGATAATATGTAATTAGCATCCAAATGTTCCGCTTCCTTTATCTCTGTGTGAAGATACATAATCCTTTCCCAATCCTCTAGTTTGACTTTAATTTTAAATTGTTCTAGTGGCATCTTATAATATATACCATATAAAAGGTATAATCCTCCGATACGTTCTTTAAAGCGTGGAGGCATCAGGAGGAACTGTTTACATATATTCAATGATTCTTCGCACAGTTCTAACAGTTCTACAAAACTTGGACGCCCGCTAAAAGTATAAGAAAGAAATAAATAACACTTTGAATTATTTCGCAATTGGACAATAACCATTTAGCAAATATTTCTAATAAATTAGATAGTGCTGAATAAAAGTGTAGCAACAAATTTATTTACGCTTACGTGAAAATCAGTGAGAATTTCATCGCCTTCCAAATCTCGGCGAATGTTTGAAATCTAATATCGTCCGCCTGCTCGAAACGAGCGATTAGTTGTTCGCAATCCTCTCTGAAACCCTTTAAAATCAACCATTTACTCAATGCCATTGTACGATTTTGAAAGCACACAGGTATTATAGAAAATTAGTAAATATGACTATATTGATATACGCATTCTGCTTAATTAATAATATTCGTTGTGTTCAACAAACGGAAGGCTCTGCATGAGCCTCTCTCCGTCACATTAACAATTCTCTCAGAATGCCGGGCATCGAGCACTGTCGTCTTAATAATTGTCGTTCCCTAGTCAGCTCCTAGATAGTCAGTTCTCTGTTTTCGGCACGAAATAAAGTACTTACAAAGATGGGAATGCTCGATGCCCTCCTCCCCTGCGGTACTTTTTCACCAGAGGAAGGGACGTGATCGCAAGCAATTCAATTGCATGAGAAATTAAAGTTTTCGATCGACTTACTCCAAACATCTGGAAGGCATCGACATTGTCCGACGGTGTCATAATCATTTTCTGGTAATAGCATGTATCTTATTCTCGTAGTTTGATAACTTCAACATTGAACGTTGTATAAAATTATACAATATTGTCGGAAAGATATCTAGGTAAATATGAAAGAGATTTAGGTCTCGCGATTTGACATATACTTACACGTGGCCGGCACACGTGTCATTTTGTTTAAATAAAACATACTACTATTCTCTATAATATTTCACCATTTTCGTTTTTGTTTCTTCTATCTTACTTAGGGCAACAAAAATGGTCGAGCTAAAGTGGGAGGAAAAATACGAACTCATAACCCGAAATCTGGCCGAGTGGCTTGGCGATGAGAAACTTAAAAGCATACTGAAACAAAGGGATTTAAAGCTCTATTGGGGTACCGCAACAACTGGTAAACCCCACATTGGCTATTTCACTCCAATGTCTAAGATAGCTGATTTCTTAAGGGCTGGTGTAGTGGTGACTATATTATTTGCTGATCTTCACGCGTATTTGGATAATATGAAAGCTCCATGGGAACTTCTGGAGCTACGTACTCGCTACTACGAAGCAGCTATCAAAGCAATGCTTAGGTCCATTGATGTGCCCTTGGACAAATTGAAGTTTGTTAAGGGAACAGATTATCAGCTCTCCAAGTATGTTAATGCAGATTACTGCATGCAAAATGTAAAGATCGTATAGTATAGTGTTCTCTTTTTTTATTGCAGAGAATATACATTAGACATGTATCGTTTAAGCTCTGTTGTAACTGAGCACGATGCGAAGAAGGCAGGTGCAGAAGTAGTTAAACAAATTGCAAACCCTTTGCTGTCTGGATTGTTATATCCAGGACTGCAAGCTTTAGATGAACAGTACCTTAAAGTTGATGCACAATTCGGCGGTGTAGACCAAAGGAAAATTTTTACTTTCTCAGAGAAATATTTACCATTACTTGGATATGAAAAACGTATTCATTTAATGAATCCAATGAGTATGTACAATGCAGGCAAACATTAAACGGAAACTATTTTTTTTTTTAATGAATGATATGAAGCAGTATACGAATGATTTATTTTAGTCCCAGGTTTGGCAGGATCAAAAATGTCTTCTTCCGAAGAAGACTCCAAAATTGATCTATTGGATAATGCAGCAGCAGTTAAAAAGAAGCTAAAAAAAGCATTCTGTGAGCCTGGTAACATTAACGATAATGGAGTTCTTGCATTTACTAAACACGTAATATATCCTTTATTGAAAGGAGGAGAATCTTTCAGTGTACAAAGAAGCGCGGAATTTGGTTCGTTAGATTTGCCTTACTTTTTATTAATGCTCCAAGACTTTTCTAACAGATTTCAATTTATTGTAGGTGGCAATGTGTTGTACGAAAAGTACGAAGATTTGGAGAATGCATTTGCCAAGGAAGAAGTGCATCCTGGAGATTTGAAAAATGCAGTAGAAGTTTATATCAATAAACTGTTGGATCCAATTAGAAAAGAATTCGAGGCTGATCCGAAATTAAAGAGTCTAGCAAGCAAAGCGTATCCTCCACAGAAGCCAAGTAATATTTAACATATAGGATACAAGAATTGCATGAATATTAAATTCAGATAACAATATGAAATTCATGTTAAACATTTAGAAGTCGTCGAGGAATTAACACCGGCTCGACTAGATATCAGAGTTGGAAAAATAGTGCAAGTATCAAAGCATCCAGATGCTGATTCACTTTATGTAGAAAAGATAGATCTAGGAGAAGCCAGTGGGCCTCGTACAATAGTTAGCGGCCTTGTAAATTATGTGCCGCTGGATGAAATGAAAGATAGAATGGTAGTTATTCTTGCGAATTTGAAACCAGCTACTTTGAGGGGTGTCCAGTCTCATGGAATGGTTTTATGTGCCTCAGTGTACGTTTCATTTCAATTAATGTACTATATTGCTACGTAAAATAGTTCCCGCAATTATATATTTCAATTAGGGATGAACCTGTGCGGCGGGTTGAGCCATTGAGACCTCCACCAGATAGCAAAATAGGTGAAAAGGTCGCTGTAGAGGGATACGAAGACGGTACACCGGACGATGTGCTTAATCCAAAGAAGAAAGTTTGGGAAAAATTACAGGTTCGTTCATTAATTTTGTTCAAACGCCAACATATGAAATTCATTTAATTTTCATCTATTTAAATTTGCATTTGTTTATATACAGGTCGATCTCGTTGTAAATGGTAGCGGAGAAGCATCGTGGGGCGGAAATATTTTACTTACGACCAGCGGTGGAAAAATTACAGCTGATAGCCTTAAAAACGTAGCAATTAAATAATACACGTCAGACGCCTAGGTATACATGTATATTTATTTTCTTAATTTTGCAACAAAATAGACTATATTTCGATTTATTCAAGATTTACCACATAATATTTAATACTGCCGTTTTCTTTAATTGTTTACGATCTGATTTTGTATTTTCCATATGCGACAGATAAATAAATGAGAGATGCATCCTTACAAGGAAGTTTATACTTACATTAGAAGGTGTTCTTGGTCTCCATCCAGTCCCTCTAATTACATATTCATATAACAGTGGATGAAACGTTCGGTATAGTGTTTCTATCGTTATTGTTCGTTCGTATACAAGGGGAACGCGGCTTAAGATCCTGAACATTCTCCAATTTCAACTGTGAAACACTGCATGGTTTCGATTCTTGTCGCTTCTTCTTTCTAATAAGCCAAGACGTAGCAGGACACATGGCTAATTCTTTTCTCAATGAACTGCTGCTACAACCATACAGTAGAGGATTTATTGCTGCATTAACCAGTACCAGGTACCTGCTAATATACCTGCAAAAATGGAATTTCTATGTTAAGCAGTGTTGCGTAGCTGTATATATATAATTGAAATTTCATAGGACGAATTACCATAATGGATACATCATCTCCGCTTGTCCTGTTTTAGGTTTTTCTTTCAATAATTGCGCCCTTCGCATAATCAATGCTGTAAATGGCACTCGGCAGATAATGAACGCTAAAACTATGAGCGCCAAAACTTGCGCCACTCTTCCCTTGTATTTTATTACAATAGGATATTTACTTCTCAAAGCTTGCGATTCATAGCGATCTAACTATAAATATAGGAAATGTTATATGTAGCATCTAATTACACTTTGCATCGTATAGATTAGTAACTGAATAATACTTTAATGAGAATCGCCGAGTAAGATATTGCCATAATAGTTAACGGTACCCAAACGCTTAGGCCCGCAAAAATGTGCCAGTAAGGATAGACAAGCATTGTATCCTCGGTGCAATAAGTTTCTAAATAATCATTCCATTGCCTCTCGTAATAGTGTCGAAAATAGACCAAGGGAACGGCCACGGTTATTCCGAAAATCCAAGCAGAGAAGAGTAGAATATACGAGGTCCTGCAACAAAGATATAAATGAATAGTATTTGTTCATATATACATCCTTTCATTATTGTCCATTTCTTCGTGTTATCACCTTCTAGTTAATTTTCCAGAGCAGTTGAAAACGATAGTGGAAACACGATCGTAGCTGATCGCACTCAAGTTAAATACAGCGACCAAAGTTAGAGCATGCACCAATGATCCGTCCAGCCTGCAACCGATCTCTCCCAAAATGTAATTTTGAAACAAATCGATACAAAGAAACATCCATGGGCATATTAAACAAGTGCCCAGATCAGCCACACACATGTTCACGATCAACAGATTTGTCGTGGTATGCAGATATTTTTCTTTTACTATTACGTATATTAATCCACTGTTAGCTAAGGATCCAACGATGAAGATTGGTATGGTGCTGATAATTTTAACAATCACTTCCCACATCGGTCGAATTTCCCAAATTACCGACGGAAACGGATACTTGCTAGTATCAACATTCTCCCACTAAAAAATGTATAAACTTATTAATTACATTGACAGCGAAATAGCACATTTTTCTTAACATAGAATCGTACTTCCAAGTCATTAGGTGTAACAGTGTGATTGTTCTTCACGTGAACGTTCCACTGAACGTCTAACTCCAAAACTTCGTGTATTAAAAAATGCATGGTATTTGTTTTAATAGAGTCACGAGAACGATACGAATTCTATTAAAACACTGAGAAAGCTTAATAGCAATTGGGAGAGCTTAATCTAAATGTAACAGATGGTACATTAACAGCAACTTTGCTTACCTAGCTCTTTAGTTGAGATAAAGTAGGAATCGAGTTTTAAATAACTCTTTAAAAATTAAGTACATGTGAATTTCATACAAACAAATACATTGACAGTGTGCATTATACGTTTCTTTCGTACAAATATATTTTGCTTATGTACAATTGTACAAATTTGGCATGTTAGAGTAAAAATGTTTTTGTGAAGCGTTTCATCTGATTATTCATACATGTAGTATATCATCCTAGATTATTTTTCTATCATTTGTACTTGGTAAATTACTTTCTAATCAGTCATACCCAGAATTATCTGGATACATATTGCTTTTTTTAAATACGAAAAATATATATAAAAGCTCTACATTCGCAAAATAGTACGATTTGATTATAAAAGCAATTTTAATTTATTTTCTAAAGTAGAGAAATCTACTTTTTAAACTCAGAGAAAAGAATCATTGAAGTTACTAAACCTTTGAACAATATTTTTCGCGAATACATCTATATTTTTCCATTATAAATGTTAACACTATTAGAACTTAAATCAATGCTAAAGGTAATCCTTTTACCTTCGTCCATCTTTTCAGATTTTAACATGCTTTTTATTATGCACTCAAACCTCCAATAAATAACAAAGAAAATAGAAACTAGGGAAGGTTTGAATAATTATGAGAATTACAACATACAGCTTTAAAACCAACAATAGAACTCAATTGTTAAAACGAATCATAATTTAAGTATAATATAGGTGCTTTACTTCAATGAAACTATATAGTCCTTAATACAATCACTGTTCGTATTTAACATTTTCTACCCACGCACAATATACCAAGGAGGATGTACAAATTAATAGTATGTTATTTACAAACGAATACTATCGTTTCTAGTCACAGCAACAGCAGCTCGCATAGAATGTCATTTCTCCATAAAAACTAAAATTTCGTAATATCCCATGCATATAAATAGAAGAATCCCGTTGACAGTTTTTGAACACTATGTAACATAGGGCATCATCCACCGTCATTTCGACATATTAAACGATATTAAACTACAATTTATAACAAACATCTGACTAGTTTTCGTAGTCTCATTCGGTGTCGTCAGCTTCCGATGATTGCGCGACGGGCAACGGTGACGGAATAACTAATTCATCGTCCTCCACTTCTTCTTCGGCAAGCAAAAATTCCTCCGCTTCGTGAATTTCTTCTTCCCTCGCTGGTTCCGGTGGGGCCAGCACGTCTTGACCATGCTGTTTCAAATGATCCTTCAAGGCGAATGCTCTTCCATAAGACGCACCGCAAATGTAGCAACTAAACTTTAAATTATTGTCCTTCTTGTGAGTTTGTATATGTGCTCTAGCTGCGTATAAGGAGGCGAACGGTCGCGAGCACTCGGTACACCGAAACGGTTTAGTGTGACTATTTTTGTGTCCAGCTAATTGTACGCGGGTTTTAAACGTTTTCGGGCAATACGGGCACGTGTATGCACGTTCTTCTCCGTGTGTAAGCAAATGGTGATTGTAAACGGAGGAAGCCTTGAATCTCTTGCCGCAATGCTGACATCCATAGGGTCTGACACCGGTATGAGTTCTCATGTGTAAAGTTAAGCAATAAGAAACTCGAAAGGTTTTCCCGCAAACCTGTGAGATAACAAAGTAATTTTCTTTTTAGTAATCATTACTCTGTATTCCTCTCTCTGTTTCTCTTACCTCGCATGCATGAGGTTTTTCTCCGGTATGAATGCGTTCATGTTTCACTTTCTCGTGAGGTCTCGTAAATCTTCGTCCACAATGCTGGCACTGATAAGGCTTTTGATTCTCTACTGGTTCAGCAGTCGCCGTAGTCTCTGTAGCGGGTGGCGTGGGTGAATGTGGTTGGCTTAATTCCGTATGTACAGCAGCGTGCATCGCTAAACTATCGGCAGAATCGAACTTTCTATTGCACACTGTACAAGTTACAGAGTCACCCGAGTGCAATGCCATGTGCGCCTCTTTGTATGATTCAGCTAATGTTTTACCTAAAAAATCATCACCACACCATTTAGTGAATATACTTGGGAATATCCTATTTTCCTACTGCAAACTTCTACTCGAATTATTACCGCATTCGGGACACGTAAAAGTAGCGCTCGGTGTTCCCTCGGGCGCGTCGACGTGCCTTGCCCTTACTGGAGCATGCATTCGAGAATGCAAACGTAAACTTTTGTGCGAACAAAATTCCGTGCCACAGGTCTCACATACGAAAGTCTTTTGATTCGGATCAGGTTCACCTTCGTGTACCTTTGCATGAAGCTGCAACGCTTTCGGTGTTGCAAATGTCTGGTCGCAACTATCACAACGATTATTGCCATGAAGACACGCGTGTACTCGGAAGTTTCCCAACTTGGAGAACTGCTGTAGGCACTGATTACACCTATACATTCTCATAGGTGCTGCGGATAATCTTTTCTCTCGTACCTGAAATGAATTTTACTGTTGAACAAATATTAAGTTTTATTATGATTTAGTAACAAAAAATTTGCATCCTACTTTTACTCCTTCCACATTGGAAAAAAACTTTTCAATCATCGGTGCTTTATTGGATTGGAGTGTCGTTTGAGCTGGAGTTCTATCCCAGAATCTTTCTATTTGTACAACTTTTCTCGTGTATAATCTTCCTTCACTGTCCACGCATTCTTCTGTACGAAGGGTGTTCATACTTTGTCGCTGTCGTGCGTTAGCTCCGTTTCCTGAATCTGATGATATGGTGGTGGTTGCAGGTACTGTAGGTATATCGTCTAATTGATCGGCTATTTCGAGTAGCACTTCTTGTCCATCGTGGAACTGCTTTATGTGTTCCACGACAGAGTTGAAACTCATGTCACAACTGGTACAGCTATAAACTGCCTCCGGTTCTATCTATAAAAGTTGGAACATGGTTGTTTAGTCCTGCATCTGCATTTGCATTCACTTAGTAGTAAATATCGTCAATGAGATTTATACCTCACAGAGTTCATGTTTTACATGCAATAAGCCGTCTTCGTCTAATTCACCTACATCGTTTATATGATCCATATTTAACAGAGCCCCAGCCTCACCGTCAAGTAGCTCCGATCCATCGGGCAAAATAGTGATTACATTTTTACTTCTAATCTTATCATCTACATCTGAGGCAGTCGAAATTGTAACTAGCTGATCCTGAGATAAAGCTTTCTCGTCCACCTTGCTAGTAGTGCTAGGAACTTTTTCCGTCATCTTAAATTCCAAAGAGTTTTGCTCCATTTGTGCGTCTTCGGTTTCCATTTTATCAACGACTTTAATGTCTCCTAATAGTTTCATTAGAAACAAGAATCAAGTAAACACAAATAACATAGATTAAGTTTGAAAATAATACATACCATTTTCATCGACCTGTATGGTTTGAGGGCCACCAACTATCATGATTCCACTGTCGTTCACAGTTGCTAGAAAGCTCTGATCTATCCCCTCGACATTCGCAGCCTAAAATTACAGTTGTCAAGCTCCAGTAACATATGAATACGAGCATACAAAAGTTTTACTTCAATGCCAACCATTAACACCTCTGTGTCTGGATCGGATTCCTGTCGAGCCTCTTGCTCGAGCTCTCCCTTGGATTCAGGTGGTGGCAGCTCTGATTCAACGCTCTGTCCGCACCGATCCAAATGTTGAATGAGGGCCATTACGGAATCGGATCGCTGCGAACAACCAGGACAGTATAGGTTGTCCGTCATACTTAACAAATGATACTTTAATGACTGTGGATTGTTAAACGTTTCACCACAGCACATCGGGCAAACGAGATTCAACGATCCCATATCTTTTTTTTCGGTTCGTCGCTGATCTCGTAATTAGAAGGTCTTTGTTGACCTTAACCTGACTCTCTACTTTGTTATTAGACTAATTAAGTTGATTTTTTTTCAAGTTCGCCTACACTAGCCTTAACTTAAAGAGATAGAGCCGGCTTTCCTATTCAGAACCTAACCTGACGACGAATCACGAAATTGAGTACAATCGCATAAACGTGTCCGGATACAGAACAATGTCATGTTGTTTCTTCCCGATCCTTGACTTTTCTTATAGATTCCCTACTCGACTATAATCGATTGTACCACAATTAAAACGAACACCACCTATTTCTCTTATATAGCAACGGCAATAACAAAGTCCATTAGAGACGAACTTCAGCGCAAACAAATGCCGCACACAACAATCATGAAGTTAGGGAAGTGATAAAAGTGAATCGCGAAGTCGGCCATTACATAGGTGAGCCTTGCTGTATGGAAAAACTATCCAAGTCAAATGAAAGTTTTATCGTTCAAGCAACATAATAATTTTTTATAATATGAATTACTATATACCTCTATAACATCCCAAATTTCGAGTATGTTAAATTGTCTGTATTATAATGATAACATTGTATCGATTGCTGGCAGTTGAATGCAAAGTAGATGCTCATTTGACAAAAAGCGCGCGGTGTGTCCCGCTTCCGCTTGATTAAAACATTGTAATTGCGAAACTTCCCCTTCCTCTAATAAGCATTGCATTATTTACTCGTACAACAATGACTCTGTAACTTTTATTACTGACATTTCTTATTTATTATATAAATATTAATCTAGTAATGTAGAGACACATTTAAATTTAATAAAAATTTGCATTTTTATGAAATGGTATCAATTGAATAATTGATCTGACTAATTTAATGAGCGCCCCTTCTAAATAATATACCTATATTCTGTTTATTTCCCAAAGTATATTTACACTGTCTTAATTAACAATTACGACAAGCATTATCACGCAAATCGGTAGCCCTTTTTAACGTCTTAATCGGCATGCTCGTGTTGAGCATTGCTCTCGCGCCACGTATTTTGTATTAATTCGACGAATTGCTTCCACCACCTGCTCTGCGATGTAAAATACAATGCGCATGCAGCAATAAAGATCCACGAAAGGACTAGACAATAATCCGTTTCGTTGGAGGGCGTACTAGAAACTGGGCCCGCAAAATCCAATGATGTAACGTACAGAGAGCCATTCGGTTCTAGATTGGTCATACGCGTTATAAATTTTGCGAATGATTCCAGTGTGTAAACGGTATCGTTAAACTTTGCCACTGGCTTGCCATTGTGGACGAGCATTAATGTAGGGACACCTACAATTCCATACTGAGCGTTGAAGCTGAAAATATATGGAGCATAGTTTTATAGAATTTCCTCTTTATCGTGTAAGTACGTTGCTTTACATTTCTAAATATTACTTTTGGTATTTTATAGCATCTATTGCCACTGCTCTGATGTGTGGAAATGAACGTGGCAACGCATTGAAATGCGGCGCGGCTTGACTGCTAAATATACACCATCTAGCGTAAAATAATACTATCATACATGTTCCTTGTAACAGTCTATCTTCTTTGTCATTTCTACTTCTATTAGATGGCCCAGGCTCTAATATTAACAATTTCATTAACCTGGTAGCATTGACAATCTAAAACAATTTTTAAGGTTTATGATCAAGCTATTACCACTTTTGTGCTAAAACACTTTCTAATGGATTTATTGTATTACTTCTACTGGTCCATAGACTTCGTTTATCAGACAGTTGACTTTAGTCACATTAGAGGAGGAATTATTTGCCGTCACATTTGTTTCTATAGTTTCGGGTAGATCCATTTTAGCTTCTTGACCCAGATTCTCGCCTTCGTAGACTTTATTCATTATGCTATCGACTTCAGTCTCAGCAGAGGAGGCATTATATGCTGTCACGTTTATTTCCAAATCAGCTTGCTCATTTGGATTTTCACCTTCATTAATTTTATTCGTTGGACAGTCCACTTTAGCCACATTAGAGGAGGACTTATTTTCCGTCACGTTTGTTTGAATAGTTTCGGATGGATCCAGTTCGACGTGCTTATATACAGTTTCGAATTCGGTGGTGGGTCTAAAATTACCTATCATACAAACCGAATAAAACAGAGAAAACGAAATTGTATATTATCACTGCAAATGTAATTAAAGATACCAATGTCTCACCTAAAATTACTACTAATAAACACAGGGTCCCCGTAGAAAATAACATTGTATGTACATAACCCACAAAGCAGGTTGTCTTATTTCGTCAGGAGTCAGATAAATGATTTCATTCACGAATTAACTTGAACGTTTTTGCACGAATATACGATACTCAGTGTACAATCTTAATTGAAACGTGACAATATAACAATCATAACATACGAATGGGTGCATTATTTTTGTCTTTGCAGATCTTTATATCCATTCGCAATCATCAGAGGACTGATAAGAACAGGGTACAGCAACTTGCCGTCCGAGGTCGCGTAGATTGCGCGCGTCATAGTTCATAATCAAATCATTTCATTTTAATTACCTACAGCACCGACGAGATAATACTACTAATAGTACCTCATCGGTGTTTTCAGTAAAGTATGGAGAGTAATCTGTGCGCTTTCGTATTAGTCTTAATAAGGAAGTGCATATTTAAATTCCTGGACATGCTATTCATTTAAATGAAACTATACTTTCGAATTGTACCCGGCTGTATTGCGCGGTAAAGTGAAAATTAATTGTTTTTAGTCGTTCTCAGAAAGAAAGGGTATGATGTTTCTTTTCTTTCATAATATTCAATATATTCTATACGACGAAACGATTATACTAACGCGTGTAGACAATACTTAATGTTATTTATATCGATTTGATTAA
Source organism: Holcopasites calliopsidis (assembly GCA_023838395.1). Classification (NCBI taxonomy): domain Eukaryota; kingdom Metazoa; phylum Arthropoda; class Insecta; order Hymenoptera; family Apidae; genus Holcopasites; species Holcopasites calliopsidis. The sequence goes on along the minus strand of JALHAQ010000012.1, from coordinate 962,746 downwards.
AGTTGGCAGAATTTTGTTTGCAAATTATCGCCATATCATAATTACTGCTCTCTCGCCAATTACGAAATCGTGAATTCGCGTTAAAAGTCGACGGTAATATCAAACTCGTTGCTTTTGAGCGTATTCCAGGTACCGCTGGAAGAAGGAAGGTAATATGTAGACATAAGAGTAGGAGGTCCCGTGCGTATCTAGCCACTTTCATTGTTATTCGATCTGCCTTACACCAAAGGTGCGAGTAGCCTCTTCTCCCGCGGAAACATCGGCCAGTTCCTTACTAATTTTATTCATCGTTAAAAAAAAAGGTAAGTTATGCTTCACTCTGCAATGAGCATCCCCTCGTTCATATTTCTCACTATAATTCCACACAGCACTGTTCGAGCTACTGCCTTTCATTGATAACAATCAAAATACTTTCTTTTTTATTTAAATTCAAGAGAAACTCTTTGCACCTTCCTTTATTAGGATGCTATAAATCTATTAAATTTTCTTCGATATTCTTTTCACTAAATTCCAACTGCGCCACCATTTACCAGAATGCTTAAAGCTTTTTTTATCATGCACAGTATCGCTCGTGGTATAAAGAATCCGGACAAAGGAGGTGATTCGAAAGAGGTACGAGTAATCCTGCGAAAAATTGCAAAATCGGCATCTCGGTGTGCCGGTTAACGGAGCGCGAAAGGAATCGCAGATGAAATCAACATCGAATCGCGCATTTGCATACAAAAATAGCGGGGCTGGCCTTATTCAGCGAGATTCGTGCATTCATTCTCCGACAAACAATAAAAGATTTCGTACACACGAAACACGGTAAAAGCCGCTTAAATATCGGCCATTTAGGAAACTGGGAAACTCGTGTTGTTGCATCAGTTGCAACGGAGAACGTATTGTTTTCCTTCTGAAATATCGTGGACATGTGAAAACGATTCGAACATTGTTTAGAATGTTCTTTTGCAAAAGGAAGCGAGCGCTATTTAATTGTGAAAGAACTATGAATGAAAAAGCTCCTTGTTATATGATTTGGTATATTATACATATAATAGATATGTATATTAAAATGAATCATAATCGGCGACACGGTAGGGAAGCTGACACACAGGTACCTATTATACTTCACGTGGAACAACGCGTCCAAATTATTCTTCCTGGTTTCACTCGTTTGTCGCTGAAACAGACGGAAGGAAGACGCATTCATGCTCTGTTTCAGCGGCTCGAATTCACTGAGTTTCTACAAGAGATATTTGAACAGTGCCGCCACAGATAGATGCACCTCTCTGCTTTCTGGAAGCCTTCAAATTGTCATTGCAGTTGCGTCCACCAAGGAGATACGTACGAAATAGTACAAAGAACAATGACCCGACCAAGTGTTCCCCTCCTGTTTGAGCGGCAGATTTTTTTAATGGCTATTGCCTTGAGGACTTTCTGCTTTGATGATTGGGAAGATATTCGGGCCCCTTCCTTCTCTTATGATTATTTTACCTCACACAAAATCCAACGCTGACCAAATTAGAAATGACTATTTACTTTGTCCTAAGATTTTGAAATCTTAAATAACTGTACGTAATTTCTCACAGTAATTTTGATTGTAGATATGGGTGCAACTTCCAAGGCATCGGTGATACTTTTTCTAACGATCTCGTTAATTAACATTTCTCGTTCGAACATCGCTAATTGGGAAGCCTGCAGTGGACGTTTGGAACGTGCTCTCGATGCGATTCAAAGAGATTCGAGTAGAAGGAACAGGCTGGAGGAGGAAGAATCGAGCATGTTCTATCAGCAAGAACTTCGGTCTGCACCACTCGAGATGTCAGTCTCCAGGATTATTGTTAAAGTAATATACATTTTACATCACATCTCAAGCAAAAACTAAAACCAGTTGGGTACTATTAATTTTCCTTTTAAAATCCACAAATGATTACCGATTCTTATAGATACTGCATCTTCATTCGCAAAAAAAATTGATAGTCTGTCAACGATTTATTCGAATGTTATTTTTCTTGCCTTCTTTTTCCTCAGCTACCAAAAGGTGCCAGAGACACCGGCGGCCCCTGGGCCAGAGTAGAGAAATGCATTTACGAGCCCAACAACAATTCCCTTCAGACTCGAGTGATGCTGAACGATTTATCAGTATCTGGTCTAATCTCATTAATGCCGCGCGATCATCAATTACACGTACCAGCCGAATCCTGTACGATGACCCTACGATTGAGACGAGCAGGCATCGATTTTGTAACCGGGCCAATCGCTCGAGCTCGGGGGCAAATGCGAATTCGAACGGAGTCCAGCTTCCTGGAGCCAAGATTTGCCTCTATCTATGCCTACGGATGCCACCCTACTCGTTTGGATAAGCAAATCAAGAGGCAGGACAAATGGCCACCGTTTTATCCACCCCGTGATGAGGTGAATACTTTGTTACAATAGACACGAATGCAACTGATATCTATTTTGTTGATCAAGCGATTCAATGGATGAAATAAAACTAGATGTTTCGTTATCTTTCCAGTATACCATCGTATCTCCGACGCAAAGTGACGAATACGAGGCAGCGGAACCGCGACAATTGCTGGGTGTTTCGAAGGAGGTGGATGTGGTAATCCCGAACGAGACGCGTCAGCCTCGTTTCCTGACCTCCCCTATTGCGAAAATCGGCATCTGGCGGAACAACATTTGGCTGACAAAATCTCGCTCGAGGGAAAAGAGATCTCTTACGGGATCTAGCAGCGTAGCCGATCGTATCCCCTCCTTGGATTCTTTCGAAAGCAGTCAGGAAACGGATGATAGTTCCATAAGGGATCCAAGATCAACGGAGACAATCACTCCTGAAGATTTTGCAACCGCACTGTCCAGCAAGAAGTCAAAAATTAACGGAAGTGGAAATTGCACGCAGCAATCACCGACGCAAAACAGTTTGCGTAACGCGAGCAATATAGTTTTCACGAAGTTGAACGGTAGCGAATTAAAAGCGAATTTTAAGCGAGAGGACACTTATCACGTAGTCCCAGAAAGACCATCAAAAGAGTCCAGACATTTGTACATCGATGAAACATTGGACAGCATACTTCCGATTGATTTAGATAACGATAGTAGAAGCTGGCAATCGAGAGAACATATTGCTAGAGAAATGGAGGATGTGTTTTTACGTGGTGCCAGCCAGGCTTTGACCAGATACATCGAGAGACAGCTACATCCGGCAATTAAAGAAACTCTGATGGTTTCTATGGGTTACACGATTAGTTACGGATAAAAAGCGTACGTTTCTTCGATCTGATAGCTAGACAAACATTTTGGGGATTATATAATTGAAAGTATAGAATTAATGATTATTAAACTAAGTTTAAATTAGCTATAGGAGTATATGTACTGAACAATATAATCTCCTCCATTGTTACTAATGGATATCATCATATTGTTCAGTAAATATTAATAAATGTATAGAAACTGTATTATTTTCCTTTAATTAAAAAACGGGCAGTACCTTCCGGTAGACTTAATATGAGGACGGGAGTTTGAAGATGAATACGAGGATCTCCTTTACAGATGTTGCTCGTTCAAGGGTTTCAGCAGGAATGATAATGTGGGAAACGAAACTGTTTCTTTTCTTGTCTATTATCAATTGCATACAGCACGTTATGCAATATTTTATTAAGCTGTAGTGGCTGTCGGTGCCGATGTTGTGGCCTGTGCCTGCTCTTCTCGAATACGATCTTTCTTAAGTTGACCCATGAACGAGGCCTTATCAGCAGCAGTCTGGAAGCGACCGTGCCCGAATTTGGAGCTGGTGTCGATGAATTTAAGATTGATCTTCTCCAGCGCAGCCCGTTTAGTGTGTACCAACAGGGACTGTAAAAATACAGAATATCTCGTTGTAATGAAGCGACAATAAACTGCATCAGCTTGTAATTCATTCGCATGTATCAGTCCTATCATTAAATATCATTGAAGTATCATGAAAGTAAATTGGCTCTTTACTATTCATCACTGAAAAAAATGAAAATCTACAACGGTGCCAAGCATGATAACGTGCCCTACCTTACGCAGAGTGATCACACGTTTCTTTGGTCCCATACAGCAACCTTTGATCATAACGAAATCGTTGTTCACTTCACCGTAATGGGGAAAACCTCCCATTGGTGTGATAGTTTTCTCGGTAAGATCGTAGTCCGTAGCAGCGTTATTTTTTACGATCTGTAATAACGAAAATTTTCAATACAAACATTTTACTTGGCAAAAATTTACATGGAAATATTTTAATATGCTGTCACTTGCTTTGGAGGCCTAAGACATAAAGCCTTATGTACCTAGGTACTATGAGCAAGTCGTTCATTTATGCCTCTTATGAAGTTACCTTCGCACAAAGGAAGAAGAGTAACATAGGGAAGAGGCGATCAATTTTTCTGTAGACAATAACGCGTAATTACCTTGCCGTCTTTCGTGTGAATTCCCTGTCCAATTCTATAGATTTTCTTGTTCATCTCTGTACGGTGGTGGTATCCTTTCTGACCAGCACGTGCAACAGTGAAGGACACGCGGCTCGGATGCCAAGCACCGATACAGGCGACCTTTCTCAGACCCTTGTGCGTTTTACGGGGCAATTTTTTTGTATGCCAACGCGATGTCACACCTAAGAAAAAGAGAACGAGCATTTCCTATTAAACTGTTTAAATGAAACGCGTCGTAAATGTAACGAAATGAATCAAAGTTGCGGTAGAACACGTTTAGCGTTGAGGACATCAGTAGGAAGGCAGCATGAGAATATCTTCAGAATAATCAGATAATGCACGATCATGCTTCGTCATCATTTGGTCCAGCTCGATTTATATATCAATGTAGAATTGTAATATTATTGCACGTACCTTTGTATCCTTTTCCTTTCGTAACACCGATAACGTCAATCATCTCATCCGGAGCAAAGACATTGTTAACCGGCACTGGCTTCTCCAAATGTTCGCGAGCCCACTGAACCTTCTGTTCAATGGTTCCACCATTCAACTGGATTTCCATTATGTGGGCTTTCTTTTGGCGTTGCCTCAACAGTTTCATCTATTCGGAGTTGGATAATTTATAGGTACTGCGTTCAAAGGAACATACTTACGAAGATTAGTAAAAAAAAAAAAAAAAAAAACAAATTACCTGCGTGTGAGCGATAATTCTCACAACCTTGCAGTATTTAATGATCTTTTTGAGATCGCTCTCGATGGATTTACGACCAAGATCATCTTGCCACTTCTTGGAAGCCTTAGTAAATGCCTTCTTCTTGCTCTTGTACCTGCAGAAAATTAACCGTAATGGCTGTCTTTCTCTTCACATTTACATAGGGCACCAGCATATCTGTAACGTGTCAGTCTCTTCATAACGAGCGGAGACTGTACACACTTTTTGGATGAACCATACCAGGTATCATTCTTTTCCTGTGGCTATATCCAAATGCTTGCTCTCGTCAAACGAGCGGAGAGCTGATTTGCGGTTTACTTTAGTATATTTCTTAATAATTTCGCGTAATAAACGTAAAATATATTTATTATTGCAGCAGCATGATGGGACTTCACTCTTACCAATTCTTGTAGAACCTTCTGCGGCAATCCTCCGACAAGTGCTCTGCCCAGACTGTGGTGAGGGCTCTCAGACCGTGTGGAGTTTCTATGTATCCCACCACACCGACTACGATCATTGGTGGAGTTTCCAATATAGTAACAGCTTCCACGATTTCCTTCTTGTTTACCTCTGAATAGAAAAAGAACATTTATACTCTCAGGTTCATAGAATGAAAAATAATATTAATATTCAAGGACTGTGCCCGACATGGTTTGCCTCAATGGTCATCACCCAATGGGTTCCAAAGAGTTTATGGAATATGCCGTGCCTCCTTGCTCGCTGTATACACAGGGCATAGAGTTGTTCTTCGACACTGCGGTTAAGACCATACTGCACAATATCAAGCAGCTCCTGTACCGCGACCAAAGTTGACCAACGCAATAGCATTTATCAAACTAAGGTCATCGTGTCGTATATACATTGGGCTACATGTACACAAGCGAATTGTTTGCAACCAATTGGTAAACTTTTTTTATAATTTCTACTCGATTCCATTGCATTCAGTTTGCAAAGGCTGGTGGACAGGCAGCTTTATAATCATTCGGTAATATTTTGTCGAAATATCGTTTTGTAATAAACTATTAGGATTCTGAATAAAGTATGTCACTCACTTGAACCGGGACGATCGGCTTCTCTAACCACGTGGGTCATACCGGCCTTGTAACCGATAAAAGCGGTTAAGTGGACAGGCTTGCTCGGATCATCTTTAGGGAACGCCTTAACCTTTCCGCGATGACGCTGGGATCTTTTCTTGGGATAGAATCCCATGGACCCATGACGGGGTGCACTGAACTTCCTGTGCGACTGTACAAAATGTGCTTCGTATTAATTAATGTATACATAGAATAAATTATCCGAAAGATACGGAATATTTGAAATCAGACCGCCCTAGAATTTATCTTCATGGTTATTCAGTTAAAAACCATAAACATTAAAACAGGAATCATCATGGAAATCGTGAAAGCGAAACACGTGGCCGCCATACGAAAAATACTTTTACAGATTCCAAACGACATTCTAATTTGTTTTTTCTTAGCTAAGAGACTATTTAAGATCAATACTGTTAATGACTGGCATGAAAATGCAAGAGTAAGACGTTTTTGGGAATTACGATAATATTTTACGCAACCAATTTAGTGCTCCGATTTAATCAAAGAAAACGTACGAACTTACCATCGCGAGCGCAACGATGAAAATGGAGGCAGCATTTCCGGCGATTTGCTTTTATATAGCTTCATGGTGACGCACGTGGCCAACACTTGTGCGAAGAAATAACTAGATCTAAAATCATTTCAAAGAAATAAACATCGAATCAATTTATTTAACGAGTATAATTGTAATTATTTATTTCTATTAGAAAATTAATATACTTTCAGATTCCCAATTAATAACATTTCCAAAGAAACATTGAAAAACAAATATTATACCACTAATGCACTTAAAAACAAAATATATTTTATCAAAGAGGATAATAAGGAAATAATTAGTTGAAGAAAATAGATAATTGTATTAATATTGTCTAGTACTTGCAAGTAGGTGGATACAATTATTAGAATAATTGACAATTACTAGGTGGCAGTTCACCGAAACTGCTTCTTGCATGATCCTTCAACTAAGGATCTTGCATTTCAAACTTGGAATTTAAAGAAATTCAAGGGTTTTCGATTTTCATTCGGCGAATTAGTTTCTTGAAAATGGATATAGATCAAAATGCATTTGTTCGATTTATGAAAGGTGTTATTTACGTATTGGATGCACCAGTCGAGTATTTCCGAGGTATTATCTAATCAGTCATTTGGTTATGTTATTATCAAAGTTTTGCCAAAGATATAGAAAATATTCAAATCCGTGACAGCTTAAATCTCTCGTTTTTCCGCAGAGAAAATCGTTGTACCGAATCAAAAAAAGTATCCATGGTATCATCAAAAGTTTCGTCGCGTTCCAACAATTGATGAATGCCATGAACTGGATATGGCTTGCCGTCTAGAGGCACAGAATCAATTTGAACGTGATAAGTACGTATATCTCTGTTGTTCTAATATGATATTAGCTATATATTTTTCAACGATAAAACATGTATGGTATCAAACAATATCTTAATTTAGGATGGTCGAAGATGAAATTGTAGCAATATTGAGGCAGCGGTACGAAGACTGTGCCTGGTATTACGGGGAGGACAAAGATACGCAGTGCATGGATTTGTATCAAAGCTATGTGGATGCGACAACAGCATGGTTTACAAAATGTACGAAGTATATGGAATCTAAAAGTATATTCTTCTTGAATTTCCTATCATATATTTTAATGTTAATGTTTCAATGAAACGTAGATGGAGACCTTGGTGCAAAGTTGTGCGTAGTAACTGCATTCATGAAGCAGAAGCATCGTATGATCTGGGAACGACGTCATGGACCAGTCGGTGGTGGCATAACAAATAAGAAGTTCGATTTTTAAATTAATAAGCGACGTAACGCTATACGTCTCTGTCTGAGATGAACGTTGTGTTTGCATCATTGTATAGATACTCTGTAAGAAAGGTAAAATAAATTAATGTATCAGATTGTAAGGCTTTCATTTCTTAATATTCTATCATTAATAGGCTACCATACAGTACAATGTCTTTGTACATTTCGTAATTTCACATTTTATTTTTTTATTCCAATCATATATATATGTATAAGAACATGTGTTCCACATTGTACATGTATAACAAATTATTTTATTAAATATTTGTTTCGAAGATTCCACTGATTATGCAATTACTTTACAATTTTTTTTTTGTAGCACTTGTTATTACAATAAAACTTTCTTATTCAATTATTATTACAGCATCTTACATATCTTGATATTTTCTTATTTCTTTGCACAAAGATCGATCTTATTTTCTATTAGTCGGAATGTTATTATTACAACCATTCTTTTGAATAAAAAAGCTTACTATAAATAGTTATCTTAGGCAAGGAATATTTATGGAAATATATAAGTGTGAACAATACTAAAAAAGTTTCGAATTCACATCGTAAAAGTATTCTTAAATATAAAAGAACAATTCTTCGTGACTAATAGAAAACAAAACTGATTAGAATTCGCAAAATATAAAAAAATAACGTAAGAATGATCAATTTTTTCACATACATATAAAATACAATAATAGAACGTACCCCTACGAAATAAATATAACACGTAACAAAACTATTCTGCATTTCACCTGAATAAATTAATATAAATTACGACTTAGGAAACTCTGTGGGAATTTTTTAATACTATCAGGTTGCTCTTTCTAATCCTTTCCTTTTGTTTTAACAACGTATAAAGCAATGTACCGAACCTACAGAGTAATTTGTATTCTTAATTATAAAATACTTCTTAATGTAACAAAGTAAAACATGAGATCAGCACAATAGTGTACTTTTATACGTAACTCAAAGAGAGCGATTTCCTGCCATTTTCATTCGCATAGCAAATTAAATCTAATATTTCTTTATTTTTCTGGATAATGAATTTCATCATCAATATATGTATATATACGGTTTTTGTTTGTTCTTTATATGGTTTCAGCCGACACTGGAAATAACACGTTCCAGTACAATATAATCGCAATTAAAAAAGTAACGTTAAAAACTGAAATCTAAATCCGACACAAATGATTGTGTATTTTTCTGTCTTACTTTCGATAAAATATTTATATTGCCTGTCGCGTTACCTGACACAATCTCTTTCGATAAATTTAAATAAAATTCATCCAAATTTCACTCCGCTAAATCGCATTCTTTCATCTTTGTTCATTCCCGCGCGTATTTGTACTACCAGATAGTGACTAATCAATGCTAAACCTAATAATAATTGCTTAATTTAAAAAATATATCTTCACCTACAGGACGATAAAGTATGACACTTCAAAATATCATACGGCGCACGCAAACAATCACTATGAATTTTCTCAAAACGCTATCATTCGTAATCTAATTTAAAACCAATTATTATCCTATATAAGCCATAAAACTCAATTAAACAGCAATGAAAATGGTATGTTCTCGAAGCGAACATGGAAAATAATTGTACGGATAAATGGGGTAACGTTAACGAACAAAAGATAAAAGAGAAAAGAACGAATTGTATTCGGTGCTGGTAATGGAACTATTATAATACGTTATCGTTAACGAACAACAATTTAACAATTGACAATAATCTTTCGAATACAATTCGTTTCATATGAAATAATAATTTACAGCGTAATCGATAGGGTTGAGCCAATAAAATCTCGATCATACTGAACAATTCGTTAAAGAAAGTTAAAACAAAGAAGAAAAAGCCAAATAATTAAGAGTTTACGTTAATTGATAATAGAATTCCATTAGAAAAAGACATGTTTGCTTTGCATTACTACTTTATTGAAATATAACTTTATTTTAGCATAAAAAAGAAAAAAAACAAGTGGGTCTCTTCAGCATAAGACACTGGCCCAATCCTATGAAATGTGTACAATTATTGCCCATTTTTAATTCGTTCTCATGCATTATTATACGATCTTTTCCTTTCATTTTCTCTCTATTCTATATATCACAGTGTGAAAAAACGCTATATGAAGTTGACACGCAATACATTATTATAGTACATGTATATCACTCGGTATAAACGCCGCACACTTGGTATATAGATATTTATATATATATATATTTTTTTATATTTTCATGCCTTTTGAAAATAAATTCTGCTCTTTGCTTCGTATGTATCAAATCGATATATTATTTTGTAATTATAAAAATGGGGCAGGGGTACCTACCATGATTCGGGAAACAGTAGTTGTAGGTATTTGAACACCCACTGTGTGACAGCCTACCGAGATGTTATTCGAATTCCTTGCTTCTATCAACCCCATCAACGCATTCAATTGGATTAACAATGTGCTTCTTTTCGTATGCAACAAAGCTTTCGTAGCTCTCCTAATTTCTTCATGATTCGACGGGCTGATTAAATTGAGCAGCTAAACGACGTTTACTTGTAAATACTGTGAAACACAATTATGTTCTCTCCTTATCCAAGATATGACATATATTTTACAAATCTTAATTATTAAAAAACAAAATATTTCCAAAAGTGATTATAAAAAAATTACGTACGCTGTTTTGTAGGTGTATTATGTTTCTCCTGATCGTTATTGCATTCCGTAACGATTCTGCTCTTGCTTTCGTCGTTTTTAAGAGCCCCTTCTTCGGTGGAATTATTATTGTTCCCACTCTCTTCCTTACTTGTAAAATTCTCGGTAAGTATATTCTCCGCAGACACATTCTTTTTTGGTGTTAACGATAACGATGGAAGCGGTAATTCAGAAGGATGGGGAGCAACGACCAAGTTGCGCTTGGAAGAAAAGTAAGGTGATGTCCGTGGATTCAAAGGATTTGCTGCAGCAGGTAGTAGATTCTTCGTCGGTGATAGCAAATCGGACGTACTATCCTCGGATGTAATTTGATTCCAGGAAGGAGGTAACGTTAACGGAGGAACCTACCAAAATAATAAAAAGGAAATTGGAATATAAACTCTAGTTAATAATTCTAGTAATGAAAGATATTTCTATTATATTTGCCTGGACATTGGTGGTATCGCCCTGTGGATATGTAAATTTTGTAGGAGTCGTCCAGACCGATGATTCCCACTGATTCTTATTTATATCTTGCTAAAATAGAAAACATCGAATTTATTATTCCCACGTACGTAAAATTAATATATCATTTTATGTAAAAAAGGAACAACCTCCGGTGGAGAGTCTGGTTTAGGTGGTGCGGGTGGAAAACCGTGCTGTATAATCGGTGTACGCATTAAACTTTTAAGGAAACTCTCGCTTCCGTTCTCCTGCAATGACCAATTAACAAATTGTTCCTCAGAGGTGGACGCCTGCCACGATTTGTCGGGCTCTTTCGACCACAAATTATTTTTATCCGTCTGCTTCCAGGAATCTTGATTCTCTGTTGCCTGATCTGGCCACTTTGCGCGTTCTTCTAACATTGTTGAATTATTGGGAACGGTGATGCGAGAGGATGAGTCGCTTTCGAACGACTCGTTGCTCGAATCCGTATCACGGTACGATGACGCTGATGCGTACGACGGTGGTAATGGTATACCAGCAGCTATTTGCGAAGACATGAAAACATTACACTTTCGTAGCACATCATTATGCCTAAAAATATTCCGAAGAAATTTGCATACGTACCAGCAACTTTTTTATTCAAATATATGATATTTTTCTTTCGCCGGGACAATTTTATCGTAACTGTACAAGGCAGCGCTTGTAGAAGTGCGAAAATCGTTGGATATCCATAGTCTGCGGGTTTACAGACGGAGCCCACGGTGGATAAATACGCTGCTTCAAACTGTGAAAACTTTAAAGCTCCCCCGTAATTCATCATTACACGATACAAATTACAGGCGAAGCAGTGTAACGGAGTTAATTCTATATACTGTTCGTCCTTCGCCATTGTAAACTGAAAACATATTTGGGGTAGTCTTAAAAGCTTCTTTTATGATGAAAGATCACAGTGACAATTAATTGATAGGATTAAATTATAAGCTTACTCGAACTACACTGGACAGGTTTTGCTTCAGTTCATCCATGTTGCACGACTTTAAATAATACTGAGCGTATAACTGTTGAAACTCTTTTACTGCCATTCTGTGGTTTGTTTTATCCATTAACAATCGGCGGCATTGTAATGTTAACTGTTGCAACTGCGACTTGTCTATCATTACCACCGCTGCTCCGGTCGTTAAGTATATTATCTGAACGATTGGCAAATTATAAATTGATGTACGCTGCATTGGTTATTAGACGAACTGAAACTTGTATGAGCAATTATCGTACCTTTACAGAGTCGCCAAGTTTCTGCATAAGTTGCAACACAGATGAGCAGCCAAACAATTCCGGCTTCAATGCGTAACCGAATTGACGCAAGAAATTTTGCGCAATATTCGAAACGCTGAGGCAACCCCTTGATCGAGCGATTAATTTATGTATTTGCTCGGAGAGCACACGAAGGCCTTCCTTCTCCGTTAAATAGATTTGCCTCTCACCGGAACCGTCGTCCTCGATTTTAACTACATCCGGTATAGCTTCGAACAGTTCGATTAATTTGGTGAATCCGTAATCCGATACACGGCATTGATGGCCAAAGTGATGGTGGTACGATGGCACGAATTTATTGAACTGCATTCTACACTGTGGCGCGTGCCGTAACAATTCCACAACCTGAATAAATCAGCAATATATTTTTCTATACAATATAATCTCTCAGAATAATTTTTTATGCGCCCTTACCTCTACAGCAAATTGTTTCGTTCGTTCTATTTCTTCCGCTGTTTGCTCTCGCTTAGGTATGGCTAACATTTTATCACCACCATTCATTGCGGTGACCACGACAGTATTTTCTGAAACTTCGCTGAGAATATCCTCGATGTCGCATACACCGTAATCGACGATATCCCACGGTTTAGCTATGGAACAATTTCTTTTCTCAGCGTTCACTCTATTCGTTTAATTATTCGAGAAACTATTGCAATAATGTTTACCTATCACTCTGGCGTAAACGCTTGGAAACTCTGAAAGCGTAACCTGTTTGCTGGCCTTAGATTTTAGAACTCTCAACAAATCGGACGTGAAACGACGTACCTGAGCGCGATGCGATAACGTTACAACGCGATTATTCCCTTCACCCATTACCTGTAACAAACAGTTCAATGTTAATTAAACACTCTGTCTTTGATCGTTTTCTTGTTTTATTTGCGCACCTGTACGGTATGGGTAAGTGCTTCCAACAAATCGATCAATTTGGTGAATCCATAATCAGCCACTCTGCATTGCCTTCCAAAATGATGATGATACGCAGGTATAAATCGATTGAACAGTAATTGGCAGTGCGGAGCAGTTTTTAGAAGATCGACCAGTTCGCGACTGAAAAGTGCCAATTGATTCGCAAGCGGGGGACTGACACATTTATTCTCTAAAAAAAATGCAAATCAATAGTATTAATTAATCATTGATCAATAGTGGCACAACGTCCCACACAAATATCTTACCTTCGTGACTGTTTTCGTGAGTTTTATTCCCGGTCCATACAATATGCTTTACGCTTCCTATGCCCTGTTTCAGTTCGACGCAGGTCAAACAAGAGACAAGATGTTCCAAAGGTACTCCATTTTCTGCTACTTGCAGTTTTTCGTTGAACTCTGCCTCGTAACAATTTGGCAAACTGAAAATTAATATACAGACAAAAGAATTATTAGATGACAATTAAAAAATGCACGAAAGTGTTTCTAACTACGTACCTAGGCAATGGCAAGCTTCCATTATGTGTAGTTAGTAATTGATGTATACGTGGATCAAGAATTTTTAAAGAAATTTTCACGTTAGGGAGTGATGCCACTTTTTGCTCAGCCCATCCTTTATCGGACCAAGGTTTCAGTGTGTGAATAGTACAGTACGGTAACTCTATCTGTTCTTCCTAAAAAATCACATTTATCCTTTTACGTTTCATATATAATTTATATTCTTATATAGTGTACATTTCATATTAGTTCAGAATTGTTTTCATCGCTTTAAATAATCGTCACAGCTCCTCCCAACGGTATAAAGGAATGATAACTCTACTTTAACCGGAGAAGCTCGAACTCGGCTTTGTATGCATCATCGTGAATTTTAAATTTTCCTTAAACTTTATTTGTCGCGCAATGGCAAACTTGATTTACCTGAGTTGTATTATTGAAGCACGGTGATGGAGTGTTCCTATGGTCCGGATTAAGAGAGACCATTCTACCACTAGGGTCTTCCGTAACGATACAAACATCTTTCATTTTGTACAACTCAGAGACGCTGATGGAGATCATGAAACGACTTTCGTACATCTCGCGAAACTTGAACAGAGGCAATTTATGACCAGGTACTTCTTGCAAAAGCATTACAATTTGTGCGCGCACAACCTGAGGACTTGCTCTACCGCTGTGAGCGTACGATATTAAAATACGTTTGTATCCTACTTTACGACGATGCAATTGAGAGATCGCGTATTGTGCGTCCGATAAAGAGGGTACTTTGACACTGGCCGCGAAATTGCCATCAGATTGCGTAAAAATCGAGACATTCAGTACCTAAAAAGAAACAAGTATTTAAAATAAGTTTAATGTATCTATGGCAGTGTAACATGAATACAAATAGATAATAAATTACCATCACATGCTCCATAAAGATAGAAGCAAGCATATGTCGCATCTTTTTTGGATTAATGCTTTGATCCAAGTTAGTTACTTGCAGTTCGATTGGTGTGCAAGTTTCGCTGCTCGTCGACGTTCCATTATTATTGTTTATCGGATTGAAAAACTTCTAATATGTTAGAAACGATATTAATAAGTAACCTATTATCTTTGCAAAATAAACAATGTGGAAAAATTAGGATACCTCGACTTCTTCGTTCTCGGTATCACTTGGATGATACGCAGAGGTGTGATTATTTTGTTGATTCATCGTTTGTACTGTACTTTCATACGGTGAAGGTGTTCTAGTACCGCGCATAGACAAATTCTGCTAATTTTGAACGAAACACAACATAGATATTAATGAAATTAAAGTTTAATTTTACACAATTACTATACATTGATTAATTGATACCTGTCCATTCCACTGGTTTCGATCGCGCGGTTGTAAATCACACATTGGAGACGGACTGCGACGTTTGAAACTCGATTGACAATTAACTGTGTACAATGAAAGCGCTCATTAACCACTCTTTATCCTAGAAAAATATTTGTAGACTAGACGAATAATTGCCATACCAGATGTATTGAAATTGACAGAAGCATTTAATGGAGGATGTTGTTGTCTTGTACCAGTCCATTCCGGAGGGTGAACATAAGAAGTATGAGATCCCCTGATGCGTCTCAAGCATTCAGGAGTTCGAAAAGCTACGCTATTTACAACCCCGTTATCCCGTGCCTGCGGGATATGAATTCTTCTATTAAGAACTTTCGTCTTTTCCACCTGAAAATTCAAACAGATTATTACTTAGTTCGAAGAGCAAATTAAAAATTATTATAACTACAAATTTTTTACCTTGTATTGTTCCTCCCACATATGAGCAAATTGCTGGGTGCCAGATACTTGCCAGAACAATGGAGATTGAACCCTTGCGAGTTCATTGTATGTTCTATTAAAAGCTACGTTATTATTGTTATTAT
This sequence comes from Holcopasites calliopsidis, assembly GCA_023838395.1. NCBI lineage: Eukaryota > Metazoa > Arthropoda > Insecta > Hymenoptera > Apidae > Holcopasites > Holcopasites calliopsidis. Next base: position 946,939 of record JALHAQ010000012.1, on the reverse strand, counting down.
TCGTGTATGGCCTTCCAACGAAGACAGATGGTGGTTGAACCACGCTGTAAAACATCAAATTCAAAGGCAAATTTTAATTCTTAAAAAACATTTATAACATCCTTTAATTACTTCGATCAGAGAACTGCATCAGATAAGATCAAAGCTTCTTCAATTTCATTGCCCGAATCAAGCAAGGAAAGGTATCAACTCGCGATTCCAAGGCTCCCTCTCGGATTATCATCATTTTTGTATGAATAAAAATAAAACGTATGCTCGTATAATGTAAATGAATTACCCTGGTGGTGCTGAAATCGGAGCGCAATGAGTACTCCATCCCGAATAAGCGCCAATGACCGGCGACGATGACTGATAATGTGGAATCTGAAGGGCTCTTCCACCCGCTATCGAAGCACTTGCACTGTACATTTGTTTCGGTGAACTAGTAACAGCTTCTGTTTCACTTACAGCTGACCTTCTATTCGTGGGTCTATCTATAATTCCAAGCCGACAGATATTTATACTTTAAGACTACTTTATCGTTTTCACAGAGAAGAAATTAGTAACTAATTCTATGCGCCAATTACCTAAAGCTTCCTGAAAATTACACCCTTCCGCTTTTTGAAATTTTACAGAAATTTTCGAGCCAAGGACAATCTTTCCATCCATACACTTCTGAACCCTGCAAAAAAAGTCACATTGTTATTAAGCCAAGCTGACTGACTGTAATTACGAGGGTCCAATACAGAAGATAATAAATCCAGTTTATAAATGACCTTCAACACTTCAGCAAACACATCCATGATACAAAATTCGAATGTCGGTTAATTTTAGAAAGTTAATTTTTCATTGCAATTCATCCGAAACGGATATTCATTGTATTTCTCCACTCTTTCAAAGTTATGATTATTTGAATTAACAGGTGTAACAACAACAGCTTACCTTACATGTAAATAAAATCATTTGTTCGTGTCAATATTGTAATACTGATAAATAAGACAATAAATAATAACAAATAAATCAAAAAGTAATAGCTTTTTAACACTAATTACTACTGAACACATAAACGAACGAAAATACGTTATACAATTCAAAATTATTATCTTTCTACGGTGCCACTATGTTCGTTACATTGCTGTTCACTGTTTGAATACCATCGTATTTATGTGTTTATCCCTACTACCTCTTGCCCCATGTTTTTTCATTAGCATCATACAGACCAATGGAACGTTGGATATTACGAACAAATCACTGGTTAGACGAAGGGCGGCTTGTTCAAATATAAAATTCTAACATCATATACTAATGGATAGTATAATTTGAAAAGCCCTGAATTTAGGTATGGCAAAAATTATATGCAGAAATAATCCACACACCTCAGACCCCCACAGAAATACACATTTAAAAGGGATAGAAATCCAGAAAATATGTACAATACCTGTCTGCAGATAGTTTTGAGGTAAAGCGTATGGTCGCATTATTTGACTGAACTTTGATTACTCTGCCACCAGGTTGACACAACATTTTTTTAAGACAACGTTTAATGGATAAAACGTCTTGATCTTTGGGAAGGTTTCTAACGAGGAGATCATAATACACGCCAACCTGAAAGGAACACGAGTTTATCGAAATACCAAAGGCAGATGCAACAAACATGCAGAAACGGTATGTAGAATTACAAACACAAAATTATTAGTGCTAATGGAGACATTGATACATTCGTATTTGTACGTTTAAATAAAAAGGCTTTTCGCTATTGCAGTAAAACTCTTTATTTTCTAAAACTAAGAGATTTGATTATAAGAATTAAAAAAACTATTTTGTGTTTAATTCTTAATCAAGAAGAAAATATATGAAATATTAAGAAAATTGAAGCGTGAAAGAATGTTTACCTGTACAGTCCTGGATGGCAGTGTTTCCATAAGTTCAGAGAAATCGTAATGCTCGTTGGCACATAATATCAATGCCTCTGATACATTTTTCATATGTAAAAGTATCACATGAATTTTCTTTCTATATCGTAGATCGCTAAGGTCTGCAGCAAAATTAATATCACCGGATATTAAAATTATAGCTGCCGGACTTCCATGAATGTCTGCAAACCTTCTGATGGATTGTTTCAGTTTTTCGTCAGCTGCATTTTTATACCTTGTGGCAACGTGTATTAAATTAACCTGATGGACATAAGATTTACAGCTGTATCATTATTGCGCTATAAAAATAAACATAGAATCAAATCATTTATGATATATACCTGTGCATTGTTCAGTTCTTTCACAACCTGACTATTCTCTTCAAGAACGTCACAAACTACAATAAATTCTGCTTCCCTGTAGCCACTAAAAAATTTCTCTCTGATCAATTGCGTTGCTGCCATAGCAGACTTTCCCTTCGGTACCTAAAATAATTATTGTGTATGTTAATCGCGTAGAAATGAACAAAAGCATTTAACTATAAAATTAAATACTAACATGACAATTTTCTATGTCCCAAAATACGCCAATGGGTGGCAAATACGGTGGTAAAGATGCCAGATTGATTGGACTATCGTAATGTGAGAAGGAACAGTCGTACTTATAATGACTGAGCAACGGTGGAGGAGGTAACTTGTTTTTAGCTTTAACGCTATCGGCACTATTGCTAATGTCGAACAACGATCGAGATGCACTACTTTCAACATTGTTGTGCGTCGAGAACTTTTCCGCTGATAATAATTGTATCAACCTCTCATTTAGACCTTCGATCTCGTCTTCGTCGTTTGCACAAAGTGCATGATAATCCGTAGTCTCTTGATCTGCCATGTGTTTTAAAGAATGTCATGTAACATTCAAATACAGAAACTACAAACAGATTAACGTAAATATAAGATACACAATTCACTAAATATACACGATGATTACTTATTTCTTTAAAGTGTATGTAAAAGATTTACGTTACCTAAAATATTAATGCATCATATAGTTGAAAAAATGTTTGTCAACTGTACCCGTAGTTGTACAGGTCTCGGTCAAACGTGAGATAAACGTAGTTTCGTTAAAAAGTTCTCGAAAATGTAGAAAACAACCGGCAAATTGAAATCACAAGCGACACACGCATCGTACCGAATTCGCGAATAAAATTTGTAACCAGAAAACAAGAAGCGAACACCGAGTTAATATCAAGCAGCGTGCTTCTACGATACAATTTACTACCATTCCCGCTTCTTGCGCAGTGCAAACGCACACGCCATGCATTTTTGCAGAAACGCAGAGACATCTTTATATTTTTTAAGTCACTAGAGGTTTTCTGTTTTGCGAAATTGCTTATTTAGCAATATATAATATCCTGTAAAATAAGAATAAAGCGGCGGTATTAATTTTTTGAAATTTTTATTGTCTCTTGCAAACTGCTGACGAACATTTGCTATTTTGTACCAGATGTATCACAAATAAAACCGGGCAAGATGATTAAATTTTTAATGAGATAAAAACAAACGATACTCGGGCGCCATTGGCCAAAGAAAATAGATACTATAATAATAATAGGTGAAAAAAATGGAAATTCGATATTTGTCAAATCTTATTCAACTGTGTATCCAATGGAGTTACCGTCGCCGTCGGCTTTCTACCATTATTTCTCAAAATCCATGATCGTTGCTGCGCGGTGAGTTGTCCGAGTTATGGTCCCTTCAAAAATTTCGATAACATGGCATCGTTAGAAGACGATTCGTTTCGCGAAGTTAAATCGCAATTCGTCGATGCTATTGAAAAAACAGAATGGATCCCACTATCTCTTACCTTAGTCGAGTATCCTCAAGGTGGGTATTTTCCGAATTCTTTACCAATACTTTACTCTCCATTCACCATTTGATTACGGAAAAATTTCTACTTGGCAATGTCCAGCTTTTCGCAAAACATGTTATATATTAAACAAACTTACTTCACAAATATTTGCATTTTTAGATCAGCATTTTACTTTTAATTAATATATTTAATTTTTTAGTTGCCCTAAGGTCCTGCACATGTTTAGGGAGAATGCGTGCCTCCAATTTTTTCTTTTTGACTCAGTGAAAAATTGCAATATTTCAAGTTTTTTTCCGACTTGCAGGTGATCCACTCGGCAAATTACTAGCTCTAATAAGTTTGATGCCATTTGCCATTATAGCTGGTTTCATAACATTGATTCTCTTTAGAAGAGACTTACATACGGTAAGTAGCAAAAGCAATAAACATTTCATTTGCTCCTCGAGTTTCACTATATTAAATTCTTATCTCTTTCAGATCATATTTTTTAGCGGCTTTATGATCAATGAATTTGTAAATTTTATATTAAAACACACGATACGTGAGGCAAGACCTATGAGACGGGATGTTATTTACGTAGAATATGGTATGCCCTCAATGCATGCACAGTTCATGTGGTTCTTTGCTGCATATACAACACTCTTTGTATGCATCAGGTAATCTATTTTCGATATTCAAATATTCCAAGGAATCGAATTATATGTATATATTCCAATATCCATTAATTTTTAGGCTACATCACAACAATAATAGCAGCATCTCAGAAAGATTCTGGAGATTCACCATTATAGCTGCTTGTACAATTGTCTCTGTGCTAGTGACATACAGTAGGGTCTATTTATTATACCACACCATTTCCCAAGTCCTATGCGGTGCTTTTGTAGGTATTATATTGGGATCATTATGGTTTATGACTACTCATGTAGTTCTTACGCCAATCTTTCCAATAATCGTTTCATGGTGAGTCAATTTTATGAAAAGCTGATGCACTTTGAGTAGGAGTATTATGTATGATGTGATACTTTCAGGCGAATATCCGAGTACCTATTACTACGTGACACTACACTGATTCCAAATATCCTATGGTTCGAATATACGAATATTCGCACAGAAGCGCGAGCACGTTCGAGGAAACTTGTGTCGATGAAATCGCAATGACGCCTAATGTCCGGCCAGTGGGCTGACAGTAAATAGGCGAACAATATTAAAGAGAAACCATTTTACTATCATTTCTTCAACCAGAGGGAACTAAAAGTTCATTTTGCTCGAGGGAATGAGTAATCGCGAATAATTCGGTAGCATCGAGTCGTTGCCACCGATTAATATATAAATACATAAGGTATTAGTACAAATTTTGCATACGAATTTTCATGTTCATATCCTCGAAATGTATACACATTTTATTAACTACATTTTTATAATCGCACATATAATTTATGACGAGTAACCAATGAGTAACGTAATTTAGTCTTTTCTTTCGTTGCTTCTTCCTATTGCATTCTGCTCCATATGGTTGAGACTCTATCCATAGCATCGTAACACCGATGATACTATGTTTCATTAAAAAATAAATCTAGTGCAATAACATAATAAAGCATGTAATTATGTCGCTAAGTGTTCGCACGAACTTAAGCAACACCATTCTTAATTAAGTTGACTTGTGTGCATATTTCGAGAGTAGCAGAAGAAAAGATAGATCATTGTAGATTTGAAAATTATTACATGGTACACTTAAGTTAAGGGTTGTTATATCGTTAATATTACAGTTGTTTTTGTATTACTTATTTTTTATTGTTTACAATGTACGTTCAAGTACAACTGCTCCATAACTTTTGTAACATTCTTTTTATAGTTCCAAGTATTGTCCATAGTTCCTTTTTAAATAGAATATGCTTAAGTAATTAATGCTAGAATTCGTGCTTTTCTGATATTATGCAGAGTACGAATAAAGAGGCATAGAAATAGAAAGACAAAATTAGAAATAGAAGAGCAGTATTTGAATTGCAAGTGGTATCGAAAACTTGATTAAATCATCAATTGCATTCAATTTAGCGCCTTCTTCTATTTGGTACATTAATTGCGCTATACACTAAGCATAAAAAAACTGATCTTAGAAACCACTCTTATGTTGCTCAATAAAATGTTAACATTATAACGAATGTATTATGAAAAAATGCAGAATTTGCCATACAGTATGGGCAAAGGCTAATTTCTCGACGACTGTACAATTAATTGTAATGTAAATATGCAATAACATTTTATAACTGAACTTTGAATAAAGTTAATGCACAATTAAATAAGCTTCTACGTTTATCTACCCCTCCTATACTTTATTATAACAAATAGTATGTACGTCTATATAGATTTTTCTTTTAATAGATTGAATTTATTCACCGAGTTCTATTATTTATTTATTTATTTTTCATTTAGTTCAACAATATTGGGCAATATCGATTTATTTTATATAGAGCTACTCTTCGACGATACGAGAGATCGAGATTCAAGTTTGACAAGATGTCCGAAGATTGAAGAATATTAAGACAAATTTTGAAACGGCCAGGAATTCAATATTATTTATTAATCTTGCACTATTGTCTCTAGCGTTAAACACTTATGTTAATTCGAGGCAGAAATTGGTGAGTCCAAGTAAAATCATCGCTGCACAATGAAATCAACTATAGAATTATAATGATCTGAAATGTTTTGTGGAATTGACTTATATTTGGCCTATTTATTTTACATATTAAATGCCCTAATCAATTTTTTTGAGAGACTAATTATTCTTCATTTACTGCAGGAATCACAGTATCACTGAGTAACCCAGGTTACCTTACCTTTTCCAGTGTATTTTTGTAAATGTAAGTTACGAACATATGTATAAATTGATTAAACTTGCAGTAAAAACAGGTGTAACTTCTAATTCGACCTTATTTTATCGTTTGCGTTAAAAGGAAATTAGAAAATAAATAAACTCGATAATTTCAGGATACAGGGATTTCTCTAAACCAAGCTGACGCCGCTCTTATTTCCTCAATGAAATCCGTTCTGACATGTCTTACACTGAATTGGAACATGGTTATCAGGTAATTTAAATTAATTCTCTTTGATGAAGTGGTAAATATCACATCCAATTGATAATTCTAATGTCAATGTATTAATCAGATGTAAAAAATCAAACTTCCAAAGTTAATACGCTGCGCCTTAATAGAGTAATAACGAATTGACAGGGTCTACGGAATGCCAGCCGACCAATTTTCTATGTAGGGGATTTAAATACTGTTCAACCTACCCTTGTGGGTCCTGTAACTTCTTCTATATATCGTTCATCGAAAAGAGTAAGTTTCTACTCTTGTGATTTATAATATAAGTTAAGGCAAACACTTTTTTCTAATGGTTTATCAGATATATGGGTCCTAAATGAAGCCCTTGCACGCAAACTGGATATATTAGCACAGATCTTTATCTTTCTTTAATTAATTTTCCATCATTAATTGATTCATTATTGACTTTGATTAATTTGCATTTAATGAGTGCAATTTATTAAGGGTTAATAAATTGTATCACTGAAGGAATTATCATGCTATATGTAGATATGATTTCTATTTATATATTTTGGAATAAGATACGTTGCACTAAAATAGATTTGTCAATGAATTTATTTTCTCCCATGTTTATACTCATTTCTCCATTCAGTGTGACGGTGCTTTCATTATTTAGCTGCTAATGAACTTTACTCGTTATTTTCAAATCAGTTGGTGATTCATGAAAACAACTTTTGCCGATTGTAGCAGTCTAAAAATAAAAGGGCATGTAATCTCCTTTAGTCTTGTCTGTCTATAGACATCACATAAATTGCATGGTTCTTCTGTTCTTTTCTTTTTTGGTGACACAATTTATGAATATTAATTGATTAATATTTATTCGAATAAATATTCAAAGAATGTATTACATGACCCGATGACTCAAGTGTTCAGTATATTTATGTACATAGGTAGTATGTGATCGTTATGAATTGAAGCAAAAGTTGCCTTCATCGATCTAGAAAGAATTGATAGGTGAAAATAAGAATTTATTATCACTCCGAATATATGTTTTTTTTTCTATTTAAAAGCGTTTGTTAGCTATGGGAATCTTTAGCATCAGTGGAAATGTCTAGTTTGTAACTATTTTTTCCAATACAATATTATAATTTTGTCCATTAATTACAACACGAAGCTGTGCACAGTTATTGACACTCTGAATTTAAATTTAGTATGGAAAACACAAATTCCTCATCACCCCCTATGATTCCTGACGTTTGTATCTACGACTGTGATAGCGAAGCAGAACCGTATTGGCAAATGATGGTAGAGTCTATCTTAATTAATCTCTAAATTCCCTTGAATTTGTTAACTAAAGTGTGTGTCGTGATTTTAACTTCTTCTTTTGTAATTATGTAATTATTAATATATGGTAAATAGCATGGGGAATAAATTTATGTGATCATTGTAATTAATATCTGCTTAATCGAGCAATAAAGATTCTGATCTGTACATTGTTTTAAACTAGGCAGCACAAATCAAACCTTTCAAAGATAAAGTTTGCTTATCTTTAAGCAAAGAGCATCTTCCTTATTGGTCTGCTTGTATTTAATTTCAGTACAACACACGGTTGTTCCAGCAGTAAAGCAAACACTAGACAAACTGCAAACTAGTTTCAAACTGCTCGCCAGGCTTTTTGTAATGTCTATAATTTTCAATCTAGAGGACACCATGGATGCGAATATGCAGTGTTGTTGTGACGAGTGTTTCGTATGTTAATAATATTGCTTCAACACATAAAATTCTATACTTGTGCAATCCATATTTTACAGCATAGAATTTCTGAATGAAAATCTAAAATGATAAATCGTATGATATTCCGATGTCTTTTATTACTTCTTCGTACGCGCCATTATATACATGGACAAATTAAATTTTCAATGAACGAATCAAATTTTTTAATTCTTTTCTAGGCCGAACTGTCGGACGGGTGTAGCAACGATGATGGATGCATGGGTGGAAGTGACTTGGAAGGAGAAGGGAAGCAAGTTTTGGTTGGAGTCTGTGCGATGGCCAAAAAGTCTCAGAGTAAACCGATGAAGGAAATTTTAACAAGATTAGAAGAGTTCGAATACATAAAGATAATAGTACTTCCAGAAGAAGTAATTTTAAAGGTATTTCTAGTAACAGTCACAGGATTTTCCTTCTTTCATCTTTATCTAAAAATATTCACATTTGCAGGAGTCTGTCGAAGACTGGCCAATTGTTGATTGCTTAATAAGTTTCCACAGCAAAGGCTTTCCCCTCGACAAAGCCATAAGTTATGCTAATCTTCGCAATCCTTTTATTATCAATAATCTACCAATGCAGTACGATATTCAGGTATGTTGGTTCCAATAAGCAGTGCTAAACGAAACATCAAATGTGCACTATTACATTATACGCAAAATTCGGTGATTATTAGGATCGTAGAAGAGTCTACGCTATTTTAGAAAGTGAAGGAATTGAAATACCAAGATATGCTGTCTTAGATAGAGATTCGTCCGATCCAAAACGTATGTTACCATATTTGTTGTCCTAATTATAAAAAAAAATCCCGGCGAAAGCTATGTATACAATGGGAATGTAATATTAATTTTTAGATCACGAATTGGTAGAGTCAGAGGATCACGTAGAAGTTAATGGAGTAACATTCAACAAACCATTTGTGGAAAAACCAGTATCCGCCGAAGATCATAACATTTACATTTATTATCCTACTTCAGCAGGTGGAGGTAGTCAAAGATTATTTAGAAAGGTGAATCCGTTTGTACACCGTTTGTATTTTAATGCATAAAACGCGAGCAGTATTGTTACGATATGCTTGGTTTACAGATTGGAAGTCGTAGCAGCGTATATTCTCCAGAATCTAGAGTTCGTAAGACAGGATCTTACATCTATGAAGACTTTATGCCAACTGACGGCACCGATGTCAAGGTATACACCGTAGGACCGGATTATGCGCATGCAGAGGCAAGGAAGAGCCCTGCGTTGGATGGCAAAGTCGAGAGAGACTCGGAGGGGAAGGAAATTAGGTATCCGGTTATATTGAGCAATGCTGAGAAACTGATTAGTAGAAAAGTCTGCCTGGCGTTCAAGCAAACTGTATGCGGTTTCGATTTACTTAGGTGTGTACGACAATTAAATTGAAATAAAATTAAATCAGGTAATAAAACAATCATGGCTGCGTTACGTTGTTAATTCAATTTTTTTTTTCAGAGCGAATGGTCAGTCATTCGTGTGTGATGTAAACGGATTTAGTTTTGTAAAAAATTCGAATAAATACTATGACGACTGCGCGAAGATTCTGGGAAACATGATTTTAAGGGAATTGGCTCCTACTCTGCATATACCATGGAGTGTTCCCTTTCAACTGGACGATCCACCTATTGTTCCTACTACATTCGGCAAAATGTACATCATTTTTTATTGTTTCCGTAATCTTGAGATTATTTTTTAAGATTCAATTAACATTTCTGTATTTGTCGTAGGATGGAATTGCGTTGCGTAGTTGCCGTGATAAGACACGGTGATAGAACACCGAAACAAAAAATGAAAGTGGAAGTTCGTCACCCAAAGTAAGAATTTATATATATATTTTTTAAAGATATACAATTCGTTTAAGGAACTATGCCTTTCATCACTTTATTCATGCGACTTAGATTCTTTGAAATATTTGCAAAATACGACGGCTACAAGCACGGACATATTAAATTAAAGAGACCTAAACAATTGCAAGAGATATTGGATACCGCGCGTAGTTTGTTGGCTGAGATACAGCATCGAGCTGCGGGGCCAGAATTGGAAGAGAAGCAAGGGAAGCTGGAGCAGTTGAAAAGCGTTTTGGAGATGCAAGTATTTTACAGAATTTTCATTTCAATTGAGAAAATAATGAATTTCATTGAAATTGTCTTCCCAGGTACGGGCATTTTTCCGGAATTAACCGTAAAGTACAAATGAAGTATCAACCCAGGGGTCGGCCAAGAGGGAGTTCTTCGGATGACGGTACAAGTCATGAAATATCCAGAGAAGCCATTTTATTTTACTACATAGGTAATATTATTAAAATTTTTGTTTAGATCGACTTGGAGAGCCATCGCTCGTTTTAATTTTAAAATGGGGCGGAGAACTAACACCGGCTGGTCGTATTCAGGCGGAGGAGTTGGGAAGAATATTTCGCTGCATGTACCCCGGTGGTCAAGGTAGACACCTTAGTGGTTCGTATCTTATGTTCATACGCTTATCATGCTCATTATTACGTTAATTTACATCCTATATAATGAGATGATTTATTTAACAAGTTTCATATGTTGGCTGAATTCCGGCTGGACACTTATACGCATAATATAATATTATTGCTATCTACTCGCACGGTATATATACAATATGTGTAATGAAATTCGTGTTTGCGTTAGGCATTTGGATTTGTTAATACGCAAAGAAATTAACGACCTCCCGTACCCTAAATTGTATTACCAATTACCTCATTCTTTAGTTAAAGGATAACAAATACTTTTCCCTCGTTTACGAAAATGTTTGATTCATAGATTATTTCAAATGTTATTTCAGAGGAAGACTCAGAGATGTTACCAAACCACGGTAACTTTTTATTCTGAATCCACGCTTGTTTGTAGCTGTTTTTCTAGAATTCTGCTACAGATGCATAGAAATAGTAACATGAAAATAATTGCATTCGACTAGCACTGCATTTTATGGTATTCTGCTATTCTTCAAATTGAAATATTAAAAGTGTAGCCAGAAGATATACCGAGCATAAGAAGAAAGTGCTATTTCTATGCTAATTCAATGTGTACTTTATTTTACGAAATGCTTTATAATTTAAACGTAGTTGCTTTTACTCATTCTGTTGCCTTAAATGTTTATCTAGTTTATTATTCTTCTTTTGAATAGGTCTCACAGCTACATTTCATCGTCAGTGCAGTGTCATGATCAAATTATATACAAGTATACATCCTCCATAATTTTCTACATATTATTTCATTTTTTAAATGCAAACTAATTCTAGTCATTACTTTTACTCAGCAGATATAAAGAGACGCGAATCAAACGATTTAAAATTTTGTTAGGAAGGCCATGTATGCAAAGTATGCACACAGCCCAGAGATATTTCGATCAATGAACTTAATACCACTATTTTCTACCATAGATCATCCAGTGAAATCATATGTGCTGTAGTTATGTTCGTTGAAAGTGAAGAATATGTTTCGCTCCTATCACATTCGCAATTCTTATCAAATCTATCTTTTTCATACGTATATAGGTGATTACGCTGGTGCACAAGGATTGGGATTGCTTCGACTTCACTCGACTTTTCGGCACGATTTGAAAATTTACGCAAGCGACGAAGGAAGAGTGCAAATGACCGCAGCAGCATTTGCAAAAGGCCTACTCGCGCTAGAGGGTGAATTAACGCCTATACTGGTACAGATGGTGAAGAGTGCTAACACTAATGGATTGCTCGACAATGACTGTGATAGTAGCAAGTACCAGAACATGTAAGAAGAAATAGTTTTCTTGGCAAATATTACAATGAAACTGTTCTATACAAACAGAGGAACAGTAGTATCGATACATTTTTACAGGGTAAAAACACGGCTGCACGAATTATTGCAACAGGACAGAGAATTTACACGTGAAGATCGGGAGCAGATTAATCCTGGCAACGCTTTGAGTATCAATGCAGCGATGGACTTTGTTAAAAACCCTGTTCGCTGTTGCCAGCACGTTCACGCGTTGATTCAAAAGTTAATGGATATTGTTCGCATTAAAAAGGACGATCCTAAAACCAAAGGTAGCGTTTTATTAAATAATCCAACTATTCTATCAAACGATTCCATGATATTCTTATTTATACAATTTGTTTAGATGCAATTCTCTATCACGGTGAAACGTGGGAATTAATGGGTCGTCGATGGGGGAAGATTGAAAAGGATTTTTGTACGAAGCACAAGAGATTCGACATATCAAAGATCCCAGATATTTACGATTGTATAAAATATGATCTTCAACACAATAATCACACGCTGCAATTTGAACACGCGGAAGAGTTGTATATATATTCCAAATACCTGGCAGATATTGTGATACCACAGGTGCAATTTTTAATAATATCGGTATATGCATATTTGAGAGAAGTAGAGATTAATTCTTCTCTGTTATAGGAGTATGGATTAACTGTGCAAGAAAAGCTAACGATAGGACAAGGGATATGCACTCCTCTTTTGAAGAAAATCAGAGCCGACTTGCAGAGAAATATCGAAGAGTCTGAAGAAACAGTGAACAGACTTAATCCAAGGTAAAATTAAATTTGAATGAACATTCTATAGGAAAAAAGAATATACATGCTCGATGAAATATTTTAGGTATTCTCATGGTGTTTCGAGTCCTGGTAGACACGTGCGAACAAGACTCTATTTCACAAGTGAAAGTCACGTCCATTCATTGCTAACTGTTCTGCGTTATGGTGGATTACTCGACGTACGTAATAGTTACACCGTTCAATTTATTCTATAATTGTATACACGACGCGTTAATGCCTTATGTTTTGCAGGTGATAAAAGATGAACAATGGAGACGTGCTATGGAATACGTTAGCATGGTTTCCGAATTGAATTACATGTCGCAAATCGTAGTTATGTTGTACGAGGATCCAACTAAGGATCCGAGTAGCGAGGAACGTTTTCATGTGGAATTACATTTCAGCCCCGGAGTGAACTGCTGTGTGCAAAAGAATTTACCACCAGGGCCAGGCTTCAGGCCTCATTCGCGCAATGAAAGTAATCATAATGTGGTAAGGAAATTTTAAAACGATGGTTAAAACGATAATTTTTATCTGGCTATAACAAAAGAAAAGAATCTTAAAGTGTACATATTTAATATGTTCGTAGGGTGAGAGCGGTGGTTCCGCACAAGACACCATTTCTCAATGTAGTACTCGAATAGAGGAGGAAGATGTCGAATTAGGAATAATCGAAGATGATTTTATGAATCCACCATTGCAATCTGTATGTAGGAATCTCTTTTGAAAAAAAACGCTAACTCTTTGAACTTTACCTTTCTTTTTTATCTTTAGGATACACCCCCACAAATGGTGGAACCTGATGTCATCGACTCAATGGCTGATAGTCCAACAACCAGCAGAGCGGTTGATATGATGGATCTAGATCCCAATATGATGGATGAACCATTCGACAGTGGATTTTTGCAAAGCTCTGCGCCAATTCCGATAAGGTAGACTCTTTACTGGCGAATTGCATAATTATTAATAGTTTCCTCGTAAATGATATTAGAATCTTAATGCCCAGTGCTAGAACTGTAGCTGGACACGAAGCAGCAAGACTTGGTAGTCAATTAGCTGCAAGTCAACGTCAACGACGTGACGCAGAAAGAGGAACGGTCGTCGAACCACGAGCTCGCAGTTATGATCATCAGAGACAGGATAAGTCTGAGAAAGGTAATTTAATACGCTGTCTAATATGAATATTGTTTCCGATAATTGGAATAACGAGTCTAATCTACTTTGATTGTGCATGATATAGCACTAGCTAACCGAAAGGTTTTCAAGAACTTTTGTAAATAGTAATATATGGTACTTTGTATATTTGTTACTTACTGGATCAAGTATTGTAACGACAAATTTGCAATACGATGCTAGCAAACGTAATACAAATGATTCCACCCCACGATGATTAGGGGTAGAATCGTAAACGAGAATCGTTTACGCTAGGCCTAATTTGTTTGGCTTTCTTCAGGTATTTTTATGGTTTAAGACTAACAATTAGATTCCATCAGACAGTCTGGTGTTTTTCGTGTCTTTTTTTATAGCTGCGGACAAGCTGCAGTATCAGAGCTTGGACGCGGTCAACAAGGAAGGTATGTCAGTTCCTGTTCTAATTAAAGCAGGTTCTAAAGGCATCCTCGTTATATAAATAGATGACGATCGTTACAGGATTCGAAACTTTCAATATTCCCTATCGTTTCGATACGAAACAGTTAATTAATTAGTCAATCGTCAGATTAACTCTTCGCTTTCAAGATATTAACATATGTAGTTGCTGATCGCTGTGATTTGCATCTTTTATTTCTTCCTTCAAGTATTCAGTACAATACTCCGTTTTATTTATTGGGGCTGCATAGTTTAAAAAAAAGCATACTTTCACAGCTGATTACTACATATAGTTTATATAGTAAACGTACACACATAATCTTCCGTAGTTAGTCTTCAATATGTACCACGCCAAATCCTTAACGTTGTATTATTTTTTTAAACGCGTACAATCGTTCCCTTTTCTACTAATATTCAATTTTGTATATAATAGAGAGTATCAGCGGAGTTTAGTTCTTTTCGTCTTGAATTTCATAACATTTTGCAATACATAATATAACATTCGAATCTGGTCAAATTGAAACACACCACACAGTTTCGAGTTTGGATAGTAGCAGGGAAATTCAGTTGGAATAACTCTTTGCTCAGCGATAGTTGTGCGCGTGGAAGCCAACTAATTTACACGAGCAACTGTCCGGATTACACACCGATGAACATTAGTGTAATTCATTCAGTTGCCATCCCGATCCCTTCATTCCTGACGCATTGTTCCACCGAGACTCGCTAACGATAATGCTTGGGTTATTGTCTAAGATAACATTGCAGCATACTTTCACTCGTATACATTATTGTGTAGCTTAATCATATTAGTATCACGTACTTTCCCCAATTTTCTACTACTTTATACATACCCATATCTTTATACTTTATGAAACATTTCTGTCATATCTCGGATTATCATGTTTCTTTTTCTTCCAGAATTCTTTTCAAATTGCTGATTTGTATCCTTCAGCTGTCGCGATTACTAAATCCAATTTGATAGTTTCATTGGTGCTGGAAATTCTAAATTCCAAATCAAAGTGGATACTTTTATCTGAACAGATTGCCTTCTGATGACAGTAAGAAATTGAATAACTCATTTGTGGCGATTTCATCAAAGAACCAGAAAGAGCGCGCCAAGAGTTCCATAAGATTTTTTCACCGCAAATCATAATCTAATTAACTTTATCGATAGCCTGTTCATAGACCCGAAGTGCTATTGATGTTGTCTGGTTGGCTTACTGGTTGCATGGCTATCGTGTGCCATATCATGGGTGTGTAACATTAGCATAATCTGTGTGTCTCTTTTAAATGCAAGCGAGTTACTGATTTATACCGTTCTATTTTCTGAGTACATCTCGGTTTACTCTTGTTCCTCCATTGGTAACGAATCTTTCTTTCGAAACGTCGTCTTCAACAAGACTCTAAATCTAAAGGACTAATAGTCCTAAGAGCTGGACGACTTCGTGGGCGACGTGTGACCAAAGGTTCTTGCCAATGATTTACCTTGATTTCTTCGGTGATGGGTTTTCTTTAATCGTCTATATTTCTTTTCTTTTCTTCCCTCCCTCTGCACCCTGTCCCGGCTGTGGCATCACCATTTGTTCCGTCTTTTTTTTTTTTAACCACACCGTTCTCTTCTGTTCACGAAAAATCGTGCATGCATCGCCCACCGCTGTGCGCACAGAGAGGCAGCATGCAACGAGCCGACACATAGAGATATCTGGCCAGACATCGCTGCGCGTGCCAACGGATAGATTGCCGGGTTTGCCTCATTCGTTCAGTTCGCCGGAGCTGCCGATTCCTCTGATCGAAACCTCCACTTCGAGCTCGAAACCACCCTGCGTGGTGACTTTACACAGATCCCCTCTGGTCTCGCCGAACAATCGAGCCACCGATATAACGAGATGCAACGATCTGCTTCTGGTACCCAAGAATCCGTTCATCGAAACCAATCCCGATCTACCTGACGATGATTTTCGGCCGGGTTGTCAGAGTAAGAAATACGGACGTTCCCGTTCAGAGACTATTCTCTCAGGGATCGACTGCACCGGTGAGTCGACCGATCCTACGATCAAGACACCCCTTCGGGATCAGTGTTCCTCCTTCTTGTTATCCCAGTGCGAAAGAACCCTGAGCACGAGGGCACCTTTAGGACGGGTTAAACTAGAGAAACGATCCCGTTCATTGTCACCCTACCTGTCCAAGTGTCTTTGTTACAACTGCAACGTGTCCGAGCTGATCCTGAGGAGCAGAGATCTGCCGCCTACGGAGAGAAGCAATTTCGATGTGTACTTTGCTCGTTCCCTCTCGCATAAGTTCTTCAACTGTTCCTGTTACTCCAGTTCGCAGGAGGACGGATTCGATCGTTCTTCTTGGAATCTCTCTTTGCCCAATACTAGCAGCTACTCGAAGGACGTTTCCAGGCTGTACCATCCTGGTCTATCCCTCACGGATGTAAAGAGGTTGTTGCTTCCTACTACGTTTTGTGACAAACAGAATCACATTTCACCTCATTCAGAGTCGAAGTTCAATCATTGTTCCCTTTGCGAACGTCAGTCGAGGCACCGGGATCCGCATGAGGAGAAGGAGAAGTGGAGGTTCGACAAGAGCAGAAGCAGAAAGACGTCCTGTCCGAATCTCAGGACAAACATGGTTTATCGTTTCTTAATGAAGAACGGTTCGAGGATCCGTAGACGTTGGTCTTGCCCCGATGCGAACGTCCAATGGCACGGTAGCCCGGTAGAGCTAGCAGATGATACTAGTACGCTTTGTCACACGTCCGCTGCAGCTCGCGATAACGTTGTTCACGACGATCATGATAGCCCTCGCAAGTCTAACCATCGTTCCAAGAGTCCACGTGCACCGTTTCCCCGTTCTCTCCAGCCTCAACGATCCTTCTCATCTCCAGACACACGACCTTCGATCATTCAACCTGACCCTACCTGCACAGCAAGGCGCCACCGACACAGTATCTCCGGACAGATGAGTTATTTCAAGTTGTTGGGGTACAACGTGAACAAGAAGCTCACTGGGTCGGCCAACAGTTTGTTCAGCACGGCAGTGATTAGTGGTTCTTCCAGCGCGCCGAATCTCAAGGATATGGTGCCTCCTCACGCCTCCGCTGTTGCTGGTAAGTCATACTCCCTTAATACACTTTTCCCATTCAAGTTCCTTCAACAGATGCCATTCCTTACGATTCAATGATCCCGTTTTATTCTTCTTTCATGTTTAAACTCGTCAGCTATAGAAGGATTCGGCGGTGTCCCTCCGATAAGGCCTCTGGAGACGCTGCACAACGCGCTATCCTTACGTCAATTGGATTCCTTCCTGGAGATGATGACCGTTGCACCCCTTTTCCGAACGCCAGCCTCCTCGCCGCCGAAGTATCCCTCTCCGGGTGGATCGACGCACGAATCGGTTAACCAGAATCTTAGCATCGGTGGAATCAGCCACGAGTACCACTCTTCCGATTCGGAAGCTGTCAGGTACCGTAAGAAATTACATAAACCACCCTTGTGAGTATTCTTTTTTTCCTTTATTTTTACGGCATACTGTTACCAGAGATTTACTGTTACCAGAAAATTCTTCCTGCAGCTTTGTTTTTTATTTTCTTGGATCCTCTTAATTCTGGTTCTAAGCAAATCATTTAGATTTCTTATTAAAATTACGCTGATTGACCTGCTAGGTATATCACACCGACTCCGATACAGTATAAAACTTCAAACGATGGAGAGCCATGCGATATAAGGAATCAGTTGTCCCCGACAAGTCCTAACAGTGAGCGTCTCTTCCCTTTATTTCTGAGTAACAAAAAGAGGGATGATGGCGATTTGTAAAATTGTGCGATAAATATTGCTGAATAATTTAGGTACTGGATGGAGCAGCGAGCCACAGTCATTCCTCTCTTCGGAACCGTCATCCCCTGCACCGACCTCGACAGGAGAGTGCAGTATGTCTCTCAGTCTTATCAGCAACGATGGGTAATTGATCCATTGAATCATTGATCCACGCGAAAATCCTAAACAAATATTAAAAACATGTTTTCAACTTCCGTACAGAGCGCAATCGTTCAATGTTGGCCCCAAATTTCCTACAACACCCTGCTTGGACGTGGACTTTAATGAGTTCTGTATAAATATCGATCAGGAGCATAGGGAAGGGAGTCGTGGCAGTGTATCGTACACGGATTATTACAGCAACGAAGACGGTCAAATTCGGAAATTCGAGAATTTCGGAAGTGACTTCGGTAGTAATTTACAGAAAATCATGAGAGCCGACGATCTACCCGTGGACAACATCGACGACGACGAGGATCATACGATAACGTTAAAACAAACCGAGGAGCAGAAGAAACAAGACGTTAAACAGATATTCGAACAAAAGGAAAATTCGAGCACAAAGTCCGGCGGTGGTTACAAAAAAATAGGAAGGTAATGTGTCAAGTTTCTTCTGATAATCGAGGACACATGGCAACCTACCACGTTACTCTTTCTATCCTTCTAGATTTCTCGTTGAGAGCATGGACATTTCTGACGAGGACGTAAGAATCAAAGAAACCGATAATACCGATAAAGCGAAGTCTTTCGGTGCAGAGAAAACTCAAAGGATTAGGGATGGCATGGAGGAACAAAAGAAGTCTCACTCTTCTAACAGTAAAAGGAAGGCTTTCTTTCGATCTCAGAGTGTTTCTATGCCACGAACGACGGCGCACAAATCTGAGACGAATTACAGTTACAAATGTTCAACGAAGTTAAGCTCTTTATCGAACATGTCGGGCAAGGATTTGGAAGATTGGAAGCAAAGCATGGTCGAATCAAAGGATCCCTCTACGTCTGCGACGACCGAACAACCGATTCTAACTGTGGCAAGTAGCATGACGGACAGGTCTAGCGTGACGATAGGATTCAACGTTCAAGAGGAGAAGGAAAAACCTGATCCTTGAGAGTATTTACCTCCTCGAAACAGTATCAACGATCCCATTTTCTGGATAGAGTTCTCTATGTAGATAATTGTTAAAATACATAATGTTAGAGATTCAGTACAACTTTCGTTACACGCATTGAATGTTAAACAAATGTTCAAGCAAGGTCTTCTGTTCAATGGAAAATGCATGTAATTTGCGTTTACAAATATACTTTGAGATCTGTTTGCATTTTTATTGGAGTTATTATGGACGTTTGAGGAAATTACTGCTTATTGTAAAATATGGCACGAGGAAACATTCCCATTTGTAACGGATCGATAGTTTGATTATTACATCGTAATTGTACCGAATTATTTATAAATCAACACTTGTATGTAACAGTGTCATAAAACTATTTGTAGATAGTGTATATGCGATGTTGGTAATGCATTAGAATGTAAGGTAAATTGTCTTTGAGTCAAGGGAAAAGTATTTTTTTAATAAATAGTTGAAGAAAATTAACTGTTCCAATTATTGATGATTATTATTTGAAATTGAAATTTTAATGCAGTGATTTGGTGGAATTCTTTTAGACTGGATTACGAGATTGTTATTTGTTCCTAGTGAAACATATGCTACGCATAAATTTCTCGTGACTCATAAGGAGTTCAACATATACCTCATTTGCTAATACCAAAACGAAAGGAAAATAGCTTTAAGAAGTTCCTTTCGTGCGAAGCAATAGTATTAATTTTTAATGCAGTAAACCCAATTCCGATCGATGTATATTGTTGATTAAGTTAGAGCTAAAAATGTTACTTCTGCCTGAATTTTTGTTACATTTTTCTTGTATCAGAGTTGTAAAATATGCGTGTAGAGGAAATATATGTATGTATAAAATGGAAAATCACAATAAACGTTTAATTGAAAGAATTTGCGACTTACTCTTTTTCG
Organism: Holcopasites calliopsidis; assembly: GCA_023838395.1. NCBI lineage: Eukaryota > Metazoa > Arthropoda > Insecta > Hymenoptera > Apidae > Holcopasites > Holcopasites calliopsidis. The sequence goes on along the minus strand of JALHAQ010000012.1, from coordinate 926,374 downwards.
AAGCAATAAATTTCGGATGTTCGTGTGTCTCCCTCCACGCAAATATTTCTTCATTCTCGTTCATCCACCTCATGATTTGACTTTTTCTCAAACTTAATAAATAAATCTCCACTTCAAAATGATTCTACAGCGGTCGAAATAAGATTGAACGGTAGCAAGTAATCTGAAAGTTGCTATTATTAGATTATATGTACGAATGATAAATAATAGTAAATGCGGATAATTCTTTAGCGAAATATCTCATCGATCTAAGCTGCGAACAAAAGCCGTGATCGTGCTAAAACTTAGCAAGTTTCAGGGAAACCGTCTGTGACAAATCCGTATTAGAAGCGGCGTGCCATTGAAAAAAGGTGGAAATCTCTGTGACGAAATCGCATAATTGCTGTCAGTGCGTGGCGTGACCCTGTTGCGGAGGGCACGGTCATTGTTAGAAACGCATCAGAATTAGATGAAACGCACACGTGCACCATCGGGGGGTGAACGCAACTTTGGCCTTTGACACCCTTTACGTCATCTGCGTAATTTGCTGTCCGATCCTGAAATCAGGAGAGCGGAAAATGCAAGAAAAATAGTCCATTTTCGTACCAATATAATAATTATAATATACATATGTATAAACAAATAAAAGGGAGGCATACTCTCACCTTTAATTCTTTACCGAATCCGACTAAATTCATTTGATTCTGCTAATGTTGATATTTAATAAAATCTAATATGCGAATATTGTCCGACGTTTCTCGTCATATTTGTTTCTTGTCTAAAACAGAATTACGAAAGAATTAATTCTGACTAATGGAATTTGTTTCTCCTTGACTTAGGTTTACGGTTGAAGCTACTGGCTTTGTTTTCACGTTGTGTAGGATATGTTTCATTCTAGAAATCTCCGAAATTCAGCCATGAAGCATTTCAGCGCCGACGCTCGGAGCATCGATCCAGAGCGTCAGCTTGCAGTTATGGATATAGTGCATATTACCAAACCCGAATTAAAGATTCACCGATGCCACCTGCGGAAAATATTAGACTAATTGAACGCATTTTCTCCGTCCCAGTATTATCACACTCCCCCTCATCTTTACTATATATTTCCACTATTTAAACATAAAATACTTACCATGCGAGAATGCAATATAAAAAAAAAAAGACGAATGCTCCTTAGGTCGCTTGATTTATTTGTGTCTTGGGAAAACTTCTGCCCTTTTCATCTCTCGATTAACAAATTTCTAAGGAATCTCCATTTACGATACACGGTTCGATCCATAGCCGACCTAAAAAAAAATGTTCTTATGTAATAAAGGAAGAATATTTCAGACAACATCGCAAGTGACCTTCTTTTACATTCGTAAAAGCAAACAGCCATGATGCGTTAAATTTAATTTTGCAATTGGAAGTAAAAATAAAAGGTGAAACATTTAAGGGATGACATCAAAATGCAACAGTAACGGAGCGATGACGCAAAAAAAAAAGAAACAGAAAGCAGGAGGGATGATCTGAATAGGATAACTGCTCGTGACCGAATATTAATAAGCTTATGCACCCTCGGCTCTCGAAGCAAACAGAATACAATTTGACACGGAGCTACGGTAAAGCTGGATGTTTATACGCTTTGGAGAAGGGAGAACTTAGCGTCAAGTGAATCGGTTAATATCTATTTAATTAATTTCAGGGGTAACACCCCCTCGGTTTCGACAATATGTTACCCTTCGGAGGAGACTCTTCGTCGTATAGCCTTTTGAGTGATCCCGTTACAGGCTCCAGTTATGAAATCAATTTGTCTCGACGTGAACGTTCCAACTTGCAGAAAATTGTATTTAACAATAATTTAATCTATATTTGTTGGCTCGGAACTATTTTTATGCGGAACAAAAAGATAAAAATAAATTGTTCCTTGGATAAAAAATAAAATACAACATGAGTTTCTATAAAGAAAAATATTATAGGATTATAATGCTCTTATTATGATCACGATATTTTAATAGGATGAATGATAAATGCATTTACCAGACGATTACACTTGATTCAGGACACGTGTCGTGTCAGGAGTCCAAACGAGGGATCTGCCAATCTTTCTTAAAAATAAACTCCTCTATACAGTTAAGGGTGTTTCGAGAGTCAATCTGTGTTGGATTTAAATCTTGAATAAATTGCGACGACCAGTTTCCTTGAAATTAATTTGCAACCTAAAACAAACAAATCTGAATTAATGTGAAGTAGAAGTTAATCAAGAACAATGAAGAGAATACTTAAAAATATGGAAGAAATTTAATTAGAAAATGTTCACCTTTACTTCTGGCGTTGCCCCTGAAATTATGTAACCAAAGTCGGAGACTTGGCAAACGGAAGGGAAGCAGGATGAAAGAGACAAAAGACCAATGTACGTTCTTAAAAATGCTCAAACAAACAGTTTGTCCATCTTTAACATACGACGGTCGATAATCCTGATACATATATCCGTGTTCAACCCTACGAGAAACAAGACGAACCATAAGGGTTGATAAGAAGCTCCACCCATTTCGCAACCCCCTGTCCAACGAACGCGTTTCATCCGTGTTATATTGAGCTGGTATGGTCCAATGGAAGCGCGAATTACGACGCAAGCGTTCGGGAATGGTGAACAGGACGGAGTTGCGAAGGGTTGCTCTGAAAAGGGGGCGGGCTCGAAATATTCCACGGGATGGTTCGATTCTCTGGACAAGGGCATCCTCGGTATCCTCAGATTCAAAGTGACAATCGTGTCGGTGACGAACCTCGGTCTCCCACGTCCCAACATACTTTTTCATTATTTCTTTTTCAACGCGAAGTGTCCTCGAACACCGCATCTCCGCTGGACAGAATCCGGGATATGAGCTACACCGAACCGCTGTGGGAGATAAATGGAAATCAAGCGCCAGTGGGTATAATTAAAAGTGAATTTTAGTTATACAGTTACCGTGAAACGTATGCATATACCCGAATTTGTTTACGTGATCAATTATTACGATTGGATTTTGTATGCTACCAGGCGCGAGTTTCATCAATTTGTTACAATCTGTGTATCATCAACTCTCTTGGAGTCTTCTCATTTTGGAGAAGGATTACTTCTTTCCCAATGAAATACAGAGTTTCTCCTTGCCGTTCTTTTATCGATGAGACTCATATGCGTACTCTGAGAAAAAGAATTGCATGCATGTCTGTTTGTAATTTAAGAAACAACGTGCAAATAAAAGTAAACGTAAGTAAATGAAATAGGTAATTACAGCGGATATGTCGCAATACGTCAGCGGCGAACTCGGAAGTTACCCGATGTGGGACAGTTCCGTTTTGTATCAAACACCACCTCCTACGCATTCCCATATGAACGAGCACGGATTATACAGGCAACCATGCGCATTACTGCACCAGAGGTAATTGTTTATTGCACGATCATCATTCTTCCAACAGCCTCCCTGCAAATCAAGGAAAATCTCTGAGTTTAATCGATCATTCAATTATCGAGAAAAAGAAACGAAAATAACTTTTAAGTAATTTGCAATTTTTTAATGCAATTACAGTCGATACACACCTAACGGAAGATCTCCTAGTCTCCCATCATCTACCACGAAGAAACCAAGACGTCGCGTGGCGACTGTCTCCCAAAGAAGGGCTGCGAATATTCGCGAGAGGCGTAGAATGTTTAATTTAAACGAGGCTTTCGACAAGTTGCGCAGAAAAGTGAGTCTTGACATTGGCCCTGCAAACATTAAATTTCAATTAATATATATTCTACTAATCTTTATACTATTATCAATGTACCAACGTTCGATTGTAATCGTATTCGGAATTTTATTTCACAAGGTACCGACTTTTGCGTACGAGAAGCGGCTCTCGAGGATCGAAACTCTGCGTCTGGCTATCACCTACATCGCATTCATGGGGGAGCTTCTTGGAATCGAACCGAGCAGTCCAAAGCCCGATTACATTCCGAGAGAGTATTATTTGCCAAATTGAATTACCTAAAAGCGAGAATAATTATGTCGATGGAAAAAAAGCAGAAGCACAGGCAAGTTACGAAATTGGAAAAGTACCAAGTTGATGTAATTTGTTTAAAAAAGACGCTACTGGAGAGACGCCTGTTAGTGTTCTTTTGTTAATTTCGAATATTTTTTCAATGTCAAAATTATTGTAATTTTCGATTCAATTTGTTTTATTGAAGAAGGAATCTTTAATGTATTTTTTAATGGCATCCATCGACTCGTTTCGTCATCAGCGATAAATTATTTTCTTTAATTTTGCCTACATATTGATCGAACGTAGTACACCACAAATTTGAATATTCTTATACAACAGCGTATTTCCGCAATGATTATTAACAAATATTTCGAAAATTACTCGCTAAGCGATACTGAAATAATTTATTCGGGCAACAATATCGAGTCCAAAATATTAATATATTTAGGAAGTTAATGTCGCGAACGTTTGAATTTAATTATTGTAAGCGCGTTAATTTAAATACATGTCGAAAAATCGGTAAACCGATATGTTCAACTCAATCACGTGTATAAGTGTTACGATATAAGCGTAGTTAAGAATTCTTTCGAGAAAAACATTAACTGACACTTAATGTTTATGTGATTTATAAAGTAAGGCAAAAAATCCGTGTCTTCCATAATTTAAATATAAGAGATACAAACAGTAATTGCTCGTGTGTATGTTTCTTCAATAAAGTAAATTTATTATTACCTAACGAATGAAGAATAACCATACCTATCTGCGACTTCCATAAACTATTCATCCGCCTCGAATGTATCATATTAATAAACGAATTGCGCTTAAAGTTCATTGACGTCCATATTTAGAAATATGCATACGCTATCAAAATTTGGAATACCGATAATTATCGATAGTGAGAATGAGCTATCGATAGTTGTCGATAGTACCATCGGTCAGTGGTGGAGCGATAACAATAGTCCCCTACCACTACCGGCCCTATCAAAATTTGGACAAATGTCACTCGTGCCGTGCAAACCGATCTTCGGATTACTTATGCTTTTTTGTTTATCCAGAGTTATTACCGCTAATACTTATAGAAACATGACGAGCCTCGCAGGGATTTATTCTGTGGCGTATGTCACGGTTCCATCGCAAGAAGTTGCGAAAAAATTATCCCAGTAAGAAGCTGTATAACCTACGGATATTTTATACTTTTCTATTTTATTCTATTATTTATTTTACTTTTGTTATATTTATGGGAAAATCATTGCTTTATTCAATTTGTAGCGGATTGGTGAAAAACAAACTGGCAGCATGTGTTAACATTATCCCGGGAATTACGTCGGTGTGAGTATCGTCTATGATATTAAGTAAAATTGAAAAAGATGTTATTAACTAATAATTGTATGTTGCAGTTACGAGTGGAAGAATGAAATCAATGAAGATAATGAACTTCTATTGGTATGAATAAATTTATTAAAAAATATCACGACTGAGCTATCAATAGATATGTTGATTTTTTTTTTCTTACTTCAGATGATAAAAACTAGGACTGATACCGTGAATGCATTGACGCAATACGTCAAGTAAGTGGAAAGTTTTTTGCATCTTTGAATTGTATTAATATTAACTTTGAATTTGATTTATATAGGGAAAATCATCCTTACACTGTCTGCGAAGTAATTTCATTACCTGTGAGTATTGACTCCATTTCGCTTAATATCATAGATGTATTGTGTAATATATGTGAGAAGATTAAATAATTCTTTTCATTTATTGTAGATTCAAAACGGTAATGAAAAGTATCTCCTCTGGATAAACGAAGTTGTTCCTTCGATCGATCAAAGGCAACAGTAATAACATATTGCCTCACCTTTTCTGTATATAATCGTACATATTCTAACATAATGTTTTCATAAAAACATTTATTTACGTTTAATATAACATAACTCGTTTTATGAACTTTTTGTCGTCGTCAAAAATTATATTCTAAGATACAAAAAACGAATTTGATTTGAACACAGTTATACGTAGATGCGCTGAGACGACCGACTATTAATAGTTTCGTCATTTCGGTGTAAATCCCAGGGGCTAATGAAAAATAAAAATTCGAAATGGTATAGATCGAGAGTTGATATAAAAATATAAATATAACGAGAATTAATCGATTCGTATGTATAATTCATTCATTTCCCTTCCGGCGAAAGAAAATTGATTGGTATAATTATTATAATCAGCATTGTCAGTCCATTTATTATGGTATAAATATTGAAATAATAAAATTGATCGTATAATTTCATTGGAACGTATTAGCGAATTTGTTCTTTTGTACTAACGAAATAAGTAAGCAAACGTGTTCTCCATTCCGCGTGGTATACTACATTATTCTGAATCTGTTGTAATTGAACCCATTTCATCAGTAAAGTATCAATTTGTATCTAGAAATATTTGATACAACCCAGGTGTATCTGAATTCATTAATGAATAGTTAATGTTATCTGCCACCCTCGTACCCTGGATAAAGTAGTAACAGCGCCGACGACAAGGATTGATTAACTTCCAATTTATAATTTTTATCTAATAAATGACGACAGGCTGGACAATAATGTACACCGGACGAAAAGCTACGTTTCAAACAAGAGTTACAAATATTATGTGAACACGGCGTCGTGACGGGATTGTAAACGAGCTCCAAGCAACAGGGGCATGTGAATCTAAAAATGAAAAATTTATATAATTTTGATATTTTTATTTATATGAGAAAGAGGAAAGAATTAATGCAATACCTCTCTGAAACTTGTTGCAAAAACGCAGCTTTACCATTCGATAAAGCCTTACGACACTCGTCCCACAATTTTCCATTGCCCTGATCTTCATCGATATGTTTGACGAGCTCATCTTCCAATTCGTAATATTCTCGTTTCTGTTTCTTCTTCAATGGCTCTTCTGTCTTCGAAGCAACGGAGTTTTCATCTTCCGCGAACAGATTTCGCTTTTTATTCGTTTTATTTTTGGCCATTGCCTCCAAGTAGCCGTCTGGATACAACGGTTTCAATCCAAGGGCGGCTATTCGAGCTTTGCCCTCCTCTGTCCATGGTGCAGGGGCCGGATCGTCTCTTCTCAATAAATATCTCCATACGCGAAAGCCGCTTTTACCTGTGTCTGGATAATACTTCACTACCTTATATATTCCATCGTACCTAAATAGAAACAGTTATGTTGCACACATGTTAAAAACTACCATTAAAATAAAATTACTAATTGTTATACCTATTGCCTTCCTCAGGTGCGTATTTACTATGTTTGGCAAGCTTAAAGTTTCTCACAACCCTGACAGGTATACCGCCTCTCCAATCCTCAGCCGTTGCACCTTCTTTTGCATTGAGCTTTGCATTGCAATTTACAGCCAATGCTTTGTTCATTCTAGTTAACATCTGATCGCAGCTCTGTTCAGCTGTCCTTTTGTTCCCTTAAGAATGTAGCAAATTAATGTAGACGCAACAATGAATGAAGTCCATCATAAACCGTAAATATAAAATACCTGACAGGTCCCTTCCTCCAGAGCCAGTATAAATAAATTCATCACCATTATCGATATCATCTTCGTAACCACCAGACAAGACGATAGAATACGCACAATCTGTTTCTCTTCCGTGAATCCCAGCTATGTGTGGTCTATGTACTCCAACTTCCGACACCTATCATTTTAATCTTCGATTTATAAAAAAATATACGAATTTTCTTAAGATTAAAACTCTTATTAAAAGACTAAATTACCTGCACTCTGTATATCCAACACATTCCAACTTCCACACCCGGGATCGGGCCACGATGATTAGGTGGAACAATACTGCACTCCTTTGTCCTCCCTACACATGCCATGCCTTTACCCCAATCCCTTTTATGACTGCTATTCTCGTTCGTTTTCTTTTTCGTCTGTTTTAATTTATCACCTGCCTTTAAAAAATGATCATTTATACAATCATGTAAATATTACTGCAAAGCGTGAAATTGATTATTATTATTAACCTTGACAATTTCATTCTCGTCATTCTTGCATTCTGGGCAATACCAGTAATCCTCCTCGGGTATAGACGTTAAAGGAGGATTCAGACAGCCTAAATGATATGCAGAGTTACATTCGTCACACAATAGAAGATTGTGCTCATCTTGCTTTCCAGCACAGACTCTGCAACCACACTCCTTGCACTTTTTGCGAGGATTGTCTAGGCATGCATTACAACTAGCTTGTACGCGTCTTCTTTTACCATTGCTGACCATGTGTTGTTCATCCTCGGGTGTTCTATCTTGGAGAAGCTTCGGCTCTTCTATCATGTAAATCTCACCTTTTGGATTTACATTACGATTCTCAAGTGGTTGATCCCTGTTCATAGAAAATTGCATTTTTTTAATATTAATCCCTCTCAAATAAAACTAAATACTAAAACGAAACAACTTACCTTCCTATGTGTAACGTTCCAATCAGTTCTTTCACTTTCCGTTTCTTATTTATTTTCAATATCGTAAAATCATACCACAGCCCAGTCTCTTTGGGATCGTCGACATTGTGATTGATCATCACTCTCTGTCCCACTTTTAGGTTATCGAACTGCAAGAGGCGCCTCGCTCGTGGCCTTACCGATGACTCAGGTACATTGAAAGGCAGTGCTTTGTCATCAAATTCCCATTGCGCGTTATAAATAATCTTATCGCCGTCTTTAAGGATTTTCAGTATCGTTGCCTCGAACCAAGCTCCGTAAGTGTGATCAAGACAATCTACCGCATCGCCGCATTTATAATATAAACTTTCGGCTTCAACTAATTTCTCCTCTTCATTGAAATTGTCTTGTCTTGCTCCTTCAGAATTAGAACTGTCTGAAGTAGTGTCACTATTACTACTACTAGACGTGGCTGTAGTTTCTATTTGCTCAACTTGTACTCTGATCATCAATTGAATTACATCATTCAAATTAACATTATAATCATATAGCTTGTATCCATTTTCCAATTGCTTCCCTCGAAAAAATAATCTCTGAAGCTCCACCTTTACGTTCAATTCCTTTTCGATTTGACGCTACAAAACAATAATATTATTATTCTCCTGTGGAAACATTGATACCATATATTAATATTCAAGTCGAACGGCATTAACACCATGGTCAAAGCATTCACGAAATGTTGTCGCGCAAATGTATTAAGTGTATTGCAAACAGATAAGCATAGATAAAACTGGTACAATTACTGATTACAATTTACACGCGTTGCTATCCAACTATACTTCGCATTACTGAAATAGATGATGAATCTAAGAGATATAATTTGGCTGTTTACTCAAAAGGTTTGTGCATAAGGTGATAATGCTAGTTGGAGTGCAAGCGTAAAAGATGATACTCAAGTTAAGAGCGTTGTGCGTCTGAATCAGAAATAATGTATAACCACTTATATTTGAATAAGTTTAATTTCATGTGAAATTTTCATACCTTAAAATCTTCGACCTCCGTCAATTTGGAGATAGTCAGTATCGCCTCCTGTTTACCATCCATTGTCCTCACTTTAACGTACATTTTGTGGCGTTTGTTTAACCAAAAATGCTTGAGACACTCTGAATGTAATATTTATTTCACTGATGCATCGATCCACGAACCCAGAACGAGAATACAAATTCACCTGATTAACACCTAACAAGAGGAGCAAAATTAAATTCTTCTTGACTGCTGATAACCGCCGCCTGTCACCGGCCTGCTCACCACTTGTTGGCTTGGAGACATTTGGCGGGAAGAAATCGTGGTGGCGCGAAACGGAAGAAACCTGAAACGAAATGGAAATTACATGTATGCGCGAAATTGAATACTCCCATTGGATGTTTCGTGCATGAAGCAACGAACCAATCAAAACATTCCACTACGAAACTTAATTTCGCGCCATTTTTAAATGAATTCATTTATGGTCAAGTTTCTGTATAATACAAATCTGCGGTAAAATTGAATGCAATATCGAAAGATGTGAATTATTGCTAGTATATATTTGCCTCAAATACTTTGTTTAAACTGTTCTTAAACAATTTATTATATCATCATAGCCATGAAAGTGGAATTGTTTTTTGTATTTCTTCTATACTGTAAAAGCATTTATGTCAATTTTTCATTTATTGTACTCTCATCTCATCTACACACTTTCAAAATTAATATATAAATTATACAAAAGTATTACAACTTTATATATGTATAAAAATTTGCACGGCTTTAATACTTACTCTTTCCACATGCATGATTACTAATTCTCTTAAATACGCGTCAGAAGAATTTCTTGTGCAATTAATGTACAACACTTGTCGGATTCAAAATAAAATTTCTCTTAAATACTTGAACGCTTATAAGCTTGCACTTGAATCAAACTCCTGTCCAAGTTCAGTTTTTCTGTAAAAAATGTCTAGAAAATACACGATGCAATTATCTGCACAGGGATCTTTGTATTACTAATAACTTAAAGTGTACTCTTTCGGAATCATACTAAAAATTTAGACCGCTAGAATAGCAGAAAACTGCAATTCCTTGTCTCTCACATAACTATACATAACGTACATACAACTTACACATAATTATATTTGAAAACGATTAATACACATCATCATGAGCAGAACTCTAAAGTTGCCAGTTTGTTTTCGTATAAAAATATTAGAAAACGATCGTTCGAATTGTACGATAAAGTTACAATTTATACAAATATATAATAATATGTAATATATATATATATTAAAATGTATTTATACATAACTATATACTAGGTCCTAAAGTTAAACAGAATTTTGCAATGGAACGCATTCTTGAAATTATTCTCCTCATAAAAATCACGAAATAATTGACTTACATGATTATATATATATATTAATAATATATAATTTACAATAACCGATGTATGGCTGCAGTTGCAATATAACTAAAAATATAGATATATATATTTATATATGTATATATTCATATCGTAAAGCGGAACTTTAAAGTTGCTACCATGCTTCTTTTTTACAAAGTTATATGCTCTTGCAATCTGTATAATTACATATTAACAAGAAATTCGCATAACTTACAATCATGACGATATAATACGATTCAATTACTTATAAACGTAAATTCACAGTATCTGTTCTCTTAAAAAAGTTACTCGACGATCGCAAGTTACTATATAATTACATAGTAATATATATATAGTTAGTGTAATTTGTATATAATTACAATCATAATATGGTTAACAGATTCGTCATTAAATAGAATATTCTAATAGAAAATGTTGCTCCGTTTCTGGCACAACCTATGGCTCAGCAGCATGATATGTATCGGTACAAAACTCTAAGGTACGGAATTTTTTCGGGGATACTAAACAAAAAATTAATCACAAATTTACAGGATTATGCGATTCTTTTATCGTTACTTTATGACTAGAAATGTAACAAGACTTCATGCAAATATTCGTATAAATGTTGTGCATTTAAAATGGATGTGTAAAAAAAAAATCATTAAAATGAAGTTCTAATATAGAAAAGAATAGTGCGGAATGCCCAAAGTTGCTAATACTATATGGGATCTTAAGATAGATTGATTTTTCTTGTACCGGTACATAGAATAGCTGCTAATGTAAACCTAAATCGCCAATATAGAACTCTCCGACTGAACTCTTATTAATCATCACATTTGGAAGACCTCCGTTAAATCTCCTGATTGTCTTCTCCCGTTTCGTTATCTACAAATTCGACGTGCGTGAACGGAAAGTGGCCAACCTTGCCGTGCAATTCACCTTCCCACTGGCCATTTATATTAGTCTTTGTTACTTTTATCACATCCCCGACTTCTAGCTTCAGGGCTGTTTTATCATACGCGTTTGGTACCCTGGCTTGTTTCACTTTTGCAAAAGCTGGCAATGTTCTCTGAATGTTTGACCTACGCGTGGTCCCCTGACCACCATCCGGACAAGACATGGGAGAAGCTGAGACCTGAACCGAATTTGAATTTATAGTAGAACTTCCCCCACTATCTGGACGCGAATTATTTTCAATCACAGAGTGATTGTCCTCTTCGTACTTTTGAACGTACGGAACTGGAACCGAACCAGTCTGACCAAGATTATTCCTGGCTGTCCACCATTGCTCCTCATCTTTTGAAATTATCGTTAGAATTTCTCCTGTAAAAAAATAATTACACAATTTTATGGCGAACGTAAAAATAAATAAATAAATTGTTATGCTACTGGCTGTATTAAAAAAATAATTGAGCACAAACCTTTCCTAAAAGGTAAATCGTCAGGATCGTTCCCTTCAAAATCATACTTTGCTATTACCCTCTGCGTTTTTTTGGGTGCAGGCCTGATCAGTGGTGTTGTGTCCAAATAATGTAATTTGTAAAAAGCCAAAAGGTTGGGAATATCAGGAAACGTTTGGTCTCCGATCCTGTATCGTATCTGATCACCCTGCTGAATTTTATTTATAATATAATGGCTAACCTTGCTGTCCTCTCGTACACATAGAACAAAATCCCCGTGTATTGATGTGCTGTCGCGTACTAAAAATACGCCGCCTTCTTTCTCGCCCATCAGTAAATCCGAGGCGTCTTGACGTGACATTGCACCGAAATACCAACTAAAAGGCATAACAATAAAAAATCATTTCCACATCTTTCAACATAGTTTACATATGAAATAATACTACAAAAATTTATGCAAATCACAATGCATACAAACATAAATGAAACATTCCATTAAATAATAATTGTTATATTCGTATTTGTGTCCATTGGCGATAAAGTTGCAAAGAGTCAACAATTTTCATCAACATCTGCGGAATCAGTGAAAGATCGAGTTGCAACTTTGAAGGTTAATCGACAACTGGACCGTGTCTATTATTTCAATTGCATCGAATTCGAGGCGAACCAACTCGACTAAAAATGCATTCAAATTTACCTGGACTTGTCATATTGATCGAACGTAGCAGCCATTGCTTTCCGGGTAATCGGTTTGTAATCCGTCAAAATCGGTAGCCTCTCGCGCTGTACTTGTTGATCAATATATCGTGGGATCGGAAGCGCCTCTCCTATGTGTGCGAGGAAAGGACCCGGAAAAAGCAAAAAGCGCAACAGGGCCTCGGCGCCGCTGCAACGAATAGCGTCCTTGTCCTGGTCTGGGGGACAGTGAAGACCCGGCCTTTCAAATCCCGAACAAGTCCCCGTGTCCCTCTTTTTGCTCGTGAATCCTGCAATTTTAAACAGCACCGTTCTCCAACTGCAGTTTTAAACGTCTGCATAGTAGAAAAATGTAAAACTGAATGTTGTGGATCATCGGGATGAAAAACCGTTTCCAAATTGGAAAGATACGTGTTACCCTTTTTCACATAAATAATATCTACTCAGTTAAAATCAACCGAAAACTGCCCGGTTAAAAATCACCCGACCTCCCCCCGGCCCCGCTTCCCCCGAGCAATCAGAGCTCAGGGGTAGCTTTATCCAATGTCACTACTGACAATGAATGAGAATATGTAATATTGCAATGTACGCATCCGAAAAAAACCTTCCATCAATCCCGTAAATTGTTCAGAAAGAAGGGAAAGAGAGAGAATTACTTGTCAAATAGTCTCGTGTGTAGCCGCATATCTGTCTCAACGACTGGAAACGTTCGTCCGAAGTAAACCCTTACTTCTCTTACGTTTTCACACCTCAAGCCGAATACCGTGTCACTCTTTTCTGCCTGGGACACCGTATGCGAAACAACCTTTTAGGACTTGCACTCTGCATTAACGCGATAGCTAGAGCATATTCTACTCAAATCTATGCGAATCTATGACAAAAACAGAGGCCCCTGAGTTAGAATGGGCAGAGTGGAAACTCCTTAGGATTTCGGAAAATTCATTTTAAGCGCTATCTGTTGTCTCGATGCTGGAACTAAAATCGTGTATTTGAAAATTTAATATATTTTACATCCCTTACTTATTAGTATTAAATATGTATACAATGTGTGTATATATATGCACAGATATTACCAACTTTTGTAATAAAGCACAGCTTTCTCATTGCCTTTTGCAAGACTTGAAAATGGTCAGGTTTAAAAAATATTACTTAACATTCATACAGATTTATTATTCTCCATTGCTGTTGCAGTCAATTTCTTTGTGAAATTGACATCATTCTCTGCTTAGAGATCACCACCTTTATCCTATACGTATCGCATAGTACGCGTTGTATAAAGTACAACGAGAAATAAACCGCGACATTAATATTAGTTCTGAAAAAACTGATCAACATCTCTGTTGATGACTCACATGGTTGCAGCGAATTTATCGAGCTAATTGCGTGATTAATGCTGCACACATTTCAAAGAATTCCATAGTGTGGTGACCCGTTGCCTGAGGCGGTGGAAGAGTAGGATCTGAAATTATTTCGTTTTGTAATCATCTATACAGGAATAAATAATTGTAAAAATACTGGGAAAACATCTCTATTCCACGAATAAACTAAACTCTTTTACCTCGACCAATATCTTCCTCCTCATTGGATAAAGATTTAAAATCCAATAAATAACTTTTATAATCCACTTGATAAAGTTGCAATGACATTTTACTATATCTATCGGTCAATTTGTTCTTTTGGCGAACTCTGACGCTGTAAGCATTTATGATTTTCCATTCCTAAAAATCCACATACTTGTTGTAGCGCTAAATATAAATAATACACTATGAATTACAATAAAATTAGCTGCTCTGGAAAATATCTTACGAAATTCAGTGCTTTCATAGCACGGTACACTTCATTCATTATGTCGTTTGGTTTGGATTGGGAACGAATTCCCAAGTGCCATTTAGCACGCTTAACTGGAGTACCTCGAGCGCCTTGTGTCGAGGACGTGCTTCCTTGCGAACTTTGCCTTTCTCGCAATGCTAAAATTATATATCAATTTTGCTGAAATGTCGATTACATATTGCAGGAGACTTTACGAAAGAAAAACATACGTGCTATTCTCTCTGGATGCGGTCTCAATGGGCTGTTGTTAGAATCATTCGGACTGAACGCAACAGGCGGTGGACTAGAGGCCACATAGAAATCTTTCAACTCCGCTTTAGCAGCCTCGTCTGCGATTCTTTTATTGTCTATTATCAAGTGGTAGGCGATTGCCAATTGATCGTGCGGATCTCCACCTAGTAATGCAGAATGAACTTCCGCCTCTTTCACGTTGAACTTCTCGCAAACTTCGTTCACCGCATCTATATCGATTACAGAAGAGTCTTGCTCAACTGGCGATGGGAACAAGTACGATGGCAAGTCCTTTTGGAACCATTCGTGTGTCCTGAAGCAAAGGGAGAAGTATCTATGACAGTCTTCAATACAAATTAAAAATGTTTGCAGAAGAAATAAATAATTTAACATACTTGATATCCTCGATGGTTGCCCTTTTCATAGGATCCACCTGCAGCATGTGGCACAAAAGACTCACAACACTTTTGTTTAGGTACTCTGGAATGGGAAAAACTCCGGCTGAAATAAATTGAGTTCCACATTAATGCTTGCACAATCCAATAGAAATAAAAGTTGTACACATCGCCACATACATTTAATTTTACGAAACAGCGTTGGTACATGCTCATCGTCGAATGGTAAAGTGCCGCAAAGCAGAGCATAAAGAATAATTCCACAGGACCAGATATCAACTTCTGGACCGGCGTATAATTTTCCCGAAATTACCTCGGGTGCTGCATAGTTCGGTGAACCGCAAGAAGTACGTAAAAATTCTCCATCCATCATCATGTTCGATAGGCCTGTAATTTCATTCTATCATTAAAACATCGTTAACGAAATACAACACGACTTTTAATAAATGAAGATTTCATATAAAGTTCACATAAAGTGCAATAAAATCCCAATTATATCCAGATACCGAAATCTGCTATTTTTACATGTAGATTGTGGTCTAACAGAAGATTCTCTGGCTTTAAATCACGGTGCACTATCATGTGCCTGTGACAATAATCGACTCCGGAGATAATCTGTTGGAAGAATCTTCGTGCCTCATACTCCTTTAGTTTGCCATGCTTTACAATATAGTCAAACAACTCTCCACCTGATACGTATTCCATTATCATAAATATATCCGTAGGAGTACTAATCACCTGATAACTAAATTGAAAATGAATAATTTATATTTGTTCCGTGTTAAATATTTTGTAATGTTCATAACAATTACTTACAGCTTGATAATATGAGGATGTCTGAAAAGTTTAAGGTTCTGAATTTCCCTTCTAATCTTTCCAACCACATCTAAGCTTTTGATCTTCTGACGATTTAATATTTTTACAGCCACCTTGTGTTTTGTTAAAACATGTTCTCCAACTGCAAGAAGATACAATGCTCATATCTTAAACTGTAATTGCAAAAGCAATTCAATTTTAATCGAAGAATAACAACTTACTTTTTACTTTTCCAAACGTTCCAACTCCTAAAGTCTGGCCAAGCGTGTAATGACCTATCTTAACGATAGGCTGCGGTTGGTTTGATGGAATTTTTTCGGACATGGTTCTATCTGCAAGATGGAAGTAACGTATTAGCCCAAGAAAAGGGATAGAACGCTTTAAAATCTTGAAACGAATAAGGATCACAATGAATTATAGGTTTAGAATACGCAAATACAAACTCAAAGGGTCAATGTAAAATTGTCAATAATCAATCATTGTAGACACTTGTAGCGTAATTAGTTATTTGCATTGCATGGATCTGGGATATTGACTAATTTTAAATGCAAGGTCATATAGGATAAAAACTGAATGACTACAATCGATTTTGTGATCTTTACAAAAGATAAAGCAGAAACGTTGAAATGTTTCAAGGCAAAAGGAAACAAGTTTTCTTCGCAAAATTAGAAATCAGACGATTAACCATTCCAATCACCTGATACTATTTACATGTTCTGACACTTATTATTTCGATGTACTACCACCACATAAACAATTAACTATGATACCATTAATCATTAATCACGTAACTCAAAGATTAGAAAACCACTGACAATTTCATGTTGATTATTTGATTCATAGAAATGAAAACTTTAGATTGATAAAATTAGTGTCCCTAGAATACTAAATGAAGATAATCGACTTTGCAAAGAAAGAATCGATCGATTCTAAAATAATCGAGTAGTATCGCCCAAACCTGTACACTTCGACTCTCAATGATTATTCCGGGTTTCAGCCAAGGAGTTTTCGATAGAATATAACTTACAGTAAAACAATCAACACGAAAAAGATTTGGTTCACCTAATATTTTAAAACTGACAAATTTGTTATAATAAATGGCTACCCTTGAAGATAAATCCCTTTGGGAAGACGGAGAGGTATAAATATAAATGAATTTTATTTAGGTTAGGACGGAATGACAAGCAAATATAAATAAAAGTCTAAATACCAATATTATGTGTACTGTGCAATTGATAATTATAATTTATTACTATTCTTACCACGAAATTTTTAATAGGAACTGTGTCCTGTGATAGTTACTTAAGTGTCTCTTCTATTACTACTTCGATGTGCACATTAAAGTGTACGATCATTAAAATACATTTAAATTTCTTTTTAGGAAGCATTAGGCGAGGATGTGTTTAGAATGTCCACCGACGAAATTGTATCTCGTACACGTTTATTAGACAATGAAATTAAAATTATGAAAAGCGAAGTGATGCGCATTTCCCATGAGTTGCAAGCACAAAACGACAAGATTAAGGAGAACACAGAGAAGATCAAAGTTAACAAAACCCTACCATACTTAGTATCCAATGTTATCGAATTATTAGATGTTGATCCGCAAAATATGGGTGAGGAGGATGGTGCCGTCGTGGATTTAGACGCGCAGAGGAAAGGCAAATGTGCCGTTATTAAAACATCTACTCGTCAAACGTATTTCCTACCTGTGATCGGATTGGTCGACGCGGAGGCCTTAAAACCTGGCGACCTGGTCGGTGTCAATAAAGACAGCTATCTTGTTTTAGAAACATTGCCTGCTGAATACGACGCGAGAGTTAAAGCTATGGAGGTGGACGAAAGACCTACAGAACAGTATTCCGATATCGGTGGCTTGGACAAGCAAATTCAAGAGTTAATAGAGGCAGTAGTTTTGCCTATGACACATAAAGAGAAGTTTGAAAATCTTGGCATTCAGCCCCCCAAAGGGGTGCTATTATACGGACCACCCGGAACTGGCAAAACATTGTTAGCTAGGGCTTGTGCCGCGCAAACAAAATCAACCTTCTTGAAATTGGCAGGCCCACAGCTTGTACAAATGTTTATCGGAGATGGTGCAAAGTTGGTAAGAGATGCATTCTCGCTTGCAAAGGAAAAGGCACCAGCTATTATCTTCATAGACGAGTTGGATGCAATTGGGACAAAAAGATTCGATTCCGAAAAGGCTGGTGACAGAGAAGTGCAGCGTACTATGTTGGAGTTATTAAATCAGTTGGATGGCTTCAGTTCAACTGCTGACATTAAAGTAATTGCTGCTACGAACAGAGTAGATATTCTAGATCCGGCATTGTTGAGATCGGGTCGTTTGGATAGAAAAATAGAATTCCCGCACCCGAACGAAGAAGCCAGGGCGCGCATCATGCAAATTCATTCGCGGAAGATGAATATGTCGCCAGATGTGAATTTCGAAGAATTATCAAGATCTACTGATGATTTCAATGGGGCTCAATGTAAAGCCGTCTGCGTAGAAGCGGTATGTAATGTTACAATACTTTATAGATTTTGATTAAGAAAATGGATTAAATTAAATACAAGCAATTCTCTCTATTTCATAGGGTATGATAGCATTAAGACGCAACGCAACCGCAGTCACCCATGAAGATTTAATGGAAGCTATTAATGAGGTTCAAGCAAAGAAGAAAGCCAATCTTAATTATTATGCTTAATATGCAGTATATCGTGATCTGCTTATTAAGGTACATTCTATATTGATGAAACAGACCATAATTTTTAAAATGAAACTAAAATTCATTAATGATCTGTATTTACTTGTATAATAAATAGCACGATACGTGCGAAACAAAATTGTTGAACATATTTTTCCTCTTTTACTTTTGTCTCGTAAACTTGAAGATAATTTTTGAAATCGAGAGAATAAAACAATACTTATTGCATTTGCTTGAATTATATCCAACCATATATTGTACTATGTATCATGTTAAAATTTATATATTTTCTTATAAAATGTTTACTTAGCTATTGTATTACCTTGTCTAATGTGTTGATTGCAAATAAAACGTGTTTCTAACATGTAGTTGATAAATCAATTTTGCAAACATATTATTTCCAATATTCCGGTTTCTTTACCATATCTGTGAAATACAAAATTATCATCCTTATTTAATGTAATCGCATGTAAAGGAAGTAAATGTTTTACAACTATTGGCTTCTTTCATCGTCTTCTATGACTCCTCTTTTTG
This sequence comes from Holcopasites calliopsidis, assembly GCA_023838395.1. Taxonomy (NCBI): domain Eukaryota; kingdom Metazoa; phylum Arthropoda; class Insecta; order Hymenoptera; family Apidae; genus Holcopasites; species Holcopasites calliopsidis. Next base: position 906,970 of record JALHAQ010000012.1, on the reverse strand, counting down.
ATTCTGTAAAAGAAGGACAAATTATTAGCAATATTCACAAAATGTACAACACTCCAATCCTCAAATAAAATAAAATATCTTACTTCTTTGGTCCTTTTACAAAACACCAATCAACAGAAATTGGCTGCCCCAAGATTTCTGTCCCATTCAAAGCATCTTTCGCTGCTTGAGCTTCTTTAAATGTTTCGTATTCAACCAAAGCGTATCCCTTCAAGAATCCTGTTCTTCTGTCCAGATTCAAATGTAAATTTTTTATTTGTCCAAATTCTGAAAATTTGTCCTGAATATCATCTTCCTGGGCTTCTTCGTGCACAGAGTTTATGAATAAAATCCATCCTTCGACAGCTGGAAAGATGTAATGGCTGATTTAATGGAAACTCAAAGGTATCGTTAACGGATCCTTTGATCAACAATTCTGGTTAACGCATTCTGCGGTTATTATAGGTTTAAATAAAAAGCGCTTTCTCACATCTCTGTGGACCAGGTTCATCATCATCTTCTTCGACAACGTTCATTGACTCGTAATGACCCACATCGTCGCGAGTAGACACCAATTCTGCACCATGTCCTCTACCCTTTCTCCTCTTCGCTTTTTCTTTTAAACGAGCAATTCCCTCTGGAGACACGTAAATAAAAGTGTTTCACATATCTGCATAACCCGGTAAAACATATATTTCGATTGCACTGACTAATATCGCCATTTGAAAAGAGGTTATGTCAGATGACGCCTACGTATAAACCAAGCTTTGTAAAGTTTTATGTAAACTTACGATCCCCTTCATCATCGACTTCGAATTCTTCTGCGTTATCAATATCGAGCACATCAGCCATAATTAAATTTGTATATATTTCTTTGCTAAACAAATCAACGAATACGTTTAATGGAACACCGTGTTTACGAGCGCGTAATGGACCCTGATGGACACAACCGGCTATTGCCAGCACCTAGATAGATCGATAGATCGCGTGTCGATAACACCATCGATATTCGTATTTCAATTGTTCCTTATCGACTCTAGCGCTCTTCACAAAGAGCATCGCGCCAAATTTCAATCCATAATCACAAAACCGACCAAAAATGCAACGCCAATTACTCTTGCCAAATTCTTTGAAACATGTAACTCAACAGGTAAAATGACGTCGTTGTAAGTATTGGAAATTCATGTGCAGAAGAAAGATTCATAAATGATGCTTGAACTAACTGTATTAATAATTTACAGCGACAGTAACTGCTCTCACATAAAATGGCAAATACACCAACAGACAATACACCTGACCCCGTGTTAAAAAATGTGGAAAATAAATGTGAGGAGAAGTCGGAGAAGAAATTAACTGTCCTAGAATCGCATGGCTATACCCTCGGCAAAACGATTGGAGCTGGCTCATATGCTACAGTTAAAGTGTGTTACACAGATAAATAAAAACATCAGTATCAAATTCTAAATTCTGAATATGTTACTGACGAAGAAAAATTCTAACAATAGATCGCAAAATCTGAACGACATCATGCCCAAGTGGCCGTAAAAATCGTTTCAAAGTTCCAAGCACCTGGTGACTACTTAAAAAAATTTTTACCCCGTGAGATTGAAGTTGTTAAAGGCTTAAAGCATCCGAATTTGATTCGTTTCCTTCAAGCGATCGAGACAACCCATCGGTTAGTCAATTCCTAATATTAACAGATGTGGCAAATAATTAGCATCTAATTAACTTTAAAAGAACTTGATATCTAGCGTTTATATAATCATGGAGTACGCTCGAAATGGTAGTTTGTTAGAAATGATACGACACGATACGTACATCGATGAATATCGTAGTCGCCGTTGGTTTCGGCAATTATTGGAAGCTATTGACTATTGCCATGGCAGAGGCGTAGTACATAGGTAAAAGTTCAGCAACGCACGGGAAACGTCATAATGCTTAATCGAACAATCTTATTTAAGAGACGTGAAATGCGAGAACCTTCTGATGGACCAAAGTTACAATATCAAATTATCCGACTTTGGATTCGCACGTGGACAAATGATACCGAAAAACGGCGTGACTCCTTTAAGTGAAACTTTCTGCGGAAGTTATGCTTACGCGTCGCCAGAAATATTAAAGGGAGTCCCGTATTCACCTCAATTATCCGACGTATGGTCCATGGGTGTTGTGCTGTATGCAATGGTTTACGGTCGACTACCGTTCGATGATACGAATTACAGCCAACTTCTAAAGGTACCCAGGTACATTAAAAGAAAGAGCAATCAAAGTTAGGGCAACGTAAAATATTATTCGTACCTGTAAGGCACTTAAATGTTTTGCCATACAATTTACTTTTCGTTCTGATATAGCAAGTGCAAAGCAAAATCACGTTTCCCAAAGAACCAAAAGTTTCATCAATCTGTCGTGCACTTATCTCACGAATACTTGTACCGCAACGATTACGATTGGGTATTGATAGTATAAGAAATGATGCTTGGCTTGCTACGGCTCTTGTTACGGCTCAAACTTCTACTAGTGATATACCGCCGGTAATGTTGAAAATTCTGTGCACTCTAAATATTCGATCAATGGTTATTCTATCTTGTATGACCCGATAGGATGCCCCTGTGATACCAGCTGCAAAGGAAATGGTAAGTCAAAAGAGCAGAGGAGCGAAGAAACACACGACAAATATTTCAAGCCACATGGTGGAAGTTCGGTCGTCTATCTCAAGTATTCCGGATCAAAATAATAATAAATACAGATATTTGAAATAGATTTTAAATCGTTTACCTGCAAATAACCTTTTCCCTGTCTTTCATGCTCCATTCGATATTAAAGTTATCACAGAACTATGGCATTTTTATTTGTATTTGTTCTTTAGTTTTCGATGCTTATAGATAATGGTACTCTTACAAAGCTTAATGACCAGTACATTTATATTACGAGATGAACTAGACATTTGTTAGCAAACAGGACCTGCCCAAATGCATTATTAGGGACTAACACAGTACAAGAGTACTGCTCCCGTTCGGTCATAACATAGAATTATACCTTGCGACCATAAGTAAAATTAGCGTACTTATGACGAAAATTCCGGGAGCAGTGGCTTTGTGAATGTTCTTTGTGTCATCTGCAATAAAGTTGCACTATATTATAAGGAAATTGTCACATCGTAAAGTTACGATACACAGAACAAAACATACCATTGGTATCCGTTACTGGTTTCCAATTCAAGCTCCGTTCGATGGCCATTTTCCATTGAGAATATAATATATCTCGTTCTGAAAAGAATTTTATTATTTCTTTAGGTCAAACGATATTATAACTAAAAATTTTTTCACTCATACCGTCTTCGGTTATCGAAGGCAGGAAGGTGTCACTTGGCACAGTAGCGTCTATCTTTACGTCCCATTTTCGTATACCATCCGCACTTCCCGCAGCCATTGCAACTCCAAGCGCGGTAGTTTCGCACATCAAAGGCCTCACTTTCTTGTAAAATTGTTCAATCCATCAGCGATTTATTCTACTTTCTAAACTAGTTTATCTGCCGAGGGAGAAGACCGTAAAACTTATAAATCATTTCGCTTACCAACTGGAATTCCACAAATGTCCGCTTGCATTTGCATTAACAAGTTATTGTTGGTCATTGCACCGTCCACTAACAATTTAGACAACGTTAAACCAGTGTCTTCTTTCATAGCTTCTAAAATGTCTCTGGTCTGAAAACAAACAGCTTGCAAAGCTGCCTTTACAATATGTGTAGTGTTAATGTCTTCGGTAATTCCGCATATAACGCTGAAATTTCAATACTTTGCAAGCGACATGTGGCAGTGAGATTGATTAACATTTACAGATTTATTATACAAGCACAAATGGAGCGATGTGTTGTTATGATATTTACCTTGTTGCATCTTTTCTCCAATATGGAGCATATAAACCGGCAAATGCAGGCACGAACGTAACGCGATTATCGTTGGGGATTTGTTCGACGAGAGTCTCGCACTCTTTTACATCTGATAGTATACCAAGATTATCCTTTAGCCATTGAATAACTGCTCCAGCTATAGCTACAGAACCCTCGAGTGCGTATACCGGTGGCGAATGCGGCCCTAACTGATACGCAACTGTGGTCAACAACCCGTGAGATGAATCTACAATCTTCAAGATTATTTATGAATACATAATCTAAAAAGAAATATTTCGAGAAGCGCTAAAGGTGTACTTACAGCAGTTCCAGTATTGTACAAAAGGAAACATCCTGTACCATAAGTACTTTTTGCCTGCCCCCTTTGTAAACACATCTGACCTACTAGCGCTGCTTGCTGGTCGCCTAAACACTGTAGGAATAAATATTATTGTATTCGTAGGTGTGTACATATACAAATTTGCGACTATATACTTACACCTGATATTGGTACGCCAGATAGAATATCATCTTGAATGTAGCCATATATTTCAGACGAGCTACGAATATCAGGTAAAATCTCCAGTGGTATGCCAAAGAATGATAACAACGTTGGATCCCATTTTAAAGTTTTGATATTCATTAGCATTGTTCTTGAGGCATTGGTAACGTCTGTGGCATGAACTCCAAAATTTGTTCCTCCAGTTAAGTTCTGAAAAGGTGAAAAAAGGAATCAGTTAACTCTTATACAAAAATGTATAGCAATGAATGAATTATTAAACTGACCCAAATTAACCAAGAGTCGATTGTACCAAACATGCACCGTTTTTTATTCACTGCATCATGAACACGTGGTACATTCTCTAACAGCCACTTCAACTTTAAAGCACTGAAATATGGACTAATTGGTAAGCCGCAAAGCGGCTTCAGATAATTCTTATTTTGATTACGTGTCTTCTTTAATATATTGTCTACGATCGAAGTTGTCCTCATGTCCATCCATACTAAAAGATGATTACTACTGATATTTTACGTCTGCTCATATTAAGAATAAAAGTTATGGGGTATATGATTACCTATGGCATTATACAATGGTTCTCCAGTAACTGAATCCCATACGACAGTGGTTTCCCTTTGGTTTGTTATACCTACTGCAACTATGTCGGTAGGATCTATAGTAAGCTGCTTTAAATTAAATACTGTCTGATTAAGGCATTCCCTGACAGCCTTTAATATTTCTATAGGGTCTTGCTCAACCCATCCCTCTTTTGGGCATGACTGCGATATCGGAACCTGATGATATGTTAATACTTCTGCTGTATCCGCTGCGAAAACCTAATGGAACATAGTAATAATAATATATTGTATCATTTTCTGTAACTGAACATTTTAGTAAAGCGCTAACAAATAACAATCTATGAGGCTCTTCATTTTTACGAATATTTTTGTAGGTGTAGTAATGTTCATTGAATAGCAATGACATCATAACGAGAATATACTATGGACTCTATTTGCATTGTGTGTGATATTAAATCGGAAGGGATAGAAGGTATTAATAAAGTTTTAGTACCAAAAACCTAGCACTACTTGTTCCTTCATCGATCGCACCGACGAGCGGTCCGTATCTACTTGTCGACTCATTTTTGTTCATTTCCCGAAATAAGTGCTTGACGACTTATCGGTAATCACGCGCTTTTGTTTATCCGCTGTCAGCCGGCAGTTTAAAGAGGCGAGTGTCACAATCATGAATGTGAAATTGTTAGTAAAAGATTTTACGTTAATATGAAATGAAGAGCAGGTTAAGTAACTAATCATCCGGTAAAAATAGGCGGCTCGAACTACAAGCACGTTGCTGCCTGCTTTTCATTGATCGTGTCTTCAATAAGAAACAAAATCATCCATTCAGGAGCGCAATACGTCGCACACTGATCATAAGAAGTACCACACATCGTGAAAACGTACATAACATAAAACGGCGCACTATTTAAAAGTGGCGACATCCAGTTCCTTTTCATAAAAGAAATTAAATGTAAACGGTTTTCATTGGACCATGGATCAATGAAAATTAGATAAAAATATATCCTATTTCGTCTACAAGTTAAAATATATTCGTTGCATTAAACGTTTTACTATCTAATCAAGAATTTACGTTAACTAATAAAATAAAAATGTATGTTCTAATAAAAATTGGCATTGTAATTGACATCACGCGCAAGTAAATCAACCTTTGAATAATAATAAAATGAAAATAAAACAAAAGACTTACATTTGGTTATATCAAGAGTATTTTTTGTTATTTCATAGACCTTGGAAGCGTCGAAATTTCATAAAATATGGCTGCGTTACGCGAACGGGAACGGTCCGATAGAGGGCATTCGACGCGTGCATACGCATTCGCGTGCCTCCACCTAACGCGAAGACGACATCGAATTGCCGTTCACGTTCCAAAAAGTGGCAAACAGTTTCGACGTGCGTTTTTCCTCGTGCTTTCATCGCAACTAAATATTACCTACTTGTCATGAAGACTTAAATGGCGTTGGCATCAAGACCCGTCTACCGTTTCGCTCGCTGCCAATCGTTCGACCAGAGAAACGAAAATTTCAAGTCAGTGCTGGCAACTTTTTTACGTTTATTATAAGGCTTCATTTTACGGAGGAACGCAGACAAAATATTTTGTTTACCGTTCCTCGCACGTTATTGTTAGGGTTATTGGGTTTTAGCGGTTACTTATCGGATGCGAGTGAAGAATGGAACGCTTCGTTGCATGCCGCGAGCGCGATTCCGTTCGACGCTCCGCCACGTTACTCGCGGGTACCTCGTTCGTAGAATGAGCCGACGAATACATTATTTTACGGCGATACTACGATATCGATGAATGCTTTTTCTTCAGCGCACATCACCTGCTAATGTTACATAAGAAGAACCCACCATGAAAAATTCATTTTAGCAGATTCCATCTCGCGCACCTTTTGGTCATGAAAATTAAAAATTATTCCGCCAAATGCAAAGTATTAAAATTGTTCTTACATCTAAATTGACTCTATTTCCCAATAGTTTATGTTGGGTCTTTTAATTTGTTACTGTCTCCAAACGTAATATTGCAATGCTTTTAAAGAAAACAATGCGAGAAGCAATGAAAATCAATGCATCCGCTATGCACTACTTTAGTCATCATATTCATGTTTTCAGCTGCCGAAAAGATGACGGCTGATTCGGAAAAGGATAGCACCCATTGCTTGATATGCAACAGTAAAGTTGGCGTATCGACTAGGAACAGTATACGTATCTTTAACGAGAACTCTGTAACGCCATCTGAGAAGCCACTTATAGATGTTATTTGTACCGTCTTGGAGGTAGACTTAAACGAAGAGAATGTACATTCTCTTGTCATATGTAAAAAATGTTATAAATTATTTAACGAGGTAAATAATAGAGAAAATTGTTAGATCTCTTATAATTCTATATAGTTCTTCTAAGGATCATTAATCATTTACAGATCGATGAATTGGAAAGTCGAATGACAGAGGTGAAACTAGAGCTATTCAATAATTATAAGAAAACCATCAAAAAGTTATCCGATATGCAAAATGAGGAGGAGTATAACGACCATGATTATGTAGAGAATACGGAAAGCCAAGGTGCCTACGAAGATATGAAATATTCGCAAAAGGTAAACAATAAAGCGATAAATCAATGAATTACCGTTAGTACATTCTTCTAATGTTAACGAATTTTTATGTAGGATGATGAAGAATCACAAGAAATGGAAATAGAAGAGGAGAGATTGGAAGAGGAAGAAGAACCTCCCTGTGAACCAGAGGAGGTTCTCCGTAAAGTTGAATCGGTACCAGAAACGAGTAATGGAGAAAGGAAGAGGATAAAACGGGCGAAAGTAATGGCAAAAGTAGAAGTACCCCAAGAGCAGGTAATGAATTTAATTCGGCGTGTTAAATTCATTTATACTTCATTGTATCTTTAATCCTTTTTAGATTGTAGCTAGAGATGGGTCTATATATACCTGTTTGTTGTGTGCGGACAATGACGAGGAGAAAGCTGTGGGAGATGCGAAGTCTATTATCGCGCATGTGAAGAGCGTGCACGAAACTCGTCTGTATATTTGCGATATATGTGGCGACGATTTTAAAAAGAGAAATGAATTGTCCGTTCATCTCGACGATCACGTCGCTAAAGAGGAGGGAGACTTCCAGTGTGAGATATGTAATAGAATATTTAGTAACTTGCGGCTGTTTAGGATTCACAAGAGAATACATTATCCGCAAGTAAAATCTTGGCCGTGCGAGACTTGTGGTAAACGATACAGGTGAATAGGACAAATATTTTTTTTTTAGATTAGACTGTGATACGTGTATTATAATTTGTATTATTATCGCAGCTCCAGAAATTTATTGGAAGAGCATATAAATACGCACACGGGTGTACGCCCGTACGTGTGCGAGAGTTGCGGTAAAGATTTTGCATCGAAGTATACGTACAAAGCGCATGTAAAGACTCATGAGGTACGACCTCGTCCTTATGAATGCTCGCAGTGTAGTAAAACATTTTTGAGCCAACAGAATCTTAATCAGCACGAAAGAACACACAATGGTGTAAAGGAATACGTTTGCCATCAATGCGGTATGATTTATTAAAGTGCTCCATTGTTCTCGTCGCATTTAAAACTATTTCGTAGCATTTATGCAATTGGATAACTTTCCAGGAAAGGCATTCGGTTCTCCGCATAATTTGGAAGTGCATAATATAGTGCATACAGGCTACAAGCCGTACATATGCAGGGTGTGCGGTAAAGCGTTTGCGCGAAAGGCTGAAATAAGGGATCATGAAAGGACGCACACTGGCGAGAAGCCCTATCAATGTGAATTTTGTGGAGCGACATTCAGGTATATTTATCAATTCATTATATTCTACGTAACGTAATAGTAATGTACAATATTTCATTCAATGTTTTAGTCAACGATCGAATCTGCAGTCTCACAAGCGCGCAACGCATTATAATGACAAACGGTACAAGTGCGACGATTGCGGGAAAGGGTTCAAGCGACGAAGATTATTGGATTATCATATAAAAGCAGCGCACACCGGCGAAAGGCCGTATAAATGCGAAATATGTACAGCAACGTTCGTTTATCCTGAACATTTTAAGAAACATATGCGGATACATACTGGGGAGAAGCCGTATCTCTGTGAGGTATAGTAAAAATTACTATTCAATCAATGTCATGTTTGTAATCGAAGTGTTATCGTAAAATTTCAGGTTTGTGGTAAAGCATTCAACAGCAGAGACAATCGAAATGCGCATCGATTTATACACAGTGATAAAAAACCGTACGAATGTTTAGTATGTGGTATGGGCTTTATGAGAAAACCTTTGCTGTATGCTCATATGCAAACACAGGTAAATTGCTGGTTTCTATCGAGATATGAATTCGATTGTTATACGGTAAAATCTTAATACCGATGCAAAATTATCCATTTCAGGGCCATCTAAATGATACGATCGTGGTTAATCAACCAAGACTTACCACGGAAGATGATCAGGTTATAACAATACCTGAAGGCAACGTGGAGCTTTTGGTGGATGAAACAGAAAATGATCAGGTAATTAAGAGATTAAAGGTTGTTTCTTTTCGTCCTACGTATAAAATGTAACTTCTTTTTATTTCTATTATTTTATAGATGGACGAAGCCGAGCTGTACGTAACAGAACTAAAAGACCACGTTATTATAGAGGAGCAAAGCGAGGATCAAATCTATAATGAAGAAGATGTGCTAAATATGCCGACAGAGGAAAATGTTGCCGACGAAGAAGTGGGTCATTTGGTTGACGGAGAGGTGCGCAATTTTCTGGCAATTATATCATAATGTAATGTAGTACTTGGCGTTAAGTAATACGTTTGAATAATTTGTCAGATCAACTTTGCGGAGGGCGAAACGATGGAGTGTAAGGGCGATGATTCGGAACAGGTGGAGGAGGTGTATAGTTATAATGAAACCGAAGACGGAGAGACGATAGTTGTGCCAGCTACCTCAGAATATAAAGAAGACGCAGACAAGAACGCGGTTCGATTAGTGCAAATTCGATTCCCGACTTCTGTTGGTGGGGACGGCCGGAGTTGGTTGAGCTTAGTACAGAACACGTGAATTTTTGTACATTATCGTCGTGTACTATAGAGTTTCCCGCTCAGGTGATCGCTTATTAATAAACTTCTAATGTAAAGTCGATAATTAATAAGCGTGTATGAACGATACACGATGAGGGGACGAAGAATTTTGCCTTAGATGGGATGCAAGTGTCGAATGATACGTGTCCGTTTCGAATGCAACAACGTAATAATAGGTTTCTATTTAAGTGCGTTCTTGTAACGTTTAAGAGATAACTATATTATCCTTAGAATAGATAAATCAGTTATATCTAAAAGCAATAGACGTAAGGGCAAGAAACTTAAACTTTGATTCCCAAATATCGTATTTAGCATCTTGGACATACTTTTCAAGTTTCGTTTGGGAGATATTTCTTCAATGAAGGAACCTATAAATTCAAGGTATTCCCCTCTGATAAAGCACAAAGATCGTAGTTGAAATAGTAACAATGAAATGTGGACATCCTGTATAATTAGAATGTAAGACAGTGAGTAGTACAATTTTAATTGTAATTTGATTCTTTTAATTGTGTTTAGAATTGTTTCTTAATATTTTTGTATTTTATAAAGATCATTTGCGCACTAATAATAAATCCTGCATAAATCGATGGGTATTAGCAGTTAATTAAATACGCAATCGAATAAATCATAATTCGCTGAGCATATTCATTTCCTCAACAATATCATTCTGTGCATTTAATATTAAACACTGTTCTACAGAAGAACCTATTGCGAGAATGTGCGATAGTTTCTCAAATTTTAATCGTCCAATTACGTACAGTATGAAGAGTATTCATTATTTTGACTCTTGTACATGCAAATCTTTTGGTTCGCTTGTAAATACATACATATCGCTGAGTGCATCACGCAGAAACACGAAAAGCTACTAGTTACTTCAAAACAGGATGCTATTGTATTAAATATGCAACTTCTATGTATTATTAGTTATGTAACATTCTTTATAAATATTATCACAAACATGTACAAATAAATAAAATTATAACGTTCGTAGACGATGTTTCTTTTTTATTCGCCACTACCAATATATGGGGGAGAAGCTAGAAATTCAATTAAATGTTATGTTTAGTCAGAAATAATTAAAGTCCAATAGAATTGGTGTTTAATTTTAGTTGGTTCCCCGATGAACTTTGCCGCGTGTTTTAGAAAAACTTTACGCAGGTGGTTTTGATAAATGGGCGGAAATTACGGAACACTGATATGCTCTATTCAGCGACTAATAGTTATGCCATTGTAGCCCAAGCCATCGAGCAGCATCTCGTGGCTCTCAATAAGTTAAATTGAGTGTGAATAATATTCGAATCCGCCGTTCTTCGTGTCGACGATTCCTACCTTAACGTCTCTTTATTCAAATTCAGTCTTTGAAATCGTACTAACACAATAGGGTTCGAGACTAATCCAATTTTTCAGAAAGGAATGAGATTTTAATAGTCCCTCGTTAAATAGCCGTAATTCTCCTAGGTACACGTTCTCTAACTATATCGATTATTCAAATTACCCTTTCCCGCATTGCTTGTTTAATTTCCTAAATTTACATTTATCAGAAAATACGTAGAATGCGAATCTTGAGAAAAATTTATAGTAATTGTTCTTTGAAAGAATAATTCACTCGCCTAAGACGCTTAGGAATTCTAAATGCGTTCACCTTAAGTGCAGGAATGCAGGGTGCTTCTCACATTAATTAATCGGCAACTCTAATTGAATTGCCCTGTCTGTAAATCTCGATTTTAATGTACGTCCTACGTCTCATTATGTAGCGTACGCTAAACTCGCTGGTATAAAAATAGTATATTTTATATATTTTTCATATCAACGTTCTTTTCTTTCGCATTTCTGTCGCCTTTACCTTTGCGCAAGATTCCTGTTTCAGTCACAAAGGTATGTACGTGTTTCACCTGCTTCAAATTTCCTTTTCAAGTCCCATCCTTTTTTCTTTGAACACGCGTTGCATGCAAATGTATTATTGCAACATTTCACGGCGATTAAACACCGTATCCGAAATGTATTTATAATGAATCTCACCCTCCAGACTTGAAAGTTCATTCCCTGATAGTGACGCTATCATACATTATTTATAATCGTCGCCGTCTCGCGTTTTGCGAATTTATTTTAACGAGCGAAATCGATAGACTTTGACGAGTCGGTCTGTAGATTAATATGCAGCGCAAGTTATGAAATAAACGATTGGTGGGAACGCGTTTCGAAGCTATCAGAAATTGTCCGGATGTTGGTTTTAGAAATAAGGGGAAGCAGTTTGCGATTATTTTGACGATCATCGATCTATGCGATATTAAAGTCTATAAACCAAGTATTTTAAAACCTCGTCGGAAAGGAATGCTTTCATCAAGCGGCGATAAAAATTCTGCGATAAAATACAGAGGAGACTGAAATTTAGATCTCGCCAGCTACATATTCCGCGCCGCTCCCGTAGTGGGACCATCGTCGCAATATTTTATTTCACAACGTCCAATTTGTATCTCCCATCAGAGCGCATTTCGGTCTTGGCGACAAGTATTACTTCCATATTTTCGCTACTTCGTTTCCACCTTGACGCATTTTCTCTCCACACTCTATTTCTTTTTTTTTTTTTATTATTTTTACTTCATCTATTTTCGCGCGACGCGTGCAGGATATGAAAATGCACGCGTGTATTATTTCAGAGTACCATGCTATTCGAGTATCACCGGTAGAACGGGTACAACCCCGGGAGATTTGTTTTTCACTGGCGCTAGCTTGTGCATGAAAGATACACACAAAGAGTACAGTCGGGAAAAAGGCAGGAACGTGTGCACCCCTGTTCGGCCTATCCGTACGTCTGGATCCTACGATCCTTTGATCCTATTCTGATTTACTCGTTGGTGAAGTGTTCTCGTAGGATCGAGAAGTTACGGGAAGTACAACTTCGTCCGGATGCTATCGGAATTTTCATCGGGTACGGCTCGATATCCTAGTATCACACGTGGTGGCTGAGATTCTTTGCCAGATTTATGGACCACTTCTCGCGACGCGTCTTCCTCTTCGGCCGATTGACGGATGAGATTCGATTGCGATAACGATGCTCGATGAAGCGTGAAAATTACACGCTTCCGTTTCGTCTGAAATGATTCTAAGCTCTCCACAATTGACAAACATCAATTAATTGTTAGTAGAAGCTCTCGATATACGTTTCATTAGCCGGCATTAACGATCAGTAGCGACTTCTTGCGCGGGAAGTTCCAAGACACCACCCCCCCCGACGCAATTTATCGCAAAACAAAGACCTGGTAGGTTTTGCGCGTTACCACAGGCACGACGAAGTAATGGAAAGCTCGTCAGACATTATTCGGGGTATATCGCCCTGTTGCGTACATTTTCTATCATGCCTGGCTAGTGCAAAATCGTGTTACCCTGTCCATGGAATATTATTAATGGTCATGCGTGGGGACCTCGGCGACGAATCGCGACGATAAGCTGCTCAAGTCGATCATCGAACCGCTTCCCTTTTCGGCAAAAGGAAAACTTACAAATTGTCCTCTTCCTCCCTTGTTCAAAGAATCAATTTCGCAGTGGCAACCGCATAATGATATCGGCACACGTATGTACGTATCTTGCGGTTCGGGCTGATCACAGGAAACGTTCATTGCGAATTTCTTGCAAATCTCTGCGGAAGCCCTTGCAAAAATCGACGACGATGTTCAACTTTCGACATAGTCGACGGCTGAACATGTGTGCTCAGCCCTTTGAATCCATCTGTCGTCCGCAGTTTCCCCATTTTTAATTGAATTTTTTTGCTCGCCGGGGGGGAAGTAATTTATCCTTTTTATCTGGGAGCAGGATCACGGATAGCAATTGAAAGAAAGTTGGACTAGTGTCTTCCCCAGCTGCCCGGTCGTTTGGCGGGGGTGCGGCGAAACACGATAAAACGGGGCTCTTCAAAATCGTCACATTCAGCGATCGGTACATTTTTCGTAACTTTAGTTTGATCATTTTTCGGTCACGTTGTTGCTCGTTCCTCGTGATGCACGGGTCCGAGCAATTAATAAACCGCAACGCGCCTTAAAGTGAGCCGCAAGAATCGATCGGCACACCTCGCACCGTAATCCTATTCACCTGTCCGAGGGAGGGACTCTCGAAGCACGTTAATTTCAGGTGTTCCCAGGCTTAGAGCCAAAGGATTCTGTCGTCTTCCACGTGACATGCACGTAGCGCAAAGGTTCTCCGGTGTACTCAGGATCCTCGGAGGCGCTAATGGCATTCACAGCGATTTCCGCACGGTAAATTAAACTTGGAATGAATGTGACTTTCCCATCGTCCGAGGGTTCGTCCTGCTACGTGTCCGTTGTCGACGGACAGAACGAGTCGAGGGAGAAGTAGAGAGAGAGAGAGAGAGAGAGAGAGAGAGAGAGAGAGAGAGAGAGAGAGAGAGAGAGAGAGAGAGAGAGAGAGAGGGAGAGAGAGAGAATTTCGTCCCTCGAAGTCCAGAAAAGACGAAGAGGGAGAAGAGGAGGAATAGGAAATGGATGTGTCCAGGGAATTTCTTGGAGACGGCGGGGCTTTAATGAAGTGCGACTGCCACGGAGAAGTATCAGCCCCGAAAGGGGATTTAAAGTTCAGGCGCCAACTGTTTTCGAATCTGGGATGTCGCGCGTAAATAATATGCTAATCCCGCTGTCCAGCCTAGCTTCGATCGCTCTCTCCCCCTTCGGTGCCCATCTCTTCTCCCGACGTCTCCGTGTTCTGATCGTTCGGTTCATTCTTTTTCTTATTCCTGTCGGGAGTAGTAAGCAGCTGCCTAGACGGCACAAACTTCCCTGGCTCCTCTCTAATCTGGCGAAAGGCTAATGCATGTTATTCAGCGAGGAGGACAGAAGGGGGACTCGATATCTACTTTGGATTCGCCTGCGACGAAGCTTGGACCCTTCGAGTCGCGTTGGTAGCTCTAAAATAATTTCAAGAGGGACAGGCGGGTGTGGAGAGATGATCTAAAGCAATCCTCTGTTGCTGGAGGGAGGAATTAATAGCGTTGAATACGTGAACCGTTCGTTCATCCTTGAGGGGATCTTGCAAAGAGGTTCATATTAAGAGAGCTTTTAAGGGACACGAGAAATCCGTCCTACGATGGCAACGAGAGGAATTTTGTTTTCTAGAGCTTATCATCACGTTGAAATCGAAGATTAAGTAATAAATTGCTATTTATACGTAGAGGATTGTTTTAAAGAATTTCTTCATTGCATCGTTCACGTTGAAACTCTCTCGCATCGTAAAGTGCAACGATGAAGACCTTTTCCTACGTATCCGCGAGGGTTCTAAAAACTTTTCCTACAGAAATTCTTAACAGGTTGTTGAATGTCTGTCCGTGAGCTTGGTCCCCTGTACACCATTTCCCAAGGAATGCGCTTTACTATAAAGCACAGGCTATATTTCTGCATTGGCAAAACATAAATCTAAATTTCTATTATGCTTAAAGTTTTTCAGCTTCCCAATTTTTCCTAGTCCCATCAATTTGATTTTTGTCTTAAACTTCCTGAAGAATTTGTGGGAAATTACGAACAGGAGAGACGTAGGTATTGAGCGTAGCTGCGGGCTAGAAGAAAACTTCTGAACTCGACTACTCCATTAAAATTAAGCCTTGCAGGGAAATCATTTTCACATATCGAAGCGATTGCTGGCGTGTTCAGCCAATAATATGCAGCAGACTTCTTAGCGGGGCGATTTTTTTTTTGTCAAAGCTAATTGTTAGATGCTTTCAGGCTATGATCTTATTAGGTCGAAAATATGTTTTAATAATCGTGGTTTTCATTTAATACGTGCAGCATTTTTTGTACTTAATCCGCGTCATTCTTTATAGCTTGATTGATTTACTAAACAAAATTTCTTCAAGCAATTACGAGGAGAAAAGGAAATGCGATTGGCAAATTAGTTAATTCACTGGTATCGACCCATCCGACTCTTTTTTGTTACTTGTATTACTGTTTCCAACATTAGGATCACTGATCGAGGCTCGTCAGACAATGTGGATCAGTCGACGAAACAAATAGCAAGGGGCCACGAGGAATACGAAGGCTGTGATCTTGCAGAGACTATGCCAACCGAAAGGAAGCGAAACTAGGGTGAACTTGTGGATTGAAGCCACGACCAGTCTGCAGTATATTCTTATGTAGGCCTATCGGGACAGACTTTCGGCAGCTTCCAGGAAAATTTACGAGCTTCGAGCTGATGGGGTTTCCATGCTTACTCGAACCTGCTACCTAATATCTTTACGGGAGTTGCCCCGATCCCACTCTCCTTACACTCCTTCACCTTTCGAAAGTATATAATCGAGATTGTCTCGAATACCCTGCATCGTTTTATTATTTCATCTGTGGCGATAGATTTTCGTCATTACTACGGTTATCATAAATCGTAGCGCACTTGTAAAATGGGAAAGAAGATAATGTTGAATGATCGAGTGAAATGTTCTCGATTGATGTTCTCGATAGGGGGAAAGCTGGAGGAGTTTTGACAGAGGAAGGATATCAAAACAGAACGTGGGGTGAACTTCGAAAGCAATTTCTCAGATCCCTTGAGTTTTTCGGGGGACTATATGTAGGTACGTGTTTGATAAAAAAAAAAATGAACCACGAATCAATAACAAATTTCACTTCCCTCGATATAATCCACATCTTTGAGTTGCTTCTACGATTACAAATTGTTTAGTTCTTGCAAAGGGAAATGATTGTATGTAGTTTAAAAAATAACACTGAACTATTAGTTTCCTTTCAAACTGAAATTAATGTACACATACTGCACCTTTAATCAATTTTTTTTTTTTTGGCAATCGCCATTTAATCACGTTGTTTAAGGTGCTTCCTCATAGCAATCATTCTTAATCGAAAGGGGGAAAGGGCTGTCCCGTTTTGAAATACGAGCCGTTCGTGGGCTTCGCTACATGTTTGGCCACTCAAATTGCGATAAACAATTAGGGTCTAATACGAGGATAATCGAGTAATTATTATAAAAGCCGAAGCTTCATCAATCACCGTCGCTTGATAATGCCGATAGCGTGGAGGGTCTATTTCGGGAGGTCGAGCCACGCCTGTGTGTTCTGTCCTAGACAGTACTTATCTTAAGGAAATCATTGCAGTTATCTGTACACTATAGTAGTATTTCTTTACTGGATCTCCTATGGGAACTAAGAGGTGAATTTATTGTTCTATTTCCACCCTTACTGCGAGTTCCCCTGCTCGTCATCGGTCGCTTGTACGCTTCTTTGTAATCATCGATAAAGAGATTCATCGAAAAGAATATTCCATACGAAAAACATCCATTATACATATAACTCGACAGTTTTTGAAAGCAGTACAATTATTTTAGGAGTCAGAGAACTTGAAAGAATTTCCTAATGCGAAGGAATCTGTTGGCGAAAGAAGAAAGTAAAGTAGTTCAAGCTGTTTGGACTTCAGTATTCATCGTTTCGTGATTTCCCTTGATGTCATCGGATGAGGGGGATTGGAATTATTAAAAGCTCTGCATCGATCGCGGAACCTGTTGATACTCGGATACGAACAAGCAACAGAGCTGCATATATAAAATTAAATGAATCACAACCGGTTCGATTAACTCGTTCCGTGAATAATTTTTACCTGAATTGATAACAAATTGACGACTGTGTTTCGCAGCATGTCAACAGGCAAATTTAATAGTCAACGTTCGCACTACCGTCAAAGCACGAATATTTTTCTTCGTGGCCACGAAAGTCGGAATAATGTTTATATTTTCTCCGTTCGCGTCAACAATATTTCCGCGCAATTCTCTCGCTATTCCATTGGGTAATAGAGCATATTCCAGCGCCGCGCTCATGGTAATACCAGAGGAGCGAAGCTTCTGCTGCTCCGTTCTTTATTATCCGTCATTTTTATGCTGCTTTAGATACGAACTCTGGTTACGGAATACGATTCCGTATTATTATGTCCCTTTTTAGTGTCTAGTCACCTTGAAAAGCATTCGTTAGATTGGATTCCTATATTCTAATTATTCAAATTTCCATCGAAGTTGGAAGTGGATAATATCGAAGCCCAATCAGAAGCGTCTGTTCCTTCGAGAAATCTCAATTCTCAAGGGTTCCAGCTTACTCCTAAAATCACTGAGCAGCCCCTCGCAGTATCGGTCGTTATCGGTCCGCGCTGAATCATGGACTGACGAGGGGGATCGTGCTCGTGGATCGTGATAATTCGCCACGGGTACACCGGAAAGATCGGTGGCCCCGGGATAGGGACGCAGTAGAAATGTCAGCGCTTCGTCGGACGGAACGCCGCCAGGACGGAGAGAAAGGGCAGGGGGTGAGGATATGGCTCACTCTACTCTAGCCTCCGCGAAGAGAGCTCGTAGAGATAAGCCGCCGCCCTTACGGCTGTCACGATGGGTCACCAAGCGAGCAGAAATCAGACACAGATATAGGGAACGCTAGTGTGCACGCGTCGGTGTGGTCGACCTGTCTTTTGCGGGGGGCGGTGTACGCACGATAGAGGTACAGGAAGCCGCATCGCGCTCTCATCTACCTTGAGGAATTCCTTTGGGGCTTTCCCAGAACGAATAAGATGTATCCTGTGTGCTGCCAAGCACAGGGGACATAATGCCTGCCTCTGTTAGACGCTTGTAAATGTAATTCGCGAGGGCGAGAGAGATCGCGTTGAGTGGATCGTGAATGTTTTTCTTTTCTGAATGGTTTTGACGAGTCTGTAGAATTTACATTACTTCTTTCAAAGCTTAATAATGACAAGTGCATTGAATAACAGACTACAGTTATCCATATTAATGTGCGTGCGAAAGAATGACATAGAATAGATGGGATTTAATATTAAAATATCTTAAGTAGTACGAATCGAGTTTCACCCCACCTTGTGTAAGATAATATTTCGTAGCTCTTTTCCAAAGATTATTTAGATTCCTCTCTACCTGCCACTCAGTTCCTGACTCTTCCACCGCGTCTGCTATACGTAAATGTATGCAGAAAAGTCGGATACACTTCTGTGCGAAATCTGAATAGCGATCAAGCGCAGGGAAACAGAGGGAACAGTCCAAGCGACGATTCCCCGAAAGATTTCAAATGGTGCTCATATTTTACACTCCTCCCTCTCAACCTGGTCGCCTAACTTATTTCTTCATGTTCGTCGAAAAGAATCGTCAGGCACAGTCGCCTGCTTCCGCACGCTTGCAACGTGAAAAATTTCAATTGCAAATTTGAGGGCCTTTAAACTCCTCGCAAATAAGGAAAATACAAAAATTCCAAGTGGCGATTAGGAAACGAAGTTTTTTTTTACAATCCCTGAAGCTTTAATCGCTTTCGTTTCTCTAGCTTTCAAAATTGTTTCACGGGATCGCGGTTGACAAAGATATTTGCAGCGACGTGTACTTTTTATGCTCCACAATGCTTGCCGAGTAGAAGACTCCACGGGGCTGCGTTACTTTGACACACTGCGGAGCTTCGTGCTCGGAGGATCCTTTCGATCTTCTTACATTTCACCCTTCTTTCTTTGGAATCTGAAGAGGCTCGACGCGATGCAGAAAGGACACGTATCCTCGGAGATTCGTACGAATGCCTTGAGACGCGTGTGATAAATAATTCTGTTTATTCGCTCCTCCTTTTTCCTCAGTACTTCTTGCTTGCGCCCTATAAATCTTGTGCCTTCCGATTCACCGAGAAAATACCTAGCTCGTATCGCTCGCAACTTGCAACACTCGCAAGTTTTTAATAAACAACTTAATGTACGATTTGACACGTAAACGATTAAAGTTTCTAGCGCAAATCTCTCGGATGGTGCACGCCCCTTGCCTTGTTCTCTCAGAGTCGATAAGATCTAAATTAAATCAAGAACTAGAGGGTTTCTTTCGCTGTCTAAATCCGAGCTGGAATGATTTAAGCGGTCTTGAGCGTTCAATTAAAATGCGAGCGGGACGTTTTCGGGACTTGGTCCCTCGAATCTCAATGCTTCACAATTTATGCGGTTTCATTAACAATAAATTGTAAAACGCGTTCATGATAAAAGGTCACGGTAAATGTTCGTGGACACGTTTTACGATCTCCCGGCCCGCCAGGATGAAATCACAGAATTTGACAGTGGTACCAGCGGTGATTTCGAAGCTTTTTGGTGTAACACCGTCGTCGCATCTACTCTTGTCGGTGCAATCCTCGTATAAGTTTTACGATCGCTACGTGTTTCTTCAAAATGCGATCCCTCGCCTTAACTGTCACCCCTCTTTGCCACGGCGAAGGAATTGTTACCGGTGAAACAGGGGTAGAGAGCTAGTGTAGACAGCAGAACGAAATCACTACTTAAAGCCGGAGCTGGAGTAATGCGCTGTATAACAGCGGAACGAGCTTATTTCACCGCGACTCTGACGGTGAACGAAAAATGGTTGACGCGCTGGGGAGAATTAGACAAGAATAACAGAAGCTTGTAAAAATAGTTTCATTCCTTCTAATACCTTGACGTATGAATTCTCTATGAAGATACTTTTACATTGCAACTGCATTTGGGGTTTAAATAGTTTTGGAACTTCATTACTTTTCTATTTCTTTTCTTTCGTAAGAATTAGTAGAATAATTCTAATATTAGTTTAATCGAATTGTGTACAGTAACGAATAATGATTGGACTGCGGATTTTTATGCAAATTCGTATTTTTCGGAATGCGGTAAAAATAGTAGAGCTTCAGTAGAAAATTGTTTCACCTGTCGAGTATTCGAAAAAGCACTATAATTTTGATATTTTGTATATTTTTACATATTGCGCGCATTTTGTGCAATTTAGCATCTTCGAATTTCACATAAATGCATACAAATCCGTAGTCTAATAATCATATTTCCATTTAGATCTCTTCTCGTGAATTTTCTAAAAAAAGTATAGCCAGACCAACATGCACAAATTCGTTCGCATTATTCAGAAACGTTCTTCCTGATAAAATGTCATATGGTCGTTGAATTAATGTCTGGCTGTACAAGTGGTAGTATCAAGGGAATAATACGAACAAACTTTCATAGCTACGTTCCATATCACGCGTGGGAGATCAGTGCATACACAACTGAGCTGTTGGAAATTCTCGTTGGCGTTACGCTGCCACGAAATTCTTCTCTCGTCGTTTCTTGAAACGTTATCGGGTGTTAACTGTGACAAAATACTTCTGCCAGAATTACGACTCTATAGCCTGACACCTACAGCTTGGCCCGATCTATGCGGGAATTTAATGCCCTACCTCGTTAATCTAATTTTATCGCTGATACGATCATTTTTCAGTTGGCGAGCAGATCGTTACCGAGAACCTGCCGGTAATATCAATTCCATATAATACAGTCTCGTTTGTTTAAACACTCTCTACCTAAATTCTGCACTTAATTTACTCGTCAGAACCACCTGTTCCGTGACCTCTCTTCCATGCCTACTTTCCCTGTGACAGAAATATTCTGACATTCCTTTTTCGTAGATTTCTACGGTTGATTGTTTTTATTCTTTGGCCTTGTTGCTGTCATTCTACAGAGATAACTCCGTTTCGCACTTTTACATGCACTCCTATTATAAAGTTTAATAAGAAGCTGAACAAAGGGGAACGTGAGTTCGGCTGGTAAATATTTTAGAAACATCATGAGACCGCTCCGGACGAACCTATGCCTATCCGTAACTGTTTGACAAGTTTACGGCCTGATAAGGCATCATTCATCCGGTGTAACCTCAGAGTCCGGAAATTAAAACGAAAGGAGTAACATCTCGCCCCAGTGAAATAACGATGACCGTGTATTGCATCCGCCCGCGTTTCGCTCCTATGGTTAGCCAACGGAAAAATAAGAAAGGCACGTCCACGTGTTCTTTGTTCGTGCCGTTGTGGCCGCGTGTATCGCAAACTTTAGATTTTTCTATGAAAGGAAACGGGCGGGCACGTTTGTTATGTTCTGTTACCGAAGGGAAGTCTTTAGAAATTTATCGCAAATATTCTGCGCTAGTTTTAAAGACTTAGCGAATTCGCTTTTGTATAGATTCTGCGGAGTTTAGACTCGAAACTGATTATGGAATGATAGAGAGAGAGAGAAAGAGAGAGAGGACGGGGATATTTCTTTTATCGATTGCATTCGATGTTTCATTTGACCGAATTATCTTTTGGAATTAATTCACTAGTTTCCGCGAGTTTCGTCGACGATCGCGGGATATTATTTTTCTCGACACTTCGGAATATTATTTAAATTGGAATTACTTTTTCTCGTTATAACTCGTCCACGGGGAAAATCTACTTTCCTATCCGGCTTACTTTTACCGTTTTCATCCCCGGGAAAAGAGTTCATTTGTGACACTTGACAACTATCTGACGGTTCTCGAATTTTAAAAGTAATGTATTGACATTAATTTATTGTTAGCCGATCTACGAAATAATAATGGAGAGATATCCATATACCAATAAATTATCGCTACAATTGCGCGTGAAATAACGAAACCCCCCGACGGCAATATCTATCGCGTGAAATAATAAACTAATGACACGAAGCTGTTATCAGCCCACCGAATACGCGCTCCAAACAACCAGTTTTTCCCTTGGTAATCGCGTATTCATGGCGAATTGTCCTATCTATGCAACGATGCCACGAAACGGCGAACTCCCTTCCAAACATTTGTTTTGCTCGATTTCTTGACCAACGTAGCTGGTGGATGCTGATGGTGCTTTCGCGTTTTTGCGGATTGATACACGAAGCGAATGGGTCGGCTAAAACTATCGTGAACCACCGCCGAGCATGCATTGATATACAATACGACATGCGTAAAAACAGCGTAAGTAGCTGAATGCGAATGCATATCGAGCGCACCACGGTACACTACGCCTGGAGAATGCGAAATTAGATTTGCTGCGGTCAAAAATGGAATAATCCCGACGCGTAAACATCCAAAAGCGTCACCAAATATCGTGTTATTCTTTTAATAACTCTTCTATAATGACAAATTATTATCTTCGTTTCCCAATCACATCAATAAAGAAATTAATATTGACCGAGCTTAATTCGTAGCGCAAGCGAATTTTCAGGGGAATTACTTTTGAAATGAGAACGAAAACACGATGGAAGGATATTTCCAGAAATATTTGAAAACTCGTTGCGTGGTCCACTCGCGATAGGAAAGACCGTTAAAAAAAAAAAAAAACAGCAGCAACAGGAGCGAAATATTTCACCGTTCTTTTCGGTATCGCGGGAAACACAGTGCAATTCGCGGTGAGATCCAGCGGTATTAATGAACACAACGCGTCGTTCTCGTACAGGTGTGATCATTAATTCTGTTAAACGGCGATAAATGACGACGACGTTAAGTGACGTTGACCCTGTTTTAATAATTGTCACGCGCATCGTATATCGACCGGATCCGTCCGCGTTCGGACACCCGACTAAAATGGCAAATCAGGAGTTTTTTACCCGGCAGCCACTTTACAGACAATCGCAAGCGGGATAGTTATTTTAATTACGCTTCAGTGAAATAGTTTGATGGAAGGCTGACAGCGGTGGGATAAAAAAAAAAGGATCAATATTAAAAATGACCAATTCTCGTGATGAACCCTCCATTGTTTACCAATCACTGTTTATAAGTAATAGAATCACTTTGCGATCCTACGAATTTATGTTTAAAGGTATGTTCGTACTTTAGATATATCATTTTCTAATTATAATTTGAGAATAAATGCCTGTTCAATTAACTGAAACATGATTGATTTATATAAAAATGGAAAGTGAATAGTCTGTCGATGGGCAGTGGTATTTGCTGAATTATTTCCACAGCGAAAGGAATATCGGAAAACAATAACCGAGCAATCGCCCATGAACCATGAAACAAAAGAATTTTTCACCCGTTCGAACTACGTACGACTATAATCAGCCCACTTCGATACGTTCATTTTTTGGCAATACAAACCGAATCGCTACGTTTGATCACAAGAACATAAGGAAATCACAGGAGAATGAAGTCTCGATGAATCTTCGAGGTTCCTTGATTATTCCGTAATAAAACGACTATTCCATACCTTTGTTAATTAAAATGCATCAGATGATCCGATTTCTGAAATTCAATACTTCATTCTGCAGCGGTCGGCCAGCATGATTCGACTTTATCTTCGTTATCATTTGCAATTAACTTTATTTAATTGAAAGTATGCAGAATGATCCGATGAAACACGATGAACGCTGGCCGGAATCGTAGGAGGAAGTTAATAATAGATAACAGGGTTCGCTTCGAAATGAGGAAAGAAGGAAGTAAGCCGGATTATACTTTCGTTTCGAGACTGGATGATTCTTAATCATAGGATTTTGAGGTATATGAGTGTGCGTGTGTACGCACATGCATGCGAAAATGCATAGCAATATTAAACAAAGAAAGTTATCGAATGTTATCTTTCATCAAACTGACCAATAAAAAATCGGGCACTTTACCAGACATTCCCCTTCACTCCAAAAACACTTTCCACTCTCAAAGATGAATCGTCCAGACAGTCGATCGGCGGTGCAGAATCGTCCGTTCCTCTCCGCCGGCCAGATAACGCTCGAGCGAAAATTTTTTTCGCCGTCCAGTTCGCGGCCCGTGAAAGGTTCGAAGATAACTGGTCGTTCGAAATGACATACGCGACGCGTACATCTTACAGGTCACCACCGCCCCACATAAGAAATCGCAAGATAGTCGGTGGGGTGGTTTGATACGGTGGTGGGCGCGCGACCGGCTAGTCCGCGCGACCGCCAACTCAATGTACCAGAGGAAATCGCTGACTTATGGCTTCGCCGGGTAGTCGCAGCTTTTTTCATAAACCCCCCAGAGTCAACCCCCAACCTCGCGACTCTTTTACATTGTACCCAGATTTCAGCGATTAATTCTTCGCCATTGTGCCGTGGCGAATCTCTCGCCGCCTGCCCCCCGCCGCCATTCTACGACCCCTTGCGGTCCCTGGGTTCTTTTTATTTCTTTCTCGGTCAGCCCTTTCCGCGAATTCCTTCTCCGTTCATCTGCCGAGCAGCAAACGTTTTCAACCGCGGACCAAGCCTCACCGACACACATCCTCTCGCCTCTTCACCGCCGTCTCCTCTTCGGCTGCGGCGTAGTCCGCATTGTCATCGGCAAACAAATCTCAATGGTAGTATTAAAAGTATCCGCTCTAATGGTACCTAGTATCCGTTCTACAAAAATTCTCGTTCCATCTGTACGCGCTCCCTCTTTCCACGGTCTCTCTCTCTCTCTCTCTCTCTCTCTCTCTCTCTCTCTCTCTCTCTCTCTTCGCCCTTTGTTTCGTACGTTAGCGCTTCCTTTCTCGACAAAGGGGTGCACGCCGGGGGTGGAAATATGTTCGCGGTAAAACTGCCTCCATGCGTGTGCGTGGCCGAGTACGCGCGAAACCTCGGGAACGAATGCATGCGGAAATTTCTGCCAACGTCGGAGCAATTACTCGCTGGTAGTGGCACGGTAATTATCCACTGGTAGCCTATGGTTAAGACCTAAGCGAAGGGCCAGGGCGTAAGCGGCGATGGGAACTCGTTGATTATTATGTTACCCTATGCTATTTCTCTGAAATCTGTCGCGCTTGTCTTGAGGGGAATCGATTTGCAGGTAATCGGGGATGGTGGCGAGCGCGACACGTGCCGGGCGAGTGCAATTTACGAGCGCTGGGGATGATTGTTTCATTGCCTACTGCGAAGTTGCGTATACTACACTCCTTTAATTTTCGGACTCGACCAGTGTTACATTTTGATCGAACCTGTCCGCGAAATGAATCTACAACTTATCGCCCGGAGGTGTAATACTAAAGCGTGGGCCCGTTAACCATTGTCAACGCCCTCTTCGTAAAGAAAAAACGTTGGTCCATTGTTTAGATTTTTCCGCAAAATCAAGAATATCGCAATATGGGGAAACGCCTGACGTGGTTTGAATGCAGGGAGAAAAGCATTCTTAGCCCCTCCATCTGTCCTTCCCGAGCGGCTCAACTTAAGAAAGCAGTGTCGAGGGGGCGAACAATGTCTTAAAACCCATGCTTCCTTTTTCTTCTTCTTTTTTTTTTCACAAGTAACTAAGTACGAACCTTTTGAAATCAGAACGCGGTTTTCCCTTCGATGAACTCGAGAATTCCCCCCACGAATATTATTTCCATTGTTCGGAACGTGGCAGGAATTATGCGGAATATTCTCTACGCTAGATTTAGTTTATTTTTTGAGGGATTAATTGCACGAAATTTTTGCGAATGCAAGCGAGTAAACTTCGAACGGATCAACGAGCGACAGAGCTGATGGAACAGTAAATAAAGTAATTGTATCGGTGTCTTCGTTCGCTTTCGTACGCACGGATAGCTTCAATAACCATCCGCTGGAAAACAGATGCGATCCGCCCGTAAAATGGCAAGATTTGACCGAGGACGAGATCGTAACGTTGCTGATGGTCCAACTGAATTTGATACACACAGATTTTTATTCTCTATAGTGTCACGTGTGCAAGTTAGAATATATTTATAAATACAATTTATTAGAAACGTGTGATTCGGTAAGGAAGGAATTGTAAGCAGAAGCCTGTGCGCAATTGCAATCATTTAGATTAGAGCAACGGGTAATTTGATTTCTTCTATAAGAACAGGATATCACCATCAATCTTTAATTTTCCACAATATCCGGCTGCATTGCTTTTCAAGATACCAAATCCTCGGGTAACGTTTTTCAAAACGAGAATAGGGAAGCGAATTAAGCGGATCGGTGTGATCCGATGAAAGTATCCGGCTCGATTCGTTAAATCGAAAAGAGGGTCGAAGAATAAAATATCCCACGACAGAAACTCCTAATAGACTTCGATCGCGCGGGCCGAAAAAGAGCAGATCGACGATTCGTTCGATCGGCTTCCTATTGTTCGTAGTTTTCCGGCTGTACTCTCTGGCTCGTCTTGCCCGACAATGGGCTGGTTAATTAAACAGGGCAGCCCTTCTTACATACTACCCCAAGTCCTCTGAGACTTTGCGGGGTGTCCTTTAACTCGCGCTGACAGAGGCGGAAGCTCCTATGCAAACCGCAGAGTCCGAGTCGCTCGGTATCGGAAGAGGCTTACTGCGGTCATTTGCCTCCCCATTTAAGTGGGGTGCACTGAAAAATTGTCGTAAACCCTGAAACGACGCTACGGCGTCCGTTAGCCGGGAACGACAAGCCGACTACTTGTTCGCACAACGCGTCGCGCGTTGGTAATAAAACGAATCCTCGAAATTACGCATGCGTTAAACGTGACACCTCCGAGGGGTTGTTTTCTTTCGAGACTTTAAGGGAGCGCACTGCGTTTACGCGCGAACACTTTCCGTTCGTGGGAAGCTTGGGAAAAAGAAGCTTGCGCATTGCCTACCATTCAGCCGTCAAAAAGTGTTCAATTGATTTATCCGGCGCGTGAAGAGTTGATCGACCATGGAGTTATTAATTTCGAACCCATTCTGCTTTTCCCCCCTCACCACCTTCATGGGTTCATCTTGTAGAAAGGGAAAAGAATGGTGGGACGGAAGTCATCGATTTGAAGCGACCCTTGCGTTGGACTGATGGAAAGGAATGATAAATTATCAGGGAAATTTTCCTTCTGTAATATGTAGGGGAAGAAGCTTCGAAAACTTAAGGATACAGGTTTTCTTTTAGTCAAAATATTCGGAACTTGCAATCAATTCAAGGGAATAATTGAAAATGTAGTATCACAATTCTTTGTGATTTTTTTTTACGTAGAAATATACAATATTTATTTGTAATTATTATTTAAAATAGTCCCTCCTCTACCACGATCTTTATTAATAAATTTCTGCCTGCAAAATTTCCCGTGACACATGAAAATAATTTCGTTCCAAACTTTATACGACAGAATTACAGGCATTGCAAATTAAATGGTCAAATGAGCCGGAAATAGTAATTACATAACATTCTGTTGAACGCTGAAAAATACGTTTCTAAATAATTCCTAAAAAGGGTCCCCTCTCTATAAACGTCCGGCACATTTATGGCGGTTTCGTGGAACGAAACGCGGTTGCAATTTATGTTTACAGGAGTAAATTAATTTATCTCACTCTTTCTTGGGAGAACAATAAAGTGTATGTTTTTCACTGGCGCGACGGCCGCGCGGTGCAATTTTCTCTTCTGGCTCACAGTGAACGTAGAAAGGGAAACTTTGCCTCTCTGTCCTGTCGCGTACATTGTACAACAGGAGTGAACTTTCAAGGAAAAACTACCCTTGAAAGGGAAGTTTTGTATTGCACCAGGCTGCGTAATGGGAGAAATCATAATATTGTACGTTTCTTCGGCCAAACAATAGCCGTTTATTTGTGGCCATCGTGCGGCTATCAAGTGTGAAACCATTTTTAACGCGGTACTAATTGTTCCTACGCGAATCATGCTTTCATTACTTTACAACAGGTTCAGTTTCATTACTCGTGCGTTCAAATTTCGAATAGAGTTTAAAGTGTACGTACAGATTTCGCGCGAGAATGTTTGCCTCTTTCGCAGCAGCCAGAACGTAACGATTAAGTGATTTCCATTCTAACAATTTCAGTAACAATTCTCCACATATAAAATTGCCAGAGAACGTGCAGAACAGGAAGCAGCAGACTTTCTACAATTCTTTCACGACCTCGCCCTAAAGCAACCCCCCGTGCGACCAAACCCGTATAACACAAACTCACCCCTTACCGTTACGAGAAGGGACGGGAAAGAATAAAATAATTCTTCCTCGCCGTGGGCGAATCAAGGATCGCCCCGTGGAATCATCATAGCGGTCAAGCTTCCACGACAGAGGCATCCCGAGCGCCCGAAATTGAACGGCAGGGACGAAGGGATGGCGGCTGGCCGAACTTAAAATTCGTCGAAATAATATTTCGATGATATGCCGAAGCACGTCACAGCTGCGGCGCACGAGCGAATGTCTCTCGTCCCGCGTCATACAAGATTGTTAAAGCCGAGATCCGAGGAAGGGCTTGCGGGTGGGGTGGTTGTGGAAGGGTGGATTCGACGGGGCTAGTAAGGGAAACAGCTGTGGCACATACTGGCGACAGCCCGCCCGTCACTAACTCAACCTGGATACACACGCGCCATGTGCGCCAGATACAAACTTCATTGATGTTGGGTGAAAAGAACGACCGGGACTTTCGTCGTTCCACCCCTCACCCTGGATCCACCCCTGGAAGCTCCGTACATTCCGGACTGAATTAAACCTTTCGCTGTTTTGCATAGAGAAGACGGTATACTTGTCAGGCAGAGTTTGATCCGCTTTATCTGCGATTCGACCCCCCGCCCCTTAACCCTTAATACCGATGTTCCGTTTGAACAAAATTCGGGAATAATTTATACAATTGCTGTAATCGTACACTGTCCCAGAGAGCAGTTTATTACCATCCCGAGTATATTTTAAAGGAGTCTGGTCCCAAATTTTTCCTAAAGTAATAAACATTTCTAAACACAGCCCGACGATGTGGCGTACAGAATGAATTTCACGCTTCTCTTAATAAATGCCTTTGCAGGAACAGCCTCGCATTTATACAGCTTGCTAGTTTAATTGTACATGGTAGCGCCGTTTCATGAAAAGTGTAGACGAGTCTTCTATTTATCTCGCGTACAATGTTCTGCGTCTCGCAGTGGATTAGGTCGCGCTTTGGTCAGCCACGATCCCCGCGACGGGACAAAAGCAAAGGGAACACACCTCTTCGTTTGCCAATGATGCGAGTGTAAAAGGAAATGAATGCTCGCTAATAGGATTCTATTGATGTTATTGTGATTGGTGATTTAACTTTTGCTGAAACAATTTGTTGTAATTTTTTTTTCTCTAAAGTTCGATTCATATGCTGCGACATAATCCGGATGATAACAGTTTCCACAGTAGTCTCCGCTCGCATATCTAACTGGAACACCAAGACCGGAGTCTGGCAGTCGACTTGCTTATTACAAAATCGCCGTAGCAATTTCCCGGAATTTTTTAACTTAATTAGAAACATTGTAAACGATTCCAGCGGGCGCTCGAGATGGCCGACGTAAGTATCAGTTAGAAACTACATCCAATTAGTAGCAGGCGCTTTAAAGATCCTCTATCCGGGTTGATATCGGGCCGCTTTTTAAACCGGCGAGAGCTTATTTAAATTTCATTTCCTTATGATTAGCAATCGGCGAGCGAGTGAACGCGACTCCTTCCACCTAATTGTCGTTCCCCGAGGGACGCGCGATATTCCCAGGGAACCCGGGATTGCGCGCTTTCTTAAAGTGTTCCGCCTTGCGTCGTCGTATTTCCCGCGGGATTTTTACGGGAGCGCAGGGATTTATTCTTGCGCGTAAACCGCGGATACGTAAATGCGTCCGCACCGGGGGGGATATATGCGACATCAAAGAACCTTTACGAGTTCCACGATTTCGCTTAACTCGTCTCGCGACGATTTAGGCGCTCCGCTGCGGATGATAATTATCCTCGTTGTGAACGTAGA
Organism: Holcopasites calliopsidis; assembly: GCA_023838395.1. Lineage (NCBI taxonomy): Eukaryota > Metazoa > Arthropoda > Insecta > Hymenoptera > Apidae > Holcopasites > Holcopasites calliopsidis. Next base: position 876,498 of record JALHAQ010000012.1, on the reverse strand, counting down.
ACAATCGTAATCGTCAATTAATTAATATACAATTGCGAAATAGCTTACGTTGTGGCTCTTACCAAAAAGGACGATCGTAATTAAGAAGTGCATAATGGCTTCTAATTACGATTAAAGTCCTAGCCCGATTACTGAGCGCGACATCAAAGAAAATTTAGAGGGGTCCCCTTTAACTAGTCGCGGCTGTCTACCGCCGCATTCCGTCACATGATAATTACTGTAGTTGCTACATTTCTACAGAGTCCTTAAGCGGGGAAAAGCTCGACGCGTTTTTGGTACGATATTCTCGTCACTCTTTCCACCTCCCGCGCAATTATTTGAACCATTAAATCGTTGCGACAGTACTTCATCTTCAGCTACAACAGAAATATGCCAAAGCAAACTTTCGTTGAATAAATAATCATTAATATGTAACTCTAATACCATCGAGGAGGAATGTCAAAAGAATTCCTGCACCTTTGTGATTGCGAGCACTTCTCGCCCCGAAACAAAGCGATTCCCGTCATCAATTCCGAGCGACCCTAAAGTTCCAGAGCATCGGTTCACCGACAAAAATCGCTGGAACTACCCTGGAGTACCGGTCTCAGCCTGATAACACTCGCGCGGAAGTTTCTACGGGCATTTACCGAATTTCATTGCCGCCACGTTCCTGCACCGTCACCTAAATACGTGTGTACAGCTAATACGTGGGCGCGGCATCAAAGAAACTTTACGGGGACGGTGTCGTTTAACAGGTTGCGGCGATCTGTATGGAAATTCCGAGGACGACGATAATTGCTATAGTCCAGCATATCCCGACAGTCTATGCACGCGACCCCGAAAGAGTGAAGAACGAACGGAGATAAGTGAACGTCATGAATTGTATGAACCGTATTTGGTCTTGGTTCATATCGAAGAATTGTTTAACAAGACGAAAGACGGAAGGACTGAACATTATCCTTATTTTACCGAAATAATTATTTTTCTAAAGCTTATCTCGTGTTTGGTACAATATATGAAACATTTTCCAATTCCTCTATCTATTTTCTAAAAATTGTTCTTACAATTTTTTAACTGTTTCGAAGAGGGAGAATGTAATAAATGTCAGACTTTCGCTGGTATCACGTTGGATCTTTTTTTAAACGACGCTCTCACTCGAGAGACGTTGTTTCTTTATGAAATCTATCATCAAGAGCAGCTTTCGGCGTATTCTTGACGGGGCTGGCGTCTATTAATTTTCAGCGAACAGTGACACAGCCCTTGGCGGCTTAACCTGATTACAACTTTCAGGATAATCAGACTTGCACGGATACACTAGTCTGAAACTTCTCGTCGATCCCGGCGAAAATTGTTCGAGGCCTCGTTCAAAGGTTTCAAGAAAATGTTCAACCGTCAAGTTCGTTGGTGCTCGATGCCAATGAAATTATTTTCCTATTTGAAAAGCTGGCTTCGTTACTTTTATTGCTTCCTCAATTTTATTTGATAGAATGTTCTACGCCAGTAAACTGGAAAGAGAGAAATATATTGGCATCTATCGACGCAAGATTCTACTGTTAAGTTTTATGTTATAATTGTTGTGAACTGCTGCTCCACATCGAGCTACGAAGGCTTGACATTCCGCGGATATTAAAGCTCATTCTTCGTATATGGATTTTCAGAGCACTGATTGTCTTCGCGAGATCGATTCAACGGTAAATGTCCATTGTGTCGGATTCCACGCGGTGGCCTATCAATTAATCGCAACGTTTCTTCGTCTGCTTCATCCCAAAATATTTCCAATTCATTTTCGCATTACGAAAATTACATTTACGTGCCACCCGATAGGGTATCGGTATAATTTCACAAATTGAACCCACATCGTTGCACAGTTCGAGAACTCTGGCACAATTTTCATCGATGACCGCGCCTCATCGCTCAGATTCACAACTCGATATCGACCCCAGGACTTCTCCAATTTAACCAACATCTTCGCACATCGAGATATCATGCATCTAATAACGATAGTGCACTGGAGAATAGGCTGTTCACCATTTGTAATCGACGTAGTAGTCCAGCTTCTACAATAAACGAATTGTTTTCAATGTTTCTTGGTCCGTTCCCTGTTCCGGCGTAAATTACCGAAGCTTTTTATCCTTTGAAGGATTACAGTCGTTGACGTCTTTGCGATTAAATCAAGCCCGACTTTTTCCTTCGTCCTCCGTTGCTTTCCATTTACTCTCCTCCTTTGCCTTTCACTTTGATTTCGCGCATTCTTTGTCCGGTTCGATTCCGTCTGGTGCTTGAATCTCGTATCCTTCGGACAGCTGGTAACATCTTTCCTTTTGCTCCTTTTGTATTAGAGAATGTTCATAATTTCTATTACTAATCGATCAATTTCGTCATGAGAGAGGAGTTGATGAAACTTTCAGAAGTATACGCCACGGGAATACCACTTCCTTCCCGAACGCTTTTCTTCCACTTGCCTTTTGTCTTCATACATCTCCAATTATTCCCTGTCAATTTCTCCCATTTTTTCCAATGCATCCTCTTCTTCCACTTCCCTTTGTTTTCGATTCTCACGCTTCGTCACCTGCTTCGATTGGCTTCCATTGGACTTCAAGTAAATTCTTAAATCGTATGATTAATCTCGCTGCTCGACAGAGTTGCTGCTATAAATTTAATTGACATCACCGTCTGCATAAGGGGGGCAGAAAAGCGTCCCATGTTACTACTTAACATCCCTTATCACTCCGCTCCGATATCTACGCCATTATTTACTCCATTCTCACCGTATAACGCTTATCGTTTCCCATCTTATTCTCCCAATCACACGATCCCTCCACACACGCTATTCCCTTCTTCCTTCCATCATTGCAATCATCTCCCCTCTTCCCTCCACCGTTCTCGTTATCCTCGCCGTCTCTCCTCGCACTTTCTCCAGACTCTCTTTTTTTTTTTGCCACAGTGCACGTCTCCAGTTTAGTCATACGCTTTTCCCGTTTTCCTTGCCACCCCCTTTCCCTCCTCTTCTACGCCCTTCGTTAGACCCATTCTCGTCGCGGCGTCGCGACACGCTATCCCTTCCTCGCTGCCGCGGTCTTCGTCGCTCCTGCGCTCGAGCGAGCTTGCGCGCCTCATCCTGAACGGAAGAGGCTTCCTCCGCGAAGGAGGACCACCAGGATCCCGATCAGTTCACCGGCATCCCCCAGTCCGCGAATACGTCCGGTACCAGCGGTACGGTGACGCGGATCACGTGCGTCCACGCGAGGCGCGTCTGTAGTCGGGACCGCGGCTCTTTCCCCCGAGATGTCACAGAAGTTTCCGCTCGCACGATCCGCTGGAAGGGCTTGAGATATGAGAAATTTCTTCTTCGAAGACTACGGCGCAGGTTTGGCATACATTCTTAGCTGGATTACCATCCCGCGAACGCGGGCATTTTTTAAAACGCTTTCGCGAGATCGCTGCTGGTGCCGCGATTGTGCGAACGGAAGATCGCGAGTGCACTGGACACCTTGGAACGTTTGCATAAGTTGAGTGCGAAAAGCATACACATGGGGGATCGTAGAGATCGAGCCAGTGATTGATCTGGCATGAAAGATGACGCAAAGTTTTTACCGGAGAAATTGTCGAATCAGAAGTTCGTGCTATTTAATTGTTAACCCGGGAATGGGGCGATGCTTGCTGCCAGGAAGCGCAGCAATGCAATCACGTTTGTTCTTCGATCATTCTGTCTTGAGCGCAGTCAGCTTTTCGTGTCAGCTGCTCCATCATGTGGCCCGCGACGATTTAACTTGGATACATCAACCTCGATCTCCGTGTTGGAAGAACGTAAACGATAACTTTGCAATATCCACGAGTAACTGATGCTCGAGCATAGTGCTGTTTAACTTCCTTAAAGAGTTCTCTTTCTAGCGGATCCGTTTCCTTTCAAGTTTTCAGGATCTACAGTTGAGACGAATCATTGCTAGCTTCTTCAGGAAATGTTATTAATCGCTTAGGTAATTCTTGTAAAATGCCACTGAGTAATTTTTCCCGTCGGTTATCGCTCCAAAGACACACACGAGGCTCCGCGTTCCAACGAGTAAACGAGACTAATTTCCATCGAGAGACCTCTTTCCGCGATTCGTCCCAGCAGACTCGTTGTCCATTCCCTGCCACGAAACTCTGAACAAGCCCAATCTTTTCTAACGGCGAAGCTCGTAAGACCCTCGATGAAAGGATCACTTCGTTGATCCGCGAGCGGTCGCGTTTACGTTAATGAAAGTTCGGCCGATCGTGTGAAAACGATTTAATTAGAATCGCCGATCCGATGTGATAGTAGACCAAACTAAACTCGTGCTTCGAAAGAGGATGGATTTCTTATTTTCAGACAGTTTGACAGACGGTAATCGTATAAGTGCCATGTCGATATTAATATGAATTTGATGAATGCAAAAAAGTAGCTGAATCAAAATCAGGGAGGAACTGTTGACCGCTTTTCTCTCCCTCTCCCTCTCTCTCTCTCTCTTTCTCTCTCGAAGCGTGCATCGAAACGTGAGGGAAGTAAGGGCTGCCCGAGTCCTTAGGCTCCGAAATAAATGGCGAAAACGCCGCGAGAGTAATTGGATTGGTACTTCTGCACGGTGTCTTCGTTATCTTTTTTAATTGAGACACATTGTACACAGAGGCACGCGTTACTGTATTGTACGCTCGTCCCGGAAATGCACGGGCCGCCGCAGAGAGCGTGTCGTATCGGGAGCGATGGGTCTTCGTGGAAATAAAAATTCCTCCTCGTATCTTCCGAGGCCTCTCGATCGCTCCCGTGATTTACGATAATTGAGCAATTAGTAGGAGCCCTCTAATCACGGGGGATCCCGTGGAACGCAACGCTGAAATTGATTTACAGTGCTTGCCTATGCATTTTCTTTAAGTGTTCTCCGTTAAAGGAACATTTTAATGGCTGTCAATTTTTACAAGGAAAAACGGCAACAATTTTCAATAGAAAAGGGATTAGCTTCCGGCGTTTCTTCGCCACCCTTATGAATGGTTAGACCCGTTTTGTTCAGCTGCTGTGCAAATTCGTCTTATAAATCTTGTAGTTGGGCAGTTTCTCGCGAATTTCAAATGAGATCCGCAAGTTTTTTTCGATGCAACAGGCATAAATCAGTCCCTGATCCACTTCCATCGAAACTCTTTTTTCCGCGGTCGAGAGTAATTGCTGACTGGACGGTTTAAAATGAAATCTTCCGTGCATGTCGTCCGTCTTACCGTCAAGAATTCGAAATTCGACTCTTGTGCCCGCTTTTGGATCTTGAAAATCGCGTGCAATTCACAATTAACCCTGTCCTAGTAAAGTACCGAATAATTAAAGAAAAAATTCCAGAACAGTGTCTCCGTTGGCGCAGCGAGATCAAAGGCGAAATCCTTATCCGCGAAGAACTAAAAAAGACGAGAAGTAACTCATCCGTGTAACTTCTTTATCCCGAAGCTAAGAAGGCACGCGAGTTCCGTGAAACGGGACCCTTAGAGACACCGTCGATACAAAAGAATCGAAAAAAGGGCGGACGGGCGGCTAAGATTTCACGTTCCTAGCACACGTTCGCCAAACTTCGTTTTCTCGGCAATTTCTGAACCGAAACTGATCGATTACTCGCAAGGACAACGCGCTTATAGTCTCGCTGAGAAAAAAAAAACGCCAAGGAGGCGGTGAAATAGAAGAAACTTTCTCCACGGGAAAATCGCGCGATTCGTTGAATTCTATGGAAACGCACGCCCGGTCGCGCGAGATACGGTCGTGAAAAAGAGAAAACCATCCTCTCGCTTATTTCCGGTTCACCGGTAATGAGCAGTTAACTCCTTCCTCCCTTACGTGCATGACCCACCCGTTTCGGACTAAACTTAGATTGCGCTGCGGTTTTACGGGTTTTCCGCTCGGGCAACCGGCCACCGATAATCGTCTGCGTCTACGTGTTGCTGCGCTCTAACGTTTAAAACACCTGGGCAAGATCTTTTCTTCGCCTTTCCGCTTCGATCCACTTCCAGTTGGACATTTGCATAAACGTTTCGGGCCTCGAACGCGGAGGAGACCGCCGGGGGAAAGTTTGGATATCGTTGTCAAGTCTTCACGCTATGGAAATAATATTTTTGATTATTGCATAATGAGGAACGCGGCTCCGCCAAGGAAGTTCTCCGGTTCTTGATCGATTTGATAAGTGGACCTTGGCGACAGGCGTTGCAGCTGGGTTTAACTCGTTTCTACACGAATTGTCCGGGGCAGCTGCGCGGTTAGTAGTCAACGAAGAATGATCTTAACGAAGAATGTTCGACGCTTAGGAAATCTTTTTCAATTGTACCGATGATCGGGTCTGACAGAATCCGATGCAGCACTTCACCGTATCGGACGCAACGGTGAAAGGGTTAATTGCACCACTCGGAAAATTAGCCGGCCCCGACAGCGTGCCGAGGGCGCGTAAAGAGAGGAATTTCGACGCGAAAAAAAATTCGCTTCCGTCATGGCTCAAAGAAATGGAACGACCCGTCCTGTCCCCCGTATTTCCGAAGGGAAACCCGTGAAATGGCGCATTCACGTCCAGAAAACTCGATTTCTTTGAACACGTTATTTGTGCGGACTGCCGTTCTAGTTCATCGCAATTCCACGATTTGTCTCGACGCCTGTTTAACCACCACTCTGTGGACACATGAGAAACAGTGTTCACAAAGGCCGATGGAAATGCAAAGGGGAGCATTCGGCCGGCTGCATGTCGATAATTTTCGAAAATGCGTTCTCGCGCGATAATTACTTGACAGCGGTGGATTTTTGTAAATATTTTATATTTGACAAATGTCATTCGACAAAAACGGATGATCGCATTGTATGAGACTCTATATTAGATTTCCTCTTTACACGCGAAGTTTCATCTTTATCGGCGATGAAATAGAACTAATGACTGCTCTGCTACAAATTCTATCGAGCTTCGCCTCCGAAAAATTCGAAGGGATTCCAGATTTATTTGTTGCACCTTTAGAACCATAGTATAACATACGTATCCGCGAGATACGGGGCGGAGGCCGATCGCGGTTCAATCGATCCCGACCGTGAGCACATTTTTTCAAGCGCATTAAAGGCCAGAAATGCGGTGAACATCAAGGAGTCCTGACTTCGTTCTGGGATTCGCTCGTTTATCGACGAAGAGACGGAAAATAAAATAGAGACACTCGGGAAGAGTTTCCCGAGCGGATTCGCGATTTCTGTTTACCATAAAAAAAAAAATAAATAAATGAAAGCGTTAATGCAACCGCGAGAGCGCGGAGCTCGTTTCGCGAGGACACGAATGACGATTGCAGATAGCGAATCGGTATCTCTCGATGTTCATTTACCGGGAAAGAGATCGTGCTTTCCGGAGTTACGACAGTCCCAGCTTCATGGCGAAGCCTCTCGCACTTTTATCTTTCCTTTCTGACGACAAAGAAAAAAAAATGATCATAAGCGTTTAATAAGCGAGAGTAGTTTAATGCGTCGCGCATGAATTTCGTTGATGATTTATACCAGTGGCACGCGGGGGAAGTGCATTAGCTGGACGTGAATTATAATTGCACTGCTCGGAGAGTTCATTGAAATGTAATTAAAGCCCCGACGTTGGAAGTTTGTATCAATTATAAAATTGTCATGGCTGGTAATGCGAAAGTGGAATCTGGGTTGCAAAGGAGTAACGTGAAAATGATACAAGCAAGAGGAGACTGATTGGAAGAATTCTTCCCGTGTGAATTATTACGGTTTCTGCAAGTCGACTTGGACGTTGGAAATTATTTAAACAGGTGCGAAGACTTTTTCTCTAACGTAAGGGATTGCCACTAACAAAATTTAGAATAAATCTATCTCGTATGGTTCCACGATTTTACAAATGTTTTCTAAGAAACCGCACCTCCAGATAGTTCATAAAATGAAGCCGGAATTTTAACAGCAAACAATTGGGAGCATTCAGATCGTATAGAATTGGGGGCTGTTAAAAATATTAGCTCGCAAAGTTAATCAGGGGTCTTTCTAATTTCAGTCAGAGTTTGCATTTCAAGAAATATGATCGCCCTTATTAATTTCGCATAATGAGTCCTTAATAACATGTGCTTTAAGTTCACGGTAAGCTCAGCTACTTTGGGCGGACCGGGCGTTGTTTGAGGAAGGTGGATTAGAATTTCGTGGTGCTGAGTTTGGGGTATGAATTTCTAGACATGTAACAGAATGCGTTCAAGACCTGCAAACAGTTGTTGCGACCGGCCAAGTTTCTAATATCCACCCAAAAGCACGAAATATTCGGGAAACTTTGAGAACAAGACGAAAGCGGGAGATAAAAATCAATTGTTGGTACGCTAAACATTTGATCTGATTTATCGCTTCCCAAAAATATATTACTCTGGCTCGATAAAGAATTCGTAATCGGGAGAAAATGCTTCTCTGCCTTTCACTACTATCGATAAATGCTCAACCCTCCAAAAGTGTCCACAAAAATAAAACAGAATATGTTGCGTTTCAATGATTTACCTGCATATCGGCATCCGCAGGATCGACATACGTTTACCTCGATTTCTCCCACAGTAATCCGAGCACGTTTTAATCCTGCACTTGCGTCGATAATAGCGTAATCAAAGAATCGCAATTAACAGGGGCTGGCTATAAAACAGCCTGGTAAATGAAACGTATCAAGCACAATAAATTCTTATCCCTTTGCCTAAAAACCAAGCGGTATAGATCAACCACGTATCGGGCCGATATCAGTTGTTCATTTTCAGGCGATACGGCTTCGAAAGGCAACACGGCCATACGTAACAGTATTTGCAATCGATACACTGCCACGTTCCTCAATATTTGTAATGCAGTTTGTGGTATTGATATTTGGTTATTGTTATTTCATAGCAGTCTGCAAATAAACGAGGATTAAAAACAAATGCGTTCTACGCAGATTCGACAAATTGTTTTCTATTCGACTGGTGTTTTTTTATTCGGTAAACATTTCTTTTTAGCCTATCGAATTTTGATCGACACGAATAACGAAATTCTTTCCGCAAGATTTTCTTTTCTTCATATTCAAGCATAGAGTGGAAGCTATTTCGCAAACGGTTTAAGGATATTTAGGTTTAAAAGACTGCGAGAAAAGGTTTGCAATTTGTGCAACGTTTCACAATTTATTCGATGAAAGTTCGTTCTGGCAATTAATCGTGTGCTTTCGTTTAAATTTCGTTGCACTTGGTCGTGAAACTTTTCGAGGGCCAAATATTTTCACGAATCATGGAGCGAGACGTGACGAAGTGGCTCTTGTGCCAGGTTCACATAGAGTAATGTAATGCCAGTAAATTCGTGAAGTGGAGATAACGAGGATTGAATGAGGGTTGAGCAGGTCGTGTTCACATTTATGGTCGCCTCGCGAGACGCATTGGCAGGCTATCGTTGATCTCTTTTACGGCGTATCTCGTCAACGACGCTTCTGTTAGATCAGCTGACTTACGAGCATCGTGGAGTACGGAATATTTAATTACAGGAGTCCGTCGATTGGAGCGAACGTGGTTGACCACGTGGAACGATTATTAAATTTTATTTTCCGATAACTCCTCAGTGTTCAACGATGTTACGATTATGCGGAATCATTGAACGATCATCAGAAATTCTTAATTGAATACCGATTGGCGAACAGATTTGCATGAATTTGCTTAATCCGAAATCGGATACATTTTAGCCCAGGTCTCTGTCATCAAATTTCCATCAATAGAATCCTAGATAAATTGAATCATCGTCATAGGCGCGTTATATAGGTACATCATAGGTGAATTAATTCGGGGGATAATTTTGCAGTACCCTAATTGCGCAAGGCACGACATATTACTCAGGGCGTACCAGATGCCCTAAGTAGTTCTAATAAAAACACTTGTTATAAACAAGACGAAGGATAGAGCCAGCACTTTTTTACTTTCCTCTCCATCGGCTTTCGGCTTTCGTGTTTTAGGACGCCGTCAATTGCCTGGCCGAAAAAGCTTCTATTAACGTTTCCACCGTGTAAGGGTTTACGTTTATACACGTTGCGCAGCGCGGCAAACGATAAAGAATTCCTCAAAGATTTATGGGGGACGGTACATAAAACCTACAACTTATATCTCTCGACTTCGACGTAAAGCGAATGTGAACAAACAGCGTGTTCACGGAGGAATTCTCGAGAATGACCTGCCATGATAAATCAGGGTCTTAACGTTGGAAATTATTTCATTGGGTCCTTCGGATTTATAGAGACACGACTGGCAGCAACTAAACTGATATCATGTTCACTGACAAAAACGAGGCAATGCAAATTATTGTTTTAAAGGCTGTTCAATCCGATCTTCAAATTTGTATTGCACGAATAGAAGAAGAAAAGATGTGGCGGAGATATTTCGAATAAAGTACAGGAAGTAATGCTATATTGTTTTTCTCCATTTATCCGATTATTGTACGATAATTGCAACAACTTTACCGCTTCTCAGTCGTTCAAACAGGCAGGCAATCGAAGACAGTTTCCCCTTACCACTCAGAAAACTTCTTTCCCCGAAATTTGTCCCGACACCACGACGAATTCAGAATAGAATCTCTGTTAAAACAAAAAGCTCAGATTCTGGAATCCTTTTTTCCATTTTCACGATCAGCCTGTGTACGAGGGACCCTACTGTCAGCACAAAGTTTCGAAGCGTACGTGGTGCAAAGGACTCGCAAACAGAGAATCCAAGCAAAATTCTGAACACATAAGGATCTTGGAGAATTCCCTTCGTCAAACTTCCTATGGAAATGCTCTCGAAATAATTTAGAACAGAATTATATAGAGAAGTTTGACATCGAGAACTTATTCATAGTATTCGTTACTCAGCTTCCCACGCGAATTGATTTTTTTCAGATAAATAGCCCTATCTTTGATCCTTAAACCTGTCCCCTTAAACGCCCGATCCTTCTTGGACAGGCACGGTGCTTAAGCAAGGATTAGTTGAAGCTTCGAGAAGTTGGCCGGAATTTTTCGTCATGTCTTTCCGTCCGAATTAAAGTCAATTTTCACAAATACAAATTGGTTGGTGCTCTCAGCTTCAAGATAAAACACCGAACTGGCACGGTACGAAGTATTAAATTGTTACTTACGTAACGTTACTTGCAACGAGCGCGGGAAACTCGACTGTCGGGAAAAATAAAAATAAGTCGGATGGTTTTATACTTCTGCCCGATGCAGTGTGTGCGTGCGCGCATGTGGGTGGCGAGCAACCGGGACGCTGGAGAGAAATTCTTCTTCAAATATTTACTAGAAAACGCGGACGCGTCCTGAGTTGGACTAACTTCGACATTAGGGGAATATAGTGGCTGACGCGGGAAAGAGAAATCGCGGGAGAGCTTAAGAAGGATTTAGCCCCGTGATTTGCCGCGTCAGACATTCCTCTGATAAAATTGGAAATGGAAGAAATTCACCTAATTAAGTCGGATTAAATATTGAGGTGTCACGAAAGAGGGATACTCTGATCGCGTAGAATTCGAGAGGCGGTTTCGCAGGAGAATTCAGCAGAATTAAATCGCGATTAGTACACACTGTTTCGCTTTTTATCAAACAATTCATTTCATCCCCTTTTTGCTGGTAGCTCTTGCGAATTCTGCAAAATCGTTTTCATTATAAATGTTGTGTCTGTTCTGCTACAGAGCGAGATATTCTTTTATTAGGAAGAAGAAATTTTAATGGAATTGATTCATCTTTAGTTGATTTCTGAGAAAAATTTCGTAGGTGGCAGGGACGAATCTTTGGAAATGATAAGATATAATAAAATGATGCGTTAACTTTACATAAATCGACCGTTCGTTTAGATTTTACTTCAGCGATCCAAATTATTTATGGTGGTGTTGAGTTTTACGATCGGAATAATGCCAGAAATCGTAAAGCACGTGGATCGGATGTAGAAATAAATTCGGTCTATGAATCTCGATAAACGAACATCACGTAGCGGCGTCGATTCAGAATTACTCGATTCTTACACGGCACGTACGAGTACTTGATAATTCGATTCTCTTTGCATCAGGTATCAGGATTGATTGCGTTTCCATGCTGCCTATTCTGACGAACGCGGTAATCGCCCTGGAACCTATTGCATTCGAATGGAAGGCTAGGAGATCTTTCTGTCGATCGATCTGCCAATAACACAAAGCATTCAAATCACTCAGCAAAGCGTGTCATTTCCTTGTGCAATAATTTAAAAAGAGTCGATTGCTTATAAAAACTAATGGAGCACCTGCTCTCTGCCTACTCCAGCTAATTTAATTCTTCCACACCACCCCTACAGTGATATACAATTCATCGGAATGACTAACCACCGAGGGACGTCTACTTCGACTAATTTCTCCGCGAAGTCAATTATCTTCCACCAGCTTGCCCCGCGATCGTTCGATCAAAAGCGAAGCCCCATCAGGGCGGACGAGAGTATCGTCGGCGTGGGTGAGGAATCTCGGGGAAGATTTATGAACACGATGCGAGTAGTCTATGCCCCCTGACTTCGACCGGGGCCAAATCTATAGACGACTGAGTGGCGGGTCGACGCTGCCGCGTTCCTTTTCCACCGCGAAGCGAACGGGAACTTAAGGAGAGGAAAACACCTGACGTTCCGGGATATATCGCAGATCTCCCCACCTGTACTCTGATTTATTTTACGTCGACATGCTCCCTGCGCCGCGCACCCGCCAACGATTTTGCGACGAGTCAGCAAGACATCTCGCGTGTATAGGAGATTTACGGAATTCTCGGATCAGGAATCTCGTTGGCTGCAACAGAGACACAACCCTTTCGCCTGGCGGATTTTCCGGATAGAATGACGGGGGACAGGCGTACGCTTAAGTGAATTTCCTAGTGAAGTATTCTTTTTTTCTTTTGTCGCCACGATTGTCTTAGATTTCAATGGGGCTCCAACCAGACGATAAACTTCGGATTCAATACAGAAGCGTGAATGGATGAAAGTTTAGCGTGTGAAACTTGCTTTCCAAGCGAACCGTGGAGGGTTCGATGTGTCTGTAAAACGTTAATCTCCCTCACGAGGCAGACCGACGGAGTAGGTTTCGCGATGGTTAAATTAATCAACCGAAAGGAATGCTCTGTTGCGAGTCTATAAAAAGGATTTCGATACGAAAGTTTAATCGAATGAAACTTGAGACGCACAGATTTCGAAAGAACTCGAAAGATTATTTTTTGAGGTTTCTGTATAGAAGACGAAATGGTGAACGTTCCCAGTAGATCTTCTTCTTTGCGAGATTTGAGCATGTTTAAACGAAGTTGCACGATAAATTCTGCGTAAAGCGTATAAGAAGGATTTCCGTTTGAAATATTCCTATGTAGAAATCTACATGTTGAATGCGGACTCGTTTGGGGAGAATACTTTCTAGAATTCAATAGCTGGCTAACACGTTGCGGTGAAATATTTTATAATACTCTGACTGCGATTTAAGTCATTCTGAAGACAACAATAATTCACAATGATTCGAACGCGAATGCAGGAACTCGCGTGCTTCCTCTTTCAAAGCGACGATTCAACAATCAGTTTCGCAAACCATCGTACGACGCAGTACCCTTGGGGCGAGGGATGAAAAAAGGAAGCATCTCTAACGGAAATTCACTTTCGTTAATTATCGCAAGCTCTTTGCTGTCCCTCGGAAACGAGGATAAATTCTTTGGCGAGTGAAAAAAGAAGGAAAGGGAACGCGTGTTACGAGACAAGTTAAAAAGTGTCCCAAAGGTCCCCTTTCCCATCGAGCAGAAGTTAAACGCGTATTACTTCCGGCCCCTTTGCGGTTTGCAACGAAATGTTTCCGCGATACTTTGCTCGTCCACATTGCTGATGATCAAACGCTCCGCCATGGAACTCTTCCGTTTGTTTCGAGTTCGTCGTGTGTGCATTCCGCGGACTTGCACCGTGGGGAGATCCGACAAAGTTGCGAACGTTCTCGAGGGCTGGAAATTTTAAATAAGCTGCTGCTTCACAAGTTTGGCTTTGCGAAATACGCAAATCTGATTGAAATATGATAAAACGTACTATGATAGACACCTTCACCCTAAAATCACCTTGAAAGAAAGTAGTTCCACCCTCTCGGCTTTCGCTGTTCAAGAAACCAATGCCAAACACGTGACGCGAACCCACCCTATAGAGGCGGGACTTAAAATCTAAATTTCACTCGGTCCCTCCCTGCCAGACACCGCCGCGCGGCCACAAGTTTTCGAAAACTTCCGGAAAAAATCGTAAAAACACACAAGCTGCAAGGTGTCGAGGGTGGTTCCCGCAGTCTGCCTCTGACTTCCCGGCCAAACGACGAAGGGGGGGGGTGGGGGCGAGAAACAGACGGGAGGGAAACGGCGAGCAGAGGAGACGAGCGGAGTCTGGAAAAGTTCTCAGGATCGAACACGATCCCCTTCGGAAGCGAGCCTCCGTTCCGTTATGAGAACGGGATCCCTGTCGCGTTTGTTTTCGCGATCCTCCCTTCTCCGCGACCCCGGTAAACAAACCCCTTCACTCCATTTACCGTTGTCTGCTCGTGAAATTTATAAACCGACCGTGGAGCACCTCGTGGATTCCCCTAATTTCGTGGTGCATTAATCAATCGATCGTTAGCCGCGGCATAGGAGGCGCGGTCATTAGTCAGAGACGTCAGAGACAAGGACGATTTTCTCCTCGACGACTTGTTTTTCCAACGTGGCCCAACGATGGACCCTTGGAGAGAAAAGGGAGCAGAACGTCTTCGTTCCACACCGAATCGCGGATTTAATGACGAAGCAGGGAAGCTGTTCGTCTCTGCATTTGACTTCAATTTTACATACCTTCGAGTTATGTACATCGTTTCGTGGCGACTGGAACTTTCGCAGCTGAGAAATATTGGAAAGCTTATGCTATTTGTGTGTGTGTGTGGGGGGGGGGGCACGTGCGCTTTATAATTCACGGAGGTTCTATCTAAACGAACAAGTTGACTTCCTTTGCTCTAGAGCTAATTTGAGTGATTGCATGTATTAGTAATTATTGCCGAGAATATTCGAATGTTTTTTTTTCTTTTTAATAAATCATTCCTTTCGATTCAGCGGAAAAACTAAATTAAGTGTAAGGGGCCGAATTTCCCGGCCCGTTTCGTGTGCGAAAGAAAAATAAAGAGCAGAGTCTCGAGGAGCTGCTTTTATCAGCACTATGAATATCTACGGTCGGGAGATACTGGCTTTTGTAATACAGCTACGGATGATCGTCGTTATTCCTTTTATAGTGGACTTACCGCGGCGGGATCGAAACGAGGCGGCAGGGAAGGCCGACTCGCTGACAATAGCAAAGGGAAGCAGAGGGAACAGGCCTCTGGGTATCGTGTCAGCCACTGAATTTCCATCCTCTCCTTTCTTGGCGAACCTTGACCACGCGGCGATCGTTGGAGAACGGACAGCACGCGAAAGTTAGGGTAACGAGTCCGTGCGACAAACTTCTTACTTTCACGCGGCGCGTACTACGGAATAATAGAGCAGCCTGGTGAACAGGGTGCAGCGTATCAAAATAGTGAAACGAGATACTTGCGCGAAATAGACGGGGCCGAACGGAAACCCCGAATGAAACCGGCACGATCCAAAGCGAATTTTCTGGATCGAGATCCAGCGAAACAGATACGCGCGGTCGCGACCGGAAATTTATTCGCCGGAACAA
Organism: Holcopasites calliopsidis; assembly: GCA_023838395.1. Classification (NCBI taxonomy): domain Eukaryota; kingdom Metazoa; phylum Arthropoda; class Insecta; order Hymenoptera; family Apidae; genus Holcopasites; species Holcopasites calliopsidis. The sequence goes on along the minus strand of JALHAQ010000012.1, from coordinate 860,865 downwards.
GCGGCATTAATTTTCCCGCGGGTGCGCAAACAGGCACGAGCCACTCTTAAAACATTTTCAAACTTGGCCGGATTGTTCGCCGCGAGCGTTCTCCTTTTCCCTCTGTCAGCAGGGCGTAATGGCCAATTCCACTGTCATTTTTGTTTTTTTTTTAAATCTCCGCCGTCGTATTCAGCACGACAATTCAGACGTCGAGGGATGACGACCGGCGGAGGAGATCCGTAATCGTAATTTGTTTGCAAGTGCTTTCACCGGGATGCTTCGCGTCGTAGACGGAGGAAAGGAAAAGAAGGACGGAGCGGAGAAATAGGAAAAGGCAGACGGTGCGGGGAGACGTGCATTGATACCAGAAGAAGTTTTATAGGAGAGATTTTTCTCGTTTGTTTGTGACGAAGGAAGAAATACGGTGTCGAGAAGAATTAACTGTGCCCGATTGAATCAAATACCATTTCGTAAAGTGTAGTCGTTGATTGGGCTTTTGTAGTTGAAAATTGTGCATTCGAGTGGAATTCGTATGGTGATCGTGTTCGAAGAGAGCCGAGCAACTTTGTTAATTAAGAATATCCCGAAATGCGATCTTTGTCGCACGACGTATTTGTATCGCATGACGGGTAATTGAATTTTCTTGTTCTATTAAAGTTTATGTAAGGAAAAAGCTACGGTCGTCTCGCGGCGGCGAAATAATATGTTACATCATCGGCGAATAAACTGCAAAACTGCGGGAATGAACCTCGGGCTATCGCGTAGAACGTGCTAAAAGTAATTAATTAATCCCTTTTTTGCTCCAACCGCGGGCGAAGCCGACTTGTTTGTTCGGGGGAGCTACGGTTAGATCGCGATTAATCTCATTACACATGGGTCACTTAACTTTTTGTCAAGTACATAATTGTGTTACCATTAAGCGTTACAGCGTGTTGAATATTGAAGCGGCTACCCAACCGAGCAGAATTTAATTTCTTACACGATGTTTGATTTCCATTTTCACCTATGTGGTAAACGAATATTCTACCCCTGCTATGATTTATACGAAAACTGATGAAATTCTTTGAAAATCGTAGGAGTCCCATTTAACGAACCTGTAACCTTTTTTTTTTTTAGAAACGAGATTGTTACAAAGGCTATCCGAATACCAATTAGCATCCGTCCAATCAGGAGGACAGAAGGCTTTCCTCTTTTCTTCGAACAATTTCATTCGTGTCCGCGCATTTATATGTATCATTCGCTATCGTCTGAATTTCCACGTTGAAATATAACCGGGATATATCAAGTGCGATTCACTACTCAGTCGAATAAAGACCACAAGTTTTGCTAGATACAGTTTTAGATAGAGAAGCTACACAAAGTATTCCTGGGGAAGCTATTCGCGCTGGCTCTGCGAATGTTCAAACAATAAGTGACATAACTTACGTCTACACCGTGTGAAAACTGTTCGAAACCAAATTACAAATAAAATAAAGTAGAATTGAACTAAAAACAACGTTGCGGACGAAACTAATCGTATCGTTGAACGAAACTTCGGTGCATAGAATCTGCTCAAGGTAGAACGAACCTCTCTCTTCCGGACAGCTGATTTTTCGCGCGGCTTGATGAACGAGCGAACTTTATCTGAAAATTTCCTTAAATTAACGGATCGTTGGAACGCGTTCACGGAGGTCAGCCTGGCGGCGGGCTCATTCCACATTCGACACGAATGAAATTTCAAATGTAGATTAGCTTCTTGCGCGACTGTGTTTCACGTTTAAAGAGATACGGCAAGTTGCGGGAATTAAGAACCGACCGACGCCGGTCGCTTTGACAAATATTTGGACAGTCTTGAGTATACAATGTTGCCTCGGACGGACGAAGCCCCGCCCGTGTTACTTGGTGACTATTAAGTGGTGAGGTAGAATTTCGCTGAAAAACGGGGCTCGCGAAAATTATTGTCAATGCTTTAGATGCTCGCGTATACTAGTGGGTAAAATGTAAACGCGTTGATATCGTTCGATGTGATTGAAGAGGGTAGACACTTGGCAAAGTGTTCTTTACAGTAAAAGGAAATTCGGAGTTTCGAAATGCACTCGCTCGATTTAATTCTTTCGTGAACAGAACTTCGGTAGCTTGTAAGTGATTGATTATTATTCTACGAATGATATAGAATATGAATATGAAGGCGTTTATATCGATTGGACGGTAGTGATTACGGAAGTTCCGGGTGCTTGAGTAAACTTGACACGAGGTCTGCGTCCGACTAATCACCGACTTCGACTACTGAATTTACTTAGGTCTCTATAGTATCAGCCGATCGCAGGGCGCAATAATATATATCATTCTGTCACTTTGCACATTAATTGTTCTACTGTACAAACTTGCGCTACTTCAAGTGCTTCATGCAGTTTGAGTTGAATTTCCGAAGTTAGCGATAAGGTAAACTTACCACCAACGGCTCGGTCCGTATTACGGACACGCACAATCGTAATGGATTAATGAAAATCCATCGCAAACGTATCGAAAAATCTCGATAGAAATTTTCATGCAAAAACACCCGTCCCTAAGGCGATCGATTCGTCGTAAAATAATCGCCGGGCATACATGAAATTGCTGTAAGGCCATTGTTTGCAGAGGACCGGGTATTCAGCAGACGCCAGCGTGTCTGCTCCTTGTTAGCCGAAATCCAGACCTAATACGTGCTACTGTCTCTGGTCTGATCGATACGTGCTCGCCTGACCAGCGTTCAAAGGAACGGCAAAATCAAAAGCACAGATTTTCGAAGACGACACGAAATGGAGTTTTTAATGCGATTCTAAGGACAAATATTGCATTTCGGAATTCTATCGGCAACAGCGATGGGACTTTAACGTTCCCACTCGCGACACGCGGTTTACCTTCCCGTCTGTCGAAATCGATTGGGATTCACCGCGGGTCTTACGAACATCGATAACGAGGGTGACCAAAGCGCCTTACACAGCGAAAACTGATTTTCAAACTGTTTCGAAAACTTTTCCCAAAGGATTTCAGCTTGTTCTTGGCAAGCAGTCGAGCCGCTGCTGCTTAAGGATCCTTTCGGTCCAATTGCCAAGGATCACAATTCTGTTACTATACGGTATACTTCGCTTGCAAGGTACTCGCGCAACTGTTTCCACCTAAATTTCGGTCCAGCAATGAGTTTCCCGGCGTAACGTATCGCCTTAATCTTTTACCACTGCGTTTCGGACTCATTTAAAGTTTTCAAATTATGCTTTTCATTCAGCGTGAGCTGGTTTATCTCAGTTTTCCAATGTCATCTGCTTAAAAGATTCCCTTTGTCACGGGACGCCTCGAATGATGTATCTTGAAGCAACTCGGGCCCTCCCGTGGTACAAACAAAAGTGTGTTAATATGACGAGGAAGAAGGGAGGTCTAATGCGCTTTAGGGGGACAGCAAAAGCATCTCGTGTAATAAAAAGAACGTAATGAGACACGGGAGATGATAAGCGGTGAACGCAGACGATAATAAGTCAGAGAATCGAAGCTCTTTTTCGAACAAGCGTGTTCTGTCCGCATCTCGCATGCAAATTACAGTTTAATTCGTGTAACAATTTTATGTCCGACAGACTACTTTATTCCATTACCGTGCTCGTTACTAATTTAAGTTCTCCAGGAAACATAACAATTTTGTAAGCCGAAAGAATTTTATTGCTGCAGAGAGGCCATTAAGTAATTGCGGAAAAGCTTTGCGTAAGATTCAATCAGTCAGCTTGGGAAATGAATTTTTGCATCAAAGGAAATCTCACCTTTTACTTGAATAAAAATCGAAAAAGTTAAACGGTATCTGTTCTTTTTCACATACCGTGGATGTAAAATGCTGCCACGTTATCGAAAAGCTAAACGATTCCAAGATATCGATCTATAAACTCTTAATGATTCCATTTCTTCGCGGTGGTTCAAAGTTTCCTTCGGTTTTTAGTTGATCGAATCGAACCATATTACCATCGCTATAAAATTCTTTTTACTTCCATCGAACTATTTTCGCTGGGACTCGTCGGGGACGAAACGAGTCGGGATTAGATTAAATCAGATCATGGATCTCCTCCTAATATTTTGCATTTAATCAGAATCTGATCTAATTTGATACACCCTTTCAGAGATACCGCAGAGCATTTACTAATTTTAGCTAATAATAGTTTTCAATTTGCGCGGAGTGCCTTGGACATCTCTCCAAAGATTAAATCAGCAGACTAGTATCTTGAAATATGGGATGATCGATAAACTACATTTCGCATTTTATATTTATACCCCCGAGATTGTAGTTAATTGAACGTGTCTCTGTAGCTAATAGAAATGCTGGGCAAATTGCACAACACCATGTAAAAGCTTTTAATTTATATTATAATGAAGACAATGGATCGGAAATTCTAATACGCGAAAAGTTTCATTCCCTAATGAGTACAGCATAAATTAATTGTTACATTTTAATTATACCAGATATCGTGCTCCCGTTTTTCATACGTTTAATTAACCTTTTCCATTGTTTCAGGTGGATCAATGACTGCGACAAAATGGTGGATCGGCAAAAAGCGCTTCTAACGGTGTTGATAGCCCTTCTAATTTACCCGAGCGACATTTTTGGTAAGCTTCTTTACAAGAATGACGGGTCAAGGAAGGCGTACAAATAATCGTATCCACCACTCTAACGCGATAATGTCCTAAGACTTGCCACCAGCTATTTTCATTGACATTTAAAGCTAATAAAATCTGTAAATGAAAACAATCCTAGTTACCTGAAATCTAAATCTTGCAATCTGAATACCAGTGCCAACATAATTAATCCAATTGCATACACCTTTCGCTCGTTCAAATCGTGTCATAGAAGCTCGAATGCAAATGCTTTAAAAAAAAAAAAAGAGAGGAATCGTTTATCTGCGCTCGACATCTATCTACCGGATTTCCAGAATGTCAATTACCGAAGAAAAATTCTTTTTCGACGGATTTTTAAAGCCGACTGAACTCGAGAAACGGCGTGAGCGATAATGCACCGCGAACCGAAAAACAACCAATTTTGCAACTAAGCCGCTCACTTCACGACCACCTGTAAATACAATACCGGAACTAATCCGCTTTCGAAACGCACGCTGCCGCCGCTGATATACGCCGATATTGGCCTTACGACTTTTCTCCGGTGAAATATTACTTTTTCGCGGATGCCAGCTATGCTGTTCCCGTTTTTTTTCCCTCCCCGGACAAACCGGATGAATCGTGAACTTCTCGAAAATATTGGCGACGAAAAGGAGCAGGACGTATCTCCCCGTTGCGAGCTCACGCGATCGATCGCGTCGATCATTTTCTTTCCTTCCTTTTTCTGCTTGCGCTTTTCACCGAAAAATAACTTATTGTATTCTCCCGAGGCTTTTGTGTCGGGTAAGTTTGATGTTGTACCTATCGTGCGACGTGCCCGTGGTTTAGAATTAAGTATTGTTCGACGAAACGAGTCTTGGTCGAATTAAAATTAATTCGATTACGAAGACAATTCGTGCTATTTAGAAGGAAACGTACTAAAATTGTGACTGGCGAATGTATCGTCGGTTAGGACTGCAATGGATATCGTTTTTAGCAAGTGAATAGCGAGAGACGCATAATAGTTCCGCTATGCGAAATTACGTTTAATCACATGCATCGTTCAATCTCTGCTCGCTTTGTTCCCCGCGGCTATAAACTGTTTCGATGAAAAAAATGCTACCCAACATCGTTCAAGAACATAATGCATGCTAGATAATGAACAATGAGCCTGAGTTCCACGTTTCCAGAGTGCGGAAAATGTTACCAGCTAAAATTCTATCGTCGTTGAACCTATGGTATATTAAATTATCATTTTGATCATTCCTAAATTAGATTAATTAAACCAAAATTCTTTTACGGATTTCAAGAGTTTATAGTTTCACGAAAAAAAAAATGCGCGGCTTCCCTGTCACCGTTCTGCAAAGGATATCACCGATACGATACGGTCTAAAAGAAACGTGCAATATTTTACAGGATAACCTAGTGCAACGCGTACGGACGATTTATTGCCTCCTGACTGTCTAGAATAATATTCATCTGATATTCCGTTCAGGCAGTGATTCATCTCGAAATTGTGTCAACAGTTAAGGCAATCGAGATTCCTCTGAAAAAGGCTTCCAGCTAATTCGAATAACTTTTTTCCTGCGACTTGTCAGTAAATAGTGGAAGAGAAGAGACAAGTAGTTTCTCAATTCCTCGTTTTGCTACTTCAAGTCTCAGCAAGTGGGCTTCTTCTGCAAGCACGCAATACGAGAGCGTATCGTGTTCTTTCGAGTTAAGCACACTCCTCCCCTGAATGAACTGTAACTTGAAACTTCAACGTTTCCCCTCTCAATTATCCGCTAATTCTTCCGCGAAAGTAAACGAATAATTGGGTACGAACGCAATAAGATTTGTACGCGGCCAAAGTTTAGCGCAGTCGATGAAACACTGTCCACCTTGCATTGAATGCAATCGAATATCCTGGGACCATCGAGCAGTCTATAGTTCAGTTCAAGCTTCAATGGAAATCGGATTGCTCGATCGTTATCAAAAAGATTATCATTCTACGGTAATAAAATATTTCCGTTTAGAGGTTCGAGTGGAATTTAATTGTAATACTTCATAGCAACTGCTCAACGAAGCTGGCGAACGTTTGATCTATTCATAAACAATTTCACGCGCAGCGTTCCCGTGCAATTTGCAGGCGTGTATCGCAGCCGTATTTAAGGCTTCCAAGGAGGACGCGTAACGTTCTCGAATGTCGCGATTACATGGAACCGTTTCGCCGGGTTGGCAGTCATTTGAAACAAGCGTCGTGGCTTTATTGTAAGCGGGGGGGAACTACCACTTTGCGATCACGGGTTATTTCAAGCAGTACCACTGAGAAGCACCCTCTGTGCAATAAGTGAAGATAGCGTTTGCCGGAAGAAAGACGAAGGGCGACATTCTGAGAGTACAAGGGGCAGAGGAGGGGCACACCGCCACTTGCTATCGGGTATCGATTTCCATCGATTAGCTAGAGGCGCCGAAGGCGCCGGGGAATAAACTTTAACAGCATCGAACATTGATTAACTATGTTTCTTAGATCATTGGGTATCAATTTGGCGAGCGGATGTCAGGAATTTAAAGAGTACAAAATCGAAATAGCACCTCCTCTCGAGTGTGAATACCTTTGATTCGGAATAATAATTACGGTTCACCCAAAGGGGGAGACTGTGAAAAGGGCGAAGGGTCGAGCATTTTAGCTGTGTCGAACATCCGACGCTAATGGCAGACGGTGAAAGGGTTAAATAAGCCTTTGAAAGAACGCGCGAGATGGTGAGAGGAGATTTCCGGCCAATTGGAAACTTCTGCTTATCGGCTGCTTAACGAACCTACGAGGCGAAAGGAGAGGGCTATTCATCGTGGCCAAACTCGAGAATAAATTAAGCCGAATCAATTCTGCCTGCCACTTTACGAACTTCCTCGAGTGTCGTTCAACGTTTCGTTTTGACAGCCGTGTAAAAATTATGCCCGGCAGGGAGTTCGGGCGGGGAAAAAAAGATATGAAAAATTACCAACGCTATTCGATGCAGTCCTCTTCCGCTGCCGGTATTAGTCCCGTCCCGTTTTTTTTTGTTCCTTTCCGCGAAGCGAAAATCGATAATTAACTTCGAGCGCATATTTTACTCGTGGCCGGTCTATGGGCCCTTGTGCCTTCGAAGTGTTCGTGAAATGAAATTATGGCATTGCACGATTTATCGGCATCCTTGGATTGCCTTACAACAGAGAAGGGAACAATTTATCTTCTAATTAACGTTGTAAGACTCTGTATTTTATTATTCCTTTCGACGAAGTTTTAATTAAAGATACAGGCAAGGAAGATAAAGTGTTAGAAAAAAAGATGCTATAAATTCGGAGAGCGAAAAAGCTATAGTAAGACAACAGGAAAAAGGTAAAGGGAGTAGAAGTGAAAAAGTGGATTGGACAGAAAAGTACAGTTGAAAATGTGGGAGAACTTACGCGTTGACTCGTATTACTTACGCGTTGACTCGAACTACTTACGCGCTGACTCGAGCTATTTACGAAACTTTCCAAATTGCGTATGCAGTCACAACTGCATTAAATTTTCGCTTGTCCATGTTTACTCTTTTGCTGTTCGGAGGAAACGACAGAAAGTCGGAAAAAGCACATAGCGAAAGCTATTCTTCTATTTAGAAAATCTGGCGAGCACATGTCGTCGCAGGGCGCATCCTTGTGTCGAATGCAGGGGTAGGCGACTCTCAAGTGGACACGGTTTTGAGAATTCTACGGGACGGTAAATTCTTGGAGAGTTTTCTAGTGGCTGTCCGAGAGTCAAAACTCTGAGTGTTGCTCTCAAGTGGACACACACCCGAAAGTAACTGTCGGGAGTAACTCGGGAGAGATTCTCTCAAATTACATAATTTTGGAAAAAAAAAGGCAAAAGATATTCATTAGTTTAGAGTGCATGTTTAAAACTGATGTTGGATGGAGCGATCAGTTTGTGTAAATCTTTGGAATCTAATTTTCTACGTTCTAAAAATATTCAGCCGGGTTGGATTCAGATTAAAAATATTTAAAGGAATGCGGTGTCCTGAAATAACGTGCTCAGTCTTGCGGAATTCCTGGCCACACTTTGGCGACCGAGGCGCAGTGTAAAAATAAGAGTTCAAAGTATTCGCATCACTTTTTGCAAACATTTAGCTTAGAATTTTTTAACTGAAAATGTATCATTTAGCAGTGGCATAAGTCTAAAATGTATTCTCAATTTTATCGCACCTTAAGTTCCAATGCAATTTTTACACTTGCCATCACTATGCGAAGCTTTTATTTCTCGCGTGATTATAAAGCCGACTCATTTGATAAATAATTGAGGAACGGATATAGCTTCCTACCAGCCACTGGTAAATAGTTTATGTCAGTTTTTACGATCAGTGACGCGAGCGTTAATTTCAAGGAATGAAAAATTCAAGCCTAGTGACGCGCGCGAATTTCCATGCACCGAAAGGGGTAGAGCTGGCTACAAAATTCTGCCAAACTAATTTCGGACAGCTGTACGCAGGGTTGAAATGAAATCGCGTTTAATTGAATTCTATGGAAATAATTTCACGCCAGTTTCGCGATATTTTACCATAATACGTGGTTGTTCTAGAATTAATTAATAACACTTCAGGATATCCCTAATTCGCGCAACTGCCGTCTCATTGTCTTTGATTCCTTACGTAAACAACATCACAAAAGAAAGGCTGGTCCAATTAAATGGATATTTCTAAGATAAAATCACAGTGGAACTAAAACTGGTCAAAGATAAAGCCGGAAGTATTACGTATGGAAACAATGATCCGCGAAGCAACTACATTCCTCTTAATTATGTTTTAAGCGAAACGTGCCTTTGGGGACGAAGGTTAATTAACGAGCATACAAATTCACACTTTGGGGATGATTGTAACAACGACTTGCTCATTCTCCTCAATAAAGTGCGAGAAAGGTCCAGAAGGTACATGCATATTTCGTTAAAAAGCGAATCTCTCCTCATTTCTCTCTGCACAAAAGACATCGCAAGCAACCTGACCAAATAATTCACCCGGGATCCTCCCGCACGCTTTAATTAAACTCATACTTTCCGCGGCGATACGAACGTTGGTACATATTCGCGCACATGTATCTAGAGCTACTGCAAAAAAGAAGGCGGAGAGACTGCGAGGAGAAACGAAGAAGCTCGAGCGTTCAAGTGCGTTCAGAGAAAGGAGCTAAAAATTTCATAAGAATCGCGCCGTGCGTCCACTTAATCATCGCGTACATCACTTAACCGGCAACGCGCATACGAAGCAATGAATATTTCAGGACGGCGAGATACTCTATATCCAGGAGTACGTTCTCGGCGAAAACGTTTGCCTCCATCGCCGCAATATTGCGTATCACGGATTTACGTTTCCCACCGTAACGTACACGCGCTTTAATATCGTTTCCGTTCGCCGCGGAATGATCTACTTTTCAATGGAAAATGATAAGAAGGAAAAACTTCCGAGTACCCCGTATTTTCTAGCAAGCGGCGTGGGAGGGGCGGGGGAAAAAGTTTGAAAGACGGGACGACGGAGACAAAGGAAATGATCAGCGAAACGGTTTCCATTCTGATTGTAAATGTCAGATGCCGCAGGAACGGGGACGATATATATATATAAATGAAAGATATTAGTCGAATCCGGACGATATTTTTTTTTTGCCCCGCGCGCGGATTGGAAAATTCTTTCGGGCGAGTTTGTTTCGTATCGATCAATTGGAGCAACCGGCCGTAGTAAGAATAATTATATCTCTGGATATTAAAGGAATCGTACAGAGTGGATGGAAAAGTTTTCTAAGAGCTACTAAAGAATTATGAAATAGCGCACGGCATCTTTAATAAAGTCGTAAATACTTTGCGGGTAAATAAGAACTGGATCGTTCTTGTTTAATTTGAAAAATGGAGCTTAATTCATCCCATAAATTGTTCGCGTCTATCAAATTTATCAATACATCGAGTGGGAGCGTACGATCTTCCGGTATCAAAACTTTCAGCGAACAGCTTGTTATTGGACTTTCCGGAGCAGCTTACTGCCTATATTAAATATCGTAAAATTCTGAATTTCCACGGAATGTTCGCGTCAGCGTCGGATTAGTATCTCGGACGTAACGTTCACGTCGCGTTTCGTAATAAGGAGTTTTATTAATCGCGACGAGATGGAAGGTATTCCTCCTGTATTTTTTATCCAACATAATTTCAAGGCAAGGCTTCCTCTTCGACGCAAGATGCTTGACTTTCTCTGGTGGGGGGGGGGGGGGGGAAATGAGACAATTTCGTACAGTATAATGCACTGTAAATGATTTAAGAAGCAATCCAATCCCGTCGCGACGACACACAAGGAAAGAGCTCGTTTTAATGTCCCGATATTCTTGCATTTCGGTATCGGTATTCGATAGAAATACAAAATCGATAGTCCAAGAGCATCAGAGGTAAAGGTATTTCAGCTCTAACGTAGAAATTTCATTCTTGTCAGATCGTTGATCGATACCTGCCATTACGTCAGCGACGGCCTACGTAAATCATTTATGGGATCGTTGGAGGACAGAGGGTGCAATATCGTGGAATATACAGGAAGATCCGCAAAACGTCAGTTGCTTTATACAATTTTAACGTTTTCGTCTATTATTTCTAAAGGCTTTCTGGTCGGGGCGAAATGTTCCATTAATATTTCTCGCTCAACAGTCTGACAAGCGAATGTAGGATTAACTATAAAATATATTTCCTTTTTTCAGAATCCCTCCGAAACAGATACACAGTCTATTATATTTATTCGTAAGTCCGTCTCTCACTTTTGATCGCGCCATAGAAAATTTAATTGACTCGCGAGGATCCGTTGAGCCGTGTTGAAAACTCAGAGGATGCAGCAGGAAGGAAGAATTATACTACAGGAACGAAATATAAGAAACTATTCCACTGTCCACCCCGTCGTGAGGGAGAACGGGGAGAAAGAAGGAGCGATACTCAAAGCGCATCGAGGGGCACTCGCGAACTAATACCCTCTTTAAATTACAATAATACGAAACTGCAGGGTCAATAGAGGAATTTCATCGTTCCCTCGCCGACCGAGTGCACATTTATCCCTCCCTTTTATTTCCACGTGCTTCCGTCGCCAGCAATTTACTTTGCTGCCCTCGGCCGCTCGCCAGACTCCTTGTCCCACGGCGATTGTCACTTCTACTTATAATACTTTCCGATCCTATTACCGTTGTTATGAAACAAATAGGTCAAGCTTGTCTCCTCGAAGGATCCCGAGGCCTGGCTTTCGGAGTTTATCTTTGCCCCGGGAATTTCCCTCCGCCCCGTCGCAGCCCTTCTGTCGCGCAGTTTATCTCGCGAACGTTGCCCCGTTTAAAAGCTCGTCGCACTTCTTATTTCATTAATTCGCAGACGTCTTCGTTTAATTCTTTTATCTACTTCTTCATTGTCCCTTTTTCCCGTTTCACCGTTGTCGCTTGACATTCGTTTCCTTTCTGTTCTTTCGACGCGGCGCGTGAAAGAAGCTCAACCGTGGCCTCCGACGCGGAAAAGGTATCGAGCTAATTATTGCAATTTCATGACTCCGGAATACGATCTCTCGCCGGCTGCTTCTAATTGGACACGCGACTACGTTTCACGACAGCGGCTTCTGAACGGGCAGTTTACGCGACAGGGACGTGCCGGGGATTTATTCCGCGGCCCTTTCATTCCAACCGGACTGCGATAATAATCGATTCGACTGATATTCCTTTGTTGCTTCCTGTCGTTTGCGACAGTAATTGCGGAACATGAGCTAAAAGCGTGATTTGTGTGCAACAGAATGCAACAGGGTTCGTAGGCTTAATCGAGAAATGAACTGACAATTAAATTGACAATGGAGAAAGATCGATCCAATATAAATCTTACACTTTTTGACTGTTTAACTTTGTTTCTCTTCATCTTAAAAGTAATCTTCTACTTGTGCACCGATTTCTGCCATAATTAAGCCGAGCCAGCTACGCGCAAATAAATTAACTGCCAACACGTAATTTCTCCGAAGTCTTTTGCAAGAGTCTGCTATTATTCTGCGTTTAGGCATTTGAGAGACCTGTCCCGATTGAAATTAAGAATAGCGAAGCTTATATAAATTACTTTCGAACCATTATAGAACATTTCACAGATGAAACTTCTAAACCGGCACGCGTATCGTCACGGAACAAATAAATACGTTGCATCCCCGTGCAATTGCAGAACGACGCGTGACAGATACAAGGTAAAACACGCGTGACATCAAATTTATCGATGAAGAACAGAGTTGAAGGGTGGTTAAGGCTAATCGAGTGCCATTTAATATCGCAGGAAATGTGAGGCATTTGATATTACGGGCATCGCGCAGACAGGGCTCGTTTATTCTCTATCAAATTACCGCTGCACGCCGTGCCGCGAGAATGAAACACGAAATTCGATGTGTAACTGCGCGAAGTACAAAGCATCTGTGTACTGCGAATCCTTGCCTCTTCCAGCGGGCACGTATCGCGAGGCCGGTATGTTCACGTTCTTGCAAATAAATTTACGAATTAACGCGATTTCGTCGACAAATGTAAATACTATACGCCGGAAGGAAGGAACTTCTGCGAAACGCGCAAGGATGCTGCGCGAATCGTGTAACGAAAAATCAATTTCCACGTTCTTAATGTCTCCGGCCGTTCCGCGCGTCGTTGAAACGGCTCCAACTACTCTGGAATAAAATCTTGCCGCTACGTGCCTGCTGCTGCTGCGAGCAGCGAGCACGCATTGACTAAATCCTGCGCGACTGCAAACTCCAGGGACCCGTGCTTGATAATTAATTAAAGGAAATATCAACGCAATATTCTTCTAGAAGGTAAACTCAACATCCGTAGATATTCGAAACAATACGTTTGCGTTTCTTATCGTTAAGGACCACTGCGTCGTGAATATTATTCAGTGGATCTCGCGGCGGCTAGGGTAATGGATTCGCATAAAGCAAACGTTGTACACAGGGTGGAGAAAGGGAGCTATAAGGGTGTTACATCGTCGCTTTTACGCGAAAAATATTCGAAACGTTCGGGTCTGTCGCGTATCGAACGCGTGAAGTGCTAAACAAAAGTCAGTGTGTTAAGTAGCAAAATAATTCAGCACCGGTATTAAATGTGAATTATTCTACGCATTTTGTAACGTTGCACGCTCTAGCATTGCTTCGAAATAATGCATCAGCCCTGTCTACCTTACCCTATTGCATTTCCCTCTTTCCATTTTCATGTACGTATTATTTCTTTGTCAACTGCAAAGAAACTAAGGATAAAGGACCATTTCAGTTTTCCTGTGAGCGCTTTTAATTAATTAAACTACACGAGTCGGCTTTTAACTGGAAAAATCGTTGTTTAACAAGTGAAATTTATTTCGTTCTTTGCTGCCGTGCTCGACTGTATTCTTCTTAATTACTGCTTAGGAAATGAACGTCACACATTGCTGAATCGCAGCGAGCAAGATATGCAAATGCAACGAGTGTTTCACGCGCGTCGTGTCTGTTTCAGGCGGCGCCTTTCCACCCGAATTTGCTGGTCCTATCGCGAATCTGACGGTACCCCTCGGAAGGGACGCGACTTTTACGTGTCTGGTCAAACATTTGGGGGGCTACAGGGTAAGTGTCCACCATGAAAATTCATCAGCAGCTGACGTATGAAATTTCTGCGACGCATACATGGCATGTGTCCAAAACGCTCAGTATATTTCCGTTACTTACGATTATTTAGTCTACGATTTGTATGGAGAAAATTGTAAGATACGTTATCAAATGAGTGAAGATCTTTAAATGAACAATTATTTAACTGTCGCGATTGCTGAACTGCTTGATCATTCTCCGTAATGTAAGTTTTCTTTTTGTATAATTGAATTGAATCAAGATCCTCGCATAAATAGGTAAATAAAGCTACGACCTCGCAATGAACTTTTAATAAGTATAAGGAAGAATGCAAAATAAATTGCATGCATTTATTCCAGTCTCTCGATCTTCCAGCTCAAAGGGGTTCAAACACGAAAGCCTTTCATATTAGAATTCTATTTTGTCCTATTGATAGACTTTATCAGTTAAAGAATCCTTTAAATTGTTACACTTTGCTGTAAATTATAAATCTGATAGGAACCCAATTATTTCAACTATGCTCTTGACTTTGCATTCTACAATCCCTATAATTAGCCCGTACATCAAAGAGAGGCAGAGTACACTTTTCATCAACGATGTTTATACAGCTTTGCCGGGACTTTAATGTAACATTGTCCGATAATAAAGTAGGAGAAATAAATCGTTTTATTAGACTTTGTAGCTGTCGAAGGTAAAGCATAACAATTATAATTACTACAGCGTAGTTAGAGTGTTTCACAATGACTGAATCAATGTTTCTCTGCCTAATTATTTTCACCGGTTACTTGGATTGAAATTCAATATTATTTCCACCTGCATTCTATTATTTTAATCCATGCAATTACACATCCAACGTTCAATTATGAAATTCAATGCAAGCAGGTCGTCATTGAAGCACGAGTAAATGAATTACGTTGACAGAATGGTAATTTGTTTGAAACGTCCGCGTCGACATAGTGTATTATTCGTAACACTTGATTTATTTATAAACTCGAATAAACATCAGAGGTACCGTAATATTTAATAACATATCGAACAATGTATACCATTTTCCTATGTCCCGGCAAATTGGTAAAAAGCGTACAAGGTGCTCCTCATATCTGGTGATCTCCATTCGATTAGGCACACGTCACGAATGAATCTCAATTGCATCTTTCTGGGCGCAACAGCCACTCCGGCAAAACAATTTCGAACACCATTACGACAGGACCCTGAAGCACACCCGGTAACCCCTTTTCTATTAATACAAGCGTTTCTCAAGATCTGCCGGCACGCTTCTGCGACTTCACGAGATTTGGAGTATTCTAAGGAAAATGCAAATACCGCCCGAAGTTTGGCCAAGGAGATAGAAGACGCGTACGCGCCGCCTATACGTGTCTCTCCGGCAATTCCGTAGGCATCCGGCCTGCTTGTATTCCATATTCGATTCGTATATAGGGAACCCCGTGTCTATTATATTATTTATTCGATGATAATTTCGACTGAATAAATATCTCGACAGGTTGGCTGGCTCAAAGTGGACACCAAGGCGATTCAGGCGATTCACGAGCACGTGATCACTCACAACAACAGGGTGTCGGTATCTCACAGCGATCACACGATGTGGAATCTTCATATCAAGAGTGTACAAAAGGAGGACGAGGGGCTCTACATGTGTCAGATCAACACTGATCCCATGAAAAGTCAGGTGAGTTGACAAGAGAACAATTTAGAAATCATTTCAATACTTGGCTGTTGTAGAAAATTTCAATCAACAGACATTTAGCATTTGAAATTATTGTGCGGGTAGGAAATTACGATAACAGCTACGTGCTGTCTTGGAAACAGTAAAATTGTACCTACTATAAGATGCGTTTACTTGTTTGTTCGCTGCGAACGCTTTCGGTAACTACCCTGTTAGAATCGCAGCTTTCTGCGTGCTGTCTAACCGGCGGGACGAATCGCGGTAAGCCCGAGAAACTCGGTGAAATAACTAATTGGAATCGTTGCCACCGGCGCTATTTAGATCGATAAAGTTCTGGACTGTGGCGCGCATCAATTCCAATTAGGCGACTGTCCCTACGCTTTTCGCGCTATATTAAATTCCTTAGCAAATCGATGGTTCAAGTCGCACACTTTCATTCACTGTTCGCTGTATGCTGTTTCTATTCTGATTCGATCAATTGGGTGTCTGAAATTCCAAGGAAATTCAGTGATGAATTTTCTGATCAGCCTATACGCCGAGCGTGGAGAGTTTATCGAATTCACGGAAAGCTTTCGTGTTTCTGATAGTTGCCAACGTTTATGAATGGGATAGTAAAACCAACCGCAACGCTTCTAACCGAAACATGAAAATACGTAGGTAGGTATTAGCTACCCGCGATGTTAGAATCTCTACAAGTATCGATGGTATTTCTGCAGTAACTGCTGAAGCGCAGCATGCCAGGGAACTTAGCGAGCTGTCTTCGCATGCTTCCGGAATGTCGGCTCAGGTTTATGAACACCTTGGGAATAATGCTGGGATTTATATCGAGGCAAACAGCCTTGCGTAGGATTGACGAACAGCGGACGACCCGTTTCCCGTCCACGCGAAAAATTTCAACGCACTCGTGAACACGGAATTCACGGTGGAATAAAATTTTGCTCTTGCAAAAAAAAATGGCCACAATGCAAGCCCAACGTAAATAAAAATACTTTTGTGATAGAATCCTGATGCACTTTTCTTTTTAATAAAACGAGCTGGTGTAGAAATTGTTGTCGTTCTTCATCTATATATCCCGTGAAAAAATGATTAAAATACATTGGGAAACGTTTACTTCACGACCACGATTTACATCTATCATTGAAAATAGTTCTATCATTTCTCTAATGAAGATCTTTCTAAACGAACATATTCGTTTTTTATCCTCTGCCGTTTCATTAGTAAAAGAATGTTCGCATACATACTTCCACTGCATCCTGGCTCGGAAGAATTTATTGTTCTGCAATATGTTACGAAGAAGAAAGCGAGCTAACGAGCTATTTTCTCCGACGCGCAAACGTCACCTTTCGTTCCTTCGACTGTCAGCGCGAGCAACTGTTTCCTTCAGGCGTCGAGACACACGGTTTCGCTAACGGACAGACAACACTGCGGAGTATTTCCCCTTCGACCCATCTCACCGTGGCAAACTGTGATATGGCGCGAAATAAAGTCGGCTTTCTCCTTTGAGATATCTAATTTTCCGACATTTCGGATTGAATCCGAGAAGGTTTCCATATGCCTGTCCAGGAATCTCCGCGCGGCGAAACAGTAATCTTAAGTAGTGCGCGCGCGACGGGAGTTGCGAACTTAGAAAGTACCCCTCTTTTACTTGGCCCACCGCAAGGTCTCTAAGTAATGAGCGCGAGTAACGGCCGTCGAAAATACCTGAATCAATCGGCGGTAAACCGTTCTGGCATGATTACAGGTTTCTCTTGTCCCTTTTAGGAGACGTCGGATCAGCCGCGAATTTGTCTTCGCCTCTCCGTGTTTCTCTACGTCTTCGTCGAGTGGTAAAACTCGAGGACGCGCCAGCCTTCCGCACGGTGGGGTGTCCTATGAGCAGAGTTTCGTTTCAGCTAACCGTATTTCCCTGCTCGTTTCCGTGGCTGCTCTTTCGAGAACTCGTCCTGTAGACTGTTCGCCTAACAAAATGCGTCTCTGGATGAGATACATTCGAGGGAGAAGCGGCGAAGATGAATCCCATCCCGTTGTGCAATACGTTTAACAGCTGTTCCCTTAATTATTAATCCACCCGGAGGTGGCTCGTGATTAATGGTTTGGAGGGATTAAGGAAGGTTCCATTTGGGGATTGTGCTTTAGAGAAATTTTTGATAGCGTAAGTTCTGTCCTTTGGGAAGCCGAGGACGTACTTTGGTTCTACAAAAATTGCGCAGAGACGAATTTTGCCAGCAATGCTTTGGACAGAGTCGGCGAATGATGAATGAAATCTTGGGGAATGTAAGGAAGATGATAAAATAATAGGAACTCTCCGAACAGTCTGGTTGCCACTAATTATATTTCCTCCCAATTTCCCTACCGTCTCGGCGGATGTCGCGTTCCTTCGTCTCTGGTTTTTACAATTCTGCTCGCACGACTAGCTAAATACACTTCCAGTCGTGCACTGCATTTCATTATACTAAAGTTATCGCGGGCTATATTTCAGGTGTGACGCGTTTAAACATCCAGCGCACTTTGCATTTGGCACAGAACGAACGAGTGATTACTACAATTAATCGTCCATTTAGATGGCAGTTTTCTAATGACAGCTAGGCGCTATCCCTTCACGAGGATATTTAAAAACTTCTCGATTAATCCGGATTAAAGTGTTCCTTAGCACGTCAATCCAAATTATTCCTAAGGGGAATAAACTTCCTCATCTTTCGAAAGTTTGATATGATAATCACACTTTCCTGGATCAGATATAGAGACGATCGTTAAAAAAAGAGTTGACGAGAACAGGCATTGGAAACTGGAAATAGTCAGGGATTATTGTCCTATAAAGCCGATGGACGAAAACACGTCATACTAATAAGAGAGCACTCTCGACAATTAATTTTTCCTAACTAAACCCTGCGTCGGGCCAAAGTACAATATTCAAAATATCGTTAACAAGGAATTTTCCAAGCGGATCTACAGTCGTTCCACAAAATTAATAGCCCCGTTCGACCCGAGTCTGTCGGCAAGATGAACGATCCCTAAAAAGCCGATTACGAGAGGCATGGGTTCTCGACTTACAGCCGCCGTACAAACTGATCGATCGCAAGGATGTATCGATTAACGGGCGTATTTATCATCCTCCCCGATAGAGTCGTTTCCCAAGCAGACAATAATTAATTTACGAAATGAAGCCGAGTCTCAGAATACGACCATGACACCCTCGAGTTTACGCGCTCTGGCACGTGTCTACCTGTCACCGAACTGTCACCTGGCAGGGATAAGGGAGGCGCGCAGAGACAGGCGGACGCGCGTTGCCGTTCGTCAGCCTTCGTAGCGGAGGTATTCGTTGAGACCGTTTTAAGTAGATGCGAGAGACAACTCGGTTATAACGATCGAAGTTTCTCCGTAGGGTAGATTACATTCTTGCGATTACTTGAATACTTGCACGGGCAAGAGTGCGTCACCTTCAACCCTTTTAGGGAAAGATCCTTTCGTATCCCTGCTCACTTAGCAAATCTTCATTGAGAATTATAATATTATAATTACTCAAGACAATTCAAGAACTTCTGCCCCATTAAACCTTTAGACACATTTGAGTCTCGTTCCTCTTTTTCTTATTCTTTTCTACTTTCTCTTTGCGTGGACCATCGCTTATCTTTCATCATTTCTATTCAAGAACCATTCAGAAGGAAAGCGGAATCATACGGAACGAATCTTTCTACGATCAATCAGAGAGAGAGAGAGAGAGAGCATCAGGTGCAGGTATCTCTGCGACGCAACGACGAAAAGCCCTCATATGGACGATTTCACGATAGAAAACCAGAAAAAGATGTTTCCTTAATCCTTCATAGGGTGGCCCTTCCCTCGAAAGGGAAACGACGAGCGAATAGTCGATTGCCGAATCTCCCGTAAACGGAAGTGGGGTCTCGATGGAAATGCGTAACGAAGAGTCTTGGTGATTCAACCCTCGCCTCAGGGAAAAATCTATTTGGCGCATACACAATTACCATTTAGAATGCAGAGATTTAAATTAACAAAACTTCTTTTAGCTTGCCTCGCGCATATTTTATGACGACCTATTATTTATTAAATCCCACGATGGCGTGTCGTTAATTAACGAAAAGCCACGGCGTTCATTGGCATGGGCACCGGTGGGGCTCACCCCTGTCCCAACCCGTTCTACAACCTCGTGATATGTTGCCGCAGCCTCCTCTGCAGCGGGGGTTAAGGGGGGCGAAATAGGGGCAGGATTTAGGAGCTCTTACCTTATTCAGTCTCGCCGGCGAATAGAGCAATGTATGTACGGATATAATTTAGAGATTCGGTCAGAAAAGGAAATTTACTTGATGCATCGTGCAGCCGTTAAGCGTATCGTTAACATTAAATTCCGCCCGTTTTCCGGTGCGTGCAAGGAAAATATATGATCAAGCGGCGTGAGTTTCGACGCGATGACTAAAGTGCGCGGCTGCGGCGCGAGGCGCAGCTACTTGGTGCAATTGTACGCTCGGATTCCATCCGACCACGATGCTCAACCTCGTGGCTGTACGTGCACGCACATTTTTGGAGATCTTTAAGGGTAACGTTGCAGTTGAGCAAACTCGGGTTTAGTTGTTTTAAGGAAGCTGCAAGATCGTTGGTTCTGCAACGGCTTTGCGGAGAAATGTGTTTCTCTACCAAGTTATCAACGGTACACACGGACAAATAAAATATTACGATATTTTAAAAATATTGCAATGTTTTATTTTCCAGACTGGCATGCTGTCCATCGTCGTGCCACCAGACTTTATTCCCGAAGACACCTCGAGCGACGTCATGGTACGCGAAGGAGGACAGGTAAATAATTAAGTCATTTCCAATTGTAACTGAATGCTATTTCCAACGTGAAGCAAAAATAAACGAAATTCCACGTTGATCGTATGTTTTCCGTTTTAGAAATAAACTCACTTCGTATCGATCGAGTTTGAAAGATTTTCTATCGTTCGCCAGCGTGCACGATGTTGCTTTTGTTTTCGAACGGAACGGAGGCCGATTCGAGTATTTACTATTGTTTAATAGTAACATGATTACGATTTGATCAATGGAAGCCGATATTCTTTTTTTGCCAATAGGGGGAGAACTTTATCTCATTCCGTCGATCGACAGAATTAAATTACGGGCGAACCTCGATTATTCCAGCTCAGGTCTCGTTTATTCGTACACCGTGCAACCAATTTCAGACTTTCGTACATTTGCTTCGACTGGAATGAATACAATGATATTGTCGCAATGATCGATCCGTTTATTAACCCGTTCCATGCACACTTGCATCTGGGCTTTCTGATCGAACGGATTGCTCTCTGTAAAATTCAATTATTACCGCCGTCAAACCATATGGGAAAGACTGTGCTTGATACGACTTGTTTCCTGTATTCCTTTACCAAGAAACTTCAAAATAATTTAAACCATCTCTGGTCTTATAAATAATTCGCTTAACACGTTACTGTATTATACTTTCCTCAAAATAATATAGCACCGAGCAGATGAAACTCTTCTTCCCCGAATAAGCTGAGTACACTGGCCGAGCCTCTAATTTTTCCCAAACATATTTACACGTGGCCAGGCCTTACGCCGCGGGCGGCTAAAACGAAATTCGATTTCCTTTATAATTCTGGTTTCGTAACACGTACAGGTGAAGTTAACGTGCCGCGCAAGAGGCGTGCCTTCGCCCCGTGTGTCCTGGCGCCGGGAGGACGGCAGGGACATTATAATTCGGAAGCCATTTTCAGGAAACGGCTTGAACCAGAAGTCTCATGGTAAGATTTAATACAGACGACGGTCCCACCGTTTCGCCGATATAACGGCGGAATATACAATTATGTTTTCCTTCGGGCGCGGCCCCCGGACTCGCTTGGTATTTTAATTTCCTTATTTCACCGCGAACCGCCGCGGCGGACTCGCCCGAAACTGCCTACGGCAAACGTAACTTTCGGGGTAACTGTTAAGTAACGCTCTATACGTACAGGGTGAATCGATAGCGGCCCGAGTTTTTTACGGGTCGCCCGAGCGATTTCGTCGTTGAACGTACTCAGCGTATTTATTCCGACGTTTTCTTGACGAGAAATTTTTATATGCACGAAAGCAAGCAACAGACGGCTCGAGTATATTCCAATTACCATGGTTGCACGATTACCTCTCTTCAATATCCCCGGCATTCGAAAGTTTACTACCGTTTTAGCGGCGACTCTATTGTAACCGGGTCTTGTTATAAGCTTCGCTTATAAAACGGTCGCAAGAATTTCATGTACGGGAGCGGCGCGTAAAGGTAAAATGATAATCGCGTCTCTCAGGCATCTCTGCAACCCGACCCAACTATTTCTGATAGCATCCATTCGCTACTATTAATACCGTACAACGTGGCCCGTTCTTTAACAATATCAGCGACCATTCATACAACTCCATTACGACCTCGTAGTGCGGCGTGATAACCCGTTCGCTCGTCGTGTACGTAAAACGATATATCGTTTGAGAGGACGTGGACGAGAACGATCGGTGGACAGCGTTCGTAAAATCGCGGAACCACTCGACGGACAGAAAGCGTCACGCCGTTCGGAGCCACCTCTCGTCGCTCGTACGTCGATGTTTCGGTCTAAATGACGTATTTAGTATTCCCTTCAGCACGGCGTTACTAATAGCAGGTGAATTTCAGTGACGAGGCCGCAGCGACGTACGCGAGTGCGACCCTTGCAACACGCGCTTAAGTGCAGCGGACGTCTCTGCCCGCGAAGGGGTAGCTTATTGTCGCCTTACAATGGGGATAATTATCCGGTATCACGGGGAAAAGCTGTCTGCTCGTCTACGGGGTTCGCAGCTCAATTATGCCGAGATACAATTTCAATTTCTTGTATGCACGAGTATGTGGGGGGGCAAATTATTGTGCCACCCTTAAAAAGTTTACATCAAATAGAGGATGGATGCTGTAACTGTCTAATTACGGTTGTTACTTTCGAGTCCACGACGCGATTCAACCCCACCGGTAATTTCGCGGATCCCGATGATTTATGATTTACAAACTCATTAATTAGCGATTCCCATTGGAACGGCTAGCGAACGGTTCGAGGTGTTTACGGAAGTTCGTCTCTGAGCCACGATTTTTGCTGAAGAAGTGCGATGCGCGCGTGCAATTTGCGTCACTTTACATTGAATTGTTGATTAATAGTTTCTTGGAGTTGTTTCATTAATTATTATAAGAATTCGCGTTGGATAGAGAACGTGGTACTCTTCACATAGACTTTAACGTTAGTTTTATAAAAGAGTTCTCCATCGGCGTGACATTTAAAAACATCGTTACCACGAATTACCATCTACGAAAAGGCCATTATCTTAATGCAAGAAATGACATTGCCCTGGCAAAATAACAGCGGTGCCTTTAACAATAAAGTCTGCATAACACAGCTTCTGTAATTAATTCTCCTCGGAGACGAACACAACTCGGTTTGGTAAAACGACAATGCAAAGGACTATTGTGAATTTTAATAATGAAAGTTTCTGCGCAACAATGGCAATCTTTAATAACACAGCGAACAGAGGGCGTAATATTGTTAATGCAATATAAGGCACATATTGTTTACGTCTGCAGGCAGCAAACAATGAAATTACTCTGGACCCTTAAAATAATGAAATCAGGAATTACGAGTTGCACAATCCTCCTTTGCGCTGTGAGATTCCCAGAGAGTTAATGCTCGTATCCAGACTAAGCCAAAATGCATTGAGAATTAGAAAGAATTGCGTTCTGTCAAGGAACGGGTGAAACGAAGTATGATAAATGAAGAAAATCACACAAATTAATTTAGCCGGATTCGTTTCAGGAAGCTGAGGTTACATATCGAAGTATAACGGTCTGAATCTCGAAGACTGTAATAAATTTCGAAAGGCACAAACCGCTGGGAGCGCTTCTATCCGCGCGAAACTATTAAAAGCTTACTTAATAAAACTCGCATCGAACTTTCCGTGTATACAGGGTGGGCCGGAAATTGTAGTGCAACCGGGGGCAGGGGATGATTCTGCGTTGAAAATAGAAGAAAATACTTTGTTATAACATTTTCTCATCCGGGGCTCTTTACAAGTAATTACTTTGTCCAGTGACTTCGGTGAGCGAGTATCAGGGCGAAGAGCTGAAGCTTACAAAGATCTCGAGGAACGAGATGGGAGTTTATCTCTGTATCGCGAGCAACGGTGTGCCACCGGCGGTCAGCAAACGTATCTTTATCAATGTTCACTGTGAGTAATAGCGATTACCCTTCCCGATAGATTATCGATTTTCTTTAACACCAGAGGAGGGAATTCGTCCCTGTTGTTCGACTACGTATATCCAATCTTAAACTCTGTTTCGCAGTCTCGCCGGTAATTCATGTACCTAATCAACTGGTGGGCTCGCCTCTCGGCACGGACGTAGTCCTGGAATGTTTCGTCGAGGCTTCACCCAAGTCGATTAATTATTGGGACAAGGATAATGGTAAGACTTTTCTCCTGATTCAAAATTGCACACATTTCGTACGTTTCTTATGTTTCACGTTTTGGGTATACCCGCGACTTGTATTTTCCGTAGCATTCGTATGTAATTTTCACTTCGCATGGGGAATCTTGTAGGTCCTTCTTCTCTGCCCCGCCCGTCTTATACAGGGGAACGTTACAGACTGTAATAAGGGGACCCGGTGCACGTTTAAGAAGTGAATTTTCGCATACTTTTATACGTCGTTCCATATTCCCTGGCTCGTTTGCAATATTCCCGGATGACGTCGTATACACGCACGTGGTGTATTCTGTATTTATTCCCGTGTACTGCAGACGACTATTCCCGCTAGTTTACTCTTGCGATAAAAGTTGTTTGATATCGGACTGCTTTCTCGAATAAAGCATTTAATATCGTTGCAGAAATATTATACGTTGGATATGTTGAAATAACGCAAACTTCACATCCATCTCAAGCACGGCCCCCTCGTAGTAAAGGGTTAGATGTGTACGTTCGTGCCGTAAATTCCCTTCTGTATACATTTCGGTACGAATTAAATGCGTTTCATTTTCCTTTCCTGTGCGCAGCGATGATAATATCCAGCCAACAGTACGATGTACAGGCGATTGCGAAATCGGAATTCGAAGTTCGAATGGTGCTAACCATTCGGAATTTGCAGAAACACGACGTAGGTACATACAAGTGCGTCGCTAAAAATTCTCTCGGCGATGTGGAGAGCAGTATTCGATTGTACGGTGAGTAACCAAGAGAACAGTTATCACATCCTTTGGTGCATATTTATATATCCAGAATTCGCTTTGAAATTTTGATGAATCTCTTTAACCGAACGCAGCTAACTAAAAGCAGGGTAATGCATGAAAGTGACGTCCTTCTTGAAGCTACAGTACTTGCTGCGGCTCGATCGCTTATTGCGCGGTTTTGTATTCCCTTTGACGGTGACTCTACTTCCGATAGGTTCATGAAATATTACTTCACGTGCACGCGAGAGCCGATGAAACGTTTTCGCATGAATGGGAATAGAAAATCAAATTCCTATCACCTAATATCTATTATCGCGTATCAAATATCGTATCGATACCGATCGCGTCCTGGCGAAAAATCAGAAGACTTCCCCCGTTCCGTAATATAACACGTCACGTTTCACAAGTATCCGCTAGCTTTCCCGCGAGAACCTCCCAAGGATCTTCCACGAAGCGTTCGCCTCCTTTCGGTCAATTCCTTTCGCATACGATCCGAGGGATTTCGATATCGGATCAAGGCACTCGTGGGAAACACAAAGACGATGCACTCTGGCTGAAGGGCCACGCGCGGATCATGCTCTCTTCGTAAATCGCTGCCCGGACCCCTAACCGTCTTGGGAATCAACGTTGCTTCGCGCCACCGGGATTTACTTATTTCACCTAGTACATTCTCGTTTGCCCCGATAGCACTGCCGATGATTCACCGGCACGTTAATGCAGCAGGAAAGAAGCGGATCGACCTCGGGATTCCACGGTACTGGGGTGGATTGATGGTGATCTACTTGGAGTTAGTTACAGTGTTGGGGAACTCGATATAATTTAAAGATAAATTGCAGTTCAACAGATTTTCGTAAGGTCGATGTATCGGATAGATTTTTTAATTGAACAGCAAAAGAAGAATTGGACGGTAATTTAATCGTTCGACAATTTTTCGAAGACACTGATGGATATCTGTTTTACTTTTTACTTCACTCAGTGGTCTCCTTCGTACGTCAACCTTTGCGAAAGTTGCTTCCGTCGATCATTGACTATCTCGCGTATCACTCTGTATTTCAGAGATGTCAGGCTCAACGAAGACGCAAACGGCAGCCCGGCCATCCTTCTACGACGAGGAGGACGAGCCGATGTATGGCTCCGCGGAAATGGAAAAAATGGAGAACAAAGCTCTGTCTGCGGACAACGCGATTAATACTCATATGGGATATCCATCGGTGGCAACCCCGGTGCCAACCGTGCGATTAGGAAAGAAGAGGCCGACGCACAGCGCGAGTTCCAACGCGAATCATCATCGTCCACCTTTCAACCCCCTGCTCTGCGTTTTCCTGCTGATCGTCGTTCGACGCAGATGTCAGTGAACGTTTGGACAGCGAAAGGTTTGGAATATTTCTTAGATATGTCAAGATCGTAATAATGTAAAACAAGGATCGACATAGGGTGCGCTTTGTTTCCTCGTTAATTCGGCGCCGACGAAGTATCGTCTTCCCTGAGTGGCCTATCCTTAAATCGTAGCGTTTAAATGAGATCGAAGTGTGACGGATTTCAGCAGAAGAGCGAAAGGGGTCGGGCTATAAAGGGGATGCGTCATGCAGCATTCAAACGAAAGATTTAATTAAGAATGCTATTCGAAATGGGGTTGAATTTTATTATGCAAATCTCGACAGACTAACAATACTTTTCCAGGTCGCAATTGGACGAGTTATTTTTTCAGATACTCCCAAACTTCCTGGAATACACACGTTCTGTTGAGAAAAGGCCGAGTGAGGCGAAGGAGTGATATTTCTTATTACATGGGTGATGTATCGCTTTGCTTTTACGTGACTGCTACTTGACGAGCGGTCCTGGAAACTCGTATTTTTACGTGACCAGAATGCTCGCGGGCTGCCCTATAAATATGGATCTATTTCCTGTGCTCTAAGATTGCCGCAGTGGCAGTAACTAGCACAGATACCCGGCATTCGGTGTTTTACTCAAAAGTTCATCTCCAATATTTTTTACCTCGAGAACGAAAACTGGAGGCTTGTATCTTAAATTTTAATCGGACGACTAAGAGCTCTGCGTACCCTGTATAACTACCCCCTATCGTTCTCAGCCTCAGAAATTGAATCGAAGGAAAGATTGAAGACACAAGAAACTGCAATAGGGAGAAGGGTTTGACGTGTATTAAAATAAAACACACCCTGACAATTCATTCGCCTGTTATACAGATATCGCCGCGGATTAAGCAGCTTACTTCTCAGTCTCAGCGCCAATAAATTTATGTGATATACGTGTATGTGCTTGTGCACGTACCTACATATATCATGCACACGCAGCAGGCTTGCACGGGCATATGCGTGTGCATACTGTCACGTCAGGGTAATTAAAGTGTCTGTATAAGTAGAGCTCGTAAGTGGCAGTGCGTCAACAGGATGCATCGTGTTTCTGTCGGCAGCTTTCTGTGCGCCGAATATAGAGACACTTTGAATCAGTTAGGTGTTGGAGAGGATACCTTCGATCGGATCGAACGATTATAAACTGCGAGATCTCACGTGCTCGGACGATTAAAACGACCCTTCAGGAGAGATCGTGCGATCTGGGATAAATCTTCACATTCCCAGGCGATTATCCTTTCGATTTATGAACAGTAAGGATGCGTGTGCAGAAGGTGGAAGATCAACTGGCTACTCTTGATATGCTTGAAACGTTCAGAATTAATTTAAACAACATGAAAACGTGGAATGCTTGTAATATTCGACATTGCATCCCTCCCCTGATTTCGAAGCAATTTCAGTGATCTCATTATATTGCGTGGGGAATTATTTACTCAAATTTGTTTGTCGATAAACAAGTTATGGACGCTTGTTTTGTCGTGCCAAAATTGACGTTTCATTTTCGGACAAACTCATAATTGCATACAGTTAATTAGTTTTTCCATTAATTTTCGCGGCTTGATTCATTTCTTTTTCACAGTTGATGCAACGCTCTTTCACCTGCATTCGTTTTTAAATACATGAGCGGCAAATCGAACGATTAAAATTGGTACCTTTTTTTCTGTAAGATAGAATATGTTACAATGCTGGTTGATTAAAAGAGAATTAAACGGTAATGGTGAAACCGTATCGCATTTAATGATCGCACGATCTTCCATTAAAGGAAACATTTTCATTCCCCAGAAAAAAAAGAGAATTGCGAGCATTTTCGAGTCCTGCTCTTCCCAAGTGATTTTATTCAAGTAGAAACGAGCGGCATCAGAGAATGAGCGTGAAAAAGTACATATTTTCGTATTTCCAGCTGTTTCGATATCATGCACTTGTTTTCCCTCAGTCAATCGCTTATTTATCGCCAACGGAAAGTTCAGTTTAATCCTATCGTGTCAGCACGAAGGGGTTGGAGAGGAAACGGACGGGAATTTGTACAGTTAGTCGAGTATCGTGGGATCGGGGATTAAACCGTGACAAGTTTAACGTTCGATCACGACGTCGACAGACCCTCACGCCCCGGCGTCCAGACGCCGATGTGTATTTAGCGCTAAGTAAATGGATGTCCTTCGGGTTTCCCCGTCCTTCGAGACTCGGAAACGACTAGATCAACGCCCGGCGCTATCAATGGACACTCTTTTTTTCTTTTCGTGGAGAATTCACGTAGATGCATCCTCCTTTGGCTGTTTCCATCGGTAGAACGATTTACGTCTTAGAAAGAATTGCTCTTTCAAAACTTCGTTAACGCCGAGAGGACGTAAGAGTGTACCGGATTGTCTCGCGATCAAACAGTTCATGGTGAACGACGAACGATTGGGAGGAATTGTAGATTGTTTGCGGACAACTTTGAGGAGCGGATTGAAAGATACAACGAGATGCGTTAGTGCTTCCAAGAATTATTATAGGCTAATGCTCGAGAATTTCTGTTTTCGTCGCGAGGTATTCAGAAATTGGTATTTTGGCATTACTTAGAATTGTTCTCCGTTTGAATGAATGAATTATTAAAATATTCATTGAAGCTGAGAACCAACATCGATTTTTAAAAATTTGCTTCATATTTCTATCATCCGTACTCTTCTCTGCAACTTCTCCCCTAGACACAGCCTACCCTGTCGAGCACGGCCAGCGTGTATTCCGGGCAAGGCCGAAAGAGTTCGGCCGCCGGGAAATAATTATATGGGCGAATCCAGGCTTAAGGACTACGCTCGGAAGATCTTAGTTCCGTCATAAATAAACACAACTACCCGAACAGCTGGCGTGGACGTAATTCATTACGAATTAATTTAAGGGCCAACCCTCTCTCGCCCTTTCCCCCGTCTTCTAGACTACTATTCCTCCGGTGCTTTCCCGTTCTTAACCGCTACTGGTACTTTCATTAAAGGTCTGCCGGCGCGCCATTTGGTGGCTCGCTTTATGCTGATTTTATTTCCCCTCTTTCGGGAACTCGAGATCCGCGGTAATTGTGCGGTATTATTGCCCCCCCCCCCCCACCTCCCCACACCTCCACCCCACGCACTGACATAATGGCCGTGTGAAATATGACCCGTCGAACTTGGCCCCGCACCCCGTGAAGAGGATTTCACGATTCGCTGAGAATCGTTGTCAGTCGGCGACTTCATAGTCCTGGATCACGTCTTTCGCGATCGTTAAGAAGTTCCGCGGAGGGTATTCCTCGTTTCGAGAACGCGAACCGTTCTTTGCGAAAAGTTTTTGACGGGTGTGTCTTATAGCAGATTACGATACAGTTAATTGGAAATGAAAGTTATTCTCATTGGCCGGTCTGTTTGTACGCTTTTAAAGTTTCCAACGAAGGATGCGGCGAATGTAACGCTGTGAAACGTTCTCGAATACACGGAATACTTTTTAATTGCTGGGTAATGGATATACGCGCCGACCCGTTTCAGTAGCAAAGTTACACGATTTTTAGACAAATTTTAGAATGTAGTTTTCAATTTTGTTCGATGCGAAATTGTTGATTACGTCTGCAAACGAGTTTGGAAAATTGTACAAGTAATTCGAGCGTTTTGTATCATCCCGGGATGGTACATTGGATACTCTATTTGCATGTAAAATATTTAGTTCATAATATATGCGTTTGGTCCGTGCAAATAATAAACGCGTGCATCAGTGGATAAGTGTAGACATTAACCATAATCGTTCTGTAACATATCCATATGAACATATCGCTTGCTCATTTTATCGATCTGTTCTCACACCTAACTATTCAGGTTCTGTCTCTATTATTAAAGTCTCCTATGCCAAAAGGGACAATATCATTGCACTTGAATTTTACGTGAACAAAGTAAGCAGAGTGAACGAAATTTTTGGATAATAAATACCAACACATCCAATGTCCAAGCTGTTTATCAAGACATCCTGCATGAATTCTAGTTTTATTCCCACACAAATTATTCAATTTCCAATAGTAAGTAATTCCACTAAAATTAGCCTTGCCAAGGAAATTTAATTTCGTTACAAGTATAACGGAGACATTGAAGAACGCTCCCTTCCTTCAAATTATTAATAAGCACTGCAACCCATAATGATAAATCTTCCCAAGTTTTTAAAGTGTGAGAAACTTTGGACTAATGTGCAACATGAAAGTTTCCACGCGAGACGCTCGACTCTTCCTGCATTATACGTATACCCATGCGCGAGAGTCCCGCTCATCCTAAACCATCGTCGGACGCTCGGCCGTCTGACATATGGCGGAGCTACACTACTGAGAATCGTTCGACAGCCGTACGTGCATACGTCGAAGTAAGCGCGCTAAACGATCCCCGATAACTCCGCTTGCAAACGCTTCTATGATTGTAACAACGGACAATACTAACGAAAGAACTGATTTCTGTTCGAGATAAAACGGGGAGAAATTGTACAGTAGGCTCCCTAAGAACCGTGTGTACATTATAGCGGTCAATTTCGATTATTTTCGAAGAGTTTAGTTACATAAATAGTTAGTGGTATATCTTTGCGCACGGTGATAATTCGAGGACGCACGTAGACGAACAAAATTGTACAGTTAGTTTCACCAGACGTGTTAGACGAACGTTCTTTCCGTTGTTAAGAGAGTTCTTTTGTGACCACGAGTGACTGGAATTGTACAGTAGTTCGTATGAAGTGGCTCGCCGATTAATGTCGAGGCACTTATCCCTTTTCTTGGAGTTTGTAGTGAAAGGAAAAACGGAATGTTTCAAAGTAAACGCGATGTTGCGACCCCGCGGCTTTTCCGTAATAACTTTCTGTATTTAATAAATATAACGATATCGTAAGCGAACATATCTAAAGGGAAACGGGAGATCAATGTAAATCTTCGATGATAACGTACCTTAAGTGCTTGTTTGTAACGCAAAAGGAATTCTATTTGGCACATGTATACCGCAGATCTTTTTTTAAAGCGCTCGAATATTTCTCTAATGTTTCTCCTCTCCTCTTTGAGGAGAAACTTGCGACGAAGGTTTCATTAAAATGTTGCTAACAAAAGAGTTTACTTTGTGGTATATTCTATTGAATTTGGTACAACGGAGTTGCGATTGTCATTAAGTTGTACGGACGACGAGCGACGCAGAAGCAAAGAAAATTAGCGTGGAAAAAAAAATTAATTGGATTCTGATAACCACCGCGCGGCGTACAGAAAGGTACAACGAAATTTCACCTCGAAATCGTGTAATTAGTTATTCGTTGGAAATGTTAAAGTTGTTTTGCCACCCG
Source organism: Holcopasites calliopsidis (assembly GCA_023838395.1). Classification (NCBI taxonomy): domain Eukaryota; kingdom Metazoa; phylum Arthropoda; class Insecta; order Hymenoptera; family Apidae; genus Holcopasites; species Holcopasites calliopsidis. The sequence continues at coordinate 829,120 of JALHAQ010000012.1, read as the reverse complement.
TTGCAACGAAATTAACGTGTAATTTGGAATAAAGTTTGCCTGTCCGTATCTGCTTGGCTCGTCATCCAGATTCATTAAACAATACGTCAATTGTTGTATTATGAAAACTTTCGAACTGATTATCTCGTCATTTTCATGACAAAGAACTTGGAACGTTACGTTTCAGTCGATGATGCTTTTACCGACGAGGTAATTAATGTTCAATGACGCTGAACGTTTCGGTTTGTCTTGCAACGTGTGCGATTACATCCGCGGTTGCCAGTGGGAAACGAAAGACGAGAACAACTGGTTGTTGTATAAATGAAACACAAACGTGCGTATCGTATGGTTTCCTATTAGTCTCACAGTGGCAGTGTATGTATCATATATTAGGTGTACGAGAATTTTATATGCCTGTACGTATCGTAACGAGTTACTAACGGAAGTGGACGAACGCGTTATCGAGAAATTGAAAATTGTAAAAATCTACGACGATGTAACGGAATCCTGTAAATATCTGCGGAATTATTGTAGCCAATATCAGGAGAAAATAAAGATAGAGCTTCGTGTGTCAGATGAAGCTGTACGATAAATATGACTCTGTGGTGTTTTCCTTTTAAAAATCTTATTCACTTAGTTATGTAAGTATTCTATGCTTGCAGATAAATATTAAGGAATAAAGGCATTCGATGCCGAGAACGAGAAATATTGGAGAAATCATTGTGATACTTGATTTCCCATTAGGTTTCATAAAGTATAGTAAATTAATTTTAGCTAAAAGTCCATTTTAATGATTCAGTGGATTTTTTGTAAGGGGCGAGAAGACTGAGGAAGAAAATAAGGTACGTATAAATTTTCTGTTCGTACGTTGAATCTTTCCTGCATAAATACTTCTTCAAGCAGAAACTGAATTGCAAGTTTCCGCGCTTCCTATTCGAAATAACGCAGGAAATCCGTAAAATGTCTGCACGCATTAATTTAATGGAGCACTCCTTACATATGTTTTCTCGGATGTATACACTACTCGATATGCGTGAATTAATAGACCAATACAGTCCAGCGATATGATATTAGACATATTTGTCAAATACGTGCCCGTAAAGCGAAGCAAGGGAACACGAGCATGAATTTTCTGGACTGAAGGAAATTCCATGGATTTTTACTGAAGACGAGCTAAGCTCTGATGCAAATACAGCCAGGAAAAGAGAATCCTTTGCATGATAATGCAATGTTACGGATACATTGGAAAGAAAAACGAGAGAATATTTTAGTTGGTCAATATGCAAGAACTTGAGACTCGATCAAACAAGTATGCAGATTACGCACAAAATTCAAAGGAGTAAAGCAGTGCGCAATGCGAAAGGAAAGATTCTCTCAATATTACTTTTAAACTTCTTAGAAACACGGACGAAGGATATGCGGGGTTTCTCACGCACGTGCAGCATAGGGAAACAGTCAAACACTTGGCACCAGCTGGTGCCCGGTATGTGACATGAATATTTGTTTCTAATAAGATACGCTTGCTCCAACGGCGCTATTTGACGTATCTCTCGCCATGCTTGCGCCGTAATTATTAACTGTAAAAGAACGGAAAGAGCAGCAGAAATTACGCTTCTTTAAAGAAAAAAATGTTGGACGAAAGAAGCGTGAAGTATTTTCTCTAGCCAAACACAATTTTTCTAAATCGAACATTACAACGATACAGTTAGTCGTGACGGGGAAGGAAATACGTAGACCGACATTCTACCCCTATTCGTTCATTAATTCTACTTGGACGTAAAATCCTTTTACTAGTTTGTTAGGTGAGCAACATGCACCTAGGAGAATCCTCGACTCGTGTTGCAACATTGATTAATCCGTCACGAGCTTCTACCTATTTCAAGAGTAGCCGGACGATAATTTTGAATGAAAATGGACAGAGCTTGAATTATTATTGATACGCAGCGTTAAAAGAAATTATGCAGAACCACGGATGATCGGTGACGTGGAAAAATACTGTACTGTTTCAAATTAATTATTACCAATGGTGTCTTATTTTACTGAAACTAGAGCGAAGGGCTCGTGTCCATTGTGGACTATTTGCTCGTCAGTTAACACTCGGGAAAATCCTCTCACCATTTTCCGAGTTTGATTAACTGCAACGATACGGGCAGTTGGAACGGCTGGCCGAGAGTACAACCATCAGGTGAATATTTCATGTAGAAACGAGCTCTTTCCAGGACCCGACTCGAGGCGACACCGTTCCGAATGTCACGAGAGTAAAAGACACACGTTTCGCGTAATCGGTATACATTAAGTTTTTAACTCGTTCCCCGTGTATAAGCCGTATGGGACGCGGTAAGGACAATCGTGCGCGAGGGGTATAAAAATCCCGGAGCGGTGAAATAAAATCGGTTTTCAATCAATAACAGAAGCAAAAGTACCTGTTGATTGACAATCCTTTATCTTTCTCTGCGACCGCCACGGTGATACGTGGTTAATTAAGTTCGGTCACTGGGGTCCGATCAATCCTCAGATTTACTTCAATTAGTCTGCATTTGTTCATTGCAGTGACAAACGTCGTTCGAATGGTTGTCACGAATGACAGAGTAAATTGCATTCCGATCGCTCTTGGCTTTTTTTTTTATTATCCTCTGTACAATCGCCCACGCGTATTTTCTGATTCGCGATCGACGCACCGCTTATCATGCGCGTTTGATTGGTCTATTAAGCGCGCGGGAAACGGAAAGCTCGAATATCAATATATTTTTCAAAGAATTATTCGCGAAAGCCATACGAATGTATACTTTGTATATCGAACAACGGCTTAATTTCTTTCACAAGAGAAACGGCTACATCTTTACTTAACAAATCATGTATTGTCGTTCTCCCCTACGCTCTATCAAGCTGAGCAAAGATCTGTCTCATAAATCTTGAGCACAATGAACGTCGATCTGAAGAAAGCAGACATAACAGTCGTCGTTGTCCAAGAAATTTCGAAGACTGTCGATAGCCAAGTATATTAACCGTCATCGTTCAACACACAATCATCAAGAAAAAGTATTCCAAACGCGGAGACCGTTCGTTTCTTTTTCCACGCGAAATCAGCACAAGCAGGGAGAGAATAAAAGATCCAAGATTGTCCACGAAAATCGGAACGAACAGTACAATAGCCAGAGACCTGGGTGGGCCAAAGGAGCAACGACACTGATGGAACAATCGGTGGAATCGCAGGCAGAGGGTGGTATAACTCAAGGAAACTCCGGTACGGCAGGCTGCGTTTAATGAAAGAAGCGCGTTAATTAACAGTCGCGTCCCGATCGCGATACAGAGACCGGACTATAAAGATAACACAGTGTACGTCAATGCAAAGGGGTGCTTTTCTCCAGCCTCCCTCCCCCGCCGGGGTAAATGGAGGGTAGCTACGCAGGCTTGTTGTTCGAGTAGTCGCGGCCACCATATCCGACGACAAAGTCCTGCGACACCATCGGGTCTGGGATGTCGGTTGTTGTTGTTATCTCGAGCTGTTTCCTGGTAATTGTCTTCCCTCTTAGCTGTAGAAGCCGCCTCGGCGGCGGCTTGTTATCTAGTGAATAATTCAATAAACTGCCGCCGCCAAGTTTGCAAAGCGAAAATTTCACGGTTCAAGGGTGAAAAACAATGCGATCAACGTCTCGGCTCCTGGATCCGGCCGTGGCACGATATCAAAACCACTTTTCGCCAAGGATTCCGTCTTATCCGCTTTCCTCGGCTTTCTTTCGACTTCCCGCGTCTCGCGCACCATCGTGCGGCGAAGAAAGATTCGTAGGAAGGTGTGCACAAATTGTTTGGATTCAAATAATTAGATACACCCTTCAAACCGATTATCAATACCATATACCAATAATTTCGAGAGGCTGTCGAACGCTCCACTGGCGCTCAAAGATGAAGAACAGTTTAGCGCGACAAGTATCGGCTGTCCCGGTCACGGGTTCTTTGTAATATTCTTCGACGTGAAGCGACACTGATTGGAGATTAGCGACAGCAAATTAATAAGGCACAGTGTGACAGGAGGTCGCAGCAACCCACCTGGGGTGCGAGCGGCTCGTTACGAAGACAAGGTAGGAATCCTCAGCGAGAGTATTGAAATATGAATTAATTAAAGGATAAAACGGGCAAATATTTAAATATACAAAGCAGTGCTTTTAACAGTATCGACCACCTTTCTGTAACGTTACTGATAGAATATCGAATGCATCGTGAAATAGTTCGGCAGCCACGAAAAGAGAAAATAGAGAAGCTAATTGGGAGAGTAGAAGGAGGAAACCCTTTTTTCCCTGCGAAGTCATTAATCTTTCCAGAGTTCCATTGATTTTACGTATATTTTCTGGGAAAGACTTTCCCACTTTGCATTCACGAGACACCTATATTGTCCATCGCGTGCGACAATTAAAAGGCTTCAACGACCGAAGCTTCGAACAATTGTCTACATATTGGTCAGGATTTGATGAGATTCAATGGAATAAGCCAAAAAATTGGATATTGGAATCCTCGATTTATAAGTATTGAATTGTCGAAACTATTACGATCGGAATTGGATTAGTCGATCGAAATTCAGCTTGGCACAAATTTAGCGGTACACAGTATTGTATTATTAATAACCGCCGCTTAAATGTACCCTTATCGCCAAAAAAAGTGTATCCACTGTTATCTCAAAGGGCTTTAAATCACAGCGAGTAAAAATTTGCGAAATACCGGCTTGGTTATCTGGCCGACAGAAGTCACCCTTCACCCCCGCCGCCCCTTTGACACATTTATGAAAGCATCGCTTCATTCACCGGTCACGTGCTTTATTTCCCTCCGCGGCCCGTATTTTTTTTTTTATCGTCCTATAAACCCGACGCCGTCTGTAAGTGGACCGTTTATCGCAATCCGACACCTCTTGCTGCGACTAGAGATGTACATAGGGAGTAATGTCCGCTGCACGTGAACGGCCACCTATGTACAACGAGCCGCGCGACCACCATAATGCTGTGTAGTTTGCTAGCGCAAGAGATAACGCGGCATAACCCTGGTAGTAGCACACTCTGAGGGCTGCAGCCGCGATCCACGCAGAGGATCCTAACGTTCGGGATAGATCAGGATGCTATGCTGATTAACGAGAAGCCTCGAAGGAGCCAGCCTTGTCGGGCGGTATTGTGCGATAGCTGCCACACATTATGCATCTACCGTTTCTCCGGGGTGAAAAGAAAATTCTCATCAATCGTCGAGTTTTCGACGAATCTACGGTGTTAGAGGATTTTTTTTTCTTCCAGGAAGCTGTGGTGCTTCGATATTAATTATAAATTGTACGTTATCAATTATTAGGTGTCCATCTAGTATAGAATCCATGATTTATTACCCAAATATTTTATACGCGGCACGATAGGGGTTAGAGCCCAAAGTAAAGTCGGTCACGCGTTTTCGGCCAAATGGAGGCGCGCAAAGCGACACGGTCTTTTTTCCCCGAAAAATGCAATAAAAGGTCTCTTGACACGCGGTGTCGCGTTATCGAACGGGATATTTAAAGCGAAAAGTCCGAGCACGGCTTTTGTTATCCGGCTGCGAAATAAAAGAAGAACAACGGCCTCGCCTGCGTGTGTACAAAAGCGCGGATCTATCGAGGGCTAATAGAGAATTTTATAAATAAAGCGGATGAACGGCGAGGCGAGCAAAAGTTGTTTCACGACTCTCCATCGCCATTAACGCGGTGGTGGAAAATCGGCGTAGAGAGAGAAACAATAAAACGATAAAGAAGACAGCTGTCTGCCGGGCGAGGATGCTAGCTCATTTTCTAGACGACAGACATTAAGCCGAAGGGAGGAACGAAGAAGATAGAGCGACGGGGTTTCTTGCCGCGGACAAGTTGCTGGTGGAATATAACGCGGCGGCAAATGAGATGCCCGTTTTCAAAAGAATTCGCCCCCGAACGGCGGTGGATCCGCTTAAATGCATTGGCGCAGATTACCGGGGAAGGGGCTGCGGGGGAAATGAATCCGATATACCTACGAGAGGGCGGTGAAGTTAAATGGGATCGCCTGCCTTCAGCTTACGCATCGTTTTGTAGCTTTAATTAGGATTACGGCAGCGAAGGCGGCGCTCATTATCGATTTTGGTCTTCCTTGAAAGGAGGAAAATTGCAAGTTTAAAGGCTCGACGATGAAACACTGTAACGTTTTCGAATGCTCGGTTTCCGGGATTACTCTTTTGTACCAATTTCCCGGGGAACGTGCAGCAAATACTTATGATAAGTAACATAGCAAAGGACAGCTGCTCCGAATTCGTCTCAAGACCAGTGATCAAGCAAACCGCGGCCCGTTTTATTTGTCAAACTCTGTGGGAGGATACGGCACCTTTTCCACAGGGAAGCTATCCTGTGGTGTAACCAAAAAATTGCCCCTATCTTAAACGAGCAACACAGCAATCTCCCGACGCTGGGCAGAGGAGTAGGGGTGAGAACCCTCTCGGGGAAAGTTCCCTGGGAAAGTTCCGTGTTTATTATTTCGAGAAAGATACGATAATATCCCTGGTGAAATTTCCAGCATTGTGCATCTGCTAAGAAGCGGCGATGCCCTGGCACGAGCCTTCCTCACCTACGCCAGTACGATTGTAAAATGTGCATCGCCGCTGGAAAACGCTCGAGGCAGCATATCCCCCTCGGCGCGTACGGGACGCGTAATGTCGTGTAAATACAGGACGATATTAAAACCTGTGCGAATTTTCACGGAAAAGGACGTGCATATCCTCCGTAGGAGATCTCTTAAAGGGAGATGCTTCTACCCCGATGAGAGGTCAGAACAAATATTTGCCACGTACTGGCCGATCTTTGCTATTTGCATTCGCCCCTGTGTGACGTGCAACGTTCCACCGTATATTGCTTTACCTACTGAAATATTTGGCAGTCCGTTAGCCAGTGTAAATCTCATTCATAGTAACGACCGCTGGTGCCTCGTTGTTTAATCTTCAAAGTATTTTCCTTTGTCCGCTGGACAGCTTACCACACCTCGAATGAATTCAAAAAGTATTCGCAGAGGAGTTGCTAGGCGAATGACCATTTTCGCTATGGTGCTTCGCATCACTTTCCCCCGAGTGATGTAAGAAAAAAGGGCTGGCGAAAGCCAAGAGATATTTGTGTACAGGTGGTAAACAGGATGAGGTTTCCGATTCGATTTAAACTGGGGAGGCGAGATGATCCTCGGGGGGTGTTAATAGCGTTGAGCGAGATCAAGGCCCTCATTGGGGATAGGGTCACATGGGGAATAGCGTTAGATTAGGGTCGACGTAAGATTTATTCGTCAATATGTCGTGGGTATCGTTAAAGACCGATGTCTGATCTTTGACCATGGACGAAACCATTATTTTAACGATGCGGATAACCGGCTTTGACCTGCGTTGAAAGAAATACAGAAAGGTGGGAAAGTTTAAGATCCGTTGTGTACGCGAAACAGCAGCCCAGCCGTGGAATACTTTTAGGTTTGATTAAGCCCCGTGTGGTCACGCTGGGCCCTTCAGAGTAATGCTAATTAGTTTCTCCTCGTGAAGTGGCGGGCGTGTGTCATGAAATTTTCGAGGGAACCCGCACGTGTATCGTTCTTCCGCGCCTCTTCTCTTGGAGAATACGTTCAAAAGCAGTATAAACTCATTAGAGGCCGTCTAGGCATACATGAAGTCATCTCAGCCAAAAATATTTCTTTCAGAATTAAAAGATGATTCGAAGAAGATTCGAGACATGCTTCCGCATTCCCCCCTGCGTGATTTTAAACAATTCAAAATCTTCACAATAGTTATTCTATTCACCGAATCTCATCTAGCAGAGCTAATTATCTTTTCGTTACAGCAAACTGCCGGCTGGATAAATTGCATCGCGATTTCATCATTCGGAATTCATTTTCACGTAAGAGAAATCTCGCGCGCGCTTCTTGATTCGAAGAACGACGGTTTCGAAATCGAGATACTCGCAGGTGCACGAGTTCCATTGTCACGGGAACCACGACGATAGAAAGTGGTTGACGTTAGACGTCCCGGATAATCGTGGTGTTCCGGTTGCGGAAACTGTTGCTGCTGCTGCAGCAGCCTAGCCTAGCGCGCAGATGTCATCGATGCACTTCGCGTTTCAGGAAAATGGAATTAGTGTCAGGCCAGCGAGAACCTTCCACTGGACCATTTGCATTTGCCAATTACAATTCTATATACCGTGCATTGGCGGAAACGGTGGACGTAACAAACAAACGTTTTAGTTTGGAGATTATGAGGAAAGAAAGGGGTGGATGAGCAGAGGGTCGCGTTCCTAATTTGATTGGACTCTTATTAATTAGAGTGACATTACCGTAGGATGGATGTTATTATAGATCGCGCGACTGATCGGGCGAGCTGTGTCTTTGGCGTGAACGATGAATATTTGGAAGTGGGCGGATGTGATTGAATATTTAAGATATGTTCGTGGGATGAATGAGGGAAAGAGAGTTCTTAGTTCGCGATAAGACTATGGCACGAGGGTGGAGTGTCTTGAGCTTCGATAGTGTCAAGGATCATAGATCATTAGAGTTGCGAGTTATCTCAGAGTACTGTGAATTGCGAGAACTGCAAAGAGGACGAGAGAACGAATATTGCGAAGTTTAACCGTATTCATATCTCATTAAATACAATAACTGTTTCTAGTTATTCCAAAATCCTATGTTACTGCTTAGCCCGTTCAGCTTAACACGATAACTATTTTAGAACAATTTAAAGCAGCAGAAAACAGTTTTAAATTATCCTACGACCAGCCAGTAGTTGTACTCTAAAAAATAGTCATCCTTATAAAAACGAAGTAGAGACCATCAGTAAAAATAAACTTCTAAATCTCCTATCACTACACTCATCCTGTCCTTTCTTTTTTCAGATTTTCGCAGATTAGCCTCTTTCTTTCTCCCGCTCTTGTTCCCTCAACCGACACTCTTTATTCCCGGGCCAGCACCCTTTTAATGCACGCCCATGTATACCGTAACGTCCAGGCGAGCGAGTTTGGTCCAGGTGGAATCCTTTTGGCCGGCGCTGCTTCTGTGATTAAAGAAAATTACCGACTGCCAGGACGGTGGATAATTACAGGAGAGCTAGTGCAGTCTGACGAGGCCATAGCCATGGTACCGGGAACAGTTTTAAGCATCCACGGGGTAAAATTCTCTACTCCTAAGCTACCGTTCCACGCCGGCCTTTAGTTTCCTATTGGACGAGAAAGCTGAGCTGCTTGTGGCACTCTGCTTGGAAAACTTGGACCGAAGTGACACCGCGGATAATGCTGCTACGTTGTCTGGACGTTGCTCTTCGTGGACCTTGCTGAATGGAGGATAACAGGGACGGTAGCTCTCGACAGTTGCTCACCGTGGTCAAGAGTTTGGACGCGGACAACGGAATGGAATTAATGGATCATTTCCTCTGAATATATATTCCATCTCAACAACCCCATTTTCTTAATGTTACAGTGAGGAGCGAGTGAAGGGTGCGTGCGCTTGTAAAAATTGCAAAGCGTTCCTTTATTTATTATTTCCAGTCCCACGGATATGGTGTCCCTTGATGTTCGCTAGCGACGGGTGGATAATTTTACACTGCTTATCTCTGGTCTTGATAATGAATCGTATGAACCCGTGTACACAGTTAAAAATGTTACACCGAGCCTCATTATCGTTCCCTTTTAATCACCGTCTAGTCGAACCGCATTTTTCAGGCTCGCGTCGTTCGGAGAGAGCTGGCCATTATGAAATTACCTCGGCTGGAGCACGTATCACGAAATTATCGTGGTAAATAGACCAGCGACAGTAATTACGTCACCGTCAAGCTGCGTCTGTCTCAATTATCCGGTTACATTTCCAAATTTTCGTCCGCTTTAATGACGCTGCTTAAATTTCGCCGCGGGACACGTGTCATGCACGTTCGCCTCTTTCCTGCCTTCCAACAGATCGATGCGAGTCGCGACAATTAATTCCATTTCCCATTTTTCACGGAAGAAAATGCCTAGACTCTCTTTCTCTCTTTTTTTTTTTAAGAAACAACGAACGTATCTTGCTGGTTCTCGATGACACGCGGTATTTCTCAATGGAGATATCCCCATTGAGAGAGGAACTTTGCGCGAGTGTCCCCCTTAAACCATGGAATCGGACTACTTTGTCCATAATTTAGGTAAGAGCGTCATGCGTGTGACGTGCACGGTATAGAATAGATCGGAACAACCGAAGCGCGAATAGAACTGGCTTGCAGCCAACCCCCCTGGTCCGGGGACCGTGTAAGTGACTTATTATCCGCCGTTTATACGCGCACCCCTCTATTAGAATACGCTATACAGCTCGGTCTTGCACAGTCGCGCGACTAATTCTTCTTCGTAATGGGAGCCTATCATTAAAGGTCGCATGTAATCGTGCTAATTCGTGATTGTATACGGATCGCTGTGGTCGGTCACGTCAGTGGAGTGTACGCATGAACCTACTGCCTACTCCACTGGCCAGTAGTAAGCCACGAAATTAGATCGTCGGTCTTCGGTTCCAAATGTCTACCGCTACTCTGTTCGATAGAATTTTTAAATTTTACCGATTTCCGATTTGTCAGAGGACATTCTTTTTTCCAATTACAGATTACTTCGCTACGCCGTTCGAGAAGAACAATCATTCACGAGAATATCAGGCTGTTGAGAATTATCCTCGCACATTTTCAGCGGACAATCTCTTAATTCCGTTCTGGCGGACGTGTTAAGACACCTCTAGATTTTACGCACACAGGCCGAACATGTCTGCGAATTTAGCGACCGTGAAATATCGCGGAATCCGCAATCCAACAGGAATAAGAGCGCTACTGTCCGACTATTTGTCTCCGGAATACTCGCCTGCGATCTTCGTCGACATTTATCCCCGGGAATATCGCACCGGAGGTGAACTATCGGCCGTCACATTTTCCCTATTGAACATCAATCGCGCAAAGAAATCGCACGGGTTCCACCAGGCTCGTTCAAAATCGACCGAGGCGTTCTTTAATAGAAAAATCATTCGGACTTTACTTTGCGGAATGTTTGACGGATTACTTTTCGAGCGACGAATTTTTTATGAACGATAATCAAGAAACTTTCGAATAAAAACGAATCTCCTTCATCGTAGCTCGTGTACCAAACACAGGCTTAAGGTAAAAGAACGGCGATGAGAGAATAAAAAGTGGCTGCCGCGTTCCAGTTAAAATTTTAATCCAACAACATCGACGGTTTTTAAATAAAGAAACTTTCCCCAGGTTTGCGCGAAACTCGTGTCTAAGGTGCGGAAAGTTGCCGGTTATGAAGAAGTATACGAAGCCGAAGCCAGCTGCTGAAGAATACACTTGCTCAATATTTATGTACCGAAAGTTTCTATTTAGTTACCAACGTTCTCTCCTCTTTCGCGATGCCCCGTCGAACTTGTTGCTGAAATTCAGGCTTGAGCCGCGATACAAATCGCCCGTCCCTGATTCGCTATTATACACTGCGATTTCGGCAAGAATATTGTTGCACCTCGTATCGCTCTACGCGACACAGAATTTACCATTTCCATCGTTAATTTTCTGTGAAGAATACTGCACGGTACGCTATCTATCATTTTCCCTACGGAAATTTTTCGCACGCAGTTGGAATTTAGTATACAGTTTCCTGGCATCCTTTATTTTTTATTCTTTCGAGCGAAACATGTTTTGGAATATCGATCGTCGAACTCTCAACCCTCCTTTTTGTGCGGGACTAATGGATTACGAGAAATTATAATGAACGAACGGAGAAGCACAGAGAACGGCCGATTTCGTTCGATTCGGTTTCGATAATCGAGCGCAACTCGTCGTCGAACAGGAGGTACGAATTCCATCAGGGATCGTCGGATGATCGGGAATATTCGCATAGTTTTGCACGGAAACTCCGATAGGAGAATAACGTGGTTAAGGTGGGCAGAGGAGAGTAGTAGCTATCCGCAACATGTCTCTGCTTTCAGGGAGCAAGATCGCCCTCAACTTTTCACGCGTTGCCCTCCCATTATAACCGTTTCCCTGCAAATGCATTTAGGAGCGATCCAAGTTAAAACATTCGATTATTGTATTGTCCTTTTTTTCCAGATTTATCTTTTCCTAATGATCGCTTGACGAACGATGAGGCAATTTAGAATGGACGCGATCTGCCTGTTCCATTTTTATGTAAATCTTGGCAAAGAATAGAGTGGAGAACGTGATCGACGTTTCGAAGCTGTCTTAATCGGAAATATTCGCAGTTTTGCAGAAGGCGGCTGCGATAGGTGAATAAGGAATGGGTTAGGCGAGGAAGAGCAGAGGAGGTCTGTCCGCAACACGTCTCTGCTCTCAAGCAGATCGGGCTCGCCCCGAGGCATCCAAGTTTACTTACAACTTCACTGCCAACTTCTCAATATTCATCCCAATTATATACACCGAGGCTTGCGCGCAATTGCAACGGTATACAAGGCGTCGGGACGCGGCGCGACGCCAACACCCGCGGATGTACATACGTATATACCTAGCCACATGCTTCGCGTCTCGAGAAATGGTTTCACCCTTCTTACTGTCTCGTTACACACGTCGCGAATATCTTTCGCCTTCGATAGCTGCTGCCTGACTAGCTTTGTTTCTAATTGGATGGTACACAATTATAATAGTCGTAGAACGAACGTGAAATTGAAAGAAATTACTACGTCGTTGAATATGTAATTAAGTAAAGTCGAAAGCTGATTTGTAATTTTGTACTTCCAATTAAATTCTTTTTATAATATTATTACGGTGCCGTTTAATTACCTACTGAAGTACCTAATAACTTTCCTTAGATATTCTCTCGGGTATAAAATAGACGCCCAGGTTTAATAGTGATTGATTTTATTCTTAGAAGTCAAGCTACGTCTCGCATGATACATTTTTATGCCTTGTGGAAGAAAATATACGGAATGGAGTTTAACGCACAATACGTGTAAGCATATAAACATTTTATGGAATAGACTGTTACATTCACTTGAGAAAATCATGTCTCGCGAGATGATACCTTTGATTCTTAGAAAATGCGGGGATAAACCCTCAGGTGGATGCAAGTGAAATAGCAAAATACGACTTTCATAAGTCATCAAAGTGTGAAGTATAAAAAAGGTTTAGCTTGAATCGCGAGCACTCGTAAAGGAGTCTCTTCTGGAGAAATACATGTAAGATATAAGGATCGAACAGTTCTCAAGTTTCGTTTAATTGCATTCAATGTATTTGATGACGATTGTATCCTTTAATTATAAAATAATTCCAATAATAATCGAATATTCAAATTTCGAGTCGAACATAAATAAGACGTACAACCCTTGAATTTCCATCTAAAGAAGATGCATAATATGCAAATGCAGATCATTTACGATTTTTCCAGCAGTTTCTGACAGAAGAATAATTGCCCGGGGAGATCAAACGTCCTCCCGCTATTAGATAATAGTTTCTAATAATTTCGAACAAATCTGCCGACTTTACGTGCTCGGCTTTATGGTTCGCGTATAAAAGCCAGAGTAATTGTTATGGATCAGAAAGTTCGCGAACCAAAGTACCGGCAAAATTATACCGATAATCCCATTAAATCCTAATGGAGCCTTGGACACATATGGCGCGTCGAAAGACAGCGAAATTCCTACAGAGATTCCCCCCTTTCCTTCTCCTTTTCCTTTCTTTGTTTCCATGCTATTTTCAATTCGAACGAAAGAACATTTTCACTCTCAGAATTTCTACTTTTTTTACTAATCACTGAATTGTTCGAGAAACGATTTACCTTCCGGCGAGACAATACGAATAAGAGAAAACAAATACTGCAAGCTTACCAATTTTGTTCGCATTTCAACTATTACTTTGTTCACGGGTTGCGGGATTTACTTTTAATTCTTCTCGATGCCTGATGCCTAGTTAGTCATTTGTAAAATAAACTCTGTTCCTGCTTAAGCCTTTTTGCACTACAGTAAAAGATTAGTATTCACGAGATCTGGCGAGGAGGTCTTTCTAATATCATTTTCCGCTTTTCTAGGAAGTTCAAATTGGTAGAATTTTGGAATTCCATACAGTATGGAGATAACTCGAGGTGCCAAAGGAAACTGGGGATCCAGCTTGGTATTTGTGTAGTGCGTAGATCAGAAACGCGGACGGGCAGGACAGAATATCCGAGATAAGTTTCAAAATTGAAGTAGTACCATGACGAAGATATTATAGCTGCACTATAATTCGAATTAATTACATCTCTGTTACCAATCTCATGAAATAAATCGAAAATTGGATCCAACAAATTCCATCTAACTAATTAGATGAAACAAATACAATTCCTTCTATCCAAAAACCACCGTTCTGAGATTCCACCCAGCACTTCCTCGACACAACAGAAATAATTTCCTCTCAAATATACCAAAAACACGTACACGAATCGAAGTCGCGAAATTTACGAGACCACCCCTCGACCTGTACACAGCCATACGAAGCAAGATCAAGTCGACGGGAGGGGGTGGCTTTCAGTCGACCGTCAAACTTTTTACTATCGCCCCCTAAAAGAATATACGGGGGACCATGAAAAGGTAACTCGCCGTGAAGTGGCATCGTTCATCGCGCCGCGAGCGTTCTACTAATGCTTCGTGAGCGGGAAGAAAATAGTAGGAAAAGAAGTATAGATGAAAATGTGCACAGGTTTTTCGCAGGAAGGAAACGGGACATATGCAACGACGACGTCTCGACCGGAAGTGTTTCTCCGCTTCCGCGCGGTACGCAATAAAACCGCGCTGATAATATAAAGATCGTTTGAATGGCCAGGCACGTCTTCCGATGTAATGTATGCAGGACAACCGAGTAGAACAAAACAGTTCCACTGAAATTGAATACAAATTTCCTTTGGCCATACCCTCTGCTTCTTTCGGCCCCAATCTTTCTACCGTTTCTTCCCCGCTTTCTATGCTCTCTACGCAGTTGGCTCTGCCAGAATTTCGCGGCGACTTGCCCGTTTCCTCCCACCGAACGTACGGAGAATTATGCCCGCGGTAATGACTAGAAAAATGAACGGGATGCCCAGGATCGTATTTTCGAGTGCATCAGAGAAGCGGGAAATTGAAGTTTTGCTAATTCAGCAGACCGGTCGCGAACGATATTAAAAATTCGAAAGTTTCCTCTCGAGTTGGACAGCAATGAAACGGCATTCCCAACGGCAGCCGGAATTCGAGCGAAAATAAATAATAATGACGAAGATAGTTCGCCTAAGTTCTGATTTCCAAAAGCGGCTAAGGACGAGAGCGCGCGTGCGCCTCCAACTTTATTCTATCTTCGAAATTAGTTCAGCCGTCTTGGCACGTCTTTGTCGAGCTGTTGGTGATAAAGTTTAGTATGCTAATTCGTAGAACAGCTGCGCAACTCCTCCGGCCCGAGCAAAATACCGAAATTATTGAATTTAAATTGCTGTAATTAAAATGTCTTTCGCTACTGCCGACCAATTTCCCGACTCCTCATATATTAATGGCAAATCGCTTGCACTGCAATGCCGCGTGTGCATTGTGGATGTCGTCTTAAGTGGAATACGAGGGATACTATTCTTCAATGAAACCTCAGTATACGTTACGAAAATCGAACACAACAGAATCATCCCCAAGCACGCAGCATCGTCAACCTACTAACCGAAGGCACCAAGGATTCAGAAGCGGGTAATCGGGGTTACTGTTTCCTCTCTCCCCCGGCCGGAAAAATGCTAATGTTGGTTGATCGCGCGCTAATGCCCTATAATGACCGTCTCAATTAGCAGGGCTGACCAATTAAGATCGGACGGGGTTTAAATTCAGCGAGGGGGCGGCGTGACGGCACAGCAGGGTGGCGCCCACGGGTCCATGAGTTAACGCTCCATCTGTTCGGCTGGTCGCTTTTCAGCTTTCATAGAGGAATGAATGGGGCAAGGCTGGCAGTCGGCCAGACAGCAAGTAACTTATTATATCTGGCATTAAATTATTATAGAGCCCCGGCCGACAATGGGCACCGCGGAGTGCATAGGAAACGATTAAACTGAATGACAGATCTAGACGGCTTCATTCGTAATCCACCGACGACGCGGCTCGCTCTGTCCCCTGTGTGGGTAACGCGCGGACGAACCCTCGCGACGGAATTATTACTGTCCCGAGCGGATTTTTGCTTGCCGTCGAAATTCTCCACCGGTTGGCGATTCACGTCTTTCGCGACTCTGGATACCCGATATTCTCCGGCGCTCCCGTGGCTCAGGGCTTTGTCCCTTGGCCGGAGCTTTGTAACGTGATCGTTTGTAAATTGTTACAGGAGAACGGCGGACACGGCTTTTCCCGACGAGTTCGACACGTACGCGAGGATATTTCATCCTTCGCGGTTTCATAGAGAATGAATCGACGAAGGGGATGGAAGTGTTCGAATGATTTTTAATAATGAAGTTGGTTCCACAGCCAGTAATTTGGGTAACGCGAAATTAATGATAGAGGACACTGCACGCAATTCGAAGCATACATAGCTTTCATGTGATACATCTATCTAATACCCTCATAAATCTGGCCACTATTTGCGTCAGCTTGTAAGTTTAGCAATTACAAGCGTGAGACCGCAATCGATAAAATTATAACGGGGCCCCGTTGAAACTGTGATAAAGTGTCTAGCCACGTAATTAACTATATTTGCGGTGTGAAGAATATTGTGCGATTTATTGTAAAGAGTGAAACACACTTCCACTTGTACAGAATCATACAAATAAATTCTTGAATTATTCAGAGATTTATAACAGCCTGATTATTAACTACATTTTTGTAATTAAGTATAGCTGGACCATATCTTTATTGGATCAATCAATTTTTTCCCAGAAGTTGATATTTGTCAACAGAAGAAAAGTGACAATTGCCCGATCGATTTTGGCTTCCACGAGCGTGATATCGACGGCGGGGAATAAGCCGGCACTCGGTACCTCGCCAGATTTATCGAGAGAAGCAAAGGAAGGAAGTGTATGATAAGTTTATTCTGTACCTTGTTTGAAATGATAAGCAATTGATAACACGATACCACTGGCCAGGAATGAATCGACACACAGTACAGCTTTACCAACGATGAAACTTTACACCTCAAAATGACCTACGCCACCGACGGGATACTACTAAAGATTGCCTCTGCCTTGTGTGAGTTCGCGTGTTAGAAGAATTCGCTGTTTCTTTACGCCCTATAGAATATATTGCGGTTGAGATACGAAAGAGAAACTGGATTACGGAAAATACCTCATCGGTGTAACGAGCAAACCAAAATACTTTACGCTACAGTTTGCCTTATTACATTACATTATTAATATTATGTAATATATAATAATAGCACCACTGTATTAGACAGATTCCCTAACAAAACATACTCCGAACGCGGGATTATTTGGATACATTTTAACTACCACAAATGAATTGTTATACTAATGAACGACTTGTAAAGTTGATCATACTGCTACAAGTATCCTATTATAGACTAAAAACCGTTCCGATTTATTCGTTACATGTCGGATACATGTAACGCGCAGCCAATCAGCTCAATTATTCGCTATATAATAATTAAGCTCATCTTGTCCACTTTATCAAATAGTATAAAGATTCGAATAATAATTATAGAGCGAATAACTGATTGCCCAGGTCTCACCACGTGGAGGTTGCTGCGACGGAGACCCACCCTCCCCACGTTTAATCCACGTCCCACCCTTCGTTTTCAGAACAACTAAACTCTACTATAATTTACAACAAAAAAACCCTGCTCCTTTTGTTGTAAGTTTGTAGAGCGTTCGTTAATCAAATGCGCTGCAAATCGGACAGCAAGAGGAGGCCTTAGAAAATTCTTAAATCAAAGCAAAATCGAAAGATTGCAAGAGCGATGGAGGAATTCAAACCCCTTAACTTAAAAATTAACTTAATTTTACGTGGGACACAGTCTCACTACAGTACGCCTGCACCATTATTCTAACAGAACATGGGTGCAGAAAGTATTGGTACATTCTTCAAAACGAAATATGTTATTCATAATCGATCCAAACGACTTGAGTTTTTACAACGAGATAGAAGGACTACTCTACTATACATACATCTTGTTTTCGTCGTTTTGAAAAAGACGGATTTCCAAAGTTTTAGAATTTTTAAAGTTACAAAGAATAGTAAGAGCCATTTCGACTATTTCATAACTTTGAAAATTTCAATCTTTTCCAGAACGACGAAAACATATCTAGTAAACTAACCCTTCTATCTACTTGTAACAGTGTACGAATACTTTCTACACCCACTGCATTTGCATAAAAAAAGAATGAACAACGGTGCCTGGCTGTACTTTAAAGCACGAGTGTCCCGTAGCGTAAATCTACTTAATAGCTAAACGAACATACGCTGCTTAATTGCTATATGCTTAACTAGTCTTAACACTAACGTGCCTACTTGGGCTCTGCAGTGGCCAGCCACTGTCGCTGTCTTACAAAGTAGTATCTTAGACTAAAAGCGCGTGTTCTACTTAATTAAACATTTACTACCTTATATTTAATTAATTTAACTTATAAGTATTAATACTGTCCTCCCTGATTAGAAAGCTAACTTCAAATCAAGAGCATCCAGCCTGATTTACTCAATTTAAGACTTAGATCTAATATCACCAACATCCTACCTATGAAAAATCTAGAAGATACTTTCCCAATTTAAAGATGTGTATCTGATTATTTTTCTGGTGGACCAGCGTTGTCTCATCGTTTCCTGAAACAGACTTAAATTCGCACGAAAGAAATGATGAAACCCTACCTATGTAAAGTATCTAAACATTTTCAAAATCTTGCCTAACTAAAGATCTAATGGTTTCGTTTCGGGTAAAGCCTGCCTATGTAAAAATCTATGGTTTTCGTTCAAATACATCCTACCTATATAGTGAGCTAAACATTTGTTCGATTTATAGTTGAGCCTACATACATTATTTTCTTAATAAAATGGGAAACAGGGGCAGGGGCGGGGTGAGAAGGGGTTGTACTGTGTGTACGTAATTACCATGAATCCTCTTCTTTGAGTGGCTATCAATTGATTATCTTCAAGTTTCTGAAGCAGACACTAACTCCAAATGGTGAATAACATTTCATAAAAAATAAGTTTTAGGATCTCGGACATTGGATCGATGAGGCAGATTTTGTTCCATACTAGCCATTTTTCATTTAGCAATTAAATACCCTCAAACACCTCGATGGCTACGGTATTACATTATTCTTTCGGGCCCTCGACGTACTCATGTTTGTCTAAAATATTTGATATTTTACTTAGAATAATCTGAATCATCTGTGAATCTGTAACAATCTCATACACTAGATTAGTAGTTTCCCCGAACCCCCCTAAAAAAAAAGGAAAACAAAACTGCAGCTGAAAGAAGAACATATTAGAAATAGAACAATCAGTAATTGGACTTTGGCCAAGGTGATACGTACTATTTTTCACTAACTTTATTAGAATGAACATTATCAATATTTTATCAAAATTGAAGCTACGACTGTATCTAGTATATAGATTAACTATAAAATGTATCTGACATCAATCTTAGCATAGGAATGTCAAGACAAAACGAGAGGAAATGAAAGTCTTATCATAGTTCATTTCTCAGTAATCAGATAACTTTGAACAAACTGTAATAATAAATTAATTTAAACTATGCAACATTCTAATTAGTTGGCTATTGAATATTATTATTTATTTGGGTAGACTTTAAGCTACAACCAACTATTTCATCATACAAAAAACTTTAATTAAGAACTCAGAAGTGAAAGTAATCACATTCCACTGCATTTACTCTATCTTACTTTTATGAAGAAGAAGTTGCAAACGATTACGCGAACGCAAGATGCAAAACTTCTACTATCACCATGGCCAATCTCAACTACAGTCAAGAACATGTTTCTTGCAAGGATTCTCGTTATCATGAACGGAGATCGCGGGCGAATTTTGATTTCTGCACAAGCAGATCAGAAAATTTGTAAGAGTTTACTCTACTACAAAAAAAAAGTGAAAATAAAAGTACAACGATTGGAGTAAAAATCTAAGAACAAAACTTTATCAACGAACAGTCACTAGTACTGTGTCTATGAACTGAATCTACAAATTAGATATATTATGCAGCCAAAAGATTGATCCATTGTCAGTTCCAAAAATTTTAATTACAACTCTATCATTTATTCTGATTTGTAAAATAAATTAAAGAGAAATTCAAAGATCGTAATGTAATATTTCACTATTTAAGTGAAATTTTGCAGATGAAACTTGAAGTAATTATACTAGTATGGCTAATCAGATATTCAAGTTTTTATCAGTATTTCCAGCAACAGACGATCGAGACAGAAAAAGATGCTGAAAGAAAAGAACAATGATTAAGAATAGGTAGCCAGAAGGGCTACCGGAAAATCCACTCGTTCAAACCGTGAGTGGGAAATTGTATATCTTTCGCAACACTAATTAAACGCGAGTGGTGCTTCAAATATCAATACCAAATGCAACTCTAGTTTAACAGATTAAACTGTAATAAATGACTGATGAAATATTTGCAAATTCGCGATTCGACGCAACACTAATCAAATATTGACTCTATACTCTATGCACTAATTGTTTAGTAAATCGCAACTCTAAGGGAGGGGCGGGGGGTTGTGCAGCCGTGGTCCTTGGCTGCCGATGATGTGCCACCATCCAGGTGGCTCAGGAACATGCCACCATCCAGGTGACACAGGAACACGCTCCCAGATAGGAGCAATTCGGGAATTGGGTTTGCAACTCTAATTAAAACAAAAAGGAATAGGTAGCCAGAAGGGCTACCGACAAGTCCACTCGTTCAAACCGCGAGTGGAAAATTATCTTTCGCAACACTAATTAAACGCGAGTGGTGCATCAAATATCAATATCAAAAGGAAACTCTAATTCAACAGATTAAACTCTAATAAAAAAGAAATGAAATATAAGCAACTTCGCGATTCGACGCAACACTAATCAAATACTGACTTTATACTCTGTGCACCAATTATTTAGTAAAACGCAACGCTAAGGGGGGCAGAGGGGTTGCAGCCGTTGTCCTTGGCTGCCGATGATGTGCCACTGTCCACGTGGCTCAGATGCGTGCTCCCAAATAGGAGCAATTGGGCATTTTTGTTCGCAACTCTAATTAAAAACGCGATCTTTGTTAAACGCAACGCTATCTGGAACTCGCGATGCAATCGTCTCGCAACACTAACATTTAAGAGTGACCCTAACAAAATCATTCAATAAAGTTAAACTGAAAATTCTCTGAGAATGTAACTGGAAGCTACTATTATACTATTATCTGAGAAAATTAGATATGATAAGAAATGGGCAAATGCAGTTGCCGCAAGAATTAGAAGCTAGTACAAAACTAAAATCTGAGAAAAACAAAGTTGCAAAAGCAAACGCGATATTTTAGTCGCAACGCTAAACCAAACGCGATTTCTATTTTATCGCAACTCTAAGACAAACCGTGAAGACATTTATGCGTAACTCTACCTAAGAAAAACGCGATATTCATACGTTTCGCAACTCTATTGCAAAACCGAAGAATCGAAGCAATCGCAACTCTACCTAAAAATTCGCGAACTTGTCCGCAACTCTAAGAATACGCGAAAATCAAGTATCTCGCGACTCTACTAAAAATCCGAGTTTCATCTGTCGCAACTCTAATTCAACCCGTTCTCAAATTTTGCGCGACTCTAATAAAAACGCGATTTTTGCCCAGGGGTCGTTGGGCCGCAACGGGCCAAGCTGAAAATTCTACTACATGCAGCTAAATCAAGCACAGTGACAAAGTAGTAACAGAGAATGACTCTCCATTCTTTTTGAGAATGCAGAGCCATTAGTAGTTGCCCTCTTGAGTGGCAGTTTGCCGGGCCTCTTCGGCCTGTGGCCTCTTCTCTTTTTTGGGCGAGATGCCCGCTGAAACTTAGTCTAAGCTCGAGACTCTATTCGGAAACCAAGGAAAAACATACAAAGGTGAAATAAAAATGTGAAAACGCGGATCTAGATGGAACACCTGTGGACGAATCACGACCGAGTATAATCGTAAAAGATGCCATTGCAGAAAATAGCAAAATTAACGATTAAATTCAAGAATCGTTCTTCGTGCGCACGAGCAGTCTCGAGCCTGAATGCGAGTTCGTTTCGGGGCCTAATACGCGACCGCGACCGCGGGTGGAGTTCGAAAAGTCAACGAGCAAAGCCAGAGGCGAACGCATTCTTCGCTCGCGCCCAGCTAAGACATGACTTTTCAATCTCAGATTTCCTGAAACAGGTTGAACACGCGAAAAAGTGGGCCTACCCGATCAGAGAATGTGTCAACCTGCCCGGCCCTACCTACTTATATTTAACACACACACCAGACGGTAAGTTACCTATCCTACCTCACCCTATATTTAAAAATGGCAAAGCACACACACCAAAAAAAAGCATACGCTCCACGGTTCTCACACAAACGCCCGGGTGCAAGGGCCTACACTAGGGAGGACGTCCCGGGACGCCTCCGACACCCGAGCGCGAGCATACATCAAACACACTCTAAGGTACGTACCATTTCACTGAAATCGACTGACAATGCCTGGGATCTTTGCGTTCTCGCGATAAAAGGCAGATCGACGTTTTAAAAAGTTAATAAACTACCCGCGGTATTGACAATATGTTTATAATGAATAGCAATTTATTTCTAAGGAATGGAAAGATATTTGTAAGGAGTGGCACAATTTGTGCAACAATTGGACGTTCAAAGAATACGAATGCGGTACATTCGTGATTGAATTGAACAGTGAAGCTACTAATTACTATTTCAAACGAAACGACGCAAATCCACAGCCTAACCACACACACAATGCGGAATGTACGTCGTGCACGATACACCAATGCATTGCCAGCCGCCAAAAACACATGATTAGCTTAAAAATTAGGGTCATCATGCCCACCGCCTTTTTCCCAATCAAGTAGCACCTGGGCACGTGAATGGGATCGAGGCAGTGAACACGGAAGGGGTTAAACCTGAAAATCCTCATCTATAATAGTGATTAATACATATACATTTTCTAACGGGCTAAGCATTTCATCAATATGACTTTACTTTATTTGAAATGAAAATTTAATGACTCTACTTGATTAGAAAGTTAGCTGAACGACTCTAATTTATTGAAAAAGCAAATCAATGACTCTATTGTAAAAGGATATTCAAGTAACTCTACGTTAATTTATTATGCAAGAATTCTGAACAAGAGAATGACTCGAATAAATTGAACAAGTTAATTAAAACATCCTCGGGCGTTCCCGTCATCAAGGCATTTCGTCTAAAACGCCAGTTTGGTGTTAAGATTGCTGCCTTGACTTCGAAAACTACCCGTCGCGAATTGTCTTCTTGTACATTTTGTTCGATTTATGCGTCGCAAGAGAAAACGAGATACCGATGTCTTTATACGCTAAAGATTCTGGTATGGATATCGAATAAACTCAGTTATTCGATAATTCCGATACGCAGAGAACAAATTGATACGCGCGGCAAAAGTCGAAGACAAGATATACTCATTGTCGCTACCACAGCAATAATAATATGCGTAGATGTTATCATTGTGCAATAGTTACAATTATGAACGAAGTCGGAGGGTATCCGACTTCAGCACTAAAAACTAACTTCAATATTCATGTCATTTCATTTAATATTCAACGTCACTATGCATTTAACTAATTATTTCATACTTATTCGATCAAATACTCGAATAGTGAAAATATATTTGGTAAAGATATTTTTCAATTGAAAGGGATTCCTGTTAATTATCAGGAATAAATATTCTTTTATACTAAATCCCGAATTTAATAGTACTAAAATATGAAAAATCGCGTAGTACAAGAAGACCTAGCCTCATCTAATATAAAACAATGAAATGTTACTACTCATGAGTATATTTGCATATACCCACGGTCACTGTGCTTGGCAAAAATTCTACGTAATACAACCAATCACCCGTGCCGTTTCGGACCTTTCGTCCTGCGGCATGATTGAGTGACCGGAGGAACTTAAAATGCCCAATCCTGGGGTACTCACTCCACCCATGCGACGATACTGCAGGATGTCATCAGGGATGCTCCGGGAAGCCATCAGGGATGCCGTGGGAAGTCATCGGGGATGCTCCGGGAAGCCACCAGGGATGCTGTGGGAAGTCATCAGGGAGGCTGCTGTAACATATTAAAAGGAACCTGATTTGTAACTCGTTATCGCAATTGAAACCTGATAATCAAAATCCAAGACCATTAAAAAAGAAAGTATGAATAAACTATGAAGATACTTACGTTGTAGGATGGTGCCGCATTGCCCGATGATCGTCCTGATCACAGCTTGTAGTCGACGTACTCACTGACTCTAATATCGCGTATCATTATTAAAGACAACTTGTAATCGATCCACTCACTGATTCTAATATCGCGTATCATTACTAAATCTAACTAAAATCAGAGCGGTTGCGCTCTTAAAGCAATGCAAAAGAACATGAACGGATCAAACACTGACTCTACCGATCGCATTGCGCGCGATCACCAAAAGTTGCCAACTACCAGAACCATGGAGGAACTGGAAGCCACTGGAAAATAAAAAGAGCGAAATTGGTTACTGATTTGTTCGCACAATTAGTTCTGGATAATGAGAATGTAAGATTATTAAAAAAAAAGGTGAAGAAACTATGATGATACTTACGTTGCTGTCTGACGCAGCGTGCCCGATGATCGCCCGATCACAGGAGCAGGACACATGACTCTAATACCGAAACGATAGAAAAAAACATAGTCCTGTCGCGACCGCTTAATATTTAACATCGGCGAACTCACTGACTCGATACAAGGAAAAACTTGAACGGATGAAACACTGACTCTGCCGATCGCATCGCGGGCGATCGCCAAAATTGTCCAAATACCGACGAACCGAACCCGCTGAAACATAAAAGGAACGAATTTGGTTACTCATTTGTTCTTACAATTAATTCTAGATGATGAAAACAAAAGATTATTAAAAAAAAAGGATTAATAAACTATAAAGATACTTACATTGTCGACTGATGCAGCATTGCCCGATGATCGTCCTGATCACTGGAGTAGGGGATGCTAAAAAGGGGGTGGGGGAGCAAATAAATCAACAGAGATTTGCATCTTATTTCTACTTCTCGTCGTCTGTTGAGGAAATACTGATATGTTTTCTATCAAAGCAGAAATAATATTATTATTTAGATTCAAATACTTCTGAGTATTTATGAATCTTTTAAAACCCTGTAATTTCATATTTCTATATTCAAGACTGGAAGTAATGCGATACATTTATAAAAACTGTACCGTGAATGTTCGTTGTGAAAGTTTCAAAAACATTCGTGTCCCTACCAACGAACTATGTCGCGTTAATACAAATTCTCGTAGTACTGCTTGTGTAGTAATAAAAACTCGAAAACTATCACGCATCATGGACAAGGTTACAACTACGTGGCACGCGGCGTACCCTGCGACGAAAACACGACTTGACCGTACTTGCGACCGAGCATAGAGATAAAAACAATACCGAGCAAAACAATAACGAAGTTACGAAGCAAAATCGACCGAAATACAGTGGTACATGAATATTTCAATTTCTTTTCGATGTTTAGTAGCCTGTTTAAGAACTTTGAAATATTCATTCATCCATGACCAAAGTCCAACAAAAAGAAACAATAGATTTGTGAACAACAAAATTATATACATGAGTGAATCTTACTATACAGGAGTGAACCTTTCTTGTAATACATTACGTGTTACCCATTGTCCACCAGAGTATTTTCTCCATTATTGCGATGCACAGTTACATGCTGCTGTATTGTTATACGTATGTCGCTTGATATCAATCATCCTATACTAGACCTGTAACAAAAGAAAAACAATTTCAAGGCTTGTAATACAATGCAAGTATTCTTTAACTTATGCGAAACCCAAAAGCTCGATCGATAGAGTACAGTAAGACCGAAAGAATTGTTCAAGTAATTCCAAAAAGTTGCGATGATTTGTTAATTAACTTCGTGCCGAACTTAACCTGGGCGTCGCTACCAAAAGAAAAGACGCGTTCGCCCTCGATCGTATATACAAGCCACCGACAAAAGAATCTCGAATAACTATTCAATCTACTTCCGAAATGCTAAAACGAATGCTAATTAATCCCGTATTAGTTAATTAAATAAAGTAAACGAGCGTACGTGGTGATAAAGTGAAGCCGAAGAATGGATACGTGTGATGGCGTCGGCACGCACCGCTTGTTGATACGTCTGTACGCTACAACGACCCAAGTACGAATGACAACACACCCCGCTCGTTTACCTTGGCCTTGGCGGTGTTCGTAATTCAGTTGCGACAAAAACTTTCCTCGCGCGTTGTACCGATACCCCGGACTAGTAGTAACTTCTAACAGAATAATTACAACTGTTTTCACAATAAAGAGATTTAGCGACGGCCGATCGCGTAAAAATTTCAACGACGGGCGCGGGCGAAACTATTTAGCTATGGCCGTGGGCGAAACCATTTACACACGGCCGCATCTATTCTTTAATTGTCGCAAAACTAATCTATTTCCACGATGCTAAAGCAATTGCTTATTAATCGCGTACTGCTCAATTGAAACAAGTAAACGTACGTACACGCTGGTAAAGTGAAGCCGGAAGATTGGTACTTAGGTAGCGTCTTGTCGGAAGAGTCCATTATGCGCCATTTGTCAAGACACGTTCGCGCGCAACGACAAGCCGATTGGAAATGGCGCTGATCGCGATTTCGATACCGGAAAATCGACCCCCCCCCCCCCCCCCGCCCTGCACCTTCTATCGATACCACAGATTAATAGTTACGACTCTGTTTTTAATAAAGAGATTTAGAGACGGCCGTAGGCGAATGCTTCTAATAGAACGTACGTGTTCTTTAATTGATGCCAAGCCGAAATGCTTGACTAATAGAATACAATAAAACTAAGAGAATTTGTTAATTACCCTCGCGTCGATCTGATTTGCTTCGATCGAATCTAACCTGATCGGTGCTACCGAAAGAAGTGGCGCCATCGCTCTCGATTAAAATAACCGCGCGAAGCTATTTAATAAAGTCGCACGATGCTAAACCCATTGCTAATTAATCGCGTATTAGTTAATTAAAACAAAACAAGTAAATGAACGTACACGGTGATGAAGTGAAGCCGGAAAATTGGTATTTAGGTAGCGTCTCCGCGGAAGAGTCCATTTCGCGCCATTTGTCACGACACGTTCGCACGCTACGACAACCCAATCGGAAATGGCACTGATCGCGATTCGGGTATCGAAAAGCGCCCCCCCCCCCACTACTTCCTCTATCGATACTTTGAATTAATTTCTAGTAAAGAGATTGAGCGACGGCTGTTGGCAAATGCTTTTGATAGAACGTACGTGTTCTTTAACTGT
Organism: Holcopasites calliopsidis; assembly: GCA_023838395.1. Lineage (NCBI taxonomy): Eukaryota > Metazoa > Arthropoda > Insecta > Hymenoptera > Apidae > Holcopasites > Holcopasites calliopsidis. The sequence goes on along the minus strand of JALHAQ010000012.1, from coordinate 801,684 downwards.
TGCCTAACCGAAATGCTTCACTAATAGAATACAATAAAACTGAGAGAATTTGTTAATTAACCTCGCGTTGATCTTATTTGTTCCGAACGAATCGAACGTAATCGGTGTTACCGAAGGGAGTGGCGCCACCACTCTCGATTAAAATAATCGCGCGAAATTATTCAATCAATTCGCACGATGCTAAAATGACTGCTAATTAATCGCGTATTAGTTAATTAAAACAAATCAAGTAAACGTACCTATGCGCTAATAGAGTAAAGCCGGAGAATTGATACTTAGGTAGACAAGACACGTCCGCATGCTTCGGCAACACAATTAGAAATCGCACTGATCGCGTTTCGAATTTCGAAAAAGCGCCCCCTCTCCCACCACTACACCCTCAATCCATATTTTGGATTAATAGTTAAATATACGACTGTTTTTTTAGTAAAAAGATTTAGCGACGGCCGTCGTATTGTTAATCGAATGATTTTCCAAAAAAATGCACTTATTATTTAATTGTCGCAAAACTATTTGATCGGTTCCCACGATTTTAAAACAACTGCTAATTAATTGCGCATTACTAAATTGAAACAAATAAACGTACGTACACGAAGGAGTAGGCATTTCGCATTAGTATGTCTATCTTTTACAAACAAAATCGCTGTCCTTGTCTAACAATACTATAATAATTACTGCACCGACAAGATACTATTAAAGACTGCCAGCCTTATGGGAGCTCGCGAGCCAGAAGAATTTGCTATTTTCTGACACTCTGTAGAATATATTGCATTTAAAATGAAAGACCGAAACTGAACTACGGGAAATTTCACCGGTAACGTAAGTAAATGGGTGCAGTGTTGTTGGTAACGAATAAATGTAGGTCGCAGGCATCATACATTCTATAGTAGCTTCAAACATGTGTAATTATACATATTTTATTTTACAATTTATCACACTCGTATTGCCCTATTCTCTCTACAACTTTCAATGTTTGTACAAAGTTTCTATTGCACACTGTTTGAGTACTTTTTAGATGTAGGAAAGATAAGAGTAGCTAACACATCACATTTTAAAAGAAACGTTAGAACGTAATAAAAGTCAATTAGAAAAGTACTGCTATATTTATACGATAATCCTTTCTCTGTCCAATTAGTCGGGCAACCCTGGCGAGATTTTAAGTATTACATTGAAAAAGAAAACTTTTCCAACCACTCGTTGACTTCAACATGTTCGTCCCACTTTGATTGCGTTTTTAAAATTTTGTTGAGGAAATTACAGCATCGATGCATATATGAAATTTCATGTAAATTCTCGAGTCAACAACATGCAACAAAATTATTGGATCTCGATTGGAAAAAGAGATTACAACGACAGGGAACACTTTGACCCAGGAAGAGTTTTAATATTTCTTGCAAGCGTTCGAGCAAAACGTGCTCGACGAAAATCCATCCTTTCCACGGTTTCTGCAAAATTTCCAAACAATGCGAACGCGGAGGGACCGGGTCCGAATTGGCGATACGGTTGGCCTGGAACGACCAAGTAATAACTCACGACCATACAGCGTACACCTGCTCGATTGTGCCGTAACTTTTGGCGAAATCGTGCCTGCGTTGCGGAGGAATATTACGTGTCTGACTTGTAACGCGTGTAACTACTGCGGATTCATTACGGCCGCTTTGTCCCGCGTGTCGAACGTAATCCAGCCTTTGTATCGCGCGTTACATAGTCGTTCTACATCTATCTTTTCCTTCGGTGCGTTTGGCAAGCCTTGCTATTTCGTTATGCCAGGTTAAATTGATTTCATTAGAGTCGGGAGGAAGGAAAGGGCAGTTGCCCAGAGCTGCCATGATTATTAATTAGAGCGCGTAGATGAATGGGGAATGGAAAAAGGATTTAATTGCGTCAATTAGGAGGAATTCATTGGGATGTTGTGGTGGCTTGTGTATTGCATTTAGTATAGTAAGTATCAGCACTTGAACGCTGTAAATGGGGTAATCGTATTCGCTGAATTTGTTTCATTGAATTGATTAGAATGATTTATGAAGATCGACGGATTAAATTGAACGCTTAACATGTTGAAGTTAAATGGTTTTAATATTCCAAGGGAAAATTTCTCAAATAAATATTCTCCCAGTTATTATTCTCTCACTTTACTACAACACAAACAACATTGAAAGCAAATACTTCTGGCAGATTGTAAAACGATACAATACAGAAACATTGTTCCTTTCCAGTAAGAACACGGAAACAATGAACGCTCCCTTGAAACTGCAAAAGAAGTTAATGCACCATATACTGTTTGCTTTACCACCCTCTTATATATCCCGAGGCCGTTCGAACTTCATCCTCCCCAGTAACAGCCTGTCGAACGAAGAACACCCCTCGCAACGTTAATAACGTTCTCCTAACGCAGCGGGCGAAAGCGCAGCGATTAAAAGAAAAAGAACGATCGGATTACGCTTAACTTCTGTAACTTCGCGTTTTCTAGCGCACTTTTAATTATTGCGCGCGCTTTCCGCGCGCGCAAGCTGCCCTCCCGCAAGCTCGTAACATCAAAGCGAACGAACACGCAAGTCAACGGGCCACAATCCAACCTAACGAGCTGAAATTCTTCGCAGTATCGCGTTTTTGGGGCGAGTATCGCAATAAAAACGTTCGGCGGAGGCCAAAATGAAAAACGAATATAGTACATGTTACTTTTTGTTTTTTTTTTGTGCACGAACGTTTAAGCGGGTTACTTTCACCTAATTCTCCGCGAACCTTTTGCCAACTGTTTCGCGGGTCTTTTAAAGCGTTCTCAGCCAGAACTAGCAATTCTACGGTACAACGTGCCACGGTTCGCGGTACGATAAACATTTTAAATTCTAAATTGTTCTCAGCAGCGTTCCGAGGCACGAAACGAATTTCATCTGACGGCTCTTTCGTAATAAACCATCCGGAGGGGATGTGAATAAACGTAATTTGAAAGGAAAGTTGACAGAAATTGTAGAGAATTTTGCGCAAGCTTCAGACGCTCGTTGCGTTGGATAAAATGCAAGGTTGATCAATCGTGATAGTTTGTTGTGCGCTTTGTTGCGAAGTATCGCGCAATTGTTGAATCCTTTGTAACGTATCACCTTCGAGGGACGATCGATCAAACGTTTGTCAGCGTGCATGTCGCGGGGGTAGAATAATCTCAATATTTTCTAACCGCGATACGTCAAACCTTGCTCTTTCCGCATCATTTAACTCCGATCTCTATATCGCGCTCACCCTTACCCTTTATATACAGCCACGCTCTCTTTTCTTCGTATTAACTCACGGCTCGAGATATTCTCTCGCGAAGTAGGAAAAAACGGAAAGTGCAAAATCGTTCACTCGTCCATTGTTACGTGGATACAATAATGGCTAAGACAGATGTACGAAGAGCAATAACCTGTCCACATCGAAGCCACGGAGCAGCGTGGAAAATCGATATCATTCGCGTTCGGTTAACGGGAAACTGCGGGATGGATCTCAAACCCTGATTTCTTAGCTGCTGCTTGCGACCAAACCATCCGACAATGCGAATTGGCTAATCCCGTTCGTGGATTCCCCGCTAAACACGTTTTAAGTTTCCATGGTGTAACATGTGTCCCGTGGATTACGATAATCTACTTGCATGCACATTTGGCTTCGTACCAGTGGCACGAAGAAATTTACATAAATAAACACTCTGGTCTGATAGTAGATCCACTGGAATCCTTCTATTCTTAAATTTTGTACATTCATCTGATTCGCGGGATACTCGTAAACGTTTGAACAGCGCAGAGCTGTCTGGGGATAGCGGCGAAATTTGGATACGATTAAACAGAAGCCTCAAAGACATTATTATCGTAATCGAAGTCGGCGACGATTTTCCAGACATTCACAGAGGATCCTTTTATTAATTCATGGGACCTCGTTTCGGCTGAAAAATGATAATAAAAGTTTCCTCATAAAAGAACTCATCGCGTATGAACTAAAACGAATCTGGAATTTTTGTAGAGAAAGGAAACAGGCTTTTTAACGTAGCCTGACGATCTACTTCAAGTTACTCGTAGGGGCCGCACGGATTATCTTGTAGAAGCTGCTCCGCAACGTGTTCTAGAATCCTAAGTATGTCAAAAGAGCGCTCGAACCGGAGCGCCGCGAGATTCTGCAATCTCGAAGGAGGAAAGCTGATCCGTGTAACTCGTGCTGGGCGCGAGTGTTCTAAGAATGGGTCAGATTAATCAGTCTTATCGCCGGTGGGGGGAGCGCGGACATAGTTCGTAACCCTGGCGGATGATAAAAACTTTCGCCCGATTGTCCCTTTAAAGCCTTTTTAATTCCGACGCACGTCTCCGCGCGGCCGTCTCCTTTAAGCGCGATCGTCCCGCTGTTGGCAATCGTTCGCGAGCACTTTGCTTGTCAATGGGCCGAGGAAAATCGCCGAGGGAGGATAAAGGCGAACCGGTTGACGGTCTTTTCACCGCGGCAACCTTCATGGACAATCCCCGTCGTCTCGTTAGCATCGGGGGAACGGCGACTCGGGCCACTCGAGCGTCCGACGACCGCTCGTCTGGATTTAAAAAGATTCGTCTTCGATGATTCCGAGGAATCATCGCTCCCTCGGGGCCGGAGATCAAATGGGGAGAGCGAGAAACGAAGTGTACGCGTAGCATTTTCAGGGGATTGAATCCTTTTCAAGTCGCGCGAGATATGGAATTTCACTCCGTCGCTCCTTCGAATTTTACCGTTCGATCGTTGCAGCCAAATTTCGAGGGATTTCGGTCCGCGGTATCTACGTTAAGAAACTTCCCGAGTCGGTAGACATATTTGACGTTAAATTGAAGTACCACGTTACTTTTCGACGATCCGGTTTGTCCGACTGTTCGCAAGCAGCGTTTGCATTATTAACGTCAGCTTCTCCAAGCGGAACGAGATCACCTCGAGAGAGAGCGCGTAGAGGACACAAGTAACACGGTGGAGCATATAGAGAGGGTCTCGCACGAACCGTGCGCCCGGTTGTGCGGCCGTGTTAACACACGCAGGATATTCCGCTCCACGTCCGTTCGATCAATCCGACGGTGAAAGGTGCTTTCAAGCTCCGGCTGCTACCTATCTTTTTACGTTGATTTCGCGAGTGCTGGACCAACGTGCGCGTCGAGCCTTCGAAAGCCGTGGAGAGAAACGGTTCGATAGAGTGATAGCACGGTTGAAAGAAAGTGACCCGTTCCGTTTCGCCGGATCCGATGTTATTGCGACCGCCGCTAAAAAAAAGCTTGACGGAGGCACAGGATAAACCGCGTACGTTCGCCTTGAATGAAACCAAAAATTGTAAATGCTTCTCTCGAAGATTGCGCGAAGTTTCTACCGAGGAACCAGTGAAATCCGAGGCGGGTAAACGCACCGAAATAAATCTTTCCCCGTCCGAAAGGAGTTTCCGATCGAGGGAACGAGCCAATTAACAGGTTTAATCCCGGAGCGCCATTCTCGCCCGAGACAACGCGTTAGCGAGGGCAAGCGAGCGACGAGCAGCGCATCCTTCGCTACTTAATCCCCCGGGGCTTCTCCGCGACGAGCCTCTTGTTTCCGAAACGTGCCGTTTCGAAACCAAGGATCGCTGACGACACTATCGCTCTTCGTATCTACGCTGTGCTCAGAACGATACGAAGTCCGACGTAAGTAATATTTATGGGAACCAGGGGGAGGGAGAGCGGCGGCGATAACTGATACGAAGCTGCTGCAGGTACGAATGATATTTCTTGCTCTCGCGTCACCAGTCATAATCGTTCGCGGCGTTTGCGTCCGCGAATTATTGTACTGTCGCGATGCGAGAGGCGCAGCTAAGCGTTGCCAAACTGCAACACATTGATAGCGACGCGTAATCCGTTCCTGTTTACAGAAATTTATTGGCACGAAATCCGGCGCCAACTATGCAGCGACGCCTCGTTCCATCCGTACGGCCGAGTGGTGTTAATGTTCCAGCAACGTGTACGGGCGCGTTATTAAAACGCAGCCGATTTTAGCCAGTGACACCAACTGACACTGCGAGCCAGCTAGCCAAAATTCTTCCCTACTGTAGTATAGGCGTAGCCTGTCGATATTTGGAATCCTGTCAAGACCGATGCGGTCCGTTCATTAATTAAAATTTTAGAACAACTTCAATTTTCAATATTGAAAACCGTAATTTGAATGAAGTTTCCTTCGATTCCACCCTTCGCTGCATCCCTATTCTCCTTCTCTTTTTAAAATATCAAATTAGGACACTCTGCAAGGTATATCCTGTCCTACAGTCCCAACCTCGAGCAAAACGCTGCGGAAGCATCCGAAGAAGTTCCAATTGCAGCTTCCAAGATTTTCTCGCGATTCGAAGGGAGACGAGAAGACAATCTCGGCTTCCAGATCTTGCGCACGTCCTGCGAGAACCTGCCACAATAGGACACGCGAGCGTGTAACGCAGAGACGTTTAGCACACGCCCGTAATTTGGAAAAGCAGTTCTATACTCGAACTTCTACGGCCCAACTTCAGGTGTTCACGTGGGTTTATGATATGTGGCAATCGCCATCGAGAAGGCAGAAACAACCGCGCGTTCTCAAACTTTCTAATTAAAGCCCTCAATTTTCTGAAACGAGCAAGCAGGAATTTAAGATGCTGAATTGTTCTTTCATTAAAAGACCGTCGTGTTATGCAAGCGCAGATCGGCGGGTGTGCATTTGTAATATAGACCGCGAGTTCGAGTAACATTTTTAAGTTAATAAATCACCCTCCACGTCAAACGACCAGCTGCCCTTTGAACATATCCCGTGTTTCCCTTTTAATTTCGCGCGGACCGGAATGCCGAGCGAAACATCAGACTGCAAACGATTTCTACATTTTCCGCGATTCAAAGGGAGACGCGGAGACGCAGGAGGTGGCTCTGTAAAGGATGTGGTGTTTATATAAAGAGTGCTTCTGTCGTAAGGCAAGGTAGAGACCTGGCATGCATAGTGGACGATAATACGCCCCGTACTTTCTTTCCGCGAAATCCCGAGCTCCGAGGAAGGGAAACGCGAAGATTAGTGCGAAACTCGTGCACGTCTTAAACGCAACGTGCCGCGGATGGTCGACAGGACTCGAGCCGTGGAGGGCCGCGATAACGAGAGCTTTATGCAGTCTGTACGTTCGCATCTGGACGGTAGGGAAATTATTTATGTGCGATCCGTGAGGAATGTTTGCGGATTCCATAATTTCCTCGCCACAGCACGCCTTCCACGTTTTCCGGAACGTTCGCGGTATCATAAATCTCCAGGCTTTGGGGATGGCCTTAAACGCGGCTGAATGCAATAATTCGTTGCCGAAGGATCTCCTCAGAATTGCTCGCAAAAACTTCGTATTATTCAATTCGATAAGCGCAATGCGCTATTATCAAAATCCCACGTACACGTAATTCTCTGCGTTCTCGTCCAATCATCTCTTACATCATCGTTCAACATCCCCTTATCGTCTCCAATTGCCAAGCCCGCCTATCCGCCTTCCACTAGAGTCGTCCTTAAAACTCTCGAGACCGCCGCAGACCAGATGCAGAACGTCTTGCGAACGTTCAACACCGTTCAGCCAAGAATTCTCCGGATTCTCGGCGAACGTGGGAATCTCCTGTCGCGATGCCCTCGAGGATCGTATCGCGTTTGGAGGGCTGCGTGGCAGCTGACCCCGACGACAACGAGAGGCATTCCCGCGCCGATGCACCGGAGCCAGTCGGTGCTCGAGCGCGTCAAGTAGAAGCGGTCTGCGCGTAACACGGCCGCGCCAGCTTCGCAAGCGAAATGGGGGCGCATGCGTGGGGGTGAGACGCCAGGCCGCAGAATCATTTCGCGCCGCGACGCCGAGCGTCTCCCGCATCCGTGTGAACGCGGGGCTGGTCCATGTGCGTTCGACGACGTCGCGTGGACGCCGTCGACGAGCAGACGCGCGTCACGGTACCGTGCCACTCTTCCCGTGTGCTATTCGCGAATCCGTTTCACGCTCGCAGTGATACATCCGTCGGCCGATCGAGCCGTAGATAGATACCCCCGCGGAGGAACGAGAAGGCGCTACGCGATCGTACCTTTGATCGTCTCGGGATGCGTTGAGGGGAGAAGAGATGCGAGGGAACGCGCGACATACGGACCACGATTCACGGATGACGATGATCGTCAGTAGTAAGGATCCACGTGTGATCAGACGTGGATTTCAGCGCGGTTCGAGCAGCCGAGCGTTCGACGCGACACGCGTGCAACCGCGACTCTGAGGATCGTCCGGATCGGACCGCGGGGACTCTCCGCTTCGGCACTGTGGATTTCTTTCGCGACCGGGGTGTATCGCGGCAATCCGTCCGCTGGATTTGTCGCGCGTCTGTTAACCGCGGATCGTTCCCGCTGATTCGAAGGTGATTGCCTGCTGTCGGATTCTGCGCTCGATTACCGTGCGCTATCACCTCGAGGGAATTCACCGCGGACGATTGAACGTACTTCGGAAAGGAGAATTAATCGCGAGTGGGATGTTCTCGATTGGATTCCTGGATTACCGATGAAACTACTCCTTGATTACTGTGCGCCCGATCGTTCGTCCGGTAACGGTGACTGTACGTCGTGCGGTGAAGTTTGATCGAGTTGCGTAACACGGTTTCCCAATTGCAGTGTGCACGACGTCGAATGTCGCGTTGAACGTGAAAAGGAGCGGAGGGGCCGCAAGCTGAAGCTCGGCCTCGATTTACGGAGCCCATTCGACGTGATCCGCCGCCAGGCCGGATAAGCAGCCGGTGCGCGACCAGAGGAAACCGTGGTTCTACCAATAAACGCTCGACGGTGAAGAGTCCGAGTGAACGAGGTGTTAAAGATGCTGTGTCGCTGGCTCGTCGTGCTGGTACTCGCTGCTTTTCTCCTGGTCATCGACGGGATCGCGGTCACTCAAGGTACGTGCGACAGAGTTCCGTTGAATATTCGCGGTACGCGTACCGCTTTGCACGATTCGCGAAGGCGTTCGACTCGGTGCTCCCGTAGGCGTTCCGAGATACGCATTCGCATGCGAGTCCAGCCTTTCGTACGTTCAGCGGATGGTTCCCGAAGATTCGGGATGGAAAACATTCGTTGATCTAATAATCCAGCGGTTCGCATGCAGCCGAAGCGTTCACGATTGCATGAACGAAGCGCGTGCTGGATGTTCGAAAGCGGAACGTAAAAGGCTTGAAACGCTTTCCATTTTTCACTGCGCTTTCCATTTGCGTTTTTATTTTGCCGATTTGAAAACGCTTCATGGTTCGCGAGTGCGAGCTCGAAGGTTGCGCGAGAAATTGACTTTCCATGACCGGTGATACGGTTAAAGTAGATGGGAAGCGAGCTTGTAGATAGAATGCGACGGGAGAGGAGGAAATGTTTTATGCGAAAAGATCTCTTGCCACTTCAGCGTGAATTTTTTTCCACGTGACGGATAATTCTTCAAGCCCTTCGACCAATTCTCTCGGGAATACAGCAATTTCACCCGTAGCAATATTAACGCTATCTTTCAAGTAATAAGTGGGCATCCGACCGATAACTGCACAGCCATAAAAGATAGGGCAATTAATTAGAACGCCTTAACAACTCGGTACACAGCATCAAGACGCATCATTCACCGTTACATCTCCATCTCTCCTCCTCCTCTCTCTCTCTCTCTCTCTCTCTCTCTCTCTCTCGTGTTCTCTGTCGCATAATGCGGCTGCTCGCGGGTCCAAGTATCTCAGCTAGTAGTTTATGAAGCACTTTGGGAGCAGGCGAGCCGGGGCTTAAGTTTCGGAGCCAGAAATTTCGGCTGCCATTCTGCTCGATAGCTCTGCGTGTTCGTGCATTTCCAAGCATCCCGACCAGCCATTTCGTCCGCATAGTTGTAACTTCGCGGGGACCGCGATCGGTGAGAAAAACGGCCCGACACGGACGTACTCCGGCAAGGCGAGATATTGATGAACAGTCGGCCCGGCCCCTGGTTACAAATGAAACAAGACGTCAACGGGTAACGTGCCGCTGCACGAGCCACCGATGCTAATTGAATAATTAAAAGTCACCACCGACGCGCGTCCGTTCGCTGGAAAGTTCAATGTTCCGCGGGGTGGCAGCGGGGCACGTTGCGGCAAGGCAAATAATCACCGGCCGTAACCGTGCAATCAGAGACCGGGGGGGGGGGGGGGGTTAGCTATTCGAGCGACAGTTTCACGGTGAGAGCCGTTGAAATCGTTTCGTCGACATGGCGAACAATGATTCCTCGTTGATTTATCTTCATCGCGAATTATTACTAACCGAAAGCCGTTGGCGATTCTTCGACGTCCGCTTGGCGCCACGCCTAAAATTGCATAACGCGTTGAACGAAAGGAGAAAAAAAAATTCCAATCGAAGACGAGAAATGCCACGGTTCGATCCTCAAGGCGTTTCACGAAAGTCAGCGTACGTTGAAACGCAAGTCGCTGGTTGGCACGAATCGAGAAATCGATGAACGCGCCAGCGGCAGCGTACAAATGCTCGGACCTTTAGGCGATAACCAACTTTCAGCGCTCCGCGAGGTAATGCTCATTCATCATCGTGTACCTCGGATCGGCGCATTGTCCGTATCACGTGCACGCGCCCCGGGAACGTTAAATCGATTCCTCGTTCACGCGTGATTTACCGCGGCGAATTGAATCGCGAGGGGTGGCTCGCCTGCGTGCGGCCGATTTTTCCGCCGCGATCCCGGTCCGCCCAGCTTCTTCTTCCGCGTAGTCGCTTCCCTTTTCAGCGGCGCTCGCTCGGTCACGAGATCGAGAGACTACAAGGGACCGGATTCCGGCCACGTTCGACGGATGAACGACAACACGCGGGTTCAACCCTTTTATTATTGCGGTCACTCGTCACGGGGATTTCGTGGTTTCTAAAGGGTGATTATAGTCTTTCAGCGAACGTCTTTAATATCGTCGGAGATCTTGGACGTTCCGTGGAACGGATTAACGCTGGTCTTTGCGTTGGGGATGCTTGAACAATGGCAAAGTTCTTTAGCAAGAGCCTAGAATCGCGATGAAATACGTGTTTCTGTGATTCGTAACTCCCGTTTACCCGCCGCGAGCTGCGCGCGGACAGAGAGCGCAATCGTTTTATTTATCTCTGCTCGTCTCGCTCGTCCAATCTCTGTCTCGGCTGGTAGTGTCACGTGCCAGGAGTCGTTTAGCGGTTGATTCTCCTCCGAAACCGGGCAAATTTTTTGGACCGAGCTCTCGCCCCTCGATACGCCGCCGCGACATTGCCTCGCTTCGCCTCGTCGAGCAAGATTACTTCCTTCCAATGCACTTTCAGCCAGTGGCAATCGTGAAAAACTTGTTAAATCTTTGTACAAGCGAAGGATCGTTCGAGATTTATATTCCTTGGCAAGGAGAACGGCTCGTTGGGACAGCGCGTAACCGGCGCGGCGTGACAAGCGCCTCCAAAAAACGGTGGAGGTATTAGAAGCTCGTTTCGAACGAACTTGGACAAAGTTGTGAAAGCAAATTGTTATCGTTTTTTTTTTTCGAGTGTGAAATACATATTGCGTTAGGAATACGCGCAGGCTGTCGCGTGCAGATTTTACTCGCGTAACGACGTGGCTGGATTAAAAAGGAAAAGGTAAAAGGGAAAAGAGCTTCTATATAAGCATTGCCCAGTTCCTTATTATTATACGGGAATAAGCAACTTTGGGTCTCGTAGCGAGGGAACTTTGCCGGAGTTGCCTCAAAGGAAATCGGAAAGAAACGTTTAACTATCATTAAACTGCGATTCCAGGGGAACTTATTATTTGGGGCTTAAGCGTATCGCTACCAGGAAGTAACTTGTCGTAACTTGCGAGCTCGTTAATTTTAAATGCATCGTTTGAAAATAATACAATGATCGTCGTGGAACTTTCTTCGCTATCGTTTGATTTCATGCTACCCTTAAAGGATCGAACTTTATTCATTTGCCTTCTAATTTGTTGAGCACGGCTAATTATTCATGTTTCGAAAGAGACGGATGGTCGTTGAATATTTTTAATTTCGATCGCGATTCGTCGAGCGAATATAGAAGTGGACAAACATTTCTCTCATTAGAGAACTGTAAAAGAAAAGGGGAAAAAATCGGGACCTATGGGCTTTACGGCAGACTTTAAGGCAACTGAAATACGAATGCCTCGCGAAACGTAAAGTATACTACTTGTTATGTGAAGTAGAACGATTCAAAAGCTACAAGTACCCTTACAACTTTTTTTTCTTTTATCCTGTCGCAAATAGATAAGAGGAATAAAAACTGGAAAACAAAATACGGAAACTTTGTCAGAAATAAGAAAAAAAAAATGGAAATTATCCGCTTCAAAGAGAAACGCGAAATTCACTGTCTCGAGAACACTTTGAAAGATTACCATTCGAAATCGTCAGATCGCAAAACGAACTCCGCGAATCCGGGGGAGGGAAATTGAGATAACGCCATTGAGTAAGAACGGCCATTCAGGCAAATTGAAGGGAGAGATTCAAAGTAATCACGCGAACAGCGAAAAGGGTGGCGGTGTATCAAGTGGCGAGGCAAACCGACCTCGACTTATGTAATACATAAAACAGAGAGCACGGTCTCGCGATGTGAAGGGGCAGAAGTCTCGCGTCGGGATACTCGAAAGCGTACGGACCATTGAGAGGGACGATGATTTACGATGTAAAAGTTATAGAGATTTTTCCGCTGATCGTTGTGCATGTCCCAAGGAAATCATCGGAGCGATTGGAATATTCATTGCACCGAAATTTCACCCTCTCTGTGGCAAAGAGCGTGCACTATTCGCCATAGGGGGAGGGCGGGTGGGTTAATTATTCCATTGCATTAGTCGATATCGTTGCATCTTATCGATTCAACGACCGCGTTTACACAATTCTATTATATGCTACGCATCAGGCCAACGCATAAGCATCGAATTGTGTAACGCGGCCTTTAATTGCTATTAAACATTACCGTTTATTTCGTGTATTATTATGTTTAGCTGGTAACGCAAACAGCGGTATCCGAATGCATAATTTAAATGCAAATATCGCGCGTGACTTTAGCGGAAATTTCATCCTTAATTTTTGAACATTAGATTACTGATGTGCCTGATTCTTATTTGAATATTCACAGATAATGGTTCTGAGATAATTGTACGCTTGGGATAAATATTGTATTGTCTCGATTATAAACAGAGAGATAAACTATTACGAATTTTTAAATATGAAACAGCTATGTTTATCGATATTGCATCGTGAACAGAGAATATATCGATTCAACGAGGAGACTAAATAGTTACCAAGATGTGGACACAACGTGGAGTAAACTGCGATACGAAACTAGGTTTGTTTGAATGGTAATAGTTTAATGACGACAATTTCCTGATAATACGCGCGGCCTTAGTGTTACTCCGCCAAACAGTTTGCAGTGTATTAGATGAAGATTTAGATGTGCCCGAGGCGATACTAACTTTGGAACACGTGCATGTGTCTGGGATGTATGTGCACAGAATCGAACGCGTTTATGTACAGTCAAAATGTTGTCTCAAGTTCAAGAACGTAAGCTTCCGGATATAGAACGCCTTAACGTGATTAAGAGTAATGGCAAACTGTTTGTATTGTGTAACTCATCAGCAATGCATATCGAGAAATCTTTCTCCACATCTAAACGATCCTTAGGAGAAAAGATTACGAATTTCTGTAGCTCGATATTAACACCACTCTATGAGTTTTGCAGCTACTCGTGGCAATCTTTAGACTATACCGAAACAGGGTTTAATCTAACGAAGTACAATATAATTAAAACTTTCCATTAAAGAGACGCACGCACAACTTTCTACAACTTCCACGCTAAGACACCTTGAGATACAAATTGCTTGACACCGAACTTCTCTCATTAGGAACTCAAAATTCAAATGTAGAAGGAGAGTGGTCTGAAGAAATTAAATAGACGGAAACTGGTTAATTAAGTATCACCGTTATACTAAAATTTATTATTCTCATCGCGTTCGTAACTATGTCCACCCGATATGTGCGAAGAATCGAACACTGGCACCGTTGTAGGCGTATCTCGAAGGGCGTGAAGCTTATTTACGAGCATCTTATGGTATCGATTCCCATGAAGGGTTCGCGCCATCGTCAGTTCCTATCGGGACCACCGTAATAATAGCACCAACGACTACTTCATCAATGACGCGAAAATCGACTCGCAATAAAGACCGCATTCACGATACTCCGCGCGAGCATAAATTGTCCCTTTATAGCGCGCCGTGCTATGCAGTTCTTTTCCCCCGGAGTTCGTGGTATCGTGCAATTTTTACCAGATATCACTGACAGATTTAGAAGCGTCGTTTCTTTGGAAAATTGCTTCGCGAGATAACTCGCGTCCACGATACCCCCTACAATCGCCATATACATATATATCTCTACACGACTTATCCCTGGACAAGCTTATCAAAACGTGCGATTTTTATCAGATGTCATTAATAAGTCTTGCATTTTCATTGCAAAATCTTCCACGAGACCTGTACGAATGTACTCGAATAACTCTGCACGGTATTACGCTCGCTTCGGTTTAATTTTTCACGAAATAATAGACGGACCGTGCGTGTGTCTATGTGGAAACATGTCGAGAATATATTCCGGTCCTATTGTTATCGATAATCATCGAAGTATCAGCGAGAAAGGATTCGAAATTCATGGCTCGGTTCGTACGTACAAGGGGATTCTTTGTACTTCATTCCTGGGGTACGTGATTGCAGGACACATCATGCAACACGCTTGTGCCCGCTGCGTAATTAGAAGGCCATCCCGAATTACGTATTGACTCATTTTCTTTTTCAATCGTCCTCCGACATTTATAATCGTCCAGCCATACACGTTACCCTGGATTCCCCTTTCGATGTTTTCAATCGCACTTGTCGAAGCGTAAATCCTTGCCCCTCTGCAGCTGTACGATAGATTTTCGATGGACACGCTTTTCATCCGTCTGTCTCATTTCCTAGGGAAATTGATGCCGACCTACATTACAGAATTCAGTGCTCACGAGTGAGAAATTCTGAAACCATATCTTTTCCTCTGCGGTCGACCGCCAAATGAAGATCAAGATAATGGGCAACGTACGTTTTACGAAGCTGACGGTAATATTATATATCATTCGTAGCAGGTATTACCAACAGATTTGAAACCCTTGTTTCCGAACGTCCGCAATTGGAAAATAGAAAAATGGCCCCCGGCGGAGGGAAGGGAGAGAGGCCCATTAATTACAGAACGACAAAGTGGGGAGAAAAAAAGCAAGGGAAGGAAAGCTGCGACGACACAATTACGCAGCCCTGGACCGCGTTCCCGCCGAGTTCGCGGGCATTGCTTCCGTAATTAACCTGACGCATGCCTCGCATGATCAGTTTCAATTTGCGAAAAAAGCTTAGTCGGCAGGGGGAGGGAAAGGTCGAGCTGCCACGTGAAATTTATCGCGCAGTTTCGTAGTCAAGGATACACCGGGACTCGGATGTTACGTTCCTCCTTTATTTCTTCATTGTTTTTTTTTCTGCAAATAGCTATTGCTGCAAATAATTCATTTCTCTCGTTCCCTCCCGTTTTTATTGATAGAGTAGCTGCTTGCTTTCTACCGAATCGATACGCGCACGTTTCTCTCGATACTGCGTTTGTTAACGATGAACGGTGCTATCAACAATTTCGGTATCGATTAATTTTTCATCGGTGCAGCAAATTAGTTGAAATACAAACAACGAAATCGTAACACTATTCGCGCGTCTATGATCGATTTAAGTGTACCGCGTTAACCGGCAATTACACGCGAGCGCCCTACATTTATTTTCCATCAGCCTCGCCCCAGCGGGCAGCCCCATGCGTGGCGACAAATTATGGGGAACGGCGCGGAGCCACCCCTAAACGCGGGACAGTCCGGATAATCCGTAGCAATCGGAACGATGGCTCTGGTATTCTTACGTCGTTGCTCGAATCAGCGTCGCGATAATTACCGCCGATCCAACGGCGACTGGGGCGTTTTGAATGGTTCGTTATCACGTTTCAATTAGCGGGTCGGGATTCTCACGGTAATTGCGATCAGTTGTATGATTAGGACGAAGTGAGTATTCATAACGAGATGACCGGGCGGCGAGACAAAGACGAACGGGGTTCCTGGTAATTCCCTGTTTACGCGTGTCAAGCTTTTCCCGCTGCCTCGCGGAATAACATTCAGCCGGTTGTTCGGGGATTCGTTGAAACGGCCGTGGCGGTTCAATGAATTCGCTGGCGTTGACTGTGGTATCGGAAAAAATGTACAGCATACGCTGTGGACATCGTTGAATCGCACGACGTAAGTATAATTAATATTTACCGAGTGTCACTAGGGGTGGGAGCTCGGCGCGAACACTGGCCCGGATCAGAGGCAACCGCAGCAGTGGAATACACACGACAAGCAAATTGTACTGAATCGTTTACAAGTTGAACAAAACTTCAAAGTAGAATCGCTCCCGCCCCGCTGTACTACGATTTCCGGCCCACCCTGCATATTTTCCAATAAGAGATTCGACGTGGCTCTCGCGTCAGAACTGTATAATGAGGTTGTGCACAGTTAATAATAATTACCGTGTGCCGTGCGCGGTCACTACGGAATGCCATGCATGCGAGAGAGCGACGATATTTGAAGTACAATTTGGAACCACGTTCCACGTGGCTATTCGCTCGGGAGAAATTATAAACTTCGTTCAATTCTGTTTCCTTATTTAATCATCCGACTATGACAGCCAGTCGAAGCATAGCGAGCGACACAATTAAATGGAGGATTTTAATTGAATCGAATCCGTGCATTATACAGAGAACACAAGTTATACCTTTCTGGAATAGAGATCATCTAATTATCCGGTTTTTAATTATCTGTAAGTGAACCGTATAGAGACTCAGAGTTTCAGGAGTTCGAGGAATCGAGCATACGAGCAGCTCAAGCAAATTGACTGAATAGAATACTAACGAGCCGATTGAACGGGAAGAAGAACCCATGAATTCAATTGACTAATTGCCACGGTCTTTTTCACAGAACTGCATTTTATGGATTTCCCATTGCGCGAGACTGATTATCACGCTTTCGCATCGATTCTTTAATTGATACACGTAATATTAGAGAACCGTAAAGAAAGAAGACGCCAATTTCTATTTCAATAAACTCCGTTTTGTTCCTCCCATTCACGTTTCTATCTTTTTTTTCTTCTAATCATCCTCGCGTTAGTAACGATCAAACGAATACCAACGACGTGTCACCCCTGCGCTCGTTACCATGGTTAATTTGCAAGTGCGGTGGGGAGGTTTATCGTCTCGAGGGGATTTCCGTCGTTACTGTGCCCGCGTGCAACGCCGATACTTGTCGAATTTCACCCCATGGTCAGAGCGAATCATTTTTATTTCACCCCGTTCGCGGACACCGAACGCTGGCACAACGTTGCGCGACCGTAAAATCATTATCGTAACTTTCGCGCGGCCGGCCGGGGTACGGCCGGGGAAAAAACTGCGGCGAGAATTAGTTTCGCGTTCACTCGATTCGACGCCGCTTCCATGTTTTCCCTGGAAAAATCATTGCGCGCCCGCGGAATTGGCAATTCGTAATTCCGGCTGATGCGACGCGAGATGTACGGTGGTGCTTGTCCTAATTTTCTTGTCGCCAGCTTCCTTTCTTTTTTCATTGTCGAATGGAGTCCCGTCTTTTTTTGCCGTGGTTTAAATGAAAAATCCAACGGCACGTGAATTGGCGATCGTACGTGTGTGTTAGATTAAGATTGTGTATTACGGCTTGGGCGAGCGCGGAGAAGAAATGACGCGCGCGAAACTGTGTCACGTAAATTGGAGAATGAATTTTTCTACGATGAATATTAGGATTCATGCTGTGGTGCATTTTTTCTTTTTATAATCAGCGCTCGCTTCCTCGTTTAACGATTATGGACATCGAGCGGGTAAAGAATGGTTTAGATAACTGGAATGCGATTATCATGGCGAAGGGATGACTGTCCGTTATGGAGAATTAATAGAAGCGAAATTTGGAAGAGGAGATTGCAATGTCTAATTAGGCGAAAGTTTCTCAGTCGTTTAGTGGCTCGACCAATCCAGCGAACCAGACAGATACTTCTCTTTCCTCGACAAGTTCTTGTAGATCTTTTCAAAATACGTCGCGTTTTGTTTCTAAGAAGATTTCAGTGTCCATGTCGCGGGATGGCATAAACCTGGGCAGAAATATGAAGCTGCAATTTCCTAATTGAGTAGGGGATCGTGTAACGACATTCGTGTGACCGCGTGACAAGTCCAATTATCCGATGAGTAGTCTCCCTTTGCTCGTTGCACAATGTACCAATCTACCCCGGAACAACCCTTAAGCATACGTCTCGATTGTTAGGAGCCTCGCTCTTGTTTCGCGCACGTGCAGCCGGCGTTTATCCGGTTTATCACGATCGAATGATAAATCCGGGCAGGGGAGCCCGTTCACGGCCGAATTACTTCTCCAAAGCGGAAACGTCGAGTCTGCGCGAACGTTTTTCATGCATCTCGGTGTACGTTTCGTTAAAATTTTACCCGTCGATCCGTTTCGCGATGATGTTTCACCGCCGACGGAAATCGACGCCGAAATGTTTCGATGGAATTATGCGCCGCGTGGAAATAATTGTTAGGATTTGTATCCAATTTCAACGAATGTTCGTCCGCGATTTTCCACAAACGTTTGAAGCTAAAACTGCGAAACGTTTATATCTGCCGGCGAACGTTCTGCGCGATAGAAAACGATAATTTCGTATTGAAACAAGAAACGCGGAACTCATATATGTTAAACGAAGCATTTATCGAGGGAAGGCGACGAACTATCATAAATTATTTGCTGCACAATATATCAACATAATTTCTATCCCGTTGCGTATGTTTAATTTACAATTTTCCCCGGTATTTGCATACGTTGCCGGCAGTACACGGAGCTTCTAAACGGCATTCGAGTTTATAATATTCTCCGTGCCCGGTGCACTTTAACTTCGGCGATCCAATGGGGATCACCGGTGCTTTCTGCCTGGACGAAACCGTTGGCAGGCATTATCGTTTCTCTATTAAAGCCGTTGGCTCTGAAATAAAAAAAAAACACTGCCTAACGCATTCATAATAAAAGAAAAATGCGAACCCGTTGAACTTATCGCTCGGATAAGAATCCAAAGCATCCACACGTGAAACGGCGGCGTTTTCTCTTTGATACGTTCTCGCCAATTAAACTACCCTCAAGATCTCCAACGTTCGATCCTGCTATACTCTACCTTCCCCACGTAGCTTACACCCATTAGTTTCCCCGGCTCATCATTCCCTAGTGTATCGTTCAAGAGGGTCGATAAATATAATAAAAGAGAAGAAAAAGTTAAAATACCGACCACCTTCGATCGTGTCTTACGTGTGAGGATTGAGCTAGTGGTACGAACAGTCACGGGTGGAAGCTGACTTCTGAATTATTGATATACAAGGATCGGCAGAGGATTGCCATTCGTTCGTGGACGTTCAATTATATCCGTAGGCCTCGGGGCTAAATCGGGAACTTGTTATCCGAGGTTATGACAGTGTAAAAATGGTCTTTGCCAGGCCGCTGCTAAAAGAAGCTTGCGGTTGCGACGGAGGGTGAATAAGGGTTACAAGTGAGAAAAAACGAGGGTCAATTAGAGCTTTCTTCGGTCGACAACGTTCGGTGGCTGGTTTTGTCGCTCCGCCTTGAAGCGCAACCTCCTTCTTCAAAATTCAGCTGCTTCGTTTCTTTTATGCTAATGGCATCGCGCTGCATAGGTGCAGTCGAGGGCATAAATGAGCGGCTTAAGGGTCCATTTATACATCGCCGTGCCGTGTTCGGGTTTTCGGACAGCGACGTACTACTATAACATAACAATAACGCCGTTCGATTTCTGTCGCGTTTGATGCCATTTTAATTGCAAAGATATTGGGAATTCAGTAAAATTAATTACATAAAGGTTAAACAAAAACTAAAAGGCGATCTTTTTAAGAAGCTGCCCGTGCATCGTCCGGGCCACAGCCAAATAACGGAGGCCAGAAACTCTATTGTTAAGTATTACAATTGCACGGACTTTGAACCGCTGTAACTCCGAAGATATGAATTATTTTTCATCGGATCGGGTCTCGTTAGAAGCGCGCTTTCCTCCCCTTTAAAATAGTTTTTGGTTGAACTC
Organism: Holcopasites calliopsidis; assembly: GCA_023838395.1. NCBI lineage: Eukaryota > Metazoa > Arthropoda > Insecta > Hymenoptera > Apidae > Holcopasites > Holcopasites calliopsidis. Next base: position 781,520 of record JALHAQ010000012.1, on the reverse strand, counting down.
GATACGACTTCCGGTTCCCGAGATATCGCCTTGCAAAGAAAGGGGTAATTTCCAATGCTTTGCGTAACTGACCTACCTCACCGAGTATCCCTCGCACGTGTTACTGACCTACCGCACGAGATTCCCACGCAGGTGTTCAAGCAAAAAACGCAGACACGTGGAGTCAGCGGATTCCAGGAAAAGACGTAAACAGACGGTAGCCAGACGCGATTCTGCGAACTCCGTCCGATTCCAGGAAAGGATGTAGGTCACGTCGCGGCATTTAAATGCCTTAACTTTAAACGCTTATATCTCGGAAACTAATCGAGATATCGGAACGAGCCAAACGGCAAATTCAAAGGCGCACTCCTCGCTATCTCCTGACTATACTTTTTCCCATAAATTTCGCATTCCTTTTCCCCGTATTTTTGTACAAAGTTAACAATAAGAAACTTGCCCCGGACGGGGCACGGACAGCTTCTTGAAAAGGTCGTTTTTTAAGAGATAACAAGGAGCATTTTCTACCCACGAGGAATACAATTCTCATAGCTTTCGTTTCATCTTTATGAAATTAGTTTTAACGGAACTGCTGAGATCTTTGCAATTGAAACGACACCAAACGCGACGGCAATTGCATAGTATTTTTGTTACAATGGTACGTCGCTATAAAACAAAAAAAAAAACGGACACGACACGGTGATGTATAAATGAACTCTAAATGGACCGTAATTCAGCGAAGAGTGAAATGCATTACGCAGTGACAAAGCGTTGAAAGGATGAATACCATTGAACTGCAACTTACAATGCTTGATTACTGGTTTCAATTATTCTATAATCAGAAAGATCTGCCAGTTTAGGGCAAATCCGACTAGATACTACTCATTACTTTACGCCTCAACTGTAAATGAATAAATAGAATTCAATAGTAGCCTGTACATCTGTTTCGCTATCGATATTCGGCATTCAATCGAATCCTCAATGACAGCCGAATTACCGGCCGAACGATCGCCTAAAACTTCCATCATTTTCACCAGTCGTTAAATCGACGCCGCATGAAAATTAGCCACGCATTTTAGAACCACTTTTATCAAACGTCATTACCCTCAATAAACATAATCAGACAATTTGCACGGACTTTCGCCAAATATACACCAATTACTCCTCGGACCCCACCATCGGAGCAAACGTGACAGGTAAATGTTCATTGCCAATTACGACCGCCATCCACTAATTACTATCGGATCATGTGTACCATTACCGAACGGACAAAACTGCATTCGTTCATTTTACGCCGCGGGCGGATGCTAGTCTGCGATTAATCAACACCACCGTCGTTGATCCACGAACCACGGTTCACTCTTATCGTAGGGAGATCGAGGGAAAACGTACGTAAGCCAGGGGGGAAAGAAACTATTAAATTACTGGAGAATAAATAACACGGTAAAACATTGAAGAATGTTTTACCGCAAGGAAAGCTGTTGCACGTTATTGCGCGCACGATACGATAATGGGAAAGGAAACACAACACTGAAACAAAGCAGGGGCGAGGACTGACAAAGAAAATTGGAGATATTATAGAGGAAAGTAGCCATGCGGAACGCACGTGTGCTGGACCGGAAACGGGGAAGATCGAGAAAGCGAAGAGCTGCGGGAAGGGAAACGGTGTCTATCCGGGGATCAATAATTGCACCATGGTTCACCCTCCCCATACCATCGAGCGACGAACGAACGCATTAGCGAAATGGTGTGCGATGCAGGTGCGAAATGAACGCACGTGGATCCCGTTTATGCTATCACGCGAGTGATTCTCCTACCTCCATTTATTTTCCAGTGGATCTTTCTGTCGCGAGCGGAAGCCCGTTCCGCGGATCGCCGTTTAAGGTGGAAAATAATTCTGCGGCCGGATGGTGAACCAGGTGCGGACGCATTTAAACGGCGATCCATTCTCATCAGGCGAATTAAACGCGTGAACGAATTAACGCGCGGATTTGGACGCTTCGAGCTTGCACGTTTCCTTGGTACGAATGCGAGAAAATTCCCGCGGAATTAGCGCAACAAGTAGGAAACGGAACTGGTTGGCTTAATTCGGTGAGAAATGGAATATTGGAATTGATATCACTGCGATATTCGTTAAAAGCCACTGCGAACCAAGATAAACTTCATTTCTATCGAAAGAAACGCGGAATTATCTCCGCTTAATGCCAATTTCATGGGACACCGGAGAAGGTGCCTGGAATGATCTACACAGACCACGAGGCATCGAAATTACTCTCGTCTACCTCGAAAGAATCCTTCTTTAAAGCCTCCCTTGAAACACCATCAACAAGGTGGAAATTAATTCGTGGAACGTCTTCACAATTCTCCGATTACTACGAACGACTTGGTAGACAAACGGGTCGACCAGGCGCGATCGAACATCCGGCGAAACTGAATTTAAACGACAACCCCGTTAGCAGTGATTTCGTTCGAGCGACAAATAAACTTGAGTAATTCGCCTCTCCCGCACGAATCGGAATGCTTGGTCGGCGAATACAGCGGCGGAGGCTTTCGCGTGCAAGCGATTCATTCACCTCGTTTGCCGAACGCCGGGGGAACGTTAAAGAATTCTTCGCCGGGCCACCCCTCGGTTACGCTTAACCGCTCGAAATGTATTTTCCCTATTTATCTCGCGCATTGTGCTCGCAAAGTGTCCGCGACGGTTCCTTTCAGCACGGTACACGCATACAGGGGCAAGTGGTTGCTCAGTAAAAATGCAAACATAGATGTGCGCTCGTACATCGCTAGATTCTGTGTGGCTAGCATAGAGCCATCGGCTAATCTTGCATTCAGTATGATTTAAACGAAATCGAAGCCTACGATCGTTATCAATTAATCAGACAACGCGGATGGGGCTTTTATCGACGAAGCGAGGGTCGTTGAGTGCCTTAGATCATAAAATAGCGGGACACTTAATCTCATGAATTTTAATTTCGTCCCGGCGAAATATACTTGGGAGGCCGATAAGACGCCAGCGGCGTTTGTTTCGTTCAAATTCACCTGGATGCTGATAGCTATGACGCAGCACGTTCGCGATAGTGACTCTCGACAATGCGCGGTGCGAAAACTTTACAGTCGTAAATTATCTGGACGCGCTGTTACCGCCGAGAATCGTAGTAAACCCGGGCGACATTTTCCTTGGGTTACGTTTACAATCTTGTTCCCTGAGCCATTCCCGCGCCTTATTACCACTGGTACGGAGTGTCAAAAGGAAATGAATTAATATTACCGAAGGGTGCGCATTCGAGACAACTTTCTTTTTCCAAGTCAAATAATCAGGAACCGAGTCGTGCATTCACTTTGCAACGGAGCTTCGCAATTGAATGCAGCTTATGGGGAACTCGTAATTAAATGCCTACCATCCGCTATCGTGCTTCGCTACTGATACGCTCTCATCTGCGAAATCTTTACCTCTGTTGGGTCCCAGCAATCGTAAAAACCTCGTATCTCGTCAATCAGCTGCAGACCATAAAACGGTCGGCCACATTTTTCGAAGGTAAAACCGATGCCACCCGCTTACTTGAGGATCGGGAATAATCCAAATCCTACAACCCCCTAAGTTCGCCCCTTCCACTAGACACCGTACTACACGCCTTTCCGTACAACTTTCAAATCCTCATAAATTGCCCGCCTCCTCCCTATCGCGTCGAGAGCAAATTTTAAAAAATGCAGAGATAAGATCATTAGCATTTGTAGTAATCGAAGAATAATGAACTCACCAACTCCGAGCTTCAAATTATCCACCGAACCGTTTCATTCCTTTCTGTGCGATCTTTGTAAAATGTATTCAGCTGTACGGCACGACCTGTACATTTTCGGTCTTATCATTTTGGGAAATCAATGTAACATCGAGCTTCCACACCTCCGTTAAACTAAACGTGAGGAATTAACAAACATCACAGCTGAACGACCAACGTTTCACACAGTTTGCGGTTGCTTTACAATCTATTTAACACGATCGGTATATAATTGATGAGTAATTTGTTAATCCGAAGAATTCATTGAAATTGCTGATACTGCGAGAGATCATTACCGGGGAAATTGTTACGCCGGCATATCGCTGGACGCGATAGCCATTGTTCCGGCGACGCAATGCGTAACGCTCTGAAATATCTGCGGTAAATCTGTTGAATTCCGTTGAAAACCACGAGGAAGAATATCGATGACGGATACGCTACTTGAAGTTCCACCTGAGACACTTGATTGCAATGCTGAATCAGAAAAGAATTGATTGTCGCGTCAACGTAGAAATTATAATTACACTCCGTTCGAGTGGTAATTATACGCGAAAGAAGTTCTTCCACGGGTTGATACATTTTATTGAACATGTTAATTACTATCGTTCTCAAACGATACGTTGATTTCATTCGTTCGTGTATATAAAACGTCGCGTATATAAAATTCATTTCTGGAATTAAATATATATTTCCGCGGACTAAGGGTAATGCTTAATATTTGCTTGCCCGATGATTCACCGATACCGAGATAAAACAACGAGTGTTTCTCATTTTGGTTAATGTAATAAATTAACTATTGATACAGAATTATTGCGTTGCGTTTGAAATTAATGAATTGTCGGTCGTCGCTGTCGCAGGTGAATGTTTTATCGAGTCCAGCATTGAAAGTTTAATCACGCGCTAATTGCATTGAGTTGCGCAGAAATCTATAGACGACGCGTACAAAAATATGCACGCGTTAATTTAATTAGAATAATAACAAAACGGTGGAAACTGTATCGTTGACAGTATTCGTCGATATCGAACGGAGGCTCTCGATCTCAGCGACGAATTTCGAATAACTTGACGTTTGGATTTCCTATCACAGTAAAAAAAAAAAAGAATGAAACGTTTTTATGAAAATGCATCAACGGTGTGAAATATTTTCAAACATCTAAGCACGACATTTCCTGCCGCTCTCGCATAACAATGATGTGTCCATATTGTCACATATAAAAACGCGTCCGAATGGAACATAAGAATATTGTTACTGCAATAAACTCCCGACATCTAAAATGTGTAGCGAGACAAAATATGGCGTTCAGTTACGATAAACCGCGATCGGTTTAACAGTTCGGATCAAACGACGATCTCCCGGAAGTTCGAAGAACTTTAAACTCCCCTTCTTAGGGACGTATTCAATCTCGGCGGAAGCGCAAACGGAGCAGGACGAGTTTGTACGGGGGCGGAGCGACGGGGGACTCATAGTGCATGATCTCTCCTTAAGCTGCAGCAGCCGGCGCATTCGGTCACGATTGAAACGCGACTTTGCCCGTCGCGTGAAAGCCGACGTGTATCCACCGCGATGCACGCGCGCGTCCCGCTCGGCTGCTGTATCGCACCGTATTGCGCTTCTTCATCGTTTCCGTCTGCGCTCCGCCGCCTTACGTGCCCGACCCTTTCATACGTGTCCGTCTATCTCAATGGATTTTCCGATCGGCTAACGCGAAAGGATATCCGTCCCTTGCATCGTGATTCGGCTGTAAATTGCAGCCAGCCAGCTCGAATAGAAATGGAACATCGGCGAATGCTCTCTCGCGATGGCGATTGTTTTCTGAATGGGACAGGAAGGGGTGGGACGGTTTGCGCTTGAGGATAAATTGCATGGAGACAAGGGTGGGAAGAATATAGGGAACAAACAGGATTATCGACGTTGATTATTAACGACGGGAAGGATAAGCGATCGCCACGCGTATCCGCTCGATGGGGAGCGATTTCGAGAAGCCGCGCGATTAGAACTTCACGCTCCCCGGCCTACTTCGTCGGCGTGTCAGACGGCGAAACCTAAATACGACATCGTTGAACCGGAAAAGCGTGCGGAACAAGGTAATCCACGGGGGCTGCGGGTCCGCAAAGTCGGGCCGTATTAAATGGAACGACAGAACCGTTTGACAGGCTCGCCGTGCTAATTCGCCCATGACGATTCCAGCTCCGTGACCCACACGCTCTAAGCATATTATCTCGTTAAATCAGTGGGACTACTCGTCCCGCGAACGGAAATCCATTAGTGCCCTCCCCCGTGCGCGAGCTGCTCTTTCCGTTCCGCGCAGTTAGGGGAGGCGATATCTGAGCAGAGGACCGGGAACGGATGAAATTATTTCATCGAGTCGAGCGCTATACTCGCGCGCACGATCCACCAACGCGTTCTCCCTTGGGTCCTCGACCGGAGCTTTTTTTCCCGATCAACTTTCGTCGAATCCGGCTGGGAGAATTTTCTTTCGCACGCGAACGCTGCCGGAGACTCTTCGCCGGCTCGTGTTGCTCGACGCGAAACGGGGATACGCTCGAAGAATCTGATTCGAGAGGAACGCGATGATATTTTAGCCGCCGGACAGCGTGCGCACAGTGTTTAAGCCGAGAGCCGTGCACATGCGAGAGGACAGCGGGTTGTCGGATTCCTAGGAAAACCCGTCGTTATGATCGCATCGAGCGTTCTCGAGTGGGCGGCATTGTTTCGGAATCTTCTTTCCCCCCCCGTTTGGATGCGGATCGCTGCGCGGTCTGTAGCCATCTTACAAGGATCCGTTACGGGCCAAGAGTCGCGAACGCTCTCGACCGTCGTTATTGTGCGCTTCTTTTAGAGGCGGACGTAAGCTCCTTCGAGAACAATACGGCTGACTGAGCTCGCGTTTAGCGACTTTCAAGATACGAAGATAATGGCGTCTCGTTATGAAAAATACTCGAGGCGCCGGCCTCTCCTCCCCCCCCCCCCCCCTCGACTTACGGCCGTCGATTTGCCGTGACGCTTCGCGGCTGTACAACGGCTCGAGCACAATGGAAAGTGACAAGCGGAGAACGTCGACGGGAAAGTTCGCAAAGCAGTTTATTGCTACAGAACGCATCCGTGACTTGGTAGTTCGCGAGAGAGTGGGAACCGTCGTTTTGAACGCAACAGAAAAGTACGATACTCCTATCTGCCGATATGCAGTCCCGTTCAAAGTGAAATTTCATTCTTATCATTTTCGTGCAGGAAATTCGGGGAAAGCATGCGCTGACCACGTATCTTAATCCGTGAGCGTTTCACTGTGCCAATTAATTCATTCCCTTGCTACCGACAAGCGGGGCGACACAACGTGGAACAAACGAAAACGGAGACGAGACATGGAAACGAAATGCGAAAGCGAGGCCGTCGCGAAACGCGCGATCCGCGGACGCATCTGAAGCGCGAATTACACGACAACGGAATCGATGCGCGGTTAATCGGAACGCAACGAGACTCTCATTTCAATCCCATCCCGACAACGCTCCCCGCAGCCATCGACGCTGCTTGTTTCGCGCTCGAACGCGTTCTCCATGGGTCGCGTGTCGCGACGCGACTCGGCATGAAAGCTGACGATTGAGATGGAAAACAATCGTGCATAAACGATATCCGATCGCCGCGCGGGGAATCGTAACTGCTGTCCATTCAGAAGCGGGCGGAAACGTGTTTCGACAAATTTCCGAGATAATAGGCCCGTAGGGGGCTCGAGAAGGAGTGCCTGGACATATACCCAGCCTCGAGCTGCGCTTGTTTCACGGTATCGTTGGAACGCGGCGACGCGAGTGCTGTAATCACGACGACGATGTCTTTCGCGAAACGTATCGGGAGAGTTCTAGCCGCGGATCGAGCGGAATCGAACGGGGGAGCGACTGGAATGCCACGCCGGGCCAACCTCGCCGGTCCATCGAAAAGATAAGGTTATTATTCTGGTGGGCGGCAGAGGGGCGGCGGAGAAAAGTAGCAGAACCGTCGCTCCGCGAACGGCGTGTATAAGACCGTGGGCGGCACGGACAGTCGATGTATCGAGCAGCCTTCCGGGGATATAATCGTGATATACAGCCAATATTACGGGACGTATAGATGCTGCAACAATGCTTTCAGACGCAGCGGGGTGGACGACAGGGGAGGAGCGACGGAGGGAGGTACTCCGGGCACCTTCGACACTGCTATATCACCGGGGGTGTGGAGAAAAGTAGGATTAAGCTCGGACGCGGAACGTATTGGAATCCTGTTGTTCGTGCCCGACTCCCTGGATCCCGTCTTCCGCCCATGCTGCGCGCGGCGAAATTAGAAAAAGGTTCGGCGAACTAGCGCGGAGGAAGAGTGATAGGGCGATCTGATCCACGGCTCGGATCATGGTTTACAAAGTGTCCGTTCGGCATCCCCGACGCTCGGTAAATTCGGCGCGAAAGTTGTCGCCGTTGGTCGATCGTCACCGCGGAATTCTATTTTTCTCCCGTGCGGCATGTATCGCGGATACGGCGATCGATGGAGCACGTTTCGGGCGAGTTTGCATCGAGTATCTGAAACTTCTGTCGCGTAATGTACACCGGTACGCCTCCCTTGTGCTCCCTTCTGGAAGAATTTGGTAAATCGTACAGTCGTTTATAATGGACGGAACGCTGCGTTTGATTCTCATGCAAGCGCTTTGACACTGTGGAACATCCGTGTTAAATCGGCATGCCGTTTATGATCTAAACAAGGAAACAAGGGTCATCGGAACTAACTGGCGGCTGAGATTCTAGTAGCGCAGTGATGCTAGTCAACCATGCGTCAGACGGCCACTCGTTCCTCGCTATTTTAATGATACATGAAACTCTAGAAACACTACTGCCCGATACAATGACTTTACAGTACAAACCAAAACCTGCTCCGCGATAAATCACACCATTTCCACTACCCCGTGTCGTTCAGTCAATGGACTGGCATCTCACTCTGTGCCCAGCGTAAAAGCAAGCGAAACCAAAAAAGAAAGGCAGGCTAAAGGAAAGCCGTTATCGTCGCGCGCCATTAAATCCACGTTTCCATCCCCCGTTCTCGCTCGTTCTGAGCGCAAATCTCGATGACGACGGAAGCGGAAGGGAGAAGAAAGCAGTCGCACCGTCGCAAACACGCAGTCCTCTCCAGCGGATTGATCTCCCACGGATTCGGCACCGGTGTTCGCCGTCGTCGTTGAAATAATCGAACAGCGGGCCGGCGTGAATGAATCGATCACGCGGGAAATATCTGACAGAAGTTCGCCTGTATCCGATAGCGGCGCGGCGCGAACGCGTTCCGACGCATTGATCAGCGGGACGCGGCATCATTATTCGGCGTATGAACTACAGTGGCTTGTCCGCTGATTCAATTACAGCCGCTCGTTCATCGGCCGCACACGTTCCGGCGTGTTTGGCATACTCGTACGATCTGGATTTGACGCCGCGCCGGGTCGACACTCGTCCCGCCCCGCGTGCGTTAACAACGTACCGGCGCATTTTCCGTCGGTTAATCGCCGCCACGGGAATCACCCGGCGTAACGGCGAGATCGCCGCGTTAATGTCCCCGGGACGGTAGGCACGCTGGATTTTCAATCGGATTCACAGCGGTGCTCGTCGCGAAAATCTGCGCCGCGATCGCGAGACGGCCGATGGCGTTTCAAGTGCTGCCTACCGAGCAGCGAATGAATTCGTGAATGGTTGCGCGACGACTGCCGCGTCGGTGGGCGTACTAATTTCTAATCAACAATTCCGCGACGACGGAGCCTTGCTCGGGAAATTGTACGAGCCGTTTAAGATAAAGCGAATACAAACGCCGCCTCTCGTCCTTTCGACACTGAAAAAGATTCCGCAGCGTCCGACATTCTTCCGGTTGCGTGTGGAAAGGAAAGTAGATCAGATCGCGGTCAATCTATTGCAACGAGCGCTTCGCGAAACGATCCGCAGCACGGGAAGGGCGTTTTGTCGCGAATAGAGGAGGCCAAGTAACGAGGCCGTCCAAAGGAACGGGAAGAAGAAACGTCTCGGACGAATATCGTGCCGCGAGACTGTAATAAGTTGAGAGATACACGACGTGAAGCGGAGAAAGAAGTTTCAAGTTTTCTACTCGAGTCCACTAAAGCGAAGGCTCTTCTCTATGAATTTCGCCCTTCTGCATTTTCCTTAGTACGCCTGTAAATGCAGCGGGAATTCACCTCGCTTTACAATGGCTCTTTTAAACTAGCCTATTCAGAAACGAACAGTGAAGTCGATTCTGAAGGACGGACAATTACCACCAACCTGCATGCGAACGATGCATGGTTCGATACACGGAATCGGGAGATTCGCAGAGGCTGAATCGACGGGAGGATGGAGTATCTGCTGGCTTTCGTGAGACAGCGTTTCGAAAGCCAACTCGCGACAACTACTGATCTAATTCGATAGACAACGCCGTGTTAATGGACTCGCGCGAGGAGCTCGAGGGAGGACACGTTCGTCAGTGGCAGAGACGGTTATGGATACACCGTAACGCGAAATACGCTGCGGGAATACCAGCGTGGTTCACGATTCGAGAAATCGCTTGGACTTAGCTGGGAAGCTGCTCGGTGTCGCGAGTATTTTCGAGGATCGAGGGAGGATCTTCCCGTCGGCGGTCGTCGTTACTTTCAGAAACGTCTTGACGTCGATTCCTTCGTTATGGGAATTCTTCGACCAACTAGCACCGATCGCGAGGAGGGAAACGTCACCGAGATTTTTCTATTGACTTTCGAAGAATTATTCGAAAGATCCGATGCCTGGTAATTAGGCGGGGAGAGAGACAAGCGAACGCTGTTCTAAATCGAACAATCCTTTTTCTATCATGTCAACGCGTCAACTGGGAATGCAAGAAACATCTGGCAGACTGTATTAAATACCGGTCTAACGAATTTCCATCGAAGTCGGAGTCTTTTCCCGAGGTATGAAAGGCAAGGGTGTACACTATCCGGGAATCGAGTTCCCTCGGAACTGGCTGTTTGGGAAGTTAATAAAAATGCTGCCTTTGCCAGCCGCGTGGCTGGCATGCTCGACCACGTCGCGGCAGATCGTGGAGCCGCCGCAACATTTGTTGAGCTCTCTGCCCGACGGTGACTCGATTTTCGCAGTCGGTTACACGTTCTCTCCATGGTGTAAGCAGTTTTCCCCTGTTCAGCGCACAGTGGTTGGACAACCGAAGCGTTTCGTTACACAGAAAACGTTCGAGGTTGCTGCTCTCTCTTTTTGTTTCTCTCTCTGCCAAGTATAAATAAAATTGCTCTCGCGCACAGGACCGTCCATTCTCGAACTTGCATTGTAATTGAAACGCGCGTTCGCCGGTTTGTGTTTCATTGCGCGACAAAGGCCTCTCGTTTCTCTCCGATTACACCTGCCGTTCCGCTCGCACTCGATTTCGAATTCTTTTCTACGGTTCATTGAAATACTACTTTGGCTAGAGTTTCCATAATACATGTCAGGCTTTCCGTTCGAGGGAAAATTGTTGCCGACGACACGCGAATGTGTGACGAAAATCGAGATTCCGATACCGAAGACGATTTTACAATTGTTCCTTTACGATTGACTTCGGTATGCCCTTTTTCCTTTCGTTTGCGATTTCCCTAAAGGTTTCGTGCCGCCTCATCCGATACCGTGACCATATTAAGGGTAGTAACATCCGCTCCCCTGCGTGATCAACTAATGGCAGCTTACGGAGCTTATGAAAGAACGCGGGGGAAAAGAAAAATGGGAAGGAGGGAATAATATCGGAGGAACACACGCGCGTGGACAAGATACCAGCCGCACGCTGGCACAAAGGAAACATTATTTATAGCCGTGACGGATGAGGCTCAGCTCAATCTCTGGTTACTCGATCAAGGAAGCTCGGCCGCTATTCGACGGAACTTCTATTAATGTGTACCTTTGCAACAATGACAGATTAACCGTGTTTCCTTTAGCTTCATCTCCGAGGAATATGTGCCAAGTACTTTCGTATCTTCCGGGTACAGTTTTTTGTTGGAAACTCCCATTAGAAGATCGTCTCAGAGAAAAAGAGAAGCATGCAGCACCTTCTTCTGTTTTACACTCGCCAATGCTTCGCAGTGCTGTTGCGGCTCTAGCCGAAGTACCTTTACATGTACAGTAAGATTCAAAGGTCTGCGTTACTCTGCCCGTGTAAGCCTCGGTTGACTTTGGGAGCGGATTGTTTTAGCCCGCTCTCAGCTCTGGAAACCGGACCTATTTGATCTCCGAAGTACGGACAGTCCTTTGTTCGATGTCCGTCGAACTAAATGAGACAAAGCTCCGCCCCGCCGGGCCACGCGGATTTCTGTTTTAAAATGTAGCTGCACTCGCTGGTATCAAACGTCAAGGTTTCACGAATTTCCGTGAGCTCTGTTCGACGTTGACGCGGAAGCACACGCGTATGATTGTACGGAGATGCGAAGTTAAAAAAAAAAAGAACCTGAAGAAACGTCTGAAGGATCACAAGTTACCAGAAAGGCGGCGAACCGCTCCTATTCTTCCCGACTCTTAATCGGCCGTCTTTTATTACGCTCCAGCGACGTTAATAACGAGACGAAGGCAATGCAACTTTGCAAATTAAGCGGATTCATTGTGCCCCCTGAATGTCGATTAATTTATTACGACTCAGCGACTAGCGACGATGGTCTGCGATCTATTATGCAAGGAGATTAATATCGGATTCACATTTTCATCATAAAATGCCTGCTGCGGAATTTAGAATAATTGTGGCCACCGATATTGTCGTGAATATTTCAATGGCGTAATCGTCAACGATTTAACATCGCAGTGGAAAATCCGAATCGGGTAATCGCCGCTAACTCAGCGGACGGGAAAATTCAACGTAACAAAGGGTAATTATTACCAGTTTCATTTGTTAGAAAAAGACGGCCGCTCGATTAAACACGCGTAACAGAGGATAGAATATCGAACGTCCGAAAAGATTGCGATTTCTCTGAACTATCCCAGCCGAGAACAGGCGTGTTCGTAGCGCGAGAGCGCGGCATGGAAACGTTTTACTTTCGCCCGTAGCTGGGAACATAAATTTTCTACGTCAACGAGCGTCGTTTTCGCTGCATGAAATACATAATTGGCTGTTCCTTCCGCGTTGCCGCGTCCTTCTATACCGCGTTATCGTTTGTCGCGTTCGCGAACCGCGTCGTTTCCTGCATTTTTCAACTGAAAACGCCGTTCAACTCGCCAGGGGGGTGGGGTAAGATAGGCAGGAAAAGGGAGGAAGAGTTCATCTGTCCCGACGTTGTTGCGTTTACGTAGCGAGTCGCCGGTTAACGATCCCTTCGTCTCGCCGAGGATGTCACGTCGCCGAAGTTGGGGAGGCAGAACTGGCGTGAGATTTAATTTCACGGATCGAGAATTCGCACGACCCAGGCCAAAGACGCGGTCCCGAACGTATCGCCCGCGGCCGATGCTTCGGTATATTTTAAATAACCGGCGCGCATCGCGACTGCTCGTGACAAGTGCCGGCTCTTACCGCGCGATAAAAAAAAAAAAGCTGCAAAGCTTTCGTCCTTTTCACTATCCAAACGTCCCCGGTGCCGATGTATCCGCTTGTAAAAATCCGCCCGTCCGCGCCGCGATCGGTAGTAACGCGCGGAATCGCTGCCGTTAAAGCCACGTCCACGTCGAACGGCGAGCATCAAGCCCGCCTCTATGATTTACGATTCGCGGCGATGCTGCTGTCGATGCGCGGTGGCTGTTCACAGCGCGATTCCGTATGCGACGACGTCACGTTTCGTCGGGAACTCGTAAAATCGCGACACAAATTACGAGACAATGGGCTGCGGGCGGATACAGCGAGGAGGACCGTTGTGCCAGCGGCGGCCAGGTAACAATGGACCCCGGAGGGACAATAATACGACAGAGAGGGATGCAATTATCTTTGGCGCGCTAGATACTCGCTGCATTGTCCGTCGTGTGTCTGTCCGACCGTTATTCGAGACGTCGGGGATCCGTCAAAGATCCGCGGCTGCTTCGTAGTCGATCACGCGAAAGCTAATATCTATCGGGGCCATCTGGCCCGAAAACGCGAGATAGCAATCGGCGTCGGAGCGGGCAAGGCGCATATCCTTTGTCCGAATTCAATGCCTTAAGATCTATTTACGCGTATCGGCTAACACGATAGTGCTCGGCCTCGGCGATATTCGGCGACGCGCCGGGACAACCGTGCGTAACCTGTCCTCCATCGTCACCCGTCGTCTGACTATATTCAACGATGCGCTACTTGGTCAACGCGGAAAATGTCAAACGGGCTTTCGTTCGCGTTCATCTGTCAAGCCGAACGTTGAACCGTGGATTTTGCATTTCTCCGAACTCGTGCGAAACAGTCGCAGCTCTTCGCAGCGGGTGTTTAAACGATGCCGATAGAATGTTCCGTCCTCGATGATTGCGAAACACCGAAGCATCGAGTCCCCGTGTTATCGAGCTTCACGTTTCCGTCAAATAAAAGGAAGCTTCGGCCGTGGCGTGTACCCGCCGAGTTACAGACATTTGAGAGGAAATTGTTTTATCGATGATCGCGATTACCCTGTCGTCGATGATGGGAGAGAACCGTCCGCCCAAGCGGATGACATTTATATAATCGAGTTCCAACGGATGCAATATTATTTTAAAATGCATGTCGAAGATTTATGATACGCTCTCTCTTTCTCTCTCTCTCTCTCTCCCTCTCTCACCGATATTGATTAAAGCACACGAGTGCCCTGTGTATGTAACAGCTGCGCCAGGTACGACTCGTGGATTGATAGAGAAACGAGAACTGCGAATGATCGGGGCCCGTTGAATGGTAACGGAATATGGTTCAAAGATCTAATGGCATTCGAAGTGTATCGCTTGTGAAAAGTTCGGGACGCCGTATCGAGGATAGAAGAAAGTAATGGAAGAGGCCAGCGGTAAAAATCGAAGCGAAGCAAACTCTCAACCGAACTCTCGAGATTCATTTTTCTAGTCGCACGCAACGGTGCTTCGAGTGCATTAATTATAATATGAAATCCGGTAGCTAATCGGGTGAAAAAAAAGAGGAGGAGCTCCTCACGCGTGGATGTTGGTTTCCCCGTGAAATTCAATTTCCCCGCAGACCCTCTCCATCTCGCACGTCAGCTTCAGGTTTCAGTTTTGTTAAAGCCTAACACACCCCCTCACCCCCCCATGTACCATCAGCGATTCATTCTGAAACAGGACGTTCGCGACGAGCCACTTCTGCGCCATGCGCTCGCGGAGTTACTCTCATGTGCAATTATTATGTATTCTCTCATGCATGTGCATCAGTCGGAGCTGTCCTCGGCGCGGCTGTTTGCAGCGCACGACCTCCATACATGATTCAATATCTATACGCGTCTGGTAAGAGGGCACGAGGAACGTTTGCAAGTGGACACTCCCTCCCGCCGGGGCACGTACGCGTGCACAACACGCGACGTTTCTAAACGTATTCCGCACGAGACGCGTCCGCGTCTCTTTTGAGCATACGTACGTGCCGAACGAAGGGGAAATAAAATTCTCTTCTAAGCGATGTCACGCGTGCCACCGTAGCTACGAGATTTGCTCAGTCTTTTGTATTAACAAGAAGAAACGACATAACGATAGGGGAGGGAATACTTGCGAAAGTAAGGAATCAATGCAGGGATGATACGAGAGAAGCTTCCATTGGAAAAAAGAATAGAGGGCAAGTATGGAAAAAGCTTCAGAGTTAGAATCGAAAGCGTGTGCTTTTATGCGCCACTCGTGTATTTCGCTCTTTAGTGGAGTAGAATATTTAAAAGTGCTGGCAGTAACTTCCTCTCGAAATTTCAAAGGAATAAACCAAGGTACAACGCATTCCGAATCTAAACAGCCGTGCCTTTTCACGCGAGGAAACGTACAAGTGATTAGCAATTAATCACCGCACGAATCACCCTGCATTCCGCCCCAATAAGCTTCTATTCCCCCCTCTCTCTCTCTCTCTCTATGCTCAAAGCGAACACGAAAAGGGACTAGCGAATCGCTCCGAAATTTCTTGAATCGAATGCAACGCGAATGTACAAGCCCTGGTGTTATCGATACGGTATCGGGCGGCTACTTTATTTGTCTGTGCGCAGTGCGACTGCAAACACGAAGATCTTTCCGCCAATGAAATTTACACAGCCGAGCGTGTTTGCATCCCTCGATTTTCTGTCGGAGGCGGGCCGCAAATGCACCGAAATCACATGCACGCGTGTACATCGTAGGCTACGCCTCAAAGGCGCGGAAGCGCGCACGTTTATCCGCAAACGGATGCTGGATGTTACAAAAACCTGTTCGTGCACACGCAACGCGCTATGCATTCGCCGGTATTTACGCGTTGACGGGCACACATTTACGGAACGCACAGGCTTCTGTGCATGTCCGTGTGTTCATTATAGAACCTGTCCTTTGCAAACTGTTCTCGTATATTTATGGTATTCAATATGGTTCGCATGAAACCCGTGATTTTCCAGGTGCTCGTGTTCTACCGATTGCCCGTACACGTCTGACTAAATACGCGCCTCCTCTACTGCGGGAGCGTTTGGTAAATGCGGCGATACAGCAGGCTTCTGTCTGTTCGAATGTTTTTTTTTTTGCTCGCAAGACGGGCTGAGGGCTTTTGTATTAATTACGACAGGAGCGTCTGCTCTGATTAATACCGCGTGCAGGGATCGCCTTGCGTTCTCGCAATGCGTGGAACATTAAGAACGAAGAAAATAGGCGGGGAAGAAAAAACGTAGCCCACGTATTTATGGAGAAGCTCGGAAAATCGTACGTTTGTCAATCGAAGGCACTCTCAAATTGTGATTAGCTGTCAATGAATTCGATCTCGAGCGTGATTGTTGTCTCGCGTGTAATCGAGCGCGTAACAAACGAGATTCCGTACTCAAGGGCAGCGATTTTACTGGAACACGAGTCCCGTAATGGTACAACTTAATCCTGATACGCTAACAGAGATAAAGGGCGGCGAAGCTTTCATGAAACGTACAACTTATTTGTCCGGGTACAGCTGCGCGCGCTTACTTTATGCAAGTTTAACGCGGCAAGTTTCTTGTCCCAGATTGCTGGTTCAACAGATGTACCGTACAACAGCTGATTGGGAATGAACTTCCCCGCGAACACGGAGCTGGTTGCGTTTTCACTGTCGGATAATTGAATTGAAAATGTTCCAATGGCTAATTAATCTGGATGAGAGTACTATCTACTGAAACATTCTATGATCGCTAATGCCCTGAACATCGGATGACGTTAAATGTGAAGTATAAATTCACGGGACGCGCTAAAACGATAAAACTGTTTGAAACGATGAAGAAGACAGATCTAAATAAAGACGAGAAATCGGATCTATCGAAACGTTTAATCCCGGTTCGTTAGCCAAGGAGAATTCTCATCGCGTTTGACATTTCACCGACGTTTCGTTCGGGGATCGTTGCGCGACACCTCTTACACATTAACACCTCCAGCCCGGGTCTATAGAGAGAGACAGCGGCGAGTGGGACGACGAGAAACGTGGCTGGGTGCAAGTGGACCCTCACGAGGGATCTAACTGCAGAGAGGAGTGCGGAGAAAAGAGGCCGTGCTCGCCTCGTCAGCGTCTCCAGCGTTTCGGCCTTTCATTAACTCGAACAGAGTCCGGCTCCTCCGTTCGTAGAGGCGGCTGAATGTAACCGTGAACCCGCGGCTGGATTGCATTCTGGAAGCTTGCCGGCTTACGGCGCCGGATGAAACTACCCGTTTCTTTCCGCCCGGCTTTCTCCTTTTGTCCGCTTGGAAATTAACGAGCAGACAGGGAATCACGCGGCCGACACCGCCGACTGCTTTGCACAGGTGGTCGCTGCGCGACGGCGATAGAAAAGGGGCGAGCAATCGGAAGAAATTATGAGAAGGTGCGATAGGTGAACGCATGGAGAGATTCTGTGCCGATGCGTTCATCTGCGAATTATTTTCCATTTAAATAAATACCAGATTATCGATTGCCATCGACGCGAAAGGATATTCGAGATCAGCTGCAGATTCTAACAGCTACTTTGGAGGATTCCCTGGCTCGAAGGACGAGCAATACACACCGCCGGAATATCGTCTTGTAAACGCAGAACTATGTAGGAGGAAGTAATTTCACCGAGAGGACCAGATGAAAATGAGAAAAGAAGGAGAACGGCGCCTTTGCGGCCGAGCAACGCTCGTCTAACCCTTTTCACAGCTCCAGACGATGCGATTTTGGGATCTCTACAGCGGTGAAACTTTTCGCCCGCAAACAAGGATAAGTACTTCGCTCCCTCCGCGTGCCGGTGGCCTTTCTTTTGGACGATCGCTGCCGCGCGGAAAGTAGAAGATTCTCGCTTGGAAACTGTTTTCGGAAGAAACGCGTTTGCGCGTTTCACAATCGTCGCCCACCGTTGGTTTCTTTTAATATCAACTACCGTTAATTGTGACATTCGTGAAAGTTAATCGCAGAGAGCCGTTATATAATCGAAGACTTGCCGACGAATTTATGACTTCATTCCACACGTGTAACCTAATTGGAGGTTCGTGCGATCGTGCTGTTGCATGAAACTAACGCTCATAGCTTGCCGGGTCACGTAGCCAATACTTGCATCTGGATTCGGTGTTTGACGCGGTGCATCGCGGCCGATGATTTCACATCCCCCCTTTCGCAGCCTGTATCACCCAGCTAAGCGGAGTTTTTCGCTGAGCCTTCTCACTCGATAGACGGATACGTACTCCGTAAATAATTTTTTATTTACCCCGACACCTTGACGTCCGACTTAAATTTCCAAACTATCCCGGCTCACCGGTTAAATCGTGAAAGAAAAATCTAGCCGATCCGTTCTATCACGATTCCTCCAGCACGTACGAAACATTTCCAACGAGCCAGGCTTATTTGCAGAACGATCCGTTCTTTCAAGATTCCTCGAATTCGTGAAAGTATTGAAATCTCGCCAGCGTGCAAGCTTAATTAACATATCGAGCTGTTGCACGGCCATCGACGATGCGGGCCGCTGAATGAGAATCGCCGCGATAAAAAATCGCCGAGCCAAGCCGGATCGTTGCAGAAAGGAATTGCGGCGCGATCACCGAAATCTGCCTCGACCCTTTTCCGCGTCGCGTTTCGGCGCAGCGTCGAGACTTCTGGATATCGCGCGACCAAACGAAATCACGGTGCAACGCGTCGCATTAATGTCTTGCGGTTTAAACCCATTCTCCCGCTTCCATTTTTCGACACAACAATTTCGTGGTTTCGCGTGGGACGGTATATTTATGAACTTGTTGCGGCGGTCACACGCGGCGGCCGGGAGCGATTCTCACCCTCTGGCGTTGATCAGGATACGCGTTGGTAGCGATTCAATTAGACGGGAGGGGAAAATCCGCGAGCGTCCCCCGGTTGCCTAAGTATTCCTCCCGAGGAACTTGCAGAAACGTTCCGACTTCGTTACCAACGGACCCGCGTAATTCCGTGGACCCTGCGCGCCCCCCGCCTGGGAGTAATCGTGTATCGAGGCAAGTTTCACGCCGTTTCGCGGTGATCCCGGATTTCGTGCACGAAATTTCACGAATTTCTGGCAAATTCGCCGCGCTGACCGTCGAACCGCTACGCGAGCTCCAACGCCGCTCGTTCCAGACTTCGGATAAACGAGTCTTGTTTCTGTTCGAGCTGCTTCCGTCGTGAATCACGAAATTTTCATCTTGCCGGTGCAATTGTTTATTGCAAGAGCTCCTGCGACGATTAAGGCACGTGCGTTCTAAAGCACGCAATTAAAGTAAAATAAAGAAAGGTGCTTCCACTGTTTCCATATAGCTGTGACCGAAACAGTGGTTATGAATATTTTCGTTTGGTAAGACGTCGATAAGCATTTATTCTTTTCTCGGCCCATCCAAATCACGATTTTGAGGTAGTACTTGTTAAATTTGCCAAGTCCCTTGCGAGGAGGGAAACGGTCCGTCGTTTCCACTGTTGACGAAGCAACCCCTCCCCCCCGGGGACAAGGTAAATTCAATTTGCCGTAATTACTTCATTCATTTCATCCCTCGGCGCTTTTCGATCCGATGCGAAGATTCGTAGAAATAAGAAGGGTAATCAGAGAAGTAAACACTCGTTTCGCCGATGCTTGGAAATTATCTGTTTCAAAGCGGCTACCGCCCCGTTTTAAGGGCCGGGGTGGAGGGTCCAATGAATATGAATCGCGTGCACGAGGGGCGAACACGCTTAATTCACGTTGTTAGCATGAAATTAACGCGCCTGCGCGGTTAAGATCGAACAAAGAATTACTCTTGGGTCAGATATCTTTTTCTTTCGCCGCAACGTCATTAACAGAGTACCCGGCTCGCAGTGTTCCCCCGGCAGGCCACTCCAATTACAGTATTGCAACCGCCAAATTGCTCTCGGTGCACGCCTCCCGCGTGCAACACGCCCCACATATTTCGAAAACGAAGACAAAGGAACCACCTCGGCCAGAAATACTTGAAATTATTGCAATTGTGGCTGCGGCAATTTTGATTCCACTCCAGCCTGACCCCGATCTTGCATGGCGTAACGTTGTTTCCCAGATTCGCGAGCGAGCGTAGGAGAAAAAGCAACGTCGGATGCTATCGAATATAGATTCAAAGAAATTGGCGAACGATTTGCGGAGAGAGAAACCTGTCGAGTTGTATCATATTTCTTTTTTATATATTTTCTCTGTATTCCAAGGACTATTATTCTCAGGAATATTTACCTACATGTTTGCACGTTGGTAGTGCAAATGTATTTATCCGCTCGACGCGGTCCATCGTTACCAACGAAGAAGATTAAACGGAGCTGACTCGAGAACCTTCAAGGAATGATATACTAGCTGCTATCGTTTGCACAGCATGCGCCGTGTGTCACTACGTCGAGGGCGGGTGTGTTATAGGAATTGCAGGTGACCCAAGGTTCGCATCGATGTTTGCAAGATGCTTCAGCTGCATCAACCGAATGCAAAGATTAATCATGTACGGACAAACAATGGGTACGCGTTTGTTGATCTAACAAGGACGTCTGAAATTCTTCATGGCTAGCTTTCCATTGCTTCTTCTTGTAATGTATAACGCACGTCCTCTTGGTACATGTTATTCAACATTGTTACATTCCATCGTTCGAGACTGAAGAGGGAACCCTGAAATCATTCCCAACGGCTCTGTTAAAAAAATTGTAATCGCCATCGAGCTACGGTGAACACCCTTGCGTGCTCATAGACTCGTCGCCGCACCGCAGGGCTAAGAAATATATCCCCTGGAATAAGAGACTTTTTCCCTCTTCAAGCGACATCTCGTTTCGTCGACGATTTAATTAGGCTCGCCCTTGCTTTTAACGCCGCGCGCGTCTTTCGTTCGACATCGATGCGCGCATTCGCGCAACGTTCGCTCGGAAAGGGTTGACGCGACGAGGGAAGAAGCTCTTGTAATTGACACTTCGCGCAACTACACCGCGGCGTGGCATCGAGCAATCGTTTCTTAATTGGACCGCAACGTCTGCACTTATATTTCTCCCGTGCCCCGACGGCTGCGAATTCTCCTTCCGTCACCAAAGTCACAGATACCGAGCGAGGGTATTTGAATCACGCCACGGACTTACGTTCCCCGGATTTTTCTCGCCTATACGGCGCAGCACGGAACTGCACTCCGGCCGACTCGAAACCCTGACGCCGATAATAACGAAAACGGGCGCGGAGATAAAACGACCGAACGGTTTTCAGTTTCGCGTCACGCTCCGGCTGGTCCACTCATCGATACCCCTCTTCTCTCTCTCTCCAACCATTCTTTTTCAAGCGCTAACCATCTTGACCAAAATGATCCGTGACTTTTTGCTAATAAGAGATCTCGCTACGTACACCGAAAAACGTAACAACGTCTCTGATATAGTTTCCGTTTCGCCGTCTATATTTCGGAACGTTCGATGCGTTTTTCTATGGCCACCGATAACCAACCGGTTTTTATTCAGCCCTTCCGCGCTCGCACATTCTACCCCGTGTTCGCTGCTTCACTGCGAATCACGTTATTCATTCGACATCACTTTTACGAGCGGTTCAATACGATCGCGCGCGGTGCACCCGCCGCGCGGCGGCCGTTTCATCGCGCTATCGGCGATAATTCGGTGACACGATGGACCCGGAAATTTTTAACGTCGTCTGAACGCCAGCTACTTTCGTTTCACGCTGTGCGGCATTTGTTGTCGACGAGACGCCCGCGCCGGCTGAATAGACCTCGCCCCCGTGTTTCCGTGATCGTTCTCGATCAAAGCCGAGCCTATTTACGTGCGATCGGACCGTTCTCGTAACGTGTTGCATCGCTCAATGCACCCCGCAGGTTCATTAGTTTCAGGGGAGTCGCGAAAGCTTCGATGAATGGACCATTGGCAGTAGGCATAGTTCGAATGCTACTCGATAGTGTAATTATTATTCAAGCCTACGGTGTAATTAAACGTTGGATCCTCGCAGTTCGAGCAGAGGAGATTTCGCGTTTAAATTAAGAATTTACCATTTACGATTGGGCGCTATCGAACAATGGCTACACTAAAAACTGAGACGGGAAACAAACGAGGAAATGCATTGGCGTTTATTAGGAATCGCGAATTCGGTCACATTTGCATTTCGAGCTTTCGATAATTATCGTCGTTAATTAGGATCTGTAATATCAGCGTTATAGAATAGCTACGCAAGCGCGAGCAATATGAAAGCGTTACGAAGCGTTTCCTTGGAGAGTATCGACGGTAACGAGAAAATTCTTGTTCGACATTTCGAAGAGATATGGGAAATGCAACGAACTCTCGCCCCTTTGGGGTAAACCGGGTATTATGTATGTCACGCTAAGTGGTGTCGAAAATATCGACGAGTTTTATTGCTACAACGAAGAGTTTGTAACGTTTCGAATAATTCGCCGTGTGCAACATTCACTCAATAACGTCGTTAGGCAGTTATTAAACAATAGCTTGAATATATGGGAAACAGCCACGAGTAACGTCGATGGTTATCCAGGATATAATGAATCCTATCATTATTCCAATGCCTATAGAATTTGCATAAACCACAAATCTCTGCACGCGGTTAATAATTTCCGACGGGAGAGCCTACGATATTTTATGTTACAGGATTTCACCAGCAATTATTCTGCATGAAAATCGCATGCTGCGTTATATCCATGAGATAATGAACGATTTTAATACGGAAGCGTAAAAGAAGAAGAAACTATAAAGTTACCATCGTTAGTTTGGATTCGGTGAATTTTAATACGTCTTGGGAAGAAGCTCCGAGTCCGAATTGCTGTCGACCAAGGGACCCCTATTTAGAAATAGCTCGGCGAACTTGAGCCAGCTGTCAGTGGGTAGAACAAAGGGCGGCAAGATTATCCTCCACCGCGGGACATTTCGAGCACAAGAAACCGGATTGAATCCGTGCGATCGATCGGAAAACAATTTACATAGACGTGTTGTCTGCCCGAGTTACACGCGGCTTGTCCCGCAGCTGCTACACGTAACCAGAGGAAAGGGTGCTTAAGACACCACATTTCAGCCGGGAAATTCCTATTTTCCTTCACCCTCGAAGCTCCGTCGTCTTTGAACGGGTCGTGGAACGACTACTTCTTGAGCTTAATGCGTTTCGAATTCCTTCACCTTTTTTTTCTCTTTCTTAATCCCTGAAAGACGTGCCCGCCTACCTTAAAGAAAGCAGATACAGTGCCCCACCGCGAGAGTTCTATCGCGTTTCCAAGGTAGCCGTGGTATGATTTAAAAAGATTGCACGAATTCCATGCCCGCCGGTAGAAGCGTACGCAATCTTCAGTCTCGACCTCGTGCATTGTTACGCCGGTCTCCTTTGAGGTCCGGCGTGACGTGGAATACCGATGCTTCGGATGTGATTCTCGCCGGAATTCAGGGGTGGAAATTGTATCGCGGGAAAGCGATTAAAGTGTGCTGCTTGCAGTGGAAGATTGAGTACAGGTGGACTGGAAGTGGACGTAAGGGAAAGGTGTGGATTCCTTGATATGGGGGTTAAAATTGGTTCGTGTGTGAGATTCAGCTGACACTGCCTGATTCGCTGCGAGGCGCAAGTAGTGTAGGCAAGTGTCTAGTCGGACGAAAGGCTGCATAAGACGTACTGGGCACTAATAATGGTACTAATAAATTATTTTGTACTGAGTACTAAAAACGCTTTGGAAGCTTTATGTTTTATGAAATTATATCAGGTCTAAGTCCCCAAAGGTGAATCCCTTTATATGGAAGTTAAAATTGGTTCGTGTGTGAGACTCAGCTGACACTGCCTGATTCGCTGCGAGGCACAAGTGGTGTAGGCTAGTATCCAATCGGACGAAAGGCTGCACAAGACGTATTGGGCACTAATAATGGTACTAATAAATAATTTTGTACTGAGTACTAAAAACGCTTTGGAAGCTTTGTGTTTGATGAAATTATACGAGGTATAAGTCCCCAAAGGTGAATTACTTTATATGGAAGTTAAAATTGGATCGTGTGTGAGACTCAGTTGACACTGGCTGATTTGCTGCAATGTGCAAGTAGTGTAGGCAAGTGTCTAGTCGGACGAAAGGCTGCATAAGACGTACTGGGCACTAATAATGGTACTAATAAATAATTTTGTACTGAGTACTAAAAACGCTTTGGAAGCTTTGTGTTTGATGAAATTACACGAGGTATAGTCTCCCAACATATGTATTCGTAATTACGAAACTGCCTGATTGTTTAATTCGTTGTAAACATTTGATAAAAATCTCGTAGAGTCGAAAACTTCTTCGATAAACATTTTCGCTCCGCAGCTATCTTGTATCGACGAAGGGAAATTTTGATGCGCGCTGTATACGGACGTATTCCGATACATTGCAATATCGGAAGGTAGTAACAGATCGGAAAGCGGTCACTTCCTCTCCGATATGTGTAATTGCCCGGTAATATAATGCGGAACCTCGGATATCATACAGGCGAGTCGAATATAACATTTCTGGTTAAACGTGACCGACGCTGACGCCAATCGGACGTGAACCAATTAGGACCTCGGTGCGGTATAACTTTTGTAACATAAAACAAACATGCCGTAGTTTAACGGTCAGGCATATACTTCAGAATTTTGGATAGAAGATTTACAAGAATATCATTGAACGCAACTTTTATCATACATCGATGGATATAAAAATAGCAGAAGATCGACAAGATATATCTATGTCGAAATTGCGTTCTCATCTCGTCGTATGCATTAGCCCTGCGACCCGATCGCTTCGAGATATCCAATTATACAATGCAGTAAAAGGATTGGATAAAGATAACGATGGGCTGATCTACTGATGAATCCTACGCATCTGATGTTATCCCACTGCGGCCAGTGGAGATTGTACAATGTTCTGATATCAGTAACAGATAACACTTTATTGGCAGCAAGCTGATTGATATTTCACGATTCCGTCCATATTCATCAATCCGAAATTAACAGATCAAAATTGTACCTTGCATATACGAAAGATGCTCTCACTCGTTACTCTAAAATTGCTTGAAAACTTTCGTCGAGGCAGAACGTGGGGAAATCGTGCTTTCGACGATTTCACAGTTCGCTTCCGCACTGTCTAATTTTCGCATCTCTAGCATATTCCCCTACAGTTTTATACTCTCGCGATACTGGCAATAATACAGAGCGTTGGTCCTGTTGATTGTATAAACGATGATTTTAGAAAATGCCAGCCCGCATGCATCGTACGTTATAATGAATATGTTTATCCTGCGTTCGCTCCGCAATTTGCATAATGAATTTATTACGAGGTTACGCGGGAAATCGCGTGCAGGAGGAGAGCGCAACGCATTAAATTAGAATGAACCTCTTGCTCGAACGCGACCGTGATTATATAAACAAAACAAAGAAGAATTCTCTTTTCAGCTTAAAACGCTGGCAACGTTGATTAATCAAAGGGATATTCTACGGGAAATTCTGCGCGAAACTCACGACGGTTAAACTGAAATAAAGTGAAATAAGATTTGCATAACTCTAACGAACGTAAATGCTAATAATTCTCTTGTTTCCACTTGTTTTTACTCAATGGCATCTGCCAGCGATTAATGAACTTGACAGTTAGCGAACTAGAATCAGCCACGCCTTGTTAACCTTTTTTTTCCAATTAATCAGGCGTCCCGAGTGTCTATGCATACTTACGCTGCCGATGTTGCGAAGTTTTGTACGGCGAATGCAAAATTCAAAAGTACACCGGGGAGTCATATTTATTTCATCGACAGACTTCGAGCTCGTACCCGCGTCCATAACCCGGCCAAAGTTGTTGGGTGGGAGTAGATGATGCTCCCGGATAAATTTTCATCACGGGCAAACTTTTGGTAATACAATTTCGCTTAAACGTAAAAATGACGATCAATTTGCCGCTTTAATCTCTGGGTGGTGCAACGTGAATAGAACCAACGATAAGCTTTTATTAAGATGGGCATAAACTTCTGTTAACGCATCGAAAGTTTCGTCAGAGCATTATGGAGCTTTGTCCTGCTAAATAAAATAAAACCTTGGGGAGGCTCTTTTCAAATTACAGCTAGGATGTTAAAAGTATTAGGAAATGAAGTTGCATTTACATTCAAGATAAGAGTGTTAAAATGTAATGCTACTAAATATTATAGAACAGTAGAAGAGACGAGAAATTCAATCTTAAGGAAGGAGGGAACCAATTCGTTTCTCCTCGTTACAAATCTAACTTGATTCGGCTTTGCTAGCACTAGCTGGACACTGACAAGGAAAAGATCGATGGAAGGAATTACGATCGATGCTCGGAGCTTTATGATCGAACAAGGAAACCGCGGCTTCCCTGCGGAGCGCAATTATCGGACAACGTTGGCGCAAGTGCTAAGCCAGCAATTAAACTTTATCTTTAATCGGAGGATCCTGCTTCGGGATCACAATCTTCCGTAGACGCAAGATTTTATAGTTGAAACTGTTGAAATTGAAACTGCGGGATAGTTGAAATATTCGGAAATATGCTTCTAGAACTCGGTGAAATATGGAATTTATAAAAATTCAGTCTCACATATTCCAGTGAAAATCCCGCCCTTCTCCGTGACGAAAAGCTAACAGGTTTAACAGGAGCTCCAATTTATAGTGGCTTCATTTACATATGCACGACCTTCGAGTATAAACCCGTTCTAGCGAACAAAACGTAATGAATACAATTTTTAACACAATCTTCAGTCTATTATCCTCCGAGCCTTATATTTCATATGCAAAACAGAAGCACAATGATACCGATCCACGAGACATTTATATGCCCTACCAATGCATTTAAACTTAATTCGTATTCAAGAGGAGATCAATGAATAGAAAGATATTATTGCCCGAATTATAATAAGTTCATAAAGTGTCTGCTGCTCGGTTTTGGCCATCAGTGATCCACGACACGAGGAACATCATTCACGTATCTCTCATACAAAGCGGATGAGTGCAACTGGGATATTTTACACGTTCCATCGATAGCGCTAATCACTTTAATTAAACGACTATTGCTCGTAATTAAACGACAATGAGAAATACAGCACGAAATGGAGCACCATGCTTCTGCGGTAATCGTGCAAGTCGATCGGCAACGATCGCGCCCAACGAATTAATAATTCTAATTATTTGTAACTTGACGTTAAATCGCACGTACGTATTAATATGATTCGTTATAACAAGATACATCGACACCTTTATCACGCAGAAATTTCCATCGATGCTTCGCTGTACTTTGATCGATAAATTCCCTGAATGTTCCGTTCGAATATTTTGTCGTCTAAACGCTAAATGTATTTGTCATTTGAGTAACTTGGTCAGCGATACAACATCGACAGCATTCCACTCCCTTTTATCTGGCCGCGTTGCTCGATTTGCCATGTACCACAGCAATTTCAATATGAACTAGTTCCAATGAAAATATTCCCTCTGCTTATCAAGAGAGGAAACGTGAACTATTCCAACAGGAACGATTGGCAATTTTTCGAAAGGTTTACATAAACTTCTTGACGTTTAAATTACGTCTAAATAATCTTGCTCCCGTACGAGTTTATTTTAAAGAACTGTACTAACCGTACTTTTCCACTGTGCTTCTGCACTCAAAACAGAAAGCAAGTCGAGAGTCGACACTTTTGATCGTTTCTCGTACTTGCAATTGCAAGAAGATAAATCGAGGAATTGTCCAAAATGGACTAGCTGAAGTACAAGATTGCAATTCAAAAGGAATTGCACTCATAATTATGAAAGCGGTGGTACTTAAAGCGAATCTGACGACGCTAAAAAAAAAAAATGAATGCTCATAGTCGATTGCCTTAGGCAGTCTCCTTTCCAGCTCGAAGGGAGATTAAGTCGCTGTTCTTTTCCGCGCGGTTCCCATCCTTATCTCGCAAACTTTAAAAACCAGGAAACCCTCGAAGTAAGCAAAGATGTCAAGGGAAAGTTCACACTTGGATGCTGCATGAAATTTCTCCGGCAGGGATAATTCCCTTCGAATCAGAAACTTTTCAACAACTCGATCTGATTATATCCGAAGAAAGAAACGAAACTAATCCATAAGTGTCAAACGTGCTCGGGGAACAGAACGAAACCATCCTCCACTGGAGGAACGTGAAAGACGCGACGGCGGGTGTAAAGCAAAGCGGGAAAAGGCAACAGCGAGGGGCAGAGAAAAACCAGAAGAAAATAGAGAAATTTATCACGTACAGATGTCTGGGAGGATACATCAGGATAATGAGATCCGTGCTCCTTCCTCTGCCATAAACTTGTAAAAAAATTCGTCGTTGTAACAACGTCCCATGGTCCGCGAGTAATCCGTCCTCGTTCTACTCCTTTCTTTTTTTACGACTCCTTCGAAGAGACTCAACGTCGGTGGATAACGAGCGACAGAGGTTTCTTACGACTAAGCCCGGATTTGACGGCTTCGTTTGGGAAGCATCGTGCCGCGGGCCCTGCCGTGCAAACTCCCCAATAACGTCTACATTTTTAGGAACTGTCCATTGCCGTCCAGATCGACGATGCGTTGCCCATCGTTAGGATACTCCATTCGGAGACATAATCTAAACATGATCATCGAACTGACGTATCCTTCTGTCGTAGTGTTTCGTTACGTATCTACCCGAAGCAACTTGTGCTATTATCACTCCAGCAAAATTGGCTTCACGGACTATGCAACGTTCCTGGTAGCGGACGAACCCCTTCGAGAGATAATCTCGGGTTGCATAGAGGCAGCCTCGAACTTATGCCAATCATGCTCTACAAGTTCTACGAGTGAACTTTACACTAACATGATACGAATTTGCCAGCTATGATGGAGCGAATGCAGAATTCCCGACGGAAAATACCAATAATATCGAAAGCGAATTGAATTCGATATAAAAATTCAATTGGATTGAATCCTTGGTATTTACACGCAACACTATTCATAGTCAGTTGACAGTGTCGGCAATCGATGAACATAATTCTTTTGGTCGGCAACTTTCTGGTCGGGGCAGGGAAATTTTGATCTCGAGCTGAGAGAGCAGTTCACCTGCGATGCCCTCGAACAATTTTGTACGAGACCGGACCGATCGCAATGCAATTCCATCCGGCCCCAATATAATGCCTTGTGTCTGAACGCGCCGAACGGGGCTATTGAATTAACCGCTTCCAACTTCGAGGGCGCCTACGTAATTCACTTGAACCCCCCGCAGAAACTTCTTCAACTACTTAAACGCCCTTCAAGATATTATTACAACTGAGGAGCAGACGAAAATCTGATTCGCCCGCAAGGAAAACGACGCTTGATTATTACTTTATTGATCGAATTTCTTGCTGGCATTGACACGTTTCACTTGTCTTTCAACAACGAGCATATGACTCTACTCTTAGATGAAATGCGTCACGCGTTGAAACCCCAAATGGTATTTTTACCCAAGATACATGCCTGGAGCTGTAATAAATTTCATGAGAACGAATGGGAAAGCGTTGCAACTCGACGAGGATGGTATTCCTTCGAGGCTGGATGTCAAGCGTCGATGAAGTTTCGGCTT
This sequence comes from Holcopasites calliopsidis, assembly GCA_023838395.1. Classification (NCBI taxonomy): domain Eukaryota; kingdom Metazoa; phylum Arthropoda; class Insecta; order Hymenoptera; family Apidae; genus Holcopasites; species Holcopasites calliopsidis. The sequence goes on along the minus strand of JALHAQ010000012.1, from coordinate 751,751 downwards.
CTCATCCGCGCTTTTGAAATCGCGTCATGTAGCGCGGAGTAGAACCTCGGAACGCGAACATATTAGCAACGGGATGCCATAAACGAAAATCTTGATGTGTTCTCGTAAAAGAGTTGGCAGGATTTAAATTACACGGGAAGCATATAAACCGTGCACATACTTGCTCGACCGCCGCGTACCAAATCAGGGTAGTTTTAGTTTAAGGGACTTTCGAGTGGGACATAAAAACTTGCCAGACGTTTCTGCAGATCTCTATTGCAAACAAAAGCGGGGCGTAACTCTGGTTGGAATCGATTTCAAACTCGAATCTTTACTCAATCTCGTGCGGGGTAAACGGCGAACTTTATCGCTTTATTTTAAGAATATCATCCCGAGAACCAAAAGTTTGGCGACGATACGAAATGGGTTAACTTTTATAAGAAACCGAAGCAACACCAGAGTGCAAGTAGTAATAATCAATCCGTTATTATAACTTCAAGTTTGCTCGATTCTTTTTATCCTAAACGCTCGAGATAGTAATTAACCGCATTTTATAAAATAGCCTTTACTGAGTTCTATAAAAATTTCGCCGACGAAGCGAAATGGATTAACCTTTAAAGGAAACCGAAGCAACACCAGAGTGCAAGTAATAACAATCAATCTGTTATTATAACTCCAATTTTACTCGATTCCTTTTAACCTGAACGCTGAAAATTGACTGCATTTTACAAAATAGCCCTTGCTGGGTTCCATAAAAAGGAGGTCCGTCATAAATCAAAATCCAGGATTCCAGGACGAGAGTTAGAGAGGAATTTCGTGTAATACGGACTTAAATGTGTATGTAACACTCGACAGGGAGCCTTCAGCCGGTCTGCATTCTAACGAAGGAATTCCGCGGGAATAATTGCCAATCGGCTAAATGGATTTCGCCACTACTCGCAAAGAGGCGGTAATTACGTAGCTCTGTGGAGCTCCGATGCTCGAGCACACCTGTCGCTAATAAAATAACATTTTATAACTCCCCCCGATGTCGTGTACCCTGTCCGATTGCCAACGAGTCCAAGCGGAATTAAAGACGGCGTGTCTGAATGCTTTTTTCAACTAATTAACACCAGCAACACTTTCCATCGTGCGTTCTCCTTCTCAGTAATTGAAGCTACTTAATCAATTACAAACCAACGATTCGAATTGGCAATTATAATTTCAAACTGTGTTCAGGATGTTTTAAAATCCAACTACTCCCGCGCGGATAAGAAAAATTCGGATTTCCCGAAACCATTCTTCAACGCCTCCATCAACTATACACGGGTCGGGTTTGTCCACGAGGTTGTTGCACAAAAGCACGAGCATGTAATCATTTACGCGTCCCCCCCTGGAAACGTGTTCACCGGTGAAAAATCTGTGGATCTGCTGAAATATACAGGACACAGAAAGTTTCCGTTCGGCAAAAGGAACGGAGGAAACGCTTCCCCGCGTATACCGCGGTGACATCTGAGAGCGTTTTGTGGACAGTTCACTCTCGTTGGGACGTGAATTCTAGTCGGGCATCGTCATCATCTCCGGCCACGACGAAAATAACGCTCAACGAGAGGTACACGGTTTCGTACAGACGATACATCGTTTGTTCTATCCCGGGCTTAATAAGCAGCGGAAGCTAAAATTTGCGCTTCCGTGTAATTGCTCTGCACAACTGGAAAAAGGAGAATGCATCTTTTGCTGGATGAGGTTGACATTTGTACAACTTGGCGCTCGATGCTCGACGCGGGCGAGACGTGTTTGAAGATAAAACGGGACAGGGCGCAATAAAATATCACAGATCGTTCCAAGAATGAGGAAATCCAATTTATGATCAATCGTATCATATCAAAGACTCGTGCATCCAAGGACCCATGAAGCCGGGAATTCCATTGATCGCAATTACTAATGATCGACGTTTAACATTCCCCTGATCCCTGAAGAATCAGACAACACTTTCTCCGTAGAACCTTTCAGCAGAACAGCTGACAGTCGTCAGGATAGGAAAGGGGCACGGATATATTCATTTCTCGTGTATCAATTCCTTCCGAATCGCATGAAAAACGGACGCGCGTCTATGGGGGCCGAGCACCATAAAAAGGTCCGCGGTGTAAGAATTTGGAAGTCCATCTATCGGAATGGTAACTGGCAAGCCGGTTTCCCTAGCGATACGCCTTAGCAGGCCCTAAGGGTGTTCTCCCTTTTCTTTTTCCAATTTCCACGCCGGCCCTGGATCTCTTGGGAGCTGCCAGAAGCAATAAAAGCGTGCCACCGTCCGCCCGTCTTAAAAGTTCCGCCTGGCAGGTGGAGACGAGTTTTATGGCTACGTCTAAGCTAGAATCCGCCCGGGAGGCGGCCAGAAATTCGCTAGAAGTCCCTCCCGCCCGATGTTTGTCTTCCCTTGTTACCCTTAAACTAGTTTCCGCCCTTCGCTCGGACTGCGTCGTGAATTATTAGCAGCTTGTTTGGTCCATTCACGGGAGCGACGGATTCAATTAAGTGTCCTGCAAGTTGCCAGACTGATCATCGACGAGCTGTTTACGCATGATATCGCGGGCTCAGGCGTAATTCCCAGGAAGCACGCGTCGCTTTCGGTCACGTTCTCGTGAGAGGGTGAAGATCGGCGAGAGAGAGAAAAGTTGCTCTTGAGCGATCTAAAGGGACGACGAAAGCGGGAACATAGGAGGGAAAGAAGCGTTTAACAGATATTCGTTTGATTCAATAACCTCGAGTCTTGCCTCCCGATTCATTCGTTCGTAGCGCGTCGCTTTCACCTTTGACATCCGACGAGTTTCCCTTCTTAATGTGCGGCGAGGATGATTGCTTCGCGGTAGAGCTCATCGTTGGTTCACTCATTGCACCTTTCACGGGACGCTTTCGAGGAAGTGCTTTCGAAACGAGCTGAAAGGGAAATCATGTACAGTGGCAGCTGCCAATCAGCTTCACTGAGAAAGATGAAATTACTCTCGCTGCGATTAGAATATCCATCGCCGTGTTCTCATTTGTAGAAATGTAAAGCATCGAATGGTAAACCACTCGCAGAGTAGCAAAACGGCAAACACGAAATCCACTTTCCGCTACCGCTTGGCAATGTTTTTTTTTTTTTTTTTTTAAACCATCTGCTACGCCCAGGCGACTTATCAGACATGCCTGAAAGCAGCCAACAAATCAAACACCTCGTATATCAGCCAGCCAGCCAGTCGACGTACATGAAATATTTCAGCGAAATCTCAGCTTTCGCGCAGCCAGCGCCGAAGTGCATAAATATTTAACAGGGGCAACAGAAAAAAGAAAGAGTGAGACCGCTCGCATGGGTCGGCGGTAATTCCTCCTCTGGTCACCAGCGGAAAGTTAAAAAACTTCGCGTTTGCGAAGCTTCGCGCCCAAGCGACGGGAACAAAGTTCCGTGCAGTTCGTCGCCGTTCCACGGACGAGAGTGCGTGGAACGTGTAGGAAAACCTCGTTTAACTAGCTACGGGTACACGAAAGAATCTCTGCCCGGGCGTTACTTATCGTGAAAGGGTAGGAAAACCACGCAAGGATTTCCCGATTTCTTCGATCCTATTTGTCTTCAAGCGCTTGGTAGCGCGCTGCACATCCTTTTCTATTGGCAAACGACGATAAAACCGTGAGGCCAGGGCCGTCCATTTTCGGATCAGAACAGAGGGTCCACGGTTTCCATTGTTTCCAACGCTCGTGAAATCTTTAGTGAAGCTCGGCAAACGGGAGAGCCTCTCCTCTTTAAGACGTACTTCACTCCCAACGACCACGTTTAAGGGATTGCTGGTTAAGCCCGCAGAGACTAATGCCCGTTGCCGGAAGATCCTCGTCCGTTTTAAAAATAGATACTTCATTGCGAAAGTTACATCACCGAAAGGAAAAGTTAATATCTTTTGACGGAAAAGAGAAATGCGTTGCGAGATGCGACAGAAGCGTTCTATAGACCGGGCACGTTTAATTCTCGCACGCCCGTCTTATTCGACGCAACCAGAGTTCGCCGTTTATTAAACCGCCGCGCGGGAGCGGCAGAAAACAGACCGACCCGGGATTCGGGGTGCAACGCCTTCGTTTCAACGGTAAAACCATTGAAAGCGAAACCGCGGTTATGATCTCGCGGGCACCGCCGGAATCGCGCGAAACCGTGAGAATCGCAAAGCGGAAGTTTCGGTCGCCGGCGAAATTCCGCGGATTCCTCCGTCCGTTGAGCGAAAAAGGGTAACAGGACGTTCGTTTCCCGCGAAGGGTTCCCTTTGCCAAGGCGTACGCTTAATGGGGGTCACGGGATCCTTCCGCTGCGAGGTGGCAGCCTCCGGTGCGAACAGCTTTGCGAATCAGCTTGCGATATAGCGTTCCCCTGTGCGCCCGGCAAAATCGTGTCCCGGGCGCGGTGTCGCGGCGAACCCGCTGCTGGTGGCACTCGTCGCCGTCTCGATACGTCCGACTGAACGTTGTTCGTTAATTACCGTCTCCTCCGGTTTGACAAATATTTGGCGGCCCTTTGTCGACCGACGAGGAGCGGAAGGAAACGTGGGCGCTTTGAAATTTTAATTCCACGCCCGTCGTTCGCGCAGTGGTTTTCGTGAATCTCGAGAGCCGCGCGAAGTTTTCTTTACCGGTTCTTCTTTTCGCTCGGCCCCTTGTTCCGTCCAAGCGAGCCGGGATTATCCGAATAAAGCTGATCGATTCGGAATGTTCGTTATTTATGAAACATAAAATCACCGGCGACGTTGCGTCTGTTGTAGGAGGGCAGATATTTTACAATGAAATTTCAATTACGATAAAATCATCCGGCAACGTTAAAACACCGTGGTTTTAGTTCTCGCGCGTTGCCAACACGTTTAATCACACTCTCCGCTCCGAGTTTCCTCGGTCGGTGGAAAAATTGCTTGATTTATCTGTTTAAACTTTCCACTGGAAAGCTCCCGCGCAAACGAGAGCGCGCGATTATTCGCGCGTCGGTTCGCCAAACTTTTTTCTATGAAGATTGCCAAAGTTTTATTATTATTAGGGGCCGTATATTTCAATATCACAATGCCGTGACAGCGCATTGTCTCCAATGACATTTATATTATGCTCCCCGGACCTTTCGGTTCGGATTAAGATACTGAACAAAAAGAGAAATTGCGAACTCGCACGAAACAATACGCCTTTGCACAGCTTCTCCCGAAATTGGATCATCCCGCGACAACGTGGAGCGAAGTTTTACAACCGCGGCAGTCTTGGTGCTCGAACAATTCATCGCGAAATGTCAGCAATCTTTTATAAAGCATCGAACAAGACACGAGCAACCTAATTAGCCGAACATATGAAATTTATATGAAAATTCGGATAGATTAACGAGTAAGAGGTCCACGAACAATACCGTCGACACCATGCAGAGTTCTATGAAATTTCGCGTCAGCCTTAATTAACGTTGCATCAATCGAGAATAATTTCCGACACCTACGATCGGGGGCGGCCACGAATTTCTCGAAAGCTCCGGGGAATGGAAACAATTGAAAGGGAGACTGATCGATTCGTATTAACACGTTCAACTGGCGGATCAATGGAAACCATGCTTACACGATAACCGATCTGAATTATAACATGCGATTCCTTTCCGATGATCTGCATACATTTTATCTCCAACGTAACAAGGGTCAGGTGTTTGGTGCTTGTCGTGCACAGCGAGCAAAGAAACCAAATAAAAGCATAGCTAAGATGAGCTGCAAATGTTTTACGTTCGTTAACGAAACACGTGTTCTTAAAGTATATATTATCAATGGCACGCCTCGAGGTAATATAAACGATTTGTCACTGTATTTTATATAGAAGGCTATCGATCCAGATCGTCGGCAAACAGCTACGAGTGCTAAACATTTGTTCTCCCCCGTCCCGGTGAATTAGCACAACGCTCGGTGTTCACCGGGGAATCGCGTCGGCAGATTAATCGGCCGGAATGCCGAGAAAGTATCGCCCAGCTCTTCCCGCTTATCCGTCGATGACACGGACAAAGCAGGGCGCATCGAGAAGGCAGCGACCTGTGATTTCTCAGAGGCTTGGCGTCGTTCTGCGACGACAAAAAGAAATGTACGTCGCGTCCTGCGACTCGAAGCTCCCTTTACATTATCTGAAATCCAGTTTACGAGCCGTGGGAAGCTTTACGGGAACGGACATTTCCGCCTCGTGCGCTTTCAACCACGAACGCTATAGAATAATTCGAAGGAATGTAAGAGCGCAGGCTTCGCGCGCTTGAGAATTCAACTCGTGAGTATTTTTCCATTCGGACAAGCGGATAGAATTCCGGTCAGAATGTTTCAACAGGTTTTTCTTTTCCTTGTAAAAGTAATGTTGCAAGGTTAGTGGGAAAGGGTTACGAAGACTGTGTTGTATTAAACGTTCAGGTGCTTTATAGAAGATTCCAGGGTAACAAAGGGGGAAGTGCTCACGGTATACGACGCGTGCGATATAATTTATACGTGAAAATTCCAAGGGTCAGGAGGATTCTTCATAAAGAGGTACAAGAATTTTAATAAATCCGTTATGAAAGTGGTCTCTAATTTTTAATTAATTCTACCGTTGCGTGCACGTCGATGTACGCGTTCACCGAATGATGCATGCGACAAGAAACATCCATTTAGGAAATTGCTACTAATAACAAGCTGTACCCTTAAAGTACATACATGCTGAACAAATTAATTTGCAGATGGAAATAATAGCATCATTTTGGCCATTAATGTTCATTATCCCCATCGAGCTTCAGCTGAAATTTATGCACACATATCCTGTTCTAATTACATGCTACACGGTAATCCTTCATTTACCAATAAAAGGGTGGGGTTTAATCGTCGCTGGAGTAAAACGAGATAATTAATAAATAACGTCAATTCTAGAATGTACGTAAAACTGAAGTTTGCATAATAATTGATACCGTTCCGAACATCCAACGGTGGATTACAACCATCGAAGAATCGAAAACGATCTCAAAAAAAAAAAAAAAAGAAGGAAAGAGTCGGATAAAAAGTAAGCTCGACTACTATTTCATAGAACAAGAGCACGCAAAACCCACAGATTAAGAGATGAGAGCCCCGTATGAAATATTTATCGAGCAAAGCCCACGTTTACATTTCCACGTGCTTTCTTCTTCTTTTTTTTTTTTAGCCAGTCTTTACCCCGGTAGACGTTTAGGCGAAAAATTAATTGAGCTTGCGGAGACCATTCCTCCCTGTTTGCGGGCGCAGTTTCTTTAAAGCGTAGGAAGAGGCGGCCGGGTATTCGGCAAGATTACTCGTAATCCTTATTTATAGACGGCGTATCAGAGAAACGGTGGCGGCGCTAATTTCTTTAACCACGACCCGAGTAATAAGCGCTACCTGTTCTTGATTGCTTCCCGGTTCGATTATCGGGGTCGATCGTCGTGCCACGGATACGTGTTTCAGGACGAAAGGTGGCGCGGATTCGTTATACGACCGTAAGCTTTGATTGCGAGCCATAAAACTGCTAACAAGATTTTCGGATGGGAATCGATTTATAACGCGAGTGCGCATGAGAATTTTATGATACATTTCGGCGCGACAGTGTAGAGCTCGCTCTGTGTTTCTTATAGTAATTACGAAACTTTCCCGCGGCGATTCATAAATCCCGAGTCTGATCAGAGAACATTTCCAGCGAACGTTCTGCGCGCCCTTCGGAATCGCGATCCATTCCGAACCGGTTCCACAAACCGTGCGAACGAAATGTTGCATCGATAACGCGACGTCCGCACATTTATCCGTGGCAACGATCCCGCTCATCCCATCGGCGGTCCCAGAAACCGTAGGAACGGACCGCGGGACCACCGTGCGAATCGTGAATCGTCGCGCGGTTCGGTATCCCCCCAAGAGCGGGACACCGCGTCAAAGCCAGAAACTCGGCCGCGTTGCTCCATTATGCAACGGCGAAACCGGAGACAACAGCTGGGCGCGACGTCCGGAACAGAATTTACCATCTTTCCACGGTGACTTCTTTCGGGATGGAGAGACCGCGGCGATGCTTCCTGAAATATCGACGAGACGCGAGCGAGCACGAGATCGCGGGGCCGATCCCGCTCAGCCGCCTCGCACGACTACGAAATTCGTATTCACCCCGGAGTAGCGAATCGAACGAGCGTTTTGCAAATATTTCGTCGGCTGATTTATCGCGAAACGGGGGCGGCCCTTTGCCGGGAGCGGATCTTCGAAATTTATTAACCACGCGGAGACGAGTGGAGCGCAAACAAGCTTGCGTGGGATGTGCAACGACGCTTGTAAAGTGCAACAGTTGCGAGTTCTTGAGAATATTTCCAGCTGGGAGAAAGTGGACTGGAATGTTTCGGCGTCGAAAACAATAACCGCTGCACCGAACTGTGTACAAGTGTAACTTAATTCGATCGTCGAACGCTTGGAGCTCGCAGTTTTTTTGGGGGGGGGGGGGGAATACTGCCGCGAGGAAACCGCAACGGCGGATAATGCGAAACTTCGAGAGACGGCAAGGGGATCCCAAAGGGACAGCGGAATAGAACGGTAGACAGACGCACAGTTAGTGCCTCCCTTCGAGATTAATTGTACGCTGTAAATGAGCTATTTCGTTTTCCACCTTGATTGCGTGTCGGGCATGGTGATAACGTTTGTACGGCGTCCCTTTATGACGTCCAACCAGCCGGGAATCCAAGGGATTTCACGTGCACGGTGGCTAAATTCAGCCGTGAAATTGTGCGGCAACCTTTAGCCCGTGTCATCGGGCTGTCAGAAACAAATCTCGTGATTTCGGGAGGGGCCAACGTGACCGAAAGCGTGCAACGATTCGAATCGGTTTTACTCCTCGCCCCGCCCTTCGTCTCGAATTCGGCTCCGATTGAAAGTTATTAGCGCGAAACGAAAGTGTTCCTCACGGTCGTGCGGCTCTTCAACCCCCTTTCTCCTGTCTTCCTCTTGTTCGCCCTTTTCGCCAACGGCCTGACGACACGTAGCGATTGCTTCCTTATTGGCGCAAATGAGCGGAAATAATTGGCATTCGAATCGAATCGCGGCCGGATTTAACTCCACGAAATCGGCTTTTAACACCTTCTCGGTGGCAACATGTAACACGATAATGCAAATTGGCGACGCTAAATTGACTTTATATTTATAATCACCGAGTGACGTGACATTTTTCTTCTCACCGCCGACACGATTTACTTTCGCATTGTTGTTATATATTGGACGATCAGCTATATTTGCGCGGACAGAACTGCATGCGGTTTGGAAAATCTAATTAACCGGCTGCAATTACCGAGTTCCCCGCGTAATTAAAGCTGATCCTCATAACCACTCGATGTCGCTGCGAAATACACTTTTTTGACGTATTTCCGAGAGTCGCATGCACGACCGCATCCTTTGCAAAAATTGCTATGTCTAATTACGTAGTAAAATCTCCGCTGATGGTGAAAAAAAAAAGAAATTAAAGCTTGAGCTTTAATCGCTCTTCTGCTTTCTTTTTCCAATTCTTCCTGAGGCGGATTTGCTTGAACTGCCGACAGAAACAAAACAAACGAAAATAATGAATCTCGAGAATGAATGAATTACACGTTCACGCGTTTCCTTTGTTAAAGCGTTTGCCGGCAAATCGTTCATGCCTCGATCACCGATTAAATCATAAAAAAGGGCTACCAAACATGGACAGAGTACTAAACGTCCACCTCGACCTGAGATCCTTTAAAGTGACCATAAATTCCCAGGATAGGCAAGGAAATTCGGCGTACAAAGTCCTCGAGGATCATGGTGGTCGATCGAATTCATGATATGGGATGGAACGTGGCCGAAGAGACCACCTGTCCTCTTACATATCATGATCACGGAAATGCGAAGATTGTCGAGAAATTTGAAAGGAAACGGGTCCACCTATTTCTTGTCCGTCAAAACGAAAGCATCTCGACGTACATTGGGTTACTAAATAAATTGTAACTCTGTCCGTGTTAGGCTTTCCCACATAGATATTTCCATTGAAAAATGAGAAACGTTGACGCGAAATAATATAAAGTCAATAAGATCCTCGCGGATACTATGTTTCGAAAGGAAACCCTACTCCAGCCAACGGTCCAAAATTCTATTCCGCTTCCGCAGTGCAGAATCCTCATAATTTTCTCAGCCCTGTGGGTGGAAGTTTTTATCCACTGATAGACTCGGACGCGGTCGAGCAATATCGGATTCGACGGGCAACGCCGGGAACGGAATGTTTGCGCGAAATTAACATACGAATTACGGCGAAACTAATAAAATCTCCCTCATCGCGGGCACGATCACGATCTGCATAATTCGATCGTACCAAGGCTGAACCGGAATCCGCGGGGTCAACGATGGTGGGTGGTAATAAAACAAAATTCGAGCCTGGATATCCGTTCGAAAAGCGATCCGACGCGGCTACGTACGGGATACGTTCTCGGGGGTATGGAGGGTGCAAATGGTAGAACTTCGACAGGCAACATTACGAGGATCAAGTTTAAGATGAAAACGCGTGCCGCGTTTGTGCGTTGGCTCTCAGCAATAACTGTATTCGTTTACTGGACGAGGATGAAATGCATCTCGGTTATCGGGTGACGCTAAATCACTCACGATTTCAACGAAGATTCTTTCTACTCGTACGAAGCAGTAGGTAGAGCTTCATTAAAAGAGATATGAAGGAACCCCGAACCCAATTCCGTTCGACGTTCCCCTCTGTAAACTATTTCTAAAAAGCATCGCGTACACGCGATGGATAGCTTTCTTTTGAGCACCGAACGCAATAACTCCGCGAGGAGATTTAATAGACGGAGACTCCTTTGCGCCAATTGAAACGCTAATAAAACTATCAAGCACGTTGAACGTCAAACAAATCTCGCCTGACATGGATACGAACGTGTTTTTCTTTTTCATTTTTTTTTTTATATCCGGATGAAAAAGTCGTGCTCTCCCTGGGGGATTAAAATCTCCCTTCCCCTCCTGATAGAGGATAAAGATAGAAAGCAATTAACAGGCTTGACGAGTGTTGTGAAATGGACAGGTGTCTGGTGAAACGGTTGATTAGAGGAAAGACTTTTCCGTCCGGCTAACGAGAATCGAACGGACGCTGAGGCAGAGAACAAAATTTTGATTTTCAGTCACACCTCTCGGCTGGAAGATCAATTGGAATTTTATACTGTTGCCTGAATTTAGAATCCTCCACCTTTAATTTTTTGTTTCTTTAGTAAGTGCCCAACAGGAATCTATTTTTTTTTTTCACCAATAGAATGTAACGAGAAATATGATACCTTAAAAGATCACCAAAAGTGTGCGAAAGACTGAGGAGACGGAACAACGTGGCGTACGTGTCACGAAACCTTAAACTACCGTGCAAGCCACAGTCGCGAACGGCGGATGGCAGGTCGCTTTCGGGACATCGCGTTCGAATTCCGGGATTTTATACCTCGGTAATTTTACTCTGAGCTTCAACATACTGTAAAAGAAATCGGGTTACGCGGCGTCACGTATAAAATAGGATGCTGATTGCTCAGGGATACAGTTAACGTGTAAAACGAATTCCTGTACGTAGTATCGTGCACCGTTGTCTTCTAGAATGATTTCGAGACTATCGCTGCGCGCGGAAGAATAAATTATCGTTGCGATTGTAAGAAGAGAAATGAATGCGAAATATATTCATTCGTTCCAAGACCGGGGAAGTAGTAAACTAGATTCAATTCAGCGAGCTTTCTGCCCTATCGCAATATTATTTCCATATACATCCTATCTAGCCGTATACTTTACAGACGAGACGTCACTTTCCCAAGAAGCGCGAAACACCTGCGATATCTGATATCCGAATAAACTAGTCAGGCGAACGGATCGATCCGCCGAATTCCTGGCAAGATAGCCCGAGAAGCATCCCTTTACGAGATCGGCTCCGCCGCGCGAATAAAGAAGTGGCGAAGAAAGGCCAACTGCATGCGACCGGTGGAACCTTCGCTGACGAAAACGTCTGACCAGGAACCGTCCCAATTTCCTCGATCGCTTCACTTCGGTTAATTAAGAAAAATCCAGCCACCGACCTCGCGATCCGGGAAGACTGCCCTCGGGTCCACTTAGACGAAGCGATAGCAATATCCCGCGGAGCTGAAAGCTCGACTACTCGCGAAAGTAGAATATTAGCGTTTGAGGAATAAATTGGCAGAAGCGTGTAAGGCGAGCGCAATCTGCAAATATTGTGCCTTCTCTTTTACTCTCCGTCTCTCTCTCTCTTTCTCTCTCTCTCTGTTAAAATTCTCGGATTAATATACGAAACGAGATCTGAGCCGGGTTAAAGTCGGCCTGCTTTTGTTGTTTTCCTCTTTTCTTTCTTGCAGAGCGACGATTTTATATAGGGACCCTTCTGGAACTGCGAACTGGAGGCCTCTTTGGCCCGAGGAGAAGCGAAGGACTTCGAGCAATGGAGTTGCATTGGAAATGCTACATTTAAACTGTATTAAAAGGAAATGTTTCTCTCCGTATTGCTAATTGAATCGCTGAAAGCTGTATTTGGATTCGTCGGGGAAGGAAACTGTGTCTTATTGAATTTTCCTTATGAAATATCGCGCGGATCGCGCTCTGCCGTTCATGTAAATTCCGCACGCGAGCAGAGTTCGAGCTGGTTGCGGGGAAAATACGGATCTTATTCAAATGCGGATGACCCGACGTTTAACCGTTCAAATTTCGCGTGATACGCGGGGAAATACGAGGGAGCAGGAAGTCTGACTTCTCGATGGATCGCTGGTGAATTTGATCGAGGAATGTTTGCGCGCTTCGATGTTATTTTATGGGATGCTAATGTATCCCGGCTGGAACATTTTGTCGCGCTGCGAAACGCGTCAAGATAGTTCGACGTGTTACGTTGAGATTTCACTATTATAGCGAATCTAATTAATACATCTGTTGAAAGTATTAAGTTCATGCGATAATTTGTATCAATTCTGGCAGAACAAGCTAAACGAGGAAACGAAAAAGAGAGGACGAGATTAAATTGAAAGCCCCTCTTTTACGAGTTCATCAAATTTATATTAAATTGATGCTTTAATATCAGCATTAGTAAATTAAGAAAGTCCGACCAGCATGATCTGAACAGCCAAGTAAATGGATATTACTGTTCCCTGAGAAAGCCATTTAGGAAGATTACAAAATAAGATACATCGAGACTATTCGCATTGTTAAAAAGCAAAGTTATAAAATAAAAACGACACACGGAATCACTGCGCTATTGCAGAACATCGTCGAGGAACGAAATTTATGAATACTTGGAGCAACAAGCATCCGTTCGCAAATGGGCTTTTACATCCTGTAACACGACCTTAAGTGACTCAATTTAGTGATGCATTAAGCTTATTACGCTCGAAATCAAGTTCCGCACTTTGCCGTCGAAGTTTCGATGGGACGAGTCCCCTCTGTTGCGCGACTCTTTCGTCTACGCGATCCAGACGGTTAAACGTCGCATTCCAATAAGAAACACGACAAGCGCTGTGAATACTTTTCGCTGGGAATTTTCGTGAACGCTTAATCGATCGTTGACAGTCTCGGGCCAGAGTTCGGTAGATGCTTGCGGAGTTATCCGGCTCGAGCATCGACGATCAATAACGAAGTAGATATTGGCAGCTGTCATTTGGAATCCACTATTTCTCTTGATAACGCTAACAATGGCCAATAGAACTCACAACGTACCACTGGCTATTCCTTGTCGGCGGGATCTCATAATAGTCACCGCCATAAAAGACTATCGCGACCAATAGGGACAATGGACCCGCGGGTAATAATAACGACGTTCACGTTGGCTCGATTTCGAACGGAGTTATTGAATTTCGTTTAACCTGTCGCTACGCGGGATCGTGGAATCGATGATTCTATTACGACGTGGTAACGAACAAAAAAAAAAAAAAAGAAAGAAATCCTGCGATTAGAATTAACCACCGGAACATCTTTGTCCCGGTTATTCCATTTCATGAATGAACACGTTAATCGAACACTGCAACTACTCCTCCAGATTTAACATTCTTTTACTATCGTTCTCAGGAACTTTTGCTCGAGATCAGAAACTGATGGGAGGAAATAGTTTTGGGAATCACAACGTCACCAGCGGGCCGACGTTCGAAATGAACGTTGCTCGAAACGTGACCACCGCGGTCGGCCAGACTGCTTTCCTTCACTGCAGGGTTCATCAGCTGGGTGATAAAGAGGTAAGTGGATTTACTTGTTACCCTCAGTCAGCTGTAACGTCTGTACGAAAACGAAGGAATAACGAAGAAGAATGTCCTTGACCATCATCGTTCTTTGAGTTCACTGACACTACAAGTACCGCAGTTGCGGAGTGATAATAATTCTCAGCAATCGTTTTTAATTGCTCCAACGTGAAGCGCTGACGGCACCGCGACCGCTCGAAGCGTACAATAAGTGCTATAATATTGGCATAATCGAATTACTTGCGTTGCAATATCGAGCCGGACGAACCGGTAATCAAACAGCATCCGCAAATATTTATATACTAATCGAATTATCGTGCGGCAGGAATTGATGATGCATGGCCAAATACTACAATAATTCATACAAAATATATAGGCAGCATAACAGGAGGAATTCCGTGACTGTAATCGGATTGTTGCAAATTTTATTGCAGCCCGTTTATACGAGCCGGGAGAACCGAGGCATCAGTAGATGAGGACAAAAATGTTCCCATGGTTAGACAATAGTATCATATCACTGTTATTTTTGACATTTTTTTTTTATCATCAGAAGCAAGCGATTCGAGTGCGTTTGCACATGTTCATTTTCACCGAACAAAAAGTTAATTTATCGCCTACCCATTTGTAAAAATCTAACGAAACATTCATCGGCCTATTGAAAGCTCACTGCTGCGTTTAAACATTTATAGGATTTCAGCAAATATCAATAATTCGAAACCACCTTTCAACAGGTATTTGGAAACGAAAATTATGCCACACTGTATGAAACGGTAACACTGCTCGGTACTCCATGAAAGCCATATTACTTCCACAATTGCACTTCGAACGGTTAAAAGTGACAAAAATTCATCTGCCATCTGTGTGTGTTATAAATATTAACTTTACGCGGCTGATATTCGTTGCAGAAATATAGTTACTACTTTAAATTTCATTCTAAAGCTCGTGTCGCTGCCAGTAGTGCAAGTTGATCATTCGTCAGACGCGTCGCTTAATCCCAGACATAATTGATTGTCCTTAGCAATTTTGAATGGGTAAGACTTAAAAGGAAGATGCTCATGACATTCCCATGAAGGTTTAATGAAAGAAGTATGTCGGCACACAGAGACGTCGAGGTATTCAGACCGCCGTCATAGCGATGTACAAATTAACGAAACGCAATTACGCCGTGTAAGCGAGTTACAAAGGAAAGTGTAACATCGTTACCGCGAACGCAAGACTGATTTTTCCTCATTTAAATGCCCCCTGGCTCGAGGAACGATACTCATGCTCCCGAAAGCTTTCGGAAGATTCAGCTTAAAGAAACGATGTCGGATAGAGGAGAGCACGGTGATGCCGTATGAAATTCGGGCTAACTCTTTTTCTTTTTACATCCGCTACCATCGACCGATACATGTATCGCTTCGTCCCTATTAATTAGGTCACTGCCCGTCGATAGATACCTCTTTTCTTTTTAAAGCCATTGATGTTCGTCGAATGAGGCAATTAGGCGACCCTTGAAACGGGCCGGAAAGAACGGCCAAACAGCTACGATTGATTTTATCTTGAAATATATTCAGACACCTCGCATTTTCAGCGGGGAAATAATATCCACCGCCAGAAAAATTAATGCTGCCCGAGGGGTAGTATTTCTTAGTCTCCTACTTTCTTATCGCTTTGCTTTGCGGTTTCACTGAAACTACCCGCCTCCCCACGAGCAGTGCTCCTCTACCACCCCTATCGATGTAATTATTTCCCGCGCGCAATCGATGAACCGATTCGATTAGGCGTGTCCCACGCGAAGCTTAACGGGCGGAGGACTTTGCGAGCGGCCCCGCGACACCAGCCGTGGATCCTTCTTTCGTAACGAAGTTAATAATGCCAGACGGGCTGTCCGACGCTGTTTAGAGCGTTCCGGAATTTCGACGGAATGTTTACCCCGGCGTATTATGTCGGTGGTTTAGTCCCGCTCGAAATCGGAACATTAACTACGTTTGCACGTGCGGCGGGACCGACTTCGCTCTGGCTTACGCGGCTTATACAAGCTGCCCATCCGTAAAATGGGACAAAGCATTTGCATTGCTAATTTCCTCCATCGCGTTACATCGAGCGTATTTGTTGACCCGGAACAGGGATTCCATCTAGCCCCGCGTGTCTCCCCTTTGCGGACTTGTATCTTACTTTCCGGCGACGGCACAGCCGTCCCTCTCCTTGCTCCACTCGTTCATTACTTGGAATGCACGCTGCGAATAAACTGGGACGTTTTATCGGGATGTATCGGGAAGATGCACCGAAGAATAGATATTAGAACGGCTCTTTAAGACGAATTGCCCCCTTTTTGTTTCTCATACCGAATCATTACAATTATTACAACTGCGTCGCACACTTTTTGTAATCGCTCCCAATTAATCTGAATCCAATTCCGAGGGAGATACATAGAATCCACGACGTTAGTGGATAAGGAACTACGTTCTTGGATTTATCACTGAGTCGAGGCAGCAGAAACGATTGGATTTACTTAAAACTTAAATCGTCCATAATCGAACGTGTCGCTCGCAGTTTCGTGTGATTACTTAAGCGGCCAGAAATATTTGCGCATTCTATAGGACAAATAAGAAACTCTGCCACCCGACATAATACAGTTCCGGAAGTCGATTAAGGCTGCCGCTCCGAAGTTTCGGCATCTCCGCGGTCGTTACAGAGTTTTGATTGCTTAATGAGCTCGTTAGTGCTTCGTGAATTTTAAAGGGCTTCCGGCGACGCGAAGGGGTTGCAGCTGTCCGCTTTTTTTGCAACAGCCATTGACACGATGCGATAAATCGAGCAAACAATTAAAGAGGAGAAGAAGAAGATACTGAATACAATATAAAATACTGTGTATATCAATATCCGCTACGGTGGATATTATAATTGCTATCCCTTTGCCCGCGCGATCATTCGAAGAGGAAGGAAGTTTCGATTTCAACGAGGAGCGGTCGGCTTGCTCCGCGGGACAATTTATGCTGCCGGCACAATAAATCGTATGAAGCTAGCTCAACTTGATGCGTCGTAAATCAGACTCGCGGAAAGTTTGCCCAGTCTCTCTGATGATCATGACCAATAGAACGGAATTGCAGGCAGGGTCGTGGTTTCCGGCTAATTTTCAGTAACAAATTATCCGCTTCATAGAAGCCCGTTAGCGTGAACATAACGCCGGCAATACTGTCCGCATTTATCGACGTCGTTAAACTAAAATGCTGTTATTTAAATCGAGCGAGCGCCGGCCACCGCAGACAAATCGTGGTAAATTTCAAATCGGTCGAAACCGGAAATGCCGGGTGACGTTCAGCGTTTAACGTGCCCTAAGAATGATTATCGTTCACGTCTACGCGTGGCCAACAGATACTTTCGCATGCCAGAAGTGTTACATTAAATGGACTTAAGAATGATACCAATTTTAATTTTTATTGGATATCAAAGAGACACCGTTATTCTTACAGCAACGGGAAGATTAATGATAATTAAACCTAGTCAAAATTAAATTTCGTTCGATACCTCTCGGCGATATTAAAATACCGTTTCCACGTGAACTCCATTATCGTCCGTACATCGCATTACGTATTTAAAATCCAAAACTGTAATCGCTCGATGCTCGAAGCGGACCGATCAATGTTTGGGCTAGGAAATCTAACAAACACGTCGGTTGTCCGCGGTGGTAGTCAGCGAGATCAACCGAATATTTCGAATTTCTGATCAGCCGGATGTAATCGTAATTCGATCACGCACACCGACCGGCTCGTCCCTTGGGAATAAATTAAATCTGTATATGAAAAGGCGCTGCGGAAAATATCGGCGCGTTTGATCCGAACAATTGCTTCTCCGATGCCAGGCATTTTGCTTCGCCTCTCTGCCCGCTTTTCCAATTTCGAATCCACCCCTCGGGCCCTCCCTTTGCCGTTCTTCTTTTTTCTGTTTACCGGTCTCGCGCCATACTCTTTTTTTTTACCGTGTACCAATTGGCGGGACAAAAACGAGTCGATGAAATTGCAAAATAACTTCGACCGATCACCGGAACCCCATTTGCCCTCCTTCAATTTCTTTGCTGTTCCAGTACGCGTTTTCACGGTGCCGTTAAGATCGCGGGCGTGGTATGCGACACGCCTTTATCACGGGCGTCGCTCTTTCTCGTTTTTCTTTATCGGCCTTTCGACCGTGCTCGGCAACGGCGTTCACGCCGCGTTAATTAAGACACTTCCCCGGCGTCCGAACCGCCGTTCGCGTGAAATAAATGGTTACTTCTGACGTGCCGCCCTTTAAAGTAGAGTAGGCAAACGAGGGCCTGGAAGATTAAGGCGTGAAAGGGTACTGCGAAACAACTGCGCCCGGTCCTAAGCGCGTAAAATTTATTGGACGCACAAATTGAATTTTTCATGGGTGGAACAGCATATCGAATTGTCTTAGATAATTTTCTCATTGCACCGTTATCTCCGAGGACTTGCAAATTTCCGCTGTGAGAGAATTACATTCTTTTCCAGAGATGATCTAAATTTGATATAATCGGAAAAACAAAAACATTGTACGGAATCTCCACAAACAGACAAACGGTTCACGAACGTTAAGAGGATGTCGGAGAATCCAATTTGAAAAGCCGAAAAACAGCGAAACAACCAGATTTTCGGGATGCGCGTAAAGCTAAACGAGAGCGAAACGTGTTTCGGGAATATTCCGGGACGCCACGCGAAAATGTTCGGAAAATGTCTGGGGCGACGTCGCGCAAAAAAGCCACGGCGCAAACAACCCGGCTAACGAATGACCCGCCAGCCTGTATTAATAAAAGTGTCACCGTTGGCGACCCTTCGAGTCCTACCCGAACGCTGGGCAAAGTTGGAAAGCCCGAAGGCGACTCCCCGTAAGGTCAGAAAGCATCGGAGTGGAGTATAAAGTACGCCGCTTTTGCCTCGACTCTCATTTTCATCACCGGCGTCTGTATGACGGTGAGAAACGTTAAATTAAAATAATAATTAACCCGCGGCGCAGTGATACGCAACGGGCGAGTACGCCAAGGGGATGTTTATTTTCTATATCCATATCAAACATTTATATTTCACCGTTTGCAAAAGAAGTATCTGTCTCTTTTTGTCTTTGGTAAATCCGGTTTTTCCTTTACACAACGCGTCCAGTGAAGAAATTAATTTTGTTATGTAACCAATTCATTTCGTTTTAGCGAAGTTTAATAGTTTAACGGCCAGTTGACAATGGTCCCGAGGTAAAACGTGGCAGCCCTAAAAACATTTCGACTACCAACTTCAAGCCACAGCTTCCGGAGCTCCACCCTGCTTCAAGTACACCCCAAGTGGGGGGGTGTAACATGCCAGTCCTGTGTCCGCCGGTGCGGTGGACAGAACTTTGGCAACGAAGCTGAATCTCCAACTCCTCCTAGCCCCGAATCCCCGACCGCCACCGACAAAAACTGATCTCTGTTCCGCTTTTTAGAAACTCCAGGAGTTTATGACACGTTACGCTCCCGTTGAATTTCACCGAAGAAAAGAAAATCTGAATCGAATCCACTCTTCCGCTATTATCGTGCTGCTCGCCAGTTCCGGCTGGAAAGGGAGGAAAAATTGCGAATTCCGTTGGTCTGCTCTCGTACTAGTCGACCATTGAAGTATTTGTTTAATATTATCGTTTGAAAAATTGCTCGAAGCCAGAGGAATTCGAGTACAAAGGGGAATATTAAATAAACTGCAACATTATTTCGAATAAAATGCGCAGGACATTTAATTCTTCGTGTTCCATTTTACTAAACGTCAAAGGGCATTTTTAATTAAATATAAATGCAGCGAGAGAGCGCGTCAAATATGCGCGTCGCACGTTACAACCGAATATACGGAATAAAATAGACCACTGTCTCTCCGGTGACGCGCTGCCCGCAAGAGGCTCGCTCGTATCGAGAGGCAATCAATCCTCCTACTGATCGAATCTTTAATCCTACCTTAATCAATCTTTCTACTTCGCTAAGGAAGGAAGCAGGACCTCTCGAGCAATTTGCCCCGCGAAACTTCGAGATCAGTCAAAGGAAAAGATCTCCCCGGCCCACATTTCCACCACTCGAACCACCTCCGCGTCGACTTCATCGTAGGAAGCTTTTCCATGCGTGCGGCACACGAGACTACCGGCCTGTCAACGTGAGATTCTCGCCCCTGAACCCCCCTGCTAACAGACGTACCCGTATCCATGGATTTTCCGTTAAGAGATATCCACTGTAACAAGGCCTCCCCTGGCGAGCAATAATCGTGACGAAGCCGAGGCAGACGCAAGAATAATTCAACGCTGGCTGCATCGTTGATATGCTCCTCTCCGCTCTCTCTCTCTCTCTCTCTCTTTATCCTTCTGTATCTTTACTTCCGCGCTGCATGCGCGTCCAGGTGTATCGAGACGTATGTGGGTCAAATTAACAATACGTGTCGCGGTGTTGCATTTCGTTTCTATTTTTTTTTTTTTTAATATTACCACCGAAAGGCGAACGAGCAGGAGTAAGGGTACCGATGATTTTCCAGATGGCTTCTTTGACTAGCCGTGTTTTGTCATAAAAAAAAAATGTCTGCTGCATTCCACGAGCTCGCGCGTTTTGTCTTTGTACGCTAACAGTGTACGCGAAGTAAGGTAAGATAAGAGGTACCAAGGGTGAAGCAGGTGTTCGAGCTTCTTGGCGAGGAAACGCATTGTTCGGGATCTTCTTAGATTTCTGTCGGATGCGCACGTGTTGGATTATTGTGTGAGGGAGCGCTAATGAACGGATGGAGCTTTTTATTCTTCTATGAAGCGACATAAGTAACTCATTATGGTCTAATTAATTGTACTTAGAGGAGACCCGACATGATATATCAGAGTAATCATTTTTGGCTTGGTAATAACCTGCATTTCGTTAATTCTATTTTTATAAAAATTTCATTTACAATACCACAGTCTGTTTCGAATAGGAAAGTGTTTAATTAGTATCTTAATGAACACGCGACGCTTCGCTGTGAGCAAGGTTTAAAATTCGCTCCGATTCCTGCCGAATCCTCGGTCCAACTCTAAATGGATAGACTCGAAACATTTCCGCGGTTGCATCCATTTGTTTATCCACGAGCGAAGAACCGGAAGAGAGAGAGAGAGAGAGAGAGAGAGAGAGAGAGGAAGAGAGTTAAAAGGAGGGTTCTGATTTAGCGCTGGCGTCGTACAGAGGGTGTGCACACCCTCGCTCAAATATTTACCCTCGCCACGATACGCCCCTGTAATTCTACCTTCAACGAAACGAAAAGATATTTTCTCTTTTCATCAATCGTCACACGTATTCGTTTCGCAAATTCAACTTTACCTAATGCACGATAACACTATCAATTTGCGTCCCCGAACCCTTGGAGGACGATGATCCTGACTGAAGCCACTGCGAGCAAATCCCTGGCAATCGGAAGAGCAACGAGAGCCGATTCGTTTTACTTCTCTCGAATAGCATTTTGCCGGGGACAAAGGAAAGGGACGGAAGAAGGTACGCGACATCGTTTCGCTCGGATCTTTCGATTGCGCCCGACTGTTTCTCGGTGCCACCGCGGACTCTTGTTAAAACTTATTTTTGCATTTTGATGGAGACCGTCTGTCGATTCTCCGCTTCGAATCCCCATGGATCGAGGAATTTGGAAACTTTGGACGCAAGGCGAATAAATGAAGGGGGTGGGGATTTCCAGCAACCCTTTCTGGGGACAATCGCCACGGGCGTGCATCGAGTGGATAGCGTGGAGAAACAGACTTTTCCAGTAACATATTTCCCGAGGAAAGTTCGACGGGATTATCGAGTTCGAGGGAGAAACGTTCGCGTTGCAGATTGTACTGACGAGAGACGGGAGATCAGATTAAAGAGTTGCGAATATTTTGTAAATCTGGGAGATAAAGAAAAATTTCGACTGGAGAAACCACAACTTCCATCGTTTATACGCTGTTGCACGTAAACGGTTGTTCAGCCATTTAATCGTTTCGGACGACTAATTTAATTGGCAGAGTAAATTATCGAAGAAAGTACGAAACCACGTGCCTATATACTTCACTGGAGTCTGTGAAATTTCCATTATCGATATTGCAAAAACTCTAAGGCATGCTGTATTGCAAGCTACCACGCATTGCAGCTAATTTTAAACCGTAGTTATGTCCAGTGAAATCTAAAGTTGAAAAGGAAGTAAGGCTGATTAAATTGATATCCTTTAATCAGAGGCAGCATTGCTGATTGATGATATAAGCTTTTGCTCGCAAACGATGAAGTATGTAAAGGAAAGTTGTCGTTCGATGTTATTTAAAGAAAAAATTCCCGAGCCCAGCAATAGATATGCATTATAATTAATCATAATCTCATCTTATGAACCGTGAATCGCTATACATTTTAATATCGTCCACTGCAGTATTTTACAAGGTCTATCCCCGTTTTTTATAGCAGCAGGGACGATTAAACCGATATCCCTTTATCAGGGACGCTAACGCTGATCGATGCTCGACGCAACTTCCTCGGGAAATGAAGTTTCAAGGGAAAAAAAGAAGCAGATCGTATATACTGAATTTCCTCCGGGTTAAAATAGTTTTCTGACAAAAGTCGAGTAAAAATAGACAGCCACTCGCAAGTTGAATTTCCTCTTCATCAAAATTCTAACACGACGCTCTCCCTTATCTTTTATTGCAGGGTACGAAAGTGTTTCACGGGAGAAAGCCGTATTATAAAATCGACGGTCTTAGACCGTCTTTGCGCCGGTGATTCCTCATCTTGTCGAAAAATCTACTCGATCGAAGAGTCTGTTCAATCTCTTTGATCGAGCCGTCAGCAATTGTGCTTCGTTCACCGGCGGGAGGTGTTACTTGCAACAGGGAGACACGACCCTTCAGCTCCGCTATCGCGACTCGCTTTTCCCTAATTTGATCGAGTCCGAAATACGATAGCGTCCCCGCAAACAGACTTCTTGCGGAAAAGTCGCGGATCGAACTTATTCTATTCCCGATGAAAGACAATGAGATCGCGTCGGTCTTGATGGACCCTCGACCTTTCGTCGAAGATGGTTCACAGATGTGCAATTTTATAAGGGGCATCTTTTCAGGGCAGATGCTGCATCATCGCCCATCTAAAGTCGTTTTAACTTTCATTAATCGCCTCAGACATTTGCCTGTCTTTAAACGCCCGCGCCACGACGCGTCTTTATCTTTCCAGAAATTCATAAAGTCCGGATATTATGCCTCCGTTAAAAGGTATACCGCTTTTTGATAACGAAATATCTCTGCAACGGTTTACCTAGCTACGGTCAAAGAATGAGAAACACTTTATAGAGATTCTTCTGAACCCTTTCAATTACCGAGTCTTTATGCTAATAAAATGGTAAGATTAATTTAAAGCACTATGAAAGTATGAAGGGTTGCGGTAAACCAACATCGATGCCTATTAAATCGCCCAACGAAAGGAGTGTATTCAAATTTCCTTCGGCTATTAAGGATCCTTGTTAATTGTATACAATTAAGCACCCTCGATTTATGCGGAAAACAATTTCTTCTTCTACACTGGAAATGTTGCAGAAATACAATTAAATCAATTTTAATGAGTAAAATGATTCATTTCCATCGATGGTAATTTCCCTAATATCATATTCAACTGCTTTTTTAAAAATATTACTTCGTATAATTCTGCGACCCTTTTATAAAGATGTTACTATTGTCAATGAATAACGTAAAACGCAGCAACTGATGAAACTCAGTCTCCGGTACTAGATAAACTTTAATAAAAATCATTCCCGTCTAATTTCAATGGGTGCATCGAGCGACAGTCGATCGTAACAAATGAATTTCTGGACAACTGCATTGAAATACCATCGTATATTCCCATCCGAACTAGACGTGGCATTAGTTATGAGTGAAGAAACCGGGCGACGCTTTCGTTGATATACGAACGCAGAAACCGAATGCCTGGAACCTCGAATGTGTTACCAATGAGATTTCCTATCGAGATTACCTTCGGTCATGTGGAAATGTGCTCGGCCACGGTTTACAATGATAAATGACTTTCGAGAGTGCGACTCGTCATAAATTATACGCGCGCGCGTGTGTGTATATATATAATTTTTTTCAAAGTTGATTACAAGCGCGAAACCGATGCTCGACGAACCTTTCTGCCTGTATCGAAAAATGCGAACGAATCAATATCGGCCTCTCCTCTGATTTTTACGTTCAGTGTTCGGTTATTAATCTTACACCAGCATCGATTTTTTACCTATATTTAATTCAGCACAAAACGAACGCGGGCGTTTTATATTCGATTCGAATCAAGTTCGCATTGAAATTGATTTCGGTAAGGGAACATTGAAGAAAATTTCACGTTTCGCAATTGAGAAAATTGGAAGGATTCATGCTCTTCAATTTTATTCATACGCGTCTGATAATTAAAGCTCGCATTAATAATAGCCAATTGACGGAGTCACGCTATGTATGTGTACTGAAATAATTGCGTATACGTATTGACGTTTATCGACTCGGTCCTGCCGACTATTTTTATTTCATTACTGCCGGAGGAGAAATCGATAATCATATAATAATATTATACTATATACTACTCTGCCAGTGAAACGGATTTGCTACAGCTGAGATTTAAAGGCCGCTTTCAAGCTGGCTATAATATTTTGCGGCTATAATATGGCTATAATAAAGGCTTCGACTATGATAAAGATTAATTTTTAAGTCACAATTATTTGGAAAATATTACAGTGTCATCTGAGCATCCCGCTTGATTGTTAATACTTTTGCGATAAATTGTACGCGAATGTATAACGCATTATTGCAAGCGTATATTAAATAAGCGGGAATAAGCACAGTGGAATCGTACTTTTTCACGCCTGAAGGAGGCCACGTAAAGCGTAGTATACATATTTAGAATAACGTGAATTATGGTGCTACGTTAACGTCGAAAATATATGTCCAATCTGCAAAGTGTGCGGTAAGGGATTGGAATTATTAATAATGGTTCCCGCTCCGGGAAAAAGGGGAACTGATACGAATCAAATCCCATTGCTTTCATTTTAACACGTATCATCGCGAGCCATATTACTCTTGAATTATTAAACAAGAATTTTTTCATCATTTAAAAGCGAATACTATTCACAAGTTACAGAATCTTAGTGGGAGTTCAACTAAAAATACATTTTCATTTATTGAAGGCATCGATGTTTCTGTAGTGAAATTTTTCTGCGTATCACGAATTACTGAAGAAAAAAGAAAACAAAAATGTGAATAAAGGCACATCTATCATTACACTTTGTATATTAAAAAAAGAAGATTACTTTATGCAATGAAATTAGAAGCGTTTAAGCAGTCTACATTTCCATAGAAGGAAAACTAGTTTTCGGCTCGCCCTTTCCAAGATTAATTTACGCCAAATCTTCGTGTAAGATGTTTTTTTAATTTGGCAAGAAGTCGAACATAGAATGGCCAGAGATTTTCTAATTAGAGCGGAAAGCGGCAACAGAGTTGTTAATGAAACGGGGCTAAATGCGCGAGTGTATGAACACTGTTTCGAATGAAAGACTCAACATTCTCTGAGTGGAACGGAGCATTCTATGAGTGGAACAGCCACAAATTTCTTGCGAATTTGACGGTTGCCTTTTGAAGATGGTTAATACGGTAAGAGCGTAAAGCGAGCGCTGTACACTTTCCACCGTGAACTCCGCTTTGTTACATGGTACACCATAGTCCGGCGGGCTATGATACGTGACCGACATGAATATCATCCCTTGGAGCCTTCCTCGACCCCCCCCCCCCTTAACTCGGCACTCATGAAATTCTATCCACATTGTTCCTATCTGCTGGCAACTTGAAGCGTGCTCCTCGCGCCGCGGTTGTTAAGGGGATTTAAAAAACAAGAAGAAAGAAAACTGATGTGCTTGCGAATAACACATTTTGCAACGTGTCAAGGAGACTAAACAGGAGACGGGGTAATTATTGTATGTAAGCGACGAACAGATGCAGATGACGAGAAGGAACCGTGGCTGGAGTGATTTTCAATTGGGTCACCTGCATACCTGTTACGTGACATCGTTTCCAATCGTGAAATTAATTTCGCGACGAGCGATGAGAACGTTCGAGTTTCGATTGTGTCATCCACCGGTATAAAGTTCGTTTGCTCGCGTTGAAAAATGAATGGGGGGGGGTTTGGTGTTAATTAGTAATAGGTAAACGATGGCAATTAATCTTTTGCGATAGTAAGTAGAAATCAATTGAGAGACGACGGTGTTCTAAGAGGGTAAATTAATAAACCGAAATAATAGTTTTGAAAATTACCAAAAATATTAAATCACTACGTACATGGTGATTTTGATAATTCCACATTTCAGTACTTCGAAAGATGAATACGTTGCCCTTAATGTAGATAACGAGCAGCCCACTCAATGGTTAAGCCACGTACACCCATGCAAACGGAACTTCCCATTGTGCCAAGAAATTTGTCAAGCTTACGTGCACACTTGTAACCGGTTTCAAAAGTACAACATATGGGAGTTCAGTGTGGAAACCGAGTTAAAAGTTGGGAGACGGCAGTTACGGCTCGAGAGTAATGCGATTGCGCGCATTGAAATTCAGCAGTTAAGAGACGAAACGGCGAAATGAGGGAGAGGCCGAGACTCGCCGGATCGTAAAAACAAGCCAGCAAAGTTGCAACAAAGAAATGTAAAAAGAATCTACCGTTCGGATGCGATTTGAACGTACACATTCGGAGACCATTCTCATTTGCTAAAGAGCGAAAATTTTACACAATGGTCTACCCGCATGGAATGTTTATGCAAAGAATGTGTTTCAATGTACCGTTATTGAAAAACGTTAAAAGGAACGGTGCAATGATGTCGGCATTCGCGAAATATTAATAATCAAACATTGGGGATAATTGTCGGTAGTCAATGCAGCGCATCCACGTCCGGTTAATTGTTTCTCTTCAATTAACAAGGTTCCTAAAGCCAACGCCTACCTGTCCGCATAAACCAAATCTCAACGACTCGAGGAAACCTTGTGATTCGTGCCCCGTCGCGAGGCCTCGTTAAAAGGGAAGAACAAAACGAAGAGGTCCTCGAGCGGGTTAAACGAGACATCTCGTTGAAGTGAAGGATCCGGTCGTCAAAGCAAGGGGAAACGAAAGAACGCACGAGCGCGAACGCGGCAAAGGTATAATCATAGGTGGGCGAAAGGCAAGCGCGAGAGGGATGAAAGTGAAAAGGAAGAGGAAAGGAAACGTCGCTGAATGGGGTGCCAATGAAAGGCTTTGTGAGATTGATAGAGTGAATCAGATATGAGCTGCGACGGGGACAAAGCGCGAAATAAAGTGCGAGTCGAGAACAGCCAAGCGACGTTGCAAAGGGTTAAAAAGACGTGTCGCATTTTTCCGGTAGAGAGGCAACTGCACCTGTCGTGCCGGCGAAACTTTTGCAGACTCCGGCTAGCTGGAATATCGATTGGCTCGCGACAATGCGAGAGGTGAGGGTGACTTCGCGTCGGGTTGGATACGATCGGCTCAGTGGAAGAAGTTTGAAGTTCAACGGTGTCGAGGCTCCGTTATTTATACGTTCACGCTTTAACGGGATGTTGGCCACGCGCTATTTCAATCCGTTAGGTTAATGATGACAGACGAGGCGATATCGCACGTCCAATGGTCGTCCAAGGATTTTGATTTGCATACGCTTCATTCGAAAAGGGGGCGATTAATCAAAAGATTAGGGACAGAGGTACGACGACTCCTAATGATTCTGACGGGGACAATGTACCTGCATACCGGACTGCTATTGTCAGACCTATCGAACGAGCGATTGAACAACCAGATTTGGCACGTTTACGTGCACGCATTGTAGCAAACATTGGATCAAAGCTATTGCCTACGTAGGCAACCCTCTCCCTCTCTCTCTCTCTCTCTCCCCCCCCCCTCTCTCTCTCTCTCTCTATCCGTTCGTCTTTGGTTCATCCTGCCAAAACGTGTGTACCGAACGGAGGCAAGCCAATTGCGTTACACGCCGCGAAAGCTATCGTTACAATGCTCAAAGTCGTCTTTACGTTCCGTTACGTGACTCGGACACCGACGATAACGGCGAATCCAGGAATTCAGAGCGATCCGGAAGCAATTCTCTTATACTAACTACTGTGTTTGACTGGAACGCCTATAAAGACGTTCATCGACGATTGATCGTCCGGATTCGATCGAAATATTCGGCCAAACCCTTGTGCAAGGGTCCCGTTCCTTTCCCGACTGACCCGGCTAACCGATTAATGAAACAATCGTGACCAGAGCAAACGTTGATCGAGTAAATATTAATCGCCGTGATTTATTACTCACGTTGGTGCTTAAACGAGTCAACGAGGTTTATATAGTAGGATTCTTAGGGGATTGTGCCGTGCACGTCCCCGGGGACTTCGCTTTGATTGAACTATGAGTACGTATGAATGCAGCTATTGCGACAGCTATTAGATTTTCCGTAGTACGTTAGAAGAATTTAGGAATGCAGATGACAGCGAGGGAGCATTTAAAGCCATTCGATTGAAACAGCAGGGAACAGTTGAAAGGGAAAGTAACAAAGCAGGGCTCTCGAATAAAATGTCGTACGCGTTAAAAAAAAAAATTCGTTGAGCTAACCAATCGCGAGTGGAGTAAAAATTTTATTCCCATTTTTATCGAAATCATTACGCGAATATCGTATCACCGATGTAATTGAATTTTAAGATTGCAGTTCGTGAAAGACTAGCGATATTCCTTGAAAACCCAGGTTCGTAGATTTCTTTCATTCCACCTTTTACAACCCTATGTTCAAAAGCAATGAAGATTTCCGTATTTTCAAAGGTAATTCCAGCGAAGAAGAATGAGATTTTAATCGGATATGACGAAGATAAATATTCTCGAAGTACGAAAATAGAAAGTACAATAAAAAATCAAGGTTTGCAGAGGATACACAGTAAAGTGAGACATCCCTTTCCGAGGGAAACACGAATGTCTCAGTTTCTGCGAAACTTTACCTATAAATCGTTTAATGTACAAACGCTTTAAAGAAGATCCAATACAGAATAATAACTCTGAAAACTAAGCTCGAGTTTCGCTATTATTAAATGGAAAGTAAACAGAAAAGATATATAGAAAAATATTGATATCTTCTCTCTCTCTCTTATGTCAATCTGTATGATAATTTTCTCTTATTATATTAATTCTCTCAAAGAAATTCTTTATCATCCAACACTTTCCAGCGGTCAATCTAATCATCGCCTTATATGCGTGTCCGCCAAGTAAGAGCTAACTAAGTTATCAGGACGGAAATGAAAATCGAGCAAATAATCGATCTTCGACAATGGATAATTATAATACCGGTATTCGAAGTCCTGTCAGCAATACGATAGAGCAGGAGAGCATCGGGCATAAACTATAAACGTTTTGTTATGACAGTCGCAAGATTTAACAACGATGAAGAAAGTGGCTCGCGATATCAGCACCCGCGTCTAACGAGTTTAACGCGGAAGTTTTTCAAGTTGTCGTTCGTACCGATTTCGCCCGGAAGTTTCTTTAAACGGCGCCGTCTGACCTCCACTTCTGCGGAGGATATGCTTACGAATCGAGATTGAAGCCTCTCTACGATCGTCCAGGACGATTCCAGCCGACGGGACACGATGGGGTGAAAGGACACGGATAAACTTCTGATACGCGAAACCGTTTCCGCGCCGCCGTTTATCCCAAATGGAACTTCTTAATTTCGCCGAAGGAAACCGGCTATGAAAATTTAACAAGCGTCGGAGGAATTGGCCTACTTTAAAGGGGATCGACAAGATTTTTAGGAAGAGCGAATATAACCCGCCCTCTCAGCCACTGGAATACTTTCGGAAAATATTCAACGGCGCTTCCCAAGAATGAAGCGACGCTTGGAGACAGCTAAGTTAGGTGTACAGAACAATAATGCGACGCGTGTGCAGCCTTCTCAACGATGAAACGAAAGTTACGATACGGGCGTCGATTATCAGAGGACGCGATCGGATAGGAACAATGTCTGGAGAACCGTGTGCGACGCGTCAAATTGCGCTCAGTTGCCCGCAAGGATTTCCCTTCGAACTGCAGGGCTTTATCGCATCCCCGCAGCACACCGATTCCGGAAGAACCTGAATGCCGGCTCATCCTGTCTTCGGATCCTCGATAATTTTGGGAATCCGAAGACGGCGAGATCGCTTGTTTTGGCCGTGGCGATAGTTTGCACTGCGCTGGCAGCGTCGACGATTCGCCGTTTCGGAAAATTCGCGGGATCGATAAACAATGCAGCGACTGCGTTAAACGGTCGCAGACTAAATTTTTAACATAGACAGAAGAAGGAAGCTTCCAGTGTACTGATGCTGCCGGAAAGTACCTTCTCCGTTTTTGTTATGCACCAAGGTTTAGGAAAGCGTTCAGTTCCGGCTTCGAGAGGCATATAAATTTAAGTTAACGAGATCATATGGCAAAACGAAAAATAGAAATACCGTTTATGTTAAATAAAAGAAAATACCACTTACCTTTTATGGCTATATTACCTGTAATAAATATAACAAAGATCCACATAGTAATATTTATAGAAAAACAACAAGACAACGCAGTATTAATTTAACACATGAAAATTAAAATTTCGTTTAAGAGAATATTGCAGTCGTTGCTTGCGAACTTTTATCGTTATAAGTTTTTCATTGAAACACCTTTCACAGCTATACGTATTGCTGAATACAGTATGTTTTAACTAAGAACCCCCCGTCCTCTCGTTTCAAGCTTCCACGTTATAATTAACGTGAAAGCAATTTCTGCGACTGTTTATGAAGACAGTTAGGAAATTGTGTTCGACCGAAATGCCTTCAACATCAAGTTGATAAGGCTTTCTGAGATGACTGTGATAATTCTTGAAACGATTCCGACCGCTCTAAAGCTAAGCTTCCGACCGTTTGAATGTTCAGCTTTGAAAATCCACCGTTCCATTTAACCCAAGTTTATATTCTTAAGAAGCAGCTTTATCTCGTCGTCGAGCAGATACGCTTGTCAAGGTAGTTAAACGTTGCTTGAAACGCGACGGGAAATCCACTCATTGCCACGAGCATCTTTCGAAAGTCGTCAGTTTTGAGCACGTGCTGCAGAAATTGAAAGGCTCTCCAGCATTCTCGCGTTGTCCGGTTTGTCCAATATCATAGCATTGAATTTAGTTCTCGAAAGGCCGCAGCACAAATGTTTTTTAACTGTTAATCGAATGGTCTATCATTTAAGCGCACGATTTCGTTCGTAGAATTATTATACCAGCTCTAGGTTCCCCGTTTATTTTCAAGCAATTTCCTCCGCCTCGTGGCCGATGTTTTCCAGGCATCTCGAGAAGGCCGATCGATATCGTATCTTTATCTATTCCCCCGCATAACCGATGACTTTATGCAACAGAGGAAAGCACTCTGGAAGAGCGGTATAGGGACGCGATTCTCGCCGCACGACAGAACGATACCACCAAAATTTTCTATCGCGAGGACACGCTCGAAGCGGCGCTGAACTACCCTCGAAATCGTTGTATCGATAAATCGGATGCAAGATAAAATTTTTGATGAGCCGGTAGAGATACGTTTCGCGCGGTCGTCAAACTTTGGGCAAGAATCCGGTGGATATAAAAATTCTGCTACTCGGAACGGTTACAGCGTGAGCATAGTGAAACGTTGCGGAAACTTAAGCTCAAGGGGTTTTGCAAAACAGGCAACTCAGAACACGCAAAATTAACCGAAACTACTATCAAGATTTTCCAGTCTCGTAAGATATCGTAAACCTTTCCAAAATAAAAAGGAATTACTGGAATAGAAACCACAAACAGGAAAACATGCTAAATAAATGCAATCTTTTTCCTTTCCTCTTTTAAGAATTCAATTTCGTTTCCACGATTCTGATTCTGCTGACTTTATTTTTAAATTGAAAAAATTCGCTCCGAATTCGATAAGTTCACCAGTGTGTTTCTGTTCTAAGATTAATTCGCTTGCGCTTTGATTACTCCGACTCGATTGCTTGCGGGCGAGATATTCAGCAATTGCGATAAGATCTTAGCAGTAAGAGTGGGTGGAGGTCCTTTCTGCAAGAAACGATTCGTATTACGTGCACAGACGCGTTCCCGCCTATTTAATCGTTATAATTACGGGAGCATCGGCGCAGAATCTTGGTGCCGTGTTCACGAAACGGTGGGAAGGCAGAGAGTTATCGTCACCGCGACGCGCACAAATCTGCCATTACGATGCGATGAGTCGACGATAATCGTTATCGCCCAAGTAAAGCTCTCTACATTGAGATCTCGTGTAGAACCGGCCGCGTTCAACATAATGGACCCTTTCCTGGGCTACAAATTATCCACCTTAAATCGGTCGAGCGGAAGAAACTATTTGTTTCCGGGATCAAGGCAAAACACAATCCTTTCTTTGTGATCAGTATCGCTACGTTTCAAATGACTGATGCCTTTCATTGTCCCTTCATATTCTTATTCAGAAC
The DNA here is from genome assembly GCA_023838395.1 of Holcopasites calliopsidis. Lineage (NCBI taxonomy): Eukaryota > Metazoa > Arthropoda > Insecta > Hymenoptera > Apidae > Holcopasites > Holcopasites calliopsidis. The sequence continues at coordinate 719,082 of JALHAQ010000012.1, read as the reverse complement.
TGTTCGCGGTGGATAACGATTAAAGATCAAATGCGGGGCTGCTAAACGGAAATTCAGACGACAGCCCGAAAGCTTCCGTTGTACACCGTTAAATATATTCGCCGACTCGTCAAACATACGCGCACTGTACATGCAAATGATTAGAAACGGGGCAATTCGAATGTGGAACGCGACGAGGCGCAGACCGGGAAAGGTATTTTCGTTTCGCGCTAGCTGTGCTGACCCACGGCTGCAGAAAAGCTGCCACAGACCGCCCCCAGCCAAAGTGTGTTCCATTCGGGAGACTCGCTTTTGTAGACCTCCCCGAGGCTCTTCGTGTACGAGCTGCTCCTTTTTTTCCTCGACCAGAAAAGAATTTGAGTCGCGTGTACGCGGATAAGCGAAACGTTTTACCGGGAAAACCGAGCGATCGTTACAACGCGGTGCCAATAAAATGCAACGAATCTCAGCAAAAAATTGGAGATGCTACAGTTTAATTCCGATGATCACCGCGACCCTAATTTTATTTAGCAACCCGTGGAGTTTAATTTATACCAGAATGTGGCAGAATAAAGTAAATGAACATGTTTGAAGGAGACGAGTCCGGGAATTAATAATAAATTTGACGTAAAATTCTAGTTTACATTATTGCTTCCGCTGTGGCTGACCATTCACGAGTCGTACTACTGCGAGGGAACGAAGTAAGTTTCAATACGAAGTGTTCTATCGAACATCAAAGGCCTTCGAGCGAAGTTCGTCAATTCTGTCGATATCAATGTTCGTACAGTGAATTTCCCAGAGAATTTTCAGTGCGGGCCAGCTCTCAATAATTAAGGACGCTTGGCAATTGGTCATTGTCACGGACGAAGCGCGTTACTTGGAATAATTCTTCGCGCAGCCGATCGTCGCGCTCAAGCATATCATTTCCCCGAAGCGTACAATGCTTGATGCGATTCTCGAAAAACAGCATTTGCACGGATCCACGACGAGTACGCTTCGCGACGAATTTCAACGGGTTTCGTCTCGTTCGTCAAGTGTCACGATCGAAACTTTCAAGCTGCTTAATCGAATGAATGCGACGTTCCTCGTAGTCTAGCAAAATCGACAATCCGATTCTCCTGGTACGCGTCGCTGGCGATGCTCGCACGAGCAATTTTCCACGGCGAAAAACCGTGGCCACGCTCGTGGGTGGAACAGAGCAGGGCGCAACGTGCTCACGTTTTACGGTCAGGGGCCGCGGTAATTGTTTTTTCATTGACCGCCGAATCGGTCGCCTAGTCGACTGCTGGGCACGTTTCGTTCTGCGCGAAAAAGGACCCCCGTAGAAACTGACCGACTGACTGACAACGTCATTCCTGCGAACATCTCCAGTGTGGTCGACGGCGATAAATTAAGTGTGAAAACTGGCTCGCGCTTTGATCTCGAATCGACAAGTTTCGCTGTGGTTTACTTTTTCAGGAACTCGCGTGATCGCTTCTGCGAGCACTTCATCGCCTTCTCGCTTCCGCTTGGATGATATTTTCCAGCACTGTTTCCCTCTGCCTACGCTACTTTGTTCAGAATAAGAAGGAACGTCTGGTTGATCGAGTATTTCGCTAAATTGCATTTCGATTAAGGGGACGGAAAAAGATTGCTGCGATTGGTAAGGTACCGTCGAATGCTGATTGGAAATTTAAAAACTAATGGCACTAGAGACGTGCAGTACCTTTGATGGAAATATATTATTAGAAAAGATAATTGGTCTTTTGATAACTGGTCTTTGCACGGCAAAGGCTCTTCTGCAGTGAAATCACAAGATTTGTATTAAAATAATGCGGTGTTTTTTAGATATCATGTGAAGTATTGATTGATCCAATGCAATATTATGTGATATGTAAATACACAAAAATATTATATACACACAAGTCGAAGCCGATTAATCATATTAACCGATTTATACTGTGTTTATCTAATCTATACGAATTAGACGAATACAGTCACTCTTTTAAATATTTCCAATGTATAGCAATGCATATAACCGTTCATTATATAAAACGATAGAAAAAATTAATACAGTAGAATTCCGTTTGTCCGACACACACCAGGCCGAGGAAGAATAATTGGATAATTGGACTGCACGCACGACGCGATAATAACGAAGGAAATAATTTAAGAAATAAAATGTAAAGATGTAGTATATATAAAATATGCATGCCATTAAAAATTTCCATCGGCTAAGAATTTTTGTTTAATTACTACAGTTTCAACGCTACAGAACGGCCTTTTAAATAGTGTTCGCATGTCAGCTTGCTAAGTAATTTCTTCAATATGCCGTTCAATCGCACATTCTGGATAATCAGGAACCGGATAATCGGAAGTCTACAGTGTTTAAGTTCATTTAATATAATAGATACATTTTATTCAGGATGACACAAATGAAAAAGATCCATCCAGTATAAAACTATGTCTACGCGCATAATTAGAGATTACACAATGCATGTGTATAGTGACCGTAATTATATCAAATAGGCAAATATCTCACCAGGGGTTTCTCCACAGCGAAGCGTAAAAATGAAGGGGAAAAAGCCACCGATGACCTCGTTCCAGTGAACGCTCGTATCAGCTTCCATCCACGCACACACGGTTATTTACACGGCTTATTTTGTTAAAGTTTTATCTGCTCGATGTCACTCCGTGTCCGGTTTCGTTAAGCCGGGAATTTTCATTGAACACCGCGCTGTAAGAATAAAAAAATTGATTAACCAAAAGGATGTCGAGGTAATTCTGAATGTCTGCTGAAATTGGACTCGCTATTTATAAACTATCCTGAATTGTATTGCTCCGTGAAGTGTTGCATTCGTTCTACAATTCCGCCTCCTAAATTACATTATATAAATTAAATTACGATAAATGTCGGGAAAATTGGTTACGAAATTAATGAAGGAATTATTATAAATCGATGTATTCGATGTTAATGTAACCAGAACATGTGATTCTGAACTTTTCGGTATTAGTTGCGCGTACCTAATTATGTACGAACAGCTTTCAAATTAATTTGATTAACCGCAGATTAATACAATTAAATAAAGCTTGCCAAAACTGGGACGGATTCGGGAATTCCGTGGAAATCATATTGGGACGCTAACGATGCGTAATGTGTCATTTCATTAATGAATCCCGATTAGCGCGAAGGCCCGGTCGGTGGTAAATGCATCGTGAATCGATCAGATCGATAATGAATTTCCGGGGCAGCCGGCTAATTAAAAATCACCCTTATGCATTTGGGTCGTGGCTCGAATAACTGAATGGCAATCGATTCATTGATTTCCTATTTTTTCCCACGACCCGTCTCTCGCGACGTCGCGGACCGCGCTCGCCGGTTTGACGAGTGTTTGGCTTAATTGAGATGAAGCCAAGGTATCAGAGTCGATCGGCTCGACGAATATATCGTTGCTCATAGCACGCATCGTCGGCACGGTTTGGTTTGGCCGCCTTCCAGCGATACTCGACATCGGCGATTAAGAGGGAAGGGTTGATCGGATATTCAGATGTATTCTCAGACCGGAGAAGTTGATTTTGCAATGGTAATTTCAAACGAAATACTTCAGACAATGAGAAACTATTGTAACTGCATTGCAAACCCTTGTACATTCGGAGATACATTCTTTTTGTTTTTTGTCTCTCGTCATCGTAAACGTAGATTATCGAAGGTGCGAATAATTGATTCGACCGATGTAATACGCGCTGTTGCAGATCACGCCCCGTAATCAGAATTTATTGAAAGTAATCCCGGTTATTCAATGGAGACCATGAATCAGGTATCTCGTTCGTTTCCTTGTTCCAACAAGCGAAAATCCGAATCATGATTTTCAGCCGGCGCGGATAGTTTATTAGCCGTTGAAAACTTTTTTCGTGCGACCGTTAATATTTCACTGGAAGTTTTCGGCAGCGGCGCAGCAGTTATTCTGTCGCGAATTTTATGCCACGCGTATTATAATTGTCAAGCAACGGTATTGTGCTGATAAATTCATAAATGCAGTTGTAAATCATCTTTAATGGTGTATGTCGCGGGGTTTTATTTGCTTCAGAAAGTTATTCTCTTTCGTTCACTGTACGAAAATACTTTTTCGTCTCTTCTGGCTTGCGTGCGGCGAACGAGAAGCATATTAATCCGCGTTTCCTCTCCGATTTTCGTTTAATCAAGAAAACGAAGCGGATAAGCAGAATGGTGCAAATATTGATGATGCAATGTAAATTATACATGTCACGGATATCGTCCCGTGCAGAGGGTATGCAAATATGTCTCGAACCGCGTAGATGCGTATTAGTTCAAATTACAGCTGCGGAGCGTGTTACTGCAGCGGTAACATTGACCGACTGATAATTCTCGTATAAATTGAATGAGCTATATTAATTAATCGGTAATATTATTCGAGATTGAAGCACGACTGTACAATGAATTGATTGAAGTTATATTTAATCGAATACCGCCAAATATTATTTCCAAACGGAATAAGACGAATCTCTATCATTTTTCTTCTTTTTTCTTTTAGAGTAAAGTAAGGTTCGAAGAAAGTTCTGTGCCAAATGCCGAGCCGATCGAAGGAAGTTGGTTAACTTGAGTCGACAAACGAATAAGAAAGCGCTTCGACTTTACGTTTGAGCTCTCGGTGCTCAAGGAATTGCCTCCGATAATGGTGCGCAGCTTCCCATTTACCGTCTAAACAGCAACGGGACCGAGCACTTTCACGGTCGAGGATTCGTTAGCAGATCAGCACAGTCAACGCGGCTCTGTTGACAATTTTAACTCGACAGCGAGCGGCGGGGAGGCGCGTGTACACGGTATCCGTGAGTAATGAGAAAAGCGAGTCGAAGACAGGATTAAAGCGATACCACGGCAACTTAATCCCGGGAGCCACAATTTCCCCTTTAATCTCGCTACCCCTCATCGGATAAAGTTCACGCAATTAACGAACAGGCACTATTAGGAGACCCTCCAGCGTTAGGACGCGCCCGCTTTTGGATCACTTATTTCCGAGGAAAGATCGAGGGAGGAGCATGAGAGATATAGTTATTTCCAAATCAGACCATCCGATGGACAGCTATGATCACGCTAGTGCTACTAAAATTATTCTCATTCGCGAAACGCTGGCTTTGCTGTCCAATACTAATATATTTCATGTTATTAGCGAATCATAACAGTGAATCATGCATTATAATTACTCTGTGGATTCATGATATGTTTATACTGTCGTGTATCAAAATTGCACCGCTACTCTGTATTAGAAGTAATAATAGAAAGAACGGTTAAGAAAAGAAGATTGCTGAACCAAAAGTATCTGTTACACTTTTTCCCCTTTTTTTTATGCCTGGTGGGTAAGGAGAAGCAACTTCCTAGATCCATTACACAGCGCATAAAGAGCGACGCGCATCTCCAGGGTTGTTAGAAAAGATAACCCACATTGCTTGCGGATAACTTTGCGGTTGAGCTGTTCGAGTATTAGGAATCGATCGCCAGTATTTACAGTAGAATCTAAAATACAACAACCATTGAAGTTCTCGAAGGCTCGTTGGAAGCGGAGTAGCCTTTAAAGTTCTCTATGATCTTGAGCTCCCGAAGTTCCTTGCAGTACAGCGACAGGGAAATGTCCGCTATTGTTAAGCCCTACCCTTCAAAGCACAAGAAAATACTCCTTCTACCGAGCTACAGCAGAAACGTAAAACACCGACCGCAAACTTCGAATACGGATTTAAACACAGAACAGTGAACGATATGCGAAACGAAGTCTTTAATATTTCCTGCCGAAGCAAAACAGAAAAGACTATTCTTCAACGACGTCTGCACAATAGAAATATATGCAGTTGCGTCTCGCCAACCGTTCAAGAAGAATGCTCGCGTCGGAAACAATATTCGACGTGTTGAACAAAAGATTTTGCTGCGTTCATGAAAGAAATCGACATTAAGGAGTCTCTCGTTCATCGAAGATTCAGGACTGTACCGAGTCGTATTTAAACCGATACAGCCAAGCTGCAGATAAGAGAAAAACATATCTACGAAGATCCGATAGATCGTCCACGAATGACCGAGATCTCGGACTGCGAGACGACGCGACGGATGATTTAGCCCCGGGTATAAAGCTGACCGTTCGACGGATTCCCGGGTGTCCTAGTCCGGAAACCACCCCGAGACATTTCGAGAGGAAAACGTGACGATCGTGTCGCCGTGCCTTTGGCCAATTGCCAGGACATTCTTACGTATCTTGCGCGAGTACAGTGAATCGACCTAAGGACATCCTTCCATGAAGACGAGCCGGTTCTTCAGGTGATTCATGGAACGTATCGACATTCCATCTGCCTCTGTCTTACGCATCCACCTCATCCGTATCGATCCTCGTTTTCCCTTCCGGTAGCCCGGTTTAATCGCCGCTCGTCCGATGTATGTATTTTTCTAACCCCGTTCAGAAATATGTCTCGCAGGAACCCGTTCGTCACGACAGTCTGTCGCGAGATAGTAATCCGAGGCGAAAGGCTGCGAGGAAGTTGGAGGAGTTGCTGAAAGAATTTACCTTCCAATGAATGCGTGAAAAGTTTTCAGGAGATAAGATAAACAGCCCTCGCTCGGTTGGATTGTGGAGGTAAACAGAGAATGACGTCGGGGGTAATTAACTTCGTCTCGAGAGCAGACGGGAACAGTGGTAAATGAAGAAAACGGGGAGCGGCTTTCAGTGTTGCGTAACGGAAAAGCTTCGGAAATGGGGATCCGAGGGTGCGAGGAAAGATGTAGTACAACTGAAGAAGAACCATCGATCTTTCGCGAAAGAATAGAGTAAACATTTGGGAAATCTTGTTTCAAGAAGAATACTTGCTAGAGTCTGATTGAGAGCTTCGGAATATTTTTACGCACGCATCTCTGTTTCTATGCAACTTCATCATACTCCGAATCTTATTGGCAAGTATTGTATTCATAAATTACTCCGTGCCAGGGGAAAACTTGCAAACCCTGTCAACTACTACGGACGGGAATAATCCCTATACCGATGGTACTGGTGAATTAGATTCAAGTAGTTCCACGCGAATTTCATCCTTGCTTTCAGCCGTCCACGGATCCAACTCCGGTATTCCAGTGTCATTCCCTGCTCCGCTATTTAACCACCTATCAATCGCTCCCTTCTGCTAATTGTTCGTTTGCCAAGGCATACGTCTGCCTTCGCGTTCGGCTAACTATCTATTATCGTGTCTGCGGCTCTGGTTCGCCTTTCTCCCAGCCAGACCGTTCCCTTAGGTTCCCTCTGGCGCACGACGGGACGCGTTGGCCGTGCTGGCCTCGAGAGTGGCATCGCCAATGGAAATCCCGAGGGAGGATTCGCGGCGATGACACTTTGCATTTCCGAATCCGCCGGATAGCGTAGAACCAGTGGTTGCTATTCGACGGCCCATTTGTTTCCACCGATTCCCTACGTTCGTGCAGCCTTCGATTTTACATCGGGGTTCATCGAACCGGCTGCCGCGGGTGTTCATTTTCCGCGTGCTACGAATTTTCTAGAGAACGAGGTAATTCGTCGGTTCTTCGAGATCCTTGCGAACGCACCACGGATGGTTATCGCGAAGTTCGAAATACTTCGGCAGTCTCGCGTAGCTTGTGCAGCTCCTCCGGAATAGCCCTTTGAAGCGTTTCCCTTTTACGCTTGATCTTGCGGGTGTTAATAGGGAGGAGAAGTATTTTCCTGTGCTTGGGCAGCACTTTTTATCGTTGGACTTCGCGCAATACGCTCTCGAGAGTACGCTGGAAACTACATGCTCCAGGTACACTCGGGACAAAGCAAGCCACAGATTCGTGACGTTGAAATTTATAATTTTATATGCACATCTGTGCGACGTCCACGGAAAATTAATTACGAACAAAGCAAATTATTTTCCTTTCAAGAACATTAAATTAGAAGTATGTTTGACCGAAGACTAATATCTCATCGTCCGAAAGTGCGCGCCCCTCTCTACCTTTTATAACTTTCGGCACGTCCGAACGTGAAGATTTAAATCCGTATTGGGATTCGACAACAACGGTTATACTTGTGCTTCTGGCCATTTAAGTTCTCCGCACAGAAAACAGCGCGCTGGGAAATCTTTCTCTTGAGAGTGTAATCCACAGCGAAGTCTCCTTCTTCGAAGGAGAGGCCAGCGTTTATACATTACCGTTTTTTCCCTCACCTTTCATATTTTCTATTCTCTCCCCATGCTTTTACCCTCCCCGATCTACTGTGACAACTTTACAGCCCTCGCGAGTACTTTAAAATGAAGAAACAAAAAGCTGTTTTTGGTCTAGAATTACGAACAGGCATGCTGTTATGGCAGAGACGTATTTTTCACCGTATAAGTCAAATGACGATACTATAATATACGCAATAAAATTAAATTGATGAGCGTTGTAGAAAATTAATTAAAGAAATGACCACGGATGAGCGCAAAATTTCTATTAGACGTAAAACGACATTTTCATAAAATTCAAATCTTTGTATACACCGCGTTTATTTGTTCATTTATTTATGTTAACTAATGTGCAGGCGTCGATAGGAAAGAAAACGTTCTTTGAATTGCACGATAATTGTACGATTGTTCATTCTGTTAATTGTACGATACGTTTAAGATTGGCATTAAATTCAAAATAATTATCGTAAAAACCTTTAATATCGGGGATAGAAGCCAGTATAAAAGAACTTACTATTTCTGTTGGTGCTTCCGCATTCCAAATCTTCACAATCATCTTGCACAACACACTGCCCGGAATTTGGGTTACGATAACTGGGCTAGCAAAGTTCAAGCAATATAAAGCTGAAAAATCGATTCTTAATATGGGATAAATTTACTGCGTTCGTAGATAGATATGCTCCTTGCTATCGCAGTTACAGTTGCTTCTCATTGAATTCGAAATTACAATTTTCAATTAGATTGGGTTAAACATGTGTCGTCTTCGTGCGAGTAAGTTACCATTCCTTTGAATAATTGATTGACATGCGAACACGGATTTGATAGAGTTATTTAATTGGAGAAAAGTAGCGTCCACTAGCTAATAGAGCCACGGTGTATTCGAACTGTGCCGCCATTTTCCGCCGATGGCGCTTCGTTCGCATTAGGCAGTCGCGAGTGTAAGCGTTTGGACGCTCCGTTTCAGTTTGATCGTTTTTAGTGTATTATTGATCTAATTGTAGTATTTTGTGGCATCAGTTACATCCAGAAGATCGCTGAAGCCCCAATTCAGGTTAGTATACCATCGTATTGTTGCAAACGTTGTAGATACGAAGATAAATTGCATTGAAGTAGCGCGTGGGTGATCGCGTAGTAACACATCGCGCTTGAACTTCCTTGTTGCTCGCGTACGCCGCGTCTATTGCAAAAACCATATCTCAGAATCTCTGTACAAGCGCTATTATTGTACCTATCGTTTCAGCTTTTGTATATAACCTATTATTTAAAAATCGCGTGCGTTGCTTCTATACTTCCAGACTTTCGTATTCATCTTTCGATTCCAATGTTCATCTTTTTTAGCGCGGTTACTTTGTGCTATGGAGTTTACAAACAATATGAGGGACGCAGCAGAAATTGTCGGCGTCTCAGGGCGAAATACACGGTTTTCTCTTCCGAAAAAGTAAAAAATCAGCTCCAGCTGCGTACGATCGTCTTTTATATTTATCGACGAAAGTGGTAAGTTAAGATTAAATAAACTATATTACACACGGTGATAATATGGCGCGAGCGGTGTGCAATGTTAAAAATGGCGAGTCGTAAGTTTGAAATTAATGAAACGAAACGAATTAAATTAAATATGGCGAGGTAGAAAAATTGCAGAATTTATAACAATTGAAGAATACTCTATTATTTCATGATACTCTGAACAATTCTAAAGCGCCTTCCACTTCAAACAATGATCTGTAAGATTGGAATAAAGCCCCATGATTTATTAAAATCATTGAGTTTTCCAAATTTGAATGAAATTCATCGTTGTTGAAAAGTACGTGTGTATAAATAATTGCTTAAACGTATAATAACACATACAAATTATCTCCATAATTTATGGAGATGATTAAGAATTTTATTCTATGTGTTGAATATAAAAAACGAGTTCATCTACATAAAATACATTTCATATTATGGCGTACATTCTTTTGGGATTAGTTCATAAATGTGAATTAACTTATGAATATGAAATATTTATCACTTCATATACGCAGGGTGATAAGAAAACAGTGCTCATCAGTTTTTCATTTTGATTAAAGCTATGCAAACAATTGATTACTTTATAATTTATTCTTTGCATGGTTACAAGAGGTTTCGCACATGTCTTCCTTCCATTTCCACACGTAGTAGAGAATTAGGTACCCTTTCAAATATTCCTGAACGTGTTCCAAAGAAAGAAAAAAAGACTAAAAGAATTCTATTCCTCGGACCACAGCCACGGTTTGTAGCCTCCGATATTTTGCTGTGGCCCGGACACGACAGCAACCGCATGGTTTTTTGTTTTGTTATGGTAGTACGTCGCTTTCCGAAAACCATTGTCGTACACGACACGGCGATGTATAAATGAACCTTCATTCTTCGACCTATGTTTATAAAAACTTTCCTAACATTTCGACGTGTACTATTTAGCCAAGAGGTTGTGAACTCTTTTCTTATCACCGTGCGTTTATTCGGCTTTGCCTGAACTTTCTAATTAACAAAATTAATCTTACCTTTCGTAAAAAAAGGTAAATCTACAAACTTTCCCTCTCTGGCTGAGCGTTAGCCAAAGAAATAAAGTTCCGCCTAACTGCTTGGGAATATCTCGAGCAACTCCACGGCTTTTTATTATATTCAATTATAATCACGAATTATTATTTTGTTAACGGTAAGAAGTATGATTTATTGCCCATTTATTGTCGTTTGTTATTCATTGCTTGCTCAAGCACATTGTGCTTAGTTTTATTAACATTGTGGACAGAATTTTATTCTGCTTTTAATATGGATATCGCGATCTTTTACTGTATACGATCCATTATTTGGATGCTCAAAATCACTCCAGAAAGAGTACGGTACAGCATTTCCTTTCAATTTCTCTCGTGGCCCAAGTATTTTTTTCTTGGCTCCGCGATATTTTACCAATTCCGCGGCAGAGGAATCTTTGTTCTTCCGGTCGGTCCAACGATAAACCCTTTAAACGTATTTTCCTCGTGTCGCGATATTTCTTCGATTTCATAAAAACAATTCGAAGAGCTTATGGGCAGCCCGTCGACCGGACAGAAAGGGAACAAAAGAGGAAATACCCAGGATCCGGTGTTTTTTTTCGCTGATCGATCTCTCTCTCTCTCTCTCTCTCTCTCTCTCTCTCTCTCTCTTCGCCAAATGCACTTTCCACGCCCGGGAAAATGACACCGGTCAGGGGATCGTATATGTGCACCAGAAGCGACACACAATTTCCCGGTATCCAAACGGTCAGCGACGCAGACACGCCGGCACCGAGACTTTTCGTCTGGTTTATCGACTAAATGTAGACCAAAATCGCGTCTCAACGTCCACGACGGCACGGGCAATAATTTTCAAACGACGCGCGGGCTGCTGGCGTTAAGCGCAGCATCGTTCGGACTCGAATACAGGCCAGCGGGCAGTGATAAGACGTTTAAGGAACATCGCGATAAGCTGTTTTCGAGTTGACACCGACGACTGTTCCTTGACTTAACGCCACGTGGATACAAAACGAAAAGAGACGGTGATTTCTAGGAGGGAAATTGTACCGATTTGTATTAGTTCCCCGGGGGTGTTAATAGCGGATGGTTCGATTGTGAGGAGTTAAATCTGTTCGTGAAAGATACGTATTAACTAGAGAATACGAGTACCCGCAAAAAGGCTTGAATTATTTATGAGTAAAAACGTGCACACGTAAAGCAATCATTAAATAAAAAGTATCGTACCGATATAAAATTGCAATTCACTGAAAAACGCTTGCATATGCGTATAGGTACACTTTCCATGGAAATTATATTTTATTATTTTCGAAACAAGCGTACGCACCTAAATTATTCCACGTATTGCGATCGATCCTGCTTCGTGTAATTTACACCGAGCAGAGAATGATCATTACTCGTACGCAGAAGTAATGATAATTCTACACGGTATTTAAACAGTTGCTGCTTACGGAATCATATTTACGCGTCACTGTTGGACACGATACATCATATCCACAGTGTGCAGCGAGATCGGAAGCCGCTGGAACTGTAGACAAAGGCGAAAGTTCGCTTTCGTGGAACTACTGTAATTAAAGTGCGTTTGATCTAGTTAATCTGGATGTTAGCATTTTCTACATGCATCGATCGCGGCATAGGCGTTGCGGTAAGTTCGCGCACCTACTAGTTACGCGAACTTGATTCATTATCCTCGAGACCTTGTTGACGTTTCGAAATTATGCGCTGTATGACCGATAGAGAAGGATCTTTTAATAACACAAGCATTTACTGCATTATTCATGCAGCTCTTGTGGTTTTCAACAAATATCTCTGCTGAACTTATTTCATTTACACGTTAAACTGTGCGGAACGATTTGTTATGTAATTGCATTTTTACTCGCCCGATTGTCAGGAAGAAAATCTTGCCAAATATGAGCTTAAGATCATCAATCCACGTTCTATGATAATATTAACTAAATCTGTAAAATACCGATGATATATGATATCGAACGTCCCGTATCCTGGTATCGCGAATCCATGGCATTTTTAATCTATCTCCGTTGCGCTCAGTTACACATAGAAAGATAGAATCGTGGCACGCATGAAACTGCATTTATTTTATTTAAAAAAACACACAATAAAAGATATCGTGGAATAGTGAAAACGACGAATCGTTTTCAATTTACGCTGATCGTTCCTCGATAAAGATCGTTTTGAAAATTCGTCCCGCTGCGAATGCGATCGAGATGAATCATCCGTGATTTACTATACCTTTAAACTAATTAAAATCGCACAAAAACGTGCAGATCATTCATTCCTGGAGTCTTCGGGAGCGCAGACAGCGCTCATTCGTGCGGAGTTTCAATGAACGTGAAAAAGTCCTCCCGATTCTCGTCGAAAAGTTTCTTTTTTCCCCCTTTCGCGGCACGGTAAACAGTCTTTTGTAAGTCCGGTCTCGGTGAAAAGCAATTCAGATCTGTGCTTAAGCTGATTCTTTTCACGGCGTTTCGAGTTAATTTCGGCGACGAGACAATAAAGTTTCCGAAGCTATTCATCGGCGTCGCGGGGATTCGTTGGTCGTTCGGGGGAAAAAAAAAGGTTTGGATACACAGATTCTCGATTCGGTTTGCAGCCTCCGCGCGTATTTATCTGATTGTTAAAGCGAACAGCACGCACTGCGGATACGCGCTCTCCGATATCTTGATCCTTTGTATCGTTTAGCTTCCCTCGGATGTATTTTTGTTCCCGTGCACGTTGTTGAAAAAGAACGTATGCCTGTTCCTCTCGGATGCGTTCAGCAGTCGAATGAATTTTCGAGCAAAAAACTATATACATATATCGCAGTGGCGATTTTCAATTTGCAAGTTTCAACATTTTTTTACGCCCGAGTCACTTCAAAGGACGGGCCTGTTCTTTTTATTCACGCTCCGCTGGCTTCTTTTAAGTTAACAAATTGATGGAGTAATTAGCGCTCTCTCCGAACACCGAGAGCGGTGTCCATCAAGTTTTAAATACTCCTCTGCCTTTAGTGTTGTCCAGTGAGAATGTGAAACAAAAGAGAGGGAATAAAAATTAGAGGGCGTCTATAGTTTTATTATTATAAAAGCGGCCGGTCTTTAATGGCTTCTATCATTTTTTTGTTCCTTTTACTGGTGGATGCTCGGACGTTGGAATGATTTAAGATCTTCTCGGTAGTCTGGAGAATACAGAGACAAAGAGGTTTTTATTAAAATAGGGTAACATTGTCTTATTTAGTTCTCGGACATAATGCATTTATTAAAATTCTTCAGAAGGGACGTCTTAGCAAAGCAATAAGCTGCTTCGATACATTAATACATCTCTCTGTATCAGCAGACACGTTAACGTAATTAGTAGATTTCCAATCAGTTTTATAAACTCTCAATCAAAATCGAATGTATCAGTGCTCGATGATAGAAAGTTGCACAATTATTATGGCGCAAAGTTCTTCGAAGTTAAATTATTCCATTCACCGAGGAACGATTATCAACGATTCGCCGCCTCTTATCAGTTTTCTCCATTCGAATATTTTCTATGATTCGCGTCCGACAAAAGATTGAAAGGAGCTTCTATCGAGGAGATCGAAGCACAATGAGCGTTGAAACAATACGTAGATATATCGGCTCGATTATTCTACAATCAATATCTCGCTGGGAATGTTTGTAAAAGTCGTAACCCCTTTCTTCTTCTTCTTCCACTTTCGATTAGCACACGTGTGCCAAAGAGAAAGTCGTTATTCCCCTTGGCAAGATCACGTGACGTAAGGTGAACACTGGGAAGAATGAGTGGAACGTTAAGGAAACGTCGATCCTCGTGCAGCCATCGAGCAATAAAGTAAGAGTGCAAACTTTTCCAATCTAGATGGATCGCGTGCAAAAAGGAATCAGTCTCAGGACTCGCTTCGTTTCGATTAATCTTCCTCCGGCTTGATCCTTCTCTGAAAACTAAGGCTAAACGATTCATTCGGTTCAATCGAAACGTTTGGTATAGACATTCTGACCGCTTGAATCAAGCTTCCTCCACTTTTTCCCCGATTCTTTACCACAAAGTGGATCTATATGAATTTCTCATGGTCGGCAACGAGAGATCGACTAAAGTTTCACTGCTTCCGATCGCTTCATAGAGGTCTTGAAACATTTTCGAAAGGGTTGATATCGCTCAGCTCATGGTAGGGTTGCCGACGATCTTCCAGAACGTTCGATTAATTAGAACAAACCCCGCTACGTGACCCGAACATTTTAACGAGCCGTAACGAGACAATGAAAGAAACACATTTCATAAAAGCGACCGCTATTATAGCGCGGATGTATTGTGTTTAAAGCAATCGGGTACATTGAAACGTACACCGACTGACAAGTTGCCTGTAGCGAAGCTTTCTCTCTCGTTTCGATTGAACAAATATCGTGGTGTTCGAATGCAAAGCGCGCGATCTAAATAAAATCGATGCGGGAAACAATTCCGTTGCGCGAGCGTTGGCCGAAACGAGGGCAGTTTATAATTATTGCGGTACCCCAAAACGTTCCTTTAATTTCATCGGCAATTTTTTTTTCCCAGCCTCGCTTTAAACGAACGTACCGCGATTCCCGGTGGAACGTTTTTAATGACAAACGCGGCGCTCGGCTTGGTGCCACCGAATGCACGGAAACGGTGACTTTTAATAGCGGAAAAATGATTATTGTCGCGATAAACCGAACCGGCCGCGAATGAAAATTACCAACACCGCTGGTAAATAATACGTGACCCCGACGCGCGGTTCGCGTAAAAACGGATCGTTTCTACGATTAAACGGCCGGCTCGCGCCGCGATCGCTCGAATAATTATCGTTTTAATTGCGGGCAAAAATCCTAGGACGAGATCGTCCGCCGTTGTCCCGTTTTTCCGTTTCGAGGCTCGATACGCTCGCCGGTGGACATTGTAACTGGCTGCGGGGCCATCCGATATATTGAGTATCAATCGACCGTTCAAATGATCGACAGAAAATTCAGCCGGTCAGAAATCCTTTCATCGTGCAACGCGCGCGGGAAACAAAACGTTTTTTCAAAACAATTCCGTTCCGCCGACGGTAGCCGAGCATGTACGCGTCCACAACACAATCGCCACCAATTCCCAATTGTTCGCGGGACCTAGTGTCCTGTAATTTCCAGTGACCGACATTAAATTAAACGAGCATCTCGTCCTCGCTCTGTGGGACAATAGCCGCGGATGTAGCTTGCCGCTTTTTATTGGTCCTGGCAGTCCTTTTGGGCGTGCGCGATATTCCGACGATGATTAATGACGGGAAACGTATGTTCGGTTCTAGATAAAAGGGGGAAAATTTGCCGGGGAAATCTGTATAATTTGTACAGCAGGCTTTCGTTTCATATTTATAATTACCGAAAATTTCCAGCAGAGTTACAATCAAATGTTTTTTTCGACACAATTTTAACCTGTTGCAAAAGTGACAACGATTCATTTGTAATTACTAATGCGGCATTCATTTGAAAAGAAAAAAGAGAATTTGAGGAATTACGTGAATTCGGAAATGAAAGATCAAAGTTCACGCAGCGAAAGCTGCACCACCTCGTGTTATCAACTGTGCGGTGAAGCTAAATTGCGAGCGATGGAAGCTTAGAATGGCCGGACAGAAGGAACGAAGAAGGGAGTAGGTAGGCGGGCGGAAACGTGGATAGCACGATAAAGGAGGAAATAATATTTTCCACCTCCGGCTGGTCAATAAACATTTCGAGTCCGCGGATGGAAAATTGGATTGTCTCGTTTCATACATTTTTCTCCTACCACGCGGAGGAACGTTCCGTGTACGGTCCGATTCAACCTCACACTTAGGATTAGTGGGAACAAAGAAACTTCTACGCGCCACCCCTACGAGATTCAACCATTTTCCTATCTCACGTCTGCTGGAATAGACTGTCGTTTTTCCGCTGTGTTTTTCCCGACGAACTATGCAGTAAACAAGCGCTCGCCGGTTGAATCGCCTGATTGGCGCTTTTTTTACCCCTGTCCGTTTGATACGACGGGTCAACAAGTTTGCTTGATTGTTATATCAGCCTTGATTGAGCACGTATTTGAGAAATTGATTGATCCCTTTTCGGCGTTCATTCGGTGCGTTGAACTTTTAAAGATGCGTTATCCTGGCGGGACATAAAATTCGTAGAGACTAACCGTTTGTTCGATTTAATTAGATTCGAATAAAGGGACGACGGGTTTAAAAGATTTTAAAGAGAAACTTTATACAGCGATTGAATGCCCGTTAAGGTTTTTCCACCATTCTTCCACGCCCTCTTAGTTTAGAAGTTCGTGATCCGTGTTTCCCTGGTTCGAAAGGACTCTTTCTGTGTTCCCGCTCCGCTCTGCAGTCCTTTCGATGTAGTTCTAACAAGTAATTAAAGTTCAGCGTTAGGCTCTGTTCTCCTATTCTATTTCAAGTTTCGGAAACGCAAGTTGTTTGACCGCCCAGCCTGGAGCTATTGCATAATAAATCACACCAACTCGTAGCTCTGATTTGCGCTAAAATGTTAAATATTGTCGACACGATTGCACGGGAATTCGTTAACAATCGCACGATCTCTAATCGCGTTAGCAGTTGGCGGTCGATTAAACGACACTAATCAACATTTTTCCGTTTCCCGAGTTGGCGAATTCTACGGATTCTCATTTCTTTTTCCTCCGTACTTGCATTCCTCGAATTCACATAGTGTGCCACAAAGAGTTTCAATTATACATCGGATGAATTTTCATTCTGACATCTCCGCCGCGTGCAGATCGGTCCAGAGCTCGCAGTAAAATAATTCCGAAAAATAAGAACGAGGACACCGGCCTTCGGACGGGTTTTCCCCAAACAGCAAAGCGGAACGAACGGGCTTGATGATAAAAATTTCAGCCGGCTCATTCATCGCGTTTCTTTGCGTGTCTCTGCGTCCCGTCGCGTTTCTTCTACTCGACGAGGTTCCCGTCGAACGAAAGGAGAGCCGTCATAAAGCAGAAGATCATTACGGCGCAAGAAAATAGACGGCACGGAAACTTAAAGGAGCCGGAATCGCGCCTGATAAATGAGATGCATTCGAAACGATACGTGGCCGGAGCGCTCTTCCTTCGGCTCCAGTGCCGCGTCTTCGTTTCCTTCTCACCTCACCGTTCGAGCCTACTCGGTGCTTGTCTCAAGAATGTCCTCCGGCGGGATTCGCGACCGATAAAAAGCACGAAACTTCCAGGAGCTCGCGAACAATCGTTTTCCCGGTCGCTCCGAGGCAAGCTCGGCCCCGAAGATTCGCGCGTGGAGTCGCGTGTATAGGATGCATGGTGCCGCACGCGGGCCCGCATTCATGACGACGTGCATTTAGGCCGCATCTTCTTGTGTCTGGCTGGAACGAGCCCCAAGTTTCGGAGCTGTTAGAAATCGTAGGTGGAGAGTCCTCGACCGAGAAAGTTCAGCATTCTTGCTTCTTTACGCGGCGAATTCTTCGTGGAACGGTTTAAGAACCGCGGCTTGGAAATTTTTAATGACGCCCCTATTGTTCTGACTGGATGCTGGGGATTTTTGATGGACCGGGATTAATGATATCGCCGATCGAATAGGCACCGTTCCATATAAAACTCGAGAGTATTTTTCCGAGATTTCCGTAAACGTCTGATTATTAGGAATTTAATGATAAAACTATGAAATCTTCTTGACCGAGACTCGTATTGTGCGACCAGAGCAAAAGGATAACACATGTGTAATCTAATCCCGGAGGAATGAAGCAGTCCTCGTATATTATCAAACGAATTGGCCGGCGTGTAGTCCTGGTGTCGTTACTGGATTCGAGAGACCCGCTAATTAATCGCCTCTGTATTCGCTGGCGGAGAAAAAAAACCGCGCGATAAATTAAGTCGGGATCGGTTGTTATCTTTCTTCCCTGAGCCCCATACGTCACTATAAGCGTCGAGCATATTTTCTGGTTCATCTACGCTGAAAGTGAGGAAATTCATTTCGCCGAATGGAGCTCGTGCATTTGCTGCCGGAGTTTAAATTGCTATTGAGTTCCTCGCTTGGAAAAGGTAATTCTGTTTTTTTCCCCCCAGGCTTGTAGCGCTTTAAATCTTCCGTGTACGCTAAAAAATGGGCGGGCACCAGTGATAACGAAGAATTGAGTTGTTTACGATGAATCTTCGCAGAACGAGGTATTGTTTGATTTTCTCAGCGGAATGCAATCTTGTCTCGTTAGCTTTTCTGCGTTCTACCTCGTCCACGTAAACTTTCTATTGGCATCCTATTAGCGATCGTTTGCTGTTATTGCAATTTTTCTATTCCCAAAGGCAACCTGTGTCCAATTCTCTTCTTGTCAACGGGTTGAAAGACCGCGTGAAGGCTATTGAAAAGATCGCCGTAATCATGTTTTTAAATTGCCATATTTGTCGCAACCCTTGACACGAGAGTATTAATCACTCGTCGGAACGGCGAAATTGATCGATTGTGTCGAGTTTCGTGCTGGCTACAGAATCGACGAAAGCCAGGAGGGGGCGGTAGGATTATTTCTGGACGGAAGGAAGGCAGGAGAGACAGCCTGGAAAAGTTTCTGTATGAAAATTTCATGGTTACGAAGGCTCCTCAATTTTATTTGTCAAAGTTAGCCCGCGAGCGTGGCTTACAGGATTTCCCGCGTATATGGAGAAGCTTCGAGTTTGAATTGGAGCATGTTTCAGCCATCGATTCTAGAATTGGCCAGGCCATTTTTTATCCAGGAAATTGTGAGACGTATTATTCCGTAGTTGCGAAGGGACGAAACGGTGAGCGGTGTTGCAAATTGCGCCCCCGTTGCGAAATATTTGACGAAACTTTTCTTCCTTTGTGTGCCCTTAGAGTTTCATCGGTTTTTCGCGGAAGTTGCTTTGAAAGTTTAATACAGGTCTGATTGAGAACAGCTTTTATTAGCCGCTCGAGATCTCGAGACTTAATGAACGGTTTTCTGTGTGAGAAGTCTCGTCACATTACTGGAGGGTGATTTATATCACTTTCGACCAACGTCTTGATTAGTTACTCTCGGCAATAAATTCGTGATAACTTCTAATATCATGTGATCACTGATAAGATATATCCCTATCCTAGTTCGTACTGAAAACTATTTTTCAAACAAGTGCTGTAGCCTCCTGCAAATGGTATCTACGTTGATAGGTCGGAAACATTTAGCTAAGCGGAAGATTTGCTGCTATTTGTTATTAAAGTGCCCCCATTTTCGAAATTGTGGAATAACGTGACCCACCGCAATTGGGAACGTTTTCTGTCCAGCCAGCAGATAGTTGGTTGACCCAATCCAGTCATAACCATTAGAGCTGGCTTTGCTCCTTTTTCCCCTCCTATCCTTCCAACCCCTTGGATTTTGCATCAGCTGCGCGTTTATTACCAATACCTTCTCCGGCGTACGATACTACTGGAACGAGGTGTAACAAAAATATGACTCAGATAACGTAATTTCGATACTCTCGGGCAATCGATCGATTGCATGGGGTCCAATGTTTAATTATTGTTAGTACAAATTGGTAGGTTATTCGGGTAGTTTCGTTTGACAGAAGTTAATATTGGCAATTTTGAAAAATATCGGTAAACGAAGGAGGAAAATTTTAGATAAATTGCAGCATACTTTCTTCTGTACGAAATCATTGCAATGCTTGACACTTAACGGCCAACAAGGGGGTGCCGATCGTACAGAGAGTAATACAGGCGTAAGTAGCTCGAACAATTTATAAAGTTGGCGAGAAGTACTCGAATCGCGAGGAGCCCTCGGTAGGAGGACGCTTTAATAACCCGTAGTCGGAATGAAGAGAAAGATAAGAGCAGCGCGAAGTTTTGTTACGCCTTCGACAAGATTTAAACTGCTATAGGACACTGGTAGTTTCTTGGCTACAGTTTTGAAACACCTATAAAAGTGCACTTACTGATAATTCACTGGTAATTTATTTGACCCCGAGTTCGGGCGATCCCAGGGAAACCGGGGAGGGACACCGGTTCCACTGCAACGGCGATAGTTTTCAAGAAATTTAATGTGTCCCCGAATGTATTTCCCCCTCCTCCCGACATAATCTGTTACGTTTCTGCTGAGCATCACGTCTTTTCGAGTGTTACTTTGTGCACGGATGATAAAACATTTAGTACAGAATAAACTACTCTTCCAGTCGCGATCGCCTTACATTTTTCAAAGGAGTTTTTAGTTTAATGAGAGATTAAGACGCTGGCAATGCTGCTGCGACATCGCGATTCCTATCGAGACTGTTTGCGTTTGGAGGAACAACGAGCACGAAGGTTCTATATTTCAATCGCATAAATCGTGGAAGATATTTCCGACACGCTGGCTTTCTTAAAATAGCAACGCAACAATTTCCTTTTGTATCGTACAATTTATCTTCGTCCCCGGTGCATTCGTGATGCAACATCCTTAGCATAATCCGTCTGACAATAAATCATCCCTGTACACTTCTTATTCTGCGAAGAGATGAACTTTCTAGCGCGATGAGGGTAGAAAGCCGAGGGATCGATTGGAATTTTCGACGCCGCGCTCGAGTTCTGTCGTTTTAAGTACATAAATTTCGCTTCGGAAGTAACGTTCAGCCGGTCACGATAATGATGACTTCCGTAGAGTAAGTAAACCTAAGATCCACCAAAAATGACAGCGCAACGAAACTAAACAATGCGCACAGTATAGAATCCTATGGAGACGAGTTGTACATGTAGTATAACACTACGCTTCGGTCGGACACTTTCCGTTCATCGCGTTCACGGTTATTCCAAGCACCTGTTAATTAAACAAATTAGGAATTTCAGTCCATTTGCAAGTGTGGTATAAATTTCCTTTAGAGCTCTCCAACCGTTTCACGGAATTCTTACGTACTCCGTTTTTTCTCTTTTACTAGCACTCAGCTAATCATAAAACGTACACGCAGTAAACGGAAACATCAAAGGATTTACGGTAGCTCATTAATCGTAAAAACGTGGAGTTAAAGTAGCGAAATATCGCCGGTAGGCTAAAGTCGTGAAGGTTCCATGGTCTCGCGCTCGTGAGCCGTAACAAATATCTCATCGGGGGAAATATTTCGCGTGTTTGGACTGCTTTGAAAAATTTCTTCGCTAGATGCTGCGTGCGTTTCTCCGTTTCTTTGGTAGTCAGCGGTATCAGTAATTGGTTTTTCTGGATTTCCTGCGCTCCTCCGAAGCCTTGCAGATTGTTATATGTAGATCTGAGCTTCCGTTCCCCAGCCATTTCTGTTCCAACGGTATTCGTAATAGAAGACACAGTGATTGAACCATAGAAAGATATGCGATAATCTTTACATTGTGATTTCGATTTGATTCAAATTCTAAAGTACGCTTCCTCAAAAGATATTAAATCGCGGAACGTCCGGAGATGCTTTCAGCAGAAAAAAAGAAACTCAGAGCAAGAACCGTAACCTGGTGTAAGAGAAATTGCTCTTGGAGATACTGTGCCGTACCTGGGCTGTGCGTTAGAGCGTCCTTTGTGGCGCAGTTTACCTTAATGCATATCTGTTAAAATCCTGACAGCTGCATACAACTACTCGCCAGTGGAAATGTCAGTACGACACGATAATTAAATTTTGCAGAAGCTGCACAAAGGGCGTTTGCAAAACACCGAGCGCAACGGGCTTGCGCGAAGCATTTAGAATTGGGAATCGACCATGCGTACACTCTCTTTTGTGGTATTTCGTCTCTATGAAACATGAACCGGACTCGACTGTACGTTTTCTTGTCGGTCAGAGCGGGGCTCCTCTTTCCGTTTGCTTTCGAATATTGTTAATTGGTTAAAACTGTTTCAACGATGTTTGTAAAGTGCTGGCGGATTACCACGATTAATAACTTGTTAATTAACCCCTGGATTCATTATTAAAGCGTTGGCAGAAGCGTTTGGAATTTCTTGTAAATTGCCGCGACTCGGCACGAGTTTCACGCGAACGGAGGCGTTCCAAGAGAAAATAATTAAAGCCCTAGCCGGCGAATTTGAAATCCCATCAATTTTTGAATATTCATTAACGGGACCCGGATTGCATACTAAAATAAGCTTTATTATTTTCATCCAACTACAAAGTTTTTCAACAGAATAATCAACTAGCATATTAAACGAAAGCTGCTCCATTTTCACTACTGTAAATATTTGCTCTGCATTGAATATTGAACATTGTCCGCGTTTTAATATTTCGCTTCTCGTGAACTGTATAGATAAAGCTCTACGAAGTAATTCTTCTAGCACGTTATGCTACGCTGAACCCGCAACAACGACCCACGCGTGTAAAAATAAAATAACGCAACCTAAATCTCTGCGTGGTTATCGATTATAGCTAGAGTATGTGGAGCGAAAAAATGAGGACGTTATTGTCAAAAAGGGATATATTAGAAACGTGTGTAGCCTGGAGAGCAGGGATAATCTTGTTTTCGCTCATCTGTCGTCCCAGTATATTTTCTGATACTTGCACGAAATTTGATTAATCCTCAGAAGTGCAACAACAATTGTACGTCCGCGTACATATTTCGGAAATACTGTAGCACGTGTCAAAGGGTAACCGCGTATCGTAAGCGCCTCCTCGGCGTGGCCGTTAATTATACGGGCTAATTCCGCGAATTGGTCATTAAGGATCAGCTGCTCCGCACTTAATGTCAAGCTAACCGCGCAGTTCACTTCGTCCCTGATCCAACGATAGTCAGTGCTCCTTCGTGCGACATGGGACAGTGTAATTGGTTTGTTGGAGCTTAACTAACTACCGGATAAAGTCGAACGAACCGGCCGCCGTTTAAGCGCGGATTATCCAGAACGAGGTGAACAATATTTACTGCTAATTGCCGGGGCTTTAGCTTTCCGATTTATTTCCGCGATAAGAAAATTTGGCGAACACGCAGCTGCCCCGCCGGGATTTCTCTCCCCCTTTTTTTTGTCTATTTTTACTTTTCTTTTTTTGGTATTGGGATGCGAAACGATGCAATCCCTCTCGCGCTCGGCACACAGTTTCGATTCACATTAGAGATTTATTATTGGAGGCAGGGGGAACAAAATCGATACGATACTTTTCTACCATTAAAGTTCGGATGGTAATTAATCCATCGGCCACATTGTTGCGAGGAATTGAATTCGGTGCGCGAATAATATAATTATTAATCTTTCATTTGAAGTTCCGTCGGCTGAGTAAATTGAAAGCGAGCGAAACGTGGTGTATTTTCCACCGACGGGTGATATTTTTCACGAACGCGAGGAGGAGATAATGTTTAACAGGAATATGCC
The DNA here is from genome assembly GCA_023838395.1 of Holcopasites calliopsidis. Taxonomy (NCBI): domain Eukaryota; kingdom Metazoa; phylum Arthropoda; class Insecta; order Hymenoptera; family Apidae; genus Holcopasites; species Holcopasites calliopsidis. The sequence continues at coordinate 695,165 of JALHAQ010000012.1, read as the reverse complement.
GGCGGAAATGGAGCGGCTAATTATTTCTTCGGTCGCGTAGAAGTATACGAAAGAACATCCAAGCGAGAGCGTTCGCGCTGTCCGTTATTACTCACAGAAAGAAATGTACGACTTCTTACTCGCAGTAAAAGCTGCGTCGTTAGGAAACATTTAACAGAGGGTATCTTCGCGTTCTTACGGATAGAGCGATATCCATTCTTATCGTAGGTCTTATACGTTCGGTTATCGCCGTTAGAATTCCAGATCCCCGCGCGTCATAAAAAAGACGGCGTGCATGATTCGCGCGTCGTACGAAAGATTTAATCTCGCAAATGAGATTCGAACGCGGACGCAGCCAAGGCGGTGGCATTAAACAGGAACATCCTGCGGGGTTTCGAGCGCACCTTTTGCCAAGGAAAAAGTAACTCGCGCGATCGTGCCTGCGCGGAGGAAACGAAACTGCTGCTGATCCAGCAATTAACTTACCTGGAGCCACGCCAACTATTTATATTGCACCATTATCGTACGTTTCGTTCCGAGGCTAAGCGCAAACAGCTACGGTTATGCGAATAGTTTAGATGTTGCCGGTGCAATGAGAATTGCCGGACTTTCGGCTATTAAGGCGTTTGTAAGATATTTACACTATTGAAGGGAATGGTGAAGGTAGATATAAATATCCGATAAAGACAGAAATTAAGTCGAATTGTTCTTTAAGCGATGGTAGGTTTGCGGTACGTAACTTTATTTGTATTCAAGTTCAACTGGAAGTTTCAATCGCATGTAGAACACATAGATTTTACGGATAGTCGTATTCGATGAAACTTAGGAAGGATTGGTTAAGAAGGCAGTTAACGTTGATGAAATTTAGTCTTCGTTATTGGCGTTGGGGGCTGCCACTGGCGCGTCTGAAAACCAATTCGATAACCATCAATATAGTAAGACCATAGAAATTTTCATGCTAAAGTTAAGACGTTAGGAATACACGCGTGATTCCACCGATTCACGTGTCGTATAACTTTGGATTGACGAACCTGGAACTATGCAGAACAGAGTTACCAGATGCTTGGTTCTCGTGCGTTTGAAAGGTCTCATTCGAGGACCTCCTAAATAGCTGCGGGTCCATGATAAGTCTGACGTTCACCGTGCTCTTCCACCACCTGTACCAGGGCGACACTTGATCCTAACGGGAGAGAAGGACGGGCTCGATAAAGAGGAAGAAAAGTTGCGACGGGTGAGCCTGTGCAGGCGACCGTTCTTTTCACGTCGAATTTCAATTATCCCGGATAGTTTCGGTGTGTCACGACCAAAAGATAGTCCGCTCTATAAATTAGCCCGGAGTGGCTTCGAAGTGGCCAGGTTTCGAACCGGCCTGATCGAAACGGGGGTCGAAACTGATTCCCGGGCTGTCACGTATTCGCGATAATTCTTAATTAAATGTGCACTAGCTGGATTTCGATCCGACTACCCGACGGGGAATCGAATTTATGCAGACGGGAATAAAGTTTCCCTTGGAATTCATGCCCCCGCTCCTGTTGCGACGCTCGATCATAGAATATGCTTCGTTTCTTCTCGGGACTTGCCAATTACATCCAGTCTGTGATCCATTATTTCTGAAACGTTTCGCCGTACTTGTTATTTCGATGACATTTCCGACAACGAATTTTCCTTTCTTCGAGAAGCTTCATTGGACGCGAGGCATAAAGATTCTACGATACAAGAAACGCGTACCATGTTCAATTCTAATGTGCTGCCAATATAATTTTTACATTGGTAGACACAGAACCGGAATTTGTTGCATTTATGTATCCTATAATATTTTGCGATACAAGATTTTCACCTGTCTCGTTATTTCTCCAGTATCTCTTGATATTGGACGTAAGCCGTGTAATGTGCAGTATAAAGAGCGACAGCGAAAATTCCGCTGCGCTTGTGCTGCATTTTTACAGCTTCTATCAAGGGCAGGCTGGTTCGAAAGGATGAAAGGAGCTTCCAGCGATTCCTTATACAATTACTTCCTCTGCTTTTCAATACCTCGCTGCTTCTTTTTCAATTCTGCTTACCATTTTTTTCGGTCCGCTCTATCCTTTTTGTTTCTTCTCATATTCCTCCTCAGTTTGCCAATGCCTTTGGTCCAGACAATTTTCTAACAGTCTTTCCTCTAGGAACCACAGGTCTATCCCCGTCATGTATCCAGCTTTCCCTTGCATTAAACGCAAGTTCTCTCAAAAGCCTGTTCATAGACAAAACGAAGAAGTACCTTTCCCTTCCGTAGTTTCATAAGGAAAGCTTTTATTAACCATTTCGCTTTGGTTCCATTTACTCGGCGAGGCTGCATCTTCGTAGCACGTTCTCCACGTTTTCTTCGCCGGGAAGAATCTGTCGCGCTGAGTTTGTTCCGCACCGCTAGGTTGACGCGTCGCATTCACGCAAGGGCAGAGAGTTAGCTCACCTGTTTTACCCTCGCGCAACGGTCTAATGTATCCGCTTGCTTCGAGGCGGCCTGTTATCTGGGTCGGGACGGTATCGTGTCGCATAAACATAAACCGCGAAAGACAGTCACGATGCATCGTAAAGGTTGCCGGCCCGGGCTCTGCCTTCGAGCTACTCTCCCCGGAAACGCGTCGTCTCTCCAGCGACGTTCACCGCGATATTTTTACCCCCGAACGAAACACTCGATGTCACGCCGTCGGTGTGGAAATTCCCGCGGAGAAACAACCGGCGTGAATGAAACGCGTGCAACGTTTACCTCGAGGGAGAATCGACTCGCTCCTTTCGCCGAGAACGAATTTCGGCGATGCGCTTTCGCCGTTCAGAGATATGCTACGTTTCGTTCTAATTCAGTTGGATATACTTGCGAGACTCTTTCGAACCTTCGTTTCCTAATATTTGAGAAACTTTCAAAATCTCAAACCTTTGATTCAGTAAGTTAATTTCATTTTTATCAACTTCATTCTATGAAAATAAGCGTTCGCTTTGAAGCTATAGAACGTGCCGCGAATGAATCGTTAGAATATTTGTCAGGAAGTAGGAGAACGTGTGCTTCACCTACATTTAACGCGTCGGATCCCAATGGAGATTGGGATAAGTTTCGTGTTTCCATCTGGCCACCTTACGAATGCACTGGATGGATTTAAAGTTGCGGGAGAATAGGGACCAGCCGTGGTACCATTAAGAGGATTCCTCGCGGCAAGAATATGCCTTGCATCTCGCGTGAAAAGTCTGCTCGTGGCCTGACACGAAAAAGCTCGGAAGTTTTTCAGATTACGCTGTGGTCATTTACGGAACTTGTTAGGGATCGTATTACTTAACGTTGCCCCTATAAACGTAAATAGCACGCTGCAGCGACTGTCGGTACGGGAAATAAAATGCTATTCCCCGGATATGACACTCCGTTCGTGGACAGAAAGCTTAAAAAAGCGCGCGTCTTTGGCCACGCCTAATTGCTCTCCTCGTATAAATGCATTCGAAAGCAGGATGCGTCCACCGCCTGGCGTGGAATTAAATGCAGGGCTTATTATCGGATTCGTGAAACGCGTGGAAAGTTAATCTTCGTGCAGCAGAAACAGCTGGTTAGTTAATTGCGAGAACACTGTCCATCTCGCGGGGCTGAAAAAGCAACGGTTCAGCCCGATTCGTTGGAACGTCGCTGGTTTTTTTAATAGTCATACATTGCAGTCAGCTCTTTGAAGGGAATCCTCGTTGAGGGCAAAAGCGAAACAAGATACGGATAGTACGGTGATTTAAGTGAATCGGAAATAGAGATGCCACGAATATCTAGTGCGATCAAATGCCAAAACTTGATTTCGCTCTAGATTAAAGAATTATCGTATAATTACTTTCCCCAACAAGTAGACCGTTGTTATGTAACTCAGCACTACGATGGTGAGAAAAAACCATACGGCTCTCCTGGTCCAGAGTTTCGATACTCCAATCTTCTTCCCCTCGATAACGAAATATGGCATACCTGTATTTCGACAGACGTGTAATCCGTTAATAAAATATAGTTCCGGCGCAGCTTCCTTCGACTCGGCTCCTGTCCATATTATTTCTTATCGCAAGTCCGACTCACCTAAGAGACATACTGCTACCAAACCCACCGTAACGACGGAAAGTAATGTGAAGATAAGCAAATGCGACTGTATGTTTCTACGATTCCTCGGATGGCTAACCCATATTCTCAACGATTCTGGCCTGAAGGTTCCCATAAAAGTGATCACTATGCAAGTCGAAAACAAGTTGAATTTCACGTATCACTTTCGTAATAAAATTTAGTAACGTTCAGCAGCATTGTAACGGATACTATCTCTTTGCTTTATATTTCTCCACAATTTCCTGAAGGCTGAATTTAAAAAAAAAAGGGCTAAGAACAAGCTTTTAAGGTTACTTAATTTATTTAGTTGCGGTCAGTACTCACCATCGATAACGGGGCGTTTCGATGACATTGAAGTGATAACGACATAATTCGCAGTAAGAGCGACAGGATTGGTTCAACCATCTCTCCAAGCAAGCCAGATGCACATAAGCCAATGACCCTTTACACCTAGGCAAACGGTGGTCCATTATAGAAAAAGAAGTGCATAAAAGCTATATAGTACATAATGATACTAAAACAGCTGGTACTCTAGCAATTACTCAAATTCAAAAGCTTCTTCACTTTACGATCTCACACTCTCGGATAAACGTTTCAATGAAATATAACTAAAATCCTGTTCTACTAGAAATAATCTAGCAAGGCTATTTCTCTCTTCCTAGTCAGCGCTCAGACAACTTTTCGGTATCGAATTAAACCCACACTGTGCGAACCTCAGCGTTGAAATTCTCATTATCCGCCAAACTTTTTGTACACACATCGCTAAGCGGAGCGCCAGGTTCGATATTATTTCAATCAGAGCATACCCCCTCGATTTCTCGATAGCTTTCCGATAAGGGCGGTCGAGCAAGTTTGAGAATTACGATGGCAATCGTTCCTACCAAGAGATTTGCATCTGAACACCCACTCGCACCTCGCGCACTTTTCATTCACCCCTTTCTCCCTTTGGCGCTATTTCCCGACCGTTTTGAGGCCCTTTGTAATCGATGCAGTGTTGAAACATTCGAGCACGTTTTTCGAATTACACGTTCCCTTTGTGCTCTGAACGTGTTCCCGCGGCAGACTAGCTCTTTAACACAATAACTCTCGACGCCAGGTGTTAGAATTACGCTTCTACGTGAGCACCGTTCCGCAGGGCGGTGAGACGCATCTTATTCAACTTCGCCGGAAGCGTGTTTGCCTACTTCAGTAGGTTAAGACGAGCCTTTTAACGGAGCGCGCCCCGGCGAAAGACATCGCTGCATAAGCTCGAATCGCGTGAAGCCTGCGAAATTTATACTTGCCATCCAGTTTTGGGGCGAACTTCGTCACGCCAAGTGGAAGTTTCGCTCGGCGCAAAAAGACGTGCTCTGTTTTGTTAGGGAAATTGTACGGTACAAGTTGCTCCAGACGAGAGCACCTGTACGGCGCTTCAAGATAGCAGGAAATTAATTTAGACGAGGGATGCCCAGTTCTCGAACGGAGAACGATATAGAGAGACTAAGTTTCTTCCGTTTGCGCGAAGTTAGTTCTGATCAAATAATCGACGCTGGATTTAATTGGATGTTGTAATTAGTAGTTGATAGTGTGTATCAATTTTTACTGTAGATCCGACACGACGAGTGTACGTTTCGCTTCTCTGGAACGAAAGAACGTAGAAACCCCTGAAACTGGGGGAGCAAGCTGCGATAATAAGGAACATTTCCACAACGGTACCTCGTTACAACCGTAAAGTGTAACAAAGTTTAAAGACTAATTGACTTGACATGACGAATTTGCTACGTGAACCGTGTTTCGCGAAACTTTACTCAAGCAGGAAAGTCCGACCTTAGCGCGTTAACGTGTCTAATGAAATCGAGATAATTTTACTGGAATAAATCCAGCCTGTCGCAAATATTCAGAATCAAGTGCCTCGGTGAAGCTGCAGAGTTAAAAATAGAAAAAATAGAGACACGGAAGTAATTTAATTTTTTCTATTTCCTTCCACGATGGTTGCAGTGTGTTTTCATTTTTAAAAAAACTGAACCGGCGGAATCCGCGGAATATCGTCGACTTTTTGTCCTGTCCCGACATTCCCCTGGCCGCAGTCAACCGCGTTTTTCAATACGTAAGCAAAAGTTCATCCGTGATCCCTTCAATTATTCCGCGACCCGTAAACTAAATTGCACACTGTACTTTCTAAATGTCCATCGCGCGAACGTACCCCGTTTCATCAAACCGCATAGCTTTTTGCCGTTTATTTGGTTGCGCCTGCTTTCAACTATTTCCATCGAACAAAAAAGCATAGAAACGTTTTGGAGCAAACATTCGTAATCGAACGCGGGGAAATTATACACTCACATTTTCTTCGTGATCCGATTCGTCGATAGTCAATTTATCAATACTCCCGCGACGAGAGCTCGAAGATTTTCTTCCTCCTTGCTCGTCGCAAAATTCAAATCCGCGAGCACCGTGTGTCTGAACCTATCCAATTAGCCGCGTCTAAGAGAAGTTCGCCCCCCTGATATTTATTACCAGCCTACGATCAGCAGGCATCCGATCCGAGTCTAATCCGGAGTTATCCAGGATCAAAGGCACATCCCGCGGGGATTCGTCGAGATCATCGAGGTAATCGCGATGACGGATTGCGCAAGCAGATCAATGCGCACGTGTAGCTGTCCGTTTAAACCCGTGAGTAACGCAGGAGAGGACAACCCGTTGTCGCCGCTTTTGTTCGGGTTCGCGTGCACGCAGCTTGCGTAAGGCCGGCGAGATTAAGTAATAGGGTCGCGTGTGCTTGCGTTTTACGTAAACCGTTCGCCGAGCTAAACGAACTCCTTCGACGCTTTATTGGACCGGGGAGGGCGTCGCGACGCTCTAGCTGCGAGAATCCAGCGACGCGACGTGACGCAACGGGGAAAGCCGGAGTGAAAAGAAATAGGTCGCGAGCTACGCGTGTCGATTCGCGAGAAATTCTCACGAGGGCTCGCGCGCTGAATTAAGTTCCCCGTCGTGACGCCGCCGTGAAACAGGTTGCCGTGAAAAGCTTGGAAATGGTGAACGTCGGGCAAAGGGGTGAAAGCAGCAAACGGAGGGGGGTCGGAGGGAAGGGAAGAAAAGGGAAATAAAGAGACAAAAGTCAAGGCGCGCCGCTGAGATTTTTATTTGCGCATCGACAACACTCCGGGGTGTCCCGTTTCAGCTCTAGCGAGGTGCGAGAACCGAGATTAAAATTGTAGAACACTGGAACACGAGACCTTTAATTCGATTGAGAGGAGCGAGGGAAGTCACGGGGTGTCGTAACGTTGTCGCGAGCAGCTGGTTCTTAAGACCTGGGGAGGGTAACAATCGAGCAACGAGAATGATCGTCCTCCGCTCTTTCCAAGCGATTTATCGCTGGGACAATGGCAATGGTTTCGTTCCCCGAGCACTGTCGTGGTTTTAATGCTAAATGAAAGACGAACAGTTCCACGTCTTGTTCCTCCACTATTTTTGAAGAAAAGTATTTTCAAGTACCTCCCCAAAGAGGATCAACCCCTTCGACCGGCTCTTCGATCGACACTGATTGCCCTCTGCACCGACGTTCAGAATTTTTCCTCGGTTTCTTTAAGGTAATTTTTGTTACCATCAAGCAGGCAACAGGTTAGTCAAAATATAATTCTCACCTCGTTTCGGCTGAGTTTTTTCCGTGATTCAAGGTACACGATTTGACGTGTATCGACGAGCCGTGTTTGATTCGATTGTTTTATCACTGTGTAAATACGTGCTCGCGGAATACACACGTTTATCGGCACAAACGTGCACGTCATTGCGTTCGATGAATTTGCGAGTATAATTCTGAAAGGATTTATTCGTACCGATGGCGATTGTTTCCGACATCGAGGTGTTTGTCACCTGTCCCCGACTATGGCCTAAACTAAACAAACGGCTATATGGTAATATTGCCTCACGCCAATAAGCCACGCGGCGATTCGTTGATTTATTAAATTTTGTATTACGCACGATGAGCCTGGTTAATATCGTTCGCGCAGTGGAACGCAACTTTGCTCGCTCGTAAAACAGAAAACGTAATTAGTTACAGAAATTTATCTGCGCAAAATACTGTAACATTTGCAATACGTTGAAATCAAAATTGATGCGCGCGATCATGGCACGCGATTAAAAACAGCACGTAGGCGTACATTTCAAAGAAAGATACATGCGGCAAATAAGTAATTGCACTTGACCTGCATCGTATTATCAGCGAGACACTTGCTTCAGAATCACACTAAAAATTATTCTATTTTATACGACCTCGCGTTGCTACGTAGGTGATTAAAGTATCCCCCGTAGCTTTGCTCAATTTCGCGAGGCATTAAGCATCGGTCGGACGAAACTGGCTGGGGAGAGCTGAATTTAAGTACGTTTTAAAGTGGAACGCTCAAGTCACATTTAACTTGGGAAAATTTTTGATTGGAAAAGTGTCGAACGAATTCCAAAGCGATCAGGAACACGATTTCTCGATTATCAGCAGCTTAATCGCTTTCCGGTGATTCGACATCTGTTCCCCGGTAATTGTATTTCTTTTCTTTTCACGCGATACTCCCTGAAACTAATTAAACGGCCGCTTCTTCTCCGCTGGGCTCAGCGACTGGCTGTCGGTGCAATGATATTAATTTCACAAGGCCCGAGTGTCTTTGAATTTCAAACAACGCGTCGTGGTTAATGTTCGCGAGGCGTATCGCGGTAATTAGTTGACACAGGATAACTATTACTTAATCGAACCGACGCGTGAATTAATTAGCGTTCCCTCCGTCAGGATTTTACTTGCAAAACTATTTTGCTCTCGCGTTGTCGCAAATGTATGAATAACAATGGGCAGCGAGGTGCACTCCATTTTAAAGACAAGCGTAATAGGTTTATGAGATTTTACGTTAGCACAGTCGAGTGAATTTTGCATCTGCTCAATGTTACTAACTGGTAAGGTAGCTGGGTAATTAGAAAGAACGGTGAGATTCCCCAGCTATTAAGGCATAATTTTTCTAAGTACGTGCTTGTAATTTCGACGCTGGGAAGAAGTAAACAGAAACAGTCGACGGAAATATCTGAAATATTTCGTTCAGACGGTGCAGCGTAATTCTAATGAATCAAAACTCGAGTTCGACGCACTTGTCAATTCATTATTCGAAAACCTTTTGCTACTAGTTTCAGAACCATTTCCATTTCCCATTTATCGTACGTTATCATATCATCTTGAACGTCAGTGTCAAATACTTGTACAAAATGGTAAAAGAAAAAGGCATAGTCGAGATAGAAGGGGTTAGCCAGTCGAATTGGTCACTGATACATTTACCTACAAGGCGAAATGAGCGGCTCTTTGGACGTGTTTGTGTGGCATATGCGGCAGACGATGGAACCAACTGAGACCAGGCTGCGGGTAAACGGGTGTTGTTGGCCGACCCCGAGAGACATTTGCTGCGTGTCGCAGTCATTTAAATTGCACGCCGAACCCTCCGGGACCGTGATCGGCAGCATCGGGATGCCGTGCTCGTGATCCAAGTTAACTGGAACCGAAGGGAAGGATGCACACGGGACGGTGCATATGTATGATCCTGCACGCTCCGCACGCGTTTACTTACACCCTATTCGACGTAATGGTCGGCTTTCTGTGAAATTCGCTCCCTTGAATATCGATTAAAGCTTCACCGAGCTTGGTATTTACGGGTGTTTTCGGGAGCATTGTTTTGTTAACTTTGGGAAAAGTCTCGGAGGTGTTTGCATTAAAGGGAACGAATCTGGCGGTTCTTTCGTTCTTTTATTCTGGTTGATTCGGGTTGATCCGTGAAGCGGGAAACGTAGCACAATTTGTTACATGAGTTGTAAATACTTCTTCAGACGTAACAATTGACTTATTTTGAAATAATTAAAGTAACGCGTTTAGGGGATTGGGCTTGATCCGAGCGAGAAAGATAATCGCATGTTAAGCTATTTATTGTCAAGGGATAAACTTGAAATAACAGGAGGCAAATAGAGGAGGGAACAGAGGATATACGCTATGCATTCATGATCTACCACGCTCCTCACGCATCCGCGTGTATTTACAGCCTATTAGGCGTAATGGTGGGCTTTGTGGGAATTTACTCCGCAGAATTAATCAATGTGAAATCTGATATTGCCCCTTGAATTTCAAACAGGATAGCAATGTTCGAAATTGTGTGGATCCTAAGTTTTCAGATGATACTCAATTACGTTGATGCTCTCATTTCCTTGGGCAGATCGGCGAACAATTAGCCAAATGCAATGGAGCAAAGTTAATTGGTATTCTCAATAATAAACTTGCCTTCCCGTTTGGGCTGCAATTTTGTTTCGTCGGCCAGTGTATTGATCGTTCACCGTTTTCAATATTCCATAATTAAGTAATCTAAGATTTCCATAATCGATAGAGAAAAAAAAACCCTAATCAGAAGCAATAAGTATTTGCGAAACCTAAGATATTGAAATGAAAACATACCTACTTGCATCTCCGATATGATAAATGCTCGACGTCGAAAGCATAACCAAAGGGGCTACACGACGACCTCTCGAGGAGTATCACCGGAGGGACACTCGGAGGCAAGTTGATACAGTAATTTCTGCGGGATCTGTTTCTTATTCAACGCGACCCTTCCGTATGCAAACGAGCAGCAAAAGGAGAACCAGCCGGGGGGGGTAAAGAAAAACGATGCTGGTTTGGATAACCGATAGAACTGTCAGTTTATCGTAGTAAAACGCGACGCTGCGCCCCCTTTCACAGCGCGACGGCCTTTCTTCTTGCGTTTCAAGAACAAACGACGAACGAATAAACAAATAAGAGGGGAAAACGAGCGGCAGAACGATGGGAATGTTAAATTTATCATAAAATCCTTTACCCTAATACGTTTATTAATTAATCTCATAATAACGACTTCACCATCAGAAATTCAAACATTCCAACTTGTTTTAAATGAATTCAATTAAATACCAGTAATCGTTTGAATAATTAAAAACTTGTAGCAAATGATATGCTAACGTGCAAACATTGGCGCGGTGAAAATTCGTTCGTTATTGTTGAATTTCCAACTTCGTTCAGCCTTTACCTTCATATTATCTTACATCATTCGGTTTGATAGTTACGAATGTTTGCAGAACCCAGGAGATTTTTTTCGTTTATCGATGAATGGGTTCCATATGAATAAATAATATATTCCGATAGTCACGAATTTCAACGGTGTGTAACGCGTTTCGTGACTTCAATTCCTCCAGGCCTCATTAAATTTTTGATACTCCATTAATTTTTCAATACGGAAATAGCTGCACGCTGTGCCGGGTAATTGAACGAAAGTGTAATTATGTCCATCAAAGGACTTTCACGAATAGTCACACCCGTGAAGAAATCAATTTGCAATCATTTCCCTTTCGAGGCGACACTCGTAAATGAAACGAAATTAATATGCAGCCACCGTGTCTACGTTAATACATGCTTCGATATCTGAAGTGCTAAATTGGCTTACCGAACAAATTCTGCGCGGAAAATGATGATTTCGTTCGCGGCAGGATTGATGTTTTTTTTTTTCTTTGCCAATAATATTAGCCCTCCTTTTCTCATTGCGTCTCACGCCAAGCCTTTCAATTCATTTCACACCGTCGACGGTAATCGACATTCCTCGGTCGTAAAAGTAATCAATTTTATTGGAACTTCTTTTCTAATTAAGTTGATTCTTCTCTTTCTCTCTCTCTCTCTCTCTCTCTCTCTCTCTCTCTCTCTTTGCAACGGAATCAAATTAACAAACGAATTCCCTCAGTAACTTAGTTGAACAGTTATAAGAATCATGCTTTCGTGAGCTTATCGTTTCCCATCCGCGAGCTATAAAGATATTAAAGCGAAACAAAAATCGATGCCGGTTTCGCGGACACGTTGAAAAATAGCGGAAGAAATGTATCTCGAAATTTCGCCCCGGTCGTATGCGGCAGGATTATGAAGATTAATTAGCTACAGAAACCGTGCTTTCGTCGACGCCTGCAAATTGAATCCTCCAAGTCAGCCGACCGGCTGATTTATGGCAGTATCGCGGCGAAACTTTTTCCTGCGAGATACCTGCATTTGCATTGCGCTCAATGGGGAAAGTCTGTCATCCGTAAACGTTATCTATCGATAGCTTCAGCCCGAAGTATTTCTAACCGGCCGATATTCCAACGTCTAATAATTTATTAGAATAATCACGAGGTACGTCTTTATAAAAGAAAAGAAAAGACGATTTGCAAACGGTTTCCATCTTCGTTCGTCTGCAAGGAGTGACGCGACCTGACACTTTAGATTCAATTTACTCGCCCTCCCACCCGCTGACGGACGTAACATTTCCCTGCAAAGAAACTTACCCTTCGACTTTCGTAGTTGGGATTTTGTTTTCGCCGGTCCGCACCGAGACCGGCGGAACCGTCGAAGTTTGCCGTCCGCGGGACGCCGTTCACGGATTTCCTCCCTTGAAAATTTCCACTCCTCTTTTTGCACCGGCTCCGCGGCCAGAAAAACAGAAACATTTTCCATAAAACCCTTCCGACGCTGCGGCGCGTCGTGCTTCGGCTTCCTCTTCACCGGGCTGCTAACCCAGGGAGAGAATATGTTGTCGATGCTTCGTTCCCGTGAATCGTAGAAACGAGTTAAGTAGAAACATCGTGTGTCTAACGCAGTGGAATTTTTATAGACATTATGGGATCTCGCTCGCTGTGTCTCTGTCTCTCATTGATGCTCGAAGAATGCCGCATTTTTCCGTGACTACACTATTATTCCCTTCGAGACGGCATCTTAACATTCTCCGTTCTGAAATATCTTTGCGTTGCTTCACATTCTCTGAGTATTTTATTCAAGGATCGTGTCACTGAAATGCAAATTCTACGAGTGTTCGGAAAATTAATTTGACAATAGAACAGTAGAACTGCAGCGTTCGATGTCGATTAGCATTTAATCATTCCGTTCGATCTTGACTGTTCAAAAGTTTTTATTAAACGGCGCACGCGTTTGCGTCGTAAATCATAATTGCTAAGCGGAAACGGTGCTTCTCGGCGAACAAACATCCATCGTGGACAAAATCACGGTACGATGATATTCTGGCAGGTATATACGTAGCTCCTATTGTTAATACCTTAGATAGTTCAGCCCATTTCATCTCCAGCGCTTTATCACTAAATATTGCTCGACTTACGTCGCGGAAACTGTTCAACGGGCTGCCGCAGATCCCCGCAACGATTTCATTGTTCGCGTTCCCTTCATTCTACCCCCGTCGGCATTTACGACGCCTCGTGGCATCGCCACGGAGGGTAGCCGATATTTGTCAATTTCAAGGAAGCGCAGTCTAACTCGATGCTTCTAATTAAATACTCGCGATTGCTGTTCACCCTTCTCGAATATTTTCTACTTCGCCCGTTCAACGACAGCTTAAGCGTACACTCGTTCCGCTTACTTCCACGATACATCCGACGGCCAGGTCCGAGGCGATACGTATTATGAGGATACGCGCGCAATTTCATGAGCGCAGAGCTACCAGCGGCGGGTTTTCGGGGTGTCGTGTTTAGTGGCGATAAATTTCAGGGGCTCTACCTTAAGACGGTCAGATGTATGTGTGCAGAGTGTCGTGTGCGTATATACACGCGGTTGCGCGTACTCTCGCGTTAGCCGCGCAATAGTTAAGGAGGGCAGCTCGAGAGTACAGCGCCGAGCGACACAAATTTTCCAGACTGCCAGCTACGAGGACGTATTTAAAGGCGTAGCCAGCGTGTTTTCATAATCTCTCTAATTTTCATTAGCGCGATACACGCGCGCCAGATCGCCCACGAGTGCCCTGGAACTTACTTTGATCGCGATTTACATTTTTCCGACCACTGTGCGGGGGATTGATCGAACGTAATTCATACGTTTGGTCAGATAGAATTACAATTAATAAGATTAAACTCCAAGTTGTCCCAATTTTTCGCGAAACTCTGTCGCGTTCGATTAAGCAGTCGCTATAATACAATCTTAAGTAGTATAACCGATTGTTAGGGTAGACGTTAACTCGAAGCGATAAACTCACCGTCCGACACGCAACTCCCACCATGCATAATTCAATTTTTTCGCATTTGCGCGATGAATTCGGTACGATACCGGCTAAGGCCTCCCGCCATCGGGCAAGAAATAAATTTATGGGATCCGGCCGGCGCTTAGGCATCCGATAATGCGTTCCACATGGTAATATCGCTTTCCTTCCACGACAGTTATCGGGCTATTGACCGTTTCTGGACCAGAGGCATCGTTTTCAATCGTATCGTTTTCGATTGTAACGTTCGAGAGATTCTTCGGGGGACGGGGGGCGAATCGTCGAGGCTTTGTAAGCTGCTTAAAACGTGTTTTGCAGTCATTCGTCGTGCCGCGTTGGCGATAGAGAAGAAAGCGCTTGCCGTTTCGGTGTTGCGACACTTTCGGAGCATTTGAAGACGAGCGTTATCAGGACAATTTGCATAGCGCTGGGAAACTCAACGGCGTTCGATAAATTGGCCGTATTTACCTGCTGCTCAGACGGATGCTCGTTTGCATGAATTAGCTCGTGTGACGGCCTCCTGATTCCCTTACAAATCAGGCGTCGAGGTGTATCGACCGCAAGACACTTTGCGGCTTGTTTAAGCTACTTTCGCGGAAATTTATGCATCGCTGAATGTGAACTTTACACGCAGTAATAAAGGCCACGCGATAACGTTGTACGGTTTAATAGCTAGGACGTACAATTTTTATTTAACTAATCACCGTATGTCCGTCGTTTCGCGTTAACTTCATTAAGACCCTCGGGACGTTCTACGGCATGCATTGCAAATGTTCTTACTTGGAACAGTCTTGCTTCGATAGAGCGATAATGTTTCATGGATTATTGTCGCCCGACGTATTTAGTTTCCGTCGATTGTACAAGGAGAATTAAAAAGTGAATCGTAATTATAACACAAGAATTCTAGCGATTTTCACGTTGCATTCTCGGTGCAATTACCTGTTCGCCGGGAGTGCTTTAAGCGCGAGAAGAAAGCGGAATTCGCGATTCGCGCGCGACGGCTAACGTCGCGGTTAATTAGATAATTAGAGGTACGGATAGGCGCAGACCCAACGGCGTTGGCTGGTGAACGTAATAACAAGCCGCGAGGACGCACCGAACCGCGTAATAAGTAGCCGCCTCGCCAGCTATAATTTCTTTCGCGTGACTCGAAAATATCGGTGTCCCGTTGCTGCCGCAATTTTGCACTTTCGCAAAGAAAACCGCCGTTGCGCCCATGGACCGAGTCGTCGAGCCTGCAAACAGCCGTTGATATAAACGTTCCGTCTCCCTTAAACGCTCCCTAGACCGGTGCTGATCTGTTTCGATATAGAGACGATGTATCACGGCGGGATAAACGCCGTAGTCACGGTTCTCGATAACGCAAACATTCTTCGGTCAACGCCAGATAACGGGGTTAAAAGGGAAAAACGGCGGACGAGAGGTGGGGTGAGAGTGGACGCGGAGGGTAAGTGAAATTCTGCCAGCTTTTACAATACCCGGCCATTCATATCTGTCAGCTGCAAGGGCGAACATATTGCTGGCTGTACAAAAGCATTCTCTTTCGATGGGAATTTTCGGCGAGACGTCGTCCTGTCTAAATATGTACACTTTCCTTTGGCTGCTTCGACACCCCCCGCGAGGCACCAACGCGCGAGCAACAGCGTCTTCGAGGGAATGGAATTTTTTTTAACGCTTGTCACTGTTCGCTTCGGGTTCGCCGCTCGTGCGCCGCGAAACTGTGTGCTAGGTCAGCGGAGCGCATGAAAGTTCCAGACGAAATTCCGTTGCTCGATGAATTTGCAGAGGCGGTCCTATTTGCTCCTTTACGCCGCAGCGGTCGCGAAATGCTTTGGATTTAAAAGAACGGTCATCGAGCGAGCTTTTGTACCAGCGTACACTGAAGCTCCTTCGCTACGGCAATCTCGGAATTGGAAAATATTCTTGGCGAACTGGTCACTACCGTTCTCGTTAACATGCAAGGGGGATTCGAATAAAAGATAACGCAAGGATTGATATAAATCGTAATAAAAATGTAGCTAGATCGTGGGGATTGTTTGCATACGCTTTCTCGTGAATTAGAGAAATTGACAGACTCCCGTTGCACGTATTACCGATGAAATTTCGTCCGCGCAAAACGCAAGTTGTTCAGAGGCATAATCCGGATTCCATACCGGTCCATTCGTCGGAGCCTCGGTTCCCCGCTCTGCCAAGTCTGTGCAGATATTATGCAGCCGGGATCGCGTCTGTCCCGTAACGCCGAAGCGCGCAATCGACCCGTAAAAATAAAGCGACAGTTCGACGGAGAAATTCCATCGCCTTTGATATCGCGGATTCCATGCGCCGCGCGTTCCGACGAGCGGAGGCCACCGTATCGCTGCGGATAGAATCAGGCGGATGTCAAAGGACGTTTCGCGACGCCTCCCCTTCCGATGAGCGAATCCCCGGGAGGGTTTCATTGGGCCGATGCGAATACGACAAGGTCGCTCGCTCCTGTCTCTGAACCTGACGCAAGACAGGACGACGTCGTCCTTCTTGCGAGGGCGAAACGTAATTAACACTCGAGATCGGACGAAGCGACTTCGTCCTGGCCTCGTTCTATCAGCGCAGACCACCGCCGGAAGCCTCGCGAGTTGACGTATCGAATCGCGATGCCGGCTGGTCCCCTGTAGAGATGCGGATAATGATATTAGGTAGATGAAAAATTTGACAACAGCACACTGAATCCTTTTTCGTTTCGGGACAATGGAGGATTTAATCAGTCCAATGACTCCACTGGCCAGCGCGAAATCCGGCCTGTGCAAAGACTTGGTCTGCTTTTTTTCTGGGAAAGTTCTCCACGGGTAACTCGCCTAGAAGTCCGAATGCCGGGGACAGAAAGCATCCGGCTGATTCGTAGTTGGGACTTCGTGGATTAATTGGGATGTGGCTGTCCGGTGAAATAGGTATAAGGATTGGATCCCTGAAGGGAAATCATCCTGCGATAAGAATTAGGGATGCTATTGTAAAATTCTGGGAAGATATAAGTAGCATATGCTCGCGGTGAGAATCGTGTAATTTTGCTGCTAACGTTGCAGCTGCGTTTCAAAGGAATCGCGTGCCTTTTAAGCCAACAACTTGATGAATTCGTATCGCTCGAGGAACTCGTCACTTCGACCGACAACTTTTCCCCCGAGCTTGCCTTGTACACTTATGCAAACTTATTACAAACATGATGCCAGAAAATTTCCGAAAAATCTACGTATCGCTGAACATCGCCGGTACGATTCAATCGAGACGAAACACGTTGGTTGAGCAATTTCGTTATGAACCGTTCCCCGGGGAACGCATCCGATTGTTCCCGGTTTCAATTAAAACGTATCCGTCCAAGTTGAAAAATCGTTTCATCGAGCATATCTCGCGAGAGGCGGCGGTAACAGAATGAAGGCGAGCCTCTAATCCGCGCGGCTGGAAAATAAAGCGAAAGAAATAGAAGCGGTGTTGTACGTGCGATGCACTTTTACTGCATCATCGAGGCGGATATTTGTTGGAGCGCCGGGTATCAGTCGTAGCCTCTTCTGTGCGCGGAATTTTAAAGCGCTGCAAATTACATTTGCCTTTCGCTATAGCCGTCGGATATTCGCTCGCGAGCGATAGGAAAGCACTTTCCAACCCTTATTACCTAAGACTTGCCCTGTGATTTCGCGACCGAAACAGGAAGCTTCTTTATATTAACTCAGATCCCCTGTCGTGAAATCACTGTCGACTTGTTCGTTTCGAGAATGAGCAATTTTACTTAAAAAATCAGCATTCCGTAATTTCAAGCAGGCATTGTCTTTTCCAATTTTTGCATTATTCATTTGTTCGTAACAGAATTTATAACAGAAATTGCAGTCCTACTCTATTGGTAACAAAAGGAATCTTCGCGGACACCGGTTTTCAAGTTGCCAGTGGATATTTTTCTGGTTCGCTAGGTGCTCGCCCCCCTTTGACATATCGTGGCACCGGTGTCCATTTTTCATCCAGCGTGATCGATCTGTCTGAAAATTGATCGACATGCTGGCGACTGACAGGGGACGAAGAAATTCTTACTGGTCAGCAAGATTCTTTCCCCACAGTTCACGTGTCGCGCCGTAGAACAAACTCGAAAAGGATCGTACGATTTAAAGAGAACACTAGCAGTAGTGCAAACATCGTTAAATCAGGCATGCTCTCTGCACTTCTGTAAAATGAAAGTTAATTCCATTGCTGAAACGGTGGAGGTAGAACAACAACGTGCGATAAAACGTAAACACATATAGAAAGCATCTGGCGCAGTATCATCTCGTTCTAATTCTCCATTTGTATCCTAAAACGGCATCCCGAGGAAAGTAGATGATTCATATACTCCGAAAGCGATGCTTTCGATTCTCCGCCCTGCGACAAACAATACCGTAATTCACGTCTTGACGATTTCTTCGGGTAAAATAACAAATCCGCGTCTTAGCTCCACGAAGCATGCGGCTCCTTTCGATTGCGAGTAGGATTAGCAACGATACCGGAAGGAAGAACATGCGGCGATTTGGTCGCTGCCAGAAATGAGATATGTATTTAGGCCGGCAGTCAGCATAGGAACTACGAGTACCCACTCGGTGGGGTACTCTAATCTAAACTAATCTCCTGAAATCTCGTGCAGACTCGTCTGTACACGTGTAACAGGAACACTGAAGTTTATTCAACCGCAACGTTTTGTTGCAGCGCCACCAGTTTGTAGAGGAAACGTTGTTAACACAATTATACCCGATAAATGGTGCTTCGTAATTTAACGTCAATGTATCGAGGAAGCAACGAAGTTGCGGTGAAAATTTCATACGGGTTCGAGCTTTGATCGAGCTCCGAGAATGTAAGGCAATTGATATTAACATCGCCGGAAGAGTTTCACGCTGACGCGAAGAGAAGTGCTCCTATCGATCGGGGATTAACATTTCATTTGATAGGATCTTTCTAGAACGCTTCAAAGGCGTAAGTAATAGATGTAGCAAAGATTTATGGGCAGGGAATTGCTTTAGGGACGGACACGAGGACGACCGGATAAATTTATTGTTCCAAGTTTTCCGATAAATGGAAACCTCAAGAATCAGTCGTTCTTGCTTCATGGAATATCCGAGTGTTCACTCGTTGCCTTCACTTTAATAACTAACAATCGCGGCTCAAGTGCAACGTGCATCGATATCAAATACTAATTAGATTATTCATTCTATTTCCTGACGTATCAAGAACATCGGTGCGTTCGTTTCCTTCATTGTTACACCGTTTCGTGTTGAGGAATTGTACGGGATAGAGAATTCCTGCTTCTTCGGTAGTTCTAAAAAAAAGGAAACAGTAGCGCCCCTCGAAAAATCATTTTCCAAGCCCGATGAAAATCAGGAGCTCGAAACCTTCATCCGCGCACTTGCGCGCGGCAATTCGTGTCCGCAGCCACAAGAAGCTGGAAAAAAAAACATGGAAACAGGTCGTCAAGAGCGGAAGGGGTTCTGGTGGTAGGCAGATATGGAAGTAGGGCTGATGGAAAGTCGAAGCAAGCAGTAACGATGAGCGCCAGTATATTCTGCGTAGCTAAATTGGATTGGCAGTTTATTGGCAATATTCGTTTGCGTGGCGTTACGCCAAGCCTTCGTGTTCCTCGTGACCGACAAAAATCTCCTCCCTGCCTCCCCCCCCCCCCACTCACTCTCTCTCTCTCTCTCTTCGCCTCCGCCTCGTGCAATCCTTGCCCTATCCCCGTCGTCTACACGTTGGATGCAAGTTTCGCCGATCCCCCAGCATCCACCGGAATATCTCGCATCCCCAAACGGGAAACGATTCCCCGTCACCCACCCCGCCGATGCGCCCCAGTGACACTGTTCGTTGCTCGGACATAGCATAGGCACGGGGGGCTGTATTTGCATGTTCTTAGTTCTTCGCCCCCCCCCCCCCCCCCCCGGGCAGCGAGTGGCCCGAGTCCGATATCTGAATTTCATTCGCGGCGCGTTCAATTCGCAGCTGGTTCCTTTGGCGATTTCGAAAATTCGATATCGAATATGCGGCCCGCCCGGCCGCGGAAAAAAAAAGAAATTCTAACCGGACGTGTTTGGTTTACCAGAACTCGGTGGTTGAGTTCCGTCGAATGGAAAATTCGGTGCACTCGCTGGTTTATATCGGAAACGATGAGAAAGTCGCTTGACACACTTTCCAGGTAATTTTCTCGTCTCCAAGAGATCGTCTATGTAAATCTATTTTAGTTGAACTCGACGGAATTCTTGAAATAACCGAGTCGACGGGGAAAGAGTTACACGAAGAGGCACAAAACAGTTTCCGTCGAATGCACGAAAGTCATGGTAAAAAGGTGCAGAGGGGTTGGGCGAAATTTAACCGCAGAATTCAAAGCCAATGCTCATCCGGTGCATCGTCACGACGGAGGAGAACGACAGGAAATCGATAACGAAAATGTCGTTCGCGTTCCCTCCGTTTTTCTGCAAACGAAATAAAGAAAGGGAGCCTCACGAGAATAAGTAGCGAACTCTGTGTTTCGAGCTCTCCACATTCCGCTTCGTCGCACTCCGAAAGAGATTTCTGCTGATAGTGACAGTTTCGGAAATCAGCAATCATCCGCGCGGAAAGGTTTAATCAACGAATGCAAATGATCAAATTGAGTTGCGATTTATCAATTCGCTATTTAGAATGTATTACGATTATTCGAAATTGTTTCCAATAGATTTTGCTTAGACAAAAGTCTGAATCCTCTCGGTAATTAAAATCCTAGTTACGAGCAATCGATAAACACCGAACCAGTACCGTTCTCCTTTCGACTTTTCTGTGAATTTCCACGCGGAAGAATTCTCGAAAAACATCGCTGCGCTGTTACTCTCCGTCAATGAAAACGCACCGATGAATACATCCCCGGGACACGATGGCTCTTCTTTCTCCCCTCGTTCTTTCCTCCGAACTTTCGTTTTGAATATTTGTCATGCGTCGCGACACGAAACACACAGCTCGGAGACTGTTTGTTTTACCCCGTTCCAAAGGAGTTGTCAACTTGTCGCGAGGCACATCGTCGCCTCGATATCTCGGTCGCTAAGAGGACCGAGCCGAAAGATTTCTCGAGTTATTGAGACTTTCTTTACTTTTTTTTTTTTCATACAAAGCGGAACGTTCGTTTCGATACAGCCACCGCGTCGTCGTTGCTCTTACCTCGGCATGCAGAGTGTCCATGAATTTGTGAGGTATCCGTGACGAAGCTTGATAACTGAGGATTACGTCATCAAAGGCTCTTAGCTGGAGGAATAAACTGCTCTTAGAATGCTTTACATTATCTTGGATCCAAACGCCAAATATCGCGTCCCCGCGAACGCCTGACAAGAGATTCCGATCCCGACTACAATTATGAAGTGTACACAATTCTGTTCGTCTCTTCACTCTTTTAACTTCACGAGACCCATCGTTCCTATTTTTCTTTTAGCAAAAGTCTCTGTAAAAAAAAGGTTCTATCAAGATTCTCTTATACGCTCCATTATCTGCGCGAATGTTTCCCACGCTCACTCGAAAATTACGCCGTAGCCGGCAACAGGTCAATAAATTTCTTATCTCCGGACGTTTTGCAGAAAAACTGATGGCTGTCATGAATTCATATTCGTCAGACAACCCTCCTTCTGATGGCTCCGCCAACCCCGTGTAATACGATTCTCCCCCAAGTAATAAAATGGCATCATTGAAACAGGTTATTATATTACAGAGGACATAATATAGGCGGCTGTATAGCTTATGATACCAAAGAGTTAGGGTCGGGTTAATAAAGAAAGTATTTCATCTTATGAAAAGGAAAATCGCCTCTAGCAAAATTTTCCCTAAATAATTGATATATCTATTTTCGCATTAGTGTTTCCAGAAGTGAGAAAGAAATTATTATTATCATATAACACATTTCGCCCCGTAATAAATTGAGATTCTAAATGTCCCATTAACTGCAACGCGAAAGGTCTGGTCGTCGATCGAATTCTCTTATACTGCTCGTTACACTGTCTGGTAGAAAATGGCTAGTTGCGAACACATTGTCGCCAAGGGACGGGAATGTCCTGCGAATTCCTAGCTGCAAGCAATTCCACTTACGATTCGCCTACGTTCGCGTTTGCTAAGTTGAAACCTTGCCCGATAGAAGCGAACCCGCATTCCACGACGTTTCGACGGATGCAATAAAATGAACTCCGCCGTGATACATTCTAGGCAGCGGAAAATCTTCTCGTTACTTAGATCTGCTGGCGAGGAGAAATTGCATGAAATGTCAAGCACGAGAAATGATTAATAGATAACTTATATCTCATTCGCGGTCTCGAAGTTTCTTCTGTTTGTTTGTGGCAATCGATCAGCGAAAGAATCTCGTCCAAGTGCGACATTCCCCTTTCTTGTCTCGGAATTTCACCGCTCGCAGAATCGTCCGGATTTCTGGGGATTTTGAGGCGCCGGTTTACACGAACATCGCATCGCCGAAGCGCCATTGAATCGCCTTTCGTTCCGATCCGACGGATCAATCAGATCGGGGACTTGTTCGTCGAGTTTTTCTTGTCTTTCGGGAGTACATCCTCTTCCCTTTCTCGTGGCGGGGCTAAGTTTTTCTACCTTTTGCTGCGTGCCGGGCGAGTTCGGTACTTCGAAACTGTGTGCTTGGTATTTCCTTGGGTAAAAGGGATTTCGGGGATCTCTGTTTATCGGAAAAAGTCCCATTATTCTAATCCTGAATACTTCGCTATTGTCCGTAAATTATTCGCTAAGTGAATATAATTTTTAATCACCGCTACCTTTGTCTCATGTTCCGTCACATTTTCATCGAGCAAAGTTCCTTTTATATCTTATATAAAATTATTTCTAATGGAGTAAGAAACAGTGCAGCTTCCTCGGTGTTCTTTAGTAGGATTTCACCGTTCCCGTTTTTCTCGCAACATCCGATGAAAAAAAGCAGACGGTGTTACGACAAAAGGTCAAATCCCTTAAGACAGGGAATGAAATAAGAAAATGCCAGTGACTCCTTTTCTTCTGTAACGTGCTCTCCTTTGCCCTGTCCTTTTCATTGTTCCCGGATTCGTCCTGTTGTTCAAACGTGGCACAATAACGCGCGCATCAAAGCAAACCCCTTGTCGGTGAATCATTTCGCAACGCAGTACATTTATAATATTGTAGCGCAGCTGCGCGTGTCGAATGCATCTCGCGGCTACGTGCAGTAGCGAAGTGGCCACTCCTCAACTAAATTAGCTGCACTACAAACAAACGAATTAATCGGTACCGGGATGGCAATACAAAAAAGATACGCGATACTTTACCAGCCAAATAGAAATTGCCTCGTACAGTAGCGCTCTTTAAACGCGGTCATGTACACCATAAATCAATGCCTTGCACTTCGCCAACGA
The DNA here is from genome assembly GCA_023838395.1 of Holcopasites calliopsidis. NCBI lineage: Eukaryota > Metazoa > Arthropoda > Insecta > Hymenoptera > Apidae > Holcopasites > Holcopasites calliopsidis. The sequence continues at coordinate 671,697 of JALHAQ010000012.1, read as the reverse complement.
GCTTTCGCATCGTCGAGGAGCGCGATGCGCGTAACGAAACGCAAATAGTTCGATCTTCGGGAAGATATCGCACTGCGCATTCGGGGAACGGGATGCACCTCGCGAGACATCGACCAGTCGCCTCTCGCCAGCGAAACTTCTGTTCTCGCCCTGTCGTTGGCGCGCCGCTTTCGGTTCGAAGGCGGCGTGCTCTCCCTACGGGACGAAGCGTCGCCGCCGCGCACCGAAGAAGTTCACTTTGACGCGTCCTCGCGGGTGCAGCGGGCTGCATGCAATCTGCAAATGCGCCGGATAAGTCGCGTTTCGACGAATCCTCGGTGCCGCCTGGTAACAACGTTGCCCGCCGAAGCCGGCGCTCATTCCGAACCCGCGCTCGGGGTTACCCTCGTGTATTATTTAGCACGCGAGAACCGCCCCGATTCAACCGTCGCGACCGTAAATTTCGCATCGCCCGGTCCCTTCCTCCGTTTCGACCGGACTCCTCTATTGCCGGCACGCGTGTAACCCTTCTCTTACGTCGACCCGGCCGTGAGTTAGCCGTCTCAGCGTCCCCTTGTTCGTGTATCATCTGCCCGACCGAATTCTCGGCATTCACCGCGATGCACGACGTTTCAAAAATTGTATATCGCGATACCTGTTTGCGTATCCCAGGGTTTATATCCGCCCGCCGCCCTTTCCCGCTCGTGATTTATAACTCATAAACGTATCCCATCGTGCCGACCGATTTCCACAAATATATTGCGGATCGAAACGTTATTGCGAGCCGGGCCGGGTTATACGTTCCGCGCAATCAGCGGATTAAATCGTTACCCCCCCGCCACGAGGTGTTCCGGATCTATTTTTTATTCACCGGAGACGCCGCTGCTTGCGAAACGCAACAACGGCCGCTCGTTGCTCGTGAAACCGACAGATATATTATACCGAGGGATGCTTATATTCCCCGTACGGTGTCCCGACAAGCGTTCCATTCTGCTAGAGTGCAATTAAAAAACGCGGGGAACGCGGGTGGTCCATCGTTAGGGGAGTAATTGACATATGTCGAGAGGAAGATTGAAGCGTAGATTGATTTTGGTGCTGTTTGTTGGCGATAGGGAAAACGTGCTTGTGATTATTAGAATGATGTAATTATAGGAACGAGTTTAATTCGATACAGTTGGGTCACAGAGAGAAGTAATGGAGGTGAGCAGGTTTCTCTTGTATCGTATTTAAAAAAAAAAAATCGACGTAGCTCTGCGAGAGTCAAGTAATCCATTTGTTTTACATCGTATGCACCGCTCTACGAATCGGCTTATTTTCTATAAATTCTATGAAATGAAATTTACCCAAGGTCGCTTTGACTATGACGTTTCGCAATTTCGATTCATTAGATTCATAACAGAGTTCGTGGTTATCATTCCGCGAGGATATGAAATCCACAAATTCTTGGCTGTTCCGCAGCCATTCACGTGCGGCGCAGCACTTATCTTGAGAGCTCTCGGCGTCGTTTCTGTATCGGTTGGGCTCCATCTACGAATGAAAAAGATTACGCGCGAAAACGTGACTGAATAGACTGCGGGGGGAAAAAAAGAGAGCTTCGGCGGATATCTATACCCGACTCGTTCGTGGTATAATATTCTTGTTCGAAGAAAAAAGCCGGGGACGAGTCTGAAAATGGAATGGAACATTTTCCCCGACGCGTCACAATCGCGTATCAATTCACGGTGGAAAAAAATTCCGCTCGATTTTGTGAAAAGCTTTTTTCCCACTGTGCCCGCGGACAGAAAAGCGCGCGTGATACATGCCGCCCGGCTCTAACTGTCCCGTTTAGTCGAAGAATTACGTTTCCGTCATTTCACGATCTTCTTACATCGGCGGGGGACGCACCTTTTTTTTTCCCCCCGGAGAAAAGAGCAAACGTCTTTGACGTTCGAGTGGTGGTGCTTTTTGTTTGAACCAACAGACGGACCGACCTATTATTCGTAATTACACCATTGAGCGAACCTGTGAATCCGGGTCAGAGGTGATTCTTATCGAAGCTTTTTTTCTTACCAAGTACAAAGAGCTTGCTCCGTGAGAAGTTTAATTCTCGTTCCTCTCCTTTTCACTGGGCGCGGGTATTACTATATTTCCGTAGCCTTGCGTTACATTAATATCTGTTACGTAATATCTTTACAGAGAAAAATGAATAGGAAACGGTATTCCAATATGCGCCGGTGCCTGCAGACGATGCCCAGTAAATTATCTACAATTGTGTATCGCGGAGAATTATATCATAATTCTATATTTATTGACGGAAATGAGAGATGAAACTGACGAAAGACATCCGACGGACGTCGCTCCGGCCATATAAAAGCCGCGCGCGAGGGATCCAAAATTCCTGTGCTCAGGCAAGTAACAACCCGGCGACCGCCGGTGTTCATTGCTCGCGCGAGGGAGATATTCGCGACGTCCGAATAACTGCCGTCGCTCCAACCGCTGTCCAAGTAATCCGCAGAAGTTGGCAGAAGCGACCGCGCGCTGGATCCTCCGACGGCTGGGACGAAACCATTTCACGACTTGACAATCGGCAAAGTTGTCGGCGCACGACCGTAGAAGCGTCTTCCTGTTATCTATCCGTTCGAAAGTTCGGAGCCCGCGGAAATTGTACGCGGATTCTAAGCAACCGTCGCGCGAGCAGGACAAACACGGTCCGTCGCCCCGTTTGCGCGACTCATTGGCTGTCAAGGGTCGGCGACGGTGCGTCCCTTTGCGTTGAACGGAAACGTCCGTGCGTTGGGCTGAACGATTTGGCTCGGCTTGGCCGATTGAAGACCGCGGTCTCGCCACGAGACGATCGTGCCCTTTAATCACGCCGCGATACGAGAAAGACTGTACATTCGGGGAACAGCATACTCTGACAAGTTTTTCATTTCCACTTGAACATTTCGAGGACGACGTGCATTCGTTGCTCGCTTTCCTTCACCTTACGCTACGGTGCACAGTTTCCTTGGTACCGACGTAAGTGCTGTACCGAAAGGGTGAAGCTTCTTCCCCCCACCCCCCGCGTTAAGTGTTAATATCGTTGATTCTACCTTAATGAGCGACGATAAAATGTCGCACGCCCAGGGTAGTTTCTAAAACGCATTAACGAAACGCGTCGGGCTTCTTCGCGTCGCGTCTTTGAAATTAGTAGAAATTCATTCCCCGCCACTTTGAAGCCCCGGTGGCCTGAATTTCCGCGAGGTATTTCGCGTCACTCCGAGCGGGAAAACGCCGAGCGCGTCCGAGAATTTAATATCAAACTTTATACCTTGCCAGGGAAATTCACCCGCGCGAGTGTACGCGCGTTCGTGCGCGCTGCTCCGGCAATAGCCTGCTCGATTCGAATGTATCCAAGACGTGCGGGACAGTCGGGACGGGCGGGAAATTTCAGCGCCTTCCACGAAGACGCTCGAAACATTCGCGAGGGATATATTATTAATTAAACAGTTTGGCGGACCTCGTCGGAATCGCGTACGCGAACGCGTTGTTGCTCGCCGAATGGCGGGGGCGACATTACACGGGCGGGCAAATCGTTGCCCCGAAATCAGATTTCATCGAAACGCTCGCAATCGGCCCGTGATAGATTAGGGGGCGCACGAGAACAGGCGAGATCGATACTCGTCAATTTCGAATGAACGTCGATTGCGGTGTTTCAGCGGCCCGGTAAATGATGAAGCACTCGCAGATACGTCGCCGATACCGTTGTAAACAATACCTGGATTACGCGTGAAATTTGACAGACCGTTCGACAGCGCGCGATAGGTGACGGCGGAAAATCTATTAGACTATCGCTTTGTTTCAGCCCTGGGGAGGGCTGTATGAGTGGCTCTTGTCTAGGAAAATTTATTGCACCGATAAATAACCGGGGCGAGTGAACGCGAAAGATGAATGAAGATGTATTTCATTGAAAACGAATTCATTTATTGCAGACGTATACGAGAGAGGCGCGGTGTACTTTATTAAATCGTGACGTATTAAAAGCTTCGCTTAATACTAGAAACCATCGAGTTCGATCGGAGTCAGAAGTTGTTGGTTTCGCGAGGCGCTTTTGTATAAATCACGGGATGGCGAAAATGAAATTTAATCCGAGTACGTCCACCTCGCGGGGAGAAGGACAATGGAAATGAAGAAAAGAAATTCTTCCGCGGTTATTAAAGACAGAAGCTATATTTGAAAAGTTTGCGCTAAAGAATAGAGTTCATATATAAAAAAAAGTTTCATCCGAGTTATCGCAGGTACGAACGTTTTACGAGGACTTTTAAAGCCTCTTAGCCCCGCGTGAAATAAAGATTAGATTACGGGGCAAGTAATTTACACTGCGCCGGCCGCTGTACACGGAAATTATCCGGAGGGTGTAATTGCGATAAAACATTCCTATCGAGCCACGTGGAACGCGGCCGTTCGATCTCAACCCCTTTGATGGGAGCATATAGTGTAGACATAGGCTCGCTAATGCCTAACAGACACCGCCAATAATCGTCCTGGTAAACGTATTAATCGGTGCCGCGTTGCGTCCAACTGCGACAACATTCAATGATCGTAGATAACCCGCGGGAGTGATAACGGAATCAAACGCGTACGATAATCCGTGAAGTATCGTATTGTATGGGGCGTATTTTCGTAACGCGCGAGTTCCAAGCCTCGCTCTCGTGCGTCTAAGATCGATCAGCCGTAATTAGTAATCACTGCTCGATGTACACGGTTTGATCACTGATCGAATCTGCCTAGCATAATTCGAATTAGTCGAACCGAACTTGCTCGTTCCTAGTAGGATTCTATCGCTGCGACGATACCTTTAATGATAATCGTTCGTACATAAATTCGTGATTAAACGTTTCATTACCGAGTGATCGAATTGTCGAATAAAAATGCTCGTCCGAACGAACGATAGGAACGCGCAAGTGGAGTTTTCCAACGCGAACATACTTATACGAAGTAATATTCAGCAGGAGGTAGAATATTTTAGTTGTAAACCAGATTGCGGCGCGGAGTTAGGGAACAACATAATTAATAACAATTAAAACGAAAATTCGAGTAGCGCGGAGTTGAGAAATTCTGTTGTAGCTTCGTTTCAAGTGGTTTAAATGCACGTATTATTTTACATATCGCGGGGCGAACTACTCCTGTGTGCATTTCATTTCATTTCTTTGCGGAAGAATAACTTGCAAATGAATTATAGAAAATTTAATATTATTTCATTCGAGGCTGACGGATATTATCACCCTATCCAATTTGTTCTTCGAGCAAAATATCCAACAACCATATTTCTGGTGCTTCGTATAAATTCATATCCTCCTCACGGAAAATTACACAATCACATTACAGAAATTCTGCGTATCCCTGACAAAAGCATTTCGCCGGTCCCGAGTTCGGAAGTCCACGAACGTAATGCTTGATAACTTCTAATCAGCGAGATACCTTGATAACGCATAGCCTAAGCTTCTAAAACGCGAATGGCTCTGCCCTTTGACTTTATAACTTCCGCTACACTATCCGGACCGTTACAACGGTCAGTGCACCGCTGAAAACGAAACTTCATTCGCAGAGTTCGGAATCTCGCCCCTCCGGAATTATGCTTGAACATGATCCCGCAGTCCTGCTGAACAGTCGAAACGGCCAAAGCGCGCGTTTCGTCTGTGTCGATCAGCGACGAAATAATCGGCTGAATCGGTTCGATGATGATTAATAGCGCGGCCCACAATTATTCGCGCCTTTCGATCGCCAATTATTTCGTTCGCTCCACGCTATTTCCTGTGTTGCGTTACGCATATTCCACGCGAACCACCCTCCGGAACTCTCGCGCCTTTCGCGCCGCTGGCAAACTCGTTCTCGTGTACAAAACGTGTGACGCACGTGTGTGCGTGTATGTACGCGAAAGGAACAAAGTCGGTCGCGATACGCGCGCGCCGACTCGCTGAAACTCGCATAGCTGGCGACGATTCGAACTTATCAGTCCGTGGACCGCTGTAATCACGAGCTAGTAGGGTGCGCGACGTGCAAGAAGTAGGGAAGCGATCGCAAAGCGGGTCAGAGAAATTTGGTCGAAGAAAAAAGTTTCAGACAAGGAGGAACTAACGGGGCGAAGTTTGCAAATGCACACCGGGGGCAGGCTTTAATCTCTGCCCGTGGAGAAAACGACCGCGGATAAAGTTTCGCGGTGTTTGCGGCGGATGCGCGCTCTTCGAATTTCTATTAGGGTGTGAATTGTTGGATGTATGGATCGTGGCTTGCACGAGGCTCGTATTTTTAAGGGGATCGTTTGAATCAATTTCGTGGGAGACATTAAAATGACACAATAAGGCTTACACAACCCTTCTGTATCTGATATCCGTCATTGTTTAATTGTCGCAATTAATTGAAGTACCTCTGAAACGCGCGCAGAACGACGAGCCAACGGTACAGGCGCAAACCGCCTTACATCTGCATCGTTGGCGTTAATTTTCACCCCGTGTAATTACCGTGCAAAAACTTTTCTCCGGGAAAACGTCTGAGGGGCTTTTAATTGTACGCTGCGACGAGAAAGTGCAGTCGCGAAATTAATTATGAAACGATCCCCTAACCAGACTCGCGGTCGGACACAATTTCCTGTGTAGTACGGAAATTCTGTGGCGCGTAATGTAGCACGAGCAACAATGTATTTCATTAATTGCCCTCCGCCGAAATTCGTCAGGGCGGAAAGTAAATGTTCAAGAAATACTGTAAAGGATACGCATTCTATATTTGTGAAATTGAACTTTATGAGTCTATTTTAATCGAGCGGAGGAAATGAATGAAATAATTGTAAGCAGTTATTTGTATTGCTCGGAGGAACGCCCGCCCTTTAGGTTCCGAAATCTTGTCTCCCTGGTTAGGAGGAGAGCGTGAAAGAAAGGTCGAGAATCGGAATGTGAAGCGCAAACATAACCGGATCTGCCTGCTGTCGAAACAGGAAAGTGTTGTGTTTGCGCAAGTATATGCGAGTAAAGATATCAGAGCACTGCGCACTGCAGGCCACTGTGCACCGTCTCGAAAATTGCATTTATATCCTCAGTGAAGTACTCAAGTGATTAATTCTATCACTGCTGGAACAAGCTGAAGCTACCCTTTTCCAGCGTACGATCCTTTCACCTGACAAACCCGAGAAACGGCAATCAAGCGAATCTGGTATAAATTCGTGTGCAGCCGAGATTCAATGTCCGCAGCTGCGCCACCGAATGGGATTCACCGTGTCTCTTCTTGTTTATGTTGCAGGTGTCCTGGATGCGTAAAAGGGACATGCATATCCTGAGCGCGGGCATCTTGATGTACACGTCCGATCTGAGGTTCCAAGTGATCCATCCGGACAAGTCCGAGAACTGGACGCTGCAGATCAAGTCGCCGCAAGAACGGGACTCTGGGGTTTACGAGTGCCAGGTCAGCGCGGAGCCGAAGATCTCGTTGAACTATAGCCTGAACGTGGTCGGTGAGTGGATATTCTGAATAATTCAGCCGGCACACATAAGTCGCCGCGCGGCTTGCGACATTTTTCATGCTTCGAACGAATCCCGTCCGAGTCGGACGAGTCCATCGAACGATCCCCTCCCATGCGGCGGTGGTTTTGCGTTTTCTTCTTTCTGCCGTCTAATCGCGGATTATCATGGGCGAGGATTTGAATTTTTCAAGCCGATGGAATTGAAGATCGTCCATGACGTTCGATGTCCATGAAATGTTGTTTGTCTCCTTTTTGATTGGTATTCAATGAATTACGGAATTATTTTACAGCGGGGATTTGTGACGGGCGTTCTTATCCCTTTTTTTTTTTCTTTGAGAGCCTACGTTTTGTTTTACAATCGCTTCGGCGGGATATCGGAGATTGTTCTAGCGCAGCTGCGACCTCGGTGGTTCAAAATTTCAAGGGCTTTGGATTCGCTAGTAGCGTCTAAGAGTCTTACCGTAATCCTGGTCACTTGTGCCCGTATTCCAGGCAAAGTAGGTCATTTCGATGGCTCGAGACGATCAGCGCATCGCCTCTTCCTTTTCCATCGTTCAACATGTTTTAATTCGCCCGTCTGTAAACGTTATTTACTCCCAACAAGGATTCCTCGATTCTACAACGACGAAATGAATTCCCGAGTTGGTCGAACCGTAAGCCACTGTGCAACTTTTCTTTCTCCAGCTTCCACCGGCAAGGGTTCGCTCAATTGCAAGCTGCTTAGGCAACTCCTTAAATATTCAGACGGAGGCACTTCATTTAGGCCAGCCGGGAGATAGCAGGGTTTCCACCTGTTCTCCCCCTCCACCTCGCGTTTCCAGTTTTTCCGCCGAACATCTCAGGCTGGTGGGACGTTAACCGTAGCGCAACAGAGTTCACGTTTCTTCTTCCGGTTGCCAATGCCTCGTCCCGTCGGAATAAAACGAGGAGGCTGGAATAAAGTTATCCCTCTAACGGTAGCTGAACTTCAGCCACGACATAAACACGCCAACTTTTGCGCCGTGTACACCGGAAGGCTTTCGTATCGGCATAACTGCCTTAACTTCAACTTGATCTTAGCAGTTCAATAACTCCGCCGCTTGCAACCCGATTCTCATAAACTCCTCGACCCCGAACGGCTTGCGCCTAGCCTTCTCCGCACTTCAGGGCAGAGCCCTCGCAACAAATTATGTCCACTTTCGTAGTCGGCCGTTTTCGTGCTACTCGCAATCAGTGCCGCTGTTCGCGAAAAGGGGATACTCGAACTAGGAATCTCGATTAAGCGATAACGAACGGTTATTGCACTTTGTTCAATTGTGTCTGAATCCAGCGGCTCAGATTTTGATATGAAATCTTCGATATTCAATTCGTCATCGAAACACGTATATTTGAGAACGTAGTAAAAAGAGTGGAACCTTGGTAGACAATTATTTCACTTGCTGGATATTGTTAAAAGCATAGTAGTTTGGATATATTGTACTCGTTTCGCATTATGTTCCGTCCAATTTCGCATCTTTCAACTTTCTATAAATGCATGAAAATCCGGCGTCTACATAACATCGAAACCAAACTCTTCGGTTCCTTGAATCTTTCCTCGCCGAGGTAGTTCGAACCGATCGCGTGTTCTCATACAATCGCATCCAAGACCTGCTAAAGCGCGTCTAAGGATCCCTGCAGCATTCGGTGCGCATACAAGTCCCCCAGAAAAACAACTGGAATCGCTTCTCGCGACGCGAACAAAAAGCCGGAGCAGTCGTAACGATCCATCTCGAGTCGTCTGGCCAAAATAAAAAAACAAAAAAAAAAGAAGTCCCGGTATCGGAGCAACCCCATCGCGGTCCAGCATGCCACCAAGAACAGAGAGAAAGAGAGTCGGAGTGGATTTATCTAGACTCGTTGAACTTTGTGGCGGACACGGAATCGTTGGGACAAGCGTTGACGTTCAAACGTTGGCAAGATAGCCGCGATACAGCGGACCCAGAAGTCGCTAAACGACGGATAAAAAGTGAAAGAGGCGCGCGCGTCCATGGGATTACACTCTGCTAGAAACGGAGCCGGATGGGATGGGGGGGGCGGTGGCTCGATAAGCGGCTCGAAGAAAACACCGCGGCGAACTGACTTTCCCACCCTTGGTCCGTGTCGAATCGCGGGATCGTGCGCACGGGCGGGGTAGCCTCGTGCGATGCGACGTTCGTCGTTTCTTTCGGGTGAAGTCTGGAAAAAGTTGGCGCGAAATAAATCGGCGCCGTTCCTTCGCCCCGTTCGGTCGAACTCGTAAAGCATGGACTCGATGGCGAAATCAATTTTACAAATCCGCCGGGCAAAAGAAGCGCGCCGGCGAAACTTCACGCGCGTAGCCTGTAGTGGATGGAGATTTGTTGGTCTAGGCGTTCCAAAGGTCGTCGCTGCCTTCGCGTGCTTATCAGCAATCCACCGTTTCCTTCTTGGATTTCTTTCCGAGACCAGTGCGATCCGCAAAAGAAGCTGTCACGATAATTCGCATCGTTCGATTGACGAAGCATTTCGTTACTGATTAAAAGGACAAACTGAGAGTTCGTCTTCTTGCGCCGAGCCGGATCTTAAAGGGACGCTGTCGGCCCGGAAACGGACTTCCGGGTCGAATCAATAGGAAACAGTCGCGGATTGTCGGTCGACCGAGAGCGCCAACATTGGATGCCGGGCATTTCTTTAATTATCAGCAACTTCGAGAACAGAAGATGATAATTATTTTCCATTCTAATTAGGAACGGCAACGTTATCGATCCCCGTCGCGAGCCCGGTGAAAGATATTTCGAGCAACGGGACGAGGGTGAAAAGGAGGGTGTGGTTCATGCGGGAGTGGATCGAAAGGGGTGACGAGGGAAGTGGCGCGAAACGTTAGTGAGTATGTTAATTAACGAAGGAGGACGACGTCGCTTTGAATAATCGCGCCCGGTTACGTATCATTTTCGTTATTCCCCGCGCGCTAGGTATAAAGCGGCAAACAGAGCGAGATAACGGAACAAATTGCGTGTAGAGCGTGCGAGCGATTGGCGAGATGCAGCGTGGTCGCGCGGAATGAAATCTAACCGTAACTATATTACGAAGAGTAGCGATATTACGCGGAGATTGAGCGCGGTAGGCTCTGGTCGGATGGAGCTTATATGTTATGCAGAGATGGGCAGATTTAAGCCACCCAAGAATATTCCGGCTGCTAAAAATATATGCGATCCGCGGCTCTTCTTATTACCGTTCATTATTAATGAAACACAGTCCTGTGTGTTGCATTCTCTCTATTATATATTTTTAATTAGAACCGTATTATCGAAGATAGGAATATTATGGAAGAACTGAGCTTGGAAGCGTCTGGCTAAGCACTTTCTTTTTTTTTTACTGCCGTATGGAAGGTGTATGTTACGCAGAAAAGCTTGGATTATGGGATTTAGAAAATATATACTACGGGACAACAGAATGAAACCACCAGACTTTTTATTATTTCGCGTTATTTTTCTAGAAACTATATTTTGCGGTACTCTTTTCCTTTATACATCTTGTTTTATCAGTTAAGAGAAATATTTGCGGACGTTTGGTAAATAAAATACTCTCCGCCCGTGATTCTTCATCCATCCGCTAATCTACTCGACTCGATTTCAAGCGATGTTACGCAAATAAAAAGTTACACGTCGCGCACGAGTGATGTGCATGACCGGCGCAACGAATTCTTTTTGACGCGGTAACGGAATGACCTGCATCTCGCTTGGATTGAAAGAGAATATCGACCGTCGGTGGAAAAATATTATTATTAGAATCCGTCTTTTAATGTGTCATCGCCTGCCGCTCTAATTTCACGTTGAAACGTTCTCTGCTCCGTTAAACGAAATCGAAGGAGCGGCTTCTGCATTCCGATAAACATACAGAGTTTCAAATATTCCATTAGCGCGCACGTTCTGCCCCGTGCTGTCCAGGTTTTTGTCAGTCTCTCGTTCGCTAACAATTGCCCACTACGAGAAACTACTAACGAGAATCGCATTGCTGATCATTTGCGTATCATCAATTGAGAGCAATCAATCTTTTCACACAATGAACTATCTCCAATCTTTGTGGGAAGAAATTATGGAGAGTCGAAGAGCTTCGTCTCGTTCGCTTTGAGATACCCTGGACAATAATCGGAAGGAGTGGTCTTAAAGTGTTTCAAAGGACCACCCTTTTCCCTGCCTCCCTTTTATTGCCATCCAAACACGCCCAAGCACATTAGTCGACCGACGGTCAACTGATAATGATGCGATGGTTGGCGGGCCATAGAATTCCGACCGTGTAAATACCAGTAATTTATTTACGAGGCAGCGCATCGAATGGGCAGGCATTACAGCGTGATTCCGCTATAAATGAATATCGGTTAGCCGGGCATAACAACGCGATCAATTACGCAATCTGACAAGTCGATACCGACGCGAAATTATCCCGCCGTCCGATTCGGACTGATTTCAAGCATCTCCGATCGGCCAAACTTCTCCGATCACCAAAAGAGTCTATTTCCCGAAACAACCTTCTTAAACAATTCTTCCAGTCTCCGCGTCCAATTCGATTCCGTTATAATATTCGATTTACTGGATGCAACTTTGGGTCGGACAAGGCAATTGTTCCTACACTGGCCCGCCTCCAAGCCGTCGATCGAATTGTCTTCATCCACATTTTGCGATTTCAATGGAACGCGAGTCAACGATATTATACTTATCTTTGGTAAACGAAATACAAAGGATGTTATTAACAGACAGTTCTCCTAGCATCACTCGCTCCTCTAAATTGTAGCGGTTTCGGTGTCAAGCCCTCTCGGGACGATTTTCCTTCACACGGATTCAATTAAATTTCACCATCCCCGCGTTTCGTTTAATATAAAATTACTGTTACGGCGGTAACGCTGGCCAGGATGCTCACTGTCTGCCGCATTGTTTATCATCTCGCCGTGGCTCTCGCGTTACATCCCACTTTCTGCCCGTACGTCCTACCTAGGATGATTTATGTCAGGGCTAAATTGAAACTCTAATTAAAGAGAAAAGTATCGAAGATAGAATTCGACGAATTATTATGTTTCCGTCGATTATCGACCGTTTATCCTTTTTTCTTTGGAATGAGCTGCGATAGTGAATCATTATTATGCTCCACGTGCACGTCCTTCGTACAATTAAATCCCATCGTCACGATTGGTCACACTTGGTTACAATATGGGACTGAATGACACGCGTTAACGCACTGACGACTTAATTGGTTTCACCCTCTGCACCAGCCAACCCGCTGCACCCGTCCGTCGCGTTAGCATTGTCGCAGCGCGGGACAGGAGGCTACAAATCAATTGCGAAATTCGCGGTAATCGCGCGAGAATAACGGTCGTGCTCGTTCCTCGGGATCCGTGCGGCAACGATTCAGCCGGGGATCAAGTGCAACGACTGCGAGAAATCTCGTTCCCCTCTCATCAAAACTTTCATTCGACTTCCGTCTTTATTATCTGCCTGTGAGGAATCGAGTTTCCTCGTAAATGAGAACGCGAGAATTATTTTCCGCGCCGATTTCTCACGGAAATAAAGCTTCACGTATGAATCTTCATCCTTCAATCTCGTTCAGTTTCATAAAGTTTGTACCGCGACTGCTGTGCGTGTACTCTCTATCCCCTTGCGCTTAATAAAATGTCGGACAAAAGACGCGCCGCCGTTCGTGCCGTTGAAATTCGTGTCCCAATCCTTGAAGAAACAGAGGCGACGCGGTACTCGTTAAAGACAAACTCGAAACACTGAGAGTTATTCCTGAACCGTAAAATCAATCGTCTCTTCATGCACCTGTCACCAAATCTGCTACTTATTTCTGTCTCGTTTCTCCTACACGTACTCTTGACAGTTGTCTATCTCGCTGTTGAGCCGCAATACTAATTTTAACCTGCAGCTGACAATTTCCGAAAAAGCGGACGATTCGTAAATTCAAAAAACCATAGTGCGTATCAATCGTATCTCGATCGTTTACAGCAACCCACAGTGACCGGTCATTTGTGCAACGTTGCGCACTCGCTGTTAAGCGTATCAAATTCGGAACCGAAATCGTTCGGGCCGCCTAGCGATAAAATTTCGATAACAGGCGGCGCCGCAATTAAAACGACTTTATTCGCGGTGTAGCCTGGTAACGTTGCGGCTAAATATCCGCGTGATGCAACGTAACGACGTGTTCTGGACGGAATAAACATCTGCACGACTCGCACGCGAATTTATCATGCCTCGGCGCAGCCCTTATTCGCCTCTGGCCGAGCCCTCCCGTAATCGCGTTCCATGATCGTAAATTTTAATTTCTTTGCGGATGCAAGGGTTCTACGAGACGCGGCCCGTTCCTTTTGCTGACGAAAAATTGCACGGCTCATTGTAACGCGATATGGTGGGTTGACGATGGATTTACGTGCAGCAAGAAAGTTGGAGCGACATTACAATCGCAACGTTTATTAAATGCTTACGCGGGAAACCATTGTTTTACAGTGTTAATAGTTGTTTCTTATCGAAATAGAGTCCGTCAAGCTTCGTTTAGTATCGATTGTTACGAGCGTGGCGTTTTATTCTTTGCTCCGCTTCTACATTCATCTCGATTTAAATTCACCATCTCCGCCACATTTGCATAACACACATATCCGCGTCGAATAATCCCGAAGCGAGGTAGAATCGCAAACATCGGCGAAGAAATCGAGGGAAAAAAAAAAGAAATCCATCGCGAGGTAGTCGATTCGCGGAGAAGTTATTTGCGCACGTGCGAACGCATAAATGATCTCTCCGTGACGTAGGAACGGAATCTTTCCTCGTGTAACCAACGGATCTCTCGCGGGAAAGTCGCACGAACGCGACACGAGCGAATAGATTTTCTCTTTGGCGAATTTACGGGGTAAAATCGACGATTCTGACCGGGCCGTTAGATTTGACGCTTGCACGAAAGAAATTAGTACCTACCGCCGCGACTGAAAGGATTTTCCGGGTTCCCCGAAGAATGAATGTAGAATGAATAGAGAAGTGAGTTTTTAAGTGGATGGTCACTTCGCTCATTCCATTCACACTTATAAAAACAGAGGCGTCGTCTTAAAACTAAATACGTACGTAATTATTATAACACTCTCCGTACACACTTATAAAAACAGTACGATTTTCTTCAAACTAATTTACCGTTCATCCAGTTGCGAGTTAAAAGAATAATTTAATTTGCGACTGAACACGCGAGGAAATCTGGCATCGACTTAAAATCAAATGATAATAAAACGATGTCAGATTTCCTTTCCCGATCCCGGGCCCGACCACCCTCCACTTGAAAATCGCACTCCACTCTTGGCTTGGACACATTCTACTTGGAATACAATGAGAAATAGCCATTTCTATTAATGAGCGTTAGCATGAATCTATTAATTCATAACAATATCTTGTTCGCAAAAGGCGGACAGGGCCGGTATGAATTCAAAAATTGCGAATTCATGGCGAACTCGAGAGAAGCATGTTGCTCGACCGGGATTACTATTTTAAATTGGATTTCGCCGTTCTCGGAACCCGACGATGGATACGCGTGTTTGCATAATGAAAAATGTAAAATGCTCGTTCATCGAATTACGACAAAATAATAATTATGTTATAAATAACATGATATAAATATGAATGAATGTATGAGGTAATGCTGGAGGTTCACTAACGACCGTAGAATAGATAAAGAATGAATTAATAAATCAGGTAGCGGCTCCAGATTAATGGAGAGTGTATCCTGCGCCTAAAACATCTTTAACGAGCACGCTAATGAGAACTTACCCGCGGTTTATATCCCGAATCTATCGACACGGGGGCGGAGAATTTATCTTGAAGGCGATATACTACCCGCATAAACGACTTGCACCGGTTCCAGAACCATTAACTGCACGCTATTATCACGTAGAAGCAGGGAGAACGATCGATATTGTACATTATAGATTCACTTGGTCTATCGAGCGTCCATTAGAAATAAACCGATCGTTCAATACGGCCAGTTAACTCACGTGTTCACCAGCGGGGAAACAAAGAAACGTCTTTTCCCGTTTGACGAAGCGCTAGTCCCTTCCTTCAGTTTTCCGATAATTGGAAGAATTCCTCGAGGCCACTTGCATCACGAACCGCCGTCGTCGCATATTTCTGTCACGTCTCCCAGTCATTATCGAAACTAATATTCCTGAAATGGAACGAGCAGGCCATTTGAAAACGATCCCGTCGGCCAATATTATTTGTTTCCCATTCGTGGAGATCTGCAGGATGAACATCGCGATCTAATTCAACGTGGAGAGTTTCAATATAATAAGTTTGAAGAATTCACTCGGGATTACAGTTGCAAAAACTTCATTTCAATGTTCAGGGAACGATGAAGTCTTGAAAAATTAGAACTGCAAGGACGGGGACAATTCATGATACCTTCCTTAATTTAATTTTCGATCAAATCAAGATCTCGAAGCTCCTTATTAATCAATACAAATGTCTGTCTATTCCTTAAATTATTCGTATAGTACCAACATCGAGTACAGAATCTCTGTGAAAACGTCTGTCCGAGTTACTTGTACGAACTGCATCTGGGAATTTCATAAAATTTTCAGTCGAAGCAGACTTCCTTGTAAAAATCTGGACGAATAGAGACGTTTTCGAAACGTTTGCAGAATTGTAACTTCTGTTCCACTTCTAGAATCTAAACGTCAGTAGCAAGCGTGCATAAAGCGGCAGTTGAACACATTCGCGAGCGGGCGGGGGTGGCGCACAGGGATCGATATTTTCTCCATGGTGTGAGATCCGAAGATTAAAATGAACCGGTCGCCGCGGAATTTCGAGCACGGCATTCGCATTAGTCCGCGTTGCTTTCCTCGAATATCGAGCTTCCTTTTTCCGGCTTGCGGAAGAGCCTTTCGGTTCGCCCAGGGATTTCGTCCGTTGCTGTCGAATTAAAGGAAACGAGCCGATGTCGTCGACGTTGATCGATCAGTCGCCTCTAGCTAATTAATCTGATAATTAATATCCTATTAATGTTTCGAGATTGCGCTCGTTATCCGCAGTGATGGGATTTCCAATAATATTCTTTATCTTCGTGCACGTTGCGTCAAGTTTCCAAGTTTCATCCGAAAAATTAGTATAACGGACTTGCCAGTTTATTCCGAATAAAATTCGTGATTTATTCGTTCGCGGCAAGTTTTACCAACACCCTCGCAGTTTCGCGTTTAATTCCGATCGAATTAAATCGTCGATGACAATCTGTGAAACGTTACTTTTTTTTACAGTGAGGTAGTAAAAGCAGTCGAAGCAAGAGTGCTGCAACTCTTTTTTATAGGTGAAAGTTGCAGGGTAGGCTTCGGCTTGGAGTAAACGTCAATAAAGATTTGTCCGTCGGGGAAATTGTCGAAGCGAACGTTTATGGCGGGATTCTAATTAATTTAACGTGGCGCAAAGCTGCGCGTTGCAATCGCATTACGCGCTTTAAATAAATCGCCATGTTATTGCGTTAAAGAATTTGAGGCGGCGTTTCATTCTATTATCGCACAACAGGTTTATCAGGAACTCCATTATCGGAGGGTGAATTCCGTGGAAAAATTCTGTCCCGGATGTCCAATAAAAGTAGTCGCGATTGCGTGTTCCTTATCAGAGGCTCGCGTCTGAAACAATACTGTATAATTATTGACAAAATTAGAGTCCGCTTCTCTTTACCTCTGTATGGAAATTTGTGTCTCCTAAATGTTCTTTTCGAACGTGCACGAACTTATGAAACTTTCTCGTGGCTTCGTTGTATCAATGACGTGATGCATTCATCGTGTGCGTGGTCCGCAATCTTTGTCCCCGGTGACATTAATGATAGTGCTCATTAATTTCCTTTATCGATCGCAACCTGCGTTCTGCTTTAGTATTCATAAGTCTCCGACGGAGCAGGGTTACGTAAGCTGGAACGAGTCGTAAAGAAGTTATTAACAGTCGCAGCGAAAAAGAGAATAGTGTTGCGTATTCGTAAAACAGGTTTCGCCGGGAATAATATGCAGTTCACGCGATAGAATTTTCAATTGTCTCCCTCGACTCGCGAAACAAGATTCAAGTGAAGGAAATAAGTAATTTCGTGTGTACAAGTATAAATAACGAAGTGATGACGAAGGTGAAATCAAATTATTCGCGATCGAAGATTTCATAAGGAGGGCGTCGCACTTTGTTTAATCGACGGGGGAAGAACTTGTTCGACGGGATAAGCCTTGCATTATTCATACGCCATAAGTAAATCATGTTGAATCGTAAACAAATTTCGACTACGGGCTCGAAAGTGTAACGATGATACATAATGTATCGGGGTGCCTGCCATACGTCGGGCAATCGACCGACGAGGAGTCTGATATCGTTGAAAATCCAGCATAAAGAATGCATCGGGAGAGAGGGATCCCTTCCGTAAATCATCCTCAACACGTAAATCGCGTATTCTATCGCTGTCTACGAAGTTAAATTTAATTTAGAAGTATTAACAATGTTGGAGTGATTGCAGTGCGAAGTTAACGCAATTTTAATTATCACTTTCATGGAAACATGGAAATATG
Source organism: Holcopasites calliopsidis (assembly GCA_023838395.1). NCBI lineage: Eukaryota > Metazoa > Arthropoda > Insecta > Hymenoptera > Apidae > Holcopasites > Holcopasites calliopsidis. The sequence goes on along the minus strand of JALHAQ010000012.1, from coordinate 653,707 downwards.
CTCGTAGCTCACCAGTAGCAGCCTTGAACAATATTAAACGCACTCGATTTCGTTGTATTTTAATGATTAAGCAAAACGAAATTACGATTTCGCTAATTAGAGGCATCTACGTCGCTGGGAAGTTTCTTACATTTAATTGAAGCACCTCATCAGCATTTCCAGAGTATCCACAGAGACTCGGGGGTTGGTTATTAATTATGAAAATTAAAAATCAGATCCTCGGCCAGATTCAATTTCTTCGCGTTTCCCTGCATTTACGCTTTTAATCGTACCGTTTCGAAGTTACTTCGTAACGGGGCGGAGATTAAATTATATTCCATCTCGCAAATAGAGCTCTTATTAATGACGGGTGTGTTATTAATAACTATTCCCCTCTCGTATTATAGTATTTTAACTTAATACGCCGTGCGCGGAGTGATAATACGCACGTCTATGGAATTACCGAACTCTGGGCAAATACGAGAGAGAAAGAGAAAGAGTAAAATACTGTGGAATCTCGAGCACTTGCACGACAGGTCGTGGAGTACGAAAAGCAGCTCAAAAATTTGCTCACGAGCTGAGTAATCTGAACGCCCTCGTAATTAACGCCGGAAAAACTTTTCGCTAATAGTTTGAAAAAAGAAAATATCCCTCCGGGTATCACTTTGTTCCGTTTTCCACGAAAATTTGCTTCGCACCTGTTCGTGTTTATGAATTTTAAAGCCCTTCAAATTTGAAGCTATTATCGGCGCAGCTTCCACTTCACGCGAGATTTTCGGGGAAAAAAGTTTGCGAATTACCCGGACGAAATAAATTGAAGCAACAGTAGCTGCTCATATTTTTTTTTTTTGCTTAGCTTAACGACCGACTGCTTCATGAAAGCGGCCTGATATGCCCAGTTCTGTGAAACGAAAGAAAGTAAAAGCTACGTGGAGCTGCCGCTTTATCGTAATTACGATTTTAAATAATTAACACTGCGATACGATGTTCGTTAGGTAAACGAAGAAGCAGTCAAGAATCGTACTAAATTTATTTCCGTTATCGCATTTGAATAATGATACAAGAGAGAAAGAAATAACACAATTGGAAAGATATTTTCGGCAGCGGCTAGCAATATAATCCAGCGATTAATTGCATATGAATTGGGGCTAACAGTTGTGGGAACTAGCCCCCCCCCCCCCCCCCGTAACAAACGATACGGTTCCGTGACCATGGCCATTAGCTTTAGCATGTGAAAAGGTGTAACGGTGCACGATAATCTGCATGCAAAAAGGTGCAACAATGCGACGGGTTATAGAACAGCGGAAAGCGTCGGCCGCTGCGGGGTAACTCCGAACGCTTCGAGGGCATAAATTGGCACGGCCGATTGCTGACTTTTAATCGTGGTTACATTAATCCGTGCGATTTATCCGCGACACGGTGAAACGCCGTATTGATTTACGGATTCGCGGTCGTGCGACGAGCGATATTTACGGGACAAATAAGTATAGTTTCGTAAATCGATACCGGTGATCCTTTTCCGGCCTCCCACGATTTAATCGGACTTCGATACGTTTATCAATGGATGGTCAAGATAAAATGAAATAAATGTTGCTTCGGCGGGTGATCAATTCATTAATCGACGGGTTATGTTATCAGTTATTGCGTTCGTGGAATTTTCGTTTGGTACGCTGTGAAACGTAACCCCTTCTACGATTGTATCACAGAATTATTTCAGGTAATAGGTATTTTGTTTAGACGCGTACGATTCGTTGTTGCACGTAGACGCGCAGCCCTTCGTTCGCCTCCGCGAATATTGGAAACTTCGTCGCGTTCACCGGCGCGCGAAGCCTTCATTAACCTTTCCGATGTATTCTTACGCAACTTGCTTAATTAGGTCACAGTACCAATAATAACCGTGATTCCAGCTGGCTTTGTTCGATTTATCACCAGCCCTCCATATTCTGTTTGCTCGATCCCATTCGACGTAATCTGCTTGCACTTTTTAGGCCGCTTCCTGTATTTCTGCGGCCACCGAATAATTGGCACGTTTTTTTTTTGCCGGAATAATTGGAAAAAGCTGGTAGTGATTGGGAGCGATAGCATTTTTATCGTATGCGAAAAATGAACGGTTTCTTCTCTCGAATGCTGTTACAAATTGCTGAAATTGTTACAAATTTCTTGCATTGTATTTCGGCATGAAGCATTTCTGTTTGTCATCGTAAGAGAGTATTTAAGGAACAGGATTGAGGCAGATACGACCTTCTCGAGTTTGAATAATAGTACAGAATGTAGAACTCTTTATTCGTATTTTAATCGAGAATTCTTTATCTGAAATGACTCTGTAAAGTTATACCGATGTATCCTAGAAATTATGACCGATTAAATTATTTCCTCGCTTTATTGCAGCTCTAAAAAAAGAAGAGTATTGTGTAGTAAACCTGAAGGGCCCTTCTCATTGGTAAGGGCTAAATTATGAACGACCACTATACTTTATCGTACTTGAAAATTTCATACTTTTTAGCATCTATTTTACTGGTGACCGTCAAAGTAATTGTTACTGTACTTGCCGGAAGGCAAGCACTTGGTCGAATAACAGCTAACTCCTGATGTAAAACGTCGACTACAGCAGTCGAACAGTTTAATATCGTCTCAATAAACAATTCGCTTGCATTGTCACCGTTTGAAAGTTTCCCGTGACGGACCCTAAAGTATTACGAAAATATTTCGCATAAATTAGACGAATCCATTATCATTTGCTGCTCGATGAAAACGTCATGAAGGGTGTTCGAAGGAACAAGTTAGTCTAATCCTGTTTGCCTTAAACCAATGAGCGAACCCCCGTGAATATTTAATGGGCTCGATCATTTAGGCACGGTGTGCCCTCCGCCCTTCGTATCCGCCGCCTGTACGCCGTGCGCATTATTAAAATAATCTCCGTTAGGCCGCGCACTGTTAATAGGCTGACATCGCGTCGCGAGTATCTCGTTAAACGGAAGCTGGTGTAATGAAAGCGCGCTTGTTAGAACGTAATAGACGGCCGGCGACCCGTTTCACGCGTACGAAGCCCCTCGCGGATTTCAATATTCAGCGGAAGCGTGGGCCTTTTTGTTGGAGTCGAGCCGGAAGCGTGTGAAGCCCGCCGTAAACAAAGGGCGCCACGGTGAAGTGTTTAGGACGAAAATCGTTTGGGAAAAGCCTGACGGCCCTGTCGACAGGGGGAGGCGTTGGGAGAGATTGTTTAAACGGCGTGCAACAATATTTTCACGCGCTTTCGCTTTCGCGATACATGCCAGCGCCGTTTTTCATTTCGGCCTCGTTGTTTGCGTACGGGGGGGCAGAGCTCGTTGATAAACCGGACGATGCGCGGCCGTTTGGTCGCGAAAAGCAGAGGACCGCGTGAATATCCCGCGCACGGAGCTTTCGAAAAAATGTACAATTGCTTGCAAGTTATCTTTGCGTCGAAACAGCGCATTGCAGATACAGAGAAAACGAACGCCGCGTCTGTGTATTTTTCCGGCTACGGGAAAAATCAGCCGGGAAACGGACAGTTTTCCGTGATACAACGCGAGAGTGCCGCCGGATGATCGTAGGGGATGTGGACCGATATCCTTGCGATAGAAACCGCACGAGTATCGCCCGAGTCTCCTGGCCTTCGCGCGGTCGGAAGCGGTGCTCGCTGAAGTATCGGGATCAATATTATTTTTATACAGCTGACGCGCGGCGGCTGGAACGTGTTCGTCGTCGCCGTTTGACACGGCTCTCTCCTTCATTTCGGTGTTCCTCGTCCGCGGGTAGAAGTGTACAGGGGTCGGCGAGGGCGGATCGATTCCGTTCGAATTGAAAGGAAACGTTCCGTGCCTGTTTTCCTCGCGGATGGAAATAAGCGCGGCTTCTAAGGAGCACATAAAATCCCCTCTGGCGGGCTTCCTCGTCCCGCGTGCCGAAGCGTAGGATGTAATTTAGAAGATTGCGATTCTCGCCCGATGCGTGATGATACTCCTCGCCCCGGTAACTGTTCGAAGAGTTTCGAATTTCGTTCCGAAAAATACAATCCCTCGTGTGGTGCAAATCGAAATTGAAAAGTGTACGTGGATCTCGCGTTTTGCGTTTGACACTCGGAGGGGGATATGACACGGAAACTATTTTTAAAATGTTTCGGAAAGTTATTCCCATGCTGGGAGCGATGTTATCGAGGTCCAAAGGGACGATTTTCAAAGAAATAAATGGAAAACTGCGGCCGGTCCCAGGGGCTGGTTTTATTTAGAATACATTCGTACGCGCACTCGGAAACGTTTATCAGCACATTTATCGGTATCGCGTTCCGCAGATACGGAAAAGTTATATGTAAAATTACGTTGTTTTTTGACTCGCACGCGAGAGATATTAATTCTAGCTCGGACGACTTTTCGCCCGGCCTCGACGCCGCGCATTTTAAAATGCTTCCAATTTCAGGTGAAATCCTTTCGGGATAATTCTGACAAATGCTTCTCTCCCCGCTTCTATGAAATAATTACAATTTAGTAACGTTGAGATAGGGATACAAATTTCTTGAGTAAAACTGCGAAATTTCGTGTAAATCTTAACGGGCTCCAACGAAACGGCTGCTGTTGCATTCAAAATTCATTTCTCCCGTACAAGCGAAGAATCGGAATATTGTTCCGTGTGAATATTAGCATGATGCACAAGCCAGATGGCAGAGAGTTTTTTAAACCGCTTCTTTAAGTGTTGAAGACTTCATTCTCTCGGCCGCAGACACGGCGAATCTCTTACGGCACTTTCGAAAGAGCCAGTCGTGACGCGGTACGCCGTGAAAATTGCTCCTAGAAAAATCCCGCAGCCGCGAGTCGTGGTTAAGAAGCTGATTTCCCACGGACGAGACATCTGTTAATGTTCTCCCAGCTTTCCTCTCGTCGTGCCGCAAACTTTCGCAATGAGAAACGCAAGATATCATTGCCGCGTGGTACAAATGTACGAGTACATGAATATCTCTCTTTTACGCTGCGTGTGCGTGGGAGCATTCCGTCAGAAGGCATTCGCGCATTTTACTCGCAGTATGGTAACTTTGATATATGACAGCAGCCCGAGCAATACAATATTTAACCTCGCCTCTTCCAACTTGTTTCAAACGGAATTTCGAGAGAGAGAGAGCCACTCTTTTCCGCGGTTTAGTTTCTTAAAATATCCTTGAAGTGCATCTCCAATTTCACGGAATAAACGTCACCCTGCACGGGAATTCTTGTGTTATTCCTGAGACACTCCTCGTCGTCGTGGCTGTTCGACAGTACGAGAAAATTCGTTCGATCTCAACGTTTCCGATCAAAATTTCATCGTTTCTAGATGGATCACAGGAATCGCGTTTACTCGGTTACATCCGCCCTTCGTGGCAATAGAATTCGTCTGGGAAAAGAAAATATTTCGATCGAATGATCGAAACAGAATTACGATTCACTAATTTCACCTGGACAGAGCGCAGTCCCTGAAAATCCCTTTCGTGTACAACGCTCTTCGTTTCTAAACAGTTGTTCCGCGCTTTCAAGATCCTGCAATCACTTCTCCCCTTATACGCAACACGCGTATTCACGCGAAACGCGTGGAACGAACGGATTCTACAGCGACAGTCGCGGTTCTTCGAGTTCCAGGCGAACGGAAGTCAGCCCCGTGGGTCCGAACGAGAAGTCTCCGCGGCTTTGGCCAGCGGCAAAAGTTCCCCGACAGAAGTCGCCTTGTGTCGCGGAATACTTTTCCGAGCCGGAGCTGCCGAGTTCCCTCGCTGGGACCGACCTCCTGAAACTGACAGCCCGTTTTTTTTCGGCTGCGGGTTGCGCTTGTACGCGCGACGACTCCGCCGTGAAGTCAACTGGCGAACGACCCGCGGATTAAATTGATCGCCGGAGAGCCTTGCGTGGATACGAACGCGGCCGCCGGCGAGCCGGTTTCACTCCGCGAATAGTTCGTTACTCGATGCAGTTCGTTAGCGAGATAATTGTACGGTCGCGAATAAGCGTACGGATAATTGGCGTTATCCGGGAGACCGTGAGGCTAACTATGAGCCATAACGATTCGCGGTTACCGCTCCGAGCCGAGAGGATCGGAAGCCGCGCTAGAAGTTGCGAATAATTTCTCGAGCTTGCTTTTAATAATCGAGATTAAAATTTTCATCGTTTTCGCCGAACTCGGTGTAATGGACAATTATCGAGCGCGGCGGAGTAATTAATAAAATTCTGCGGCTCGTTAGATTCCGTGACTCGGTCCTCACCGCGCCAGGGACAAATTGTCGCTCGATAGCGGAGTCATCGATGCAATTTCAGACACCCGAGTCCGTTTCAGTCTGTAACGAATCTCCCGGTAACGGGCAAATCACTTCCCCGTCCGTTAATCGCGCGCGAACGAAGCAGCGAATGCGTTCGGCGCAGCTTGAAAATGCCTGGCCGCAGCCGGCCGGATCACTAGTAATTCAACTTTAACTCGTTCTTGGAAGATCGCTCTTTCAGGTTGGACGGAAAACGTTGAAACAATCACCGAAATTGTCCCTCCGCTCTTTTCTCACCCGTCCATCTCCACCGTCGAAGACTGCCCGCTCTTCAATATGAAAGAATCGTTCTCCGGTCCGCTGTCACGCGTCATCGATGCGACCTCGAGCGTCTCTATTCTCTCCGCCCTGCTCGTTATATAAAGATCGCAACGTCTTCCGCGCGGTTCTCGTTGTATTCAACCATTCCAGAATGCGCTGCGAGTCCGGCTCGTTAATTTTTCTTCTCCTCGGCTTGACGGGCCGCTCCCGTTCCTTTTTATCCCTCGGCGAGCGTGATTAGAATAAGCCGCGGATGATAATCGTCCCGCGAACCAGACGCGAACAATTCATCCGTAGGAGTAGACAATAGAAGCTGTACGGCGTCGCTTTATGGATCCTCGTTGTATGGAAACGATCGCGGATTTCCTTTCCGCCGGTCCCATGGAAATTCCAATGTCCGTACTGTTATCGCAGAAGAAACCGCGACGGAAGCTATGACTTTTCTATGCATCGTATCCTGAGATTTCATCCCTGACACACGGAGACCAGAAACGGTGTTTAGAGTATCTTAATAATAATAAGTGCGATGGTAATAATTGATGCCTAAAAGAATATTGGAATGTAAGCGTTAAGAAGAACGTTAGAGCGGGCGGCTGACTAATGGTCGACTTGTACTACTGCCATGCTCACTACGCGATACTCTTAGACCCAACGAAGCCAATACTTAATATTGATCTACATTTCTATCACTAATATATAGATATTATTACCCACGAAACACTTCATCCGATTGATTCACCAAATCGTAAAGGAGAAATATCTCCTCTATGAATCCATTGACCCATCCCATCGATGGAATTCGAAATTTACTACACCCTCGAACCGTCGGCAATTATTCAACGTCCGACGTCACGGTCTCTAAGAAAAATCCTTCATCGCCGACCACCTCGGGATTTTCCCCGGGAGGTTAACAGGATAATGGTCCGCCTTCTTGACATGGAGCGGCATTCGCTATTTATTAAAGAGAGCCAAGTTTCCTGGCCCGAGAGAACGAGGAGACTTTTGTGAACCGGTTAGCTACCTTCGTGAATTATTTCTTCGAGGAACTGCTCGCCTCGTTCCTACGCTCTACGTTTTCCCCGTGTATCTTCTCTCTGCGTTCACCGGTGACGGCACGGTATGGGATTTCGCCCTCCTTTCCCATGATTTCCAGCTCCGTGACATTTTTTTACAATAACAGAAGCTGTATTTTCAACGATTTCTTTCCATCCCGCAATCGTGATTCCTGTTGCGATACTTTCCGTGTACAACGACGCGCGCAATTGCCAACAGAAAGTAGAATGCAGTCGGTAAGAGTTCCGACCGCAGGCTGCGTGAACCGCGCCTCCGAACCGCGATCCCTGAAACAACGATTAGCGCACAGCTGGGTTACCATCAAACATTCATCGTCGATTCTTTGAAAAGGGATGAAGAAAAACGACGGAATCGTCGCCGAGTAGACGAACGCGCGCGCGATGCATAATTACAACTAATCACGCTTGTGCGCGCTCAATTTTGCAGCATCGCGAACGCGTTTCATCTGTTATTCCTGCTCGAGCGTTGGCTTCAGATATAAACGAATAACGCTCTCCTGCTCGTCTTCTTTTCCTGGCTGATCATTTCCAGGTGAGAATCTGTTATAGAGTTACCGGGGTTGGAATTCGGCGAGGGTACGTGTCGTACCCCCGAAGCTTCGGACGCCGTTACGCGTTTCTGGAATCTGCTCAACTATTTTCAAGGCTTAATAAGCGAACTTCTTTTTCCCCCGCGCTAATGCGGCGCTCCGTGGGACGTTCCTCTGTTAAATGAGCTTTCGCTGGGGGGATCATAATCGCCGAATGAGGCATCGGGTTCGACGTTGCGAATTATGCTGGTTGTAGAGACACGACCGTACTCGGAATGCTTTTTCAAGGAATTAGCCAGAAATGTTGGGCTTGTTGTAACGATCAATTCTATGGTAGATTTATTTTTCTAAACATATTTGTGGAATATATCTGAGGATTTTTATGGATTTATCGAAAAGCATAATCGGTTTGTCGTAACATGTTTGATCAGCCTGCAACCAGGTGTTACAACGGCCATCACCGGGGAAGGGTTAACGAAAAATAAAGCAGCGAGGCACGCGCTGAAATGTTCCACCTCTTAGATCGAAAAACAGCGGGAACCCAATAAAAGCAGGAATTTTACTAGGCCACAAGCAAAGCTATCGAGGCCCAAGCACCGTTGCTGCAATGAAACCGAAACGTTTTCTTGAAACAACCCACCGTATAAATCCCGCATCGCGCGAATCGATGAAACGTGTCCATTCTTAAGCAAATGTCGATGTTACCCGACATGTGATTCGTTTGGCCAAACGTTGCACGACTAAATGGAGGGAGTTTCGTCGAAGGGTATTTAACATTGATCACCAGCGTTGAAACCTGGTTTTCTATCAAATATTTCTATAGAGGAAAAAGGTAAATACATTCTATCGAAGAAAAAAGGGCTCTGTTTAAAGTCCTCACGCACAACAGGGGCCACAACGTTTTCATGGGAATTGCTATTGCTTAGGCGGTGTTCTTACGAGGCAACCACCCCCGCGCTAGCCGCTAAACAGCCAATGGAACGTTTCCAGCGCAACCCCTGATTCCGCGTGTCCTCACCTTTCGAAGTTTATCGTGCGAAATTTCCCTCTTAGCTCTCTTTCACCCTTCGCGCTCTCTCCCTCTCCCTTTCTCTCTCCCTCCCTTCCTGTTGGTCTACGGCTGATGAATTTGCAGCGGACCAACCGTTACTCGGTTACGAAATTTCGACAGCGTTCCTGCGGACAGCGGAACACGTTGGAGAATAGCGATAACGAGGTGGGCTGGTCGATTACAAAATTCCGAATTCAATTCAACGGGGAAATTGTTTTCTCGAGCATGCGGTGGAAATTCTAAACACGCGGGATGTTGATGAACTGGGCGGTGCCCGGTGAAGGGTCGTATGCGGAAACCGGTCGATGAGAAATACGAGTCGAGGAACATTCTTTTTTTGTTTTAGCATTGATTAGTGAAGGTGGGTGATAAGTGATGTAGAAATAGGAAAATTCCAGGGATTCTTTGAATGCTGGCTTTTGTAATGATACATTTCTGAGGAGGTGAGGCAAAATATTGTATGAAATAGTTCGTAGAAGCTACTATGTAATTTGCATATTTTCTTGTATTATTCCTCTCTGCGTTAGTAAAGTCGTTATCTAGCATTTAAAGTCTGTCTGCGCCTTTCGAATAATTTATAGGGGCGCTAAACCTCTGTCGAAGCCTCCTCCGGTGTTACTTATCCCTTAACACTTAAACTTCGAATCACAATCAAAGAGCGTGCAGTCTTTATCGAAATAGCAAAACTGCAATGCTATCTAAACTGCAGCGACACGGAATCGTGTTGTTCTCTCCCGTCTCGTCATAAGCAGAATCGGCTTACACGTCTAATCCGTTGTGTTCTCCACGGGAACGTGTAGGCGTGCGCCGTCGACTTATCGACGGGGATCGTAAAGAAGATTGCAGTTGCTTGGGATGCTGAAAGTTCAAAGAGCTGCGCGATCGTCGAAGCAGCGACAATCGTGTAATGGCGATGAGAGGAAGAAAGAAAAGGGGGTGGAAGTATTGCACGGTGACGATTCCTCGTCGCTGCGCTTGCGAGCGGGCTGCGTTACTTCCTCGATCCTTTAATCGCTTTAAAAGCCAGCACGCTTTACTCCCTTTCTGAACGGCGCAACGTTTCTACTGATAAAAGATTCAACCTCCGTCTTACTGATTACGTAACATTTTAGTCTCTTCGCGATAACCAGTCGATAACGACAACCCTCTGTCCGCTTTGTTATTCATTTGTTTAAAAATACATCAGACGTTCTAGGTCGGTTCCAAACAAAAAGCATAAAAATTCAGAGTACACTTGTCCAGAGACTACTGCAATCCTAAAGAACGATCAACGATGCTCGCACTTGCATATTGCAATAAATTCATAGCACAATATAACGCGGATGTTACACCTCCGTGTTGCCTTTGATCGGCCACTTACGATTTCCTACCGCAATTTCGAAGACTTCTCGATCGTTTCGGGACGCAAACGCGGATCCTTTATGAACGTCGTCGGATCGGGGTTTCCCATCGCGAACGATATCGTCGAATTTTATATTCCGCGGTTTCGGTGTTGGCGGTGCAATCTCGCGTTCGATATCGCGATCCCTCCCGATGGTGCCTGAATCGCATACGAAATCAAGCTTCCCCCGTAAAAGCCCGCTCTGCCATAGATCGTTGCGTCGTCGTACGGGCGTTTCGAAATTACTGCCCCAGTAATTGTATCGAGATCGATGGAAAATAATGAGGCGGAACGATTCACCGGTCGCCTCTCCAGAGGCGTTGTTTAATCTCGTAATTAAATTTGCTGTTTCGATACTGCGATTGCGCTCCTAATCGATTCGGACTCGCGGGCCGAATTCACGATAAAATTGGAGAGCCTGTTCTAACATTCTTTAACAATCATTCCCTTATTATTTTTCAATGTTTTATTAGCTGGTCTTAGAACTGTCTCCCGGATGAATAGATAATCCCAACAAAAGCTGCATGCAGCAAACGAAATTTCGCGGAACTCCTCACATATTTTTTCGCAATTCTTGTTTTAACTCTGCCAAAGGCGAGGCGCATCCGTTCTTGTTATCATCTTACAGTCGCCCCGTGATTTACATCCGAATTGCCTCGCGTCATTTTTCTTCTATCTTCGCGAAATAAGCAAGGGAATTTACGCGAATCCAAGATGCCTAGGCGCGAACAGAGAAACTCGTTATCCGAAGAAGCACTCGATCGCGAAAGCATTGAAACATGATTCTCCAAGGGTACACACGGGAAATATTCATATGTACGGAGCTTCTCGTGACTGATAGAAATGCGAGCAGCGAAGTGCATGGGCTTCTGACTCTTTTTCTTTTCACAGAAGGTAGAAATGCTTATCCCCGCATCCTAATTAGACAAGAAACAATACAAACATACATAACCGGCTTCCTTTTACCAGCGAGAAAGAAATACTTCTATTCGGTCCAACGGTGGATTTCATTTTGTGCAACTAAACGCTAGTCAACCACGTTCAAGGATTTTCCTGGGAGAACTCGATGAAATCGGGACCGGTTTTGTCCTGGCCGTATTTCATTTTCCGTGTGTTTGCCTTTGGCGTGGAAGGGTAAAGAAAAAAGGAGAGAGTATCTCGAATCTCGTTGCACAACAGCGTCGTGCACGCTCGCGAAAGGGCACGCGCGATAAATTTCATAGATCCGGACGAAAGGATCGCGGAATTTGCGACCGACCGACTTCTCCCGTCCCACGGACCGCGGCGATGCTTCATTCCACGACTCCTTCGTCCCCGCGGGAAGTTACATCTTGGATCCTGTTCCCCGATTTCCGAGCTACATTATCGGTCCGCGCTTTCGATTCGGCCGATCGGACTCGCGGGAGATACATTTCGCTGTCGGTGGCTGAATATTTAATTTAACATAGCTGTAAAAACGCTTTGTAAATTTCATACGTTGATGAATGTTTTGTTAATTATTTTCTCTTGCTGCTTCTTTCTGTGTCGTGTTTCGGTTGTTTTTTTTTTATTGCTCGGTTTCCTCGCATTTACGTAGATATCTCTATAAATATCCATACGAAATTTTCGGTAAGGAAGCAGTCGTTCGGCCGGGACTTCTTCGGAGAATCTTTTCGCTTGACCCAAAAAGGCTTGGTTCGCACGTAGCTACACACGCGTCCAAGATAAATCTCGTTGCTTTTTTTCTGTCCCATTTATCGTTCGCGCTGCTGCCGCGCGTTGAGCCTGATCTGTTCCGGTGGACGCTTAACGGGCGCATCGATTTCGCCGCACCGGAAATGGGCTGGCTTGTTTTCTTGACCGCCCCCGTAAACTCCGGTGCCTTAGTATTTCACATTGCACCGAGCTCGCTTTACCCCGTCGAGAGATATCTTACGTAGAGGGAAGAGCATCGACGTGGCTGGGATGATTGATACTTTCGCGAAACGTCCCGTTGATCGATTCCTTTCGTACGAAGGAACGAATGAGATGTTCGTGAATAGTTTTACGATCGCCGGGTTACACTTCCACGGCGGCTTGGGAAAATTGTTCGACATCGTGTTTAGTACTGGATCGGTGTTTCCTTCTTTTTCTGCTCACTTATTAAGATTTTTTTAGAGCAGCTTTCCGGACGGATTGAGTACTGTTTGTGCGACTCGCTGCGTCTCTTTTATTCCCATTTCAATTCGATTCACATCGTTTTCGCAGTCCTTTCCATGGGTTAAAAATATTGTGATAGCGAAGCGTCGAGTAGTATACTTCTAATAAACGTACGTATAAAATATCGCGCCCCTACGGATGCAACAATCAATAGCAATCCGGTATGCGCCCGAGGGAACACCTTGTACGAATTAAGCACATGAGAGCAGGTAAGCGGTGACGTATTAGCATTGAAACAAGTTCCGGAGGGGCGAGCAGAATGCAAATGCGGGATTCGAATGATTCAGCCGATAATTGGAAAAGCTCCGAGCGTCGAGGCGTCGTAGAAGTTATTCGTTCCGCGGCCAAAGGGGTGAAGGAGAAAGATAGAAAGTAAGGGGAAGGGGAATTGGGGTGGCGGAGACGACAGACTTATGGGTAAGCATAGCAATGGGGAGGCTTTATGGTTGTTATCACTTATGGTGATTAAATGGGGAAACACGGACGTCGGCTCGAAACCCTTTCCCATTACTTTCGCACCGGATGTCCTTCTCCCGATGGCGAACGGGATCTCCTTCGTTTCCTTCTCCTCGAATCGATCGATCGTATTGGCACAGCGGTCCGCGTGTTTAGCAATTTATTAGAACCAGAAGAAAGTCCGCGACGATTATTCCGAGGACCACCGTGCACACGTTTACATTCCACGAAACGGAGGATTCGATAACGTTCGACCCGTGCTCGTTTGCCTCGGCGAGAGAAGACAGACCTCCGGATCGCCGAAGCGTGAGAAGGGGACGATTAATTTCCTTATCCAAACTTCACGGTCTTTTCGCTGGTCGACGAGATATACATAGAGTATCCGTCGTTCGATAAGAGCGAAGAGAAAGAGGCTGCCTCGGCAGGGGACCGAGAGGAGAATAGAATCGATCCCGTAGAGGACGAGGTGAGAAGTCATTTTACCGGCGCCGTAGAAGAACGTGACTAATAATCTGCGAGGCAACGATAGCTTTCAAGCTCCTCCGGGGTCGTCCCCGTGCGAAAGAGTCTGTCGCGCGTGAAACGAATTATGTAGACGAAAGGGGAATCATTTCGCGGCCTTCTCCTTTGACGTACACTGTGCACTTCGAGGGAACGAGCTGGCTTTAGAAAAATGTATAGCGTCCGTCGTAAACGCGAGGATGTTCGAAGTTCTTTCGATCTTCCGCTCGATCACGCTCTGTACATTTCCCTTCAAACATTCGGCTTTTAATGGAACGTTAATTGTAATGGATTTCCATTGATCGTACGTACAAGTGTGATAGAAGGTGCCGGAATCGAGGTAATTAATTAAAACCCCATACACAGCGTGTTCGTTCGTTAATCAATCGATTCTGTTTAGCAATTTATTATCTAACAAAGAAACAATTCGATCCGAATTTAAAAGGGAATCGTACAGTAACGCGCGGCGGTGCTGTACAATGTTAATTAATCGCAACTCCATTACGTCATAGCGGAACACAGGATACATTACGCATACATCACCTCCAAACAATATTACATACAATGTTAACACGGGATTCATTATCCAATCCTCCCTTAACCGATACCCGTAACCTACGCTTTCCACCCCAATCATCGCCTCCTAATTACGCAACGCGCCGTACAAATAATTATCAGGCCACGGAATCGCATCGCTGACACTTCCAGCCAATTATCCCTTTTTCCAAAATGTGCTCAGACATTGAACGCAACATTAGCGTTTAATAATCATCGTTCCGTTCCAAGTCGATGAAATATTCGTGCACCTTCCTTCGCAAATTGTGGCAGGAGCATGTTTCGTTCATGACCGTTTCAACTCCGCGAGAGTATCTTGCACGCCTCTTACAAGTGCCTCACGTGAGCGCGCGGGTACACCGCATTGGGCAAACACACACCTGTTTGCACGCCGCCACACGGTGTTCCGTGTATTTTCGTGAATAAGCGCACGAGTACGTCGCGAGATTAAATATGAACGGTTACGATCGTGCACCGTGACTATTTCAATTTGCTTCACCGTCTGAAGCTTGAATACCAGGCGTTGATTTTGTATTCTCAAGTTCGGTCACGGATTGTTTCGACACGGGTGAAAACAGATTTTACCCTAAACGACTAGTTTCGGTGTTCAGAACTTCGTAACCCAGTAAGCGTGATCGAATTCTATTAACCGGATTCGGTAATTGGTTCGAAGTTTTATAATCTACAGGCGCGGTGTAACTGCAAACGCGTCGAGAACAGAACGACCCCCGTTGTATATCCTTCGCTAAAAATGTATTAATAGAGGAACCATGAAAAAATGGAATGAAATTTCCGCGTCTTTCTATATTCACGTCCACGATAAATATCTCTTTGAAGAAAAGAAACACCTTATGGTTAAACGAAACGAATCAACACTTATCTCCCAACGAATCAGCCCCGCAGCGAGACCCCGACCTCCTGCCATTCTCCGAACGGAGAATGCATGCGTTTCAATATTGGCGATTTATTATCGCCTCCCTCCCCCATAGACGTTCCCATACGAGCCCCGAACCATATTGCACGGCGTGTACCTCTTTTTTCTTGCGGTCGATCGTTCCCGCGAATATCGAGACGGCGGATACGAGCATCGGCAATATGAGACTTCCAATATTATCCGCCCACTGGTTCTCGCGGCTCTTCTATTTGCCTTCAATTACAAATATTACCCTTGTATCGAGCACCCGGAAAAAAGTGGCCACTCCATTTTACTGAATTATCTGTCGCGTGCAACATCGCAACGGAACGGCGAGGTTTTATTTGCTCCAACTTGTTTGTACATATTTAGCAGAAAAATACAGGATCGTCTTTGGATTCGGTCGAAATCGAGTTGAGCCAGAATCTTCGACATTCCCGAAAGGGTTAACAAGGGTCTGTGAAAATCGCGTGACCCTCTAAACGAAATCGCTGGGTATAGAATACTTGTCTCGTAAACTTTACGCGAGAGACGATCACGCGCGAAATCCACATTCGCCCGTCCGTCGGCGAACAGGATTGCGGCGAGAGACGTCTTCTTCGTCGGGAGTGTCGTCTGCGCGGCGCGCGGGATTTATAGGGACGCATAATTCGGCCGAGACGCGGGCATTCTTCACGCCCGTGGACTGAATGAATGCATGAACGCCGGCCGATTATTTATCGCGGCCGGGGCATAGCATTGCATTTTTATTTCGTATAATCGGTGGCACGTGAAATCGGACTGACGCGGAAATATTTGCCTTCGATGCGTTTAAATTTCATCGCCGTTGGAAGACGAATCTGTGCCGTGTTATTACCAGCGAGCGGGGGGACGGGTTCATCCATGAACGTGTCCCTGTCTGCTTGACTTGTATGCGAACAAAATTCACCGGGATGAATGTTGTATCTCCAGTAAACTTCTTGAATGAATCACCACTTTTATAGGGTTTTTTTTTTTATCAAGCGCCGCATAGCTGTTTCGATTAAGCACCGTTGGCTTAAAGCGTGCGTTAACATAAAGTAATGATAATTTTGTTACCTTAATTATCATCTACGGGTCTATTAAATTCCGTACCGAGCAACGTCTAGACGACCGAAGCGGATAACAAATAAGAACGAGGAAATTACATTCTCGTGGTAAACGAAACGCGCTTCGCTCGTTTAATTGATTCGCCGGCGCGTCGAAAGATCGTTGTCCGTCGGCGAGACAAAAGTCGAGCTCGACGCGGAAATCCGTCTGAAGCGATCGTTTCACTTTAAAGCGGGCTTTAAAGCGCCTAATAGAACACCGTTAATGACGGGGGACGCGGAACGGACGCGGAATACGGTGGAACGAATGGAAATCCTCGTCGCTGCGCCGCTGAAGTGACGTTTGAGTAATTAAAACGCGTCCGCGCCCTCGCGAGAATCCCGGTTTTACGCGATGAAACGCGGCGAGACACGCAATTCTTCGGCCCTTGTGCCCCGCGATCCGCTCGGAAATGTACAACCCGTGGATCGGCGGAACGCGGAGCTGCTGTCGTCGATGACGAAGCGGTCGTCGAGCTTCAAGACGCGTCGTTCACGGTTAAGGGTTAAGGCTCGCCCTTAAAGGGGACGGTGTAGGGTAATGAACTTTTAAAGCTGCCGTGTCGCTCATCCAGTCCGACGGCTTTTCATTTCTTCCGATACAACAACGTAACTCATCTTCCAGCGATATTGGCGTTTAATTAAAGCGAAATGAAATTTGATTCAACTGAACTTCAACTGCGCGCAGGAGAAAGGAAGAAGAAAAATGTTTCGAGCGAATGTGTAGAATATTTCTCATCGTCGAAAACGACGTTCGAGAACGATACTCGCAGTGCTTAGCCGCTGCTTGTCGCTCGGAAACACGGACTTATTCAATTACAGCGCAATGTAATCGAATAAAGCACAGCAGCAGGCTGCTATTAATTTCGAAGCCAGCGGAGGGACAAAGGTCCCCGCGAACGGGGGGAGGCATGGCACGGCTCTTGTCGTCGGCTGGCTTGAAATTTTCAGTGTGAATTTTCAATGGAAGCTCCGCGATCAAGGACAAAGCCGGACCACGCTCACGATCCCCTAGTTGCTTTCTCCGCCATTCCATTTCCTCTCTTTATTTCCCTTCAAAGTCGTTTCACCGGCACACCGATTCTCACGTGCTCCCCCTTTCCGCGCGCACCGTTTCCCAGCATTTTTCCTCTCCCCCGTTTCCCGCAATTCGTAAGCGAGTGCTTCCTGCGAGGAAGACGATTCTGCCTTCCTGTTTTCTCGTTTCTTAACATCAGCTGCGTCTTGATCATGCTCATCGCCCCTTGATTTATTTACACGCGAGCTTTCTTTAAATGTATCGCATCTTTCGTAAAGTAACGTAGCGTTGAGACAGGAGGTTTGAAGCTTCGAGTAATTGAGATTATGTGAAAATATTAGCTTCTGTAAAGGAAAAGGACAATTAATAAGCGAAGGAACGTCCTTGATGGCAAACCTTTCGTTATGTACAATTATTACTGTGGGATTGGAAGTTTTGGTTTGTGAGATCCAGTTTAGGTATGAGGTAATTTTAACGAATATACAGTAAGGAGCAAAATTGAGTCAATGTTTAAAAAAATTGAATTAAAATTAATTCAACAATACCTTTCTTAAAAAAAACGAATTTTTTATTTAGCAGCATCAAAAACAAAGTATTATAGTGTAATTTCTTAACCTTCTAATCATTAATAACAAAAAATAATCAATTGTTTAACATAAATGAGAAATTCGTATATCACACTAGTAATTAGTTCGATCATTAATATTTTGTCCAGAGCCCTTTAACTTTAATTACACTTGCAATTCTATTAGGCATACTTCTCACTAATTTTTCACAATAGTCCGATGGTATCATCTCCCATTGTTCTTGAACTCTTGACCATAGCTCAGAGAGTGAAGTCGGCGGTGAAGCGTAGGCGATGTACAATTGTCTTTTTAGGTAAGCCCACAAGTTTTCTATGCAATTCAAATCTGGACTTTGTGCAGGCCAGTCCAAAACGGTAATTGAGTGATTTCTTAACCACTCTTGGACACTTCTAGCCATATGCTTTGGGTCGCGGTCGTGTTGAAAGATTACTTCTCTTTCCGGTACAGGCATATTTTCTATCGTGTCCATCAAATGACTTCGTAAAATGTTCTTGTATATGTACTGGTTCATCAGACCTTCGATTCTTTGCAACGGACCTACACCATACGTCACCATACAACTCCACAACATAACAGAGCCGCCTCCAAATTTTACAGTTTGAATCACATGCCTTGGTTTCAGCGATTCTCCTTTACGTTTCCATCCCCATCTCACTCCGTCAGATGCAAATAAATTAATTTTCGTCTCATCTGACCAGATTACATTTTTCCACTGTTCATAAGTCCAATCTTTATACTTTTTAGCAAAGGCCAGGCGGGCTTTAATATTTTTTTTTGAAAGTAATGGCTTTTTCGGTTTCTTAAATGCGTGAAAATCTGTTTCTCTTAAAGCTCTTCTGGCTGTCCATCGACTTACCATTTTTCCGGTATCCCTCGACAATATTTTAGCAGCCATAGCTGCTGAATTTGCCTCGCCAGTTACAATAGAATGCTCCAAACGTCTAGCATCTCTCTTAGACAATATCTTTTTCCGCCCGGCTTTATTAGAACATTTAGCACTACAGTGTTTCTTTTTTAATCTTTGTACCGTAGACTGACTAATACTACATTTTTTAGCCACCACGCGAGTGGAAAAGCCTTGCAGTATTAATGTAACCACTTTATCGCTTATAGTTTTTCTTATTTTTCTCATTTTGCAGAGCTAGACAACGTGTATACGGAACAACGTATTGACGATAACTAACGCTCTATATTTTGGTTTGTGTTTATAGTGGTACACAAGGGCACTCAGTGGTACTCACTTCTGTTTACTAATCCTATGTTTGCATCAATTTAAGTCCACTTTATTTATGTTTAACCGTTGTACAAAATTGTGGTGCAAAATTGAGTCTATCATAAAATTTTATATCTTCGATGAAAATTATTATTTATGTCTGATATTTAAATAGACGAGTTAAATACTAAAATTAGTATTTGAGAAAAAATATTGTATTGTAAAAAATAAATGTTCTAGCAAGGAAATAGTCAAAATCTACCAAAGTGGTACACATTGACTCAATTTTGCTCCTTACTGTATATATTTAATAAAAGTAGGGCGTGTAGTCGTACTCGAATAGGCTAAATCTAAAATTCTAAATGATAGTCCACACGATACTACGCTACACTACGCTCTACGCTGCGCACTTCCACACTGCTCTTTTCTCCTCGATTTCCCAACCAACCCTGTCTACTTTTTCTTCGACAACCACCCTCGTCACCAGTCGTTCCTTTCATTCTCTCTCGCTCAAGACCCGTACCCAAACGATAAACTCACCGCTATCTTCGAAGGCTGGGACACGGTTCTGCAGGCCATCATCGCCTGCCTGCAGACCATCCGTGTCCCAAGTGTTGTATATTCCTGTACTCCTCGATCGTCCATTTCCTTTTTGGGACATATGTACATCTAGTAACCATTTTTGACCCCGCTATTAGTATCCTTTCTTTTTCTGTGTTCCGGACCTCCCCGTGGAACGACTATTTTCTAAGTTCCACAACAGCCTAGCGGTCCTTTTTTCGGCTTTCCATCCTGTCTAGTTTTCCTGTATAAATACTGCATCTTAGGAGAGAGCAGTCAGTAGTAGTAAAAAGCCAGTCAGCACGGAGTCACTAACTAGTCAGTCAAGAACTATTGTATAATTGTACACCACATATTCTGAGTAAACCAATTCTGTAAAGAACCAGAGTTCGACGACGCAAGTGGCCCTGTCTTAAATTACTTAAATCCAAGCGCTCATAAGCATAACGTCACAATATATTCGGTTCCTGCATTACTAACGCAATAAATCAAAAAGTTCGGACCGAGAAACAACGAGACGTATCCCCGGCGACTATTGCCCGGCCGTAAGTGGTAGAAGACGATAAATGGTCAGACGTCAGACGTAACAGCGCGGAGCGTGTAGCTCTGCTTTCCCCTCTTTATTTCCTTCAGCCTGCATCCGCGCTATTTTCAGTCCATCTCCAGACACGATTCCCCAAGTTCGCCGCTCCTTCAACCGTTCGCCCCACCTTTTTTGCCAGCATCGCGTAACCCGCCACTTCCTCCCGGGAAGCTTCATTGTCGACGAGAGCTCGTCGTAGCCGTTTCGCGTTGCGTCCCAGCCTCGCCTCTCCAGCCCTCTCGCACGCCCTTTATTCGCGGTAACCAGATTAATTGATCGACATTAGAGAGGCCCCGCTATTATGCTGCCCGACACTCTTCACTGGACTGTACTATCTTCCGTGTTGCAAGAAACGCGATTATGTACAGGGGAAATTAATTTCCCTAATTGACCCCGGGTTTTTCCCTCGCTCGCTTCGCTTCATAACCGACCCGTATAGGATCGACCGATTCGCGTTTTAAATAATGTGAAAGACACTCGTCCCCAAAGTGGGGGCCCAGGCGGTAATCGCACTTCGCAGCAGCATTAACGAGGCAAACGCATCGGGGCGAATCCGGGGTATCGATAATCACTAATTACGTCCGAGGCGTCGCTGTTTCATTTCCTTCGATGGAAAGTTGGCTGTGATAAAAGTGGGCCAGCGTGGCGTTCGACCGCCCCGATAAAGGCGGGACCCGTCGCGATTCTCTCCTTTTTCTCTTGGCGTTCCGCGCGGCGGGAACTCCTGCGGGAATCGCGTTTCCCCCCCGGAGAGTCGATTTCTAAATTCCCTTTCGTGGAACGTCTGCTCGACGCGAGACTTATATCCGTCGATGAGCTAGTCACCGTGGAAGGCTGGGATTAAAGTTTAACGCCGGGGCTTTGAGGCGTATCCAGTTTCCCGAGCCACGTTACACCAAGGCGATCGTTAACGTTGACATCGTACCGACAGTGGAACCAGCTCGATCGCCGAATTAATATAACGGATCGAGAGTGAAACGTTTAACATCGGTTTTTTTTTCGTGCTCGTCGCGAAACTAGTCGAGAAATAAAACCGTATGTCCAAAAAATATATATATACATATGTATATAGGACAGCGGTAGAAATTGGCCAATTTCGAAACGACGAGAAATTCGCCGCGCGGTATGTTTCCACGGGTTTGAACCAGTTCGAAATATAATAAAACGAAGGAAACCGCAGCTACCGCATACGCGGTTCCGGACAAGTCATACGACATCCTTGGAGCGCGTTATCGAATATTAAAACCGTGGTTCTCGGCTTACGGGAACGTAATCCTGCGCGCAGACTCGATCCTTATTAGCTCTTAACGGGATTTCCACCGGAATCACCGGCGGCTTTTCTTCGATTCCAGTTTCTCCGGTTGCTAATGTCGCCAGCGAAGGACGCTGCGGAAGTTTATTGTCCGTTTCGCTCGTATTACGTTCGTTAGCCCGTTGGATAATGATTCCAGTACCGCGACGCAGTCTGCGTTCAGTGGAGAATTGATTCGAACCACCGGAGCTTCGAATTGTTTTCGACGGAAATCGCATCGACGCGGATTCGAGAGAAATACGGGAAGGTGTAGCCTTTTCGCGGTCAGATCGAATATGAATCCCCTCGCGCGAAGATCCGAAGCATGTCGAAGCCAGTAGATGCTGAACAAATTAAGGTAAATTGCTTATTTCACGGTGCATAAAGAGGCCGCCTATATGGGAATGGGAGATCGAACGTGATAAATCGTCGTTTGTCCGGGCATATAACTAAACACGATATTCCGGACACGCGCGCGCGCGCGCGATCTTTGTGCCGCTTATTGAGGAGAGAAAAACAATGATAGATGATGGTTCAATCGATATAGTTTGCGTTTTCCCTCTGGTCTCGATAACGATCCACGACGACGTGATGGAAATGTTTGATAAACCGCGACGGATGCACGAAGGGATATTTAATTATCAGAACGGGGGGCGGGAGCATTCTCGACCGTACTAAATGACAATCGTCCAACGAGGACAGTCGGTGTTGAAACTCCGTTGGGCAATCGGTCGATGATTATTTTTCTCCTTCGCTGAAGCTAAACAACCAGAGTGATGGGTTTCATAGATTGCTGATTAAAATTAATACGTTCGAGGGGGAGATGCTTATGATGTTGTGCTGCATGGAATTGATTGAATTCGGGTTTATAATATTTGGAGAGTTCATAGAGGTGAATTGAGAGCTCTTCACGTGCTAACTTCTGGAGAAATTGGAGAGTTAACTAGTTGATATTATTCGTTTTGAACGTAAATTAGATTTCTGTTTTATAACGTAGAACGTATTACTGAACATTCTTCTACGATATTCTGAAGCTAATGACAGATTTAATGAATGAAATTAATAGAAATGATATCCTAAGGTTTTTAAGGACATTCATTTAAAAAGATCCACTTTGTTTCGTCTACTGTTAAAATGCTACGTAAAAATACACGAAGCAACCACGCTACTATCCCAAATATTTTATGCAGAGACGAATGCTTTGTTTATATTCTCCCCTCGTTCCAAAATCATACTCGAAATTTCCGATAAAGCGAATTGTTCGAATGTATCCACTGTGCAATTTCAATATTTGAAGCAAGCTCGACGTATGTTAGCAAATCGATACGGTAGTGGTTTGAAACCTGGTCAGTTCACGCTATGTTCGATTCCTCGTTCAATTTCGTCATTTCCTCGTTATACACTTTTCCCTTTCGACTTTTCCCCACCATTGCTACCGCCTTTTCCATTAACGAAACAAGTTAATCCCCTTTTTAATACGCAACGTTTCAGCCAAGGGTGTGCACAATTTTTGCACGAATAATTTCATCGGAGGGACTATGCGAAAGAGAGAAAAAAAAACAGTAGCTTGGAAATACTGTATCCATTTTCGGAATGAAAATTCTTCGACGAAAAAATACCCTTGCACGTTTCTATCCCCTACAAAAGAAAAGTTATTGTAAAATTAATCATTCGAAGTTCTGAGAACTCGTAATATTACTTACTTTTAATAGAAGTGGTAGGTTTTGATCATTGAAATTTAAAACTTCACCATTTCGAAATCGTGACAGGAGGATTAAAACATTATTCAACGCGGCCTGCAGTTTGCGCTTGATTATTTTCAAAACGACCATTCCAGAAGCTTCGTTATCCCTTTTGATCATCTCGACGCAAGAAGGCCGTTAATTATAAAAGCTTCTAAACAGTCGTGCTGTCGACATCACAGTCCCGGTGTCGAGGGCTTCCCTACGATACTGTCATTATTGAAACTCAAAGGGCTTAGGTTTTGTCTGTTCTCGTACAGCGTACAAATGTTCTGACACTTTTTTATACCTGCGCCTGTGAAGTGCAAGGAAGACTAGGAAAATTGTGAGACCCACATTTTTACTCCCTTTCGCTTTGCGCATAAGTCGATTCCCCTCGAAGTGACTTTTTTTGGAAATATTGAAACTCGCTTTACGAGACGAACGGGATTACCGGAAATCTGTGAAACGCGATACTCTGCGGATATTGATATTTTACTCAACGAGTTTCCACTAAGAGCTTTTTACAATCAACTCATAAGTTGCCTGTATTATATTTATCTCAGATGAATGTTTCTGCAGAGCAATTTTATTGGATCGTTTCGCTGTACCTATGTTTTAATCCAATTTCATTTTGTACATACATATTTCATATTAAAATTGATCGCATGTTACGAAGGAATTGCGAAAAACAATTGTTCTTGTTACTTTATGAAATTCAGTCAGAATGTCCATTTGAAGCATTTACATGTGTAATAATGAATTTTGCCTTTTGTCAGTCCATGAAAGTAAATTGACTTTGATACAGTACTTTAAACAATCGAAAATAACAATATGCTTATCGATGTACCGACCAATAGACACAATATAACAGCAAAAGAATACAAAACAGTTTCGTACAGTATTTTAAGCTACTCGACGGACATAAATAAAATAGTAATTTACTTCACTGCAAGGAGGGCTGAACTGGTTAACCCCCTGACCTCTTTTAACGTCTGTCTCTACTTTTCACCCCCCTGTCGTCCACTGTTCTCTCTATTTTATCCCACCCTCGCTCTCGCAGCTCTCCTTTTTTACACTCCGTCCTATGTCGTTACTTTCTTTCTCGAAGTGTAACTCCATCAAATTACTGCACTCGCACGATTAATTGGATGACACTTTTTTTCTGCATTACTCCACGGTTATACTGTTCTGGCAACTGACATCGCAATGAATAAATCCGGTCCAAAAAAAAAAGCTTTTCCTTTTCCAAATTACTGCGTCTACCCTTAAATTTACAATCCTTATTTGTTCACCCTCCATCGTTCTCTGCCCGAAATTCATCCGGATCAAACCGTCGCTCTTCGAAGGCTCTCCACCCTTTTTCTCCCACGTGCACGCGGTGCTGGTGAATGGAAATTAGCGAGTCGACCGGGATGCGTTTCTAATTAGACGACACCCCGTCCAGACCTCCGCCTCGCGTTTCCCGTCCTCCTCGCTTCGTCCGCCACTATCGTCCCCACCCTTGTGTACCGCCCTTCGCCACAACAGCGGCGCGCGTTCTAATACACGATAAGCGAGAGATACCGTGCAGCCATGGGAATCGACGGGGGATTGCACTTAGCCCCGGCGTGGAAATTAACAATCAGTCGAGCCGCTTCTTCCGCCCTTCCGCCAACTACCCACGGCTGAAAGGGTTACCTGAGAATCGAAAGGGTCGGGGGTGCTCGCTTCTGGCCCCTTTACGCGGACAGAGGCTCTCCCCCGTTTGCTGAGTCCCGCGACTCTTTTCGAGTGTTTGAAAGCGGCCTTCGGAGGCTTCAGAGGGATTTTTCCAGGAGGGAGAATTCGGACAGGGAACGGGGTTAATGAATGGGAATGTAATTAAGCGGCGCGCTTGCAGAGGAATTCGGAGCAAAAGAAGTCCTTAAACAATTATTGTGTATTTTATACTTCAGTTACCACTGGGAGTTAATTTCGTGTTTTTGGAAGCGACCCTAGTCTTTCTATCGCTTAGGTATTCGTCTAAAAGCTTTTGAACTCTTCAAAATTTATCTCTGAAGTGGACAGCGATAAATGGAAAAAATCTCAAATGCAGGATGAGAAATAAAAACGGGAGATGGTTGAAGGAAGGGTGGAGAAGATTACGAGATGGACAAGCTTTACGCGAATGAATGTAAAATTTATTTTTCTACATAAAACTCAACGCTTTCGAATTTCAAGACCATTTATTTTGCAAACATACAGTATTACAAATAACCTCGAGTTTTCTACAATCCATTTTGCACTACTTTTATGATCCTCTGAAGCAGTTCCTCATAAATTTCCGATGAAATTCCCTGCAATCTCTCGCCAGTTATTACCCAAAGTCAATCCTTCATTCGACGTCCTTTTCTCTATTTTTGACATTTTTTCACCTTGGCAATCGAGGAAAGATTCTCCGTCCCCTCTTACCGTTTTAAATTGCATTTCCCTTCTCGACAATGGGTGACCGCAATGCATCACTACAGGATTTCTTTATTTTCTTCCTCTCACTCGCCCCCTTTTTTTTTACAACATTATACGAACAGGCAGACCGAGGGGTGGGAAGACAGAAAAAGGATCACCTTACCCTTCTTCGCCCTGCTCGTTTCTCTTTACCTTAACCACTCTACCCCGCCTCACCTTGGTGTAATCATTCTTCGCTGCGCAGCAATTCGCTATCCGCAAACGTATTGCAATTTGCAATAAACAGTAAAATCCTGTAAAAGGAAAATATTACGCGAGACGGTGATAGCGAGTCAAACATAGTTTGACGAGTTTTCTCGCCATTGCTATTTACAATAGTATATTACTATTTTTTTGCGTCCGTAACATTTTATTACTGTCCCTCTCGAATTAAGCTTATAATGTAAGAGTCACGGCGTCCGCAATTTGAACTACAATTATTATCCCTTCATAATTTCACTTTTCCGCGTAGCAAAGTTTCGTTAAAAAGCACAGCTCGTTATTGTACGAGATTAATTGGAGGAATATCAAAAATATATTTTGCACCATCGCAAGAAATGTACGGTGACGCGAATGGAACAATGGAAGGCGGCTAGTTTGAAAATTTGTAACAAACGCCGTCGTGCAAATCTGCATAACGCTGTATGAAACTTGGCTGATCAGAATCTATTCTTCGGGGATTAATTGTTCACGGGCGCGTCGAGCAGTTAGACTTTCAAGCGGATGCTGCGAGTGCAAAGGGAACGAGGACGATGATACGAGTTTACTTCATCGCGGAAAGATCCTGCTTCCGTATTCATATTTCAGAGGCGGGAATTTAATTCCCTTAATGCGCCGTTCGAGTAAAGCCACGCGGATTAAACGGAGGCGTCTTTTCCATTAAATTATTAATCGTCCAGCACTTACGATACATTGTACCGGTTTCCTGTAGTCCACTGAGCCCCCCCATAAATAAAGGGGTAACGTTACTCGATTAATCGAAACTCTTTTCACTCTTTGCGAATACACCCGCCCGGGCAACTGTGAATTCTAAACGAGTTCTGCAACTTCGCAAGTCGTGTCTCATGCTTCAAATTTGTACAGTCAGGAAGCTCGTATCGAAACGTAAGCGAATTTTTCTTATCTCTGCCTCTTTTCGAATAGATTTCTTATAAATGCAAAGTTTTATGTAGAGTTTTAAATGCCTGCAGGATAGTTTCTGTCCACCGATGCTTGTTCATTATATTTTTTAGAACAGTTCCTCTCGCGAGCTATCAAAAAAATCTCGCTAACATTCTCCACAATTAAGTTTTTCTACCCGTTACAATGTTACTACATCGTCGCCGTTCGCTTCCCTTAATAGCTGCAACAATAAGCAAGCGATATTACTTTTCTGCCGGCTCAGCGATTTCGCGTATGATATAATAGTTCATCAAATTGAAGGGGACACTGGCGCATAGTTGCCCGAAACTGTTGCGAGCGGAAGTAACGATATTTGAATTCGTTCTCTTGTCAGGGGAGGGCTAACTCTATTTTATACTGACGTGGATGAAACAAAAAAAAAAGACAGCAAGGAACATTTTTGTCGCTCTTTCGTTACAATGGAACGAATGTTGACGAAAAAAATCTCGTCGACCAAGCGCGCGCTATGCTGCAAATATTTCCCGCGAGCGGACCTGCAAATTGTCAATGCGACTTTTCACGCGTAAATATAGACACGGTGGATAGAAGAGCATTTTCTACCTGAGAAATCGTCCGCGATGAAGATTAACCATGGCTGTTTGCTGTCGGTTAATTGCATGACATGCAGTTGGATACTCGTAACGCCGCGAAACCGCGAAGGAAGAAAGGAAAAAGTTATTCCCTCGAAATTGCACAGAGCTCATTCAAACATAATTTTCCGCCGTGAAACGTTCCGTTTATTAAACACCGTGTATTCCCAGTTATTCCACTTTATTGTTTTACAAAATTAACCGGTCTCTTATTAAAAACGAAAAATTCGCGTATTCTGATTCCGCGATTGGGTTGGGAAAAAAAAGTATCGCAGTAGACTGAAATTTTGCGCGTTTCGACCGAAAGTGCCTCTTTTTTTTTCGTGTATGTTCGAAACGATCGTGATCGATACGGTTGGCCCGGCCATTAATATTATTATTCCTGATGGTTGGCGAAATAATTGGGAGCGAACGGCGGGCGGGACAGCTGGTGGTCGGCTCCGACTGACGCATGATACGTTAATGAACATTCAATTGTCCAATAAAAAAAAAGGCGGCCGCCATTATTTCACCGGTGCAGTAAATGCCAATTTAAATCGAATCGAATGATGCGCCGTTTCGCACAGGCCACATCCTCGTTCACTGGATATTTTCCACGCTTTCTTCTGTCCTTTTTTTTTTGTTTGTTCCCCTTCCAATTGCGTTTTCTTCTTTCTCATTGTTCTTTCTTGCGGCGTCAATATATTACGGGCCGCGTTTCATCGCGCGCGCGTTTCGACGAGGAAGAAATAATTGGGGCGATCTCCTCCGGTTTCGATGATCGAGGCGGCGTGGACCGGATGGAAACGATGGGCACGACGTCGGGACGGTTTTGCGAGAAAACTTCGTAACGCTTTCTCCTCTCATTTGACATTTTCGCTCGATTTCGAGTGAAGTATGTTACACACTATGCATACTAGGCTGTCGGTCTCGTGTATCACGTCTCGCGTCTATGAAGTCGCATTATGCGAAGCCTGTTTGCCGTGTCAAAGCGAGGAGAAAACGGAGAGGCCTCGTCAGCGCGTGGCCACTTTAATATTAATTATCGCCGCCATAATTAATAGTCCCTTCATTAATACAATTTATAACCTGGCGGACGAGCTCTTTGTCGCGGGGTAAAGAGCACGTGATCGTAATTGTTCTTCTTTGAGGGAGGAACATTTTTCATAGCGATCAAGGCCGAGCGATCAAGTGGTCGGAGCCGGCTTGATCCATTTCTCCGCAGCTAATAAATTAGATCGTTGACGCGCGTTCGTGGATAAGTAATGAAACGTTTGGCATCTCGTTTATTCTACACAATCCCAAGTTGAATAGCATACGTGCTCAGATAAATGGGAAAGAATACGCATTTCCTGAATCCGAGGGTATTCATCGGAGCAAAAGGATTCAGCCTGAAGCTGAAGATATTTAGTCTCACGATTTATATCGAGATAAGATTTTTATGAAGATCCGCGCTCCCAACTGCAGCGGACGATTCGATGTCGGTCGTGAAACGGCGTTTCGAGCCTCAGCGTTTTTAGAAACGTTCAACTTCGACCTGCTCTAAGCGGCACAATAAATTTTAAGGCCCGTTTAAGAGCCCCCGGAATATCGTCCACGCACGAAGACTCGATATTATGTTCCTTACGGCGCTCAACGTTTTAAATACGCGGCTACGCTTTATGGCCGATCCATATTTTCGATAAATGCAACTTTGTAACGTTTTACGACCGGCCCAGTGCGCTGGGTGAACGTCGCTGCGCGCATTAAATTATCAGGAGTCCGATAACCATCTAATTGCATCGTAGCTTTTTTTTTATTATTTCCAAAAAAAAAATGGGAGCTCTTCCTTAAATGCAGAAGGCAAATAGTCGTCCGAAGTCGGAATAATCACGTTCAGTTTGAACAAATCCACGCTCGTAAAACGTAATGCCAAAACGAAGTCTGTAAAAAAGAATTCAACTATTTTATGGAATCCGTTTTTCCCATGAAACGAACAATTTTTTCCAGTCCGATCGACGCTCGGCTTTCGAGTTCTCAAGCCTAGGGTATTAACCAGCTTTCCCTACTCTCGCAGTTTTTTAATTTTATAGGATTTATCGCCCCGCGATGCCATTAACTTTTTCATTCAGCTTTCCGTGTTTGCTTATACTTTTTTATAACTTCGCCGATATATCAAACGTCGCCCAACTCCGGCCGGATAAAAAATGATATGAAAAATATAAATTAAATCCTCCACACTTTATAGAAAAGAAAAACGTAGTTCTCGAAAAAAAAAAAACGTGAAATGCACGTTTCCACCTTGTAAAAAAGAAAAGTCCGCTGCGTCAGCGGATAAGGACACTTTCCGCTCGACTTGGCGCTGATTCGTTAAACAAATACGCATCGACTCCAGAGAATCTCGACGAGCGATCGCGCGTGAAGAATGAGAAACAGCGAGCGAAGACGATGCACCGTTGGGGCCGCGTGGCGAGGCGTGACATTTATTGACAGGAAACAACGGGGGCGGCGGAAATGCGACGTCAGGATGGAGGCCGCAGTGCCGTTTCTCCGGAGAGTAGAAACGGCAGTCGGATAATTCCATCGGATGACGCTTTAATTACCCTCGATAATATAGCCATCGCGATGGGCCCGCAGAAATTCTGCAGAGATATCACGAGACACTCGAAATGCCTCTCTATTTTAATCGATTTTGATCTAAACACTTTGGGGGGGGGGGGGGGGGGATAATGATAAATATCTGTAGAGAGACGATGCGAAAGAATTTCATAAACCTAACGCGCCCGTGGTCTGTCCCGCGAACGGATATTAATTTGGTCGCATTATTTCCAGAATACCGGTAGCTGCGCAGCATCCACAGGAAAATTAACTGCCGGCCTCCCTCGCGAGGATGTGGCCGCGATTTATACGGTTCTTTGACGTTTACGTGGAAACGCGCGGCGGAGAATTATCGCGAACCCCCGCGTCCAACCCCCTCGCGATTCTTGTTGTCTTGAAAATTCACTCTTACCGTTGGCCGAGCGCACGCGTGCGCCTCCGCCCGCGGCTGGAGTGTTGAATTTTTTACGGGAGACGTCTCGGAACGCCGACGGGTAGCTAGCCGCGGTAAATTATAGGATCTTAGCCCGGGAGGGCGGTAAATAAAAAGAGAATCCCTCGGCTAAGTATTTCTCGCGCGGCTTCCCCGGGCCACAATAGCCGCGCGACGTTCCGCGGTGAAATGTGGCCAAGGTTTCCGGCGAAACGAGGCATTTCCACGGCGCTCCGCGCTGCGGGAATATCGAGGAGAATTTACGCTGACGACTTTGACGCCAAGGAAACTCTACGTTTCGAATTTTCCGTCCACGGAGATTCATGCTCACGCTCGACGGATGAACGAAGTCCGACCGGATCCAGACGAAATTCCGGCGAGCTTCGAAACAAGTTGATACAGACCTCTCCGGTCCCGACAGTGCTCGGGGAAACGTACAAAGATTTTTACTGCGCACCGCGAGTCCTAAAGTGCAGTCGCTGCGAGAGTTGTAAACATGTTTATAAGAAACCCGAAGAGCCAGCGTCGTCAAAACAGGATGCCAAGCCTCGTAAAAAGTGTATCGACCGTCATCGATACACGCGTAAAATATCGGGAAATTATTTTCCATCGCTTGGGAGCCACAATGCGCGGAGTCAGTCCTCGTCTAGATCATCGAGGATGATGCATAGTCGGCACTTGTTGCGATACTAGG
Source organism: Holcopasites calliopsidis (assembly GCA_023838395.1). Taxonomy (NCBI): domain Eukaryota; kingdom Metazoa; phylum Arthropoda; class Insecta; order Hymenoptera; family Apidae; genus Holcopasites; species Holcopasites calliopsidis. The sequence continues at coordinate 622,557 of JALHAQ010000012.1, read as the reverse complement.
AAATTAATCGCGGTCCTCCCAGGAATCTAATCTGCTTGCTCCTCTCGCGATACTCCCGCGGGAGATCGCCGGGCGAAATCGAGCAACGGATTCTTCTCGGCCAAGGAAATTTGCGAGAACTCCACCACCGGGAAGGATATTTGTTTCTCCGAGCGCCGAGAGCTTCGGCGACCGTGTCCACGGTGATACGTCGTGCGAGGGAACCTCTCCCAAGTAGCTTTCGAACTTTTCCGCCCCTCGACGCTCGGAAGTAAGAACGGCCGAAGTCGAGCCAGACCCGTTGAACGCCTATTAATTTAGGCTTCGCTCGTTCCCCTTTCGCGTTCGTTCGCCGCCAGCATTTCCGCCGCGCAAGATTGGTCAAAGCGCTCGAATTGACCTGAATCGAAGGGAAGGGGAAAAATCGACATCCCGCGCGGGGGAAAATTCTCTTCTTTCGATGCACGCGACGCTCTCGTGGCGTCGCGACGCTTTCGGCTTTGTAGGCGGAACACTGATTGCTGTGTAATTAAGGTCAACGACTGCTTGAAACCCTTCTTTCCTCTCCCTCTTTCGCGCGTTTCTTTTTCTCTTGAGGAGACTCCTCTTCTTTTTTTTTTGGCTAAGATTATCCATATTTCGAACAAGTAGAATTGATTTCAGTTTCCCTTGCATGCGCGATTCGGTTAAGAATGACGCGATTATTCCGGCTGCCCGAGAAACCTCGGACGAACTGAACGCCGTGGTTTCTGATGCCTGCGAGAGTAAAACGGTCCCTGGAAGGAAGAAACTAACGACTCTCTTCAGACCCGACCAGCGATGCGCTCGAGCCGTTCCATTAGCCACGATTGGTCAGTTTATTCACTCTGGAATGGACGTTCTCCGGCGGCGGTGATTCGTCACCGTGCGAGAAAAATCTGTTCCAGCGAGGGTTACGTCTAACAATAAGCGAGAGGGACGCGAAGTGACGAGCAGCGGGAAAATCGAAGGCCGATTGCTCGCTTGGACAATGCCGCTGGCGAGTCTCGTAAAGAAACGGCGAAATCTCGTCCCCGGCAGGCTTTGTTCAATTAGGCGAAAAGTGTTTCCATTACCTTGTTGCTGGTCATTCTCCGTTCCGCGGCGGCAATGGTCTGTGGTAAATGTTGGGGAAAACTGCCGATAATGAAATAGTATGATCGAATTTCTTTTTTTATAGAAACTGCCGTGAAGTAAAAACCTGGTAGAAAAGTGAGATAAAGGTCTGCCGCTTTTGATGGCGAAGATTTATTTGTGGGCTAACATTAGGCACGCGGAATGAATAAACAATGATTTTAATCAACCCGCAGGGATTGTGATAAATATTAAACAACACAGTCCTCCAACGTATTACATAATACATATTAAATAATCAATCCCCGCAATATAGTACACAACCGATTAAGGGAACAATGATTTTAATCGCGGACAGTGGATCAATAATTACTACAGATGATACTTTTATACATCCATCCCTCCAGGGAAATTTCATCAATTTCCATATACAAATGCTGCGCAATCAAATTCTAATAAATACTAAATCGTGGCCCGGGAAGTTCTGCTGCTGCCCTGGTAAACCGATTAAGGAAACGATCCCCAAATAATTCCCATGAAGGCGAGCCCAAAATCCACATCCCCGCGCGTTCAACCCCTCGAAATCTCCGAACCCTCGATCCCTCAAATGAGCGTCAAGGCTGTGCGACATCGGGATCGCGCAAAGGGAACCCCCTAACCGCCCCGTGAATCACAGGGTCGCCGGCGCTCGGTGCAAAGTCATTGTGCATGACTCCCCTCGGCGGCAATAGTCGGCCCCCGAGAATTCCGCCGACGACGTATCCGCGGTATCGTCTAGTTCGACATCGAGGATCCCGGACTAATTCGACGAAGAATCCCCGCTGATCGAAGCGAAACGCTTTAAGACGGGTTCCCGTTATCGCTCTTTCTCGTTCGTCCCTCTTGGCCCGTCTCCCTTCGGTCGGCCAGGAGTCGAACGTCGGCATTGTTTTGACGGAACAAAGGGGCTGCGAAAAGGAATTCCATCGGGGGAGGGGGGGAGGGGGGGGGGTCGTTGATTACGAATCGAATTGTAAGAGATACAGACTCGCGTCTGACTCGGACCCTTTGATTAATCCGCGCTGAATCTTTCGTGGCTGCGCTTCGAAGTGGCCAGCATTGTCGATCCGTTGAATTGGGTCTTTAGAGGAGAGGTAGGGAGGCACGGTGAAAGGAAAACGGATTGCCAATGCTACACCGCGATGATTATGGACAAAAGCGTTGAGAGACGCGCTCGTGGAACACGGCGAATTATGTTCTCCTGTATTGAAATGATAAAGTTGTACAATTAAAGTTATTTCTCTTTGAAATTTCCGATGGAGTTATAATGCCAGGTTGAATCGTCTCGTTTGTATTAGAAAGGAAGAAAAAAGTGTGGAAGGGAGATATATTCATAAAAGCGAATCCTTCGCGGTAGCATTTATTTTAGATTAGCCGCGAAATTCTAGTTTTAACGCAGTCGTTTTGCATTCGTGCGCGGTGCTGTTTTTTTTTTGAAAACCGTGATAACTGGCACGTCGACGGGGAATTTTCTGCTTCATATTCGCGTATCCGCTATTAAAAATATTATACTGTCAAGTGGCGAATTGGACGGTCGCGGAGCTATTATGTCGTGCGAATGTATGGCTTGCCACGGCGTGTCGCAACTCCATCGCACGTGATGAACACATTGCTTCCATGCTCCGACCTCGCGGCGCGCAGAAATTACGCGAAGACGTATGCGTGTGTCTTGCCTGTGCTCTCGGCGGTAAAATGTATCGCCGACAGCAAGTAAAATATAAGGACGTCTGTTATTCGAGATACAAAAATTCGGACAATTCTAGGACAGGATAGGAGAACAAATAATAGTACGCTTTGATCTAAACGCGATTGACGCGTATTTAATTGGGTACATACAATTATGGAGCCAAGGTCTCTATTGTCGTGACACAACATTTTATCATCCGAATCGATTCTTATCCAATTAATCCAAAGGGGGGCGAGCATCGTACTCGATCAGCGTGTCGCCGCTCCCCTAAACGAGGAGGGTTTAACCAAACCCCTGGAGCGGCGCAAACAGGGCAAACAGGCCGCCGCCAGCTCTCCCTCTAAAACCCTTTGCGTCTACTCCCTTTGACGGGCAAACGATGGAGGAGAGCGATCCGCGCGTCGAAGCACGGCGATAGGAAGAATCGCTGAGAATTTCCTTCTCCCGGCGTGTTTGGAGAAGTCATCTTATCGGCTTAGCGGTCGTTAATGCTCTCTTCCCCGGGACGACGGAGGGAGGAGTCTCGAGGTACTTATTTCCTTCCTCGGACGCGACAGAAGTCGCCCGGCGATCGGGAAAGTCATATCGCCCAGACGTTTGTGGATCCACCGCGCGTGTCCCTTTCCTTTTTCTTTCAATTGCTAACTCCGTTTTCTCTTCGGCATCCTAGCCTCCGTCTCTCCTCTCCTTCCTAACCTCTCTCTTCTCCCCGGCGGACGATTCGCTCTACGGAATGGAACGAGCAACGTTTCTGGCACGATCATTCGGTTGGACCATTCCCTGGCGACGAGTAAATTCGTACATTTTACCAGAGCTTCGCTAAAATCACCGATCTACGCGCGGGAATTATCCCTCGGGTTAGCGAGTTTCCGATTCTGAACGATCAGACAATTCGAGGCGGATTGGCGAGAAAAAGGTTGTCCAGACACACGGACGATTGGACGCGGTTCGTCGAAAACAAATACGATGATTCCCGTCAAACGGAAATCCGACAGAGGAGAACGGGGGGGGGGGGGGGGGAGCGAGGAGGACACTTCTCAGCACGACCATTGTCCGACACGCGTTCGTTTTAATTGAAAGGATACATGGCGCACGCGAAACCCAACAAACGGCACGTGTCGTCGCGCCAGCTTCAATGTTTGCTCTCCAGCGCATGGACCCACTGAGATTGAAGTGAATCGCAATGAATACCGGGATGCTGTTAAAAACAACAGGAATCTGCGCAAATATATAGAAATACGAAGGGAGGGGTGGAACTTGTGTCCAGCGTTGATACTTGAAAACAAGTTCATTGAGTAACGCCGATCGAGCATTGGAGAACCGTCCAATTATATCGCGGTCCAAAAATATTGAAGTTTGTCGCATCGTACGTCGTGCTTGTCCCGATGCTTTATGCAGCATAGGTTTCTATAAACTGTCCGAAGTCGAGAGAACGGAAGTGCCGGCGAACAGGAACGGTCGCAGAGATGTTTGCTCGAGTTGGAACTCGTCGTTAGAGGGATACAAAGGGAGAGCAGTTGTGCGCGAAAAACACGCGTTCCCGGCACCGATGGGGTGTTTTAATTAAAACGGTAGAAAAAGGAGCGCGTAGGCGCCGAAACACGGCGGACGACAATATTTGCAACGAAGCGTAGAAATTGGAACGGCCGTCCCGAAGAATGGCCGTTATTTTGTTTGTCCCCGCCGTTCGCCCGTGTCTCTCTACCCTGTCCGCGCGTCCGACCAATCGATTCGGCGAATACAAATAAATCCGACTCCACTCGCCGGTTATTCGATGCTAAACGCCTCCTAAATATCGTTACACGTTCGGCGATGAGAGAGAGAGAGAGAGAGTACGAGGCCGTTATTCATCGAGACTCTTAATCGCGTTTATCATGGAACGTCAATTTGCCGTCGCGGCAACGCAATTCCGTAATGGCCAGAGCCTAAGCCTTTCCTCGGTACAACGAAACGAATCGCCGGTAAATTCGATTCAACTCGGGAGTTGAAGGGGATCGCGGTGCGGAACCCGGAGGAACGACGCGAGACACGAAAACGGCGTAGGAAAGGCGAAGCCAAACCGCACGGACATCGGGGATAGCAGCAGAACGCCATTCGCCCGCGAGCCAGATCCGAAGATCCGTGGCTACGAACTAAGTTGCGTCGAAACTCACCGACGGTCGTCAAAGCGTGGTAACATCGGGGCCAAGTGACACGGTAGCGGAGGGATTAACACAGTTTCCCGTGGCAGTGTCTAGCGAGCGGCCGACTATCGTCGCCGCAGAAACTAATTGCGCGTCTCTGTGTGTTTCCGAAAACACGCGCGCGCTAGTGTGTCGCGTAATCCGCGGAATGATTTGTATTCAGCGAGCTCGCGATGGGAGAGACGGCCCGACGTTCTGACATTCTAATTGACTAGACGCGCGTCCGACCATGTTCGCGTTGCGCTACTTGATGCTCTTTAAAACTCCCGTATTCGGAACGTTCAGGATTATTTCTATCGTAGACAGTTTGTCGGGTCGAAGAGCCGATGCAGGGTGAAGGATTCGAACGAAGGAGATGAGTTTATGGTGCAGACGTGACACTTAGTCGATTGGAAGGGCTTGAAGAAACAGCAACGAGTTTGAAATGTTGTCAAGAGTCCTTCAAGCTTCTATAGTGACAGACGCGCACCATGAACTATCAGACGGGAAACCCCAAGTGGCCGGAGAAAGCGACGACAGGATTTTCACGGTCCAAAACCTTCCCTTACTCCGCGGACTTCGGAGGACGGGTTTTTGAGTAAAAGTGATTAGCGATTGGGTGATGTCGAGAAACGCCCGCTTTGGTATATGAATAAGTAGACGCAGCATGTACATCGATCTATCTATCAGCGAGAATTGTTGTGGCAATTGCGAAAGAACTCACAGCGGTAAGTCAAATCGATCGTAACTCATCCCTAGAATGCGTGGACGATATATGTATCATTGTTCACCGTTAACCCTGACCGCAGTGTAATTTTTCAACCCCTCTCGGCCTTCCTACACTATCGAGACAGTCGTGCGAGATGAATGTTTCAATTGTTTGTTTATTTTAATGCTGGTATTAACTATACGATTGCACAGCAGTTCATCCACCATTCTTTTCATGGAAATGTTAATGACCGCACTGCATAAAACGATACACTTTTTCGCTCGATCGTACACATCGCTAGGATATCTCGAATGAATAAATTAAAGCCGGAGTTAGACACCGGTTTCCACGAAGCATCGACGAGATTAGCACGGTTCTGTAATTGGTTTCGTAGCTGCCTGCTGCAGCTGCGAGCCGCGATCGCGCGCGTTCGATCGCCCCTTCTATGCGCGGCCCTTTCGCGAGGACATCGAGTCCACGAATTACGTTTACCTTCACCTTCGAACGAGCCGCGGCCACGTTTAGATTCGCCATTCACACCACTAGCGGCCACTCGATCTTGCCCGAAAACCGTATCAATAGAAAACATTTCCCATGAATTTCGAACGGCTAATAATTGCTTTGGTACTGCATCTACCCTCTCTGCTTGCACTCTTCTTCGCTATCTACGCCTGCCACCTTGAAGTAATTTGAAAATTTCTCGACACTAAAGATACACGATACGCAATTGAATTCTCCATGCGCGGATTACACTCACGATGTTCACTCGTTCCAGCATGAAAGCCATATTCATATGGATGTTTTCCACGAAATTCAATCTGCGATTGTTTACCTTGGCACGCGGCAAACATTTCGCAATTTATTTACCGGCGCAGCTTAAACGTTTGTGAAAATAATGTTGCGCCAACGGTTGCACGCACACTGGCCGTGCGCATGTGATAAAGAAAAAAAAAGAAAATTCAATCGCACGCTGCATTCAATTTTTCTGCAATATTCGCTCTTTCAAGCATGAACTCGCGTCCCTTTTTGCGGTGCGCAGGGAATATTCGAAATTCGATTAACAACCATTGGACGCGGGATTGATTAATATCGTGTATAGACCGGTGATCCAAGAGTATAGAAGTATATTTCGTAACGAATGCGCAAAAGTCAGTCTTCTAATTACTATTGTAATGTGGTAGATCAGAAGAAGAACTTGATTAGATTCGTTTACAATTACACATTCCCTCCATGTTTAAATGAAAATAGTTTCCAGCACGATCGTGGATCATCGCGAAACAGTTAACAGATTCTATTTTCCTTGAATTTGACAAAAGGGAGAAGAAAACATTTTGCCGCGTCTCCTCGAAGCAAGCGAGGCAATGTTACTCCCGTATCTCGCACCTAAGCACCGTCCTCGATCTTCGTTCGAATGCTGCCTCGAACTATATAGTTTTGGTAAGGCTAAACGACTTTCCGCGGATACGACGTCAGTGTTCTTCGGTAATCTCCTCATTGGCAGCTCGGTGCATTAACTCGCCGAGAGCTTTCCCATTCGACTGCGCGAAAACGTCTCGGGTCTCGATAAGGTAAGAATATCAATTTCTGCGTTATTAATCCCGGAAACTTGAGAAGCTTGGTGATACGGACGAAATATCAGAACTTCGTTCAGGGGACGCTGGTGAAATATTATAGCTGCGTCGAGAATTTGTCAATATTCACAGAACGATACTGAATAATAGTAGATTAATATAATAATGCAGAGTATTGATCGCAAGAATCAATCGAAGAGTAGGCGTAAAATGCACGCGGCGCAAATTCATTTCCGACGCGAATATTTGTAACGTATTCCGGACATTTTTAATGTCGAATTCTCGTTCCAAATTCATTCGATCTCCCGTCGCGAATGTTTGGCCACGGAAACGGGACCGGTTGTTAATAATTCTTATTCCGAAGTTTATGCCGAATTGCCGGAAGTTTTTCCATTTTCCTTTGAAGTTGCCGACAACGGAAAGCCAGTTGGCTGTGTCAGGGAATTGAGAGTAGAATGTAATTTGCATTCTTTTATTGCCGTAACTTCTGTTTTATATTTGACGGAGAAGCAAGTGGGACAACGTTCGCAACATTTCCAACTTGGCTTTTTACTCTAATATTCGTCACTGTAGTACTTTCGATGCTTCATCGAAAATATTTCACTCTCCATTCTACCGGTTCATATCATTCCCGACGCGCACGAAATCAATTTGCTATTGCAACGGAATAAGCGTAACCATGAAACAGAGAGAATATCAACTGTAATTATTCTTTTAATCTTCTCAAACTATGGCAATATTCAAGCGGATTCTATACCTCTGCTGAATCAACATCCCGTATTCCCGGCCCCGTTCGGTTCCCATTCAGACCGGTTAAGACGCTCCATCGAGATCGACTTTTCGATCAAAGATTCTTCACGGCCGGGGAAGAGGAGGGGAAAGATTTTCTCCTCGAGCCAGTTCCAATAGACTCTTTCCGCCGCGCGAGGCGCCTAAGCTCTTACCCCGAATAATTATCAGCCGGATTTCGAACGGAGAAAGTCTCCGCGTGGTCAAATCCGTTCGCCTACGTGAGCCGAATCGTCGGACGGAAATTTCAGAACTTGGAAAATCCTTTTCACCCGGGAGCCGTATTATTAGCGCACCGCGGTGGAACTCGTTTTCCACCGGCTGCCCATTCGTTCTTTCTGCGCGTATATCGTGACCACCTCCGTCGAGAATCTCATCTCCTGGTAAATTTCGTTACGTACCCGTAGCAATTTCCGTGTATACTTCTACACTTCAACGCCGGCCGTATTTCACTTTCCTTTAGTCGGCTTCTTCTCCATTGTACCGCGAGCGAAACATTCGGAGTCCTCGCGTTCGCGGATCAAGAGATAACTCTCGTTAGGATCCTTCTATCGCACCTCCTCCGCCGCCGAGAGAATGAAAACGGTCGAGCGGCTTGCTGCGAATTCCCGTAACGCCGCGTTTCGGAGACGCGAAAGCACCCATTGACTCTGCCCGCCCCCCGGTGAGCATGTCCACGTCGATCGGACGGTCGTGAATCGTCGGCCGACGGAACAGGGTGCGATAACGCGCCGCGACGCCTGTAAACTCGCGCCTCTTCAAACCAGACGGATGGCGGGATACGTGCGAACCAGGGAAAACAGGCGTGGGGGCGTCGAAGCGGAGCCGAGAGAATTACGAGCTTCTTCGTTTTCCCTTTGCCGGGCGACGCGGTAGGGCTCAAAGGACAGCCGACTGCCGGAAATGCGCGCGTAAACCGTCGTGTGTGGGTGCGATTCACGCTTGTGCACGTTGCCGCGATGCCTGAGTCAGCTTTTAAGCTCGTTGCGTCGGCCAACCGAATTAGCCGAGCCTCTCTCTCTCTCTCTAGCCCTGAGTTTCTTTGTCCAGATGCTCGTCGAGTCCGCAGAGTCGAGGGAGCTGTAGCCTTCGTTGCGAAGGCTATCCGGGCGCGGCAATTTTTACCGACACTCGCGCGATCGCGAGTCGACGATACAGCGACGGCGTTTCGCTCTCTACCCGCTTCCCTTTCGACGTCCCGTTCGTGAGATTCGTTTTGAAGGGATCAGGGACTCCTGACGAGTAGCGCGCGGTCGTCGAGCGGATTTCTGGATTACGGTGATTGGGATAGCTCCTTGGACGGTTTAGGCCTTTTCTTGTTTATCATTTTTAATTTCGGTTCAGTTTATTCGTCGTTTATCCTGTGTCCCTAACTAGAGTAAAAGTCTGATCTTCGATCATACGTTCCTCGCGTTTCGTTTCGTTTCCACCTATGGGAGGGACGGTGTATCTATTATCGCGCTCGGGGTTGATCCGTTTAATGTTTGAACAGCGCCGGGCAGGGATTACAGTCAACGTGTCAAAATCAGATTTCCATTACGTCGGTCCGCGATAACGCTTAAGTTTGTGACAAGACGCGATTACCGCGATCCAATTCAGACTCTGCTAAATAGAACGCATAATAGCCTCTCACGCTTATTACCTATTCCCATTACGTTCTCATCATTTCCAAGTGATAATTGCCAACTGCGTTCACGCTTCCACTGGCCGTGCCTGTTAATGATGCTTTATGGATGCCCACGCTTAACCTTGTCCCATCGATTCGCGTACGCCTGTGAATCTCCATTTCGTTGCTTCCGTTTGTGGCGCGATTGCTCTTCCGAAAATGAATATTCCTGTCGAACGGCGGTGATGAATTCGCGAAGAATTTTCAACTTTATTCCGCCGGTTAATGAATTTCGAGGAAGATACAATTCTATGGCAGGTACCGGGTCTCAAATATTCTGAATTGACCAAACGATACTTGGAAATTCTCATCTCGGTTTTATTATTTTTTCATATCTTTAAAGTGCTTTGAAATTCATTTAAATTCACCTATCTCCGTTTACCTGAATATCGTTGGCCTGGCTGGACGCGGCTGAACGTGTCAGGAAACTGTTCAAGAAATTCAGTGGAATTAGAGCGAAGCTCTCTCTCGCTGGAAGGGAAAAAAAATTAAACTTCTGTTTCTCTGTATCCGTGCCAAGATTTATCAGGAAAGGACAATCTGGAAACGGCTGAACGTTTGCATTCGCGTGAAAGAAGGGGAAACGTGTAATAACAGCGGAGGGGTTGTGCTGTTAACTGGAATACTCAGGCTCAAGTGGAGAAGCACGAATATAGTCAGACACTCTTGCCAAGTCGCAATCGGCTTCATAGCCTCACCTTTCCGTACCTCCGGACGATTCTGTACAGACCGCTTCACGAAATGCATTGCGCAACGCTTGATTATGCGTCTTATTTTTCATTTAAACAAATGGTCGAAAATCAAAGTTACTAAAAATCGTGAATCGATCTGTTCAGTCCCAGTACCGAAACAAAGAAGGACGAGTCCCGCTAGAACCATAAACCTTTCTAAAGGGAAAAGCCCAACACCGGAAAAACTCGCCACCTTAGGAAAAACACTGCCATGAAACTAATCGACCATAATTTCCCTCCGCTATCGTCGTACCACCTCCAAATCGCAGAAAACACACCCCTGTCCGACCAGTCGACCAATTGGCTAGATTCCAAGAAGTCAAAGAGACACTTCCTGGAGACATCCTCAAGCGTATAAAAAAATATTCGAAAACACTCAGTCAATCGATCAACGCATCGCAACGCAGTCCTAACATCATATACGCACTCTCTAAACCGTAGTCACTTGCAGACTCAGCGTAACAGCACAGTCAAACATATCTGCTTATACTATCTTGTTACAAAAGACGCGATCGCATCGATTTATTTCCTGCCATCTCGACGCGGCTCAAACCTGTAAGCCAAAACGTGTCCACGTATCGTCACGTCGGTGTAACGGGATTTACAAGCCCGCGAAACTCGTTCAAGAATCGCGATATCGGGAAGTAACACGATGAAAAGTTTTAGCGGTCAGTTCATCTCGCTATTACTTTACCAAGGACAAATCGTTCGCACTCTCGTCCAAGGAGCAAACAATTCCGCAGCAGGAACTAACGAAATGTAATAACGAAAGGAGAGTAAGGAAAAATCGAGGAACGGGGCCGACAAATACACTTGGCCCTGTCGTTCGCGGAAAGCCGTGCCCAGAACGGGAACGAAATTATTATTGGCCTCGGGGCGTTTAATTGCCGTTCCAACGAGTTCCGTTGTCCCGTGCGGTGTTACTTTTTCTTTTCTTTCTTTTTTTTTTGCAGGAACAGCAGCCCCGGAAAGCGCGGCGGTGCTATCTCGAGTTCGGTCGGGACAAAAGCGACCCGGGGCCGCCGGAACGGCAATTCGAAAGTTCATTTTATAACGCGTATTAAGACACGCAGCCGTTGCAACGGCCCTAAACTCTTGATACACGTATTGCGCTCGGTCATAATACAGTCATGAAAGTCCTCGGTCGCTTGGACGCGACCTGCCCGACTGCAGCTGACGAATAATAAAAGCCGCCGCTGTTTCCGTTGTCCGCCCCAGTTTCGCCGCGTGCTCCGCCGTTGTTTTATAGGGTTAAAAAGGTTCGACGGATTTGCTCCACTGTTTTTATTTCGTGCACGGATGCGCTTGAAACGCGTATGCATCTCCTCCAGTTTCGCGCGCATGCAATCGATTAATTAAGCGCTTGTAAATTTCGTCAAACAATGCCGATCATATTCAAGTAACATATTTGCATATAGCAGATACAGTCGCAACGAACCTGTCTCGAAATTTCACTTCAAAACACCGAATTATTAACAAACCATTAGTCGTGTACCCGCTTTCTAAAATAAAAATACCCGTCGAAATTGAATATTCCTTTAGCCAGTTAAAAAAAAAGAAATCGCGCACACGTGCTGCATGCATCATTCGTTGAAGGAGGGGAAAAAATGAGGGCTCCATAGCGTAGAATCGGAGTCGCGAAAGTTTTTGAAGCGTGCACCCCGCCGGCGACCAGAACGAGAGACGATCGATACAGGCTATCCGAAAAGAAATATTGCAGCGTGGTGTAAACAAATACTTTTCGAATGAGAGCTGCATCCGATTCGGAGAAATTCGTGGGATCTCGTCTATTTTTCTACGACTCTCTCTCCTTTTTTTTCTTTTTTTTTTTTGTATTTGGTCTCTCGTTTTCCGAAGCGAACGTAGGCGCGTACACGGGCCTTAGCCGTCCAATTTATTCGCGGCGTCACTTTCGATACACTGGCCGCGTTCGGGAGGAACGTCGCATCCATTGTTCGCTTAAAGCGACGTGGAATTTTTTGCTTTTCGACGGCAACGCGTGGCGCGATTCAAAAATCCGTGAACGGTGACGCGCGCTGAGTAACGCTTCGCTCGCTTTAATTACTCTCAAAAGGTGCATATTTTGATGCGGTCCAATTAAATCGCATAGAAGCGACAAGAGATACAGATTTATTATTTTCAATGTTGCGCAACTTTTATTTTCGCTGCGGCTGAAAAACTTCATGACTTTTAAGCTTAAATTAAAAAAAAAAAAGAAACAGGCTCTGTATCCTCTTTTCAATTGAAACACAAAACTAAATTAGCAATCCTTTCAGGAAACGTTTCAAAGGAAACCTGGATATTTCCAAGTGGCACTGGCAAAGGGAAATTAAGGCGTTCGTTAAAAGGAAATTCTTCAATTCAGTTCAGATCACGCTTTAGTTATCGCAAAATTCGTGCCCTAAACAAACATCACAGGCACGGTTTTTAATTAGCAAATTATTCTCTGCTCGAACAAAAGTTTCGCCTCGGTCGATATTACTTATCACATTTTACAGATTTAAAAGTGGCTTCTGCTATCGGAGAAAATGAAGCCCGAGATACGCGACAGCCGTAATTCAAATGAAAAAGAATGTTACACGACGCGAAGAAAAATTTGCTTCGATTGATAATTCGACCGACCCTTAATTAGTCTTAGGAAGCTTTCTAAAACGTCATCGATAGTCGATAACCGTCCCCGTAGCCCCCCTTCCATCGATCTTCGTTCAAGCATGCTTGTTACTCGAGGAGTCTCGGACCGGCAAGCGGACAAATAATTCGTGGCTCGGTCCGAGCGGCCTCGTTAATTCTTCGCCGTGGCGATTCCACGATTTTAAAGCATCGAGACTCGATCCCGGACTCCGCAGGTTTCTTTCTCCGCCGCGGACGAAACACGAGCTTACTTGCCCCCGAGGCAGCCGAATTCACTCTGCCAAAAACTTTGCGCGAGTGGCTCGCGACACGCACGACGGATCGAACGACTCTGCGACGCGTTGCTAGCGGATTTGGCTACTGTTTGTTGGCGATTTGTCGCTGGAAATTTCCCTGGTGCAGGGAAATGATGAATCCCTATGTTAAGTATCCTGATCGGCGAATGCTGAAATTAGCGTTTTCCAATCAGGATCCAATGTTTCGTGGAAGGGCGACCGACACGAAGCGTGGAGAAAGGGAAACAAAATTGAAAAGCTAATCAGTTTTTAACAAAACACTCGCACGAGTAGTACACGCTTTGCAACGCAAAACACAAAACTTCAACGTCTCAATCTATCTTTTGTAGTTTATTAAAAAATCGTTGATCATTATTTGTCATCGTTTACCTTTGTCGAGTAGTTGATACATAGTTTGTTTGGCGGTCGTACAACAGATCATCTCTCACATCCCGACCATGTACACGAATTCCAATCATCCTTAGCCTCGTAAAGAGCGTAAGGAAGTCACGAATTCAACGGTACCGAAATCACCTTCAGCCAACTTACAACTCCCGGTGATCCGACCTATTCGGAAGGCTCGCGGTCGCGCCGTAGATACGCGACGAAACACCAAATGTCTTTATGTAGGTCTTCAATCATGCTCGCGGAAAGTTGTTTACGATTCTAATAATGCTGATACAGTTTCGTAATGAATATTAATGGGAGTGACACTAAATGCGAAAGTTTCTGCACGGTATTGATGTTAAAGCTCGGCGGTAACGAACTAGCAAGCTGTTAACATCTTCGAGCAGAAGCTGCTGATGCCGCTGGCGCGAGCACAGAAAATATTTTATGTTATCCACGAGTCATATACTCGGCGACGCGTTTACACTTCGCTTGCCGCTGGAATCGCGCTTGATCGAGCACACCGTAACGCGGAACTTTATATAAGTTCCGCGGGGCCACAGAAATAAAATTTAAACGCCGAAACACTGGAAACCTGCGAACTGTAAGTTACACGAAGTGGGGATCAATGATCATCCACCGGGTTCGCTAATATTTCAGCTCCATAAATCTGCGAATCCTGCATTACAAAATCACGGATATCGATCGATTCCGATCAGGAAACCATAATTTGTTTGAAAGGAAAGAGGAGATAAAGGAGAGCCTCGCTTTCTCGACTTTCAAGCAACAAGACACGCGCGACCCGCGCTTTAAATATTTTACGATTAGCCTTCTAGCGATTGTGAAATCGAAAAAAGTCCCTGTTTACGGAGTCGTCCCGATACGACGCCTTCGGGACTAAAGCGGAACGAAGTCGTCGTCGTCGTCGTCTCAAGCGACCGACGAACTTCCCCCGTACCCGTTTCGTTGAACGCCGCTTGTTTGTTCAGTTGATTGCCTTTGCGAACGCCTGGCGGAAGTTAAGCGATCAATTAAAAATGTAAACCCGACTAATTGGTACATTAAACGGTATATCGCTTTGAACGTCGCAGGCGAATCGGTGACCTGATTGCGGGGCCGCGAGTTTATCTCCCTCTGATATCTTTGGCCGGTTCCGCCGGGATCCCATCCCGGCTAATGAAGACGGGAAATGAATTTTTAAAGCGTATACGGTTTGTCCGATTCGGCTGACTGGACACTCCATGCGGTAGAAATCGTGATTCGGCGGGCGTGATTGAACCTTAAATTTTAATACACACAAATCACTTTTTATGTCCGGGGATCGGCATTCCTTCGTGAATAAATTATCATTTATATTACTCCTCTTTACAACGTAGGAAGATTACCGCGCACGGTGCAAGTATTAACGAACGCAGGATTATACAACCACATGTCACCAGGCGGAGACAACAAGAATCTTCGTTTCAGCAAGTGACCATGAACGCGTAATACGCTGCAGCGTAAATTCATAAACGTTCATTGAGAACGCTTGCAGCAATTTTCTCGTTGGGCGTCGCGTAATCACGACGCGGCCGCGCAAAGATTTTAAATGCCAGCTTTTTAAGCTCGC
This sequence comes from Holcopasites calliopsidis, assembly GCA_023838395.1. Lineage (NCBI taxonomy): Eukaryota > Metazoa > Arthropoda > Insecta > Hymenoptera > Apidae > Holcopasites > Holcopasites calliopsidis. The sequence continues at coordinate 607,230 of JALHAQ010000012.1, read as the reverse complement.
GTCCCTGGTTAGCGGAATTTTTATCGTTCGAAACGAACATCGTGCGCGCATACCCCTGGTACAAAGGGAAAAAGGAGAGATTTATAAAATACCATTCGGCGACGAATCTTTTATTTCCGCGTCCTGGTTTTTTTTGGCCCAGATTATAGAAATTCAATTGTTAGATAATTCCATATACAACTTCAGCTTCCAGGACTACAACCCCCTGTTTGTTAAGTCACGCGGCAGAAATCCCTTCGTTGCGACACTCGGGCCTCAAGGACCCACCGTCGCGGAATCTCGTCCCCTCGCGCGACCGTTAACTTTCGCTCGCCAGCCCTTAACTTTCTCCTAATTTCCCTAAAACTTTCGCTACAGATTTCCTGCCTGCTAAACCACCTAAGTCTCGCCAAAACCGACTCTACTTCGAACCACTTCCACCCCCCCCCCCCCCCCCCCCGCGGTAATCAATCGGAATTCCTTCACTCTCTCCGATTTTAACGAATCGCCAATAGTTCCACTGAAGGCGACTCCTCTACTTTTCGCTGAACCGCGTCTGAACCTCGCAGCGTCAGAAACTTTGCGTCCTTCGGCTTGTCAGGTTCGACTCCATTCGACATGTCAGATTTTAATGAAACTTCAAACTTAGAAGACCGAGGCTCGCAGTCAGGTTACCTTCGCGGTGTCACGACGCGATACGTACCTTATAATTACGGCGATTCATATTTCGAAGAACGTACTTTATTGCGCGCGATGCGTATAATTAGACGCGCGATAAATATTTGAAGATTCTTCCTCAATGGAGCGCTTGAACGTCGAGCAAACAGGCTACATCGTTCGTCGCTTTAATTATCGTTTGCTGCGACGACCACGGCCCCACCCTTTTCCCTCCTTTCCGCTTTGCCGTCGCTTCCGTTGTGTCCGCTGATTGCAGGATAAACGTGCGTTTCGATTTAGCGTTTCTCATATAATCGTTATCCATTGCGACTAATCGAGTGGCCGGCTCTTCTTCTTAGCAATCTATTTATCGGACGGTGGCCTCCAAAAATTGATTTCTTCTTTCCTTCCTGGCCGATTTTAGTTAGGCTGAAATTGTAGTTCGTCGCGAATATTTCCGCGACATTGGGAAATTGAACATCAGCGAAGTGCGACGCGTGGACAGAATGCTCGTGTCAGAAGATAAAGTATGTCGATTATGAATTATTGTGTACATAGGGGAAATTGATAAAGGTTTTAGTACACCAGAAAGTTTAAAGGTCAGGACGCTGTTGGAAGATTAATGAAATTCGACACTATCCGATTGACCTACGGCTAGATTAAACTTAAATTTATCGAGCTGCTTACGCAACCGAGAGCAGGGTAGGTCGAAAAATATTTGCGTCTTCTCTTTTGATACTATCTATGAAAGTGGATGGAGGAAACGAGAGTTTCTAGTTACTAGTTATTAAGTTCTAAATACGCACGACTTACCAGGCCAATTAACTGGCTCCCCCTAATTATCATTTAATTAGGTTAATTGGGGATAGTTCGTAGTCAGATGCTAAACTTCGAACGTGCTTATAGAATAGAACGAGCAGGCTTCCGCATGACAATTACCATTCTGCAGTTCGAATAAACGATTGCGCTGTTTTCGCGCAAATTCGTTTCTCCCGTTGTTAAACGACCTCGTCCGAAAACGAATCCGGAGTGAAAAAAAATAACCACTCGACGACGCGACTGTCGCACGGGCAACCAGCTTGGCCATTCGTTTCGTAAATAGTGTACGATTATAATGCGGCGAGAGCAGCGAAAATTTCACGGCGAAAACGACAAACGAGAGGAGCGCGGTGGGGAAAAAGAATTGCTCGCAGCGAAGCGCGTGGACGCGGAATCGCGCGGGCTCGTCGTTCACAGCCGGAGCGTGGCGAGTGCGAAACGGTCGAAATAGGTTGCATAAATTACCGGCCGTTGACGGGAATGTGTCCTATAACGAGATAATTAATACACGGACGTTCGGCCAGGCGAAAGCGCCCCGCCCGTGCTAGAATGCATTTACCGACTGTTTCGTTGCTTCTAACCGGTTCGTGTTGTACATTGTTCGCCGGTAGCACGCGCGCTGCCCCTTTTGTTCTCGCCGCCGCGATCTATGCGTCGCGACCGAAGAACGATCCGCGCGTTCGAGAAATTCGAGCGACGCTGCTTTCAATCGGCGAACAATTAGAGTGCCTCGGTCGGCTGGACCGATTAGCTTTCCCCGGCTTGTCGGCCCTTCGACCGCTGCGACTCGGCGATGCGGTTTGTCGCGCGGACGAGACTCATTTTTAGAAGGGGCAACATGTTCGATTACCTCCGAGACGATGAACCCCTTCAACATTTATCAATTGCCCCGTCGATTCTTCGCCGATTCTCCGGCCACTCGATCTTTCTTTTATTCTTGAAATTCGAGCTGACCGAAACTCTACTGAGAAGTTCAAATAACTCCCATCGTAGGTTTATCCGTTGCGAACGTGTTCTGCATACTCGAATCAGCGGGGAGTCTAGAGGATGCTCGAGCGGAGCAGGAATAATACCATTACACGGACCGCCTTGGCTTAATAGTGTTATTATTAAGCCACAAGTGGTTTCCTTCCTGGTATCTCGTACGTTTTAACGGGATACCGAACGAGACTGTAATTATCAAGCGGGTGAACCCGCCGTGTTAGCGGATAATAATCGATGTTCCCACCCCTTGATAACGACGGGACGTGTGCGTCGGGGTGCATTCACTCTGCGTAGCCGGAGTGTATTCTAATCATAAACACGATTATGCTTTCGCGCGACACACGCCGCGGCACCGAAAGTTTCATGATAATTATACGCCTCGGCGGCCGATTATCGCCGATGCAAATAGAGAGAGAGAGAGAGAGAGAGAGAGAGAGAGAGGGGAGTAATTACAGAGTGCGCGCAAATATCGCCGAAACGCCTTAACGCAAACTGGTACAACCGTGTATGCATTTATTCGACCGTGCAATGGATTCACTCGAAAGGTAGTTCCCCCGTTTTGTACCAGCGATTTTAGATTCTGCCTGGCGAAAGCGGACGTTGCACTCGAAACGTAACACGTTGCCCTTTCACACGCATTAGCCGACAGAGGGTCGATCTTGTAATCGGTGGTGCGTGCGACAAGGTTTCTATGGTTTAATAGTTTGTAAGTAGTTCAATGTGCGTGTAATTATCCGATAGTATCGTTATTAGAATGGAAAGCACGCGATTCGCGCGTTGCGCAACAAACCGTCCTCTTGCGCGATAAGTTGCAATCGGTCGATGGCGAATCGTGCCGCGGATACCTTACGGAACGCACCGCGACGCGTGCTTAGCTGTTTCCGCGCTAAGCAGCTTAAGGAACCCAGCTAGCTTAGATTAGAATCAATTGTCCATAGGACACACCGAGCGAACAGCGCATTTTATCCCGTCGTCGTCCACCGCCACCTTACCCAAACGCGGATTCGCGATTCCATCGAATTTCGCCACGGTCATTAGCATCCGAACATTGAACGAACTACGGTGAACGCGCGGCGGGGGTGTTTTGCGGCGCTCACGAAACCCCCGCGGGGGTGGGCGTTTTCTTGGACCAGCCGAGCGGACCGAGGCCGGTTTTTTCGCCGCGTTTCCGCCCCATTGTCGGGGCGGCGAACAACGAGGTGATTATCATCAGCAACGATTGTTCCATTCGAAGTTCCCAACGGGGGTGTCCCGCGTGTCGAATAACTCAGCCGCCGCGGCCGGGCTTTGCATCCCCCTCCGCCGTATAAATTCACTTTAGCCCCGACGCGAAATTGCGGCAACTTAGAAACACGGACGTGCTTATTATCGGGCGGACGGGCTCGTGTCCGCCTTGATGCGTCGGCGATTTATGGGGCCGCGAGGAATCCTCTCAGCCCGGCGGCCGCCGAGCCGCTTTTTCCACGGAACAATTTGTCCGCGGGAAAATTGGACGGACGGGACGTCTCTCGAGGCGTCATTATAGTTTTATAGAGAATAATTGTGCGCGGCGCTGGAGAGGACCAAAGGTTCGCGGTAACGATATTAAATATATTATACACTGTTGCGTAAGGCGAAGAGTACCCGGAGCTACGTAGAGTGCACAGCACGCGAGGTATAAAACAAAGTAGCGCGCTGCCATTTATCCCTAAACGTATCCCTCTCGAAGCAACCCCTCATCGTAAAACGCCCCCTAAAGAAACACATTTCCCGGCAAAGAATTTCCCGGAAACTAACACAAGACGGCTCCGGACCGATGTATGCTTTATCTTCGAGCGTTTATACCGCCGTTTCCGCGCGAAACTACGTACACGGAACGGTTATAAAAAGAGAGAGAGAAAAAAAAACCCCCCCGATAGACGACGGGCGATCTAGAAACGACGAGCGGGCAACGAAGGGGGCTCTCGGGCCGCGTAAAAATTCGTCCCGAACCGCGCCGCGATGCATAAAAGATCCACGCCGGTAAATACGCGGTGGCGGGAGTCGATTCGAAAAGGGGCGCGCGAACGGTCTCTCGCCACCCCTCGGCAACGAGCCGTGGACCGTTTATATCATACACGCTTGCACGTCGTAAAATTTGGAATGTTGCCCGAGTATCTGGGTTAAGAGTTCCCACTCGGGAAGGCTCTGCGGCAGCGAGAGGAAAAATGCTCCGCGTCGTTGCCCGGCCCCTGGATCGCGATCCCGAGCGCTTATAATCGATTTACCGCAACCCCCGTACACCCACGTCGATATGAAAGGGGTGAATCGTCGGACGAGAGAGGAATACGGTATGAGCGGATGCTTGGAGCGTGTTAGGCTTCGGAATTGAACAGATTTTTTGGAGCTTTCAAGATAATTGTGGTTCCTTTAAATATTCCAATGCGCACATTTTTATGTGGCTTTTTGAACTTTTCGGTTTCCGTCCGAAATTCATCTCCGACCCTCCCGAACGTTTGCCTTGCTCGAAGCACGAACCCTTGTACATTATCCGTCGATAAGTCTGACCTGTTACGATCGTGGTGGACTTGAGGGCAAGCTCGAAACGAGCCGGGCAAGGGATGCTGGTCAGAAAGGGTTCGATCGTCATTCTGCTGGCCGTTGGCACGGGTTCATTGTTTCGCCACAGTCGTCGACCTTCACTGAAGGAGGTAAAGAACAGATTACGAGCGAGCACCGAGTTGCAACTGCACAACTTTTTTTTATTACGCGATTGCCGGACAGCACTGATGATTTTTATTACCTTGAATATTGCTACGTTTTTTCTTCTTTCGACAATAGAAATAAATTGGAATGATAAATCGATGATCCGCGGCTAGCGCGATTCGTTCGCGACAGACTTAAAGACGAATCTCGTTCGGAACGAATTGCACTCGCGATACGTCGTTTCGCTGCCGGTGCCGCACCGGGTTGTTGATACGTTATCGTATCGAGGATTATTCGTGTAATTTACGCCGGAATCGCGCTGCCCGACCGAAATCGATTATTTGCCGCGTTTAACTTCCATCAGCGACCAACCGACTGTGCTCGTGCGGCCGACAGTTGTAACAGGGAATTGCACGCGATTAGACGCAAACCGGAACGTTGTTACTTAATGTCTTCTAAGAGAATGCGCGCTTCCCTGTTGTTACCCGTCCCAACGGAATCGCGTTAGAAATTTATATTCCCCCGCATCCACGCTAACAATCGTGCGGCGAAACACCGCGCTCATGGAAAGCTTGAAAGAAGGGGTCAAATAATCGATAAAATTGTAACAAATTCCAAGCTTGAAAGTTCGGCAGGTCTTTCTTGATTCCACGAAAACATCGGTCCTGATTATTTGATGAAGAGCTCGCATCCCTCGTCTAGGACACAGGCCGAGTCACTGAAGTTAGATAGCAAAGTGGCAAGACGAGGAATTCCATTATCGCAGGAACCGCGGGGGTTAATCGGATTTGCCGGCCGACCAGTTCAGCCGACTCGAAAACTAAGCAACATCGTTCGATTTGCATAACGATGTAATTTAACGCGTATCTGCCCGCACGTGCACGTGCACGTAATCATGGTCCACGTGTTTACGCAGCTTTTGAATTTTCCAGATAGCCCCCCATCCCCCTCGCGCGCTTGATCGATGTTTTCTGTATAATTTCAACACCTATCCGGCATCGATCTAAATTCAACAATCTCTCCCGGCGATAGAATCAAGAGTGGGACGATAGAATGTCCTGTGTCTTTTTTTCTTTACAGAGGTTGATTAATCTATTGTTCAGGAGAGTCTCGTTATCGGCGATGAAATATAGTTTCATTTACTTTGCTTCGCCGAGGAAGCTCCGGTGAATTTGTTTCTTTAGGGGGTGTAAAATGTTAATGAATTTTTTGCGGAATAAATTTACGGTCGAACGTGCGCGCGGTTTCATTGAAGTGTTCCCCGCGTGTTGGACGCGTTTTTATTGTGCTCTCGATAAAGTCGGCGGAGAATTCTTTGCCGTAAATCCTGCGATACTTTCACGGACGCGTCTGTCAAATTTGATCAACAACGCGCGCCGCAATTAGTGCGCCCGGAAGGAAGCTGCGATAAGGCCCGAGCCGTTGAACGAGAAGCCGCATCCACGTGTTCCGCGAAAGAAAAGAGAAAGGAACGCTAAGAGGTGCGGCGCGAAAGGGGTGGAAAGAAACTGCTCGGTTGCACGAAGGCTCGCTTCTAATAAACCTTAATGTTCTACGGAGGATATTAGCGTCGTCGCGACGTTCGCCGAGCGTCGCGTCGGTGGTTTCCACGCCGGGGCGACAAAAGAGCAGAGCCACCCTTTCAGCATTTTTTTTTTTCCCCTCAAGCCACCGTCGTCGGGTCTCGCTTCTTTTTCCACGCTATTCTAGAAGCGGCCCAGGTAAGCTCATTGCCGCTGCTTACAAAGCTTACCATCCCTCGTCGCCTTCTTCTTTTTCTCCCTTCTTCGACCCTTCTCGCTGTCCCTTCCACCTCTTTCTCAGCCGCCCTCTCTTTAGCTCTTTTTCGGAAAGTCGACGAGCGATATCGCGTGCGTTTGGTCGGGGCTCGTTTCTTTTTCTTTCCTTCAGTTTACCCTGCACCTTCGTCCGCGTTACTCGCGAGAAGCTTCGATTGATTTATTCGCGCGCGTATCGTCCCCATGCGCGGCGATCTCTTTCTAAACACGATTCGATAAAATCATTTCGAAGGTGTTAAGAACAATTCCAGTTGTGTCAATTCGTAAAGCTTGTTTGTCGCATTTTCTTTTCACGCGTCTCTGCGTTTATAACGAATTTCGTTGCACTCCCATGCGGACTTGCTCGAGGGACATTTTCACTGTGCGCAAAAGTTGTTGATTATTACTCGCGCCTCGACCTGGAAACTGCATAAATCCGTCCTCGAAAGGGTAGTTAGCGCAATTAGAAGCACGCGAGCGGTTCTTTGCGAATTTCCACGATGAACAGCCGTTCCGCGACGAGCTCGCGGTTCTCTATACCGCGAGCGTTCGCGCTTTTTGAAACATCGTCGTTTTCTCCATTCACGCGATCAAATAAAATTCATTCCCACGCCAAATGACGGACGGGATGATAATTGAACCCGCATGGAAGTCCGTAGATTGTAAGTAATTGTATTCATTTAAATGCAGTTGCAAATAATCCGATACTGAATGGAATGCGGTCTGCATGGAAAAGGTATTGGATATCTCTTGGCATTCGCACGAATTGTTTCACCGTACGGTTCACGTAGAAACACAACGCAAGCACAATAGGTATTCGCGGATGCGGTAATGTCGTATACGATACGACATAAAAAGGGCCAGGGGAAACGAGTAGGGGTGCACGTCTCTTGTTACTTTTAACCCTTTAAAGCAAGAGTCTCTGACCCACATTCCGAGTTGACGTGGGTGGAGAATTTTAAAAGGAAGAGAGAGAGAGGAGAAAGGTGACGCTATCTGTTTCATAAGGAGCATTTCATTACGAACCTCAACGGGTTTCTGCTTTTCTTCGGAATGTTCGTCCACTTCCTTTTTATAGGAGAAAGCAAAATGATCACAGCTGATCGATCACTCGCTATAAATTTATTATTATACTAGGTACAGTGTTAGATTTCTACCTTTTGCTGTAGCAGAGATTTGTGTGTGACTTCCATCATTTCTCAAACGAAAAATTGAAATATATATCTTGCTCTCTGATTCGAGTCAATGTCATACGTATATTCATTAACGACACCTTCGGTTTGCTAATTGCATCTCCTGAACGGTTCATCCCAGAAGTTAATCACTTGACCTATATTAGTAGCATTAATATATTAACACGTGCGACGTTTGCACGTCCTCGTCGCAGTTTGTATCAAAATACTGCATTACTGAACGGCAAGCGGTAGATATATTTTCTTGCAACGGAAACCAAAGAGAGGCATTATGCTTCCCCTTCGAGTAATTTCATTTACTCCGCCAATGCTATACGAGAGTTTGTCGAAACGCTTTTTACTTGCGTATTGCGCAACGCGTTCAGCTTACACCGGCGCCAGCTTCCTGGATACGGTCCTACATATTCGCCGAAACTGTTCAACTCTTGAAGGACTGGCGGCTGTTTGAGTTTCCAGGGACTTTACCACCGATCGCATTCGAAACAACGACGCGATTACTGTATTAATCCTATTCACGGTGACGTCAGCCCGACTAATTTCCGTAACGTTAGAAACGGTATATTTGTATGGGACATGTAGAACAGGAAAGGAGCTGTTGCAGCGAAAATTAGACAAATTGAAGAGACTACTGTACCCGTGTACGTGTATCGCGTTTGAATCTCCCGTGGGACGTTTCACCGGGAATGCTGGATGCTCGCGATGAATCCGCTTGCGGATGAATACACGTTCCCGGAATGAGCTTAAGCAGTTTTCGCCCGGCTTCTTCGTGAATCCGCGATCGAGTGGCGGGCGGCTTTTTGGCTTCGCTAGCGACGATAATAAGCGTTACTACGCGCGTGCATATTTCTTTGCGATTCGATGATTATTTAAACGCGGATCGTACAAATATCCCCATCGTACTGTCAACAATTTACAAATCTCTCCCACGCTCTGTGTTCCACGTATCTATAATTCGCCAGGTTTATTCGCAACCCTTCGTAACTCGTTTCTCCGTCCCTTCCCTTCTTTTCGTCCTCCGTTTCACATCTTTAAACCGCTTCTCTCGAATGTTTCGAAACAAGGAGTCACTCTCGCGGGACATAACGGACCGATTATAATTCATTCGCCAAAGATGGTAAAGCAACTCTCGCGAGTGAATAATTAAGAACCCAGTCCCCGCGCATTTGTCTCATGAAAACAGTGAAAGCTGCGACGGCGTCGCGCTAATAAAATACCCGAACGATGATCGAACAATTCGAAAACGACCGCAGGGGGGGACAGTGGGAAAGGAAGAAGCTGCGCGGATCGAATCGAGCGCGATGAATTCCTTTGTTTCAAACTAGCCGCGAGTCAGCGCAACGAAATAAATCACACGGCCGAGCGAAAACATTTGTTCGACCGGTCACGCGGCAAATCCAGCGAAATCTTTTTATCAGGATCGCTTTTGTCCCCGTCGGTGGTTGAAGTGCCTCGCGCGCACGTGTGTCGGGCTCCACGATTATTCGTGTAATCGCGAGTTTCGCCGGCTCGATTGTACCGAACGGCGGTGCATGTACGATCGGCGAACACGCTCTCGTCGGCCGTGACGATAAACGGCGGAACATCTTGGAAACGTTTAATCGATCGTGACGCTGCTGAAATGTTCACCGTAAAATTATTCGGGGTTGTTGCACGGATAAAAGTTGAACGAAAGGAAATTAGAGGACTTTAACTTCGTCAAACCGGCGACAGAAAGTATCCTTTATTTAAAGAAAAAAAACAAGAACGAAGGAATACTGTGTTCGAAGAGTGACGAGATACAATAGTCACTGGTGCTAACGAGGAGCCGCTGAAGTTTTCAAAGCGAGAATCGATAACCACCGTGGTGAATCTCGGTGAATCAGATGTCTGCTATTCCTGCTCGAATTTGATATCTTATCAGTGACTGGACGCATTCTTCTTCTGTTCGCACGGAGTCATTGAACTGTAGCCTGACAGATACCTACGCTGACTACGGTGAAATTGATGAGCGCGTCCCAGAAAGGAAAAAGCTGGGGATAGGGAACGACGGGGAGGTTTTTGGAAATTGGTTCGTATAAAGGAATGATGCGGGCGTTTAAAAACTGATGGACCTCGTTCAGTAAAAAAACTTGCATCTCAATTTTAACATTCCTAAGGTTCAGGCGAGCTTATTTCTCGATACTTTAACATCTCGAAGCGCCCTTAAAACACCGTACGCGAGTGTAATTTTGCGCCCAGTCGGCGCCCGCTTTCGCGAGGCGTGAACTTCCCGCGCTTCGCTGTAGCGATAATTTCCCTCGCTCGTAATTACACTCGCGCCGTCGTTATAAATGCACCGCGTCGAGGATACACGCGCGGGCTAATCGCGAAGTAGGTCGAACTGAATCCCCTGGATAGTCGAACGCGAGTTGCTTATGTACCATGCGATTTGCTCGCGATATGAATGATTTATCGGCATCGGATATCGGATAATGGTCCTCCAAAATTGACACAGCTTCGAGAACGGTGGTGCAGCGTCCGCGCGATAGTCCTTGTCGTGCTTGACTTCTAAGTCGACTCTTCCTACGATCGCTCTGCCGTTTCTGATTCGTAAGGGTGTGGAGATTAATTGATTTTCTTGTTTCTTTGTTCTTAAGATTTACGCATGTGCCGATAAGAAAACGGTTTCCTTTTCAGAGGCGCGAGCCAGAATAAGCGGTCCCTCGGACATCTACGTGAAAACCGGCAGTCTTCTCACGCTGACCTGCCTGATGTCTCAAGGGCCGCACGACCTCGGCACGGTAGCTTGGTACCGCGGAAGTCAGCCGGTGGTCACGTCACCGCATTCGGAGAACGACGTCGACGGCGAGCCGCGGATCACGGTCGAAACCGAGTGGAGCGACGCCCTCACGTCGAGGTACGGTTATTGCGTTCGTACGAATGCTTGCATAATTAATTAACACTTCGTCGAGAAGCCACGCCGCTTCACCCGCGGCGTGTAAATAATTTCGATCACCTCCGGAGATCCGGAGCCGCGCGGTTAAACTTGTCGACGCGAAACGCCCCAGGTCTCCGACAATCGTCAATCACGTCCAAAAACAGACGCAGAGCCCCAGGGGCTGTAATATTCTAGCGACACGCGAATGCTGGGCTTTGACAAGGGCCGGCTAGAAATGCGGAGCATGTCCGACGCGTCTTCACGGTACACGGGCCGCCTGACAAAGGGACCGACCCGTTTCCTCCGCATCTCGAGGACCGGGCTTGAATATCGCGGCACGTGTACGGGGCCCGTCTGGCCGTTCGAACGCTGGTGAAAGCTGCGATTCCGGCGGAACGAAGCCGACGTTTAGCTGTTAGGGGTGGAATTGAAATGAAAATAGTATTGTGACCTTTGCGAAACAATTCAAGGTATACATAGGATCGTTTTAGAGAGACCCAAGCCGAAATTCGTCTTCGTTTCCCCACTGCACCATTTTCCGTGCACCCCCGCTCGAGAAGAAAAATCGCCAAGAGACACCATTAATCCTCCGGTTTATTATATGGTTAGACGCAGCCGGTTTCCCAAGCACTGAAATAATTATTTCTCCCGGGCCTGTTCGGACGTGGCGTCGACGACGCTAGGGACACCCTTACGTAACCCTTAAACGATCGTTATTAGCCCCGAGGGTGCGATACGTTACAATGCCACGCGATGAAGCTAACTAGCGAAATACGCCGAGCAAATGATTAACCGATAATCTATTGGGAACAAGTTGCCGGAACTTCTTTACGATCCGTGACAGTCTACGACCTACCCCTCGTTAGGGATAGAGTACCATAGAATTAGCCTTGTTCGAAAGTGTCCTGCACGAAGGTGGCCGAAATTTTCGCGCGAATCGAAAAATCGTCGACGAAGAGCCGCCTCTCGTTGCAGTCAATCTTTCCACGATTTTAGGATTCGTTCGTTAACAAGGACTCTCATTTTATCGTTAAACACGGTAAACGGTTTCCGGATAGATTTTCCCATCTCGGCCACCAAGTGAAATCGGTATATTTATTGCCGCTTCGAACGTCGTTAATTCGACATTTCCGATCAATCCGTCAGTCACCGTCGACCGTAGCGAAATGCGAAAATACTTTTCGCGAGCAGCACTCTGTCGCGAAAGGGACTATTCATTTTACTTACAACCGACACGTTGCTCCCTGAACGTCGATGCGTATCGCGCGTTACGTTGCGCGAGATAGCAGCTTTCGGGGGACATTATTACCACCCTGGCAAGAATGACGTACAACATTGTCACCGGGGATAATGCGCTTAGGCGGACGTGATCGTTGGATTTATTTTACACCGCTTGTCCGTGACAGAGGATAGCCGCGACTCGGCTGCGCCCGACAGAAGTCGCGCGATATGATTTTCATTGCATTCTTCGGACTGCTGAGCTAAAAGATATTCAATCGTTTTAATTCTAACGAATCAAGGTAGCCGAATGATTATAATATTGTAATTAGTGAATAGCAATCACATACGTTTCTTTCGAACCGTGAATGACCGATCTTCGTGTGCCGTTACAGATTGAGGATCACCCACGCAAAGCCAGGCGACTCTGGAAACTATAGTTGCGTCCCCACCGTGGCGGAGAGGGCCAGCGTCAATGTGCACGTTATTAATGGTGAGTTGCGCATAGAAATTGCATGGGATATTCCCTTCGTGGGCCATTCGTTAAATAATTCGAACCGCGAGTCCTTCCATTCCTTCCAGCAATTTCAAGTCACCATTAGTTACCACTCGTGCAGTTAGCTTTCATTCTCCGACCGTGGTAACGTTTCGTTTCTGCGCGGATTTCAATCTTGACACCTCTTCGAGCCCTGATCGATGCGATTATCCGTACGAAAAGTTCCAATGAAATATCGGCCGAGGTCGAGCAGCAGATTTCCCGCCCTATGCTTGATTGAAAAATAGACGCCCGCGGTGTGCAACAAATGACACGCTGTCGTTCATCGACCACATTCCCGCGTTTCCATTCCTGATGATAGAAAGCCGCTGTTTCGCATATCGGACATCGCGTAAAGAGAATTCTCGATGACACGTGGCACTGGAATTCGAACTGTTACGTACATATATTAATACCGCACGATTTAAATCGCTTTCCCTATCTTCATTTTGACCAATCTCAGTTGCAGCTCAATTATAATCGCGATGATCCGATGTTTCCGCTGGCACTTTCTACCTAATTCATTTAGTATTTCGCTTAAACATCATCGCGGAGGTCAGTTGAGGATACATCGTATTCTGCATAGTCCCAAACTCGGACGTTTATACTCTGTAGTCTTGCGAGCACCACGACGTCGTTAATGGGACGCTGCCGAGACGAGATTTGACAGGCTCTTTGACGTCTCTGCGGCGCGGAACTTTGACGAGTTCAACTGCAGTTGACAGATTAATTAGACTGCGTGCTTTTTAGAATGACGCGCTGCAGAGCGTGAGGGACGGGCGGAAAAAAGAAGTTGCGGTATTATTTCCTTCCTTTTTCTTCTTCGTTCAACTTGGCGGCTTCTGCTTTTTTTTTCTAAGCCTGTTTCATCGATATTCAAGATGCGCCTGTAAGGCGGCTTTGTTTTTCACCCAATGATCAATGCCGTGAATGGTGGCTGATTGATTGAAGGCTAGCGTAGTACGTTCTCTCAATTACCATTCCCCGCCTTCTTTTTTTTGGGGGGGGGGGGGGGGATCAGTCTCTTTTTCTCGCTGGCGTACATCGAAATTGATTAGGAAGGCATATTTTATGGTATGAAAAATTTTATTACTCATTTTCCACGCTGTTCGAGGTTCCTTTATTCGAAATTTAATTACTCATCGAGGTTGCACTCGAGAACGATTCAGCGTTCTAAATTCTCTCTCTCTCTCTCTCTCTCCCTCCGCGAAAAGTCTTCCCTCAAAACCATTCGACCGCAAAAAAGCGCCAGGCCAATCAAAGCAATGGGGGTTCTGTCTAAATTTTTCATCCAGCAATCTCGCTGGGATGGTAAAAATAAAAACAGAGAAAGCGCGACCAGAGATTGATGTCGCATAGATTTTTCGCCGACCGGTCGAGCCGCAGAGCTTCGACGTATTTCATTGGTAATAAGAGGGCGAACGGCTGTTGATGGAGAGCGCGAGATAGGGGTGAGTCTGAAGGGTTGACAAGATTAGCAACGATCGCGAACGCCTCGTAAATCGTTCAGACATCCGGCCAGTTACATTTAACCCTTTGATGGGCCAGATACCGGTGCGGCGTTCCCCCGCTATCAGCTGCAACCACTTCCTTGTACCGCATCATCTCTCCACTCACGCGCCACTTCCGGCGACGTTGGAGCTGATTCTGGGAGCAGCATCACGCGAGGGTGAACGTGATTAAAGTGGTCGAGGCTGATTTTCATCTAGATTTAATACGCGGAATCGGATACGCTCCTCGGGTGTTTCCTGTATTCTCTTCCGAAATAATCACAACGTCACCGTTGATTCCATGGCTTCGAATAATCGTATCCCAAATGTTTTAGAAAAAATTCGATGCGCGTTAGAAAGAATGTCGAACACCAATTCGGATACCGAAGGGACTAAAATCGAAAGCTTCTTCCTCCCCCCGTCCGTACGATTCCTCCGTGCCAAACGGCAAGAAACAGAAACGGCCAGCGTAATGAATGTAAATGTATTCGGTGCCCATTATTCCGCGGCATTTCTGAAGAACGCACACCTACCGTGTCGGATACGATTCTCCATCGAGGCATTTCTATGGTAATCGAACGCCGCTCAGCGAAAGGTGTGCTCGGGAAGCCTCGGAGGATACTTGGTAATTCGATGCGTCGCGAATACGTGGAACTTGCCGGGTATATCCGGTACCCGCAGAGTGCCGAAAACACTTTCGATATCCGGAACGGACTGGAGCTTTGGTCCCGGTCGGAAACCGCGACGCGTAACTTTAGGTATGAAATCGGGAATAGGAAAACTGCTCCAATCGTTTTCAGGAAGACCATGGATGATGAATAATTAGGCAGATTCAACGCATTTGAAGACTGTTTAGAGTGCAAAGCGTCGATCTTCAATAGACTTACATTTATCCGTTTCTATCGCATCGTACGTTTTTCAAGATTAAACATTCCTTTGAGAAGAGTTAGACCATTGAAAAGTATGTTATTCCGCGTTAGACATTGCGTCTATCTGAATAGCGCGTAAAACAGGATGGATCGGAAACGATTTCATTGCATGGCAATGAAATGCGGCAGATTACCTTCACCAAATGACCCATCGAAATTGACGTACGCTGAACATCGGTGTGTAACGATTCTCTATCCATCAACGTCGTATTCCCGTAGGGGTCCGATTCGAAGTCGATTATATCGTACATTTTTCTTGATCACCGTAGATGCTCAAACATCAGTAATTAATTACGCTATCCTGTACAGTAGCGGCGTATAATACATCACGGCGGAGGATAACGAATTGAAAGCGGGCAGGATTTTTCAACATGTAACGGATTTTGTTTTGGCCGTCGGAATAACTCTCGAGCGTTTCGGGGATCGGAATCACAGATTGATATGAAGGCCCACGGGAAATCGACGAAAATGTCCATCGAACCGAAGCGAAAAAAAATGTATATAACAGAAATGGTAGAAAAGGGAAGCGAAGGGGAAGTTTGTTATAGATTGTTGCCATCGACGAATCGACTTGATATCGAAACGATAAAACAAGTATTACGGATCTCTGGTAGGTAAAAGCCATTAATTGTTTAAATGGAAGAATAGCAAGAAGCACTGTCGAGTGTAACATTGTACGGATAGTAATGTAACCCGTTAGCGCGACGGGCAAGTAACAATAGCGCAATTACCGTGCGAAATAGCTTAATAACGCAATTCAGTGGTACAGCTCAGTAATAACGCGGCCGCGGTATGTTACAATCGAATTCGCGCCACTGAATAGCATAGTTAGTGTTAGAAGACGACCATACATCTCGGAGACGCTAATTGCATTATGTATTTTTATTCATTTGCCCAAAGCAAAAAGAACAAGGTCGAGTGGAAAAGAAAATTCCTACATCCGATCAGCCGATTCCTTCGAGACGCGAAGGTAGAGAAAGGGAATTTTCCCAATTCGAGCGGGCCCAGCGAAACTTCTCCACGCGAATTCCCGCGGGAACGGGGCTGGATATCGGAATGAAATCAGCGGCAAGCAGACAAGCAACAAGCCGGGCACGTAGCGCTGAAGGAAACGTAAACGCGTGCCTCTCGCGCTTGTACGGCTAAAGCCGACGCAAAGAGGGCCTCGGATTCTCGATTTTATTAACCCGGAAGACACGTAAATCCGGATCCCTTTCATCACGGAGCGATATCGGTTCCCTTCCGCGAGCTTGTTAGAAAACTTTGCTTCAGAAGATTCCACGACTCGTTGGCTCTCTGTACGTATCATATGCTCCTCCTTCTGATTCTCTTGCCCGTTGTACCGTTTCATGATGCGCTCGCTCTGGAACGAGTTGGCTGGGTCATTTAGCTTTCATTGAATTCGATATCGTTCGTCGATCGAAGGTTCCAAGCTTCTATAAAGATGACGGCTAGGTTTCGAATCATTCTGTTCAGCGTTTTACAATCTGTCAGATAGTTTCGTCGCAATGGAAACGATTCGGTTTGAATTTCGAACGATTAAAAGTGTTCGAAGGCATTGGCAAATCGCTGGGTAAGTTGGAAAGAGCAGCAACTCCTCGATAGCGGGTAGGAGACTTCCCCCCGCGGTGTAGGGGGAAAATGCGAGTTACAAAGCATCCCCTAAGAGATTGTACGTGTGTAGCGGCGCGGCGGGGTAGAGCTCTCTCCTTTCCGTTCTGTTCTCACCGCTTGCCTTTTAAAAGTTCCCCGGGTTGTCGAGGGACGAGCAAGTTAAGCGTAACAATGTACGCTGGCGGGGATAATGACTGATCGATCCTCCGCTAAGAAACACGTATCTTCGTTTATAGGGAGCGACGATTTCAGGTAATTGGAAATTTCATTTAACGAGGAACTGCAAAGGGAAGTGGATGCAACACCGTTAGCCGGTGAACTAAAATGTGTCAGGTATAACATGAGAAATATTGATTTTGCCTTCGGTAAATATATTATATATAATAAAAAATAATCTTGTGCTTTCTGAGCAAGAGTTAGTATACCATATACTAATTGCTACTTATTATTAAACAAACAGAATCTCTGAAAGTGTATACATTAACATCTTCTATTCAAGTGCGACATAGCGAAGGGGTTGAAATATATTTAGCCGCACAGTAAAAGCTTCCAAAGAGTCCAGAGGCTTCTCGAATTCCTCTCTGAGACTGCCAATGGAAATCGATACTCCTCGGATTTCCCGGGTTTCATCGACTGAACCAGCACACCCTAGCAACCCTACACTAAATCCATAAATGAGAAAGTTTATCAAGATTTATCAGGAACTTTCTGCATGACTTAACATTTTCATTAGAATAACACGCACGATTTACGTGGCGCGTAACTGCGTACTCCTCTCTCGTCCCTCCAAACGCTGCACAGAGGTACGCTTT
Organism: Holcopasites calliopsidis; assembly: GCA_023838395.1. Classification (NCBI taxonomy): domain Eukaryota; kingdom Metazoa; phylum Arthropoda; class Insecta; order Hymenoptera; family Apidae; genus Holcopasites; species Holcopasites calliopsidis. The sequence continues at coordinate 589,662 of JALHAQ010000012.1, read as the reverse complement.
CTTAATTCATCAGCATAACCGGAAGAGCGTGCTGCAGAAATTCATTAGACCCGGCGCGTGTTAAGGAAGGCGAGCGCGATGCATCTTGTTGGAAACGCGGATGATCTATGACGCTAGCGAGCATTGATCCATCATCGTCGTCGCGCGGGATATACAGGTGAGCCGCGAGTTCTAATCCGCGTCGCGGGCGCACGCATTACCATTTTGAAATGAAACGAAAATTGCGCCGGGATGACGGGGACGCGCCGGGCCTGATTGAATCGCGGTTTCGATGCCATCGAATGGCGATTATGCTTAAGTAGTACGTAACGCGTCCCCGTTGATTGCCATAATGGTCTATTAAGCAGCATAAATAGAAGCAGTGCGCGATGGCGTTTCAAAATGCAAGTTACTCGTGCCAGAAGTTACTGCGGCGCGACAAAGTGGCTAAATGATTAATGGGAGGGTAGTTTCGTAGTTATTATAATAGAAATGAAGGTTGCGTGGTCCAGGAACTGCAGGGAAGTGTCGATTTCCGTCGCGAGGGCAGCCCTTCTTCGACGGACAAGCTAATGTCCAGCATTATCCAATGCGTTATTTATTTCCCTCTTACTCTTTGCCAGCGCAGGCTGGTCACTTTCGCGATATTTTCATTGCACCTGCCATCGATTGAACGCAAACAGAAACGGCTGCCCGGAGCGTCGCGCGAGATTCCTCGTCTCGGTGCCGTTGCTCGGATAGACGAATTTCGTTCGGCTCTTAGGCAAACTCTCAACCGTTCCGCGTTCCTTCCTCTCTTTCCTTGCCCGCTTCTTCTTCCGCGGGCCTGGATATTCGTTTTCGTTTGACTTAAGACAGTAATGGCGCGGAGATCGAGTTCGTTATTCCTCCGCCGGTTCCCTTTGTTTCCGTGCACCGGGGTGCATCGCAGTTTTCATAAATTATGCGGACCCGGTTGCGTAGATTGAACCGTGCGGCTGATTGAATACACCCGAGCGTCTCTTTTGTGTCGTTCGTACGAACGGAATTGAATGTAGCTTGCTCGATGAATTTTTTATTCCAGAGAGTCGTCCTCCCTTTTGTCTTCCTTGCTTAAGCGTAGGGAAGAGTATACGTATGGCTTTTTTTTTAGCGGGCTTCTTGTCCGCGGAATAATAACCCGGATCTTGTTCTTCTTTTCTTTCGTCCATGAATATGTTGCAAGTGGATACATTCAACGGAGGGGCGAGAGAAAGAGTTACGAGGGGAATACTAATAAGCATGAAAAATCGATCGTCAAGCGTTTGAAGTATTAAACCAAATCCCTCCTAACATTGTAAATCAATTTTTACCACGGTGAAATCTAAAAGGATTCTCGAGCGACCAATATTTATTGATTATCCATAATATCAACACTGCCAATACTATATAGCCCTTTAGCAATTGAAGAGGCCAATACTTGATCAAACACGAACGTTGCCACTCCCCGCCCGCAGTGAGACCGTATTAAAGGGACTAGCCACTTCCATTTCGAGTCACTTAGAAACTTGTAGATAACATCCTCCCATCAATATGCCAATTATTGACAATCCGTCCATCGACGATATTTCCAACACTCGAAGTGTTCGAGCTCTAAAGGTCTCTCGATTTCCCTCAATTCACTCCGGCGTTCAGCTATCCTCCGAGATGACGGAAATTTTCATCGCGAACATCGATTCGTCAATTGTATCGTATAGAAACGCATCGTCACTCGTGTACCAACGGTTCAGGCTCGTTCAGGCCGTTGCCGAATTCTCGTCGCGCTTGTTCCTGCCTATTTACTTGTCCAGGCGTCGCAAGCTTCGTCGGCGAAACGATTTTCATAAGGCAATTGTTGATTCGAGCGAATCGCATAAGCGCGAGAGCGACGCACACGTTCGTTCAATATTTGTGAAAAGTGTGTCGACGCGAGCGTCACGTGTAAACACCGACCGGTACGTGTTCGCCGGCCGCGCGAGCGTTATAATATTTAATTCGCCGTTTCAAAGTTTGCGCGCTCCGATTCCACGCGCGAGTTTATAGGAAAATGGAATAAAAATCGAACGGTTCTTGGCTCCGGTTGTTCAGAATTGTCATAGTTGCATCGTTTTCCTTTTCTCTTCTTTTTTTTTTTTAACAACGTGTTACGTGAACAGAGCTTAAAAAATTTGCATTACAGAATGAGCGACGCGCAATTAACTCGGCTTGCACGCGCGTAATAAGAGAGCACCACTTTATCCTTAACATTAAAGCGGGAGTTTATTAAGTATCGCGCACGGAGAACGGTCGTCACTTTATTAGGCCGGGGCGCATATATAAACGGGGCTAAATGAAAAAATTCTTCGCGAACGGCTAGCTGAAAGGGCGGGGCCCAGTCAATATACGCGTAAAAATAGATTTTGCTTCGCAGGGAATGCACGTTTATGGCCCTTCGATTGAAGCGGTAATTGCAGAAATGAAATTTACACGCGTTTATTAAATTACTAATTACATTTTTTCGTCCGGTTTTCTTTGGATTTTTATTTAGCGCTTTGCCGTCGCAATCAACATAATGTTTCTCGTGCCGTAGCATCGCGATCCCGGGGTTGTTTTAAAGAAACTTCCCAACTATAGAAAGTTTGACAAGGGAACTGCAGCTTCTTTGCAATCCTTCAGAAACGTATACGCGCGCAAGAACAAGAAGTTGCAAAGGAAAAAAGGCTGGGAGAAGTTTCGGTATAGCGTTATTTCGTGAAAGCTTTCCCTGCGCATCGAACCTGTAAGAACAGGTTCACTGATTAAAGTGCTAAAGATTTATCAGTGTTCGGATATTTCTGAGATCAGTGGAAGTAGAATATTGTTTTATTAAAATAATCTATGAATTAACGTAGAATACTTTCATTCAAATAGTTCGACAGTGAACTATTTTCATGAAAATAATTGGCCGCTGCCAGAACAATTACCTGGAACGCACTTCCGTACTGTTATTACACAATTTTCCGTTACAACAAAGGTACTACCGCTTGCAACCACGTCACCGGCAGGCCGAGACAGAAATTTCACAAAGGCCGGCAGCTCGCTGGAAGTAAAAAGCCCGCAGCCTTGCGCGTCACAGAATCAGAAGCTCGCGGGCCCGTGAATCTAAAGACGCGAAGAGCTTTAAGAAACCGCTGCGCTCTCTGCCTTTTCGTTTATCTTAACAAACTTAGCTCGCAGCTGCGAAGCGCGCGACAAAAGATGCGCGTAAGGCTCTCGTTCTGAACGGCAAGGCTGGAGAAGAATCGCGTGGAGCGTTATGAAGATTCGTTTTTTTTTTTTTTGCTGGGAAAAGGAATAATCCAACCGAAGAGAAAAAAGCCTATTCTTAGCTTGCACACGCTGGTTTGTGAATCTCGCGAGGATACCATGTGTCCTCGTGAAAAAATGCAAGGGATACCTTTTCCCTTTGATTCCCGAAGCGAAGCGCGAAGGGGCATGTAGGACATGGTCGAGTAATGAACGATTTTTATTCGGTGGATTCGAAACGGCGGATGAAATAGTTTATTTTCACCAATGAGCACTTTCCTTACTTTCCCGTGATTACGTTGAATTAATGTTCGAAACAATTGCCCGGTATTTGCACTCGTTCCCGACGCATTTGTCGACCATTGGAAATAGTTAAAATGAAATGGCAGTTGAATTAAAATGATCGATTTGCGTTTGAAGTGCGAAAGGTAATCGAATCTCAATGAAAACGTTTAACGCGATGAATGGACAGGGGGAAAGAGAATTTTATGCCGCGTTCAATTAAGCGTCCAAAGCTAAATTGTCCGTATGCAGTGGATTAAATCGTAGTTAAAAGATATCGAAATTGTTTCAGAGTGAAAAAAAAAGTTCGATGATTTTGAGAGAGAGAGAGAGAGAGAGAGAGAGAGAGATGTTTAAAAGCAAATCTGCAGACGTTTTCCTGGATCATAATTTCAAACGGGCCGTCACTTGCACAGTAAAATTAATTTATACAAACAACAATGTTCATCAACTCTCTCATTAGCTTCGCATAAAGAGGCGTTAGTCTCTCCCAGCACTGATCCCATATTGCGTCGCTGGATGTCATTTGCGTGTCCACGAACGGTGTGTAAGACGCGAAGTTGGTGTAACGAAATCAGTTTTGTTTCTCTGTGCGTCAGATGAAAGAGAATCGCTGCGTATATTGCATCAATTAGTACTGGCAATTATAATTTAAACAGAGAAAGACTTGATTGTGAAGTATTATAATTGCACGGACTTTGAACCGCTGTAACTCTGAAGATATGCATTATTTTTTATCCGCTCGTACCTCATTAGAAGCGCGCTTTCCTCCCCTTTAAAATGGTTTTTGGTTGAACTCGATACGACTTCCGGTTCCGGAGATATCGCCTTGCAAAGAAAGGGGTAATTTCTAATGTTTTACGTAACTGACCTACCTCACCGAGTACCCCTCGCACGTGTCACTGACCTACCGCACGAGGTTCCCACGCAGGTGTTCAAGCAAAAAACGCAGACACGCCGAGTCAGCGGATTCCGTCCGATTCCAGGAAAAGACGTAAACAGACGGTAGCCAGACGCGATTCTACGAACTCCTTCCGATTCCAGGAAAGAATGTAGGTCACGTCGCGGCATTTAAATGCCTTAACTTTAAACGCTTATATCTCGGAAACTAATTGAGATATCGGAACGAGCCAAACGGCAAATTGAAAAGCATACTCCTCGCTCTCTCCTGACATACTCTTTTTCAATAAATTTCACATTCCTTTTTGCCGTATTTTTGTTCAAAGTTAATAAATAAGAAAGGAAGAGAATAATTTTTTCCAAGCGGCGCCTCGAGAAAATTGGCGACGCAAACGAATTGCCGGCGACGCGAGCCTTTTTTCTCTGACTTCCGCCTGCGATTCCTCGGGGAGTCTCCCAAGAGTTTCCAGCGTTACCACGTTCGCAACGTTTCGTCAGAAAGCAGCAGGCTACGATGTCCTTTATCTCGCGGTACAAAATCTTTCGACTTTTTATTTATTTCCACGTATCAGCTTCTAAAAATGCGACCGTCTCGTATATCCGCGAAGCTGCGGGCGCTATCGAAAAGTCGAGGCGCCCCAACTTTTCTCGGATCCGACTTTGACTCCGCAACTGGTCAAAGGCAAAGGGTATTCCGCGAAAAGGTGCCAGGGCTTCGGGTTATCACGTGCGATTGATTTCCGAAACGATTTCCATGATCCCGCGAACCGTCGACTTATCGACGAACCGGTAAGAGCCTTCCAGCTTGGCATCCTCTGGTGTAATTAGACAAGGCTCCGATTAACAGATGTGCAATCAATTTATTAATGGAATCGAATGTGTTAAATATTTGGCAAGAGGTTTTTCTTGGCAACACAGTAAAATGCGACCTGCAGCGAAATTATCTCGACCTGCGCACGGTTCGGTACACGTTCACTGGCGTAGGAAATTTTCACTTCCGCTGCTTTTCGCCGTAGCCGGCAGCTGACCTTCGACAGGAAGCTGATGATCCAGCTCGAATTAATTTAACCGTGAAACCTGACGGCCACGGCTTTGATACGTCCGCGGAAATAATGCAGCAGCCACCGCTTCAAAGGCTGCGCAGTAATTAATGAAGACGAATCGGTCTACGTTGCTGTTCGCTTCTTCCTCGCCTGGCGAAAGATTTGTCCTCCCGCGCTTCCTGACGGATCGCGCTTAATTAAGGGCGAATAACGAGCTGGGCTACGGCTATGCTTCTTCGTTTCTATGGATCTACAATTGTTAGATATCAGTTGATACGTTTCCCAATACTTTCGTCCTATTACCCGTAATGCATTTGATAACCCACGTACTATTATTCTTCTATCGGACCAAGAAATGAACGATTTCCCGACGTTTTCGGTGGAGCATTTCCTGCTGTATGATTTATCTCGCGTCGCGACTCGGCCTCTCCCACGCCTGCGCCTCGCCGAAATAAAATTGCCACGTACTTTCGACGCGGAGTAGTCGGGTCTTGCACTAATTTCAACCCGTCATACAACCTTACTTGCAGTTGCGCATCACGCGCAATAGGATTTACGCGACGTGGCTGGCCTCGTGACGAGCTTTCCCCAGTGCTCGGTAACAAGCCACACAGCCCCTTGCCTAGTCATATTCAGGCAAAAATATCGCCCTACTGATTCACGGCTAACGCCATCCACAATGCGGCATTGCTTTAATGCTCCGAGGAAAGGAAAGGAATTCGTCAATGGTCCCTTCGATAGGGATTTAAAGGTGATCGATCTCAAATCGTTTTATCCTGGTAGTAATAATAATACTTTCGATCCCGCTGTTCGATTACAATGGAAGAGTAACGTTTGCTAATGGCCAATCCTTGCGGCGAAAGAGAAAGGGCGGGTCTCATGAAAAATTTCACCGGCTAGCCATTAGGTGTTATTGGTCTACCCCTAATAAACATTTTATTCTATTCCCGCGTCGAGCTCGCTCGTTAAATCATATCGCAATTAGCAGTGCCGCTAATTACTATAATTACTGCGACAGGCAAAAGTGCTTACGTTTACTATTCAGACCGGACCTGATTTAATTAATGCCCGCTATCCGATTAATGGACACTTCGTACCTGGTTATTGTATTAAATTTACACAAAAAAAGAACTCTACAAAAACTTGAAGATTCATTGTCACGATGCCTCTTTACCGATCTCTCCATCCGTGTCTCGATCCTTCGGCAGCGCCAGTAATTTGCCCTTCTCAATGGGAATTAAGACGCGGGACGTTAATCGGGCAGATCGTCAATTGCGTAGGGGCGGACGGCCGGGCCCCTTTAAACCGTCACGGCAGAACGGAAATTAGAGCATCGATTAGACGGTCAATTATGGAATCGCATCGGGGCGGGACATCATACGAGTAATTCGACGCTTCCAGCCGAAACAGCCGCCGGGGGGAGCGGCGGGGGAATGTAGATCGCCGCGGGTCGTGCGCGGCTTCGAAATATAATTAGTTAAAGTCGATAATTAAAAGCATTCAGCACCGGGCTCGCGTAGTTACGATGCAATTTCACCGGGCCGCGGAAATGATTAAACATTCTATTATCAGCGGTGGAGGCGCGCGGAGAGGTTTTACGGCGTCCATTAAATGCAAATGACCGGATGCGTTTTCGATTTCGAGAAATTGACGAACTCCCGTCAACGCTGCTCACCGTGAATCCTGTTTTATTCTTAATTCGATACGACGTATTTCATATCCGAACGTTTGATCAATATCGACATTGTTATATAGCATCGGAAATACAATAATTCCTCGAGATTTATCCGATGCGCAGTGGAGCCCGCTGGACGCAATCACCATCTAATTGCCTATACGAAATGGACATCTAATCCGGTATACATCATGGCTTGTAGCCGATAACGGTAATTCTCTGGCTTGCCCCGTCAACGAACGTCTCTCCAGCTTGCGGTAATTAGCGAGAAATCAATCAAGAATGCGATCGTAGTCCGAGACGTCTCGCGCCACGTCATCGTCCACCTTGTCCCGACACGCATCCTCCCGTCACCTATTCACCTTCATCTGTAAGAACGAAATCGTCGAATTTCACTTTTGCCCCCATAATCCTAACACTATATTTTCTCGACTGCAAAGCGAGTTCGAATAATTGACCCTCGCGAAACATGAAAGGACAAAGCTCGCAGTAAAGAAAAGAAAAAAGAGAAAGCGTCGTCTACAACGAACAATACAATCCCTTTCACCGCCGCGGAAACGCCCAAAGGCGAGGCGTTGTTCCGTTTGCAAACGGAAGTGCAGGGCGGACACTAATCCGGCTCTCGTTGTTCTTGTTCCAGGAGAGCATCCAGCTGCAATGCAGCACGGGAACACGGCAGCGGGCTCGCCAACATCGAAGACGGTCCTCGTGATGCTCGCCTTCCTTTTGGGTCAATTGAGATAATGTGTGTTCTCGTGCGTGTGTGCCTGCAGGCTGAATGTGGTAGTCGGCGCGCTACGTACGTACGTACGTACGCGCACTGTGCGGCGGGTGTGCGTGTGCTCGAGAGTGTCGCACGACGACAAAAAAAGGGGCGCAGCGTTGTGAGATATCCGCGAGCGGGATGAATCTTACCGAGAGTTAAGTGAAATTCGATGGATCGTTGGACGGAACAAGACGTAGCCAGCCACCCTACCTACTGTTTGTACCTTGATCGAGGTTTAATCGACGGACCGGGCCCGCGACTGGAACGATCATCGATGAAGAGCGAAGCTTCACTCGCCGCGACGCGTCGGCGTTCCACGGCTGAGACTTGTGCTCGCGGTTTTTCAGAATCACGGTTCCAAGCGTAATCATCGACGGCTGTGTAATCGGAGTGGCGATTCACATGATCGTACCGCTTAGACGCTTTACAGAGCAATTTCATTCCAATTAATCAGTTCGCAACCATTTCATCCCCCTATCCTATTTTCACCGGCGGATACGTAACGGAATGTCAAGGAGAAAGTTTCCATTTTAATTCCCGGGTATTAAATTATTATCGGGACACGTTCATCGGCTAACTTGGCAATTCTGAGTTAGAACGAAGACAACGGGTTAATCATAGTAAAGGGAAGAGCGTGTAAGGTAGTCCATTATCGAATTTCATTTCATCGGAGCGTGTTACTTTCCTACCTAGTTTATACACCTCGGAGCGAAAGGATAACGTTACAGCGACGAGGTGTGCTCGCTGCGCTTTTCAAGGGAGTTGAAGACTGTTAACGAAAAAAGTTTTCGATTCAACCCGGCCGACCGCTGGGATAACTATACCTTACCGCAGCCGGGCTAATTCCCCGCACGAGTTACAAGTCGTGCGGCCGTTTTCTTGAAAGGTTTCCCGTCGAAAAGTTCGAACGATTCCCTCGTTGAATACTTTCTTTTCTTTTAACGCCAAATGCGATCATCGATTAGCTTTAATTACACCGGATCCTAACGATGGGACCCTAAAGAATTGCACTCTTCAACGGACGAAGGTCCCAATTACACAGTCGCCGTGAAACGAATCGCGACGAAGATACGTGAATAAAAATACATAAATAACGACGAGGATACGTGAAACAATACCACCGCCCGTGCGAGGATACTCGTCGATGAGGGAACTCGATCGCGGCCGGTTCTCGCGTCGAAAGAACGGGAGCGCAACTTTCGGTGCGCCCGTAGGAAGAAACTTTATCGGAAACATTCGTCGTAGTGTCCCCGGTTCGATGTGTGTAATAAACTTGCGGATCACCGCCAAGGCGACCGCGAACAGAACTATCCGAATAGCACGCCGTGCACGCGGAGCGTTTTAAACGAGTGAGATCGAACGGTGAACGCGAAACCCGGCGTGAGTCGCGAACGCGTGCTCGGAAGCGAGAAATCGATGCGTAAATTCGTTACGATTAGCCGGGGCAATTAATGTGTCCTTTGATTTTACTAAACGAAAGCGATCGTTCGAGCGTGACCGCGACTCGTTCGTTCACCGCGGCTGGATTCGAACGAATTTCTTTCGCTTTTCATTTTTATCCTCGTCGATCCGCGCGGAAGGACGAAGGAATTCCGCCCGCCGGTGCAACGCATTTCCGTTTCCTTTCGTCCAGACACGCGGTGCTCTCAACGGCAACAAAAAGGAACGCTGATTTTATCTTGCAATCCAGCCAATACAGACGCGCGAGAGTCCCGGTAGAGATGCTCGTGCCCCGGACGAAGGGAAATTCTTCTATCCGAACGTTTCACGATAACTCGCCTTTTTTCGGAGAGATGCTCATGGATCGCGAATCAAATTGTTGCGCCTCGTTGCGCGTTCTCCTGAAACGCGCGTTACGCCGTTGCGGACGCACAGTGAGGAGGAACTCTTTACTCGATAGCCCGAGGGAACGCCGAAGGAAATGCGAAGCACGAGATTTTGGTAAGCGTGCACGATAACGAGGTTCGAGTGTTTTTAATGCTATCTTAAATTCGACGAGATTCTCACGAAGGCGAAGTAAGCTACTTCCGCTCTCGATTGAAAGTTACTTCGCTGTCACCCGTTTTTTATAACGAACGAACGCGCCCACTCTATTGTCCAGATAGTCTTTCGTTCCTTAATTACCAAAGGCTAGTCGGTAATCGCAATGAAATTGCGAGAAACGGATCGCTGCGAGCGAGGACGGCTTAGTCCCGAGCGATGTAAGTCTAAAACTGTCAATCGTGATTTCCGTTATTATTCCTATCGATCAGGCAGCTCGCATTTTCAATAGCCAACACTTCTGTCCCGTTCATAAACAATTTGTACGATCATTAATTGTAATTCATCGATTTCGAGTATGCCAACAGAGACGTGGTCGCGCGGTACGCGTGCAAAGACGAATATTAATTACGAGATAAATGTATTAATTAGGGAGTCTCGATGATTGACCGAATCGTTTTTTGTAAGACTACGATTTGCGGGCGAGACGAATGACGGAAGTAATAACCGGCGCGTGAATAAGTTTATACCAAAAGGAGAGAAAGTGCAGCAACTATGCGGCGAGGAGAGGAATTACTCTGGATCCCAACGATAAATGAAAATGTTCGACGTGATCTCTCGAGACTAGCGAAGCCCCTGGAAAGAGGGGTCGGACGAATCTTCCTCGTTCTCGTATCGAATTATCCTTATCCATCGTCGAGTTGCTCGTTTCCCGTTGAATCCAGAGGGATTTCCGAATCTTCCAATGCGTCGCGACGCACGATTCTCGATCGAATCGCCGCGCGCGCGCGACGCTTTCGGCCGGTGTCTACTCGAATTGACGGAATTGAAACTACACGAAAATAGCCGAACGAATGTCTGTTCGTCTGGACACAACTTCTCGTCCACGATCACCCCGATTCAATTGTCGTTCGATCGTCGCGCGACAGGGATTGTACAAAGAAGAAACGGAGAATGAAGAGAGAAGCTAAACCGCTCGTTTTCCGAAAAAAAAAAGAAGAAGAAAACCAAAAGAGACGTCTGCGTAGAGAAAAATGACGTCCACCGAATTATCCCCCGTTTACAACCCACCCCTAACGAAATACTTTCTATTTACAAAGTAAGTGTCGATATAAAGAAAAAGAGAAAGAAACGGGGATCGAGTTCATCCCTGGACTGCCGCCCGTGAACCAGTACTCGCAGCACCCAGCGAAACCCTCGGACGTATCTTCGCCGCGAATTTTATACCCCGCGCAAATATTCATCCGCTCCCGTACGCGACTCTAACGATTTCCCGGTTTTTAATGGCGCTCCCGCGCGCTTCTCACCGCGGAAACTCGGATCCCGCAGCACGAAGGGATCGTAACATCGTTTCCGGTTTACGGTTCGAGTAATTACACCCTCCAAATTTCGTTCACGGCGCGCATACATACACGTCCGTTCGGTGATTAGTTTTATTAAATTCTACGGGTTTCGAGGGATACGCTTAGAAGACGAAAGACGTGTGTACATCGAAGGTTGGAAAAAATCGGATTCAGGAATAGTCCGGGATTAAAATAAATCAGACGCATTGTGCGCTAGCGAGAACTTTATTCCTTATTTCTTCGTTTATAACGAAACAGACTTTATCTCCATAAATAATGACCAGCTCGAGAGCGCATCCTACGTTCAGCGACGCATCCTTCTTCCATCACTCTCTTCTAAGGAAGCTTCTTGAAGCGTTGCGATTAATAATCAGTTTTACTGCACGATACTGGGACCACCTCGTTGCTGCAGTTCAGGGCTGAAACACGCGAGCACGGATTTTCAAACGAGAATTGTGTGAGAGAACGAAAGAAGCGTGAAGAAAATGCGTGAATGCAGTAAGATGTAGAGGAGGATAATCTCTGTGTACAAGCCTCCGTGAACGTGTATAATTTGGGACGAAGAGAAGGCGAGGATGGAGAGAAAACTGTGTTCCCTTTTCAAGTCCCCTCTCAGCATGTATTATTCGTTCCACACACACACACACACACACACACATACACAGACACACGACTCTCGACGCATTCTTGTACATAATGTTTTACTCTTGTAAATAAATTATCCATACGATCCGGACGCGTTACTTGATCCCATCCAAATCGTGTAATCACAAGGGAAACATAAAGCTTCTCGTTCCCATTGTCGTCCAGACAACTCTGATTCTTTGCAAAACTGGTTCATTTAAAATATGCAGTGTACAACTTGACAATAGTTGTCGATTAACTACTGACCAGTTACTGACTAGTTAGCGATTCGATGCTGACCGGCTGCTCTATCCTAAGAAGCAGTATTTATGCAGGAAAACTAGAGAGGGTGGAGAGTCCAAAAAAGGGATTGCTAGGCTGTTGTGGAATTTAGAAAATAGACTTTCCACGAGGAGGTCTGGAAAAAACAAAGGAAACTAATGGCAGGGTAAAAAATGAGTACTGGATACATGTCCCGAAAATGGAAATGGGTGATTAAGGAATCAGGACTGCACAACACCATTAGGTATCAGCGATACGAATCTAATCGTTGGTCCGAATACGACACTCGCTGCGTGCGGAGTGAACCGGCCGGGATCGTTGCTAATAAAGTCAAAGGTCGACGAATTTCTAAGGGAGCTCGTTGAATAGTATCGGAACGATTCGCACGTTCCGTGGGTGGGTCGGTGTTTGTTCTCCAAGGCGCGGCGTTTCGACTTTAAAGGCATCGGCCGCCGGTCGATTGTGATTCGAAAGCAATGGAAACTAGAGCGGTGGCGTGGGTACGGGAAGATCGATAAGTCTGACCCCGATGCGCTTGAACTTCCCTCGCCTTTCAAGATATTCAAAGGATGCTCGACGGGCGGAACAGCGGGGCCGCTTTCCGCGTGGCGCGCGCTCATCAAAACGACGACGATCGGCCGATTAATTTTATAGTCCACGGGGCTCCATCCCCCTCGATACTGGAAGGTGGAAGAGGGTGACGCGGTTAATTAGACCGACTCGAGTTAGTGCTCGCGCGGAATACCGCAGGATAGAATCGTAGGAATCGAGTTCAACGCAACCCGGCGACGGAATCGATGACTGCGATCAATTTTCCTTCAACGCTGCGCGCTATCGTTTCTGTTTGAATATTCGAGGGACGAGTACTGCACCACGAAAGTGTCCCGTATCGCTGTGTCCCACCAGAAAAAAAAAAGAAGAACGAAAGGCAACGAGAACGCAAAGAGCAGACAAGAGTCAGGGGACGAGCCGCGCGGAGCGGTGCAATGGAATATTCTTGTGCACAATGAGCCGCCTTAATTATTCCAAACCGCGACGAGCGCTAATTCAACATTTTCCGCGAGCTCGCGAAACAGCAGGGCGGCAGGGACACGCTGATTAACCGACACCCGAGCCCCGGCTAGTATCCTAAATTCGACGCGACGAGCCAGCCTGCTATTGTTTGCCGGCCAAACTTAATTAGCAACGTTAATCAGGGCGCCTCGCTTTCGACTGGCGAAAGGACGTCTACGCGTCGAATGCGATGCCCGCGGAAGGGCATTCTTCGCAGCCCCTTTTCTATTTTGTCTTTTCATTCGCAAAGCAGAGGTGGACACGCGTTTCAAATTGTAGAACAGTATTCTCCACTTTGGCCCGATCGTGATTTTTGCGATGAAAAATTTGACGTTATCATTAACCCTCCCTTTGTTCAACGGCTACCGAAATTTGTTTGTCCCGCGGCTCCCTCGCGAGGCCAAGCCGAGATCGCGCGACGAATTCCGCGTGAAACGGTGCCAACGCAAATTCGTTAGCGTTTTCAGGTCGCGTGTTTTAATTAGAAGTAAGCAGTGTTACAATGCGGAGCGCACTTGTTTCCTTTGCACGCTCGTCGCATTAAATGCACAAGCGGAATACACGTGGAGCGATAATAATGTGTGCTCGATTCGGCCGCGTTTGCTTATTCATTTCGCTGATTGCGCGTCGAAGGATACGGGGACGAATGATTTTTTTTTTTTTTTTAATTTCATCAATAGAACCGCATACGCTTCCGGCGTTGCTTCTTTCGAATAGACGGCGAAACATTGCATTCCAGTTTTTTACTGTACTCCTAAATCGAGTCGTTCAATTGCGACGAGCAATGACAAAAATATTGCGCAACAAATTACGATCGCTTTTATTGCCTGTACAGAACAAACGTTTTTCAAACCGACGGCAAACGTTTTCCCTCGATTCTGCTGTGAATACACGTTTCCGCCAGACCTTCCCCGCGCATAGATTCACCGAAATCCGTGTTTCCTATAAATACTACGCGTCACCGCGTGCACGGGCTCGCCCATGCGTGCAAAATGAACCTTAACGAGCAATAAGGAATTACACGTGGACCGAGAATTTCGCTGATAACCAGAGTATCGAAAGAACTCAAAGTTCGGCAGAAATGTTGTTGGATTCCGGGATGAAGAGATGGCAGCGATGGGAATGACCGCGTGTATTCTTTAAACGGCTCCCGGATGCAACGACGTTGGACTATTCCGAATTTTCGGCGGGTGACAAACGTATCCGAACAGGGTGCTACTCTCTGTCTAACTCTCCGCAGCCCTGATTCTTTAATTCTGAGCATAACTCTCTCTGTGTCAAAGATACAGGGTGGTTCGCCCCAGCCAGTAGACTTTGAAAGAAGTGCCGCCGCCTAAACGTCTGGAACTCTTATCCCATGCAGTCCCATGGACAAATTTCGGCCGACGTTTTGCGTCCTCTTCTGTTTCTCGCTTTCGCTTGGAAAGAACGCTTAGTCGTTCGCTCTGCAGTAACCTAAACTGGCGATCGACAGAGTCGTGTCAAGTGATAGCGAGGAACAGAAAAGGACAAGATATGTCGGCCGAAATTTTTCCATGGGACTGCATGGGATAAGAGTTAATGACGTTTCACCCTGTACAGTGAGACTGTACTGGATGTATACATATAATCGTTTTGGATGAAGGGGGGCCGACCTTAGCCCTTGCTGAGCCATCTTGACCAACACAGATCCTGACCCTTAGTTCCGTTGACTGTTATCTTTGTTGGATGACCGACCCCTGAATCACCAGTGTGACGCAAAGCCCACTGATATTACCCTTGCGTCATCGATAAGATGCAAGGCCCGCGGGTCCTACCATAGTCACAATAAACAGGAGTAAGATAATGGTCAAATAGTACCAAGGGTCAGGATCTGTGTTGGTCAAGATGGCTCGGCAGGGTCTAAGATCGGTCTCCCCTCTATTAAAAACGACTATACATATATTAGCCCTTCAAAAGAAATTCAGATCAGAGTAAAGAATCATCTTGGACACGAACACTCCTATCTCGCTGTCGGGTTGTTACGCGCACTATACACGATACTCTTCTTAATAAAAGCCTCCTTGCAATTACAAGTGTTGCACACGATTTCGTTCAACCGGAATCCAACATCTTGTCCATAGTATTATCATAACTAAGGTGTGAGTCTTACACTTTATCGATGACTCAGGGTCAGTATCAGCGGACCTTCGCACTGATGATTCAGGGATCGGTCATCCAACAATGTGTACGAAAAATATTTCGCTGCTCCAATACCGTGGACAGATTTGCAAACGTTTGCGCGCAAAGTACGTACAGCATTGGTTGCGCGCATTATTTTTATATTGCCAAGGTATGCAGCAATGAGGAACGCGTCGATGTCGTTGCTCGCAATTGAAGTTGCCTGCTGGATACGCAACCACGTCCGTTCCCTTTTCCCTAAGTGGACCGTGGCGCAGAGTCGCCGGGGAAAGTAAGAAACCGTAGGCGGCGCGCTTTAAAATTCAACAGCCCCGGCGACCAGCGTCACTGACAACAATGCATTTGCATGTCAAAGGCGCGTATAAAGTATGCAGGGGGAGGAGGTCAGAAATCTTCGGCTCGATGCGCGAGGATCGTTGGAAACCTATCTCGTTCTAGGACGCATCCTTCTTGTTATTTTTATTTAAAAAAAACACATGCGCGCTGGCTGTCAAATGTTTCCCACTACAAGCACGACGTTGTTACGTGGTTGGATGAAGAATCGGTGTTGGTTGCTCTTCTTTCTTCTCATTTCCAAAGCACGCAAATACGCGTAACGGGCACAGAGAAATTTGACCACGAATTTCGGAGCGCAAGAGGTGTTCATTTCCAACCGTAGATTCGGACTTTTACAATGGTTTGTCGAACGTAACGCGGTGATCTGCTGGTCGGTGAAAGAACGTTTTGAGGATGTGCGGAGGGTTTTTAAGGATCGTAGGATGTAAGGGGTAGGGATGGAAAGGGCAAGTTCCATGAGATATTGCCAATGACTCAGGATCATAGGGCACAGATGACTCGGCGCTTGCGATCGGGTTATTTTAGATAATCGGGACGAATTGGTTGAGAGTTTGAACTTAAGAATATTTATACAAACCACTCATTTGCAATCGATATTTGTGACGGCAGGAAAATAGCTTATTTGTTGGGCGAGTACATTACATACAGGGTGATTAAAAAAAAAAAGAAGTGCCGCCGCTTAAACGTTTGGAATACTTATCCCATGCAACCCTATGGACAAATTTCGGCCGACATATTTTGTCCTTTTCTGTTCCTCGCTATCACTTGACATGACTCTGTCGATCGCCAGTTGTTTAGGTCACTGCAGAGCGAACGACTAAGCGTTCTTTCCAAGTGAAAGCGGGAAACAGAAAAGGACACAACACGTCGGCCGAAATTTGTCCGTGGGACTGCATGGTGTTGGATTGTTGCTAATGACAGCAACGTTAGTTTTAATAGAAAAATGAATTTAGTTATAGATTAGGAATACGAATATAGTTAGAATAAGATAACATTCTAAAACCTCAGATCCATAGGCCTGAGATAGTTTATACAAAGGGGCTTGGATGGAAGACTGGATGAAGTCAATATCTCCTTTGCATCTTAAATATACAACCGACTCTCCGTCGTACCCTTGCAGTCATTCTCATCACTCTGTGCACGGTTTTCGAAGTAGAAAGCCATCCTTCAGAGCCAATTAATAAAAGTTTGTTACTTAAAAGAATAATATTAATTATTTCATTTAATACCATAATCCAATACATTAAGAGTCCCAGACGTTTAGGCGGCGGCATTTCTTTCAAGTCTCCTGGCGGGCCAATACACCCTGTACAAGAGATTACAGTATAACGTTTTCGAGACGCGAGAGCAGTCCTCGAACTGCCTTTCACAGAGAAGACTGCGAGATGTAACTAACTGAACTGTACTGTCCAAGTATCTGATCTTACCTTTTCGTTCCGTACATATACGCGGATTTCTTGTTTCGGGAGCGTCCTTATCGAGACCCTTTGATCCTTGAGCCTGGACAGAGGAGAGGCAGCGTGACCCACATCCGTTACTCAGTGATCGGTGCATAAGTAATAAATAGGTAAATGCTTATTATGACTCCTGTCTGACGCATAGCAACGCGACTCTCTGGAAAAAATGCGCGATACAAATTATTCGCCCGTTACCCATTCTCGTGTCCGGACTTCCCCGCGGCAGTCGTTCGACGTACATTTAAAGGCCAGCCCCCGTTACGCGCTCGCAAAGCATATAAAGGTGCTTAGCTAACCGTGCGATCTGCCGTTTCGAAATCGCGTACAGACGCGGAACGTTCCGAACGCTATCCAGGGGAGACGCTTTGATCGGCGAGCCGAGACGAGCCAGCGTCACGGCGAGTCCCGGCCGATGTCTCTCCCCGCAGGAGATTCGATTACGACGCCTGGTCGACGTTCAATTAAAGGGATTTCGTTTCCCCGGACCGTGCGTGCGCGCGTCTACGGTTCCACGCCGCTTCCGTCCTCGCTTCCGCGGCGAACGAATCGCGCGTCGGATTGATTAATAATTCCGCGATCAAAGCGCGCCCGATCCCGGGGCTCGTCGCACGTCGACGAGTGCTCGCGGTGACGCGTCGCTCGAGGAATTCCTTTGACGCCGCGACGTTCATTTCGAACCCCGGCCCGAGCGAAGCTTACCGTCGAAACAGTGCGATCATTGAAATTATATAGAGGCTGTGTTCGGCTAATCGAACGGTCCGTGAAATTACAAAGAGCGGGACAGCGGAGGCGCTATTGAAACGATCTCGTGAACGTCCGCGGCTCGCGTCCGTACGCTCCACGCGCGTTTGCAGCATTCCCTTTGCAGCGCGAGGAGCGGGATGAAACGGACACGGAGAGGACTATCCGTAGCAGGTTCTTTCGCGTCCATCGTGTCACGCTGCAATTTCGTTTCGCGTGGTCGCCTGTGAAAATTCCGGTGGTGGAATTCTTTAACCGGCCGGCTGAAAACGAAGTAGATCAAATACGAATTTCGTACAAAGTACATAGGGGACGGATGAGAATTATTGACTGCGGAGATCGTCGATAAGATATCGAGGCTCCAGCTCTTTCCTGGCCGGAACGAGTCGGGGAGGGGGGAAAACGGTAGAGAATGATAATAAAAAGTGGGAAGATTAATATCTGACAAAGGGATCGAAGCCGGCCGCCGAGTTGCAGCCGGGTCCCGCTTCCGGTGTATTCGATTTCCTGCACGCGAGTCAGAAGGAAATTGATTCGAACGATGCAACCAGCTCTGAGCAGCGTCGCGAAGTTACGCCTCGAAAACCGGTCTGGGGTAGAGGAATATTGGAGACAGGCTATGGAAATAAAACTACCTATTTTATTTTACTATATCGATTATAAGAGTTTATTCAAAAAGAATTATATTCCGACCACAGAGAAGATCGTGCTTCAGCTTTCAAAGGTACGTAACTGAACTGAACATAGACCAAACGGTCCCCGCGTTCGTAGACTCGCTTATCTCTCCTGCATAAACATCCTTGTACAGAAAGAGGGATCCAACAGAGGAGTTCTCAGCTAAAGCTCTAAGAATCAATTTAGATTGATTCTTGTTTTATCCGGTACCGGATGTGTTGGTCGCACCAACGCGGCGTCTCTTCTTCAGAATAATCTTTATCCGCGCTTAATAATTATTGGAGCCGTTCGTTTAAGAAGCTGCAACTGTTTTTATCTAACGAACAGAGTACCGACACTCTGCAGAATATATTGTTCTTTAAAGATAATGCTTTTTATTATCTGAAGACATATCTTAGCCGATGTAATATTGATTATTATGCTACGACAGAGGGATTTGCAATCTTGTATATTTGCAATAGTGATCGAGAAGTATTTAAATATGCCCGTACACCTCGGTTTCTTTTTTGTATGTCTTCCTTTTCGGTGAAGACGGATAAAGCGCAGGAAGGCAATCTTCTGCTGGTATGGGAACAATAGAAGCCACATCATTAAACGAAACGAGCCGGACCCTTACTGAAATTTATCTTTCGATAAATATTGATTGACGGACATTAACATCGTGTGCTCGTGCTGTATAGGGAGGGAAAGTCGAATCGCTCTTTCGAAGAAAATTTCTTTGATACTGCTTAAACGCTGAAACATACTATAAACAAAATATATAAGTAATAATGAAATGTATAATTCTTGTGAAGTTTCTTAAGTAAGTTTCACGTTATTTCGATACCTGCACAACTCGTTAAGATCTACCTCATTTCTACTAAAATGAAATGAAGAATGTGTGTATCATTAATCTTTGCGATCGTTCGAGGGAATATCGTAAATCGCAAAGTATTTCCTGCTCTGTAATATACTCTATCGTACTTTTTTTTTCTCATTTCTCCGCAGCTAATAACTGAACCACTTATCTCCATATCTATGGCCCTCGTTTTTCTCCACCCTTTCTCCGGCCGCGATAAAAAGTGATCATAGGGTACAAAATTGGCCGCAAGTTAAAACGAGCTTCACAAACATCGTTCTTTCGTGTACACCTCTCCATTAAAAATGTATTGCCTAGCCAGAATACTTTTTACTCTCCTCCTTCTTATTTAACCAGTCACCTTTTTTCATTATTGATTATCAAAGCCCAAGTGTATTTAATATGTTAGCTATATTCTTGTTGCTTGTGAATCGAATATTTGTGTGGTTCCTTAAAATAGATTTAATTGAATTTTATTTGATTAAACGCGAAGAACGTTTGTACCCTTCTCGTTTCTCGAAGTCTTCAATCGCATTGCAACAAAGCTCGCCGCGATAAATCACGGCTTACAGGTATATATCTCTCGTGCAAAGGGAAAAGCTAGCCACGTTGATGCATGCAAATCCCATCGCGATTAACTACGGCCGGTTTGCCAAGTGATCGGTCAATCAAACATTCTAACTGCTAATCGTTGAGCACAGAGAATGAGAACAGTTGGTTGTAACGCAGCGAGGTGGTCGGGCCTTTAATGAATATTGATCCCCGAAGGTGGCGATTCGCCACGGTCAGAAGAAACTAGATCAGGACGTAGAAATTTTACTCCCTGGCCACTGTAATGGGTCGGGCTCATCGGTTAGCGCGTCGTAAGTAAGATAAATGATGCCTTAACGTCCGTGTATTCTGAAACGATTACAGATGAGTCGATGGAAACGAAAGACATACTCCGGACTGGATAGCAGACCATGCTAGTAATTAAGGTTCGGCTGGTTACGATGCGGTAACCGATCATTGACCAAATGATGACCCAAAAGTGTATCAGGGGGACACGAGATGTAAGGGGCTGTCCTATTTCATGAATTCTCAGAACTACTGTTCTGAATGAAATGAAATGACAGTACACCGTCATTTCAAAGAATGTTATTGATGTGCAATAATGGTTATTTATAAATAATATACGTTCCAGAATATGAATTTCTCGATCGCTCGGCGGAAACCAAGCACGAGATGACGCCACGTACACGACTTCGGGGAAACGAATTGATGACGCATGCGTATGCGTCACGCGCAAGTACTGTACACAGTAGCAGACAGAGTCTCATTCTCACATGAGTAACAGCGGCGGAGGGATGGGGCCTCCTCCTATGGATCCTGCGGATAGTTACTTAACTGTTCGATTAAAATCTGTTTCAATATTTAAAGAAGCAATAATACTTCCGAGTTGAAGCGTTTAAAGGCAAAAATGATTTATTTTTTACAGTTTTACAGTTTGTCAGCCTGATTGGCTCTTCGATACTATCGATAGTAGTGGTGGATAAATATCGATAGTCGACACTATCAATAGTTTCCCCTAGTTAGACAACCGACCATGGATAGTTGTCGATAATAATCAAAATACATTAATGGAAGTATTTATTATTCATTGCACACTAATAATTTACAACTTTCAATACCTACAACTGTCGATAGTGAAAATAAAGTATTGATTGCGTTTAGAGTGGTGACTATCGATAATTATCGATAGTACCGTCGATCGTCTCCAACACTATTCAAGATGGCGTCGACCATTTAACGTAGGTATCTTGAAACCGGTAACGATTAAAATGTTTTTATAATAATTTAGTGTTTGTCCTTTAAAAATATCTAGATGAGCTTGTTCTTTGTGAATTCCCAAACGTGAGAAGTGATGTAATATTAATGGAGAAAGGCAATACATTTAGACAACCTTCTGTGACTTGTGCGTAACCTCAATTATTGTTATGTTTTGTATTTTAGATTATTCGCGAGACCATAACAAACTACAAGAACTGTCGAAATTCTGGTTTTACTTGCAACAATCTGTAGTTGTTAATTGTAAATTTGTGTGAGTTTAAACTATGAAATGTATTGTAAGTCAATTTATAAAGATAGCTTTCAAATATTAACTCTTGGGCAGTGAATAATGTGTACATTCGCACCCAGTTCTCGGCTGTTCAATTAAGGTTTCTTTCATTCATTTAAAATTTCATATTTGTGAACAATAAATTAATAATTGTTTTATTATTGCAGGTCTGCACAGGGAGTTGCTCCTTTAAGCAGCGTTTTTGGCTTCCCTGGGCAGCGTGTCTGGCTCCCCTGAACAGCGTTTCTAGCTTCCTGCAGGAACGTTTCCAGTTTCCCGCAGCAACTTCTCTGGCTTCCCGCAGCAACGTTTCCAGCTCTTCCCAGCAGCATTTCCGGCTTCCTGCAACAATTTTTCCGGCTCCTCCCAGCAGCATTTCCGACTTCCCACAGCAATGTTTCCAGCTTCTCCATGCAACATTCCCAGCTCCCTCCAGCAGCGTTTCTGGCACCCCGAGCAGCATTTCCAGCTTCCCCAACAGCATTTCATATATTAATTATATTTATATTCGTTTTAAAAGTTTATATAAGTGTTAACTTTAAGATGTATTATAAATTTATAAGAATAGTCAATAAGTAGTAGTTTTTAGTTTCTAAACTATTTTTATACCATATGTAAATGTATGCTAGTACCATTATTCTAATTTCCATTACAATTTAATTATAAGATGTATTATAAATGAATTTATAAGAATAATCTATAAGTAATAGTTTTTAGTTTCTAAAACATTTCTGTAGCATATTTAAATCTATGCTATTAGCATTATTGTAATTGTTATCATTCTTTAATTGTAGAATCTATTGCAAATTAATTTATAAGAATATCTGTAAGAAATAGTTTTTAGTTTCTAAAACATTTTTGTAGCGTATTTAAAACTATGCTGTTATCATTGTTGTAATTTTCATTATTATTTAATTATAAGATATATTGTAAATTAAATTTTAAGAATAATTTATAAGTTATACTTTTTAAGTTTAGATATTATCACTTCTGTAATTTGTACATTATTGCAATTCTTCAATAAATCTTCGTAAAAGGAATACAACTGGTTTCTTTTTATAAACAGCTATCTACTCCTGAAAAGCCTACTCCACTTCCTTACTGCTCACAAATAATTTAAGTTAGAGATAAGTGCTGGAAAATGATGTCAAACTGTGGAATCCCTGATAGTATCGAAATTCCCGGAACTTCCTGGAAAATGACGTCAAATTCTAAGAATTAGTGAAATAGAATATTTGGCGATTTCGAGCAAAAGAAATTCTGTAAAATTATGTTTCGAGAAATACCTCCTCGCATATGATGTTCTCCTGATACAAATTGGCGATTTCGAGCACGAGATTTTGTAAAAGCAGCTCCTGAAAATGTTTTGGTTGTGACGTCATCAATCATGAACTCCGGATACCTCCTCGCATATCATATTCTCCTGTTACAAATTGGCGATTTCGAGCACTTGGGATTTCGTACATTCATGTTCCGGGGAGTTCTTGGAAATGACGTCACATTCCAGGAATCGGTGAAATGAACGACCTCCTTGCATATCATGTTCTCCTGATACATTTTGCCCAATTTCGAGCAAGAGGAATCTCGCAAAGCTCGCGCAAGAATATACAAGTGGCGCCATCTCTGGTTTGGAGTCTGAACTAACGTTTTGCCTCTTTCTTCTTGCGCGAGCTTTGCGAGATTCCACTTGCTCGAAATTGGGCAAAATGTATCAGGAGAACATGATATGCAAGGAGGTCGTTCATTTCACCGATTCCTGGAATGTGACGTCATTTCCAAGAATTTCCCCGAGCGTGATTTTACGGAATCCCAAGTGCTCGAAATCGCCAATTTGTAACAGGAGAATATGATATGCGAGGAGGTATCCGGAGTTCATGATTGATGACGTCACAACCAAAACATTTCCAGGAGCTGCTTTTACAAAATCTCGTGCCCGAAATCGCCAATTTGTATCAAGAGGTATTTCTCGAAACATAATTTTACAGAATTTCTCTTGCTCGAAATCGCCAAATATTCTATTTCACTAATTCATGGAATTCGACGTCATTTTCCAGGAAATTCCGGGAATTTCGATACTATCGGGGATTCCACAATTTGATATCATTTTCCAGCACTTATCTCTAACTTAAATTATTTGTGAGCAGTAAGGAAGTGGAGTAGGCTTTTCAGGAGTGGATAGCTGTTTATAAAAAGAAACCAGTTGTATTCCTTTTACGAAGATTTATTGAAAAATTGCAATAATGTACAAATTACAGAAGTGATAATATCTAAACTTAAAAACTATAACTTATAAATTATTCTTAAAATTTAATTTACAATATATCTTATAATTAAATAATAATGAAGATTACAATAATGATAATAGCATAGATTTAAATGTACTACAAAAATGTTTTAGAAACTAAAAACTATTTCTTACAGATATTCTTATAAATTAATTTGCAATAGATTCTACAATTAAAGAATGATAACAATTACAATAATGCTAATAGCATAGATTTAAATATGCTACAGAAATGTTTTAGAAACTAAAAACTATTACTTATAGATTATTCTTATAAATTCATTTATAATACATCTTATAATTAAATTGTAATGGAAATTAGAATAATGGTACTAGCATACATTTACATATGGTATAAAAATAGTTTAGAAACTAAAAACTACTACTTATTGACTATTCTTATAAATTTATAATACATCTTAAAGTTAACACTTATATAAACTTTTAAAACGAATATAAATATAATTAATATATGAAATGCTGTTGGGGAAGCTGGAAATGCTGCTCGGGGTGCCAGAAACGCTGCTGGAGGGAGCTGGGAATGTTGCATGGAGAAGCTGGAAACATTGCTGTGGGAAGTCGGAAATGCTGCTGGGAGGAGCCGGAAAAATTGTTGCAGGAAGCCGGAAATGCTGCTGGGAAGAGCTGGAAACGTTGCTGCGGGAAGCCAGAGAAGTTGCTGCGGGAAACTGGAAACGTTCCTGCAGGAAGCTAGAAACGCTGTTCAGGGGAGCCAGACACGCTGCCCAGGGAAGCCAAAAACGCTGCTTAAAGGAGCAACTCCCTGTGCAGACCTGCAATAATAAAACAATTATTAATTTATTGTTCACAAATATGAAATTTTAAATGAATGAAAGAAACCTTAATTGAACAGCCGAGAACTGGGTGCGAATGTACACATTATTCACTGCCCAAGAGTTAATATTTGAAAGCTATCTTTATAAATTGACTTACAATACATTTCATAGTTTAAACTCACACAAATTTACAATTAACAACTACAGATTGTTGCAAGTAAAACAGAGATTCTATAGCTGTTGTAATGTGGCATAGTTTCGCGAATAATCTAATATACAAAACAGAAAGTATCACTGATCGAGACAACCATTCAGGTTATGCATATGTCAGAAGAAATTTTCTAAATATATTGCACTTTCACTTCAATATTACATCACTTCTCCCATTTGGGAATACACAGAGAATAAGTTCATGCAGATATTTTTAAAAGACAAACACTAAATTATTATAAAAACATTTTAATTGTTACCGATTTCAAAATGCCTATGTTAAATGGTCGACGCCATCTTGAATAGTGTTAGAGACGATCGACAGTTCTATCGATAATTATCGATAGTCACCACTCTAAACACTATCAATACTTTATTTTCACTATCGATAGTTATAAGTATTGAAAGTTGTAAATTATTAGTGTGCAATAAAAAATAAATACTTCCATTAATGTATTTTGATTATTATTGACAACTATCCATGGCTGGTTGTCCAACTAGGGAAAACTATCGATAGTGCCGACTATCGATAATTGTCCATCACTATTATCGATAGTATCGAAGCGCCAATCAGGCTGACAAACTGCAAAACTGTAAAAAATAAGGAGGCAATTTAAAAGAGATTTAAATATGCTGAAACAATGTTTTAAATACTAAAAACTATTACTTATAGATTATTCTTATAAATTAATTTACGATACATCTTATAATTAAATAATGATGAAAATTACAATAATGATAGTAGCATACATTTAAATACGCTACAAAAATGTTTTACTAACTAAAAACTATTGCCTATAGATATCTTTATAAATTAATTTACGATACATCTTATAATTAAATAATGATGAAAATTACAACAATATTAATAATAGTATATACAGTATCTCCTAGTATAGCCTAGTATCTCAGAAACTATTAAATACCCGCGCCTAAAATTTTATGCTTGGGGTCTTCACCTCTTTCTAGTGCCCTTCGGAAGAATATCCGAAAACTTATTAGAAAACTGATATATACAAATTGCAGAAATAGTAATATACCTTAAGTGCTATTATTTATCAGCTATGCTGATATATTCATTTGCAATTAAAGCAATAGTTTAAAAATTATATTTCTTCTCGCAAAGAAAATTTTTCTTCGCGCCCAAAGTTCCATTTCCTCTGGGCGGTGATCGAGGAGTGACCAAGCGCAGTGATCAGAACCTCCTTATTTATGATGGAAAGCATAATCCATTGTCCACTCGTTGACCAAGAAACCTGAAAGAAGTAATTAAAACAAAAGATATTAATAAAATAGCTATTTATAACACATAAACAGTGGATGCGCGCATTAAACGAGAACTCTAAACCGGATCTCGAGTAGTCGTGCACGCCATGCACAAACGGTTGCAACCTTATCACCTGCTACTTGCGAATCTCACTCGTATATCAGATATATTGCAGGTATGCGCAAATCTCACGGTATCTTTCTTTGATGCTTCGTTATCAGCGACTGCGTAACGCTCTAGTCGAATGAAATCAAAGTCTATCTGGTGCCATCATCGTCGAGAGAGGAAAGCTGGTTGAAAAAAAAAACAGAAGAGAGGCGAAGCATAACACGAGGAAAGGAGACAAGGAGAATGCTAGGGAGCCGGAAACGAAGAGAAGACAATAGACTATCGAATCTCTGCGTAAAGTCACCGGTTCTTTGTCTGTGTTTCACGGCGTTCACGAAGCTTCCACGTTGAAGAGACCGAATCGAGATCGCTGAAAAAGGGCTCGCGTAAGCAGCAACCGCGACGAATTATTATTTTTGGCGACCGATAAATCGTGGTGAACTATAGAAGTCAGAGAGGGTGATCGAACTACACAACGAAAGAAGAGGTTTAGGACCATTTTGCATGGTAAGTTTCTCTCGTCACTGCGAACCCAGTTTTACTTAATTTTCGCTCTTTAGTGCTGTCCGCTTATCTAGGCTTTGTTAAGGGGTATTTGGAAAACAGATTAAACTCGTTCGAGTAGAAATCGATCGCCTTGTTGTAGGTTATCGTGAAGAGTGCATTGTTTATTATACCGTGGCGCACTTGGAAAGATCATCGACTGCGTTAGAACAGAAATCTGATTCCACCACCTCCTTTTTTTCCCCTCTTCGATAAATTTGTTTCATTGCGTTTTCATTCGAATTTCACAGTGTCAACATTTCCTATCAGAGAAACAGATATGGAACTGTCGGACACGTGCGCAAATAGCAAAAACCAACCGCGAATATTAACCGACGCGTGAACGTGACATTTTTCAAGCGCGTTTTAATGCTCTTCTCTATTTAAATGGTGTTTATAATAATTCATATTCGTAATTCATCATTATTTTATTAGCTGTAAAAGGCAATTAGAGATGCTGTATGGTTCACCTATCTCGCCTGTTAAACACCGTAGAGGATTCGATAAATATAAAACGAACCAGTGCGGCAGAAATTCCGCGGGATATAAATGCAAGACAAAAACAATTTATCGCTGCTACATGCGTTTGCGATTCGCACTAAAAAAAAAACGATGAATAGTAGATAACGAAAGATAAGCCGCAGGTCAATTTATTGCTACTGTTAACAATTTTTCCGGTGCGCAAACTGTAAATAGAACTTTATGCAGATGCGGCACGACCAACCGCGCAAATAAGAAGCTCGATCCCGTCTCGCCTCGCTAATGAATTTCACTAAGAAATTACAAACCAGTTTGCAAAACGGTTCATCGTAAAACGAGACAGATACGGAATCGTCGATTCCTTTTGCATACTACTGATCAACGTCATACAATTACTTTCGTGTCAGAAAGATACTTAAAATTTCCTTCACAGAAGCGCGTGTTGAATGGATTATATCGATATTTGGATCTCACGTTATGGTTCAATATACATTGTATATGCGAAATCCTTCGAACATTTTCTAATCCTCCGCGGAAATTGACAAAATTGTAATCAGATAAAAAGGATCGATTCGTATGCTGGTTGTGCTGGTTTAATTCGATCGCACGTATTGCATGTCCCATCCCATTAGCGGATCTATCAGAGAGGCAATTGCCGGGGTCTCTCTCCCGATATGTATATGTACAGGCATTAGAACCACGTGACTGCCTGATGAAGCGCGCAGGCGCAATCGATCCAGCGGGTGGTTTACTGCCAATCTCGCACGTGCGTTCAAATGAATCTAACTGCGTTCCAGTAGTTTCCAGTATTCAACGAAGGATTTTACCGTGTGCCTATCGTCCGCTACGAGTGTCGCAGCAAGGAAATAGCTAGGAGAAGCCACGTGAATCGGTGAGTGATCGTAAGGAATCTATCGATCGACGCTAATCGAATGGGAAAATATAAAAAAAAGATCTCTGCCAAGCGCGCGAGCTGCGACCTCAACCCACGTGCGCAACGAGAATATCTATTTTACATACGTGACACACGATCTCTGTTGACGCGATCCGCCGTGCAATTGCACGTTACGTGGACGCAATGGAATTGCAAAAATTCAGGCAGCATTCAGTTTTCTCGTTGGTAAACGCGCCTACCCGTAAAACAAGATATATCAACTAGTTAGACTGTCATTTTTTTCTTTACAGCCGTCGCTGGCGTAACAGTGCTGCGCGACGAAGTTTTCGATCTCAGCGTTGAAATATTGCTAATTTTACGAAGCGTAAATCCGTGTGGTTTCTTTGTTTCCGATACGTTCGTCGTTTCGTTCTTGGCACGCGTTACATCATCGCGTTTTTAAAACGCAGGAAATAGTCGCAACGGCCGATCGGGGAATATCGTTTCGTTCGATGAACGACTGGGAAGCGTTAATTGCAAAAGGTAAGATCGGTTCAACTATTGCGGAGACGTTCGTTCCCGAATTATTTGTGTACTGTAGCGAATCTCAGGGTCAACCTTGCCGGTATATCGTGTATAATCTTCTAGTCTTGCTAACGCACCAAAATATCTCGCCCTTGTGCAAAAACTGCTCGTTCGTCCCAAACATTTGCTGAAGCAAAACTCGAGCTAGATGTTTGCGGCTATTCGGACGAAGAATCTTGTGTTGTGCTGATTACATCGATATTTATACATTTTTACGCAATGAGTATTCCTTGCTAAGAATTTACATTTTACATATACACGTATTGTTTATGAGAATGTTATTTCGCATTGTTCTAATTCATACGTTATATATATATATATATAAATTAATATTGAATTTAATGCAAATCGTGTTCATGCATCTCATTAAATTTAACAATTAATTATGCAAAATGAAGGAAAATTACTGAGAGCATGGTTTCCTTAAGCCGATATAATTCCCGATTTATGTGAATAAATTATTCTTTCCGTACACTGTGTTCGCAGATAATTAATTTAAGAAGATGGTGTCCACAACAGTGATGGAAAATGGCAAAGCCAACCAACCAAAGAAGCCCAGTGCAGCAGGAATTGGACCAGGCAACTATCGTCTAGTTGGCTGGGACATGGACACCACGGGAAAAAAAGTTATAGACGAAATATGCCAAATAGCTAGTTACACGCCTAGTTCCTCCTATTCTCAATACGTGATGCCATACAGAGATCTCAATCCACCTGCCATGAAGAGGCACAACATGAAAGTTGTGACTATTGGCAAGTTCCGTGTACTTAAAGATAATAAAACGAATAAGGTAAATGGTGAACAGCATTGGAGCTCTCAGAATTACTATTTCAATGTGTTCGAACACGTTATATCCTCCAATCTTTTTGCAGGTTTTAAAAACGAAAAGCGAGGTGTCTGCATTGACAGAGTTTCTAACATGGCTGGAATCAATTAGAGGAGATGCAACCGACGGGATAATATTGGTTTATCACGAGCCACGTAAAGTTATCCCCGCCATGCTGCTCGAATCTTTGAAGAAGTATAATCTTCTGGATAGATTCAAGCAGATCGTGAAAGGTTTCGCGAACGGATTCAACATTGCCGAGGTGAAATGCGCGAACACGGTTCGCGCATTTTCTCTCAGAACATTGTCGCAAACGTTACTGAATCAAGTAAGCAGACTTTACTCCGTGCAACGCCCCAAATTGTTCTATTGAACTTCATGCGATAGCAACCAATTTATCAAGTAAATATTCGATAAGTAATTTGCTAAAATTTAAGGAGAAGCAATTGGACAACGCAAGAGACAGAGCATGCCTGGCATTGCAAATAGTACAACATTTGAGTTCGTTGGAAGTTTCCAAAGGGAACGACGGGAACGGTAGCGGGGATGGTGACACTGCCATGAAGAAAACCGTTGAATTCGTTAGAGAATTCGTGCAACCGGTAGAAATAGAGGAACAAGAATACGCAGGTACAATAATGAGACAGCTTACGGAAAACATGTTGACAGACATTTTTTGAATGCAGAAATGCAAAATGAATGATGTAACGCGTTGGCTCGTTCTTTTTTTTTCAGAATTGAAAATAGTATTCGAACGTCAGAATAGTTTGAGACCTATTTTCGGTGTTCTGTTCCGCGTGAATCGTCGGGAACGTCAACATGCCAGCCCTTTGCGACGATTGCTCGCCGAGGCGGGAATCGAGTATTCGCAGTTGCAAGTACGTGTAATTTAATAAGAAACATTATTCTCGATTGTTCAAATTGAAGCGATTGAAGATTAGGAGCTCAATGAATTTTTTCATCGCAGGAAGCATGGAGTGACGGGAAGAAGGAGGGTTTAGAGAAATTAATCAAAGACAAATTGTCTGCCGCCGAGGAGAAGAAAATAGAAGATTTGTTGGTCGTTCTCGAAGGCCACTTCGATCCTGATAAGAAACCGAAGATGAAAATATCGGGAGACAAGAGCCAGATAAAGAAGGAGAACTCTAAGATGATCGACGACAAGGAGAATAATAATAAATGCGATTCTGGTACTGAAAGTCCAGACACGACTACTTCTAATTCACCGCTTAAAATGAAGTCCGATACATGTGATAACGGTGCAATAATAGCAGAGGCATAAAAGGACTGCGCGCATCGCAGTGTCCTCTTCTTCAGTGCCCTTTTAACTAATTATAAGATTAATACTGTTATCGGTAACAAAGTTTATTATCATTCCGTTCATTCTTATCGCAATGTTGTTCAAGTGTGATAAAACGTAAGTGTTATTTGTTGCAGTATTGTATTTAAGTTTTTATTTTCGTTGTAACAAGAGTATATACTGTATCCCTGAAGGATACAAAAGTCGACTTAGTTAACAGAAAAACATGTACAAATAACACATTATTAATTTGTTTTAGTTTGTGATAGCGATGGAACGCTGTGAGATCTATCTTGGATATCGTCGATCTCGCGAATAAACGAAATGTATCTATGGTTAACAAGACAGATCTCGGTCCCGTCGTTAATTTATGATAAAGAAATGTTTAATTTTCATTTTATTTAACACCAATTTTACGCAAACTGATTTTTTTATTTCATCAGATTAACGTTCTAACGAGTGATCGTTTAGAGACTGCGACGTAGCAAGACTATTTAGACGCAACCGCAATTTTCGTTCTTTATTATTTCTGAGATTACCGTACGATGTTCTTTATTTTCATTTTGCGCGTGCGTATTATCGCTGGTGATTTTTCGTACAAAGTACGTAGTGATATTAAATAAACATATATACATATATTTTTATACCGCAAAAGGTTTATTTAAAAAGAGGAAAACGAATGATGCACTCTGTTGCATTTATATGTTAAGTTACATTGTATTGAACGATTAAATAAACACTTGAAATTGTAATTGATTGCCTTCGTCATTGCTACCAGTCCATTTTCAATCTCGTGTTTCTTTTTCTCATTTTAATAAACTTATACTAGTCTCTGCGAGCAATTAGAATACGTAGCGAAAAAGAACAATACCGAGAACTTCACCGCGACCTATTTCAGTTATAAAACGCATCCTGACTCGGCGCAACCAACGAGACAAAGTCAGAAATAAATTAAATGTACGAATGCCTATGCAGTGGACCGTTGTATCCGCTTATGGACTTCCATAAAGCATGCCGAACGTCTCGAAGCGTAAACAGGCCGGTGCACCGCGGAAAAGATTAAAAGTAAGCATTCGCTTGCTGAGAAGGGTATCGACTTATCATTAGATATCCTTCGAGCTAGATAAGCCTTATGTATTCCACGAAACTTTATATTATATCAACTCTGGATTCTAGCCGACGGAGCGTGAAATAAAGAACTTTTCCTGCTAAACATCTTTCCATCCACTGAACTATAACAGTGAACATCGAAGAGCTTGTATCTTTCTCCTTACAATTACAGAGAGAACCGTATTGCAATACGCTGCAATTCTCTATGACGTATTACGCGCAACAATGTAAATTCGTCATGCATTTTTCTTTGCGAAGAACGTTAACACGTTACGAATATATACGATTGTGTAAAACTAATACAGCGAAACATCACTCCTTCCAGTGTTACTAATTTACGATGCCGAAAGATGAATATTGCGAAGCCAACAAGGGATTCGATAATAAATTACTGAAGAGCACTCATCAGAGCGATACACGAATGCTTCTTTGCAACTTCATTCTACTGTGATTCTACATTTTTCTGAAGTCTCGTATTTCCGCGTCGGCGGAATCCTCGACATACGAATACCCATCGCGCATCCTTGTCTCAGGTTTTAAATCTCACAAGTGGACAGACATCTATAAGATATACAATTCCCATTTTCTAATAAAAATGAAAAATCTAATTGCACGTGAAACAGCAAAAGGGAAAATGATTCTGGTTGCTATTCGAGGAATCGCAATCGCTTACTTTTTACCTTCTATACACGGAGCACGTTAATTAAATGTAATGGATCATAAACGAGCATCGCAATTGGAAAATATTTCACAATAGATGGTTAACTTGCGAGTGTAATGCAGAATGTATGATGAAAAGAATTTATAAGCAATTTGGATCCACCCCCTCAAAAAAAAAAAAAACAGAAAGCCGAGGAAAAATCACGGACGAGTTACTGGGAATGTACAGTTTCAATTTCCATCGGCAACACTTTCCTAATATGCAAGTAACGGATGCATTTTCCGTCTCGAGGCGTAACAAACGATAACGCCGAGCCTGTCGTACATAAGCGAGATCGTGTAATTGCAAAGAGTGGGCGCGTGCCGGCATTGAAACGGGTCCCTCGTTAAAGGAGCGAGCGTAGGGTGGCGGCGGGAGGATGATAGAACGATTAGATTTTCATTAAAAAGTAACCATTGCACGCAACGCGCGGTTGTGATTCGTTCAAGTCCAGGCGGACGGAAAGTAACGGGAAAGTAATTTTCCCGGGAATCTCGGCGCGTTCGGACACACGCGTGACATCGCAATGCGCTCTATTAGTCGCTCGGTCAGCGACAGGCAAAGTAAATTGGTATGAAAATTACGACCTACGTTGTTCTCACATTTCGTCCGGGCATCTCGTAATCAAGAGCAATGCAGCTCGATGAAAGAATCGAACGTGGTCGGGCCACGGAAACGCCGGTTGTCTCGGCTACGATTTGAAAGAATAGGGCGAGACGATCAAGTTATTCAGAGCGTTAAACGATCAGGGTATACGTACGTTGTGTACAGCACGGAAAGAGATATTCCAACTGGGGTGTGAACCATCGTTTCACAACAATTTTCGTTTGAAACAAATGTTGGATTCCGGGATGAAGAAATGACACCGATGGGAATGACCGCGTGTATTCTTTAAACGGCTCCCGGGCGCAACGACGTTGGACTATTCCGAATTTTCGGCGGATGACGAACGTATCCGAACAGGGTGCTACTGTCTGTCTAACTCTCCGCAACTCTGATTCTTTGATTCTGAGTATAACTCTCTCTGTGACAAAAATACAGTGGGACTTATATGTATACATAGTATGTATAGTCGACTATACATTGTATGTATAGTCGTTTTGGATTGAGGAGGACCGACCTTTAGATCTTGACCAACACAGATACTGACCCTTAGTTCTGTTGGCTGTTGTCTCTTATTCATTATCGTAATTAAGGTAGGATCTGTGGGCCTTACACCTTTATCGATGACTCAGGGTCAGCATCAGTGGACCTTTGCGTCACACTGATGATTCTAGGGGTCGGTGATCCAACGCAAATCCGAAATTTGTTTCGTTAGTTAAAGGAAGACGTTCGAACGGGGTTGGATCGAACGCTGTCCGGCATTGACCCAAAAATCAACGCACCGGAAAAGTCAGCAACCGGCTAAGCAATTCGCCTTTTATGCATGTCAGAATCGCGTAATGCATCGCGATTCCGCCAGCGCTCGGCGATGCTTCCCAGACAGAAACGCGCCGGCGAGTAAAAGAAACCGAAATGAAATGCTCATTTTACGAATCAAGATTTCACGCTTCGCGAGTGGCGTTTCTGTTATTCCTGTATTGAGGAAATTTCTATGAACAGCGTGTGACCCACCCCAGAAGATGGCCAAGTCGATCTTTCGCACTGCATTAATTGCTAGTCTATAGCGGTCGTTATGCTCCAACAAGAATAATAAAAAAGGACAGTTGATGTATGAATAAATGGTACAAATGTTCAATCTATGTCACTTGCGTCAGGACTGCTCGTACCAAGCAAAGGTTGATCCATCTCTCGAGCTCAAGTTTTTCCCTAGCTTAGAAAGATGAAAGAAGAAATCCACGAAAGCGGCCGCAATATTGGAACTACGAGGCTGAATTTACAATCGAGCAAATGCAATAATTATCTTCCAGTCGAGAGTCCTAATAGCGCCGAATGATGAGGATAAAGCTGAGCGGGAACAGTCGATGAAAACCAGCCGAAAAAAAGAAAAAACGGAGGATAGGAGAGGAAGACCCGGTGCTCGCTCGAGGCCGTCGCTGCTCGCCAAGAGGATGGTTGTTAGCAGAGGCAGCGAGCATGCACTAACAGTACTCTGGATAGGCCGGCGGTTCCCTGATTTCCGTTCCTCCCCTCCAGGAGAGACGGTACCCGTTGGAGGAACACCTACCCACGGAGGGAGAGAATTCTTGCGTGGTACACGCGCCTCAGTTCAACGGAGATTCTCGTCAAAATTGCATCCCTCTTCGTGGAATCTCACCTCCGGCAGGTGTTTCCCCGCGTGACGCGCGCTTGCAATTAAAGTACAAGGACAGGAGGATCGCTGCCGCAGGACCATGTGGACCATTCTGATCGCTGGACTTTGCACGGCGAGTACCAAGTTTCAACTTTGCACCTTGCACAGTTCTCGCGAATTTCTAGCTTTCACAGAATGTTCAATTGACAATGATTATTGGTCTGATTGCCGACACTTGTTGTTGAGTATTTATTTGGTAAGATCGTCCGAGGGGGATGATAAGAGTCTAGGACTGCATAAGTCGATTTTCTTTTTTTGGTGGATCCTTTTTACTCTTCTTTGCTGATTCTCTCGATAAGCCCGGTCTGATAATTTCTGAATCACACATTGATAGATTTTCATTTGCGGATAGAATTGATCGCACAGGTTCGTAAACTATACTTTCACCATTTACTACACCAAGTAAATAGTTGCTGCACTCCTTACTGTCTCACGTATAATGACTATGAAATTTTACCAAAAGAAATATGAAATTTTATTCGGGAATTTACTAATTTATTCAGAAACTAACATGACACGATTCCGCTCCGTCCTGCCAGAAATTCATCGAGGAGCAAGAATGGGATTTACGACGCTATAAAGAGAAGTTTGCGGTACTTTCAGAGAAAAAAAAAGAATGCAAAATACATACACACATATGTGTGTATCGTTATCTAAGAGACAATCTCGAGAGAAGACGACCGAGCAGGGGAAGTCCGTTTCGCGTAACAGATTCGGCTGTTTGTCTCTTCCCGTTAACTTTCCGCGCATCAATCGTATCGAAGCGTGCCTGTTGCACGGGTAACACCGCGTAAACCCTTTCGCGCGTGTGGGTTATTGGCTGCAGCTTCCTCCGGCGATATACCATTTATGAATATCGTCGGATACGAATTACGATGCGCGTCCGACGACCGCTTCGTCAATGGGAATACAATGCTCTTGGTCTAACGATACGGTAAACCGTCGCCAAATCTATTGGCATCGGAAGAATCAGAATCCAGCCCCTTATTGAATCTCATCTCAATGTTATCAATGCTATCGTAAGAAGGGACCGGCCGCTCGAGCTAGATCGATTGACCCACCGCGAAGAGATGACCACGACCTGCACCACGATTATACGTCTCTGGGTGATCGTACGATGGGCAACCTGTGCGCGAATATAACGAATAACTTAAGCGGCTACCAGAGCGTTTCTTTACACCGTTACTCGTATCGAAGTCTGGCCTCCTCGCGTGTCGGTCACCCTGTTTCGTATCGAAGCTTTACGCCAGGCTGGACATCGGTCGACGCGAGACCGCGCCACGAAATGATATCGGGCAAGAGGATCGAGACGCTCGGCCCACGTTAATTAAAGAAATTACTGGGTATCTGGACGCGGTACGAGGCCAGGTGGCACATCGGCCAGATGTTTCAAAGGGGAAGAAACGATCGTGTCTAGGGACAGTGACACGCTGTTATTTCACGCTAGATTGGTTCGGGGGTTAATTAGCGAAGTATGTTAATGATGAATGTACACCTACTGTCGCGAAACGTTCGCTCGACTATGAAACTCCTCTGGTTGCACTGTGTTCTGTTTCATTAACTCTGAACGGAATTCTCTTGCTCGGCCGTGAATCTGTCATTAATATTGTAATAACTAACTCCGATTTTCTTCCTATTGGTATTTCCAAATTAAAAAGATTTATCAGTCTCGAATCTACTAAAGTCTACTAAAGTCGATCAGTCTCGAATCTACAAAGGGTTAATTAGCAAAGTATGTTAATGATGAATATACACCTACTGTCGCGAAACGTTCGCTCGACTGTGAAACTCCTCTGGTTGCACTGCGTTCTGTTTCATTAACTCTGAACGGAATTCTTTTGTTCGTCCATGAATCTATCATTAATATTGTAATAATCAATTCCTATTTTCTTCCTAAAGGTATTTCTAAATTGAAATACTTTATCAGTCCTCGATCACAAGTTATTCATTTGCGTGGCAATTCTTTTCTAAAAAGAATTCCACCCTTGAATAGATCTGACGGTATCAAACTCGAGTTACATACCGAGCCACTGCGATTGCCGCTTCTGCAGGACTGTAGAGATGAACGGGTTCGATATCGTTCCAGATCGCCGCCACCGTTGGCCAGGATTACGAGGTCTCCGACGTCCAGTGCAGCGGGGCAGGATCGGCCGCGGATCTCCTGACAGCGAAGATCAAAAGGCCAGTCGGCTTCAGAGGGGCACCGCTCTTCGCCGACGACAGATCCGCGAATCCGCTCGCCGACATTCACTGCCAGATCAGGCCGGATCCCAGCGATCCTCAGGAAGATAACTACTTCCTGAAGGTGACCGACTTCACCAGATGCGGCGTCCTGAAAAGAAACGTGAGTCATTGATCGGGATCCTCGTTTCTCCCGTTCCGCATCGGGCGTTCGATAAACGAGGGCGATCGATTAATAATATCTCCCCGTTGATCAATCATGCAACTGATCGCGGCGTTCACCTTACAAAATAGCCTGTTCGCAATACACTCGGATCGCTGATCGCGTGATTATTAACAGCGATCGAAGTTTATGATTAATCGGGTGGATGGAAAATCGGTCAGGGTTCTCTTCATCTCATTGTCACTAGGGATTCATTCACCTGCGAATATGGTTTCCCGCCTTCCCGGGGGTCGTGATGCTGGCTGATCAAGAATTAATATTGATGTGTCGTCCTCCTGAACCCACGTTACTCCGGCACAAAGCCGCTGGTTTTGCTGGGACCTTGTAAGTCGTCTTTTATTTTGTTAAATTAACAATGCCATGTTTCATTTAATAACGAGTTCCGCCCGAGAAGCAAATGTGAATTGAAATTTCGGAGTATCACTTTTCAAAAGATCTTTCCTAAGTGATCAGAAAAGAAAGGTTACCCCTAGCAAATACGAAAGGGTGTATACATAGGCTTCTTCGATTTCCATATACCTCAGCCCGCACGGGGCGAGAGTGTCGGGGGTGGTCGAAGAGACTCCCGGCCGTCTGGAATACGAAGTGGCCCTTTATCGCGAGGCGACGGGCAACGTGTCGGAGGCGACGAGTTCGCAGACCGTCGACCAAGCGGTCCCCATCGGCACGAAGCTTCAATTGAGAGCTCGGATCAGCCCGGACAGCGCGTGGGGTTACATTAAACTACTGGAGGTGACCGTCAGCCCGGATCCCGATCAGCCCCACGCGCCAGGAAGCGTCGTGCTAGTGAAGGACGGCTGCAGGAATCGGGATTTCGCGTCAATAATTCCTCATCAGCCGGCCCGTTATCGGGAGAGGAAGAACGAGGTTTTCCTCGATTTCGAGGCGTTTCTCCTCAGCTCCATGAGGGAACGGTCCACGCTGTGGATCCACTCGCAGATTAAAGCCTGCATGGAACCGCAGGACTGTCAACCGGTAAGGATAATAATTTGCGGTCGTACC
This sequence comes from Holcopasites calliopsidis, assembly GCA_023838395.1. Lineage (NCBI taxonomy): Eukaryota > Metazoa > Arthropoda > Insecta > Hymenoptera > Apidae > Holcopasites > Holcopasites calliopsidis. Next base: position 551,385 of record JALHAQ010000012.1, on the reverse strand, counting down.
CCGGCCCGCGGTCGAACCAAGTGGCTGGTCACCGGAATAATTTCCCTGTCGCCGGTAAGAAAAACGATCGTCCTTTAGACGCGTCGCTGAATGAAATTACATTTCCGATGTAATTCAATCCATTACATTTATTTGCTCGTTCAATCGTTGGAGCTCTTACGTGTTTAAGAATAATAGAAGTCACAAGCTGTTCCTCGTTTTCCAATACCCGACTATCTTGATAATAAATAGTAAATCGCACGATGCGCGAGGAAATGTGAAGGTAAGCATTACTATTGAACGCATATTTTACAGGACTTTTGTCTCGATCTGTTTGAACCATCCGGGCATGGGAAAAGGAGAAGAAGAACGCTCGACGGATCGAGGGACGAGTTTCTTCCAAAAGTCGAGCGCTTGATCAAAGAATATAACGACTCGACGCCGTACACGAAATTTAAGGAAAATATTGAATACACCGTGATGATGCCTAATGGTGAGATTCGAAATAATATTTTCTTCCGCTCATCGATTTTTACCGTCAGCCGAATTATTTAATCATTCTTCATTGCTAAATTGTAAGCAGGCTCGTGTTCAATTTTAGAAATTCCATTATTCATTAATTTTATGGCTTTCAGATTTATACCAGAAAGTAGCCGCTGGGATCGAAAACAGCTGCGGCAGCTTTCTCTACGTTGCAACCGGACTAGGCGCGCTTCTCGTTTTATCAGCGTTTATTATGTGCTATTTAGCGACGCGGCTTCATAATTTATCGTCGGTCGTGCCGCAAAATAAGTCGATCGACGAGCTAGTACGAGATCGCGCTAGGAAGTATTCCGAACCGGCACCGGGCTACACCGGCCGATCCACGGTACAATAGCGAAGATGTTTCCTTTTTCAATGAACAGAAAGAACGAGTTACGATTCGTGAAGAACGAAATTACGCGAGAAAGCTTTCCTGGTGTCAACGGGCTTTAAGAGATTACAAAAGCAAGAATTCAAGGCTTCAAATATAGATGTGAAATTAAACTAAGGCAAATTTAGTAAGGGCGCAGATTTATCGTAAGGATAAATGTATATGTTTGTAGACTATCGTTTGTAAACTGCAGATCTCTAATTTATGATAAACCGCGAATACTAAATGATTACTATCACTCTCAAGAATTGATCGTTCGACTTTGCACGTTTCATACAGCGGAATGCACGAAAGAATTCATCCCTCTTTTGCCTTTCGCATGAAATATATTTATAGCTTGCAAACATGCTTCTCAATTTCGTCGTAGAGTAAATTTGTCAAACGTGCAATGCTATTACGTGACCTGAAATAGTGCGTATGTAATCTCTAGGAATAAGTAGTTCTAGATTGATTGTATTATAATAACTTATTTTCGCTGCCGTCACAACTGAATAAAGTGTGCCGGCTTTTCTTTTTTTTTTTTTTTTTGGGTGGTTGTATAAGCTTCGCTCAATGTACATATATACACACAAACGACAGATTATTATTTATTGTTAACATACGAAGTTTGATCGTTTAAGGATTCCACGTATGTAAAAGGAGATTCTTTAAATGATCAATTGAGAATACAGGTAAATAAATACAAGCAGGTATTTAATTATGTATATGCCCGCATACAATAATTTATTGCGAAATAAAGCTTTGCCGCGTATCATTAAGTCATCCCACAGTTTCGTACCTTAGCGTGATTAAACACCCGCTTTTGAAAGTGCTTCCATTAAAAATTAAGCAAGTTGTATGGCGAGGGCGTAATAGATTTTGCGGAAGGAAAAGAAGTTGTGGAACGAGAAGGCAACAAAGGTTGTCTCACAAAATGGAATGGCACGTAAAAAGTATTCCTGTATCGACGAACTTATGGGATTGTTTAATATTTATACACGTCGTCATACTCTTAAGGATATCGAAAAGCTTGTAAAAATCGGCTAAGTCGCTCCATTTCGCAAACATTAAATAGTCTATCGTTCACTTTACATTTGATTACAACATATAGTGCGGTGTACGATAATACTGTGCATTACGCGCGTTTATTTATTCCATAAAATATAAGCAAAATGTCAGGCAAGATATTCTTGACTTTGAATATCTACGTGAAACAAATTACGTAATAAATTTTACGTTCGATTAAAGTCTGATGTACGCACATGTGATCTATCGGAAGCGTAGAATAAACTTCCTACATCATTAAAAAAAAAAACATGCCTTGATTAACATGTTCTAGTTCTGGGTAGAAATAATGTAACGTCATCATACGTTGCAAAATGTGGCACTTTGCGACTTACTTCGTAGTTTTAACATTTTTGTTTACAAATGTACACATTCTTCTCTTGTACAACGCACTGTTCGTTCGTATTAATTAAATATACACATATTTAACAACAATGGTTGTCATTATCCTTGTTCGCATGATAAAGGATTGCAGATTATGCACAATTCACAACTACAATAAGGCATAAGACAATCAAGTTTTATGCGTTTACACGAAACTGCGATACATCTAATCCACCAAATAATGCGGTGAAATAACTATCCACATTTTTCCTTCTAACTTTAAACTATGCTACAATGTATTGCACTTGTTATTCATATTATGAAGATGGTGTACGAAAAATATAGTTGCTTTCTCCAGTAAAAATCCATGAGGTACAATTATATCCCCATACTACTATAAATTTTGGGAAAAAATATTGACCGCGAATGGAATTAGATTAGAAAGTAATCGCGACAGTTTCTAAATAAGCCATTTAAACGCAAACACTGTGTACATTTGAGTGTAATATTTTTACGAACTTATTTACTACGTACACTTTACGTGCTGCATAAACGCAATCCAATTTTGAATTATCTCTAAACGTAACTATATATTTAAATGGAATAGCTAACGGCTAAAAAAAATGCACTCACTTTGGCGTCAAATGTGGTTTAGAGCAGTACTCGTAACTCCATAAAAATTAACATAAAATAACATAAAATCAACAAATGATAAAAATAGACAATGCTCTTTTGTACGACGGTAAAACTTCTACAGACAAGAAGCTTTTTGAGCTAAGCATGCAGCTTTCGCATAATACGAAGGTTCTATGATATTTAGGTCATCACTTTCTTATAATTATACGCACAATCATACGTACAGAATTATGGTACTGTAATAATTTAAAAAAAAGCATCTATACCTCGTCGATGGTATTCTCATACCAAAATGTGCACTACGCGCACCACTAGTCAGTGTAACATAAAATACATGTTCGAAATCTTTCTAATATTTAAACTCACAAATATTCACAATCTTTCTATATCTTCATCGTTGTATTTTTCTTTGTCGTTGGATTACTTAGAATCAAAAATAATACTCCCTTCTCATACTTAGAACTTTAAATATGTTGCACAATTATAAATATTTAAACCACGCATACATATTCCCGAATGTAATTGAGTAACTTCGATTTCAGTGTGATATCGTATTTACATGTACATTCCATAAAATATGATTATCACACACTGTCGGTGTACAGAGTAAATTACTCAGTCCTATTGTTGTTCTTAGACTTCATCAATGCCTCGTAAGCGGCGATCTCGTTCTTTTCCTTCTTTAAATTTCTATCCTCAAATTCCAGCCTGCAATTAACCACTATATCAAAAAATGATAAGCGCGCTCGACGACTTTGGGATATGCACGCGCTTTAAAACCAAGTGTTTTAACGCTTGCACGAACCGAAAATAAGTGAAAACATGCAAGATGAAGTGTTTTTTTTAGCGGAAATTTGCATATCCCATTCTAAAAGCATGAATCGATGAATAATAAGGAATGAATAATTCAATGTGTGACCATATTCTTGTGACTTAATTATCATATATATGTTTCATTTGAATAAATACAGTGCACAGTGCGTCGCTTTCTTCTAAAATTAAACGGCAGTCGTAATTTTATTGACTACTTTTATATTGTAGAGGGAAATAAAAGGGTAATGGTGTCATATCAGTGATACGAGATTTTATGCCAGCATATTTTACTATTCATTTTACGAAGTGTAAATAAAATAACATACCTATGAAGAATGATGCGTTGAACAATCTTTTCTGTTGTCATGTCATTACCACTGTCCAACAGTTTAAATTTGTTTTGCCTTTTCGGTTCAGCATATGGGTCAGAACCATCTTCGCATGGCATGATAGAAGTTTGACCATGACAAACAATAGATACATCGAAATGCTCCATGAGATCTTTCGTAACTTCGTACGGTGCCCCGATCACTACTTCATTAACATACTGCAAGCAAACAACATAGACAATTTTACATTCTAATTCAACACTCGCACAAATATATTCTCCCTTACCTTACACGCTAGCACACTAAGAACTCTTTCATGCAGATTCATAATCGGATGATTACCACATTTGTACCGGTTAACGACTGGATCCGTATGAAGTCCGACTATTAGATAATCACCTTCCTTCTTTGCTACTTCTAAAAAGTCTAAATGACCAACATGAAAGAGGTCGAACGCTCCAGCTACATATACTATCTTATCTCCAGGCTGCGGACTTTTTCCATCGCTGAACTGAATAATTTTCTGGGTCGTGGGTAGAAATTGTGAACAGCCTGTCCACGGACTTCGTGCCGTCCGATCTTGCCCCATACTTTTGCTGGGCTCTCTGTCCACGGTGTATTCGCTTTCTCCTTGTTTAAAATGCTGCCGCGTCATTAGAAGCATACGTCCTACCAGATCAGTAGTCGAAACGCCAGCCGTTCTCTGTACTTCCCTATAATAGTTACATTTGTTTGTATTTTATTCGTATCTAGCCTCAGTTACCATTTCTAATTTAATACTCTTCATATACCTATATCGACCAGCTTCTTTGACCAAATGATAAGTGTCCACACCATCTGCCGTCATAGTGATATCATCGCCGTGAACACAAAGATCACAGTTGTACTTGTCCAATGTCTCCAGCGTTGTGACATAAGGTGCGCCTTCCACTACTTCGTCTACCCACTTGATACCTCTTACCATCTTGTACCTGAAACAAATGATACGGAATTAGAAAACGGGCATGGATTAATGTGTTTTAAAAATACCAAACAGTGAATTAAAATAACAATAACTAAATAGTTTTACAGATACTACTATGATTATTTAACATGCAAAATATTCAATTGTTTTCTGACTATAAAGTCACACGCACCTTTCTTGCTCCATAAATACCGGTGGTCCTTTATGCTTAGTAATCTCTTTGTCCGTATGCACGCCGACGACTAGATAATCACCCAAAGCCTTCGCCTGTCGCAAAGAATTTGCGTGGCCGAAATGTACCATGTCGTAACTGTGTTAACAATGCAATAATCATATTTAAATCTCGGTAAAACGGAGCACGGTGTGTTCGTATTTACAATCGATCGTGCCGGCAAAAGAATTCGCGTGAGTTCACAGTAATGCTCGCGTTCGTTAATAATTCAAAGCGCGGAAAGTGATCTCGATAAACTGTGTGTCATCGTATTGCAGAATACGTCCATCAACACTCGACTCGAACAGATAAATACGATGAAGAAATGTTAATCAGTTATTATATCACACTGGCCAGATTAGGAATTACTCAATGTTATCGTAGTTTTCTGTCACCGCATACGCAACGAATGTGTCATCCGTAATGAAACACTAACGGTCGGCGTTTCATTAGCGGAAACTCACAGTCGTCTTTCAATTTCAAATGGGAAGCACGTGAAGTTCGAAGTAAACGTGCGGCAAAGTTAATTCGATGGAAACTTACCAACCGTCGCACCATACTCTTATCTCTTTACGATTCTCTGTCATAATGAGACGATTCAATACTTATACGCGGGGAAATGGCACTTTTTTCCTGCTCAATATTCAATAACCGATAACTGCGAACTGCACTATGTCAGATCTTGAAGTACACTGCGCACATCGACTCACGCGTCACTGTCATACGATTTTAATCATCCCCACTATCGTTTCACCCTTTCCCCCTCCCGACTATTTCGAAGCATTTAACTCTTTAAATGTGGGAAAATTCAATAATCCTGATTGATTTATGAGATTTTCAACAAACGAATTAACTTTGCACGAAATATAGAGACATTCATGTATTCATTTCTCAAAGTATTTTACAACGCATTGTCGTGAGTCGAAGGAATAATTAATAGATGTTACAAATTCTTAAGTACATTACAAATTTTGAGATCTATATTACATTATATTATTATATTAAATTGACAAGTTTTCCTCCGGCTTCGTATCTTAATCTTATTTGAACATACTTTTGTTGTGTTTAAATGGGAGAACTTGAATGGAAAAACATTAAATATGTAAAATTGCAATAATACAATAATTATGGTATTAGTACAATTCATATAAATGGAATACTCCATTATTTATTGGACAGCATTGGGAAATATAAAAATATTACGACAATCTCAGAACTACAATGTTCACTGTATCAGTAAAGACGTGTTGATACCTTGCTTCTAGAATTTCGATCTATTTAATCTTTCGGTTAATTCGGCTATCACAAAATATGTTCGCGCAGCATCATAAAACACTGAAATGTGTGCTCGTTAATACGGTATACGTTAAACACTAGAAATAATAACTAATGATTTTACAATGTGGAATCTACTATCGCAAAAAGCAATCAGACAGGCACGCAATCGTTGGCAGTCATAACAACTTTAATAATTACGCGAAACTGTAACTGTACATCTTGGAATGAATGAATAAACTCTGACCTGATCGCATGACTTCTGATAAATACATAAACCAATAAATAAGAGATATTCTTTCGTACAGCATAACACTGATTATTCGTATCGATACATCCTATATCGTAATATTTTACTGATGATAAATCTGTTAGATAATAAGAATTCCAAATAGTCCAATCACTGAAGTATCGTTTTAATGAACATAAACTTTGTCATGTACTCCATCGAACAATTTTCATGGACACTATAGCGAACTAATTGTGACAATGATTTTATAGAGCAGTGGCAACTTCGTTCAGTATCATTCAAGTCCAATAAAAGAAAAGCTTAATCGAGAATTCTTTAGATTCTATACTAAATTATTTTATTAGATATCTAATACTACAATGCACAGGGCTTCTCTGTCCCTTCAAATTCAATACAGTGCAATGCATTGTACATTTGAAATAATACAGATGATTCATGCATTTACGACTTCATTCTGGAAATCTATAGTTCGTGATATATTAGTGAATCTTCACAGTTACCATAAATTAGAAATTGTTCAAACCAAATATTATTTTCCTTATTTTCAATGCTTGACATTTTTTGTTTTTAAAGAAACAAATAGGATCACTACACTATCGGATCTTTTATACTCTCTTCCAATACTTTTTTTTTATGTACAACTGAACGTTGTATTATATTATAAAAAATATGGTCGTATTTGCAGAAATCGTAAGTCAAAGTTATTAGTAATATTCTAACTACCATTTACGCTTACATGTACATGTTTTCTTTTTTAATTAAAAAGAGAATGCTTATGAATGACCTCGGATCGGCAATAATCTGATCTTGTTATAGTACCTTTAGTCATGATGTTTCCAACCGGTAATAATACCGTTTACATTCTTACTCTACTTTTTTTTGTTCCGTCACGGTAAAGAGCATGTAAATGGAAAATCTGTCCTATATTGGATAAGACATTTTTCCTCCAGTGTTTTTTTTCTTCATACTATATTACATAAAGGTCACTCTTAGAATTATACACTTTGAAGTTAATAGCCGTTCTGTTGCCTATAATTACTTCCACCTCCACCGCCTCCATATCCACCGTTTTGTGCGTAGCTAGATCCACCACCAGAAGCTCCACCGTAACTGTTTTGCGAAAACGCTTTGCTACCATAACTTCCTCCTCCCATACCACCTAAATAAATAAATATTAACTCAACGGTGCACACGAAAATGGCTGGGCAAGGAAAAAGATTAGCAAAAGACATTACTATTTTTGTTCGAACCCATGCTACTGTTTCCATTCCATTTGTTTCCTCGGTCTCCTCCGCCACCATTGGAGCGATCAAATCTGCCACCCCTGTCTCCGTCGCGGCCACCCCGAGAACCTCGGGAACCACCGCCTCGACCTCCTCCACCTCGGCCGCTACCACCGCCGCTACGTCCTCCGTAACGACCTCCTGTAAACGAATGTATTGATTCATGCATCGATTATCAGAAACGATGTATAAAACGAAAGAGGCTTACGTTTATAAACTCCTGGGTTTCTGGATAACTCGTACAGCTTAGGGTTCACGACTTGCTTCGCTTCTTCTAAAACTTGAATTAAGTCACCAGCTTTGTGCGCGTTACCAGGTGTGAAAAACGCGTACGCTGTTCCCGTACGCTGTGATCTTCCCGTACGTCCGATCCGGTGTACATAGTCCTCCGAGTTGGACGGGTAATCCAAATTTATCACAAACTTAACATCCTCCACATCTGTGTAACAATAGACGTTGTAATCATCGAATACGAACATTGTTCATGTCTTTGTGGTTCAATTATCTTACAAAGCGAATCGGTTAAAGCGTTAGTTCGGAATTGCGTAATTAAGTACGTGCGATATAAATGGAATTAAGCGGTGGTAGCAATTTAGAATACATTTTACGTAGATATCGGTAAAAGTTCGATCGTGTCACCTATTAATTCCATCCACGACTTTCGCATGAAGAACAGAAAAGAACAAAAAATATGTTGACCACAAAGAACAAGTCTTCATATTATTTACCTGTGGTTTGCCAAAAGCTGGAAACGTAAATACATTTTTGGAAATGTAGAGGAATCAGAGCTCAGATGGTTCTCATGGAATTCTCACTTTATGCGTTTAGCGAGCTGTATATTTACTCTTTAGTAACTTCACACCCTTCTCTCCCGCACCAAAGTATGGATCTGTGCTCATCTGGCAAAATTTGATCCTTGCGTATTGCTTCCGTGAGGTTGGAACATTGGATGAGCACCGTGTGCATTCTCCGATCAACCCCACATGCATATTCCATTGTATATGAGCAACATCAGCGTTTGTTTTGCAATGTTGGTAATTTAACATTTACCTCTTAATTTAACGAGGATGAATCATAATATCGAATTTTTGAATAGACTGCCCGATACTCAAAGAGGTGTATACTAAATTAAATTAAACTGTCGAAGCTAGCAAGAGATCTATTTAGTTTCACAACCATTGCAAAACAATGTAATGCCATCTCCTATCCGTCTAATCTAAGAAAGTTAATAGTAGAACATTTATCCTGTTCAGTTGTCCTTGTACGCTAGACACCCTAACTCTATCACTTCCATACTTTGGACCGTCGCAGGTACAGAGTGAGAGTGTGGTTTTTTCAAGTGGCACGGTGGGCCGAGGCACAGCGTTAGTTTAGCTTGTTGCACGGGGACAGAGACCAGCAGTCACGCCCCATTCAATTATATATTCCAAAGCAAGCTCTCCAGAGTTCTTATCATTGATAAAACTCCGTCGCATGTGCCTCTGAAAACACATAGAACAGCACGTTAATACCAGACTGACAAGACCTTTCTCAAGCAGAGCAAAATTTAAACAGATGAACCTCCTATACATACATGTATAGTCTTACCTGCTTATCTAATCTAAATCTTCCTGCTGAAATATTTTGACTTACTTTTGATTCTTATACCAATATACCCGAATTAAGCGAACAAGGATTCGTCCATAATAAAATTCTGAAAGATTTATATGACACTACGCTCAGGAATTAAAAGTACGTCAAAATCTACCTGATTTATGAGACAACTAAGCAAATTATAAAGTATCCCTGCGATATTGCTGAGCTGAAAAAGTGTGTGAATAACAGCATTTTCCCCTGGGATTTCTTTAATTCACATTATTAAATTCCCTGAATAATGCGTTAATAGGCATAAAATGAAATGAGAGTTCGGATCGCCTATTGCAATTAGTCGACGGTTCCTGGAACCCCGGTATTTTTCTTTAAAACAATTTCCACTCACGACAAGGAAGGACTAGTGTCAATCAGTCTGGCACATGCCGTTATCCGTTGCCACATCACAATAATACAACTCTCACAAATGTGAAATAACCATCGCAGCCTGACCCTTACATCATCCCCACTCATGTCAAAACAGATTCTTACCTAGTCCTCTTGCCGCAACGTCTGTAGCTACTAGAATGGCAGATCTGCTATTCCGGAACTCTGAAACAGATTCTCTGGTATTCGGCCGAATATACTTCAAAGTACGAAAATAGTGAAATTGAATTATCACTTACGATTTAATACATAATCTCTTTCCTGTTGGCTTTTGTCTCCATGAATACCAATCGCTTGCCATCCGTATCTATTAATCGCTCGCGTTATGTCGTCTACTTTCCTCTTGGTCTCGACAAAAATAATAGTTTTATTTTCCGGTTCATTTGAAATTTCTTCTAAGAGCTTCATGAGTTTACCCTCCTTCTCATATTCTTCGCATACATCGACGATCTGAAGGATATTATGATTGGCTGCTAATTGTAGGGAACCAATATTAATTTGTATGTAGTCCGTCAAGAATTCTTCTGCAAGATTGCGAACTTCTTTTGGCCATGTTGCGGACCACATAAGGGTCTGTCTGTCGGGTCGTATTTGCTCTACGATTTTCCTAATTTGTGGCTCGAAGCCCATATCAAGCATTCTGTCAGCCTCATCTAGTACTAAGTATGTGCATCTACGTAGATTAGTTGTACCACGTTCTAAAAAGTCTATAAGACGTCCGGGTGTTGCTATACAAATCTCAACACCTCGTTCGAGATCACGAGCCTGAGGGCCTTTAGGTGCTCCACCAAAGATACAAGTATTCCTTACTTGCGACGAGACCCCGAAATCCGATGCAACTTGTTGAATCTGTTGCGCGAGTTCTCTCGTCGGCGCTAGAATAAGAGCTATGGGGCCGTCGTTTCTATTCAACCTTGGCTGATTGTTGATGTGTACAATGGCTGGCAAAATATATGCAAGCGTTTTGCCAGATCCGGTCTGCGCAATTCCAACCATGTCACGTCCAGATAGAGCAATAGGCCAGCCCTGCGCTTGAATCGCAGTTGGCTCGCCAAAACCTTGTCTACGAATTTCATTCAATACATAATCTGGAAATCCGCCTTCTTCGAAATATATGTTTGGCCCTGGGACATTAGTTCCTTTCACGGTAATCTCTTTATCTGAACGGTAAGCTTCGACTACATGCGGGCTTCTAGTTGTTACGTTAGGATGAGGCTGATAGAAATCTTTTCTAAACGGTTGTAAAGTACTCATATCCCATTTTGGCTTGCGAAGGCGTTCACCGGGTTGTCGATTCTTAAAGTTATTGCTCCCGAAGTTACCATCCCTGTTGGAGCTGCCACCGAATCTTCCACCCCCGCTACTCGCATCTCGACCACCAAAGCGACCACCTCCACGTGCTCCACCTCCTCTTCGATCGTTGCGTTCACGATCACGGTACGCCCTTTAATGTACGATAATTTATAAATAATAGTAAAGCAAAAATACAGGACATAATTATTAGGTGTTAAAAAAAGATGGGTTAATCGAAGTATGTAAGCACTTGCCCAATTAAGAACTGCTTATGCTTTATATTTGCTTAATGTTCAATAAAATATTCACGCCAGATCGAATTTCATTAATATGCATTAAACACGTGCTAATAATAAAATTATTATTACAAAATAAGTATATGCCTTAACCTTATAGATAAATATCTAAGATACACGAAAACATGATGTAATATTTCATTAATTTCAGTTTGATATTAGCATTTTTCATTATAAAGGGAAAGTATTTCATCGATATAAAAGCAATATGGAGTATAGCATAGTCGGACACAGAGACATTAAATGTCATTATGAAATTCGCGAAAAGTTAATGTTTTCCCACAGTGTTTATTAAAATTTTGTATTACTTACATTCTCACGAGAATATGTAGTACTTTTAAGATGAAATTGGGATGATTTCCTTAAATATTTCAGCGTATGGGTGATCAGATTTAACGAAATGTATGTTCTAGACGTTACACGATCCGAAGAGGGTCTGTGAAACAAATGTCATGGCGTCGTATTGTACCAACAAGTAGGACCGGTTTAATTTTCATTTTAATACATTATGTGTATCATTGTTTGATCGTGTATGCACATATTAATTATGTAAAAAAAATATAATTTTCCTTTTTACCTAATTTCAACGAATAAATATCAAATTTGTATTATTATATGAGATAATTGCGCGAAAGACCGGAAATAATAGCATGGCGTAGGGAAATATGCGCGAAAATTAAACACCACATTGGCAATGGAACACAATTCTGTAAAATACTTTACAAGTTTACGCTTTAAACTAGAGAATAATTTAGTTTCATACGAAAAACACCTTTATTGATACGATTCTGAACACAACACAAAAATTTGACAAAGTGCATACTTCGATATAATTGTTTAATACAACTTTAATACTTTATACCATGCTATTATTGTATGTATGTGTTTAAACTTTCATGAACAGAAACTCTCACTTTGTATGCAATTGATAATGGATATTTTTTTAAAGAAAATCTATCCACAAAGAATAAAAATTATGTGTACTTCTGCAGAAAAATTAATTTTTCCATAATTGCGTTAAACAAAATTATAGAACATAATGTATATACGATATGTGTAACACGTGCCAACAATATTTTTACAAGTATCTTTAAGATAAAACGCTCATAATATAACACAAGACTCGAAATAGCTGCGTGTCAATTATAATTATGATAATGTAATGTGTCTACTAATCCTAAATATTTTTTAATACTTAGTTTTAATGAAGCTTAGTCATCAATTTTCGATAGTACATACATATTTAACAAAGCTTATATTGACTATCATTAAACTAAACTTTTTTTTTGTATCATGTACATAAAATACATGATATCTTTTCTTTGGTTTCTAAATACTTCACGTTTGACGTATTCTTTTCTTTTTTAATTTTTACGCTATCTTAATCATAACACAAATTGAACTAAGTGCACTACTATTAACCCCGTTGAATAGTAATATCTTGTTGCTTTTAATAATGTGAGTGAATTTTTAATACGTTGTTCCTCTATACTGATAACTACTTCCATAGCTATCTCCTCCTCCGTAACTTTGTGCTAAATTACTTTGACCGTAAGATCTTTGCGTATTATATCCGTAGCCCGTATTTTGATTAACAGAATTACTTTGCTTCATGTTACTATAATTACTGTAATCCGATCCCGAGTAATTGTTCGAAGAAGATGGAAATGAATTTGCGCCACGGCCGCCTGCAACACCCCTTCCTCTTGTAGAACCACCTCGACCCCTGCTATCGTTATTTCCTCTTCTAATATTGTTTCTATCATTACCCATAAATCGTTTGCCACCTTTCATGTCGAGAATAAATGCGTTAGGAAATTCTATACAGTACAATTGGTATATCGAAAATATTTCAGAAGCATACTTCGACTTCCATAGGACCCTGATTTAGCCAATTCAGCCATCTCAGTAAGACGGGGATTTATATTCTGCCCAGCTTCCCTTAACACTTCTATTAAATCGCCCGCATGCTTCATGTTATGGCTGGTAAAGAATGCATAAGCAGTCCCAGTCTGCCTTCTTCGTCCTGTGCGACCAATTCTATGTATGTAATCCTCCGATGATGATGGATAATCGAAGTTTATCACGTATTTAACGTCGTCCACATCTGTGACAAAATAAAGAGGAAACATAAAAATCCTTCTAACAATTATTTATAAATAGAATTTATAGCGATCATCACCCCGTTCGTTGAGTGTGTTTAGTTCGTATAGAATGATCTTCAAACTTGCAAAAATAATTGCATGAAGTAATTAAAATTAAATATATGTAATATTTTTTGGGATCTTGAATTTTTAGCTTTGTTAAATTCCTCAAGTTGCTTAAGAATAAAAGCAGTCTGTAAATCACGTTCGAAAACCACCCACCTTTTAGTTGGAAATTCCATTTGAAAATTCAGGAAAAACTGTCCCATTTATTTTTTAAATGTAGAGCTATTCTGTTGGTTTCATTATGTATGATGGCCTAGAGATTAGACAGACACAGCGGTAGTGTCTGGTTTGGGATAAAGGCAGCATTTTAGGGTTTAAGCCTGAATGCATCAACCTTTCTAGGTCTTATGTTATAATTTTAACAATTAGAGGCACTAGAAAATACTTTACACTAGCCTATTATACCGGCAAATGAACAGATAAGAATAAAAAATACAGAATACAATATTAAAATTCAGATAGTGTAATTATTTAACGGGTACTACGTTAAAAATGTTTTTGAATACGCAGCCAATATAATCATATTATAAAAATTAAAGTCATTTTATAGTATAATCTATTATATTATAAAATTTCGTATGAGAATCTTGTTTCAAGGTATAACGCAATGTAAGAAGTTGTAACATGAAAATATGATTTCTCAATAATTTGATACAATTATCGATGTTATACAAGCAAAGAAAAATAAAACATTCACTGTGTCTGCCCAATACTGGCAGTACACCGCGTTCACTTAGGGTACTCTGTGCCTCTGAAAAAGAAAAGCAGACAGTCTTAGTGGTAGCTTGTGTGCATTTCTTTAGAACCCTTCATATAATTTTTATTATTGAGCGATATATTTCTTGATATATGTATATATATAAACAATCTTACGTATTTTACTTATGATAAAAAAAATACAAACCTGTTCAAAGCATGTAATATAAAGTTCAAAAGCAAACCAAAAAATAGAGTTTAATTTCTATACATTTTCAGGGCTCTGGTATGAAAGAAAAATTTCCAATGAATCACACATTGCTACATACACAGCTGTCCGCTGGTCTTGTTAAACGCATCACTGGCTAATCCAATAAGTGTTGCCGATTCCCATTATTCACCCGATTTTTCGAAGTCTAAAGACCGTCAATCGAGGAATAGATACATACCTAAACCCCTGGCAGCTACATCGGTTGCAACTAAAATAGGGGCTCTTCCGCTTTTAAATTCCTGCAGTACGTGATCTCGTTCTTGCTGATTTTTATCACCATGAATGCTCAATGCTTGCCATCCATCCCTCCTGATATTTCTCGTAATATCGTCTACCTTTCGCTTCGTCTCGACGAAGATGATCGTTTTATTCTCTTTCTCATTTCCGATTTCCTGAAGCAATCTGTATAACTTTAAATCCTTCTCGAACTCCTGGCAAACATCCACAATTTGTATAATATTATGATTAGCCGACAGTGTCAAGGAACCAATATTGAGATGCATGTAATCGGTTAAAAAGTCTTCGGCCAGAGCTCTAACTTCCTTGGGCCAAGTGGCAGACCACATTAGGACCTGTCTATCAGGACGAATCTGTTCGATTATTTTTCTTATCTGGGGTTCGAAACCCATGTCCAACATTCGATCAGCCTCATCCAGCACTAAATACGTGCATCTGGGAAAATCATGTACTCGATATTATCAATATCGAAATAGCTTATTTAATAGTTGTTTCTTAAATTAGCCATAGTTATACCGGCGTAAATTTGTGGTTCCTCGTTCCAAAAAATCGATGAGCCTACCAGGTGTAGCGATACATATCTCGACACCTCGCTCTAAATCATGCGCCTGCGGTCCTTTAGGTGCACCACCAAAGATACAAGTATTTCTTACGCCTGCTGCTTCGCCAAAGCAATTTGCTACTTCCTGAATCTGTTGAGCCAACTCTCTTGTAGGAGCTAAAATTAAAGCAACCGGGCCATCCCCATTTCCTAGTCGTGGTTGGTGTATAATATGCACGATTGCTGGCAAGACGTACTGAAATAAAAGTATATGTTAGTACGAGTAATATATTACATCTTTTTGTATGAGCTATTGGACATTCCAATCGAATATGCTACGATGATTTCGATAAAAAAAAAAAAGAAACGTGTTTACATTTTCTAGAATAAACGATTAATGTATCTCTAATCTGGCTCACTCCAAGCGTTTTTCCAGAACCAGTTTGAGCAATGGCTACTAAATCTCTGCCACTAAGGGCAATTGGCCATCCTTGTGCCTGAATTGCGGTCGGCTGAGAGTAGCCTTGCTTATGTATTTCATCCAATACATAAGGCGGGAAGTTGCTCTCTTCGAAATACTGTATCGGATTGGGTATATTGTCACCTTTTATAGTAATCTCCGCGTTTTCTCTGAACTGACATACATCTTCCTTCGACCTAAAGCAGGATATTAAATGGAAATCTATTTGGTAAGGAAAAATATAGAAAATGGATTTCGAACTGATTTTACCTGCTCCTAACTGTGGGATGCTCGATATAAAAATCTTTGCGCAATGGTTCCAAAGATCTTACATCCCAGGTAATTTTCTTAAGGGCTCCTCCGGGTTGTTTGCTTTTAGCAATACCCCTAACACTATTGGTAACACCTCTGCCGCGTATGCCAAATCTGTTAATATTATTCCCACGAAGATTATCACCGCCTCCTCTGCTATTGCCTCGGCCGCCACCACCTCGACGGCCACAGCCATGATCTCTTTCCCGACTAAACCTGCATAGATATGATAGAATGAATCAAAAAGTAAAATGCAAACTTGCTAGATAAAATTTGCGTATCTATAAATTTAATCTCCGCTGTAATTCGTCAAAGCTTTGGACGTCTATATACTATAAGACAAAAAAACGAAACTGGGTTTCGTCTATGTAAAACATGTAATATTTACTGAATGAATAAATTCGTAAAATTAACAGAAGAGTTGCTTTCTATATTGATCAATTTTAGAAGCGACGAATTCAGTGCAGATCTTTAATAACATAAGAGATACGGAAAAGGTGTTAAATTGCACTTCTTTTTTGTAATCATAAATTTTGATTATTGATTGACCATTAGCTGCAATACGATTCGGCGCTACTTCCTACAACTACAATCGAACACGGATATTTAAGCGAAATTTACCCGTTCTAATGTGTTCTTATTACAAAAAAAAGGTAGATGTGTATTAGGTAACACTGAATTAAATTGTCATATCGTACTTACATTTGGAATTAGAAATATCGTCGAATCCAGGGAGCAACAGATTATTCTGCCTTGCAGTCCCTTTGGCTAACGCCAATCGATAATTTAGCAGAAGCTAATGTTTCGAAAGTCAATATTCCTATTCGAGGAGAAACCGTATATCGAACGTGGCACAATATTGAGAGTTTTCGTTTAGGAAAATCTGATTGATGCACCGTCAATGCGAATAAAATATTTGCTTATCTTTAAACTTGCCGGTGCGTTCGGCAGATTGAATTGACAAGTGAACTTCCGAAAGTAGTTCCGTATAAACTGTTTCCATGACAGCGTCGCGTAGTAATACACAAAAAATGAATTACTTAAAACAAAAAAATTACGAGAAGGATGGAACGCTTTTGGAAAAAAGATAATCGTTTTTAAAATACTTAGACAATCTCTTGCGAGGCTTATACTTAATATAAAAATAGTTCTAAGTTATTCATTGATAAATGAACTTTCACATCTAATTCACATCACATTGTCTGAGAATAATAGGAAAATATTATTTTCGTGTTTACTTACATCTTATTTCTTAAGTAAGGTTTTTTTAAGGAAAAAGTGTAACTATTTACACAATGGGAAATACTGAAAATTCAATACACCGCGATTTTATTGATTACCATGTTATGAAAAGGTGTCGCTGGAGACGACCATGTTTATAATGTTTCAGAACGTATATCGTCTACATTTTCGCAATTCATGGAATAATCGTAAACATTGTTGATATTGTTCGATGATATTCAATATTACAAAAAATTTAAAATGTCATCGAAAATGGTACATGCAATTTTTTATACTTATTAATATGTAATAAGGAAATCGTAGAAGGACGTAAAAAATTCACTGACCTTATGTTACAAATGTTTAACCTGCCATAATTCGTATTAATCACAAATTGATGTATTTTTTATTTGAATTCTATTGTTTTTCAAGCTTAAACGCATTCTGAAATATATAAAAAACCAACAATTTATTTTAGATGACTGACACTCTCAGAATTTTACATTTACCACCAGAGTTATCAGATGAACGGCGCAACGAATTGTTTAAAAAATATGGTGCTGTTAAAACGCGAACATTGAGGCCGTCGAAAAAGTATACCATAACGTTTGCAAAGTTTCAATCACAAGAAGCAGCGATAGAAGCACTGTTGCGCTTGCATCAGCTGAACGTTAAAGGACAATATTTAACGGTTGAATTTGCCAAGAAGTCTATACCCGCAGAAAGCACAAACGATGACACTGATAATGAGAAACCAGTCAAAGAGGAAAGTAAGAAGGAGTCTACGAGTAAATCGAACTTCCAAGCATTTTTACAGAAATTAAATAGCTGGACGATGAATCAAGTATTTACACAGCCACCACCGCCAAATATACAATATAAATATTCAGCGCCAACGAAGGGTACTCTAATAAGGATAGCGATACAATTGTTAAATGAACCAGCTTTCTATACACAGGTAAATTAAGTGGTGTATATTTTAATGCATTGATCCTTTCATTTGTACGTGTTATGTTCACATAGGTTTTACATTTGATGAACAGAATGAATTTACCGCCGCCGTTCGAAGAACTGGAAGCAGAATTTCCAGCACTCAAGGAGGTCTATGATGTGGAAAAATATAAGGACATATTTGCGAACGAAAGTTTCTATGAGAGAGATGGTAATAATAATTATCTTGTATATTTGTTCGCAGAGCTTGTACTCGTTTGTAACGTATAATATCGAATTAGGTGCTCTTAACGAAGAAGACGACGAGTCTGAATTAGAGTCTGACGAGGAGGAGAATGCAAGACCTGCGGAAATTATTCCAGTAAAGAGGAAACGACCGCAGTCTACGAAACGTTTAAAAATTCCGAAATTTATCAACCCTACGAAACAGATAGCGACTACGAGTTCTACGCAGAAAGTTGTGAAACCAGAGGAAATGTTTGAAACAGTACAACGCGGGGAAACGAAGAGTCTGAAAATTGAATTGAAAACCGTGGACAAGTTGTTTGATTCCACGAGCAAAGAAGATAGTACTGAGTCTAATACTGCCACCGACAGTGGTTTCGGTTTAATCTTTCCAGCATCTAAAAGCCTCGATACCGATGAAGACAATGAAAATACCGAGCGTGTTCAGCAAGATGTAATTACAACTAAAGAATTAGCAAATAATAGAATTTCAGCTAATGGTATGACTTAATTTGTGATTGTCACGTTCCTTTTAGTCATCTTAAATGTCCAATTATTTCTATTTATGTTACAGATCAGAGAGTGCTTCCTGTCTTCAAAAATTATCATCCTGGTAAACCGTCTAATCGGCTCTACATAAAAAATCTCGCGAAACAGGTCGAGGAAAAGGATCTTCATTATATTTATCGGAAATATGTGGTACCCGAGTTGAAAACAGAATTCGAGTAAGGATCTCGGATAAAAAAATGTCCTATTGACGATAAGTAATAAAATGACGATTCGTTTAATGATTTAAGTAACTATGTTTTAGATACAACGTACGACTCATGCAAGAGGGTAGAATGAAGGGCCAGGCGTTTATCACGTTACAGAATACAGAACAGGCTCAATTGGCTCTCGAAGAAACAAATGGTTTCATTTTAAAAGACAAACCTATGGTTGTACAGTTCGCCAAAGTGACAAAAAGTTAACGAGAGCACAATCTCCTTTATGCATGTATAGTATTATTCTCGATTTATTATAAAAGGAAAGGAAAGAAAATAAAAGAGAATTTTTTAATAAAATAAAAGAAAAGCTTTTCTTTGTTTCTTGGTGATCATATTTCATATGCGAGTTCAAGAATTTTTACTCGGACCTAGATAAAACTATTTGTTCCTGATGCCCGATATATTTACATTTCCGAAAACTTCAATCGCACACTTGTAACGTGGATCTAAAGATCGATGCGGCGAACCGATCAAGTTCACTACTCTCCGTTCAGAAAATTAAAACGCATGCATAATAAATTGCGTTCTGGATACTGAGAGATGATTATATTTTATTTAATAATATTCAGATTTATTAATACCGTCGATAATGCTAGTCTTGTTAATATGGAAATGTTTGTGGCAGGTGAAATAGAAGGTCGCTTGACTCGCTTGGTGGCATGTCACAGCCGCGTCATCGGAGATCGGCGCCCGCCTGGCACGTCCACTAATTCGTAGACCCTCCACCAGGGTGTTATGTTTTGAGTTGTTCGATCTCTGTACCGTGTGCGTGCATCGAGCGTCCGGTTCACCGATCATCGTCGGGTTGTAACCGTATATGCTGTCGCCGTCACTCTATTGCCGTCCCTCGTTTCCGTCGTCGGTCTCACGCACCTTAACGCGTCCTTTTTTATTGCCATGGACGTCGGCTTGTTACTTCAGCACTCACAATATGCGCTACCCGTTGGTATCGTTCTCGTGTGCGCGATCCTCGTCTTCGTCTTTGGCTTCAAAAAGCCCGAACAACCACCTTTTGCACAGCTCTCGGTAGGCTCCGACGTGGACCGGAAATTTGCCAACAAGAAACGCAGCAAGATCAAAGAGAAGGTTAGCACACAGTACCGCCAGTGATCGATTCAAATAGTATATCTTCTTTTATTTCTTTTCGAATCCAATTGCGAATGCAACAATCGAATGCATACCGTTCACCCTCCATATGGTTGCTCATTCGTTCCGAGTAGATGCACACGCACACACGCTTGATAATCAGCTGGCATCGCTGGCTAAAAAGGGCTCCGCGCTATTATCCTTCCCATCCGCATTAGAACGCAATTTAATTATACGCATACTGTTTCACCTCGAATGTTTTCGCGCCTTCTTAAACTGTTCTTGTAATTTTAGTCTTCGTTATATTCGCGAGCGTTCGTCTGTACAAATTCCGTGGCCCCCCCCCCCCCCCTCTTCGTGTATATTTAAAAATTCGCCTGTAAAGTGTGTTTCAGAAGAATGCAATTGTTCGAAACTTGTCAAAATAAACTTTTCGTATTCTAGAGGTCCGCCAATGGACAAGTGGCAACTGAAAAAACGAGTCCTGCTAAGAAAACTGTAGCACCGAAAGCCGATGCTCCAAAAAAATCTGTGTCGAAATCGGATGAAGTAGATGGGAAATTGAAGGAAAAGAAGCAAGAGGATAATAAAATTTCTGTGTCTAAGAAAGAGAAAGATCAAGGCGTAGGCAAAGCTGATAAAGAGAATAAGATCGAGCAAGCGAAGAATAAGAAGAATTTGAAGAACCTATTTCAGGAGAAGCCGGTTGACTTTGATGAGGGTAAGTTTTCATTCGTATCTTACTCGAATGTTTCCTGGCTTCCCAGTACATTAAAATTGGTCTTGTATTGAAAACCTAGGTGACTGGGAACAAGCTTACTCTAGGAAGGATAAGAAGAATAAGAAGAAGGAAGAGGAATCTCCTTCGAAGAAGAACAAGAAGAATACTAAGAAGGCTGATTTAATTAATGAAGAAGTAGCCAAGCAAAAGGCTGCAGAGAAAACTGAGATCAAAGATAAAGTTGCTAAGGAAACAGAAAACAAAGAACTGAAGGAGAAAGATAAGAAGGATGTGATACTCACACCTATTTCTAACGAGGAGACAAATAAAGAGAAAGAACAGCAGAAGGAAGAGCAATCTAAGGTATATTTTAAGTACAAACATTTTCTTTAAACATATGCATCCCTTATTTTTAGCAGTCTAATCATGTATTTTTTCGTTTTTCAGAATGAAAAAGTCGAGAAAGAAGAGAAGAAAAGTGGAAAGTCCAAAAAAGCTAAAAAAGTATCTGAAAGTGAAAGCACACCTGCAGTTACTGTACCTACCCCAAAAGCGGATAATAAAGTCCAAGAGCAAAGAGTGAAGAAGAAAGATGACAATATAGAAAAGGAATCTGCTGATAACGCGGAAGAAAAGACACCTAAAATTACGCAGATAGAGGAAAAGAGCGGCCCAGTCTTTGACGAATTAGGAGGTAATTATATTCGTATACAGTGGATAAATCACATGTACTGCACACTTAGTTTCATATTTGGAACTACTTGATTTAAGTAAACTACTACGAATTTTAATGTTCATTGATATATATTTCAGATGTGTGGACAGAGGCTAAACCTCAGAAGAAGAGTAAAAAGAAAGCTCGCAAGGATAATTGAGGATGATTAGGGGTAATGAAAATGATGTTCCTTGCCGAGAGGAATAGAGTGAGAAGCCTGCTTGGTCCAAAACGACAACACGTGTCCTTTCGGACTCATCAGGTGCGTTTCAAGTGACTTACTAATCGACCACCTGACCAAATTGTTCCTTTTCCTTGTACATAAGATCAATTGGGCTAGGTTGTTCGATCGACTACTTGTTTTATATAGAATTCACGACTGCAGGTGCATAGACTCGTTGTACGGACGAAAGATCATAGTAGGCCACTGATTCTTCTTTTTTTTTTCATCATACTAATTGTCTGCTTTAACGAAGCTGCCTTGCATTTAACGAAAGGGGCATAAGTCATAATTATTTTCACTATAAAATAACTGTTCAGCATATCTTGTTCTTTTATTAAGAAACTTCATGCGTGTTCACGATAAGAGATTAGCATCGTATGAGTTACAGACACATACATCTATAGCACATAATTGATAAGGGTCTCTTATTAAGCGTAAATCGTTAACACACAGTACTTATGTCTTTTACGTTTCATCCAGAAATACTTGGGAGGATACTTTGTTAGATTAGTTTGCAACATACACACATGTTTGCATCCACGTTATTACCATTCTCAGCATTCATTTTATCTTATTCAGTTGCAATCTAATTAGTTAATACACGCGAACGGTGGAAGAGCA
Organism: Holcopasites calliopsidis; assembly: GCA_023838395.1. Classification (NCBI taxonomy): domain Eukaryota; kingdom Metazoa; phylum Arthropoda; class Insecta; order Hymenoptera; family Apidae; genus Holcopasites; species Holcopasites calliopsidis. Next base: position 528,502 of record JALHAQ010000012.1, on the reverse strand, counting down.
AAACTGCGAAAGTATGGAGTATAATCCCGAAACAATAATAAAGTGCAGGACAATCTCTTAAGGAGAAATTTTTGCATTACTGATGTACACGCGTCTTTCTTGATGTACTGAGAGAAATATTTTCTTATAACACAATAGCGGGTAATTTACTCCAGCGTATAGAGATCCAAAATTATATGGTTTTCAATGACACGAACGATATGTTACATATATTTTATCACGAAAGGTGCATCAGCGATGAATTTTAAAGATTGATGTGTATTTATAAGCGTATGCGAATCTGTGACAAAATTTGTGCCAAGCTACGAGACGGAATTAAAACAGGGTACAACGAAAGTCTTTATATAATTATGTGTGATTAATTAATTGAAATTACTAATAAGTTGCGATTTAAGCAACTGAATTTTATAATTTCTATCATTGGATTGCACGAATTTTTCATTGATTTTCATTGATATAAGAATGTATGTTGCAGTATATTGTTTACTCTGTTACACTGTACGGTGAAAATAAATTCGTATATGGACTTTCGAAGTACCTGGATGCAATATTTTTTACGTTTGCTCTTTTATTTTGCACGCGAATGCGACTCGATCAGCGGATAAAAGATAATCAAAGATAATTGCTTTCGAATTTCTTTTTTACAAACAATCTAATCCAGCCGTTCATATTTTATGCCATATGTAGATTCTAGTAAGCGAGGACATTGATTGCATATTCAATGTTATCTCTAAAATTATTTTTTAATTTACTTTTAAACGACTAAACTTTGCAAGGGGAGTACGTTTTGAAATAGAAAAAAAAAATTAGACATCAAGGACATCCTTGAAAAATATTGTAATTGAACGCTATATCGAGAGCTCTTTGGCTTCTATTTTCTGAAAAGCGAAGAAAAAAAGAAAGAAAAAGATTGAAACTCGGGAGTGACGTTAGTTACAGTCACTGCGTCGCGAGTAAATGCGTTATTAATGGCAATTAACATAGAGAATATACCGTAACGTCATTTGCTCGAAACGATTTATTATAATAATTAGTGTTATATGTTAATACTGTAAAGTATTGGTAATTAGTGAAGAGATAAAGAAAGATTATCTAGGGTGTATGGCGAATGAAATATTGTGATAAGTATACTGTATACCTGAGCGTTAATACGAACGTTGTAAAATAGTACTATTAAAGAATGCTATCGTTTATAGCTTTCCTTATAAAGAAAAAGAGAACATCTGTTTAAATAGCTCTATTCATATTTTCTACGTTTATCCTTAATATATATTCTCACAAATTTCAACGTGCATGTACATTTGCAAAACACGAAGAATTGACTATTTTACTCGTACATCATATTTTTTCTTAACGTTTTATTATAAATCATTGATGTCATTTATATAAAAGGACTTTCCTTATAAGAACACCACCTTCGAGCGAGCTTGAATTCTATTTATACATCAATTATACAGTACCAAGAAGCATTAGTGCAAAGAAAAATCAAACAGTTGCTTGTATTTAATATATCCCTTTCGTGTGCCAAAAGTACAGACTTTCCTTAGGGCAACTGTTGTATAACAATTCTTGATCATGAAAACCCGTTACTATTACACATTGTTTCTTATTTATGAAACTAGTTGAGTCTTTATAATTTTATTCTCCTACGTCTAATTAATCGCTTGAAATATATAGGAAGTATCTAATCGATTTTAATTAATACATCAGAAAAGCGTAACACGATATAGAAGTTGTATAGACATTACGATTAGTGTTGGAGTACATCGTAATTTGTCTCACTCATAAAACGCCGCTATACTGAATTGTTTAAATTACGAACGGCACTAAAGAGATAGATGTAATCTTCGTTTCATTTTTATCATACCAGCAGGCACAAGTTCCGATTAATTAATCGAGGAAAACTTAATTGGATCAGTCGAATTCTGAACGATAACGTATTGTTACAGTTCGATGCTGGTCGTAGGAAATGTTTCTATCGAGCAATCTTTAAAGTACTTAAGTCTGTTTCCTTTTTCTTCATCGGAACAACTTGAGCAGCTGTCGAATCGAGTGGTCGAGATATTTAATATTAACATATTTTGATATGTATGTAATATTCTTCGAGTCGTAACTAATTGATTAATGGGATATGTGGTGTTTCTTTTTTTTTAAACGCGCATTAATAGGTGAATATCATACTCTGAATAAGGTTGATATTCACTTCATTCGTGGCTATCGAGTAATCAAATAATCGGTGTATAAATCTCTATGATACTCTTGCTATCGTTTTAGATTCTAAAGAAAATTGCACAGGTAATTCAAACTGACACTTGATTGTACTGATTCTAATTGAACAAGTATTGCATTGCTGTTGTACATATGTACATACATACATTAATCAGCAATGTTCTCTCTAATTGAATAGATGTATGTGCAATTTTGTTGTATACCATGGTGGTAGTACCTTAAGAGATAGCGATTAAATAATATTGTCTGCATCAATACGATTATACAGCGGATACTGCGGTAGTTTCGATCAGTGTCCAACGAAATGAACAATGCTTTCAAATAGACGTTTTTGATTTGCGCTTAGAGTAAAAGAAATATTTTCTCCTGGATAACATACTTTCCCATATGACTATCTTCGAAAAAAAAAAAAAATAAATAATTTGGATTGTTGCTGATCTAATGTTTGCAATATTATTAAACTGACAGTGACGATTCAGGACTCTGATCACAATTAAAGTATTGAACGTAGCAGAAACGGAACTAATAAGTATCGATTGAATAATTAAGCTATATAGTATAATACGGTTACTCGAGATGTATTTTATTCACCAAAAGTGTTGTAGCTAGTAATATTACCATATGAATATATTTGTGTAAAATGCGTGTGTTTCGGTCAGTTCAACGTTATGATAAGAAATCTCTAAAGACGAAAGTTTTAATTTGAACATCGATGGAAAAAATATAATTCAAAGGAGTATCCTGTTTCGAGTTAAGGCTGCGAATTCTTAGCCGAGCTTATTACAACTACCTAATTTGCAAAAAAATGTTTGCGATGCAAGATGATCTTTCATTTGCATATTTGAATCGCTTTGTAATGAAGTGTTATGAAACGAGGAAGGAGACAGTATATTCTTTGCTTCGTAATTGAATTTTGGTTGTGACATTTTTCCCGATAAAAAATATAATGAAAGAGAGCGGCAAAAAAGAAATGAAGATGAATGGAACGAGGAATAAAAATTATATTTTCCCAACATTTCGTTGCAGCCATTTACTATGCGCCCGCCCGTTATTTATCGTTATACAATATTTTGTGTATATTTCATTGTTACCGCAGATTGGAATATTGTACGGGGGAAACTAGTTTGTTCCACGCTAAACGTTTTCAAAGCAGAATGTGTTGTTTGAAGGGACCACAGAATATAGACGAATAATAAACCATACGGAACATCGTTTTTCATTTCACTGTTCCATCAATCGCTCCTCTATTATTTTTTCTTCCTTTAATTTCTACTCTTTATACATGCTTTATACACGTCACTTCATTAATTAATTAATCTACACACGAACATCTAAACGATATTATTAGAATAAACCTGCTGTCTTACGTTTGTGCTCTCTCGTAACAATTATATCAAAAACAGTCATAGACTAGAGTTCATTTTAATAACAAATCTATTTGGCTAGATAAATAAATGTTCCAAGTTTAAAACAGTACGAATTTCCTCTAAACTCTTTTATTATTTTCGAAAACCCTTTTTAGTATATTTGCTGCACTTTCTCTTAAAGGGTTTAACTGGCTTCGCATCGTTCTCAACATCTGCGATTTTACCCTTACTATTTCTCCTTGCCAGATCGTTACTCATAGATTTCTTACCTCGTCGAATTAATAATCTAGCATTCTTTCTGGACGCTCTACTTTTACCACGTATTTTCTTCTTTCCCTTGCGCTTCTTTTTACGGTCTAGATTAGCTATGATCGCTTCAGTGTCGGCTGATACCTTCACTTTCGGTTGCTGAGTCGACACCGTTACCCGTACAAATAAATCGTAAAGAACATCGCCACAGAACTCACCGAAGCAGTACTCGTCCCCGCACTCGGCACAAATTTTCACGCTGCTCTCAATTATGCCGGCTCGATTCTTACTACGCCTAATGGGGCTTACGGTCGATCGTCGTTCCTTGGCAATTGTCTTTGCCTCCAGTTTCCCCATGTCCACCTAACAGATAAAACGTTAAATTATTGTAGCATACGAAATGTTTCGTTGTCGCCGGATTATCGAAGTTACGCGGCTGAGAAGCGTCAAATAAAATGAATACCAATCTGGAGAACATATCTTCGTCCTGCCGATACTTCGGTCTGACAGCTGTTAACATTCTCCAATCGATAGCGACCTGTTGCAGTTCGCGAAGATTTAAACCTCGCATATCCGGAGGAATTGGATTTCCGTAATTCCATTCCTTGTGCAGCGCTTTTAGCTCCTTTTTGGTTGGCTTCCAGGAGAATTCCTTATCACGCACCTTCGCGTCCTCTTTTTTCACCTACGCTCGTTATCATTACGTTGACACTCAGTATTAACTTGAATAGTGATAAAGTCCGATTAACTTTATTTGAACAGCTTTGTATCATTTGTAACCGAACCTTTTCCGTTTTGATCTTAAATTCCGGACAATTCTCGAGGAGTCGTCGGAACTCCTCTTGAGAGCTGCAGGTTGCTCTGCTCAGGTCCGGTAACAGATTCGCATCCTTTTTGTCCTCCTTTAAAAGATCGTCCAATTGGAAGGCCATTACTTATATCTGTAATCCAAGAAAAACACTCAGGACTTATTTCCCAGCGTGGAAGTCGCTTCTGCATCCCATACTCTCTCCGCGCAATCTCACTTTCTACTAAAATCAAACGTAACGAACAGAAATGTGCATGAAAACGCGTTTGCTTTTGATTCTTTCGTTAAAAGATTTCCGACGCAACGGGAGAGACCAGGCATCTCTCGGAGTCCCATTCCATCTGTTTCATTAAAAGGCCCTAGAAAAATCGTCCGATTAAAATCAGAAAGCGGGAATGTGTTATTCATTAGTGCGTGTAACACGTACGTTTTTCAAGGTGGATAATTTGGATAAAATTTCTTGTCCGCACCATACATTGGAATCGTCGTTCCGCGAGTTTTTCGTATTACCAGCCACGTTTATATGGTCGCTGCCCGGTGGATGTTGATTACGCTCCTCGCATTTACTCTCGTCGATGGTGACCCTTCCGTTTTTATCGATCCGCAACGGTATGATGGAGTTTAAGCTGTCCATCGAAAGATCGGCATCGTAGCTATCCACTTTTGCTTTCGTCCTATTCGTCGTGCGAACTTTCGATTTGACATTGGTAAATTTTCTTCTATCAGGCGATGGAGATCTATCGAGGAAGTGGATCGTATGTTAAAATATTTGTTTGCAGCCGATATCAAGATATTAATGTCAGATGTACCTGGAGCGTTCATCGCTAGATTCCACCTGGCGTTTCCTCATTCGTAATCGTCGCTGATAATGCGGATCTTTTTCGCTTTGCGTACGATACCGAGTTCCTGGTCTAAGGGAATACTTGTATCGATAAATTGTGATAATTATACGATGTATTGTTTAATCAATGAATCACCTGTTTGCGTTCCATTGCGGCCTAGATTCGATGCCCCTCTTCGGTTGAGATTTCGATCGAGGGAGAGTCTTCGTGGTACTTTCGTCCGTTGAACCGGCGTTGATAGATCTTTTTAAATAAAAGAAAACGATTGGAATTGTAGTAAAGCATTTGGTTGAATACACGCGTTCTATGGTTTGTAAAAGTTTTAAAATATAAAAAAAAAAATTATAAATGATCGCATTGGTGCAAAGAAATGTATGCACAATTAATAAAAATGTGATAACATGTAATTGAAATATGATTCTATGATACGGCGTGTAAAAAATAGGATTTCGGGAAACGAAATGAAATAATAATTACCGCTGCTATTTCGCAAGACAGAAGAATAATATCCTCTAACGGGTCGCCAAGTTTTCAAGTGATTCAATGCATCTTATTACGACTCACTTTTCGATGTCCCTTTTACTAGTATTCGTCGAATCCTTGCAGTCCTTCATAGAGGTATCCTTCACGGCCAACTCCTGCGTTTTCTCGTGAAAATCCTGACGATCGTACTCTATGTCCGTCTGCGTGCCGCAGTCTCGACCGTTCGTCACTCTGTACTTGCTTGGCGTTAGCAATCGGTTCTCCGCGATCGTCGACGGGATTCTGGGCAAGTCTAGCGCAAAACTGGAGCCTCCGATGCGATGCACGAACGTGTTCAAGCCTACGGTTAAATTATTGCCCGAACCGTTTTCCAGTTTCCTCGGCGTCGGTGTTAACACCAAATTAACCAATTGCAAATTCGCTTTGCTCAGTAATTCCGGATCTTCCAGTCGACCGTTCAGAACGATCGCCACGTCTTTGCTGACGGGAAGTTGCACTGCTTTCATATCCTGCTCCGTTTCGCGCATCGAGTTATTACTATTACTTCCGCTACTATTGTTACCGATGTTGTTATCATTTTCATTTGATGCCTCCTTTTTATCTTCCTCATTCTTAACATTATCGTTACTAACGGTAGGAGCTCTTGCGCTCGGACAATTCTGATCGAGTTGACTTTCGTTGGAAACGTTCGATTCGCAATCTCTAGAAGGCACAGCGGTATCTACTTCGTCGTTTCTTTCGCATTTACGACGAAGCCGTTTTTGTTCCTTCGCCAAACGTTCGGCGGCTTCCAAAACCTCTCGCATCGCCTCCGCCTGTCTCGATTTAACCGCTTCCCGTTCCTTCGATTTCCTCTGTTCCTCTTCGAATCTAATGTAAGTATACTTGTGAGAAATTCACCTCCTTAAGGAAATAATTGTGTGCAATTCGGCGCATTTATACCTTTCCCTTTCTTTCTCCCTTTCACGTTTGATTCGTTCCTCTTCCAATCGCTCTTCCCTCAGCCTTCGTTCCCTCTCCTCCTTCCTCTGTCGATCTTTCTCCTCGAGCTGCTGTTTGATCGCATTCTGAAGCTCCAAGGCTTTCTGCCTCTTTGCCTCCCGTTCTTGAAGTATACCTGCGTCGACGGGAATATTTTGGCCGCGAAGGTAACTTTTATTGTTCTCGGATCCGATCGAACCGATCGTTGAACTGTCGGAGCTGCTCGTCCCTTCATGATTGATGACAAGAACCTTGGCAAACAAGGGTGTAACATTATAGACCTTGTACAGAATAAAAAAAAAAGTGCTATTGCAGTGGATGATGAATAATTTTATGGAAATAAATGCTTTCACTTATTGCTTCGATTTAATTAATTAGAAAAGTCAGCGAGAGTTTCCTCGCGATCGTACTTGACTCGAATGTCCTAATCTTGATAGCCAGGAAGGGGGCGGTGGATCTCCTCGTGTAGCCTCCTGACCCCAGACACTGCCCCACCTTGGCCTGTTGAGATCGCCTATCCTGCTATCGGAAAATCTCCTCGACGGAGGCAACGAACCGTCGGACGTTGTGTGGTAAGGATTCTGCCACATCTTTTCGCCCGTGTCTGCCCCTGGGGGATTGCAACCGGGCAGCAACGCTTGTACGGAGAAGGAATCGCTCGTTATTTTAAGTACTAAACAACATTGGTCGATCATAGTTGTAACGTGGAAAATTAATTCTAAGATAGCGTATGTTGACTCACTTCCTTTCGCCGAAACGGGCCCGTCCACGGAATCGCTAGCATAACCGGAGGTCTCTCCGCCGCGTTCCTCGACCTGCGGCCCGTAGCGGTTCTTCGAATTCTCGTAACGATCGGAAAGCCGATGTTCGTGTTGCCGCGAAGGTTTTTCAGAATGATACTGTAATCCCTCTATAGCGAAGTCCCGCTGTTGGCTCTGGAACACGAACGGAAGGAATTTATTCACAGCGGAGGGGTAAAAGCGTTCGCGTGACGGGAGAACAGCTTTTTCACTTTGCGTCAATCTTGAAACGGTGCTTTCTTCAACGTGCGCGTAAATAGCGTTGTTATATTCAGCACGATCGTACTGTGCCAGTGCGAGACGGGGGCGACAAACCGTGACAGGATTCCGGTATCGACTTTCAAGATGTACATGGTTCTCTTGCTACTTAAAATGCAAATATAATTTGCATAATGTACAATAGATACGGTATAATCATTTCTTCTTCTGCGGTATATCGAGATGAACGTAATTTCTGTGTAAATAAATAGGCTTTATCGAATGGAGGGATTATTTTTAGTTCAATTTTTATCGTGTTTCGGTAATCCCCGCGTTATCAATAATTAGAACATTTGATACAATTATGCGCGCTGCTATAAACACATCGTCCTTTAATTAAATACATAAGGAATATCGCAGACGAACCTGGCACGGATACTGTCGCTGCTCCTTGCTGTAAATCGGCGGCAAGCTCGGGCTTCGGTGCCTGATTTGGGACACTTCCGATTGCTCGTGAAGATCCATCAAGCTGCCACCGTTGCAGTCCAGACACTTCAGGCTCGTGCTACCGTTTCCGGAACTCTCCGTCCCCAGGCTTCTCAGGCTGACGCTGCTACCGTAATGTCCGGCAGCGCGAAAAGGTTTCGAGGACGATTGCTTCTCCCTCGTTTCCGCCAAAGACATTCTTACGCCGCTGGGGTGGGTGCTACATATTATTCGTTTCGTTAACTTATTGCAGGGTTGACACGGTTAGATTCGCATTCCGGTCGATGGGAAAGCTGTTGGCTCACTTCGAGCACGATTATTAAGCGCGATTGGTGTGCTGAATTGGATAGGAGTACCTTGACCCTATTCAGGTGTGTTTTTGGAATATTCTACGCTACTTCAGCCATTTCGATGCATCGCTCATGGTTCTAAGCTTGCTATAATATCTCTTTTATCTAACACTCACCGGATGTTGGTGCGGATATTGTTATTTAGAAGTCCCCAACTACCGCCAAGACGCGCCAGTTCCTCTGCAATCAAATAAAATGTTGATTTCCAACACAATATTGCCACATCCTAAAGCTGTTATCTGTTTCGTATTTAATTCAATGCACGCACAGGCAAACGTTATTTGCGTCTTATCGATTACTTATATTAAGATTCCACATGGCCTCGCATATTAGGCTGCAATTCCATCTAAGTTTACATCGTGGCACGCGATGCGCTATATTTTCATGCTCCATGAACGATCGTACCATGCTTGAATTGTAATTTTAATTTATCATTCCATGTAAGTAATTTTTCTCATAATCTCTAACAAATTTCCTCGTTGCCATACGCTCATAAATAAAATGCCGGATCATCAAGGTTCCTTCATTTAAATTCGGAAACTCACCCCTCTCTCTTGCCCATTGGATCCTTTTTTGTTCCACCAGCGATGTTCTCCCGATCATTGTTCGCGCGCGACGCAGTTCGCGCGAAACGGAAATGTGCACGGACAGCAGTGACGGAACGGCACGCGGAAATGAAAAGAAAGAAGAGCCTACATCATTCGGTCTATCCAATCTTCGTCCAACGACAGCGTTCACGACGATTTTACCTATTTCGCTGCTTTCTGTGTCCCCCTGAGATGCGGCGAACCATCCGATCAGCTGGGCGCACCAGCACGATTTCCGGCGCGAACGTTGGGTTCGAAACCCTTGGCTAACAGAAGACGCTGCGCGGGTTCATTTCAGGTCGTATCAATATTTGAGACTGCGGTAAGGCCTGCAAGACTCGACAAGGTTTACCTGACGTACACGCGTACATGCATATACATGTACGTATGTATATACACGTGTGGTCTGTATTAAACTTGAAAGGAACGCGCGACCGCGCGATTCGATCGCCGGCTACGTTTCTATGGGAACAATCGTGAATCAACCGTGGCACCTCTTCCACTACTACTGTCAGGGTCGATATTATTGACCAGACAGGCGAGATAAGGGATAATGACCTTTAACTATCCGGTTGACGGTCAGAGATCGCATCTTTGGCAATAGGAAGTGCCTGCAAACGCACGAGTATGGCGATTTAATGATTGCAGTGCGATTTATGCGATTAATATTACGTATACAGATATAAGATGTATCTATGGACGATTAATACCAGACCGAAGATGTGTATCTTATGGCTTCCACCATACGATTGTGTATGCTTAGATTTGGACGACCATGTGTAGCTTTAAATATACATAGCTCTACTACATGATCTCTGTCTCTCTTTCCTTCTTTGGCCAAACGTTTTATTCGCCTTTATGTAACAATATAACGCTGCGGATGCTTCCAAATTAAGCCTACAAAGTAGATAATTAATAACTAACCAGTGTCACGGTTTGAAACGCTGGTAGTATGGTTGGTAGTATACATATGCGGAAATTCAATCTATAAAATCACTTACCAAGACGGAAAACTATTAAAAATGATACAAGGCGAAAGCATATACCTTAATTAAGGAGAATCAGTCGTGAGAGTTTGAAAATTCATCCAATAAATACATTCTTTGGCTTTAAAAAAAATTTGGTCAACCTTCAGGCGCGGAAACATTCCAGCCATCTAGCGGAGAGAGGATGGTACTGTCGCTAGATTCACCCTTTTAAATAAATGCTATTTTCTCACCCTCCAACTGTATTGAAAAATGAGGATTTCTATGCCATTTACAATTTTGTCTCCCAATGCGTTAATAAAATACTTAATTCTAATTATAACACTTAGTTTACGCATCAAAGAGTAATTAATTTGTTAATAGAACATTCGCCAAAATTTAATCTACAAAGAAATTCAATTATTGCAATGGAATTGATTGCATATATTTGTATACGATATGCATTTATATGCGAATAATTTGATAATTCATATCTTTAACGATAGTGGCGTGAACGATGTGATTTCGTAGCCAAGATTGTTTGTAACCCCTCCGGATTAAACGCATACACGAATGGAGTAAAAAATGTCCTTAGATCAAACAGTGTGCGAAGGTAAAAAATAAAGAACCGATGATTTAAAGAGACTGATTTTTTAGTGTGTCAAAAGACGGGTAATAGTGACGTAATAATGACATACATCGCAATGATTAAGTAGTGTTAAGGTTATTCTGTGTTTCTTTCTAACAACACTGTTTTCAGACTTAAAAGCCTTCGAAAGACGTCTTACCGAAGTAATTGCTAGTTTACAACCAGCAACCCTACGATGGAGGAGTATGTTCTTCTATTTTCTACGCACGTTACATTTTACACATTGCAAAATAACTTTTGTTTAATAATAATATGATTCTAAATAGTATCCGTCAGATTTGCCGTTTATAAATATTAATAGAAATACACATTCTTGAATAGTTCCAACACTGAAATTAACTAAAAATATCATTTTCAGTGCTTTTGGGCATAATTTCCGTCTGTACCGCTGTCGGCGCATGGCACTGGTTAACAGATCCAACTACTCCAGCTGTATCATTCACGCAAAGCCTATGCAATCACCCCTTCTTTGCGATTGCTAGCATTCTTTTAGGTAAGCATAATATAAACCATAGAAATATATTTAAAGCGTATGAGAAACATTACAAAACGTGTTTCAGTGATATTATTTATGATGGGAGTCCATAGACGCGTAATAGCACCGAGCATTATAACTCAAAGAGCTAGGAGCGTCCTAGGTAATTTTAATATGAGCTGCGATGACACTGGGAAGCTCATATTGAAGCCAACAAGGTCGAGACATCATGAAACTTAAAGAGAGAAGGACAGATTTTATATTAAACTTTGTTGAAACAATTGGTTACACCTGAATTATCATGCAGGGTGTCCATAAAGAATGTATGCGTAAAAACAGATTTTTGATATTAGCTTAAAATTGGAAATATTTATTCATTGTACTTAGCGTTTAGAAGAATGATGATATATTACTATATCTATAAAGATTCAGGGTGATATTTTTTTATCGTTTCAAACTCTAATCGAACGTATGTAATGGATAAATGATAAAATGTACTTCACCAATTTATTTTGGAGAGTATATAGAATAAGGTATTTAAGTTATATGTATTTTATATACATTCATTTTGAACACTCTTCAACAATAAATGGTACAGTAGAAATTATTACCAAAGTAAATATAGTAATAACGAGATTTTCTTTTATAATAAAGCAATATCCATTAATACACTTATCACTTACCTATTCTAAATCAGTAGTAAGTTCAATTTCGTGTTTATTGCGTCATGAGACAGTTTCCATTTATTGTATATATGTATTGCGATTAGGAAACTTTTTTAAAATTTGGACATATAACACTTGCCAGATATGCTTGCCAGCAATTAGCACAAGTTTCAGTTTTTGTATAATATTCCTGAATTAGTTTAAATTATGCGTATAAAGTAACGACTATAAAAAGTATCTTATTTTTCCAATATTACATATAAATAAATAGTAAAACAATATTGTATATTCAATGAGTGTAAAATAAAATTGTTAATATACGAGTCATTCTTGACTAAAATAAATCATTTATCTAAAATGACGACAGTAATGTTATTTATTTATTTGCCATGAAGCAGGATCAAGGCAAACAAACAAAACACATCGTAACGGTCAAAACATTTATTCGCATTGATATTTTGCATATTATTACAACTTCCGCAATGCACAATCACGCGATTTAATTCGTACAATATTACATACACAATATTATTCATTTACGAAGATCGGTATGCATTCTTAAATCAACTGTAGCGTTATGTTTTAAGACGTGCTTTTCAGTCCCAGAATTATCGTACCTACGATATAATATATCTGTATATGTATATGTATATATATACAAGTGATAATTAGCAAATGTTATAAGTGCAACATTCTAAACATTGCTCAGGAGCAATGACCGGGGAACTAAAAATTTTCAACATCTGCATGTTTGTGATTGCACATTTTTAATATGTGCAATGTACATTTCTTTTCTCTTTCGTTTTTAGTGGAAGTCTTTACAATATAATATTGTTGGAGTAATTACATCGGAAGTTAAATTATTACTTGTACCTGAACGCCTTAGGTGTGAAGCAGTGAAGTGATTAAATATTAAAGCAGGAACATTGTTTACGCTGGACTAAAAATTTTGTCAAGATTTTCAAGATGCCGTGTATGATGCATCCATATGTTGACTTTTACATAAAAAAAAAAAACGAGGGAACGCAAATAGAGAATTTGTAATCGAGATATAACGTTGAAGATGACTGGCACATCAGTTTTACAAATTCTGCGTCATACAATTACTTGGTTCGTTCATTTATTCAAACTACTATAAAGTATTTCGCAAAACGGTTTCGTGATATTATTCTATCAATACCATTTTTCCATCGTACCTTGTAATTACGTAAGACGATCAATATTTAATGTATTAAATATTGAAAAGTAGAAAGTTCTCGTATATCTCATTGCAAGGACCAAACTAACATAGCATGGCTTGCATTCCTTTCATACGTGGTACCCAAAAGTAATTCAATGAGGTGCTCTCTAAACCGACGTGCTAGTGCATGGAAAATAAATCGCCTGCTGAAGGTAACGGTGCCAAACCGCCTGTAACATCAGGCAATTGCGTTAAATCAGGCAAATTGGAAATGTGTGACTTCACTTCTGATCGGACGGCGCACACTTTTTTAAGCTTCTCTTTATAGTCCTGCAACATAGCAAATGCATCATTGAACTTTGAATCCGTACTCTTATTATCTTCACATATATCTCCTATAATAAAAGAGTGTAAACGTACTTCCAGAGTTGCTTGCGCCTGTTGAAGTAACTGCCTTTGTGCTAAAGTGTAATCTCTAAGCATAGTTAACAATCTCCTTCTATCTTCCATCTCTGCTTGTAACCGCCCATTGTAGTCCGCTAATAGTGCAGCAGCTTCGTTTACCGCAACACTCAATTGGTCTGCCGCCGCTCTATCAGCCAAATTTGCGAGGAGAGATACTTCGGAAACTTCTGGCGGCAAAGATGCGATACGTTCTCTGACACTAGCATCCGAGGACGCTGTATTTTCCAAGTCCTGAAAGAGAGAAGGCGATTTTTAGTGATTGCCTCCGATGTACTTATATACACGTATATGTTTAAAGTACTCGAATGATTCACACATAAGGATTATTTAAATAAACAAACTTTTCTTACGAAACTATTAACTCAATTAAATAATATCCATCACTTTAAAAACTACAAATTAACTACTTAATGTAGAAATCGAGAAATAAATTCTACCGCTTTGTTACTTAAACAAGACGTAGATACAAAGTTTCTTTTAGTAAAACAAGACAAACACATCGCGAAATGGATCAATAATAAAATAGGCGATTATAATCGATTGAAATTACAATGGGGGTGGATAATATCGAACTGTGAATGTGCTTCTTGATACGCCTTATGGATTCAACATATATTTTTCTATATATAAGATAGTTTATTGCTAACGATACATATTCCGAATTTTTCTTGTTTTTATAAACGGTATTAACCATTAAGGCTTTGATTAGCTCCTCTGTCTCTGGTGGATCTCCTGCGGGAGTACGTGGACTTAACGTTACGTGTAGCTCTTTGGTTCCGTCCACTTCGACTTCAGTCTCGGATTTCTTTCTCTCCTTTTTCTCTTTCTGTAACGAACGATACAAGTATAACATAATTAGTGATGCTAAACTTAACACAATCCGAAGTTAGAATCCTCTGTTGTTACCTTTACTTTTTCTACATCATTTTTCATCTTCTTTTTCGGTGGTGGTGTGTCCGGATCTTTTGATGTGACTGCAAAAGCAGCCTTAAAATCTGCAATTTGTGCTTTGTCGTATACTCCTCTCTCTTCCCAAATTTGAAGCAACCTATTTAACCTATCTCTCGTTTTCTCGTCAAATCCCTTCATGTGTTCAAAAGCTTTCGGTAAAACTGTCTCGAATTCTTTTCCAAACTCAGGTCCTTTCTTTTTACTGTTTTGGATAACATCGTTCGCCAAGTACATAAACATCAGTTTACGATTATCCTTCACTGGAACAATATATTGATAACAATGGCAGCGTTTAAAATATATGCACGAATATAATATTTATCAAGGGGTTTTGAGACGGACCTAATTTTTACTCTTAAATAATAAATTAGGTGAAACGTATACAAATTATAAAACAACACTGATGTAAAAGAAATATTTTACTAATTAATAACCAGTAAATAATTAGTTACCTCTGTGTTAAAATTCACCTTGTACATAAATTATTTGTTGACGTTCGTGAAAAACTAAAATTATATTTCGATAATGCCACGTCCACGGGCGTAAACAATTAATCAGTGTTGCAATGTAACACGTAAATGTGGTCGCTTCACGTTAAAAATTATAACGGTGTATAAAATGCACATACATCGACGGTAACCGATAACTACTTGCAGCGTAAATGCAACTGTATGATTGACACACTGTTACGAAAAATATGTCTATAATTACGTAGCGAGTGTCTATCATACAAGTTAACCTAGAAATTTCGACGAGGATTATACCGTACGTATCCATATCGAATAGCTTTCGAAAAAACGCAGCGATAAAATAATACTCGACTTCCGGAACATTAGTTGCAAAGGGAAACAGTAACGATATACTTACGATAATCGTTACGTACCTTTACACAACTCTTTAAACCAGACTTTCACGATGGTCGGGTGATGTTTTCTGTGGTGAATTAACCAAAGAGAAAGTGTTTGAATGCTCTGTTGAGAAGGATTCAAGTCCATTAATCTTTTCACAAGTGCACTTTCTGTAAACCCTGTCATTTTCAGGTTGTAACGTTATTTCGTCAGCAAGGGCGATACAAAACCCTGCGAATTCCAATTCACGAGCCGCACAAGTGCACGACTCAACAGCTGAAACACAAACACGAACAGAGCGTATAAAATGTTGCACTTTGCCACATAACTCCGCTTCGATGGGCAGCGCCGCCTTTCGCAAATACTTTACACTATATCACACGCCACTCTCGCTTGTACAGTCGATAGTTGGTGGATTAAGTTTATCGTATCCTACCCTGTCTGCAGAACAAACTGCCTTAAGAATAGAGGGCGGTAGCGATACCCAGGAGTCAGTGCGTCGTCGCAGTCGAACCGAGGGGTGAAAAGGAATTAATGTATCGTTGGGTTAGTTCGTTCTTCGTCTACCTGCCAATTCGTATTTTGTGTTTCGTTGCGCGTGAGACTCGTGCGATCCTCGAGCGAGGCACATCGTAATGGCCGCGACCTGACTCGGGTGGCGTGCATGCGAGCTACCGTGTTCGCGTTACGTGAAGCAGACGAGCGGAAAAGGTGATAGAGTAAGGCGAATACGTAAAACGAGGAGATAACGACGGAATTTCGGGTTACACGATTTTGGTGCGTGTCGTGTGAGTGCGTGTGGGTGGGCGAGGCGTGAGCTCGCAAGAAGCGGAGTCTCGAGGACGACGACGACGACGACGAATCATGAGCGAGGATAGAAGCGAAGAGGATCCTCTAATGGATCTTTGGTACAGCAACTGGGAGCAACAGTGCGTCGAGGCTTTGGAGGCAGAGCCGAATTATGAAACGCAACTGCATAATGAAAAGGAACTTTATTCCCAGCAGATGTGGACAAGTTTTCAGACGACGGCGTCGGCCATCGCCCAACTGTACAAAGGCGAGCTAGTTTTTCACGAGAATAACGATCGCCGATCTGCCCTATAACTCGTTCCGTAGGACGAGGGTTAGTCCGAGGATGACGAGCAGCGAGACATTGGTCTCGTATTCGCTGCAGTTACCATTTTGCGTGACAACCATTTTGTGCGACGTACATGCATGTACGAGAGGATACGCCACTGTTCTCGCTTCTCGTTTGCTTCGATTCCCTTTTTTCGCCGCATGTGCATATCGATCTGATCGTGTAACCAGTTCCTTTCGGCTTTGCTCTTTTACAGATCGTTCACAGGGTGTCTCTCTATGGCTACCCTTCCAGACCGCTGCAGGTACCATCACGTCGTTGTATAAAGGTTCGTGCATTTTCTTCGTCTCTCTTGTCAACAATGCGACTATAGGTAAACCATCGCTTCTTCTCTCTCCCTCTCTCTATCCCTCTTTTCGATAGAACCTTTTTCTTCCTCACTTTTTTCCCCTCCTCCATCTCGTTCTCTCCATATTACTATTCGGTCATCCTTTTGTGCAGCCGTCACTACTCGCTTCACAGACGCACACGGATAATACGTTTTTGGTAGTGCGTGTGCGTCAAAACGCTTCGCACAGCTGACCAACGCTGAAGGTCAGCTGTTAATCAACGCAAACTTTTTCGACTATTACGAATATTTATAGGAAAGAGGAGCAAATTTTTATCACTTTTAAATGATTAGATCATTTCTGCATTAGACTTTTAGTTTCGTATGCAGCCGATGTTAATCGTTTATCAACGATTGCTTTGTATTCATT
Source organism: Holcopasites calliopsidis (assembly GCA_023838395.1). Lineage (NCBI taxonomy): Eukaryota > Metazoa > Arthropoda > Insecta > Hymenoptera > Apidae > Holcopasites > Holcopasites calliopsidis. The sequence continues at coordinate 511,088 of JALHAQ010000012.1, read as the reverse complement.
TATGACGAATCTTGTTTATGGAAGAGATTACTCATATTTTTCGATCCTTCTTCGCTTTGCTACAGAAGAGGAACAAATTTTCGTGCATTTATGTACATTTGCGATCTTTTTGGCTCACATTAATATCGGAATCATCAATTTACCACATTTAGTGCAAAATAAGTACTTATTCGCGACCTTGCGTGCTTTCATGAATATTAAATTTCAATTTGATAATGCGTAGTAAAATTTTATGATTATGAAATATTCTTTGAATTATGTACATTACACTCGCACTGTGTGTAATAATTATTGTCCAATCACAGTTGTAATTCCCTTTCTAATTCTGATTAACGATTCGACAGATTCAATGGACAGCATGCGACGATGCAGCGAGTTAGGAGTAGAAATGGGTCGACAGAAGCGTAGTAAAGAAATAATGAATTGGGCAAGGAAGAAAAGGCGTATGATTCGTAGAGAAGACCTTTTAGCGTATCTCGCTGGAAAGCCACCTCCACCTCGGCCACATTCGCACAGGTAAGTATGGTTGTACATTTTTCCATACATGGATAAATGTATTTTCAATAGCTTTTGTGTAAAATAATTCCACTAGCTGCGAAAGACATTAAACATTGTTACTGTGAAAGAATGTATTGAATTTTTTATTCTTTGAGCAACAATGCCACAATAACTTTTAGCAGACGGTACCCTGTTAATGGGTGTAGTGCACATGTAAAAACGATTGTAAATAAATTTGCAGAAGTTCACCTAAACCAAGGATGATGGTATGTAGTTCGCCTCCATCTGAAAGTTCGGCACCAAGCATGGTTGTTGCACCTACGCCGATACCTGGCAACGATCCTGATCCTGAATTACACACGTTTAGAGAAGCAATCGCACTATCTGGTAAGAATTATTTTCACATAAGAAAAATACGAGCAGCACGTTAATACTGATGACGACTAGAAATGAAGGAGTTGCTTCGGAATGGAGTTAATCACAGTTGCTTTAGTGCTTTATCATTCAACATCAATACAAAATTTTCTCATCTCACGTTGATAAATATAATTATCAAGGTAATTTCTATCATTCATGAAAAGATAAATCATGTATACTTTGGTATAGAAGCTGAAAAATATTATAGAAAGTGGTGTTAACAAGTGTCGATTTGCGAGTATTCGTCATGTTGCAGAAATCATTTTATACGTTTTGCGATAGTGATATAACCAGCCATGTCACTCTTGGACCTTTGTTTACTAAGATATTAAACCGTGGTATCTCGCTCTTTAAGTAATCAGTGTTTTAATAATTGCGAACAGGTTCACCAATGTCCCGGCGTGCTGGGAGACAAGCTGAGTTATCAGCTTTTATTAGTAGCGAATTCGCTCGGCATCACAAACGGCCTGCTTCACATGACGTGGATATGGGATCTCCCACGCACAAACGTTCGCGTTTCATGTAACGGCGCGCGATGTGTAAAGTAGCCTCACTCCCTTGTTCCCCATTAATTAATCAATTGATAAATTAATTATTAACGGTTCAACTCCCCTACACAGTTCCCGGTTAAACGTATTCACTTGACGATGGCAGTGGATTGCATTGCCGTGCTTAAAACACGTTCGTATACTTCCCAGCGATCTTTTGGGGTATTTATTCGATGTCACATCAACGGTATTTGTTACGTTTTGCAATAGTTCTTTATATCAGCGGAAAATTAGCTTAATATACTCCGTTGAAATTGCTGTTCATCATTCTTGGGGAAATTTTTGTTAGTAACGTTCAAGTTACGACACGAAAGTTATCGTACACGTACTAGAACTTACTTTTGCAAATTATTTATTTATTTATATAATAAAACAGCGAAGTGATACAAACGTGTTTCGAAATACCACTCAAAGTGCCCACACGGAGTGAATGTTATTGTTTTATTGATGCAGGAAGTCTGTATATGTGGTTATTAGTTTATCGATTTATCAAAGAAAGAGTATGAACCTTGCCAAATGTACTCGTCGGATGTTGCAAGCTGCAATCAAAACACGCTTTACACATAATTCGTGTGTATGTTGAAAATTAGCAGCCAATACCTCGTGATATTTTTCAGTCACTGTCTCCAGTGTACTGTTGTAATATGTTCAAGTGGGTTCAAAGGATGTTCGACAAGTGATGAATTGGTGATTTAATGTTTTATAACTATATTGGTGTCCGTATTTGTAATTTTACGAAGAAGAAAAAAAAAGGGGACAGGGAGAGGATGATTGTAGGAATGTTCTTTCACAATCCAAAGGATCGCTTAGCCCTATGATTATAATAATATTGTTGTGATTATTAAATGATCATAGGCAATTCGTATTTGGACGCTTTTATTAATAAAAAGATCATTTTATACGGTTTTTGTTGGCAATAAAAAAAAAATAGGAAAATGAAAGATGGAAGAAGGAAGAATACGAGCATATGTAAAAGAAAAGCAATGAAGAATACGTGTTGACAAATCGTTTGGTTTCCGTAATTTCTAATTACCATTTACAAACAAGGGATCTACATTCTCTATTGTACGACCTTCATATTATGTAGAGTAACCATAAAAAATTGTCTTTTTTTTTATAATATATTTAATTGTTTCCGCAATCCTCTTGTCTGAAATTTTTACATCTGCTTTACACGTTGCTAACTTGTGCGATCCCTTGGAAGCAATCGAGAAGTGTTTGCTGCCATGTGTTTTTCGCGTCGTGGCATACATCCACGCCAAAGTTATAAATTTAACGCGTGTGCGATCGAGCTTTTGGAAGCAAGGTTCAAAGGAGGACGTTAAAAAGAAAAGAAAGGAACGATGTTCGCGTTTTATCCTTTTCATATGTGTTACGGGTGCTCATAATTATTGCGTAACTAATTGGTAAAATTCTCAAATAGGCTTCGTGTAGTTACAAATCTGAAACAAGTTAGGGTAAGCAATGCTAATATGTCAAACAAGATACGATGGATAAAATTGAATGGGATCGGTGGGAAGGATCTGCGTGAAGTTTCTTCCAATCTCTTTGCATCCGATGTCAATTGGATAGTGATTGAAAAATCACCGTAGCATAAAGTTGGTTTACATACATACGTATTTCATTTTTTTTTTCTGGGCGTATATGTTACAAGCAAAGGGTTGAGAGTAGCGGTATTTGAAGGAGAAATGTGTCTCAGGCAAAGTCTGCATGAAGACAGTGCAATGTAATTAAAGGGATCCACTACTTTTCCACGACTCCTAGTATGGACTTAATCGATAAGCGAGCTTTCCGTCTTAGATGTAGCCATTGTCGGGGAGACACGGCGGCAGCTCTTTGCTGTACATGCATGTACACGTGCGAGCGTATTTGTTTTGCGGATACGTGTACGCGTGCATGTACGTGCATATTTTATAAGAAGCATTACGTTCAAAGACTTGTATTGGTGGCGATTCATCGCTCCGTGTTTTTTAAGGACACTGTAAATGTATATTATTACTTCTAGCGTTGTGCCTCGTAATTGCCTCTACTTGAATTTTGAAGAACGCCGAACCCATAGGAAATTCGGGAACGTCGTCGTCACGGCGTCATTGAAATTATTTACAGGAATGAAACTCAATTCTTTCCTATCCACGTTCCGAATTTCCCAATCTCTCTCAATTCACGGTTCTTCGATAGTCATCTAGAGGCGTACTCGTTTCTGTTTGTTTCCTTCTCCTCGACATTGTTTGAGCACCGTTCCGGAAACAAGCGAATATTGTTGTTCAGTTGTAAATATAGCGTACGTTCGTAACGATAACGATAAAGAAAAAAATACAATAGCCTTAGGGGTATTGCTAATGTTATTATCATTATTAATATCGACGAATATGCGATAGCTTTAATAATATTTATCATATTGATCGGCAGTTAATAAACCTCCAAGGACTTCACTCGACTCCACTTTCCTGACCAGAGTTTTGGTAACGCAGGGTCGCATTTTTCGCAAGTTCCATTTGAAAAACTGAAATGTACCGTTCAAAGCTATCGACGATTATCTTTGTACGTGAGAGATTTAGTTGTACGATTTTTAGTCCTGCGGAGGTAGTTCCATTTTTTCCCCCCCTTACGATAATCCTCTGATGGATTACCATTTCTTTGCGGACCTTTCGTACAAAGGTAAACTCTGATCGATAACTTGAATAGAAGAAAGTAACACGCTGAAGATGCCATACTTAGGAATACATTATCTATAAGCGAATAAGAATTAATGATGGAACATCGAGTCATTTTGTACAGGCACTGTCATCCTTGTTTTCTAGTTACGTTAGTAAAGAGATGTTTTTAGACTTATACCCGAGAACTTTGCTTTTTTTCCGTCGTTGGGGAAGAATCAATATCTTCTCCTCTTCGATTTCTTAAATGTGTTTGCCCGAACATTAGCGAAAAATTGTCGTCGGTGTAATTGGCATTTTTGTATCTCGTCTATAATGCAAGGCTAATTATGTGCATGAGAGATTTCGATGCCAGCAAACAGACTTTCCCACGTGCATGGCGAGATTTCCCTTTCTCATGGGGAGTTAGTCCTGTTAGTAATTTATACTGTATCTCACACTGAAACGATCTTTATTTATAAAATCCATGCCACATGTTGCGCGCAGTCTAAGAAGTAAATTCGTTGAAACGTATCCTTATTTATAACTAAAGCAAAAAAAAAAAAGAATACTGTAAAGTAAGTATTTTTTGTAAGTAAATGGTTTTCGAGATTGTAAATTAAGAGGAAAAGATGTGAGTAGCGTATGTCTTTCACAAGGAAATTAGATCTTACGTTATAAGAAATTCATTTGCAAATCAATGACTTCCGCCTTCTTTCTTTTTTTTTTTCTAAACAAAACCCGTAATTCGTACTTGCTGCCAAAAGGAGTTTCCATTGAAGTTGCCATTATGCAAAACCGACTGTTGTGTATAGAGATAGGAAAACTTAGCTTATAGGGCTCTGAAATTAATCGATTAATTGTAAAAAAAAAGATGAATAAATTAATCCGTTTTTATATTAATAAATTGATAGTTCTCTAGAATAAATCGGATAGGTTGAAGAAAACAATACATATTTATTATTCATTAATCGATTAATCGTGCAGCCTTGGCAAGGTGGGATCGCGAGGAAATTCTGTATCATATCTCTTTCACAGTAACGGTAGTTCGTACACTGAAAAATCATACAGGCGCGTAGAAAAATGCGTACGTCTCACGAACAACAGGGGCACCAAGATGTTTTCTACGAGCCTCCTGTCCCTTATTTCTATTCCGATGCACATTAATCGCAACCCGATGTATGTACTTTTGCGTGAGCAAACGTATCATCACATTCTAACTTGCACGTATTCAGAAGAGCAGTGATACACGATGATCGTGGTCACGGCAAGGCGAGAAATGGTGCTGTTATTTTTTGCGGACATAAGAAGCTTGTATATTTTTGCGTCTCTTGTTTGTAAGATAATTATTTACAAATAAAATCACAATGGAAACGTGGCGTTGTAATTGTTAATGTTTACCACTTATTCATGGGTGATCGCTATACATATTTCTCTTCGTACAGCGATACGTTACAAAACGCCTTAGATACTCGCTGCGATATTTACACGTTTTATTTTTATTTGATTTGTACACTTTGCGCAAGAGTCATTGTACTTGTACGAGCAGTAGCAAAAACTTGAATTCTTCTGGCTTGAAAAAAGAAAAGAATGTGAAAAGACATTCTATTAAATTGGCATTTACAGTTTCATTTACAATCGTCGTCGACTTAACAAAGTATATTCTAGTTAATATTTTAAGGCACCATAACGCAGTACAAAAGTGAAGGCTCTGTTTCGACACACCCTTCGCGTATTGGATTAACGCTTTATATTTTCATGGCGATGTATAAAATTATTCCCCTGGGACAGACGTTTTTATAGTATCCTGATTATTAAAAAAAAAATGGCAAGAAACGAAGCATTTTCTTCTTATAACTGAAAGTACCTTTTAGGGAGGCTTATGCTTTACAGTCTACTGTCTTTGATAACATTTTCTGGCGCATCTAACGCTCTTCTCCGATTTGCTACAGCATTCATCAATTTCCTTTTGGGCCCAAGTGGAAGCTTCAGCGCGGAGATATCCGCTTCTGTTAGCAGCATTAGAGCTTCCAAATCAATTTGTTCCGACTCTAAAGTCGGATGTATCGATGAAAGATTATTGGCAACTAAGAATCTTTGTAACGGCGTCCATTCCTCATCGGTTTCTTCCTCTAAAGTCATGCAAAAAAAAAATGTACTTTTTCACTCAAAAAAAGAAATTATTTAATATGCATCGGTAGATTAATCATAGCAGAAACTAAGCAGACTTACCCGAAAGTAAATCGTCGTCCCACATGCCTTGCCTGCGTGCTAAACTGCCTGCGCTTCCTATACTGATCTCTTCGCTGTGCCCGTTTGAACTAGCTCTATGACCATTCGTAGATCCGTTTAAAGAACCGTTCAAGCAAGAGTTGCCGTTCTGTTCGTGCGAGTTCACTTGCGAGCCCGGCAGATTATCGAAAGTAGTTGTTATCTAAAGTTAGAAAACAGCAGTCTTCTATACACTGCTTTAAATAAACGTTCAATCGTTACACATTAGCATTTATCGACTCGATGAGTGACTCAAGTTCGATGGATACATTCGTGAAGTTATCATTCAGATTAAGTAAGGTATGCTGCACTCCTGTGCAATGTCTATGATGCATCGATTTGTCAGGATTATTCGAGCATCCCGCAGTCAATTTTGTTTAAATACGCGACAAGTTACAGGAGTGTGGAAACCTACCGCTCTCCGGAACGCTACCGATCCAAAACCAGGTCGATTAAAAATACTCGCAGGTTCTTGCAGAAACGCGTCTCTTATACCATTCGTGTGACCCTCTTCATCGTGTTCCGCATCGTCGAAGCTTCGGTCTCCCAGAAGATCGGGTGTACTTTGCGCTTTGCTCAACGTGCCCCAAACATCGGAGATCTTTCCTCTCCTTCCTATCTGTTGAGCTTGAGTATCGTAAGTCCCTACATACATCACCTCGGAATCCCTTCTGAGACCGGTCAGGCTACGTATCGACTTTTTCCCGTTCACTTCGATCTAAAAATATTCCAATCTCTTTAATACAATAATCCTTCATTCTATCATCAGGAGAATTATATCGGAATTTGTTTTTCAATGAAATGCAATTGAGTTCGGCGACGATTTATGTTTGAATATCCATTTCACCTCCACTATTTTGAAATCGTCCACGGCTCTTTTCGCTAAAGCCTTCCTACATACGCCGCTACCGTGCTTCTTAGCGGTGGTACCAACGATGTCACTGAAGGTCGGTGAAGGTTTCAGCCGACCTTTGAAGGTCAGCATGCTGGTTTTGTGAGGTAGAATGCAGGTCTCGTTCACTGTGACCAAATCGAATTTCGTTCGATCCTTCGACAGCTTCTTTTGTTCCTTCTCAGCTCTAATTTCTGCCATCTTTTGCTTCTTCATGTACTCTTTCAATCTGTTTCGCGAGACAATGTACGGATATTAAGGAAGGTGTTCGTATTTTCCTGATAATGTACCTCATCGTTCTCACAATCATACAAATACCTTTTCTCCGCATCTTTCTCAGCCTTTTCCCGAAGTATCCGGCTCTTTTTCCGATTATTCAACTCCTGATCGGCTTGGGCAAGATCTAAAAATTGAAGAGTTATCTCGTTTCCATTGATAGCGGCCAAATCCCTGGCGGAATGTCTATCGATGTCCAGCGACCAGATATTGCAGCCGAATTTCACGAGGAATTTCACGCAATACTCGTGACCCCTTGCTGCTGCTAGGTGAAGGGCCGTGTTACCGAAATAATCGGTTTTGTCGGGATCACCCCTGCGCAGAACAGCGTTGAAATATTAATTATGTTGCATCTGTTATTTCCTGTTCGATGCATATGTTCAAAAACTTCAGAGACCAACGAATAGAATACGATCCTTAAGTTTGGACGATTCTCGGTTTGCAGCGTAAACGATATTATTTTGTATTTATAGAATTATTATTATTATTGAAGATGAACTGGTTCGTCCTAAAGAAGCGTGTTCTTTGAAAATGAATACATGGCATGAATGGCTCCTGCAGGATTACATCCTGTCACGCGATGATACAGGAGCGGAACAAAGTTCCGGAAGGATAGCAGGTTTTATATTGAATTTCTATCGTGCGTCGACCACGGTGAAGCCGGCCGAACGACATCCGATCTTCTTCACAATAGGGCACGTGCGGTCTTTCAGCTTTTATGTCGGTTCTCCACGGATCATCGCTGATCCTATGAAATAAGACCGTAAAAAGGGGTTTCAACGACTCGATACAAATTACTGTTCGAAACAGATTCGGAGAAATTGACGTCGTTGAAGTTTTGTAGAAGCGCCGGATGGTTTTAATATTGTAGGAAATGGATTCGCCATTTTACGTGTATTATGTTATTTCGCATCACTTTGTACGCGTCATTATATGGTTTACTGTCCATGCATAATTCTTTAAGTAGAGGAACAGTAAATTACGTATAATTCATGTGTTTATCTTTGTTTTACTGAACGGTGCATGTCTTGGAGGAAAATTTAAATTTCACGCCATTAGTATCATTAGAAAAGGCGGAAATTGGGTAACTGTAATTCGGATAATCTTGCGAATTAGATTTCGTGTTTTCCGTATTTTTTTCAAGCAAATTAAAGAAAAAGAATTCGGAGGCTACTTTAAATCATTATTAGCGACTAAGTGTTATTAAAGGATTGTTTAATATTGTATTAATTTATATTTCTGGAAATTAATATAACATCTAGTTTGAACAGCGCAGTGAATTTGACTAATATTTTCAGTGTTCGAAACGACGCGCTGGAGGGTGGACGTTAGAATATCCTGCTGCGAATTTCCCAACTTTTCTCCTGCATCAATATCCGAACGTCCTGCTCCTTCATCGCATTTTGAAAATCTGACAAGGAAATCATTATTTCGGTGTCTATCAATCAGGTAAGCAAGTATTTTTCTGTTAAAAAATATATAAATCGCGAATGTGTTCGAAGCCGTTACGTGATTAGCAATTCCCCGTTCCCCTGTTCCGTTCCATTCCATTCCCCCGCGTTCTGTTCCATTCGTATTCAATTGTTTTTCGTCGGTGCTCGCTTGGCCGTAGTTTCCGTTCGTGGGGTCGATAGAAGTGAGATTACTGGGTATATTTCCGGCTTTGCACATTTGTCATCGGTTTACACGAAACTTTCGAGTTCGTGCCATACACATAGCCACACGTAGGAAAAAAGGAAAACGCGTGCATTTAGTCTTAGGGCTTTCAAGGTTAGTTAATTGCATATGCCCAATCCTGACTTTTTTAATGAAAATCTTGAGTATTTACTAAATAAGTAAGAAGAATCAATGAATAGGAGTTACATTACTTTACGTCTGTCTTTAGATATAATATCTTTATTTCAATCTTATGCTATATTCAAATATTAGGCCCTGCGCATGCGTAAGCAATGAAAATTTACCGCGAAAAGCCGTTCCTAGTTCTGCGCATAAAAATGGGAACAGGAATGGAACTGGAACTGATGAAATTATTCATTTGGCGGGAAGAGTCGCAGTTTCATCGAGGGATTGATCGCCATTACATCGTTTGCGATTAAATGTTCGGCTTTTCTTCAATTCACTGCAACTGATATGGTGAGTTAATACAAGTATCTACATAAATGCGATCCAATTGTTGAATGGAAGTTAGAATTTCGTTTAGTTACATGGCAATCGTTAATTAACATAAATGTAGTAGGAAAGAGGAAGCCAAGTCTAGTCTTATGTAGGGTTTCACGGTTCGGAAGTGGTTAGTGGTGCATTGGCCAATGTATTTAACTTTTTCAACATTTCCTGGCAACGAGTGTCATTCGTACGAAGTATTGTTAGAGCTTTTCTGTTCACTAACCACAACGACCTCGTACTTAATTAACATGTTGGCTTCCAAGGTTAGTTGCGTATAGCCAATCTCAATTTTCCTATGAAAATCTTAGACATTCAGGCTAATCAGAAAGATCGACGAACTGAAACTGTTTATAATCATCTTTAAAGCAATCTATCCTTCTTTTTCCTTCAAAGATGATATTAAAAATTGCATATTGTATTCAAATAACAGGCCCTGCGCATGCGTGAGCGAGTAGAAATTGGCGCGAAAAGCCGTTCCCAGTTCAGCGCATAAAAATGGGAACAGGAATGAAACTGGAAACGATGGAATTATTTTTGGCGTCGATTATCGCAGTTTCATCGACTGATTAACAAACGTCGTAACACTGATCGAATATTCGAATTATCTTTATTTATCGCACCGGATTTGGTAAGTTAATACTAATATCTATATAAATATGTTCGAACTGTTAAGTAGTAATTAAAATTCCATTTAATTATGTGACAACCGTTAAGTGCAGCGTATAAAAAGTGTACGTTCGTGAAGAGCCATTTGATGCTTCTCAAATGGCATTTATAAGTAAATCGTTCTGCGAACATACCCTTTGGCGACGAGCAGTCTCAGAGCGTCTATATGGCCTTCGAATGCTGCCCATAATGTGGGGGTCATTCCTCCGTCATCTCGCGCGTTGCAATCCTTTTTTGTCGCTTCTTTTAAAATGTCTAAGGCGCCATCGCGTGCAGCCCTGAACACGAAAAAGAACAATTATTTTCGAACAATCAATTATCGTGTACAACTATTGAAACGTGCTACATATATCGCGTTTCAGAAGTATCGTATGCATTTGAACTACACATAATTGATTGATTTTAATGCATTCGAAGTGTTCGCTTATATTAGTTATAATATTGCTACACTTTAACGGGATAACGCTTAATTTTGTGGAGCAATTATGACAATTTCGTTTGAACTAAGCGTATTTTTCAACATACTGTTTTGATATACATTATTCTCCAATGTCTTGAAGTTTCATTGCTAATTATCTTGATCTCGATAATTCCTCGGCTCAATTTTCGAATTAAACTGCACATTTAACAGTACGGTAATGCGACACGGCACGTGATAGTTTTCTCCTTCGTTTTTTTTCTTAATTAGTCATTTTCTAATTAAGAGCCGTCGTGCGAGATTTTTAGTGCAACTGTCGTAAGTACATATGTACGTGCGACGATGTTTGAAGATCGAAGCTTCTTTTGGACGTTTCTAATACCTAATATTGCGATTAATTATCTAATGTTATTTTATCTTATTCTTATGGGGTTTCCTTGCGAATGTGTAGTTGGAGAAGGTATGTATGTGTAAATGCTTTAAACAGTTGCTTGTACAATAATTTTCTGTGCGTTATAAATCCTTTACCGAGAATTTCTTTCGACACCTTATTGATTTTGCTTGAATGAAAGTATGTGTCATAATGCAGAAGAATACTTTCATGTTAAATCAAATGAGGCTTCTAATTGTCAGCCTCATCGAATTATAGTTATTAATGCAGTATTTCTATGTTATTAATGCTGTTACTGAAATATTTCTATGGTTTGTTATAATTACATTGTATATATTAATAATTGAAGCAACGTTAGCAATACAACATTGCTCAAGAAGTTTCTAACAGAATCAAGGAATTATTTCTTAATTCTGTTATTTGTATGAACGTGTATGACCACCCATTGTGAAGGGAACGAGACTCGCATTACTGTGTAATTACACGGGCAATTTCGAGATAATGGTTTAGTTTACTAACTATTTCTAATTTGAACAGTGAATTATCGCGTCTCTTAATTAAACGAACATTACTGTTTTTGTGAGAGATAATCCGTTGTATACCTAGTACACGTAGAAGCGAGAGATAGGTAATAAATCTTCGTGCTGAATCAAATAAAAGCAAACGTGTTCTCATGCATAAATTCCGCACGCGCCTGCGATATGCATACGCGCGAAGGGATATCAATGCGTGGTCACAGCCAATTGCATACTATTATACAAGCAGCTAAATACAACTTGATCTAATTGATATAAATTTATTGCAATTACATTAACTAATCGCCGCTAATGCAAACATTTCCATAAAATTGTTTTATCTTCTATTCATTCGATCGTTTTTCATACAATCTTTCTTTTTTTAATAAAAAGCAGGTGTGAATCAGTATACTGCAACGATTATGAAACAATGAATTTCACCGCCTGATAGCCCCTCGGATGGCAAGTTATTGATCAAGATATCAAAATGCAATAGCATCGTTCTCATGGTTAACCAGGTATGTCATTTTTTTCTTTCTCCGCTCTGGCCAGGAGAACCTGGTTCCGCGACATTTCTCTGCTTCCTGGGATACAGATGCATATCTTGTTGCAGCGTATAAACGCGTACCGCTGGCATGAAAACAGGAGCACGAGAACTCGCAAAAGGTATGCACAAAGTCTGTCGCTTGTAACAAAAAGGAAACTCACCCGTGAAACCGATCGGTGGACGTCATACTGCTTGTTAATCCTTTTGGAAGGGCTGGTTACCGATGGCGAGACATCCCTGCCGGGTGCAGGATTTTCTGGCACTTGTTATATAACGAAACACTTGAAATAACAATGAACTGGACGATCAGAGATCCTGCATATCTTCTTATGGAGTGGAGGCAGCATGCGCGCCGAGTATGGCGTCCAGCAGTGTACTGCTGGAACGAGACAAGGTATGTACTTTCCACCAAGGTGTTCTGTTGCCCCTCACCGGGTCTGTCTCGCTTTTCGCTTCTAATTTGATAAGTACCCTCTCGCTCCTTCACCAGTTCCCGCCGCGGAACGCTCACCTGTACAGGTGTCCCCATACGAATGCTAGACGCCACCTGGCGTTCGGTATTCCGTCGCGCGAGTGTGCAACCTGCCACTGCTCTATCGGCAAACTTGAATAAAATTAATTTTGTATCGGCTCGTTATACGTAGAATAATTTTCCGTTTTGGTCTATGTCGTTCATCTCAGAATATTCGAATAATCCAGACATCTAGAAGTAAATCGACTTTCACCTCTCTAGAAGTATGTTGCATACTTTGGACTTTGGGGGTTTGAAACAATTGTAATTAATATCGTAGTGTTGTAATTATATTTGATTGCCTTGCATTCTTATATCCCATGAATGATTCTGTTAAGACAAAGTTTGATGTGTATTTATATTTTGCAGACGAAGCACACATAGGGGAAGCAGTTTTATTAGCAGTAGATGGATCAGTTTTATTAGCAGTAGATGGATCAGTTGTGTTGTGTTGTGTTTCTTCTATCGGAGATGAGAACTGCAGAGAGTGTTAACCCTGAGAAAGTTACCTGCGCGCAGGGAAGACACAGCGATCGGTGAGTGAGCATCCTTTATCAACTGTAAGCATGCAATAAGACCGCATATGAGATATAAAATAGGATCATCCGATGCAAATTTTTATCTCACGTACGCGGCTATATGCTCTGACGACTTCCTCCTAGGCATTTGGAGGGAGTCGCATGCTTTTAAGTTTCTCTGGCCACTCGATCGTGACGGAGGACGAAAGGTCTGAAACGGTACGAGCGGCTAGTTGAATTACGTAGAACTTTTTGGAAAGCACAGTGAACGTGGGTATACGCAAATATATTTATGAATAGCAATTTTTATTCTATTCCATTGTTTTATGTACGATCGGGAATCAAAACCTTTCAATTTAAAGATAAATACAACATATATAATTTTATAGAGTATTAATGTTGTATATTAATAATGAAGTGAAGTTATCGGTTTGATTTTGCTTTGAAATCTTTCTTAAGAGCCTCCTTATTGCTTGCCGTTCATCGTTTTTATTTAATTACTACGCGAACGGTGCTTTCGAAATTGTTTTATTGAGATGTTACAACGATCAGCATGCAAAGATTACATCGAGCTCAGAATCTTACAACGGTAATCATTTATTTTAACACGCTTGCTGAGTACACAATTGGCCTGCGATAAAACCCGCTTATGCCAGGTAAAGAATCGTACCAGTGCTGTAAATTATACTCGTCGGTATACTTGCAGGTGCTGCGTGAATTTCATTTATCGGTACAGCTCTTGGTATCATCGATTGATATGTTTACTTATTGCTCATCAGAAATATTGACTCGATATTATAATGATTATAATTGAATCATGATTTAGAACTTATTATACCCATTGTTCGTTTATTATCTCTTTCGAATTTCGATGCAACGAAATAGTTTAATAGTTTGCATTATAATTCATTCGCATACGATTAATCATGACTATCTTCCAATTGTCCCGCTGTATTCTAATTTAATTGGACACCTGTTAGTATCGAATTGCGCTTACAGCACTGGTAACGATAGCAAGCAATCATCAATCCTTATTCACATACAATTTCATCACAGCTTGATTATGTTTGTCTTGTTCATTGCTACGTATATGTTTTATGTATACATGTTTTATGTATTTACATCATTTTCACCTGTGTAATAATCAAAGCAATTATTGTAATGCATACATTGGCCGCGGGATATTAGACCGAGTCAAACAGGCTGCCTTCAAAATAATTTATTCATTTATCGGATTTTTCTATATTGGTCCATTCCAACTTGAAACGACGAATATCTGAATCACCTTGATTTCGTTTATCAAGAAAATATTTTCGAACATTTTCACGTTCCATTCTCTCAGCACAAATCATTGAAGGAAAATAAACGTAGTCGTTTCTCTGTTTGCAAAAGCACATCCTTACCTGTTTCAAATCAATTAAAGCAGAGAACGCCGTTTTTGTTTTTATTACACGCTGATTGAATATCCTCAATCGTATTTTATCAACGTCGCCGTATCACTGTACGAGAAATATAAAAATAGATTCTTACATTCATTTAGCTACGCCTTCGTTTTTTAAAAAACAACGCGTATATTCCTCAACGTTAACGGATTGTCAATTACACTTGCTTCTTCTTCTTCTTCTTTTTTTTTATACTCGATCCGAGCACCGTACAAAAATTTATCAATTTCATCGTTTTCGTAACATTTAATCGAGTCCACGATCGATTTCAATGTCGTGTATTGAAATTACGAACTAGGCCGCATTTATGCGATTCAACAGTAGAACTGGGAAGTGTACAACAGTTAATAGTTTGTCGGGTTACTGCATTTTTGTAAGAGTTGTACTAGAGATATTTCAACGTCGTACAAATATATGTTGTACATCATAATATAACAACACCGTTTATCATACGCAAAGTGGTATCGAAATTTCATTTTGAGCGCGATAAAGTTCAGTATGCACTCCTCATTGCTTCGAACCGAGACAAAAGTTGTCTGAGATTTCACCACACTCTATTATAGTATGTCTCAACAATTATTTAGTAACGTAACTTCTCAATTGGAAGGAGGCGATATCATGCTATGGCTTAAGTGTTACAGATTAGAAAATATGATTATAATAAGGTTTGGGGAATAGCTGCAAGTGGTTCACAGGATTCCCCTGTTTCAACAATTTTCAATGACTGCCTCTCAACACTTTCACTTTTCAATTTATCACTTTTCCGTCATTCGCTTCATCGTAAAAAAAAAGTGATTGCCCATGCTTGTTCTATGATTCTTTTCAGCAGAAATATATTCCATCGTTCGACCATTTAATGGCAAATTCTACCGAGTTTCGCAAAGAACATATTCCCTTGTAAATGATTGTCTCGCAACAAAATGCAATTCGCTCACAAGTCTTATATTATATTTTCGAGATCATTGAGCACGCGTTGAGTTCCTATATACAGTATTATTACGTACGTTCAGCATTACTTGTAATAAATGTAGTACAATTTTGAATTATCCCGTCCATTATTTACGAAAATGATTACACGGTGAAAGAGCACAGATTCGAAGCCAATTCAGCGGCACCAGTGCGTCTACTTGTTTGAAATAGATATTAATTTCGATGGATATCAAGTAGCGCTTATTCCCCTCTCAAAGTTTGCTCAGATTATTCTTCATAGACTCGAAAGACAGAGAGCATTTCTTTTAAACTTCATCCTCTGCTATGTACAAAGCAGTCTCCTCGCTTGTTACAAAATCTTGCAATCGTTCGTTACTTAAATAATTGTCCGCTTTCCGTCCTGGTCCTTGTAAATTCTCCGCTTTTACTGTAGACTCGTGACACGTTTGCTTCTCCCCTGGATCGTCTCGCGAATTTTCCGTATCGATCTCCGGCACATTTTCCAGCTCAGATTCCTCGAGCAAGGCGTCGGCTTCGGTCGGTCCTTCGGACGACACGTTCAACGCGATCGGTTCATCGATATCGATCGCGTGGCTATCATCCGAGTAATCTGCCCGGCTTTCCTCAGTGTCCAGCGACGTAACTATGAAATACTTGAAATCCGCTTCTCCTCCGCTCTCGATTACCGCTTGCGTATTCAACGAGCATCGGCTGGATTGCGCGTCCCTCTGATGTTTCTCGAACGATGCCCTCTTGTTATCATCCGACCTGGAATGGTGCAGCTTCGGCTGCCGCTGCCTTCTGAGGTTCTCGCCGCTGCTCGTCCTTGATCTGATTCCTACCTCGTCCGAGAGGTATTTGGTGCAATCGATGCTGAATCTGTCCACTGATAGTTTTCTGGAATAAATTTAACAAGCAGCTTCAGAATGTTTCTTCGATATATATATTTTTGGAAGGGAAATTACTTTGTATTCTTCTTTTTAATTCCGCCTTCAGGCTTTAGAGAAAATTGGTGATTCGATATAATTGAATATCCAGTGAATATTCGACGACTCATCGAATCCGTGTTAATATTCATTTACAATGTTACCTGTAGTCTCCTCTGCGAAAGTCGGGGCTTTTCCTGAACTCGAGGCTAGCTTTACGTTGACCCATTGATCTCTCGATCCGTCGTTCGCAGCCGGTCTTGTCGAACGACATTTTATGGAAGCTCGGCGACGAGATCTTACGGAAATCCCTGGGGGATATTTTCGTAGCGGTCAACTCCTCGAGCAATCTTATGTCTATCGAGTTTCTCTTCCTCGGCACAAAATCATCCGGGTATTTGCAGTAAGCGCCTATACAGGGTGATACACGAACGTTTCAATTAATTAGAAATTCGTCCCGCGCTACGTTTTCTTAGACGATTCGACAACCGACCTGACAGTTTAGGCGAGTAACCCCGGCTCGTGGGAGATCGGACAGCTTCGTCAACCTCTTCAACGTATTCCACTTTGGTTTGTCGAAGCAGTTGATGCCGCCTGGCCGTATCAGATCTATCCTTCACTTTCAAAGTAACCGGCCCCTTATTGGGAATGTGCAAGTCCATCGCCATCGAGACCTGACTGCCTCCCATTTTCTGCTGATCCAAGCTCTCTCTGCTGACCTGTTTCGATCAAACGGCCGGTCATGCAATCATGCAATCAAATAGAAATTACTCTAAACGGCTGTTTACTCGCGTTTTACCTGCTGGGGGCAGTAACTCGGATTGTCAACGGAAAGCGCGTGTCTCTGCAATAATTCTGGATTCAGCAGAGCGCAACCGGCGTATTTCGGTGTCCTTTTACGGGGCGATTTCTTCTCGATTAACGTCGGCGCGCTGGGGCTCTTCTTAATCGAGTGGCCAGCTTGTTTCTCGTTCAACTCCTTCGAGAACTGCATGAAATCCGCCGTCAACTGTTTCCTGGATACCTCGTGGATGCTCGGGCTCGGGCTTTTGTTCACTCTGAACACGCCGAGCTGGTGATCCCATTTGGTCGTCTGGCTGGACGTGGATCTTCGGTTCCGTTGGTTCCTCGTGTTCTTTATCGTCGACGTTTGATTGAAGCGAAAACGCGCCGGCACCACTTTGGCCGCGTTGTCGCGAGCCTCGAATGTCATTACACAAGCCGCAACTACGATGAATCCTGTAAGATTGTAATTCTGTAATATGTCGGGCATTTTACGCGATCGCGATCGGAGATTATTTTTTTATTTTAAGAGCGCCGCAGTAGATTAGTTACATCTCTTCAAAAATTGGGCTGTTTAACTTCGCGTTTAAGTGAATCATTATTTAGTTGAGTTTCATTGATAATTTATTTAAAATTGTGCATCCAGTATGGAAGTGTTTCTAAAAAAATGTACATGAAATGATAAATGATTTCATGTGCAGATTTCTAAATCTTCCTAACCGTGAGCCTCCATAGCTCAGGGGTTAGAGCACTGGTCTTGTAAACCAGGGGTCGAGAGTTCAAATCTCTCTGGGGGCAATTCCTTTTTTTTTCCTTCCTATTATTTCATCTCAGTATAGTAAGTTGCATTTAATTCTGCGTTCGCACCATCGAATGATTTCGCTAGTACAAAATAGAGAAAGTGGTACCAGTATATTAGATAGGTGTTAAATGTTAATTACCTCCAACGCCCATTACGATCGGTCCGGCATAACTGAGATTATTCAGATGAAATCCACGCGATTCATTCTTCACTCTTATCGTTAGATTACCCCTAATCTCTTGGGCCACCGATAGCTGGTCTGCGAAGTATCCTGCATCACATGCACATTTAAGTTTGCCTAGTAATTATGCTGCGAGAAAAATGATATGGATTCGACAAATGATCTCGTTATCGGCAAAGCATGATACTTTATTAGAACCATAAGGAGTACGGTTTGATTAGAAGAGATAACGATAATCGAAATGCATGCGATTAATAATCCGCGAACTCGTTGGTTCGTGTTGGGGAACATGATAATATTCGGTTTGATACGCATGCTTGTCAGTTCTCTAATGATATAATTGTAGACTGTCTATTTAGTGTAGGTGTTATTGGGCAATTACGTGCGTTTCACAGATGTGTAAATATAAATTAATATCATGCAACTAATCCTCATGTTCTCTTCTCCTATACTCCGGCAGTACAGGTGGAAGGAATTAAAGTCAGTATAAAAGTTCTCGAGAAGAAGCACCTGATTGCGAGCAAAGGTTGATTCTTTCGATGGTTGGGTCGTTGCGTAGTTCGTAGCAGTAATAAGGATAATGGGAAAGCATTTATTAGTCCCTGGAGACCTACTCACCTATGGTCGCCATGCAAGCTCCTAAAAGCATTAGTAGCAGACCAATTCCGAGAGCTTTGCAGGCGTACCACAAGCACCGTGTTGTCACCTTGCCTCTCACCACCTATTCGATTTAATTCCTTTCGTTAACAGTTAATAAGCCGGCCGATGTCCATCCGTTTGCTGGTCGCATTCGCAAAGCTTTCGTTTATAATCTATGAGTGGCTAAAACGATTAGCACGGTGCATTTAATATTGTGTGTAACACTTTAACACAGTGTCCATGGTAATCCTTTGCAACGCAACGCGCATAATAGGATATTTCAATTATTTTACACAATGATGAACCATTGCGTTCTAATTATTATCATTTCGTTCAAATTACAAAATTACCTAGTTGTCTCTGCAAGATAATTTAGAGTACTAAATTTCAGTACAAGGATTAGGAAAACTTTGATCAAAAGCATGCTCCTTCTAATGCTTCTAATAAAATTGTTCAAAATATAAAGTGTTGCTACTAAATAATGCTAGGGCTGGATTCCAAAAATCTAATTTCATTTGAGTTTCGTCGTTACGAGAAATCAAAATGTATGGCTAGAAGCGTTGCAATTTCTGAGAAACCGGAACTAATTTTGCAATCAGGTAGACCGGAACAGAGCAACATTAATTTTGATGTGCTCTGGTTGCAAGTTTGGTGCATACCTGGACATTCCAGTGTGCTCCTGGACCGCAGGCTCTTCTCTGCGTCCCTTGCCAGTGTATGCTTCCTTGGGGCATTTTGTACTCCTAAAGTTGAATAAACTTTGCATTATGAACAACGTCTGGCGCGCCAACGAAATTTAATCAAAAATACCGCAGCAGAGTGAATAAATTCGTAATCGATTAGAGCAGGACAGAATGGAAGTACGAAACGTTCACCATAAATTTTCATCAGTCTGAAAAGTGCCAATACTTTGACACTATCGTTCTAAAGTTAGTAGCTTGTTTTTATTTCTATTCTATTTCTATTCCTAGATTATCGATTGAACATAGACAGCGTATGAAATATACAACTTACTAGTACTATCGAAAAGCTTTCGAGGTTTAAAATAATATTCAGATCTCGATGAAAAGTTCCAATCGGATGCTTTGAACAAAATGAAACCCCTTCTACAGTTCTCAAAATATAAGTTTTACGCTGCATCCTGATTCACTGCTCAATTTCTTCCGAATGAGAAGATATTCGTAACAACTGAATGCATCATTCTGTAGAGGGCAACGTTCTCGCAATGAAGTATTACGCGCTCATAAAGAAGTCACGGCTGTAACTTGTTCGTTTTAAAATAGAGTATCCAGCTCGCACTCAGTGCCTCATTTCGTTTAATAGAAGCCGAAACTTCTTGCCCGTCGTCGCTTTAATTCAACTTCGTAATACGCGTACGTATATAGCACTTGTCACCGCTTTTACCACCCTTTCGTGCTCATTCACTTTTACACAAGGGGTAGGCAGGGAGATGCCAGGCTTGCACACAATGCGTTCATGTAAAATTATATGTCAGTTCTCGACGTGTATGTACGTGTGCAAGGTAGCTACACGTGTGCGCGCAGCATCGTGGACCATTGTTCGCCGTGTCTCTGTGTCTCGTCTCATTCCCGTGCCCTTCATCGTCGGAAGGTTCATACTCTTTATCGATTTCAATCCTTCTTTACGCTTTCTCTCGCAATATCTCCATTTACAGCCCGAAAACTAGCCCATTCTTCGCCCTCGCGGATTTACCAGGGATCGGAGCCGTATTTCAGCGCGTCGATCGTGCTTTCAATGGTCCACGAAACGTTTTCCACAGATATGTATATCGCTCGATGCTGAACGATTTTTACTGCTTCGGATATTCGCGGGATATGGTACGAAAAATACACGTGTATGGGCATGAAAATATGGGCAGTGAAAACTCGACAGTTGATTGAAGTTTCGAAAATAGAATCGGCATTGTTTGATTTCACCTGCTGGATGTTTCGGTTTTATTTTATTCGTTCCGAATGAAATATTCTATTAAAAAAGCCACGCTATTTTTCTTTGTGGTGTATACGACTAGAATGCTCGTAGAAAGGATTTTCATTTCGTTGCACATCAAACATAAATCTGCGATGTATGAAAAGATTCGTAAGAATCGATGCAACTGGGATCTCTGATGGGTATTATATTGCAGTAAATCTTCGGGTGCAATAATCAGACGTACACTTTTCAATTCTTCGATGTGAATGATAAATCTATTGGACACGGACTGCGATCATAAATCACTGTTATCGTATGTGCATTGAAACTCACGAACAATGGACCATATTTCATCTGTTTGCGTTACGGTGAAACAGAAGGACGAACAAAATTGTGGGAGATATTTAATTACTCGCTTTTTAAGGTCGTCTCTATGTAATAAACAATTCTACTGATTTCCAGTGCATTTTCTAAAATATCCAAAGACGCTATACATAAAATGTGCCAAAGCATAAATAATGAATTCGGTTAGTTCAAAGAATCAGTTGATATAATGATAGAATCGAGCCATTCCCATTTGCATAACCGCGAGCTTTCGTCCTGTCGTACTGTTCTCCTTTGTCCGTTCGGACCGTAGCTACCAGTAACAGAATGGTTCGTTTGAATAATGCATCGGAAAAATTTGGTTTTCGCGCAGCGTTTCATCGCGAAAAAAGGTGGTGCTCCTTTCATTCACCAGATTATTCCTGATGGCCGAACATCTCCGGAGCACGAGCAAAGGGATCTGGCATTTAAGATCCACCTTCGGAGGCGTGTTTTAATATGCAGAAAGCAGGATTGCTCTCATGATTAAACTTCATCCTATGACGGTGCTTTCTTGCTAACGTTAGGCGCACAGGAAACCGTCACGTGGAACGCGAGATAAGAAATTTAAAGGGGGATAATACAAGTCCTGCTTGGGCTGATGGTATTCGTATTATCCTTCTCGGGAAATGTCTGTCCGCGTAATTTCGCATAATTCCTCGTTCGTTCGGTTTAACGTGATTTCTACTCTATTAACGGAAATTGTGGGACGAAAACGAATGGACATTTTTTCCTGTACTCACCTCGCCACCACTTTGTTACCGCTATCCCAGCATCTTCTACCGGTTCCCTCGACGAATCTGTCCGCTCGTCATAGATTCACCAAGAATCGTGAACGCAATTAGGGTCGCGCGATCACGTTGAATCGCGGTCACGATATCGTAGAACGTATGGAGATCTAAAAGCAGCATTCGCGACTATGAACTCACAGTGACGATTCGTGGATGCTTTATTTCTATTCCAACACGTGGCACACGGACGCGAATCACCCCCGGGTGAGAAACTCTGGTGTTAACACGAGTAGCGCGAAGCGTACTCAGACTGTGCCTCTTGAACCCCGTTTGTCATCTCAGCGAGCTCTCTTTGGACCGTTCCCTAATTACGTAATTAAGTTGACTGAGTCCCCGTCGTCGAACGAATCTTAATTAGGTTCTCGTTCAAACTTCGCTCGCGTGGCTCTTCAATTCGAAACGTCGCTAAGTATCTTTTATCTCGTTGCTTCTAGTAAATGGTGCGTATAATTTTGTGGCTAGTACGAAAGGTCGAATTTTTTTTTTAAACACTCCAATACTTTTCTCGTTTGTGACTGCATTATTCAACTAGTTGCGTTCGACATTTTTAATTTAAAAAGATCGCCCGTTGTCCTTCTTTATCTGTTACAAAATTATTGTATCCGCGGTATCGCTATTTTTTTGTATTACAAAAGATCGTGGATCTTTCTCCAAGTGGTGCAGCCGTTACGTCGAGTTCGATGGATAGAAAAGTTTTATTGTGTGTGGCGGAAGTTCATCAATGACACGTTCCAATATTATTACAATCAATCGTTTACGAACGTAAGTTCTTCTTCTCTCAGTTGATGTGCTTTCACGTTCTTCTATACCGTTCTGGAAATGTTTATTACGTTTTCCATGCGATTCGTGTGCAACGCGTAGATCAATCTCTCCGACGAAAATAACGAACAAGATTCATCTCGTTCACGGTTCGTAAGCTCTGTTGATAGAGTTATCGGCAAATCGATTTTATTCCGCAACTTTGTTAAAAGATTTAGCGCAGATTAAATTGAATGGGAATTTCATTATATTATAACGCAATCAGAGAAGCCAGAGTCATTTATTACTGGTAATCGATTGCTTTGATTTTGCATGCCCGTTACGAATTGTCAGATGCTGTTTATTTGCATTGATTACGCTCGTATCGTGCCTCGCCTTTGTTTATCTTGCATATCACCAGACTAATTAATTAATTCAGCATCTCCCAATTTTCGTTTTAATTTACTCGCAGTATTCCTTGAATTGTATTAATTTATGCTGAAAACGAGTTCCGGCGTTTCGTTACAATATCCGCAATAAATTTCGGAGGAAATATTCATGAATTCTCTCGGAAGTAATTGCAGACATTGATACCCTGTTGCATTCTTCCCTCTACGCGATATTTACGCACCTCGTATTTCTTCGACTATCTGAATTCCGAAGTCATGCAACGCAAAGGCACAGCAGGCAAATTTCGCTGTTCGATTCGTACCGTGAATATCAGACATTTTTCTTTCCTCACCGCAGCCCTTGGCACAGTCCTTCCGTCATGCTTCCGCCGATCCTTGATACCACCTAACGAACCACTAATTGACCTCGGCGCAATCAGGGAACGGAACCGGCTTGTCCGGATCAGGTCGCGTTCCGCCGAAATAAACTCGATCGAATCAACGATCCACTTGACTCGACAGATTTTCCTCTCACGATCTCATCGCGTACCACTAAATCACCACTGGCTTCATCGTCAGATCGTAACTTGTCTCTGCTCCCCTCACCGGGGAAACGATACCTTCCCTTCGAACTATCTCACGGAACGCGTTCTCCGCGAAAAGCACGAGGCGAAAGCGTAATCACAAGGTCCTCGCGCGTTGGACTTCTGGTATGACGAATCAACAACGGGGGATACTTCCTTCTGACTGAGGATTTGAGTGTCGCCTAAGGTATCACAGTGACCGGCAGGAGGCGAAACGCGTGAATAAAAAGTAGCAACAAATGATAACAGTAACACCGTGAAACTTTGGAAATCGTGTCGTTTACCGAGTCATCGCGAAACCGAAGCCCGCTCCGATTTTCTACTGTTTTCATCGTTCCCGCGTCTCTCTAACGAGATTCGAACCCCGGGACAGTCCTGATTCAGTCTGGATAGTTGGTGGAAGTTCGTCGGGCTGAAAACGCTACTAAATCACCGCCAGGATCGGGACTCGGGGGACGACGATCAACGACGCCGCTCGAGGGAGTGTCTCTCTACTCCTTCCAACATTCACCTGTTGGTATCGTATCCCGGTCACGGCCTATACAGGGTGGCAAGAGCAATCTGCTCGGGCCAGACGAGCCGGGAACACGCTTGCGCTAACGCAGATCGATGTGTTATATCGTGTGCTCTCGTATACGGATCCTTCGCTGTAGCATCCGTCTTTCTCCGGGATGCTGTGTCGAGAGACCAGACGAGACGTCGACGCTTGTCGTCGATTCGACGAGTGCTATTGTGTCTGTCGGACGCTGCTTTGTATTCCGTCCCCTATTTCGGGGGATGACGGCGCGATCAAATTTTTTTATCCTCTTCGATTGGAATTGCAACTGCGACGAGTCGAGAGCTCTCGACTCGAATAATTCTGAAAGATTTCTCGCATTTATTTGAACACTTCTTCAGGGTAGCTTTTCTTAATTAATGAACATTCTGTGAGGCGGACTTATCGCAGGGTTTTAAGAATATCCTTTTACCCATTGGTATGCTTTAGTTATATTATTATGTTAGGAGGACTGAACGTTCTTTAGTTGATAGATTTCTCGATATTGATCCTAGTATATTTCTTTGAAGCGTACTTCAGCGACGGTTGACTTCCTTCGAGAACAAACTGTTGATCAGCGTGAACAGTTCATTGGCTCGCAAAAGCAGTGTGTTTACGTTTTTTTGTCTTTTCTACGTGAAAATTTTAATCTAGCTACGTTGCTGTTAATTCTGTGCGACAGTAGAACGATGGGTTCGAAACGAGTACTTTAATAGAGGCAATACCGTAACAATGTATTATTAATTCAAGCTGAATATCGTTCGATATTATCATATCTTTGGAGGAAGAAATAAATTCTTTGCTCGCTGTTTCGATTAATTTTGTAAATAATGTTTATTAGATAATGCGTGCTTACGAGTATTAGGTAACATAATGTACTCTACGGTCCTTCATAGAAGGCGTACAAATCATTGTTCCAGCAATGTCTTCTAGATTAACATAGATAAAATCATCGTCGTTGTCATCGCTATCGCCTTTGTCCTCGTTTAATTTATTAAATCTATTTCCCTCGCGTGACTCTTTTACCATGCGAGTCCTTTATCTTGCGTCGACACTTAAAATCGAATGTGTTTGCAAAACTGGCGAGACCATCGCTATACATTTTTAACACAGATCTGTTTAAACCGTATCTTGCATTGTAAAGCAAATATATTGGCGTCGGGATCACGAGACATTCACACGCGAAAGAAATATTTTTCTGGGTGAATTTTCTATTGTTTATTTAACAGGAAGTTTAATTTTCAATTTCGTACCGTTCCCCACTCCCAAAGAGCGGGACCTTCAGCTTGAATTCTACGAAAAAACCTATTTAAGCAAGATCGACTACGTCGATTAAAATAGTTTGTAAAATTGAAAGCTGTGCTTTCCATCGAGCTAAAGCAGACTAAATAAATATCGTTCAGATTCGAAATGCGCTGGTCTCTGATTTCTAATAAACATCATTCGATTTTAGTGCTCTGCTTTACGAGTCCATGCGACGATCGATCCAACGTTCCCGCGAGTTTTTCAACATCAAACAAACCGAAGTCCCTAAAATTATAACATTTTATACACGGCTCTAAGATTTACCGCTTCGGGTCTAACGAAAATCCTCGATAAATAACGTATCACGTTTCAAATGTCTTTTCCCTAAGTCCGTCAGGGCCAATCGAGCGAAGCTCCAAAAATCAGCCTGACGGTTGTTTTAAAAAAATCCTCGAGTTTTTTATACGTTCGCTCTATCTTTTTCCCTTGCTCGCAGTTTCACTCATTCTTCACTTCTATATACTTCCTTCTTTCTTTAAATGTATATAATATATCATTTGTATGGTGGTAATAGCAAGTAACTTAACCTTATGCATGTCTGTTTCATATCAATCTCCGGTGGAATCGAGATTAATTTATTTACGTACGACACTTTGCATATTCCCACCATTTCGTGTTGGTAGGATTCTATGTTGCGTGGAGTGTATGTGTGTGTGTGTTGAATTATCGAATGATTGTTTTACGATCATTTACATGCTAGTGAACGTATCGTGTTCCTTAGGTAATAGGTATCAATAGTGTCTCTCGCTTGTAGCGTTCATAATTAATTTATTAAAACTTTCTATATCATCTTAATTCTCATAGTCTCTTTAATAATCGCCTATACATTCCATCTCACCTTTCTCTCTCTCTCTCTCTCTCTCTCTCTCGCTCTCGTGTGCACTCTTTTTACTCTCTTCCCTTTTATCATACGTCTTCTTTACAATTTTTCTTCACGAAATAGCTGCCCCTTTGTTTCGTAAATACTCTCTCTCTAATTAGTTTAAATTCATCTAAAAAGGTTTCCGCGCGCGGTGTTTGCCGAGTTGCCCGGGACGATACGCTTTTCATATAGTTATCAAATCCTGTAGTAAATCAATTTCAATTGCAACATTCAAAATGATTTCTCGGTGATTCTGAGGGGACGAAAATTACTACCAAAATTATTGTAACGTTATTGGTCTCGGATTAGTTCTTCCTGCGAGGATGTACAAGTCTTAATAAATAATTTAAAATTGTAACCGAATCTCGTGCGCTTCGTCTCGAACCTTCGACATTTAAAAGTGCAAATGGACGAGCCGTCAGCGTTGCGTTTGTCTTTTTTTAATTTCGATCACTGTACAGTTTAAAGATTTACGTTACTCTTAATTCTTCTATACATTCAATGCAACTTGATGTAACCTGTCAACCCTTAATTACAAACGTATAAATGTTAACAAAACAGAAACTCCCAACAGTCAAAGAAAATATTTCTCGTGAAACATTTGCTCCGCATAACTATGTTATAAACAACTATCATGGTTAAGCGAAGAGGGAAAACATAGGTCGACAGCTTCGTCCATTTAGCCTTCTTCTTCTTTTTATATTGGCTATCAAATTTTCCATTTGCCACGAATGGTCATAAAGTGTCTACAAGTTTCGAGGAGTAGAGTGAAAAATCGTGGCCACGATCAGACAGAAACGGCCTCATGTTTTTCCACAAATTTCGAAACTGCTCCTTGCACCCCCTCCCTGTCTTATATACATTTGGATTACACGTCGATATATCCTATTTACATGCGCGTGTCTCGTCTTGCCAAACTTGCCGTTTTGTGCGTTTGGACATGTCGGTTGTAATTGTATATAATATAGTAAGTTACAATATTATTAATCTGAGTTTCTAGGCAGTTGTGTGTTGTTTATGTTATGTACGTTAAGATTTATCGCTAAGAATCTCCTTTCGCTCCCTTTTCTCATTCTCTCTTTCAAACGTTTCTCCACTCTCGCCCCGTTAAACGAACAATTCATCTCCTTTGGCCGCTGTTTCATTGTTGAATCGATTCGGAAAAAGAACGTTCATCTACGAAGGTTCATGCATGCACGATCTTTTTCGATAATTGATTCACGGAAAATGATCATGTTGATTCGATTCCGTTCTTCTTTTTGTTTTGGTATTCAAGCTTTTCGAGAAAAGGGTAGAGAAACTAAAAGTTCACAAGATAAATGCAACGGGTAATTGTATTATTGGTCCGAAATTCAACATTTCGTATCGAGATAGGGAAGGTTACTCTTCTTGCTTTACTTTTCTCGAAACACTCGAATGCGTTGCATTGCCATTTTTCGCCTGGTTATCGATGATAATTTCTATTAATCGCGTTCGCTTCTTCATCCCTCTACACACACTCGCGCGCACGCACACTCGCAATGATTATCCGGAGTTTCCTTTTCGCAAGTCGATTCGAAATATTTCTCTTTCCGCATCTTCATGCGGCTTACGAGACCGAATTTGTTTTCGCCCGAAGGAAAAATGATTTCTTCTATTCTCACCGTAGCAACTATACGAAACTAGAACGCCCGTTACTCTGTCTCTACACGTGAAGAATTCCATGAGTCGTGTGGTGGTAACGCTACCGTAAACCCGAGAGCAATTCTTGTTCCGTTTTAATATTTTCCGATCAATGGGATTGAGCAATGTACTGTCATTGAATCGATCGTTTGAGAAATACGTTCGACGCCTCCCTTCCTTTCCGACGAATCGTTGGAAGAAAAATCGTCCGGGTTGAACAATAAAAGGAATCGAGATACAAATGTGCAGGAAGTTTCATTGCTGTTCGGTATTCCCCAAGCAACGGATTCAATGAATATTTTAACTTGTTAGACTTACCCTTTACGAATTAGAAATCGTGAATATCGTCCTATTGGTCTTTTACGCTATTACTTTTCGCTACGTGGCGGCTAATCGGTGTTATTGCTGCTAAAAGTTCATTCAACAGGATCCTGTTCGCACGCTAGGGGGTGCTTTATCGGTAGACAAGAAATTCTGCTCGTCGATTCTGTTAACGATAATTCTTATCCTTGCCAGCGTCGAGGGAAACGCGATTCGTGCGTTATTTTTACTTCGAGGAAAAGAAAAGCATCTTACTAACGATCGTACTCAAGACCTTTCGCCTCGTGTGAAATTCTTAACAAATCGTTCTCACCCTTCAGCCGATACCCAGCGACAAGAATATTCTCCTCTCGGTATTCGCCACGGGTCGGAAGGTATCGGTTTATCGTCGAGGAAAATTATTGTTAACAAATTCTTCACGTAAACGTTAATATCGTCCGCCGAAGGTTCGTAGAACGGTGCCGCGAGCCGTCGAAGGCGCCTTGGTTCTCTTTTATATAATATATGTATATAATATATATGTATAGTCGTTTAACAATGTTAAATTACAGGTACCTAAAAACTTCTCGCACGCGATCCCCACGTCGGAAAAGAAAAGTAAGAATAGTCGAAATGTTCGTAGAAGCTAGGACAGTCTACTACGCTATTCGCATCTGCGTTTCTGTTTATCAGGGGAACGTATATCATTTTCCTTCTACCGTCCCTAATTTTATATAATACTCGTATTCCTGATATTACAAAGTCGAAATGGAAAAACGTCGTTACGAAAAGGAAAAAAAAAACGAAGACGCTTGCGAGGATTAATTTGTCTCTTCGTCGAGTAAACGTTAGGGAAATCGGTGTAATATTTGATGTTTCGCGAGCACGAATTTATATATATTTACAGTGCCTTCGATATAGTAATTGATCCGATATTAATTCCCAATTTTTCATAACTCGCTTCCTTTTATACCATCGATTCTTTCGCATAACTGTGCACAAATTGTATTGAAGCTTCTCTCGTTCGTTCGCGCGCTCGCAGAATTAGTACGACTTGGGACAATGTCCGAGAGCGATTGGCAAAACCGGATGAAATATTCAGCACGTGCTCGTTTTTTGTTTGATCGTTAAGTCTCGTTCCAGAGAGCTCCCTTTTCTAGATATGTAGAAGTATGTCCTACGTGTCCCCGTCCTCGCGTTTTCATTTCACCATCGAACGACTAAAAAGGTTTTTATTGCTACGTACGTTTCGGCTACTATATCGAAAAGGAATTTTGGCAATTACAATTTCTCGTTACGGTTCAGTACAAATTGGCTTGGCAGTGTTTAACGTATTGGTGAGCGTAATTAATAGACCTGCCAATTTATCCGGATTTGCTATGATTGCTTGCGACCAAATTATAGTAATATTCGAATGTCCGCCTTTATGGAATTGGCAAAAATCTAATTGTTCGTGTAATTAATCTAATATTATAATTGAACTCACATTTCCGTAATGAATATAGAGACACATGTGAATTTTCAATATTAATTTAATAATTAAACTTCGGATTTAATGCTCGGTTATTCGAATATTATCAGTATCCGGACAGCAGCAGTCCTAATCAGGTTTCTTGCTTGTTAACGAAGAAGCTGTTGCGTGAAATAATCTCGCCACATGCATGCGTAATAGAAGCCTTATTATAATAAACGCTATATAAGAACAGTTTCAAGGAATTCAGTCGAACGTTTCGAAGACATTCTACAACTGGCGAACAAGTATTTCATTTTTAATGATCTTGGCGGCGACGAGTTCTCTACGAGTATACATATCGTAAGGTTCTGCCGTTGCAGAGATATAGAAACTCTAAAAGCTTGAGGAAATCGAATGTACGCAAATACTGCTTGCTGAATACTTGCTTTTTAAAACGTCTAATCAGGTGTTACAAAAATTGCCTTGCCATCCACCTAATTCTTCTCCCCGTCCGTTTAATTCCTTGGTCTTAAGCGCACTTGTTAAGTTGACATTATTTCGGGGGGCAAGCATTCAAATGATAGTTTTCATTCTAAAAGGAACAATTGTGCACAGAAAAAGGAAATAAGTCGCCTGTTTTCTATCAATTTAATTGTAGTACTTATTTGTGTAGAGAAAAATCCGCGTAACTTAGGAATTGCAACACAAAATCGATTAGATCTTCGATCGTTAAATCGTGGCTAATAGAGTTTCCTCTAATTTACATTTGAACGCGTGCTGCCTAGTATCCATCGCTTCAGATCTTGTACGATTATTCCAAGGCAGAAGTATAATTTTATCGAAAAACGCTTTACTGGTTTTCGTCTGGATATTACCAGGGTTTATGTACGTATATCCCTCGCGTGAAATAAATTCGTCCCAGCAGTTTTGGCCGCCTCGATTGTCCGTATTGTTATAAGTGTTTCATTCAGGAACGCTTCTTCTTACGCTTACGAGTATTCATCCATAGAATTTCGGCACCAATTCCAATTTCTCCACGAGAAGTCCATACGTTCCACGGTTCAATTAAAAAACTGGTTTTAGTCGGTGCAATTAATATAAGCGGAAATACCTGCGAAATCGTTCAAGTTTATATGTTCGCTTGAAAATATGGACGGACATAGCCAGCTATTAAAGTAGCAAAAAAGTAACCATTTATTGCGCACAGATGCTTTCGTTCGGATAAGAAACAAACTAAAAAAAGAAGCATAAAAGACACAATTGAAAAATGTTATCGACGTTTCGGAAGGGAAGAAACGAAGGAGAAATTGGAATTCGGTCCCGAGGATAATCTTCCAAGCACGTAGTCACAATCCTATCAGTTTTTCACAGACAGATCATACGTTTTCGCTCAATTTTTCACCTTTCATAAGGCGCGATCGAACTCCCTGGAAAACTCGATGATGTCGTCAGGGAAGAGCGATCTCTTCAGCTGATCCGGTTCGCACGTTTACATGGCTCTTGAGTTCCGTGAGACGTGTCGAATTTTCGGCGATCGTAGAAAATCGAGGAATCCTGCTGTGAGCGTCCTCAAAGAGGATCAAGACGCTCCGTAGACGCAGGCAGAATTGTCCGGTGGACTGATCTTCTCCACCGGCAGTACTGCCGCCCTGTGCCATTCGTCGCGTACCTAAAATTCGAATGTACGTTTTGCTCACGTGATTCCATCATGATCAATTATAAGCTTGTTAGCCAGTCTGCTCTGTTCGTCGGTCACGGTCAACCGGGCCGTAGGTCCGGCGTATATATGATTATTCTCTTTACTTATTCGGAGGCTCACCTGCTCGACTTTAGCGAATACCCTCAGCAAATTGAGGCCGGCTAATTTTTTAATGTCCTCCTCCGTCCACGTTGGGTCCTCCAACAGGGTAGCCAATAATTGTGGATACCTCGAAACATCCTCCAAACCGGTAGGAGTACTGTAAAAAAAAGAAGGCCATCGATAATCGCAGCGTCGTTTTACACGATTCAACGTAATAATGATGCCTGCCATCCAGAGAATAGGGGAGATGTCCGACAATAAAAACGGTATTTGTTCCCCGGCAGTCTCGTATCAGTGGAAGCAATTTTACGATTTACGCGTTCACCTAAATGCTCATTGTGTGTGCCGTGAATTGCTGGCGAACTCCCTTTCCCTTTCCGCCCCTACGGTAGTCGCAACTGTAATTGCTTCATTGAGCCGAGCATCGGTAATGATTATTCTCTGAATGCACGGTTGTGCCGGGGATACTCGAAAGATAATTACAAATTTATCCCGTCGAAGCCGGCTCCTATTCCAACGTGATCGATCCCGGCCACCTTTCGAATGTGATTGATGTGCGCTGAAACAGCATGGTTCCTTAATAAACTCGCTCGTAGCGTGCCGTTTAAAATGCTGATTCTGTTATCGACAACGAACTAAATAATCAGACGCTCTTTTTATGATCGACTATGTCTTTCTTTTTTCTTTTTTTTAGTGGGAACGAAGTGACATCGATAATGTTGTACGTACCAATAACGTCCTTTATTGTGGCCGTGCTGTTGCACGTTATGAAGTACGTGTAAAACGGAACCATTGCCACTCCTCCATTTTTAGCCTGAAAACAGTTTCCAATGCTTTATATTATTATTTTTCTTTGAGTTTCTTGGGTAAAGCATAATTATTAAAATTCGACGAGTTTCTCTGTATCTTCGCAAATATCCATAAGGAGTCGAATCGCAAGTCGCTCCGAAAGTTCACGGTCCTTCTACTTTCACCCCTGTTTCGAACATTCCACAGACCAGTGGGCTATATTAAAAAAGTTACGATTTGAGACTGCAAACTTCTCCAAACGCATGTGTCACCGAAAAAAAAACGGGCCATTGAAATTCGATGAGCGGAGCTGCTTACTGAAATCGTCGGGCGCGCATTCGTAGTTTTCCATATTGATTTCTCGTAGAGCCGTTTTTTCGAAAGACAAGCGGAAACGGCGAATTCGGTCCCATCAAAATCACCTGTTTCCACTCGCTTTTATGTTTATGGCCTCGCGTGGACGGTAAAGGGGACAGCTGAAGGCTCTTCTTCGTGCTTTGTTCCCTTTCTTTCTGAAGGAACAGTGTTCCCTGATTTTGTGAAAAGGTACACCCTTCTGACCAAGTTTTATAGTACTTACTAATAAAATTCGAAAAGAAAAACAGTAAAGTTTCCCCAGGAAATGCAATCTTCTTCTCTGTGGTGCAGTGCGCGCAGCATTGAAATTTTAATGCCGTGAACTGCTATAAATCACATTTCTCGTTCGTGGGGATTTTCGTACGATTGATCGAAATCTTATAAAATATTCAGCGTTTACAACGCCTCGACACCTCCACGATTTACGATTTAAAATGATGTGTCTCGAGTTTCGTTCGTGCGATCGTTCTAGAGCAGCATTTCCCTATTGCTTGTTATAAAGCCCGCATCTCCGTTGCATTTCGCATTTATATCGAAACGCTGCGCATATATCTCGTTTGTCTGTTTATTGATTATTGAATTATGCATCTTGTTGCGCACTTTCCAATTTCGCGGAAGGCAACGAAACATAATAACTAGGTTATTCCGTCGTTTCCTGATAGGAATCTAAAGTGTCCTGTAAGTACAAGGAGGATCTTTGTCCATCTGGATTGGCTTGAAATGCTACTTGGATCCAGCGCGCAGTGGTTGCCCAGGTTCTTTTTTTTATCTTTGCTTCCTATCGAGAATCACTGAATGCGCCGATCGGAGAAGAGACAATACCTTGCTGTCTACTCGATACCTGACCCGACTTAAACTATGAGGTAGCGGACGTTAATTGGGGCAGCAGTGTAGCACGGTTAATAACATGTTACCAGACAGGCCATCGTTCGTCCTCTGATTGGTGTAACTCATCCCCTTGTTGCTTCGTCGTGATCGAGGGTAGTATTGATTGTGCCGTTCAAGCAAATAAGAAACGCCGCGGTTCTTCCTCGTGCACAAACGTACTTGCCTGTTTCATTAATTAAGCTAATTGCATTATCAGCTAGCATTATATTCTTCATTCGTTTCACACGCAGATAATGAAACGCTTTTATTCTCGAGACTCTCTACTGTTTGGGTTCTTCTATTTACATGAAATAGAATTATAATAAAAGTTTGGCGATTGCATATCCATCGCGGAGAGATTAATAATCGCCAGCATAGTTGGCCGTGCTTCAAGGTAATGTCCAGGCATTGTTCCCTCCAATTTAATCCTATGGATTAGCCTCAAGCATCGATGGAAGATAATTGTCATTTAGGCGTTACTGATCGGCCAGACGCAGGGCTTCGATGGCATTCAATTTTAATCGAGCTCTGCACGCCAGGCTTGATCGTTTAATTTATTCGTGTGTCGTTAATTCGAATTCACTCGCAAATCCAATATCTGCGAAAAAGCTCTATAAAAACAGCAGAGCGTGAATTATTCCTCTCGTAAATTCGTTTATAGCGTAAAATCATCGCACCCTAACGTCCAGCATATGCCTCGCGATTCGTCGCATCC
Source organism: Holcopasites calliopsidis (assembly GCA_023838395.1). Lineage (NCBI taxonomy): Eukaryota > Metazoa > Arthropoda > Insecta > Hymenoptera > Apidae > Holcopasites > Holcopasites calliopsidis. The sequence continues at coordinate 476,681 of JALHAQ010000012.1, read as the reverse complement.
GCCTTCACATTCATACACGAGTTACGAGAAAACGTGCGAGTCTATTACCCTCGAGAACGAAAACTTTAACACTCACGGGCAGTAAATATTTGGTTAATTGTTTTAAAAGCGGACTGCGCGTTCTCATTGGCCGACCGACTTCTCTGCCAGATAAATCATACGGCTTCGCGTGTCGTTGATCCAAATTTAATCCTACGCGGGAATTCTCTGCGGAACTATTTTTTCTCGCCAGCCTCATTGACCCAGCTCGTATATTATTTTATACGAGTATCCCGTGCGACTTTTTTTTCCCCCCCGCCATTATTCCAAGCGCGAATTCCGTGCCGCGTTGAAACACGTACCTTCTTCCCTGAATACGTATCCACTCGGCGTCTTCGAACCAGTTTCGAATTTCTCGCGTTTAATCGTGCCTTTTTCCCCGATACATTTCTATGGACCCGACACTCTGCAGGAACGAATCCGTTTCTTTTTTTGGCCCCGTTCGCCTGACACGTCAGTCGCTCGAGCGGTTTTGAATTTTACGTAAAGAAAAGGGGGACTAACAGGGAGCGAGACGTAACTTGTTTTCATCAAATCCTGCTACAAAGCTGGCCAAACGACAGCCCTGAACTTTTCGAAACAGCTGACCTGGTTCAGGCTGCTCGTTTTTCCGACCTAAAATCGAATAATCTTTTCGTTGGCCAACGTTTGCAAGCATTTAGCCGAAAGTGCGGATCGAATGTTCGCAGTTGTCGCTCCTTTCGTACATATTTTCTGCATTTTAACAGTGGCTGCTAATGGTTTTAATCCTGCACTTTTTTTCGGCGGATGGAAATGTATTACTGACGTTAATTTTACGCGATTGCAGCCTTGTTTCGACGACGAAGTTTATCGTTGGATCATCTTTTCGAATATCGTTCCGGGAAGGGATTACAGTTAATGGAGTTTTACTATTTTTCAATGCAGAACGTTAAAATCGCGCGAGCCAAAAAGCAACGGCGCTCCGTAATGGGTTAAGCATGGATTACATCATAAATGCTCACTAACGATTTTATCCGCTTCTCCGTTTACGCTCAAAGTGAATTATTCCCCTCCTTTTTTCCCTTAGCGTGTTCTGCGTGCCAACGTTGTCGCGAAATTTTAAACGATATTAAACTCGACGTGGAAACGGTGTGCCAAACTGTTTTTCAGAATTACTACAAAAATGATCGACGACGGTATTCTTCACAATTTCTAATCCCCCTCCATTTTTCGTCCAGCCTTTGCACAATTCATCGCGTCTGGTCAAGCCTTTTTCGTTCGTATGCAACACGCGGCAGCCTAGCCGCCTGCACTCGTCGCATCAGCTTGCGGAGTCGTCGAGTGCACTCTTGGCGGATGCACTCTTGCAGGGCGTCGCGGCGCCTCCGGATGAACTTGCGAACGGTGCACGTCGATCTTTCCTCTTTCGCTTTAATTCTTACCCCGTCCTCCGCTTTACGACGTAGTCCCGTAACCTTTCCCCTTTCGGTCCGCGTTCACTTCCGTAACTCGGTCTGCATAGTAGCTTTTCGCGACATCGTTTCTTTCCGCCCGCTCTTTTGGGCAGTCCTCCCTGGATCGTTCTTTCACGCCGACGCAGTTCGTGTGCTAATTGAGACTGCGAGCAATCTTTCTGATGGGCGAAACTCATGGACGATAGTTCCACCAGAGAAGCTTTTAAATCGAGTCCGCGTCTGTTAAACGTAGTTGCAAAAGGTTGCCATTCTTTTTTTTGCGTTGCAACAGGAAGAGCTACAAAGTTTTTCATTAAGGTGAATGTTCGCGCACAGTGTTTCCGCGTGTGTACGGCGGAGGAGTATGAAACTCGGCATACGTAATGTAGCTCGTAACGTTCAGCCGGACGAGAGTATCGAAATCGTTTCAACCGTATCGCGCTATCCTATCTTATTGCCGTACTCGTAACTTGACTGTTGCCGGTGCGGTTGCACGGTAGCTCACCAGATTTCTAAGCACGTCGTCTGGCACGTTTCTAGTGGAGTTGCAGAGTGCCCTGGCAGCGCTGTGCGAGAAGATCACCGGTGCCCTCGTCGTCTGCAGGGCCGCCCTCATGGTCCTCGTCGAGACATGAGAGAGATCCACTAGCATTCCCAGTCTGTTCAGTTCCCTGACGACTGCCTGGAAAATAATAACAAACAATTTACATACACACCCTCTGTAACAAATCTTCGTTGACTCTGTTGTCGATCGACGTAAAGTAGGTCAATTTACATAATCGTGATACGAGTCCGAGAATGTACTCGTTCCATCCGTCGTTAACTCGCCTGTTGCCTTTGAGCGGGAGAAATAGAAAATATTCCGCGCGTCATCGAGCGTGCAGCGAACGAACGCGATAAACGATTGTCGCGCTTCGGTTAAGGATCGATAGCGGCGGGGGTGGTTTTGATACGCGGACTCGATTGAACCGCGTGCGCTGCAATTCCACCGGCCACGGTCGGAATGCAAATTTTCATACCGCCGCCAAAGAGATTACGTGATTTTGCAATTTGCATTGCCTATTAGCCGGGCCAACTTTATTCGCGGGCGGAACGACTTGAATTTCGTTTCGGCAAGCGGCGCGCTGCTGTTTTCCATACACCATTGCCGCGGACATTATAGAAATTAACGAACATAACGGATAGCCGTGTATTTTGTCGAGACGCGTGCGCATGTACGCGCTCTTTAATTAATAGAACGAGACACGCAGACAGCAACGTGGACCGTGCAAACCGTTGCCACCAACTTCCTTTTCTTTTCTCCTCTCGGACTCCTTCGCGTTCACGGACCTTTTCTGCGCCCTGGTCGGAGCGCAAGACTTAAACCACCTGCGAATCGTGTACTATTCGTGGAAAACGTAGCCACGCATACGCGTAGCTTCGCCACCGCGTTGACAATGCGCGTTTTCGCGTAATAACTCGGGAGAGCCGGCTTTCCTCGCTTTTGCAGCGCGGAAACGTTTCCCGGTGCAGGACAAGCGAAGACAGGCTCGTGAAAATTGGCGCGGTCGAATGTTTCGCGGGCTTGTGAATCGAGAATGGAGGATTGCAAGCGTTTGAATGGACGGACGCGTTTAATTAGCGTAGAACGGACTTCTTTCATCCCCGTGTATCCGGGCTTCTGAAAATTCTTACAATTCCATCCACTGCTAGGACGCGAGCAGGGTACATGAAACGTCGGACGCGCGCATGGTCTTACGAGACACCCTTAATTCGTCGCGATTTCGCCGGGCGTTAATTAAGAAAGATGATCGGGGCCGCACAGGTGATAGGAGTAACCGGGTCGAGTCAGAGAAGGATCAACCCTTGAAAGAGAAAAGAATTCCAAGAGAAAGGAGGAGTGAGGGTGGCGGAAGTGAAAAGTAGCAGAGGGGGCGAAGAAAGGGTTGGTATTTCGACTGGCGAGCATTAGTCGATGGCGCAAGCGAGCCACCTCTCCTATCACGCGTGGGAACAGAAGAGAAAAAAAAAAAGCCGCGGTAAAGAGGCCAGGACGTCGATACGGGAGAAAGGAAAAGAAAGAGCACAATGGGTCCGTCCCTTTTTACCATTCCCCCCAGTTCTAACGAGAAGCGAGTGGTGTTCATTTCTTTTTCTCGGTACGCGCGATCTTGCAGAGACAACGAAGCCGAGCTGTTTCGCTCCGTTTAAGTCGCGGTTTTGCTAACGAACGTTTAAATGTCCTGGACCGCTAAGTAACGGGACTCCATTACGGAGGCCCTTGGGAAAACATTTCGTATTAGAGGACCTGCTACTTTCTCGCGAAACAATTTCGGTGCGTTGGACTTCATTTCTGTTGCTCCATAAATCGACAAATATTGCAATTCTGACGATCTCCCTTTTTTTTTTTTTTAAATGCAATACACGTTTCGTTGCCTCTCTAGTTTCTCGATACGAATTGCAGTCATGCGACGTTGAACCCTCTATTCTTTAGGATCTTGTATATAAAAAGGGGGAGGGATATAGCGGTGAGCGATACAGGTGTCGGGCAATCGAAGAACGAAATAGAACAGGATCAGGGAAAATGTTGTAGGTATCGAGTACACATGTGCATCGAACGAAATCACTTCTTGAGATGTATTTGATCTAGCAGGGATGGGGGATGTAGTTTCGAATTGAAATGAGAAAGCTGTGGGGCTCGCGCGGATAAATTGGATGGGGGCAGTCGGAGGATTATTAGCGATCGATCTTTTTTTTTTATTCCTCGAATGATCAGATCTCATTCTTTATGTTACACTTTCTATTATGTTTCGCAAACATCGGTAAAATTGTCCGTCAACAAATTCCTATTAAACGATCTCACCCCGTTTCCTCTTTTCCATTAGAACTTGGTTCCATTAAGATTTCTCGAACGGAATAGCAGATTATTTTCCCGACGATTTATTCGAAAGAACCGCCGGCTGAACGTCGTCGCTGGGGGATTACGTAATGCCATACAGCGCTATTGAAAGCCACTCGAATTCAATATCCGAGGGGAGGAAACAAACGCGTGGAAAATCCTTTCGCTGAAGCGGTCCGGGGGTGATGGTGGTTACATCACGGAATTATTTTCCGTTCTGTATCGTAACAGCGGCCGCGCGGGCAAAAGGAGAAACAAGACAATCCGGGATCGCTTTGAAATCCTCAGATTAGCGGAGTTCTCGTAGTAAATCGTTTGGCAGCGACACACAGCGTGTCCTCCGCAATAACGATTTTGTAGCGACGTTGTTTCGGTGTATAGTTAACGATGCGCTTGAACGATCGAGGCATGCCTGGCAATTTGGCTGGTTGGCATCGTGCACCCACACGTACATAATAGCGCAGGGGGTTGACACAGGGTCGCCGGTGTGTGTATGTATATGTAAATGCGGGAAGAAAGAGAGAGGAACAGGGAAAAGAACGCGCGGGAACAAAGAGGCGACGGAAGAGAGGGCGCAGCATCCAGTGGTAGGGGAAAGATTAGAGAAAGGGTGGACAGGCAGGTGGTGGGGAAGATAACGGAGATGGCTTATTTGATTTACGTCCTCGTTTGCATCTCTGCCTTCCTCCAACCCTTTTCACGTTTTCCCTCTCTCTCTATCTTTCCCTCTGTTCAACGTTCCTAACGATCGTTCGTTTCTTTTTTAATTACGCTACAGAAACTACCGCCGAGGGACTGCAAATTTGTCTGGGTCGATGAGAAAGGCTTTCGCTCCCCCGTGGTCTCCTTTCACAAAAAGATCGAAAGCCAAAAATTCGTCTTGGAGATTTCCCGAAAGTTCTCGACAAAGTTTAAGCGGAGCTGAGTAATGTCGACGTTTACCGTTATCACAAAAGGTGGGCACGTTCGTTAACTCACCTTCCCGAAGTCGCTGAGGCCTGGCGTCGAGTCCTGGGTACTGTTCGTCTCGCCAACTGAACAGACTGCCCTGCCAAGAAAATGTCTGTTAGAACTCTTTTCCTCTGGCGCCTAAAGCCGTTACGGAAAATTCAATAATTGTTCAATACATGCGGCTTCGTTGTTCTCTGCGTGGATAATATTTTCTCTGCTACAATCTACCCCCCCTCGCTCTATTATCCGAAATTGGTTCGATTCTCCACCCACCCCAACGGAGGAGAAACTAATATTCCTCCGTCGAAGAGTAATCGGCAAAATTAAAAAGGCATTCTCACGGAAGTGGTGCGTTCTTTTTTTTCTTGTTTCCAAAGGGGGAAATTTAATTCGGTCGAAGGCAAAAAGAGTTCCCGAGCGCAATCTTCCGGATCGCTTTAAAATCGAGAAATAATTTGTCACTGCGAAAGCAATTCGCCGGTGGAAGGACTGGGACGGTGTAAGAATCGTTCAGGGGTGGCCACGGTTCAGAAGGTAAAAGGCCGAAAGATCGTCGACGACTAGCGAGACCGTAGAAAATTTAATCCGACCAGCGAAAGCCGGTAATCTTTCTTCTCCGGTCGATTCTCTCGCCTCCGCGGTGCTGCGCCGTGGAAACGTTTTCAGGGGAACGTTAGGGACGGTCGACGGCTCCTCGTCATCGGGAATTGCGGGAAATCCAATCGTCTCGACAATCCTACGGCTCCCACGGGGAGAAGCGGGCGAGGACAAAGGAAACGAAAGGAAACGATGAAATGATGGGAGCCAAGATATTATCTATGGAAGATTTTTTTTTGTGGGCGAGTTAGAAAACGATGCGATTACTCGACATACCTTGTTATTGGTATCAATACCATCCGACACGCCATTCTCTGTATCGTCTTAACGAAAACGCGCATCAAATTAGGCGCGGATGGTTGTTAAAGAAAAATGCGTCGCCTCGCGGACAACGGGAACTCAGGCCCTTATTTACGGCGCCACGGGGCACGTAGTGGCGCGGCGTCGAGGAACGCATAAAGTAGGCAAGGATTGAAAAGCGAGCTGAATCGGGTCGACGGCCATTGTCGCGCGATACTTCGGACTCGAACTGTTAGTTACGGGCAGCGATATCAGCAACCGTGTCGTTCGTCCACATTCAGACAGACAACACTGGGGTCACTCTCGCGGAAACTCTCGACCGTATAAATTCCAGCTTTACGGCAGAGTTCGTGGAATTATTCCGACTTAATGGCGAGCTTTTGATGCGGACAGTATGTAGGTCGTGTTGCGGACACGCTTTAAGGACTCTGGATGGCAAAGTGTTCTCTGGAAAATTGATGCCCGATGCGCGCTCGACGCAACTTGTTATTCCGCTCTTTCCGCTGCTCGAATCGGACCAGCTACATGCCCGGCTTCTATTCCGATTCATTTCGTTTCAGAGCAACTGTCCAAATAATACAAGCGTTCCTAATTCCGAACGTTCGATAGAGAAGAAAAAAATTTGATCCATAACTAGCGAATGAACTCAAGATCGATAGACAATCTACTTCTTGGATAGCCGGGGCACGATTGCCGCGGCCAAACGAAAAGTTCCTTCGTTTCCTTTCGGAGCAGAGTTCTTTGGTCGTTCGTTTCTTCGAACGTGAGGCGTAAGTGTAGGTTTTGGCAGGGCACCTGGAACCGCTGAGATGGAGGAAATTTCTAGTTCGCCAAGGTTTCAGATTGCCTCGAGTTCTTTCAGGCTGATCGGCCGTGGGATAGCTTTTTCTTTCACGACGGATCACGGTACAAAGCGGGATGGGGGAACGATTCCGTAAAAAGTGTTCGTCGTTGGTGGAAGGAGTCAGGAAAACGAAGTGTTTTACTGGGCGATTAATTGAAATGGAAAATAATCATTCACCCGCGGACGGGATATCTTATATGAAATTAGCTGTCGCGGCAATTTACGTTCACGAGCGAATTAAATGTGCAATGTTTCTTTCATTCGAACGACAGATATTTCCCATTCTTTTATCCATCCCGCATCGCACCCTCGTATCGTCCCTTTCCACGTGCAGCAGTCTGGATTAAATCGTTTCATAGACACAATAGCAACATTTCGACATGAACTCGCACGCGTTGCATAATAGTTGAATTGTTAATTAAATTGCCTCGGGATTCCGGCGTCTGGAACGAATAATCGATCATCGCGACGAGCATCCAACTAAATATACTTTGATTATGTTTACTGTAACGATCCGTGGCCACGATAAATTGTTCAAAAGGAAATGTACACCGATTTTTATACACTAAGCTTAATAAAAGTACGTACAAAGATCACAATGACTAAAACGTAGAGAGAATACAGTTAAAAGTCCCGCCCGTCCTTCGTTGTTGACGAAATGAATTGTGGGTAAGATATTGCTATTTCTCCCCGTCCAGGTAACAATTAAACAAAGTCGTCCGTGAGCCAGTAGTGGTTGAACAGGCGGAGAGCGCGGGTGAGCCGGTGTGGCAGTGATAGTGATAACAGTAACACGTAGCTAGCGAAATACAACGGAAGTTCGACAGGAGTTCGCGTGTATTGCGTAATAATTCAATTGTTAATTAAATTGCCGCGGTGCTTCGACATCTGGAATGAATTATGGATCACCGCGACGAGCATCCAGTCAAGTAGGTTTTGATAGATAATTAATAGACCGATATTGTAGAAAACGATAGACAAACGGCGATGAATCGTATTACACTGGACAATTTAATAACACGGAGAATATTTTCACTGTTATATTTAACATTCGTTCGACTCATTTAATTAAACTCTACGAAATGTCAATATTTGGCACAGAAAATTGAGTTCCACTCGATACCGTTAAATTGTCGGGTATCGTGATGAATTCGTCTCGATTTAGTTTTACCCAACTTTCTTTCTAATCCCTCTTGTGTATTATTTTTCACGTTTCGAAAGCGGTATGGAATGTACTCACCAGGAAGTGTCACAGGCGTGCGTCAAAGTAAGGTATCTCGCACCCAGGCCGTAAAATGTCCTGAGCACCCCCAAGGAGTTCCCTAAGGAGTGACCACCTTCGACCCCGATAAGACTCGCGATTTTGCCTTCTCGGTGCGCCTCGATAAGACCTACGTACATGGAAAACGTATTACTGTATTTCATTCATCGTGTATTTCAATAATTGCGTATGAATTCCGTGAAATATTTTTCGTATCGAAGAAGTTCCGATTGATAGAAGCTCTTTCTTACTTTTAACATTCTATTACAAAACAGATTCGTGTTCATGCTACTATTATCGCGAAAATACGAAACTTTTATAAGGAGCTTCTGAATCCCTCAAATCGTGTATATTAATATACGAAATCGTGTATATTAATATACACGATTTGAAAATATACGAGCTGTGGGGGATTACTTATAAATCCATGTTCCTCGGATCTCTGGTTCTGGTTCCCGATTTCACTCGATAAAATAGCACATTTTACATTATTACTTTACAGTCGTCCCATGTGATACAGTGCCACTTATTCTCGTTTTACTGCCACGAGCTCTGCACCGATCGGTTCTAGAGGAGTGTTCACAGAATTTAACCACTGGCCTCTCCGGTCGGACCAGCGCCTTTTCCACCTACTGCCCGTTTCCTTCCGCGACCTCGTTTCGGTTTCCCACTTGGCGGAGTTTCTCGAGCTTATGAGAATGGCTGACAGCTTCCTGGAGCGGATTACTTGTCCCGGGAAGTTTTACAACAAGACCGTTCCCGCTGCCGCACTTGCCCCGTGTCTTCTCATTTTTCCGCAACGGCGCGTGCATAACGCGATCCTTGCTTCACGTTTGTCGCATCGTCAACACGCACTGAAAAGTTCCGCCCGCGGAAAGTTTCGGAAAAGCGTCGGCCGACTGTCCGTCTCTTCGGTCAAAATGATTTGCAATCGAAGGAGCGAACGCGCTAAGATTTGTTAACCGTTTAAACATTGCTCTCGTTCTTGCTTGCTTTTCCATATTTTTATTCTCCTCTTTGGATTTACCTTTCGCGTCCGGTTGTACAGGTTCGTAGAATTTCAAGGAAATGCATGTAATTGGCGCGAGAGACAAGCGAAAAGTCCTTTTCCCGCGAGCTTCCATCGGTTGTTCCATTCGCCGTCCCGATTCGGTCTCCTAGCTGGTGAACTTCCTCGAGCTTTATGAAAATAGCCGACAGCTTCCCAGGCGCGGGTTATTGGTCCCCGAAACTTTCACAAGTTCTCGGCTAGGTTATGGACTCCTTCATTTTTATTTCTCACCCCTATCTTTCTCCTCGATAAATTTTCAAACTCGCAGTGGAGGTAATAATCTTGCGTTCCGAGAACTTTGGACTTCGCGTATCGTGCGACGGGACAAAATTGAATAAAAGAGGAATATCGTTGGTGTCGTAAGGTTTTATTACATTCCCGGTACTTAGAAATACTGGTGTCATTAAAAACTATGAATGATACATTATTTTGAGCACAGTTCGCGTCAAGCCGAGGGGGTTTGCGAAATTTGCATGACAGCGGTTCTATCGATCAGCTAGCCGCCGATGAGCAAACGTTTTTCTCGGCCGCCGGTAAAGGTACGACAGCATGAAACGGTGTTATCAAGTTGGAACCAATAATTACTTTCCTCTTGAATGATACTGCTTCAGAGAAATCGAGCAATTAATGCTGGTCCCCTTTGTCCCCTGGAGTTTACTCGAGAGCAAACTTCCTGCCAGCTTCTGCCAGTTTCTGTTGGGCCTATTGTTACTTGCAGTAGGTACGCGATACCAGAAATCTAATTACCGTTGGAACGAGCAGCAAAACATTTTCAACTTGAAAATCTGCTCTGGGCGCGGCTTATTGGCTGTTGCCACAGCGAGGTGTCTCGAATTATTCATTTTCATCGTTTACAAACACTCCAGAAAAAGAATAGCAAATCATCCTTCAGATTGCTTAATTTAATGAAATTACAACCGAAATTGTGCTCATTTATTTAATTCGATATGGATTCATTGTATCCCCAGAGTATTGCAGTTCTGGATATCGGTTAATAAATGAAGGAAAAATATCGTGCTCCGTTTCGTGATGCTTCTGTGAAATACGGAATTATAAATCGCAGGTCGTACTCTCGAAATCCGTGGTAATGCATTGCTCTCTTTCTCTCTCTCTCTCTCTCTCTCTCTTTCAGAACGTAAGTCTCGGACCTTTTTCTGTTTCTCGCTGCTATCAAGCTGCATTTTTTAGTTCTATAGCAACCCTTAGGGAATCGTGTCTGATAAATATTGCCCGAGCCATTACATATACCCTGATGTTCCGTGTTGCAATCTTTTCCAAGACTCTCTCCACTATTTCTCCTACGACTCACTGTTACGATGCTCCTCCTGCATTTTATATTTCCACAAGAGCTTTTGTACCGATAAAATTCAACAAACCGGCGGTGCAAATCTTTTAAATTATGTTACACGCGGAATCGTAATGGCCTCTCTCGAAAGATAAACTCAAACGAGCTATGTTGCTTGGCATTAGGAACGCGATTGTTCCAATTATCTGTAATTCTCTACGATTAATAAGTATCGACCGTAATTATCGGAGCATATAGGGTATTTCATTATGATCATCAAATTATGAATTAACTCGGTAGAGTAATTCGCTGCTAATTATTTCCGAAGCGATTTCATTAATCTCAATTCAACGAATCGGCCGGATGAACAATCATTAAATCACGGGACCCGTTTTAATAATTCAAGAAATCGAGCGGTTAAGAAAACTAATGAAACCGAGCTTTTACCTCGCGATGCATAGCCTTTCAATAGAATAAAAGCCGGATTTTCTATATCGACGGTTTGCAATTAAAGGGCTCATCGTAGATTCTAGGAGTTGGAAGGCTCACCTTTGACGGAGGTAACCAAAGTTAAATGTTGAGCATTCATCTCGGCAAGTCGGCGGATCACGTCGATCTGTTCCAAGGAAAGTTGAACCGCGTTCAACTGTGCCGCACCGCATGGAACGTAGGCAGACCAGAACTGAAAATTCGTACGACGAGCATTTTGAAATAGTTCAAGTTTTTTTATCACCTCAGTGTGCATAAATTACTTGGCTTACAGTACAGAATTCTTAGCTAAACAACATAGAAGATACATATACATGATATTATACAGATATGTATAGTAAATATAATTTTAAATAACGAGCGATATGGAAACTCCTGGATGAACATTTTTCAGGAATTTAATTATCTGTCAAATCGTTTAATGCTCGTCGAATTAAACGGAACCGGAGATTTTGACAGATTGAAAGAGACACGAATGGATTATTAATATTTATCGCGTATTCGCGTGCTTGCAGTATCGCGTGCACCTAGTTGACCACTGATCGTAGCGTCATAACACGTTCATAATCATAACACTTGAGACCACTTAGCAGTGGACGATAGACAGTTAATTAACACTTCTCGCTGTACGAGCCGAATCGCAATCACGTTGTTCGCGCAAAGTGCTCTCTTGGCGCACGGAAAATCATTTCGCACGGATAATTAATCCTGCTGGCTAATCAGTCCTCCAATATTGCATATACGCTAGAACGTTGCATAGAAAAAAGCCTTCTCCAATGGCATCACTAAAGACGATGGACCGCAAGGTGCAATTTAAAGGGGGGTGGGGACACTGTGACACGTTTCTCCCTGCACATCGCGATGCTCCGCTTTGAGAGGCAACGTTACCAATTACTCGGCGGTCTGATTACCGTGGAGTTTCTGCAGCGGCGTAAATATTGAATTTCGGCCCCCAGTCTAACCCGATAGGCATCCTCGATTCTCACGGCGTGCCATGAGATCAACGTTATTACGGTAATCGTGTGACGATACAGCAACGACGGACGAGCGATGCGAGAGAGGTGCAGCTTGCGACGACCGTCTGTAATCCTGTCTCTAAAATAAATCATCCCTTGAACAAAGGGGAATGATTAAACGCAGGCCGCGCGCGTGCTTTCAGCTTGGTCTTTTATTAATTTTTATCGCTTCGCGTATTTTACACGGTATTTCTTCATTTTCGCGTAAACGCAAATTCGAGCGTTACGGAGAGCAAACGGGGAGGAAGAATTTTAATTTTCAACGAGGATCGGGGGAGGCAGTTTTACACGTTGCATTTTAATTTTGACGCCGTGTAGTAAAAACCTTGCGTTCCCTTTTCGTATAAAATGTTACGCGGGTATAGCGTGCCTGATAATATACGGCTATTTAATCCACCATGCACACTTTTATTTAGCTTATTCTTTTTTTTTCTTCTTTGATGCGTAGAATAATGGATTTAACGAACTTAAGTAGCTGGTGTACGAAGAAAATTATTACTCGCTATCGTAACACGATTGAAAAAATCGCGTTACGATAGCGATCGTGGTATAGCAATTACGAAGTTAATACAGTTCTAATGCTGCACGATTTAAATGGCCAAAGCCGGGCATAATGGAAGCCGGATAATGAGAAGATGGAAACAGCAAATACATGCGCATGTTACACGAGGCTCCATTTGTGCCTTAAGTTACGTGCACACGTACGCTTTGTAATTTAAATCGGCTTTGCAGAGTTATTTGAATCGAACTCGATTTTAATGAGAAAGATTTGCCGTGAGTCGTGTCCGCGGACGCGATGCCCCGCTTTGATAGTTGTTAATTATTCCGTTTTGATGAATCAACCGGTTAATTTTTTTTTGTTCTTTTGCCGTGACCGGGAATATTGTCAAACGGTGAGCCAGGGAAATGAGTTGCACGTTTTCGAGCAGGGAAAATGGATTAAGTGTGACGCAGGACGACGTTTCATGCTTGGCTTTTTACACCTCTCGCCGTGACCAGTGAAAATAATTGAGTTGTTGCTGCGTCGCTGAAACTTTCACGGTAAATTGGGTATTTTCCCAACTATGAAATGACAGGATCCAGCTAAAAGGCGTCGCGCGTCGGGTATACCTGGAACGCAATTGCGCGCACCGTTTACATCGTGGAAAACGACAAGTTTTCAACGGAATTCGCGCGCGGTACGGGAAATATTTTTGTAAACCTATATAATAGCAATTTTTTACTCGTTTATTTGTCGTCGTATTGATTATTCGATGTCATCGCTCGTTTTCGCTCGCGCGCGTATAAAGTATTGAATTTCTTTTAGTTCGGTGGACATATTGATAGCAAATATTGGAGGACGTTCGGTTCGGGATGATCGGAAAGAGGAACCCATTGAACTAATTTATGAAAATGGATAAAAGTTTGCGCCATTAATTTTAAAGAGATTCATTTCTGTTTTTCGCTACGGAAATGGCGAGCAGTAACATCGTTATAACCGTGAATACCGGTAAAAAGAAGAATATAGAAATCAATATTCGCTGCAGAGGTGAACGCAGAAATTGAAGAGGTCGAACCACGCTAAACCGATCGCGTTAATGTCTCGACCAGCTAAGCTTGCCTGACGTCTCTATCTTCCCTGACACTCTGTACAAGTAAGTAGCTGTGCACGCTGAACGTACACAGGTAGTGGAAATCGTGGTTAATAAGCGGACAAGAGATAAAGCCGTCCAACCGGAAAGAGAGACGTGCGTTCTTCCAGAAGGGAAGCAGATAATACTGACAGAGTTTGGTTTGCATGTTTTATTCAAAACATGCATCCACCGTTCGGGAAATACGTTCCCGATAAGAAAACAGGGGGAAAAAAGTGTACAATCGAGCCAACGGGAGTTTCAAGGAAAACGACATCCCTCCACAGTTCTTTCTAACGTGAAAAAATTAGTTCTTTCTTCTGTCATGTCTTCTGTCATGTTGCCACTCCGTGGGAAATAATTTGCTTGCTCTCTACTAGAAAAACAACGGCCGCGATTGAAATTCTTCTTTGTTTTCCCATTAAAAAATTATCGTCGTGACGAAAACAACACTGAAAGCTCTTGTCGATTTAATGATGAAATCGAGAGTCTTTTATTTAATATATTGCATTATCCTATTTCTTTTTTCTCTCTAATTAAAGGAGCGTTGCCTGCTATTTTTCGCGGGCTGAACTAGACATTTTACAAAGTCTTCGAGATATCGAGGAAATCTTGAGGTACGTGCTTAATATTCTCAAAAGAGCAGTCGCTAAACCTTGCCTGCTCTCTTCGGTAACTAGCAGAATGAAAAGTTCCTTTGGCAACAGCCAACAGCAATAAAGCCTGTTACGTACGTCGCAGGAAAATCGTTTATAGAAAACAGTCCGTGGAAGACGATGCATAATTGCAAAATGCTCGTTTACACGACTGCTAGGTTTTCTTTGCAGTTCCCGTTGTTGTTTCACCTGCAAGAGAATAACTGTGTTTTTTTTTTCGCCGGGAGAGCGAGATACTTTGTGGTTTCACACGATGCCCTGTTCGCTCGAAATAATCCTGTAGAATGATTCGAGGTGAACCAGCGATGCTAGTTGGTGGTAATTACTGCCGCTGGATAATTGAACTCGGTCGCGGGGTTGTGTTTTCTCACCGTCCACTATTCTCTATCGACGTTTTTTCCGGCGAAAAAGTTAGACAATCTTTTCTCCCTTGCCTCGCGTTTTCGGGGGGGGGGGGGGGGGGATCGATAGGAGATTGTGGTTTGTGCTTTTCTGCGAAAGCCGAGTGCCATTTCCCTCTGGATGCAAGGATCCTTGGCGGTACCGTTCGGTAAACAGGCTAATTTTCACGAAAAATTTATCGCCGGTGGACCGTCCGTTTCCTTTATCCGAACGCTTCCCGTGGTTGGAGCTTTTATTGACTTTCCACGGATCTTGATCTGTCCTTTCTCTTTTGTTTTCTCTTTGCCATCGAAACTCCAATTTCTGGAGGAAGCGAACATATAAACGATAGTAGATTAATTTGATCTGTGGCTAATATTATTCTGTCATATAGAGCAATTATTGTGCGTGTACGCAGTTTGTGACGGCGTCAGTCTTCTCGGAGAATAAGAATTCTTTTCAATCTCGCAGTGATCTGCATCGAAGCAACGCGAAAACGCGTCGAAAGCGAGGCAATGCAGTAGGTCACTTACTCCCCCTCGTTTGGCCGAAACGACTGCGGAAAGTTTGAGAGGCCAACGACGCCTGGAGTTAACTAACTGCGCTTTGAGCGAGGGACGACAAGGTAACATAAGTGGATTGAAAATCGTTTGCAAGTTACGCGGTATATCAGTCAGCACGGGTTGACTCGGCAAATAGAAATGGGCAGGGGCCTTTTGATCGCGGAGAAGTCGGCGAGGTGAAACGAATCAGGATAAGGTCCTCATTACTTCCCGAGAAGCAAGTAAAATTTGTTGAAAATTATCATTACCATTAGGGAGCGAGTAGAATTCTCCGCGACCCGTGGAAAATGCGAGGATAAACGCAAATATTGTAAATCGATCCTTTTAAAAGCATGAATTTGCGGTTCGCTGATTTTCCGTATCGAAAGCCACGTGTTGACATTATTAATGAAATAATGGAGGCTGCCCCTGAGCATTGTAAGTTGAAACTCTCTGGTTCGTGTGTCTTTTTGGTCTTCCGGTTTCCATCGGGGTCAGCGCAGAGTTGCGGATACGGTTCCAGCTTTCGATCGTTCTCCATTTTCTAAGTAGGCCTTTATCTGGTCGTAGACACTCGTGTACAGGGGGGGGAAGTCTCGCTACGAAGAGCCTCCGCGTTGACCCCGCGCACCGCCGTTAAATACGCTATGGATTCATTTTCGAGTAACTGCGATCGATTTATCGGCGCGAAAGTGATTCCCCTGGGAAACCTTAGAGACGTCGTTTCCATACGAAGCTACTCAATTGGATTATCGGACGACTTGGCTGTAGACCATCCCCTACACTTGCCTTCCTTACATTTCATCCTATCGCTTCTGTTTAACAGTTTCGCGTGACAGAATACTGTTAGCCAACGATCAGTCTTTCTTTTCACATCCGAACGATCGGGCGTGGACGATTTAGAAATTATTGCGTTCATCCGTTTCGTTGAACCCGCACAATGTGGTATCATTGAGGATATCTGTGCTGTCGATTTCGAAGACAGAAACGGAACGGCAATTACTCGCTTGCGCTTTCTAAATTCATCTGCCTCTTCACGTTGTCCGTGTTGCTGCTCCAAACTCGCCTCCGCGAATTTCGCCTGGCAGCGGCCAGGTCGAGGCCGGCCTACCCGAAACAGTATCTCGCACACAAACTTACGACCGTTATTCAGTCACTTTGATGTGCGCGGCACAGTAGCTCTCGAATCTCAGCCTTCCAAATATCAAAGTTCCCCCCTCCGTGCCAGAATCATTATTTTCGTCCACGTGGAACTTTACAAGCGATCACGTTTCGGGGAGAACGCAACGTTGAAAGGAGAATTGAACAGCGACTATCTCTAGTTGCTGGTGAATTCTATCGTTCACGATCTTTTTCGATGCTTTCATTTGTTAATCTCGTTCCATGGCTAGTAGAATAAAACGGAATCGAAGGGGGAATGTAAAAGAACTGCGCGTCCCTCGTGTTCGATCAATTTACAGGATGGGGGGGGGGGGAGGCGTACTTTTCCAAGTAGTTTTCATTCTCGCGTAACTCTACCTTGTTAGACGTCAAAGTCAATATGCAAACGAAGAAGCGCAACGACGGAGTGCCGCGGGACCGCACACAGGGCAGGGGGCTTAATCAAATTTTAATATTTATTCGTGCCGTGAGACTTTATTTTCTCGAAGAAACTAAAAAAATCGAATTACTCGTCGAGGAAGGCGTTTACTGTCGCTGACAATGGAATATCTCTCTCTTTTTCTCTCTGCCCCCCCCTCCCACCCCCATGGAATTGGACCTGGATAATTAAATTACGAATTGCCAATGGCACAACGGAGGACCGTCGCGTCCAACTTTCCGGAAGTCCTTCAATTAACGCAGTCGCAATTTCAGATGTAGACTATCCGGATAGCGTTTCCCCGCTACTTATGCTCATGCCCTCTCGAGTTTAATTCGCGTTCAACTGTTTCCGCCACTTGCTTCCTTGTCTTTTTTTGTCAATTTTTAATTCTCGTCCGTAGTGTTCGAGTTTCTCGTCCCCTGTTTCCCATGTTCTTTCGTCGTCGTGGTTTCTCCCCGTCTACCTTGTGCTCGGCTCTTTTTCGTTTCCCTCGCTAGCAAATTTAAAGCTCGCTCGAGGAAACGCCCCGTCGATTTATCAGTGAAACTCGAGTTAAGTAAAGAGGGAGGGAAATGAGGGCGAGGAACGACGGGGGAAACGTGAACGAAAGCGAGCGAACGTACAGGGTGATTCGCCCGACAGTGGACTTGAAAACAGTGCCGCCGCCGCCTGAACGTCTGGAACCCGTATCCCGTGCAATCCCATGGAAAAATTTCTGGCGACATATTCTGTGCTTTTCTGCTCCTCGCTATCACTCGACATAGTGACTCTGTCGATCGCCAGTTGCTCAGGTTACAGGCAGGGCGGACAACTAAGTGTCTGTGTCGAGTGAAAGCGAGAAACAGAAACGGACCGAACACGTCGCCCGCAATTTTTCCACGGGATGTTCTAGACGTTTAGGCGGCGGCACTTCTTTCAAAGTCTACTGGCTGGCGAATCACCCTGCGTTGGTGGGTTGGTTAGTCGGCTGGAGGAGCAGCTCGATATTCGAACGTGCTTGAAGTGTTTCTAATTTTCTGCTGTGCCACTTTCGCTTTAGAAATATTTTCTACGGACGCGTTAAAAATCGAACACGCGGATGGCTTGTTTACCGAATCTCGCGATTTCTGGGTGGGAAGGACTGCGCGACAACACGAGAAACGCGAGGGGTCGGTACGCGGGACTGGATCGAAAGAAACGCAGACTGCATAGCCAGGGTGGGAAAAGAAAGTAGCCTGCGGGGGCTGCGAGCCCGCTTTTTACGAGTTTGCTTCTCGAAGGATGTTTGCGAATCCCGAACTAACGTCGAAGAAAACAAACACTCGAAATGAACTAACGCAACTGCCGGGGAAGTTTGCCAGTGCAGCCGCGTCTCACGCATACATAGATGCATGCAAGATGGATGTATCTTTGAATTACGAATGATCCGTCCAGAAACTTCCCTCGGAAAAGATACGCGAATTTCCGTGAAAACATCCGCGAAGGAAAAATGTGACGCAAACTTCTCGCATGAGCCGCATTCGTTATTTTAGCACATCTCGTACGTCGCTTATATTTGCTGCATAATTTTACTTTCGAACAGGAGCATTTGTCGCGTGTCACGTCTTGCGCGAGTTGGTCAACGGAAAGTTTAACATTCCATGCATTTTCGTAAACTTCCATAGAGCGTGCATTGTTATATCAAGCTGTTGAAGATGAATATAATAATATCGAATATCGAAATCGACACGATTATCGGGCATCGATGCGAGGCATTTTTCAATCTTTTTTCCCCCGTTCGCCTAGCTCAAAAGTGAATCAGAGTAAGACATCTTCATTATGCGACCGGAAATTAAAGTTTTAGCGAACGGGGTCTGTGCAATCGATACTTCTTCTGATCGGAGCACAATAAAACATCCCTCTCTTTGTTAACATTCAATTGAATTCCACCAAAAACAATTCCTTGCAACAGAGGAAATATCGAGATTGACTTGATGCAATTCTTTTTCTGGAACAATTAAAAAAGCTATTCAATTTGCAATATTTAAAAGAAAATTCACATTGCAAATAAACATTTCTTTTCACACTTCATGCGCTTCACCAAATTGCGACGATACTTCTTCAGTTCCTTTTCGCTATTGGCCATCTACAAACGAGAGTCATTTTTCACCGGTATTAATCGCGCTCTCCGAATGTGCGGAGCCCACGTTTGCCCGGAAACATTCCGCATGAAAGAATTCTCCCGTTCGTTCCGCGGGCCTCGTTTGCTTGTAACCAACACCGAGTTCCCGTTTCGGATAAAGAGAGCCGAATGAAATCCACTCGTTAAATAGGCAGGGAGATGCGTTTATCGGGCTGGCCGGGATGACCTAATTATGATAGCGATACGCCGACGGAGTGTCGTGCACCTACTATAAATGGATGCCCGTAAACCAGTCCTGCACGCGCTGCATCACGATTATTCCCTCTCGTAGCAACAAGCAATCTGTCTCGCCCGTCGCAAGCGTCGTTGTTAAATGGCGAGGAGTTGTTTTAATTCCTGGAGCAAGCTACTTGCGAACAACGTCGGCAAAATAATTGCCATATCGTCACCTCGCTACTGTCTTCACTCAAAATCATCACTTTACAGATCTTCGAAAACAGAGTTAATTAACTACGCCCCAATTTTTTTTATATATAAGCTTCAATTCTGATTCTGCGAGTTTCCCCAATTTAACGAGACCGCCAAACTTCCTCTTCGGATCTCGTTCATTTGACGATGATCAAAGGGATAAGAATTATGGAATTTCATTGAAAGGAGCACTGAATAATTTTCGTTATTGACTGGAACGAAAGAGTTGTCGGAAGATAGAAAATTCAGTGTTTTCGCGATTATATGAAAACACGTTTCCAATTAATGTTTCCTGTTAACGTTTTTCGCATTCGTTCCAATCAGTCCGATAGGTGGAAGTATTAAGGCAAGTAATTTCGTGCAGGCATGATAATTAACAGTGACGGCCAATAATTGGCTCCGATGAGGGGAAATGACATTTTCGGTAGTTTATCGTCGCGTGGAATATGTAATAGAATAATTTCAACGTTCGATCGAGAATATTGCTCGCGTCGCGTCAGTCGCAGCAGCGTGCGAAGCACCGCACAAGACCCGCATGATAGTGGCGCTTTCTATTCGTAGGTGAACAAGAGGCAAAAAGCGTGTTATACAGGGCTTGGTTCCAATGATCTTCACGGTGATTGACGTATCGACACGTGCCATCTCTTTCAGCTGACTGTCTCGTCACTCGCCCAATGAAATTTCACCTTTCTTTTTTTTTTCTATTTGCGATTTTCAATGTCGAATTAATGAAGCTCGCGGGCGGATACGCGTTCCGACCGAAATTAGTTCGGATCATGGCAGTTGTCGATCTTGTAACCGTGAAATTAAATTTGAAAATCAGATTCGCGTCTATCGATGTACAAAAGGGCGTTCAATCATTTATTGGTTCATTTCTTCAGACGGCGCTTTTGTTATCCTCGAATCGCGATATATCGAGCCCGCGGAACTTTGCTCATTAACGCTCTGCGTATATTGGTATCGTGATACGGCGATCCCTTGATTCGAACGCGAACCAGTTTGCGTATGAATTTGGTAATTAGAAACTATTGATTAGAGTTTGGTAATTATTCGAGTGTCGTACACGACGGTGTTAGAATTTGGATGCCACACGCGTCGA
The DNA here is from genome assembly GCA_023838395.1 of Holcopasites calliopsidis. Lineage (NCBI taxonomy): Eukaryota > Metazoa > Arthropoda > Insecta > Hymenoptera > Apidae > Holcopasites > Holcopasites calliopsidis. Next base: position 456,116 of record JALHAQ010000012.1, on the reverse strand, counting down.
CGCGTCGTCGAAATAATTGTGAGGATGGAAGAAGTTTCGATAAAATGGAACAACCTTCAGTTTTTTCTTTAAAGACAATTGCAATATATGGCATTGTTTGCCCACTGACAAAAGGGAAAGCGAGATTGCGCCAATAAGGTGGCGAGTGGTTGGCGGACCACGGGAAGTAAGTAAGCTCGCGTAATTACCGTGTCGATAATCCGGGGGCAAAGTTTCTCTTGATGCTTCTCGGCCCATTGACACTGAGGGAGGGCTGAGTCGTTAGCCAGCCTCCTTCCTGCACAGCCAAGTCCAAATAGTACCCGGGCGCAAACTTGTCGAAGTTTCGAATGCAGCACGGCCCAGCCCGAATACATAATGAGTACGTGGCCTCTTGGCTTTGGACCATTATGCGAGCCGGACCATTATGACTAATCGCTTGGAATGCTTCGCTATCGGGGCCAGGCAAACATTTTGCGGGCCGAGAAACGTCGATAGGAGGACCGGCGGATAGGGAAGCGGGGAAATTGTTCGATCATTAGATTCGATTTACGTCGAGCGTAGATTCGACGGAGGTGCGATACTTCTTTGAAACCGATAGACACTGTAGAAGGATCTGAGCACCTTTGGACTTGGATCGTCTCCTGATGTCTCCTTAACAGCTAGTTTTTCAACGAAAGCTCTTTGCTTAGGCTTAATGGATTTCATCAATTTGCACTTGGCCCCTTGTAGCTTCCCCACGGAATAGACTCATTTGACACGACCCCACGCCATCCAATCTATGACCCGATCCGAGACCTAAGTACAACCGTCCAGCTAGTCTAAGCAGATGGGCAGGAACAGAACGATATGCACTTGCGTGTGCCGTCACAAATTTGCCGCAACGGAGATAGACCGGAAAGCTATGGCACTGTGTGGGACAGTGATAAATACAGAGACATAGATCGAGACGGAGTGAACAAGATTCTATATGATAGAGAGAGAGAGAGAGAGAGAGAGGAGAGAGAGAGAGAGAGAGGGGAAAATGGCCGTTCAGCCATCGGTAGCAGCGTATTAGTGCAGCGATTGCCGCGGCAGGTCTGCGCTAAGTGAATGGCTCTGCCGAGGGCTTTGCTGATTATGGTGTCGTCATTGATCCAGATCGAAATTGGCTTGCTTCTGTCATGGAACGCGCTCAGAGGACCATTAATATTCTCCCAGAGCTTGGGGGTGAAAGGAGCGACGTGGCCATGAGAAAAAGGGGTGGTCGATCAAAAATTTTGCGGTGAACGGTCCTCGCGTTGACCCTGTCATCAAGAATCGATACCATAATTGGACTATTATTTATCCACTGGAAAGTTCTTCCGCTCTAGGCCGTTGTGTTTTATATGGGGTTCTCTGGCAGAAACTCTTTTGTGGATACGATGAATTTCACGATGGCCAACTTTGATCACATTCAAGTATTTAATAGCATCTTTTAAGTATAGTTATAAAATGAGAATTTAGTGGCATATAATAAGACTTCATCTAGATTTATTGCTGGGCAATAGCCTGAAACTTGATCCGTTATTCATTTCAAGTTTCTCGAGGGCCTGATATTTAACGCAACGTAGCATTACTTGACGCTAACAACAATTTCCTCCATTAATACCGATTCGAGTCATTTGCTATGGAATTACACGGCGGAACAAAACGAGCTTCGCGGTCGAAGAAAGCGCAGGGAAAAGAGCGGAGAGGAACAAGGGAGGGGGGTGGTGTTGCGATAGTGAATCCCATCGAGTCACGGCATCCAATTCGCGGGATTGAATTGGTTTTCCGAGGGAATTTGCGCAAGATGTACCACCGGCTCGATAATACGTTCGATAATGTACGTTGACGGACTTGATAATTAGGGGAGAAGTCAATTATATGGAAATGCGGCGCTCTCCTTTGTCGAGCGCATTCGAAATTCTTGCACGTTCTTCTTGCACGAGCAGCATCGCGCGCGCGGTTCGTCCCTTCGAAAACTACTATCGCGCCGGCTGCGAATTGCAAATCAAAGCGGCGTTGCAATTACCATTTGAATCACGAACCGTTGTACACAGCTTGTCGCCTAATATTTCTCTTTACATGTTAACGTGGCGAATCGATTGTTCGCTGCATTTCAGAGACTCGAATACCATTTGTCAGCGTTAATTACGAAGGATAATAATATCTCCTGAAGCGTATCTGCAACGAAATTCCTGTCAGCGCCCGTATTCAGCGGCTCATCTGACATGTTTGCAGAAAAGCAACAGCCTCCCTGTATTTGAAGCTCCTTTTACGTCAGACCCGCGCGGATCGAGCAATTAATTACGAACACGTGTAGGCTTCGATCTGACGTAATAGAACCAGCCGCAATATCAAATTGCCATCGTGCCAGACCGATTCGGGGACAAAGGTTATAACCGATAACACGGAGGGGCGGGGAAACCTCGAGCGTACACCGTTCCAATTTGCGAACAAAGTGGAAATCATACTTTAGCCACGGCGCGGAGGCCACGAGAGGGGTAACTGGAAAAGTCACCTAGAAGAGGGACACTTTGCGCGGACAGACAGGTCTATCGGAAGCTTTATATCCTATTCTATTGATTAATTGAAGATTCCAAGCGAGATATATCTCTTGGTGGCTGTCCCTTCGGATCGGATTAAAAGTTTCCTCTCGTTATATGCGAGATCAAAAGAATCCATTCCCGGCCGGCCGACTGAAAACACTCGTCTCCGCTTGCGGTAGTACGTACAGGAAATGGCGTGTAGGTAGAAGATTCTCCCTTTCCCTCGTCTCGTTCCTCCCCACGGTTCCTCGTTCGTCCCCCGTCTATATCTGTTGATTGCCAATGACTTGCCGAGGCGAGTAAAGAAGCCTAGGTACGAGCAGGATTTTCGGGTCAGATTAGAGTGGGCGCTCACTTGTTGACCTATTTCGACGATCGTAATTTATCGGGATACGCGAGCTGTAGACAGTTCCTGAAGGATGTGTGCGGGCTTAAGACTGATTTCTTCTGGGGAGCGAGGACTAATTTTGCGGTCCGTTTTAATGGGGTGATTAATATCACTAAATGCGATGATTAAGCGCGCGTTACTCGACGATAAATAATGTGGCAATACTAATTTAATCTGATTGCATTAGTCCGGTTGAAATATTTATGTTGGAGGGCGAATGTAGATATACGGTCTTGCGAACTTTATTATCCGACTGATATTCTAATGTAACTGAAATATTTAACAGCGGTATCGAGAGGTTTCATCAGGCGTGAAATTATTTCTGGAACTTTCCGATCGAAATTCCCGTAATTATGCATCGAATTTGGCGTGTAACATTCCACGATTTTGCAAGCTGTCTGGGCGAACGTTTCGCAACAGTTTCCGTTCTCTTCGGTTGAATTTAATTCAGCTCTCTTGGACTACTCCCCGATGGTTTAGGCATAAACTTGCTTGTCATTTACTGATACGTTCCTCCTGCAGCCGACCAAATAGTTTCGATCGAAATTTCTCACCACTATCCCTCCTGAACGTTAACCAAACTATCCCAACGGTGTTGTTCCAGTAACGAAGTTCGAACGATTAGGAATCGTGGCGGTCCTGATATTTAGTTTTCCCAACAAATTTTTACACAGTCCCGTTGGACGGTAAACCAGAGATAGGTGGTTCGAGCAAAAGCTCCGTCGACTAGAGTCCCCTCGTAAAGTCCATTTAAAACGCGGCACAATAAATGTTAAGTTGGATTGGAGTAAATGAAACGAGCAGACCGCGTGATGGAAAGTCGGAGTCGTAATTAGAGGTGACTGAAAAAGCCACGGCGGAGTGCTGCTCGGTCTGTTATTTTACGCTCACCTGTGCACCGACGAGACCGGCACGTAATCTAGGAATGTCTGTGTGGCTCCAGTCGGATCTAGCCCAAGGATCAACTCTGCCGAGATCGCTGCTCAGATTGACCTCGCCAAGTTGATTGTGTACGAACTTTCTGACGTTCCAGGGCAAATCGTTGTGCCTAGGGAACAAAGCCGTGGGAACGTTTCGTAGAGAAGTACTTAGTACAGAGCTTTAGCTGCTGGCAAAACGCGGGATAGAAACTTTAGAACTTAGTGTCCACAAGTTGGCAAGTTAAAAGCTTGAGTAATCTTTTTCAAATTTAATAATAATCTACAACGGTGTGGCTTGTCATTTTTTTTTTCGGTGAATATCATACAATCGCACGTTCACGATAGTCTTTCATCATTTAAATGTTTCACGATGATTGCTTACCCGTCGATCAGAGGCACTTCAGTGAGGATCCTCCTGATCACGTCCAGCCTTTGCTGATGCGTGACAGGCGCGGATTGTAGAAGCAATGGTAGACAAAGTCCACCGAGAAGCAGAGCCGCCACTAGTAGCAATATTGGCGCTAATACCCGACATTTTCTGCGAGGACTCTCTTCCCTGCGATCTTTGCTGCTGCCGCTGCTCGGGGAATCCTCGCACGGCGGTGGAAGTCGCACTGTGCCATTGCACGGCGCCACGTCTGGCAGTTCTGTTAGGCACGTCGTCTGGAAACGAAATGTAAGCGTTCCAAAATTTCAAAAGTTCAATTTATCACAGAGAAATTACCAGAATGTCCAGTGTATAGATTTTCGTCGGTGAGAAAAATTTGTTGATAGCGAAGGGAGGACATGATCTTAATATTTGTAAACGCTTTCTCTAAATTTGTGTCCTATACCATTTAGAGCAAAGGGATGTTAAGTTCATAGATTAAGAATACTGCGAATATTAAATAACACAATAGCATTATGAATAATCGCAGCGCACAAAAATCTATCAGTATTTCACCTTCATTTAATCGATTCAATGTACATACAGCATTTTAGAAAACTTTCCGTATAATATCAGAGGCATAAAATTGAAACTGGGTACGAGTAAACGAAGCCTGCGCTACTCAAGTACAGTAGTCAACGAGCATTCGTTTATCCTTTAAAAAGTGGATCACAGTATAGCATTGGAGAATTGTGGCCAGTAGCAGTTGCAACACGTCCGGCGTAAAAATATGGCAAAGCTATCGTGGGCGTTCTTTAGAGCGCCACAGCGAGACGCATTGCGGGCACGGTGAACATTTTCTTCGCACTTATCCCAAAGTCCTATAAAGTAGAGCAACACTGAGGCGGGTTTTCCACGCGTGTCTCCGAATCGTAATACCATCCACACTAGCACCCTTTAGCGCCCGAGTAACGGTTATTTTTCCAGCCAAATCCCATTTGTACTACGGTAGTTTCATCTGAAACTTTCGGACCCCGTCGCTGCGTAACGGTGCGCGCGTACACGACATGGAACGACGAGGCATCGAGTTTTATGCATAAATTGTCGGTCCTTTTCCCGCCTCGCAGGTAATTCCGTTGGTAACTCCGACTGTTTAGGGCGGCGTTGCACGCCGCGGAAGGCAATGCAAATCCCAGTTTCATCCGGATTCCTCTCGTGCCGCAGTTCTCTGGTTTCTTCTACATACGTACGTACGCGGGCTACCCACTAGAAACTTCGTATCCCTGTGAATCCGTATTATTGTGCGCCATAAATACAGGAAACTCGCCGCTGCCGACTACGCGCGTACAGACAGATACACGGACACCGAGTTGTACGTCAGCCAGATAAAAGTTTCGTCGATGCTCGCGAAGCGCCAGCTTCTTTCAATTTCCTCGCTTTCGCGGTATTAAAAAAAAAAAAGAAGAAGAAAACGTTATATTCAGCGTCTATGGGGCGGATCGCGGTTTCGAACTTGGCCCATCCTTCAAATTGAAAAACCTGATCATTATTGTGGTGGACCGATGATTTACAGAAAATTAAGTTCATTTCCGACCTCGATGATTTTGACTCATCGTGTAGAAAATCTCTTCGCTAACGTCGAATTGATTCCGGCACGATCTTGTGAAAACGGTCGACAAAAGTGAACGCACATTGGGATTTTACACGGACGAGCGACTAACGAGGAGAATCGGATTCGTTCCGGTGAAACGCGAACATCTCTCGCGTTCATTCGCATGGGCTATAATATTGCTTTTAATTAATCGATGCTGTTTGGAGCTCGAATGCCAATTTTAATTAGGATCTACATGGCAGTGGGAAAATACGTATGAACTGTTGGGATGTTTAATGTAGTGGCGCGGTAACGCGGAACGTTGTTTTAGGTAAATGTTACTAACGTCACGTTCGAAAGCACGTTAATCGGCATATTTGGCGAGAATGCAAATTCGTTAAAGTTACAGTTGACTGGGAAGAATGGAATAATAAACACGCAGCTCAAGGGTGGGCGAGTAGTACAGTTAACATATGAGATGTCGCGTCTGGCTATAGCGATTCTATACTACTGATTACTAGACCACTACAATATACCTTGCCTAAAATTGATCTTCTAATGTTTTCTGCACGCTACGCGTTACATATTCTTCTTGTACTCCGCAGAACGAGCACAATTTCAATAAAAACCACTAGATTATCGTCGTCCTAACGGGGAAAGCTTTATTACATTTCTTAAAATTCTCTTCTCGACCAAGTTCAAAACGACTCCGGGAACTCGTTTATCTTCCTGAACAACTCAGAGTGCGTAATACTCAGCCGGGGCTATCAGTTCGGCGATAATGCGGCCGTTTCGAAATCTTTCGAGGCCAAAGCAGCAAACTGCCGTTCGACTTGCGAACTTTCGGACGGCACTCCCTTGTTCTCCCTGTTGCCTTCCCCCGTGTCGCTTCCTTGTCACTCGTACTTTTATCTGATATTCCTGTTCTCTCTGTCTCCGCTTCCTTCCCCTCGTTACTGGCATACAGCCACCCGTTAACGAGGGGACAAGATGAAACTTCGCCGACAGAGACGTTCCCGAATCCACGGAATCCTGGATGGGCGCGCGCTTTTAGCGCCGGAATATTCAACATCGATGCGACGACATCACGTACACCTCCGTTTCCTGGCTTTCCCTGCGGTCGAACGTTCGCGCTCCGACGTCCAAGATCGACCGATCGCCGGCTGGCGACGTTCGCGTGTTTCACTCCAGAAGGGAAACCGCCTTTCGATGCGGACGGAATTAAATGTTCAAAGCGATAGAGCGTTCGAACGCATTATCCCTGACTGCGATTAACAAAAGCGTTTGCGGTAAAATGAGACTGAGTTCCTCGTATGTAAAATCTACCTTAGAAGAGTATCCGCGATTTCTCTCAGCCTCGTGCACTTGACAGAGTCCCAGAATTCCACTTTGCCATTCGTCCGAATTTTATCTCGCTCGGCGAAGCGTGTCAACGGTGCTCCCCCTCCGTCTGTCCAACAATAAGCAACCCCGACGGAGACGAAATAATTGTCGCGCAATAATTGTTCGCAATTACAAGTTCGCCTCGTTTGCCAAAACAGTTGCATCCAGCTTGGCCGCGGTAAATAAATGCAATACACGCTTTGTGACGGCTGTCGGAAAGTTTTCCAACGGCTATCAGCTGCATCGAATTCATTGCAGCGTGATAACTATTGTCTCTGGTAACGCGCAACTGGTCATTCTCCGTTGGATAAGAAAAGAAACGGGGAGGATTGGAATAGGTACATTTATGACTGCGGTAGTTGTTGAAAAGTTTTCGCTAGACGGCCGGGCTCGTCCGAGTGCGCGCATTAATTAAGCGCGTTAATTGTGCGGGCTGGAAACGACGCAGCGGGGGGTTGGTAGGTAATGTTGTTACTGGAAACGCCGCGTTTCATTGCAGTCTCTTTCTCGACGCGACCGCAGTCGCAATAAATCAGAATTATTACGCTATTGCGGAACCAGCTTCGATATCTATCCTGCGAGTGGAATTGCCAATTGGCTCGGCGAGGATCCTCGGAAAAATTACGATCGCCTCCGGGAGGGTAAAAGGTAATTGAAATTTTGTCGAGAAGCCTGGCGATGACGTGACGATCGAAATTGGATACATACCTCGGAACGGTATTTAAGTTGAAGTTTCAAGTTGCTGGAACGCATGGCGATGCACACGCGTTAAGGGGTAGTTCTTAGCTTTCTACGTTCCAATATTTTTATTCCGAAAAGTTTTCCGATTCGCGGGCAAGTGATGTCCATCGGAAAACATAAAAATTTGGCATTAAAATGCAAATCGAAATTACGATTTCGCCTGACTTTAACTGCCAGTTTCGCACGAATATAAAAATGTCCTTACTCGCTAGTGTGTCGTTTACAAAAAAAAAAATGAATTGAAAATTATTATTTTGCTCGAGACAAAGGAAACTTTCAAGTACTTCTCATCTGTTTTCTTGCCCAGTGTCGCGGGTCTGCTATTTTTACCTTGAAATTACGCAATTAGAGATCGCGACTTTAATGGAGCGTCCTGTGCAATTTTATCAAGCGGTTCGGCATAATTATTCCGTCTGAGGGCTTCCTTAGTGCACCTTGCCCCTATGGCAGAATCGATCGCAGTCGTAATTCGCCGTTCCTCTGTCGCCGTCCGTTTACACATTCGTTTCGCCTTCCCCCTTTTTCGACCGTCGTCTGTTCCAGTAATCAAGAAACGGCCGACGACGGAGCCGTAAATGGTTATTAAAGGCCGCGCGCGTTACGGTAGTTATAGAGTTTCTACGATGGTGGGTTCATTAATTAAAAATTCTTTCAAATTAGTTCGTACGGTTCAGCCTGCGCGCTGGTACCCGCGGGACATCTTCCGTGGACTTTGCAGTGGCGGCGAAACAAAAAAAAAAAACGGTTAACACGCAAAGTGACTCTTTTCCCAGGGGAAAACTTGACGGCGAACGAGCTTCGGTCCTTCTCCGATTTTTTTTTTTACAAATTTCTTAATTTTCCACGCGAAAATCGCGCATCCCGAGATGCCGCGAATTAACGTCGTTGGCCGTATCGGATTTCATTTAATTAATATTCCCCGACACTGAATTAAAATGGAGCACGTACAAGTGCACGAAATTCGTACGAAAAATGAGTATCTCTGCCTGCCCCTTTAAGTGGTGGACGCAAATCGATTCTAGGCAAAAAGGTAGTTATTTCGAATTGATAAGAAATTTGTATAATCGAGACCAATAATGTATCAATCAGCAAAGAGAGCAGAAGCAAATTAATCGATACAGAAAGCATTTATCGTATCAATCGTCATGAGCGTAAGAGGATTCGGCTGATAATCAGATTCGTAGCTTGCAAAGCGGATTCGCTATTCCAGCTGAAGTTGCAAATCCATGAATTCCATCGAATTCCTTGCAGGGGCCGACTGTTGTCCCTCCGGGGAGGCAATATTATGGAAAGTAGAGCAAAGATTAAAGTGTCTGTCTGGTTGAAGGCGCGGATACGAGAGACGATTTTATTCGAGTGTCTGCGATTCGTACAAAGAAGCCGAGGGTCAGGCCGGAGCTGCTAGGTGCCTGCCACTTAATGGACCTAAGAGCCATGGGAATCCATGAAGCTCGGCAAAGTCTTTTCGCTTTGATCCGACAGCTGCGTGCACCTCCGTTCTCCTTAGTCGTCTCAATGTCTCGTTATTCTTCATGCATATTCGTTGTACAAATGGTCGGCGAGCTATTGCAATGTCGCGTAATCTTATCCGCACGTTACACCGTATCATCCAAGGGCTTAGAAGTAGAATAAATTTAGTCATCGGTGCAGCTCGATATCTTAGAACCGATCATATAAATTCTACGTAGCTGCAAATGTGCCTTTGGTTGCTGTGTCCACATTTGTCATCAAACTTTATCTCTAATTGCGCTCCCATACCCTCCCTAGAGCAATAGGGCGCACACATTTCCACGATAAAACAATCTGCCCCTCCACCACCCAGCGTGGCCAGGAGTACTAAATCAAATGCTCGGAGGGAAAAGTTTCGAGAGGTCGGGCGAACTGTTCCAAACTATCGATACGACACGACATAGTTTTCATTGAGGCCGCGAAACTCGCCACCCCAGATGGCATCTCGTGGTACGACCGGCGTTCCCCTATAATAACGCTCGAACGCTATAAATTCACGCGTTCCATCCGTTTGACGGTTTCAAGCTATTCAGGGACAACGTCTCGCTTCTTCCTTAGGCTGGATGCCTTTTACCTCGTCCTTCGTTCTAGAGCTTATATCATCTTTGAGCGAATCCGTGCGCTCGCGCGCGAGGGTAAAAGAGGGGTGGAAGAATCCGTAAAGAGGGCTTGAAAGCCAGAGAACTCGGTCCCAGCATTGTCAAGTTTTCGTATAAATTTCTCCTCGACGTAGATTCAAAGACCGCCGTCGGCGTACAAAGCTGGCTGGAGGGGGATGGTTGGTTGAGATAGAGCAGTGGTTTAGAAGGGGTTGAACCGAGGGGAGAAGCGGGGAGGAGGCGAGCCAGAACGCAAGCAGGATAGTTTCAAGTCCTCCCTTTCCTCCCCCTCAGCCATCGTCTTTATCTCCGGCTGTCTGCTCGTCCTCTTAATTCCGCAGCGATTAACGATCCACGCTGGCGAGAAATTAGTCCTGCTTGTTTTCATCCCCTTCCGTGTCCACCCGATCCTTCGTCAACGTCGTTCCTTTCCCTAAACATCTCTTTTCGACGTTCCTTCTGGCTTCGGGCTACTACAGTTTCAAAAGGTGCGTTTGATGCGTCGCGACGGCGTCCTTTATTATTAGCAAAGCTCGCATCGACGATATTGTTTGACCGGTTAATCAATTTCAGACGATCGATCTTCGCTATTATATTTCCAAATCTCCGTAACCGCGCGTAACAGAACATAATTTCTCTCAGTCTGTGTCCACTGGGGGTCATCGGTTTCTGACGTATCGTTTTAAAATCTGAACGCTTGCGCACATGTTTGTCGACGACGGATGACAAATCCCCCGTGCTGGTATCCGGTAACGAGACGGGAATCGCATTCAGTTGCTTGCCGATGTTTTATCCCGACCGGTCGCATTGTTTGCCCTGGTCAGAAAGCGGTGCATGAAACTGTTTCATGTTAATTAGTTTAGCCCGTCGGCGTTTGCGCGCAGCGTATCCGCCGAATCAGCGGGACGAGCCGTGAGTCTGAACGATTTTCCGCGCGTTAAACAATGCGACCCTCTGTTTGCGCATAGAATAAGTTCAAACACGACCGAGAGTCTGGTATCCCGGTTGGAAATCGCTTCGATTTACATCCTCGCGGAAGAACGTTCACGTTCGATCGCGGCCAAACAAGCCCGGCCAATTTTCGAAAATTATTCGTCGCAAGGAGTTTGAGCGGAGTTAATTCGGCAAGTGCGGTACGATGTTACGCGAACCTCTCTCGCGTCTCTTTTACGAGTTCCCCTCACGAGGAAACTGTCGCAAGCTTTTGGGAACCGCGTATCGACGTAAGAGGTCGGGTTCATTGTAAAAGGTAAATATTTCAGCAGCAATGCGCGCCAAAGTGGGGACCAACCGTGCAACATGGTCAAACAACGTCTCGTGGTAACAACTTGTCGTCGATTTAATTTAACCGCACTCGTGCCTTGGGCATTTTGCAAAAATGCGATGCCGCGTTTAAGAGCAAACGTTGTGAACTAAAAGCGAACAGCCTGCGAGCGCAGTCATTTGGGCGCGCGCACTGTGTGCCGTTTCACTTTGCTACCGCGAAAGATATCTCTTTCAGATTGTCTCGTATTCAGAAGTATCGAAGAGAATCATTATCTTGGAGGGAAGGAAATTTATAGAATTTATCGAGAGAATCTCAGGACGGTGGACAGGTTATAAACAAACGGCATTTCAGGATTATTCACGAGATTAACGGGCCATTCGTGATCCGATCGTAGAATTTAACGACGCGGTTATTTTCGTCGGCGTTAATGGTACCCACGGTGGCGTCATATTTCCAGTAATGAAGGAACGCTATTATCACTTTCGAGCATGCATTAGAACGATGATGGTGCATTGTACGCGCCCGTTGCCATCAAATGGGAGAGGAATGCAATATGCTGTACCCGGTTTCGTACGCGGTCCGTGGAATGCAAATAAAGTTTACACACGGTCCACTTCATTATGCTTCATTTAGTATCGTGTTCGTTATTCAAGTCAACACAAGGGTTTGTAATTTCCGTGTATAAAAGCGTATACTGCGGCGCGATCAAAAAATATTCATCCTTACTAATCAATGGCAGAGTATAATTGCTGGAGTAATTGAAATTTCCATTCGATGGCATCCTATGAAAATGGGAGGATGGATTCGAGTAATTAAAACGTTGCCGTCGAGATTGCATCGAGGTGAAATCGTGTTTAATAACATTCTTGATCGCGCGCAATCGTTTTCGTCGGTCCGCGGAAGTAGCACCGTCGATCAACGCTTTCCGCTTAGAAACATGTCAATCACGGTTCTCGCTGATTTCTTTTGTGCGAGCGTTCGAAGTAACGCAGCATCGTCGTGGAAACAGCGTTCCTCGATGCGAAACGAAGCAAAGTCGAAGGGAGAGCTTGTATTTCTAGGCGGAGTTTCGCGTGGATTCCCAGCTTTCTCGTGTTTCCTGGCTACGCTTTATTAGCAACGGGTCGCGGCCGTGACTTTTGTTCCCGAATGAAAGGAAAACTTTGGCCCATGCGAAGATCGACGCGAAGGAAACTTGAACGGGAGCTGCTAGGAATGAAGGATGCATAAAACATTATCGGCCTTCCGTTAGACTTCATCGACGTTTCGTCCCTTTGTAAAGGTATCTTCGCTCCCTTCCCCGTGCTCTCCGTGACGGCGTCCGTCCACATCCGTAAAAGAAAAGTGACGCGCGGCGTTTAGGAGAAACAGCCGCGCGAGACGAATCGATGGCTGATTTCTTCGTGAAGTTTACTCGAGATCGCGCGCAGAGTTTTTCATCTGTGCGAATGGTAATTCTCTGGTAATTTATTAACGAAAGATCTTCGTTATGTAAATTCTTGCCGGAAAGTTGAAAGGTCGGGGAAAACATTTTAACGTTTCCCGGTTTACAGTCGAGTTTAACGATTAACGTTTCTCTACCATTTTCCGATTTTAATTGCAATTACTCGCGATTAATTTACCAATTTATTGCAATATTTTCCATAACGATTCGACTCGGATCGATAATTCAAACGTCACGTGCACCCTCATCAATTTCCTTCTCTTTAATTCCGCTGAATCCCTCCGATTCCGCATTATCGGGTGCCCCCTATTTTTTATCGTTCCCACCCGGTCATTTTTTCTTTTTTTTACTGCTCACCGTCTCCGATATTACGTTTGCCCAGTTCTTTGCCACTTTGCGCGCCGGTTCTACACGATTTTTTTCCACCCACGGAGTCGAGCCACCCCGTCGCATTACTTCCACTTTCCCGTTCATTGTTCTACAGCTACACCCTCTCCTCTTACCCGTTCACCATTTGCTCGTCCTTTTTTTTTCTGTGCCGCATTTACCTCTGCTATATCATCGATTCTACTTTTATCTCGTCTTTATCGAGCCACCACTTCCCACCTCTATTATCTCCTTCATCCCTCGGTTGATCGTTAGTTCCATGAACGTGTCGTTCCACCCATCGTGCGATGAAGCCTGCGAAACGTTTCGCCGGCGTTCAACCTTGCCATGGAACTGCGTTCCAGGGTACTAAAGGTTGGCACAATTTTGCGTTCTCGTCTTGATTTGTTCTCTTTGAAACTGAAGTCTCGGGTTTTACAGAAATTGAGGGGTAATTGAATGAATAAGATGAACTATCATCGGAATGCATTTATTATGAGGTTAATTGCTATAGTCCGACTCGTAGGCAATTCAAATCATTAGCAGCAATACATGATTCATTTACTCAGTAGGAATAACGATTAATTAACTGTTCATTTATAATGGCAATATAATTTAATAATTGATTTTATGGATCGTCAATCAACTGTATGTATATTCCAGTCCCCTGTGTTTTTACTATATTTTATTATATTAATCGTGCACTATCAATACGTTCATTATTAGTCGTATTTCGAGAAAATTACTGTGCTGGTAGAGTTCATACGCTCGTCTCAAGTGATACAAGTCAATATTTCATCCGCCTATTTAAGATTCTTAGCGTTGCAGCGAAGATAATTTCTCCTAGCATCCAAACCGCTACCAAATAATTCTCAGAAACACCAGACGATCATTCATTCGATTACTGTTAGAGAAATCTACAAATTTCAGTATTGTCTCCTTAAAAAAAAAAGAAATGTAAATCGCATCATTGATGTGCACAGGACATTTCGTACAAAGTTATGCAGCCGTTATTGCACGTTTGAATTCTTATTTCGGTTTTATCGGTTTCGTTATCGAGTTACTGGATCGTCGGCCGCGATGCTACGCTGTTCTCTCGCGCTTGCACCGAGTGCACTCGGTTTGCAACGAGCCGTCGAACGATGTCCAGATGACTGACTTTTTCCCCTCCCCGAACCACGCACGTTCAAGGGTCTGCAGTTTCGTGGCACCGAAGTGTCGCGGCAGTTCGAAACGCCCTCGTAAAACAAGGGATTTTCCAGGAAACTGTGAACTCGCTACGAGCCTACGAGGCGATATAAAAGTTGTCCGATAACGCTTCTCGACGTTCCCTGCATCGTTCTTCCGTTTTCTTTCCGGCAAACGTATGGTCACTTTATTTCAACTATCCTAGAGACTTTTAAACGGTTCTTCCTCTATCGATTCTCGGTTCACCGCCTAAGTAATTTAATACCATGAAAACTGCAAACAGATTCGCCCGAAATTGCTTCTAGCAAGAAGTGTACAGTTGCAAGTGTACAGGGCGACAAATCGCAGTCGAAAGGAAATGCCATCGATCCTCCTCCCTCTTGTCGAAACCGCAGGTACACGTGAAAGTGACAAGAGTCTCCGTTTCCTGTCTGTATTCCCTTTAGCACATCCCTCTCGGCATGGCGTATTCTCGCGCTTCTTCTTCCACGGGCCAATAAGGCGACAAAGGAATTAAAAGCGGGGCCACATTACGCAACCACCCAGCTCCTGTTTGCTTCGTTATGAAACTAAGCGGCGTGCTTTAAGAGGCTCTCGCCCTTAAACAGCCTGCCGGGTGCCCGTGGGATCGACAGAGGCAGCTGGGAATGGGAACGAGATGGGAGTCCGGAGAACGGTGTGGGACACTTTAGCAGTTAGGACGCTCCTGTTTGCTGTCTTTCCGCTCTCCTCTTTATTTCCCTCGCGATTCTTTTTCTACCCTTCGCCTCTGTTCTGTCCGCACTCCGCCCATGTCCAGCCGCCTCTTTCAGTCGCCTGGCTCTCTTTCGCGAGTCTGAAATATATACACGTATATCTCGGTGGACTCAAACGAGAGCACTCTCTTTCTCGCAGTCCCGTTTTTCTGCCCTCCTATTTCTTTTTTTTTAAGTGGCGACCACGATGACGTACTTCCATCACCTTCGTTGTTACACCAGATTCTCTCTCGTCCGTTCTCTACGTGGCCGTGAAATTCTATGGGATCCCGGGATTAGCTCGGTCTCGAATGTGATTTCGTTGAAACGTTTAATCGCGTTCTCTCCCCCTTTTCCCGGTGTTTTTCTGGGAATTCTCTTGATCGTTGGACAGGCAGACTGGAGGCTCGCGCGCCGCCCGACGCGAAAGAGCTAAATTAACTCGCGTGCGCCGCGGCATTAATGTAAATAATGCTGTTCGCTGGATGTATGCAAATTAAATGCGACAGATTTAATTCCGTAATTGCTTCGTTAAGATTTATGCGTGCCGCGTGAGCGGCCGGGTGGACCCTCTTTCTGGCAGGCTATATCGAGACGGAGACAATTTGCGGGGAGATGAGTTCAATTAGCTGAAGAAAAAAGAAATCTTTCCCGAACCATTGTTTTACTTTATTTTAAGATACACGCGAGCCGACCGGCGACGAGATATATTTTCGAATATCCCTCTGTCGCATAATGAACCCCCATTGTAAATGATCCAAGAGTGCCTCCCTTTGGACCGAACGAATGATGCAGAAATTTCAAAGAGCCATTATTATAACCGGTCACTATGAATGCGCGTAAACCACTACTTCAGCCTCGCACAATAGACTTCACAGAGGATCTGTAGTAGAATAGGATTATCGGAAATCGATAAATTCTGCCCGCCGGTTCGGCTGATATCTGTGGAATATAGTTATTTGCAAGTTTGCACCCTAGGTGCGTCCGAGTCCTTGATAAATCCCTGACTCCTATTGTATATTACGCGTGGAATTAATCGAGCTACTCGGTTATCCGTTCGTGGATTCGCAGACGCGTCATCCCGTCGTTCGAGCCCGGCTGTCGACTCTGCGCCGCGTGTCTCGCCCGGCAACGATCCCCGTCGAGGGAACGATTTTCAATTCACTCGTGAATGATGCGAAAACGCGGACGCGTCGGATAGATCCTAAACGCAGAGCGAGAAAACGTGCTTGCTCGGCTCCGATCGGTTCCTCCGTCGCTTCCAGTAACAACATTTGTACAGCGAGCGCGAGCTATCCTGCTACGTGTTTGCTATTCCTCCATGCCCGCCTCGGAGCACGATGTCGCCTTCTCGCCCCGCGTCCCGTCGTTTCGCTTGATCCCTTTTAGACCTACCGGTCGTTCCACAGACGAGCGATTTCCCGTTAAATCGGCCGCCAGGCAAACTGAATGGGAACGAGTTTTCGACGCTGTAATAGGATCGTCTTCTTTCGCCCCCCCACTCGGTCCAGAGGCCTATCATCCGGATTAACGGAGGGTAATGGACATCAGAAAAGTACTCAGAGACGAGCACGGTCCTCTTCCCTTATCCATATGGAGCCCTGCCTCCGTTTTTGCCTCCATCTGGCTGTATCGCGAGAGAGAGAAAGAGAGAGAGGGATAGAGAGGACCGGTGCATGAAAGCTATAGTTCAGAAGGCCGCCGGCAAAGCGACCTGCCGACACATTATGTAACGACGTTTAAGCCTGACGAGGCGTGAAACATACCCTTCCGCCTTGTCGTCGCTCCTGGTCACTACCGCTGAACCCTCAGGATTTAATGCAGTCACAGGTGACTAGCCTGAGACGTTAGACGGCCGTCCGCGACGTCGCGTCGCTTGCATGTTCCCTCGAAGGTCAACGATCTCCTTGCACCCTTTGCTGCAGACGTCTTTCCACGCGTTTTAGGACTCGCAATAATCTCAGTAGCTTTTTCTCGCGAGTTCAGTCCGAATACGAGGTAATTATTTTCTATACTCGGGAGCGGGAAACGGAGAATTTCAACGTAACTTTATTCTTATTACACGGCGCAGTTATTCACTCTGTTAACTCTCTAGGACCTTCTTCCAAACGTTTTTCTTTGAGATTCACGGTAGTCGGGTTGCATAACAGAAACGACATCATTCAACCACCACAGCAGTCTTTAGGCGAGGAAAAAATTTTGGCAATTCGTTCGGAGCGAGTCGGGATTAACCGTTCGGAGAAAACGAGGCTCTCTCGCGTTCTGCTTGTTTAAGTTATGAATAGGTTCGGCGGGGAATCTCATCAGAAAGTTTTTCAGGGAAAGGTGCGATTCCGCTTGCGCTGCACGGCGCGACGTTTTCATTTGTGTTGCGCTTAAAATTTACCGGCGCTTACGCTTACGGGTATGCAGAAGGGGTGCAGTTTCGGTCGAGAAACAAGTAAGGTAACTCGTAGCTGAACTCAAAGTGGATTCCTTTTATTAATGGCGCGTTGTAGTCGGAGCGGTTCGATGATGAACAGGTTCGTATTCTAAGAAAATCGTATGAAAGAAAGTGTATTGGTTGCATCCGATTTGTTTCATTTCGCTTTTAGTTTCGTTGCATTTTATAATGCCCGAATTGTGAAAATCGCGTTCATTACCGCTCGATTAAAAAGGTACTTGTACATCAATACTGTACAGGATATTTCAATTGCATCAGTCGTTTGTTACGTCGAAAAGGGTTGTTCAATTAATAATTGCCCGTCGCTTCCCTGAACCATCAATTTCGGTCTCTTCAACGATGACCAACGGGCTCGAAGCAATAATTAAAAAATAACAGCATCCAATTACCAATAACTGAGTAATTCTGCTCTTTTGCTAAAATTCCGGCGAAATATAAATCACATTCGATTCTAATTCGTCATCCGGTATCGTGGCGAATTTCATTCGGGGGCGTTAACGAGATTCGGCCAAACTGTTCTACCTATGCCCTGAATTAACAATGGAATTTACATTTATCTCCGAGGCTAGAACGTTCCGCAGGAATTCGGACGATTTCACCGTGTCCGGTCCCGGTTCGATGCCGATTTAACGATACACGCACCGCGGTCGCGTGTTCTTTTTTTTTTCACGGTTATCGTTAATTTATCGCCGGTTAATTGATACTCTCATCTAATTACGAATGGCGCAAATTACCTCTGGCACCGATTTGCCACCTAATTCCCACTTCGGCCTCCGCGAAAATGTCGTTTCGAGGCGGGCCGACACGCGCGTAGCCCGGACAATGCGCTCGCAATATTTCACGTTCCGATTAATCGTTTCCACTCGTTGCTGAACGCTGCTCGCGTCGTTTCGGAATCGAGCCCGAAAAAGCTACCACCTATCCCCGTTCGGCGGGGTGATGCGCCGCCAATATCCGTGTCTCGTGAAAACTTGTCCGACTGCAAATGAAATCGCGAATCGTCATTTCCATCGTGAGCGGAAATTAAAATGCCACGCCAGCGGCACACGATACCATCGCTGTTTTCGTTAAATTCGTTGCGATTGGAAATACAATTATCGTGAATCTCGTTTGTTTCGTTGTTAATACAAGGCAGTGCCGAAATAACGGCTTCGATGTTCAGCATTTTCTTTCTGTTCTCGTGTACCAGTTGCGCGAATTCAATGTATCGCGATGCACGGCAGGAGAAAATATTCATCATTTATCGCACGAATAGCTGAGAAGTATGATTCGATAGAATTTAAATGCAGACAGTCGTAATAATGCGCCCGTTGCGATTGCTTTCATCTGAATTCATTTACGCACGCATTTTACTGTCTAATCTCGATAGCTTGCTATTTCAATGGATTATATAAGTGTTGTTTAAACAAACTTCCTTGAACGAAAGGCGTAAGCTCGAAACGGGAACGCGGCAAAAGGTGTGCCGCGTTACAGCTCGTTAAGTCGCCGTTCGACTGAAAAGATGCTTCTTCAAGTAGTTAGGACTCGGAATATCTCGAGAATGGAAAAGACGGGAAGAGAAAAATTGCGGGTAAGGTCTTTGTGCGGGCGAAATCATGGCTGTCGAACTTTTCGCATCTCGAGGATGCTATTGTGCGCCTATTGGCTGGATCGTACGCGATGTTTCACCCTCACCTCGACCGCCGCCCTCTTTCCTCCTCCCATGATTTCTATCAACTTTTACCATGGCATGATTGATTAGCCACGTCGAAGGGCATGATTCAGCGTCAGTAATTGCAATTAAGAGTTTCCTGAATGTGTTGCACGAATCTCAATTGAATTTTTATCAAATATTCAGTTATTTCGAAGCGCAAAATGAGACGGACCGCGCATCATTTTCGATTCTTTACAAATGCGCGAAATTTCGCGCGGCTTTTATCGAAGGGACCAGCAGAATTTCGGAGGTGGCCGCGGTGGCGGATTGAAACCGCAGATTCGCGGTTGCAGATTAATTCCGCGCGGATAAAACCAGCAGGACACCTTCCGTTTAATCTTATCGATTTTATTCATCCGCTCGACGCCTTGTAGTTTACGCACATGAACGTTCGATTAATTGCTTCCGATCGTTGGGAAATTGAATAGAACGATTCTGAGTGAAGGGGAGAGTTTACGTTTAAGATGCACGGAGGGGTAGTTTTCTGTATCTCCCCGTCTGGTGTCGACACGCGATTCTACGAACCGTTTTAAATCAGTGTGCGCTCTGCCGTGTACATTCCCTTTGTAAGTACAATTTAACACCGAATTCTTGGTAAACTGGCAAATGCGATCGGACGTACATCGACGAGAAGTGGAGAAGGAAACTCGTCGATTCATCGCTTCGGAAATTCGGTTACAATATTAGCTTTGCTTCTTTCGTACCGACGGAAGCTTAATGTAGCTTCTAATTAATTCGATCATAATATTTCCATACGAATCGTTTCTTTTCAATGAAATAATTGAAGATCAGATCTTAGCGAGTTATCTTTGAATCAGGGGACGATTCGCGTGTCCATTTATTTATAAATTTCAATGTATAACTACTTACAGGGCTATCCATTTCTTATTTTATTTTTTTTTTATTATTGGTATGAAGAGGGAAATTTTAATTGAAGCATTAATGCATTATATTCATCGATCTTGCCAGGCGGTCTCGTGGAATTCACTGGCTTGTTGATTTGTCGAGGGTCTCCTTGAGATGAAATAAGGAGCGTGGAGTATTCAGGTGTTAAGTGAGGTCAAAGTGCCTGGCTGATGAATCGCAAAAAGGTTTTCAGGATGAAAAGTCAGGCTTGCCACTTCGTCAATTGATCGACGCTCGCTTTACGAAATACGTGTCTCGAGTTTTCTCGTTTGCGCCGCTCCTTGCTGCATTGAAAGATTGCTTTCCATAAAGTGTCGCGTTTTCGTTATAAACTTTTTCAATCCTTCAAGTTCCATGAACTCGAATCCCGCGCAATACACCGCTATTTACAAGGAACGAATGCCACGAATGTATCAAACGAAATCCATACTACTTTCCAAATACTTTACGCATAAAAACACGGGAGTAAATCTGAAATTTTCCGCAGAAAATCAAGCTGCACGCGGAACCGAACCAAGACTCCGAAACTACCCCTAAACTGTCCGCGCCAATAACCGTAACCCCTGGAAACTCATCCCAAACAAAACCGTCTGGAAAAAAACTAATTAACCCCCGGGCATTACCAAAAAAAGAAGAAACGAATCCAGAGCAAACAATTCACACACTCGTGCAAGCAGGGGCAATTAAAACGCGTGGCCAAACACCGTTCGCTTTTTTACGATGGCTCGTATATTCGCGAGGGGGTGGCGGGCTCTATTACCAGAGATACTGGTCCGCAATTCCCCCCCCCCCCCCCACCTTCGGGTGTACGGCGGCCGCGTGCAAGGCGGCAAACGAGAGTCGAATGGAAATTCGATAATAATTATTGCGAGCCACAGAGCGTAGGCTACGGTAGCGTCGAAAAGCTGCAGGAGCAGGCCGCGCGGGCTGTGGCGGACATAAATTCCAACCGGGCCACGTTATACGCCACTGTGCCCCGCTCAGATTGGCCAAGGTGCAGCCAGGAGCTAGACGAATGTGCACATTTATCAGGCCCGACCACCTCAGCCAGGCGGCTGATAATTCGATTAAAAAATCGTCGGCCTTCGCCGTTGCGAAAAGACGAATCTCCCGGCCTTGTCCCTTTTTTTCTGGACTATTTATCCCGCCCGCTAAAATCCCGGCTTTCCGCGAAAAGGCAAATCGCTCGCGGAGAACGGCGCGCAAGAGCGTGCTTCCCACAACTTTTGCGGCGTTCAAAGAATATCGAAGGTATTCGTTAATGGGGGTTGGTTGGAAGTAGGGAGGCGGGGTATTCTGGCCCGGTGCTTTTGGTCCATTTTGATTAGCGGCACGTCTGCCTTGATGGATGGATTAATTTGTGATAGTATTGCCCGCGAGGGTAAATTCTTGATTGGAAGCTCCGAGGGTCGAATGGTTGGATAAAAATTAGGTTGGTGGTATTTTTAATCTTTCGTCGTACTTTCTTCTGTGACGCATGGAGCTTAGGGAGGAAATTTTAGCGAAGCTATAGAACACCCTCGTGCTTGGTGCTTACAATTGGAATATTCCACGATAGATAAATTACGGGCAAATAGAAAGCTTTCGGCCCCTCGAATTTCATCAGTTACCTATTAATCACTTGTTACCGCTGACGCGACAAATTCTGTTCGTCGCTGTAATCAGTCGAAGAAACAAGCCTCGGATGCATTATTCTGATAATATGAAGCAGAAACAAGAAAATGCCTACGTAAGTGAACGGGCACCTCATTTCGTCCATCGATCGATCCCTTTTCCGTTCGACCGTGCCGCTGCCAATAATGCGCCGGAATATGCGTACACTCGAGTCGGCATCGCGGAATGTTATTATAACCGGGTGGAATTCTGTGGCGTGTATCACGCTGGATCACCATTCCGATTAAATACCACTCCAAAACGGTGCTAACGTCCGAATGCTCGTTTAATAAGTTGCACGTAATCCTAATCTCGATCGCGACGTTCTTCAACGCCGAACGCGAAGGTGGTCGGTGCTAAATTCAAATTGCTCGTCGCGATTGCCCTGTTCAAATACCCGTTTAACCCTCGAGTCTTGCCATCGGAATTCGACATTTCGGAAGTAGCTTTCATTATTATATATAGAGTATTTGCTGTAGAGAGACTCGCTGCTTAAATACACGTGGTATTCCGTAATTACGAATCTCGTTCTTCTGCCGAATTTAGTATTTAAAATATTTTCCTTTTCTGGTACATGAAATATTTGTTACGCGGCATTCTTTCTTTTTCATTACTGGGATTAGACGTTTCAATTTTTTGAGGCGGTTTAAAAATTTTGCGAACGGAACAGCAGAGCACACAACTTCGTATGAATTTATCAAATTTTAATGACACACGACACACGGCATCGCAACTTTCCTTTACGCTGGTCCGTGCAGCTGGACCAGCTGGGAATACACTCTCATTTATTGGACAAGCGATTAAATGGCGCTTCATCGCGTAAGAGCATTACGTCATGCAAGCGTTCTTTATGCCGGTTCCCTTTGATGTGGCTTCCATAAATTATCGGGAACGCTGAAACGGCAGTTTAAAGCTATTAAGCGGGCTCCGTGATTTTCAATCCGAGACACGGTCGATTCGCGAAGAGAGAAAGTTGAACGCGCGACCCTGTCAACAAATCGCATTTGCCACGAAGGTACAATATCGTTCGCAAAATCTATACCACGCGAAACGGCTCGATCTGAAATATCCTCCGATCTATCATGGAAAGAGTATCACGACGGGGAGCGCGTTGCGAAGCGGCGAAGGAAAATCGTCGCAGACAAATCTCCCCATTAAATCGAACAATGTCGGGGCGAGACACATTCTGCCGGCCTTTGTTTTCCTCCGTTACGGCTGCACTTAACGCTTAAACACCCCTTTGAAGGAATACGGCGCTTGCACCCGCTCGAGAGGGTTGCTCGCTCGCCGGCGCAAGTATCACGTAAGGAATTACATCGAAAGAGCGAGAAGGGGCGGGGGGCGGGGGAGGAGGTGAGTAGAAATATGGAATGGGGCGGGGGTGTAATTATTTAAATATACGTCGCCGTCGGCGAGCATCGAGCAGGAATATTTCACAGCTCGCGCCATATTACGCCAGTAACTTACGTCCGGCCATCCGGGCCAGATGTTTCTAGGGTGGTTTGAGACGGACGAGTATTTACGACGGGAGCCGACCTCGTCCGAATCCAGCATCCCTCGGTCGCAGTCTCGAGGAAAGCCGGGGGTAATGTGCTTGGGGAAGGGGATGAGATGCCTCGAGTGGGACAAGCAGAAACGGGGAAATACTGTGTGGAGTCCGTAGAGATGCGGGGGAGATATTTCACGGTGGGTTGAAATCCTGGGGAAATATACCCAGAGTGGGGGGAACAGAGGGGAAATATCTCCAGGGTGGGAAGAACGAAGGGGAAACGTGTCCAGGGCGGGAGAGGTCGGTGGTAGCTGTTGTGCTCGATATTGATGTCAAGGTCTTCCATCTCGGTCGTACTCTCTTCTCGCGTGGGTCGCGCGAAATCAATAGGATGAAATCGTTACCGGCAGGCATCATCTCTTCCAGCATCTCGTGGCTTTTACTGCTTCTGCTTCAGGGGCTGCGACCACCGGCGATTAATGTGCAACGTACACCGGAATTTATTTGGACCCCTTAATCTTCCAGTTTCTTGCTCGTCTCTGAGCTCAAGGGTGGGTGTCTTTAGAGCGAAGCTCCATATGTACCACGCCGATTAGATCGCGGACGCGGAAGTGAAGATCTTCGTCCCCGTGGCGTCTTTGATCGAAGGAGATTCGATCCGGCTCTGCGGCTGCATGTTCCGTCCCGGTCATTTCCTTTTTATGGTGGCCGCGAGAACTTTGTACCTTCTTGCAATTCGTTCCGCCGCGATCCATAGATCGCGGTGGCACTTAATCACCGTGACTTTAATTCCAGTGTTATCACATGCAGCCTTTACCCCCGACCCTCCCCTGGGACCAAGTTGTCGCGCGTAATAAATTATACTCCTGCTTTGTTTCCAACGTCCAATTGTTTCCTTTCTTCCCCTCGCCTCCAGCGACCGAACTCCGCTGGCTCTGTTTTCTTGCGGCCCCGTACCCAACTCGCTCCTTTTTCGGAAACGCCGGCTAGGTGGTTTCCCGATTGTTTACACCTTGATTAACAATACAAGTATGCTGGTTTTTATCGTGCCTCGCTGTCCGACCAGAAAGCTAGATTACTACTTGGACGGTTTCGATCCTACATCGGTCCGTCGATCGATTTTATTTCCAATAGCCCCTGCTGACAATTGATCCTATAATGCTCTTAAAAATGAAACATTCCACAGAATACACGATTCTTATAAAATTATGAGTTCCAGCTGATCTAAGTTATTCGCTTCACAAATACTATAGAACTTCGGATGTTACGAGGGTTTGTTATCGCCATGTTCTATCATCGATATTCTCCCCGTAGCATTTCTAGATATTTCTACAAATATCGTACACATTTTTTTATCTTGCAATAAAAGGTATCGGCGTGGGCAATCTTCGGTCTCCTGTTTATTCGCGATAGATTCAGCGGAACGCCACTCGCGCCCTGTTTGCTTTGGTCCCGTTGATCTATCTAAAAGGCCATTTCTTTATGGATACCCCCGATGAACGGTTCGACAGAATTTTTTAATTGATCGCGTCGTTCGGAGAGAAGTGGCGATCGCACAGATATGCCACTGCGAGGTATGCAAAGGTATGGGATCGTGGAAAACCATCTGGGAACGCGAAGCAAAATGCACGTGAAACTAAAAAGAAGAAAGACACGTTTGGTGATGTTAGTTGTTTTATTATTGAACAAAAATCAGGCTCTCCAATTATAAATGAGGTGATTCTATTTTATCAGTAATTGTACTGCGAATGATATCCACGTGACGATCAAACATTGCAATAATAATTCTCTTCTGTCAATCTCTCTGCGATTCAGAGAAACTGACATGTATCATGCAAACCGGTGAGTACTTAATTAACGTTATCTAACTGAATGGCGTTCGAATAATCGGATGTTCGATTAAACACCGTGTGCACTGGTTGGATAATGTTCAGTTAAACGGCATTCCGGATAATCGCGTGTTCGGCTAAACACAATTCAGACAACCTGGGCTCCTTGGATAGCGTAACTCTATCATTACATTCAAATTCTACTTACGGCTGAATTAAAAGTCATACGCGGATTGATTAAAACCTTTCGTCAATTTATACCAGAATTCGTATAATATCGTAATGGAGAAGCAAAAGTGTATCATCTTTCCCTTATGCTTCACCTGTTAGAAATCAGATATTGATCCCGCTCGTGAAATTCAGAATATACAGGCGAGACATCAAGTTCCACCTAACGGCATAAAAAAAAAATCGAACAAGAAGCCCACTTCCTAAATGGCAATTGTTCAATCCAAACTCATTCTCCGCGCAACGTCTTCCCCGTTTCTTTCTCCCCTACGATTTCTCACCTCGAACCGCTCTAATTGCATCCAGCGGTGGCGTTTTCCAGTTAGTTTCCAGGTTGCGGTAACCCAATTAAAACTTGATCGAGGCGACGAGAAAAGAGCGGCGGGTGGAAGGGCGGCGGGGAATGGTAGACAGGAAAATCAAGCCACCCCGGATGAAAGAGGCAAAAGACGCTGCTACAAAAAAAAAAAAAAGAAATCGCCACGATGTCCAAGGAAATACACGGCGACCGCGTCGATTTTGAAAAATTCGATTAGCGACCACAATGCCTGTGACCGTCCCTTGCCTCCGTTCTGGAACACCCCCTCGCCGCCGCTCGCTCATTTCCGACCGCCTTGCCAATCACCCTATCCCACCTCCCCTCAACCTGACAACAGACATCTTCCGTTCTCTTCCCTCTTTTCATTCCTCCCGTTCGCCGCGGCGAGCATTCCTTTTCGTTCCACTTTCGAGTCGAGTGGAACGGTGTGTACTTAGCACTATGACGGATAGGTCTTGTCTTGGGAACCGTAAGGAGTGATGCGTGTGATTGATCAGCCACGAAATACATTTAAGAGCTCTTTTCATTCTTTTGATAAAGGCTGTGCAAAAATTATGCGCGTTCCCGGTGCAGCAAGATTCAATTCCCCTGATCGCGGATCGATCGCTATCTTTTTTCTTTTCACTCGTTATTCGGTACTTCGTGAAATCGTTTAACGCAAACTCTTCCACTGGGGATCGCAGCAAAATCACGACGAAGCTTAATTATTTCGCTCACGATCGCGAAACCTGCCAATCGATTCAGCGCGTTCCACGCCGATCAGGAACACCCTGTACTCGCCCGCGAGCGAAAAAGTGGCGGAAAACAAAGCTCGATGCCAGACGCTGCGAGCGTAGGCTGATTTCGCGGCGCATAGCAAGGGGCGCGAACAAAAGCGCAACCCCTCGCACCTGGATGCCAGCCACGCGGAAAGACGAAAAGGTGTGAAGCTTCGTAGAGCGAGGGAATAGCATAGATTTCCCGACGTAGACGAGGAACGAGGTCGCGTTTCGAAATCCCTCCCTGGCTAATGTTAGTATTCCAACGTGACTATGAAGCGAGATGGCGGGAGATGTGCTTATTCGGATGCGGATGGAAAGGAGCAATCAGGAAATGTCCTTGCGTCAATAATAAATACAGGTCAAGACCTCTTACTATTGCTTGAATCATTTAATTTTAGCTTCTTCTTTTTGAAAAAAAAAAGAAAATGTTAAATCGTACTTCTTTTGGAGAATTTCCAACTCTTTCATCTAGAACGATGCTGTTATTTTTCCTTCTGGTTACGCCTCGCTTAGCTCCTCCGCAATTATTCCGGAAAATCGTACGATATCGATAACGTAGCACGGTGAACGATAATCGTCCCTGTGTCGCTAACACAGTTAGGACGAAACGAGACTCGAAACGCGTGTGTATCTTCGCTTAAGTTAACACCGCCGCTTAATAAGCCCAAACAAGCCATTGTACGTGTAGATCCGTCTATATAGTCGTCGTTACTCGCCCCGGCAAACAGAAAATAGATTGACCGAGCAAATATTATTACGATAGTTTGTGCACGAGATAAACTAGCGATGGAGATACGCGCTGCGAGGGGGAAAGCGGAAATTCAAGGGGTTGGACGGGAAACCAATAGTTCTTTGGTTAATGATTTCGGGGGTAGATTGTTTGCAAACGTTCTTCTTTTCCAATGGCACAGTTGCAGTAAAAAATAAAATAGAACGATACTTCAGGAGTTTCGCGAGAGTCGAGAAAGTGTGATAAGTGTGTTTCATCGAGCTATATTGATCTAGATAATGCGATAGCATCTAACGTAAAAGAGACAAGAGTCGGCTGCATCGAGGGGCACATATTTATCCGAGGTTCTATTCCAACGGTCGAAATGCTAAAGCAGCAAAATGTATGGCGGAGATTTAGAGCTCGTATGTTCCATTAGGTTGCACATTTTGTACACATGCCCCCAAAGGGGGAAGGCTTTTACATCGAGCTGGTGAAAACGCGATCTTAACATCTACGGCCTCGACCGCCTCTCGTGTTATCGTTCGTCATTCTCGCGTTAACCGAAATGTACAGCCGGAAGATTCTAACAATCGTGTCCGATCCCGAGAGATGCAATAGTAGAAACGCTTCGAAATCTCCAGAGATAAAATTTGAAGCCTCACGACGAAACGTTATCGTCGATTCACCCTTAATAGCGACCCCAAAAACTTTCCTTTCGATTACCGCTTCCCACCGCGGAATTAGGCGGGATACTCGCGTTTCAAGCGCCGGCTGAACACGGAAGTCGCGAAACGTCAGCCACAAATGGGACGAAACGATGCGTATGATGGCTGATGAGAGAAAAGAATGTCTGGTTTCGCAGAGACGCGGAACGTCTAAGCCGCCCTTAAACAGTCACGAGATAGGCCACGATAATGTTGCGCGTTCCTATGATCCGCGGCCGTCAGTCGCCGCCCGATGCCAGGGGCAGAAAAAGCTCGCCGCGTTGCGCACTTATGTCAACGGGCGAGCGGGGTCAACTCTCTCGATGCCGACACGCGGAAACAGAGAAAATCCAATATCCGTCGCAGAACGAAACCGACGCTCGAGCGTTCCGGCGGCGCTCGCGACTCGTCGGCGTGCACGCCAGCCGAATGGCCATGAATTCGAAATTCTCAGATCCAACCGGGATTTATTGAAGTTTTTGACAACGCCGATTTCGAACGTTTCCCATTCCGCTGTCCCGCTCGGATCCACGTGTCGCAGCGGGATATATGTGGGTGGTTACGTGTGGATATATGCGTGGGCTGCACGGATAGTGCATGCGGTGAGAAATTTCAATTTCGACGAAACGTCATTTTTGGCTGACTGGTTCATTGCTCTGCACGCTCGCTACGGGTTCAATGCAAATTATTGCGTGAAGGGTTTAGCGCGAGAATCGAGGAATAAAAGGTGGAATAGAATCGGAAGGAACTGTATCCGGTTTGTGTACGTAACATTGTGTGTTAAGTTGATGTTTCCTGGGTTTATTAATGCGCAAGCTGGTGACAGCACTTAAAATTAACCCGATTCACAGACTTGCGTAATGACTTCTTTTTTTGTTTTGCGAGGATACCACTGATCAGCGTAGCGTATCCCTCTCGACATAATTAAGCCCAGTCGAGTTCTTGAGAAGCTTGAGGGGTTACAGTTTACCCGAAATCCACGGTATAATCCCAGTATAATCCCAGGAATTTCTTTCACACAGTTCTCGGATTCTAAAATAAAATAAAAAAATGTAGAAAGCCGTTTACCCGGTGAAATATTTCGAATCCAATCAGGTGCTCACGCGAGACGTTTCGTATATGGCATTCAAAATTCTCACCGAGCCCGCGCTGCGTTCCACCTGCAAATATCCCGCCGCTCGCGGTCCGCGAGAAATTAAAAAATATTCAAACTAGTTGCACAAAGACCTCACACGGACGAAACAAAAGTAAATAAAAAAAAAAAAATCGCTTGCACGTCGCCTCTCGACTGTCACGTAACAATTGCTGGCCCTCCCTAAAAGCGGAAAAATTAACGTGGCCGTGCGCGCCTCGATCGAGCAAACAAAATGCAGAAACGAGCAAAGCCACGGGTAAAGGAAAACGGTACGCGGAGTTCAATATAAAACAGTGGCATGTAAATCAGAATCGAACGGAGATAATGCACTAGATCCATCGAAGGATCCCGCTAACCCATGGTGCGTTCTGCTCGCGCGACCGGCAATGCACACACACACACACACACACACGCGCGCACACGTACCGATATTCACATATGTATATCGCCGAAGTTTACTTGCTGCAGTGCAGTGGTAACGTCGCGTCGCCCACGTTCACCCCCGTGCATCCCTCCATCCCCCTTGTCCGACGATTCACTTTCTGCCTTCCCGCATACATGTTTCGTCCGCCTCCATTGCCCTCCCTCACCGTTCCGTCCCGCACATGTTTCTGCATCTCCCGCCCCGCACCCACCACCCGCCGATTATCTTCGTTCATCCTCTATCTCGTGCTGCGGCCAACCCCCTGGCCTCCCATATCCGCAGCAACGACCGAAAATGGATTCTCCACCTGGCCGCGGAACGGTTTTCAAAAAGTTTTGCTCGCATGCGGTCATTCAGCCGCCACCCCCCTCCCACCCCGCCCTTCTCCGTTCGTGCAAACACACGTAACGAGGTGTACAGGGTAGCTGTGTGCGGTCGGAGGTACATGCACACACGAACGCACCTCCGAGAGGAGGTATTACGATGATAGATACGCGCGCGTACCGCTCTTTTTTCTCTCGCATCCCTACAACGCTGCTGCTGGATCTCCGGCGGTCCGTTTGCAAGCGGCTGGCAGCCCGCCAGAATTCACGATGCTATCGCGAGCCAGGGCGCTCGGAGTTCGGCGTGTAGTAAGCATCTCCGTGGGCAGCGCCATTTCAAAATGAATTTTTCTTTCCTCCGCTCGTCTCTTTCTCCGGGTCCAATCTGCGCGCGCGCGCGGTGGTAGGCAAGGGTGAGAGGGTGTATTTTTTTCTGTAACCGCGCAGCGGCAAACCCGGTCAAACGGGGGCACGGATAGCGAAGTTCGAGCCCAGTGGACCACGCGGTTCGCCTCAAAAGGATTCGTTTTCACGAGGGAGCATTTCTGAACGCTTATCCCTGGACGCTTCCTCTCGTTCGTTTTCCCAGCTTTTTCTTTTATTCCGCCCTTTGTTCGTTTCTATGTTCCCCGTTTTCCCCGTGTCCCTTTTTTTTTCGTTTGCTTCTCCTCTTTGGTTCCCCTTTCGAACAATTGGCCGCGCGCGACTTGCTTTCGACGTCGGGCAAAACGTTGCCCGGTGCGCGACGCCGATCAGAGACTCCACGCCGGCTGAATGGGGGGGGGGGGGGGCACTTTTAGGGCTGCGCCACGGTTTCCGATTCACGCGAAGCCGTTCGATCGGGGTCGTTAAAGAAGTTCGATTAGGTTATCGGAGTTCGGAGTTGATTAATTTCTGGCCTGGTCTTGAATTAGTGTCGATACGCCCGTGGTTGCGGATAAACTTCGGTTTGGCGTTAATTTTGTTGGCGTATCGATGACAGGAGTCGACGACGTATATCAAGTGTACTGCGGGTCATTACAATTAACTTTGAATGTTACATTACACCAATTAAGCGTTCTTATAGAAAATTGTAGAGGGATAACTGTCCTCCTACTAGACCGTCGGTTAGCTGGAAAATATTTTTCTAACACGAATGCGCATTTACGACCGCACTAATTAAAAATCCCTAATTAACGCGGTACGCCGTTCGTTATAATGATCTGCTTCTTCTCAGATTCATCGTTGTTTCTATTTATATTTGGACATTTTTTAATCTTGAAAAGTGTCTGCTCTACTAGTGAGGTATTTCAGTTTCTCTTTAATAGTGCGATAAAATCCACTTTGGAAATTCGTAATGCGAGAATCCAAATTTCATCCTTTTGCCCACTTCCATTCCGTCGACGAAAGAACAAATCAGCTTCGCGAATTATATCGCGTGCACAGAAAGGGGTAGGAGGGATGCGCGCACAATGAAGTGATCGTTTCGAGAGGTGCATTACGAGCCTTGAAATTCTTTTCGGCGGCGCCACGGTTTGCCCGGCGAGCTGGCGCTTTTACCCTCCAGTCGCGTGTAAAAGGTACGATCCAGCAAGGCATCTGCAAAGGGTGGCTCCGCTCAGAGGGGCCGTGCATAATCGTAAAGAAACAATGTTGCGAGGATCGCAACGCGCCGGAACACGAAGGGCTTCTGCCTCGTCGTTACCCCGTTTTGCTGTGCTTCCCCCGTGCGGCCAAGGAAACAGCTTTAAAGCGTTTCAAATTGGCCCGCCGCGGCGGAGGAAAAATTGAAACAGCCCGCTTTGAACTGAAAATCAATTAATTCCGGCGAACCTTCTTTTTGTTTTTTTGGTTCACGGCAGCGAACGTGGAATAATTGACCACGAGGTATCTGGCAATTAATTGAATCCGTTTTCTTTTTCTGTGAAGGGGTCGAACAATCGGGCGATAATTGGTTCGCCCATCGACCGATTGATTTTTGCTTAATACTCTAAAGATCCATTACACTTGCATTCGATTTCGACTCTTTGCGCAATGTACAAAGACAATCGACCCCGAAATTCTCCCCAGAAGCTCGCACAGCCGCTGCGGTAAAAAGCGGAAGGGAGAGCACCGACAACAGACGTACGCCATGTACCTCTCTGTAAGAGGAGGGGAGTAGCCTTTTGTGGCGGTTTCATAGAGGGCTCGTACATTATCGCAAGCACGTAATCGTGAAGACTTAAAGTATAACGCCGTCGGGTCCTTTCTTTCGCCGTAAACTGAACGGCCGTCTCATCATCCGGCCTTTCTCCATTCTTGTCTGTCTCTTTTCCCTTCTCTGTTCTTTGAGACGGAGGATATTTGGTTTGGCGAAATCTATTTGGTAGCACAGGCCATTGTTGAATTCGCTATTTCTTGGCTTTCAAGTAATTAAATAACCACTTACTCCGTGTAAACGAGATCTACCCCGACGACGCGAAAAGCTCAGCTATTTTGTCTCGTTTAACAAGTTAACGAGAGATTATCGAGCGAACTCCAGGATCACACGAGAAAGGACGATGTTGTCTAGCACTTATAGGATCCTTTCGAAACATTCAAACTAGTCAACGTCGATGCTGTCGCAGGCCTTCACGCTCGATCGTCCCGCAAACTTCACGTCGAAGTTTCTTCAGGATCCAGTTTCAGAGTCAAGGGCTTAAAAGCCGTTCGTTCGATGAAGTTTCGGACACGTTCGAAGTTGGACACTTTACCTTCGTTTGTCGAGGCGTCCAGCTGTTCCCGTGCAGGCGCCCAGATAGACCGGGGCCATTAACGTTAAAACGTTTACGTCGGACAGTTTCTGATGGCAGGCAAAAAGTAGCTCTCCCCGAGTATAAATGGAGCGAACGCGTCGCTCTTGAATTTTCCGTTGCTACTTCCGCATCGTGACATCACGATCCGAAATGTAGGTGAAACTTGTATTTCGGCGAGGCTTTGTTCAGATGCGTGTAGTCAACATTTTAGGACGGTTAAGAGTTTGAGGGAAATAATGAGGAATTCAAGGTTTGAGGAGCAGTGCAATATTGAAATAGAAATTTGTATTGGCACTGCAACTACTAAGGTTGCCCAAATGAGGCATTCATGATTTTTCTATTCTTCTTTGTTCTTTTATTTCATTAAGTCATCGTCGAATTAGAAAAGCTCATCGTTGAAACCTATCTTCTCGCTGGCCCCGTTAAAAGCTGATCAAATTTCGTAAACTCGGTTCAATGTAGCCACGAAAATATAATTAACGTGGAGAGGCTCCGCGGGCAAACGCTCGCACTTCGGCCGGTTTATTCCATTTTCCATAACTTCCCCGCGTTTCAGCGCGCTACTTTCGCGCGATCGTATGCCGCGCAAACAATTTCATTCCCGTCGACTCGATAACTCGGCCGAAACAAAGGCGCGAACGGTAATTTCGTTTCGCTCCCCGACACCGTACGTCTGCGCCAGAAATAATCCATGCGATGAGCGGCACACGTGCCTGGGAGAATCGCGAGATATTCGAATGCGCGTGGCTCCTAAGGCGCGCTGTCGACAGCGAACCAGAGGAACATTGCATATAAATGTCCGGAGTAAATTTCGTTCTCCGCGATGTACAGTGTCTGTTTGCGAATCTGGATAGTCCGCGTCTTTATCATCGGATCTGTAAAACGGACGGAAACGCGTTCCATAAAATGTTCGTAAAAGCGAGGAGGATAATGTCTTCGTATCACAATAGCCTCTGCAGCTGAATTTGTTTAAAGTAACTGTTATTTGGGCGAAAGCGTTTTGATAGCCACGAAACCACTGCAATCACGGGACCGAAGAATTCATTAACAGTTCCGCCGGCTCGGTGACTCACAGTAAACCGTGCCACTGATCTGCAATCTCTACTCCCCCTAAAGTAGCATACTAAATCCACCATTAGCAACCTCAGGGTGCAGCTAAATACAAACGCAAACGAAATCGCCCACGAATCCCGTTCTGTTCGCCTAACCGTGGGGGAAGGGGGCGAGGAAATCGGTTGCAGCGAATCGATTAATTTACCTGATAGTCCATGTAGTTCCCGTAGCCCATATGGTTGCAGGTGCAGGCACACGCCTGGATGTGCCTCCGCATGTCTAGCTCGACCTCCTCGCCGCAGACACCTCTGCTCGCGGCCATCATGGTGTCGCCCATGCAATAACCGCTCGTGCAATACATCCTCGGATCACTCTGGTCCAGGTAGCCGCCTCCCGTGTCGTCGTAGCCGAGCCCGCTGGCGCACCTGGAATCCGAGGTATATCCCACACGAGATTGGAGACGTTCCTCGTATCCCAGCCTCGACTGGGGCCGATGGAAGCTCGGAGGTACATCCTGGGACAAGAAGGAGGTTTCTCGATAAGTTTCAGGATTCCCCTGATGAATTGTTAATCCTTTATAAACCTATACAACTTCGATGTCGGCGCATACACGCGACGCCTTATACTCGGAGCATTCTCTGAATCTTATTTCATTTTTTGTTCAATTTACGCTAACGTTTCGCGATTGCTTCGATCTATCGCGCGGAATATTTGCTGCGTCGCGTCACTCTTACGCGTTTAATTAAGACGTGCTAAGGTTTAGATTATTCCCGACGAGCGCGGAGATTTCTCTGGTAAATGTCTTACGGAACGATAATGCAGAGCGCGCTCCATTGACCCACATAGTTCGGATTCTAATCAGTCCTCGTTCCGTGTGAGTAATCTATTACTCTATAATCCTTCGCGCGGAAAAGCCTCCGGTAGACAGCGGATATCGATTTCAATTTGGGAATGGTCTCGATCCGTGAACGACGGAAAGGCTGCTCTCCGTAGTGAAACTTTCGGCCAGGCTTTGTTCTTGCGAAGTCTATCGTGGATACCGATGAACGCATTCTTAGCAAAAGCTGCTGCGTTATCTTGCAAAAAGCAGTATCCCTTTTGTTCCTTACTTTTTAATCTGAAACTTTTGGCTTCAAGTTCCATCGGCTTTGAAAGACGCAGCGTTTTGTATACGCCAATTGGAAATAACGAAATATCTATTATAAATGAGTTACATATCTATAAATAGGTCGTCTGAGCTTTTTATACGAACGCACGTTTACTAACGCGTCGTTCAGTCTGCATTTACCTCTGCGTTTTATGCACCGATTATTTTATTTTTAAACAAGAAGTGTTGGTCTTCTTTAAACAGTAATAATTTTTTCTTTTTTAATTGAGAGAGGTGATCTATTTGATGTTTCCACCCGGACGGCGAATGGCGTTGCTTTTGTTGGAACGTCAGTAACTTTTCATAGCGTTTGGAACGTTTTCAAGATACAAGGGCCGTCGAATGCAAATTACCGTGTCACAGACGGACTTACGTGCGATTGTTTCAACAGTCGTCTGGACCGGATTCAGACCCGGGCTGCGCTCTCGAATTTAACTTTCCACCCCTCGCCGCCGAGACTGACTTCGCGTAGGCAAATACCAAAGTGACAATTTACATAGACCCTGTAGTCACCGAAACATTGTTTCCAGTCATCCCTTTGCTGCTCGTTCGATATCAAAAATTCACGATTATTCTTGCGGTTATATCGATCGTTATACATTTCAAAGTATCTATCTTATTGCGCCAAGATTAATTCCCAACCAGCGCACCGTCAGAATCTCGCCGAGAACATTCGTCAAACTCTCTCAGCGAAATCCCATATGGAAAGCGGTGAGAAACGTAAAAAACGGACGGTCCCGGGATATTCGAGCCTTAGCTCGCCGAACGTGTTTACCGTCATCTGTCTTCCCCGCCGGAGAAATTAGTCTCGACATCGCGGACGAAGCTCTTATCGCGTTCGCGAATTCTATCAAGCGGCAATCTGGAATCGACACGCGAGGACCATTCCTTTTCCCACCGTTCGTCAATAACATCGCCGAGGCGAAAGGATTACGACTACGTGGTCGCGCCGCGCGTCGTAATTGCATCGCCGCCATCTCCATCGAGCCCTAGAATTATCAATTTCCGATGCGCGACACACGCGCCGGCGTCTTATTCTATCCATCGAGAATCCGTTCGTCCGATCGGCAATAATGTCTGCGTAATAGAAACACGGCGTCTACGTGGGGCGTTACGCGTCGAAATTGCAGGCGAAAAATGTCGGACAAGTCCGGGACAGGTGGCCGGGTTCCCTGGCTTATCGGCGAAAAATACACGTTTGTGATTTATTTTTGACGGTAGCGTTTTCCGCGCCTCCGTACCCCTCGGCTAGCGCGCGTTGCCTGAATTCCTAATATACGGCCCGGCGGGGGGGGGGGAGGGCGTGGAACGGGGAAACTGGGCCAAATCGATAACAGCCGAATATACGTACGGCAAAAGTTCGAACTTGGAAGCGTGTGCACGCTTGGCGGCACGCGGAATCAATTCTCGCTTCCCGAAAAGCCATAATGCCTTGCCGGAAAGCATGATGCCTCTCTGGCGAGCACCGCGAACGCCGCGATCTCTGATTGAAAGCCCTGCTTTCCGCTTGATGAGCCCCGGATACTCTTCGATCAGCCGTAATGGCTACTTACAGAGTTCAAGAGATACATCATGCTCGATGTGATTACAGATCCTCGACGATGATCGCCGCTAATGGCACGCGTCCGAATTTCGCTTAGAATTTTCCGTCTGGACGATTGTGCTGTGAAATCATTTCGGAATCGTATCCTCTTTGCGGGAATCGTACAGATAATAGTGACACGCTGTTCATCCAAGAACAGAATTCCTTGCACGATTAAACAGTTAGGTAGGCGAGGATCGTTTATTAGCCATAGTGGGATCATGTTTTTAGCGCAACACGATAGTTCGTTTCGAAGGCGGTCAGAATGAAAACGATGGGGACGAGCGGTGGGGTAATTCATGAGGGGGCGGCTGTCAGTCGAAATCAGCGATACAAAACACGAATTTGGATTCGTATGTACGGCTCGCGGCGCGATCGTTATTGTCAGTGACAAATCTTTCTGTCGTTCAACCCGGTGATACACTTCAGTTGACAAGCGGGTCGTGAAATAGAATGCTATACAGAAAATAACGGACTTTTTTTACGTTTTGGAAACGTGTTTTTTTTTTTTAAATTGCTATTGGAACAGCGTTATGATTGTTCGCGGGGAATATTGTTGTTGGCGACGAATATTCTGATATTGGATGTAGTGGGTAAACACTTCGCTTGACAACTGGGTCGCGAAGCAGAAGAATAAAGAATATTGTGATTTCTTTCGGCTGAATTTCAGTATCGATGGGAAACGAATGGGGGGGATGCGGGTATCGGATTTTTCAATAAAACACCGTCCCGTTTATCTCTCATTACGATTGCTGCGTAAAAGGGAATTTTTAATAAACGACGAGGAGGTATGAAGTTTTCTTCCATCTGAATTGTTAACATTTGTCCAGAAACTATTTTCATAAACCGCGCTTGGTCTAAGAATTTAATTTCATCTGCACTTCAACTTAAGCATTTGTCAAATCTTGATTTCGTCTTTGCTTCGCAGAATAGTTTAATAACGTATGCACGTTCCCCAAAAACTATACCTGCATTCGCTATTCAATGGAAATATTCATTATTTCACTGTGAAATCAGTTTAATCAACTTGGCTTTAAGATCCCATTGTACATTTCTCCATTATCCGAAGACTCCCAGTGCTCTATCGAGTACTATTTCAACAAGCCGGAAACGTGTACAAAAATATTCCGCGTATACAGTTCGTTAATTGTACATCCAAAATCAATTGACCCACTTGGCTATGAATGACGACACGAGTGGGCTCTTCTTTCGCAATTTCAATACACACTCGAACTATTACCTGATGCATCTCCGACAAAGAGGATACGTCTACGACTACGAAATCACGGTCCTCAATCGGAAATGTAGGTGAACGGGGAGGTAGAGGCGTGCGGAAAGTACGTAACAGAGAAAATAGTTTACGATAACGACGCGTTTTCGCGAAACGCAGCCACGTTAACACCCGCGGCCCAAAGGAATTCGCGCATGTCGTTAATTCTAGGCGCAACGAAGTATACGAATAGTAATGCTCGCTGAAGCGGGGTTCAAAGAAACGTACAGACACGCGTTCTGCATATGCCGAGCGAGGGATTTCAAAAGGGGACGAGCTTTCATTGGAACAGAGCGCAGTGCACGTCGTGTTTGGCTTACGGTATTAAAAGGGAACGTATAAACGTATGAAATGCATCAGATGGAGATACAATTTCCTGTTATTTTCGGGATCAATCAAACCCGCGCTGCGTAATAGAATCACCCGCGAATTACGCGCGAATCGGTTAAATGATTGGGGGGGTGGGGGCACTTGCGGAAAGGTTTCGTTAGCCGATTAGGGTCGATCAGCGGGAACGTTATTGCATCTTTCTCCCCTTGGGAAATGCGGAGGGCGATTGTCCCCCTTTGGGAAATATTTTAGTTCTCTGCGAATCTTTCAGTTGGACGTTTTTTTGAAGGTGTTAGACTTGTAATATTCCCCCTGAAGCATTCGTAGACAGATATCACAATGATTTAATACCTATTTTACTTTCTTTAATTTGAAGTTACGATAGTATCCTAATATTTTCATATCTTGTCGAGTTTCTCCACGGAACCGAGTTTCTTATTGATTCTCCCGTCATCTTCGAATTTTACCGAGCCAGGTATTATTCAAGAAAGTTAAGGCACTGTCGCGAACGTTATAAATTGCAAAAAGTCACGGAACAATGTTGCCCCGGTTGTTTAAACATGAAGTGTTTCTATTGTCTTAATTGTAAGCGGTTTAGGAACGCTAATCGGCCGCGGGGAAGGGCTTTGCGAGTCTTTAACGTTGCATCAGCTACACGCAACACGAGGTTTTAGGATTAGCTAAGCTGGAACGGCTCATATCGCTGGCGTCAGACCATCGAATAAAGTTAGTCGCTGAATCATCAGCGGCTTAAAGTTTCCCTGCTCAGCGCTAATTAAGTCCGCGCCTTTCCCCGTCCGCGGATCTGAAATTTAATTTTCAACGAACAATAATCGTAAATATCAGGATCGAGGGGCGCGCTCGTTGCGCCGCCCCGGACTCGTTTCATTCCGTCGGGACAATTAAAGAAACCTTGCACACGCCTCAAGTTGAAGTGAAATTTAATTAGCGTCGATCGCCATGCGATACGAACGCATATATTGCGGGAGAGAAATGTTGTAAATTTTAGCCAGTTTCTATTTCGGTATTTAGATTTTCTTTTATGGTATTGAGGAGATTTATTAGAATGAAGATAAAATGGATACGATAAAACGTGGGCGGTTAATATACATATAGATGCCGACGAGTACTGAAACGATTGGAGAATTATATACCGTTGCCGCGGGGCAGAACTCGAGAAGAGACAACAATGAACGTTGATCGAGCTTCCAGTTTCACGTTTCGTGCATTTCATCGTTTCGCGTGTTTCGAGCAAGAATAGCTGTACTCTGAAATGATTTAGTTGTAAATATCTAGAAGATACTTAGGTATATTGTTCTTTATTAGAGCTCGAAATATTCCTTTTACTTTTCATTGCCTATTTCAAATCTGATTAGGACTCGACCACTTTGACTTTCGTCAACTGTAGATTACTATTCAATTTCAAACTGTTCGGAACCCCTCTACTGTTACCCTTCCCGAGAACGATCTGCCCGGAGAAGTACCCAACAACGGATTAAGAAACGTAAGATTACGTTAAAGTCCTTCCACGTACCTGGGCATAATTGTCCTCCTGATAGGGTGTCCTCCGATGACACTCGTCGTAGCACCTCCCGTCATATCCGCTCGGCGGCCTGGGATACGGATCCTGCACCGCGGCCGCGGCCGCGCAGCAGTCCGGTATCTGACCCGGGTAGGTCTCGTAGGGGCATTTGTCAGGCTGGCCGCCGGCTCGAGGCGCCTGGTGCACTCGCTCCTGGGGCCCGGTCCCGTAACCAGTACCTCCGGAGTGATGCATCGTCCTCCGGCCGTCTTTCACCGCTGCTCGATCACCCCGATCACTGCATCGTCGCGATCGACGCCGCGCACCATGTCTTTATCGCGAGCCCCTCGTCGCGCGGGTCCATCGTCACTTATCTTCGCCAGCGTGTTCTCGGCGCGCCAGATGCCTCTAACCGGGACCTGACGACGACCTGAATGGAAATAGGGGGAGGGGGGTGGTGCGGGGGTGAGACAGGGCAGAACTGTCTCACCCTCGTCTTACGATCTACCTTTCAGATCCTATCATTCTATTCTTCTTGATCCTGTTCGAGCAAGATCCCTCGCAATGTCCAATTATGGTTTCTATACAGAAGAGGTATCGATTTTCGAAGCTTGGCGAGAAGTCAAAGACCATTATTTCCTTCTACATTTCTTGCACGGAACTTTCCGAAGGAACCCTCTATCTCTCGAATTTGAAAACGTCCAATTCGAGTGATACCAATGGATAAGGGGTTGATTCGTTTCGATCGGGACAATTTCTCGGGAACAGGGGGCTGAAATACTTCGGCAAGGTATCCGCAGTTGCCTCGGCTGCGCGTGTATCGCAAAGAGGAGGAGAGAAATGCGATCTGAAATAACGTCCCTCCAATGTGCCTGGAACGATCCAGCAATTATCTGGCCAGGATCATATCGTTTCGAGGGGCGCGTTAAATTTTCAATCTGTCTTTAATTACCACGCTACGAGCACGTGTAGCCCGTTATACCGCGAATTTGGCACGGGTAGCCGACAATGGAAGGTGCTTGAAAGAAAAATATCGCCATCGAAACTGTATCTATGTTGAATAAAAGCGAGCTTCTAGTATTCTCGTATTTGCGATCGTTCTCGCTGTTGGTTCTCCTCGATATTTTTAGCATCGACATTCTAAATTTCATATGCCACCTTACTTGGTAGGAAGTAAATTATTTCCGTTTAATAACAGCGTTTATTAGCGTCACGAGTCCAGCGTACATTATCTAAATCAGAGCCAATTAGAGTTCTGTACATTTCGTTAGTTTATTTTATTTTAAAATCATATTATTTATTTCGTTCTATGAACCGCCGAATTTTCAGTCACTGGTGTCAATTATCTCTAAGAACCCTCAGCTCTATCGCAGAGACGTGAAACATCTAAGAAGCAATTTCATGCATTCTCGAGATTCGCCCCCAATTATTTCGCACCATCAATCCTCATCAGCCGAGTCATCAGTCTTCCAACGCAAGGGAAAGAAACGAAATCTCTTCTCGTTTCTTTCTCCATGCCTCTCGGTTCGTTCTCCAGCCATTACCCGAGCAATTCCAAGATACGCGTCGGTCACGCACGTGTTCCCAATCTACCAGGTCGTTTTTAAACTCGACCACGGACACTCCTCGTTGCAGCGGCGAGTTTGTTACCCCGAGACCCTTTGTTTCAGTCAGCCCCCGGAGCTGTCTGCTTCTACGCCGGCAGCGTTCTCGAAGCAACACCACTTCCGCCCTACGTGCCCCCTTTATCCCATCAGTTCCTCTTATTCCTTCGTCTTGTGTGTCGCCAATTTCTTCTCTCTCTCTCTCTCTCTCTCTCTCTCTCTCTCTCGACCAACGGATACTTTCTATTCCGCGGAGAGGAAAGCCTTTCCTGGGGCTTTGGATGATCGGACGGCGGATAAAGGGCAAAGAGGAAACGACTACGTTCCCTGCCTCGCATTCGAAGCTGAGAGAACTTTGTCCCTGGATCCTTGATGTCTCAAAGTGGACGCTCGTTAGTGTAATAATATTAATCAGACAGGGAAACGTGGTTGTCACGAGTGCGTTTTGTTTTATTGTTCGGGGAAGATTTGATCATTACTCGCTTGGATTACGTTGACGTTTTATGGTTTTTAAGAGAGAGAAGGGTAACTTCAGGATCTTGTATTTCTTAAGCGCGTAACAAGTTTCTTGGTCACTGCTTAATTCGCAGTTGGCTTATTTTTGAAAGTGGCGCATACAATGTATCTCTTTCGTTGCATCTCGATCACCGTATCTGTTAATTGTTGTGATTTCATTCTCTTCCAATTTCCAAAGCAGCGGAGTATCGCATAATCCAGCTGCGTATCCCATACGATCAGCAATTTTAATTAAATCCGCGCAACGTCCATAGATCACCGCGTCGACAAAGGCTCGACCTGCGATCCAGTTGAATCCATAATTCCACGGGCCAAAGGAGGGTGGACTACTTCGCTCCCTCCTCTCAGCCGTCTATTTCCGCGTAGCTGTTTCTCCCGTGGACTCCGCTTCCTTGATCAGAAGGCTCGCCACGACAGAGGAGGAAGCTCGTCCGTGCTCTCAGCGGAAGCTCGGGCGTGGTGAAAAGGAACGGCAAAGGACGCACGGCGAGCGTAGTTGAGAGGGGGTAAAGAAGAACTCGTCGGTATGATTTCCTTCGCTTTTCCATGCTGTTTTATTCATCACCGTAGTTACAGGGGGTGAGATAGGATTGGCCGGTTCCAGTCTGCCAGCAAGGTTATCCTCCCGGATTCCTCGATTAACGAAGGGAATCTTGTTTTCGTTTCATTATCTCCAGCTTCGTACTCGGGTATACGAATTGTCTTGTTCCAGTCACGTCGAGATATCTCTCTCTCTCTCTCGAATGTAGTTTATCGTACACGCTTGCCACCCCGGCGTTAATCGTGACGTCCCGTTAATTCGTTCACTGTAAAGTTCGTTAACTAGTGCATACAACACTGCACACGTGGCTTAACTCTGCTTGGAAAGCCAGCTTGTTGCTGATTTATCGTGGAAATTTGTGAAATTTTCGGCGGTAATTGATCCAGTAATTAGCAAAGGTTAAATTTCTTCGAGCGATAATAAAACCGAGGAAGTAATAATTGTAAGCGGTCCATTAAGTAAACGAGTACTTAGAATACCAAGGCTATTACGTTCGCAAGGTGTGTGTAATTTACTCCCGCTTGAATTTTCCACGATTCCCGCGACCTTCCGCTAGCATTGTAGCGGCACAGTTTCTTACCAGAGGGACTTTAATTCAGCTTCACTTAATGCCACAATTAACTTCCTCCCCGCGCAATTATTTATAACAGCTTCGCGTCAAACAGTTTCATTCTCCTCGGCGTGACCCCGATTTTCATACCGCAACCTCGTCGGTCGCGTCGAACAATCTCCCGCACCGTTCGCCGCCGGATCCGCGAGGGTCAACGCTTTGCACCCCTTTCGGTGTAATCCCCCTAATTATTGTCAGTCGCTGGCGCGAAATAAAGGGCGGCGTGACGCGCTCGGACTCTTCCAGTGAGTCGTCGGGACTGCCATCGGATCGGCCCGGATAGTTTTCTCTCCGGCCGGACGCGAACACGGCTCGCCGGAGCGGGACGAGTCCTCCTCCGCTCGCTAATCCTCTCTCCGTTCAATGGCGTGCCGGCGTTCGTCCTTTCGTCGAGCGGCGATCATCAATCTTGGAGGGCAAGGGTAACACGTTCATCTCCCAATTACGGGGCTCTTCCTTCCGGGAAAGAGGATTTACATCCCGGAAGAGGCGTGCCAGGTTGCAAAGACCCTTCGATAAATCGACTTCGTGGACCCCTGCTTCTCGACAGCCTCTCTCTCTCTCTCTCCCCTCGCCCCCCCATCCCACGGGGGATGAACTCGTTGACGGAGGTTTATGAGCCATTGTTTCCTATATCCATCAAGTTCCGAAGGTTTAATTTATCTTTGGCCGAGGAGAGAATCCATTCGAGTTTTCATTTTACACGGTCCCATCTCCGCTAACTTCTTTCACGCTTCGTGAAATCATTCGAATACAAGCCCGTCGTCTTTAACAAACCCTTCGGTTCCCGTGCAATCGATCGGCCGTGCCCTGGAAAAGTTGCGCGGTTATAAGATAGCAACGTAGCCCAGATTACGATGGCAGATTCAATGGAAACGCCTTTTTCCCCCTTGGCCAGGTATTTCCTCGTCATTGACAGTCGCTTCCTTGAAGATGCGAGGCGCGCGTCTCGCGATGCTTAGGGTGCTCTCTCTCTCCATCAAAGAATTACGACCTGATTCCGCACAAGCGTATACTTCAAGAGTGGAAATCCTCGATTTCAAAGAGATAGAGGCGGCGACAGAGAGGGAGAGAGGCCTCGTCCCGAAAGGCGGATGAGACGAGACAGGAACGAGAAGACCCTCTTCTCGAAGGATCCCCCAGCTTTCGTCTGTATCGCATTCGAGACGCGCTTCATCGCGGTGTCAAAATGTTGGAGTTACCTCTCTTTCCACTTTCTAACCCATTTTCTGACTTCTGATTATAATTATTTCGCATTGACGTAATATCTGGAAAGCCTTTCATGTCGGTCGATTTTATTCGATTGAACAATACAATCAGCCAGAGAATTAATTATCTTAATGATATGCTTAATCATTTCTCGAATGTAATCGTAGCAGCGTGATCGTTCATGTCCTAAATCCTAGACTTCAGTTTTCAAGGCAGCTTCCGGTTCGCTCTCCTCTTTCCGAGCGCAGTGATTCCTTTCGCCAGGATTTCACCCCCTTTGCCTGCGCACGTATGCGCCGTTCCTCTGTGACTGGAAAAAGACTACATTTCTGTGAATCCTCGGATAACTTTCTCGTTTCCCTTCCGGCTCACCTATTTCTTTATTCTCGCTACGGCATAGCGTGTGCATCAGACTCTCGGCGAAGTCCTTGCGAAACTTTCCGCCAGGCTATCCTCCGGAGGATGTCGAATTCTACTTAGCAAACGCGACTAGCGTACGTTAGAGATACATCTCCCTTTTTTTTTTTTTGCCGAAAGAAAAGTTTCTTTGGAAACTTCGAAACGGATTAGCGATTTTTTGTTTTCAGCTCGGTGCGACAATCGTTTTACCAAGCTGAACGAGCCGAGCGTTCGACTTTTGTCTCCTAGCTTTCCCTCGTCTCCGAGAAATTTTCGAATTTTCATTTTATCAGCTTGGAAAGTTGCTCTTAGCATAGCGTGTGCTTCTGCAAGGAATCCGCGAACTAATTTCCCCCCGCGGCTAAAGACCAGAAATATTTCAATTCCGAGCAAATGGGTTGCTGCGGCGTGTAGCCTGGGAAAGATTTGACATTTTTTTTTTTTCGTGCGCCTTCGACGTTCACATAAATTCATCATATCCTACGTTCCCTTGACGGTTCGCTATCGCGGAAATTGCAGCTCGGATACGCGCGGGAAATGCGTTTCAATATCCTTACGAGATCTTTACGGACCTTTTACGAGTTTCCCTAGCTACAGAAACATCCGCCATGCAGATCTTCCAATCTTCTGTTTATTGAATT
Source organism: Holcopasites calliopsidis (assembly GCA_023838395.1). Lineage (NCBI taxonomy): Eukaryota > Metazoa > Arthropoda > Insecta > Hymenoptera > Apidae > Holcopasites > Holcopasites calliopsidis. The sequence goes on along the minus strand of JALHAQ010000012.1, from coordinate 411,292 downwards.
CACGTGGCTTCTGCTGCACAGATAGTAATTTCAGAAATATCCAAAGAACATCGCGCTGCGTCGCTATTGGTTTTTTATTTCTTCGGGCAATTTCTTTCCAGCTAAATGCGCTACAGTGATTCACTCGAGAGAATGAAAACGATTATATTTTTGTCTGATGATTAAGTTATTTAGCGCGATGTCAAATCTTCATAATGCGCATTCCTTCTTCGTTATCCTTCCGTGGAAGCTGCTAAAACACTCCGTTCTTATATTTACTGCGTCGTCGAAGCCAAAAAATCGCCGCGGAGACTTTTGGCGGATATTCTCGTAAAGTTCTAGGAGGCGGATTTAGTTTAACGAAGCCTCGTGATATTCCGACCGCGGCCGCTCGTAAATTTTCCTCGGACAGATAAAGCTTGCCGGATGAGCGAACCGGTAGGGCGCTCGGTGGCTCGTGTTTATCTCGTTGGATTCCACAAATTTTTCCGGAGTCCCGCCATGAATATTTAAGTTCAGACCGCGGACTGTGTCGTTCGTCGATTACATGCTCGCTGCCGGTCTGACATTGTGTTTCTGCGTGCAGGCGGAAAATTAAAGGTGTGTTTCTTCTTTTTTTTAAGATTTTATGCATCTTCCAATTTGTAATAAAGTCGACGACCAATATGTCTTCGCTTTTATTAGATATACGCTAGTATATGTTAATCTCATTCGGAATTAAAAAGTATAACTAGCTGTTACAATATTTTTTAACCGGTAGGCTAATTACGTAATCAACTTCTTGTAATCTGCGCCGAAATTGCATCCTCAAGTGCTACAAACGTTAACTCTTCTATATCCCGGTCTTCCAAACTGTTCTAACATCATATTTACCCCTTCGCGAGCCATAAAATTGCTGTAAAGTAGTGTAAAAGCAATGGATCGCAGGACGAACATGTACAGATCGTCGCAGGAACATAAATCGGCGTTTTCGTTGCGTTCATCGAGACGGCGTTTACCCTTTCACGTTCCTACCCTGCCCCCCCTTTTCGTCACAACTTTTTCCCCCTTTCCTACTTTCTGCACTTCTTTTAAAGCTACTCACCGAATTGCTCAATAAGGTTTCGCGGTTGAACCTTCGGGTCGAAGGTATTCGTCGTAGGCTTCGTGGTGCAACGACCTCTCCGGACAGACTTAAGCCCTTTCTTCATCTTTTCCTTTTTTTTCTATTGCCCTTTCAACGGTAGCCATGAAAGGCGATTGTTCTGTTTGGCATTAAAGCCACGCTGGTGGTCTCAGATTTGCCTGTATTCTTTTCGCAAAAATCATTCGTGAAGCTTTTCTATTTTTCGATCGGAGTGTCAGGCTCGATGGCGTGGGGAGTATATGTTTCACTTCGTGTTAAATTAGGAGCGGAATCTTCTTTGTGCTTTTAGCTGGAGAGATGGAGCATCGTAGCAGTGCGGCATGAAAGATTCTTTTGTGAGCAGAGATTTGTTGAATGCCATTATAGAAGAGCTATTGCCTCCGTGCCCCTTTTAACGCGACTCTCGTACAACCGTTATTACGTAAAAGTATCTTTATTTAATCTATTTTTAGAATCCTACTTGTATCCGAAACTTCTCCAAAACATCTCCATCGGACTTATCGTTTAATAAAAGAAACAAAGACAGTGGCACAGGTCTTGCGATAAAATCATAAAGGCTCGCATATTCCCTGAAATACATATGGTCGAATATTACAATCGGTGCTCCATACAGCGGAAGGGGGCGAGTCTCGTCGAGGCAGGGTGGTTCGCAGTCGCGACGGCGAATAGCTCGTTCCATTTCCTGATATAACGACCTCGAGTGGTCGATCAGACCAGTAAGCCTCCCTCGTCGATGCTCGACGAGTCGCCGACGAGCTTCCACGTCTCGGAACCGAGACGAAGGAAGGGCCATCTCCCCGTGACCTACACCTATCTCTTTTTCGAGCTACGTGCAACTCGAACGCTTCGATACCGATCGTGTTTTCCGCGCGGATTCTCCCCCTGGAAGCCTTGAATTCCTCCGAAAGGTCAACGGTATTTTTCCGTCTGCTTACCACGATTCATCCCTTGTCTCCTCTCTGTATGCGTGCGCGCCTCCTCTGATTCTTTACTTTCCCCGGACCATTCCCCGGGAGGGGGCGAGCAGGAAGTATTCGATTGCTCGATCGAATGGTAAATTCGTGTGGCTCGGCCGCGTGATTTGAAAATGAATAAATTGAATTTTCCCACGTGTCGCCGAGTCGAGGAATTTTCATTCGTATTAAACGCGTGTCAGGCCAGTGCGCAAAGAATACTGCATTCCGCAGCGGCTATTTAGGGTTATAAACGATGAGGGCCAGGTCGTCGCTGTGACGTGGGGCTGCACAATTTGCGGAATTTACGATTCATTAAACTGCAGTAAGGTCGCTGCAGTTATACAGAACCGGGTGTATTTGAGTTTCAGCGGGTTTAGTGGACGTTAGTAGACAATGTTATGCGTCAGACATGAAATATCTCTTCGTCTATACCGATTCCCATTCGAATTTTTAATCCTTCCATTACGCAATCGGTGAACGAAATCCTTACACAACTCTGAATCACGGTAACGAGCAGCGATCAATCCAATTCGAATGCAACATCGTTATCCCGTCGACAAGAAGCAAATTACGCGCACGTCTTGTGATAAGTAAATCCACGGGACGTTGACAAAGGATCGCATTGATTGATTGTCAGCTGAATCGTTCGTCGATAATTGATTATTAGGTATCGGATTATCGAGATTCAATTGTTTAGAGCATAACAAGCGCCGCGAATGAATAGCGATTTAGGCGATCCGAACGTCAACGCGAACGTCCGTTCGGGGATAAGTTATGGCGTATTGCGTTGGGCCCTGGATCATTTGATTCAATCGAACGTGTTATTGTACGTAGGTAAATTACTATATCCAAAGTTTTTCATCACTTGTAGAAGAAGATAAACACAGCTCAATACTGCAGCGAGAAATATCATTTCTCTTTCACGATCCAATTGCTTCTTCCCCGCGCGTGTAATTAATTTTCATTCGCTTGCAAGCGAGACACGCAGCAAAGAAGGTCGGCACACACCGGCTGCGGATTCCTTCGTCGAGAACGGTTTCGCACGCGTTTAATGCGATTCGTTTTTCACTCGCGACGACTCCGGGCGGGTTCATCGCTAATTAGACAACTTCAAGCGCCCTGAGTAATTGGATAAGTTTACGAGACTCCCCGTTCGCGGGGAGAGAATGCGACAATCGGGCAATTTTTCCCAAGTATGTTTGCACAGAAGAAATGGATCAATTAAAACGAGATGAAGTGAAATGGAATGACTGCTCGCGCAGTTTATTAGCCGTAAAAATGTGCTACATCTTTGTACACTCGTCTGAATATACTTAGTGGAAAGATATTAGCGTATTAAATTATTTAAAGGCGTTATAAAGGCTGAAAGTTTTTAATATGCTTCCAACTGTAACGATCCTTGCAATCTTCGTCTTACGTTTATAGCTCGGTGCGTAATGATTTTTTAACTTTTTCGGAGCTAACCGCTTTGTACATTTTTCTAAATCCTGTTCACGTTTAAGGAACCAAACGTGGTTTAGCTCGACGAAAGATTTCTATCTCCAGAGAACGTGTGGCTACATTTTAATAGGTTCGGGCAAGTTCGAAAACTTGCGTAACTTGGCTAAACTACGCCAGAGACAAACCGCCTTTGCACGTAATATTCGATAATCCCAGGCTCGCGTAACTAATAGCTCCTATAATGGGCGTTTATTTCGCTCCTGGCCACATTTAAATATGCTTCGCTCTCCCGGAGAATGAACTCAATTAGAAAAGTTCCCTGAAATATTCCTTCGAAGTTTCCATTCAGCGAACTCGTAAAAATGCGTGCCGACGTTACTTGACTGCTGGCCCTTTTCAACCAGTCATTCCACCTTCAAGCGGACGGAAAGATATCGATTTATTTAGTAAGAGGCTCTTCGAATCCTTTCACGGGAACAAAGTCGTGCCGATGAGAAAAGAAATCCGGAATGTTGATCGCATTGAAATCCATGCTCGCGGCGGCATTCTTTTAAAAAGTTTTGGTAAAGCAACGGTTTCAGTTATTATCCTACCGATCCGTCCACGTGGCCACAGCATCCCAACGCAAAACCAACTCACCAAGCGGCATGAGAGACTTCACTTTTTTCTCCTGTTGCGAAGTCGCTGGGGTCGCCTGGCGACTTTGCGTCTGGCGAGACGGGTCAAAGGGCGGCGTAATCGAAGATGCCGAGCCCCTCGGGGAGGGGTGGGGGGTGGTAGGAGAACGGAGGATCGATTCTAATCGAATCATGCCAGCCTGCACGGATTATATGCTTCTCACGAGATTGGTCTCGCCATGGTCAAAGGACGTATCGCCGGCCGACAATCACTTAGGGTCCTCTCTCCGGATGGTTAGAGGAAGCGACTGGCCGCAAGCATGCCGCTGCCCTTCTTCCATGGCGGCCAGGCAAATCGATCTCGATCTCTCGAGGCCCGGACGGATGTCCCCGCGTCTCCTCTCGGCCTCCTCCGGACTCAATCTTCCGGAGCGTGCCCGCCCGCCTTCCCCGTCAACGGGATTATCATTCTTCCCCGACATTGATCGCGATACTCTTTGGTCGGCGGACACTTTGACGGTGCAACGGATGCCGCGGCACAGCCGCTGATAGAGTCGTGTATAGGCATGCCTATGACGACGGCGGTCGGTTGTGTATCGTTGCCGGTCAGCGAGGTGCGGCTGGGACGGATTGTTTGGTGCAATTAGGCGCGGGGGATGCTTGGTAACGGGAAATCGTATTGCCCCGTTGCGAATCGACAGGTGTTGGGGTTTTGGCCACGCGGCTCTCGTATTCAGCCACGGCCACTGAAATGGCTGAGGTTTGTATTAATCGAGGGTTGGAATTTTTCCGAGTCCAATTGGATCGCGGTAGGGAAGCCCTTGGAATCTTTCTACAGGTGTCTGTGTACGTAACAATGAATATCAGTATCCGAATAAGATAAGGTGCTTGATTAAAAAAAAGAAAATGCATTCCTAATATTCCCTTTCAGCCTTCCTATTTTGTTGCATCAAAAATTGCGTTACGAAACCACTTTACTCTCGCGTTCCCTCCGGAGATCAAAATATCCATCTCGTTCTACGAAACTTCCTGAATATATTTCTCTTGAACAGTCAAATATTATTTCCATAATTTTTAATCTAACTTTCCGGCGTGTGCTATGCAAATAAATACGTTGCTCTTGCCGACGGGCTTCTTATCGAAACTTGCTGAAAGGGACCGCGCGGAGAGAGAAGAAAGAGTCCTCCTCCTCCCTCCGTGCGAGACGCTGTTTGAAATTCGATTCCTAATTACCGATTAGATTAATTAGTCGTGGGGTGGGCCGAGACGTAGCGGAGAAACCGTATCGCTCATCAAAGATCGATTAAACCCACCACCCCACCGGTCGTTGAATATTCGCTCTTCGTAAATATGCTAATGTTGCGCAAACACAAATGTAACCCGACCGCATTCGTTGTCTAGCAATCGTTTTAATCTCTTGTTAGTTCGAAGAAGCCATCGCCGCTACCTCCTCCGTGTTCCGGCCCTTTCTCTCTCCTGTCCTGTCCCTCCCTTTCTTATTTAACGTCAGCCGTATGCAATTGAGCGTGCAGCGAGTCCGTCTCACCGCGGATTTCGCATAAATCAAATCCGGCTCATCGGCGTGCGATCTGCATAAATCGATAACGATTGTCATTTTATGCGAAATACCATTTTTCTATTCCATACGATTATCTCCGTTGAACGAGGAAGCGCGAAGCGCGTGCGCAGTATTTAATATTCTTCCCCTTAAGAAAAAAAAACAATTAATTAGAGCAGCTACTATAATTATTGTTTTTTCTCCTTGGTATTTTAATTTCTACGGTGGTTGGAATTCGTGCCAGGAAAAATGACCGCGCGAGGCTTGATGGAAATACGAATTTACAGCTCGCGCGCGGTTGTCCGACCACAAGTGATTCATGCCACCGGTTTATTGGCCCTCGCGCTCGCCACGGAAAATTCCGAACGGTCCTCCGCTCGTATTTACGCTCCATCGAGCTATTTAAACTGTATTACGTATTACATATAATTGTGTTTGTTGCGAAAATTCGATGGTACACGTGTGTATCGGTGAAAGTGCGAATTGAATGTCCGGCGAACCGCACGCGCTGCCTTTGTGAAAAATCAAACGCGCCACTTTCGCCGTTTTCTTTTCGTGTCGCGTTAAAAATCGACGGGCCAGGGGATCGTGACGGGAATAAAGTTACGCCGCAGCTGTAATGAACGATGGGAAACGTATACTCTCCCTCTCGACGAAAGCTTTGAAACTGACAGGAGCGTTGCATTTAACAGCGTTGCCCTTCGACCAATATCGAAGCTCGCGTGAAAAGGGACGGCCACGAAAGCATCTTTCCGCGACGGTGTACGGGAGAAGAAGGACGGGGAAAGGGATGCGTCTTCGTTGGGGGTCGGCGAGCCGATAAAATCTCGTCGCTTTTCTCCCGATAACATCATTTCGAGCATACTTTCACGGGGAATTCGCCGCGCGCGCACGGCACTCGCGGCAAGAGAGACAAGAATATTGTCGACGACGAAATACGATCGCGAGCCGGTTCAACGGATCCCCCCCCCCCCCCCCCCCCCCCCCGCACAGGATACTTTCGAATGAATCTCCCGCCACGTTCTTCGTGGCCCGTTATATGTACCCTTCGACTAGACACGGATGAACAAATTTTCAGGAGATGGAAACGTGAATGCGCTGAGAGATACCTGAATCTTGGCGCGAAAGGAGACGTATCAGGTGTATGCAAAAGTTCTGGTCTTCTCTTTTTTAAGCATTCATGTGGAGTTACTTTTGACCGATAGAATTGCCGTCCCTTTCACGCAGTCGCTTGGTTAGTCTTGATCTATCTGAAACGCCAAATTCGCGATCGATAAGGAACAGTAACGTTGCGAAACAATAGTGAGCACGATGAGTGACGAAAGGTTGCATATTCGACAGTATTTAGGTCGCAGCACTCTTTATCCGGACAACACTTTCGAAACGTGCATTGCATCCAAACTGTCATTTTTATTCACGCCGGAATCCCGAAACTTGCGAAATAGATGGGGAATATCGTGAAATTAGAGAAAATACTTCTTACACTAATTTTGAATGCATCTATCATGTATAAATGAAAGAAAATTGAGAAGACTAAAACTTTTGCATACACCTAATAGATTCTCGAGAGCAAGTGATTCAAAGGAAATCGGCTGCGTTCGTTAAGAATTTAAAGTTCTCAGAATAAATTAGAATGCAATGATTTAGGGTTTCATAATATTTTATTGCGGATCATAGTTTCTAGAAATGTTATCGATGCGATTAGTGCATACTACGATTGCTCTTTCGCAACTGAATTGAAAAGGGATACATTTGAAATCCTCGCAGTAAACGTTTCCAGTTAAGTAGTATGAACTTAGATGTGGTCAGACCAGCGCCCAAGCATATCCCGTTGATGCAAAAGCAAAAGGAGTTTTCGCGTAAGCGCCGGCTGTTTCTCGAATCCCGATCTGTAATCACCGAAACAGCTTATTGTCTGCCGTGATGGGAGCGTAATCGTTTATCCGCTAACGAACTGCAACTCTAATTACGCGCCCTAATTTCGTCTGCCAGGATCGCCTTGCTCTGAGGCACTTTGATCGACGATGGGACTTACGTAGCGCACCGATAGCTCACGCTGAATCGGGATCGTTTGATTTCAGAATTGGGACCGCCTCCGATTAAACGTTCTCCAAATTTTTATTTAAATAACAATTGCGCACTCGAAGGTATGACGTTGATAAAATACTGATGGAAAAAGTTTCTCGCGTGCTTCGCACATATTTCGTACAGAACGCCACTCCGTGATATTAAATAAAAATATTATTGGTCGCGCAAATTGAAAATTCCAATTGTTCAGTTTAAAAAAAACTCCGAAATTTGAACGTGTCGCAATTCTTACATAGAATCGAATGAATAATCACGCGAGACAAGTATCAATATCAGCAGAAGAATCTTCTAACTTTCTGGAAGCTGATAGATTAATGGAAAGTGATCCGCGATCGATTTAATTATCGAGAACCTGTAAAATCCGGCGAAAAATTCGTCCGAGACGAGGGAAAAGGAATTGAGACGGGCGCCGTAAAATTCTGCGAGCTTCGATCGCCAGGTGATATGGGGAAGGGGGGAGCGTAACTATTTGCTTTCGAATCTGTCCAATTAATCACCCTGGAATATCAGTATTGCCGCGCGCTCGATTGCCGAGCACATCTAACGCGATATTTTCCAGTTCAATCCTTTACAGCCAGAAAGATCGTCGTAAACCATGATGCTCATTGGCCGGATAGTAAGATATATTCTATACACAAATAGTGTTTCATATAGTACTTATCAGGCGCAGAAACTTTTATACTATCATAGTACTCTACCTTTCGCCAGACAATCTTTTGCGCTTGTCAAGCTATTTTCCCGATAACTCCATTAGTGCTATTTGAGATTTCGAATGATCACTTCGCGATTAAGCGACAGTTCACTTTATTGTTCCCTTTTCCGCGGTGCAAGCAAAGAAAACGTGACTTCCTCGTTGATTCTTCGCACTTGTAATTTCACTGCACGTGTTCACGAGGCGCGAATCACCACGGTGTACTCTGATCGCGCGTCGATCAAAGTCCTTAACGCGAATTCGATTTGGATCGAGGCTGGGCAGCAGTCAGGGTCGTTCGAGAGATCAAACATACGATTCGCATTCTTTTCGTCCCTCGCGAATGGACGAAAGGTTCGTGAAACGCGTACACGTCTCACCTCCTATCGAGCAACGAGCGGACAAACGAGGACGCGAGAAATCGCGCGGAGGGTAAACGTCCGGAAAACAGCGAATGCTCGTTGGCACGTTTAATGCGCGACGCGATTGAACCGTTGCCAATCAAATCCGTGTGGCTCACGTGCTACCGGCGAACGCGACGGGAGACCCACGTCTGGAATCGATATCGATGAGATATCGAGCCCCGAGACGACACCGGGACATCTCTATCGAAGGGTAAAAGTCTGTGCGCCTTCTGGAGGAAGAATTACGATCGGCTCGCGGCTATTGGACGTTTTCGATGGAGACGCGCGCGTTCTTCTCGAGGACGCTTTCACCGGGAATCTACAGTCGCGTTTCCATTGAGTCGAGGAGTGGTGCGCGACGCGAAAGCTCGTAAACAAAAAAAAACGAAGGGAACGAAGACCCTTCGCGAAGCAACTGGTTGCGAAAACGAAGAGAACGATCGTCGACGTTACGGGCGGAGGAGCTCGTTGGAATATTCGCAGTCTAGTATCGCGCCTCGAAGATGGCGTATCGCGAAATTCTTTCGGAAACTGCTGCGAACAAGTTCGAAACGATAACAGCGGAGTTGGGAAAGGAAGATAGCGGAGAGGATTGATTCTGCAATGAGTATTCACGGGGAAGAGAAGAATCGGAATTGGTGGAACGTTTTCTTCTGTGATACTGAATATATATATCCGAATGAAATATATCGCCAAAATATATCCTTCAATATCCATTCCACGTCGACCACTCTCAAAAGCGCGGAAAGGAATGAACATCCCTCGGAACAACAACGCGTGCAGACTTCAAAGTGTGAGCGGAAATCTCTCCCCTGAAACCACCAGCTCTCCGGAAATGATTAAGTCAACCCTTGACCACGAATTCAGAGGAGTCTACTTCAATCTTCAGAATTACATTTCCCCGCTTATCCCGCGGCGACCGTTAACCGGATCGCATCTCCCGGATTCCCGCGGGCGGATTTCTTGGGCGAAAGCAAGACGAGAGTCGGTCGCGCGACATGCACGGCGAGGAAATCGCGCTCCGTGGTTCATTCGCGCGATGAATTCTACTCGGAGGATGCTGGGAACGCTTGAATCGTTGGAAACCGTCGAGGAGAGTGAAAGCGAGTCCGCTTTAATCCGCCACTCGGAAATCTTTGCACAGAGACGCGTTTTCGATAAAAAAAAAAGGGGGGAAGAGCTTGTCCTTCCTTCAAACAACCCTCGAAGCTTCCGAAAAATCTGGGGAACGTCCGAAGAGCGAAGCTTGCACAATGAAAGGGGTCACACATCCCCCGAAACGATACGATCCGGGCCTACCATAAAGGAGAACGAAACACCCTGTGCCACTCGTCCCCGGCAAAAATTCCTCGGAACGAACGGCTCATTAGACCCACGACGGCTCCCTTAATCAGCAACTCTCCAAGACACCTGGCCAACTTCCCACGGCCACGCGTTCCACGTTTTACGATCCCGCCCGCAATCTTCTCCCCGATTTAGCCCCGTCCGTCTCACCGAGAAGCTATTCGCCAAAAGCAAGCCATTGGAGCGATCATAAAATATCGACGGCCACCCCGAAGGAGAAGGATAAACGTTTTCTATCTCCGATCCTAACGCAGCAACCCCTTTCGGCGTCACAGCGATGAGACAGTATAGTAGAAAGGAATGATCATTAAACCTGTGGACGCCAGAGGACACCCGGCGCGGCCAGGTATTCACGCGTGGCGATCACTCGAGTAAAAAAAAAAAAAAAAGAAAAAGGGGGAAAAAGAACAAGCAACGAAGAATTACATTCTATTGGCTGCCTGTGTCAGCCGGCCGCACGTTCCTGTTAATTGGTCGCGCAACACTGTTGGCCACTCGCTGTTTAATCACCAGACCCCGATCACTGGAAAAACGGAGTCGCGCCGAACCGAGCGTATATCACTGAGCTGTTCGAGAAGCTGACGAAGAGGGAAGAGGCAGGGGACAGAGCCGTCGCGCACTCGGCGACCGCCGCGGCAAGACTGGGATCCGCTACCCGGCCGGGGTAGCTGCCATGGCAACCCGACCACCCCCGAAACCTGTCGTACCACGATCCACTCTCTCGCTCCTCTCACGGCCGTCCGCAGTCGACGATCCCCTTTTCCACGCGCGATCTCTTTCCGTCCGTCGTGCCGTCGCTGCACACACGTTCTCCGTCCTCCTCGGTGCACCCCTTCGACACCTTACCCCGTCAGTTCCACCTCCCTCGTGACTCCACTCTGTGTTGTGCATCTTCCTTGTTCGCGCTCTCCCACCATGATGTTGTTCCTCCGGAGCAGAGCGGAGCTGGCGGCGCGCAAGCTCCGATCGCTGCCGGAGGTAAAAGTCGCAGAAGCTCGTGGCCTCCAGGAGGTTCCCTGCCGCCTGCAACGATGATTGTATCCACCGGTAGACGCGATTCTCCTTTGTCGGATCGGGTGCCGATGATTCAGGATCGAGAAGGCGCAATAAGCTTCAGTCCTTTAAGCATTTTTTTTAAGGTCCTGGTGTTTGGAGGATTGATGACTGGCTTTTGTTCGAGGGCTTCGTGCGCTCGCGAATAGGGAAAGCATGCCGGGGTTGATTAGGGAGAGAGAGAGAGAGGGGTGCGCTGGTAAATGATGGAGCTGGGATTATTGTTTGATTTTGTGTGTAGGATAATGGCTTTCCTGGATCGCTTCTGTTAGCTGTTTCGCTTGGGGGATGATTCTCTCAGTTCGTTTGTTTAAGGATCGGTATAGATTTGGGGGTGGTGAAGTATTGGTAGGGACGATTGGAGAACTTTAATAGATAACGCAGGTAGAATTATTTTTCTAGTCCATGCGTATACCAATGCTATTTTAAACACAAGGCTCGCATCGCTTAGTTACTTCTTCCATTCGCAATCGCATCGAATAATAAGGAACAACCACGTTTAATGCCGGAGTTCAATTAAGCACTTAAACCCACCGACCCCTTAGAGCGAAACTTTAGTCTGCGAAGGCCAAACTTGGAACAACCGTTGTCGATAAAGAACTTCCAACTGCTTGCTTTAAAAATGATTATTCGGCCCCTCGCCATAACGTGTTAATTAGGTGGAGGAAAATCGAACGGCGATGTTGCAACGCACCGGTTGCATATTTAACGCCCGGCATTTGAATTTTTCAAAAGCTTCCGATCCGCCCTTTCTTCCCGGCGCTTTTATCCGAGCGTTATAATAAATCATGACATCTAAATCAGAGTGCTTTTCATGTTTCATCAGGTTTCCTCAATAAGAAATATTTCCAAAAGTTTGACAGTAATCCGGCTCCGGACAGAATAAATCCAGAAAAGTACGTTTGACTGACAGATCTCCGTTCTGCTCGCGTCGCTTCATATAATACGAATACCTGACGTTAAATTTCTGATGTGCATAAAAAATCGACTATGTTCAACTCGCGGAACATTATTAGTTCCTCGTTACGCGAACGCACGGAAATTACGATTGATATTCAATCCGTGAACAGAAAGCAGATTAACGAATCAATGTTTCGTAAGCCTTTCAACGCGAATCTGTACGAAATAAATAAAGACCCGAGTTGCACCCGAGGGTCTGTCGAAAAAGAGGACCGCGAAGAAGGTAGGAAATCGTTCGCGTATTTGTCAGCTGTCGCACAGAGGAGGGAATAAAACGGTCGTCGCTTTTGGAATGCACTCGAAGCTATCGTTTTATCCTCGGCGGGAGTGTGGTGATGAAAAAAGACGTAGCCCCTGATGGAGCCTCCCCTCGCATCTCCGTCTTCTTTCTAAGACGACCAGGATAGATTACAAAGGAATAGCTTGTAGGAATGTCGAGACGGCTCCTGAGTGGGTGAGAAATGCCGTCTCTCGAATTTCTTCTCCTTGTACTACCGCGTCGATTCCCAGCGAAACGAACGACTTCATCCTCGCGCAGTTGCGAGGGAACACGTCGTCTTACCGGTTTGCAAAAACCGTCGCTACGGAAGACAGTTTGCGATGCGTATTTCTGAATCGAAAATTAAGGGAAACGACGCGTGCACTTTTTCCCCCCCGAGGCTCCGCATAAGCGATGCACCGCGCGAGCCAAGCGAATTCGTTTGAAGGGGAGCCCCGTTGTCTGGGCCGCAATTACCTTAAGCGTATCCCTCGCTCTTAAAAGGTAATTATTACTGCGGAACGATAAATCCGCCTTAACGCATCGCCCCTCCGCCTGCGAAGCCCCCTATCCCGCCCTCGTCTTCTCATCCGCGCTCTATTATTCCTGCTCCTCCACCTTTCGCCCCGTATGCTTTCTTTCCGTACAGCTTTCAGAGTTTCTCTAGCGAGTTCAGCCGCCCCCTTTCTACTTTACCCTTCTTCGGCTCAAGTCTTTCCCGCCGTCTCTCTTCCTCGCCCGGTCTTTTTTCCATTTCCCTCGCCGGATTCGTGTCGCTATTTTTCCTCCTTCCCTTCTTCTTTTAATTAATCAGTCCACTGTCCCCCGACCAAATAATTCACCCCGCCCCGTCCGCGCGTCACTAGGCGCAACATAACTCTCGATTACCTCGCATCAACGCCTACCATAGAGAAGCGACGCAGTTTTAACCGAGGAGCAAACTTCCCGCGGAAACCATTTGTTGCGGAAATTAGAATACCGTGTTCCCACGTGGAACACGGTTTGCGCTCGTAACCCAGTTTTATATTCACCCCGAAATCCCAGTGGATTCGGAGTTTTCGAGCCGCTCTCTAACCGCAAGACGAATCGGCCTGGGGGGGGGGGGGTAGGCAGCGTTAATTATCCCTTAATTACCCTTCGCGGAGCATGGTCGTCAAGTTATAGCGAAATGCCTTCTCGCGCGGACGCTTCTCTTGGCTCGACTGAGAGCACCCTTGCTTATCAGCGTTTTTACACCGTCAACAAAAAGGCAAGGAGTTTTAAACGATTCCTTAATTGAACGCTAAGCAGATCCACGGCGCCCTGTCCTCGATAATTCGATGCGTTCCGGATAAAGTTAGGCGAAAAAGGCATGTCACTAAACCGGCGACCGCGTCATTAATACCCATCAACAAAGTTGCCGCCATGGTAATTAGATTGTCTTTTAATAGAAGGCTCGGCTAGCTGCGACAGGTATTATATTTTCGGTCAGGCTGCTGAATTATTAACACGAGCGCTGTCTCGATTATCAGCTACGCGTAGACCGTGGATAGGCAATACGAAGGGTAAGGAAGTGGTAACCTGTAGCCGTGTGAAAGCTCTACCGGGTTCTTGGTTTAATAAAGGATGTACAACATTAAATAGCAAATTCGGAAGAATTGAATTAGCTGTGAGTTTAATTTATAAAAATAATAGAAACTCGTATCTATGTTATTCTCGATCGTCGTCGGGTCGAACTTTAATCCATTTCGAGGTAAGATCTGTTTCTTCCATGTTGATCAATTAAAGAGTAGCTCCAGGACGGCTATACGTTACCCTTTTAATTATATCCACGCTTAATTTACGCGACGATTGACACTTGTTCCTCGATATTCCTCTCTACCGTGAAAACAGGTACACAGTTAGGGATCAACAGAAAATCGGAGCCCACGGAGAGAGTAAGAGAGAACGATATTCACGGTAACAGAATATGTAACCTATATTTACTATAAAAGTAATTGAGTTTCGATTAAATATTTCCAAACACAATATTTACTCGGCAACTTGAAAGGGAAAAATTGAGGAAATTCTTTAAAAAAGTAGGAAGAGAGGTACACGCGCGCCGGCACAAAGAATAATCGGCAAAATTCGACGTTTGGCAGGAAATACAGACACCATTTAAAAAGTGCCCTGCTAAATTTTTGTATTCAAAGGAATATTATAAAATCGGTTCAACGTTTTATGCTCCTGTGTAACAGAGAAGTCGTTGATCGTCAATTAACTGTTTGAAATATTATCCACGGATAATTGTCAGCTTTTTAATTACAACTCTGCTGTGCGAAACAAGTAATCTAAATTTATAAACTGCCCAATAATTTCAGTGGCTTAACATTTCTTTGGTTCAGCTTCGAACCAGCGCCGCAAAAATTCGTCAAATCCTTCCATCTGTATTCAGTTTCAACGAGACAGATAATAAATAGGACGAAACCCTGTATCGATGAGCTGTATAAAAAATCCAGAGAACAGTAATCGAAATGAAATGATAAACGAGTCGGCGATCGGTCGATTTTTCGGGTGAAACGATTTCGACGAAGGGAAAAAGAAAGGGAACAGAGATAAAAAGAATCGATATTAGTCGAGGCCCCCAATTAATAATCTGTTCTCGAACTGTCATAAACACTCGAATGTTTTATTCCGAGACGAGATTTTCCGTTGTTGAAGTTCCATTGATAAGGAAAACGTTCGAGTCGGCGAACTCTAGATTTCGATGAAGCTTCGTGCCACGAGCATTCTCACGTGGAGCGTAATTAAAAATAAGAGGAATATTTTCTTTTCTGCGAATGTACATATTGATCCATCTTGATAAAGAAAGTTATCGTGACGAATGTACAAATTCCATGCGAGAGTTAGATCCGTGCGTGTTATTTAATTTCTGCGTCCAAATTTCATGGAATACGTTTGCCGAACTTATGCTTTTCTAATACGTAAAAACGAAACGACTAATATTTTGTACATTCCACGGTCGGACACACAAGCCCCCTTTGATATCTTGTAGCTAATACTTTCGTCGCTGGGGCGAGAGGGAACGCACAACAGTCTAGGTAAGCTTACATCGATCTTCCAACGTCCAAAAAACCTGCAGCTCTCGGGGCTCGATTAATTAAAAAGCGTCTGGCCGCTAGTATTATCCAACGCGGCTTGGGATTACCGGTGAGCGGGTCGGATCTGCGAAATAAACCTTCGAGTACAGTGAAAACGCAAACGGAGGAATCGAGATAGGTAGATGGTTGGGGGGGGGGGGGGGGGGTTTGGTGAAAACGGGAACTTCGCTCCGCCGATTGTATCGAGAGCCGCGCGATTTATCGGCGATGCGTGACAGCCGAATAAAGCAAAAGGCAAAGAGAGAAGAGCACGGCTGAAAAAAGGAAAACAGGAATAAATTGAGAGAATGGCACGAACGAGGGAGGGGGGGACAGCTGTAACGAAACCAAAGCAGCGCTAATTGATGCTCCGACGAATCGATAAAAATCGGATGAACGATTCACCGGGGTGCAAGGACTGTTTGTTTGCTACTGCAGTCGGATACAATTTACGGTGGTTTATGGTGGATCACGCTTGGCTGTCCCTCGCGATCACGAGCCCCGCGTGCGCGACTCGCTTACCAGAAGAGAGAAGCTGCATCTCTCGTTCTGTATTATTCCTATCTTGGTATAGGTTTCGTTCGACCCGCTAATACTTAGTCGAACGAGGATTCCCAATGTCTACATAATTGAACAAGCGGTTCCGATCGATGAAAGTGTAAGCTCTCGTCGAGAAACGTTAAAGCGCGATTGACAATTGAACGAGTGGGAGAGGATGGGAAGTAAGAGGTGGAAACTGTTTGGTAACTGACCAGTAGGCAAAGTATCGAACCTTGAACGATCAGCAGCTATTGGGCTGGCGTGCCAGGAACTCGTGTCTGCCTGAAATCTCGTTGACGATCTACGTTTCAATTAGGAAGGTAAACCGCGTGGCGTTAAGCTTCGGGGAAGCTTTTTGGAAAGCGATGCCGCCGCCTGCTTCCACTGGCAATAAATAAAGCTGATAAGCCGGTCAACGTGTTCGCGAACGTTTCACTATTACTTTTCCATTCCGCCGCCGTTATTCTTCATAGTTCCTCCGCGTCCCGATGAACGACCGGCGTGGACCCGTTGCCTTTCGATACCTACGACCGCGCACCCCTTCGATCCGTGTTATTTAGTGCCACTGATTTCAACCCCTCCCTCGCGGAACAGGATGATGCGCGTCTACGTCGAGCGACAGCTGCGATATTTCTCTTGTTTATTGCTGGACCTTTAAAATCGCTGCGATTTGTTCAACAGGTAGCATAGAATAGGGCTGTATTAGAAAAATGGCAAGGAGAATCTTGGCTGAACAACGCAGCGAATAGAACTGATAAATCGACATTTATCGGCCGACTGTTTCCTATTATTTCTTCTCGATTCCGCTATTATTCTTCATCGTTCGCCCGAGAAAAGAGCGATCACGCGAGCACTCGATCTTTCGTGACGCGACACCATTAATAATGATTCTCCACCGTGGAAACGTGCCTCGCTACTTTAATAGCCGCCATCGCCTTTTAGTGAAATTAATCTCGCTGCGTCCTAAGCAAAATTATGTAAAGATACGATCGACCGATTCTCGCGCGATCGATTTGCCATGTTTGGAAACCGATCATCCGCGGGTACCGACCCGCGGAAATCCGGAGGCGGTGGAAGATATTTCGTAGTCGCGTAACGGCACGACACTTTCCAAGGCAATTCCGCGGCTTGTTCGTCCCGCGGTTCGACGAGTAGAAACGGAATAGAATTAAACGGAGCCGCGGATCCCGGGCGTTGGAGAAGTTCGACGGCGTGTACGCGTTACGCGCGCCGGCGATTCGAGCCTGGCCACTTTAAACTTCGTCAATTTTTCAGCCTGTGGAAATTGAATGCTTCACGCCCTTTTACGCCCGTCGCCTATGCGCAACGGTTTCAATGACAACTCTTTCCAAAGCGTCGTGCAAAGTTTCCCACGTGCATAGAATCGCGTGCAATATTATTTTAATAGTGGTCGCTCGGCTACATTTCAATTGTGCACAGTAGTTGCCCTTCGCGCGAAGCTAGAGGGCCGCGGGATTAAATCTTCGTTTAAGTTTCTTAAGCTTCAGTTTAACAAGGAACGCCTCGGAGTGTTTCAGCTTGCGTTTTGAGAGTGGAAGCGCATTATGCTTATAAAAATTGTATGCGCATTTATTAAAAGTGAACGTGCGGATAGAAGGAATTGAAATGAACAATTGACGGTACACGAAAGTGTAATTTACAGTTTGAATTGAATACCTGTTTTCTATTTAACGAATTTTGAGTAACGTTGTATTATTTTTTTCTTCATTTGCTTTAGAACGTTAGCGGTTGCTTTTGAAAATTGCAAAGCTATTATCCAGCACAAGGGTTGGCGTTCGAAACTATTTACTAGCTCCCTTCAATGTTCTTAAGCTTGAACGCTGTAATATTTAATGTAGAAGCTGCATCTTTCATGGTTGAGAAGCTATCGATCCTCGAAGTTATCAAATTCGGAACTTTGGCCTTTAAAACTATCCCACGCATTTAGCGTTTTCGAAATCGAACGAAACGTGAAACTACGTACACAGATGTTTCATAAAATATTTATACGATTGATAGAAACAAAACTGGTATCATTAAAGTCAGTGGAATTAAACGAAGGCGCGAAAATATCGATTTCCAAAGCAGCGTGTAGATTTCTTGTATCACGCGATACGATACCGTCGTAAATAATTGAGCCCGTTAATGACGGTATTGCAAATACTATAATGACAAATACTCCGGCTATGCACGGTGTGTTCGCTGTTCCTGTTTGGTCAATTTGCCCGACGCGTTGCACCTGTTTCGCGTCCGAATTACAGCGAAATATAGGGGCCGGCATTATTGGGAATAAAACTCACAATTATCTTCCCTTAAAAACTAGACCGGAAAAATGATTGTCTATAATCAAGCGATACTGATCAATTCGTGTTTCACTAGTTCAACAGCGTCCGCTACCCTAATAATCATTTCACCAGCAATTGCGCCGAGAAATGCACAAAGGGCGAATTATGAAATTTTCCTAACATGAAAAGTAGGACTCGTCCAATTTTCTTAATAGAAGACTTCTTCTTGAACTCCTATCCACTCTCGCCGAATGCCTGAATCCTTAAAAAAAAGAGGAAACGCGAAGACCACTCGGCATAATTATTTTCACCGCGAATATCCGTCGGAAGTTCGACCGTAAACTAGTCCCCTCCACCGCGTACCTGGCTGGGGTCAGTTCGCGCTAGGAATGTTACCTCGTCAGCGGTGGCGGGATTCGAGGGAGCGGGATATTCATGGGATAAAGAGAGGCCGAGGAGACGGTCGCGGAGAATCAGGATTGGTTAGGGCGTGTGCGGGTGGGTAATTAATGCCGCTGCAACGCTGTGGGCCAAGAAGCCGGGACAGGTCGGTGGTGCGAGCCAAAACCAAACATTCCTCGAGTCGGTGTATCTGGTATTCGAGACGGGCTGGTATTAGTTCGACACGTAGCAATTATAAACTAGCGCACGACGCCACCTCTGACGCGAGTCGCGGCTGAAATATCGTGGAACTCGATTTCGGACAGTCGACTCGTCGGATCAATTTCTTTTTCGATAAGCGATCCGCTAGAGGAAAATCGACTGAAGTAATATTAATTTACGTTCCGCATCGGATTTTCTTTTTATCGTACTAGTACCAAGAGTTCCGCCGCATGTAACATCGGACCAATTTTCTTAATGATCGGTGATTCGCTAAAGGAAAATGAAAATAATCTAATATTAATTTGTGTTACGCCATCAGATTTCTTTTACGATACTAACGCCAAGTTCCGCTGCTTGTGATATGAAAAAAATTCATATCTATTATACCATTTCGTTCCCCAGCTGCGTGAAATTCTTCAAAAAATTCCCGCGCGTCAATCAAGATTAATTAGTCCGAAAACGAAAGCCTGTCCCTCTTATTAAATTACGCGCCGTCATTCGATTATTCAACTTGCTGTTCGCCAACCATCTCGCAGTACATTCTATCAATCGAAAAATGTGTGCCAGGGCTTGAAACCTAAACTGGGTGACAAGCGCATTAAATCTCCATGGTGAAACTACCCTGTCTCTGATACCTCATACTGCTCTTCGTACGTTCGCATTGTGCCGAAGTTGCGAACGCGACGAGCACCTTAATAACTTAATAACCCCCGCTGCCTAGCTCGGCGACCAGCAAATCTAGCGAAACGAGGCGGGTACGTCGTGTGACAATACGATACGCGAAACTCGGCGATTATATTCGATATCCGATTCACCCAGTTCACCCGGTCCTCGTTGCTTCGTAGATCTTACATAAGCTTCCGTTTCTCGTCTCGTCGCCTCGCCTCGAATCGCGTGCACGCAACAGACACAAAGGCCGGCGAGCTTCGCAAGGTAGACTCGGATAATTCGAACAAGGCACACCGGATCGTTCTACGACTTCGCGATCTTCGTACGAGCTCCCGGTTGCCGAGAGCCGTTGCTACTTTTCCCTTTGCTAATCGCGACATTGTTCACGCGAGATCGGCCATTTATTTGTCCCTAGTTAAACGGCGGCACGCTCGCTCGTAGAACGGTAACGCCGACCGTGTAATACTCGCTGAAAGGGGAAACGGAGAACGATATCGAGCGCCGACCGGCTGCCAACTCGATCGTTCCCGGCTAGATGAACTGTCCGCTTTGCGAAGCAGGCTCGTCTGACGTTGAATATCGAGCCGGGATAAACGGAACAGCTGGTACACTTTTATTTTCCGTCTCTGCGTGCCAAGGGAGTTCATCTCGATGTTAAACACGCTGCAACAATGTCCGCTTGCTATGGGGAACTAAAGGCCCACCCGGTCGTTGCTGGTTGAAACGTTCATTGCGGAGAATCGTTTGCTCCTGAAAACTTTGGTAAAACGAAATCCTTGATCGTGCCTTCGTGTCGTTCAAATATATCCTTGATCATCCGCGCGCGACTGAAGTTTGGAAAACTTTGACCGCTGGTCATCGCTGAAGCGGTTCGATTATTACGATTTATTTAAAAAAAGAAACAAGGCCAAGCCGACTAGAGTAATAGACTAGAAAAATATCCCATTCCATGCACGATACGCGGAACGGTTTTTCATCCGGTGAGTCGATTCAAACGTACCGAAGAGTCAAGTCCCGATCCCTTTTTATCCCGCGGCTAAATCCCTCTCGTGACGCTATTGAGATCGGAGGCCGGGATCCAGGAATGGATTTCAATGGAGCTACACGGACGTCGCCTCTCCCATGGGTACAGCGATTTGCGGATCCTCCTTAACGAACCGTGCAGCCGGTTTACCGTTGCACGGCGTGTAGTTAGGCGTGAACCCTATCCGCTGTGCGGGTCATTACACGCGGTAAATAAAGAGGAGCCGCTCTCTTACCCCTTTGCCTAGGACGAATGAGAAATCCTGCCGGATGCCCGAGGAGATTGATTTCAGATCTCCGTAGGGAGCTTTCGACGTGACTCGCGAAACACTTTTCCCCTTTGTCGCCATCGATAATGCGCGCGTTGCCCTATATTTTAGAATGCGACTGATTCGCATAGTTAGCAGTGAATACGGTGGATTTGAAGAGTACTTGACGGGATTAATAATGGGAAGGCCGATCATGACAGGGAAAGTATTATACAGACTGCACCAAGCGACTGACGTATACTACTTATATTATTTCGTGCAATAGTATATTCCTGCATTAGCAAATAGATGTGTTCATTTGGTCTTCGATTGAACCGAAGAAACGTTGACCTACCATGCCGAGAAGCCGGGCTAACTTAATTTTTACACAATACCCATTTGGCTTAAGCTAGTTAAAAGGAACGCCTGACTACACCGTCGACCCATACTACTTATTCATACCTCGAGTAAGGCTATATCGACTTGCACTACTTAAATTAACAGCGCTAGATGCACCGAACTCCACCGTAGGAATGGGCAATCCTTCCGCCTTAAACGACCTTCTCTCGGATTACGATATCTCATTCAATTTCCGAGATATCGTCGTTTAAAGAACGACCATAACTTCTCTCGCTTCGCTACGTCCCTCACTCGCGCAGCTTCCCTGACCTACCTCGCCTGGCGAACGCGTGGCTAGATCAGCGAAGCGCGCTGAATCAGCGCGTTTCGTTACTAATACTACTGCTATTAGACGTACGCATCTCCAGGGGGAAAAAATGTGGGTCGCGCCGCGGCGCTGCAATTCACCCCTTCATTAATCTACGCGTCGCGGGCGGTCGCAGCCCTTTCTCTGCTTCATTACGTTTCCTCTTCGACGTGCCGCGGTTCCTCTTCCTTTCACTCCGTTTCTCTCTGTTGCGAACGAAATATGCTCGAGCCTCTGTTACAAAACGCGCGGTCACATTAGTTGACCGAAATGTTTCGGGCTCTCGAACTCTTTCGGGATCACGAAATATAGCGGGATGATCCCGTCCGACTGTTCCCGACCCGACGCAATCCCGAAATCACGGGTATCTCGGGCGGGCCAAGCTGGAAATAATTGTCGCACAAGATGTTCTATCGATTCCGACATAATTTCCTTCCATTCCAAATAAAAACCTCGCCGAACATTTGCATACAGATATTTATCTGCCCATGCAGCCCGGTGATTTCCGTTACAATTCACGCTTGGTCGTTCCATTGCGTTCAAGGAAATTGAAACATACCGTTGCGTCGAGAGAATAAAATGATCTTTTCGCAGTCTCACCGAATGAATTGCGAAAAAAAAAACATGTTCAGACGAAATTACTCCGGCGTAAGCGTTTCGCGACTACATAATTTCCATTTGAAGTTACTTCGCTCGCGGACGATTCCATTGAACAATGGAAGGGACGATTTCGCGTGCAGTCAAGAATAGGATAAAAAATGCAGGACCATAGAAATCGAGGTTCCCTTTACATTTTCTCGCGGCATGAAAATCATCCTTGGCACATTTCCCTTTCGTGGAAACCTTGGACGCGCGCTTGGTAAATAATTCAAATGTGCCTGGGTCATCTCTTCTAAGTATGCAGAGCGTAAATAACTGTGGGCGATGTTAGAAGTAATTTCGTATAAACAACACTTGTAGGACCGTGGTTGTATTGCATACGAAATAGTGGAGCAGCTTTTGCAAAGCCAAGTTGAAGACTCGAAACGAGAGGACTACGCGGGAAATGTAGGACAGCGCGATATGCACTGCATTGTTCAATGCAACACGACAATTGCATTTGTATAAGAATTTATTTAAGATTACAATTACAAGCGTTACGTTACTTCTACGAGTCGACTAATTTTATCGCAAAGACCTCTATGCGCGAACGATCCCATGCTTCGCAGTCCATTCTCCTCCTCGTTCCCGCGGTTCCTTTTCCGCGCCCGGCGAAAGCTACATGCATTTTTAATTCTTCGTTCTCCGCGCCGTTCCGCTTTGCCGAGATCGCGGCGAGCCTCGGATTAAATGAGAGACAGGACGCTGTGTCCTGTTGACGCGCGAGTTTCTGAGATTATTGAGGCTGCGAGTTGAAAGCTTGAAGAACGGCCGCTGCCAGGGAGCCCCTTGGACGGAACTGGTCTTCAAGTGCGAAAGACAATGGGCAGAAAGAAATCTGGAAGTATTAGCGGCCTTTGTGTCAATTCGTCTGTTGAAGACGGTGGGTGTATAAATTATAAATTGCGCGAGGAACATGATGTTATTGATGAGAAAACATTTATTTCATGATGGTATTCTGTTTGGAAATCTTTGTTCTAATGATTTCTCATGTAATTATATGACTGAAATCGAGTTATTTAGTAATGGTTGTGCGATCATCATTCGAGGCGGCAGTAAAATAATTAAAGCCTTCAATTGGCGCTGTCGAAAGATCATTGAATAATTCTTTTCCAAAAAAGAAGATCGTAGTTGATCAATTCGTGTGCTGTATCATTTACTGCGGATGAAAACTTGTCCCCGAGTCGCTATTTGTTAGACAAAGTTGTTTGAAAAGTTTTAATGCGCGGAGCGATAATATCAGTTCGTCGCTAATTAACACCCGTTTAGTTTAATAAAACGGCAAATGGCTTCTGCACATGCAGGGACGTGATTAAAAATTGAATATTTAACATCTGAGGTAGGTTCGTTAACTTCGCCAGTTTCGAACGAATGTCCATCCGGCAAATTAATTAGAGTAGCCTTTGATTAAAGTTCTAAGGGCTCAAAGCGCCTTTCATTATGATTACAAAGATTAAAGGATTCTTCACAATAAAATGACACTGTAATAGTATTAAAAGAAAATACCAAAGACTCGAAGCTCATCATTCTTTCTTTTTCAAGTATGTAAAGGAAACACTAATTTTTCCTGGTGGATGATACGTTGTTGTACAAAATTAGTTGGGGAAAAAACGTGGCGATCAATAGCGCAATCAAGCTAGTCACGACTACAATGTTTCATTCTAGTGGCGATATCGGACGGTGGCAATTGTTAACGAAGCGGACGGAAATTAGGAAGCCAAATATTGAAGTAGAAAACTTCATAACTTAGAAATTGTTGCTGCATTCGAAGTGTGATTATTATTTCGCAGCGATATTTAAAATTATCAATCAAATGATGCTTGAGCAATGTGATCAACAGTCTTAACGGAAACTACCTTCTGAATGTCGGTGCAATGCAACATGGATTACATGTTTATAACAATGTATGACTAGCTGCACTCACGTCGGAGACTTCCTAATGGCAGCGAAGCGTACTCGAGCAAGATGCTCAGAGTCGATCCGACATCTCTCATGAAAGATACACCGTGACCGTCGGAACATCCATCGATCCCTATTTATAATGTAAACGATAGACAAACTCGAGTACCACGTGTAAACGTTTTTACGTGCTGAGATAGTATCAGCCTCGTTACTTCCCGTCACTCGCACCAGCCCCATTTTTACCCTTTCCACCCTACCTAGCATCCAAATGCGACTGTTGCCTCTCTCATCCTATTACACTTAACCCTATCTACATATATCCCTCGCCCTATTTTTAAGCGCTTTTATTTTTACATCGAACGCGACTACCCATTCGCCGAGGGCGATGCAGGCCCTTTATATATGATCGAATTCCACGATCGATCAATTTCTCTCACGCGCCGACACCATCGCCGCGTTTCCGCTCATCCAGAATAACCTGCCCAACTATCTTCACCCGGTCGGATTCTTATATTCAGCCCCACGTCATTCTCCGTTTCATTCTTCTACGAATCCCGTTCCCTTTGCTCTCGACGTCCGCCTCGTATCGCACGCGAAATAACAAAGGCAACCGAACTCTACTTTCATCCCGTCGATACACCACCTCCGAGCGACGGAGGGCCTCGACGACGAGGTCGGTCCATTTCCGCTTTCCCTCGTAGCGAATCCGGCTCCGGTGACACGAAAATCCACGCGGTAAACGGAAGCAAGCGAGCTGGTCAGCGGTGGAGAATCGTGCGGCCCCAAGTACAGCGACGTGGCACCGCGTCAAGCCCCGAGGCGGATTAATTTAAGGGCCAGATAAATCATTCCGCTATCTAGTCGGCTACAGCAAAAACATTTATCTTCCCGCTGGCCCCGCCGGAAGCTCTCTCTCTCTCTCCCTCCCTCCCTTTCCCTGCTCACTCTCTGTTCCTCGCTCCCTCCATCCCCCTGCTCTCTCTCTCTTTCTCGATTTTCTTTTTCAAAATCTTCAACGAGAAATGAAGTAAGACGGTTCGTTTTATATCGATGTTCGGCGAGTAAAGTCTTTCCTTGTCAGCCAATATTTGCATCACATTCAACGCGACCCGAATGAAAGCAAGATACGTCGAAAAAGAGAAATGTCTCCGCTTTTCGCTGCCCATAAAAATGAAACGATTCCTCGAGAGGAACGAAAGTATCGGAGGATCTGTAAAGCAGTTCTCAGGATCAATCTACCTGGGGCGAACGTCTCTTTGCTTCGACAACTTCTTGTCGAAACTTATCTCGCCACTTTTACACGGCGCGCGTTGTTGCTGCTTCCACCCCCGTAATTGGTCGTTCCTCCGCTTCCTCCTTCTGTCTAGGACGCGAGTCCTCGTTAGCGTGAACTTGAAGAGAGAACCTTGTAGTTAACGCACGAGAAGATGCGACGCTGAAGCGAGCAAATTGGAGGCTGCTGCATACTTGATCCTCCCGTATCTTTATTTACAAGATCCTCTGTTCTCGTGCATGTTTCTTCCATTAGAGAGAGAGAGAGGGAGAGAGAGAGGAATTCGCTTCTCGTTACATGACCATTTGATTCTTCGCATTCGGCTCTCGAGCCAAGGAACCGGCGAATATTTTCACTGCCTCGCGATCCAGAGGGAAACGCATCAGCCGTGGACGTTGTTACCGTTCCGAAAGATTGTTTGCGCGCTGCGAAAGAATCGCGCGGGGAAGCATCAAGGGTGTGCCGGGTAAAGCCCGCTTTTAGCCAGCGCGTTTCGCGGTATTAAACGTAACAAGCCGATCCGCGTACGAAGCCCGACTGCACGCGGCCGTGACTGCGTAATTATGTTGCCTGGCTTAATTACGGAAAGCGGCCGCTAACTGAGATAATAGAATGCCGTGTAGCGGAATTAAACCGAATTAACAGAAAGCGCATACGGCGCGGGATGAATCGGAACGCGAACGGGAGAACGTGTCGCGTCACCTTATCGGTATACGCTTCACAGAGGCGGGCACGTACAATTTACTAGTAACACGTCGAAAGTATTCGTGCAGGTCAATTGAGAGAACAAAAATGACGGATTCCAATGCGATTCAATGATCTAATCAGTCGTCCAACGTAGTAACTTTTATTTAAAAGAAAAAAGGGGACAAACTTTATCCGCGACGTGCTTTCCTTTTACTGATACCGAGGGCCGGTAAAATCGAAAGACATATTTAACCGGAACTGACAGCGAAGCTTAGTCAGACTGTCGACGGAAACTTGTAAAAAGGATCGCGGCCAGCAGTTTTTTTTTACGTCTCCCGTTTATAGATCACGTTTCCTTGCCGTCCCCGTCTTTTTTTCTCTCCTCCCCTTTTATCTCTACCCGTCCGCGCGCACCAAACCGGGTGAACTCGCAGCGTGACACCCGAAGTGTATATCACTGCTAATCAACACGGACGTCGGTGACTGGCGTGATTTATGTGCGACACCGAAGCCGCCTGCCAATAATCGGCTGACCACACACGTACCTATACCACTTGATTCCGCGCTCGAGCCGTCCCTTGCGATTTTTACGTACTTCGACCCTTGCACGGTACTCGCGAAAGCGCTTTTATTCATTTTCGCCAGGAATCTATCGATACCGAGAATAAATAAGAATATCGATGCATTTCAAATTGGAAAATATAGTCGTTCGAAGGTTTCGAATATCTTGAGTTATTACTAAATTGCGCAGGAGAGGCTGGGGCTAAAAGTCGCGGGGGGCACATTGTTTCAACAGTTATATTTAATATATAGAAAGAGATCATAAATTTCTTTCTATGGACAATCTATTGCAACGCATTAGATGTACGTTTAGGAACTTAGAATACAATGAATTTAACCAACACATTAGCCAGTAGCGAAAAGAATAGCTGCCTTATTTCCCACTGATTTTTTCTGTCCCCTCAAAATCGAGACTTTTATCTCCGATCTCCTCTACCACATTGATCCTAGAATAGAATCTATTTCGCCCGTTGCATAGAACAATCGCATCTATTAACGACGCGCGAAGTACCCACCGTACAATTCACCGACGTTCAATGTTCGTTCGAGCGTGAAAGGAGCAGGTAGAAAAAATTGCACGGACCCTTTATAGAAGCTTGCGCGTTAAGCCCTTATTACCAGGAAGACCGACCATCCAGCCAGCCTCGCTGAACTTTACGCAACACTTTCGTTTATAGGTGTATACACGAGCCGGGTAGCGTCGTAGTTTCTTAGGCTCGCCCGCGCGCGTGAAAGTACGTACGTTTCACTTGGATACCGGGGCTTGTTTGTCTCTCGCGGAAAGAGAACGATACTGCACGGTCGGGGCGTAAATGCGCCACCGAAAGGCCGTCCAGTACTTTGGTATTATTCTCGTGGACGAGCAAATGGAATTTAACGACGCCTCCTCGCGCCTTCCTTTCTCGGACATTGCTTAACAGCGTGCCCGTCGAGCTAAGGAAATCGCAGTTCTATTGCGGTCCTATCTGTTTCAAAAACACGGGATGGCGCAACGGGTAGTCAATCAGAAGTAGTACAAATAAATTGTCGGACATCAGGCATAGCTAGAGAGCATGTCTGATGTCGGACAATTTACCTGTACTACTTATTTCGGATATCAAGCATAGCTAAAGCATGTTCGACAAGTTTACATGTACTACTCGTGATTGACTTGTACTACTTGCGATTCCGAGCGAGACTACACGCGGCGCAAGACATGCTTTAGCTATGCCTGATGTCCGACAATTTACTTGTACTACTTATGATTGACTCGTACTACTTGCAATTCCGAGCGAGACTACACGCGGCGCAAGACATGCTTTAGCTATGCCTGATGCCCGACAATTTACTTGTACTACTTTTAACTGACTTATACTACCAGCGGCAACATCGTTGCTAACCGCGTTCCCAAAGCTTTCGCTTCGCAGCTTCGTCGGGTCAAAAGATCGGGTTCGACTCTCTAAAATTCCGTACCGCAACTTTGCTGCTAACAAGCGATTCCATAACATCACGTTCCGGGACAGAGCTTGTTTGTCTCTCGCGGGAAAGGAACGATACTGCACGGTCGGAGCGTAAATGCGCCACCGAAAGGCCGTCCAGTACTTTGATATTATTCTCGTGGACGAGCAAATGGAACTTAACGACACTTCCTCGCGGCCTCCTTTCTCGGACGTCGGTTAACAGCGTGCGCGTCGAGCTAAAGAAGCCGCAGTTCCATGTACTTCCGAACGTTCGTTTCTATTTGCCAGTTTGGAAAAACTGAAGAGTGAAACAACGGGGAACGATCGAAGACTAATTTCATTCTTCCGTTCCGAATATAGATTAATTAACGCGAGCCACGAGAAGGCGGACGGAGGGAGGACAAATAAATCGTCGAACAGAGACTTATTAGCCTTTCATTCGGTATCCGCTTCCTTCCGCTTTTTGCTCCGGTGGCCCGAGAAATTCTCAATTTCCTCAAGACGGGCCGGGGGGGGTTCCGTTATCTGTATACTCTGCGGATCGCTAACCGTGCCCGTCGGTGCTGCTGCATTATTAACTCGAGCTTGTTAACTTCGCTCCGTCCCGGCCGGACCGACCGAATCCACGGTGTCCCTGTATACATATATACACCCCATTCCGCTTCCCCGCCCGGTTATACCCCTTGACGAGCTCTTATCTTCCACGATAATTGTCATCGAGTCGAGTTTCCACTGTCTGCTGCGACCGATCCCCTTACCTGTCAATATTGAATGGCAATTTATCAACGTTTGAGGGTGGAGAAACAAGTATTGGTGCAATGGAATAAAAGATTACTTTTAGTTTATCGAAATCAGGAGGGGATGATTTCATTTGGAACCTAGTTCATATAATACTGTTCTTTAAAAATTAATCAAAGAGAATTTCGAAAACGTGCTATGTTCGTGTTTGAAATAAACATAAAATACTCTGGCAATTTGATCGATTCATTTGTGTTTTATATGAATTCCAGAAACGCGCGCTCCAGGCACCGTAGTCGAAACGATAAAAGGGCTGGCACCGCTCTCCTATCCAGATGGACCTTTCACCGAAAGGGCAGCAACAATCATAGCGACGCAGCTAACGCGTGCAGGGAGAACAAGGAGAATCTTCAGCCGGGGAAAGGGACTGCAAGGGGGTGGAACAGTGGAAGAGAAGGAAGCGGAGACACAGCGAGAAAAGCGAAAGGGACGGAGGTGTAGGACAGCAGGGAACGAAGGACGGATTGAAATATATTCTTCGCCCGCTGGCCCCGAGGCGGCCTGCTCTTCGAATTGCGCACTCTGTGCTAACTTGCCCCCCCTACGCCCCCGGACACTTCATCCAACCTCGTTTCTTCACTTTCTTCTTTGGGGTGGAATTTCGTCGCCCGTCAGCAGCGTCGGAGCAGGAAGGCGGAAAACGATCCGGGATACCGTTGTATCACAACCCTTTCCGATTCCTTCGTGTTTTGTAATAGATAGGCAACGATTGGCAGTTTCAATTAGAAAAATCTTTATTCCCGTTGCGGTGCCATACGTAAATGGAGAAGTACACCCTTACCTTTGGATGCGAGCTTTCGTTTTTAAAGAGGCAAAAAGTAGAGCCCTCTGCAAATTCTGTAGAGTTTCAGAAAGGGAGAAAGGTAACGGTGGAATTCGAACGCGACACACAGATTAGTAATGCTGAAATAGTGAATACTAGAAGAAAAGACAAGGTCTGATCGGGGAATTGCTTTTTATTATTCTCAGATACACGATAAGTAGTAACGTCCACTGTTTTCTACCGGAACGCAAGTTTATGCACGCAGAATGCAGCTCCAGCGCGTTTCGAAGTTGCACAAATGAAAAAAGGGCGAGTGGAACGCAGTTCGACGAGCAGCAGGAAACGCATGAAAGAGTAGAAGGTTCGGAAAACGAGCCGTCAGCTTTTTACTGTTAGAAGTCGAGGAAGTTCTTTCGGAGATACCGCATATGGAAAATCAAATGTCTCTAGTCTTGTGTATGTAATAAGTAGCGGATTCCTCTTTAATTCTATTGTAGTAAACGCGTGCAGTGGTGCAAGGAAGATTGCGCGACTGATTAATTTTCGCTCGGTAAACGCTGATTAAAACCCTTTCCAGCTGGCCAATGATACGGTAATGATATTATCCTCTGGAACGTGTTGCTAGGTTTTAGCGATATAACATTGTTGTAATACAATAGTTTTCGAGCCTAAAACATTTTACGAATTGCTAAAGCGGTTTATATAACTTTCCATTCTGTAACTTCCGATTTAGCGTAGCTTGTGAAAGTTTCTCCGCTTTGTCTAACACGTCGACGCAAGTGGAATAAAATAATACATGTACAGATAATAGGAAGAATGCGAGTAATAATACTTTCTTGCGGTCCTTTATTTTTCCGAAAAAATGTCTGTGCGCCGAAAACAAAATTTTCAATTGAAGGATGCTTAGAATTTCCTATAAGTTTGTCTAGAAATTTATGTAGAAGAGTTGCTACTATGAAATTTAAAGTAACTCCTCTCCGCGTGACGCTCTGGAATGCATACACAATGTTTGCATTTCAAAGTCATGAATCGGCTTGTACGCGTTACGCATATACTAAATTTTCCTTTCTCATTTGCACTACTAAAGTGCGTAGAGTAAGCAAATATAAAATAATTGCAATGTGTAGAAATTAGTTCCGCTTGGCACTTTCGGCGAGCAGTAATTTATAATGTGATAACGTAGAAATGTTGTAAATGTATTTATTATGCAGATCTCCTCCCATAAGTGACATAAGTGTGGCACTGACTTTAAGATGTATTATAAACGAATTTATAAGAATAGTCAATAAGTAATAGTTTTAATTTGTAAAAACGTTTTTGTAGCATATGTCAATCTACGCTTTTATCATTATTGTCATTTTCATTATCATTTAACTATGAGATGTATTGTAAATTAATTTATAAGAATAATGTACAAGTAATAGTTTTTAGTTGTTGAAACATTTTTGTAGCATATTTAAATCTATGCTGTTATCATTATTGTAATTTTCATTATTATTTAATTATAAGATGTACTATAAATTAATTTATAAGGATATCTAATAATAATATATATACTTTATTTACCCTCATAGCCAAGAATTGGACTTGGTTTACATACATTTGTTACTCATTCGCTCTCTCCCTCTCGCTCTAACTTACCCACGCACACTCCGTCACTCCCTATTAACTAACTACACTATCTACCACACCCTTTCCTTACAGTTGCTACCATCTTTGGTTTTTTTTTTCCTTCATCCTTTCCCTTTCTTCTCACTTCTTTTTCTTTGCAGTTCCTCTAGCCATTCTACAATTCTCCCCTCCTCTCTTCCGTTTACTACCTCCTCTGTTTTAACTCCTCTCTCGACTATTTATAAGGATATCTATAAGCGATAGTTTTTAGTTTCTAAAACATTTTTATAGCGTATTTAAATGTATACTACTATCATTGTTGTAATTTCCATTATTATTTAATTATAAGATGTACTGTAAATTAATTTATAAGAATATCTATAAGCGATAGTTTTTAGCTTTTAAAATATTTTTATAGCGTATTTAAATGTATACTACTATCATTGTTGTAATTTGCATTATTATTTAATTATGAGATGTACTGTAAATTAATTTATAAGAATAATCTATAAGTAATAGCTTTTAGTTTCTAAAAGATTTTTGTAGCATATTGAAATTTATGCTATTACCATTATTGTAATTGTCATTATTCTTTAATTATAAGATGTATTGTAAATTAATTTATAAGAATATCTATAAGTAGTAGTTCTTAAGTTTAAATATTATCACTTTTGTCACTTGTACATTATTGCAATTTTTCAATAAATCTTCACAAAAGGAATGCAACTGGTTTCATCTTTTAACACCTGTCAACTCCTGAAAAGCCTACTCCGCTTCCTTACTGCTCACAAATACTTTAAATTAGTAATAATATTTTCCGATTTCGACTAAGAACAATTCTGTGAAATTGTGTCTCGAAAAATACCTCCTCGCGTACTATGTTCTCCATAAACAAATTGGCGATTTCGAGCTAGAGGGATTCCCTCAAAGCATGTTCTGAGAAATTCTTGGAAAATGACGTCACATTCCAGAAATCGGTGAAATGAAAGACCTCCTCGCATATCATGTTCTCCTAATACAAATTGGCGATTTCGAGCACTTGGGATTCCGTAAAAGCATGTTCTGAGAAATTCTTGGAAGTGACGTCACATTCCAGGAATCGGTGAAGTGAAAGACCTCCTCGCGTATCATGTTCTCCTAATACAAATTGGCGATTTCGAGCACTTGGGATTCCGTAAAGTCATGTTCTGAGAAATTCTTGGAAGTGACGTCACATTCCAGGAATCGGTGAAATGAAAGACCTCCTCGCATATCATATTCTCCTGATACAAATTGGCGATTTCGAGCAAAGAGGATTCCGTACAATCCAGTTCTGGGAAGTTCTTGGAAATGACGTCACGTTCCAGGAATCGGTGAAATGAAAGACCTCCTCGCATATCATATTCTCCTGATACAAATTGGCGATTTCGAGCAAAGAGGATTCCGTACAATCCAGTTCTGGGAAGTTCTTGGAAATGACGTCACGTTCCAGGAATTGGTGAAATGAAAGACCTCCTCGCATATCATGTTCTCCTGATACAAAATCGTGAATTTCGGGCAGTCCTTTGGCTGAAAATCGCCAATTTGTATTAGGAGAACATGATACGCGAGGAGGTCTTTCATTTCACCAATTCCTGGAATGTGACGTCATTTCCAAGAATTTCCCAGAACCTGCTTTTACGGAATCCCTCTTGCTCGAAATCGCCGATTTGTATTAGGAGAACATGATACGCGAGGAGGTCTTTCATTTCACCAATTCCTGGAATGTGACGTCATTTCCAAGAATTTCCCAGAACCTGCTTTTACGGAATCCCAAGTGCTCGAAATCGCCAATTTGTATTAGGAGAACATGATACGCGAGGAGGTATCCGGAGTTCATGATTGATGACGTCATAACCAAAACATTTCCAGAAGCTGCTTTTACGGAATATCGCTTGCTCGAAATCGACAAATTGTATCAGGAGAACATGATACGCGAGGAGGTCATTCATTTGACCATTTCCTGGAATGCGACGTCATTTCCAAGAATTTCCCAGAACTTGCTTTTACGGAATCCCTCATGCTCGAAATCGCCAAGTATTCTACTTCACTAATTCTTGGAATTTGACGTGATTCTCCAGCACTTATCTCTAACTTAAGTTATTAGTAGTGGACAGGCGTGTTGAAAAAAGAAACGAAACCACTTGCATTCCTTTTGTGAAGATTTATTGGAAAATTGCAATGTTGTACGAATTACATAACTTAATTATTATACACGGATTTACAATATAGCTTACGATCTTTACATTTATACGAATATTACAACTGGAACTTAATATAATATCTAATAATACAATGTATTGAGATAATATCTAAGCGATATGTTACGTCAACTTCCGCTTTCCTCTTGTACAGGACGATGCGCACAGTCCAACGTCCACTTCATGTCCGGGAAGCCTGCACACACACAAGAGAATACATTAAACAGCTGTTTATTAAAGTTAAATCAATTTATATTAGTGAGAAATGTAGGGAAGATTCTATGAGAAATCGAATTACAGGAGATAGTACGGTGGTCGTAAAGGAATATAGATTTCAAGTGCGAAGCTAAGGGATAAATGAAGGCTACACGATTGAACTGAAAGAAATCGGCAGATACATTTCGACGGTCGCCAAGAATTAAACAGCGTATCGTTTCCTGCGAGAATTTCCTGCCTCGATACGGATCCCGAACGCTCCGGGGCCCAGTCTCAGCCGGGGCACCGGTTATTATTCGCTGTCGCTGGCGAAAGTCGCAAGGAAGCAGAAAACGGAAAATTATTCGAGCGCGTCCTCGACACAATGAACAAAAAAGACGTCGCCGCTCCGATGGGAGGCGGAGGGTAGTCTCCGATAGGGGGACGTGGATGCGTCCGCCACGGGGTTCGATCTAACGACTCGTGTTTGCGTTGGCAGTTGCCACCTTCCGAGCCGTACTATTTTATCACACATCCTGGTTAACGCACTGCACAAACGCATCGATTCCGGACTATTCGAATAATCTGTCGAAATGCGTGTCTCGCCTTAATTAACAAAGGACTCCCTCAAATCATTGAACAGTCAAGGAATTGAGAACTGTCTTACTAACGGTACAGATACATAAGCTACCAACGAAGTCAAACTGAAAACATATAATTGCCGTTGAAAATTTCCCTCGGACAACCTGAAATACGCGGATTCAATGGCCGAACACGTAATTATTACAAATTGGGGCACGACGCTGGGGTGGGCGGGCTTTCGCGCGACTTTAAGGGCCGGGGGAACGGAAACAATTTCGCGAATCGAAAGTTGCAGGCGGCGCGAACAATGCGTCTAGTTTTCGAATAAACGCGGAACGAAAACTTCGTCGAGGGCCACTCCAAGTGTTCTGATTGACCGAGTTCGCCGGCGCTACGGGGTATTTTACTTTCGACTCGTACACGGCCCTTTTAATCCCCCACTTTGATCCGATCGATTCGTCCCCGCCGCTTCGTTTGGCTCGCTCGGGGCCTCAAAGCGAGACGCGGAGCATTCTCTTCAATTTCGACCGGAAAGCCTGGCCTGCTAAACGTTTGGAAAATCGTACTCCTTTAACAGTATTTAAACGGACATCGAACTACCGACGATCAATCAATCGTGAACCTATGTCTCTTTTCTTCGTTTGAAGTTGCTGCTCGATCGATGATATTCTCTTTTTTTATTGAAATCTATTTTTACAATCTTTGTGCCGTACCGAAATGCACACTGTTCGGTGTAAAATTGAGCGTCAAATAAAACAAGTGATTATAAAAATCGACTACCTAGTCGCTTCATTCCCTTGATCCAACAATGAGAAGATACAACGAAGCGAAAAGGATAGAGATCGACTGTGCGTGATACGACCAGGAACCTTGCGTCGAGCTGATATTCCTTAGCAGCTGGGATACATTAAATTAAATGAGATTACGTATGGATGGTGGCTGTGTACACGCGTTCGTCTGCGCAGAGAGGGAGAGAGAGAGAGAGCGAGAGAGAGTGGTTCTGCACGTGGCTAGACTGTCGAGAAATCTTCACGGAGATGTTCTGCCCCGCGGAATCTATTAGTTACTCGGTTTCCTTCGAGGAGCCTCGCGATTTCGCGACGACGTCGCGGGAATTGTAATCCGCGCGAGTGGTGGCTGGAACGCGATTGAACCGGAATTTTTATTGTCACGTCCAAGGAGTCCGTCTCGCGAAATGGAATTTCCTTCGAGGAGAACGCGCAGAGGTTGCATCGAGAATTTCGCCGGCTAAAGTCGAGGGAAGCGTTACGTTCTCGGGTGAAGGCAGCTCGACATCCGGTAGAACTCGCGTAAAATTATAAGCAACCGCTGCAGAGACTCGATGCATGCGATAGGAAAGAGGAATAATACAGTGAGCCTCGAGAAATGTTTGTTAAGCAATAAGTTTAGCGAACGTTCCCTTCGCGTCCTTCCTTTCTTCCCGAACCGTTCGGTTCGCGGCTAGAAAAGATTCCGGCCGACGAGTTCCGGGAGACCGAAACGGCCCTCAGGCTCGCGGACCCGCCGCATCCGTGTCGCGGACGCGTTGGATACCGGCCAGTCTCGGACTTTTTAAGATATTGCACCGTCGCGGGGCTTCGCGCCCTCGGCCGTCCGTACGCGGAGAATGGAGAAGAACCGCCGAAGAAACGGGGGCGGGTGGTGCAGCGGTGAAATAAAGGGAAAGTCGAAGGGGAAAGCGGCCGGAGATGTTCAGCTACGAAGAGACCGGGGAGAAGATACGTCGCTTTCAAATATTTCAACCGCAACAAAAGCGCCGTTTCTTTTTTTTTTACTCTTGGAATCCTCGAGCCGGCTATGTAACTCGCGATCCATTCTCTCCTCCACGTATTTCGAGCCGCGTCTGTGCGCGATGTTTCCTGTTTAAATATAGCTGAAGCCCGTCTATGATCCTCGAGCGAGCAGCTGTAGGGAAAATAATAATTCGTAGATAGAGAGAGAGAGAGTTGAGATAAGAACCGTATTGACCGGGTGAAAGTGACTTGAAATTAGCCTTCGATAGTCTTAGACAAGTAACGATTCGCGGGACGGAAGGAGAATAGGCGTCGTTCGAGCACGGACACGAATCGGACGACAAAGGTAAAGAAGTCCAGCTTCCGAGGGACCTCGCCTCGAGAGGGGAAAAGGGGACGGAAGATGATAGCGCAACGAGAGCTAGCCAGAGAGACTCGACGCGGAACGGGGCGGATGAAGTACGCCGAGGTCCATGGTTTTAAGTGAACGCTGAGCAAACACTGGAAAGGAACGAAGAGACCTTTGAAGGCCCGCCGAGTGGGTGGCCAAGGTGGTGAAGGATTAAATATACCTTAAGCCTCGGGCAGAGGCCGAGAGGAACGATCGTGATCTGTAAGCTCTGCGATCGAACCGCGTTATTTGGCTTTGTATCTGCGCGTTATTAAATAAACGTTCTCCTTAGCAATTTTATGGTAAAACGTTGTTGGATGATTATGCATCGTTACTTGGCCCCACACAATTGCTGTTATTAAAAGGTAACAGGTAACTAACAGGTTTATTAACAGGTAACTTGAATTTTTAGAACAGCTCTAAACGATTGACGATAATTTGACTAAGGTGGTGAAGGGTTACACTTAAAGCTTGTACGTGAAGAGGCTGAGAGGAATGATCGTGATCTGTAGATTCTGCGATCGAACCACGTTACTCTGGTTTGCATGAACGTTCTCCTTAGCAATTTTATGATACAAACGTGAACGAGATGAAATGATTGCGAGCGGGCTGCGATTGTTAGACGATTCACGAAACTTGTGCGCCTCCCGAGGAATAGCAGGCGAAGTCAAAGGAAAGGGGCTCGCGTCGCCGGCAATCCATTCGCGTTTGCCAATTTTCCCGAGGCGACGCTTGGAAAGAATAATTTCCTTTCTCTCTTACCATTAACCTTGAACGAAAATACAGGAAAAAGGAACGTGAAATTTATTCGAGAAGATATGTCAGAAGATAGCCAGGAGTATACATTTGAATTTGCCGTTTGGCTCGTTCCGATATCTCGATTAGTTTCCGAGATATAAGCGTTTAAAGTTAAGGCATTTAAAGTTAAGGCATTTAAATGCCGCGACGTGACCTACATTCTTTCCTGGAATCGGACGGAGTTCGCAGAATCGCGTCTGGCTACCGCCTGTTTACGTCTTTTCCTGGAATCGGACGGAATCCGCTGACTCGGCGTGTCTGCGTTTTTTTGCTCGAACACCTGCGTGGGAAAGACGTGCGGTAGGTCAGTGACACGTGCGAGGGATGCTCGGTGAGGCAGGTCAGTTACGCAAAACATTAGAAATTACCCCTTTCTTTGCAAGGCGATATCTCCGGAACCGGAAGTCGTATCGAGTTCAACCAAAAACCATTTTAAAGGGGAGGAAAGCGCGCTTCTAGTCAGATCCGATCGGATGAAAAATATTGCAGATCTTCGGAGTTACAGTGGTTCAAAGTCCGTGCAATTGTAATACTTAACAATCAAGTTTTCCTTTGTTTATATTATAATCGCCACTACTAATTGGTGCAATAGACGCAGCGATTCCCTTTCATCTGACGCACAGAGAAACAAAACTGATTTCGGTACACCAACTTTGCGTCCACACGCTGCCCGAGGGTTGCATAAAAAGGTCGATTTATACACGACCGTGCTGTGCGCGCGTTCGGGCGCGCTCTGGCTACAATTCTCTACTATTATAACATAATCAGAAGCTACGCGATTTCTGTCGTGTTCGGTGTCGTCTTAATTGCAAAGATCTCAGGAGTTCGTTTAAACTAATCCCATAAATACTAAACGAAAACTAAAAGAATTCAATTCTTTCTGTACAGAAAATGCTTCTTGTGACCTCTTGAAAACGATCTTCTGAAGAAGTTACAAAGAGTATTTTCTGTACACGAGGAATACAGTCCTTTCAGCTTTTCTTCAATCTTTATGAAATGAATTTTAACGAACTCCTCAGATTTTTTCGCGATTAAAATAACACTAAACAGGACAGAAATCCTATAGGTTTCTGTCACGTTATGTAGGATCCGGATATATTATGACGTTATGTTTATAAGCGCTTAGATTTAAGTAATTTAAGACAGGGCTACTTGGGACACGGATGGTCTACAGGCAGGCGACGATGGCCTGCAGAACCGTGTCCCAGCCTTCGAAGACAGCGGTAAGTTTATTGTTTAGGTATGGATCCTGAGTGAGAGTGAATGAAAGGAATGACTGGTGACGAGGGTGGTTGTTGAAGAAAAAGTAGGCAGAGTTGTTTGGTCCTACTTTTATTAAATATATATATTCGTTAAAATTACCTTATACCTAAACTGTATCTCACAAACCAAAACTTCCAATCCCACAGTTCTAATAGCACGTCGCTCTCCGAAAACCCGGACACGGCACGGTGATGCGTAAACGGACCCTTAAACGATTGACGATAATTGCTTGTGGAGGATAATCGATAAGCAGAGGAATCACCATAATTGCGTGGCTCGTCTGAGATCATTCGAACGGACGGCCTCTTCGAGTGTACAAAGGGGTTCCGGCGACAGTGCGCCGAAGCGGGGGGCGGGGAGTTTGCAGAGACGCGACAAGGGTAGCGAAAGAAGCTACGGGGTTAGAATCACCGACCTGCATATTTAGCGAGGAGAATATTAACAAAATGAAGAGCGTCTGGTAGCGGCCAGTCGAGAGCTATCAACCCATCTTCCCCGAGCTACGCCCTTTCGAACCCCACCGCCGTAAAGCTCGGGACAACAACCCTTTCCACCGGGCTTAGGGGGCCGTCATGAATATTACATCTCGTTGTATCGCCAAGCCGCGCTTACACAACGTCGCGACACGTTTCGACAAAGGGTGACCGCGTGCTTTTATTTTACAACGGGCGCGAATTTAATTCGCGTAGCCGTTACACTTCCAATTCCATTAACTACACACTCTTCGCAATATCAATTGATGTTTACTCTATCCCTAACATTTGAATCCTTGCATATTACCGCCAATAAATCGTTTCCGAAGCTTGTTCCTCGTACAGGGAAATGCTTCGTTCCTCCAGGGAATTACTCGGCTCCGAAAGATCTAAACATGCGCTATAATTGCCCTCCTCTTTCGAGCACCCCTCAGTAGCTATTCCACCGAAGCGCTTAACCGCGTCTCCAAAGTGTTTAATTACTTTTCCCTTTCTTTAATTCGCAGCGCGTACGAGTCGTTCAGAAGTTCCGTCGCCCCTGCTGGCCTTATTTTAAACTTTCGTTTCACCGCCGCTCTTATCGCCCGTGCCGCTCCGTACAATTGTTGCGCCTGCAACTGGTTTTTTCATTTTTTTTTTTTTTTTTGTTAAACGCCGCGTGTGATGAACTTGCGCGTTACGTTCAACGAACGCGACGGGCAGGATTATTTTCGCTTTTCGAACGCAACGAGCCGCGTACTTTCATTCCTGCTGCTCTCGTTAATCGAGTTACCCCGCAATTATCCGTTCGAAATTTAGTACGAACGGTGTACAACTTTTCGACGCTCGGTATAAGCTTCGCTGCTTCGACGCTTCCGTTTACGAGAAAAAGGAATGAGGAGAACAGTCGAATGAAAATGGAAACGTTTGAGGGGAACGCTTCGGACAGCATCGTTCGTATCGATAGCGCTTGTAACGTTTAATCTGGTACAAAAGGCAAGGTAATTCCTCCACTAACAATTATTCTGCACAATTTTGTTCGTACCGCGCAAACGCGTCGGACAAACGTTCGCGCGTTACGACGGTACAGCATTGGAATAGAAAATATTGGCAAACGTGACGAATACTCGTTTTTACAGCCTCCGCAAACAGAATCGACGGATGCTTCTCGCTCGCCGCTTCTCGACTTTTCGTAAGCGTGCCAACCTGTTGTCGCCGCGCAGACATTCGAGACGCCAAAGTATAACCGTGATCAACTATTTCCCTTTAACGTGAAACAAAAGAACAGCATCGGGACTGCGAAGCACAGAACTTTGCTGCTTCTGGAATATGGAATACCTTTCCGTTGGATTTAATACATTTCCCAGATTTAATATCGAGAACTTTTTATTAGAATTCATGGATGTAGCGGCGGATAAATCGGGGGTACCAACGGGAAACAGTGTGAAAACAGAATTCTACACGAATTATTCCGGCCGCACTCCCGATCATAGTTCCAATCAGGAGTACCGAAAAATATTGAACGGGGCCGTTCGTTTCTAGCGGACGATACTCTTCACGGTTGCATCGTCGTAGACGTACGAGAGGATATTGGGAGGACGAAGAAATGATAGCGATTGCAAGCGGATTGAGAGTAACGCAGAAGAAAAGAAAAGAGAGAGAGAGAGGAATTATCTTTTCGCAGATTCATTGCGTCGATAGATTCGGCGCTCCCAAATGCGCTCGTCGATTGGAAAAACGTTTACAAGCTAAAAGAGACGCGAACAAAGCGAAAATCGATTTCGCAGAATGTTTATATTCGAAGCCTTACCGATGCATATATTTGTCAACTTATCAATTCCCGGGCGGATGTTTCAAACCGGATATTAATTAAGAAACGAAGACCCGGCAGAAGGATACATACACTGAACGAACCAGAAATTCATTCTGCTTGCAATCAAATGTAAAACCTAAGTTTCTGCCCGATGAAGAAATGTTTCGAAAGATCCGAGGCGGTCGTTCTTTCAAATCTATGACCTAAGGGTTAACATCACAACAGAAGGGTTTTTGTGTACCTATTCACGGGAATTCTTTAAAAAGCAGGTATATCATATACAAGTGTCTGAAACTATAAAGCCCTGGGAGAAATGAGCTAGGATGTGTGTAGATATTATTACATCAATCAAAGTGAATAGAAGCTGCTTAAAAATAATGTTTACGACTTCTACAACCTTGAACGTGAAATCTAAAACGCGTGAAATTGACGCGTTCCGTAAACCTAGCGTTACACGGCAACGGATCTGCGAACCACTCGTGAGCAGAGCTACAGAAGAAGTTTCAAAGAAAAAGATTCGTGTGCACCTTCCATCGGAAAGGGTTTCGCGAAACGAATTGTCTGAGCGGTTTTGAAATGTCACCAAAACAGCGCAGCGAATTCTGCGAGCTCTGCGATTTACGCGCCGCAGTTTCCGTTATTGTGTAATCCGCCGTCGAGCCGCCGTGTTCGTCCCTCTTGTTGCGACAGAATTTAACGCGCCGCGTCGCGAAAAACTGCATCAGCGCGAAAATCTGTGCTCGGTTAATCGAACGCATTCAACGAGGGGGGGGAGAACCGGTCGCGCCGTTTATCCGTGTCCAGTCGTCGAATTCGAATAAATCCTCCCCCGGATCGGCCGGACCGTCCTTGTTTGCGACCTACATTTCGTTCTGTTTTTTTTTTTTTTTTGGCAATGCCACTGGAGAGTTAGTTTCGTGTATCCTCGAGAGCGGGAGACGAGATGCACTTGCATCGATTCATAGATTGTTTTGTTTGGTCCGGGTACGCTTTGTGCTCTCCCGCGTGAAGGGCAGCTGTCAAACTTGTCTTTCGTTCGGGACAGAGAATCTAATAAATGCAAAAGAAAAATGTGACGCGAGGAATAGAGCGAGAAACGGATAATGCACCGTCTCGTTCACGAGCAAGAATGGAATCGCGCTACGTTTAATAATCGCCTGCAGGCGACGGAAAGCCTTTCGGAATTGGAAGGATTCTTAATACCGAGATTGTTCTTGCGTGCAGAGATGACAAGGTGCTCGACGATAGAAGCTCCGAAGCAACTGCGTGATAAAAAAAACTTTATTTCCCAAGT
Source organism: Holcopasites calliopsidis (assembly GCA_023838395.1). Lineage (NCBI taxonomy): Eukaryota > Metazoa > Arthropoda > Insecta > Hymenoptera > Apidae > Holcopasites > Holcopasites calliopsidis. The sequence continues at coordinate 369,211 of JALHAQ010000012.1, read as the reverse complement.
CGGCGTTCTCCTGTCTCGTGGGCGGCAAGGAGATCGATACCCACGGCTAACGCGAGAGGTTTAATGAGCAGGCAGAACGAAAGATAACGCGGAGGGATAAAAAGTATTTACGGGAGAGCCGAGTTTCCTCGCTCGATTCTATCGACCGTATTAGGGGTCCATTTATACATCACCGTGCCGTGTCCGGGTTTTCTTTTAAGAGTTACGTGCTGTTATAATTTAAGAACGAACCATTTCGATTGCAAAAACCTCAGGAGTTCGTTTTTCAAGAGCCCGTGCGTGTCCCATCCGGAGATTTTTCCAATTGAAATAACATCAAACGCGACACAGACCCTACAGCTTTTTGTTACGTTCTAACAGTACAGAATAGTGGCCAATGTGCGCCTCCCGAGGAATCGCGGACGAAATCAGAGAAAAAAGACTCGCGCCGCCGGTAATTCATTTGCGTTGCCAATTTCCTCGAGGCGCCGCTTGGAAAAGACAATTATTCTTTCTTATTATTAACTTTGAACGAAAGTACAGGAGAAAGGAATGTGAAATTTACTCAAAGAAATATGTCACGAGATAGCGAGGAATTCGCCCTTTAATTTGCCGTTTGGCTCATTCCGATATCTTAATTAGTTTCCGAGGTATAGGCGTTTAAAGTTTGGGCATTTAAATACCGCGATTTGACCTACATTTCTTCCTGGAATCGGATAAGATTCGCGGAATCGCGTCTGGTATTGTACACGTGCATTTCCTAGAATCGGAAAGAATGCGCTGACTCGGCGTCTGTTTTTTCCTTGAACACCTGCGTGGGAAACTCCGTAGGGTAGGTCAGTGACGCGCGCGTGCGGTAGGTCAGTTACACAAAACATTAGAAATTATGCGTCACTTTGAACGGCGATATCTCCGGAACCGGAAGTCGTATGGGGTTCAACCAAAAACCATTTTAAAGGAGAGGAAAGCGCGCTTCTAGTGACATCCGATCGGATAAAAAATAATTCGTATCTTCGGAGTTACAGCGGTTCAAAGTCCGGGCAATTTTAATACTTAACAATCAAGTCTTTAGCCTTCGATATTTGGCTGTGGCAAGGACGGGGCACGAGCAACCCCTCGAAAAGTTCGCCCTCAGGGGGCTGCAAGGGGTATTTTCTGTGCACAAGGAATACAACTCTTTTGGCTTTAATTCAATCTCTACGAAATTCATTTGAATGAACTCCGGAGATTCTTGCAATTAGAATGGCATCAAGCACGATAGAAATCTCATAGCTTTTTGTTATGTTATAACATTACGTCGCTTTACGAAAACCCGGAAACGGCACGGTGATGCATAAATGAACCATAAAACGTCGTACGGCTTCTCCGAGGGGGTTCGAGGGGAGGTAGACATGAATGTTTCAATCTTCCGTGCTCCTTGGTCTTAGGAGATCCAGGAATAATTTGCACCACGCGCTGCATTCCCCGCCACTCATCCAATGCGAATCGAGGCCAAGAGGTTGGAAGCTCAAAGGGAATCGCGCGCGGTACGCGTCGCCGCCTATACTTGTTAGACTCGATGCGCTCTGCGGGCCGCTCGTTTCCTCTAGGGGGGCGAGCGCGTTACGAATAGGCTCGATTAATTAGTGAACAGCCGGCCGCGAAACGACTCGACGCGGCCTTTCCCCGTTGTCGCGCGTGCACGCGGACAGAATCGATGGCAGCGGACGACGCCGGACGTTTCCTCCCGAACACGACGGGGCGGATCGCAGAAACGTGCGTCAACCTATTCGACGACCGACAGCCGACCGGCGCGCTCCAATTAAGGCTAATGACTTTACGCGCCCGTGCGCGTCCCCTTGCCTATAATTGTCACCTCTCCGCTCTGCCCTCCGGTATCTCTTCTCTTCTTTTTTTTTCAACCTCTCTCGGTGGTTCCCGCTGTTTTTTCTTTCCTCTTCCGTTTGCTGTTTCCACGTTTTCCCTTCGCTACCCTTTTCAACGACGATCGCAAGCGGAAGGGGGCTAGTTAGCGGAGAGAGTCAGCTGCGGTGATCGTCCGGGTCAGGCTGAATTAGCCTGCGTCGCGGCGGTTGAACGGTGAAATCGATCGACGCTTTAAGGCGCAATTTTCTTCGCGACGCTTCGATTACACTGCTCTTTGCTTTTCGCTGATATAGAACTTCGAGCGTCGTTTCGACGCTGAAGAAGGAAATTGATACAGTAAAGAAACTTAGCCACATTTCAATGGGGTATGAAAAATATTAAAATATCGATATTACCTATACACAGTTTATGCAACGGAAAGCAATCGATCCAAAAAGAACATTCTCCTCCGTAGAGCTCTTCAGGTTTAACCGCGCGGTACCTTCTCCGGATGAACACATTGTTAACTGGCAATTTTACGCAGAAACTATCTCATGTCACTGGCTGTTATTTCTTAACTGGATGTAAGGGTAAAACAATCTAAATAAACTTTATACATAATGAATTAAGGTGGAACATTGAACATATCTTTTATATAACTTCTAACATTTCTGTTTAGTATGGTAAACTGAATAGCAATCACCTACATGTAATGAATGGTACAGAACAGGTAGCATTCTCCAACAAGAAAAGTATTTTCTTTATAATAGAACGGGCACGGCTAAAAATGAACAAAGTCTATGAAATATTCTATTATGATATTCTACATATTACGCGATCGGTCAACAGCGTTCGGGCATGAAAACACGGATTAACTCGTGACCGGTCAACAATGTGTTAAGAAGAATTACGAGTACCGGATGCTCGAGAAGCCGGAGCACCGAATCCCACAGAACCGCACCCTCGACGTCAATAATTTCAATTCGTGGCCGTTTCCTTTGATTAGGGGGAAGCCAGACGCGTAAGTCTGCCACTGGGCCGATGTATACGACACCCGGTGGCATTTCCCCGTTCCCGTGGCGCAGGATTGTGCGGTACAATAGCCCATTACATAATGGAAATACAGACGTACGGCCGGCGCCCCATAATGCGGCGTACAGTGGCCAGAAACTCGGCATAGCGTTCCCGTGTCCTTGCCCGCTGCATCCTTCGGACTACCGCAACAGGGACAATGCGCGGGAGATGCATGTACATTCGACGAGGTCGCGCGGATCGGGGCTACAGCCTGGCGGGATCAGTTTCGCCGGTACGGCGTATATCATTGATCGCTCTGACGATTTGAAAGGAATTGAAAAGAAAAAATAAACTGTGCATCCTAAAGCTTGGCAATAAAGGCGATCGATGAAAGAACGTTTGTATTATTTCATTGAACCCGTCCCGAATATTTAGCGCGAACTACTGTTTCGCAGTCGGCGGAACTCGGAAAGATAAACAAGCGGAAAGTTTGCGCAACCGCCCGTCCGCAAGCTCTGCGTGTGTAAACCAGCGAACCGATAGCAAATATCAAAAAATAATAATCGAACAAACTGAAACAACGGGGACTTGTCCAAGAATTTGCGAACCGACAGAAAAGGAGTAAACACGAAATCGCTCAAAATCGACGCAAACAAGAAAAAAATCCGTCTCGCCCATTGCTCTGTCATCGTCCTAAAATCATAGGCCCTCCAAGCAGCAAGTAACGAACGACGCGGCTGCAAATCGTCACGTCGCCAGGAGGGAACGTCAGCCCGACGTATCCACGATGCTAACAATCGTCGAGTCAGCGGGGCAGAAACGTAGCGAGCGTACGTACACGCGCGCACGTTCGATACTTGCCGCGAACCACCTTGCGATTCGAACCCGACCGCCACTTACAACACGCCTCTCCAATGCCATCATCTGCCATTCGTCCCCCGTCTCATCCCTCGGTTCGACCAACGGCTAACTATTTAACGGACGAGGAACGCGACCGATTCCGTGGCACGCGCGACGCAGCGTCTTTGCTAGCGGCCGGTGCATTCGTATCGAAATATCCGGCTCGCTCAGGCCGCGGCAAGAAAGTATATGCCTGGATCGTTCGAGGACCGACGGATACCGGTGAAAGTTGTGCTATGCAAATAACCGGATCCCGGGTTACGCGCTTCGCTCGACGCGGTCCATGGGAACATCCGTGGCCGGCTGCTTGGAACCCATAGCCCGAGGGTGAATTGGACCAAATGGTAAATAAAAAGCGCTGCGCTTGAATCAGAATTACTCTTGCGAATCGTAGAATTACAGCCCGCTCGGGCGATACGGTTCTTCGGCTGATCCGACAAGTGCGATGGCTGCGATACTTACAGAAATATCGAAACAGAGTAACTTTGTAATTGGACCAAACGACTTGACCTGTTGCAAATAGATAGAAGGACTAATTTTCGCGGTTATAGAATAAACGGTAAAAGCCATCTCTTTAAACTTCTTTGTTTGAGTTCACGATGAAGATTAGAAAAAAAAATGCCTTCTACAGGTCTAAGCGAGGCGTATGCACTCTGGAAACTTCGTACAAATCGGTTAACGCTTCTCGGAGCTGCAAATGTTTAAAGATCCCAGAAGGAGGTCGGAAATCGTAGAAGTCGACCGAAATCAGTGACTTTTGATTTTCAAACGTTCACATTGGATGAAATTTTCAGGCTGCATATATCTTGCTTAAATTTATAAAAGGCATTTGTTTAATCTTCATTATAATCTCAGATGAGAGAGTTTCAAAAGATGACTTTCACTATTTGCTTTATAACTATGAAAATGCCCATCTTTTCAGAGCGACGAGGACAAGGTATCTGGCAAACTGGTCTCTCTATCTTTCTGCAATAGGTCAAGTCGTTTAATCCAATCACAAAAGAGTATACGTTTAGAGACTGAACCAGCGACGAGAATACGGATATGCCAATAAAATCAAATCCTCTGAACGGCCTCTTGACATAATACAACCGAAATTTAAACGAAATAATTCCAGACGCATCCGAGAACTTGTTACATCGAGGAATATGCGACAGGGGGTGGGTGCTGGGGAGGGTGTGAGTACTTCTAAAGATGAAACTTCGATCAAGCGTGTTAATCTCGTAGGTTAACAGTGGGCAGAGGCGAACGGAAATAATACGAAGCCATTATCACGGTCCGATACGATAACTCGGTACGTATTTACTCTATGTATACATATACGTACATAACCGGTCGTTGCAATTTAACCCACGACTCTCCCGGCGACTACCGTGCAACTGGTACAATCCGGGATTATTGCCTGCGATGTGCAGGCTTTGCATGCAACGTCCGGCATGTGTGGTTTCGAACCGCCGGGATATAGCAAGAACTCCTCGGCCCGAGGCGCGAGCTGATGTCTCGGACCGTGACTCTGGAGCGCGTAAAATCCGGACCGGCTTCAACTGTTGCGGATCGTTAGCGGAACTGTCGGCAAAAAGGATTCGGATAGTCTCTCGAGACGCGTCGTTGATCGAAGTCGGATGGAAACTGATTGAAAAATATATTGGAAGCTTCTTCTCGTTAACAAATTGCAGGATAAAGCATTATGTTTGTTCATCGCGGTCTGCTATAGATCGAACGACGATTCCTTCGACAGGAGTAGCGCTCCGAAATTGATAAAGGGCGATTTCTTTTTGTTATTTTTATGAAAGTCGCCTGACAGAAGGGAATAACTTTTTAGGGTGAGAGGGAAACGTTGTCGCGTGTCGATCCCGTCGAGTCGATGTTTGCCATCGCTCACTTTTGTGGGAATGATCAATCAATGTATAAAGAGTTCATGGAAGCGATGTTTCCGTCGGGACGTCTGAATCCTCTTGCTCGTTTACGATTACAAACTATCCCCTTCCCTTACACGCAAACGCTAAGCTCAATGATAAAGTACTCTGTTACGAGTTTCCATTATCTTTGCGGCAATGATAATATTCAGGGACAGGCCCATTTGCTATGATCATACTTGAGGAGCTTCTTCGCAAAGCTAACCCGTACAAATATTTTCTTACCGTTCATCCCATCACTACAGGAGGTTCCGAAAATAAGGAAAACTTCTACGCAGTGCACCTTCAGCGAAGATTAGGTAAAGAGAATGTCTTCAGGTGCAATAGCAAATCAGGAGATCACTGACAGATCTCATTAAACATCAACTTTATTAAATAAAAGCTCGAGCAATGCAATCTTGTTCCAAAAATTTCAGTTTAGAATTACGAAACTTCTACACAGTGCACCGTCAGCGAAGATTAGGTAAAAAGAATGTCTTCAGGTGCAATGGCATATAAGGAGATCAGTGATAGATTTCTTTAAAAATTAACTTTATTAAGAGAAAGCTCGAGCAACGCGATACTGTTCCACAAATTTGAGGGTAAAATTACCATTTTCAATAGCGACTCTATGGTTTCTGGCATGCAGCTTATATTACCATAGCCAACCGCCCAAAGAAAGCTGGCGGGCAGTAGATCAACAGGTTAATCGCTGAAGAAAGAGGCATCGAGGGCAAAACCCGAAACGAGCAAATTGCACGCAACGTGCACCCCTTCGTAAATTGCATCCCTCCAGTGGAAGCTATGAAACTCCATCATTCTATCCGTTCCGTTCAAGCATTCCCGATGGGCAACGCTATGCCACTGCGACGTCCTACGCCGGGCTTTGTGGCGTGTCGCCCTCGTGAAAGCTCACCCTTCGAAACACGACAGCCGAGGGTCTTAAGAAAAAAAAAAAAAGAAGAAAAGTGCTCGTACGCGGTTGACAAATTGGAGTATTCCTCACCGACGCCGGAGAACGAGAATGTCGACGTGGGTCGATGGTTTCCCGCAGGTAAACACTGCGGACGGCTATGCAAGGGGCGGAATGACTGAGGGTTGAAATCGTGGCCCGCGAGACGAGCCTGTGTGCGTACGTACGTGCGCGCGGCGAGACAGACAGGGATACTCGAAGAAAGGACCAGAGGAGGACGACGAAGAAGAAGAAGGGGGAGGACAAAAGAAAGGGACGAAATAGAGACGAGGGTGGTTGGAGGGATGTAAGAGCACCGACGACTGAGTAGGATACTTTATTTACCTATCCCGCTGCTTTATTTATTCACTTCCTGGTTCGTCGTGAAAAACAACGTCCACGAAGGGGGGGGGGGGGGGGGGATCCACGTAACATTAATTTCTGTCCGAAAATGCAACGGACGAGGGGTCGAGGATAAAAACCGGCTGCGTCTTTCCGATTGGACATCTTAATCCCCAGGGCAAAGAATGATTGCGGGATTATCGAAGGGTGGAATTACAGGAGATTCGATCGCAATTAGATCCTTTTTTTTTCGAAGACACTCATTCCATCATCGATGATCAATTTTCCATGCATCTGTTACATTTATACGAGAAACCCTGACAACGCATCCTCGCTAAAAGAAGAAAAAGAATCATCGTGCACGTTTCTTTCAACGCCATCCCGCGAGCATTATGCCCCGTCGATCCCGCGTAGATTCGATTCACATTCCGCGTCGAACCGGCTCGGATCCCGCCGCCTGAGCTGCATTAAATCGTCGCGCGACAGAAAGTTCGCCCGCGGACGTTATCCGGTCGCGATCAGATTTATCCGACGCGGCGAGCATCCGCGCCGCAGGGACGGCCGCGCGGCTTTGGATTTATATTCAACGCATAGTCAGAAGCCGTGCATCATCGGCTTAAGTCAACGAGCCAATCGCAAACAAGGCGACCGCGCCACGCGTCCGATAGCGTGCCTATGCAGATCACCCCGATTCACCTACGCCCTATGCACTGCCCCTAACACCTTCATGTGCATTCGCGTTACGGTGTTCTACAGGGTGTCCCGTTTAAGCAGAATCGCTGAAGCACGCCACGAAGGGTCAATGTTATGAAGAAAAATGTTGTTGCCGAAGTGTTAGGGATATCCAAACGTTGCTCGCCGTTAATATCTTTCACAAATATACTCCAATCATACCACATCTACCTCTGCATACGTGAAGATTGTATAGAAGCGAAGTGACCATGATTTTATTTAAAAAAAATGTGGCTAAACATCTCGCTGACCCTTGCCCCAAGCTTGTGCGACACCCCATATGCACACGTGGCCGTATGGCACGCACGCACAGGTGTACGCATATGAATTTATATGCGCATTGCATATGCATGGATATTTACGCGCCGGATATGTGTATGCGTATGAATTTATGTGATGATTCGTTGGTGCGCGCGAAATAGGCACACACGTATGTCGCATACGTACGGATTCGTCGTAAAGGGATTACGCGCAGTTACATCCCGCCTGTTTACACACCCTCGTGTCAAAATTTACATATCCATTTACACGCGTGCTGCGAGCCGAACGACTTTCCGCACGCCCGTATTAGAAATTACTATCACTTAATCCGTTCGACTATTCGATTCGTGTTATCGACGATCCGCGCTTGCGATTACTTAATTATTATTGTCGGGCTTCGGTATGCATATATTCAGGGAAATCGGACGTCCCGCGTGCGCGCGCTGATCTTTACAGAAGATCCCACGGGGATACCGTTATATTGTCGTTGTCGCAACATTATTTCAGCAACGCCACCGCGCGAAGGGACCCAGCCTATTTTATACCTAGCCGTTCTCACCACAGCACTGTTTACTGAACTTCGCTATTTTGTTTCCGCCCCGGTATAACAGAGGTTTTGCAAACGTTCCGCGCAATATCTTCCACCTGGATGCCACTGATATTTGCTTTTTATTTCAGACGTCCGCGGGCAATTTAGAATTTTCCTATTAATTCTTGGACAATTGTTATTTTTCAACAGGCGCGAAAGCTATTAGATACAAATTGGTACTGCGATTTTCACAGATTTTAATTCTGCTTTCAGAAGGATGTTCGGTGGACTTCTAAAGAAAAGAGTTATTACAGAATTATTCATTTATATTTATTTTAAACGATTGGTATTGCCATATACTTAGCCCGACTATTATCCTATTACTTATTTTTGTGTACTTTAAATCATTCCTTCGCGAGTCTGCCTATTTCACAGAGGCCTGTTACTCCCTTGGAGCGCGCCTCGAAAATAATTGCGAACACCGCCACTTGGTGTCGAATCCAGAGTGATCCAATCTGCCAAGGGTGGAGGCTCCTATCATCCCATCGCCGATATGATAACACGAGTGGTTAGCATTCTTCAACACTTTCTCCCCTGCTTTCTCCTTCGCTTCCGCTTCCCCCCTGTTGGCACTCGTGTCAAGGGGGTGGCGAACGCGTCCCGACGCCCGACAATGCACCGGCGCATTTTCCGACAGCATTGTTTAGCGACTTCACACACCCGCCCCCTGTACACGGAGCTCTCCTTTTTTTTCCTCGCTTGTCTAGCTACCCCTCCTCGCACCCTCCACCCTCGCGCCTCTTCTCTATGTCTCTATATCCCATTTTCGTTATTCCGGTCCCTACCTCTCTCTTCTCGCTTCTCCTTTTTTTCCCCGCCATCATTCCGCTGAGTCCCTTCGCCCTTCTTCCATGTCCACGTGGATATTCCGACTGTCTCTGTTCTCCGCAACCCTGTTCCGTTCACGCCGGAAGACACACTGCGCAACATTTGTCGCGTGCCGTTTTATTGGCGTCCCTTCCACAAAGCGCCACTGTTTTCCCTTGTTCCCCTGATTTTCGCGAGTTCTGTTGGCTCGCGATCCCGTTCACGGTGATTTCAACCGCGCCTTTGTTCCGCGACCGCGAGTCCGTTTCATTAGATCTTTATTAGACGGGCGTGCGTGCGATTGCTTGTTAATTAATATTTGCCTGGATCATTTTGCAATTCATACTGATCGCGTTACGCGAACGAAAATCAATCATCGCGGTTTTAGTGAAAACAAAAACAAAAAGGAAACCACCGTATAAAAATCGCCTGCTTCCGTATTTGTTTCCTTTTATTTATATCCCCGAGAGAAATATCGCATGGCGAAAGATTCAGAAAGATTTCAAGCATCATTGCCGAGGGAAGGTGGAATTCCTTCTCGCGCTCCTGCACGCTTCTTATTTTCCTTTTATTCTACTCGCCTAAGCTAGTTTAACCCTACCACTCCCGACGGTACCATTTGTCGCGGCGAAATTTATACGCTTCGGCGAAAGAAGACTTGCACGCCAGAATTCAATTTCGGTAAACGTGAAACATCGCGACGGATCAACTTACCGACTTTACCCCTCCGTTTCGGCCTAATGCATTGTAAAATTCTATCTCTACAACGTGTCGGGGCGAAGAGTAAATTGCTGGAAGTTACAGTATGAAAAAGTCAACAGCGCTCTCTTTGACATCAAATATATGCTTTAGAAAAACAAATTGGCCTTTCTGAAAGTGTATTAAAATAATTACGATAATTACAATAATTGTTTTCTGGGCATGACGCAGATATGTCCGAATCTTCGTTGACACGTTTATCTTCCTCATCTGCCATTTATTTCTCGTTCAGTTCTGTCAGCCGGTAAAGCGAGACAAAGAAGACGTTCTTATCATTTTTATATAGACGTTACTCGGCGAGTGTTTCCCTTTGTAAAACGCGAGGAACTTCCGACTCGTTGGTCTTTTATACAGCTTCCTCTGTTCGCAGGAGCGTCACGTGAATTATCTAGATTTCGAAATCTAAACTCTCTGCTGTAAAAATCGAATGAACGTATTTTTAATCTAACTTATTTGAAAGTCATTTTAGAAACTACGATCAGTTAGCCAACAAATTGATTTCATTATTTCGCTAGTGACGACACGATCATTTGTATACGAAGAGACGTGTAAAAAATAAAGCACATTTATCAATGAAAAGGAATCCACGAAATTGTACTTCATCAATGCTCATTTCCCCGAAGATTGTCCGTGCAGAAAATAGAAAGCGCACGCTTACGAATCGCCGGGCGATCATTGTTACGCGCGTTGCTAAGCCCACCATCGAAGTTCGATATTTTCATAATTCACGGGGGTCGCGGGCGGGCGCGCGCGCGCGCGCGAAAGAGAGAGGAACGGGTAATTAGAAATTAAAAACGAATTTGCCGCAGTGCCATTCGATATTCAACTCGTTCGACGCATATCACAACGGCGCGGCGCGATGCTCGCTCTGTTAGTCCGGTCCGATTAATCCCGATTGTTCGTAATCGTTGGTAAAACGAATTAATCGATCTTCGTCGAGCGGCCTGGCGCGGGGACGCTCGGGATAAACGGCGCGTGAATTCCAAAGCGTCCCGGGCCTTTGTTAGACGGGACGCCCCAAAGTGTTTTCGCGCGCATTTCATTTGCGTGACGATAACGTGAACAATCATCGGGGCGGACCGGGCGAGAACGATTTAATTATCGACCCTTTGAATCCTCGCCGCCGGAGTGCAGAGCGAACCTTAATTCCGCGAGGGGTCTGGTAATTTCCTAGAGTGGCCCCGTCTAATAATCCCTTAACGTCGTATCACGCCCGACGGCGGAGCGGAAAGAAGCAATACAAGGTCTGCAGATAAACCTAAGCTCGTTCGTTGCAGTCGTTAAACGGCGACGATAAAGGCTTCGAGCCTCGTCCGTCTCTCGTCCCCGTGGCTCTCCCTCCGCTTGGCTATGAAAATCGAAAGACGCGATCAAACTTTATTCCGGCTTACGATCGGTCCGCTTCTTCTTAAGCACAGCGAATTAAATAATAAAGCCGGGTTTATATCGCGCGTCTTCCGATGACTGCTGCGTTCGCAGGAAGCTTCGCCAGGCCGCGACGACGCGGAAGTGTGCGTTACACGCGGACACGTTCTTGTCTCTCTCTACCGGGAACGTGAAAACGGCAGCGCGATAACGGCATTACGGGCCGCAGAGACATAAGACCAGCCGGGCGCCGCGAACTACGCGGAGGAAATTCCATCCCGTCGAAACGCGCGTCCATGATCACGAAGATGGTATCAGGGCACTGTCTACCGTGCCACGGGGATCACAAGGCATCTTGCGAGAACGATGGAACACCGTTCTAATGAACCGCCCGCAGTTTGTAATAACTGGCCCCCATTATGGATCGTGTTCCTGTAATTTGGTCGAACATCGCCTGCGTACACGTTGCGCAGGCAAACTGGGGAGGGGGGTTAAATGAGGAAACATTCGCCCGTGTATCAAACGAACGAACTACCATTTCTTTTTTAAAATTTGGAATCTTAGACTATCCTGGGTAGCTTTATATGCTCGACTCTGTTATCGAAGACGAGAATTATATGCGTATTTCGACAGAGCCGGAGGTCCACAGAGAATTCCAAAATTAAATTATCTATCATTCTTCTTCATCGAAACGGCTGAGTGACAGATTCATTTCTGTGTACAACTCTAAGTGACTTTGTAAGAACCAATAAAACAGCGGCCTCCACCTGTGACAGAGTCTCGAATGATCCTTCAGCCGAATCCGGCACGTTACCCCCGACCCCCTAACTGTATAAAGCACGCCATAAGCCGCGAATGGCTGAGCGGCCCACGCGATCATAGGCAAGCAACAATCTAACCGCTCGCAACCTCTACGGCTACCATAATTCCGGTCGTTAAATGAGAGAAAACGGGACCGCGGCGGCCGATACAGGATTCCCCATGAAATTCCCTGTCGCTTAAAGCAATAAAAGGGATCCCATTCCCGAGGATCGTATCGGGGAGAATTTTTACGGACGAGCGAGAGTTCGTCGGGCGACGCGTTACAGGGACGCGAATTCCATCGGATATGTATATACGGGGCGGGCGATATCGAGGCTGTGTATCTGATCGAAAGTATCGAAAGCTCATCAGCAGTTCTGCTTTGTGGGCCGCGAAGAGGAGAAAGGAAAAGGAGAGGAAGGGAAATGGTCCCTTAATTTTTTTTCTCCCCCCCTCGACAATCCTTGGAGAGAATCTTTCCTGCGGCCCCGAAATTCACGCACTTTCCATAAATTTCTTACGGTCTTCCACCGCCTCCCCTCCCTCGACCTTTGGAATCAACGTAGCGGATAATGCGAGGGGGTCGGACCGCGAAACAGGCGGGGGAGGAAATTGGAAATGAAGAAGATAGTTACGACACGCTGTTACGTACTTTCCTCGAGCGGAATAGCGCCGGTAAAAATGAGGGAGGGAAATTTCGTGGAGCGTCGAGGGCGAGAAGTAAGAAATAACCGAGATGCGACGTGCGAGGTGCGAGATGCGAAGAAGATTGAAATATATAAATAAATTCTTCATTGAGCGTTCAGTTAATTCGTTTCAACGATTCAATGAGAAAAAAAAGACTGTTCTGCTTTCGTTAAATGAGGCGACCATCGGGCCGGGTCGTAAAGAAAGTCATGCAATAATTATTTTCTTGTAAAAGAGCGAACGAACTGTTGGTCAACTTACGTGCGAAGTTCCGCGGGTTAAAATAAGTATCGCCCGCCGACGACGTCCGACGCACAGCCACTCTCTAGCCCTTTTCCCATAGAAACGAGGGTGATCGTACCTATAAATAAAGGTTTATCTTAATTTAACGACGCTCCTTCTTTACGCGCATTTATTTTTCAGCGAAGGGCCGGAGGAATGTCTCCACGATCCACCCCGGCCGTTGTTTCCGAATTCGTTTCGTCGTTAAAGACGAGACAACGGACATTGATAAACAGGATGCTCGATTTGGCTCTTGTAATAATCAGTTGCAAGATATATAATATACTTTGAAAAGGAAACTGGCTTCACAGAATGTTAAGATATTATCGCAACAGCGAGACGCAAATTCGATATTCCTGCGAGAAACATTTTTTAAGCAAAAATGTTCGCCGGCCGAACGGTCGCGCAAATATAATCGATATTCGCCGGTGAAATTCTAGACGAAGAAAAAGTTTGCATTACCGTGGGGTGGCCGGGACAAGCAAAAGGGAAAAATAGGGTCACGATTCCGGGCCACACGATTTTAGCAGCGCACCGGCTCAAAGCTGTGCTCCGCCGCATACATGTCGCAAACCACCAAAGGGTAGGTGCAAGCACGTAAAGGTGCCCAGATGTTAAAATTGAATCCGTAAATCTGATGGTGATCCTATTTCGTATCGTGGGAATAATTCAAATTTCCTTCCCTTAGGTAATCACGTATTTAGGCCGACGTTTCTTGATTCGTCGACTCCGCGTTAAATATACGTCGAAATATCAAGAGGGCTTCCTCATTTATCCAGACGCTATGCTCCAAGATAATTTTACGGTATTCAAATCTGTCGAAGCAGAGCGGGGAAACATCGCGGTGAGCGATAAATATTAGAGGGGGCGACCGCGAATTCTATTTTCCGGTGTCGATCGTCACCGTTGCTTAAGTACAGTAGACGCGTTTCTTTTTAGAAACGAGACGGATCGAGGACGAAACGGAAATAATTTACAAAATGGGACGAATTATCAGAGTTACGTGAGAGGGTTCAAATAATATTATGAAAGGTTAAAATTAATCGAATTCTAAAAGGAGCGACTGATTATAAAATGATTGTACCGTATCCCAGTAACGTTTGGCGATTTCAGAAGGAAATCGTTTCCCTCTAACTCTTGTATAGCTGTGTTTTCGTAGAAACAAATTTGGACACGGCTCGTGCCACGGAAAAAATCGAACGCAATTACCGCTAATTGTGAGCCGGGCGGTGGATGCCTCAAATATCTCAACGTTCGACGATATATGTATTAACAAGTGAACCACGAACCGAAGCGATGCTCGCGGCGATGCCTAATGCAAACTGGATAAGGCCATGCGGATGCACTTTGATCTCGCTTTGTGCATAGACACGCGTCTGATTGTGGTCGTGGCGCGGCACAGGCAGACGAACGTGCACCTTCCCGTCGTAAACAGCATATTTTCTGACTCAGTAGTGCAAACGTAACGCGATGCGCATATTTAGAATTCAGGATGCGGCCTTCCTTGGCCCGGAACGCCGCCGCTTTCACTACCCTTTCTTCGATCCCTCTCCGCGACGCCCCACGCCCACGATGCATCGAATTACTATCTGCCGGCATCGGGGAGAGAATCCTCGAGAGATCGCACGCGCGTAATGCTGCTGACGATCAATTTTTCAGTACGCCACTGACAAGGGTAACGTGAAAATTGAAAGGTCGGGTGTGTTTTAAATAATGGTGCCGGTCTACTTGGACAAAGGGTAATTTATAATTAGCGAGGATGAGATTATTCTTTAATGAAGATTCCTACGAGACAGTGGAAGGGTGCGATAAAATTAACTGGCGATCGCCAGGTCAACATCTACCGTTCACTTTACTGTTTTTTTTTTCTCTCTCTCTCTCATTTATAAATGAGAGGCTTGCCCCGTTTTTATTTAGGAAGCTACGTGAAAAGAATTGCAATTTCGGAGCTTGCGTTGCGTCATTTGAATAACACCAAAAGTGGAGCAGGAGCTACTTCCATAAATTGAATGTAATTTAACGAATCGATAATTACAAGCCGAGTACGGTCTTTAAAAAGCAACATCGAAAATAATTCTCATAATTAATCTCCCGCAAAAGCGAAACAATTCCATCACATGTTTTAATAACACGGCAGATACGATAATTCCACGTTACGCTGACTTTAGGAGAAACCAGTAAACATCGCGGAATCAACCATAAAAATCACCGTTAGGGAAACAAATGTTCCATTAAAGGGACCGGTCGTTAATTCAAGCAACTGATGCTCCGGCGTATCAATAAAACACCCTCCATTTCCTTGCCGGCTATCCCCGTGGAGCATCGAACTGGGAAGGAGACGTCTCGGAATCACCCGAAAATCCGATTTAGACCATTACAGAGGCAATCGCAATAAATTTAACCGCGCTGCCTCGCGACATCCCTGAGCGACGCGAAAAATTCAACGTGCCCGCGTGCGCTCAGGTGCGGCTCGTGTAGTCCAAAGAGGCGCAGACAGAAAGGATAGACGTCCTTATTTATTTGCGGATAAAATTGCTGCACGCCTAGCGCGGGCGTGCTGACACGCGGGGAATTTCGAATAAGACGTAGGAAACAGGGGAGGTAAGCCTGTCGCGTCCCGGAAGCCTCGCGCCGAGCAGTGGTTACCAGAGTTTGTTGCTTCAACAGACATTTTGTTAGCCAATGGTATTTCGAAACAGGAATACGGGTCGTATTGCTTGAATCAAAGCGTTTTGACTATTTTCCCGAAAGGTTACGAAGGCGTGCAAAGCTTCTCATTTTTCGAGGGGAACATGCGCTTCCGGTTGGCTTGAATACGTTTCTATAAGTATTAGTAAAGCAGTGTTGTAATAGAGTATCATTGTATGGAAAGACTCTCGTTGCTTTAGTAGTCAGTCACGTATGATTGACAGAGTAATTTGCGCACGCAGAGACCCTTTGAATTTGGCGTTAGAGACGAGTCAAGTCCGGAATAAGTTGGAAGCTTTCATTGTAGGATAAAGAACTTGGCGAAACTGATGTTATAATGTTACAAGCAATAAAAGTGTGGTACAGAAATAATAGAAAACTATTGGACCATGATTATTCTTAAAATAATTGAAATAATCCGTGAACGAAAAAAGGGACAGAGTCCGATAGCTTCAATCCGCCAAATAAAATTAAAATGAACAAACTGAATCAAGGTTTCGAACTAACTGGCACATGAACGACTTTCAACGAAATGTTACACATTTCCCAGACCCTACTACTCGCATTTTGGAGACCGCTGATGCTAGCCAGTGGCATAACCGCGTGTGATCCTTTGACGTCTATCCATGGGATACATACGTGCTCTATTTCGCATCGAGCCAAAGAGAATACGGGCCGGATCAAAGGGTCTCCGCCGACTTCCCCGGTTCGTCTTTTCTCGCATTTTATTGCGCTCCCGGACGCAGAGCTCTCCGTGTATCCTTTGAGGCTGTCGCGCTTTCGAAGCGTACTAGCGTTTCATACATTCTTCGTCCTGGACGAGGGTGTATCATTGGGGAAATATTGTTTCGAGAAACGATTACCGCTGGAAGAACCGTCGAACGATTGCTGTTTGCAACCGCGCTCTTTGCCGACTCGAGATCACTCGGAGAAACATCGTTTCGGTTCATTGTTCCGCCAGCGGAATCGTCGCGAATCGCACTTGTCCCGATAGCGTTTCAACCCGTTCTTATCTTCACGCACGCTCGAATTCTCCCCTCGCGCGAAATCGTCGAAGAGCCCGTGATTCGTTTCGTTCGCTTTCGGAAACGTCCGAGAAAGATGATTTTAATCCCTTGTGGGAAATTGACGTGGACGATAACGCGGGATCGATATGAAACGTGCTGTATCCTCGATGCAGGTTTACCGATGGCAGCAAGGTAATTTGCTGACCTAATCAAAGCTGGTGTTACCAATAAAATTATTCGCGAATCAATTATTCAATTCCCGCGAACCTTATTATATTTACCAGAGCTGCCTTTACTGGCAGGGAACGAATTAAACCTGCCACTCGCACAATTTCTTTTCTTAATCCCGACAGCGTCAAGCCATCAGTTAAACCGCGAAGGCTGATGTTATACATGTACTTTCCGCTAGACAAACCCCTAAGGAACATCATACATTACGTATTACTTTGGCCGCTTCAAACGTGCTCGAGATAATGTACTATCTATCCAGAAGAAGGAAAATGAAGCATGTACTCTTTCAATTACTTTATGCAAAGGGAGCACCGCATTATTATCGTGATGCCTGCTTCTCTAAAAGTTTACGTTCGTTTCAGCAAAATATCCGAATTTAAATAGAGCAAAGAAGAACGATTGCGAGACACAGACACTAGTTAAATAATAAAATATTCGCCAAGCAAGTCCTCTAAAACGGGGGGGGATCGTCAAACGAGCAGGACCTGTGTAACACGCTCTTCCTCGTAAACGATTTGTGAAGGATGAGCAAGGATATTGCGACTCTGGCAGCCTCTTACCGGTCCTGGACAAACATAGTCGAACATTGCGGATTCACCGTGCAGGGCGTGTCTTTTGTAAAACGAGCATCGCAAAGCGGAATCGTCGCAGGCAAATACGCCCTCGAGCAAATAAAGGAGCGGTACCAGAGCGCTGCTGCTACGGTAAACGTTAAACACGTTCGTCGATCATATTAACGTAGAAGAAAAGAAGATTTCTAATCGAACGCTTCATTCCTATTTAATAAATAATTGGTCGCCAGCTTCATTATTATTTTCATCGATTACAATCAGTCGCTAAACGCTTCGCGATAAATGCATAACACTTAGCCCGATGCGATTGCTACTAACGAAATTAAAACGGAACGCGGATTGCTAATTCCTTGCGGGCAATCCATCTATCCATTATATTGTAATCGATAACTTTCGGCCGCAACGGTTTGCTGCTGGAAATCCGGTAACGAGTTTCCAAGGGAAGCGTCGCAGAGGGAGAATCGACAGCCGAATCCCTCTCGTCCCGTCGACTGTGTTCCAACGGGGGACCCTCGAGGAATCAGCCGACGGCTAAGGAAACGTCCGAAGCGGCCTCGTCGGCTAATTTCGAGCGTCGCGACGCCGCTGCATCGACGACGGGACAGGCCTTTTCCACGATAATGAACCCGTTTTTAAGATATCGAGGTCGCCCCGACGTCGCGAGATCCGACAGGCGGAACAAAGCTCCTGCGAGGCTCTTTAAAACGGTACGACGACGCTGGACGACAGATGCTGCCATGGATAAATGCCGAGGGAAGAAAGGTGTGCCAGATTGCTGGCTGCCAACGTTGCTACGAGAGGCGGAGCTTCGATCAGACGTTAGGGGTGTACTGCTGCTCGTCAGAAGGAGATACGTGGCGCGTCAAAAGAGTTTCTCGATGGTGAAACACAAGAGCGAAGAGAATAGTTATTAGCAAGACTTGATTGCAAGACAAGATTACAATTAGCAAAGCTGATATCAAACTGAGGCGACACCGTCAAATTTCCTCCGAACGATCTCGTATCTCCGTTCGTCCCTAAATCTCAACCGCGACCCCACCGCGAACCGACACTACTTTCTCCGCGATGGGAAAAGAATCCCATATCGGAATCGCCGAAAGGAGTCATATCGTATCCCTCCGCGATCGTTCTGAGGATCGTCAGCCGGTCGATCGTCCAACGGGGAGCCGATAAAACGCAAGCCTCGGGTTTACATTCGCCCGGCCAACGAGAGGCCAAGGATCGCCGCAGCGGCGGGGAAATCCTTCGTCTGCATCCGTTTCACCGAATTATTTCCCACCGTATACGCTGACGAAGAAGAGTTCGACGTGCCCGCCGATTTCCAAGCCGTCTCGTGCGGCTGACGTTCCCCCGAAAACGGAAAACAGGAAGAAAGCCTGATCGCGACGAAGGCCGCGAAGAGGTGGAGGAACGCTAGACGAACGGGGACGGGCAGAGGGATGAGGGCTGATTCACCCTTCCTCTCCCTGCCTACGGTACACGTCTGCAGGAGGCCGATCGCAGGGTGAGGGGGCAGACGGAAAGAGAAGCCCGAGGGAACGGGGAGGAAAACGTACTAGTGACCCGAATACGTCCCGCTCCGGGGCACAATCTGTGAACATCTTCTCCTGGTAATGCTCTATGCGAATTCCTGTACGGCGGCCAGACCCCTACCAGCCACCCCCCTTCGTCCCTCTTTCTCGTTCAACAGCTCTTTCCGCGGTGCCCTCGCGCGCCCGTCTTCTCGTTCGGCTCGATTTGCGTGTTTGTTGCTCGCAATAATTCCCGTTCGTTTGTCCGAACGTATGAAGCGTAGCGTTTAATTGATCGATCGATTAAGCCCGATCGGGCGGGACCATTGAACCACGACACGAGCATAGGTATAGAAGAGGTAAAACTCTCAACGCGCACCGGTATCGGCGCGTTCTCGATGCCTGCATCGTTGGCGAAACGTCGGAAGCAAAGTCATTTTCAGACACCGGTATATACCCCGGAAAAATCCATCGAACTTCCACGGACAATTAGAGGTACATGGAAGTGGTGGAATGTAAAGCTTTCCAAAGATTTTCCGCTTTCGAGAAAACGATGAATTCACCGGCTGGGAAACCGTTTGCTCGGCCGAGCTGGTAAGTACGGTAAGTAGTAAGCTGTCTTCAAAAGAAAACGTTTAATTACCGCTCAGCGACGGCTGGAAGTTTTGTTAAAACGTTCCCGGACTTTTAAACGAATAAACGGAGATTTTTTCATTAAGCCCCGCGCAGTTTGCCAGCTTTTTCTAGTTTCAAGTTAAAAAAAAACACACACACACGAAAAGAGGGAGGGAAATAAAATGGAAGGAGGTCCTTTGAAACTTCGTCGGAGCTAAATGGAGACGGACACAATTTTTGAGAACGGAACAAGAGGCTGGCGAAAAGATTCGCACGAAATCCACAGCTTTTTACAAGGACTGGTAAATAAAATAATTACCGCAGAAATCGCTGTTACGCGATTAGCTGCGAATTTAATTCCGCTGCAACGTAAACACGTTACTTAGTTAAAATCTTAACGAACCGCGCATAAATGCTCAAATAGAACGCGTATGGTTGAACGTATGTAATTAAGTCGCAGCTCTCCTCTTTTAATTGAAAAACGCGAAACTTCTTTTCGCAGTTCTTCGCATGCACTTTGAAACGTTCCAATTTGCGTTCAGTTTTCAACTGGTTGGCTGGCTCGGATCAACAAAATCGAAATTCGGTTTGTCGTTCGAACTGTAAATGATAGGAACTGGTTCATAATGGGGAACAATGGAATATCCATATCGCTGTTTACTTACAACACTTAAAAATAAAGGATGGCTCAGAATTGTTCGCCACTGGCGCAGTCACGTGCCGCGCTCGGGCACGAATCGCCGAAGCTAAACGCGAGGCGCGATCGAAGAGCGTTAACAAACGAGCGTGGGGTGGAAAAAAGTTCGCAAATCAATCGAGTATCGAAGCTCCGCGCGCCGAGCGAGAATGATTTTCGAGAATGAATTCGAACGCGGCGGAGACCGGCGTTAAATTGAAAACGTGGCTCTTCAACGTTCCGCACCGCGGCCGCATTTTCCACTCCTTTCCGCGTCGCTCGTCAAAATCTATTTTTGTCTTCTCTTTTTTGTCTTTTTTTCTTTTACGATTCCGATCGGACAGACGCGTGACGCGCGGAAAAATGTTCGAATCCGTCAGCCGATCGGGAGCTCGAAGGAAACTTCCAGACCGGATGGGATCGAACGGATGCAAAATATATAGCCCCGTCGCTGCATCGGTGCGTATTCGCCGATGAATATTCGCCGACAGATAGATTCGGCCGATGGATAATACGTGCCTATAATTCTGATGGATCGGCAAGTGGCCGAGCACGATTGATCCACGAATTTCCGCGCCCGCGCGAATCCCCTGGTGCGCCTGTTTTTGGCGAACGGAAGTCATCACGTACCCGCGTAACACGCGAAGGATAATACACGACGCGCGTTCCGAGCGCCGGTGTAACAGTAGTTTATAACGATGCCGGGGAAGCCGTCGGTTTTAATGGGCGCGCGAGGATACGTGTTTCCTTTTAGTCGGATAATCATTTGCCAGCCCTTTCGCGCGTGATCGACCTCCACTTGCTGTTGCGCAGAAATTTATATGATGATACAGGATTGTATTGTACAACATCGTGGGATGTAACACGGAGAAAATGTTTATTAAAAAAAAAGAAAGTGAGAACCATTTCGGAGGGGGGGGGGGGGGGAGTGAAGATTAATCACTTTCAAGATCTCTTTTTTTGATTATTCATTTCTCATTTTGCACAATTTATTATTTATATTGTATCGTGTACTTTAACGACTTCTACCACTTATTTTGAGACGGTACTTTTCGAAGGCAATGCGTGTTGAATAGTTGCGCAGACAGGGGCGGTTCTACTTTGCTGAGGGTGGCAATTATAGTGTTTTTCTTTGACCGATGGGGAGTTAGGACGCGGGGCAAGAATGGCGATATCTAAGGGGCAAACTTTGGCTACGGTATGTACGTGTGTCCATCGAGTTTGAAATCTTTCGCGTAAACCAAAATACGATCAGGTTACTGCTATCCGCAGTGGTTACTTTCTCTCACGTTTTCTATATCTCATCTACCTCGAAACCACCGTGGCAACCCTTTCTGTTTCCCATCGAAATGGGAACTGGATAATTGATTGTATGTAAACGGACGATCAACAAGACTGGCTTAATCTCTGCCACGCCTGATTACTATTGCGTTGCTGACAGAGGATTATAGATTGTAGTTGCTACGATGATACAGAGTATCTCTGTGGTAAAAAATGTTTGATTGACGAGAGATTTCGTTTGAATTCAAACCTGAATTTAAATGCTTAAACATTCAAAGTCAACTTTAAGTGTAAATACTTAAAAAGTTCAGCTGCAATTTAATTCTAAAACGAAATACTGAAAATATTGAACTAATGTTCAAGTCTAAACTTCAAAAATTCAACTTTAAGTGTAAATACATAAAAAGTTCAACTGCAATTCAATTCTAAATTCAAATACTGGAAATATTGAACTAATATTCAAGTCTAAACTTGAAAAATTCAACTTTAAGTGTAAATACATAAAAAGTTCAGCTGCAATTTAATTCTAAATCGAAATACTGAAAATATTGAACTAATATTCAAGTCTAAACTTTAAACATTCAACTTTAAGTGTAAATACATAGAAAGTTCAACTGCAATTCAATTCTAAATTGAAATACTGGAAATATTGAACTAATATTCAAGTCTAAACTTGAAAAATTCAACTTTAAGTGTAAATACATAAAAAGTTCAACTGCAATTCAAATCTAAATTGAAATACTGAAAATACTGAACTAATATTCAAGTCTAAACATCAAAAATTCAACTTTAAGTGTAAATACATAAAAAGTTCAACTGCAATTCAATTCTGAATTGAAATACTGGAAATACTGAACTAATATTCGAGTGTAAAATATTTCAAAAGTCACGTGTTGTAACTTCGTGCATAAGAAGACGAATCGTCGACACGCGAAGGAGCGCAGAGACAGGGATGAGCGTTACGCTCGCCCCGACAGAATGCTTAGCCACGTGCAAAAACCTGCTGGGAAAGGTCCGGCGGATTAATCCTACCACCCCCGAGAAGACTGGAGGAAAGCGAGTTTACGGTGACCTGATTCCGCCGCTCGAGCGGCTCGATCAAAAATAATTTTACGAGTTGAGGACTCGTTAACGATCCAGCGAGCCATTAGTTATCGGAGTTAACAGCCTTGCGACTCTTTCTGCGAATTATTACGGTGCCAGGGCACGCTGCACTCCGCGCGACACGTTTTGTTCGAGGCCGAACGAGTTTGTGACAATTATTGTAAGAACAATGGGGACATTGGCGAACAGGCTCTGCGTTTGTTTAATAAGATTCCGCTGGCAGCTTTTTCTCCTTTGGCAAGTACCGCTGAAGTATTTCTCATCTGCTTTTTAATTGATAATGCAGAATTTTCAAGCAAAGGGACACGAAGCTTATGCAACTGATACAAAGGGGAAATTGTTTGTACGTGCAGAAATTTTGAAGCAAAAAGATTCGAGACACTGATGCGAATAATTTCGTTAATTGCAAAGAACAGGCAAATAAACTGTTCGAATACGAACAGGTCTGGACGCGACTTCAAAGAGACATAAAATAATTTCGCCAGTACTGTCACTAACGAAAGTAATCGATAAATCAATTGGTTTGTAATTATTGAGTGCAACGGCATGACCCTAATGTAAGTTTTCAATCGAATGATTAACCACCACAGCGTCGCGATTTATTTTTAATCGATCTCTCCTTTAATAATCGTTATAGCGAAATAATCCCTTGCCGTCTTAATAACACCAACAAAGAACGCGCTCGCTTTATCGCTCGGGAACATAACCGTAATTACAAGGATAAAGCGAAACAATCGTCTTGTCCTATATTAATCATTACTGTTTCGAGAACAGTTTACGGCTATCATTTCGTTGGAAGAAAATAAGCAAACCATGACTGGTTAAGCGCAAAATCGTGAAACACCGTCAGGCAGGCCGGAGAATCGAAGAATCTCGCGAGCGTAAACTTTCTAAATGAAAGTAATCGGCTTAATAATCACGTTTCATCGTTCGGCGGCGCGCGCGTGCCCGCGGGAAGAACAGGGAGGCCGTAATTAATGAATTTCACGGTGAATATTTTTTCCCGGGAGTCGCGGCAAAGAAAAAGAGGCCACCTGTAATTTCACGTGATAGGAGTTACACGCACCGCAGTTAATTTAACGTCGCGCTTTATGGCGCCGCGCATTTGCGCCGGGACGAGTTCCGCCCGCCGGGATAGAATAGCAAAAGTTGCGCCCGGCCGGGGCGTGAATGGAAAGTTCGCGAGAAATCCTGTCAGGGATTGTCCGACGATGGCGGCGACGGGGGCGGGATGAAATTTTCCGTGAACTCTAATTATTATCGAGATCCGATGCTCCCGACGATCGGAAGCTTCGCTCGCCGTTCAACGATGCGATATGATTTTTCGCGCATCTCTCGGCGAATCGAAGAAAGAGTCTCGTTGCAAAAAAAAAAGGGGGGGTGGAGAACCGGAGTTCCCGCGCGGTAATGAGGATTCCCATTTTCCCTCGCTCCGCTTCCTCTTTCAACGCTTGTTTCGACGCACGCTTCTTTCGAGGCCCGTTCGCTTACCCCGCATATATATATTTTTTTAATTACGCGAATGGACGCGTTCCGCGGCTAGAATATGGGCCGGCTTTCACGTTCCTTTTACGATCACCGACTGGCTGATGACCGAAAGACCCGATGCTCCCAGTTGCCGGCTTTAATACGGACCTTCGCTACTGGCAAGCACGCTCGGTCACTGCAGCTCCGCGCATCGACCCCCGGATGATCATTGTTTAACAGATGCATTCCCTCGCGTGTCGGCGAACCTTTTTTTCCCCCTTACAGGGTGAATAGAGGCACGGGGTTAGTTGCTAATGTCTTTCGTTGAATGGCAGCTAAAACTCCTACGATTCAGCGTCCCCCTTTATCCGAGTTATCCTTCGCTCGACTCCGCTCCGAACAGTTCTCGTCTGCTCTGTTCGCATCGAAATTCGCTTTTCGCGAACTGACTCGACCTCCTTTTTGACAAACTCTCGAGCCCGATATCGCGGGAAATAGGGGAGGAGAACAGTTTATCCCGAGCGGCGTCTTATTTTCACGCGGAGAGTCCCCGATGATTTTTCACCAGCTCATATAGCGCCACGACCGTGCCGACCTTTTTGTCTTCATCGAGCAGAAGGGCGACGCCGTTAAAGCGTCACAAAGGCTCATCCGCGAAGCGGGTTAACGCGTCGACTCCGGGGTGCATTCGATCCCCCTTTCAGCGACTCGATATCTTCATACCAGTCGAATAACTCACGGGACCACGCTTACACCGGATGCTGCAAATGGACCGATGTTACTCGATACCGATGAAATATCGTTCCTTCGAACAGCTACTCCGCAACATCGTGGAGAAATAGAGCCGGCGATTCTTGCAATTATCAAACGCGTTGTTCGAACAGTCCAGGAAAGGTATATAAATGTAAACATTTTATAAATATCAATCGCCGCGATTCTTGCAATTATCAAATGCGTTGTTCGAAGAGTCCAAGAAAGGTATATAAATGTAATCATTTTCTAAATATCAATCGCCGCGATTCTTGCAATTATCAAATGCGTTGTTCGAGGAGTCCAGGAAAGGTACATAAATGTAATCATTTTATAAATATCAATCGCCCTGCTTTCTCTACTCTAATTAATTTCTCGATAAACTCATTTATCTAACTGAACTCGTCAGCCAAAGATTCCACCTGCCAATCTTGCTCTCCTACATTTTGCCCATTTAAATAGGCACACAGGCGGTGAATTCATCGACGCAGCAAAGACTCGAGGGTTTTCTTTGACTTCCTCAAGCACCGTACAGAAATTGCTACCACGCAAGGTTTCGTTAGCTGGGCTAAGAAATTCGTATCTCTCGAAGGGCGGATGCTCGGAAATGTAGATCAGCTTCGAGAGCCGTTTCAGCTTGTTTTTGCGAATGGCCAGACATTCTGTTGGAACAAACATGAAATATATATATGTACATGTACATGTTCTTTCGCTTCCCGTCGAGGCGAGAAACGTAATCCTGTTTTGTTGAACGGATCCAGCGCTTCCAATGGTATTCCAGAAGCTTCAGTATCCGCTAGCTTCAATTCCTCACAAAGTGCTCTCTTAAAGACCGGATAACACGTGACTGAAGATAAATACAGAGTAAAGCTACTGATGTTACGCGTTTAAGTGGAAGCGAATAAAAAAAAACAAAATATCCTGAGCGTCTTTAGAAATATTTACCGAAGAACGTCTCGCACAATTTGCGAATCTCTAAAAGGCGTGCAACGGCACTCGAACAATGTTGTTTCGTTGCATGGAAATGTATCGTTACCGTCGTTCTTTGTCCGGCCTAAAATTTCACAGAGAGACTCGGGAGGACCGCGTGTTTTATACAAGACGCGCAGCCCGTTAGGGATTGCTCCGGGTCGGGTAGTATATCTTCTCCGGCCTCGCCTCGCGGGCGAGGAAGAACGGGGCGTTTTGCAACAGGGTGTTTCGCGCCCACACCGCGCCTGGAGAGCCACACGGTCGGGCAGACTCAAATGATCTCGGCTGAAAGATAGCGTACGGGGGAGCGCAGAGGCAAGGATGAACTTCTTGCGGCGAAGAAATCGCGCGGAACAAAACGGAGCTGCTGGGTGTAGGCGTTTGCGAGGGAAGGGAAATGAAATCATAAGCACGTGGGTGGATTTTTATTCTTCGACGAGGAATGAACGTTCTCATATTTGCAATTTATACGGAGTTCCAAATTGTGCGCTCTATGAAAACAACCAGGATCTGCTATTTTAAGATAAACACTCTTCACGCCAATCGAGCGAAAAGTGCTACGCCCTGCGTAGTGTATTCCGTACGGAGATACCCAGAGGTTAACTCTCGCCGAGGATAAGGGTGGAGGTTGTAAAGAAACGTGGGGAGCCGAGGCGTGTTTAAACAAAGGAGAGAAACAAGAAAGAACACGGTGGTCCATGGAAAGTAAGGGGCTGAAGAATATGCGTACTGCATATCACGCTAAATTCCACGTAAAAAAGTTATGGTGGAAATTAATCTATGCTCTTCTACTCGCACGTTCAACGAAGGTTAGCAAACACCGCTTGTATAAGCCGCTTGTTAGAAAGAGGCGACGAGATTGATAAATCCGATTATTTATTCAATCCCAGAAACGCCAGGGCTGCCTGAACCCGACGAGAATAAAAATCATAGAGAACTCTGGCCAGGCCCATAAATTCCCTTGGAAGGCAGCGGCGCGACTGAAGGGCATAAACTGATCCAGCTCGAAAAATAAAAGGATCGATGCATTTTATATATACATTTTTTTTTTTCACAGACGACAAGTCCGGCATAGAGTTTATCCCCTTGGCGCAGATAGCATAGGAAGCGCGGGAGTTATGAGCTTTAATAAATTCTTTGGGGCCGCGGGTCTTTCTCGCGAACAGCTGCGCGATAAAAATCCAGTGGGCAATTGTAAAAACCAGATGGACTGTCAGAACACGAGAGGAGAATAGCACCGCGCTATCGATCCATCATTTTTTTATTTTACTGCGACCGGACGGCCGAGAAACTTCGTTTCAGAAGAACTGTCTTTTTTTATTCAACCACGAGCAACGGTGGTCTAACATTTTATTTTTAACTCCACGATCTTCGGATTTGTCAGATTTGCGACGGAGGAATATAATCGGAGAAAAAGAGAGGCATGAAACTCCTTTTTAATCTCAGTTATTGTGTTCTCCTCGATAACGGGGTTACTAAAAATCACAAGCGCGGCTCAATTTTGCACAGCGCAATAAACGAGTTAGATCTACGGGCCCGTGTTCCCGGAATTAGTTGCTCTTGTCTCCACGCGAGATGCAGCGGGAGAGAAAATTCGCTACCCGCGTATATACGTGTACAGAGCGCAGAAGAATATAAAAGATAATAAATTATATCCGACACCGCCACAAGTCAGCCGTATCGCGTTTAATCCGGTATTCCGTTCCACGTTCTACGCCCGCCTGTTTTCAGCCTAATTGAACTGGATATCCCTATCATCATGCATAAGCATGACTATTTCCCTTTTGCGCTCAGCGGAGACTGATTCTCGTTTATCGAATAATCGCGAGTCATCATTCCGGAGGCACAAATATTTCACGTCTAATTCAAACGAGCGGGCCAACCCTTTCATGTTCGATGGGACGCAGTTTCGATTTAGAGAAATTACACTGTACCGTCGCTTCATGGATCAGCATAATAGAATCGCGCGCGCATCGATTACGGTCGCACGAATGAACCACTATCGCATTCTCAAACCCTTCCGTTCTGCAACTGTTTTTTCCTTTTCGACGGTTATCGTGTATTCCGGGAGAAGCTCTCTCGTTTGTATCCCTACGTTTCGACGACTAATAGGAGACAAAAGGAAAACGTGCATAGCGAGAAGGGGACGGATGCGAGCGATTCGCTCGTAGGAATACTATTGCCAGCCACGTTGTCGCTAAGTATTTCCAACATTTGCAGAAGAAGAACGATCGCAGCGGAGAAGAAAATGCTTTAGCTGCGCGTTGTAATCTCGAACCGTGTGGAAATGAAAGCGTTCTGGCCGCCTTTATGATACATACGCCGAGAGGAGCTTCTACGCTCATCAAGCACGGTCGTCGTTTGTCGTTCACGTGAGAAAAACCAGCGCACGAACCCGTGCACGAGGAAATCCATTTCCTTCGTTTCTGTTCTGCCGCGAATGCGAGTGGAAATTCGATCTTTGATCGTCACCAAATATATGCATAAAATTTTCGAAGCGGGAGTACGTTGAATGTTCAACGTTCAGCTTATAAATTATGTTCGAACTGCATCGTAATGTGTTTAATAAAACTTTAAACAAGATTTAAACGGCATTTATGTGTAATCCTTCAGAAAGCACTTGGGACGATCTTTCACACGGGGAACCGTAGAAACGCGTTAAGCATTGAAACGATCATCTTCATCCATCGAACCGTGTCCGTCGCTTGTGGTCCATTGCTCGGGTCGAACAGTTTTGTCACGATATTGTGTCCCGTCAGCTCTAGCGTTCCGCGTCCACGTTGAACAAGAGACCGCCCAGATAAGGGCCGCGTCGTCAAAGGGCGCTGTCGCGGGTTAAGGGTAGCCGAGGGAGGCACTCTGTCCTCTTCCGTCTCGCAAGATAGCTACCCCGGCCAGACAGAGCACTAGCTCGCGTAGGCGGCGACCGTATGGAAGCAGCCTCCTGAAGATTGCAAAGGCAATTTCCCTCGACAATGCGGCCCGCTTTATTCTACGCACGCTGCGTGCCCTTTCTTTTTGGCGTTCACGCGTGCGAGGGTCGGGTTGCGCGACGATGGGATTCAGTCTCGTTTCTTTCTCGGGGGATGGACGCCTCCTCGCGTCCTGGCGAAGGGAGCTTCTTGTTCGAGGGATTGAAACGACCGAGGAGGGGGCGACGAGAGAATAGAGGCAACGCGTCGCGTGCTTCCAGTCGGGCTGGTTTAAAGGGACGTGTCGTTGGAGTTCGCGAGCGACGCAAGGGATTGACCGGATCGTTCTATCGCGGATCCGCTTCTTACGTGTTTAGCAAAGCGCGCGAACATCATCCCCTCCCGAAGCAGGAAGTCTGCGACGGGTCTTCGGGACCTTGCACGAAATTGATACGTGCGGTCGCAGTCCACCCGTGCTATCCGCTTTGCCGTGGGCAGCCGCGAGGATCCTCCGTCGGTTTCCTTAGCAGTAAGGCTGCCAGCTTGTCGGGCTTGACGTGAAATAGATACTTGGCCGCGTTCCTGGGACACGTCATGCCGCGAAAATATAACCATCGTTCTCTCGAACGCGTGTCGAGCGTATTAGAATACGCGTGTTAGGAATGCGCGGCAGAGGCAGGGGAGCTACCTTCTCCGGAGGCGGAATCGTGGATTTGTATACGCGGAACTTCGTATCGCTGAAGCTACCACCCTCTCAGTATTATTACGTGTAGATGGCTTTTACGAGAACGAAATCTTTCACCCGCAATTCGAACGTGCTTCACCTTTAATTAATTCGCGCTTTCAGGCGATAGAACTTGGCAATATGCGCAGACATGTCCTCGCTTCAATCGCGTCTGATTTGTACGGATATCAAAACCGAAGGGCTACGCTTTTCGAATATCTTTCGGACATTTTTTATCAATAATTATGATAACAGACATTAACCCCTTGACGTACAAATGAAATGGAATTTGACGCGGCCGAAGACTACTATTTAACTGGCTCGGCTGAACGGTTATATGCACGCTCAGAAACAGAAGATTTTATTCCGAAATTTACATTACTATATAATATTTAATCATGTTGATGTATAACGTTACTGGACAGTAATTAAGTAACATTATAAAGTAAGTCTACAATGGCATATGAAATGGATTACGTCGCCCACGCGTTATTGTATGCCAAGGGGTTAAATATTAAAATGTTAGTTCGACGCTGTTACCCACCCTTTGGATCGCTTTAAAAAATAGGGTTGCTTGAACTTAACTTCTGTTAAATAAGTTCTTCAGTAGCGTTTCAAATGATGAAACGCTTGAGAATAAAATTAATCAGAATGAAACTTTGAAAGCAATTCAAGTTCACGCAAAGATTAAACATGAGAATGATATTAAAAATTAAAAAGAAAAAGATTCTTCGTTATATTTACGGTGTAGTACCCTTAACACCATCTATGAGTCGCAAGTGTGCGATCCGAATTACTGTTACCCTCAGTAGAAAAGTATTGATATTTGAAGATCACGTAAAGAATTTGTTAGAACAGTTTGGCAACGGTAAGATAATCATCTGATGGAAATCAAACAGAGAAATAACTTACGCTGCTTACCATGGAAGTAAATGTCGAAAAAATGACAATTATAAGTTCTGAATAATTATTGAACTTTTTTTTTTTATTTCGTAGCTTTAACAGCAAAAATTGTAATGAAAATATTACGCGAACGTCGCGTTAAATATTTACGTTATCGCCAACTTCGATATTGAATTCGTCTACCAAAACGAATCTCTCAGTAATTATATGAAACTTATAAATATACATGCTGTTCTTATGCATTATTAAATAATATAAAATATACTTTTTCATCATTCATTTGCGCAATTTTTTGGTTTCTTTTCCTGTAAGGCACGACGAAGGAAATGATTGCGTATCTTTAAAAATGTTTCAAATCAGCACCCTTCAGGTTGCACCACAAATTATGTGTTGCAAATTGTAGTACGATATGATTACCTTACTTTTATAATACTTTGAACCCATCTATCTCTAACATATTGTATATAAATCAGTACGAAGCCGTTGGACGCGCGATGCAATATTGCTTCACTAATTAATAGACTATACGCACTGTTTACAGGCTAAATTAAAAGCTCTCTACGAACCAACTATCCTCTCTTTTGGGTACACTGAAAAAATGCTTCCCTAGGAATAATTTGATATGTATTTTTCGAACGCAGATTTCAATTCCGCCGCTGTTGTCTCCGCGTGCTCGAACAGAGCTAAGATGATTCTGTCTATCGCTTCTTGCACGTCCGTACCGAAAATGGAGAAGGTATCCGCGCAAGTGGATCTTACACACTCTTTCACGTAACTCCACACGAAGTGAACCGATTTTTCCAGATTCTCGAAATCGGGCGAGCACAGCTTGGTCAGTCTGACGGATATTTTAAACATTAAGAGAAAGATGTGTAGACCATTTTTTATATATTTTATGTCGTTGAAGCTGCGATCAAACTCGTCGACACGGGGCAGACGTTGGTCTCTCTCATCGTTCGAAAATAAAGCCCCCAATAAAGCTAATAGCAAGTTTCTCAATTCTATATACCTGGCTCGGCTATCAGCGCTGTCTTGCACCGGCAACAAATTATTTGTACTGGAATTTCTATCGCATCTAATTAACATATCTACGAATTTCATGGGATCCAACAGTGTGACACCGTTGATCGTAATTTTCCCATTCGTAAATTGTACTCGACTCTTCAGCACGGAGATATTTCCCGAGTTAGCTTTCACTTTGAACTCCATCTTCCTGTTGATGTAACGTATAACTTCCGCATTTTCCGATACTTTGTCCGCATTGTTAGCGGCGGCATTGCGCTTGGCGCGATTAAATTGTCTACGAAGATGTTTCGAACGCAACGTGGCTCTATAGTCATCTAGAACTTTGCCCTGAGTAGTTTCGATTAACTCTCCCGCGAATTGTAAATTTACAACGGCGTTACCGAGGAACAAGAGATGAGCGGTCAGGGATGCTATGTCTATAAGGCGAACAGTTTTATCTTCCTGATATCGTTCGTACAAGCAATACGCCTGATACGCTACACCGACGAAATTAATACCCAAATTGCCTACCAGTAAGACGTTGTACGCAACTTTGACGGCAGTGCTTACGTTACCACCATTCTTAACGAGATTTGTAAGAACAGCGGTACTGCCACTGCTCGCCACGCCAAAAGTACTGCCAGTTATGGCGATCCACGAGCACAGCGCAGTCTTATCTGTTAGACTGATGCTCTCCCCATGAGAACTTCTATCTGTTAGATTCTGGACGGACCTACCGAATATCCATAAACCGTTCAACCCAGATATCATTGTTGCACCTATAACCATTATAATATTGTTCCAGTTTCATTTGCACAAATATTTTTGAGAAACGGAAACGGATTTCGGATCCGGGAGAGTGGAAAATAATTGGGAGCGGGTTCGAAACTTTCTTAGGTGGAGAGAGTATCGAGGTTTCGAGAGATTAATCCTTAAGAATATAATACAACACAGTTAATTCTATAAAAATAAATGTAATCACTTACCCACAACTACAGGCGCGACCGGTGTAACAAAAGATGCAACGCAGAGGCCAAGTCCAACTACGCCTGTGAGGTTTGAAACTCTGTCTATCCCTCTAAAGACGATAGATTTCATGCTACACGCCGGGGATTCTTGAACATCTATCAATACTCTTGAGTATTCTTCTGTGATTGCATAACTCGGATCGGGTTGATAAACTCCGTTTAAAGGAAAAACCATTGTGCACTTTGGTAGAGTATTGCTTCTTACGTAGTCGTTCCAACTTTTGTATTTTCTACCCTGTGCATCGATGAACCACACCTCGCGTTTCGACCCGGATTTCGTTTCTGTCAGTATTTTAAAAATCGGCGTTGGATATAGATCCGTGTCGAACTCTTCGCTTGTGTTGCCATTGTTTGAATTAGCTGCTTTGGCAGTAGTATTCTTTGTACGAAACGTTACGTTATAAATTACTCCATAATAGATCATCTCTACTTGTACAAACTTTTTCTCCATTTCTACATAGTCATATACTTTTCCAAATTCGAGCACTTTCTCGTATACGACGTCTATGATTTTCTTAGCCTCAGGTGCATAATGCACCACACTCGTAATGTCAGACTTATCGTTTATATTACCCTCCTCCTGTAACGTAACGCTCCCTCCTTCCAACTCCAACGGAGGTCCAAAAAGAGCGAATCCAATGTTTTGCCATAAATATTTGTACTCGTCTTTCTGATACTTGGTCCATTCTGGCATAAGTTCGTAATACTCTTGTTGCTTTAGTCTGGCTTTCTTTAGCATTTTATGCTGCAAGGTGGATAGAAAATTTGTAATTAATACAGTGACGAGAAAATTTGAAAATATTGCGATCATGAAATAATTGATATTTACCCAAATTCGATCCGTGCAAGACATATTGATTCTTCCAGAACAAAGTTCGGTCTCTTCGATGAAATGCACTATGATTGTAACAAAGTGTTAGAAAACATAACCAAGAAAAATTGTGCGAAAACTTATCTGTTTATCTGTTCTATCTGCAGAGAATTCTTTGTTTGGCGTATGATATTTAACGCACAATACTGAAATCAAGTCGCAAATGCCATTAGCCGAACTTCTTTGTACTTAAAACGCGGAATCCCATAGCGGGATCATCCTAATACTTTTCCACAAGTTCTTCCTCGCCTACATCGTCGCATAAATGTTCATTATAGTGTTTTAAATTTACTAATAACGCATTCTTAAAACGGGGCTGCCAACATTTGAATGATACAGCCATCGGAGTCACTCTGATTGTAGTGATTCTACAGCTATAACCTCTACACACGGCAAATTTCCCTAGGCGTTCGATTGCAATTAAAGTATGCTGTATGCTTAATATCTTTATAAGCGCCGATAAGCGATAAGCTAATGATAGCAACAAGTTTGTAATTAATCGAATAACTACGGTAATATTAATGTTCACGGGCACGCAAGATTCTCGAGTCGTACGAAACTCTCGAGTCCGGGACGTCCATGGTGCAATTCATTTAGGTACTCGCGCGCCAACTGGCGACGAGAATCGGGACCAGTTTTTCTGGCGAATCGATATTCTCCTCAAATATTGACTCCGCGATAGTGCGTGGTGTTGGAAGCGAGTCGTGCAGTAGACGGCGATGCTCTTTTAAAAAAAGCCAGTTCTCGCGAGTGATAAGTCAAGTGCGATCGGCAGGCGAACTGATAACCGGAGTATCCTGGTGACAGAAGGCGAGGAGAATGCTGCTGGCGGCTAGTACTCTGCTCTTCGGATTGACCCTCGGTCTCTCCCACGCGAGCATCCCAGCTCTCGAGTCGACACCGAGCTCCTTCAACAATCATGGAGGTGATTTCATTTCTCTTTTCCCGTGCCCTACATTCGTCCGATCCCTTCGTTGAGCCGCGTCTCGCGTCGAGAGATCGTCTCCGATTAATTAATTTTCCCTGCATTCGTCGTGCCGCGAATCGCTTTAACATCGGCGTTGCCCCTCGTTCGTCGAACGGTAAACTCGCAGGTGCGATTGTTCTCTCTTTCGGGAGCACCTGCAGTCACCCAAACTGTTATGGCGAATTCATTGGCTAGCCCCGAACGGTGTCGCGAGAGGCAAGTGCATCCGATGCACCGTGAAGAGTCACCGAGATAAACGCTTCAGGCAGATACGCGGATTACATGTTACGATTCCCCTTATGACAGCATTAGTCACGCTCGGCGATAACAAAATAGATATGAATCAGATCGTTACCCGCTCGCCGCGTCGAAAGCTCCAGCTCGATTAAACTTAAGAGACGCATGAAGCAACATTTTATTATGATACCATACGAAATCTTGCGGCATCTCATTATGCCGGACACGCATCTGATAATATTTTGATACCGCAAGAGATCGATCGTTAAATATTTCCGTGTCCTAAGAGAGCAAATAAATTTCCTTCCGCTACGGGAAATCGATTTTGGTTCATGCAGTTAAGACCCTTATCGGAATACACTTTATTCAGAATCTCTAATTCGATCACGAATCTTCACACCGTGTATATGCATTTTCAAGTACAACTTGTGCTGCGAAATGCACATATTAAAAAATTGTAATTTAATGTACTGCAGTGTTTAAGGGTAGTTTTCTCCAGTTAGAGGGTAGTTTCGATTTTATCATTGTAATATTAAATGTCTTCCAGAGTAAACCGACTTATGTTTACATTACCATACGCCTACCCTTAAACTTTCTAAAAAAGAACATTTAATTTCGAATCATAGTACATGTTATCGTGTACATTTATTGATTCATCACTAGTATGTAGTACCTTGCCCGAAGGAGGATATAAATTTCACTCAGGTACAGAAAGTGATTCCCTTAACAGAGGAAAATTCAGACGCGCCGATGCTTTTACAATACAGAAACGCAATGCCGCATGTCGATATATCATCAAATGTCTTGCGTAACAAGGCGAAGAATTAATGAACTGTATGCGGCACGGGTATTGAATAAAGCGATACTCGAGGATGGTACGTACATACGTACGTACGCGCAACCGGTTCTTTCATTTTCGCGTTCGTCCCTTTATGCTGGCATAAATTGTTCGAATATCGATTTACAACCACAATGCCCGATCGGCAAAAAAAAAAAAGAGAAAGAAACAAACAATTCGATCCGTTTCGCTGATACATCTCGAACGCTATTGTTTAATCTTGGCCGGGATAAAATCCTATTCGAAGCGGAATCGAATCAAAACGTTTGCTTTATAACCAGGCAGGATCGATCGATCCAACGTTGCCTCGTTTCGGATACAATTTATATTATAATATGTATATGCGAACAATCGATAAGAACGAATCTCGGCGTTCGCTGGATTTGCACGAGAGCCTTCTTGAATATCCGCATAACGAAGACTCGGCCTACTCGATCACTATAATTACATATATGCGATTGCGACGAGTATCGAATCTTCGAAGTCGTATGTGAAAATAAATAACTCTGTTATTTGGAGAAACATTTCGACGGAGTTATTCCCATCGATCGGGAAGCCTTTGGGAAATTCGCAGAGGGGTGTTGATTAAAATTTTAAGTTATCCGTCCCCGCGTCGGATTTATCCGGATCGGAAGTATATTTAAATGCACACTTGAGCCCGCGAGAGGCTGCGATTCTTGTTGCCGTTAGCGAGGCGCAAAGTGTCAAACTTTCTAGAAAGCGAGTAGGAAACGTACTTTCGTTCAATTTAACACTTTGCCCCGAGAGCCGGCTAAAGCGTAGCCGATTTCGATCAAACGTTGCAAAGTACACGGAAACATATCAGACCGGTGTTTACGAGATGTACATGCATCTACGATAAACTTTCCTTCGGGCTTTCCATTTATTTCGAACGAAGCGGAAAGCTTTGACGGCGAAGCCCGCGATCTCCCACGTCTCCGTAAATCCAGCGTGATTTTCATTATACAGCCTTTGCTACGACTCCCTCGCATTTAAATGAATCATTAAAAAAAAAAGCCTGGGGTCTTATCACGATTTAGGCAATCGAGTAATAAATTCACGAGGCTTAGTAATTGCCCTTTATCATTTTCAAGCAGCTTATATTTACTTTCATTGACGCAACAGTATCTGCGCGCTCATTGCTCCTCAAGACTTTGTAATTTCAAACACTTATACATGATGTATATCTGCTTTTCGAAAGATACCCATAGTTACGCGAAAAAGGTACGTAAACCTAGTGTCAACCAAAGGAAAATAGAAATGATCAAACTGTCCAACCGAAAATAACGAGGCACTCGCGGCAATTTTCCTCCGCGTTTTTCACGTCGATTTCCACGCGGCGAATATTACCCGCGTAATCCACATTGCGCCTAATTTACTCGCGCGTTGAATTACGAAAACGACTGTGCACAGACCGAGTCGGAGGAGCCGACCGGTTGTTGAATACCTTTGGCCCGGGAACGAGCTAACCGCGGCTTTTAGCCTGCGACGGTAATTCCCGTCCATTGTCTCGCGCAAATGGTACACGCAAAATCATGCGAAGCACCGATGCTCCGCAAAACAGCGATACGCGGGCAGAAGTGACAATCGCGGGGGGGAAGAAGTCGTCGTTGCTCCGCGTTAGAGAAAATACCGTCGAACTGCATCGGTTGTTGTCGATGCGCAACATTTTCCTGAACGCCTGCCCATCGTGGATCCCTCCTGGATTCGATTTCATTGAAATGTAATACACGGTTCTATTTCAAGGAATCGATGGAACGTACACGGGCTGTATAGAGTATTGTAAGAATGATAATACGTCTCTCATTCTTGTCCGCCTCATCGTCGAACTGTGTTCGCGTTTCTATTGTCCCGCGCGTTGCACAGCATTCTCAGTGAAAAGAATCGAATCGTCTTTTTTTTTTCTTTTTTCATTGAACTTTCTTCGGGACGCGACACGAGAGACAGTTATATATCACGACGAGACAATTATGCATGGAATTGCCAAACACTCGATTCGAGTAATTCACGAGGCGGCCTTTTACGATGCAAATGGTGTTGCTGCGGTTCTATCGGAGCACGGAAAATCGAAAAATCGCCGCGCTTCGTTTGGCCGACGTTGGTGGCCGACTATCTCTAAAAATAAAGGATTCGGGTGAACGTGTGACTTAATTTCTCTGTTCGAAAAAAAAAAAAAACAAGAAAACGCACACCGAGTAAAGCGTTGAAAGTGATATCTTAAACGTTCCTCGGCAATGATTTCCGCGCTTAATAAAAGGTGAGGCTCGCAAATTCATTAGGGAGCGCGGAGACGAAGAAAAATGAACGAGGGTCAGTTACCTTTAATTAATTCCCGACAAATAATGACCTACTTTGCCGCGAACTCCGGTAAATTATTAATCTCCTCTTCGGTTTTAATAAGGCGGGAATGATAAACTTTCACGGTGGTTTTCCCTGGCGTTCGCTGTAATTATTTAAAACAATCGACGGACCTTTTCTCGGAATCGGTATTGAGATTCTAATTAATGCGGCATTTAATAATCGCATTGTGCTTGAAAAGTTCCCCCCGCCCGCGTTTACGGGGCTTCTGGTCTATTTTCGTGAACCCTTGTTTCTTTCTCGAACGAACCCGCCGGAAGGAAAAGTGCCGGAGAATAAATTGCGAAATTAAGCCGCGTCTTGTGGTATTTTCGCCCCCCCGAGCAGAGTCACGCTTCCGTTATTTTTCCAATTTTCGGCCGGCGTCCGGGGAAATGTATTGTTCAACGTATAATTAGAACAACCTTTACGGAGAAGATAGTCTTTTTAGCTTTAATCAAGATTGTATCGCTTGCACATCGTTCTTTTCTCATACAAGCTAAACTTTTTGTTACCTTTGTTTCCCAGCCCCGCGATTGGACTTGGACAGCCCGGAAAGCGGATACCACGGCCTGGTGAAGGAGAACGAGACCCTGGTCGAGGTAACGCCACAGATACGAGCCATAGGTGGGAAAGTCTGCTCCTTCCGTATCGCGAACAAGCACCACGGCGAGGCACCCTTCGAGATAGTGTTGAAAGAGAAAGGGATGGCGGAGCTGAGAGCCCTGCGGGTCCTGAACTGCGAGAAGCGACGTAACTACAAGTTCGACATCGAAGCTGTCGGCTGCAACGGATCGCTATCAGAGAAGTATGCGCTTCGTGAGAAAATGCAGCTAATCCTGACTAGCGGGGAGAAATCGTTATCCAACCCCTCTCGCTGTTTCCCAATTTCCATGTCTCCGTTCCTCGTTCCGAGACACGGTTCAGGAAACGACACAAAGAGTTCCCGTGAACGTTTGTGTCCCTGCCTCTACTTATTTCTGAACGACAGCCGGTTTCCTGTCGCGCTACGCGCTCGTCTATCTTTCGCGGAAGGTTTTCTTTAGATCAACAGACGGCGTACCCGGAGCTAGTCCGAGACTCGAGGCGTAATACAAATTGGAAGAACAAACGCGAGACGAACGATTATGTAATTCGTCTAACGCATTATCGGCCTCGACGCTCTGACTTAAGTGAACGGCACACGTTTACGATCTTCCCGACGCATCTGTCGCGAGGAATCTACGTGTAAACGGATGATTTTCATGAAATTTCAGCGCCACGGTGCACATCACCGTGGTGGACGTGAACGAGTACGCCCCGCAGTTTCTGCAACCGGCCTACGTCAGCACGGTGGACGAGGGTCGCCTGTACGAGGAGGTAGTCCGCGTCGAAGCGTCCGACAGGGATTGCACGCCGAAGTTCGGCGACGTGTGCAAGTACGAGATTCTAACGGCCGACCAACCGTTCATCATCGACAACGAGGGCGCCATACGAAACACCGAGCCGCTCGATTACGAACGCTCGCACAACTACATCCTGAGCGTGGTGGCGTACGACTGCGGCATGAAACAGTCGGCGCCGGCCATGGTCACGGTTAAGGTTAACCGTGTCTGCGCGCCCGGCTGGAGAGGAATCCCGGAAAGGGTCGATTACGCAGCGGGCGTCGGTTCCCAGCCGTTGCTTCCTTCCGCCAGGCTGGACCTCTGCGACGCTCCCTGTATATTGCGCAACGTCAGAGCCACCTTAACCCTAGCCACGGACCATATAGGGAAAGGTTGCGACCGGGACACGTACGGTGTGCGCAGCCAGCGCAAACTGTGCGGCGCGTCCCGCGACAGCGTGGATCTGTTGCCGACACCCGGCCCCACGACGTCCTGGACCTCCTCCTTGTCCCGCGACGAGGGCAGGGAGGCGGACGAGATCTTCGAGTTCGACGGCGTCGATTCCGCTGCGATCGTGCCGAGCGACGTCCTCGAGCATACCCTGGCGCAGAAGTTCACCATCGGCGTTTGGGTGAAACATCGACCCCGGCCCAGGCAGGACCCCCACGTGAAGGAGCACATTCTGTGCGCCGCCGATGATCACAGTGAGTTCGATATTCCATTGGAGTGTGTTTGGTCGGGAAAACGGGTTTTTAGATTGAACGTTTCACGATCGTTCCAATTGCAGAGATGAACAGACACCACTACGCCCTGTTCGTCAGGAACTGCCGACTGATTCTGCTGCTCAGACGCGACTTCTCCGAAGGCGATCCGAACATATTCCGCCCCGCCGAATGGCGTTGGAAGCTTGGCCAGGTCTGCGACGACAAGTGGCATCATTACGCCGTTCAGGTGGACTTCCCGCACGTGAGTCTGTACGTCGACGGCGAGGAATGGCGTAGCGACGAGAAGAATCCCGAGGTGATCGACGATTGGCCGCTGCATCCCGCGAAGGGCGTCAACACGACCCTGGTCGTCGGCGCGTGCTGGCAGGGCTCCGATAACAAAACGAGGCATCACTTCCGCGGCTATCTCGCCGGTCTGTCCGTCCTGGTCGGTCGAAACGAGAAGCCGGACGTGCTGTCGTGCTTGCGTCGCTGCCAGGAAGGTATCCACGTGCCGTCGATGGATCTGCTACAGCCGGGCACCCAGCTGCTCACCAATTCCGATCTAACGGAGGTGCGAATCGACGGTGACAATCGCACCAACGTCGAGACGCTTCTCCGTCGCATCGGCTACACCAACTCGAGACGATTCCCTACGCCGGGGCGTCGTAACTTCCGTTTGGAAACGACGATCGTGTGCGAGGGTAGCGAGAACAATCCTCTCCCGGTACCGACCGTTCAGTCGTACGTTACCGTCTTGCCGCCGCCTCGTCCGGGAATCACTGTCAACGGCACCGGCTACGTGGCCAGGGAGTACGCCGACTTCCGTCTCGGTGTCCGCGTGTTCCCGGACGCCCGTGTCACGGCCGGTTCCGCTGCCAGATTGGACGCCTGCGCGGTCAGCGTCTATCCGAGCCTGAATCCCGACCACGAGAGCCTGGGCTTACCGGGCGACGCTCTGCGTAGATTCCGCTCCATCAGCGCTCGCGTCGATCGGGACGGTGTCGTTCTATCGGGCGCCGACACGCCTTACAATTACCAGCAACTGATCAGCCTGATCATGTACACGAACCGCAAACCGGCTTACTATCTCGACCGCGTGTTCAAGCTCACTTGCTCCGAGCTGAGCGGCCGATTCGCCAGCAACGAGTACGTGCAGACCCTCGCCGTTATCCATCCGAAAGAGAAGACCACCGCTCTTCCTCGTTCCACCCCCGAGGAGCCGCCAATCGCTAGAATCCTGGAACCGGCGCCTGGCCACGCGCAACTGTCCCCGCATCACGCGGACTTGCCGGAGGATTACGCGACCGCGCCCCTACGGGAGGGTAACAGAAGCATCGGCGGCGCAAGTGGCAGTCACGCGGTCACGATCGTCGCTGCCGCTTGCATCTGTTTCTTGCTTCTGATGGCGGTGGTGGGAGCGGCGAGGGTCAGGGGCGCGGCCAAGAGGCGACCGTCCGCCGCTGACGAGCTGGCCGCCGAGACCGAG
Source organism: Holcopasites calliopsidis (assembly GCA_023838395.1). Lineage (NCBI taxonomy): Eukaryota > Metazoa > Arthropoda > Insecta > Hymenoptera > Apidae > Holcopasites > Holcopasites calliopsidis. Next base: position 327,748 of record JALHAQ010000012.1, on the reverse strand, counting down.
ATGGACTGGGACCATTCCGGCCTCGCGATCACCGTGAACCCGATGGAGAGGCTGACCGAGCACGACCACCGTCAGAGCCAGAGAGACAACGACGTCGACGACTCGGCTAGCTCGGACTCCGAGGACGGGTCGTACAGAGACGACGACTCGGACAGCTCCGACTGCGACAATGACTGCGAGCTGAGCAACGGCCGACACCGCCGTCGCACCTCGCCCCACGACTTGGAATGGGATCATCGCGACGTTTAAATTACCTATCCCTCTGCATTCACCATCCACCCCCTTCTTCGTATGGTGATTAAGCGGAGTACTAACTCTCCTTCTGAACACCCCATTCGCAGGATCGTTATTCATTTCTTTCGTTGTGGCGCTTCGTAACGTAGAACGTACCACTGCTATTCTATGGCATCGTTCCGATATCCGTGGATCGATAGTTGTCGAATTTTCTCGACGTCCCTTCCAGCGGACGGGACCGCCCGATATTTTCGGTAATTCGAATCCGATATTCCTAAATATGAATACGAACGCGTCGTATTATATCCGTCCCCATAGATGAAGACAACATTGGTATCGTGAAATGTTAATACCTGCACCAATCAAGTTAGTACTCTCCTTAAGGGCCGGGAAAAATTTGTAAGAGAGTGCGGGACGCTTTATCGAATACTTAAACACTTCTGCAGCGTGTCGCTGATTGCTGACAGGCGAGATACACGTGGAAGATGATACTTAAGCTTACCGAGCGGTCCTCGGTAAATATCGGAAGCAATTTATTTATATTTGACTCTCATTACTGGTGATTATTACTATTAATGATTACCATCATACTATTATCATCGTTATTCTTCGCATCAGCAGTGGTAGGACGAGGGAACTCTTCTTTTTTTTTTTATACTCTCAATTATCGTCTCCTTTTATTCTATTTTATTCTATTCCATTATGTAACCCGTTCAATTAGCTGTATCACTCGCCCATTCTATTCGATCATGATTTCCCTTCGATACGCAGGACAGCCCGATGATACGTGCAATTTCACTCGACCCACGTTCCACCGTATTATCCAATTGAACCGTGCAAACTTAATTATATTCTTCCTTGCTTTCCAACTAAACTTCTGACGCGACATTTGATCTCACAAGCATATACACATACATATATCTATATATTTTTGTTCGTAACGATCGCGCGTCCTTCATATTCGACTAAACTAAGCAATCCCGAGGACAGAGCGTAAATCCCCCTAAATATTAGCCCCGCTATCGATGGGCGCGAACGGTAAAAGTAAGATACGCGGATACACGTATATTTTTAATCGGTCGCGCGTAAATCGGGCTGAGCCTAGGCCGTCGTACGAATACTTGCCCAATTTACCATTTTACGTTTAAGTGAAACTATAATGGAAGAAGGAAAAATCTCTAAACTATAATTTGCACAATGTTCCTTCCTGAATCAATCTACAGAAAGAAAACAAAAAAAAAAAAAAGAAAGAACTCTTAGCTGTTAGTAAGGACATTGATTTATGATAGTGCTTCACCATTATGGTACGGTATTATAATACTATCATATCCGTATACGTGTGCGCGCATGCATATATAGATTTGTATGCAGTTTCAATCGCGTATACAGAGACTGTACGAAGTAATTACATGTGTATGTGCACTAGAGACGTGGTGGTACTTGATTACGTACGTATACATACAGTGTCCGATCATTATTCTGTGGTGAGCGGGAGCTGTCTTTTGTGTTCCATTTTTCTTTTCGTTTTTCTCTAAAGCGATTTATTCCCGAACGTTGAATAACATTTCCGCGTCGGATTCGAGCCACTAGCGGCAAAACGGTAATCGTTCGTTACTTTCTTCAATGATTCTCGATCGCGCAATCATGCTCGTTTCATAGAGGAACCGATTTTTACGTGCCTTCACACGCGACTAAGTATATGTTGGATTCTAACACGATATTTTAACAGCGAACACTCGCGACACCGGCTTCCTATTATCGGTACATCTCGCATGCTAAGACGCGTGACACAGCTCGAGAACCTCTCACGGAAGCGACCCGCTCCGTTGTTGTATTTTAAAGAAAGCATTCACTGTTATAAACGGCGGATAGGTAGTTAAGAGGGACGGACGCGCGGAAGGGGATCGCGGCCGCTTATTTAGAGGGTTCAATGAAATTCATCTTGCATCGAAACGGACGTGAGTTTCCATTCTTTTATCGCGAACGGGCGCGAATCGTTTGATCGTAGAAGTGCACGTGCAATTATCTCTCCCCCGCCCCCCTCCGCAGGGTATTTAATTATCGACGAACGATCTCGTAAAATGACTGCGCATCGATACTCGCTACGAAGTAATGAGAGGATCTTGTGTATGTATTTTAGATGTTCTACCAACCGATCGAGGATGTTTAGTACCGACAAAAGTCTGCGTACGGATATCTATATTCATAGTGAAACTATATGAACAATTTATTTTTCCAACGAGCATATCATATCATTTTTATAAGGGATTCGTCGGACGTTCAACAAACTTTTTCGTAAGCGCTCCTACGTGGCAGCTGTCGCGATGCTACACATTGCCATAATCGCTCGCCCCCGTTTTTTGGTCGCGTTCGTTCAACTTCGAACGAGCGATCGTTTCGCTCGGTTTCTCCCAGCGTTCGGCGAGAAAAGGGTTACGCGGTTATTATCTCGATCGCAATTTCGCGCGGAACGACCGTCAGAAGCGAAGCGAAGAAATGTATTCCCTTCTCCTTATAACGCGCACCGGCTAACTGTTCCATATGTTCCCGCGTAGTTCGATCGATGTGCTGTACCAAATTCTAAATTCGAATCTACATTCTCGGTTGACGGTTCTCCTTTATTTTTCGCGAGCGCAGTCGAGTCGCTCTGGATATCGGACGAGAAGGGACCGCAATTACGATTCGATGTACGCGGTGTATTATTCCGGGGGGAGGAAACGATCCTACACGAGACGGGCCGAGTTCCAATCTTTTTCACGGGACTGGTAAGAAACGTGCCCCGTACGCGCGCGTGTCGCGAACACCATGGGGGTCGATCGTGAGCCACGAGGGCGAGGGCAAAGAAGAGATTCGATCGCGCAACACAACTAACGTACCCGGATACCCTGCCTCTCGAGCCTTTTATACACGGCACGAGCATAATAACCGAACAACTGCACGAAAGGTGAAACACGCTGGCTCACGGAGCACCGAGGAGCGCGAAGATCTGCACCGCCGTGGGGAGGCAGATTCTCACAGCGGCGGATGTCGGCCTCGGGGGGAGTATCTCGTCGACGACCCCGGCGCACAGGAAGGAAGCTTTCTTTTGTCACTCGGTCTAACGAGCCATTCGGAGCAGGACGGACAGATGTAACGTACGTGTATCGGAGGAACGCGGTTTTCCTCTGTTGCTGCCGAGGCGAAGAGATTCGCGAGGGAGAACGACATCGTTGCAACCTAACTAGGGCGTTACACGCCTGCTCTAAAGATGTACTTAATTATATTTACACTGCACGGTGAATAAAGAAGGGGAAAATAGAGGAGAAAGGAACTAACGCAGAACAAAACCAATTAGATGATACTATAATATATATATATATTATACATAAAAATATATATATATATATATATCTAAGCTGTTTGCAAATGATTTAAGAGGCGAAGAAAGAAGAGAAAGAGATGAAGAAGAACAGCAGAGAAGAGATGGAATGAATTTGTAATATGTACTATTGTATTTTGTAGGCAGCTAGTGTACGTATACATATGCACATGTATACCCGTGTATGTATGTTTACGTATATAAATATTACATACTCTTCGACATTTACACGTCACGTTCGCCTAAAAATAGTCTGCAGAATATTTTGCGATTCCACGCCAGGTCCGAGTTCGCGACGATTCAGGAGGTATTCGTTCGCGAATCGTTGTTCCTGAATGAGAGAGAGAGAGAGAGAGAGACGGCTTGTTTCGAATTTTGCGTTAGAGCCACCCCTCCGGGCGCACACGGCAGATACACAATACATGTAGTACGCTCTCGCCTCTAATTCGTGTATAAAATCGTACCTACAACCCGCGTGCACGGAAATTAAGAAGAGCAAAAAAAAAAAGAAACACGGCCCGTGGAACGTTAACCAGCGTAGGCACGTGTCTGTCGCGCGCAATTGGAATAAATTCGACGTAAAATTGAAAGGGGAAACGGGACGACACGTTTTGGCCCTACAGTGGCCGTTTGCAATGAATGGAAAATAATCAGCTATCCCGATTTCCAGCTAAGGCCGTGATCGAGACTTCACGGGCCGATTAAATTCCCTCCCGTCGCAGATTGATTGTGTGTTAACTAATAAGGATAAGTAACGATATATAGTACCGTTAAGGAATTTAATTACTAACACTATCTGTACGCATAAGCACACTCTCAAAAAGAAAGAAAACAGAAGGGTCGCGAGTGACGAGAAAACCCGGCTAAAAGCGTAATCGAGGAAAGGATTGTAACGCGAGTTCCAATTTAAGCAACGCGACACACCGAGTTACTCGGCGCGTCTGCACGGGACGCACAGAAACGTCAAATTACATTGTTATATCCCGCAACCGATGCGAACCGTTGGTCAAGAGAAATATTTCGCAATAGCACACAAGAAGAGAGACACACGATGGGACACGTACACGATAAATATTACATACGTAAACGTTTTACACGCGTTACGTGCAGAAGACACGAAAAATGATTGAACACGCGCGGCCGCATATTACACACGCTGCACAGGCTAGGAAAATGAGATACTATCTATGACAACATATTATAAAATAACATTAAGACGTCAACTGTATTTGTTTAATAAAGATGTACATTCGAAACGTGGGATGGCTGACTTTGCAAGCCGACAGGACGGATTAGAACTTGCGTACAGCTTGTACCGAGAGATCGCCGTGTTGGAAAATAATAATGATTTCGAACAATTACATTCCGTCGCGAAAGGAATCGTTCGCGTTCTAATACGTTCTATAGGCTGGAAGTTGGTCGATGTGTCGCCTTCCCTTCATACCCTTCTCTAAGAGCGATGTGTTCAATTATTAGTTTTAATGTATGTTTATTTCAAACGATATTCCGTCCGTACAAATATGCTTCAATTATTCTGATTAACTTCTACACTTCTATTGCGCTCGTTGGGTTTCTACAATTCACGCGAAGACTGCCTTTTTTTTTAGGAAAAATCGTTTATTCCGCATCTTTTAAATAGAAATCGTGGTAAATTAGAAGGATGTTCTTTATAAATATCGGGGGTTTATATTAAATTATCATTATTCGCAACATTCGTTGCATCGATCCCGTACCCATATGCAAATGCTGTTATGCTATGCATTTCTTCAAATTTTAAATAGATTCAATTCAATATGTTTTTCCTTTTAATGCACGCGAAATATTTACAATTAAATACGATACGTAATAGCTTGTACAAGCATTGTTTCAGCTATATAAATAATGGTTCGTCATCAAGCATTTGCACTGTACAACGAATATATTAATTGCTCTTCTATGTAATTACGAGACACCCTCGAGGCCTCACTGATTATTATTATTATTAGGCCTATGCACGTTAATAGCGAACGTTTGATAAAAACCAACACTATTCTTCAGTTTAAGCCTGATTAATCGAATTCAACCGAATTCACTCGGATTAAATCGATCGAAAAATTACAATAATATTGGCGGCACGAAACAAGTATTCACTAATAAAACGATACCAATTTTAAAACGAACGTGTATTATTATAAATTACTTTCCATTTTCCTCCTTCGCTTACATTCACGGTAAATATTGTTTTTCTGTTCCTTCGTATCGAACGGACGTTCCGCGGCAATATTACGCTTCCGATCGGTCCGCTGATTCTCATTTACCACGTTCACTGCACAGAGCAGCCCGTGTCTCAGTATCAGCAAACTATAATCGTCGTTTGCTCAGCACCGTGAGGGGAGAACAGTTTAATGTTCTCCGCGCTCCAGTGCAACAGAGCACCCTGGCATACGACGCTCCACACGTACGGAATGAAGAATTCCTCCGGCTGCTCCTCCTCCACGTATTTGAACTTTAGCTCCGGAAACTTCTGCGGACGCAATTGTTTACTGCGGCGTGGCGTCGCGCGAAAAATGGTCGCTCGATCGAGCCGAAACCGCGCACGTGAACACGAAAGTGAAACTCACCCTTAAACGGTCGCGCGGCCACTCGCTGGTACCCTGCTGGATCACTGTTAGCACCTGACTCACCCCGAGCTGCGATTGATCCTTTTGCTCCAACTTGTAGGAGAAGAAATTGATTACCTAAAAATATTTCATTAACTTCATAATCCGTACATGTTGGTAGCATCGTGCGACAAGAGACAGAATCGAACTCACGGAATCTATATTTTGCACGATGTCCTGAAACTCTGAATGCGTCCTAAACGGTTGGAAAACATCTTTCTTGTACAAAAGGGTGTATATCAAGTTCGGATTATGCGCGAGTCTATGCGTTAAGCAACTGTTTATTATCTCTAATACCATTCTCAGAACCTCCTCGAGTATTCTCAAGTCCTGAATCTGAAATACAGCGGATCGTATTTATAGATCCTTTAATAAGCGCGAGAGAAGTTGCAGGATCGTGTACCAGGTCTACGCTCGCCGTTGTCCCGTTCGCGTTGACGGACGCGCTATCGGAAGAGCTCGGTGGTTGCGCGCGTATCTTCGCCTCTAGCCTGGTATGCTTCTTCGCAAGCGTTTCGAAAAGGCTTAGCAATCTCTGGCTAACGTAGGGATGCAAAGACGTGAACTGCGCCGACATATTCGCCAAGGCCGCTAAGCAATTCGTGTGGAGATATTTATCCTATGGAACGTCGGAAGTGATGCTATCAACGTACTGCATTTACATTCCCCATCTCTTTACTCGCATCTCCTGTTTCAATGCTCACCCTCATTTTGAACATGTTATACTGTATGGTTCTTATAACGACGAGAATTAAAAGACCCCCTAATGATATTTCACTGATCGACCTTTCCGTGTACCAACTCACGCCTTTAAGCATCTAAGAAAGAGCGATAATTATTGCTTATTCAGAAGACTTTGCTCTCAGCTAATAGTCAATCTATGAGGGCACTTACTATTTCGTGTATACGTTTGTTAAACGTTTCATCTTCGCTTAGAATTAAAAGAATGATCAGGGACATATAAATGTGATGAGATGTATTATTTGGGGCGTGATATAGTATCTGAAGTATCGGTGTTACCTAAATAAAACAATTGGTTAGAAGTCCCGTGGCTCGTCCCGCGTTTAAAAATCACGAAAGCCCTTTTGCTAATGAATTAATCAATTCTATTCTCACCAACAACTGTATATCTGGCCTTCTCATGATATCCTCTTTTACACTCGCATTTCTGTGTAGCAACATGTATAATAATAACGTGACTTCGTCTGTATTTGGTATCTTACATATCGTATTGTACAATTTATTCAAGTTAAACCTAAACGCGCCTCTCGCTTGGACCGCGGGGTAGTCTTCTAGAAAAATATTTACACGCACGTTTATCGTAAGATCAGCGTAACACGATGTATGGTAACGTGACGAGTTGCTTGCCTTGCATATCGAGAAATGTCAAAAGTGCATTTCTGTACGGATTTTGAGTCGCAGTACAGTGATTTGTTAGGACCAATAGCAGCAATAACGACTGACTAGCGAGGGGCGTTTCTGTATCGCGTTTTCGTTCCTCGTCCTCGGAGGTGCCGTTACTGGCAACTTGTACATTTTTTAAGCTACTGCCCATTCCCATTGTAATTACATTCCACAAGCCCGCTGAAATATTCCAATGGAACGAGGATTAAAGGAACTCTTCCTCGCGCGAATCAACACTTCTATCGTACAGAGATAGACGATACTCTGTACGCAAAAACAAAGGATACATTAAATATATCGTTTTACACGTACCAGCTATACTGAAAACAATACTCCCTCCCGGTTGCTGTGTAAGTATACCCGGGGGCGCATGTTCTTGCTGCACAAAATTGTGCAACAAGGTGCACACCATTGCCGGCGCATGTTCGCTAGAATGCGAATGCATTGCTATCCGGTAAATGCAGCTGTATTCAGCTGCGGTTTGCGAGAACAGTTGCACAGAGAGTAACACGAGCAAGCAATTTATTGCTTCTAAATGAACAACGTACGTGAACTCGCTGTTAAGAAAAAAAAAGGATATTTTACGTCAAATGTATTACATCAGGATCGCTCTTATTTTTATGGACAGAGATCCACCTTCGAGTAGAATAATTTTCCGCGACCCGCATACACGTTGTACAACGCGATCGACATTTCAATCGAAGCAACAGAAAATATTCGATTAACAAATCCTATGCGGTTCACTTACCACAGCGGCACATCTGTTATAATGTCCACTAACGTTGAAAAGAGATCCTCCAGTCTGTACGACGAGTTTGACTGCGTTGGCACCGGTATTTGGGGCGCTTCTATATGTTTTATCATTTCCTCTTCGCCAACCGTCTCAATTAAATATTTCAATATACATCTAACTGCGAACAACGCGTTGTACGTCTGCCAAGCTGATATGATTCTGTAAATAACATAGAATGCAGGTAAGCCAATGGTTCCCGCTCAATTTCTTAATTGCAATTCCAAGATAAGAGGAAGTATCTTACTTTTGGTTCTGCGTCGGTTCGAGCAAATTGCCGGCACGCACGAGCGCAACTTGTATCAAGCTTCCAAAGTTGCCGGTACTTAAATTATTGGCGAGTAGCTTCTGGCAAGTCGAGTCCAATCTGGAGTCTAATTCTATTTGATCGTTCCTCGTAACGGGTGGCCTCACGTTATAAGATAAAAGAGTGTTCCAAAACGGATCGTTGGGGAGAATACTCTTCTTCCCGCAGAACATCTCCAAGTAAACGTTTTTAGATAGGTCATCGTACCTACTTGGCGTCGTACCCATTGCCTTCCCTTAAATGTCTGAACAACGGAAAATGTATCAGATTCTTCTTACAATCAAAAATCTGCTACACTAATCTAACGTATTCATTCACGAAACATCTTATCATTTAGCACATTGACACGTCTACGAGTTTGAACCCCTTAATTCGCTTCGAGCAGATTTGCATTGTAATAACTGAGATTTTGTTTCTTCGGTAATAAATATATAGATATAGTGAAAAAAATGTGTGGATTATCGCATCGATCTAATGTTAAAGGAAAAACTACGAGGTATTTTATCGAGCGAAAACACTGTATAACATACTTTGACAGTCCACTGTCATAGAATTTGATTCGGTAATGCTTCCTAACAATTGCGTTGAACTTTACACACTACGAGCTCGCGTCCTTAAAAGGTTTTTCGTGTAAAAACGGTCATCAAAGTATTTTCTTACGACCCTTTCGCGAACGGTACGAATATAATGCGAGAACGCAATGGAATATAACCTTCTCGCATGTCAACCGAACGCTTTACGTGTATCGTGTACGTAGCGCCATCCCGCGCTGGGTGCCGGTACTACTCAACGATATTCCCAAGCTGCTGATTTTTCACGTTTCGGCCGGCTCCAAACCCGAGACGGCGCCACGTGTGCATGATCTCGGCAAATGCTTCGTGACGCATGGGTCTGCGTCACCAGCACGCAACGATTAATTAAGTACGTTCAATCCAGGGACGTCTTATACAACCGCCTCACTGCACCTTATTTCTATACCGCGATAATATGCAAAATATGTATATTCTACGCTTCCATAAATGCATTCTGATTGCCATCGATAATTATCGCTGGCCGATGATCCGACTATCGGAAACTATCGTCAGCCACAAACGCATACGTTCAATTATATGAAACAACTATTTACAATCACTTTTACCTCTGTCGGACACAATTTTCTATGAGAAAAAATAATAAAACGACCAGAACATATGATACTTGCGGAGGATCGGGTTCACCGAAAAATTGCTTCACTCCATTACTTCCAAATGCACTTTGACGCGTCGGAAAATGCAATATCGATCGTGCAAACGCTTTAACATTTATGATATTACAGCCTTCGCTATCTGAACTAATAAATAAACAACAAAGAAGACCTTCCTTCAAAGAAAAATGAAGATTTCTTAAACAAGTATCACATTCGAATAAGCTTCTCCTAAATTCGCATTTAATGATTATATTAAAAAACGCAGCAATGTTCTACATGCATCGCAGATTGAAATTCTGATTAAAAATTTAGTAGAATGGATCGCCAACACGAGCTATTACAAACTGAGGAGTTCTACTCCCAAGGGGCGAACATGATAAAGGCCTCCATCATGGGAATTCGAGAAGAATTAACTCCTATTAAGGATTTCCTTCGCAATCGGAGAAAGGAAATCGCCGACCGCGTCAAGTTGGTTCAATTATCATTCTTCCAAAAAAATTGCAACGGAGTTCAGCGTCGTACCGAAACACGCTGGCTCGTATTAAAAAGCAGTTTTCCCATTTATAACTAAACGTATAAATAATAGGAAACATCGAAGCGTAACTTTCTCCCCTCCCCCCAGTCCCCACTTCGTGTCTGCAGAAATGATTAGCAACGTTCGCTTTCCGTTTTGCCGACAGCGAAACCCGAAGGGCCGATAGGGCTTGCACCATTGAATTCGTGCAAACGTTCTACGAGCACGCGCTCAAGGAAATCCTGAGGGTCGAGGAGGCGTGCGAGCGATGTCTCGTGCAGTTGAGCGTTCATTTATTAGCCGCGTCGAAGGACCGCATGCAACTGCCGCCGTCTTATTTGCTCGCGGAGGATCTGAGGAAAGCGCGTGCTGCGTGTAGCTGCACGATCGACGAGATAGAGGAGGAACCGCGCTGCCACTGCGCCTGGGAGAATATACCGAAGTGGCTTCTCGGCGATACCCAGGATGTGATAGCTAAGCCGAGGGAGAAGCTGCGAACCGAGTTCGACGAGTCCGACGTGAAGTTTAAGCAGGACATCGTCGAGCTCAGAGCGAGAATGTTCTCCTTGCCGAGGAGGCGGGTTGACGTGTAGGTGACTTCCTTGCTTCATCAAGAAAAAAAAACTCGGATTATTATGGTTATTGCTTGAGGCTGTAAGGGTGTAAGCCGTGTCCAATGGAATTATCGTTCCGACGTTTCGCCGGTGTTGCTTCATCAGGGTTCTGAAGACGCACTGATACTGTACCAGTGCACACTGATACTAGTACCAGTATCAGTTGGCTTCATCAGGGTTCCGAGTGCGCACTGATACTGTACCAGTGCGCACTGATACCAGTATCAGTATCAGTTGGAACGTCGGAACGATATTTCCATTGGACACGGCATACACCCGGAAGCCTCGAACGATAACCATAGTGACCCGGGCCGTGAAAGCCTGAAAACTCTCATTCAGATTATTTTGTTTTCCATTGAAGCTTTTTGTAGAACGATTCTCTTGACAATTATTATTTATTCGGATTCCAAGTCGATAATCACACGAACACCCTGCTCTTTAGAAAAAGTGGCAACGAAATCATTTCCGGGGCAGCGAACGCCGAGCACAATCCGACCGTTCGCCTGTCGCTGCAGATCCAGGACTTCGTCGAGCTCCTTAAACAGAGGGAACGCTCGGTCCCGTTTTCCATAGAGGACGAACTGCTTAAAATCAGCTCCCTGAAATTCCTAGATGGAAAGTTCGTACGATCGGACAGCTGGACGAAAGTCTTGGACGTTCACGGATGGCTGGCCGGATCGAAGTGGAATCTAGTCCTCTGCCCTCAGATCGAGAAGATCGCGAACAAACGATTCGTACCGGTCCTACGTCTATGTCCGCGCGCCACTTTCGCTTTCGTATCAGGGATTCAGACGTATTCCAGTTTCTCCCTGAGCAGACACGACATAGCCGCTCTGCTGAGGAACAAGGAGGACGCCGTTTGGTTGAACAGTTGGAGGATGCAGTTCGACGCGATAGGAGGGGAGCACGTGGCCGCGATTGTGATACAGGCACTTTGGCGCGGCTATTGGGTGAGAAATATCGATAACGCGAAGATAGAAATACTGTACGAATTCGATTGGAGTGACAAACGTTTCGTGAAAGTAGAGAGAAAGGTCTCGAAGACGTTAATGCGACGATCGCTTTAACGAATTTGTAGACTGACGCCTTGGCACGCTCGTACGGATTATCGCGATGATCGTTCTTTTCAGCTACGCAGAAAGAGATGGCTATCGTCGCGACTGTACGTGGCGGCGAGTCTCATATGGTACGCCTGGTTAACGTCGAAACAGAAGATGGAGATGCACCGGCGTTACCTGGACCACATGCTGATGTCGTTGCAGACCACGCGGGAGCTCACGTTGAAGCTGACGAACGAGTTCTCCGGGATCATCCGTGAGCCGCACGTGGTCATACACCTACCGTCCTTCGGCCACCCCATAGAGCTACGTCGTATACTCGATCCGAAGATGTTCAGATCCCTTCAGAACACCACGATCTTTCGTATCTGTTTCGCGCGGAACCCGAAGACGGAAGTGATCTACATACTACCGGTGATACCCACCGACGATCTGTTGACGATGTACAGCGACTTCGTCGAGTCGATATCCCCCGACGGGGACGCGACGAAACGGATCACGTTCGTCGCTCTGTCCCAGATCGAGACGTTCCAGAATCGCGCGTTGAACGTGTCACGGGTGCTGCACTGTTCGGAGGACACGCTTCAGGTGATCGGCGAGAGGATCGCCGGGAAGGCGGCTTACTTTCTGCCGAGCATCGTCGACGAATGCGACATGAGGGTGGCCGGTAGACTGAACATCCCTCTGCTCAGCCCCGACATGGAGCAACAGCAGAAGTACCTGAACGCGTCCGCGGTGTCCGGGATGATCGACGATCTCGGCCTGTTGCAGCCGCCCCACGTGAGAGACATCACCGACTACGATACACTATGCGAGTCCCTCGCGCGGCTCATGGTCCTCCACACGGAGGTCTGCATGTGGACGATGAAACTGAATTACGGTATACTGACCAGGCACAGGGCGATGTTTCTGATCAATCACATCAGCGTCCCGTTCATGCCGTTTCTGAGGAGGGAACGGGAGCGTTACGGCGACGATTGGAAAACGGAGCCGAGCCTGAGGCGAGAGTTCCTCGACAAGCTACGGGCTCATCTGCCGAGGGTCATACCGAGCGTCACGCAACTGTCGAACAATTACAGCTCTTGGAGCCACTTTTACGCGCACATCGTGAAGTTTGGCTGTCTGCTACAGGCGGTCCCGATGTCGAAGGAAGCCAGCACGGTCGTGGTGTCCCTTTTCGTCCCCGGGAAGACGTCGGGAAGGAAGCCGCGATGGTTGGGCACCGCGGACAAGATATTCCTGCGTACGTTTCATCGTTTATAGAACAGTTCGATGCCGCTCGGACGAGGCGTTCGTTTCACACGCGTTCGATCGGGTAACAGACGCCACGGTGCCCACGCATATCTACATGCTGCCGCAAAGCTCTCTGGACGTCGCCAAGATACGGCCCACCGTGGACAAAATCGCTGCGGGCATGCAGAGCAGAGGCTTCTTCGGCTACATGAGCGTCGACTGTTACTGCTACGTGAAGCAGCCCGAGGAGAAGCTGATCGTTCTGCTGTTGAACGTGTTCCCCAATTACACCTTCTCGCATAGCTACCTGGACTGGATGAAATTCGCCATCGGCGGATGGTACAAGTAAATGGAAAGCGGATGAAATAATTATTATAGAAAATGTTGAGACGTTTAATGAGATACCTTGTACGATTGTATTTCCCTGTTCGCACAGCGACAAGAAGGATAAATTCATTTCCAACGTCAAGAGGAAGAGGGCGGACAATAGGAGGAGAAGATCATCGATCCCGGTCAGGAACGAGACGCCTGCATGGAACGAAACCACGGAAAGATACGCGATCACGATCGCCCAGCTGTATCACACCAGATTCGCCGCTTACCGCTGGCCGAGCCTCAAGGATTCATTCGAGAAATGCGGCGTACGTCCGCCTGTTTTCCGTTCGAAACACTTCGATCTATATTTTGATGTTCCTCGCAGGTCGTTTACGACAGGAGAACCGTGGAGGGATCGAGCATAATACTGCACGACGGCACGACCCGTGTTGCCGGCCATATGGTTGCGATAAATGCTTCCATGAGGTCCGCGATATCCACGGTGCACGACAATTTAACGAGACTGCACCAGAACTTCACCGTCAAGACCAAGAAGGATATAGTGACGAATCTACCGGAACTGATCGATTACTTTTTCAAACTGTCCTTCAATTACAAGGATTTGGGGGCCGATGTATGCGACCCAAGCCTTTGAGCACCCTGCACGTTGTTGTACGACGTTTCTATTGCGCTTCGTATCGTCTGCTGTATTACCGAATAAATACGCTTTACGTTTGATCGAACACGTATTCGCGGTTTATCGATCATTCCCATGCGTTCCGTTATTTGTATAGTGCTGAAAGAGGACGAAATGAAAAGAACGTTTCTCCTCGGTTTCCAGACGTTGCTATATTCAGAACCGCTAAAACAGTGGCAAAGGCCTTCATTGTTGCGATGTACAAGTTAAAATGTTCAACACGTTAATTTCATCGAACCTCTGCAAAGGTTAACGTATCGTTTCTCCTTGTTTTTCTTCTTTTTCCTTTTGGCAGCACAAAACTAAACTATGATGCGATGCTATTCGTACAATTGGCTGGCCAGGATTACAGGATACCGTCTTACATCAACTTTATGATTGGTGGGATATCTGGGTGAGTGGACAATAAATGTACGTTTGATAATACGATTATTCGAATTTTCGTTGATTCGGCACGTAGATTAACATACGATTCCGTGAAATAAGCAAAAGGTGAATTGACTAATGAGAAGTTCATTTCATTACAACTGATCTGAACGATATCCATGGAACAGAAAAGAAGGATTTCCGTAACTTTGCTATTATTAAGCATTAACGCGGCGCTGCTCGCTTTGCACTTCGTAGAAGGTTGATCGTTTTAACGAACTGTACGATCCTGCAGCGCATTGGGACAGACAGTAACGCATCCTATGGATGTGCTTAAACTGCGTATGCAAATTTCGAAAATCAATGTACGCGAGGCTGTGTCGGATACCGTGAAAGAAGTTGGATTACGCGGATTTTACTCAGGCTGGACCGCGGCGTTTCTTCGCCAATTGACGTACACTACGACGAGGCTCGGTATATACAACACGCTGTACGATTTGGGCCAGTGAGCATAATCACACCTATTCTTATTCCCTCGATCCGGACTTCACATTTCAAGAGGCATGAGTTTAACATTCTATTTCCCTCGATTTAGAGAATATTTCGGCCGCTTGAACTACCCAGCGATGTTCGGCATCGGTATGGTATCCGGCGTCGTCGGTTCTTTCGTCGGCACGCCGACTGATCTGGTGCTCGTACGCATGATAGGCGATATGAAATTACCGCCAGGTGATTACCGGTGACCCGTCGCGTGTGAACATTGAAATCTTTGGAAAGCCGTACAGGGGGATTAATTTTTAGAGAAGCGAAGGAATTACAGGAACGCCGTCGTCGCGTTGATCGACATCGCGAGAAGGGAAGGCGCGCGCGGACTGTGGAGAGGAGCTGTGCCGACGATGACGAGGGCGGCGATCGTCAACGGGACCCAATTGGGCACGTACTCGATATCGAAGATGTGGCTGATGGACACAGGTGCACTTGCACCCCTAACTTTCGTCGTTCCATTAATTCCCTAACATCCCCGTTTAGCAGGGGATCGTAATTCTTGTTTACACTCACAATTATCGAGGACGATTGATTTATTGTTAATAATTGCAGGCCTTTTTGAGGAGGGCGTGCTGTTGTCGTTCTCCGCAGGGATGATATCTGGATTGGCAATGGCCGCGGCTTCCCTCCCTGTGGACGTAGCTAAAACTAGGTGACAAACGATTCTTCAGTGAATGAGCAGCACGACTATCTTATGCTCTTCTTTATTGCTATTGTTCTTTCTGTTCCTTCGTAGGATACAGAACTGGGCCGATCCGTCGAAACCGCCAGGCATCTTCGGCATGCTAGTGACCATAGCGCGAACAGAAGGGATAACATCGCTGTGGCGTGGTTTCTTACCATATTATTCTAGAGCGGCGCCTAATGCTGTAGTCACAATGGTATGCCTCGATTATTTAAAGCAAATGTACATTCAATACTTCGCACCGTCCGAGTGAATAAAGTTCCATTCGCATAGATACCAGTGTTGCGTTCAGGGAATATAAATCCGATGGCCGTTTAACCCTTTGCACGCGAGGGGTGACTGTCGCTCACCAACTTGCTTCGCCGCGATACATTGATGCGCGGCGGTAACTGTTTACGTTTTGTTTCTTCGACGCGGGTTCCTACGCTCTGCTTCTATAATCTAATGAACCGTAAAATGACATCCCTTCAAACCGGAGATGAGACTTTCTTATCTGAAATTGGTACGCAACCACCAGCTGGACCGCGTTTTCGGTCTCAGTACGAACTTGACAACCATGGCAAGAAAACTAGAAAAGTTGAAGCTGCATAACATTCTAACAGGAGTTAGGAAAGATCGCAAAGTCCGCTCTCAAAGAACTAAACATGGTAAAGGACGTCAGACGACATACTATTGTGATAGTCGTCCCGAAAAGCCGGGCATACATCTCGGCAATTGTTTCATGAAATATCATACACAGACTAATGTCTAAGAAGTTATCTTTGTAAAGATGTAAAGATACATTAAATATTAAAATATAAAAGCTTTGTGTGCTACATTGTGTGTGCAATCATTTTACGTTAGAGGTAGTAAATTCACCGAAACCGCTACGAAGCGTCTCGAGTGCAAAGGGTTAATTATCGAGATCGGTTAACGAGCAGGATCGCGTCGAGCATCGCGGCGAATTGATCGTTTCGAACGAAATATAAATCGTTGCTAAGCAAAACGGGCAAGCAAGACTGTTATTAAAAAGTCACATATCATATATTTCGTACTTAAAAGTGCAACAATAAATACATCGATCTACTTCTTAATTTAATTACCATATCCATCCCGGCGCGAATATTCATATTCGGCTAGTCTACGATAACAATAAAGAAATGAACGAGCATTACAATTCGCGTGCTAATTCACCTAGGTCGCGTAACGCCTATACGTGTCCGCGATTTGTTCGTTGATTATGAATGTTAAAACTGTGTGCGGGCCTACCCTGCAGTAAGTCGGCCAGAAACCCTTCCAAAGCGCGCCGACGCCTTCGTTCTTCGCTATCGACGTGAGCATTGTTATCATACCGGGCGGTTTCGCTGTGCTCTTCAAATTTTGCAATCTACAAGGTGCGTCGAATGAGACGGTGATATTAATCGCACCGACGGGTGTAATTTGTAAACGAAGGAATGAATCGTTTGCCGTGCCTTGTCTTAGTGACGTCGAACGGCATAGAATTGAAGGTGGTAAGGAATCCTGATAACATGGACGCGCAGAAATGTAGACCGATCCCCTCCGGCATTTGCGCTGCGGGGGAACAGAAAAACGTATTTTGACTATTTTTATAATGAATAAAACGCGCCTTCAAGTGTTCGCAGCATTCGATCGTAGCGAATTATACGTATAAGACGATATCAATCTCTCTAGTTTGAAGGTCGTCGTAGAAATTAACGAGTGGACATTTAGAACAATACTTTTCGAGGCTATGAAAAATTTGGCTTGGCTGTAAGTGGCGAGCTGAGATACATTGACTACCACAGCTCGTCCCATTGTTGCCACGCTCCCTCTCCAAAGCGTGGTGACCCCCTCGTCTTTCGCTATCCTCGCGAACGCGTGGAACACGTTTTTGTAATTCCTTCGTTGCTCTGCGTGAAGAAAGAACGCGCTATGTCAGAGGCGAATGAAATCCTGATCGCGTACTGTCATTGGGCAGGTGGGATCGGTAACCTTTCGGTAATCTGCCGTCGGCCGTCATTCTGACAAGGGCCACTTCCGCTGGTGTACCGACGAATGCTCCGACAGCCCCCGCAGTAGCTGCCATCAATGATAACATAGCGAAACTGGGCTTGTCCGAGCGCGTCTGTCTAGCAATATTTTACGATAACTAGGGGTGACAGGGTGGCTGACTATGTGAACGCATGGGTGATTATATATTAATCTGCTAATTGGCTGGACCTTAGATAATCATATAAAATTAAAGATCATTGGTAACACAGAATTCTATTCTAATTTACACTGGATTACGAATTATGCAGTTATGCATCGGCTCGAATTTGCCCGAGATTAAACTGGTGTACGAACGTACATCAATTGCGTCTGTCTAGCAATATTTCACGATAACTAGGGGTGACAGGGTGGCTGAGTATGTGAACGAAAGAGTGATTATATATTAATCTGTTAATTGGTTGGGCCTTAGATAATCATATAAAATTAAGGATCATTGGTAACACAGAATTCTATTCTAATTTACACTGGATTACGAATTATGCAGTTATGTATCGGTTGGAATTCGCCCGAGATTAAATTGATACGTACGATCGTACGGAGATTGTTTCATTGTTATTCTTAACTCACTTCCAATATTCCTGCAGTTGATTATAAATGCCAAGCCTCACAGTAGTGTAAGTCGCTTGTCGCACGAGACCAGCGCTAAGACCGGAATAAAATTTCGAAAATCCTTCGTTTCTGTATATAGAGCCAATTACAGCACCGATCGAAGTCTTTTCCTTCTGCACTTGTATCCGATTTTTTATCACATCCATAGGATGTACCACGCAGGTTGCCAGCATGCTGGAATTTCGAATTCGAAGCTATTACGATTTAAATAAAACGAATGGGAAATAGAAACGTGGATTAGATCTTAATTACTGTCCACCGAGTGGTAATTCTACGGCTTTTAAAAGCTTCATGTTCCTGATGTATGTATCTACATTTCTGTACCTATCTCTCGTGTGTGAAAATTAAAAAAAAAAAATGGGAGAAAATGATGGTAAAGAGACGCTATTTGAATGTATGTTAACTCACCCTGAAAGGCCGGCGTTGAGAAATGTGAATAAAGGGGGTAGCGCTTGCTTCCTCCCTGCAGGTGGTTGTGCAGGTTGCTGTGCAGATTGCTCGTCTTTCTGCGGTTTTGCCATTTCCGGTGTCTTTAATGTTCACGAGCATGTATATCGTTCAAATCGGTTAATACAAGATCTACGAAATATTTTAAATAAATCGTACTCGAGCGATGTCAGGATATAGCAAGTTGGATAGTAGCATAGCTGTACATTGTAGGATGAAGCTGTCAATGAAATGTTAGTCCGGCGAATGCTAAAACAATATGGTAAAATTAACGACTTGATATCGATCCCACAGATTAATGGATATGTTCGTTCGGTTGATATTTTATGAAATGATTTGCTTCGTTGAAAAATTGATCGATAGCTTCTGTAAAAAGTATGTTCATTAATTGAATTGTAAAAATTCTATTAAGCGAGAAACGTGCGAGAGAAATATTTCATGATTAACTTTTTTTTATTAGATTTAATATTTTCAATTGCACGTGAAACGGATTTCGTTTCAGCAGATTTGCAATCAATTCACGGAAATCATAATTTCATAAAGCTTTTTTCCTCCTTAATTCTAGAGATAAACAATTTTATCTTCGGAGACAAATGTTGTACATTTGCGAGGTGCGTTTCTTCTCCTCCTAGGCACTGGATCAATTACTTCATCCCTTTTCGTGGGTACAATTAAACCCATTTCTTTTTTGCAATCCTATAATCACAGAAGATTCGGATTAAACTAATTACAATATATTACGATAGTTTTCCTTGCTAATAAATTACTACAATACGTTTGGTATACCTGCACAGCTTTAAGTATTGGATAAAGCGGTCTCACGCCATCAGACTCCTTCAAAAGTTCCTCAGCATAATCCAGAACTTTCTTATTCTGTTTCTCCATAATCTCCGCCAAGTCCGCAGTCTGCTCCATGTCGAGCTTCTTCAGATTCTTACGGGCATCTTCCTGATCCTAGACGCGCATAGAACAGTAACAACCAATCACCGTTTATTTCTAATTACTTGAAGCAAATGTGTTCACGTATTTTGATCATTCACCGCGTGCCTCTTCAGCATCCTTGCGTATTCCATCTTTTCGTTCCACACACGTTTACGTTCTTCAGCTTCCCATTCCTTGTCAGACTCGACCTTCTTAAATATTTGCATCAGCTCCCAAGTTTTCAGATCGTTCGCCTCCTTCTGCTGTTTCAATTTTTCATCCCTCAACATCTCGCGACTCTGTCGCACCTCTTTTCGAAATTGCTCCGCGCGTTCCTTTTTAATCCTCTCCGCCTCCTGATAACGTTCCTCTTGCTCCTGAGCAGTTCTCTTACAAATTTCCTCCACCATATACCACGACGGCTTCGCCGAAGCACCGAAGTTATCAGCTGTTCGGATAGTGTAACTATTAATTAATTCACTGCATATCAATTTTAAGAAGGGCGAAAGTTTGCACTGAATTCGATTACCTACTGCCTGGATTTTACTCTCCCTTTCCTCCCTTTCCTTCTGGCGTAATGCCTTCTGCATTGTTTGTACTCGCGCTTTAGCGCTCTGGTAAATCTCACTTGCACGCTGCTCAAACTCTTCCTCCCTCTTGAGCTTCAGATCGAACTGCTTCTTCTCCTCGATCGCATCTTTGAAAAACTGATTCAACTCCTTCTTTCTCTCCATCAGCTACAAACATATTTGGTATGGTAATTAATCGTAACTCGCACGACCAGTCGACACCGACACGAAATTACGTGTGAATAAAATGCGAAGAATTAACTTGTCGCTCTTCGTACTCCCTTATGTCTTCCAAACATTTTCTCATATTTATTTGATCCCGCCTGGCAGCTTCCAGTTCCTCTCTTTCATTCGCCGTAGCGCTATTTCGATTCTCTTCGATTCTGAAAATATTGGAGGGTACAATACTCGTTTCCGAGGAAGCGTTTCTTTCGATACCGGAGCAACTTACTGTTTCTTCAGATCAATAGCGTACTTCCTCTGTACTTCCGCCTGCTTCGCTGCTTTCTGCTTAACTTCCTCTTCGTGCCTCGCAACGTCTGCTTTCATTAAATTCACGTAATGCATCTCCTCGTCTTTATCCACGTTTTTAAGGCTTTCACGAAACTTCAATTGAGCATCCAATTCTCTGTAGCACTATAGAGATCGTGATAAATAAATCCAAGCGCAAACGTACCGTGCGTATGTTATTCGCAGAAACACAGAATTGAATTGTACATTGACATCAACCTAATACTAATGTTAATTAAACGTTTTTCATTTTTTCTTTATCGCGCATACTTCTTATCGCTCTGTCTTATCTGAAAGTACCTCGGAGACTAAAAGAGCCTGATTAAGCCGCCTGCACATCGGCTTTCTGTACAAAATCATTTTCTTCGCCCGATTTACGATCTCTGCTCTTTCCGCTGCCTTCTTTTCGGCAGCCTCCTTCACGAATCTTTCTCTATCTTCTTCGGCTTTCTTCTCCTTTGCTATACGTTCTTCGATTCTTTTCGCTGCGAGATTCTAGAAGACATTGCATAGAACACTCGGCTTCACGAGCAAATCTTAACGATTTCATAAAAGTTGTATTATAAAAATGTATACAGTACTCGTACGAGAGAGGATACTCTTTCTCGCTCCGGTTCTCCCTTTTCTCCTTCATCCGATTTTGGAACCGGTGGTTCCCCTTTTCCATCTGTTGAAAGTGTGGGACAAATGGAAAACAGGGGATTATCTCGAGCTACCTTCTCCGCAGAACTATCGGGCTTCTGGAAAGAAACTGCTGCGTGTGAGGATGAGGAAATTTAAATCAGACTATATAACATTAATTAAATAAACAGGACAATTATATAATATACAGTTTGATAAGGAATGATGGATATACGTACTTTGTTTCTTCTCTTTGGTTTCTTTGCTGGTTGAGAACGCTGCACAGTGGATGCCGCGACGCAAACCGTTCCAGTTTGCGTCATAATTACAATTTAATTAATTAATAAGATTAGCGCGAGAAAAACCGACGCGATTCTTCCTGCACACCGATCTTGCGGATAACTTCAAACACCGCAATCGTCGTCTTGGAAACTAAACTGGAAACGATCAATAAAGTAACGCGAATAAGTCTGTATGAAATTTTATTGTCCGCCGGATTTGAGAAATCTTGCAATAAAGATAAAAACTATCTATATTAATTAAACGCTTATGCAATATTCGTATCCTTGCGGAAGCTAATAGCTGGATCCTTTATTTTCAATATAATCCAAGTTTTTATACAGTTGAAACTTTTATTTGTTAATTCGTTATAAAAATATGTTATCTATCATATAATTAAAAATGTATGTATAGCATATTCCAAATTTCTTTAAAGCAATCTTTATATAATTATGAATTTGTTTTTGCTAAATGTTGTTTACTTAGTACATCCAGAGTTGTCTGGTCGTTAAATAACAAAACACATAAAATAAAGGTACGAGGGTATTAAAAAAAGTAATTTTATTGAATACATAAGAACACCGGCGAGGGCTACTGTTAAAGACTGCCAGCCCCCGTGTATGCAAATTGCCGTGCCAGGAAATGAGTTTGGAGGGCCTAGGCTCCGTCGGTAAACGCGTCTAACGCTACTGGCAGATGCATTGAGCAGGGTAAGTAAATGAACGAGTAGGTCGCTTAATAGATAAATGTGGATCGCTGACATTCTCTATTATATAATAGAAAACCGTGGTCGTTAACGTGTGTAAGTAAATTCATATTAGGCATAGCTAACTTCTGTACAGATTCGCGATCGCAAAACAAGGGCAAGGCGAACAATCGCGGCGCGCGTCATTCACATTTCGGCCGTCGCACCGTGCGAACGTGTCGCAACACGCAAGCATTCTTCCGACGGACCGGCAGGACGCTATCTATTCTTCGGCTTCGCTTTATCACCGTGTACGTTCGTATACCTGTTTTGTTTTAATTAACTAATACGCGATTAATTAGCAATTGTTTTGGCATCGTGCCAGTTCATTCAATAGCTTTGCGAGATTATTTTAATCGAGGGCGATAGCGCCACTTCTTTCGGTAGCACCGATTAGGTTAGATTCGATCGAAACAAATCAGATGAACGCGAGGGTAATTAACAAGTTCTCTCAGTTTTATTGTATTCTACTACTCAAGCATTTCGGTTTGACAACAATTAAAGAACACGTACGTTCTATTGGAAGCATTCGCCAACAGTCGTTGCTAAATCTCTTTATTAAAAAAGCAGTCGTAACTATTAATCTAAGGCATCGATAGAGGGTGTAGGACGGAGGGGGGGGGGGGGCTTTTCCGGAATCGGAATCGCGATCAGCGCCATTTCCAATTGACTTGTCGTAGCGTACGAACGTGTCTTGACAAATGGCGCTAAATGGACTCTTCCGACAAGACGCTACCTAAGTACCAATTCTCCGACTCCACTTTATCACCGTGTACGTTCGTATACTTGTTTTGTTTTAATTAACTAATACGCGATTAACTAGCAGTCGTTTTAGCATCGTGCGAGTTGATTAAATAGCTTCGCGAGATTATTTTAATCGAGGGCGATGGCGCCACTTCTTTCGGTAGCACCGATCAGGTTAGATTCGATCGAAACAAAGCAGATCAACGCGAGAGTAATTAATGAATCCTCTCAGTTTTATTGCATTCTATCAGTCAAGCATTTCGGTTTGGCAGCAATTAAAGAACATGTACGTTCTATTAGAAGCATTCGCGAACAGCCGTCGCTAAATCTCTTTATTAAAAAAACAGTCGTAACTATTAATCTATGGCGTCGATAAAGGGTGTAGAGGAGGGGGTGCTTTCCCGGAATCGGAATCGCGATCAGCGCCATTTCCAATTGGCTTGTCGTTGCGCGCGAACGTCTCTTGACAAATGGCGCATAATGGACTTCCAACGAGACGCTAAGTACCAATTTTCCGGCTTCACTTTATCAGCGTGTACGTACGTTTACTTGTTTCAATTGAGTAGTACGCGATTAATTAGCGATTCCTTTAACATCGTGGGAATAGATTAGTTTTGCGACAATTAAAGAATAGATGCGGCCGTCGCTAAATGATTTCGTCCACGGCCGTGTCTAAGTGGTTTCGCTCGCGGCCATAGCTAAATGATTTCGCCCGCGCTCGTCACTGAAATTTTTACGCGATCGGCTGTCGCTAAATCTCTTTATTAAGAAAACAGTTGTAATTAATCTGTCAGAAGTTACTACTAGTCAGGGATATCGGTAGAACGCGCGAGGAAAGTTTTTGTCGCAATTGAATCACGAACACCGCCAAAGCCAAGGTAAACGAGCGGGGTGCGGTGTCATTCGTACTTGGGTCGTTGTAGCGTACAGACGTATCAACAAGCGGTGCGTGCCGACGCCATCACACGTATCCACTCTTCGGCTTCACTTTATCATCACGTACGCTCGTTTACTTTATTTAATTGACTAATACGGTATTAATTAGCATTCGTTTTAGCATTTTGGAAGTAGATTGAATAGTTATTCGAGATTCTTTTGTCGGTGGCTTCTTTATACGATCGAGGGCGAACGCGTCTTTTGATAACGACGCCCAGGTTAGATTCGACACGAAGTTAATTATCAAATCATCGCAACTTTTTGGAATTACTTGAACAATTCTTTCGGTCTTACTGCACTCTATTGATCGAGCATTTGGATTTCGCAAAAGTTAAAGAATACGTGCTTTGTATTAGAAGCCTCATTCAAGTAACAAACCGACAGCCTTGCGAATGCTAATACGTGTTTACTTTGTTCTTTTTGCTGACTTCTCTCCTGTTTTACTTGCAACATAATAACTATTGTAGCGCGATTTCTTGAAATTTTCTTTCTTTTGTTACAGATCTGGTACAGAAGGATCAAAACGAAGCTACATATTGAGCTGGGATACTTATTGTATAATACACATACTAATCCAGCTGCCTATGGTAATAGAGACAATACTATGCTGGTCAATTGGTAACAAATAATTTATTACAATTACGGTTAACATATTTACTCTTGTGTGTAATTTTGTTATTTATAAATGTGTTTCATGTTTTTTTAATTGCACTTTGGTAATGAGTGATACATCACTGATATGTATTACACGAATAACGATGTGTAAATTCAATAGTACAATCGAGTGAATGAATATCCCAAAGTTTTTAACGAAAAAAAGTTGAAATATTCATGTACCACTGGATTTCGGTCGTTTTGCTTCGTAACTTCGTTAATGTTTTCCTCGGTACTGTTTTTATCTCTATGCCCGGTCGCAAGTACGGTCGAGTCGTATTTTCGTCGCAGGATTCGCCGCGAGCCGCGTAGTTGTAACCTTGCCCTTGATGCATGATAGTTTCCGAGTTTTTATTACTACACAAACAGTATCACGAGAATTTGTATTAACGCGACATAGTTCTTTGGTAGGGACACGAATGTTTTTGAAACTTTCACAACGAACATTCACGGTACAGTTTTGATAAATGTATCGCATTACCTGCAGTCTTGAATATAGGAATACGAAATTACAGGGTTTTAAAAGATTCACAAATACTTAGAAGTATTTGAATCTAAATAATAATATTATTTCTGCTTTGATAGAAAACATATCAGTATTTCCTCAACAGACGACGAGAAGTAGAAATAAGATGCAAATCTCTGTTGATTTATTTGCTTTCCCACCCCCCCTCTTTAGCATCACCTACTCCAGTGATCAGGACGATCATCGGGCAATGCTGCATCAGTCGACAATGTAAGTATCTTTATAGTTTATTCATCCTTTTTTTAAATAATCTTTCGTTTTCGCCATCTAGAATTAATTGTAAGAACAGGTGAGTAACCAACTTTGTTCCTTTTATGTTTCAGCGGGTTCGGTTCGTCGGTATTTGGACAATTTTGGCGATCGCCCGCGATGCGATCGGTAGAGTCAGTGTTTCATCCGTTCAAGTTTTCTCTTGTATCGAGTCAGTGAGTTCGCCGATGTTAAATATTAAGCGGTCGCGACAGGACTATGTTTTTTTTATCGTTTCGGTATTAGAGTCATGTGTCCTGCTCCTGTGATCGGGCGATCATCGGGCATGCTGCGTCAGACAGCAACGTAAGTATCATCATAGTTTCTTCACCTTTTTTTTTTAAATAATCTTACATTTTCATTATCCAGAACTAATTGTACGAACAAATCAGTAACCAATTTCGCTCTTTTTATTTTCCAGTGGCTTCCAGTTCCTCCATGGTTCTGGTGGTTGGCAACTTTTGGTGATCGCGCGCAATGCGATCGGTAGAGCCAGTGTTTGATCCGTTCATGTTCTTTTGCATTGCTTTAAGAGCGCAACCGCTCTGATTTTAGTTAGATTTTAGTAATGATACGCGATATTAGAGTCACTGAGTGCATCGATTACAAGTTGTGTTTAGTAATGATACGCGATATTAGAGTCAGTGAGTGCGTCGACTACAAGCTGTGATCAGGACGATCATCGGGCAATGCGGCACCATCCTACAACGTAAGTATCTTCATAGTCTATTAATACTTTCTTTTTTAATGGTCTTGGATTTTCATTATCAGGTTTCAATTGCGATAACGAGTTACAAATCAGGTTCCTTTTAATATGTTACAGCAGCCTCCCTGATGACTTCCCACAGCATCCCTGGTGGCTTCCCGGAGCATCCCCGATGACTTCCCACGGCATCCCGGATGGCTTCCCGGAGCATCCCTGATGACATCCTGCAGTATCGTCGCATGGGTAGAGTGAGTACCCCAAGATTGGGCATTTCAAGTTCCTCCGGTCACTCAATCATGCCGCAGGACGAAAGGTCCGAAACGGCACGGGTGACTGGTTGTATTACGTAGAATTTTTGCCAAGCACAGTGACCGTGGGTATATGCAAATATACTCATGAGTAGTAACATTTCATTGTTTTATATTAGATGAGGCTAGGTCTTCTTGTACTACGCGATTTTTCATATTTTAGTAATATTAAATTCGGGATTTAGTATAAAAGAATATCAATTCCTGATAATTAACAGGAATCCCTTTCAATTGAAAAATATCTTTATCAAATATATTTTCACTATTTGAGTATTTGATTGATGAAGCATGAAATAATTATTTAAATGCATAGTGACGTTGAATATTAAATGAAATGACATGAATATTGAAGTTAGTTTTTAGTGCTGAAGTCGGATACCCTCCGACTTCGTTCATAATTGTAATTATTGCACAATGATAACATCTACGGATATTATTATTGCTGCGGTAGTGACAATGAGTATATCTTCGACTTTTGCTACGTATCAATTTGTTCTCTGCGTATCGGAATTATCGAATAACTGAATTTATTCGATATCCATACCAGAATCTTTAGCGCATAAAGACATCGGTATCTCGTTTTCCCTTGCGACGCATAAATCGAACAAAATGTACAAGAAGACAGTTCGCGACGGGTAGTTTTCGAAATCAAGGCAGCAATCTTAACACCAAACTGGCGTTTTAGACGAAATGTCTTGATGACGGGAACGCCCGAGGATGTTTTAATTAACTTGTTCAAATTTTTAGAGTCTTTCTCTTGTTCAGAATTCTTGCATAATAAATTAACGTAGATTTACTTGAATATCCTTTTACAATAGAGTCATTGATTTGCTTTTTCAATAAATTAGAGTCATTCTTGTTAACTTTCTGGTAAAGTAGAATCATTAAATTTTCATTTCAAATAAAGTAAAGTCATACTGATCAAATGTTTAGCCCGTTAGAAAATGTATATGTATTAATCCCTTTTTTAGATGAGGATTTTCAGGTTTAACCCCTTCCGTGTTCACTGCCTCGATCCCATTCACGTGCCCAGGTGCTACTTGATTGGGAAAAAGGCGGTGGGCATGATGACCCTAATTTTTAAGCTAATCATGTGTTTTTGGCGGCTGGCAATGCATTGGTGTATCGTGCACGACGTACATTCCGCATTGTGTGTGTGGTTAGGCTGTGGATTTGCGTCGTTTCGTTTGAAATAGTAATTAGTAGCTTCACTGTTCAATTCAATCACGAATGTACCGCATTCGTATTCTTTGAACATCCACTTGTTGCACAAACTGTGCCATTCCTTACAAATATCTCTCCATTCCTTAGAAATAAATTGCCACTCATTATAAATATATTGCCGATACCTCGGGTAGTTTATTAACTTTTTAAAACGTCCATCTGCCTTTTATCGCGAGAACGCAAAGATCCCAGGCATTGTCAGTCGATTTCAGTGAAATGGTACGTACCTTAGAGTGTGTTTGATGTATGCTCGCGCTCGGGTGTCGGAGGCGTCCCGGGACGTCCTCCCTAGTGTAGGCCCTTGCACCCGGGCGTTTGTGTGAGAACCGTGGAGCGTATGTTTTTTTGGTGTGTGTGCTTTGCCATTTTTAAATATAGGGTGAGGTAGGATAGGTAACTTACCGTCTGGTGTGTGTGTTAAATATAAGTAGGTAGGGCCGGGCAGGTTGACACATTCTCTGATCGGGTAGGCCCACTTTTTCGCGTGTTCAACCTGTTTCAGGAAATCTGAGATTGAAAAGTCAAGTCTTAGCTGGGCGCGAGCGAAGAATGCGTTCGCCTCTGGCTTTGCTCGTTGACTTTTCGAACTCCACCCGCGGTCGCGGTCGCGTATTAGGCCCCGAAACGAACTCGCATTCAGGCTCGAGACTGCTCGTGCGCACGAAGAACGATTCTTGAATTTAATCGTTAATTTTGCCATTTTCTGCAATGGCATCTTTTACGATTATACTCGGTCGTGATTCGTCCACGAGTGTTCCATCTAGATCCGCGTTTTCACATTTTTATTTCACCTTTGTGTGTTTTTCCTTGGTTTCCGAATAGAGTCTCGAGCTTAGACTAAGTTTCAGCGGGCATCGCGCCCAAAAAAAAGAAGACGCCACTGGCCGAAGAGGCCCGGCAAACTGCCACTCAAGAGGGCAACTACTAATGGCTCTGCATTCTCAAAAAGAATGGAGAGTCATTCTCTGTTACTACTTTGTCACTGTGCTTGATTTAGCTGCATGTAGTAGAATTTTCAGCTTGGCCCGTTGCGGCCCAACGACCCCTGGGCAAAAATCGCGTTTTTATTAGAGTCGCGCAAAATTTGAGAACGGGTTGAATTAGAGTTGCGACAGATGAAACTCGGATTTTTAGTAGAGTCGCGAGATACTTGATTTTCGCGTATTCTTAGAGTTGCGGACAAGTTCGCGAATTTTTAGGTAGAGTTGCGATTGCTTCGATTCTTCGGTTTTGCAATAGAGTTGCGAAACGTATGAATATCGCGTTTTTCTTAGGTAGAGTTACGCATAAATGTCTTCACGGTTTGTCTTAGAGTTGCGATGAAATAGAAATCGCGTTTGGTTTAGCGTTGCGACTAAAATATCGCGTTTGCTTTTGCAACTTTGATTTTCTCAGATTTTAGTTTTGTACTAGCTTCTAATTCTTGCGGCAACTGCATTTGCCCATTTCTTATCACATCTAATTTTCTCAGCTAATAGTATAGTAGCTTCCACTTAAATTCTCAGAGAATTTGCAGTTGGACTTTATTGAATTACTTTGTTAGGGTCACTCTTGAATGTTAGTGTTGCGAGACAATTGCATCGCGAGGTTCCAGTTAGCGTTGCGTGTAACAAAGATCGCGTTTTTAATTAGAGTTGCGAACACAAATGCCCAATAACTCCTATTTGGGAGCACGCATCTGAGCCACGTGGACAGTGGCACATCATCGGCAGCCAAGGACCACGGCTGCAACCAACCCCCCCAGCCCCCCTTAGAGTTGCGATTTACTAAATAATTGGTGCATAGAATATAGAGTCTGTATTTTATTAGTGTTGCGTCGAATCGCGAATTTCTTAATATTTCATTTGTTTCTTTGTATTAGAGTTTAATCTGTTGAATTAGAGTTTCCTTTTGCTATTAATATTTGAAGCACCACTCGCGTTTAATTAGTGTTGCGAAAGATAATTTCCCACTCACGGTTTGAACGATTGGACTTGTCGGTAGCCCTTCTGGCTACCTATTCCTTTTTGTTTTAATTAGAGTTGCAAACCCAATTCCCGAATTGCTCCTATCTGGGAGCGTGTTCCTAAGTCACCTGGATGGTGGCATGTTCCTGAGCCACCTTGATGGTGGCACATCATCGGCAGCCAAGGACCACCACGGCTGCACAACCCCCCGCCCCTCCCTTAGAGTTGCGATTTACTAAACAATTGGTGCATAGAGTATAGAGTCAATATTTGATTAGTGTTGCGTCGAATCGCGAATTTGCTAATATTTCATCATTCATTTATTATAGTTTAATCTGTTAAACTAGAGTTGCATTTGGTATTGATATTTGAAGCACCACTCGCGTTTAATTAGTGTTGCGAAAGATATACAATTTCCCACTCACGGTTTGAACGAGTGGATTTTCCGGTAGCCCTTCTGGCTACCTGTTCTTAATCACTGTTCTTTTCTTTCAGCATCTTTTTCTGTCTCGATCGTCTGTTACTGGAAATACTGATATAAACTTGAATATCTGATTAGCCATACTAGTATAATTACTTCAAGTTTCATCTGCAAAATTTCATTTAAATAGTGAAATATTGCATTACGGTTTTTGAATTTCTCTCTCATTTATTTTGGCAAACCAGAATAGATGATAGAGTTGTAATGAAAGTTTGTAGAGCTGACAATCTTTCGATTGTATAATATATCTGATTTGTAGATTCAATTCATAGACACAGTACTCGTGACTGTTCGTTGACAGAGTTTTGTTCTTAGATTTTTGCCTTAATCGTTGTACTTTTATTTTCACTTTCTTTTAGTAGAGTAAATTGTTGCAACTTTTCGGATCTGCTTGTGCAGAAATCGAAATTCATTTTCGATATCGGTGCATGTTCATGAGAATCCTTGCAAGAAAAATGTCTTGACTGTACTTGGGACTGGCCATGGTGATAGTAGGAGTATTGTATTTTGCTTTCGCGTAATCGTCTGCTGCTTCTTTTTCATAGAAGCAAAACAGAATAAATGCAGTGAAACGTGATTACTTTCAATTCTGAGTTTTTGATTAAACAGAGTTTACATTAAATTAATATAGCTTGTACAAAGTTATCCGATTACTAAGAAATAAACTATGAGAATCAAATTTCTTCTCGTTTCTTTTTTGGTATCGCTATGCTTAGATTGATGCATGATTGATTTGTCATATTGTTATTTACGGATTGTGGATTTTTCGACAAATTCGAATCAGTGGTAATATAGTAAAAAAAGCAGAGCTTTGGTAGGGAATTATTTCACCTACCAAATATCATAAAACGCTATATAATTTGAATAATTTATATATTTATTCGTATTAAGTGCATCCTGTGGAATTTTGAACCTTTTAATTTTCTATAAATGCATTAAAGTCCGCAGTCTAGTTATTATAGTGTCGATATGAAATGATTGGTCTGTTTTAAATACGATCTTCTTTCAGCTGCAGTTTCTTTTCTCTTTTTTTCTGAGGGCGGGTTGGGAAAACTACTAATCTAGTGTATGAGATTTTTACAGACCCACAGGTGATTCCCATTATTCTAAATAAAATCCCAAGTATTTTAAAGAAATATGAGTACGTCAAAGGATCGAAAGTATGCTGTACCATGGTAATGGAGGAGTACTACTAAAAGATGGATAGAAATTATGGAACATAATCTGAGCTTCATCAATCCAATGTCCAAGTTTTGAAAACTTACTTTTCATGAGATATTATTAACCATTTCGAGTTAGTATCTGTTTCAGAAACTTCAAGATAGTCATCTGGTCGTCAAAGAAGAGGATTCAGGGTTATTTCGTACACCCCCCCCCCCCCCAACCCCAACTCCAACCCCATTTTATTAGAAACATCATTTAGGTAGGCCCAATTATAAATTGAACAAATGTTTAGCTCATTATCTAGGTAGGATGTATTTGGGTTTACAAAATTCTTAGACTTTTACGTAGGTAGGGTTTAACAATTTTTGTTCGCGTGAATTTCAGTGTGTTTCAAGGTTTGAAAACTTATTTGGTATGAAGTGTTGTTAACCATTTCGATTTAGTATCTGTTTCAGAAACTTCAAGATAATCAACTGATGGGCACTCAAAAGGAAGAGGATTCATGGTAATTACGTACATATAGTGCACCCCCTTCTCACTTCGACCCAGCCCCTGTTTTCCATTTTATTAAAAAGATCATTTTAGGTAGGCCCAACTATAAATCGAACAAATGTTTAGCTCATTACGTAGGCAGGATTTATTTGAATGAAAACAATCGATTGTTACATAGGCAGGCTTTACACGAAACGAAACCATTAGATCTTTAGTTAGGCAGGTCTTGGAACATTTTTAGATATTGTACATAGGTAGGCTTTAACCATTCTTTTTTCGCGTGAGTTTCAGTCTTTTTCAAGCAACGATGAGACATCACTGAACGATCAGGAGGGTAATCACAGATACACGTATGTGTATGAGAATGTATCTGTGAGATTTTTATATAGGATGGATACTTAGATTTAAGTCTTAAATTGCGTAACTCAGACAGGTCGCTTTTAATATTAAGTTATATTTCTAATTAGGGAGGATATTATTGATAGCTATAAGTTAACTTTAAGATAAGGATGCGTAGCTTTTAAGTTTTAATTAAGTAAGACACATATTTTTAGTCTAAGATATTAGTTCGTAAGATATCAGGAGTGTTCGGCACTGCAGTGGCCAAGTAGGCACGTTACTGTTAAGACTAGTTAAGTATATAGCAATTAAGCGCACGTTTGTTTGTTTAGCTATTAAGTCGATTTACCCTACGGGACACTCGTGCTTTAAAGTACAGCCAGACACCGTTCTCCCTTCTTTTTTATGCAAATGCAGTGGGTGTAGAAAGTATTCGTACACTGTTACAAGCAGATAGAAGGGTTAGTTTACTAGATTCATGTTTTCTTCGTTCTGAAAAGAATTTTCAAAGTTATAAAATAGTCAAAATGGCTCTTGCTATTCTGTGTCACTTCAGAAATCCTAAAACTTTGGAGATCCGTTTTTTCAAAACGACGAAATCAAGATATATGTACAGTAAAGTAGTCCTTCTATCTCGTTGTGAAAACTCAAGTCGTTTGGATCGATTAAGAATAACATATTTCGTTTTGAAGAATGTACGAATACTTTCTGCACCCATTTTCTGTTAGAATAATGGTGCAGGCATATTGTAGTGCGATTGTGTCCCACGTAAAATTAAGTTAATTTTTTAAGTTAAGGGGTTTTAATTACTCCATCGCTCTTGCAATCTTTCGATTTTGCTTTGATTTGAGAATTTTCTAGGGCCTCCTCTTGCTGTCTGATTTGCAGGGCATTTGATTAACGAACGCTCTGCAAACTTACAACAAAAGGAGCAGGGTTTTTTGTTGTAAATTATAGTAGAGTTTAGTTGTTCTGAAAACGAAGGGTGGGACGTGGATTAAACGTGGGGAGGGTGGGTCTCCGTCGCAGCAACCTCCACGTGGTGAGACCTGGGCAATCAATTATTCGCTCTATAATTATTATTCGAGTCTTTATACTATTTGATAAAGTGGACAAGACGAGCTTAATTATTATATAGCGAATAATTGAGCTGATTGGCTGCGCGTTACATGTATCCGGCATGTAACGAATGAATCGGTACACTTTTTAGTGTATAATGGAATCTTGTAGCAGTATAAGCAGTTTTACAAGTCGTTAATTAGTATAGCAATTCATTTGTGGTAGTTAAAATCTGTCGAAATAAGCCCGCGTTCGGGGTCTGTTTTGTTAGGGAATCTGTCAAATACAGTGGTATTATTATATTACCTCGAATTATATATTACGTAATATTAATAATATAACCGTAATAAGACAAATTGGAGCGTAAATTATTTTAGTTTTCTCGTTACACCATCGAGGTGTTTTCCGTAATTCAGTTTCTGTTTCTTGTTTTAAGTCTTTAGTAGCATCTCGTCGGTGATAAGGAAAGTCGAATTGATAGCAATTTGATTTTATCATAGCTTCGTGGGTACGATGTACCAAGTAGTTCGATAAATTGTCACAAGATGTCCGCGGAGCGCGGTCGTGCACCCGTGATGACAGCACGTGCTACAGCTGAGTGGCGGTCTTCTTCTCGGAAAAGTGAGTAAAATCCAGTTTTAGAAGCTTTCTCCGCTTTTCCGCCAATGCCTAGCATTTTCCTATTGCCGTATCGATCCACCGCTTCGAAACGCACCGTCAAATTCCACGAAATACCAATGTGTTTCGTTGAAATGTTCGTCTCTATGCATTCGACGCTCGCACATGTGCCGCCAATGGAACACAACAAATTGTGAATTTAGGTAATTAGCCTTGACAAAGAATCACTTTTATCGATAAGGGACGTTTATTGCTAGTAACGTGTAAACGGCAGAGGAGAAAAGTGTTTCAACTGAATAGAGAGATATCTCTTATTCTGATATTGCTACAATTGAAGCGGAGTTATGTTTTCATTACTAACCTAACCCTTTTACGCGTGGTAGTCGAGGCATCGTTACGTGGTAAACGCGATGATAAGTTAAACGAATTTTAATTTCGGCCAGTGCGATGTAATTATTAATATTTACGTGGTTCAGTTGGGATGTATCGTAGCTGATTATTGTTGATAATTCGAGTGTTGCAACCTATTATCTATTGGTACAAAGTGGTGCAACAGGGAGAAGGCGTGACTTGTTGATATCGATCGCGATTTATGCATGCGCCTGTCACGTTTACTTGCAGTAACACGTATGCACATTTTTATTTCTATCATTTAACGTCGCATCGATATTTAGTAACGCACAATGAAGTAGAGTAACAGAACGTTTCACATTGTTACGAAGAACGCGACTGATTTTGCTCTCGTGGATCAATTGTTAGATACAACCGTACATTGAATTTCTTTTGATCCCGTGACGATTATATCACGATTGTATAATTTTAACTTGCTTTATTGTAAAAAGATCTCTCGTATACGTACTATGTACGTCCATTTACAAAAATGGAGCAGATACCACGTGTATAAATAATAACAAGTTTTTAAAATTTTTCTTTATCGTTTGCCATTCCATTTCAATTCTCTTAATTGCAAATTCGATTCGAATTGATATTGGTTTTCTTATAATGTTTCGCAAAAGTAGTAAATGGAATAGTAAGAAAAGTCGAATTTAAAGAGAAAATATTTAATTACTAATTAAGCTGTGCCATTTCGAATCAATTTGATCGCGCATTAGCTTTTCATTAATACGAAAATGTTCGCAATTTCAAGTGTTATTGAATGATGTACAAAAAGCGTGCAGCTTTGATATCAGAGATACCTGCTAAACTGAGTGTTTCTTAAATTTTAATCTTTAACATTGCCCTTCATTTTTTGTTGAAATTAATTTTCGCTTCGAGGTGGCATGCAATAAGAAATTAAATTTTCTTTCAATAAGATATGCAAGTGTTTCTTAAATTTTAATCTTTAACATTGCCCTTCATTTTTTTGTTGAAATTAATTTTCGCTTCGAGGTGGCATGCAATAAGAAATTAAATTTTCTTTAAATAAGATATGCAAGTGAATTGATCTTACGAAAACAGTATAATAATAATAATAATAATCGATATAACTTCTTAATGCGAATAGTTCGATTAGAAGACGTGAACAGGTGTATGCAATTATGCGTAAAGAATCATTCATAATGGGAGAAGGGTTAAACTGGGAGGAATCATTGAAAAGCGTGAAGTTTATCAATGAAACATGTTTATTAAAAATCTATCCCTACTGTAAATATCACAGGTACACGTTTCTCTATCACAAGATCTTCCGCTCGGCCTTATAGATTATCCTGTTAACAAAATTCCGACAGGAATTTTCATTCAAATATTTTTACACAATTGGCCGAGGAGATTGCGCATATACATATAACAACGTCTTTTCCACGCGAGAAAACATCGAGTCTTGCAATAACTGTTCCCGCGTCAAAAACTGATGAAAATAAAAAGAAAAATTCTCGGATAAAAGTATGAAATAAACAATAGAAAACTCTGTCAAGTAAACTTAAAGCTTCAGCCGCGACCGACGGAACGGGCGCGCACTGTTACATCGAGATCCTAAATAGTTTCAACTATTACAACAATAATCTATCGAATGTACAATACCTCCATTTGACGATACTATAAAAAAAGACTTATTCCCGTAACCCCCCGCTCTAATTTCTCACTCCGAAGTGTATTGAGCAAATAGAGAATCTTAAGTCTATTCCTCTTCTTCCTTCGTATTCTCGTCATCTTCTTCTTTATCTTCGGTTCTTCGATATTTTTGCATTTGCACATCCAGTAGGCATCTTCTTGATAATCAGGCCCCCCAGTAGCTTAGGTTTCTCTTCTGTAGTAGACCCTTGTTTCGAGGGCGGTCGCGATCCCTTCTCGCATCACAGACGAAATTGCAACACCGGTAAGATTTTTCTCCGTGCACAATGGGATTCTTCTCACGAGGGAGCCAGTGGTGATTCGCTCTCCTCGTGACCTGTAGAATCCGATTGCTCCGGGAACTCGGTGAACCGTGATATACAACGGCTTTGCCCGTTGAAACACCTTCGGTCTTCTCTCGATTACCACGGTCTCCAGACGGGCTCGTTAGGTTTCGCGACCTGCAGGAGGCCTTGGTGAGTCTGCGACACGGCTTCGATCTCCGTTCTGACCGGGGACGGTTGGCTGGACGCTGGAGTGAGCGGCATCGAGTATTCGTCCGAGCTCAGCTCGCTGCTGGAGGATGGCGAGGATTGCGGTGCGGCCACGTGGATCGTCAGGGGGCCAGTTTTGTCCATGGAATTCAGCTTGTGGCCCAAGTGGGTCATCAGCTTGGTTCCTAGGGCGACGTCGACGCCGGGAGTGGCGGCCAGGCAGCGGCTCACTTCGTTGGCGCAGTGCGTGTAGCCGGCTCTGAAGCGATCAGCGTCGATCACCGGATTGGCGGACAGCCGCTGCTGCCTCTGGAGTTTGTGAAGGTGACGAACGGTCAGCTCCAGGATGTCGGCCTTTTCCAATTTAGCCACGTTCTCGCCGTCACCAGCTAGAGCCGTAACCATCAGATCCTTCAGCTCGTCCAAGCACCGGTTGATCCTTGCTCGGCGTTTGCGTTCCAACATTGGTTTCATCACCTGCAAGTCAAAAGTAACGAAACATTATAGACACACACTTGCTTGGATCGGACGGTTTTAGATTGATAGGAATTAGCGATCCTGAAG
Source organism: Holcopasites calliopsidis (assembly GCA_023838395.1). Lineage (NCBI taxonomy): Eukaryota > Metazoa > Arthropoda > Insecta > Hymenoptera > Apidae > Holcopasites > Holcopasites calliopsidis. The sequence continues at coordinate 290,517 of JALHAQ010000012.1, read as the reverse complement.
GTACTTTCAACTTTGGAATTTTCATTGATAACAAGTTGGTCATTTGAAAGACGCCTACCTTTCTGTACTGATAAGTCCTGGAGATTGGTTGCTCCTGTCCATCGACCATCATGATCTGCTCGTGCATCTGCATGATTAATCCTTTCGCCGAGGTGTGTGTGTGTGTGTGTGTAGCTTCACGCACCGATAACAAAAAACTTCAACACTGAGTCTCTATCACACTTGTACGTTCTCTTGGTATCACACAACAGGTTGCCGAATGACAATTCTGTTGAACTGGTGTGTAGTTCACTTGTATTCGGATGGAAACGTATCGACTTGGGGGTACCTCTTCGACGCGTCTCCTAGCTCGAACCTCGTGAACGGTCACAGTGATTGTGGTGGCTGAACGGGCGAGGCTGAAGCTTATATAGTCAAGGACCCCTCGGCAGGGTGGAGTGAGGGGATGTAGTCCGGGTAGCTAGTGGGGGACAGGCCTTCCGTGGGAACGGTCCGTAGAGGTTGGTTCCCAAGCAAGCACACCACCTGTAAGCGGCAGCTGCCAGACACGCGCCCACACCAAGCCATCGTCACCGTTCCATCGTCTCTCTCGTGCCCGTCGTTCCGAGCCATGCTTCCTACCTCGTCCGATCCTCCTCTCGGTTAGTCGTGCCACGGTATGCACGGCTTAAACGTCTCCTCTCCTCCTCTCTCCTTTCTGTTGCCGTTTCATGAACGTGTGCGCTCATACGGAAGGACCCCAGGAGTATCAACGTCCTTTCCTTCACCGCGATCGAACCGGTCGGAGGGACAAGGATAGAGCAACCGACGACCCTTTTTTTTTTCCATCCTAGCGCCCGAGGAGGGTACACACTCGTGTGCTCCTCCGCGTCTTCTTATCCTGCCGTCCTCCTTGTCCCTCTTCGGCTTCCCGCCGATAGCTTCGTCCTCGTTTAAAGCGAAGCGGCCTTTGCGGAGCGTGCTGGGCACAAGTCCGGCGTTCTCCAGATCGCAATCCCACTGGTTACACGTATACCCGTGAATCACGGCAGACGTGTATCTATGCTACCGAGCCACCGCGGAACGATATACCCTCGCGCGCTCGCTCGCATCCTCTCCCGCAATTGATCAATCATTTTCTACCGCGTGAGAGACGCGGCGCGGATACGGGGACAAATGCCGCCGCGATAAAAGTGGGCCCCGTATGAAAAGGATGTGATGAATCGTTTATTGCGAGCGTCGCGTGGGCGCGGGACACTCGCCGAGGCGACGTTACCGAACGCGACAATTAAATTCGCTCTTGGAGCAGAGAGACACGCTGCTCCGATTCGCGTTTCTGAGCCGGGAGGTGTACATTTTTCCGGTGCCTTTTCATTTCCGGACGGAGTTTCGGGAGTTGGACAAAAGGTCAGTAAGCTGACCAGGTTGTAAAATGTAGTCCTTGACTGCCTTTCGATCTATTCCAGATCACTCGATCAGTTAATTTGCCCTTCTTTATGGACACTTCTTCGTTCCAACGCTGCGTCGTATGACCAGATTTTCAGTTTTTTAAGTAGACAGTCATCGCGCGGAATGAACATCCTCGGTGCGTGCTACCTCGGTCGGTCGCCGAGACCACTACCAGATACTAATTTCGTCGAGGCTTTTGCTGAATTATATCCTTCGCAACCCCCCCGTTCGATCGTTCTCCATCATTCTCCTTGCTTGCGTGGCCGCCGCTTTATCTTTCATTCCTTTTTCCCCTGTCCCCCTTTTCTTCTCTTTTCTTCTTCCTGCCAACCACCTCGCTTATTTCCCCGCGAGTGAGGCACTTAAACATCGTTCGCACCGAATAATTACGCGCGTTAGCCTCATCCTTCTTCCCCACCGTCTTGGTTCGCCTCTTGTCCGACCACTTTCTTCTTGCTACTGCGATTTTACGAGCCATCCCTCGTCTTCTTCTTCGTGGCCGTACCACTCTTGGCTTCCTCTTTTTCTCGCTGCTTCCTCGGAGGCAGCCAATTGCGCGTGTCCTTAACGACTGTGGCACCTCCGCGGGACTTGCGCGATCTTCGGATAACGCGAAACTTTAATCTGTTCCGCTTCTCGTTCTTACTCTTTTGTTTCACCTTGCTCAACTTTGATCCCCTTCTGTGGGCACGCTTGGGGATTATCGTAGAACAGGCCAGAATCATGGATTACGCAAGTCCTGTTTCAAGTTTTATTTACCGCAAAGTACCGGTGCCTTGAATATTATTAAAAACAGGATCGTTGTTAATCTGCAGTTCGTTAATCATCCTTCGAGCGTTAACGATATCTTCCACTAAGATTTACCCGATAATCCGGTGACTGAACGTGAGTCACGCGATCCCTGCCTTAGCCGGCCAAGAGTAGCGAGACAAGTCGAGCATTACGTGCAACGATACACGTTAGTGGGTTTCCCCGAGCGGGAAGGAAAAAATGAAAAGCCCCTGGAATGACTCGGGGAAGTCGTAGGGGTGTTTAATAGCGAGTGACCATATTGCCGATGCAAGGAGGGAAACAGATTACGCGACGGGGTGCCGGGGAACGATTCTCTCGTGTCGGCTCGAAACCGACCGGATTTCTTCTTGTCAAACGTCGGAGACGACGGCGGCGGCACGAAATCCGGGCGACAGTGATGGATCGAAACGGAAGGGGTGTCGTTGCGCGTTTCTCGCATTCCACGACCGGGCTACCATTTATCGTAAACGTGGCCGGCGAATTTCCAGCACGTGCTGTCATTCGCGCTCTTTCCAAATTAAAATATAAATTAAACGAATCATCTGATAAATGGGAATGCATGCCGTTGCAGGACTGTTTCAATCCTTGAGCCAAAGACTAGTTATCTCGTCGTTCAGCTTGAAATAATTCTTATCTCATTCAGAGATTCCTCATACGTAATTCATCTTTAATTTGCGAATCCCAATTTCGTGGTGTTTTAAATCCTCAACATTGTTATTCGAAAGAAGTGTCTAATTAAGAGCCAGCCCGACGACCGCGTTACTTACTCTTCTACAAACGCGACACGAATGAGTTTATTTCGTGTCGAAAATCCACTGCGAGGCGCAGCGAAACGGAACACTTTGATTGCCCCTGAATCGTGTGTCTATGAAACGCGACACTGCGGGGAGATCCGTCCCACGAGGACTATCGTGATCAAAACGATGCAATCGTTGAAACATACTTTAACTACGGCCACGTGGCGGCTCTCGGTCCCGAGTCAGCTTCCTCTCACGTGCCCGCTCTTTGTTCGCTGTTTTTACACGATCCGGGCGGGCAGCACGAAGTCCCTACTGCGTCCGTTGGATAATGTAAGCCTAATTCAGTGTCTCGATTAGTCCACGTGTACGAGTCCGTGTATATTGCAGCTTTCAGGAGTCTGCACGTGCTGCGTGCAATGAGGTGTAGTATATTAACAGGAAGAGAGCGCAGTCATCGTTGTAGGATCTTGTGATGCATATTTCTTTTCTCGGAATACGGAATAAATCTTTTTTTTTTCTATGGGCAGAGAATAATATGAGTTTAATCGTTTAATTGAATTACGTTTCTCTTTAGATTCCATCGCAATAGGAGATCTGACAGTAATAATTTCAGCCCCAAAAAGCTACATCTGGTAATTATGAATACCTCACCTTTTATTTTCCAATATTTCCACAAAGTATCTTTAGTCGTTTGAATTGAAGAAAAAAAAGGGCGACTTTTTGTCGCGAAACACGTGGGGTGGCGGTGAGTTTTCTCACAGGCGCGCTCTGCCGAATTTCCCATGTCCCGCGTGCGCTCGAGTATCATTGATTTCGTCGACGAAGGAGGGAAAGGGAAAGGCAGACTTATTAGCAAGTGCATCAGCTGTTCGGGAACATATGTCGGCGGGCCGTTTGGCTCGTGCCAACGAAATCGTGATCCCCTATCTTGAGTATCAACCCCTGTGACACGGTTCGCACGCGTCAATTGCCGGCTGCGCAACGTCGAAGGGGGAGGCTTCCTAGGGGGTTGTACGAGAGATAACAATGTATGTAATACACTCCGTTCGAAAGTTATTCCGAATATAGTCCTCGCTCGGTCGAATTCCGCGCAGAACCGTTGTCGATTGTTATTACTTTGAAGAATTCTGGTGTTAATAATAATACAGAAGGCTGGTGAAAATGTGAAGTTTCAATGGCGAACCCTCTGTCTTTTCATGATGAAAGAGAAGCAGATTCATAGCATAGTTGGAATGGATACTAAAAGTTATGGCAGGTCATCCGGGCTTTATTACCGGCGCTACGACCGCCGATGAATACGAGGCTAAAGACCTCGCTTTGTGTGCTCGGGGGTTCTGTGGTCCGACCCTTGTTTTCACTCCTATCTATCAGTCGGCTTCACGTTACCGCCACTTTTCCATTTATCGGCTTGGCGTTTGTTGAATAATGCGAACATCGTGCGACATAGGCATGCAAATATTCAGCTCGGTGCATTCTAACTGCGGACGTTGCACTTCTTCTAACATTTCCTGCCAGTGTTTTTATAAATCTGCATAAAGGACAAATTTGGAATATTGCAGCGTCATCGTTCCGCTAGTACAAGCTTACGGTTTAAATCATTTCGGGGGAATCGTTTGCATCGTTGCAGTAACAAATTCACCCGAGCTTTACTCATTCAAGTAACATCGTATTAAGTATTTAAAGAATCATCTGTTTAACTTCTTATCTCGATCCTGTCTTACGATTTCGTTGTTCAAGTTCCCTGGAACTTCTTCCCGATCCGAGAATTCGTTCGACTCCACTCCCGACATAATACCTAGCTAAATCCAAAAACAAACCCGCTCGGCTCTCGACGAGCTGACTTTTTGGGAGATGCGAAACGTGCACGTTGCACACCGTTAAGTGCCTCAAAAGGGGACACGGACCTTCTGACCTACTGCTCGACCAGAGCAACCATGAAGAATAAGAGGAAGGAGAGGAGAAGTGAGAACATTCTCACGGGGTGTCGAGCTCACCTGGTGGCGTCTGCACACACGCCGCGTGCACTCCGTCCTATTTAAATGGCCTTTCCTGTCCTTCGCCCTTTCTTTCTTTTATTTTTTTAAATTCAATGCTACCCCGTGGCACGTGCTCACAATGTACCGACACACGTCATAACTTCCGTGTGTACGAGCCCCGACCTTGCTACGCTTCCGCAGGATCTTCCGGTTGAACCGGAATCGTTTAGCTTCCTTCCTGGCCCTTTTCTCTCTCTCTCTCTCTCTCTCTCTCTCTCTCTCTCTCTCTCTCTCTCTCTCGATCGAAATACCACTAATCCGGCGCATCGGGCGAGCCCTTGTTTTCATACTCTGGCCACTCGCGTGGCACGCTTTCGTCAAATCAGACCCCCGATCGAAATTGTTTGCCTGAAATATCAGAGTTCGCCTGTACAATAGATATTTATACAGAGCTCGATGTCGCGTGTTAGATCGGACGAACGCTAAGTAAGACACGAATTGAACTAACGTTAACACCGGTAACGCGTGAACCGAATCGGCTTTCCATCGAGTTCGCCCGGAGGCTTGAGAGAGCACGTGCGGCCTACGATAGTCGTGTAGGATTGCTTTATTGATCATGCCAGGCATATTCGACGCTCGGTTGTTGCGCATTTTTTCGCCTCTCGCCGTTTCATATTTCGCTCATTGAAATCGATTCGCAAACATTCAGTCACCTTTGCCTGCGCATATTGCGGAGCTCGGGGTTTCATTAAACTTACGCTCGTCGTTCCTTCAGGATCCCTTAATTCTTCGATCTTTTCCAACCGAAGGATCCCCCTCGGCATTCGATAATCGTAACATTGTATAAATAAAAAAAAAGAGAAACGTTTCAATGGGAAATGCAAATGAGGTAGGGTCACGTTAGGAGTTGAAATCGATAAAAGAGAGATAGAGAGAGAGAGAGAGAGCTTACGGCCTGGCGTGCTTGTGGGGGGAAGTGGCCCCGATAGGGGCCCGAAAGGCCTTCTTTGTGGGATCTTAAGGCCCCAAGATTGCGCACGTGCTCGGTTTTCCCACGCGTATAGCACGCAGCCGGTCTGCGCTCCGGTAGGAGGGAGGGCACCGAGGTTGAAAAGGGACAGGCTGCATTGTGTGGAGCACGGGTCTGAGACACTGGAAATTAAGGGCCACCTCGTCTTTTTGTCTCTCTTCCTTCCACCCGCGAACGATGACCAGTACAAATTGCCGGTAGCGTTGGAATAAAGGGAAACAGGCCGTGTCGTCGTCTCCTTTGCCTTCTCTGACCGAGCTAAATTACACGCGGAGAATCGCCCTACGTGTCCCTACCTGACAAGTAAATCATTCGCGGTTCAATTCGACCCGTTTGTTTCTGTCGGAAACCACCGGCCTGAATCGTATTCCCCGTTTCCTTCGAGAACGATCCGCAATTGGCGCGTAGTTAGCGACCCAGTTGTAAATTCTCTGAATTATTATTGCTTCGGTAATAAATTTCATCCGTTGCCAGCTCGTTTGGATTTTCGCACTGCGAACTTAAGTGGGAATATAAACAGGGTTGGAGCGCTTAAGGAACTTCTTTCCAGAGAGATTAGGGCGGATTTCGCCTGTTTATCGTTGGCTGTGACGCGGCTTTCAGATATGCAACCAGGGACCACCTACACCGGACATGTCCACAGGTATATCTACTTGACGGACGTCACTGTTCCTTGTCCCGAAATTCCAGCAGGGCTGACTCATGTTTCTCATAACGTCTTTCGAAATTGAGACGGGACCCCACAAGGAAGTCGTTGCGATGACTGAACGAAATTCGTACGCGCACGTCGCGGTTTCACGCTGCGTTACACGACCGTTTAATTTCTTTGTAATTCGCCTCGGCATTCGTGTTCCTCTCTCTCCCTCACTCTCTCTCTCTCTCTTCGATTTCAGTTTCTGCCTCGAGACGCTCGTGTGTTCTTTTTATTATAACAAACAGTGCACCGTTGCTTTTAACGAAATACCCAAATAAATGAATGCTACGAAATTGTTCTGCGCGTTCCAATAAGATAACGCAAAATAGATGGCTCCTTTAATCCTGGCAAGGGTTTCATCAACCCTTCCGGAAATTCTTGAATCAATACGTAACACGAAGTAGCAGAAGAGTCTCGAATAACCGATCGATGAATCGAAAGGATACACAGGGACGATTATATGTATAGCCACGGCTACAATTACATTGGAAATCTCTCTGCACCTGAGGGGTGAAGCGATCGGGTATTAAAAATCGGTGAACGGCAGTGGTCCAATCGTCGGACTTCATCGGGACCGACTTCCATCGGCGTATAAATCCCCCGGGTATAGTGTTCCCTTTCTCATCGTCCGTGCGGTAATACACCGTTAGCGGACTTATTAACCAAGTGTATATATCGCGACGGGCGCTCATGATTTCTTTTTAATCGAGCCGGAAGCTCTCGTTAAGGGGCGCCCGTTAATTGGTCCCGGCTTCGGTCATCGGGGAGAAACGCACGCGGTCCCCTCGTCGGTTCGCCTCTCACCGACACGCGTTTCGATCGCCGCGTGTGTATTACCTGGCCGCACACGCGCGCGTTACGCACACCGACGCGGCCCGGGCGAATGAATGGCGGCGGTGCCGGAGCGGAGAGGCAGAACGTCTCTTCTCGTTTTTGGACTCGGAGGATCTAACTACCACCTGCCTCATTTTCCCACGAGCTCCGGGCGAGCCTCTCGAATACCGATGAGATAGACGAGGACGTGCACGCCAGCGCGCGAGGGGGAACGAGAGGCCCGAAGGACAGCGTAGCGGGCGCACCGGCGAAGAAAAGGGAGCTCCTTCGGTGGAAGCGAAGAGGAACAGAGGGAGACAGAAACAGGAATACGCCTAGGGTAGAGTTGCTTCGGTTGACGGAAGAAGGAAGGGGTCGCGAAGGGATGACCGAGAGAGGATGCACGGTTAAAATATCAAAAATAAGGACGCGTTGAGGGGGCTGGGATCGGGGATAAGGGCGAAGGCGACGGAGGGTGGACGAGGCGAGCCGATCGCGGCGGATTCCGCAAGCGTGTACGCACACGCGTCACCACGTTTGTGTGTGTGTGCGCGCGCGCGAACTGTTAGGGAACGAGAGTACGCTGGACCAAGAGATCCTCCGAAGGTGGGCAGGTAGAACACGTGCTGGCACGAGGTGAGTCAGACTCGCGGGAATATCGAAACACGATCTGCTGCCTGCCTCTCTCTTTCTTCTCTCCTCCGCTCCTTTGTCTTCTCCTCGCATATCCTTTCCGCGAGAAATCTCGTGAAACACTTTCCGGAGCCGCTTCGTTCGACGGGTCCACGATTTGGGCGGGGTAAGGCGCGGATGTTCTTGGGGTTTTCGACTTATCTCATCGATGGTTTGTTTCCGAGGGTATCGTTCATTCTGTTTCACGTGAAATTATTGCATTCCTTCATGTCGATGAAAGCTGCCTCGAACGGATTGCTTTAATTGTACGCATTGCCTTGCTAGCAGGGGGTTTTGCGTACTTGGCAGCGAATTGATTTCAGGAACGCGTTTATTAAACACTTCCTGCAACCAATACAGCGTTTCCTTCGTCAAAATAATCGAACGAACATGCACGCACGCTGATGTCCTTTAAGGGAATCAATTTGTCCGTACTTGTGCCAAACCGTACCCCATTTATCGATTCTACCTTCCTAATTTGGAACTGCATTAACGTGTCGGCATCAATGCGCATCTGAGAAAGTCACTTACAACGTCTCACGCGTACGGATTCAGCGCAATACACGATTGTCCGCTCGTTAAATGGCCGCGTGTAACTCGTTGATACCTGTTGCGAATGTAAATCGAGTAGCGAGAGCGTGATCGGCGATAAATAATTTTATATCATTGGTACGAGTGGAATAAGATCTGTACTTCTACAAATTGGTAGTTCTATTTACAATTAGTACAAATCTTTATTTACTTGTCTAGCGTACGAAGTTTTCTCCACGAATTTCCTCGACTTTTGTTAACTGCGATTTTTGGGAAAGAACCGCAGGCTTGGCTTGTATCGGCCAAGAGCCTACGATACTCTTTCGAAGGAGATAAATGAATTGGTAGCATTGTACATTATGATCTTCTTACGTATCTCTCGTTTCTCATTTGTATTAGGATTAAGCTATTTTTCGGGGATTCGGGATGGCTCGTTTAATCCGGATTTATGAAGCCTTCCTCCGTAACTCTTCGGATCGGTACAGCGCGAACGAACGTGCTTGACGGAGTCATTAAAACGAGTAAAAATCTAAGACCTTAAGAATCTTACCGCCTTACACGCACAATACATAGAAGATTTGGTTTATGTTTAAACGCCTTGGCGCGGTAGCAGCTGACTCTTCTTAGCGTTTCAATTTTTCTGTCGCGTTGCACACCTAGCATATGATACATTCTAGTAATGTATCATCGAGATTTATTCGTTCTCTGCGATATCTTCATTCCTACTTTTCTCATAAATCCTACGCGACAAGCAACCAAAGTAAAGCGAGAATAAATTGTTATCCCCTTCAAGGGGCATGGCTACTGTGACGAACTAAAAGATCAGACGATTTTTATAATTTTTATAAAAGAATCCTTGATATTAATGATTGAAGAATATTTGAAAATTTGTTGAAGCCAAGCTGTCGGATGTACGAGAAGCACGAATCCCCGCAAAGTAATCGCACCTGTAACTCCCTCTCGTACCGTTAGCATCGCGGCGACGGTAAAGTAACAAAGTAACGACGCCGAACGCACGTTTGATAAGCTCTCCGTGCGCTGCCCCGCTAATTAAAGCAAAAGCGAGTGCGAGCATCAACGATTCCTCCATCGCGTATGGCTTAATTGGAGAAAGAGAAAAAGTATCGATGGAAAAGGAGCGGGAGTAGTTAATCGGTTGCACGTGGAAACGGCGATTTTAAAAGCGAGAAATAAGAGGAACGTGTCTGACGTACGAAAAATCGGGATTCCCGAAGCCGATCCCCGCCACCGAAGGAAAGCCTTTTAAGAGAGTTTATTAGCATGCGAATTCGCTCGTGATGCCACGAAGAAAGAAAGCAAGGCTCTCGATTATGGAGCCTCTGGGGATAATTGTACGGCAGCGGCGTATCTGTGCTCGTCGATGGGCAGCCGATCCCTTCCGGAAATAATTAATGCCGCACGGTGACTCGTGAAATCTGAGAGGAACTCTTGCGATCCTTATTATTAAGAGTCCGATCCCATCGACACGACGACATGCATTGCGCCCGACTCATGGGACGAGTGTAAATACAAATCGTTAAGGTGTGCGCTCCCTTTCGAATCTCGTGCTTGCGATTCTGCTTTCACGGTGGGCTACCTTTGCACCGGTAAACCAAGATTTCTATTCGACTTTGGGAGGCCATTTCGTTTCGGGGCACTCGAATTTATTCTTACGTGAGAAGGAGAAGCAAGCGTGCGGTTGAGCGCTGGTTCGATGAATTAGCAAAGTATTTGTTAGTTGAAGAAATTAGACGAGGACTGTTGGTTGTTTTAAGGAAACCATTTTATTACTTAGGATAGAAAGGTGCGGACGGCAATTACGTGGTAATTGCAGTCGTATTTCCTGCATGACTTCCGGATTTATTATATGCAATATAATGATATACAATATTGAAAGGATATCGTTCTCTATGATGAATTGAGTGTGGGAGATAAAGAAGAGTGAATAAAATACAAACAAGTAGTGAAGCGTGAAATTAAGCAGACGATTAAATTAGTCGCGCATGCTGTTGGAGGCTGCGGCGATCTTTCATGCGTTCATAATCGAAACTATCAATAAATTTGGAAGCTTCTGTCGGAAGATTGTTGTTTATAATGACGCAAAGTTGCAATCGTACTGATGTATGTACACTCGTATACATTCCTCGCTTTCACATTCGATTCGTCGCTTCCGGTCGATTTGCAGCTGTATAAAATCTTTTGCCCGGCGAACCCATTAATTACCGTTTACCTGACGACGTAACGGATAATTGATTAATGTCCCAGGAATGAAAAGAAAGTTCTTCGTCCGTCAGGTGCGCGTTATTAAAATGTTCGTCACTCTTCTCCACGTGCTTCTCGAGTATTTTCATTTTTTACGTACGGTCAAACCTTGATCCGTATTTTTCACACGGAAAATCATGAATTTCTCGTGATTCGTGGATAAATGGGAAAATTATCCCGAACGCAGCTTGGAATTCTAATTATCTCCTTATGATGGTCCGGCAACATCGGCTCATTACAACTTCAATTAGATCCTGCTTAAATGTATCTTACGGTGGTCGTATAATTGTACGAAGAATCGCAGCAACATTATCTGGAAAAATTATTATAGGAGAGCTGTACCGTAAAAAGAAATCGATTTACCATCGATTTTCGCCTGCCGTGATATGAATTACATTTTTGTGAAGAAGTTAGTTTAGAGAAATAATACCGTATTTTACGCAAAATCATATTTCGAAACCTCCGCTTGAGAATGTAATAATAACTTATTACTTCACCCATGTTTCATGTTTTACGAGCCACCGTCGGTGCTAATAGGGACCCCTTCCGAAATCGCGGCTTCCTCGCTCGAGCTGAATGCGGCTTCTTAGCACGAGCCCCCCATAAAAACGTAACAGGATCCTATACGGGTGTTCCTCGGTCCGTTTCTCGCGCGGCTACGTTCCCACACTTTCTGCCCCATTGAAACGTCTAACAGAAGAATTCACCCCTATACATACCACGGGGGTGGCGGCTAGGAAAGCTCCCGAACCCATAGAAATTAAAAGCGCCCTCCTTTCAGGAAGTCTTTCAGTGGAAGCGTGCAATGCACGAGCTGGACACGATGCGTTGAATGAACGAGCCGTTTCCGCATTTTCTAAACTTGACCCCGATCCAACGAAAGTACCGCCCGCCCCCCCCCCCCTTTTTTTTCTCGGTCTCCCCTTTCAGCGAGATGGATGCTTCGCATTATAAATTGCGAAAGAAAGGGGTGAGGTATAATACAAAAACAGGCAAAGACTCGTCAATATTTTTATTAATAATCTCTGTTTTATTAATGAGAGCAACGACCGTTCGATTTCATCAATATAACGCAAAGAATTTGTCTATCTTTGAACTCCTCCGTCTGCCGCGAAATTCACCGATTTTCTTCCGCATAAACGGTGACTTCTTCCATAGAAACGCGCGTGCATTTGCATTCGTCAGCGCGGGAAAGTGCTTCAGCGTCCCAGGGGGTGCGGGCAGGTGTCCCAGGGAAATTGAATGCGAAATAGAAGTGCACGTGTGGCGTGCACTCACGGCTCATTCAACAGGTACCCACTCTTTCACTCTCGTCAGGGATCCATTTGCTACAACCCCTCTCGGGCGTAGTCTATTGTGTCAGCGGGGTGGGAAGACTGTTAGGGTCGCGACCGACAAACGGGATGACGTTTTGTCGTTACACATATGCGTATGCAAATTTCGATACGCTCGAGTCGCCTTCTCTCGCGTGTTCGCAAGGGCACGAAATTATCGCCAACTTTTTCTTTGGAGTTATACCTTTATCGTACTTGAAAGATCGGAATGATTAATTAGAAATTAAACGTACGTTTGTGATATTAATTAAAATTGTAGGTTTTACATTTGGTCGACGAGCCCCTGCAATAATTGTTTAACAATTTCATTCGATTATTCGAATGACGGGGAATTGATTGTTCGGGAAAAGGGCATTACAGGTGAAAGGAAAATAGATTGCGCGTGGTCCGCACGAGACCAGGCTCCTCTTCCGTTGATCGTGAAGAGGATCGCGGGAATAGGGCAACGGTGGTGACATAACGCGTAGGGCCGCGTGGGCCCTTCGGTTGAAGGAGTTTAACAACACCTAGGAGCGAGTAATAAGTGTGCCCGGCGCGCATTTAGCGCCCGGGGGCTATTTCACGATGCACGCTTATGCGCGAAGATATCGGCAGCTGGCCCGGAATCGTGAGAGACTCGGGCAGATGGCCTGCCCTGAGACTCCTCCACGGCGCTCGCGTGTACGTGCACACGACCACTAAAGGGATCCCTACACGCCTTCCTAAGGAAGGAACCACCGAGGATGTTTCCCACGGACTCCTGCTAACCTCTCATCTGCCGTATTACACACGAATGTATGCCCTGGATTCCTTCCCTCTTTTCATCGCGCTTTTTCTCTCCGTCTAACCGCGCGGTTACCCTCGTTCCCATCTTTCGCCGTCTTTCTTCGGCCGCCGATGTGTTAACCGCGACACGAAGGAAAATTCGTAACCCTTGACTCTCGATACTTCCCCCGGCAGCTCGCGTCGCTTCCTGAGTTGTCGCATGACTTGTGTAGTTTGTCGGCTCCAACGGTGTCGTTCCCTCCTGGGGATGTCTCCGGGGTAATTAGGTGGTTTTAAATTCGGCGTTCGCACGTTAACCCGCTCGTCGGGAGCGAGCGTGTGACGCTGAAAATATTTTCCACGCGCGTAGATCAGTGAATGTTTACGTCCTTTGCTGATTTAATTACCCTCCAGGTTGATTGAAAAATTCATCCGATACCGGTTCTTATACGTGAGTATGATGATACCCGTATCATCCCCCGGCGACTCGATGCGGTGCAATTTGTCAATGGCATAGTAGATTAGTGTACGAGGGGTTAATCGGAACCTGTTGCGTCGCGGCGTGTACAGCGTACGAGAGTGCACCGCCACGTGTAAACACGTGTGCACGAGGGCCAGGAATCGCCATTAAGTGGGTGGCTAAGATTGCCTCTCGTTTACTCCCTCCCCCCCGTCCTTGTCGCACCCATACGATGCCTGCTCCCTTTCACCCAGGCCCCCTTCACGAGTCGACCCGTCTCTGTCTCTCTTTTTTTTTTCTGTCGAGTGGGCGAGAGGATTCGAGGAGTGGTCAACGATTAAGAGAAATGACACGAAGGGCGGGCGAAGGGGGACAGAGGGGGCGGGGAAGCGGTAGACCGAACGTGGTGTTTAAATGAATAATGTGCATATCATCCACCAAGGTTGTACCTAATCACTCCGGCGGCATTCGTGTACGCGTGTTCACGATCGCCGTGGACACACGGCAGTGCTAATTGAGATGACACTGAGTCGATCCTTTTAAACGGCCGTTTGATGTTCGCGGTTATAGCGGAACGGATGGGCTTCGCGGGAGGCTGAACACGGGGTGGTAACTGGAAACTGGGCAGGGGCAAATTAATTGATAGAGTTACCCTGTAGATGAACGGAAGGCACAGTTACGAAGGGGTTGATTAGAGCCGAAATTAGTCTCTCTTATTGTAAGTGGAAATTAGAATTCATTCACACCCTGCTTGTCGTAAGAGGCGATTGAAAGGGGAGGGCTGTAGGGCGTTTGAAAGCCGCGCCCTACCCTTTGTACCTAAAGATTTGAAATCCAATAATTATTTAACAAAATAAAAATAATGATTCAATTGTTGAATTTTTAATAGGGGAGCAAATTGTGGAAACATGTTGTATTATACTTTATCAGGATCCTATGAATTTTTATAGATCCTCCAGGGTATTATTTATTCTTTCATGTGTAACGAAATACGTAATATTGAAAGTACGACGATTAATCGCGAATTCGATTTGGACCGCGCCACAGTATCGATAACATTTATATTAAATTTGTTATGAAACGAGCTGGTGTTTAATTATCAACGATCACTTTGACCAGACACTAGAGAATGTGGTAAATGAAAATGCAGCAGCACTGCCATATGCGTTTATGCATTCAATAACGTAGGACTATCACCACTGATAAGATATTATACGCTCGGACGCTTTTACAATCATTTTCTCGAGTTGCGGACAGTGCTGTTTCAGATGCAAGTTTCGAGTAATCGGTCGTATCAATGAATTATTAATTACGCGATCATTCTTCAGTGAATTCTTTACCTTCCCGATGCATGAAGCGTTTATAAAGAAATCGATTTCCGCATTAAATTCGCCAGTCCCGATTAAACGCTATGACGGCTGGCTGTCCGAATTGCAATTTTTAATTGAAAGCGTAAAATGAGATATCCCCGCAATACATCTTTGAACTGAAGCAAAAGTAACATTGAACGAAAAGAAATTCTTCAGCGAGCCCCTTATCTGCCCGCACGTAACTCGTCGCGTGTCCAATTTGCACGCAATTTAAACGGACACCAGCAATTACCCGCGCTTTCAACGAATAAAAAGTACATGAAAACGGTCTGTCAGAAATTACAAGCTGAAAAAAAAAAAACTGTATATCGTAATGCACACAAACGTCGACGTTTTTAATAAAAGCTCTCTTCCCTCTTGCTGCACAATTTACCCCTTTGTGTCGGGAGCGTCGCGCAATTGGAAATTACAGAAAATTACGGAGGGAAAAGACGAGACGTACGAACCGGCGCGATCGCATGTATGCGCGTGTCTCGTGATGCTTTCCTCGAAGGTATCGAGCATGCTATCGCGCTTAACATTCCCGCGGCATTCCGGAATTTTCGTGCGTACGTACGTGCGTACGGTGCGTCAACAGTGAAGCACTCGGCCGAGCAAGTAGCGCGGGGTGGCTCTCCTTTGTAAGGCGGAGCCCTGGCACGAAAAAGCGCGGCAAAAGGGCGCGCGCGTGCACGCACGTGAGTGCACGTGGCCGGCCTACGCTTCGTTTTCTTTTCTCCCCCGTGTAAAGCCGTGTAGTATGGGGTTGCGTTCGGGTTCCGTGGTAGGGCAGCGCATCTTTTCCTCGGGGGCTCTCCCACAAGGTGACGCCGCGCCGCCGATGCCTTGGGGACTGTGGGAATTCGGGACATGTGCGTGCCTACACACGCCGTGCTCGTGGTCCGCACACGAGGGGGAAATCTCGTGGTGTTTGGAAAGAGCGCGGCAACCGAGGGGAAAGACGGGAAGGGGGAACGGACCGGACCTATGCCGTCCCGCGGCCACCATAAGGCAAGGAATCCATGGGAATATCGAGCATGTGCATCGGCCCGCTCCGCTCGTGTGCTGCACGAGTTATGTGGGGTGGCCACCCTTCTTTCATCTTCTCCCTTTCTTTCCTTCTTTTTTTTTTGTAATTCGTTCCTTCACCATTTCTTCGTCACGCGGGACTCCGTGACCCGGCGCATTCAGGGATCTCTTAACCACGTGGCTGCATAGGGAATCAGGGTGGCTACCACGGGGTGGTTTACCCTCGGGCGTTCCCTCCCCCCTGTAGCTCGTGGTCGCCGCGTGTCAGCGACGCGTCGACTTTCTTCAATTCGACTCGTGTCTTTCGTTAGAGCCTCTTATTTTCTACAGCTGTTCCTTCCCAGGCTACGATTTTTTTTTCTTTTTTCAAAGCCGATACTTGGCCATTATCAATTTCCGTGTTATTCGATCGAATTATTTTACCGACAGTTACTTAGTATTCTTTTAATTGGGAATGTATTTTTATCTAGCCGCTGATGATAATTTTACCACGTTAAGTGGGTCATTGGCGTTTGATCTTGAATCTCGTTTCAGCAGGCTCGCATATCTTCCCAACGCTGCTCCCATTATCTCGCCGGTTTTCGCGAGTCATTCGTTCTCGTTGCTCGAGTAACACGTATCGCTGGCGCGGCTCCAAATACCACATTCTCTTCCCACTGATTCTTTGGCTAAAAATATGATAGCGCGAGCAGCTGAACAGAATTTTGATCCGCCGCCAGCAAATCGATCTCCATCGTCAAATCCTCGTGGTATCATTATTTTTCTACCTGCTGCACGGACAATTTATCGCGGTGGTTAATGCGCATCCTTCGCTTCTTTCTCTATTTGTCGATATCGAACGCTCTTTAAAGTGCTGGTCAATTTCCTGCGTCTCGCAAGAAGCGCGAGAGGTACTTTCTGTTTTTTTTTTATTAGAGAGGAAGGAATCACGCCTTGTATCGGGGTTTGTGTGTGGTTAGACCTTCATTAAT
The DNA here is from genome assembly GCA_023838395.1 of Holcopasites calliopsidis. Lineage (NCBI taxonomy): Eukaryota > Metazoa > Arthropoda > Insecta > Hymenoptera > Apidae > Holcopasites > Holcopasites calliopsidis. The sequence continues at coordinate 273,692 of JALHAQ010000012.1, read as the reverse complement.
TTACCTGGTGTCTCGAAGGGATGGAAAATTGAATAATAATCGATTTAGGAAAAAGACCGGAATATTTTCATTTGCTTCGTTCAATCACCGGATCGATCGATCGTTGAAGAAGCAGATAGCCAAGTAACAAATACTGGAACAGTGTAGAATCCGCGCTGGGAAATCAATCGCTTGACGGAAATTCACGCGAGACGAGTCGCGGAAAGAAGGAATCGTGCATGATCGTAATTTTCCAGTGATAGAGCAGAATTTTGGTCCGCCGCTGGTTCGGTCACTTCTTTCGACGTCCGTCGATTTCTCATTACCACCTATAACACACCTGCGTTGAGCATACGTCGGACAACTTTTCATTAACCTGGGACTGGATGTTTTGCAAATAGTCTCTATTAAACTGGATCAGCGGACGGAAGATTGCTCCGCGGAATAGGGGTAACACTTTATCAGGCGTTGTTTCCTTTCACGCACGAGAGTAATTGGCTGGACGTGGTCCCGATATTGCGAGATGGCCAACGGGATAGAGCCGAAGGATGTACGGTCGTTAAGCAGGATACACTTTTTTTTTTCTTACGTTTCACTCGATACTCGTGGCCGTTCGTTACTCATCCGTGTAAGAGAAGGGGGTTATCCGGTGTCCATTCACTGTGTTATCTCCGCCTCGACGGATGCGAGAGAGGATCCAGGGACGATGGTCTCTTTTCTACCGTCCTTCTCCACGTTGGCTACTTTTGCCCGTAACACGGTGCACCTGACCGATTTAGTACGCGAGTTGTAACATTAGCCCCCGGACGAGTTCTCGGATCAAGCAGTCCCTCCCATTCATCGTCGCCTTGCGCACACGAGACACTGCCGGAAGTAGTAGCATCGACGTGGAAATAATTGAACGTCCACGGAACAAATCTCGCGGCTTCCACCCTTCTTTTCTGTTCTTTTTTTTTCTCTTTCCCACGGCGAAACAACCGAGCGGGCGACTCGAGGAAAGAAATTTAAATTCCGGCAGGGCATTAGGTAACCGTTCGGGGTATCCTTAAGTGGCGCGTCAGTCAGACGAACGTGGCAACAGGTAGGAAGGCAATTAAGCAAATTTATGGAAATTGTCCCCGAAGCTTGGAAAATGCGGTTCGATCGTTTCGAGGAATCTCTTCACCGACGCTTACGAAATCCCAGCCTTATTAAGGATTCATTACGTCGGGCCATCGGCCGAGCGGTCCCCGATTATTATTTATAATTAGCCGGCTTCGACTAATCTAATTTACCTCCGTTCTTGCTACGGGACGACTGCGCGAGCCGCTCAGTGATTTATTTCCGGGCACAACTTTTCCGGGAACTTTTCGCCTGTGCTTAACGATCCAAGCCCTTTAACGACACTTACTCTTGCTCGACAAGTTTGCCGAACCTCTTCACGTGTACAGAGGGTTCCGTATGCGCGGACAGCATGGGCGGGCGGCTCTTTACTTTCCCGCTTATTACAGCCTCGTCGAACAATAAAACTCGAATCGGCGCCTAACACCGCCTCTCTCAAAGAAACCAGGTCAGACACGAAGCTACTCGTAAAATCGATCCAATCGGTTTCTCCCTCGTTACAAGCCGATGCGCATCCGAAATATCGATGAACGTCCAGATCGTCCGCTCCAGTAAGAAATAATTATCGGGTTTATTACTATCCGTTGCCGGCTGTAAACGAGACGTAATGACCAACGGGGATTTTCTTCCCTCGGACAAGAAAACATCGCCCGAGGCAGGACGCTTTCGAATTGTCTGGCGATTTCCTTTGCGCGACGTAATAAATCGTCGCCGCTCATGCGAGATTTTACATTGTAGCTACCGGTTCGTGCGTCGAGCACTGGTGCCCTAATGGTTGTACATTAAATTATACCGAACTTATCTGATTCTCCAAATGTTTATAACCGGAGGAATGCGAGATGCTGGATTCTGGGCGCTTGGAACATTAAATACGGAAAGCTTTTTCAAGTTATCTAAGTAAAATTTGAAATTGCTGTGTCGGAGATACATCATTCGGTCGTAATCGCTAGATTTGCGGTTTCCGATGAATTTAGTAACTGATCGCAGAACTAATTGCAACTCTTTTTTTATCTCATTACTTTTTACCATCGCAAATTGACCGGCGATATCAGCAACGAAAGGTTCCACAGATTTTCAGTTAAAATGTTTACAATAAATCACATATGTTCGCTTGGATTAAACGTTTAGCGATGCCAAAGCTCGGCCAATACAGTTTCCAGTTCCTGGTCTTTAATTTCGGCGCGATTGGAAGACTTTGATTGATAGTTGCGCGATACTTCCCCAGCCAGACACGCCGCTTTCGTTAACCATAAAAAGAACGATCGTGTCGCCGCGGTCTTGTCAAAGGTTTCACGTGTTGCCACGTTCCACTCCTCGCGTTCCCTGTAATTTCTGCCGTTTCGTATTCATGCTCGAATTTATTTTCTTCGCCGGCGCGATAGGGATCGGTAGTTCTTTACATTCTGAAAACCAGCGTTCCTTAATAAACGATAAACTCGCTGGCGCAATACTTTATCCCTCCTTCCCGTAGCACAGTTTTACTATAGGTACTTCGGCGGCGATAAAGTTTTACTTTCCATACGGGCTACTCGCGTCGGAGAGAAATTTTATTGCGGAAGATACGACCGTTTGATTGAGCAGCCAGCAATAAACGAAGCTTAAATTATTTTTTACGTGTCGCGCTGCCGCTTCATCGATTGGCCAATGGGACGAGCCTGTAATTACTTTATACCTAAAAGTTGAACTCGCGATTCGCGGTATATTTTAACAGCTTGAAACTTCCGAGCGGGAGGATACATTTTTCAAGGTGTCACGTCGCGCTCGATTAATGAACCGATTAATCACCTTCGATTATACGAGAACTATCGAGACCGAAGTCTGGGCCAAAAACATTAGCACAGTTTCAGTCAAGCTTGCGTTACTTGCTAGCCAAAGGGTTTCGCGGACCAGCGTGTCACTTCGACCACGATAACACGCGTTTCAAGGGTCTCCAAAAGAGAAGGCACGAACCAGGCGCGAAACTCCGATTGAAAGCAATTTGCCGTGCAATTGCGTTACTCGAACACCTTGCGGCTGCATCGTCGCTGGTTCACCAACAATGTCCCGTGCAATTGCATCGATGGGCCCGGCGCGCGTCGGGGTCCGGCGGTCAACGTTCGGCGCCGGTCGAGGAAACGCGGCGGGCAAAGAAAAGGGCCACGCTCCGTACACGTTCCGCGCGCGCACGCCTCGCGCGCGCCTAGATTACAATCGCGTCCCGGACGGCTAGCGCAGTCCAGGGAGGGGTTGATAGGAGGAGAAGATGACACGAGTCCCGATGACGAGGGAGCCCGAAGGTGGTGAGCCGGTTACGGCTCGGGGACGTATTAATGCGCGGGTCGTGTACACGCATACGTACACCTACGCCAGAACGTTCTTATAAATACGAGACAGTGCGCGGCGCATTCGGGAGAAGGTGCGTAAGTCCCGCATCTGCCCGAGATTCTCACGCGCGACGCATCTGTCTCGGGTTCCCACGAGAAACGGCCCCGGAGAAGCCGTGGCCCGGGAGCCCGCGCGGTCGAGAAAGTTTCGTCCGCCGTCACCGGCTCGTCCACGTGGCCGATGCGTGCCAAGATTCGCCACTGTCTATCCCGTCGTCGATGTCTTCTTCCCTCGCTGATCGCCCTCCTCGGATTAGAGGAGCAGCGTATGTGGGATATCCTTGAATCGAGAGAGGATCTCGTTCAGCCATCCTCCCCCCCCTTTTTTCCTCCTTTTTCGAAGCTTCTGATGATACGTTCTGGATCATTCTTCTCGGTTTCGCGTCGCTCGACCGGTTGTTGTCGCGCCTATCGGACGGGGGGGAATTGCTTATTTCGAGCGGCTGATAGCCGGGGCGCACTTTGCGGATCTTAAAAATGAATTGCAAGGCTCCGCCGTCGAGGAGCGAAAGCTTCTGAAACGACTTAATACTTTTGTCCCTTTTTGTAGGGGTAGGCTGGTGAACGTTAAGGGGTGTTTAAGGAAAACAGGTGGTTCGAATTTGTACGGCTACGAGGATACACTTTGTCCGGGTTGTACTTGGAGATACGGTAGGAAATCGTGTAAATTTCTAGCCAAGCAATTGCGCTTGTTCTAGTTGCAGCTCTCGGGGAAATTATGATTTCTCCTTTATTGCGCTGTCATAACCTTTCGTTGCGGTCTGTATTATCGCCGGCCAGGGCGCGCGTAGAATAATTCGATCGCGGGAACGCATTGATAGCACTTTCACTCTCTGTTAGAGTAAATCATTTTGCAATGGCCCATTGTTGTTTGAGTTCGCGTGCCGCGTTAGAATCGCTTCATTATTGTCTTGAACAAGGAAAAATGATGCTATTAAATCATCTGTTTCTCTGCAGTCCCATTTAATTCCTCCCTCTGCAACAATGCGTGGGCGTATCCTGCAACAACAAGAAAAAAAGTGAAAATCTTATATAAAGCACACACAACACTCTTACGAACAAAATATCACAATTTCATCCCTTTTTTTCCCGCTATCTCCACGCAGGAAGGCCGCTCCGATAAGGTGCAAAGATAAATACCTGAGGCAATGTTTGCTTCCTGTATCTCGTACCTGATAAAAAAAAAACCTTCGACGTTCGTTTTCCCAGGGTTCCTTGCACCACGAGTGCAAACAAGCTGCGCGGATATCAATGGCTCGAACACACGGATCAAATTAGCGACGTCCAAATTGGAAAGTAAAATATGTGCGATGGAAATGTGTATACAAAGGATGGGGTGGAATTCCCTGCTGGACTTGGCCAAGGATAATTGCCACGAGAATAGATGCGCGTAAAGTCGAGGGACAATTTATACGGCTATCACCAAGCCCAGAGCTTTCCTGGATGCTCCGTCCGCTTAACAATCTTAAAGGCTCCTTACGACTTTTCGGGCGTTTTATGGCCAGCTACCGCGGCTATTATAGCGTCTGGCCAAGGGGGAAAGGAATCGGGTGGAGGCGCCATTACCGTCCTACGGGGTTGATTATTTTTACAACGCCTCGGGACGACCTGCTGTTACTAGTTAACACGGTAGCAAACGGGATAATCGGTGGCAAACCGTAATCCTTATTTGCATTCAACCACGAAGCAACGTTTCAAGGTGTCCTCGGTGCGAATTGCACTTTGGCCAATTTACCTGACACTTATTCTATCGCAGAAACTTGCAAGAAGCTAATTCTCCGGCAACTGACCAAACAGGCGAATCGTCGTTCTATTTCGATCACCCCTTCGTTCCTTGTTCCGGTTTCATTGAAATGTAGCTCACCACGTATATTGTTGATCATCCGTTTTGTTCAGTATTCCACACGTAATCGCTGCACACCGCGTTCGTCGGTTGCAATTTCAATGGCATCCCATGGAAGGGGTTAATCAGCCCTGCCAAACAACCCCGCTTCGGTTCTCGGCTATCCAAGAACCAATTACGAGGCTCCCTCTGCCAAGTCGATTCGAATCAGCCGCATATCGCCTCGCCTCGCGCTTAAACGCTGGAAACTAGCAGGCTCCTTCGAAAAACAGAAAAGAAAAAGAATACGTCGACGACGTGCTCCGTGGTATAGTTAGTCGGCGTGAATTCCAGCGGGCTTGGCAGCTCGACAAGAAGGCTGCCATATAAATCTAGACTGGAACAGGCGCAAGAAGGCTGGCCGCTCGTGGCCGGTATCGCTTTTAATTCCGCGCTTGCCGGCTCGCGGCTCTAATCGGTGCACGCGTCACGTGCGCCTGGCTTGTTTCGTAGTCGTTCTGGTGTGCCCCTGTACAGGCATCACTCCGTCGCTGTTGCCCGCTTGGCTGCTACCGAGCCCTCGGTAGCACTGGTTCTTTTTCTCCTACGCTCTCCTAACGAACGGCGAACCGAGGCGGCGAACGCTGCGCTCTGACGCGCGTAACGCAATGCCGTGAGTCACCTGAGATCGAGGTTCGCGAACCGTTCGGTACTTTTACTGATTCGCGTCGATGAATAGGATCTGGACGAAATGGAAAGGTATATCGTGCAGCGTGCAAGATTTCGCAGGTGCGAGAGCCGCTTCGAAGTCGCATGGCTCTATTAATTATTATTTAAGTGATACTTAACTGGGCGGGGCTGTAAAACCTTGCCGAGTGAAAGATCAACGCGTGTCCTACGAATATCCAAACTTACTTCTTCAAAAAGTGGAGTCTTTCTATGAGTTTCATCGTAATTCGTAATTCATCATTTCGCGCTCACGAAAATGGGATGGACGCTTCCAATTACCTTTCGTCTCGTTAAACGAACAGCGTGTCCAATGCTCGGACCGTTTAGCAATCGCGGTAGACCGGATCGTCGTCGAGAGAACCAGTCTCCTAGCGACCGGTGGAAACGCGCACGCGAGCTTACCTGTCCCGTGGTAAATGTGTGTATTACCCGGGGCACACGTGACACGCGTGCGTACACAGGCGCTTACATCGCGCGAGCACGTGTACACGCTGGTATTTATGCGGCGCTCACTCGGGGCCGTGGGAATGAGCGGACACGCTCCGGTGTTCTGGCACGAGCGCCGCGACTCGCGCGAAAGCGGACGCGGCCCGCGTACCGATTACCGTTCCTTCCATGCCGCGCGTCCGCCTTGGAAACCACTGCCGATTCCGCCGACACGTGCTTTTCCGTCGGCCGTAAATCGCCCCGGAGAAACGCTACCGAGAAAGCATCGACGAGGATGGGAGAAAAGGAATCCGTTTCATCTCGCGCATCCCGCTTTGCTTGATCCGATTTGAAGCCGGTAGCTTCTTTAGTTTCTTTCTTTTTTTCTACGCGCTCCTTGGACAATTTGGGAAGTCTTCCATGGTCCATCGCACTGTTTCCCTTCGCGCGGTAAGCGTCTCTGCTGCATCGCCGAAGCCGAATAACGTTCCGTAACAATTTCTATATCGCTTCCGGACACCGGCGACAGTTTATTCCGCGTTTCCAACAAGACACGGAACCAATCTGCGGTCGCGGGTAAAAAGAAAGTTCGATTCTGATAATTCGTACCTTGTCTCGGAAGTAACAAAATTGCTCGCGAACGTCCGACGGGGGGAACCACCGATTGAAATAACGTGCAAAGTGGCCGTCCATAGTTTGAGGTCGCGGTGAAAGTGTTAAGGTAATCGCCGATACGCCGTCAATCAAACAGTAGCTGACTTTCCGTGTTTCAGCGTGAACGAAACGTGTCATTTGGAGATTGCCTGCCATCGAGTTGACTCGGCACCCGGTCGAATCGCGGAATTCTTCGCATTGTAAATATTCCGTACATTTGGTCAAATTGCTGGTAAATGACGAAACGGTAAATGTCAGTCGAAAGATTGTCGGAACTATTAACTCAAGCTCTACTTGATCTGCATTTAAAAAGAAGGAAGAGATAATTGCAATGAAAGGAGAACCAACGTTTAGTAATTAAATTCGCGAAGCCAGGTATGCAATGGTTGCGATTATCTCGAGGAAAAGTATTCTCATGCTACAGAGAGACGGTTGTCGTTCGCTTTGCCACTTTCGTCGAGAGGTGTCCGTGATCGAAGGTAAAAGGAAACAGAAAACCGTTTCGGTTGCACGCGTCGGTGCGCAAGTGTAATGAATTAATCTCACCGGTTGAAACGGTGTCGATTAAATTGATCGACAGAAACGGGTCTGTAAAATTGATACATTTCGCTTGGCGAAGTAGTCTACCTGCTTCAAGTGTATACAGCTTGTCGAAGGAGTAATTCGCTTTTGTATTTTCTTAGTTATTTAGTGTTGATGTTTTCTACTGGTCGAAATACTTTTCATTGCAAATCAAGAGAAGCATCTTGTACGAATAAATTCTTCCTCGCTTTCTTTTCCCAAGTTTCGGTCAGGCTTGTACTTAGGGATGGTCCTAACGCAGGGCAGTACGGAGGGTTGCCTACCCTAAAGGGCACACTGATCCCCCAGTGAACCGTCTTTTTTCTTCCATTGTGTCGTATTTTATTTGTCAATTTTCCTGCAGTAGCTACAAATACCTTACAAATAATGTATGCAAGTATTTTGTGCTCTTTACACAAAATTATCTACAGCGCTCCTAGAAATGGCTCACCAATTGATATTCAGAATTACAACGAAGAAAGTATAATAGAGAGAAGCATAAATTAAATAACCCGTGCAAAATAATTATAATTGTCTAAAACTGTACAGCATTACGCTGAACATTTAACATTTAACAAACCTATGACATTAGAAAAAGAAACATTTAACACATCAATTTAATCAATGTTCTCCTAAGCGTTTTTACATGTCAATTGCGATGGATCGATAACCACACGCCTTGCGCCATTCTAATGTTTAACATAACATTTGCGCCTTTGAATCCTTTCGGAAAAGGGGTGCATTGAATCCTATGTGCACTCGGACACTCGGCGCGCTGACCGTTAAATAAACAAGGAAACTGGCCCACCCCTATCGACGAGTTATCCCCAAATTATGCACCCCCTTAATATTGTCGTATTACTATCTGTTACACGAGCACCGAGCATGCCGCGATCTTTTGTTACTTTCACGAGCTGCAGGGGTCGGTTTGCCCCCCCGAAAAACCGGTCACGGAAAATCATGTGAATTCACGCACCCCATCCACCCTGGCAGACATGTGTTTGTCACATATGGGCAACACGTGCGCATAATTTCAATAAACCAACCTTTCGTCTAATAGCTCGCATCAGGCGTATCTTGTATATTTTTTTCTTCCAAATTTACCCTTTTCCCCATACAAATAATTTGCACAAACGCATCCCTGATACTCGGATAATTTTATGCACTTCTTTATCTCATTTAAATTAAATACCACGTTGATTAAAAGAATAAATATATAATTCAAGCGTGAATTGTATACATTCTTCTAGAAATGAACGAGCCTAATCTTGAATGCGATAGAAGGGTTGAAAAGAGCAGAACTGAAACAATTTTCTAAACTTTGCGTAAAGAACCTGTTTTACTTAACATTAGAAGTCACATTGAGAGAAAAAAGAGTAATTTAACGAAAGCGCAAAGAAAAGGAAGTAAGGGATCTTCCAATTGTCGTAAAAAAAAAGGCGGGAATCAGTAGTTCCCTCAACCTGCCCTTTTCCTGCCGACAGTTATATTTACTCCCCGGGGGACTGGCCCTTGGAATAATATTGGGTGTTTCTGGAAAATGTCCGTGTCGTGGGAAACTTTCCCAACCCCGAGATATCCCTATAATTTACCGTGGAAACATTTTGCCCCGAAGGCTCGGAAAAGGTCTGGAATATCTTCGGTCGAATCGTTCCCAGCGTTTCGGTAAATCCCAAAATTCCTAAGAGATTTTTCGAATCTACAGATCGAAGGGCTGAAAAGACCCCGGGAACTCTCTAAAACCAGTTTCAGGTATGAATGGACCCTTTTCGGACTCGAAATCTTTGTGCGGAAGCATTGTAAAGAACGAGCGATTTCCAAAGATTACAGGTGAATTTTCGTTCCGGTGGAAACGACCGAGTTTTCTTTAAAAAGAACTTTCCCCGTTGGCGCATATCCCTTTCCCATGGAAGTGATCGCGGTTCTATGTTATATTAATTTGTAATGACGAACTTAATTGCTAAGGTGGAAGGGTGTGCGCAAGTGACGAAGCAGGTTGTTCCTTTTACATTCAGGTAAATTTATTTATCAACAAATTGGAAGACAGTAGGAAGTCTCGCCGATACGACGATATTAAAGCCAATATCACAATGTATATAAGTTTTAACAATTAACCCTAGTAGGTACAAATATCACAATAATTACGATCAACTTTGTACAGTGTCGTAAAATTAAAAAATAAAAAAGACAAAAAATATATATATCTTTCTCTCTAACTTGTCTCTGCAAAAGTGAAGCTTCTGAAATTTCGATCTGAATCAACAACGATCAGTTAGGAAGCTACAATCTACTTATCACAGTTTGGATTCTATCTAATCTAAAAAGCAGTCTCTGACAGAACGAGAGAGAATCCTCTCGGTGGTCCTCGGAGCCAAATTCTCTTCTTACTGGTATCGCAACTACTTGTTGTCCACCTTGTTGCCCCCGGAAGCTCGAGTAGTGTCTTCTTCTTCTTCTCCTCGTCGGATCTTTTCGTCGTCAGCCCCCAAAGGCGCGACGAGGGTAAACTGTTCCTCGACTTCTCGAGGCTGTTACCAGTCCCCTCGAGAGAGAGAGCGTTCGATATTCTTGAGGTAGATGAGGTCCAATCGCCTGTGTGTGCTAATGCTTCACGCGACTTGCATCTCGGGCGTTTGATGCTGCGAGAAGGCGCGCTCCTTGTAGCACAAGTCACTGTCGGCCATGCTGAGGGTGGTCCAGTAGAAGTCGCCGGCGTGGGTGTGCGCGAAGTGAACCGGCACGTAGCACTGACCGGGCACAACCGGGACAACTGTCATCTGTCCGTCCAGGCAGACGGTGATGGCAGCACCCTCCTCGGCGTCCTGGAGATCGGCGAGGAGCCTCCTCTCCAGAGCCTCGTTCGCGTTGTTCTGGTTGTCCACCTCCTCGGTGAAGATCTCCGCCTGCGGCACCGCTCTCTGTCCCTTGCCGCCGTGCTTGCCGCGGCCGCTGGTCTTCTTCTTGAGCAAACGCAGGAGCGGCTTCAGCACGCTTCTGAGCCGCTTGCTGCTCGCCGTGCTCTTGCCCGACATCTTCAGGTTGTAGAGATTGTCGTTCAGCTCGTTCTCGTAGTCGAACACGTGGCTGACAGCGGTGGCGGCCATGCTTGCTGCTGCTGGATCGGCTCTTCCGCTGATTTCACTGAACCGGTTTTAAAGGGAGCGTCGGAAACGTCCGGTTGGAGATCCGCACTGGCAACTTTTGCGCGGCAAAACTCGGGGGAGTTCACGAAAAAGCTTGCGCCCGCTTCGTGAGCCGTTGCGTTAGGAATCGTGCGAGATGGAGAGATGCTTTGGAACGGAACGCTAGTGAGCGAATGATGCCTTAGACGAGCCACCCCGGTCCTTATATAGGCCCGGCCGGCCACGACAGGGTGGCAGAGTGGGGGAGGCAGGTGCACTCTGGCTGTGGGAACTTGGAGAATTCGGAGCTTCCCACGTCAGGGTCCACGCCGACCATCTGCCGTTCTTCTCCCTCCACCGACACCCTCCGACGCTAATCCAACCTACCACCCCGAACTGCACGGCTCTCTTCGCCCACCCCCGCGATCACCCCCTCGCTCGTAGACCTTCCTCCTAACCTGTGGATCCTTCCTTTCCAATTCGCTCCTCTCCGGTTTCCACGGAGAGACGAGAAGAGAAGCCGTCGGGGGTTCTTTCGGCCCTTTTTTCCCAAGCATATCAAAAGGGTGGATATTCGCTCGGTCCAAGGAAGAACCGGCTCGAACCTGTTGCGACAGGTCTCCTCCGATTCGTCAGCTCGGGATCAATTCAACCTGGGACTCTCCCTGCCCCGGGGCTTTCTCCTCGGATGGGGTTGAATTGATTCCATCGATTTGGACGATTATTGGGTTCAACATAAATAATTCCTTTTTTCCCTACGTTTTAATTGGCGAGCACGCGATTTTTCATTTGTACATCTCGTTTCGCTTCCCGACGTTAAAAGTGATACAGAAGGCTCCTTTCTCGACTTTCTTCTGCTCCATATACCGCGCCGTGAGACACGAAATCGAGCGCATACATCACACACCCGTTTCCGTGTCAAGTTATTATCTCCTCGTTACACCGAGCGAACATGCTTTCGAGAAAATTATACTTCTCCTTACGACATCCTCAGTTAAATTGGTGTCGCACGAAAATTTAATGAACGCCCCTCCGGGCCAGCCCTTGGAATTCCAAATTCACCAAAAAAAGAGGAAAAATGTTGCCATTATTAAGCTGTATTACCTCTCTCCCCTGCCCTCAAAGTAATTGTCGCCGGCAGTGTAATTTAGCCACGGCAAATTTGCTTTCGAAATCTCACTGTACGGACGTATTATTAACCCTCTCGCTACGGGTGTATGCGCACTACGTATGCGTGCTGTATTTAATCAAGTTAAATGTAATTTATGTAAATACCTGCGATGCGTAATGCGCTACAGCGGCGAGACGATCGCGAACGTTCTCGTCAAATAATTTCCTGAATTTTCCACGATTTAAAGGGGGTTAACGTCGCGTCATCAACGAGAGAACTATGGACACTTCTTTTTTTTGTCAACACCATTCCCCTCGTAGAAATGCAACCGGTGGCTTGCGAATTTCTGTCGAACAATCATACCCGCGGTGGAGAAGGATTGATTCGTGCAGTCGGACGAGCCACGGTGCGCCGTAGCTAAATCAACAAGTTGCCGAGAGGGCCACCGTGATAATTAACGCGCTGCAATAACGCTCGTCGGCTTCCTCCATTACCCCGTGGTGCTCGAAAGATTTAAGAGTCGGCCGTCTAGACGCGACGAGATAGGCACGGCACCCCTCGGAGTCATTAACTACGCATCGGACCTTTTTTTTTTCCCTCTCCCTCCACCGAAGCGAAGGGAAAAAAAGTCCTCGCATCCCTGCGGCGAATCGTACACCCCCGAAAGCTAACGTGGTTCGAATAAAAAAGTGTACTGCGTTCCTCTACCCACATTTTTTTTTTCACCTTCTCTCCTCCCCCGCTGTATCTGTCGAATTAACAGGTTTCTCGAAGGGGGCGCTTTTTTTTCGAACTACCTGTTCCCATCTTTGGAATCAGGTGGATCTTTGGGTCAACCTGTTGATGCGACTGCTCGGTGACTTGAGGGGGAAGAGATTTTTGGCGGGAAGGACTGTGGCGGATTTGTAACATACAGAGTGGATTTACATTTTTATTTTTAAAATACAGTCAGCTGCGATATTCTTCGATCGTGGTTTATTAAACTTGTTGGTCTCTAATTTCTATTTTTCCATAAAGTTCACACTGACCAAACCATATTTAATAAATATAAAAGAATAGTGGGGAGCCTATAATTTTATCATGATAGAAGCCAACAGTTTGTCCATTCGAACAAATTAGCACAAGACCATTCTCCTCTTTTTTCCCGAAATCTGCTAAAAGCGGTACCACTCTCAGCGATTCAGCCGAAGATACCTGTCGGGGTTGGGGCGAGGATTTTCGTAAGCGCACCGCTTCGTGGGGTACCGTCTACCCTCCTCGGGAACAGGTACATCGGGGGTATTTGTTTTCACTTTGCGCTCCGGAGGCTACAGTGCGAGGCAGGTGAAGCGAGCGTGCTCGTCAAACCTGCAGAACGTACCTGCTACAGGAAATAATTTTACTTTCATGAAGAACACCGTATTCCCTCTTCGCCTCTGTTACGTCGTAGCCAGTTTGTATTTTTGTTTGCGAAGGCGAGCAGCACGACGAAGCTTGCCACGAAGCTCTGCTTCCATGGGGGAAACGATTGCGACTGTTGTTCGAGTAAGTTCATTTTTTTGTTTTTTTAATGCCCTCGGGTGTTGCATGAATCGAAATTCCTTCGTACAAATGATCGCAGTCGTATCGAAATTATGGAACGATCGACAGTCCCTAAAATTGCACTCTATGTAAATATTGATAAACAAAGGCATATATGAGTGCGGTAATATTTCGAGCAACCAGAATATCTTTTATAAAAATCCTTCCGTTGCTTTATTCCGTTACACCTTGGCTGTCATCTAAGCAAATTGTTCAGCGTATTGGAATTCATTGATATTTCCAAGCTGATTACTTTTTAGAGTCATTATAAAAGATTTCCGTTCGATCAGCATGTCCGATCCTTGCCACCTGCCGATCAGTTTTTTTCGAGCTGCAACAGTAGTTAAATCTTATTTCCAAACATCAGAATATCTTCGCCTGGCGACGTTTTTATCTGGACAGGAATCTTGTCTGACGCTTTCAAATCGCCCAGTCTGCTAATAGCCGTAACAGATTTCCCTCGATTTTCAAATTCCCCGGCGTTCAAGAGAGTCGAGGAAAACAGGTAATTTCCCGCGTCTCTTGTCTCTCTCTGCGCAGGCAGAAAACCGGTCCGTGTAAAGGGATGTGTCTGGACGTTTTGTTAGAACAGTTTAAAATGCCTCGCGTCAACCAGCGACTGTCCGTCCAACGTCGTCCCTCAGGATCCTCCGAGAAATCGAATCTCGCGTTCTCGTTATTCCATCGGACGGGCCCCCTTGTAACCGGTTCCTAATACGGCCATCGAATCCTAATCAATTCGAGGTCTGGCCTTTTCGCTCTGATTTAGAGTCGCCAGCTTAATTGCTCCTGCGTGCAACTGTCCGCATGTGTGAGCATGTTTTTTTTTCTGTTTAAAGAAGGTTCGAACTGGTTCCGATGAAATGAGTTTTGGTAATAATCGTGATTGGATAAGCGATGAGAATTTTTATTTGTGTCATTTATTACGCTTTCTGGATAGACTGGCTTTATTAATAGTCTTGCATTGTTTTAATAGCACAACAGATGTGACCAATTAGCAGTACGTAGAAAAGTAAAATTCGTGGATTTGTATATAGCGGAGATAAACTAATTTAATTGATCAAAATTATCTTTTAATTTACTATCGATGTGTTCTCAATGTTTTAAGTTATAGTTCTCCCACGTGAAACAAAGTTTTCTGGAAGAAATTAAGGAGCAACCCTTACCGGTTCGTTTCTTTTGCCAATCACGTATGCGCGTATCTCATTTCTTGGAACGAAGTGTCAGGGACCGTGCTTTCTTCTTTTTCTTCAAAAAGAAGCGACAAGTTGGACGGAACGCAGTTTCGTCCTACGTTTCAGTCTGATCGAAAGATATTAGATTATGCAAATGCCCGTGGCAGGGCGAACAGTCTATCAGATAAAACGTTGGCCCAACGATTCTGACGTCGCGGTATTAGGTGAACGGAGTGACACAATCTTGATTAAAATACTGTCCACGGGACTCTGATTCCTATCTGTCCGAGACGTTTTCGCGGACGTTTTAAATACATAATAAGCTCGGAGCGACTCTCGGTTACGCGTCGTTGCTCTGCATCGAATGAAAAAGCGAAACGAGGGAGACATTAGCTCTTTATGATTCGAATTTGGATATCCATTGATTTCTCTAAATACTCCATAGGTTCTCAGTAAATGCTTTGTTAGTGAATAAAATTTATGCAAACTGTCGCAATATTAACGACGCGTTCATGGAATTTCATTGAATATCAGTGGATTTCCAACAGACTCTTAAAAAAGTGTTTAAATTGCACGCACACGCACTTGTCTCTTATCGAATGTACGGATAAAATGGACGAAGATTACGGAATTCCACGTAAAAGCAGCTGAGATAACCCTTCCGATCCGTTCGTTTACCCTATTCCGGCGGTCGGTTCGTGGGTCGCGATAGCCCGCAGGTAGATTACATCACCGAGGAGAGAGATATACCGACTTCGAAATCGAAGCTTCAACGCGTCCCGATATCGGTCGGGCAGGCGGATCATCTCGCGCCTTTTCACCGGGTTTTCATTAGCATACAAATAATGACCGAGGAAAACGGGGGAGGTGAGTGACCCTCCGCGTGATGCATCGTGTAGCCTGTGCGCTATGCAAAGGGGGAAAAGGAAGAGAGGAGAAGAAGCTGGCGGGCCAGGTTGAAACGGCGGTAGTGACCCCCGGGGCTGTGCAGCTTCGAACAAGAAGTCCCCACTGACGTCAGCGGCAGGTGCATCCAGAAGGCAATCCTTCTCTCTTGTTACCACCGTCTCTCCTTCTCTTGTTCTCCCCTTCGCCTCTGCCCTCTCGTTTCACCCTCGAGTACCCTGGATGCCGTCCCCTCTCCCCTTCCGCTCGACCGTGTAATCGTACTGATTTCATGATCGGGATACCAGATTTCCCTCCGCGGATTTGGTTACCTGCTAACATGGCGCTGCCTGTTTACCTGTTTGTTTTACGGCGCTGGGAACGGACACACTGGTTCCTTCCTCGTAAAATCACGGTTCCCGGATTAAAGCAATGGACTGCACGTTTCGTTTTAGCGTTGCTCCACTTTTATCTCTTCCTTTTTTTCTTCTTCTGGATTTTGTCTAAGATTCTGTTGGATTTAGAGCGGGTCTGGTCTGTTGATCGTCCAGGGGTAAGCAGCTTGATTACGATGGGCAGAACAGGGGTGACGAAGGAGGCGCCTGAAGAAAAATTGGCCAAGGCCGTCACTATCCTTTATTATACCGATTAAATCTCGTAGCTATTGTGCGCATCGTGGATATCACGATCACCTTTTGTAACGGGAAAGGAGAGCATGAAAAGTACTTGTTGCGCTGCTCGAATTTCTACTTTCTGTATAAAAGGCTACGATAAAAAGTCTCGTATGATCTGGAAAATCGAATCCTTCTTTTCGTTTCTAAAATTAACTCATTAAAAAATACAAAAAAAAAAGTAACACGAAAGATTGTTTAAAGATTCGGATCGGAGAAGCACCATATAAATCGAATCATTTCGGTGATTAAGTAACCGTGTAACTATCTCAAGGATAGGATCAGGTGGAGTCTTAATAGGTTCATTAAATCTCCATGACTTTGTGCTTCTGCACTTGGTGGATATTAAAATTGTCAGAAAAGGTAGCTACCAAAAAAAGGTGGGGGATAAAGAAATCTGACGAACGAAAGAGTAGGTAAAAAATGGTCACCTGTTTCGCCCTGGAATTACCGTAATATCGACTACCGTATTCCTTTTTTATTTCTCGCTTCTACGATGCCGTAGTAATCGTTTCCAGCAGGTAGCCCGTTGAACAGGGGTCGCCGTAATTGGAATTCTATCCCTCCCTTTTTTCTCTCTCTGTCCGCACCCCGCAACGGGGTGGATTTATAGTAGCTCGACGCTGCACATTACGCTTTTTTCCCCGCTTATTAAATATTTTTTCAAGGGTGCTCGGCCGAATTTCGGTCGTTTGGGCGGCACCGTATGCGAGCGGCCCGATTATTTTCTGTAGGGCCGCTCGCAAGACTCCGACGCGTCGATGTTCCGCCGCGTTGATCTTCCGACCGGAATTTCGACGGGACGTACGCGTACGAATCCAGTAAATAACATTCATTGACAAGCTCTTCGCAATTTTTGTTACAGGCGAAAGTCAAAGAGTAAGAGAGATCTAAAATAGTGTGCGGCGTTGATATTTCTTCAAGAACGCGGCCGAGCGGGTGAGTGAGTTTTCTTTATTCAACGACAATACCGCGCGTTTCCATTGTACCAACAATTACTTTCACCGCGTGCTCATATTTCTCACCGGTTCCACGTCCCCGCGCCCTTCGAATAACATGCACAATCGAGCCTAGAGAGAAAGAACCACCGATCGATAAGATCGAACGCGAACGTTTACCCTCTTAATCAACCCCGTCCATCCCTTCCACCTGCCCTCCGTGTCCAAACTCGGCGCGCCTCTTCAACCCGGGCTGTCCATCATCGAAGACGAACGTTGGAACCCTTTGTCCCGCGGACCGGTCCCGAGAATTCCCAGCCGCGCACAATAATAAACGAACAGTCATAGGAGAGCGCTCTCGGACCCTTTCGATCTCTGAATGGTTCCATCGGCCCTGCCCGGAGAAAGGGGGATGCAATATTATTCAAAATCACGAAAATCCTCGATGGAATTTCCTTATTTCCCGTTCTATTCATGCCCGTAGATGCATATCTTCCGCGTCGCTTTCAATGGGCCACCGTACGGGGTTAAGCGCGCCGTTTGTTCGGTGTTTTTCCCTTTCGAAACGTCCACCGCCCGCGTTACGGTGCGGGCTTTCTCTCTCTCTCTCTCAGTCGAGATTCAGGTAAAAAGGGTCAAAACCTGTCCGCGACAAAAGGGCACACACGTGCATCTATGCGCGTGAACCGTCTCTATTGGACGCAATCGCGAAGGGGGATACACTTCGATCATCGGTGGTAGGACGAATCGAGCGGGGTGAAAAGAGATTTCTGAATTCCGCTTCACGTCTACCGGTCTCTCCACCTTTCCGTCCGTCGCTAAAACGCAGATTCACCCGCGCTGCGCTCGTCGCGTGGAAAATACGCTTTTCGCAGCTGCCGAGCGAGACATGTGCGCGCAGCCTTTCTTTCCGCGTTTCGTGGCAAACGGCCAGGTGCGATTTTGCGCGACCGCTTCGTACGCCGCGATACGTCGCGAGCGTGATTGGAATATTCACCAGTGTCTCGTTGCACTTGTCGCCGCGGCGCTGAGGAACGGTGATCTCATTGTCCTCTCGGTCGGGGTAAAGGGTTTCGCCTTTCGCAGGTGAACCCTTTCGCCCGGGATACCCTTTCCCCTATTGTTGTCTGGTCCCCGCTAACCCTTTCCCGCTGTCTGGGCCCAGGTAAAGGGTTGGAAATTTGGGTTAGCAGACCGCTGGTTCCAGCAGGTTAATATTATATCAACGGGACGACGCAACGGTACGTTTGTTTCGGGAAAGGTCGGAAGGTTTGGTGATTTTGCGGATCAATTGGAAATCTGCTCACCCTTTCAACACCCTGTCCTAGAGCACCGCAAACAAAACGACAGATAAATTAACCGCTCCCTTTTTTTTTTACTTTGAAAAGGTAATTCACACGAGTCCTGCCATCACTGGAAATTTCTCCTGTCCAATTCCTTCCTATTACTTTTTTCAAACCATCGCAGAGCTTGCGTGAAAAGAGATCGGTGCAAGTTCGGACAAGTTTCAGCCTGCTCTCTACAGACTATTGAAGACGTAAGATCGCGAGACGCCGTCCCGAATCGACCTGCTTTCCACCCGTGCAGGTTCGAACCTGCAACCGGCGCGCACAATTCTCTTTTTTAACTGCCCCTGTTGTTGGGCAGAGGGGAAAAGACGCGCTCGAGCATGCTTCGCCCCGGGGATATAAAAATGGTGTGTTTAACTTCCGAGATGCAACTGGGCCTCACCCACTAACCTCCTTTAGCGATTCGCGTTAACCCTTTGGGTGCCAGGTGCGCGCGCGGATTCAGGGTGAGTCAGGCATTCAGGTCGAGACGTTTCCGCGGCTCGAAGTGGGAAAAGGATGGCAAGTATCGTTACGGGATCGAGATGAAGGCATTATGATATTTTATTTTAATTAGCTTCTTTTAAGGGGAGACCTTACGATAAACCGTTTACGACCGGCGTAGTTGTACGCGAAAGATAAATGCGGCTCTTGGTACCGAACCCGGCGAAGCCTCTGGCGATGTATTAAAAGAGTCGTAAAAGTATTTGTGTAAATCTTGTTCCACGTCGCAATTACGCGCGGTGGTACTTAAGCGCAAGGACACCAGCCCCAGCTTTGATACCGGGATGCAATCGGGAGTAAGAATGGGGCCGTAAATGCTTCGTTAAAAATTAAACGGTAAACACTGAAAAAGTTTTAAGTACCGACGGGGTGATTAAAAGACCTCAGTTTCTTCGTTAATCACTTCACGGCTGACTTTACTATAAAAAAAAAAAGAAGAAGGAAATAAGTAATAGGAGAGCAATTCACGGGGGATTCAGAATTAGTTTGAAAGAGAGCTTTCCAGAAAATTGCGAGGCTAAACAGCGCCTATAGCGAGGATGACAGAATCCCCTTTGAAAACTCGCGCAAGTCCGGACAAGTTTTCTATTGTGCGCTCCAGAAAGGCACTTTTCGCGCAGAGTTATGGTAAAGTCGAAGCATTGAAAGGAACCAACACGAATGGGATCTTCCTCTTCTCGGTGCGGGTTCCAACCTGCGTCCATGGCTCCGCTTTTTTCGCGCCCCATAAATCTAGACTAGAAAAGCGCGATACAATTTCTCGAGCGGAGAATATATCTCCGGTCTATTGACAATTCTGGGGTCCAGCAAGAGGAATACTCGGTTCTCTCATATTCCATTGTGGGACCAACGAAATTGGAATGAAAATTGACCACGGGCGTCCAAAAATGCGCGAGCAAAATTAATATAATATATTCGTGTGAACAGTGGAGAGATTGGGAGAGGTGAATGGTGAAGGTGTTAAGGAAGAGGGTTGTAGATTCTAGGGGCGTGTAACGCTCGTCTTGAACGGGGGAAAAGTGCTTAGTCGACGCAGGTGTTGGAATCAAGGTGAACAAATGTGCTTTCGTATTGTTTGGACGTTCGTAGCCGTCAGCGAAAGGGGTGCAGAACGAAAGATTGCTCTGGATGTATGTTAGTTTAAACTTTGAACCTTATTTATGACATGGAATGGAATGTAAGTAATATTTCGTGCCAAGGGAATCACTCATCGAACATGTTTAACACCCGAATCGCTTGAGATAAAAAATACCAATTAAGAAGGATCAATCATTTGAATTCACTGGCAGGAGGTCCCACTAACCAGGTGTCTTCTATTCGCAATCGTCCTTCGCCTCCGCGATTCCGAGTTCCCCAACTAAAGATGCATCACCTTGCAAACATAAAACGCATCCTCCTAAGACGGTCCACGAAGGTCCAGTCACGTTTACCTCCCTCGATGAAAGGGCAATTTTCCGCGGCGGATTACGTCAGCGGCGGACGCCTAAAGATACCATTTCCAATCGATCTGCTTCTCCCCGGTGCAAGTTCGTACCTTCGTCCATCCGCAGCATTCGATCCACCGCGAGTCGTACATACCGGGCGGTTAGGTCCGAGTGAAAAATGGGGTGGAAATACGTCCGGGACCGGACATAGATCAGCATTCAACGCTTGCCTGTCCGAGTTCATCCCGCGGGAAAGGATCCTACCGGATGTAAGCCTCCTCGGGACCTGCCGCGTTGATTCAAATTCAAATCGTGGCGGGTGCAGCGGGATTTCCTTGGAAAAGAAGGCGTTCCGAAAGGGACGAGTTCTAACTCTCACGACTAATGCGGGGACACGTATACCGCTGAATGGCGAATTTTCGAATGCGACGTGTGAAACGGGAGGACTCGTGCTGCGATTTGATTGTCTGTTGGGCTTCTGCTGGCCTTTGGAAATCATTTTACTGCGTTTCCTTCGGTGCGAGTCAAATTTAGATGCGAGCTACTTTTGTGAAACGACGGAGGTGTATCTTGCGATGGAGTATTTGTTGGGCGGACTGGAGATATTGCTGAGGTGTAGCGTTCTTAATTATATCATGTATTGTATTTTTTTCATATTTTTATTGCAAGCGAAAGACGATGCAATGTCTGATTTTATTTTTATTTACCGACATCATTAACGAGGAGGAGTTTAATACAATTTTCTTCCGCTCCCCAATTATATTCTGGAAATAAGATTTCAACCGAATGCTACTTAATCGGTACAGCCAAGTGTAAAGGCATAAGTACCACCTCACCTGACCATCGCAAGCACGAACTCCCTAATCGAGTTACGCTAAACCAAATCAGCAGTAAGTTAAAACCCAACAGTAAACAGCACCCGCCCGATCCACGATCAAACAGCCACTCGAGTCGAACACTAGAAATCGATAGAGCCTATTCGATCCCCCTGGCAATTCCCATTTCTAAATACTATCTCTCGAGATACGATAAACTGGGAAGTCAACACGAACTCCTTTCCTCCGACAAAAATCCACTATCCTAATATCAAACATTGCTCGGTACACGGAACGGAGAGCGTGGGCAAACGTCTTCGAAGTGTTCTCTCCCCTGCCTCGTCGCCGCAGCATCCCTCGAACGATCCGTCGGGATCGTTAGCGGGGAAGAACGAATAGAAGATTCGGTCGACGAAGCGAAGACCCGTTTTTCCATTTACCAGTCTCCGTTCCCATTGTGCTCCTAAATAAACAGTCTCGCGAGGTCTTGCACACCTATGTAAACACGCGGAACCCGGGATCCGCCCGGTGGATCCGTCGATCCGAGATTCATTGGCGTAAGAAAAAAAAAAAGAGAGAGAGAGAAACGTTCGGGGGTGTGGGTCTCTGTGGAACGGACAAATGGGGCAACGAGGAAGAAAGCGAGGCTGGTGGCTGCGCTGCATTGACGCTCGGAGAACCGTGAATCTGCCCCCGTTGCACGGAACCATTCTTAAAGGATTATCGTTATAAATTATACATTTCCCTTCGTTGCAACGACTGCTGCACCGTCCCGGAATGACCGGTAGCGGATTAGAGATTTCTATCGTTGGATTAACGCGGACCGTGTCATCGCGGTATCCTGTCTATTTCTCGTCGTCCGGCTGGAATAAGAAAGGCGACTCCCGATCGACCCTTTTGGGCCAGCGAGTTCTTTTTCTTTTTTTTTTTTCTTTCTTTCTTCACGACGGCCGCTTCATTTTTCTTCGCTCGATATCCCGTGACCCGGGGGTGGATCGCGCGCTCTCGGGGAAGCGAAATACGATCCACTGGCCGGCTGTTACGAATTTTTTTCCGCCGCTTCGTCCCTTTCTCAGCGGATCTTTAGGGTCGAAGATCTTGAAGGGGAGGTTTGGTGAATCTAACGCGGGTGGACGTGTTTGTGAAGCGCGTAAATTTGAGTGACGGACGATGAGTTGGAACGAATTACAGAATTCTTTTAGAGAATTAAAACGGCGAGAAGGGAATAATCGAATGGTACTGCGTTAAGCTTTCTTCGAAAAATCGCAATTTACCATGAAAGTCGCCCCTCGAGAACGTGCCGGTAAACGTTTGCCTACGCTGTTTGCACAGCAGCGGAGGATTGCGAGGGCGGAACGTTACACGGAACTGCTATGCGAAGAATACTCGGCTCGTTACTTCTTCCATCCATCGACTCCCGTTTTCCCTTTAGCCCGAATTGATTCAACGCGGTGCCATTTAGCCGGGAAGCGTTTATGCGAGGTGTCGGGCCCACAGAACGCCCGATACGGCCCCCCGGCCCGATTCATCCCTTGACTTTCGCCGCCCACCGAAACGTCCGCCCCGAGATACTTTCGCGATTATCTCGAGCGCAGCCGGCCTTCCCGCATTCACGACATTCCACGACGTTCGGATAGGTCCATCAATGTTACAATGACTTTTCGCAAGAGGAACCAGAAGAGCTTCCGCCGGTTCCCTTCCCGCGGACAATGCGAAGTAAGCGCCAGAAGAAACTGTTTGATGGGTCTTTCTGGGCGCCCCTTTTTCCCCGAGCTCTTCGAAGGGTCCTGTGGGCGGAGCGGTCTGCCGAGAAAGAAGGACCTTCGGCTCCGGCGTAGGATCGCCGAAGCTTCCAGCGGAATAACGAGCCCTCGAAAGGGGGCTGAAATCGAACACGTGCAAGGGTGACTCAGAAAACCGGCCAGACAAGGGGGGAACTCGGGGGGGCCCCGTGATACAGTACAGCGAAGGGAAATACGGGCCCTTCTTAGATCTCCTCGTAAGATAGGCGTCCCTATGTGTGTTTTCTACGAGACGAACCCTCGAAATATTTTTTTTTTCTTTTCCTTGCGACTAGACTAAGATCGCTGTCCCTTGAACGGTCCCCGTTCCAGACAGGATTCCTGGGGTGGTTACGAGTGCAGACAGAAATGCTTTACGGCGATAGACTCGGGGGGTAGATTAGAGGGTAGACTTTGGGATCAGCGCTTCTCCGTCGGTAGCTGGATATTATTATAATTTAGTAATGTACTACCGACTATTTTCGGGGAAGGATATTTTATGGATATTTTTCTTCGAGACACGGTGATACAACTCGCGAGAACGATGTCGGAGGAACACTTCCCTTCGTTTGCGAACATCGCTGTTATTTTAATCGTAGATATTCCAGAGTAAATCGTGTGCTTATTTTCTAAAATAACTTCTCACTGTATAAACAACGAAGGCATACTTTATTTTACTGAAACGCATAAACTGATACACTTTCTAATCAGAAAATCGAATGGCAAAGAAAGAACGCCAAAGAAATTCCGATACTATTTTTAAGAATCACTTTACTCTAATGATTTCATATTTTCTCTCCCATCGCTCCGTGCTCTATTTCCAAATCCCGGCGCGCTTTTCTTCCGCCGCAAGTGTTCGAGTAACGATTCCTCTTCCCTGTCCGGTTGCTTTTGAAAACGATGGACCGTATTCGGTGGCCGTCAACGTTTCATAATACACGATTATCCAAGAAGCGATTTTCTTTAAGATAGCTCGGCCACCGAAACGGAACAGCGTTACGTACTGTACCTGCGGGCCGAATCAATCGGATAGCCTGCGAGTTTCCTCTCAGGCGGAAATTCCTTTACTTCCTATCGGGAACGGAGAAAAAAAAAAGAGAATCGGCGGCTAAACGGCGGAAACGGTATTACGCGGGCCTCGACGACGTGGAAACTATTGTGCAAACTGAAATTGCCGACTCGCTGGCTAGCAGAAAAAGGCACGTTCGAGCGATCGTGAAACGGAAGTGGACGATCGAGTGCCCTCGACCGCGTAATTTGTACACACGTACGATCCTTCGAGAAGAGAGTTTTCAATGGTCGGGCGGAATCCTTCGGGCAAATATTTGCACGAGTTTTAGCGATCGGACGATCTTCCTGTTGTTTGGAATCAAAATATTCGGCGGTAGATCTTGGGGGAAGTGTCTAGAGCATTCGTTATTTGGCTTACGATTAAAGACGGCGAATCGAGAATGATCATTCGACGGATGAGGATACTTGAAAAGCTCGTCACATTAGGAATGTTCATGATTCAGACGATAGCAAAGAATTAATTATAGAAATTGCACAATAAATCATATATCGCACGGACGAAGAAACGTTTGAAGAAAAGTCTACTTCCAATTATCTCGCCTTCGCTGGAGAAAATGGAGTAGGGGTAACGAAAGATTACGCATCTCTGCGTCTCCGAATACGAAAAAGAAGTCCTTCGTAATGACACGCAGAGAACTTTCTGTGGAAACACGAAACGGTTCTACGTGGAGAAAAAAAAACACTCCGTGCAAGATAAAGGGCAGAGTGGCTTTTTGGGGAAATCTACGGATAAGTCGTTAGGCTATTTCGAATACAGGAATCTTCCTTGATGGACCGTATCTTTTTTTCTTTTGTGGTGTGCGTTCGCCCTGGGGTTCGTAACGGGGCACTTGTTACGTTCGTCGATGCACGTGTTCTAATGGGGTTCGTGGACGGGAAGGTATGCAGGAAGGGAAAAAAGACAAAGCGTATGAGAAGGTTGGACTTCGGGATCCCTGGTGGCGGGCCGAAATGATAGATGAGATAAAGGATGATGGAGGAACAGGGGCACAGGATCGCGTTGTTTCGTTTAAAACTTTTGGAAGGAAATGATCGTGGAGGAGTGAAAGTAGGAAGGGCACTTATCATTGCAGAGCTGACAGGCTGCTGAGAATACAAAAAGTTATAAAAATAGCCGAGACTATGCAAATAAATGGGGTTCGAAGATACATAAAAGATACGAACATAGAATTATACAGTTCCATTTAAAGAAATAATGATGAGCATATTTCTTAATAATAAAAAAGTGACTCTCAAATATTAATGATTGCTCGCTGAAATTGCACAGAATTTTGCTTCTGCTGTCTAACATTCGTCTGTTCCATTGCTACTGATGCTAAAAACATTCTTGGAAACAATCTATTGAAGTTTCGATTTTCTAGTAAACGACCGTGGAAAATTGAAGAGATATAGCAACTACTCGGCCAAGCATTTCAGCGGGTAAATCATAAAAATTCCGTAATCCAGAAGCGGCACGATTGCTTCAACAAACTGGTCAACATACGTGCACTCTCTCGAATCCAGCCTTTCATGGCTTATTACCCTATAACAAGGGTAATTGGCCAACCCTTAAGAACTGCCTGGTGCGAGATGTACCAGTAGCCGTAAACGAAGGGCGTCTACAGTTAAGCGAGCTTTAACTGCAGCGAAAAGGATCGGGATGAGCGCAACAATGGGGGAAGCAGCGCGTGATCTGTCGTCACGGGATATTAGAGCGGCGTTGATCTCGAAAGGGAGGCTGGCTACGACAAAAGTGGCGCGCCGCCTCGTCTTAAACGGTCAGCGTAAAGAAGCAAAGACAGTCCGGACAGAAGGGAAGTGAGAAGAGAAGAGACGACGACGACGACGACGACGAGGCGGTAGGATAAAGAATCGAGGGCCGTCGTATAAAGTGGCGGGAAGAAAGGGAAGGGAACGAGGCTCGAAATCGGCGTATCGGCCGATTTCAAAGGGAGAAACGGTACGAAGGAAACGACTGTGCTAACGCGGCGGAACGGGTGGTCCCCGTCGGCGGGTGAACGGAGTCCTCTCTCCTTACCGCTACCAAAAGGCCGCCTTTTGAAACCACTTGTCCGGGGTCCGTTGCTTGATGGGCCGGCTCCGGATCCCGCGGAAATCGGCGTGACGCGATCGTCCTTTCGACGTCGCAGATTTTTTTCACTCTCTCCCCCTGCCGACGTTTTATTCGTTCACGCCGACCGTGCACCTTGATTCCGTCGACAATGGGATCCACGCCGAGATAAATCCTCCGACACCGCCACGGCCACGAAACCGTGGCGAATCGTTTTGGCAGAGAGAGCGCGCAGCTGTGCCCACCCCCGTTCGCTCCGCTTTCGTTTCCCTGAACGAAACCGCGGAAAACAGCCGCGGAAATTCTGCGGCGACACCGTGTCTACGCGGCGTAGAGAATTATTTCGATCTAGAACCGAGTGCGGTTAATTTTCTCATTCGATCCCCGCTGCACGCTCGTTCGGCCGACGATCGCCAAGCACCGGGGCGAATGCTTGGGACGAGCCTCGAGTGCCATCGCGCCTTGTTACACCGTCACGGATCACGGTGTATCTAGCAGGGATTGAATTTTATACGATTGGTACATAGGGGTGGTAAGGGGACCCCGGAGGATTCGACGATTTCACCGTTGCTTCACAATTTTGTGACTTGTCGATCGTGTTCCGTGGAAATTCTTATTGACAGGGGATTCGATGCGTGAAGTTGCGATTTAATCACCCTGGGACGAGCGTGCTTTTTGAAACGTTCACGCGAGCAGCTCAATTATCGATAGCTCATCGGGGATCGTCTGGAAAGCTTTTGTAGAACACTCGCTGCTGATGATTGTTATTATATCGATGCATCTACTCTGTACCAGAACCTTCTTATAAATAAAGTGCAACTCGCGATTCGTGTAAAGAGTGCGCTTGAATATTAGCAACAATTCGTTATAGAATCCGCCCGAAAATTGGTTAGTCCAAATGATTACAACATCCCGACAAAGGAACTACACGTGAGTCCAAAACGTTTCACGGATCAGCCAAATTCTGTTCTCGACACACAGATCTTGATTATATCGAATCGTAGGCAGCTGTACGAGCGACGCGTGAGAAAAGAATTCCAAATCCATAAAAGATTCTCCATTGAGATCAGTCTCGTCCATTGTGCGAATTTGTTGATGTTATTTTTTTTTTCCCCCTCGCTGCCGCGTCTCGTCACGCGCGCAGCGATGCGTCAAAGTCCGCACACCTCTTGCGAGATCTAAATACGCGGCCCGGGTAGCCTTTGGAAATCGTATCGTTAAATTTGTCCGGTGGCGCGTGAAGATTGCCAACGCAGGACCTCGTGTTTTCCAAATAGCCATTCTGTTGGGCAGGGATCAGGCCTACGTCGGTATAGACGGCATATAATCGCTCCTTGATCGCCTATCTCTCGCCGACCGAAGGATCCAGATCCAGGGAGTAAGAGATCGTCTTTAAAGGGGGTTAAGACGCGTTCCACGCATGGATGATTTTTTTTCTATTCTCGTCGCTCCCTTTCATGCGTCAGACGCGGTGCCAACGGTATTTAGCAAAACGTGCAAAAAGACTCGGATTAACCGGTCTCCGGGAATTGTATGGAGATTTTCGTGCGAGACACCCTTAAGACGGCTTATTGTTACGGTGGCTCGTGTGTGATCCTTGAACTTTCGTCTGCGCGCATGCAGTTAGGCTGCTGCGAGAAAGGAATCGAACAATTGCTTTGAATAATCGTGGTGTTTAATAGGGATTAAGGAAGAACAAATATATGGCTGTACGTATTGAATTTTTTTATGTGTACAAGGTTTCTTTGCCCACGAAGGGGCGAACTTTCAAGAAGCGAGAAAGATTCGAAAGCAGTTAATACATTTCGTACAAAGTATATGCAATTTATATAATTCTCGCAATGAATCTCTCATCGGTATTAATTTTTCAATATTCATCTCAAGTTAAGCCGAACACAATTTCTACAAAATCAGATCGCTTCCCACTTTCTTCTGACAACCCTCTTAAAAAATTCACAACTCGTTTTATTGAGCCTCGTCGCAAGCCTGCTACCACCATCGCACCCCGATCTCACCCTTCGAACAGTGGTGGAGGCCCCCGTTTCCCAAAGACAATAAATACCACAGGAATCACGCGAGGGGTGTCAAAGTGGTGGGGATGAAGGGTTCGTACAGCTCGTATAAATTATCCTCAGCAATTCGTCGAGCGCTTTCACGCGGAGGAACGTAATATCAGGCTGCGCGGGGGTATAGGGAGCTTTGTAGAAGATCGAACACCTGCACCCTCTCGTCGGACTTAGTTAGCCCGTGGATCCCGCATGCGATCCTTTTTCTGGCTCGCCCGGGGGCAGATCTCCGCCCACAAGTCCGTGGGGCCTCCCATAGAAACCGTGCAACGGTCCCAATTTACGGGGCCGCCCGTCTTCTTCTTTTCTCCATCCTCCCTCTCGTCCGCCGCGTAGTTGCCTCGTTTCTCCCTGAACGCGGAAAGGCGAGATTACCGTTCGAAACTAATTTCACTCATTCCAATCGGGCCCGACGACCGGAAATAGTTTTTTCGAACATCCACAGGGTCGCCGACGATGCCTGTGTGCACAGGTCCTGTAATCAATTAGCGATCGGCACCGTTAAATGACGTGACTTCGCTCCATTCCGGTCGTGACTTTGTAGTTTTGCGGCAATGCGGGTGTCCGTCGGTCCCTTGTGGTCGGATTGGATTTTCAACGAAATCGGAAACGGATTTAGTCCAGTCGAAAAATCGCATGATAGCCCGTCTTGGATTAGTCGTGAATTAGTTGCAGTTTATATTATGCGATGGTGTTAATATTTATAGGTGTACTTGTTATAGTTGTACTTGAAGTTGAAGTGTAACCAATTTTTGTGTTATTTTTTTGTTTAGAGAGAGTAAAGATAATTTGTGGGGAGATGTTGAAGGAAAAAGGATTAAATAGATTTGGTACTCGTGTGTCCTTTTTGTAAACCATTTATTTTCCTATTATTTTCATCACAGGAAAGTAAAGAATATTATACATATATCTAGGAATACGTCCCTCGAGAAATTGGGAAGCAACTTTCACGTACTGTTGGCAAACAACAATTGCACTTTCACGCCTTTTGTCTCGTTTCACGCCCACGTACGCTTCTCACGCCGGGCGTCCGTGACTCGTGACATACACCATTCTGGCCACTGGCTGTCACAATTTCTAACACTTTTTTCCCCCGTACTCTGCTCCATTCCACGTACCTCTCCTCCGCTATCAAATTCTAACCGCACGACTACACTAATCTTTCATAGCGCGCGTATGCATCGAAGCGTTTAAGAAACCCTTCCACCAGGCATTCCTCCTATCGAACGGTGCGTGGACGGAGGCGTTATCTGAAAGTTCAAAGAGATCGCGCGGCAACGTGTTCCTTGTAACAGTTCCGTCCGCCTGAGAGTGTCGCTGCTCCGACGCGTCTCTTGCGTTCCGTCAAGGGTGAAACGCGTTTCGGACGGGGCAAGAAACGGTCGACCGACGTTCGGGACGACGTTGTGCGTTGAAGTGGCGCGTTCACGCCTCTCTTGATTCGATGCGCGACCACTTTCTATCCGAATCGTAAGCGGGGGCCTCCGGTGTCAAGCGGGAGCAGAATCCGCTTTCGCTATCTACGGCCGAGTGGGACGTCGAGGTCCTTCCCGGCGTTGGCGAGAGGATCTTAACGCACGGGAGACTTTTACGGGCGAGATCACCTTGTGCCGGTGAAGGGCGGCCTGTTTACCGCCCCGAAAGGGTCGCCGCGGTTTTATCGCGTGCACGCCAGGCCGCGTTGCAACGATAACCGACTCGCGAGTCGCTTGAAACGCACTTACCAGCTTCCGTCACCTTCGAGCGGCGCGATGAAAAACTGGTAGAACGTTGAGCAGAGCGCTTCGATCTCTTGGGAACCGAGCGTCTTCGCTCAAGAGCCGTCGGTGAGATTTTTGTTCTTGTTGCTTCTCTCGCATGGTACGCTGTTTTAGTTACGATAAGCTTGAAAAGTAGCAGATACTGTAAAGAAAGTGTGTAAATTGCGTCTCTCACTGTGGGGTATTAACTTCTTAGCGAAGCATTTATGATAAAGGTGAAGAATTAGATGCATACAAAAGCTCTCGTCTTTTTCTCTCAATTTTCTTTTATTTATACATAACAACGATATTTCCTAGAAAACGGAAAATCTGTATAAATTCAACTATGCTAAAAAAGATCCATTGAAATGAAACAAGAGCAATCTCCATGCTTCAAACTTACCTTAAGTGCAGACCGCCAATCTTTACCTCGGCATAATCCACGATCGACCACGTTCCTTTTCGCCATGAGACACGCCGAACTGGCTACGCAAATAATCGTTGAAGCATGCGCGAAGAGTGAGAGAGGAGTGTTTGCGCGTATCTTTAACCAGATCCTCCTTCTCGACACCCTTGGCCTCCTTTTATCCCTGCATTGCTTCGGCAAACCATTCACGGAGGCGCTTTCATTAGCCGCTGAAGTGTCTCTCGTGGGCAGATCGAGGTGCGGCGACGAGGAGGTCGTTAAGGGCGGCCCGTTTGCGCCCCGTGAAAAGAGCCCCGCTCGATAACTCGAGGGGGGAGCGGCGAGAATCATCGCGGATGATCGAGCCAAGGGGCGTCGAAAGCGACACCGTCCCTGACGGGACACCTTTCTCGGCCTCCTTCGCCTACCTGTCACGGTCCTCCCGAGATTACAGGGCGGGTAAACGGGAGATTCGCAGCTACAGCATATTCTCGATCTCGTTCGGCGGATTTCGGGATTGCGCGCCGATTATTTGAGCTAAGTCGCCGCGTTGTAATTATCTTCACGGACAATCGCGGTGAAATTCGGGGGTCTGCGGGCGTACAATGGGTGCTCTAATGATCGATGCGCTTTCTTTTTTTTTAAGGGTTGTAGTTTGGGCTATTTGCGAGGGTGAGAGGACGATCTTGGGATTTTCCACTATTGTGTAGCTTTACACCTGCGCAGCAGAATAATGGGGCTAATTGATGTAACGGGACGATACTCTTCTTTCCTTTCTTTTGTCATTTTTTCTTTAAATGAACGGCGCGGGAAGGTTGTTAACAAAAGAAACTTACTGATCGACGTGGCGATGAGCCAAAGAAGGAATATTGGTCTTAACGAGAGTTACATTTCTACTTCGCCCGAGTTTTGTTTAAACCTTCTTTACGGCAACGTTTGCGTCCAGTTGGAAATAACGAGCAAAGAACTGGATCACTTTTCGGCTACTTCTTGACCGGCATCCTTGAATTTCTTTCCATCCGGCGTTGTCCTTTGATTTCCGCAACAAGCTCGACAAACTCGGCCGCGCTTTGCTTCCTCAAAGGCAAACAGTATCTCCCGTGAACTTCTCTACTCCAAGCGTCATCTGCCTCCACTCGTAAAGTGTATCCAAAGGTATAGCGTATTGCTACAAGAACGCGAACAGGGTAATTTTGGAGGAACTCCGCGGGTGGAAGCATCTGCCGGCAGCGGAACTCGCACAATACCGGCCGCAAACAGCGGCGGACAAGTTCTAAATAAACGCGTAACAACTCTGTGAGCGGGAACCGAACGTGACAGCGAAAGGAACTCGTTGGTCAAACATCGGCCGGGAGAACAGCGTGAGCTTTGGGTGTAAACGTCGCCTCGTGAATGGCTATTTTCCCGGCACCCTGTTCGCATGGTTTTCCAAGGAAACGACGCTCCGGGTTCCACTCCCCCACGACGGCACTTCCGCGACAATGTAGACTGTTGTTAAATATTTTCGTCGACGGGAACATCTTTGTGGCGTTGGCCGACCCGCGGTGAGAATACCTGAAACGAGCGCGGGAGGTCCGGAGTCGCCTCGTTAAGCGATCCCGTTCGATTATGCCCCGCGGACGAACGACACGATTCGCCGTTTCGGCTTCCGATCCTCTCGGGATCTCTTCTTCTACGGTTTCGCCTAGCTTCGGACGTATGATGCTCGTGGTACAGAGCGAAGGATCGTAACGCTGGACCACTCGGGGCTCGATCCTGTTCGTTTACGCTGTACGATAGATTTGAATAGCAGATTAAAGTATTGCGCGGATTTTCGAGTTCCTTCTAAAGAATATTGTAATTGTTCTCCTGGTAAATTATTGGTCGCGCGAATCCTGCTCTTCTAACTTCTAGGGTTAGACCCCTGAACTTGTAACGAATAGTTACAGCGTGAACCCGCGAGTTACAGAGCTGTCATAGTCTTACAGATTCACGAACAGCAACAACGTAGCTTGATTAAATAATTGCCTAATCGGATATTAGAGATTTCAAGATTCTTTTATCATCAACGATGTCTTTCGTTCCAGTTTTCTCTTGTTCATCCTCGGCATCGATTATTCAGATATGCTAGAACATTTTTCTTAACCCCCAACGGACGCAACCCTTTTCACCCACAAAAATGAACGAAAACCTGAGGACGCGTTTCCAGGTAAAAGAGTGTAATAAAGCTGGCTAACCGATACACACGGTAGACGTGACTAACATAATCATCCACGGACGCAAGAGAGGCAAGCACACGCAGCCTCTTTCACCGTAGACCGAAGGTCTCATTTCAACGCAAGCTGCCACAGCTTGCGTGCAACAATGGGCCGCCGCCAAATATTTTCATTCCCGTCGACGTCTCTGTGAAACTGACCACCTCGTGGGTGGACCGTTCCGCAAACAGCGGAAGAAAGGGACGAGGACGAGGCAGGCCAAAGTGGCCGGAGCAGTAGTAGGTCGCTTCACGCGCGATCCGTACCATTCAGACTTGGCAGGCTTGATCGAAAGTGACCAATCCGTGCGTCCACGATCTTTTTGTCATTCTTTCGCGCTTGTTCCGTCCGAGACGGAGGCAGATGACTCGACGCGCAAAGACTTCTCGCTTCGGGTCTCGATTTTCATTGTTGCCCAGCTCCTTTACCGTTTTTTTTCTTCCCCAGCTCTTGATCCTCTCTCTGCACGCTGTGTCAGCCAGTTTGTACGATGCTCCGCGGGGGCGATCGCTTGTATTGAGGCTTGGTCGTCGCCTTAGATTCACGTCGGCCGACAGTGAATACCGTTGCAGAACGGATGGATCGTCGCCCGGCCTGATTATGACGGTGTCTCACGCGCTTCGACGGGTAAGAATTTATTGCGGCCAGCTTCCAAGGTGCGAACTTTACGGTATAGTAGCACAGAATCCGAGGGAGACTTGTGTCAAATAGAATTGTTTGACCAGCAAGGCTAATATAGTTTTCCTCGTTACCAAATTGTCTGGGTTGTAATAATTACCATCGTCCCTGGCAGTGCTGCGCAGTCATTACGTGAAATCCTGAGATAAGTAGCTTCTAACAACGCGTTCGATTCGGAGGCGAACGATCGCCACGGTTGGAATATCGACGCCAGTCGAGCACAGGGACACTCGACTAATTGGTTCCAAAGGAAGCGTAACAGTCCACGAGCAGCTGCAGCTCGTATTACCGAAAGTCACTCCGTGGAATTTCCTTTAATTACCGGATAATGAGATTTACTACCCTCTTGTAAATACTACAGAAAGACGCAGTTAGTAACTCGACGAACGAAACGGAGGATTAATTCCTCCCTCCTAATTAAAAGGCAAGGGCAAGCCGAATTTTGTACGGAAATGTTCATTAGCGTTTGTCCCTTCTGTCCTAAACCTACACGTGCACCGTTCCCTTCTTCTCTTCACAGCTAAACAAAATAATCTCCCCTTTCTTGCTTATTCAAAACATCCGTTTACCGTATCCTTGCATTAGATGATTAAAATTCCACAGATTAAATTGCACAACGATCAACGCATTAGGAAACTAATCTTCATCTACCAAATTAATGCCTGAAGATATCGCACCTGATACCGCCTAAACGACTCCATAAATGGCTCCCTGAAAAAAAGAAACTATCCTAAATAATCATCGGGGAAAGTCAATTCATCAACAAGCGGTTATTGGCTTTCCTTAATTACGTTCAGCTGCTCGGTTCCCAAAGGAGGCAGGGCCCGGTTGCTCCCGGGTTCTATTTATCCCCGATCCTGCTAATCGATCTTTAACGCGGGGTAGTAGACGAACGGTCGATTTCAGGAGAAATTCTAGCTTCGAGCGTGAATTCCTGCGGGCGACAAAGAGACGTCAGAGAGGGACTAGTCGACGGTCGAGCGATTTGACTGTCCTCCCCCTCGTTGCCCCGTTTACACCCTCGAAAAAGGGAGGCCAAACAAGGGGGACAAGCCGGGATCCTACGGGTAACCATAACAACCACCGTGGCCTGCCACAATGGGGTGGCGCGTAGCAGCGTTGTTGGCCCATGGGCTCAATGGATTTTCCGCGAGGTCGAGCAAACACAAGCAAACATAGGGGCGTCTCCTCCTCCTCCGGGGGGCTGCCAAGGAACCCGTCTTTTCCTCGTCGTCCCTCGTCGAGGAGTCAGGCTTTGTGCTTGCACGGCCCCGGGCACTGACAACTATTTCGTTCGCGAACATGCGTACAGCTGAGAATCCATTTAATCGTTGACGAATAAAGAGCCACGGGTGGGACAAATGGCGAGTTAAACGAGCTGGCTCCTTTACGCCCGTGCCACTTACGGGGGCACGACGGCCGACTCGATTCCAGAGAAATCGTGCGATCCATTGTACGACGGACGGGGGGAGATCGCCTTTTGTGCTTGGGACTGATTGGAGGGTGGATAAGGGCACAAACGTAATGGGCTAGAAGAGAAACGGGTGGGCATATCGCGTATTTATGTAGCATTCGTTATTAAGACTTCCTCCTTTTATCTATCATCTTCGTTCCCCTCTACCCGGACGGTATCGTCCCAAAAAGTTCCTACCGTCCCTCAAACGTCTCGCGTGTACGCTAATTGAACCCTGCAGAGAGCTGCATCTTCATCCCTGTAAAGGAATTCGGACAGCGAGCAGGTCGTTCAATATTCACGGGCCGAGATCGTCTCCGCGGGCGATCCGTCCCCGTGAGTCGTTTGTCGAGACACTGTCGTCCCCGAACAATGGAGAGACGGGGGAAACGTGAAACCGGATGCTGGGATTACAGATTTGTGCGCGATCGCCAGGATGGACACTGCGCTGAGAGAGAGAGAGGTAGAGAGAAAAAAAATAAAAGCGTCGCGTTTACCGGGCATTGTGCAACGTTTCCTGTCCGGCCCGGTCTAAATGCGCGGCATCAAAAATAAGCGCGACGGAAGAAGGGAGATTAGCGGAAGAAATTATAGTAATCCGAGCGGTGAGTCGGAACGGCCGAGAGTCGCTCGCTATCTCTGTCCCCGCTCGGCGGGACAGAGTCGCAGGTGTGACCGCGTGGTGTAATATTACGGGAACGAGAAAGGTATCCCATGGGAGCCGGTGGGATAGGTGTAACAGTGGTAGCAAGGCTAATGCGTGAATCTACGCTGTTTTTCGGCCAGATTAGAAAGAAACCAGCTTGGGGTTGCCAGCAACAGGTGTGTACCCTTCTCCCACGATTCTTTTTTTGTCGTGCGATCTCGGTGCCCTCCGGAGTTGCAGTGGATTTGTTTCGCGGTGATTTTCCGCTGATCTTACACTGAGATAAAGAGGGGATATTTTTTTGTCTCATTCAATATGTTCAACTATTAATTATAGCCCCTTAGACTTAATCTAAGCCCTCGTTCATTGAAAAACAAAATATTCTACCCCGAAGCAGACTTGAATTCATATAAAAAGAATTTTGTGGGTAAGATGAAATATACAGGGGATATTTTATTCTGACTGCTGGGGGTGAATCGACGGGGTCGCGATTTTTCCACGGCGGGCTTCTTCTCTCGTTCGATCGCATGTAACGCGGTTTGAAATTCGAACGCAATCAGCCCGTTCGTAAATTCATCTGGAATATCCAGTTTCATCGCTAAAAACTTAAATTGGAAGAAACCTTTCCGTTCTCAAATTGCGATAGGCAGGTAAATATCACGTTACAGGGGTTATTAATCAGACGAAACCTCGCATCGCGGAGCCCTATGAAACTCAACTCGCGATTTATCACATCGAATCCCGGTCCTTTGGTTCTGCTACGATGTGCACGCCACATTGCGTGCACGCACCCCCCTCGCATGAATAATGAAACATTGATATATTCAATTGCAATGCAGTTCTCTACAGATATAATACAATATAACTAATAAATTGATTTCATTGTATACACTACAACTTCTTTTATTATGAATTTGCAATAGATAGCAATATGAAAAGCTACTTCACCCTGCAGTACTCCCTGGCAAACAGTTCTTCTAAGCATCCCTTCGCCAATCTATGTTATAAATTACAATTATCATGCCAGATAAAACTTCCACTAATTCCTCTGTAAAACCGAAGTGAGAGAAAAAAAGTAGTTTCACCTGTAGTGAAACCTCGAGAGTATAATACAATATAACTAATAAATTTATTTCGTTGTATACACTACAACTTCTTTCATTGTGAATTTGCAATAGATAGCAATATGAAAAGCTACTTCACCCTACAGTACTCCCTGGCCAAACAGTTGTTCTTCCAAGCATCCCTTCGCCATTGTATGTTATAAATTACAATTATCATGCTAGATAAAACTTACACTAATTCCTCTGTAAAACCGAAATGAGAGAAAAAAAGTAGTTTCACCTGTAGAGGAGCCTCAGGAGTCGTTGAAAGGGGGTTGATCCTAGGGTAAGGACGAGGGATGATAGGATATAATCTCAAGATTTGGGGCGCGACGAGGGTTCGGATGGGATCGTAAAACGCGTTCTTAACATTTTTTTTTTTTCATCGTATCTCGTCTCTTCCCATGACATCACGTGTGCTGTTGCACGTGGTCAGTCAGTTTTTTCATCAACCCTCGTCATCTTTTCCGAAGGGTTTTTTTTTCTGTCCCGGCTGGAAAAGATCGCCTATTAATAGACGCAGGTCTCCCGTGTTCTCATTTTATGGACCCTTTTTCCCTTTTTTTTTTTCGAATTTGGGACAGTGTTTAGGTAATAACGCGTTTCGGAATCTCAACATTGGGTCGGTGGGTGGGAACACTTTGTAGCTTTTTCTTTCCTTCCTTCGTTCCGGATGTCACCCTTCTAATTATTAGTAACTTGTGATTAGATCGCGATCCGTTTCGCCGGATAATAACTGCCGCCTGCATTTTAATTCATTTTCCGCGGCCAATAACAAGGAAGCACGAAATCTTGATCGCGAAAAAAAAAGACAGGCAGATCGTGTTTCGTTTTGGTATACTTCACTTGATTGCATCGGAGGTACGCCAAGGTTTCCTTTCTCGTTTCCCCTGTTTACCCGTACCCATTCAGAACTTCGCTGCCACTAGCCGTGCGTGTATCGAACATCTCATGTGAACATCAGAGGGAAACGCATAATAAAGAAAATAAGGGGTGCTGTTTAGCAATGTCCAGAACAATTCGGCAATCGTACAGGCACGGAAAACGTACAGGTATAAAAATCAGCTACTCCCAAGATCCGTGAAAAGTGAATTGATCGATGAGTAAAACCATCGAACGAAAATTGATTTCCATAACAGTGAAGATTCCGGATGATTCCTTCGTTGACGTAAACAGGAAGCACGAAATCTGCGTGGCAAAAAAAAAAAGAAGGAGGAGGAATGAAAATGATAGGAGACAGGCGATCGTGTTTCGACGAGAGGAGTATACTCGCACACGGTTAGGTGAAAGAGGACCGGAAGTGGTCACTCGAGGCCGACGGATAATTGCTCCAGGGCAGCAGGCGCACTCTCGACACGCCAGCGTGTTCAGGCATGTGCGCAAAATTTCGAAATGGTCCGTGGAAAAAAAAGAAAGGAGAGGCGCTCCACGTCCGTAACGCGAGACACACACGTGGTCGAAAGTTGAAACTGCTTCTCCGCGTCTCCGGCCCTTTCTCCTCGCCCTTTGACAAATACACGCCAGACACTCGCGTCGCCTCGGACCCCCCGACGCTTCCTCGGCAGTCCGCTCTCGTTCTCGGTGCTGACTTTTCTGAAGATGTGTTCGCCTTTCGGCCGGGCCCCGATCGCGGCGTCGTTTTACCAAACTTCTGGACAGTCTGGTCGGCTTCTGTTGTCATGCACGTTAGCGTTCTTCCTGTGTGTCATTTTACGATACCGTCGTTATGTTAGACCGATGAGCAATCGATGATCGAGTCGAATCGCGACGCAGATTCAGGGTTCAGCTACTGCGTTTCTCGTTAATAGTCCAATTGCTATTTTCTGGGGAATAGAAAGATCGGATTGACTTGGTCTCGGCTGATCAGTCGCTAGAATTACAATGGTACCTTTTCTCTGTAATTTGACCGATCGCGCAAATGTACCAAGTCTGCCAAATTGAAAAAGAAAATCATACTTTCGAAACATTACGCGAAGAACTAATGAACGAAGCTGAAGACCAATACGGTGTTATGTTGGCGTATTAATGTTACTATGGGCCAACGAAATTTCGCCCTTGGTGGCACACATGTACGAGACACCCCGTGTATTATTAGGGTACACGTTTTCTCAATGATTCTTCGCCGAACCACCGCCGCAAGGTGGTGGGGCCAACACGCAAAGTGTCTCATCCTGTCTGTATATTTAGAACAGTCGTTGAAAACGTTCGGAAAGAGCTCGAACGAAAGATCGTGTTACTTTTCCGTGCTTGCCGCCTGATACGCGTTGAACGGTCGTCGTGTCGGAGCTGCGGGAGGGTCCAGTGCTTTACGAGCTACTGCAATTAATGACAGTGTTAGGTGGGCGATGATCGATGCTCCTGCTTAGCCTTTTTTTACATCCCTTTGCTCCCCTTGCAGGGGATGTTTTCGTTTCGGTAAGAGAACGCTGGAAAACATGGTAAGACG
The DNA here is from genome assembly GCA_023838395.1 of Holcopasites calliopsidis. NCBI lineage: Eukaryota > Metazoa > Arthropoda > Insecta > Hymenoptera > Apidae > Holcopasites > Holcopasites calliopsidis. Next base: position 234,851 of record JALHAQ010000012.1, on the reverse strand, counting down.
AAGCTGAGCGGATTGCCCGCTGGTTCAAGGGAATATTTCAAAAGTCTAACATTCCTTCTGCTCAATTATAAAATTAACCGAGATCGTGTCTAAAGACATTTTCTCGGTACGTCGCGATTCTCGACGAAGAATCGTTTGATTTCTCAACAGTGAAGTTTCAAGCGTAGCTAGCGTGGAAAAAGGGTTCTGCCCTTCTTCGCATAAAGCACAATCCTGTCACATACGCGAAGCGGCTTCCACTCCGTTCCCCGAAAAGGCAGCGGAATCTCTCGTTGAAGTAGCACTCGAAACAGCGCTCGGGGTCGAATAGATAACCAAGGTATTCCTCTCCAGAGGCAGCTCGAAAGTGCTCTACTCGAGGCTCTCCAAGCCCTTGGTGCGCGAAGTTACAAATATTTCTATCATTCAGCCGCTTTCGTACAATAGCCGGCGCGCAACAACGGGGCTCCTTGGACTCGTGAGTTTAGTGATCCTCGGTTGGGCCAGCATAGTCGTAACGTCCGCGTTCACTCGCCGCCGATGTTCCCGTAAACGTTCCTCGAGATCTCGAAGGCAAGCCGGCTACGCCGATGGCCCATTATCCACTTAGTATAGGTTTCCACGAGCCCTCTGTATATACGGGTGAAAGCCCCCTAAGTATCCCGACCGGTCCCGCTCTTCTTCATTTTCTATGGGGGTTTTTCTTTAGTTAGATTTACGATTTCTCGTGCACGTGTTCACAAAGGAATCGGACTCCCCCGACTCGCCTCAAAAAGCGAGAGAAGATCTATCCAAGTGCAACGGACCGATTCTTCGCCCGGTTTTTCTTTTCTTCTTTCTCTCGCTGCCATTCCTCTCCTCCCCCCCGGTTACGAATTGTCCGGCGGTGTACGCGGGAGGGTGAGTGTAAGGAAAAGGGCTCGCCTGTGCTCTCCGGCGAAACGATTGTGTCACGAAACGCAAGAAAAATCGATACCTAAGTGGCAAGGGAGGAGAATCGTCTTTGATCGTTTCCATCCAAAACGTTCTCCTCGCCGGATCGTATCTTCGGACATTAAGCGCCTTCGTATATCGTCGAACGTTTTGGAAAGTTCGCTGGAAACGCGCTTCACGGTTTCTTCTTGACCGCTTGCGTGGCTTCTATCGATTGTAAAGAAACTTTCAACTTTTTCTTGATACACGATGAGGGTAGATTGACGTGCGGGGGTGGTTTCTATTTCATTCGAAGGCGTTCGAACCTTTTCTTTTTTCGTGGATACTTAGGGGAGTTTCGATCACTGAAGTGTACTGTGGAGATTGTCATGAACATTGGGTATTGCGGGTTGCAATTTTTTCAGAAACTCGGATAGAAGATAGAGTTATGGTAACAGGAGGGAATATTGCATATTTTGTCGATAGATGCGACAGAAAACTAGGAATCTACCTATTCGGATCGACGAGGTCGAGATTTTGTTAAATAAATCAATTAGGAGTAAGCGTGGAAATCTTGTTCTTTTCTCAAAATTATATAATCTATCAACTTCTTCCCCTTTCCAATTTTGATTACCAAGCCTTATTAAATTCAGCCTATAAATAACAATAATAGAAAGCAGAGTTTGAAGTAAAACCCGAATACACGATATACCAAAGATCAAACAACCAAGCTTATTGAAATAGGGAAACGATTTCATTCACTGTTTCCTGAAGCATCAACGCTTTCTTAATAAATTCACCGTTCAAAGGGATTATTTATCCCGACGGACGGAGGTGAAATTTTCAGCGAGATTTAACATCTCGACGCGTCTCGTGTTCGCCTTTCAGCTGGCTGCCCCGTATGAAAGGCGGACTAAGTTTGACGTTCGATGGTGACTTAATGTGTCTATTATCAGAGGCAATAAGCCATCGGCGCCACCTGGCCGCGGCTCGTTCTTGCCGCTTTTATTTCGACGATATTCCCGTGGAGCCGGGATAACAATCTCGAGCGCGAATTTTCTTACGGTTAGTTGATCCTTTGGAAAAATATAATAATATTCTTCCCTGGCCGGCTCTCCGACCGGTCGGGATACGCACACCCAATGGAACGTCTTTAGGTTCGTTTTGCCCGGCTTAAACGGCGTCCAATAATACAATAATTGTCCCTTTTAGGAGTCGAAAAGGTACATTTTTATGAAATTTGTCTCCCCGCTGATATTGTAGTCGAGAACGGCTTGTTGGGGCCCGAGTCAGTTTGTCCGGGGCCCTTTCCATTGGCGTAAGGAAGCCTCGAAATTTATTTCCACCCTGAAACTCAAGTTTCCAGAGTAAAGCAAACGAGCTTCAATTTGACAGTGTGGTGATTTTCGCGTTAAAAATCCTGGCTCCTCATTTTATTTGCTACGATACTGATTAGTTTAATTGATTCATCAACGAGTCACCAGTCACATTTCTTTAGAAATTTATTCGAAATGCAGTGTTTGCAATTAGTCATTTATTTTCCGCATTCTTCTGGACGCAAAGTACTTCGTGTATCGATTTATTTGTTGTTTAATATCTCATTCGAGGCGTCGGTGAAAATTCGACTTGGTTTTCGGTGATCTCGCGCCACTGCTCGACGGATGTAACAATGGGGATCCACAGCGTAGACCGCCTTTTGTAGAAAATAAGTCGGAATAACTCGAAAATCACTCCATAATGCTGGGTTCCCGGACAATAGGAGGCCCTTTAGAAACTCCGATACGTCGAGGCTGACTGAAGGGACCGTTCAAATGTATTCATCTCGGGATAGCGAAAATGAAACGAGTGTCGGAAGAATTTCGGGGCTTTCGGTGTTCCGTCGTAAAATATACGATGCCCACCTTTTTTCTTTTTTTTTCTAAGTGTTCAGTCGGTTGCACGACATTTATGGTGCACATTATACGCGATATAACTCCATAATAGCAGCGGATATTAAATGAAATATATAATACATATTACACGCATGAATATATATAATTCGACAAACAACATGATTGAAGCATTTCATTTAAAAATTTGTCTACATATTCCAACTCATAGAAACGAACTTACTCGTTACTTAAGTAGCAAGAGATAAATGTAGAAAGAAGTTCTAACAAAATCATTTTCTCTCCTAATTAACTCTATCGCTACCCCTCCAATTGTCACCCCACCGTTGAAACGCCACAAATTGAAGATAATTACGGCGTGTCCGCTCGAATCTTCAGTCTCTCCCCCCCGGTGGAAACCGATTTGAGGCTTAGGATCGGATATCTAATCCGGGAAAGATCGTAAGGCGACGACGCGCTGCATCGTTGGTGCGGATGAAAAGGCGTCTCTCTCTCTCTCTCTGCATCGGCATCAAATATTTGACAATATTTCGGAAAGTTTCGAAAACGTAACCCAACACCGCGCCACTTTCGGGCCCCGGGCGAGATTACAGGCTACCCCAGAGGCGATGGAAAATTCTTTTATGCGGTGGTGAAATCCCCGGAGAGCGCGACGGGGAGAAAAAGTTCTTTTCTCCGTGATCCGATCGTATCGCGTTGCGCTTCCTCCGAAGGGTCGCGCAACAGGTTGGACGTATCCGCGCGGATCGGGCGCGATAATCTAAATGGAAGATGTGTATTGAATCAATGGCAACGTAACGGCGGAAAGCCGGTCAGGTAGTTGGCTACCCGTATAATGATGGTTAATGCTCGTAATCCGAAGCGCGGCATCTATTTTTTTCGATCCGTCCCCAGAGACGCATATTATTCCACTTCTTTCCCGTCCCTCCGTGCCCTTTGTTCAGCGACCGTCGTCCCCTGTTCTTTTTTCCCCCCCGTTTCGGCCACTCCGTGGGCATCGCGATTGCGTGTCTCGTCACTTGATACCTTGCGCTTTCCTTTGCGGTCTGCTCCGCTCGAATCTTGACTGATGAATCGCGAACACCTTTATTAATGATGATACACCCCTCTTATTTTCCATGGGGACGCGTGATCGAAGCGTCAAGCAGCCGAAACTATTTCCAGCTCTTTCTTTTTCATTTTGCGTTTATGAATAATAGAGTTCTGTTTGCATCCGTTTGTTGCTTTCGATGAATCAAAGATTTGCCCTCAGCTTCTTCCACTTGTTGCGCGGCGTGCTTTTTAAAGAAAAAGTACCCGAGTCTTAGCATGACGCGGGCGGTGGGTTTTAAACGCAAAGGGCACGGTGGCCCTTTGGGCATTCGCCATCTACCGTCGAAGGGCCCAACTGTGCCCTTTGTGTAGTTTCGAAGGGCCAATAATAGATGGTGCAATGCTGGTTCCGAAAATGAGCGGCAAGTGATTTTGTATTTTGTATCATCGACAAAGATTCTGATGATCCCCTTTTAATGTGCACAGCGAGAGTGTGTCGTAAGAAATTATGAACAATTTTCAATGTATAGTATCGTAGAATAATTTAGTATGGAATTGTTCTACTTTTATTATCATTTTTATATAATTTAATCGAAGAACGTTATTATTTTGTAGACTCGATCTATGGTTAATGAATACGAAACTGTTTAAATTTATCGTTAACCATTTTATTCGAATGGAAGCATTCTTTTTACGAATAATATTATAGCTTTATATTAACTGTTTGATCTAATTTTACCTTAGATTGTATGTACGCATTAGCGAAGGGATGGTGAGGGTGGATTTAATTCGGAACATGTATTAACCAAAAATTATATTCTCACACAATTCGTTTATTGAATACAATTACAAGAGTACCTCGAAACCAAAGTAAATGAAATTGGATCATGCTGTCCAAGAACGCAACGAAGGAAAGGAAAAAAAAATACGAAAAACGCAACACAAGACGATTACATAAAGTAAAAGTGCAAATAAACCTAAGGATAATCAAGTAAGAGTGCGCAAACCGAGAAGACGATAAGTGAAAGTAGTAACGAAACACGAATTTCGATAAATAACCAAAAGAAACCCTATTCCAGCACACGAAGCTCAATTTCATCGATCGATCCGGCAGATCCCGATCGATTCCGCTTGGATAATTACAAATATCACAAGTTATCGCTCGAGCTGTGATTCCATTAATATCTAAGCTAACTTATAATCGTTACAAATCTATTTCTTTTCCTATAAACTACTATCACAGTTTCTATGTTCTTTTCTCTTCAAGAACCGGAAGACACGATTTCTTCTTAAATCTAATATTGCAATTTCGTCGGAAGACACGTATGTTCTGAGATCACATTCGATACAATATTTTCGATATTCCTTAAAGCACTTGGTATCACAGTTTTTTTTCAAGTCTTCTTAATAGCTAGTATTGCCATCGTTTCGATTAATCGCTAATATCACAGTCGTATCAACAAACTTCTAATTATACAATTCCCTGAAACCTAATCTATATCACAGTTTCCGCGATGTCTAATGTAATATATCATTCTCTCGATCCTCTCTATCACAGTTTCTGAGATTTATAGAATATGCACTGGGCGGCCCATGTCCTCGAATCGGGGTTCGAGCAATTACATCTAATATCGTACTCCCTATCAGTTACGTCTCTACATAATTCATACCCTAGTATCACAGTTCCAAGTCAGTCCAATAATATTCTCCAACTTAAAACGTTCGATCGAAACGAATTATTGCGCTCGCTCCCTTAACTCTATCGTATCTACCATATCTAACGCATAGACGCATCCTCCAACGATTCCCTTCGAAGTGAAAGCAATTAAAGCTCCGAACCAGGAGTTACATGGCAAGCGAATCTAAGTTATCATTCTAACATCTACCGTGAAAGACGTTGAAACTTAAAGCTACCTTGAGAGTCCACGATGAAATGACCTTACTGATCGTGATCGACGGAGCCTCGATCATCGATGCCTGTATGATACGGTCGTCGATTACCTCCCAGGGGGGGTGGGGGTGTCTTCGTCGAAACTCCGATCAGTTCCTCTTCATCGCCAGTTCCTTCAGCTCGTTCTCCAGATTCTCGTTCCTCAAGTTCCGCAGTTCCTCCTCGTCCAGCCGCATCCTGGCCGGTGTCAGCTTGTTGCCCGCCCCCTCGTTGCCACGGCACGGCCGGCAGTGGATCCTGTCGCTCGCACGAACGGTCTCGCGACGAATCTTGCCGTAGACCCCTCGAACGGTGGCGAGAGCGTTCTTGACGGCTCGTCCGGCCAGCAGGCCGCTGTCGATGCGTCGATTGGTCGTCATCGAACTGTCGTCGCTCAACCACGAGAACCGTCCCTTCATGGTGGCGCCGATGGCTTGCAGAAAAACCGGTCGCGATCCTCGACGTCTCGGAACCGCTGGTCCGCGGTTCGATCGACGGATTTCTGCGTCGATCTCTGCGTGTGCACGCGGTATTCTCGCGTGCGTCTCCTCTTCAAGCACGGCGAGGGACACGAGAGGAGAGCGTGCGGTCAGAGGCGGAATGCGTATACCAGAGAGAAGGTAGAACGGAAAGCGGAATGAGACGGACACGGTGCAACTGTTTGCGACACGAATCCGCCTCTAGATGGAGTATGATTCTCTGTGGCGGAGAGTGGTGCACGTTTTGAGTAGGTGTGATTGAGTGTGGCTAGGGTGGAGGAGACTTCCTCTTATATAGCCGAAGGGCTGCGCATGCGCCCTCACGGAGTCGACCAGGGTAGAGGGTGGAGACGCGTACGTCTTTCGCACGTGTACGTGCGTAGGATCGTTGTGCGCAGAAGAAGGGCAGGTACCCTCCACCCCTTCGGGACCCACTTGTGTACACCCTCCACCCCTGCGGAAAGCAGCCATCGAGGGATTAAATCATTCGGATTCGTCGCGCCTTTGAGTTCGCGCTGGAATTACCATTGATTCGTTACCGTTTTCCTTACGTCCCTCTAAACATTTGCAACAAACGGGGAAGAATTCGATCCATTCGAGGGTCTCGGCAACGAAGACACGGTGAACGAGTATAAGGTGACGTAGCGCGCGGTAGAAGGAACGAACGATTAGCGAGGTGACGAACAGAGAGTGCAAAAGAGAAAAGAGAGATCCGCCGTGGCGTACGCGCAGCACGAGCTGCGCACGGCGGCGCGATACAAAATAAAAAAAAAAAACCCGCGATGCGGAGGAACGGGTCGAGATAGAGGCGAGTAAAGCGGCGCGGAGGAAAAGGGGTAAAAAGAAACGCCGTGGAACCCGTGCAGGGAGATGAAACAAGTCCGCGGACGAGAAAGGGAGCGATAGCGGTAAGAGGGAGACGGATAGGTGTTTTATCGTGGCATACGCTCTGCACGAGCTGCTTCCGACGAAGAAAGAAGTCGAGAGAGCGAAAGGGATAGCGAAGAGGAGGATGGAGATCGTGAAAGGGCTTCGGAAGGAGGACGGAAGATTTCTTTGCCGTAGAACGCGGGGGGGATGGCGGCGGAGAGGACAGAGGGAGTCGGTCGTGGCGTACGCGCAGCACGAGCTGCGCACGGTGCTACGAAAGGGAGAAGGGCCAAGGGCGGCGGAAGAAGGACGGAGAGCAAGCCAAGAAGCCGGCGGAGGAAGCAGCGCGAGAAGGAGGACACGTGGAAGGGAAGAAAGGGCGCTCGTTCCGGGCGTACGCGCAGCACGAGCTGCGCACGGTAGCCCTTCGACGTCGGGGAAGCGACAAAGGACTGTATACCGAGAGGGTGTGAGAGAACCGAAGTACCCTTAAGAAGAGAGAAAGAGGAGGAGATGATGTACGGAGACGCGCCCGCTGTATCGAACTGCGAAGGAGATAAGGGTTGCTCGGGAGGGAGAGCCAGAGAAGTGTGCTTTTTTTTGGCAATCTTGCAATTTCATGTTGATACAGAGTATACAATTCGTACGTGACGCATCCGCGAGGGAAGAGCCGAGGATGGAAACGATTTCCGCGCATCGAATAATCGACGCTTTTACATTCCACGTAAATGGAACGGCGGATTATTATACGGGGGATGAAACAAAGAGGACTCGCGCGAAACTTCGATGCGAGAGAACGCTACAGCCGGCTCTTGGCCGCGGGTCGAGAAAGCTTCGGGTTACAACTCGGTGAGCCGGAAGCTATTATCACGCTCCGATCGGATCCGGTATTGATGGAGTAAGTTATAATATAGGTCGCCGATACCGTGGATAATCCGATCGTTTGACCGACTCGCGTCGGATCCCTGTCGATCGTTAACTCCTTCCCGAGCGAGCGCACGCGAATCCGTCTCCGAGATATCTCCATCCGTGGGACCTTCCCGAAACGTCTACCCCGGATTAAACACAGCCGCTGCTTGCTTTCGAATTACGTATAGCGCATCGATATCGTTAAGCGCCGCGCCGATTTCGCCCGGTGGCTGATTAATAAAATAATAACGATAAAGGATCGACGTTAGCCCGAGGAAAGTTAATTTTCTTTTCGCAGCCACGATACCTCGGGCCGACTTTTATTGCGATCGGATTCTATAGTCGGGAATCGATCGCGCGCCGGGTAATTACGTTAACTCGGTTCGTGCGCGGCTTGCGCACTGTATCGAACGCCCCGCGATATCCGTCGGTTATATTTTATTTCTCGTCGGACGGAGGGGGAAAATTACAATTTCGCTGACTCTCGCCGAAATTAGCAAGAGGAATAATTTCCTGTCGAACGATGTTAATTTACGATCGCAACCTGCTTTCCACAACTGCATCCCCGATCTTTAACGAAACAGAGCGAACGCTTTTAGCGCTTTTACCGAGCAAACTGCGCGGAAAGAGGCGCGCATCTCTTTAACGAGCGATCGAGACTAATGGGACAATGCCGGCGGCTGATCCGCAGAAAAATATGCGTCCACTGTTGAAGCACGTTGTCTCGTGGACGTGGAATAGCGATGCATGTAAATCCAATGCGAAGGTAAAGCTCGAACGAAGGGATATCCGCTAATGGTCGAGTCAGTTCGAAGATGAACGGCAGACAAGGGGTGGTAAAGGGTGCGCCGTGCCTCTTCGCTCGCAATATTTACAATCCCTGACCAACCGCACGCATCTGTCAGCCTTTCCCTGTCCGATAGGCTCCCCCTCTCCCTTTTCACCCTTCTATTGTGCACGCACCTATACGCGAATGCACGTGTGCATACCGATGCTTGGACAAGGGACGAGGAATCTAAATAGGCTTCTGTTAGTCATGCTTCAATCACTTGCCGAGTATAACTTTTAGGATAGACAGCTAAAGATTGCGAGGATTCTGCCAATATATTTGTAGTCTTCATTAATCAACCCTTTACCTATATTTATTTAACAGAAATACCGAATGTTGACGCAAATTCGTTCACGTAGAAATACTTAATCTAACCTGTCCTCCAATCTGTGTGGGAGATCTTGTTAAATGAAATCAGTATCCAAGTGGGTTGAATCGTAATAACTTTCACACCCCCGTAAATCACCGAGCGAATCATTGAATGAGAAAAATTCCCTCGTAGCCACTCGACCAAATTATTACCTCGTCAAATTCATACGCTATCTCCCCAAGATCTGACTTTTAAAAAGGAAAACCACCTTGCGTTAAACCAGCAAGTGTTCTCCGGCCAGCGGGACACGAATATAGCCGTGCAACAATAAACAAGTAGGATCAAGAGGAGGGACATGCACGTGGACGCGCGTGCAGAGGGGCCAGCGGTACGGGGTGGTTACATGCGGGTGCGTTTGTCGAGGGTGTGTGTTGATCGGTTCGCTCGCCTTGCCTGCCATCGCATCGGCCCCAACAGCGTGTGTATATCTCCTCTGGTGGCAGCTGGAGGTTTCGCGCGTGAGAACTCGGTGGCTCCGAAGTTCCCTGGTCTCTCGTCGCCACCTGTCCTCGTGTTGCTCTCTCGAGGCGACTGCCAACCCTCGTTCTCCCCTGTCCTCCTTTTCCTCGTGCCTCTACTCTCGCCTCGTCCTCGCTCGTCGCGTAGGCAACCCTTCGCGGAGCGTAATCACGCCTGGCTGCCAGGCCCGAGGGATCGAGCACGGTATCGGCATGTTTTCACGTAGTACGCTAATGACGATCCCACGATCCGATGGAGCGAGACGCGCGATACTCGCAGCACCTTTTTGTCAATCGACGATAGACGTTCGATCAGGGTTTTAGGGTTATCGCGCGGATTCCCGTGGAATCGATCGATTGATAACAATATTAATAGTCGCTTGGAATTGATCGGCGTTGATCAGGGAGAATTAATTGTTCAGTGCTGAGAGAGGTTACTTATGAAAAGAAACTGTACCGAAGCAATTGCATCGTGGTTAATCCTCTTTGCGCCTCCCAGTCTTGCGATTAGCATCAAATTAATACCGTTAGTGAGTCCGAACGACGACTCTCCGATCATTGGGAGTCCAATTCCGTGCTGGACAATCGGAGACATTTGTCCCGCTCGGCGTGCACCTTTTCACGAGTCTCGACCCCCGGTGTCCCGGGGCCCGATCGAGCCCCGCAGGTCGGTGGTAAGTGTGCACGGAGCGTGGTGGTCGTGTGCGAGAAACGTGTGCACCTTTTTGGGCCCGTAACCCCAGCGGTCCCGGTGCACCCTCCTCTTTCCTCGACTCCCCGGGCCTCGTGGCCAGCACGCACCGAGCCCGCCACCGTGCCGGGCCGTGGAAAAAATTGGGCCTCATAACGGTCGGGACGAGGCGCGTAGACGTTGCACGGGAGAGCGAAGCAGCGGAGTAACCGGTGTCGCCCGAATGAACTCGCAGTTTTCGGCGAAACGGAATCGCCGGCTCCTCCGTGCGCGCGGTGGTACTGTACCGTAATTTCGATCGGGAGACCGTAAATTACACGCGAACGCAGCAATTTCCGGGGATTCTCCGCCGTGTTAAGGTCCACCTCAACGGCTCCGTCATTCGGGTCGATCGGCGAGGGAAGGGGTTAAGCGGATCCGAAAAGCGGCGGCGCGATCCTCTCGCTTCGCGAACGCGCCGTAATTAAGACGCAGCCGCGTTTCGGTCGCTCCGGAACGCAGTGGCGAACGCGTGACACAGTTTCGCAGCTCGCTCCCACCGTGATAAAGAAACCAGGAAATTTTGATTCCTTACCTGGAAACGTGTACGCCACCTTGCCCGCCTTTCTTCGCCCCGCCGCGATCGCTCGATCCATTCTGCTTGTCGCGCGTTCCCGACCGCGACAAAGTAATGCCCGCGGCTTTCGCTCTTCCCGTCGATTCGAATCTTCGCCGGGTCTTATTCACGTCTATCAGTTGTAAAGAAATAATCGTTCGGAGATTTGCCTCGGGAATCGACCAAGTGCTCTACTTTCAAAGTTTTACGTTTTAATTAAATCCAGTCTGCCTTTAAATGAATCACCAGAGATAGTATAACTTTCGAATGTTGTTCAATGAATTTTCACCCGTGACAAATATCGCAAACCATGAAGTTCCACTGAAAACTGGTCATCCTTCAACCAAACGATTGACTCTCAAAGTTTTTCCTCGAAAACCAACTCTTCCCTCTGCATATCAAATCTTCTTTCCGCGCGTTCAATCTCTTCCCCTCTACGCGAATCCCCCCCCGTCCCTTCTCGCCAGCGGATAAGAATCAAATCCGATCAGCATACCTTACCCGGATACGCTTCGGCTTCGATTAATTTTCGCCGGGGCGACGGCGACGAAAAAAAAAAGGAGTCCGAGAGTTACGATTCAACCGAATAACGTACATAATTTCATACTTGCCACCTTCGTCCAGGATCCCTCTGATGTTAAACCGTAAACGCGTTAAACGGCGCGGTATCGGCGGCAACCGGCGGGACGTCGCGTCGCGTCGGACACGTTCCACGTCGGATCAGTAAAGTCCGGGGAGCGGGCCCTCGGGTGTCATTGCACCCGGGAGATCGCGTCTCTCCCGAAGAAATCCAACCGGACGAGATAGGGTGGACACGTCGCGCGGGTATTCAACAGGCGTCGCGTATCATAAGAGGCGACATTATTCCCGGGCGCGACTTTGGCAGGAGCACGCGATTCATCAGGACGGCAAGGGGGATGGGGGGGGGGGGGTGAGGGGAGACGTATAACGAGTGACATTTCGATATACCGGCCCGATATCGGCGCGTCGGTCCCAGATCGCGGAGGGGAAAAAGATCGTCGCGTCGAGGACCGGTAGGACGAGCTTCGTGGAGACCGCCACCAACCCCCCCTCTTTGCCCCCGCTTAATCGATTTAATCTCCCCGCTCCGGTTCGCCGAAGAAAAAGCGGGTTATTTATGTTGTTAGATCGTGCGGGGTAATCCGCGCGTGTCGTCGCCGATTTAATGTCGCGAGCCGATGCGTACGCGTATCGATGCCGGCGACGGATCCAGAGGATCGCGGACACGCCTCGGGCTATGCGATCTACAATCACCCCGCGTCCGTACTCCGCTTTCGTTACGTCGGGCTTACGCTGTCGCAGCGCTTTGTTGGATTTGGGAATGCGGACGGTCCGCGAGCAGGACGATGTTCAACGACAGACGCGACGGATGTGTCCCGCGCAATGAAGTTTTCAGCGGTGTCGGTGGATAAACGCAAATACACGCACACGGCGAGCGCGAGATCGTGCACGTTTTCCTTCGAGCGCGATATTAAAGATACTGGCTAAGAATAATGGTAACGCGAAATGTCATGCGTACAGTTTTCCAGCAACCTGATTACCTCGTACCGGTCGCTCATGCCCGAGCTGGAACCACCTCGCGTTCAAAGTGGTGGATCTCGCGTTGCAGTGTATCGTGCGCCCGCTCGCCTGCTCTAGGCGATCCGTGATCACAGCACGGCGGCATAATTCCTGGGCCTTAAAGAAAAAAAGGAAGAACGCGCCCTTCCTACCCACCCCGGCGGGCGTAATCAGCGGAGCTATCGCGCGTAAACGCCCTTGCCCGATTGCGAGCGCGCGTGTGTACGCCTGAAACGTAGGCGTTAACCTGTTGCCCGCTATAAATAGCCGCGAGAGAAAGACGGGAAAGGTGCTATTAAGTCGTTCCAACGATATCACCCTTCCCCCTACTGGCTGCACCCTTCATTTTTAACCCTTCCCCTCCCGGCGCTGCAGAATCCCCCCCTCGCGTGTCCTAGAGGAATTTTCACCGATGAACACAGCTGGCGGGTTTGACCGATCCACCGACCGGATAACGCTCGATTTAATTGAATCGTAAACATTCTCTACTCGGCCGGTTAATTAATTGTCTCCTCCACCCCGGCGAACCGGCTAGCATCGAAATCTTTTCCTCGCCAAGGTTCGTTATCGAATCTGTACACGAATCACGATCCCGTCCAGTCTGTCTTACGGTCCGACCGATCGTACGTGTATTTACCAAATCCGAACGACTTGTGCCGCTTGTGTGTGATTCTGTTCAAGCACAATTCGCCGGGATTCGTTTTTGAACGTGTCGCCAGTTGGAGGAATGGTAATCTGTTTGTAGCAGGTTTGTTTATCGGTTGTCCAGCGCTGCAGCTGGATTACGGATTAATTAATTTCGATTTATGCGCTAACGTTCGGTTTGCTCGCTTGATACGGTACGCTGGACTTAACGTGCTCGATTATGCGAAATTAATTATACTTGAATAAAACTGCTATACGAGTGGATACATGTTAGCTTTAATGAGAAAAGGCTTAACGTGTAATGTTTGTATTTGTAATTGTTCCTTTTTTTTGGCTAAACGAATGTGCTTCCACTGCAAAGAGAAAAGAAATTGAAGTTTTAAACAGCTGAGTGACGCAGGCAGTCGACGAGATATTCGTTTGAACGAGTATTACTATTATAATGCTATAACCAGTAGTACTGTACCATATAAGTCGGCCGTTCTACAGCGGCGCGCCATTATTCATCCTCAATAACACGCTCCGCTACTCACGATCCGAAATTTTCTCGCTTGAACGGTACAAAAGGGAGGAGAAAATGTTGAACTTTAATTACACGCTCGGGTAACTCATAATTACAATGAGACGAATCTTTAATTGAAGTAAAGTATCGAGTTAATTGCGATTCTGGTATCGGCGATCATTTTATTACCATCGTTGTCCGTGGCAACGTGCGACGTAGAATATTAGCATGCAACAGGTAAATGCAATAAAGTGAATTTTAATGCTATGATATTACATTGAGGTCGTGATCGAAATTTTAATAAGCGACACAGCTTTTCATATCGAAGGGGTTGATACATTTTCTACGATTGATAGGAAAAAAAACTACCCCTTCGTTGAATATAATCCATCGCCTGGAAGTAATAAATTCGCACACCTTGGTGTAACTAAACGCAATAAAGTAAATTTCAATGCTACGATAATAAACGCGGTCGTGATCGAAATTTCGATAAGCGACACAGTTTTCCATATCGAAGGGGTTAACACACTTTCTATGATTGATAGAAAAAAAACTATCCCTTCGTTGAATATAATCCATCGCCTGGAAGTAATAAATTCGCACACCTTGGTGTAACTAAACGCAATAAAGTAAATTTCAATGCTACGATAATAAACGCGGTCGTGATCGAAATTTCGATAAGCGACACAGTTTTCCATATCGAAGGGGTTAACACACTTTCTATGATTGATAGAAAAAAAACTATCCCTTCGTTGAATATAATCCATCGCCTGGAAGTAATAAATTCGCACACCTTGGTGTAACTAAACGCAATAAAGTAAATTTCAGTGCTATGATATTAAACTCGGTCGTGATCGAAATTTCGATAAGCGACACAGTTTTTCATATCGAAGGGGTTAATACACTTTCTGCGATTGATAGAAAAAAAAAGCTACCCCTTCGTTGAATTATAATGCATCGCCTTGCAGAAATAAATTCTCACACCTTGGTATAATTAATCGACAATTAAAAGTAGCGGCATGGGCTTGGCGGGCATCGTAACTAGTGCAATTAACGCGGCGGAGCGATCCATCGATCAGCGGACGATGATGACCGATAATGACCATTCCTCCGCCGTCGCCTCTTTCAATCCTTGTCTATCCCTCGTCCCCTCAGCGTTGTAAAAATAAGCGTACTTGCGCGTCGCGATCTCTTTTTGCTCCGCGGCGTTTCCCGTGGAGAGTGGCGGCCCGTTCATGCACGCCCACCGCGGCCGTGACCACGTGTACCACACGCTCCGTACGCGTGCGTTTCGCTGCGTGTGTACGCGCGTCACGGCTCCGAGAGACCCGCGTCGCTCCACACGGAGTCTCGCTCGAGTCACACCTGCTCCTTTTTCCCACGAGATCGCTTTGCCCCCCAGCCACCACTCCTTCCTCGGACGTCCTCGGCCACCCTTGGCTCCTTTCGCTCTCTGACAAGCATCGACCTGACCAGGGGCGGCGGCGGGATTGACTCGTCCCGTGCCGCCGCACGGATTTCTTCATCGACTGTCCACGCTCTATGACTGCGACAACGATTCGCCGGGGCTGGCCAACGCGCTCTTCCCTTTTCTTCGCAACAATTTTACGTCACCCGGGTGATCCGGCTCGCTGGATCCATCGACGAGACTCTAAGTGTCTCCGGGAAACGCATTGGCCGTACGCGATGACGACCGTCCTTTGATATTCCTCGCGAAATCGCGATATATAATACAAAGCCACGCCGTTACGACGGTCTTATGTAGAGCCGAGGCAAGGATGAACGTGTTCCCCGTTTATTCGACGTGTACGCATCACCGGCGTTTATCTCGCGGCGGAATCGCGGATCGATTACTGGCATCAGGATGCAACCGTCGTGTCCGGCGTTCTTAAACGCGAGCGACGCATAATATTCCCGCTGCGCAACACAGCCCGTGTCACTGATACCCGATGTGCAGCAAACGAAAAGGAGATTGAAAGCGACAACCGCCGGAGATACGCCTTGTACATTAAGTTAAATCCAACGAAAGATCTCGTTTTGAACATCTATCCGTAACTTTCCACCCTTTCCGCTACTGTAATTTAATTTGCAGCAATGACGAGGGGGAAGTTATACTTTGATGCGTGATCAGTGTACCGCGGATTTTTATGGATTTATAGAAGATTTAAACATGCAAAATCGCGCAGTATGCGCGTGATATGCAAAGGTATACAAATTGCAGTGCTTTTTTATAATACTTAGTAGACGACATAATTGTCCTACCCAAGTTCTACTTTTTTTTTACTACATTCTTAAAACTATGAATTTGCATAAAAATCCGCGGTCTATCGATCAGTGATTAAATCGATCCTTTAATCAAGTACGTGAATATTTTAAAAGGATTATGAATTTCAGGGTAAACATATTCGGATCACTACAGTTTATTCATTTTACAAGTTTATTCGATTTTCTCTTGTCGTGCATTGTAATTGCGACCGTTAGCGGGGTCGGTTCGTATATTAATCAGTGTTCCGTGTAATCGCGATAAGGAATAGTAGTCTCTCATCCCTCGTTGAACATTATTTATATTCACACGTGGACGTATCAGTGAACCTATCGAAGACTAATTTACCCAACACACCATAGGAATGCCGAGATTCCACGATACGCTACGTCCGTCCACCCCGTGCGATGTCAACCCGCGTATCTTTGGATGATAAATAACCGGTACGCTTCCAAGCCCGATACCCGTACGCTCGAATAATAAATTCCTCCGGGTGGCCCCGATCACCGGTTCTTCCTTAACCGTCGCTTTTTAATCGTGTCGCGATGAACGTCCCCCGATAGAAATCGGCTTCTGCCGTGTTGCGCTTTGAAATTTTAATTACACTCCCGTTCCTATGATCGATCGACGAACGGGGAGCGGCTCTCTGGAGAGACGACCCACGCGACGATCTGGAAGGTCCGCTTCTGTCAGGTCTCTATCTCTGCTCTTGATAGAGTTTATTAAATTGTTCTTGCAGGGAGGATGATCTTCGAAGGAACGTTTTCCCCGAAAACGATTCAGACTGTTGTAAATAATTCGCGGACGATTAATTTCGATTACTCTTAGAAATCAATTTCTGTCATTCCTGATCGGTAATAATTAGTATCAATTCCCCGCAAGAAACTCCTTAAGGGTCGAATCTTGTCCCCCAACACCAGTCAATGTCTCCTCCGCCGTTCCCAGCTTCCATTCGCGCCAGCAGCATCGCTATTAAAACTCCGCGAATGAAACGTCCTTGGCTGCGAAATTTACGCCAACAATTAAACTCCACCTTGAGCGCGGAGAACGCGTCCTGCACCTGATGCCCTTTTTCAAAGGCCTCTTCCACCCTGATGTCCTTGACCCTTCCCCCCTCCCCCCCCCCGTCGCTATCCCCGAGGAGATCGCGAAAGAAATCGGCGGAATTCGCGCCCACATTGCATTATAAACCGCACCGTACAACTATGTACATTTACCGAACGGTGCGTGCACCTGTGCGCACCTGAACGCGTATTGAAAAATCGCTGATCATCAGCCGTTTCGCGACGAACACTCGTCGTATTTCACCTGGACTCTTCTTCCATCCGGCACTGCATATATTTCTTGTTATTTCGAGGTAAAGCACACGGTTACGTTGAACGTTCTGTCCCCGTTGCGCCGCGCGTACGCGCAGGATAATAATGAAGTTTCGAATCGGACGGTACGTGGATGTTAGAAAAATTTGTATAAAGAGGGTTGCCTTTTGTTGGTCTCTTCTCTTACCTTTTGCGAAAGAATCTTACATTTCTTTCTATGCACCTGTCCTCTGTGCGCTATGATTCGGAATGTTGCTGTTCATAACGCGTTTCACGATTCCCTGTTATTAAAAATGATCATCCCCGTCAATGCGAAAGGCACAATCGCCGGTGATTCGTCCTCCTCCGTCGAGGACAGAAGAAATCCGGTCGCGAAGGGTTAATTCGTTGTTCGCGGTGCCGTTTCCGCGGACAGGCTGCGGGGATATACGGCCTTTCAGTCGTAAACGAGCCGTTTATTGAGGAATCGCAGGTGCCTCTCGAGATTTTCTTGTTTCCGCCCGGGGATACTCACCGCGACGCCGCTTTCTTCGCTCGCGATGGCGTTTTTGCATCTCAGGCGTCTTCGTGGCTCTCGCGTGAACAGGGATTTTAATAAGAAACTGTCGATTAACGGGCCATCGCTTGGTCCGAGAACAATTTAGTCGTATCCGAGAGTAATTTTCTGTTTTCGACGCGATCCTTTGAACCGATGAAACCCACCCGATATTGTTTGCGAGGGCCCCGGCATCTCCACCTGTAACGAGTCTTTAAAATTCAACAACCCCTCCCACCCTTGCAAGGGGGCCAGAATTTGCAAGCGAACCACTGTCGCCATCCTTTCAGCCTCCCCCCCGTCTCCCCGAATATATTTTTGTTCAAAGCCCAGGAAGGGCGAAGCCGGTCCATTACTCGAGCAATCACGCCTCCCCCCCTCCCCACTCACCCCGTACACTCCACCTAAACTTGCAAGCAATCTCCCGCCGAAAATAATCTACCTTTCGGCTCTGGAACACGAGCATCCCGGCTACGTCGAAAAAGCAGGAAGCTCATAAGAAAACGCGTCGAGGGAGCAACAGGTCCCGGAGCGGCAAAAAGAAATTCGATTTCTTCGGTTTCGCGGAGCGGCAGGGTGGGGTGGATGGAGAGGATATTCGAAGGGAACCGTAGTAGTTTACGGATCGATTTTTACACGTGCAATACTTTTTGATTACTTTAAGAAGGGGCCCCGAGGTGGGGCCCCCGACGTGTCTCAGCGCCGCCGTGGCTTTCCGTGCCCCACGGCGGGGGCCCTATCGAGGGGGAGGGGGGACTTTTGCCCCCACAAGTGGCTCCCCGGTAGCGCCGTCGCGCACCTGCCGCTTATTCCCACGCCGAGACTCACGTTCGCCTCATCTTTCCTCTGTTCGTGTTTCCCTCAGCCCCCCCCCCCCCCTCCCTCCCTCGACATCCCCGCGTCTTCTCTCTCCCTCGAGTCCTCCTTTCTCCCTCCTCGTCTCTCCTATTTTGTCCCTGTCGTTCGAACCATCTCTCTCGTCATCGGCGGGGCACACGTGTGCACCGTGGGCCCCTTCGGGGAGGACGGGCACGCTTATTTATTTTTAGATATTTTCGGATGACCAACAGATATACACCCTGTGTACGCAAGACCCGAATCTCGAACGAGCTGGCCCTTTCCCTGATCGGGGTACCATAGTCTCGCCCCCCCCCCCCCCCCCTAACGCCGAGGATCTGGCATTCCGGCGCCGGAATGAAAATTTAATCAATTAATTGCGCACCTGAGCCTATACTTGCCCAAAAGGGGGGAACTAGATTGTTTAGATGTTGTGGAAGGGGGCCTGCTGTCGTCTTAGGGGAACGAGTACTTTGACTGATGACAATCTGAGATTGTGAAGCAGAAGCTTATGTAACAGTGTCGGTTTTAGCCTCTGTGCTAGCAAAGTCGATCGGTGCCCCTTTTCCTGAACACTTCACGTGCGAAACGTCGTAATTTCGTCTGGACCCCCCGTGTTTCGAAATCCCGGGCAACTGCGTTTAATTCCCCCTCGGTAAATATCGCTCAATTCGGTCAGAAACGTGGCAGAGAACAAATCGGCAACGATGGCGTACGAACAGTGTCATTATCTACTCGATTGTCCGCGTTCTCAGAAACGATTAATCCTTCGAGAATGGCTGTCGGGAGAGGGATCGATTCTAACAAGAACTATTATAATTATTATCCTTCCCTCCTCGTTCGTACTCGACCACTGTGACGCGTCAGGCGTACACGCGTACGGTACGCGACACCGGGGAAGGAAGGAAAAGAAACGAAGCTGCGTGGAAAGAAGTAAAAGCGTGTTGGCAAAGTGGAACGAGAAAACGGACACCTCGACTCCTCCGGGGGATGTCGTTCTGGTTCGGGAACGCCTGAGACGGGTTCCCTCGTCGAAGAAATCCAATACTGTCGACGCGATGCGACGCGACGTCTCGCGTGGTCGTGGGGTCCGTTTCGTTTGACGTAGGTACCGACGCGCTCTGTTATTCGACCGAGACTCTTTATGGATTACCTGTATCGTCCGGCCAACAAAGGAGAACCGATCGGTTTTGAGGCCCGCCTGCGTTAACCATTGTGGCGAGAATTAATAGGTCACTACGATCGGGCCTTTTTCCCGTACGCGCGTAGCTCCGTTCAGATTAATACCCGCAGGTCAGGATGGTGGTAAGGTTTCTCTTGTCGTTACAGAAATCTTCATTCTTTTATTGTTTAACCCCCATTCCTTTTGGAAACCTCTTCAGCCCAGTTGGATTGTTCACGTTCGATTTAATCAGTTCACCTGTATTATTACAATCCCTGCAACACCCTCCGCTTGTTAAAATATCAATTGTAATCATTTTATCCTGCGCCCAGACTTTCATTTGCATTCCAATCCGAATCGTGCATCTACTTTCAACACCGCCCTCACAATAATCCCTCGACACAACGAAATCCTGCCGTACGATCCCCTCCCCGCCGATACGACAAACGTCTCGCATCCGATCGGCCACCCTCATTACCTCTCCATCCAACAAAAAGAATCGAACCCCCGAACGTTCTATTTAAACATTCCATTGTCCATTTTATTTAGTCGACGCTCCTCTCTCCCCTCGGGACATGTCGAGACCAGTGCGACGAGAGTAGGGCGTAGGAATCCCGCATCACCCCTATTGTCGTCCGTCAACCCCACGCGAGGGTTGTACGACGGGGACAAGTGGCATTGTGTGTTTTGGGCGAGGGGCGGAGGGGGAGAGAGAGAGAGCTCGTCGTGCACAGGTGCACAAACCTGCGTTAAAGTGCATAATGTAAATTGGTGAATGGGGGGGCGGTAGCGAGGAGGGAGAGAGAATGGCGTTTCTGGACAGGGCCCCTCGGCGGGAAAAATTAGGGCCCTTTTTTAGACCGCGATGTAAACCGGGCGAGGCCCGCTCTCGGAGGGGGGGGGGGGACGCGTATTTTTATTCCCGCCCCGAAATTGCTGATACGCGAGGGAAAAAAAAAAGAAGAAAGAAACGAAAGTCCCACGAAGGGGCGATTTCTTTTTTTTACTATGGCCGAGTGGCGGCTCGAGTTTTTGGCCGAACTGGATTTCGTCGGTTCGCTCGGTTTCGAGGACTCGTCGCGCGTCTGAGAAAAGATTCATTTTATTTCGGCAATTCGATACTCTGCTTCTTTCTTTAGCCTCCTGATAATTGCTCGTCGGGCTCGCGCGGAAAAAAATTCTATGGTAAATCGTAGGGCGCCCTTGGAACGTGAAATCTGGTAAAGGATATCAGCAAAGCGTAGCCGATCCTTTTTCATCCTTAACTTCCGACGCGAAAGCGTTTTACCGGAGCGTCGGTCCGTATCGGTGGGGCATGTGTATTCCATATTATTTGATACCCCACGAGAACAGTGCGATGTATATCAATTTTCACGTCGCGCGAGGGCTAAGATTCTAAGATTCTTATGGGAGGATTAGAAGACGATGCCTTCTTACATCAACGTCTGACGGAGACGCAGAAGGAAAGGTCAACTTTTTGGTCGAATTAAACATCATCGGAAAACAAGCATTAAATGAAGCATTAAGTGTATAAAGTAACAGTCGAATGCTAATTAATAATACGTCTCCTCTGCTAAATAAAATTGAATCTTCCTCTTTTAAATAATTCCCGTGAATCTTCTATAAACGTTTTCTTTTCGCGACGTTAACTTTCTCCAGTTATCACATCATATCGATCATGCAAAAGCAGCACTTTGAGCGGGACTATCGATAACACCATTAGTAGTTGCAAAAATGTACAATTTCTCTCTCTTTCTCTCTCTCTCGTTACCAGTCTCGTCAGAAAAAGCAACCCGTATGACGAATACACCGCGCACAGTGTTTTTCATCGAACGAGTATTAAACCACGTCGTTAGTAGCGTAAAGGACCATGTTTCACGGTTCTCCTTAAATGCGTTTCGGCGCGGAGTAATCGCGCGCCGGCTGAGGAAATTATACAGCGGCGTGCGATTCTTGACAATGTTCGGCCGATGATGATCAAGGCTAACTCGCCGGCTAAAAGTGAAACGCCGTTTAACCCTTTAGGCACGCGGCTCAGTCGGTTGTGAATTTCACGCCGCGTGGCAGCAGGCGTTATCAACGTGTTTCATTTTAGAATCTTTAATGACAGTGAATGGAGCGATGCAAAGGAAAATAACTTAATTCCCTGTATACGCGCGTGAATTAATTGATCGTATTTACTTTTGCTTCATCTTTCGAATTCGTTGCTAAGTAAGATCGAACGACCAGCCATAATTTTCTCCAGCCTCCCGCCAACCCTCTCCCCTGTGTTCTACCCTCGCCAAAGGCAGACCACTAAGCGTTTAGCGTCCCGTGGCGAAAAGAAAAGAAAATCACTCGGCGCGAAGCGACTGCAACGCGTAGCAGGGACAGGGTTAAAAAGCGGATTCGTCGGGGTTCCCTCGCATCTGCCCGCGAGGTGGCCGCCGCAAAACGAGCATTACCCTCGCCGATCGAGGATGCGGTCGGCGATAATGCCGACGGTCAAGTGGAAAGATTTAGCCAAGGCGTCGGGCCCAACAGGAATGGCAGTTTCACTTCCACGGAGCCAGTAAACTATTGTGATTCCTCGTAAAAGAACGCGGGCGCGATCGGGGCCCCGCGGAAATGGGCCCCGATCGCCGCCAACTCGTCATTGGTCGAGACGGGACGAGAAGGGGTCCGGACACGGGGCCCTGCACCACACCTCCGCGATAAACGGTTGGACGGGATTGGCCGGCGAGTCGGGTCCTTTCAGGTGCCCCTCTTTTATATCCCGCCGTCCCTCACCGCGTCTCGGGCCCCCTGTTTTTCTTCCCCTTCGTTCCCCCCCCCCACTGCCCCTCTATCGGCGAGGGTACTTTTCTTTCGATTTGTTTGACTTTGAAACTGTTTGGCCGGGGCTTTGGCCTCGCCTCTGCCGCGAAGCGAGCAGAGAGCCTTTCTCTTTCCGTGCGTTCATCATCATTATCCTGGTCGTCATTATTTTCGTGTCTACTCGCGATGCGCCTCGGTAACGTGACCCTCGTTATTTCCACCGTAAATTACCTTGCACTGGTTCGTGGGTCCCCTGGTAGAAACGTCCCACCTTGGACTTTCGACCCGTCGATACTTTGTCCTGTTCCGTTCGTCGCTTCACCCCCATTTGTTGTCCGACCCCCGATCAGCGGTGGGGAACTGTCGATGGTACTGTCGACAGTTTATGTCCGCTATAAGCCGAGGAACGATCGCACACCCGTTAACTGTATGCGCAAATTGAAAACGGCAGAATACCCCCGAAAGCGATAAATTGGAAATGTCCAAGATTTATTTAGCACGGTCCAAAATCGAACGTTTGAACTCTTCAGATACATCTATCCGACGGCTTTTCTTTTTTACTTTATCCCTACCGCGTAGATGACGTCAGTGAGCGGAGGGCCTTGGCTTTTTCCCCCTTTTGTTCGCGCAAATTTACCTCGCGGCGGCGCGAGAGTCGTTGCGCCCATAAATTTTTAAAAAGAAAACCGTGGACCACGGACCACTGTAACACGCGCCCCCGGGAATCACTGCGCGCAGCTTGAAACGTGCTGTTGCTGATCTTTTCCCCTGCCCCTTTAGTCCCCCTTGCGCAGCCTTTCCTTCCGTTTCTTCTTCTTGTTGTCCTCGCCCCTGGGGACCGGTACACGATCGCGTATCCCGGTTGTTCCTGGCCGGGAGATGTTCGTTAAACTTTTACACGGCCCACCGTGTGCCCCCTGGCGCATTTCGTTGCCGGGAGAAAGCGAATGCCTCCGACGTTTAATTTCTTGCATTTTACACGGCCTCTCTAATGGGACGATCGGTTGGGAACGGGGTTGCATCTCGGTAGCGTGAAATTATTCTTCCTTATCGTTCGTCGTATCTTTAGATTTAAAGGCCCTTGGGATTTTTACTTTTCAAGAATTGTTGCTCGTTTCTCGTGAGACCTTGTGACGTGAATCGGGCGGTTTCGTGCTGGATTGAATTTAATTAAATACACTTTTTAATTAATTCGTATAGCGCCTTTTTAATGATACTTGTAATGTTTACTCGTGAATTGCCTGTTCGTTGCTGGAGAATGTTAAGCTGTCACAGGGGCTGCCGAATAGAGCGAGCAATAACCCTACACATGCATTATTTGATTTATTTTTGCGAATCATAATTTACCACCGCCGTTCGCTTTCGATTACACATTCTTGTTAACAATTAATGATGGACACAATTCTCCAATGACTGAAAACATTGTCCTATATTCACTTCGTTGTTAAATAGCTCCCACTGCTATCCGTGATAACACCAATTTGTATACTGCCTCTCGATGACACTGCCACAACGTGTCTTCGTAATCTCGATGGAAGATAGCAACACGTTTCGCAGATGTTCGTTATCGTGAGATTAAATTGGCCGCACTTCGGCTGCATATAAAGTAGCCAACGCGTTCTCACGCGCGGCGTTCAGCTATCCATTTAATACGTGTAAGAGGCGAATTAACGCGCGTTAAAAATGATTTACGTACACCATCAATTAACGGCACGTCGAACGGCGCAGAAGTGGTACCGTCCCAATTTCTTTTGCACGTTCGCGAGTTCCTTCGTTTTTATCGCATCTCCCGAAGCGTCTCCGTTCGGTACAAGTACATCAGCAGCTCGCTTACATCAGAAGCCTTCGTGAGAGATTATAATGAAAAAAAAAGAAGGAAAGAAGCACGATTGGAGAAGCGAAGGAGGTAGACGAACGAAATAGATTTTTACGCTGGTAGACTGATTAATTGAATTTCATTAATCGTCTCGGTCCGATTACGCCGGCTGCAATAATTATCACTGCCGCGTGCGAACACAGGATGCTGGTTGAATAGACATCGCGCGCTATTGCCGGGCGCGTCCAGCAACGATCAAAAGAATCGCACAGCGAAGCGTTTTGCTATTTCAACCGTCCAACTGAATTAATTTCCGGTTGCGAAACACGGATCTACCGTGATTCAATCGCGCATCCTCCATTACACGCTCAAGCGTTTTACGTAATACAGAATCTACGATTTGTTACGCGTATCGCTGACCGTGAGCGTGAATGAAGCACTGGGGGGTGGGGGTGGTTTCTGTTCCTCGTGCTCGCCTGCTACATTAGAAGGTGAGTCACTGATCAAACACTTTTCAATCGGAGTGTACCGATTAATTTCCCTGGTCGGGGAGGAACGCTTGCAAAATTGTTATTCTAAACTATTATTGTCTTCGTCGCACAGATCATTAATATTTTATCATAGCTGCGTAATTAATAATTTACTGTAATAATATTTGTACAGTAATAGTTTATATAACGATACTCCAGGAATCGTATGCATATACACTCAGCTTTAACTGAACTATTCGGTCGCGCTTCTCTGGGGAAAACTGTAGGGAAACGAGTCAGTAGAAGGGCGGACGTTTAATCCGTCCTCGATCCATGTTTCCCTGCTAGAGCGTCGCGACGCTCGGCGACCGCAAGCCTCGAAAGCTCGCAAGCTCTTGGAGACACGCCACGAGCTTTGCCGGCGTCTCCCTAGTTTCGTTATGCGATCCTGATCAAACGGCGGAGGTGGAAAGCTCCCCTAACTTGCATCGAGTGATAGAGTAACCGTGAGATCAGACGAAAATCGTGATGCTTTTGAAGGAAACGCGTTTTGTCTTGAAAGAGATCTACCTTTCCTGAGGAGCCTCTGTTATAAAGCTGTGCTCTCAAGACTTCGTGATTAATATCGCATCGTTGGTTCAGTTTGTTGCTCATCTTCATTTGCTTTTCCGAACAAGAGGAAAAGCTGTTTGATGACTCGGACTTACAATTAGTGTTTCTAATGCGGACTACAAAATTGACGCACAGTAGTTTCATCAGCTTGGATCCCATTTGCCACTCGTTCTGCGTTTCAATTGAAAACGAGTGTTCTTGGTCAAGCTTTAATTGATTGTACATGTGCCAATTTCTAGTACACTTAATAACAGAACTACCAAACTACTGAACGACTCACTTGAAGTTCTTTACAGTTCAGCCATTTATCATTTTATTTCCTCAGCCGACAAGATTTCAGTTTTATTCCCAATTTATATTAAAGACAATAGAAGGGGTATCGATACAATCTTCTAAACATTGCTTCTCCAAATAAGTCCAGTGCCTATCACAGAATTCCCAAAGTATATAACATTGATTAATCGAACAATATTTAGATAGAATTCAATTGCGAAACAACGGAATACCTATGGAACTCGAATTTTCCCGAAGCATACCGAAAAGCTCTCGGCACGCCATGCAATCGACGATCGATGCTCGCTAACGCGCGCACGCGTGGCACGTGGGGGCGTAGCCATGCGTCGGACACCCTCGCGCCCACACCTACGTGGGGGGTATCTAAAATTAACCCCGACCGGCGTCGCGACGCTGGCGAGCTCCACATAATTCCTGTTCGCCCGCTTCGACTCCTCGTCGTAACGACGCTCGCCGCGACGCTCCACGGAGTACGTCGACGCTTCTTCCGACGGCTGTTGTTCTCCTGGCTGCGGAGGACGTCGCGGCGCGGCCTCTGACAACCGTTCATCGCCGGCTCCTCGACTACGGGCCCGCGGGTCGGAAAGCTCCGGGAAAGCTCGACGCTTTGATCGTCGAATCGGTCGGTCGCACCTACGTGTTTGTCGTGCTACCCTGTCCCGGTGGTACGTCAGACGACGTCTTCCGTTTGACGGGCAGCTCAGTCAGACGTCGCGACGCGTCGCCGAGACTGACGCGGGCGTCGATTCGGCCTCATGCTAGCCGGATAGAGCGTCGCGAGCCTAGGGCGCCGTTGAGCTTTCTCAGGGGCGCTTTCTCCGCGTCGAGCTTCTTCGAGAGATGCCTCGCGACGATCCAGGGTGGATCTGGACGTTAGGATCGTCTCTACGGCGCTTTCCGACTCTTTTCTTTCCGTTCCGTCTTCTTGGAAGTTCGTACCGTTCGCCTGTCGCAGTTCGAACGTATCGATCCAATCGTTTTTGTTTTACCAATTTTTGTAGCGCCTGGCTTGCTATAGTATAGGGCTGCTGCCGGGGGTGGGAGACCGCTCCGCGTCAGCTGTGCCTGTTCGGATGTATCGATCTGGCTTTGTTGCCTCGCTGGTTGGTTAGTTGCCAACGGGGGTTGAGGGGAACATGTTTTTTGTTTTTTTTTTAGTGCGGGTGGAAAGCTTGTTGGGTCAACGGATTTCATTGATTTCATCTTATAGAAAGTACAGTTGAAATGGACTTTTAAACTCGCGCTTGGGATTCTAATTTGTTTTTCGTTCAACACTTGCCGAATATTTTTCTAATTTAATTTGACATTCGTCTCTCTGATTCGCGTAAGAATATGTATTGCAGAAGGCGTCTTTTGATTTCGGGTAACAAGGGGGAAGTAGATATCCAAGTAGGAAGGTTTAATCTTTATTGAAAGACAGTTTTAACACGAGTGGCTGATATATGATTGACTCTTACTACTGAATTCGTAAGTGGACGATGTATTCGCCGTGTGCAAGGAATATATCCTTTATTATTGGACTTAACACGCATCTAACGTTTCCTTTGATTCTCCGCATTTTCTTCAGAGTTCACCGCACACCGGATCCTTAAAAGCTTCCACGATTTCCGTGACAATGAATCCCAATCAACGCTGCCAATAATAAATTGCATTAGAACGAATCTCATTCGATCACCATTTAAATCTTAAACGGAGCTTTCCATCTGAATCTACGTGCGGAAGCATGACGACACCCCTTCGATAGTCTGCTAGCCTGGTGCGGCGTCGCGACGCCCGAGGTCTGGCGCCACGGGTCGCGTCTTCGTCCACGTTGGAACTCTGGTGGGCGTCGCGACGCTGGCCCCCGTCGATCTCCTGCGAGCTTCTGCGAGCCGTCTCGCTAAAGTCGTCGTGACCGAGCCGCGACAAGCGGTGAGCGACAGGTGGGCAGCTTTCAACGGGATCATCGACGCGTCGACGCCCGGCGACGCCGACGTCACGCGTCGATCGTCAACTGACCGACGCCGCCGTCGACGGGCGCGACGCCTCGGGCGATGAGGAGCGTCGCGGCACACCTGTGCGACCGTGATCTCCACGCAGGTCGGGAGACGAGCCGGCGCGACACCAGGCGCCCATCTCGTCGCGTCGGCGTCCCGACGCTGCCGTCGCTTCAGTTCAGGGACGCGTACCGAATATCTCGAACCCCTCGCTTCGGTTCTGCGCTCGGCTATTTATTCTCTGCGATCCATTTCTTTCTTCGAGAAGTTCGTGCCGAGCTTTCGTATCGCCAGGATTGTTTAACTTTTATTCCTCGAACGCTGCGGTGGATCTTAGGATAAATTATTATAGAGTGTTATGGAGAAATGGACGACGCCGGGCAAGCGATCATTTCCGTACAGTTTGATATTGCCGAATCGGGAGAACCGAGCTTCGATTACCGAATGATCGTGTACGCCTGGCTATGTACTCGTTCCTCCACTTGTCTAACTCACTGCCATCGGCGTCGACGGCAAGAATTTTTTACCAGGCTTGTATAACAACGATCGGGAACATTCCTAGGGAGTAGGAAGCGAAAGAATTCTTTCGTCGTTCGGGGGAAGCCTCATGAGCTCCTGCCTTTTGTCCGAGGCGAGGGATAAAGAAGCCAGTGGAACAAGTAAATCGCTTCTCCGCCCATAGGCAAATCAGCTGATTTGCACTATTACTGAGATATCCGAAATTCTTTACTAATCGTTACTGTCCGCTTCGAGCAGTCAGCTAAATAGTAATTTGCATTAAATAGTAATTTAAATTGCACGAAAATTTGCAATAAAATTCACTCTTCGGCTATCCTACCATCTTCATCCCCCATTCATCGAAAGCCTCTCAATTCTCCTTCCATGTCCAACCAACCGTTCCAAGCTTCGTTCTCGGTTCCCCACGCCCCGAACACTGAATCCCTTCGCCTCCCACCACAATTTTCCCTGTCCCAGCCTGTTCACAGTAACACGAAAACCACCAAAGTGTCGCGGCGTGGCTGGTTGCCCTATCAGGGTAGTACGCAGCAGCGTATCGACTACCTGCCAATAATAAAACGTAACGAAAGCCACGAACGACAGAGAGAGAGAGAGAGAGACAACGATCCACGCCACAGTGGAGTAACAAAGCCGGGAGCACAGGGGCGGAATCGGGGGGGTTGGGTTATCGTATACAGGCCAGCCACGAGTGTTCGCGAACTCGGTGTATCGGTCGTTTCGACGGGAAAACTGTCGCCCGAACGAACGCCACCCCTCTCTCAGAGGGGTGGTTCGTCCGATCACGACAGCGCGGGCGGATGATTCCTTTTCGTTAAGGAAAAAACGGGAGGAGACGCTCGCGACGCGTGGGAGCTTTTAGTAAGACGAAGCATCCAGGCGGTTGCTTGCGAGCAGCCCCCGTTATCAGGCTCGCAGGACGCGAGCTTTGGTCGGCGTCGGTCGCGTCGTCGTCACGTGGTGCGCGGCCGCCGAAAAAGCGCGGGCGTCGCGACGCCCGACCGGGGGAGCAGAACCGCGCCGCGCGTTGCGTCGACCAGCGTTCGCCCGCCACGTGCGAGCTTTCCATTGGAAATAGACGCGATACGACGAATCGTTAAATAAATAAGGAGTTTGACAAGAATTCTTGTAAATAAAAGAAAGGGAAGTTTGTGAAATGTCATACGAATGCCAAGATACTTGGCAATACACTTCATACTCCTTTCAGAAGCGGCAGAAAGAAAAGATGGCTCGCGAGTCGCGTCTCCGGGGGTTTAACATACTTAACGAGGACCGGAACGAGTTCTCAATTCTTGCCCAGCTTCGTTTTCTAATTATCCCCCCGGCCGTTTCTGCCCGCATATTCATATACATTGCATCTCTCCCCCACGTTGCTTCGAGTAAATACATATGAAGCGATATTTCAAGGAACGATTAGCTTCGGGGAAGCGGCTCCGCTTCGTCGCGATTACTCCCTTCGCCCTACCCTTTTAGGGCAGCAGAGGGAATTCGCGTTGTCGTCGGATCGGCAGTGAAGAGGGGCATGTAATTGCAGGCAGTTTACGCAGAAACGCCGCCGACTGACATAGTTCCGCTCCCGCTCTTCGCGAGACTATGTCCGATTAACGATGCAAAAGCGTTCTTGTCGTCCGGGAAGTTCAGACAGTCGCACTTTCGATTTCCCGAGCTTGCTCGATCGTGAACTCGTTTCTTGAGATTCTTTAGAGGTATTCCAGAAACTTGTTTGCCGGCCGGGACTATGCCGGGACGTTGTTTGAATTTATGGATGATTCCTTTGATTGCTTTCTCGTCGAGGAAGGAAAAGAATTAACTCAGAAGGAATTGTTTCAACATTAATTGCCCCGCAATGTTCCCTTCAAAGTATTCCAGAAACTTGTTCGCCTGCAGAAACTAGGCTGCGGTGCTGTACGAATTTATGTATAATTCGTTTCGTTGATTTATTGGCGAGAGAGAAGAATGAAATATACGAATTATTTCAAACATTAATTACCCTGCAATCGTTTCAAACGCAGTTTATCCTATCTCATTGTTTCGGCCGTTAGGGCAGCGACAATTATTTTCCAAGGAAATAATTGGACACACCGAGCTTGCTTTACTTGTTCCACTAACAGTTATTGCATAAAATTGATATCGCGTGTAATTTCGAGTCGTTACAGTCGGCCGGCGGACACTAGATTATTATAATTTCGTGATTACAGGCTTTCGGATCGCGAATGTTCCGTTGTTAGCGATCACGAACGCCTTTTACGAGCGTTAATGAGCCGCATTGCATTCCCATTTTTCTCCCCGTTCCCCTCTTCCCTTCCCTTCCCTCGCCGCCCGTCCTTCTTGCTCCACGCTTTTCTACGATCAGGCTGATAATAATTCAGACCTAGTTTACGAAAGGCTCACCGAAAGCTGCTTAATTTTTTTTTTGTGGGACCGTTCGTTAGCGGAGGCGGCTGGAACGCATCGGAATGAACGGCTCGCATTATTCAGATGAGGATGCAAGCGTGGTTTTCGTTAGGAGCGCCGGTCGGCTTGCAGTGAGCGAACGTTTTAAACCTCTTTACTTCTGAAGCTGGGGAAAGGGTTTCAGTTTCGGGACGCGGTTGCCGCGGATTAAGCGATTCAATTCGACTCTTTGTTCTTCGCTTGTGCGCGGCTTGCGTCTCTTTTTCTTTCGGCGACTGGCGTTGTCTCGGGACGCTTGAAAAAACGCGAGATAACGTATCTTCGTTTAATGCATCGCTGTCGTTTGTGTAATGAGGAAGGGTGGAATGTTCGCGATTTACGGAATGTTCGCGATTTACGGAATGTTTGCGATTTACAGAATAAAAGGGAGGAACGTTCGGCGGGGTAAAGTGGTCCTAGGTTCAAGTTAAGTCTCACGGTATCTATCGATTGTGTCCTAGAAAAATATTATGCATTCCCTCGGAAATAATTGTTCTATTACGTTCGTCAAACCCGTTAAAGGAAAAAAGCTTCACCCTCTTCAACCGCCACTGGGAATAACCACAAAGTCTTAAGAGAAAAAAAAGAAGAAAACGTAAGGAAAAGATAGAGAGATGTAAAGGAGCACGAGAGAGGCACGAGAAAAGGTGGGAGGGGCAAGAAGTAGTATCAAGGGTGACGGGTATCGGGTAGGATGAAGTTTCCCTTGTCCTACTCTGCCTCTCACCCTTCGTCCTTCGAGAGGATCCCGGCAGAAGGGAGAAAGGGCAAAAAAGCGGAGGGCACACGTACGCACACGCTTCCCCGGCCGTTGCATTACGATCGGCACGCGTATTGCGCGAGGCGTACTCGTGGCCGTGGATCGCGCGAGTGCCGAGAAATGTCCGTTCTCGACTCGCTCGCGATGAGGCTGTAAAACAGCGGAGAGGAATATTCATCCTTCGAGTTTGCGCCATCGATCCGCCTCGGGTAACTTTCCCTCTTTTTTGCTTTTAATTGCAATTGGAAGTCATAATAATTATGCTGTTTCGCATTCATAATCATTATCGCATTATTTGTGACGCTTAATGATATCGCCCCGTGGGATTCAAGATTGATAGCGTAATGATTATTACATGAATACGTTGACAGCCAGCTGACAAGCACTAAATATTCCTTTTAATTCGAATATCGTTAACATTTATGCGTCCCGTCCTTGGGATTCAATATGAACTGCGAGAGTCTCAAGGATATCGTTCAATTTCTTCGGTCTCTCCCTTCATTCACGAACGGTCGCGTATCCAGGACCACACAGGCCAAGAGAAATATAATGCACGCAACCAGTTTACCTTAGCGAGCAATTTCGTCCACGCGTTTTGCTCGTGCGTGGTACGTACAAAGAGCAGGGGTATAATTTTGTAATGTATCACTTACGATTAGAGCGCGCCGACTCGAAATAGTTTATAGTGCACCTGGCGATTCACTCGTTGCCCGGCATTCTTCAGTGAGCTTACCTTTATTACACGACTGCTCCTTTCATAATTTATCGACAGATTATGATAGAACGTCATTGGCCCTTAAGTGAAGTGCTTGGAAAAATCTGAGCAAATGTGAAATAAAACCTTTAATTCATCCGTTTTAATAGTTCAATATTTTCAAGTGTAGTCGATTACTTTATTACCGATTCATATATTCATATTTACTTGTATAGTTCTGTTCATGTCTCGATATAGGGACTGTACATTTTTCGACTTACGCTCAGCCGGAATTCAACCTGTTGCTCAACAAGAATATACTTGTTACGTGCCGTCGTGCGGGGCGCAGAAACGTACTCTTAGGTAACGTTAAATTAAAAAGCGAGCGTACGAAGCGATATAATGTTATGTACTATGCGCCATCGGTGCAGATTGCACAGCACTGGACGCGTCCAGTCCGGGCACACGTGCTGATTTATATGCAAATCACGCGTGGCCAGTGAATCATTGCGTTTTTCCGCCGCGCCGACTTGTACTTACCAACGCAGCTGAGAAAACACGCGGTCAGAAAAAGCGTGATCTCGACGTGTAACAAGCATCGCATCCGTAACCAAACGAAATTTGCACGTCGTCGCTCTGCTCGAAGTGTTATTAATTGGCACGGAGGGAGCAAAATTCCGGCAAACCTGACAGGCCGCCAACCAACCGCGGCAAACTTTTCCCTTCAGGAAAAAGGGCGACGATTCGAAGAAGAAAAGTGTCCGAGTACTCCTACCTTCTTATCGCCCCGTTATTTACCTTCTCCTAGACGTTCTAATCCCTCCGGCCTGGTCTCTCGCTATTTTCCGCTCCAGACGCCCGTCCGTTTCCCATCGGGGTCAGGCTTTCTTCTCCCCCTTTCCCTTATCTGTCCCTTCGGCCGCTATCGCATCCTGCGGCTGCCGATCCCGCGGATGATATTTAGCACCTTCAACGGGGTCCCTTTCTTTATCGCCGCTCCCTCGGCAAGCGGCCAGTTCGCTCGCCTCCAATTTTTCCATTTCTTTCCGTCCATTTCCCGCTCTCCTCGCCTCCGCGCCGTGTCTTCCCCGTCCCATTTCATCCCCCCCTCGACCCGCGTGGAACCCGTGGCCCACCACTCTCTGACTTACTCTCGGACGCACCTGCCGCCGGTTCCCACACTCGATGCCCTCGCGCCGGACGTGACGTCATCGCGTGCCCCTCTCGTCCTCAGTTCTGGAGCGTGGTGGTTCGGTGCCGATTTGCCGCGTGCACGCCAGCCGATCGCCCCCCGATCGTGTCGGTGATCAAGCCGCGCGTCGTAGGTAGGCAGGGATCCAGCGTGTGCACGGCACGCACAACCGCACGCCGGCACCGGCGCGCGCGTTAACCCGTTCGCTCCGTGGAGAATCCTGTACGAAAATCGAACGCGTCGAGGGGAAGAGGTAGGACGGTCGAGTCGCACTTTCGATTGATAAGCTTCGCATTGAACGCGATCCCCGAAGAGGGTTAATTGCCAGTGACACCGCGTTTCGCGGGCACTGCCGAGGGAAAGTTGACGATCGGCGGAGCCTCCGTTGAGATGTTCGAGCAGAAGGCGCAGTTCTCCAGACGATACATAGGTACATTCGATTAATCAAGCCGACTCGTTTGTCCGATAGTTTAATTTGTGCGCGCCGAATGTTATGATGGAAAGATATAAGAATCGTTATCGTGATATTTAACAAATGTTTCATCGGGAACACAAAAATTGAACACTGGCCTATCAACCCCTATGGATCATGAATCAATTACTTTCCCTCGGCGCGGGTTCGAATTCGACAAGTGGGCATGACCGTAAGCTGATCCTAAAGAAACTAAAACATTGCACGATCAATTAAAACCAGTCAATCAATTACCAGGTTCAAACGTGAAAAATACGTAGGTACGTGCAATAGTATGTACGATTTCGTATAGATCATAGATTACCGATCGCGATGCCCGATCCAAAGGAAAAGAAACGGGAGCTGGAAAGGCGGATCTCGAAATGACCTTCTTTGAATGGAATAGCGTTCTATCGAAAAATGCAGCAGGTGCATGGGTGCTCGCACGCACTCATCACTCGGGTGAAAAGATCCACCGCGGAACAATCGGATTCGCCCTTTCGATCGAGATCGAGGGGAGATCAAGGCTGCGGCATCAATGGGAACACTCCCGAGACCGATTCGAATATTCGTGCTACGGTTTCTTCCCTTTTCTTTTCCCTCTTTGCGATCGCATGTCTGTCGCAATGTCTCTCGCTTGGCGTACATCCGGTTGCCATTCCGAAAGACCATAAGCGAATCGAACATTGCTCCTCGATTAACAAATTCGCGCAATCGTTTTCGAATATAATAATGCTTGTTTCCTTTTAATCGACGGTAGGGTAAAGTGTATATAATAAATCTTCTTCTCCCTTCTGTTCAATGGTTTCAATCGAACATTTGTAAACGTTTCGATGAAAACGTTACCTTAATTAAGCTGATTCTGTTTTCTGTCCACTGATCTTTATCGGAGTAACGAGCGGGTCAAAAGAAAACTGGAGCGATCAATAGCAATTTTCCTCGTGCTCCGTTATAACGCTTCATTTTCTCCTATCGATCATTCGTGCGCTTCTCAATGAATAGATCGTCCCATAACGCGCATCCGGGGAACAAGAAACTCATCAGTACCCGCGATTTTTTCATTAATAAGACTTATTACTGTTTCGACCGAAATCTTCGCCCTGACATTAAACAATCTTTGTTCACCCTTTTACAAATCTTTCAAAAACTGTCGCATCTTTGAGGAAAATCGATGAGGATAACTTGAACGAGACTAGTAATGATTCCAAATATACAATTTTGAATAATATCTCCTCCGCGCGATGTTTCAGAGGACTTTCCTTTCAATCTAGCGTTCATCTTCTTTTTATTAAAAACCACAAGACTCGCACCACGTGCATCTTCCGTATCGTCGTTTAAGCTTGACGTATTCGCCTTACCTCTTGCAACGGAAAGTTCGTTACATCCGCAGGTTCGCACAATCAATTCCACTGACGTCAATGCGCACAAAAAAAAGGCCGTTTCAATTTTTTCTTTATCGAACGAGTTGAAGCGAGATGGGGAGCGGGAAGCGAGTTAATGCGACCCAGATGACGAGTCCTTTCCGACGGTGCTCGATCCCGCCCCGAAATCCTTCCGCCGTGAGCGACAATTTCTTTTCCGCCTTATCGATCTTATCGGCACACGAATTCATTTCGCCGGTACACAATCGGTCGTTCTCGATCAATTTCTCGAGTCACCTTTCTCGTTACACGTACGCCTCAGTACCCCCTTGCCGAAGTTTCTACAGGAAACGTCTTTCTCCGTCCTGTAAACGTACGCAAGCGGCGGGAACGTCCGCGAAAGGAAGGCCGCAAACGTGCCACCGCGCGATGCCAGCTCTTGCTACAGAGCGCACGGGACGCGCAATTAGACGCGGCTGGTAATTAGCAATATGCGTCGATTTTCGCGGACGCTCGAGAGGGCGCGAGGGCGGACCAATCGCTCGGAACGTTGCATGTCGAATAACTTCGTCGCTGACCACGCGCGTACGCTTCAAACGCTTCACGATTATCGTTTTGTAACGGCGGCCAACACTTGCACGATAAAGACGCGCGCTTTTATGGGCGGCGTTGAATGAATGCCGCTCGCAGCTTTAATAGATCTCGCTTTTGTTCCGTGCTTTTTTAATCGTGCCGCTCGTTTTTAAATTCTTTCGCCTCGAGTCGCATGCGTGCTTCAGCAGCCGTTTATCAACCGTGACAATTGAGAATCGGGTCACGGAGGAGCACGAGTTGGTACAGCGGTAAACACTTGGATCCTTCCGTTGAAATAACTAACGTGTCTGTAATGCGCGTAATTAATGATGTCGATCTGCTACGCGTACGAGCGAGAAGAATCGCGTGAACGTCGCTTAAGCGGAGAGCAGGAGTTGATGCGTTTGTTAAAAAGTAGTGCAGAAGGTCGTTGGAGGCCGTGATTTTCAGAACGGCCGTGTGCGCGTGTCACGCGTCGCGCAACGTACTTCGTCGACGGCATACGTCATGCAGACGACCCTCGTGATTTTAATCGTGCGGCACGT
Organism: Holcopasites calliopsidis; assembly: GCA_023838395.1. Lineage (NCBI taxonomy): Eukaryota > Metazoa > Arthropoda > Insecta > Hymenoptera > Apidae > Holcopasites > Holcopasites calliopsidis. The sequence continues at coordinate 198,578 of JALHAQ010000012.1, read as the reverse complement.
GAGTAGAAATCTTTATCAGCTGGATTGGCACTTCCTCGTGGGGACTCTGATCGGTCATGCGACTCCTAATCGTTCGCCATTTGTGTCACGATTAAAAGCCATTCGTACGGCCGAGCTAGGGTCGATCGAAAAATGCCTTCCGACGCGACGCAAACATAACAATTTCCATACCTTTAACGATTCTCTCATTTCATTATTAAGCCACTTGACGATCCGAAGAGAACGTACGATTTTGGTAATCTTTCTATTCTTTCTTATCTCCAATCAAAACAGGGAATACCTTCGGTCGATCGTTTTATCAGCATAACTCTGAACATGATCGAAATATATATTTCGCGTAAGATCTCCTCGAGGTTTGGGTCGAAAATACAACAGTTTCCTGCGCGATTTGCATACCTGCCCGTCGAACTCTCTCTCTCTCTCTCCTCCCTTTCCTCTTTCGCGCGGATATCAATATTTAATATATTTTAATTAACCCGAGGCGCGTATCGGAATCACGCGACGGGAAGGAAACATCGGCCGGAGTACGGATTACGCCCAATTTGTTTACATCAACAGCTGTTCTCGCCCGAAGAAAAAGAACCACCGCACGCAGCTTTCACCTACATAATTATCGTCGTCGCGCACGGAACCGCCGCGCTCCGCTTTATCATTTCGAGACAGCGCGGGCCGTATTAACTCGCGCGATTATTGTTAATTTCCGTGTAATTGACCGCCACCGGCTTATATCGTGCCGAATTGCAATAATTAAGAGAGTCCCCGCGGCGCGCGTACACGACCGCCTGATAATAGCGACGCTGATTATACGTCCGCGGATGGATATCGAAAATCGCGATACTGTGAAACGCGGAGCGGGATAATTCGCCGATCCTTTTAGCCGAAACAATTTCGCGCGCGCGTTTCACCGGCCGCTGGTGTATCGCGGCAGCCAGTGTCTTGATTTCGAAGACTCACGGTGAATGAAGGCGACGCGGATTCGTGAACTCGGGGGAGCGGCTCAATTTCCATTTAACGATGCGATTTAGTTTAGAGTAGAATCGCGTTAAATTCGAGTGTTCGATATCCGCATTTTCACTGCGAATCAACATCTTTTAATGTACAGATTTAAGGTTGAAATGAGGTCTTTCAGGGGCTACCAGGTAGAAACACTTTGCAGGACCAGTTGCAAATTTATACTTAAATTGAGAGGAATGATACGGTATTAAACGGAATAATGATACTTTCTATTATTAAATCGGACTCGACTCTGCCCTGGAAAAAGCGATTTCTCCAGAGGCCGATTCGATCACGATCGAAGCGGGGACGTTCTTTATTGTAAAAGTGTACGCGGACGCCTACTTTTGCAAGGAATCCCCCCTCCCCCGGGCCGAAGTTTGTTCTCACGAATTTCTGGGGCCCGTCTTAGGAATATCAAACAGTCGGACCACACGACACGCATACCTATACGTACCGACGCATTTCTGTACACTCGTGGCGTTCGCGTTTCGTGGAATCGCCGATGGGAGCATCTTAACCCTTTGATATTGCGCGTTGCCCTTTCGACGCCGAAGGAAACAGGCGTGCTTAATATTCTTGATCGTCGGAGCACTGATCCGCGTCGAGAGGATCGATGCTGAGACGAAAATGCAGTTTCCTGTACGATATTTCTTGGGTACGGTTTGTTACTTTAGATAACAGCTTTACCATTTTACAGTTCCATAGAATTGTTTAATTACTGGAATTACTACGGATGAATGATCAAACTGTCCGATAATTCTTTTCGCCTACTAGTAAAAAAAGAAAAGTCTACTTCGTGCACCGAACAAAATGTTCACTTAAGAAACGTCCTAATTAAAGGGCGAAGCAAACGAATGAATAACGAAATATTCTGCGGACGTGATAAATCATTGGCACACGTGCCGCCGGTGCATTGAGCAATTTTCCCCGAACGGCATCGCGGCTCGCCCCGATCCGACGGTTCGCTATAAATATCATTGGTAACCTCTGAAAAACTCGTTGCTTAGTTTGCGGTTCGATCCCGATCGCATTAATATTTATACGGTCTCGGTTCGAGACGCAAAAAACCGCTCTCGTCTCGGCTCCCTGGAACGGAGATGAGAAGAATCTCTGGTTAAACACGGAGGGACTGCGGGGGGATGAAAAAAGGAATTGGTGCAAGAGAAGCGGCGGAAGAGAAGGATTCATGAGCGTGTCGTGGATCTTAGATGATTTTTTCTTTTTCTTTTCCTTTTTTTTTGTTACCTCCTCCGTAGATCGAAAGCCAAACACTTCAGGGTCCGCTGTGGGAACGGCGGTTCACCGTGGATAAACGCGTTTCCCGCATCCGGCAAAGAAACGCCGTGGATCGATGGGATTCGTTCCGAAACTATTGCCACCGCGACGTGGGACGATCGACGCTCGAATTTCGGGCTTTCAAGCGTTCGCGGAAATTTCAATGAAACGCGATGCTCCGGTGACCATTGGATTAAAACTTTTCATTAACTCCTGCGAACAATATGAACGCTAGGCTTGCGTACCTATTCACGGGAGCTTTTTGATAAAACAGCTGTGTCGCATCATACGCAAGTAGTGGAAATTATAAAGCCCTGGGGGAGAAATGAACTGGGACGCGAGCATACATTACATCGATTAAAAGTTAGTATAAACTGCTTGGAAATAATGCTCACCACTTCTGCGACTTTAAACATGAAATCTAAAGCGCGTCGGATGGACGCGTTCCGTGAGCGGTTGACGATTAATGCAACAACGAACAATATTAATAGCCGACACATTTATTGTCAAGCGTTTCGTAAAACATTGAATGTCGACCGCGGTTCGTCTCGTGCTTCTCGATTTTCCATTCACCCACGGAGTTTCCCCGAAGCAAGCGCGTAGCGCTTCGCGGGATTCGATTGTCAGCATCGTGAACTTCCTGTTTGCGATCTGACCGATGACGTTGCTCGGTGTTCTCTCATTCGTCGTGAGTCACTCGTTCTGCTCTGGGACGTTCAGGAGATATTAACACGCGTCGGTGTACGTGACGAGATTCTTGCCCGCGTATGAATTAAAATGAATTAAAATCGCTTTAGCGGCGTTAATCGGATCGCCGGAGTGCTTGATCGTGTACTTAATTAGATCCTGCGAATTGCGAAGTTGATTAGTCACGTTACTTCAAAATATTTCCCTACGCGAGCAAAGATATTGATCGATTCATTCGGAGGATTAATGTACGAGGAAAACAGCTAAATGTTCATTGCGCTAATATTAAGAAATATTTTCCGCAATTGCTGATATTGTAATAAACATTTCTCGTCGCGGCGCTTCTTCGTCCCGTGCATTCTATGTATCCCATAAGTAAATAATTACACATGCGCATATGAAAGATACTTCTTTTTCGTTTTTTTGATCCAGTATCGCATAAATTTGCGAGCATCGCTCATTAACGGAACGAGATAAAGGGCTATGCGCGCGTGGCATTTCCCGGACACGAAAGGCACCGGCAGACCGGCGGCGAACGCGACTCTTTTTAGCGCAACGTAAAATCTTGCGTACCTCGTCAACTCGATCTTGGATTTTCCATTCCATAACTTCCTCGACCCATAAGCGTTCATAACTCGATTATTCCGGGAATCGCAGCGGGAAGAATATGTTATTAGGCAGATCGGGCTGGGTAGTTGTGCCTAAATAAAAGCAAACAATCCAGTGTTATTTATAAATCAGCTCGGAGGATTGCTATCGAAATCGGCGTTCGAAAACAGTATTCCGGTGTAAGGTATTCTTTCTTTGTTTGAAAATTAATGAACGGTACGCATTAGCGTCGTGGATCCAGAGAGTGATACATAATCGCATTCGTACACGTATCGGAGACACGAACCGGAAATGTCTCGCGTTCCATTTGCAACAGCGGCGGCTGTCGATCGCCGCGGTGATTAATATTGTACACTAATCACTCCGAATCATTAAACCGTACTCTTGCCCTGCGAGTGATATCCAAGCGCTCTCGACTTGTATAAATCGAAAAGCCGTGCTACCATTCGCGCGACTAAATCGCGGCCCGCGCGAAACAATGAACAGCGGGCGTCGAAAAGCCCTCGCGAAGAGGCAACCTCCGTCGAAGCTACGAATCATCGAAGCACGTCACGATGAACCGGCCCGCTTGTGATTCATCGAACGCGGTGAATAACGTGCGCCAGGCAAGGGTACGCAGAAAACGCGATGCGCGAAACGGAAGGGAAAGATGGAAAGAGGGAGGAGGGGGTGGCGAGAAAGCGGAAGGACAGACGCGGCACGATCAAGGCGTGAAGGGGCGAGGAACGGGCGGGAGGCACGAGCTGGCCGTCCCGTGGACAATGGCCATCCCCCCATGAGGCTATGGGAACCCGCGGTGTGAAGGCATGCGTGTTGTCCTCTCGAGGCCGTTGGAGGACGTGTCGCGGCTCGCATCCTCGATTCGCCTGTACGAAAGGAAACCACCGGGCGGCGCGGACAGGATGCATGGCCGACCGGATTCTCGGCGATGCGTGCGCGTACGCGTGGAATCCGGCGAGAGGGGTCCGCGGGTCCCTTGGACTGTCCGCTCGCTTTCGATCGGTGATCCGGACGGTGTGTTTCTAATCCTTCCAGCCTGACACGTTCCAATGAGATCCCTGGATCTCGCACCCGTCCGACGGGAGTACGATCGCTGCCTCTGTCGGCTGTCCCGATGGTTTTTGTATAATCTTCATGCTTCTTTGAAAGATAATATTCTTTCTCGCGGATTCTCGGGCGAGACTGAGCCGGCGATCGTCGGTGGGTGAACGAATTTCGGAGGAATCCGTGCGGTATAGAAGATACCTTGGCGCGTAGAAAACATGCCCGATTCGTTTACTTTAAACGGCAGACCCTTGAACGGTGCGAATCGTTTCTAAGATCGCCACTTCAACGGAGCTGACTGATCCGCGAACGATTTATCGTCAAATCCTGCAATGTTATGACAAAAATCTCAGGCCCCGAGACTTGACATCCCATCGACACGCGTCGCAATAGTATTCCCAGGGATTCTGTTCGCCCGCGTTACACCGAAACGGGGCCAGCATCCGCATTGTACGTACCAGCACGTCTGGTGGAGAATCACGGCGGCGATGTCTCGGGCACGATCCAGGCGGGGGACAGAGGGCGAATCGCGTGGCCGGCGTAAAGCTCCCCGCGCACGAGCAGCACACGAGCAGCGCACGAACGGCAAGCAGAGCTTGTACCGCGCGCATCATCCCCGTCGTCAGTAAAAAGGGTGTCCGTTTCCCCCCCGCCCGATCGGGGCGAACGAAACCGGTGGGCAAGAATGGGCCCGATTCAGGGTGGCTGAGGACACACTTGCGAGGCTTATTCTGCTCCTCGCCACGGGGTGGAACGGTAGTCGAAGGGTGGGAGAAAGGGCGCGCGGAGACCTTTCGTTGGCCTCTGTTCCCCAAAAACACGGGAAGACTCCGTTCGACCGGTTCCCACGAACGGAAGACGCACCACCTGTGCGTCGGAATGAGGACGGACAGCAACCCCTCCACCCCTCACACACAGTGTAAACGAGCAATCGTCGAGGGGGGACGGGTGTCGTCATGATTTTCGAGCCTAATTTCGGCCTCGCCCTTGTGCGCACCCGGCCTTCCGCGGGCAACCCCCCCTCTGTATAGGAATGAAGAGCGTTCGGCGTAAGGGACGCGGGGCGTCGGATGATTTGCTCCGGATTGTGCGGGGAAACACCCTTCAACAGGGATCCCGGCTGACCGAGGGATTTTACGTGATTGAGACAATCGCGAGGGGAAGAGGATTTTCCTCGGAGGAGGGGCTTCTTTTTTTGTGCCACGTTGCCTCGGGGATCCATGGATCGCGGGGTGTTTTGATGCGTGTTCGATCGAGGTTGAAACTAGGCTCCAGGATTAAGGGGGTCGCGTTCGTCTAGCGGTGACTGGGCGTCTCGGGGGACGATTGGAGCATACAATTCCATTGAGTTATTGTATTCGCGTGGCTGGTAATAAAGCTGGCCGCCCGATCTTCCCCCGCGGAGAAACGTGTTACTCCGCGGGGTGACTTCGGCTGCAATAAAAACGACTAATTAAAATAGCGCGCGTTTAATCTCCAAGCATGTTTCAACTCCGCCCGACGATAATGCATCATAATATTCAGCGTTATCTAAACCCGGGACCACTTTTTTTTTCTTCCGCTCTCCGAAAGAACTACGAGCCGCCCCGTATCGCGCCCCTCGAGAGAGAGAGAGAGAGAGACATCTCCCGTGAAATTATCCTCGCGCGCGGCGGAGGCGCATCACGATTTACGATCGCCCCTAAAGACCGCCGTTTCGGACCGCGTAGATATCCCTTTAATGGGAAACTAAGGAAGAAAACGGCTGTGTAATTAAGACTCGAAACGCTAATGGCGGACGGGAAAGGGGATGGACAAGAAAGCGGTGCCGGCGCGGTCTTTTTAACTAAAACAAAAACTACGGCGCCGCGGCGTTCGGGAAAGGGGAAATATCCGCCGCGGTGGTGAGGTACGATTGCCGGCCGCTTGCGGTCGGGAACGATCCTCGGTCGAACGCTTAACCGGTAGCGGTTTGTTAATTAGTCCCCTGTACTCGGTGGTTCCAAGCTTGCCGATCGTCGGGGATACGAAACGTCGATCTGTGGCCGCTCTACGATCCTTGACGCGAACGGGCCGAAGGACAACTCGTCCTCGCGTAATCGTCCGCCAATCGGCATTATCCCTCATATACTGTAACCGGCGGAGACTATGTTCGTGTAATCAATTTGCAATTAATTAGCCGATCGAAACGGACCGGCGGATTGAACGTCTGTCCGGAGCAAAAAGTGTCCAACGAGCTCGGCGATTGTTGAGCGAGATAAGGACGACGAGGATTATTAATTAGCGCCGCCTTTTCTGGGTGATAATTTGTTCAACTATTTAATACCGTAGTCGTTCGTGCTATCACGCGAAGGGTATATCCCTCGCGGCGTGTCTGGAATTTTCCTGAAAATCATTGCCGACGATTTATGCACGCGCGCGTTTGATTTACAATCGCCGGGCGTGCGAGCTGTGCGCGGCGAATGTTAATTAATTACGTACGTCGCGTACAACTGGGCAAAAGTTTGCCGTCATTCGTCCGTAATGCGAATAATCAACTAAACTAGGGCGCGGCGTTAGTTTTATTGCGATTAACAGGCTGATTAATAGACAGAATTCTACAAAGCGGTTCCAGTGTAAAAAAGAAAAAAGAAAAGAATGAAAAGCTCGTACCGATTCCGCTCGTTTCACCGGAAACGATGGTCGCGCGAAACCGTCGGAAGATGCGACAGTCCGGTCGCGAACGGTCGGCAAAGAGTTAAAAATAAAGAGTGGAAAGACGCGGCGGCCCGGCAGGGGACCGTTGTACGAGTAACCTTTTCAGTCAGTCAGCATCGACGTTAATTCGGGTCGGTCGTGTACGCGAAGCAGGTGGCCGCTGGCCGGGCAGCGACGAGACCGCGATTGTACCAAGAAAGTAACGGTATAACGCGTGCGCGCCGGCGCCGGCCGAGAGAAATACTCGAACCGCGAAAATTGCAGCCCTCCGCGGCTCGCCCGTCGCCCCGCTGTCCTTTTACCCAGGAAGCGGAGTCCCTTGGACGGGCCGCGCCGCCGCCCTGTCGCCCCCGTGAGACCTCTTCGACAGCAGGTGTAACGGCCCCGGCTGGACCAGCTCGTAACCGAGTCGGGGTAAAACGGGTCACGCGGTCATTTCGATGTTTATCCGGCGAAGGGACTTCGCGTGACGCTGTCCGTCCCCCTTTATTATCTCGTCGCTTCCCTTCCCACCCTCGGGCGTCATTAAGCTTGGATCGAATGAAACACATCTTTGCCGCACTTTTATTACGCCTTTGAGAGTTTTCGAGATTGCTGGTTTCAAGCTTTACAGATCGATATCAGCGCTCTGTTTTCTCGGGGAAGATCGCAGATGAGTTGGAATAGTTGCTTTGATGCGATTGGATCGATAATGTTCATTCTGGGGACGCTTAACCCCTTCTGATGCAATTTATTAAATACTTCTCCCCAATTATACAAATTCAGATACGCAAGATATTACGAAGGATCTACAAAAGATCATTCGTTCCTCGTCTCCGATCGTTTCTCCATCGGCTTCCATTATCGCATTGAGTCGATGGTCTGGGAAGAGTGCAGAGAGATGGGTATCCCTGATTCGTTCGCCCGACGAATAATCGGGCATTAAGTCGAACAGTCTGCTCTCTCGTCGACGGGCAAGAAGTCGCTCCTTTACTCGACTCCGCGTTAACGGCCGCGATCGCGTAGCAACACCTGTGAAACGAAAAAAAAGAAAAAGAAAACCTCCAACCGCGGTGCTTAATCCATTGAGAGGTCCACGTGAATCCATGATCCGTGTCCGGCTTGACGGGCACGGATGAATATTCATTCAGCCTCGCTAGGAGGGATCGGATCGTTAGATATCGGATTATAGATCCGTGGCAGTGGCGATCTTGGCGCGTCGGTCCCTTTGATTCGCGAAACCCGGGGGATCTTATCCATCTTAAATATGATTTTGTTTTTTTTTTAAAGCTTCTGGGAGTTCGGCAAATCAAGCAACTGTTACGTTCAAGCAGTCGTGTAAAAGATCATCGTAGACGTCCATCGTTTCTCAACTATCTTTATTTATCCGCGTGTGCGCGGTGTTCCAAGCGAAATTCCGTTGATTTGCCGCTGAATGCTGAGTTTCAGACGCGTTAGATTGGAACTGTCGTTGCTCGTTTCATACAAAACTTTGTCGCTTGGAATAACGAAAGCTTGAATGCTCCAGTTTCGTCCGGGATCGCAGTGCCGAATTCGAACTTTACTTCCGCGTACGCGGGACCTCCGCAACGCGAACGCGTTGACGCGATTCCGAGGGGAATCGTGGAAAGAGAGAAGTCATGCAAGCCCCACCGAATTACACTTTCAATTTGAGGCGCATTTACGAGATCCTTAAACTACATTCGGCGACCGTTACTTTTAATATTCGACTGTCTAACGATGTTCTCGTTGCGAACGGGCATCTGTCCCCGGCGTCCGCTGTCCGACTTGAAATCTTTAACGACGTAGCCACGATTCCTTTGATGTCGTCCGCCGTCGGACAGGTAGTCGATAATTTCCTTCTCCACTTTTTTTCTTTTTGTTCTGCCCCGTTGCTCGAACCGGTCGACTTCCGCGGGGCGACAGTCGTATCTCGATTTAATTATCAGAAGCCTCTTGGCCCGTTCGATTTCGACGCCGCGGTCGTCAAATTCACTTGTCTCCACGCTGCGGTGCACTTTCACCGCGCCAGATTGAGAGGCGAGGGTTTCAAGTTTACGTAACGAGCGGCGGAAACGCACGATCGGTAAGCGCGGGTACAATTAATCACGGAGCAGAGAGAGAGAGAGAGAGAGAGAGAGAGGGAGAGAGAGAAAAGGGTTACCCTTTGAACGGCGACACGCGTGCAATCTGCCAGCAAACGATCTGTCCGGCTTGCGCGAAGTCTAGCCTCCGTTTAAGAGGCGGGGTAATTCGAGTAGCGGGTGGAATCCGAGCTTTTTGCTCGTGCGACTTTTTGCCGTCGCTCGGACGAGCCTCTGATCGGAAGTTCGAGCGAAGGAAGGGTTAATTTACGACTTCCTTTATCGTTTATTCTCGGGCTGTTGCAAAAAGGAACAGCGGTTTCTCCAAGTAAATCTGATGCTTTACGTAGAAGTTGAATACGAGGCTCGTTTCAGCTTCTTCTTACATTGTTTAATTGTTTCGAAAATGAACCCAGGAGGACAGGGAGAAAGTTGAATTTGTGGTAAAACAAAAAAGGTAAGTAATATCCGAGAATCGACAAGACCGTTTGTTTCGGAGAAATTTCATGTACAGACGTTCATTCAAAGATCATTATCAGATAATGATAGCATCGCGGTTGCGATGGAATTGACAAAAATTGCGCAGCTGGAGGGTTTAATTGTCGGATCAAAGTTGCACAAGGTCGAGCAACGAAAGAAATAAAATCGGTACAAGCGTAATTATTGCTACCAAGGATATCGGTACCCGCATACGCGCAATAAAACCTGTCTTATCTTCGCACACTTTGCTCTCATTCCCTCGCGAATCGTCTAAAAGAAGTCGATTTCCACTTTGTCACGATGGAGCAGCTGGATCAGCTCGATCAGCTGGATAAAACAAATGTTCGCAGTTACTATGTACAGCCTTCTCTGCAACATTCGAGAGACCTAATTAATATGCAATCGACGTTCCTGCATTCGTGCCGTTTCCAGTGGGAACGTTCGGATAACAAATAATCGAATTCCTGTTTTACGCCCTTTTTACTGCGCAACGAATTTGTTCGTCGGAAATAGCCTACCACGAACGTGCTATAGACGTCGCGGTAAATAGGCCGCTCTCCGATGGAAGCGTGCAATTGTTATCGACTGGCTCGACACCGAAAGGGTTAGGCCCGTTCTATGCACAGTGGGTCAAGCGGACTCGTCGCGGTGCTTCGGATTCTTTACGCCTCGGCGCGTTTCGCCAGATCGCGCCGGTGCCGGTCTTGCGGTAAAAAAGTCGCGTTTTATTTAAGGGGCGGTTAACGGTTGGCAATCGGTTCGCAATCGAAGCAACTGTCACGTTAGATGGAGAAATGTTTTTGGCTCCGTTAGCGCTTCGAGCTAAATAGAAGACCTTCTAAATACGCGAACTTCTAGAGGCAAGCCAGTTGGCACCTGAGCGCCCGAGGTGAACGCCCTCGGAATATGGGGATCGATACCCATCATTGATCCGCGCCGCTGCTGGCAGAAATTTGGCGCAGCACTACTGGCTGGGCGTGTCGATCATAATTGGCGCAAGGAGCTTTCATAATATGAAACAGAGAAAATCGCTGACCCTTCCTCTACCGATCGTCGTGTCACCCCTATCCCAATCGGTAACCCCTTTCGCCGTCCCGATACTCGCCGATGATTCGGATCAACCGGTTCACGGCACGATAGAAAAAAAAAAGGAAGAGACAAGCTCCTCCATGAAGGCGAACGAAAGAGGAAGGAGAAAGGGATAGGGAGGGATCGTCGACATTGGTAGGGTGCCGACCGAGATGTGGTCAACAATATGACCCGTGCTCGGTACAATAGCCCCGTATTATGCGCCCAACAAGCGGCAACGGGGCCACGCTAAGGTTACCACTGCCGGCCGGGTTGGCTCTTCTGCCTCACAAAGAGGACTCACAGCTCGGTGCGCACAATGCGCGATCAGGAGGAGCGACAAAGAGGCGAGCCGCAGCAGCCTCTGTGCGCGCACCGACACACGTAAGCCCCGGGTTCGGGCACGTACACGTCTCTCCGCAGAGAGAGAGAGAGAGAGAGAGAGAGAGAGAGAGAGAGAGAGAGAAAGAGAGAAAAAGAAAAGAGCGAACGGTTACAAACGCGTGTTCGTTGCACGCGGCGGGGCCGGGGAACGGCTTCCATGCCTCTGTGAGAATCTTCCCACGTTTCTCGTAGCACGAGCCAAGGGAGCGTATATACGTGGCGAGAGGAATTTCGGAGGCGAGGCTACACCCATTCTGCCGGCCGACGCGACCAAGAACCACACCGTGAACCTCTCTCACCCAGGGCTCTCGTAACCGACGAGGAAGGCGGCGTTGCTCGCGTTCGCGTGACGGTGGGAGCGAGCGAGCGAGAATCTGCACACAACCGTTCTCGATCCGACGAAGAAGAGGGAGACCGGGGCAAACAGTGCGGAAGCGTTTCGTACACCAGCACGTTCCGAATTAGCGTCGCCGAACCCGCTGCCCGCCGTTCGCTACACCGAGCTGCCGCCGGTTTCTTGCACCTCCTCGCCCGTGATTCCGCGGCCTGATCTTTTTTTTTCCGCCTCGGAAACAGAGAGAGAGAGAGGAGAGAGCCCCCGGGTCTCCGCGCCGCTGCTGCTTTTTTCGGTAAACATGCTCCGCTCGAGCCCGTACACTGATTGCCCTCCCTCAGGTAACTTTCTTGGATTTTCATCCTTTTCCTGCGATACCTTTTCCTGCCGTATAATGGGATCACGTCGTTATTCGATTCTCCAAGGGGCAGCGGAGTTATTCGACGTCACTTCAGCGGGCCGCGAGAATTTTTCGGATAAATATTTCGCGGGAAGGGGAAACGCAAGTATTTATCTTTTCATTCGTCCGGATCTGTGGTACGAATATTCATTCAGATTGTATTAACGATTAAAATGTTCCGCGAAGTTAATTTTACAAAGCCGAGTGATAAAAGCCCTGATGCCCAAGGGATTTGCATAAAGAATCCGCATCGCCATGGTGAAACCAGTAACGAACGGATCTGAAGCCGATCCAGCGTGAGGAAAGTATCAGCGCAGGGTCGTTAACGCGATTAATAATAATGGGAACCGGTAGCTGCTCGACGATAGCACCGCGCCAGCACGGATAACGCTCGTTTCGTCGCGTGCACGAGCGCGCGCGACCTGCATCACATCCGGCTCGGACGTTCAATCAGTGTAATTATCCTACTGGTCCCTGCGCAGACCCCGTACTCATGCTAATGCCTCGTTTTCGACGTCGAGAACATCATTATATCTGTCGACCTGAAAGCAAAGGAAAAACGATCGCACTTTATCGCGGTGGGAACGATTAAACGCTTTCAATCGGGATGCTTTTCAGCGAGATTTTTCTGTCCGGTGTAGACGCGTCACGCCTGCTTCGCATTTGAACAGTCCGGATTTGTTGTGCAATCATGGGAATGGGAAGAGATTAATATTTCAGTGACTTGGGCAGATCTTTAAAAAATGTCTGGATTATTCATTGAACAATACACGATATTTGCTTGGAAAAAGAAGTATTTCATTCTTCAACTTCTTTGTATTCTCTTTCTAATTAATTTACATTTCGATGAATCCTTATGCAATTATTGACGCGTAGAAATTTCATTTTTTTTTCCCTTCAAAGTAAAATGAAAGGATGGTAAACAGCGTTTTACTTTGAAAGGTCCAAATGAATCATCGAGTCTCGATTCAAAAAAGAAAACGCATTGCCAGTTATAGACTAATTATGGAGGATCTCGTTGAGCCAAAATTAAATGTCCAACTCAGATGATGATCAAGACGATCATTGATGTTAATGCATTAATAATAAGTGGATGACACATCGGCGCACCGCTGACGAAATTATTTCAGCGTAACCGAGAAGAAGTCCAGGCACGATGCCAAAACGAACGCGAAAATATATTGTGGCGACTCCGGCACAATTGTATCGAACCCGCTGCGTGTCATAGATAATAGAGCGCGAGATAGAGTTGCTCGACAGTAGTTTCTGTACAGCTTGTCATTAGCGCGATCGTCATTAAGACCGAGCACAGTGCATTATCTTTTTTTTTTTTTATGCCGCGAACAATTATATTTGTCGTGATGCTAGTGTGATAGATTGCTTTGCCATTCATTGTGGGATTCGTTGGCAGAAGACACGTCAGAGGTAATTCATTTTATTCAACTTCGCTGCTCTCCTTTGGCCACCACTTGTTAATTACACTGATTAATGGAAATTGATGTTGATTAGCGTGAAGAATAATTAACATTGTTTGTAGTGAAGTAGCTCAGTGTTTAGAAATATAATTTGCTAGATAATTTTGATTCAATATAATTCGTTTGATTAAACTTTGCTACTCTCCTTTGGGCATCATTTATTAATTACACTGATTAATGGAAATTGATGTTGATTAGCGTGAAGAATAATTATCATTGTTTGTAGTGAAGTAGCTCAGTGTTTAGAAATATAATTTGCTAGACAATTTTGATTCAATATAATTCGTTTGATTAAACTTTGCTACTCTCCTTTGGGCATCATTTATTAATTACACTGATTAATGGAAATTGATGTTGATTAGCGTGAAGAATAATTATCATTGTTTGTAGTGAAGTAGCTCAGTGTTTAGAAATATAATATACTAGATAATTTTGATTTAATATAATTCGTTTGATTAAACTTTGCTGCTCTCCTTTGGCCAACACTTATTGATTACACTGATTAATAGAAATTGATGTTAATTACCTTCAAGAATAACTATCATTGTAATAAAGTAGCATAGTGTTTACCAATATAATTATGGCAGATAATTTTGATTTGATATAAGGATATCCTTGGGCCAACTGTTTAAATCTGTCATCAATGTCTTTTAATGAGTGATGATGAGTGATTAATTTTGTCGAATAATTAACCATCTGTTCAAGGCATAACACGACCCTTAAGTGTTCTCTAAAGCTACCATGCGAAAACCTTCGCAAACCAATCGCCGATCAATATAACTGCAAATTCCTCAACAAGAGAGGATCGTAGAGATCGGCTTTCCGAGCTCAGTCAGCAATCGGCCAGCCCCCTCGAGCCCTTGTTTGGCCTATCGGCTTCCAGAAGGGCTAAACACCTCGTCGAGTCCCGCAAGCGAAACCTGTCTAAACGGGGCCTGGACGAGGGTAGGGCGGCGGCGGGTCATTAAGATCGTACGCTTAATTCGAAAAATCGGCTGCCGATCCGCCGGCGGGTCGCGGCAACCTGGGAACCGGTTGCCACGGATCGCCGCGACAGGCGAGAACCCTTTTCCAATGCCCGTCGGATCGAGCACGGATCGGGATGATTTTCTGGAACCACGGGTGGTAGAAACGGGATTAATAGGGGTTGAGATTGGGTCTCGTCGTTTCGTGTGCTGCTTTCTCGTGAAAAGCTGGAATTCTTCGAGGAATCGAGCGAATGCTCGACTAATGGATTGATTAAGTTTAACGGGATCCAACGTTCCCATTTTTTTCCCCCCACTTTATTGTAATCGGAGTGCTTTTTCTCTCAGGTGATAATTTATGATAATTTATCACGTGGAGTGTGTCACTGGGGAATTACAATGATAGAGACGCGTTGTATACGTCTTCTTTTATACATTACTTCACGTGGCTTTCAAAATGACTTTCATTTAAATAATGAATATTCCACTCGGAATCTTTCCAATATCACCTCACGACGAAGTCGTGTACTCCCTTCATTCCCCTGCCGACGAATGCAACCAGAATCTCCTCGATACGCCCAAGCGTAAACCGACATCGATCGCGCGAACCTCGGATACCTTCGAGCGGCGTATTTCAGTCGTCGGCCGGATCAAAAGGGAGGACGAGCGATCACGCAATTCGATCGTTCCACATCGGGGAGAATAGAAACTGGTCCAGCGGTGCAGGCGCTCGAGATCGACGGCGGCCGGTTCGCCAAGCCCGTGATTCAGCGTCGCGTCGGCGGCTGCCAGGAGTGCTGCCGGACACGCGCGTACACGTGCTCGACGTCGCTCGCCTCCGCTATCCCGGTGAATCAACAAGTGTTCGCGCGTCGCGGCCCCTCCGGCCGTGGCGATGCACCGCCGCGGCCGGAACGGGGCCCGGATTCCGCTAAACCGGTCAAACCGAGCGGGGGACCGTCCGCAAAAAGCTTAGCCGACGGGGACCCGTTTCCTTATCGAAAATTCGACGTCGATTCGGAGCGGCTGGCGTGCTGACAAGTGCCCCCTGTGCCATCGCTCCGTGTTTCACGCTGATCCGGTGTCCACGATCCCGACCCGTGATCCCGAAAGGGGATGCCGCAAGGTGACGTTCACCGGGCAATTTGTTTCGCGAGTATTTTTGGGCGTTCCGTTGTTAAGCGGAAGAACGAAGGAACGCGTGCAAGGGGCTGGTCGTTCTCTCGCGTTCAAAGATCATACGATTTCGCTTCGTAGAAACCGTCCCCACCACGACGATCGTCGAAGTACGGAGTTTAACGAAATGATTACCCTTTATAAATTACTGTACGCGTCGCGTAAAGTATCAATTCCCGCAGCACTAATATCAATAACAGCGCATATTAATTTCATATTCATTGTGTACGCGCAGCCCGTAAATACGTCCAGGAGAAGTTTCATTTATCACCGAACTTCATTCCAAAGCGGGGAGGATCATTATCGGCCCTCGATGTTGCGGTGGTGGGTAATTTAACGACCGGTGTGTTTGCCCATCGCAGCGCCGAAGCTCTTGCTACCGGTATAATTGGCGAGCGTGCAATTAACACCGACCGATACGCAGGACCGATAGGAACGTTCTTCGGATTAATCTCCGGGCGAAAGCGTTTTCGTGAAAGTTGCGAAAAATTGGCAATACCTCTCTTCTTTCCCGATCGAACGACATACTCCGTTGATCACGGCCGACTAATTGAAGCTCATCGTACTTTATTAATCGCTCGCCGTTGCAACCGAAACGTTCCCCGATCTTTCTTCGTTGCGACCGAGAACTTTTTCCCGCGGTAATAACTACCTGACATCGATTCGAATAAAATACGACGGAAACGGCGTCAGCAGTGTTGCGGCTATACACGCAGACGTAACACGTGACACCTACTCAAGTTTTTAATGAATAAATTGATGGGTACATTGTTAGATTCAGCATCCAGAGACATGTGTTTCACAAGTTTCTCCCTGGAATGTTTTATTCATTGGTGGCGAGGTTAAAAATAACGCGGCTAGTTGACAATTTTGAATGCTGATACGAGGAATCAAGGAGAGACAGAGATAGATAGAGAGAGAGAGAGAGAGAGAGAGAGAGAGAGAGATACGTTGCAGCAATGCTGGTAGGCTGATTGCGTTATGTGACGGGAGTATTTATCTACGTAATAATTTCTCGATGATCGGCGCGCGCGCGCGCGGAAATGTAGGAAAGATGGTAGGAAAGAGTAGAAATTCGAAGAAGGGAAAGACAATCATATTTATTCGAATTTCGTTATCCCTGCAAAAGATATTATTCTTAGAAACATTTGATTACTTATTCTAAAGTGTACCAATTGAGAACAAATAGCAGAGATTAAAAACCTCTCGAGATCAGCACTCTTTCCTGAATACATTTCGCGCGTCTATAAATACGAAAACGATCTGAAAGGTAGAGCTCTCTCGCGGTCAGTTTTCCTTGAAATTCCAATGCCTGTTTAAAGCCTCTTCAACGCGAATCTGGATTCGCCTTTGAGGAAAGCATCCACGATACAATCGGACGAATCCAATAACACTCGTGCAGCATCGGTAGAATATTTAGAAGAGGAACACCGTTTCCTGCGTTGCAACACCGTCCCATCGCTCTGCTGCTGTAACGAATAAGAGATTTCGATCAGCTGCTTCGTGCGTTTCGTTCGAGAATTAATCAAAGGTGTTACGAAGCGTTATCAGGCATGTAGCCCTAGTGCTCGTTCACCCATTGAGGTACAAGGATGTGCGCGGTACGGTATCGAAATTTGAAACAGGATTTATTTGTCTGAAGAGCAATTGCTGCCTTGCAATTCTAAAATAAATCTGCATCTCTATTATCGAGCGTGATGGAGGAAAAGCAGAACAACCATCGCCGTTCAAGTATCATCAGCTCGAGCAAACGGCGGGAAAGTAAAGCAGAGGATGAAGAAAGGCAAAAGCGGAAGAGAGGAGCAAGAGAGCGCGCCGAGGATCGTCCTCGTGCTGGTCGCGCGTCACGGCGTGTGCTCGCAGCTTCTTTTTTCCTCCGGTCTTGCCTCCCGTTTCTACGCTACGGTCAGGGTTACAAGGGACCAGGGGCAGAGACGCAGCGACAGCGAGGAGAATCCCCCATTCTCTCCTCTCCGTGTTACACGGCGAGCGTGTGCAGGTGTGCACCAAAAAGCTCCTCTCCCGCGCGCTCGGGGCCCCCCCTGCGCCACTCGAGCGGGCGCACACAACGACGCACGCACACCGGCGCAGGGTGACGCGTGGAGAAGGAAACCTGTGCCCGGGCCCCAGCAGCAGGCCCCCGGATCTGTGGGAACTGTTCGGCCCGCGAGCTTCCCACGATACGCTCCGGCTGCTGGCTGGCTGCCTGCCTTGTGCACGGGCTGCAGGGTTCACTCGTGCGTCTCTCTCCCCCCCGCGCTTTCCGTTCCCCGCTGTCCGACACCATCCCTCTGGAAGGGTCCCCACGCCGCACGGTAGGGGCAACCACGGATGGGACAGTTCAGTGGGTGGAGGGGGGCATCGGTGGATGGTATATAAGTAGCCTGTGGGTCCCCACCAGGAATCAGAACTGTCGGTGGACACGGTAGTAAAGGCATCTCGGCACTCCGAGAACACATCCCTCACGTACATACGTAGTGTGCATCCGCCGAGTTTCAACTCGTTCCCCGAACATCTCGACCGAGAGATCCGTTCCCGAAAAAGTTAGTGACAAGTGCGACGAGTGAGCCGCGAAGGGGGTACACCGCTCTGAACGATGGCACCGCACACCAGCTACACGCCTGTCGGCGGTATGGAGTACGAGGAGCCGGTGTCCAGGACCTATCAGTACAGGAAGGTCATGAAGCCGATGCTGGAGAGGAAGAGGCGGGCGAGGATCAATCGTTGCTTGGACGAGCTGAAGGATCTGATGGTCACCGCTCTGCAGGCGGAAGGCGAGAACGTTGCGAAGCTCGAGAAGGCGGACATCCTCGAGCTGACCGTTCGTCATCTTCACACACTCAGAGCGGCGAGGCGGCTCACGTTGACGCCGGAGAACAGCTACGCGGACAGGTTCCGCGATGGGTTCACGCAGTGCGCCCAGGAAGTGTCCTCGTTCCTCTCGACGCCCGTCGCCGCGTCCGTGCACCCCGCCGCCGGGGCGCAGCTGATGAGACACTTGGGCGGCTGCCTGCGAAGGCTCGAGGGGCCGGCCTCGATTGGAAACGCGAACGCCGCCACCGTCGCGGTGAGCAACGCCGCTGTCAGCCCGAAAACCAGTCCAGCGACGAGCGTGACGGTCAACAACGTGCCGCAGAACGTTTACACGCCGCCGCAGAGCCCTGTCAGCGTGGCGAGCTCCTCCGGGGAGTCCACGGAATCGAACGCTGTGTGGAGGCCGTGGTGATCGGGGGCGGACCACGATGCGAAGAAGCTTCGGCGGACCATGAAGAACTTCGATACGGACAGCGGGTCCGGCCTGTACCGTTCCTTCCCGGTGAAGATCATCGCCTGGGCAACGAAAGAATAGGCGAATCAAGGAGAGGAGTGAAAACGACGAATCATTGTCTTCCATATGTCAAAAGTTGTTCACCCTCGGGATTTTAGTCGAGGCGTCGATTATTTTTCTTAGAATGATAAGAGTTAAGAGTTTTTATTTTGTAATCGTATTCGGCACGGGTTTTCTTCTCTTCGTTGGGAAAGATTTGTTCAATCATTTCCCAATGTTTCACTGTATATTAGACACGTAGGTGACGAAGCTTTAAATGACAAGTCTGTGATAGGGTTCGATGTTGTACCTGAGATAACTATATCCCCTAAAGTAGAAGGATTATTATTATATAGATTTTAACTTGTTATATGTTTAAGAAGCAATTTTTTAGACGTAAAGAGATACGTTCTCTTTTTTTTTTTTTTTGTTAAAACCGATCGAGCACGTTGGGAGGAGAGATTCAATAAACGCAATTGTTTGAACCATAATCATTTCATTCATATTTCAACACCTGATGTGTCCTCTCACCTGGATCCTCTCGATCCCTTTCCTGTCATCTCATTATCATCGTTACCATTAATTAACATTCATCGATAGATTTTCATTCATGCTCCATATCGACTAACTTTCATTTAAGAAAAAGTATAAAACGAAGTCGATGGTAAAGCTTTACGTTAGAAGTTAATTCTTTAACAGGTGGTTATAGCACCAGTCTCAATGGATTTTAGTATCTGTATATGTTCCTTCATGGTTTGGTAGTTCCCACTGTTACGAATTGTGATACTTTATGAGACTCTTATTGCGACAAATATTGATTTGCATTGGTACTTTTTCTTTTACATAAAGATGTACAATGCTGGACGAGTTAATTAAGCGAAGCCATTGATGTCGTTTCAGTACAGTTTCGAAAAATGGAAATCAATCGAGGATACGAGGATGATTCTTAAACATTGAAATAGCATGGACGAATTTTAAAATAGCTCTGCATAAAAGAATGCGGTACGGTAATTCCGTATACGACTCGTTTAAAGTTCATTAGGTTCCAAGTCCAATTACAAAACATAGGACATTGAAATTGAATGATCAACGTGTCTGTCTTCTTATTCCACGATTAACTCGGACAGAGATATTTTGCTAAGCTGAAACGTCAGCGTGCAAAAATGATTTTACTGCCAAAGTAGAAGCACGCAATTAAGACCGCGATACTGTTTTATTATAATTACCCAGCAGTCGTTATAAATTATAACTGAAAGCCAGCTGAAGAGCTCGCTTGAATTTCCAGCCACGACGAAAGAGCGTGGAAGGTATCGTACCGAAATGCGGTAAAGAGGTAATGAATTAACGGAAACGGGGACACGAGGGGGCAAAAATTAAGTCACTTCCATGGGAACCTTTAACACTGTAAGACGCTGTCGTCCAGCACCTGTCATCCTCGACAAAGGCGACGCTTCGCCGCTCATAAGTATATCCTCCCTTATACGGTTGGGCCCCACCTTCAATCAATTCCCTTCAATGCCAAAGATAGGAAAAAGAAACGCTGTCCCCTGGATAACCCAATTTCGATGGATCATCGATTCATTACCTTCTTTTTCGTCAATCGTTTTTCCATTGATTCTCGCTGACCCTCCCGCAATTTACTGTACAGAGTGTCTTTAATTAAAAAAAAAAATAGAAAAACAAGGCACAGTGAGATATCTATCAAATAGATTGTATAAACATACAATTTATCATTATTGGGACAATTATTTCAAAATGAATTATTCATATTGATGACAGCTGGATAGACTTTATCTTTTATTTTTCTATATGTCCCTTCTCGATGGAATTCGAACTTCTTCACCGTTTACTATACAAATAAAATCGTGCTCGATATTGGCAAGTACCAAGAAATTCAAATCAAGACAAATCACTTAGAACCAATCGCTGTTGTCTAACAATTTTCGACAGGCTGAGCCGTCCAGTTGAATTTATTACTTACTTCCAACTCGCCGCACGACGGCTCCATAAATAACAGATCTCCCGGTGCATCGAGATCGGTCGTTTCACGCGGGTCGATTAAAAAAAAAAAGAACCGTAATAACGCGATGGTGCGCAGCTGTTTTTTTCGCAAGCGGGGAAGAAAGAAAGATCGCGTTGCATGATTGCTGCCGCGTTGAATTTGCGAGCAATCATCAGAGGTTTACACGTTAATGACTATCGATCATTACCGACCACAATCTTCTGACGCTTTCGCACGTTTTTTACTCGAGCTTTCCCCCGCGGCGACCCGGCTGTTTTGTCGCTTTTACGTAATCGACCGGTAGGAAATTCGGCTTCGCCCGTTTCGCTCTCTTTTACCCCCCTTTTCTCTCGTCTTCATTACGGGTTCCGTTTCCGATCGGTTCGATAATGCTGAGCGACTGCTAGGGGACCGTGCCCCGATCGTATCTAAAGAAGCCGTTTAAGCCGCAAACAGTCGTTTTAATTGAGTAGTTTACGCGTTGCTCGTCTTGCATTCGAGCAGCTCGGATAATTGGGTAACAGGGGCCTCGTTCTTGATGATCACTCCTGCAATTTTTTCCGCGTTTTAACGGCGATGTAAGAAGCACCGATCGACCGAGTTATTGAAATTTTTCCCGCTGACGAAAGATAATGAGCGACCGAACAAATTATCTTCGTTCACTTCGCGCACCTTCCATTCTGTATTCCCCTTTATTTCGAAATATTAACACGTCCTGCAAATACCATCTTTTCCAACGAATTAATACATCATCCAACTCCCTTATCACGACCGGTGAACGTGATAAATGCAATTCCGTTTCATCATTCTGACAGGAGAAATATTCATTTCTTTGCTGCAGATAAGCCGCGACTCCGTCCACAGGATGCTGACAGCTGCCGTTTACGTAATTTAAATAGGTACGTATTTTTATTTTTATTTTTTTTTTTGAAAATCGGTTAAACGAGCTGATAACGCGCGCGTGAAAGCCTCACGGGCGTTGAACAAGTTATTAAACGATTACCCCGCGCGATTCACGCGAAAGATAAGCTCTCTCATCTGGCTGCGTAGCTTATTATGCGACGGTTGTTTAAATTTGCCCGACGATAACCATTCGCGCGTGGTTTGAAAGGGAGCGAGCGCAGGCTCGTTGACGAGAGCCGCGAGGAAGGTGTTATTTTTGGCGAGGAAGTTGTACACGATTACGGATTGCGCCCCTTCAATGTTGCACGGTATACTTGCTACACTTTTATATTTCTTCATCGCGAGAGTATAAAGATAATAAGCTCGCTGGCGGCGATGAATAATGAGTTGCGAGTGGGACGTAAAAAGAATATAACTTCGACATAAAAATATGAGGAAAGAAGAAGTATTTGCGGGACACTTCAATGTCAATACTTAAATCGCGAATGATCAATTCGGCTTTCAATAAAAAAAAAAAGATATGATCGAAGTGCAGTCGAACACGCGATTGCTCAGAAGTTGTTGATTAACCCGTGTTCGATGTATCGCGGTCGGTTCGTGGTTGAGCGACGCGGAAAAAGATTGGATATCGGCCGCGACAATGACACGCGTCGACAAAAGTGAGGAAAAGCTCGTGAATCCGTCGCGTTTCGGATCACCGTGCGATACCGGCGGCGTAACGATCGAACTAAAGCGATACCCGTTTCACGGCGGATGTTACAGACTGTCCGGGATGGACGTGATCGCCTACAATCATCATCATCATCATCATCACGAGCTCGCGATCGTCGAGGGCGGTACCGACGACGATGACCTCGAGGCCCAGACCGAGGACGAAGAGGAGGAGATCCTATCGTACATCGACATCGATCGGCGGCTGTTAACGATCGATCAGCTGACCGCCACCGCCGCCGCCGCCGCAGCGGCGGTGGCCGCCGCCGGTGGCGATAAGCGCGGCAGGATACCGTTCAGGCGAAGCCTGTTCGCGAACGTGCCGCCGTACATCGTGTTCCAGTCGTTCGACAGCAAGGGGCCGATACTGCCGTACGAAGTAACCAAACACCTGAAGTGGCGTTTGAGCACGATCACACCATTAATCGTACGTCGTACATTGGTCAACTCAGGTTTTCGGCTGATGAAGAAATGCCAGGAGTGGTGCGGCACCTGGGGCAAGCACATGAAGGCGATGTGCTTCAGAGCGGTGAAGGAGTCGCAGAAGATCAACCATTTCCCGGGCACCTTCCAGATCGGCCGCAAGGATTGCCTCTGGCTGAACCTCAGCCGGATGATGGTGAAGCACGAGGTGAAGGAGTTCGGTTTCGTTCCGCGGACCTACGTGCTGCCCCGCGATCTCGTCTGCTTCCGGCAAGTGTGGAAGAAGCTCGGCAGCAAGGCGAAATGGATCGTGAAGCCGCCGGCGTCCGCCAGGGGTACGGGTATCAAGGTGGTGCACCGCTGGTCCCAGATACCAAAGAAACGTGCGGTGGTCGTGCAACAATACCTGTCCAGACCGATGCTGATCGGCGGGGCGAAGTTCGATCTGCGCCTCTACGTGCTGGTCACCAGCTTCAATCCGTTGCGCGTGTACATACACCCGGACGGTCTGGTCCGGTTCGCTTCGGTGAAGTACAACGACGACATAAACTACCTCAGCGATCGTTTCATGCATCTGACCAACTACAGCATCAACAAGACGAACTCGACGTACACCAGCAACGATTGCGTGGACTCGTGCACCGGGCACAAGTGGGCGCTGAAAACGTTCTGGTCCTATTTGGAGAAGGAGCAGGTGAACGTCGCGAAGCTGTGGGCCGGCATGAAGGACATCGTGGTGAAGACTATGATAGCCGGCGAATCGTCGATCGCCTCTCTGACCAGGGCCAACACCAGCTCGCGTTACTGCTGCTACGAGCTGTTCGGCTTCGATATACTGCTCGACGAGAATCTGAAGCCCTGGCTGCTCGAGGTGAACATCTCGCCGTCGTTGCAGTCCTCCTCCCCGTTGGACACTGCCATCAAGGGGCCGTTGATCAAGTCCGTGTTCAACATAGCCGGCTATCAACTGCCGAACACATTGCCCGCGGACGAGGTCGAACAGTTGGCGCGGCGCTACCAGTTGGACGCGGTGTGCCAAGACCACAGACTGTACAGAACCGCGCTCAGCAGCCACGAACGGCAGAAACAGTCGGCGTACGCGAATCTGAGGGACCGGGGGGAGTATCTGGACGGGATTATCAAGGATCTAACCCCGGACGATGTTAGACACCTGATCGCGTACGAGGACGAGCTGACGCAGGCGGACAGGTTCGAGAAGATATTCCCGACGACGGACAGCCACGAGTACCTGCGCTACTTCGACGTCCCGAGGTATTACAATATGCTGTTCGACGCGTGGGAGACGAGGTACGCGGACGATCGGTCGAAGGGGATACACAGATTACGGAAGCTCTGCCAGAAGAAGTATCATTTGGAGCAGCAGGTGGCCTTTTAAGTGATCCTTGCTCGGGGGACGCAAAGTGTTCAAAGGGGCGATACGCGGAGCTACTTTTTTCCTTTCATATGCGTACCCTATTGCAACTTGTCAAGCATGGATCGATCACGAGACACGGTCGCGTTCGTGTGCCTTGTCCAACCGGTTGTGCGAATTTCCTGTAATCTGTGGGAACGGTTTTCTGGCTTAACAAATGATTTTTTTTTACAACGAACGGAGCGCTGACACGGTTTCCTTTTTTTTCTATCTCTCCTTCCCGAAGCGTGGGAGGGAAATTTTTCATTCGCAAACGCGGTCGGATGTCAACAGGTTTGCGAAACTTTGTACGTTATTTTTTTAGTCGATCATCAATCTGGAAAATATTATTTATTGTCTGTAATCATTGCTGAAAGTACTTTGCTAGCAGAGATCGTATGCAATTAGGTCGGCGGAGAGGCTGATCCTTGTTCAGGTTCGTCGTACAAATTCACTATTTTTTACGAATTGTGTATTGATCGGATAGAACGAAATAAATGGGACTAATATGTTAGCAACAATCATTGTTATAGCGGTTCTACGAGTAAAACTGTTTTTATCCTCGCTGCGAAGACAGCCGGCGAGTTGTGTGAGCTTGTCACGATTGTAAAATCCTCTCCAGTTTTGTAGTAACGGATAAATAAATGGGAAACGATGAAATAAAATGCGAACCCTTCATCTACACGAAGATTCATGGCGTTGCAACAGAAGGGGGATTATTATACAATAATAATCGTACCCGTGTTTGCAGCTGTACAACTTCAAAGCGTAAACCTGGTCACAGAGAAACGAGGGCAAACTTCACGTTCACGTGCGAACCGCTAACCCCACCTCCCCGGATTTCGGCCAGAGAACAGCTCAAAATTTCTCCGTAAACACGTTTCACCCTCTACAAGATGACGGAGCTGCGGACGAAACGAACGAAACCGGAGTATCGTCCCGCCAAAAGCGATACCACCGTTCCATCGATTCGCGATAGCTGCACGAGTACCTGCCGCGGCCAACTGTCCGCCGACTGTTGCATCGAGGACGACGAGATGCACGCGTACACCGAAATCACGGAACGCCTGATGACGGCCGGACCGTTTCGCCGGGCCGTTCACGATCCAGCGGCTGCCGGTGACAAAAACGCGCCGCTGCCGATGCGCCGAAGTCTGTTCCCCCATGTGCCGCCGTTCATCGTCTTCCGGCACCGCGGGACCGCGAGGCTGCCGGAGGAAATCGCCAGACACCTGCTCTGGTGGCGATCGAAGAAACGCGCCCCGCGAGTGGTCGCGTCCACGGTGAGAAGATCGGGATTCAGGACCACCGGCAGCGCGAGCGCGGACTGGTGCGGCACGTGGTGCAGCGCCTCGGCCTGCGCGAGGATCAAGCACGCGAGGATGTACCGGAAAGTGAATCGATTCCCCAGCAGCGCGGAGTTGGGCGACAAGCGCGCGCTTTGGAGGAATTATCAGAGGATGAGGAGGGGACGCGGTGGCGACCACTTCGATTATATGCCGCTCACGTTTGTGCTTCCCGGCGAGCGGAACAGGCTGAGGAGGTTCATGCGGAGGAACGGCGGTTTCTGGATCGTCAAGCCGCCGACGTCGTGCGCCGGCCGCGGGATCAAGATCGTGTCGCGATTCCACGAGATACCCGGTGCTCGGTCCCTGGTCGCTCAACGGTACATCTCCTGGCCGAGACTGATCGACGGTGTCAAGTTCGATATACGAGTGTACGTTCTGCTGACCAGCGTCGATCCGCTGCGGATCTACGTGTACAGGGAAGGTCTGGTCAGGCATGCCACGATCAAGTACGTCAATCACGCGAGCACTCTGTCCGACCGATTCATGCACCTTACGAACACCAGCGTGAACAAGACGAGCCCCCGCTTCGTACCGAACGACGATCCCGAGAAGCGCAAAGGTAACATGTGGTCCTTGAACTGTCTGTGGACGTATCTGGCCGCCGTCGAGAACGCGAACACCCCGGAGATATGGGCGAGGATCAAGGATATCGCCGTGAAGACGGTGATCTCCGCCGAGCCTTCTCTGGTCAACGCCTGGCGGAGAACGTCGATGTCTGCTTACAATTTCTATCAGCTGCTCGGCCTCGACGTTCTGTTGGACGGACAGTATCGGCCGTGGCTGCTCGAGGTGAACGATTTCCCGTCGATGGAGGCCGACACGCCGCTGTGCAGAATAGTGAAGGGGCAATTGACGGCGGATTACTTGAACCTGGTCGGCTTCCACGTGCCCGACGTGTTGAACAGCGAAGAGTCGAGGATCGTCCGGCTGATGTACAACGTGGATTCGATCTGTTACAACGGACAGCTGTACGCGAGCGGGCTGACGTGGGAGGACAGGAGGAAGCAGTATCGTTTCCTGAGGAAGCCGGACAGGAGGGATTATCTGAAGTCCATTCTGAGGAATCTCGCGCCGGCCGATGCGAGGGTGTTGATCAGACACGAGGACGAGATCACGCAGTCCGGACGTTTCGAGATAGCCTTCCCGACGCGCGACACCCACAGGTACCTCGGCCTCTTCGAGGAAGTCAGGTACTACAACCTGCTGCTGGACGCATGGGAAAACGAGTACGCGGATGATCGGTCGCGGGGCGTCGAGAGGCTGAGGAAACTGTGCGACAAGAAATACCACTTGTCCTGAAGGGTGGCCGGGTTTAAGAGATACATCGGGACGATGCTTCTCGTACATTTCGCAGCCTCGTCTCGCGCGGTCGAGCACAGGGTTTCTTCTTTTGAAGGAACGGGAATCGACGGAATGCAGGACCTCTCCCGTTGGAGGATTTAACCGCCGCTTCCGGTGAAATCGGTCCCGCGAATGGTTGGCGCGGAAAGAGAGATGAATAGTCCCGCGTGATTGAACCCGGGGGGCGGGGGGAAGGGCAGACCTTCCCGAAGAGTTAAATAGTTTCACGGCTATAACAGCGCCGGGTTTAATAAATCCGTACTAACAATTTAATGTCTCTATTGTGACCGCGACGCGACGGCCGGGCCGACGGTGCAGGCAACTGTGCTTGATTAGGTTAATACGAAAGGGGACCAGATTTCTTCGCTTCCGCCCTTTAAATTCAATTACCCAGCCACTGGCCGGCCAGTTAAAACATCGTATATCAGTTTTGTCCGGAGGAAGTACGATAACATACGTGGACGAGCCGACGCCAAATCGATTATCCCCTGGGATCCGTTGTATCGAGCTAATCACACGAGGTTTCCTCTTTTCCCTCTCGATCAACATCACCATTCTCCTTGTTCAGTGAATTTAATATATCCTTTAGTCCGCCTTAAGGGGGTTGGTTTAATCGTGCCGGAGATTCAGTGTACAATAAATTGCATAGCGTTCTCCGTAGGATTAATAGACACCGTGCAGGTATTCCTTTATATTTGATATTAATTAATATTTCTTCATCAACGTCCGTATAGAAAGCGAAAAAAGGAAACGTGGCAGCCAGCCAGCTGCTCGAAGACAATGGACTCGCACAGTGCCGCGACAGTCAATGAATTGATATCGTTATTGTAACAACATAATAGACATATTTTCTTATTGAGATTGCAGCCGGTTGTATGCGTAACGTGCGCGCCGCGTCGGGCCTCGTCTTTATGAATGCATTCATTCATACGAGCCTCGCGCGCGCGCGTGTGTGTGTGCTGCAAGTAGTACGAATCTCGCGCGTAAGGGGCTAAGGACCTCGCGTTTAACTCACGTGGATCGCGGTGAAATTCGGCTCGAGTCAAATACGTACGAGGCTCAATTAAACTCGGAGAAATGATAGACCTGCGATTTCGTTCAGGGGAAAGTATGGAGGGCATTGGACACTCACCGAGGCCCCAGGAAACGTATGAAAAAGATAAACACTCGGCCGATACAGTTAATAGAAATGATTACGATTTGCTGCAACGATTTACTTGATTTCTAAATAAATTTCCTTCGATCTCCAGTTTCAATTTATTTACAACTCAAGTGACATTTGTTCTAACAACAAAGAAAGAAAGGAATATATATGACTGGCAAACGGAACCTTCAGCGGCGTACATTAAAATAGAATGGGAATTGTTCTATCATTACGTTTAATTTCACGGGACCCATTAGCTTGGCCGAATACGTTCACGATCGTGCTTTGTCACTAGGCCAAATTGACTCCACGAAAAGTCTTTAACGGAAGCTAATTTCTTGGAAGGAACCACGGGCCAGCCTTAATGCGTCGTCGGAATTACACGTCATTGGATGATAATAACAAGGCGAAGTGGATACAGTTCAGCGGAATGAAAGGAGGGGTCGGCTTGGCGACTCGTTATCTTTATTTAAGTCCTCGTTACATCTTTTTCTTTTTTTACTTTATTGTCCACTCGTGCGCCGAGTCGTGCATCGTGACAATAAATAAAAGAAGAAGATATCGTTCGACAATCATTTACGATACGACAATAAAGCAGCGACCGCTGCGTGAAACGAGCCAGCCGATTAAATCTTCTCAGGAATCGACTTCCGTGTCCGCTTATCCTTTCATCGAATAAAATCAATCGTGATATCGGCGATTGGTATACCGACATTTGATTGCCACAAATTGATTAGCAGCAATTGACACACGTATGCGTACGCTGTTACATTCTTCGTCCGGTCCACCTTTCACCGTTCACAAACGCATTCCAGCTTTATCAACGGCGCGCACCGTCCCCTTTGCGGTCGCATGCAAATTGGCCCTGTCCGATTCCGGCAACATTTTACGGCCGACACGATCGCCCCGAGGCGAATTTCGCGCGGCACTCTCGAGTGTCGGTACCGCGGCGACAAAGTAAGTACACGCATACATCCGTACGATCGGACGGCGACACGATGGTCCTGCCCGTGACACGCGTTCGATTATCGTCAGCGGTCGAATTAATACGCCGGCCGTCAATTAACGTACTCGCCTCGTCGGAGAAAGTAACGTTTCAACGGCGGACGACCCGCTTTTCAACGCGCTCGTTCGCGGCGTGCAGGCGCGATTTATGTTTTCGCGGCGACCGCGGCCCGACGACGGAGTGATTTATCGCGTTGCTCGATGCGAGCGATGACGTTAAATAAACGAAACTGCGAGAAACGTGTGCGATACGGTAACGTCGAAGATTCTATTCCTTGATGACGATGAAGATTCTGTTCTATTGTTCGCAGATCGAACGGTCCTCGGGATCGGTTATAGTAGAACAGGCAGCTAGTTGATCCTTGAACCGATTAGTCTCCCGGTCAAGATCTATATTGATCCATAGATAATTACTTTGTAAGCGGTGCGCGAGACAGATCAAATCCGCCTCGAGGGAGCGAATATCCGTCCCCCTCGTCGATAACTAAACGCGCCCCCGTCCAGATCGCCGAACGAGCAACAGCGAAACGCCGATTGAGAAACGAAGAACGCGCGAGGGAGCGGAATTCGGCGGCGCGCGGGGGCGTGTGCCGGGTAACGACTTAATAAACCGTTCGGCCAGGCGACGGTCTCCCCGCGCGGTACGAGGGGGGCGCGTGTGCCGCGCGCGATCGCGGCCGCGACGCCGATCGTGGAAGCGGACGCGCCGCGACGGCAGTCAGGTGCGTCGCGTGTTGCCCCCTTCTACGGACACGTACTTAGCTCGCGTTCTGTTTTGAGAAGGCTTAACGGCGTCCGTTCCCACGCTTCCGCACGCCTCCGCCGCGGCCCGGCGATTTCGAATTCGTCGCGCGCCACGGATTTCGCGCTCGAACGTGCCGCTGATGCGCGTTAAGCTCGACCGCGCGAGGATTCCCTCCGCCGCGTGGAACGTTGTTACGTGGCTGGATGAAGCATCGTTGTTGCTTTTTCTTCTTCCTTTTAATTTCCACACACGTAAATACAGGGGGATTACTTTATTGGTTTTTTCGAGACGCGAGAGCAGTCCTCGAACTGCCTTTTACAGGGAAGACTTTGCGAGATCTAACCCAATTGAACTGTACTCTCCGGGTATCTGATCTTACTTTTCGTTCCGTATATACATGCTGATTTCTGGGTCGGGAGCATCCTTTTATCGAGACCCTTTGATCCTTGATCCTGGACGGAGGGGAGGCAGCGTGACTCGCGTCCATTACTCAGCGATCGGTGCACAAGTGACAAATAGGTAAACGTTTCAGATGGTTCCTGTCTGACGCAAAACAACGTGCGGGCGGTCGATCGCGCGCGAATCCGCGCTCGTCTGAATCCCGGCCTCGTTCACCGATCAGGACTCCAGCGGACGCGTCCTTCGGTCCGGAAATTGTGTCTTTGCTGCATTTGTACGCGTGTCTTCCTGCTTCTCGGTGGTCGGCGATCCGTGACCGCTGAAACGGTTTCAAACGATGCTTCGCGGCGGCCGACGGAGCCGCCGGAAAGAGCCGTCTCACGATTTCTCCGATGACTTGGAGAACGTGCGAGAGACGAGGATGAATGTTCGGTAGATGGCGATGGAGATTAGGGGTTTCCGGATCGCTGCTCGCTCGTCGAAGAACGAACAGAAAGATTCATAGATCGATTTGTTTGAATTTCGCAAGGGATCGATTTGTTAATCGAATCCTGGTAGCTTTTGCAACAGCGTGCACGCGGGGCTCGTGCGACGCGGCACGCTATCCCCCTGCATCGGCACGACGTTCCTTCGCATACGGAACGGGCTATTGTTTCGGGATTGCAGTAATCTTCACTTCCCTTACCTTCTTCTCGTTCTTCTCTGCCCCCCTCATGTTCCCTGCCGGTACAATCTACCTTCCGCCTCTCGCGAGCCCCCGAGTCACTTTGCACGTAGGAATCGCACAGAAGGCTTGCAATCAGACGATACTACTTTCCAAGCATTAAACACGGGAAGATGAATTAGTCGCAGTCAGCTGTTGTTCAAAGGCAATGGTTTTAAACGATCCAACCTGCATACAAGGTTGTTGAGATTACTGTTTTAATTAGCCTGAGATTCTTCGAAGAGGCACCCCGTGCGTTCCTCCTCTAAATATCACCGGGTCCGTTTATCGTACCCCTTTCAAACATTCGCCCACGCACGAGAGACTATACGCAGCTCGTGTTCCAAAGAAGCCGGACGTTGCTTCGAATCGCAATGGGACTTCCCGCATACTTTCACGCCGCGTCCTCGGCTCATAAAGCGTCTGGTCTCTCGTTTTCTCGGGACGGGTCGTTGAATATTGTCACGTACGATATTCCCATGTATACACGCATGCAATCTCTCTCTCTCTCTCTGTCTCTCTCTCTCTCTCTCTCTCTCTCTCTCTCTTTGTCTCTCCGTTTAGTGTAGAGCGGCGCGTGCATGCGGCACGCGTGCTCCCTGGAAATCAACGGTAAACCGGACGTTCCATCAACTCCCATTAAAAGCTGCGTAGCTTTATACCCGGCCGAGTAATCGCACGTTCGAGCTCCCAACAAACGCACGAAAGTAAATCTCATTTCGTTTCATTGGCTGTGCAGCTACGTCTGATACAGAGGAGATAAACCCAAGTCGCTGAAAAATGAGCCGATTCTTCGTGAATTAAGAGATCCTTAGCATAAAGTGTTTTACACATCTATTTTTCAATGAGAAAATTAACTTCTTCGATTTTCGTCAGCTGAGATAGGAATGTGAACTATCTCGGCTGCACCATTGATTTCCTAGAATTAATCTTTATATTTTTATTTACTTTATTGTATTCGAGTTTTTACCCGACAATTTCAACGTGTCCCTTAACAAGGAATTAACCCTTCTCTTGATTTCTATCATCCCCGAGGAGATTAAACGCGTCCCTAGAGTCGCGCTCGTCGCATTCGTGCACGCAGTACCGTGAAAGCTAGAAGAACCCCTCAGTCTCTCGGTTCCCACGAGCGGCTCGCGTCAGGTGGTTAGCGCGGGGTGCGTGCATCCTCTTTCCTTACCCTTCGGAATAGATATAAACCTCATCGCGAACCCCTTTGCGCTGCCCAATCACTATTTTCTACACGCAGCCTTCACATGTGGTACGCATTCAACGTAACTGTGTAATTGCAAAAACAAAGAAGAAAGAAAAAACGCCGCTCCTTCGTGGTGCATTCAGTAACAAAATTGTCCCCGTTACACTGTCGGGAGGGGGGGGGGGGGGGTACAGCACTTTTCTGGAGCCGGTTATACGTATTTATTAACCCCAGACGATTTATAAAGTCACCGGGCGTTAATGACAGATTTGGGTATATATTATTAAGGCGACTTAGCGGAGGAAATGGATTTCTGTGGAATTCGTCTGATTCGAATTACTAGAGGCAAGATAATTCATTATCGGACGATATATCCTCCCAGCAATTAATGTGGACGAGTTATAGCGTTTATAAATGCCGCAAGTGTTACTTTGACGAATAATTCGGCGATAATTCATTCTTTTGTGTGGCCCTGCGCGAGATGCGGAAATAGGTCGGGCTATAATTCACCTTTGCGTGATGCCAGAGATGTGTGAAGGTAGAAAAATTATATAGGGAGTTCGATCCTCCTGTCATGATATTTTATATCTTAAATAATATTGTATTAAATTCTACGAGAGGGATATTTTTCATCGAAATATTCCAGTACACAAATCTTCGTTTACTATTCTATAATCTTGCCCAATTGGAAAGTAATTTATAAAAATCTTTTAACACAACGTAAACCATGGCAAATTCGCTTCTTTTCTTTTTTTGGTCACCGGTTGAGGAGAAACAGGCTACTGACAGAGAAGTTCTGTCGATCGTCGGAGAGGTTTTATTTCCGTCTGAACATTTCGGTTATTCGCAGACACGTTTTTGCCGAAGAATCGTGCAACTCCGTCGTGGGGGAGCATTCCCACCAGACAACAATTAACATTCAAAGAAATATTTCGACCAAGCTTCTGTCGTTTCGTTCTGCTTTTTTCCCATCTGTGACGTCATTGGCCTACTTCTTCAGTGGCTAAGAAGCCTTCGCTATATTTAGCGTGACCCTTGAAAATTGACTAAGCTATCATTTCCGAGTGAAGCTACGAAAAAAAATCTTCGTCACTGTACGTTCATTAAAACCGCTAAAACGCTTCACCTATATTCACCTAAATGAAATTAATCAAAAGCACCCTTGAATTCCACCGCCGTCGAGAAGCACTCGGTTAAAGGGTTGACAAGTACCCGCGGCAGCTCTCAGGATCCAACCATCGTCGAGTGTCTCAAACTCTCGCCTCCCAAAAAAAAAAAAAAAGAGAGACGACCCAGCTCCATTCCGACGCGTCTCGAAAAACAGTCATCCCTTCCCTCCCTCGAGAGGAAGGAGCGTACGATAAAGTCTCCCACGAGAACCCGGTGACAACGATTCCCCCGGTTAAGTAGCCCCGATTGGAGTTTGGAAGATGAGAAAAGATGGGCGAGAAGAAAGGAGAGGCCGCGCGATGGGTATCCAGAGGGGAGGGAGAACGGTAGGAAAAGGGAAGAAGATAAGGGTCGGATGGCAGGGAACACGGGATCCTTCCCACGTCGACGAAACGTGCTGAAAGCGTGCTGCTCGCGTGGCCGTTAGAGCGGCACGTTGCGGAGGGAAGAAGGCATCGGGGCGGAATCTTTCTCACGGGCGAGGAGGACGTCAGGTGCAGGACCTCCTTCAGGAAGCGCAAACGGTTCCTTACAAGGATTCGCGACTTCTGCCTTCCCACGCTCCTCCGGTTTGTAACCGCCAGGATTCGAACGCTTCCAGCCACCCCTAACCGCCGTCGACTTGCCCCGTGCATTTCTCACCAGAGAGAAATGGGGGACCTTTCTATTTTCGGGCAGCTAGACCAGAAGGGCGGTTGATTAACCTGTTGACTAGGAGCGTTGCTCGAGCCTGTTGCTATACACTGGCCGCTTCCCCGTCGTTGGACTGTCTTTAGAGGAAGCAGCTTAACAGGCACATGTTTTATTAATAACAATACAATAATGAATATTCTTATCCGTTCCATTCTCAACTAACACTTTCTCTAACGGACCATCCGTCTAGCATCACGTACTATAAAAGCCACACAAGGACAGCCGACGAACGGCCGGATGAATAATAAAGTCCTCTAATATCGAAGGTTCAGAACGAATCTCCAAAGAAATAGACCAACAATGAACCCGCAGCATAATGGGGGGCGACGGAACTGTTGCGCCGTCAGCGTTGCGATTCCTCGTCATGGGAAAAATCGCGTAGAAGGGAGAATTGCGCTCGGTTCGGGTTCCGACACCTGGATTTTCCAAAAAGCGAACGGGCCACGCGACTGCCTGCAACGCGGATCACGCCTCGGTGTCAAGTGGCTCGTTACCAGATCGTGGGAATCTGCCTCGGATCGGAATAGGAAATTCGGCTCACGAACCAGCCGGGACTCGAGATTCGTCCCACTTGTTATCCACGCGACTGCCACACTTGCATGCTACCGTCTTACGCGTCTCGGACGGTCTCGTAGGAGTAAACAGATGTGTCCATTAATCGTTTACAGGCTGCTTGACGGAGCTAATCAATTATAATAGGCCGTTGGAGCAACCGGGTTTGGATATTGGATTTGCAGGTGGGATGGTATTGCCTGGCTTCGGGAAAAGTTGTACCAATTCGCGCAGTAACATTGGAACGGACGTATCTAACTAGTAGTGTAATTGATACAGTCATTAGATCAAGAGCGTGCAGTCAAACATGTCGAATCCAGATGTTAGGAATAGCTTTTCTTAAAAATTGTTACTCGTGATATTGCAAGTCATTCGTGTTACACATTGCACATTAACGTTCAAAGAGGCGAATCTAGCTCACGGTGTAATTGATACAGTCATGAGATCAGGAGTGTGCAGTCGATCATGTCTAATCCAGATATTAGGACTAGCTTTTCCTAAATATTGTTATTCGTGACATTGCAAGTCATTCGTGTTACAAATTGCACGTTAAAGTTCAAAGGGGTGAATCTAACTCGCAGTGTAATTGATACAGTCACGAGATCAAGAGTGTGGAGTCTATTATGTCTAATGAAAATGTTGGGAATAGCTTTTCTTAAAAATTGTAAGTCATTCATGTTACAAATTGCACGTTAAAGTTCAAAGAGACGAATCTAACAGTGCAATTGTTACAGTCATTAGATCAAGAGCGTGGAGTCTATTATGTCTAATGCAAATGTTAGGAGTAGCTTTTCTTAAAAATTGCTACTCGCGATATCGTAAGCCATTCGTGTTACAAGTTGCACATTGACATTGAAGCAGACGAATCTGATTCACAGCGTAATAGTGTAATTGGTGTAGTCATTAGATCAAGAGCACGCAGTGGATCATGTCTAACACCAATGTCAGGTGTAGATTTTCTTAAAAACCGTCACTCATGATATTGTAAGTCATCTCTATCATAACTCATAGTGTAATTAATGTAATCACCGGATCAAGAGAATGCGGTCTATCGTGTCTAAATGGAAATGTTAGGGGTAGTTTTCCTTAAAAATTACTTTACCACGTGGCTACGCAATATCACTCCGTCGGAATCCTTTTACAAAGTGGCGGACCACGGTGCACGTAGTAGCGTAATCAAAAGAAGATATCTGGAATGCCAGCACGTACTACCACGTGTCAGCCACGCTTCGCGCGAGAGAAACGGGTTTGCCGTGTGATCCACGTGGCGTCTCTTGAAGCTGGTATCTGGTTTTCCCTTTTCGATGGCACCGTTTACCCATGGGCATCTTTGTAAATCTCCCCGCGCAAAGCGTGCACTTTCAACCTACCCTTGCGATCCCGACAAACGTCACAATTATGGGAAATTAAGGATAGAATCGTGCAATGTGATTAGTATTTATTATACATCAGAATTGTACCATCATTTCCAATTTGTACTAGCTTTACGATTTGTGGCAAAGTAATCTACGAAAAGCGGTAAGAAGTGGAAAACATCCACCGGACGAAGCACACCGTTCCCTTCGAAGAAGGGCGAACACCACGTTGCTCGGGAAATTCTCCAGAAGCGAACGACGCCGGAGCTAAGAAAAACGGGGTCGCCGTATCTCGCTTTACGTTTCCTTTAGCGCGCGCGTATCAGCGTCCATCTCCGCTCGAGATTAGAGCGTGTCGACGCGTGTGGAGGCGCGAGGCAGGGATCGGCGTCGGCCTCGTGGGAACGAAGCGGCCCGTGTCCGCGGTGAAGCGTTTCAGGAAGCTCTCGGTTGTTCCGCTCCCGCGGTCACCGGGGCGTCTTTAACAGCCGCGCGTCTCCTCTTCGTCCCCGAAGCATCTCTTCCCGCTCGAATCGTCCCGACGACGCCCACGCTCCAATCGCCTTCCTTCCCCTCCCCCGGGCCGACACGGGAAAATGGGAGCTGTCCCGCTTGCTCGGCGAACTCTCTCCTACGCGTTGCTAATTCCGCTCCGCTCGGACGGGCTCGTACACGGCGCACGTTAATTAACAACATTCTGCAACTGGCTGATACTATCGGGGGGGACGCGGGAAACGCTCGCGGGGCTAGTGTTTGCGTGCCACCCGGGCTGGTTTAGACCGCGTTTCTTTTCTATAAGGGCTGGTAGGAGAGCAAAGGGTTGGATGGGGATTTCACCGCCGGAAAGATAATTCATGATAATAGCACGACGTTATTCGTTTAGGAAATATTTCCGAACCGACAGCGTTGAGTAAGAATGACTTACCGTAACGCAAGTAGCGCGGGTCAATAATTACTGCGGTCAGCCCATTGGCAACTATCCGGCCAATCTATTCAGCGCGCAATGATATCCGTACAAATTTTCGTACGATCTAAATTCCTACCAAAATTCAGTCTCGCCACATCCGCGTGCATCGATCATTCGCATCGATCGTCACACCGGATACGCAGTGGTCGTTTAATGATCCTTTGGTTTAGGATCATTCGCGGGGGCATCACGATGGAGCAGCAGATCGACATTCATTTCCATCGCCCAAGGATAACGCTCGTTGAGCGATAGATCCTTGTTAAGAAGGGTAACGATCACGGGAGAGAAAGTAGCGAGATTAACCGTGACTGGTAATCACTGAAATTATCCAGCTCCTCGCCTCTCCGCCCTTTCACGAATTAACGAATGAACGGTTTCGTGTATTCGACTGGTAGTTCGTTTTTTTTTTATATAATCATAGCCAGTGGTATCCGTTGAACTCGATGAAACTTTCATGAACAAGCGATCCTTGTGTCCGATGAATCTATTCTCCCTTTCATTCAGATAGCTATCTCCATTTCTTTATTACGTTTTCTACTTCCTACTCTTCCCACATTAAATCACGTCCGCGCTGCTTCAATCGCGCAACCATGAAATCATCGCCGGACATATTCGAACCAGACGAATCGTTCGACGCTGAAAGCGCCGATGAATAAACAACGTAAACGCCCTCGCGAAGCGTTCAGTCATTAGATAATCGAGTGCCTTTGTAATACGCACCGCGTGTATGCACGCCGTCGCACAAATTCATCGGTTCCCGAACAATGGCACCGGAGAAGCGTGATTTCTCCCTAAAACAAGCGGTCACCTGTAACCGACCTTCCGCCTCGAAATTCCCACGAAGCCGGTGGACACACATGTGGTCCCTCCGTTCACCGAGGATTCGTCGCGATACGCGTTCATGAATATTTATGAAAGAACAACGAATTTCGATTTTGGCCAGGAGCGCGCACGGTTTAGTATCCAGCGCGTCTCGTTCCCCTACGTTCTTCCGCGCGTATGCACGTTTCATTCATGACGCCTCGGACACAAAGTGGTATAGTACGCGGCTCCAACCCTCTGACGATTCATCGACCGGCCGGCCACCCCTTTGATTCATGGTAATTTTATTCCCATGAATGGACGGGCGTCGGTAAACAGGAAGAAGTCAAACGCGGAAGGGAAGGAACATTTTTGAATGCCGTCCCGTCGCGTGTATGTATGCGATAACGACCCGGTTGTTAGTCGGAAACGGTTAAATCTTCCTTTTGATGCGCGGGACTGGCAGCTGCAATTATTCCAAGGGGGGGAAATAACAGTATACCTTTACTTTGCTCCTGCTAATTCGTCTTCTGGAAATGCAACAGTTGCGTGAG
The DNA here is from genome assembly GCA_023838395.1 of Holcopasites calliopsidis. NCBI lineage: Eukaryota > Metazoa > Arthropoda > Insecta > Hymenoptera > Apidae > Holcopasites > Holcopasites calliopsidis. Next base: position 160,216 of record JALHAQ010000012.1, on the reverse strand, counting down.
CTTGCTCTTGGACGTGAAGAAGGTTATCTTCATCCTTTATGGATTAATATTTTGTTGAACTCATTTTATTGGCAATTTGGAGACGATAGAATTTGGCGGAATAAGATTGTGCAATAAATTTCAATTGTTAGCTAAAGTTACAGAGGGGAAATAACAGTACCAATACGTTCGTTTTGCTTCTGTTAATTAGTCTTTTGAAAATGTAACAATTCCGTGAACTTGTGGTTGAACGTAATTAAAGGAAATTATTCTGATATTGTATGGGTTACTATTTTACTGAATTCATTTTGTTGACAATTTAGAGATTATGGAATTTGAGAGAATAAAAGTGTGCAAGAAATACAATTGTTAGCTAAAGTTACAGAGGGGAAATAACAGTACCAATACGTTCGTTTTGCTTCTGTTAATTAGTCTTCTGAAAATGTAACAATTCCGTGAACTTGTGGTTGAACGTGATTAAAGGAAATTATTCTGATATTGTATGGGTTACTATTTCACTGAATTTATTTTGTTGACAATTTAGAGATTATGGATTTGAGAGAATAAAAGTGTGCAAGAAATACAATTGTTAGCTAAAGTTACAGAGGGGAAATAACAGTACCAATACGTTCGTTTTGCTTCTGTTAATTAGTCTTCTGAAAATGTAACAATTCCGTGAACTTGTGGTTGAACGTGATTAAAGGAAATTATTCTGGTATTGTATGGATTACTATTTCACTGAATTTATTTTGTTGACAATTTAGAGATTATGGATTTGAGAGAATAAAAGTGTGCAAGAAATACAATTGTAGGCCAACGTTAAAAGTGAAATTGATAAATCAATCGACTACTTCTCTTCTCGTGAACTGATATCTACAACAATTGTTTACTGTCGCAAGAGCACTGAACAAAAGCATCACGTTCTTCCTATTCATTGAAGCTGAAAAGAAACAGGGCGTGCAGTCGCACGTCTTGGGCCGTGACCAGGTTCGTCCTTTTCGCGACACGGCTGGACCGGAAATCGAAATGTCGCGTGAGAATATGCACGCCTTTCCTGCCCGCCACTCGCCGCACCGCAATTTCGGGACGGTCGTTCGCGGAAGTGTTTCCAATTCACGATCGCTTAAACTCAAACCATCGAAATCGTTGCCGTTCCCTCGGCAATGCATGTCTAGCCGCTGCAACGATGCTTCAAACAACGGAATCAGGGGCCAGAGGGATCGTTCGAAAGATAAAAGAATCCGGGAACGTATTTCTTTCATCTGCGAGCAAATCCGTTATGTCGCTTGAAAATTGATGAATTCGATGGCGTTGGAAATGCGTCCTTTACTAAACACGTTTTATTTCTACCCCGATTCACCCTCTTCCTTTACACCACCCCCTTAGGCATTCCCGAAAGCTCGGGCAAATCTTCAACCCCTTTGGTCTTCTCCGAATCCGTGAAAACCACCCTCGGCGACACCGACTCGTCAGCAGCGTTCACCACTCAGGTGATATCGCGTTCGTCATCCACCCCAGACCGCGGAGCGAAATGCGGCGCGATAAATCGCAGTCTAGGATGACGCGTGCTTGCCACGGTGTACGCACGCGCTTGCTCACGCGCGAGCGGCGCAAGAAAACGGGGGAGAATCGGTGTAGGAGAACGGAGCATCGCGTCGGGATCAGGAGGGTAGGGGAGTGGGCCCCCGGTCGGAGGCTACCGTGAGAACGAGGCAAGGCCTCGTGTCCCAGACGGACCCATCCACCGGCACGGGGTCCGTTGGAGTGAGGGAAGAAGGGAGAAAGAGAGCGAGACAGTCGGCGCGCGCGTTTCCAGGAGCGAGAGGGCGAGACAACGACAGGTCGGGCCCCGGCCGGGGGCCAGTCGTTTGGGACCCGTGCTCGCGACAGAGACGACGACAGGCGCGAGCCTCACACGCGACTCGCACACGTCCAGGGCCCGAGCCGCGAGCGCAAACCGCGCTTTTTTCTCCAGGACTAGTCCGCTCTCCCTCCTCGGGCCCGGGTCCACGCGACCTCGAGTCCTCCGATCTCCTTCTTCGGCCACCTCTCCCTCTCTCTCCCTCTCTCTCTCTCTTTCTCTCTCCCCGCGGGGAACGATCAACGCCTGATCTTTCTCTCCGGCTAGCGGGGGGATTAATTGCCATAGACCGCGAGGTCGCGGATCGTTTGAGCCGCGTATCTCGCGAGGGAATTCTTTCCGGTAGCCGTCCTACGTTATCCCGCGACCGAGAGAAACGTCCGGTCGCGCTTGTTCTGCCATTCACAGGCGGCCGTGACGCGCGTTTCCCCGGCAGCTTGGAAACGGGCGTACGGATTCGCGTATTCTGTAAAAGTCTTGCACGAGGTCTTGGCCCCGCGATCGGCCGCAATAAAACGGCTAAGAAACGGAGCGGAGGAAACCTGGCTACCTCTTTTTACGTGCACGCGAGACTCGCCTCGCAGGATCGTCCCGAGAGCTCCGGGAGAAAGGAAACGAGCAGCGATTTTTGTGCCCGTTCGGGGAGTAAACTTTCGAAAGGTCCCGAAAGGCCAGCTCGAACGGCAGCGAGTTTTATTCCTCGGATTTGGCCGCTTCCATGCGGCGAATATTGTGTCAGATGAATTTCGTTGCACGAAGAAACAGTTGTTGAGGACGGGCGAGGGAAGCTTCCGATTTACCCAATCGAATGTCGGAATTGTTTTTTAACTCTTTTGTAGCTTCAGGAAAATTTTCGCAGAGCTTTTCGTATCAATCAGATCTCTGGTTTGAATTCTGATTCCGATGAGAAGCGTGGAAGCCAATAAATTCTTCTGCGATTATTTGAAATCACCCTTTAATTATTAGAAATATTATACAAGAAGTCTTGAATAATATTAAAAAAAGGGGAGAATGTATTTTTAGAAGTTTCTCAGTCGATCGATTAATAAAATCGTATGAACGAAATATTCTTCAAATACATCACGATAAATATACTTACATTTCGCTCGCAGCTTTCTGTTTGCAAGTCCCACGAAATCAATGATCGAAAGCGAAACGACAAGCGATACATTTTGCGCGTGTAAGAATATTCATCGCCTCTCTTTTTTTTTCCCCTCCATTAAGCGGAGAACGAAACAAGAAAGCGTCGAATTAATTAAATTAATACAGCGCCCGCATTCGCAGCATTCATTTGCACACGTGCCTCCGGTTCTCATGCCTCGCAGATGTAATAATGCCGACGCCTCCTGTGCGATTACAAAACGCCAAGCTTCGCACATAACTCCTGTCGCCGTAATAAAAAAAAAAGGGAAAACGAGTGGCGTGTTAATTTGATTGTAATTAAAATCGTTCCGGACACGCTCGCGATCGATCGGCGAAAAGAAAGAAAGAAAACTTCATCGGGATCAGTATCGATTAAAAATGTTCGACAAAAAGGGGACCGAATTGAATCAGCGTTGCCGTTGATATTAAATGATCGATCTGTAGCAAACTTTTATTTAAGACACCACACTCTGCGGGCCTCCGCTCTACCAACTGAACTCCCGAAGGATCCGATCCCACCTCTGTCTCGCGCGTTTCGCGTTCTTCTGTCGGAAAACGGAAGGGAAACGGTCCCGCGGCCAGGGCCCGACGACACCTGCCGGTCGGCGGAATTTTCGGAACTCGCTTACCACGGATCAGATATTTTCTTCCGTGAATTCGCGCCTGATCGCGTTTCGTCGCGCGCGACTCCCTTCCCCCCCCCCCCCCCCCGCGTTACGCCCGGCCGCTTATCAATAAAATTGCGAACGCGACTCAATCGGACTCGGCCGACGCGCGAACGCGTCCTCTGGCCCACCATTGACCGGCATCCGCGAGGATCGCGATACGCGAGCGGCAAACATTCGCACGCTTCGAGCGAACGGTACGTTCTGGCGCGGTGATAACGGGCCCGCGCGGTGGCAGAAATGATAAACGGCCACGATAGCTGCGCCCGCGATACACCGTCAACGGGCTTTTTGACGGCCCGGTGACATCATTAATTATTGTTTGCCTTCCTGGTATTCCCGCCGGCTACCACGGACCGCCACACGAGAAGTGTGAGAGCGGACGGTGGATCGGCGCAGTTGTGTTCGATCTCGCAGCGGACGCGTACACTCGCGGACCGCCGCTTCGATCCATGCAATTTCTCTTTGCCGCGGCCGGAGAACATTTATTTAGCGCGACGCCAGCTTTGGGGGGGCGGCGAACGAACATTTTCATCGGTCTTCGAAGTCGCGAGGATGGTTTATCTCATTTTCGACACTCGCTTAGGGAGCATTCGAGGAGAAGCGATCTATCCGCCAAGCGGAACGCTCCATCTGCGTAGCTCGCCACGGATGTATCTGGTCGATTGACACCAGATAACGTTAATGGAAGTGTCCTCTATTGCTTTATCAAGCATCGAGACCTGCTTGAAAATCCGGCCGATAAAATGTTCTCGAGAGCCGCCACAAAGAACTCCCTTGAATTCCATCTGAAGCATGTCTGCTAATCGAATAGTTGCTGCCTTCAACTTTACCACTTTTTTTCCCCTCGAGAATACTTGTACAAAATTCTTCATAGAGAGAAGCTTCCGATTCCGTGCGGCATCTCGAAACCCTGCCTTTTTATAGATTGCCATATCGAATTACTTTCAATTGAACATTCTTATAGTATAATTTGCTATATTAAACATTCTCGAATGATTGAGTATCAAAGGAACGAGTCGTTATGCGACTTTATGAAAGATTGAACTTTCCGTTTCACCAAAGGAAACCTATTTCATTAAAGAACCATTGATTAAACTATGCAAATGTCTCCGCATACTCGTACGCCTTAATCGCCAAGTATAAAAAGGTTTCATGAATTCGGGGCGATTGTTAACGGGTAACAATTATCGTCAAATGATTAGACATTTGCGTTTATTCCGGTTTACTTCAAGTTCGCTAATGAACGATGAATATCAATTGGCAGCGGGACTTCGTTTTGTCCCGAGGGTATTTCAGAATCTTAAAACGCGTCTCGTCCTTGCCCTTCAACGGGCAAGTTAAACGCGGCTCTGTAAACGATCCTTTAACGCGGCTTCGAACGCCGGTTATTCGCGCAATAACGTTTCATGAAACGCCTCGTCGGCCCATTCTCGGACGGCCCCGATCGAATGTTAATTAACATTAAACATTGTACGAGATAAGAGATCGTCCTCTCGATCGACAATGTATTCCGCTCTCCTCGTCGCGTCTTCCTTCTTCCCGACACATCGCCCCTCTTCGTATCTCCATTTCTAAGACATTCGTTTCACCGTTTCGGGTTTTTCCTCCTCGGCGAGCCGAGAGAACGTTGCACGATCAAGAGGTGATTAATATTTACTATTCAATCATCCTCTCCTTCGAGCACGCATTCTTCCTTCGTTTCGTTCTTCGAACTCAGAACGAAGCTCGATCGTTTTAATTAGGGCAAATCGGCGTCGAGCTGCGTCACGGTCGAAGGGCAATCAACCGACACAACGAAGCGCGTACATTTGCATTTTTCGCGCTATCATCGGGATCCCGGGACGATGATCGGAATCGCGATCATCGGGCCGTGTATCCAGCGTGGCAGCGGCGCCGTGGATCGAGGTGTAGGTGCAACACAATCAAAGCATTTAGAGCGACCTTCTGGCCGAGAAGTAGCTTCTGCAGAGGGTTCGAAGCTGGTGAGGGTAGCGGCGGCTTGAATGGCAGCGGAGAGTCAGTTTGCCTAGAGACCGCGTACGGTGCGTTCGCCTGGCCTAATGTCGGTGCATCTCGATTCCTCGCCGTCGCGATCTCCTTTCGTCCACGTTCACCTGAACCGTTAACGAGGCCGCCGTCTGGCTCGCCTCCGCGGACAGTTAGTTCCTCGCCCGACGTCGCGTCTTTTTTCCCCCGATCCGTCTCTCTTCGTGGCCAGAGTGTTCGGGGCGCGCTAACAGCGAGAGGTAAGCCAAGTAAGAATGATATTAAAGATAGAGGAGGAATAAGATTCGAGTGATCCGGATTGGAAATAAACTGGTCACTCCGATATTCGATTACCTCCGGTATGAAGTTATAAAGAGACACTTTTGTTACAACTATTATTCACTTTAGTATGCAACTTATGCGATATACGCATCTCGGAGTGTTGCTGAAATGATGTTATTGTGAATTCCGAATGTTTGCCAGTCAGGCGTGCGGTCTAGAGTAACTCGTGCAATGATGTCATACGAATACCCTCACCCGGTTTCCAGGACGTACCAGTACAAAAAAGTAAGTAAAACGAATTGTACAAGTGGAGCGGGAAGATTGTCGAAATGTCGTCCTTGCTCTGGAAATCAGATTTTCTTTTCTTACATATTACATTCGTACTTATCGTTCAGTTTTATTATTCATCCATTAATGCCTCGGTTCAAAGTCCTGTGAACGCTGGACCTTATTTCTACACGAACAGTTAATAATTCTGATCGTTCGATGTTCATTAGATCACGAAACCGCTGTTGGAACGGAAACGACGTGCACGGATCAACAAGTGCCTCGACGAACTGAAAAATCTTATGATAGACGCGTTAGAGGTATGATACCCTTATCATTCTGCTAATTTAATCATTCGCAAACGGCCGCAAGAGAAGTTTCTTCGAAAACGAATCCTTTGCCGAATTCTATCCGAAAGCATCGCGGTCGTCAGCAGCGACGTTCGACGAACGATTCGAATCGGCAACGGAACGCATCGATCTTAATAATTCGCAAACGGTCGCAAGATAAGCTTCTCCGAGATTTTCGAAAGCGAATCCTTTGCCGAATTCTGTCCGGAAGCATCGCGATCGTCAGCAGCGACGTTCGACGAACGATTTCAATCGGCAACGGAACGCATCGATCTTAATAACTCGCAAACGGTCGCAAGATAAGCTTCTCCGAGATCTTCGAAAGCGAATCCTTTGCCGAATTCTGTCCGGAAGCATCGCGATCGTCAGCAGCGACGTTCGACGAACGATTCGAATCGGCAACGGAACGCGTCGGTCGGAACGAGAGCACGTGCTTCGCTTTTCTGTTCCTCCATCGAACGTTTGCGATGGAAGCCGACCCACGGTTACTCGCCTGAACTTACGACGCTCGCGATACCGTAGCACGTTTCCCCTCCGTGTAATTTCACGAGCCGCAGGAAATGCATTCTCGGGCCGCGGCTACGCGCGCAATCGATTCGGTGCTTAAATATTCTCAGAGCGTGGGAATCGGCCGCGCCGAGTGTCAGGCGAACGCGAGACATTGCTGTATGTAATTATGAAACCAGTTGCACACACTTCCAGTCGCGTTCGTTACGCTTGGCGCGACCCGTTGCGATCGAAACGCCTTTTCAAGAAATATGGATTCGCGGGGGCCGAGGATGCCCCATCGGGATCTGTGATAGAGAGCTATACTTTGATTGGCCAGCAAACAATTATTAATGAACATTTCTCTCTCGGCTGGTCTCTTGTTTCTTTCGGCTGGAAGAAAATTTCATCTGTGCTTCGTGGAAATGTTAACTGGGCGAGCATAACGTTTCTATTAATGTTACATTTTCTTATCTGGTAGCAGAGTTTAAATAATTGTTTGCTCATTTTTCGGCGGAAAGAATTTGATTGACCAAGTATGATGTAAATATTAGAGATGATTAATTCAGTTTTCCCTTTCTTCTTATTTCGTAACAAGAAACGAAGTACTTGGGAAGATATCAACAAGTCGATTGAACGTTTTATGCACGAAAGGATACGGAGTTATCTTGTATCGTGACTTTTTATAAATAAGGTTGCAAAGCCTCGTTTTAGACAGAGTTCAAGATATCGGGTTCGGACAGGAGTAGAACTATTTCATTCAGACAGGTACCAGAAGAAGTTTATTAATGAGAAACCTCTTTGAGGAAACATAAAAACAAGGTTGCATATCCATATTTACAGTGTCCATAATTCCCTTATCGGTAGGGCCTCGCTCCTCAGCCGTATATTCCACGACGCGTGGTTGCAATTTACATGATATTCCCGCGGCATCGACCATTTGAATTATTACAGCGAACTTCTGGAAATATGAAAAAAAAAAAGAGAACAGGAATCGCATTTCGCAAAGTGGTTCTACCGGATTCGCAACTTTATTCGCGACTATTCTTAGAACCGTGAAAAGCGTACGAATGCGATGCTTTGCAATTTCATAATTATGTTAATCAGTGGTGTCAGTCATTACGGGGACGCACGTGTGCGCGGTTCTGCGTCGCTGTCCCGACGTTGCTTGTCCCGCGAAGGAAGCGGTTCGCTTCTTTGCCAGATAAACGGCTGTTCAGGCACAAAATAATATTCCATGTCCGTTTCTCTTCACGAATCCATTTTCATTATCGTGCAACCTCGTTTTAGATCCGGAATGTCCATTGGTGAATCGCAATTTAAATTCTGTTTCAATTGAATAGAGGTCGTGGTAAAAATTTATTAACAAAAGTACCTCGTTTGATAGTTTCTAATTCTTTTTTAAGACCGTCTGCTGAATACTTGTAACATTCACGAGATTGAAAGGTAACTTACAATCTTTTCGTGTTCATGTTTATTCGCTTCGTGATAATGTAATGGTATTTCTTTTTTAATATTAAAATGTAAAGCTTCAAAGAAAACTGTAGCGTTCGCGTGGTATAAATTGAATATAAAGAAAACGTACAATCATTTGAGAAGCAATTTCCTTACAAGTGACATTACAATCGTGCGAAGTATTGTATTTCCGATTTGAAACTTTTGCTTGGATTTTAAAAGTTTCGCGGCACATCTGCGCCTTTCTTCGTCTGCCATCTATCCACGATGCTTGCAACCGTCACAACGTTACCTTTCACTGGGATACCTGCTATACCATCCTAAGATACTTCTACACGAAAGACGAATTTCATTTTTGAAGAAGAGAATCTTCAACGATGGTAATTTCATTATAAAACGCTTCAGACTTTAATTAATTTAAGAAAAAGAATATTCTAGCCACTACTGTCTTCTATTAATAATGATATACTTAAATAAATGAAATGTTACTTCACCTGTATCGTTAAAAAAAGAGATTTCTTCAATCCGTTCATTCCAAACTCGCACCGTAATAACTTCTCTATAATTACAGTGGATGATAAACATATCACCTCGGTTATTGAGTGCGAATAAATTACGGTGTTCCGTGTCGCGGATAATTCACTTTCACACCTTTTTTTAATCGATTTAAGGCTTTCGATCGAATATTCATTTCATACATAACAGATCAGCCGGCTCGTATAAGAACGAAACATTGTTCCTAATAATTGCACGGTGGATCTTTCCAATTATCGAATCAAAACTCTTCACTTATGCATCTATTCATAATTTCGTTTCCCTTCGAATTCGGCAAGAAAACTTTCTGTTTAAAGATAACTGCACTTAATCGAATAGTATCAAAAAATGATCGATCGTTTAATAGTATTCACAGACGCTGTTAACAATGTCCAATTGGGAATCAAGAGCAAGCCAATCGTGTTACGATTCGACACAGAAAGACCAGGTGTGCCGCATCTGAATAAATGAGAAAGCAACAAATTGCAGCTTCCGTTTCGTTCACGATCCTCGCCCGATTATTTTCTTTCGACGCATTGACTCTGGTCGCTTATCGTTAATAAACTCGAGACCGAATCGCTGGTGATACCAATAATTACACGTTACTGACAAGTCTCGTATTAATTTCCCGACAACAATAGTTTTCAGCATCGCTCGATATCCTGACATTACCGTTTATTTGCATAAAGACGTACACTCTTATGAAAACGTCGCAGCTATTAATTTACCGGTACAATTACATAGCAATTTAAATAAATAAACTCCACGGTAGTAGAACGAAATAAAGAAATTCTCTGTATTCGAATACCCCTTTCTGAACATTAATAAAATATCGTATCGAGCAGGTCAGATACCGGCGATCGCAATATCAATTGTCCAATAATATATTAGAGCTTCCTCTTTGTCGCGGCAGCGACAATACCCCTTTCTGAACACTGAACATCAATAAAATATCGTATCGAACGGGTCAGATACCGGCGATCGCAATATTAATTGTTCAATAATACATTAGAGCTTCCTCTTCGTCGCGGGAGGAAAATTAGTCAGCGGGATTTATCGATTACAGACGGAGGGCGAGGACATCAGCAAGCTGGAGAAAGCGGACATTCTGGAGCTGACGGTGCGTCATTTGCAAAGGCTCCAGGGCTCGCGGTCTTCAGGATCGCCCGACGCGATTACGAAGAGCGACGAGGCGTCCGCGGAAAGCCGCTGGCTGTCCGGTTTCGGCCACTGTGCGGCCGAGGCATACAGATTTCTCTCGGCTCTTCCAGGCGAAGGCGCGGAACAGTTGGCGAGGCATTTAGCAGCTGGCCTCCAGAAGAGCCGGCAATCGAATTCATCGGTAATTATCTCGTCATCGGTAATCATCCCTTCATCGATCGAGACAATGCACGGTGTTTCGCTATGTTACGCAAATGTTTGAGGGAACGATTGCTGAGGCAATTTTGGACCACCGTTTCTCCTTCGCCAAAATGTTGATTAAGGCTTCGCTCTTGAATTACTCACGAAGAAACGGGGCAGTGTTCGAGACCGCGGCGAAGCGTATCGTGATCTTCTCTTTTGGCCAGCGTTCTCCGTTAATAGTTTAAAAAATACGAAGCTTGAACCATCATTTTGGCAAAGAGACAGTCGTTCAGTATCACCTCGGTAATCATCCCTCAAGACTGGCTCCGGTCGACGGACAATTACTTCGTCCGCCAACCCTCCGCCGCGATCGACGCGTGCGATTCTGCGCGCGTTTCGTTTTCCCATCCGACGAAATCCTTCTTGCATCCAGAATGAATCAAATTATGGAAGACGAATGATTCTAGTTGAATATCAGTTCACCGTTTCCGTTGCATCACTAATCTTTTCGTTCGGCAGAAAAAGAACGCGCTCACGCGGACTTTAGCGAGCCTGAACCTCGCCACGGATTTGTCTGAAGAAGGATTTCGCTTTTCCCATCTGACGAAATCCTTCTTGGTGAACTGATATTCAACTAGAATCATTCGTCCTCTATAGTTTGATTCATTCTGGATGCAAGAAGAATTTCGTCCGATGGGAGAAGCGAAACGCGCGACCCTTGCAAGTGCGACCCTTGCGCGCGTCTCGCTTTTCCCATCCGACGAAATCCTTCTCGCATCCGGAATGAATCAAACTATAAAAGACGAATGATTCTAGTTGAATATCAGTTCACCGTTTCCGTTGGATCACTAATCTTTTCGTTCGGCAGAAGACGAACGCGCTCGCGCGGACTTTGGCGAGCCTGAACCTCGCCACGGATTTGTCTGCGCTCGCGAACTCCAGCATCGAGAACGTCCGCGTAACGTCTTCCGGTCGGAGCGTCACGACTTCCGGGCAAACGATCCACGAGACCGTGCCGTACGGCGTTTCGCCGCGGTGTAACGCGGCCGTAGCGGTGGCGGAGGGCGATGAGAGATTGGCCGCGAGTCCCGGGTTTCGATTCCCGGATCCACGGGAGCAACAGAGGGCGAAGAAGGCGAAGACGGAAGCGGGGGCCGACGACGAAGAGGAGATCGACGTGGAACGGGTCGACGACGCTGATCCTATGTGGCGGCCTTGGTAGTTTCTAAAAAGCTTAAGCGTTATCGGCCACGTTGGTGGGCGACGTGCAGCAAGATGAATAATGTAACGTTGCGTGCAAGGAGATAGGATGAAGCAGCATAGAACAGGGGCGGGAGAAAGGAAAGGAAGAAACAGTATTGATCGACTTATTAGAATATTTACTATGAATTCTCCCTATTGACGACAGTTATTGAGAAGTTTATAAACGATGTGATATTCCATGTTTTAATCGTTCAGCTCCTGGATAACGTTCTTCGATGGTTATATGAACTACCGGTCATATCGGATTGACTTTCTATTGTCTCTGGACCAAGTTGTTTAAGAATGTGAATGAGAAGCAAGTTGAACGATTCGATTTATTTCTTCCAGCAGTTTACAAATTTGATTGATCGACCGTTTGATCATCGACTGCGTTGGAATGTTGTTGATCCTCCGCGGCATAGAAATAATTACTCCATCATTTATTGTTAATTTATGTTATATTCTAAGTATCGTTATATTGTCCTTTTTATATCGTATTTTAGTTATCGCTATTACAACGTAGATTTTTATCGCGTTTTTGTTTTCCAACGAAATGCTAATCAATATCGAACATTCCTAAACGTATTTAGAAGATGCAATAACAATAAGAGATGACGGTTTTTGAATTGCAAGGTGAAATTCTTTGTATTCCGCACTTAGTACAGTTTGTAAGTAGATCTCCTTTTATCGTGCAGATTAGTTATTAATTAATTCAAATACCACTGTCTTTCAACGCCAAAACAATGATATGCAGACACTGATCAACGTTCTATGAAAGGTTCAGGTAATTTATGAATGTATCGATCCGAGAGAAGTAATCGAATTCGTCAGAATTTTATTGAATCAGAAAGTCCTCGATTGAATTCTGTTTGCTTTGCTCATCGCTCGTTTCGTATAAATGTATTCTAATAAATGGACTGCGAATTTTTATGCATTTGTAGGAAATTTGAAGATGCTGAATTGCACGGAATGCAATATGAAAAAATATACAAAGTATCAAAATTAAATTACTTTTTAAACTTTTCCACTGAAGTTCCGCCGTCTTTGTTATATTCTGTAAAATATGAATTTGCATACAAATCCGCAGTTTAGTAATAGACCTTTCTGACGTAATATGAAGAAATATGCAAAATATCAAATGTAAAGAGTGCTTTTTAAACTTTTCTACTGAAGTCAGAGAGAAGCTAGTCTTTGTTATATTCTGAAAAATATGAATTTGCATAAATATCCGCAGTTTAGTAATAGACCTTTCTGCCGTAATATGAAGAAATATGCAAAATATCAAAAGTAAAGAGTGCTTTTTAAACTTTTCTACTGAAGTTAGAAAGAAGTTAGTCTTTGTTATATTCTGTAAAATATGAATTTGTCCAACAATATGATCGTGTTGGATTTAAAACTTCTGTACGAGTGCTAAAGTAAGGTTCAATCGTTTAAGAATAATATAGGGCTGTGCATGGATAATAAAGAGCAACTTTCATGTACAGCAAAAGCAAATATTTTGGTATGTGGCTTTAATTTAGTATGATAAGTTCGTTTTCTATATTATTGGTTGATCTAGGCAGGATTTTATTCGTTTTTATTAAGCAAAAGCAATTTGTTTTATGTTCAAACCTAAGTATAGTTTATAAGACGTGATAACGTGATGAATGAAACATTGATAAATCTATCGTGGCTGTGTAGATTATTACCCTTAGCTTTAATTTCCGAGTGGTTTTGAAGAAAGATTTGTTATCGTTCAAAAGTCATTCACAATAGTGGAACCGTAAAGTATTGGTAATTAATTAATTATCTCGATTCCCATAGCCAATGTTTAACATTCAGACATTTATTAACATAAATTGAGAGATTAAATACGAGTTTCATTAGTTCTGTTGACAATTGTTTATGGAACCGAATGCACACGTGGCTTCTGAATGTTGATTAACTAATTCTGTTACGTCCAATCGCTGTCTGTATCTTTCTAAACTGATGAAAAGGTCGAAATGCATCTCAGACCACTGTCCACTGTCCATTTCGCAACCGGATAATTGTTATAAATTAATCAATTCATGCCAATTGGTTAAACCAAAGTAAACTATGATTGTAGCTCGCGTTTGACAATCAGGCTGTAGTTATAAGAGTATTCCTCTATCTTTATAAGCCTGAAACAGTTGTGATTCGAAATAATGTTGATAACATTAATATTTAAAAATAGTAGAATTTGATTTGACCGACTTCTGTCTAGTAACGACATCTACAAGGGAGTGCAAGAAACTAGTCTTGCCCCTGCCGTATCTACACATGTTAAGGGCGAAAGAAAGAAAAATCATATTTCTTGTAAAATTGCTTCGCAAATTCGAATTGCACAGAATGATTCGCAAAATTGAATTTGTTATACTGTCCCAGTTACAGGAGAGAAAAGAGTATTTCCTGTCTTTTACCATTTGTGGTATCGTTAAGGTAGGGACGCCGCGGCGAACAGTTTGAGACGGTTCTCTACAGATGTCAGGACCAGCCACATCTGCAATCGAATCTCACGTTTTTATTTCCCACTCGCGGTGGATATTTCAAAACACCCGTCTAAAGTGCGCTACAAATTCTATTCACAATGCCCGATTTACTCAGTACGTCAATAGTTTTCTCTTTGTCAATCACTTGTTCTATGCAATATTTAACATGAACTTGCTTTCGACACGCCAGCCATTAGTAGACTGAAGAAAATGAAAGGGGGAGGAATAGGGCATGAAATGAACTACAGTATTAATCAGAGTTCCCATTTGTTTCATACAAAACATATCCCAAACATACAGCGTCTATTCTTCGATGCGATCAATGAAACGAAAAGCTTTCCTTCGTAACCACCGAGGGCTTAAAGAAAAGGAAATATACTCAGCAAAGTATCTTAGGTCGCCACCCCTGAATAACAGTAGGGCCCACCGCCGCTCGAGGTGTACAATTTCCAACATTACGAAAACCAGGCCACGCATCAAAAGCCAGCCGAAAAATGCGGCGGCGTTGAAAGAGCAATTTAAAAGCGACTGGTACAGAAGGATGCGGGGGTGGGACGTGAATGCCCGTAAACGTGGGTAAACAGGAAGAATCATCGTCCGGTTCCTTTTCTTTCTGTACATTGACATTTACACCTCCGGCGTTCGGCCTCCACTCGAATCGCGGCGGTGACAATAGGGGCGGCGTGGGAGCGAAAGCTTTCCGCTGTGACCGCATCGCTGTTTTCGGTGGTGGGCTTTGCTGGACCCACAAAAGCGCCGCCATCTTGATTTACGGGAGACGGCGATTGTCAATGGGCTAGATCGTCGGCGAAGAAACGACCTGTGCCTCCGTTGAAAGGCCACGATAGGCTCGCCAAGGGGGGGAAGATTCTTCGCCCCTTTGGCTACTTCCCTCTTGGCGCTTGCGTGTGGTCCGGCGTCGATCGAAACAGGTTGGCAACGGCGTGGTGGTGCGAAGCATCTCTTCTAAACAAAAGACAATTCGTATAGTTTAATTGATCAGGTCTGGCGACGGCCAGAGAGGCGTTCCGCTGAAAATAAGTTTATTAGAAGACGTTTCGAAGGGAAACTATAATTTGCTGTTAGTTTCAGATACAGGGTCTGGTATCTTGAGCCCTTATATCACTTCACCCCCACACTTGGCGGTTCAATAAAACTCATCCAATAAATGAGTAAACTAGACACTAGTTTGCCCGTCGTTGGGATCATCTGTTTCCAGTTCCCTTTGGCACTATCCTTAATTCCAATTTGCCACTAGTTCGATGTAGACTAATGCCATGAACGTTCGTACCGCTTCATCCCCCTCGGCCGGTTTACCGATACCCTTAAAATAAATTAGCGAAACAGAAATTACTTTACCGCTGAGATTATTCCCTTCAACGGTACACGTAGTCCACGACGATATCGTATACCCGCCTTTTCGATGAAAATACCGCAAGTAAAACGGGGGCTGTTCCACGGCCGAGGGTAGCGAGCCTGCAAACGAACAGACAAAACAACAACTGTTGCGGTACATTAATTGTTTCGAAGTAACGCTGCTATCGGGAATAGAAGTCCGGGGCGGCATCGAAATGCGAAGCGTTAAAATAACAACGTCGCAGAGTGACAGATCGCATGCGGATCGTGCTTGCCGCTTAAATGGGTCCAAGCGAGGCTGTTGCAGACGCGAGGAAGGTTCAGGCGCAACGGAGAGGCTGGCAACGCGACTAAACGTACACGCACGAGAACGAAAGGGGGTGCGAGGCGAAGCGAGTCGAGCCTTCGAGAGCTTGGCTCGCAGTTAATTGCCAGCATTTAATGAGCACTCTTTGACGCGCCGCGCGGACCCGGTAATGGCCCCGTGCATTTCCGACGCCCCCCCCCCCCCAACCCCTCGTTCTTTCTCCTCTTTACACCAACGTGTTTGCGCGCCGCGTCTCGAGCTGCCGATGCCGCGTTTCCCTTCGCGGCTCCACACCGGTACGCGATACATGGCGAACGAAAGTGGCCCGCGTATTATCGCGGCCAGTTCGGCGGCGGGGGCGGGGACGGATCGCTGATGCGTCGACGAGAACCACTTTAACGATTGAGATATTAGCCGGCCCGCGGGCCGGCGGGGTGAACAGGGCACACGGATCGCGAAACGAGCCTTCCGGGATGATCCAGCCGCCCCGGCGGATCGTCTTGTCGCGTCTTTTTTTCTCTCGCCCTGTCGGAATAATCGCTCGCGTTCACTCTTGACTGCCACTTCGCGGCTCTCCGGGGTGGATCTATTCGACGGCTGTCTCGCGCGTTTAATCCCTTCAGAGGGAGGTCGGACGTAGGCGTACGGAGGAAAAGAATTCTCGAGGAGGAGGCGAGCGATTCTAGGCATCGATTCCCCGGTGAAGTAAACCAACTTTTGCGTCACTTTACACTGGCGTCGGTACTGTAAACGTGCGGTTCGATAGACTCCGGTAAACATAAATCGACGCTTGAACGAGAAACTATTTCTCCCTTTCTTTTAATTAGCGCGCCGCAGATGTATGATCTACCGGAATCAAACAACCCTTCGTAGCGGAACCCTTCGCGCCTTGGGTACTCCTGCTTTTATTTTACAACGGAGATTAAGAACAAAACAGTCTTAAGAATGAAATATCTACATAGTAGAATTTGACGCGTACTCGATTGGCAATTCCATTTTCTCTCTTTTTTTTCGTTTTTCGAAGCCACGACAATGTTCGCGGGACATTTGAAATGTGAACCCATCGGCGCTAGTTTGCCGGCGGAATTTCTTCCGTCCCCCCCCCCAGAGGGGCACGGTCGGTCATTGAAATGTCCGCGAGAGTCCGTAGGAGCGCGCCGTGAAAGGGGGATCTGCTTCCAGCTCGTGGAAGTATTCCCGCGGGACAACGATCCACCTAATTGTTGCCCATTCACCCCTTTTCTCGCGCCGGGGCGCGGCTCGTTCGCTCCCCTCCCGCCCCCCTGTTTTCCCTGGACACCTAGTCCACGAAAGGGGCCACTATTACTCATGCATTGACGTATTTTGACAAGTCTCTCGGTGCCGCATAGTGGAGACAGTTTACCCTCCTACCGGCTCGGCTATAGTGCCGAACAATTTGCTCGCGGGAGACCGGTGGGCGTGATTCGGACGGCGATTAATTTTACGAGCACCAGGACTTCTTTTTTTTCTTTTTGAAACGTCACCGGGGCGGATCGTGTACAGCGGACGACAGCGCGAGCTAGGACGTTTTTGGAGAATCAACAGGGAACGCGTAAACGCCTGAATCGCGCGCGATTTTTGGCAAATTCGTGAATGTTACTACGAAGAGAAATAATTGAGTCTCCGGGAGAGGCGATTGTCTGACAGTTGAATTATTAATATGATTCGTCGGGTGTTTGGCAAAAGTACCTCGCTTTTAATGGAAATTCAATGTTGGAGTTAATTCTAGTATAAACGGACAGGTCGATTGTTGTCCCTATTTTCTATTACAATTATTTCGCGGGACACAATTCCTTCGGCAATGCCAAACTGATTTGTACCTCGCCAAACGGGTCGAGCAATTTTATTATAAAACGTTCCCCCGCCTTGAAAGCTGTCCAAAAGCACCACAATGCAGTCTCCTTTGTACGCGTCTTGTACTACACGAATTGGCCGAGTATAGATCCCGGCCGCTCTCCAATGGACGGTCCTAGTGGTCCATTCCCGGCAGACCGATTGATCATTCCAGCCGCAGGTGCCCGAGAGGTCGTGTAAGGTTTAAGGGTTGGCCTTTGCCGAGGTTTCTAGGTGGAGCTCGGAAGTAGCTCTTGGGACCGAGCCTACAACGATTCAATGATCTCTGTTCGCCCGTGATGGAACTCGCTCCTGAGAGTTCCATTCTGATCACTCGAGGCAGTTCGCTAAATTGTATCTTTGTCTCGATATACACCGGACTTTCCCAGAATCTCTTACAATATGGTAATGTTTATACTCCTTCGGGAGCACGGGATCGTTTTATCGTCACAGCAATCACATTTGAAGGATCCCAGGGGTAGGATAGAGTTTTCCGAATTTTCGTGATTAAAAAGCGCAGGTAGACTATTCGCATGATTTTATTTATTTAAAGACACGTGAAAGGGTAATATTTTTTATTTACACTCATTGTTACATTAACATTATCGTACGTTTATGTTTAGTATCCCTCTTTTATTTTTACATTATTCAACTCAAAAGCACTTTGATTGTTGGTCAGGGTGAATAATGGTCGTGTAACGTTTACCTGCATCACCGTTCC
Organism: Holcopasites calliopsidis; assembly: GCA_023838395.1. Taxonomy (NCBI): domain Eukaryota; kingdom Metazoa; phylum Arthropoda; class Insecta; order Hymenoptera; family Apidae; genus Holcopasites; species Holcopasites calliopsidis. The sequence goes on along the minus strand of JALHAQ010000012.1, from coordinate 141,892 downwards.
TTGAATCTTCGAACCTCACCCGATCCCGGAATCATCGAACACCAATCCGAATTATGCCGAGCAGGGCAGAAGGGCTGAGAAGCGGGGGTGGTGGCGAGGCAATTAAACGAAAGGACAGGCAGCAGGCGCGTACGATTTCACTTTAATCAGTGAGCGAAGGAGCCTCGTGGTGCTTTACGCGAAATTTACGTCGCCGGTCGGGAGAGGCCACGGTGCCCGCGATCGGACACGCTGTTGCGCACGGCTGCTGCTAGTCATTAGGTGGATAATGCATATCTTAATGATTACGAAACGAAACACTGACACGACGGCTGGGATACGTAGGCAAGCGAATGGCCACGGGGGCCGCGGCTCGAGACCATCCGCAATCTTGTAACCGTCCCACGCTGCCGCAATCAGCTACCCATAAACTACAATCACGACACGTGCTATCCCCCTGGACGCGTCCTTCGCTCCCTGGAAACCGGCGATAGCCGAGAAAAGGACCACGATCCCCGGGGTGGATGAGTTCTGAACGTTCGCGTGTCACGGTGGCGCGAGGCTCCTGACGGGGTGGAGTTTAATTAGCAACGAGAACTCGATAATAGGATGCAGTTTGTAAAAGCGAAGCGAATCTGCACACTCTTCCCTTTTTTTATCGCTATTGTTTTATTTTTACTTTAACATCTTCGGTTGCTGGATACAAGCAAAGTCCCTTATTTGTGTACTTTAATAAGCGTTTCTAGTATCGTACCAATTAGATCTGAAAATTGAGATTTCCTCTTGAAGTTAAAGTGAATTTGCACACTCCTCCCTTTTTTTTTATCGCTACTGTACTATTTTTATTTTAACATCTTCGGTTGCTAGATACAAGCAAAGTCCCTTATTTGTGTACTTTAATAAGCGTTTCTAGTATCGTACCAATTAGATCTGAAAATTGAGATTTCCTCTTGAAGTTAAAGTGAATCTGCACACTCCTCCCTTTTTTTTTATCGCTACTGTACTATTTTTATTTTAACATCTTCGGTTGCTAGATACAAGCAAAGTCCCTTATTTGTGTACTTTAATAAGCGTTTCTAGTATCGTACCAATTAGATCTGAAAATTGAGATTTCCTCTTGAAGTTAAAGTGAATCTGCACACTCCTCCCTTTTTTTTTATCGCTACTGTACTATTTTTATTTTAACATCTTCGGTTGCTAGATACAAGCAAAGTCCCTTATTTGTGTACTTTAATAAGCGTTTCTAGTATCGTACCAATTAGATCTGAAAATTGAGATTTCCTCTTGAAGTTAAAGTGAATCTGCACACTCCTCCCTTTTTTTTTATCGCTACTGTACTATTTTTATTTTAACATCTTCGGTTGCTAGATACAAGCAAAGTCCCTTATTTGTGTACTTTAATAAGCGTTTCTAGTATCGTACCAATTAGATCTGAAAATTGAGATTTCCTCTTGAAGTTAAAGTGAATCTGCACACTCCTCCCTTTTTTTTTATCGCTACTGTACTATTTTTATTTTAACATCTTCGGTTGCTAGATACAAGCAAAGTCCCTTATTTGTGTATTTTAATAAGCGTTTCTAGTATCGTATCAATTAGATCTGAAAATTGAGATTTCCTCTTGAAGTTAAAGTGAATCTGCACACTCCTCCCTTTTTTTTTATCGCTACTGTACTATTTTTATTTTAACATCTTCGGTTGCTAGATACAAGCAAAGTCCCTTATTTGTGTACTTTAATAAGCGTTTCTAGTATCGTACCAATTAGATCTGAAAATTGAGATTTCCTCTTGAAGTTAAAGTGAATCTGCACACTCCTCCCTTTTTTTTTATCGCTACTGTACTATTTTTATTTTAACATCTTCGGTTGCTAGATACAAGCAAAGTCCCTTATTTGTGTATTTTAATAAGCGTTTCTAGTATCGTATCAATTAGATCTGAAAATTGAGATTTCCTCTTGAAGTTACAGTGAAGTCCCTTATTTGTATATTTTAATAAGCGCTTCCAGCACCGCACCAATTAGATCTGAAAATTGAGATTTCCCGTCGAAGTAAAAGCGCAGTCTTCCAGATTTGGATTCCTTTTTAATTGATCCTGCTCATGGTAGATAATCGGCCGGCGCGGAATCATCGATTCACGAGCCTTTTACGTATCGATCAGCCATTAGCAGCGCAGTCTGTATAAAGATGCAGGGAAAACGAAGTCGCAAATGAACCGCGACGGCTATTGTGCCGGATTACGACGCTCGTCCGGATGAGTCCGGCCTGCTTTTCGGCTAATCTCCTAGGTGATTACACGCGAATCAAGGAAGACTCCCTTGCCGCAGCGGGGAATCATCGCGAAACGTCTAATGGCCGAGGGAAGGGTGAAGAAGATTGATCATTGATTGATCATGACGAATTGAAACATATACGTCCGCCCGACGTCTTGCAAATTTATCGAAACGAAACAATCGCCGGTGAGTTAGACGAAAGTTAACGCTTATCTCAATTTAAATTTAATAACTTGACACTCATCACGCATAAAATAACATTTTATTCATTCGGCTGGTCTGATTAGTCGAAACCCGTTTCTTTCGTTTCTCTCCAGCTAGAAAAATCCCGTTCGCGACCCCCTTCCCGAGCGAATGCACGCCTTATCCAGTCTCGCCCCCCCGCGTGACCCCTCGACGCTTCTATATTTACCCGAACGCGTGGTAATAAAGTCACCAGCGTTAACCGGCTTCGACCAACGCGGACAATGGTCGCCGAGAGCCCCGTGAAACGAGGAGGAGCGAACAGTCCGCGGAGGGAGACAGGAACCGCGGGCGAACGATCGATCTTCCGCGGCGAAGACGCGAGTCGAGCGACGATCGTGCAACCCTGAATCGATGAAACGTCGTCAAGCATTTACGTTCGGCTGCCGATCCCGTCCATCGGACGGTCGGACATCGAAGGGACAAGGCGGACGGGGCAACAGGCCTGCGCGTCTTCGAGGGAAAGCCGAGGGTCGGGCGGAGCCGTGGTGAAGCACCACCTACACCTACCAGGGGGTCACCTTCGCGGTGACCAATGCACCGCTGCTGCACGGCCGTCGAGGAACGCTCGGTCCCAGACGTTGTTCCCACCTCGGCTACGGGCCCCGGGACGAAGGCGGAGCCTTCGTCTCTTCTCGACCTCGGCGGCGGTTTCACCGGCCTTTCTTCTCCTTTCCTCGGCATCCCTTGCCGCGTGCCTTCGTACGGATCGGCGGCGGAACAGTTCGAGCCGAGACCCCGAAGCGAACAGGTCTCACGATCGTTTCACCTGCGCCCCGACCGGGATCCCCGTTCCGTTCACGTCGCTACCAGACTCTTCGGCGGTGATCGCGAGGAGAGTACAGTTTGTACACATTCGGACCGGCGTATCCCGAGCTTGGACCCCGCTGGCGCGCGCCAACTTTGGTCCCGTTCGTCGGCGGCACGTTCGTGTGAAGTGTACGGGGGAGAAAGTTCGCATCGGACAGCCCGATACGTAACTGGTATCTCTATATTGTATTCCCATTCGGCGCCGGCTGTTTTCGAGTCCGTCGTTTTGGTGCGGCTCGGCGATCGCGAGGTACCTCGGGGGCAACGGCGAATCGGCCAGATGGCGGTCAGCACTTTGAACATGACACCGTACTTCACTGGATACCCTTTCCAAGGTAGGCGCTTGACTCGGTTCTATTTCTTAAGGGATGATAAAGGGAGGGACGATGGCAGGACAGTTTGAGTTAACGATGAACATAGGGAAACGGGATTCTGATCTTGAGGGACTTAGCAATTCCGCGATACATCGTCCAATTACCTGTGCATTTAATTACTTTTATACATGGTGTCTTACACGTGGCATCTATTCATTTTTTCACTACCTGTCATTTTTAATGCTGCTTCCGTTGAGTCCAATGTCTCCGTTTATGCACCGCGTTAAATTGAATAACTCACAGCGAAGCAATCTCGATTTATCTTACAATTAATTACGAAAGCTTGACAAGCGGTTGAGTGCGATACTTTTGACAAATATCTCTGCCATGTGTATCTAATGGGTTTCCTATCGAAGCATACCGTCGCACAGCGTTCACCACTGAACGCTCTCCACCGTCTATAAAAGCCAGGCTTCTTGTGTCTCCCACAATCGTACATGGCTATTTGATTCGACGAAACAATTCACTGAAACAAGTAATCGAAACTGCGAAGAAAATTCTCCTATGCTACAAAAAATCCTTTGAAATCACGGTATTAAAAATTTCCATAAACACTCGTGAAATACCTGTTGGTAGAATCATCGTTGATCATTGAATTTCAGAACGTGATAAACCAGTTGCACGAATAGTGGATAAAACGTTTGAGAAGGAGCATTTCTTTAAAGTTCCTGCTCAATAATTCGATGCTACCAACAGTTATTAAAAAGCTGTTGTTAATTGTAACTAATTGCTGAGCAACTTGCGGTTCACTTATATTATTATATACCGTGTTTATTATATTCCCATTAATTCTTACACCAATCCGTTCAGATCTATATCTTCACGATGCCTCGAGTGTTATTAAAATTACCATTCCCCGGACTTTCAGCCTCTCCATAAGAATCCTCCCAAATATTAACAGTCCAGAAATGACCGCTTCGTTTCAACAATTCGCACGTTTCACGGTGTCGCGATTTTCCTTTCTGAACGCCTCCCAATATCGTTTCCAAAGATCACTCGAAGCGACGGTGGAAAATGGAAAAAATTGCGAAGCAAAAGGGATTAACATTGTCGGTCTCCGCTCGGAGACTCCTTCACAAAGAGCTGACGGAACTCTTACAACCGATGTTAATGGTTCTACGATGCGCTCGGAGTGAATTCCAGGTCTGTTAAACGCGGCTCCCTTTTTTTCCCTACCACGTCTCGAACACGATCTTCTTCGAACGCGTCTCATCGTTGCGTTACGCGGAACCAATTCGAAGCCGCCGATCCCGTCCAATCGATACCGTTCCTTATCACACACGGCGAAACACCGTGCGATTACACCTCGTCCCGGCAACTTTGCGGTAAAGAGTGATCGACTAGTCCAATCTCGGGTAACTGTAATCATTGTACCTTGCGCGTTAAATCTTCCGCCCGTAATTCAATCGAACCTTCCCCCGAACTGGTCCCCGGTTTGCACCCCTGAATTCGCTGTCGCGCACGAAAGCGTCCGGAAGAATTGGCGATCGGGCAAAATTGTTTAAAACGACAACACACGCCCCCCTCTTTCCTGTTGCTTCACGATATCCGTAGCCGCATGTGCGTACCGTTGCACGGTTCGTTCCTACCTTCACCGTGGCGGGCGACGCTCGTGGGCGTCGGAACGGGAAAGAAGTTAAAGTACGTAGCCAAGGGTGAGCCGTGGGTACGTAATGTCCGATATCGGATGGGCCCCGGGCGACGGCACGTTGATTGAAGCCTTTCGCGGCTCGGAGCTCGCACCGTAACGCTAAGTACATGCATCCCCTTTGGTGTACACGCTTGGGATACTACTCCCACTCGGGGGCCACCACCTTTTAACCCCCTCGCCGCGAATCGTTTCGCCGTTACTTTTCATCGGGCCGCCGATCGAGGCGCGTCCCGGCCTCGTCGACGCGATCGTCATCATTCGCTTACCGGACACGGGATCGATCGTCGAATCGTCGTCGGTGCGCGACCGGGAATCGCTCACGAGAGGCTTTCGCTTTAAAGAAATCGTTCGGAAGGTGTATCCGGGGGAGGGTTTGTACATTCGTTTGGATCGTTTCAGCGAATTCCCGTTGAATCGATTCGTCTCTGATTAATTGGAATTCGTCGGGGTATCGCGGCGACCGGTGTCCGGCAAACATTACGACCCCCTTCCCGGCAGCCATAGTCCCGAGGGTATAAATTTGAATCGCGCGTGTTCGCGCGTCGGGCGCACCGAAACCGGGGTCGCCCGCAGCTCGCCGTATCGGGGCACGATCATGGACATTAGCGTGATCGCCCACAATCAATTGCCCGTTATCAATAATTCATGCTGGAAATTATTTTCTCGATCACCTCGAACAGATTGGCCCCCATTTTGCCCGCCGCTACAGGGGTGGTCCGTCCCTCGCGACGGGCCCGCAAGCTTTCCAAGCAATGGTAAAACGCTGACCATTTCCGTCGCAAGTTTTCTCTCTTTTTTTTTTAGGAACATCGGCGCGTTCGGTTGTTTCGTTGGCCAATCGCGTTCCCCTCGGATCGCAATTGTCAAAGTTCACAGCAATTGTCGAAGTTCAGCGCGAAGAGATCCGCGGCGCGCGCAAAAGTTACGCGAGTTACGAAAGTCTTTAGGAAAGATACACGCAATCTCCACGGGCCAACGGGGCTTGCCGCAACAAATGAGAATTTTACAATCCCCGCGTTCCCATCGCGACGACGCATAATCCCCGCTAATTAGCGCGGGTTATTAGCGGATTCGACGTTGCCTCGGCGGACTGCTGATCTTTAACAGCGTCGTTACACCCTCGTTCTGTACGTTCGATGGGTCGCGACCCCCTGTAGAAATTAAACGCGGGTCGCGTTTCGTCGAATCCAGAGTCCACCCCCCACACACCCTCCCCCCGCGCGCGGGGAAGGGGCCAAACGTGGCCAGGCCACGATCGGGGCCCGTTCCGCGAGGGATTCTCGAGAGAAACGGAGAGGAGAGGAAAGAGCAGAAAAGAGAGAGAGAGAGAGAGAGCGGTGGCCGCGCGCGGAAGATCGAGTCGGCGGTCGGCGCCTTTTGATCTTGCCTGTAATCCCGTCGGGCCCCGCGGCCTCTCGCTGACGTCACGAGAGGTGTCCGAGGTGGGCCTTACGTCCGCGACGATCCCGTCCAGAAAAGTGTTCGCCGGTTGGTGTGCGTTTCCACACGCCCCGTTGATATGTCCTTTACGGTCTCGTGTTCCTTGTTCGGGGGCGGCGGGGGGGGGGGGATGTAAATCCCGCGGGCTTGATGAATGACGAAACGGGGGACCGCTTTGGCGGCACCAGAAACGACTCGTAGCGACGCTCTGGCGGCGGGGTGTGCCGTCCTCTTTTTTTTCCCGAATTATGCCGTGGTAATTAGTAGAAGTTCTCGTGGCAGGTGTTTACCGGGACGCTCGCGTAACGACAGCCCCATTTACTTCCTCGGGATGATTATCAATTTTTAGCGAGTCGTTAGCCAGATCCATCGTCTCTCTCTCTCTTTTTACGTTCCACTATTTAACAGCTCGATGTTATCTCAGTTGTCGAATACGATTGTTTCGGGCAATCTTAATTCGAAAACAGTTAAGTCCCTGCCCGTGGACCCCTGACCGTACTTTTCTCAATGTCGGTCGCGTTACTCGCCTCCCGGCGCGATCGTTTTCGCCAAAGCGCGGTCTCGCAGGTTTTTAGAAATGTCGGATGCAACGAGACTCCCTCGTTACTCCATTCCCATCGTAAAAGACGGGAACACACCGCGGTACCGGTTGTCGACCGTTCCGTATAGCCCCCAACCGAACGCGATTGTACTTGCTGCAACTAGATCATCGAAGCGATTCGCAGTCACGAGGAAAGTGATCGCCGCAAATCGCTATTCTCAAATGGTTAATATCGAACCTTCATACGAAACGAATCCTGCAAATGCGTGTCAATGTGCATCATTAAAACATGGATTTCCCACGTGCCGTCGACATAACGCTTCCACGACTTTTTGCAATTACAAGAGGCAGAGATGATTGATAAACGATGCACGTTTTCGTCGATTCGATGCGTTTCGTTTCTAGGTCCAAGGCATCGCGCCTCTCCCGTTCGAAGGGGCTTACGAGAGCTCTAGAGAGAACGCTTCCCCGAGCAATGCGATATGAAACAATGGTTCTTTATCGCATCCAATTACCCGTGCACGTCGTAAAGCCTGTATCGCGATAGTTGGCCTGGTTTTTTTTTGTGCCATTCGGCGACAATCTTTTCTCATTTTCACTCGAATCCACGCATTCTCCGGAGAATCAACTTGGAAGGTACAAGAATTGTGATTTACACTCGCTGTGGAGTCGATCGATGGTTTTGATTAATTGTTTGATGGTACCAAAGTGTTTAAAAAAGTGAATCGATGGTGTATTCGAAATTCCAATTTTTCTTATTGCATCAGTTTATTCGTTTGCCAAACAGAATACTATCGATGTTTCGAAATTTGTACAGTCGCTGTTACACTCATTCCAGCATGAGTTAATCGATGATTTCAATTAAATTGCTTGATGGTTTCGAAGTGTTTGAAAAAGTGAATCGATGGTGTATTCGGAATTCTAATTTTTCTTATTACACTAATTTATTTGTTTGTCAAACAGAATACTATCGATGCTTCGAAATTTCCATACTCGCTGCTACATTCGTTCCAGCACTAGTTAGTTAATCAATGGTTTCGATTAATTGCTTGATGGTTTTAAAGTGTTTAAGAAGGTTTATAGAATTTCCAATTTTTGTTACTACACAGTTTACTAATTTATCGAACAGAATACTATCAATATTTCTACATTTCTACACTCTCTGTTACATTCATTCCAGCACGAGTCAATCGATGAATTCAATTAATTGTTTTATGGTTTCAATGTGTTTAAAAAAAAGTGAATCGATGGTGTATTCGAAACTCCAATGTTTCTTATTTTGGAACTTTCTCGCCGCGTAACGATGTCGCAAACTTCCATTTCGCCAAGAACATTAATGCGAGCACCGCTTTATGCAAACGGCCGAAGTAACGCGTGTGAACTTTTCGAAAGGGTCTCCGGCGAACGATACCCCCCCACCTCGGATCCTGTCTCGGTTTTTACTGCTGGGCGCAAAAAAAAAACCAGTGCCCCGTAACTCGTGGACACGTCTCCCTTCACGCGGATCTTCCCCGTCACGCAGAAGTCCCTTGTCCGCAAAGTCTCGTGGCGAGCCAACGTGAAAAGGGCCGATGCGAAGCATCTCATTCCGCTTCTTTCCACCGTACGAGGCTCTTTCGTCAAGGAGCTCCTTTCTTCAAAGACACGCCGCGCCCTGTCCGCTTCTTCACCGGCGCTGCAACGAGAAATTTCGTCCCTCCTCGCGATTCTAATTAAGTCCGTTCACCGAGGCGCTAATTAGCGGCGTTTAACCTGCGCCTCGCGTGTTACCAGATCCTTCGGGCCTGTCCTGTTTCGGTTTGAATAGTGGCCCTTTCATTGTACTCCGATTCAGAATCTTATCCTCGATCGTCGACTTTCTGCTCTTTTCTAATTAATTTCTAGGCCAGCCTAGGAATCGTTTGAATTAAGAGTCAACCGATGTTAGCGTTAATCGACGATATTTTCTGATTTTCCTTCAGGGCAGGGTCGTGTGAACCAGCTCGGCGGCGTCTTCATCAACGGACGCCCGCTGCCGAATCATATCCGATTGAAAATCGTGGAAATGGCCGCAGCCGGAGTTAGACCGTGCGTTATCTCTAGACAGCTGAGAGTCTCTCATGGCTGCGTGTCGAAGATATTGAACCGATACCAGGAGACGGGATCGATCAGACCGGGCGTGATCGGTGGCAGCAAACCCCGGGTCGCTACGCCCGAGGTGGAGGCAAGGATCGAGGATATGAAGAGGCAGAATCCTGGCATCTTCAGCTGGGAGATCCGCGAGAAACTGATAAAGGTCTGTTGATAACGTCTATGTGTACCGTTGATTAATTATTGTTCCTCCCATAGAAATAATCTCCGGAAGCAATTGAGGCGCTTGATTGGAAAAAGGCACGTAAGACAATGTGCCCTTTTTCTTTAAATCGTTTAAATCGATTCATCTGTACATATGCATTATAATATACCACAGAGATATTCAATCTTTGTTATTTATAGCAACTAGATACTGCCTTGTTCTGTCCTTTTACGCGACGTTCACTGTCACTCTATCGCGCGGCCGCGTCTTGTAATATCATTCTATATAAAGAAACGCGGAAAGCGAAGTCGAATCTGCAAGGGAACAAGCAAATTTAGGAAGAAGCTAATTTTCAAATCAATCTGCGAGGAATAATCCAAGAGACTGAAACGCCTCAAGGGACAAAATTGTGTAACAACTTCGTCCCTGCTTGGAAAATTCAACGTTCCGCTCTTCTGGTTATTAATTCTATATTTCCTATCCTAAATGATGTATAAAAGTTTATTAACGGATTAAGTGCACGAAGTCTTATTTAATAAATGAGAGGAAATAGCTTTCTGTACGATTTTACCTCATTTATGGAGAAAGAGCGCGTGAACCAACTCTTAAAATTTGTAAACAAAAGCGCATATCATCCTCAAATCATAACTACTACTGTCATAATGTATTAAGTAAATGTCCCCACATCCTTGAAACGAAAATTCGATTTGATTGCACAACATTTTACTAAACAGTGCCACAATGAAAACTTTCACGCTCATTTCCTCTAAATGGCGTTTAGACGTGTGAACCCTTTTTCCATCGAACGCCTCGATTATTATACTTACTATATTTTTACAAATCCTTCCGACAGATCTGATTATCACATTCTTAATGATTTCACCAACCGATTTCCATCGGATTCTTCCAATTTCCTCTCGCGAACCAGCAACGATCCGCATTCACATGCTAACTAGTCCAATGTGGTTCTGCCAGCAGGACGGCATCTGCGACAAAGCGTCCGCGCCGTCAGTTTCCAGCATCTCGAGGCTCCTCCGCGGACCGGCGAGCCAAACGCGTCCCGGGGACGATCCACGGAGAAATCACTCGATCGACGGTATACTAGGTGAGTCCGTTGTCTGTTGTAAAATTATTCTCAACCGATCGGACGACTGAAGGAAATCCATAGAAGTAATCGGTCGCGCATTTCCGACATTAACACGCGCGACACTCGCGAACGATCACGTCGTTTCGGTACAGCGTGAAAGCCGTCCGGCAAGGCTTTAACGAAACGCGTTCGGGGTAATCGGGAGAGCGATTAGCGTAATTACAGCGTGCGCCGGCGGCGCGTTAATTGAGTTATAGCGAAACGATAAATGCCGCGTGCACGCGCAGCATTTCGTCTTGTCCGAGGAGAAAAGAAGAGCGGAAGCGCGCTCTGTCCTCATCGGACGCAATACGATCTGTTCGATAACCAATACTTCTGATTAATTCCATGAACGAAAAAAGCGGTTTCGATTTGCGTGCCAACGAAATTCCCTCGGTTTGAATAATTAATTAAAATTCCTCTCTCGCATCGGCAGTTACGTAAAGTGTAATAATATTAAACGCGTAGCGTTCCTGCAGAAGAGAAAGAGAAAGACAGTTCCATAATTTTTATCCGCGAAATTGCACGCGATATCCCGGACGCATCGGCCAGGAATTCGCTGCCGCGGAGATAAGAATTCGGTGGCCGAGGCCTTTCGGCTCGCTCGAAGGCTGAGGCAGAGTTTCGAAGGCAGAAAGGAGATTAACGGGAATGTAGGTCCGGCCGGCGGACGTAAAGGGAGTTTCGCTCCGTTTTTTTTTTCTCTCTCTCTCTCTTTTCTTAGTTATTGGCGGCGGTGAAGCCCGCGAGAAAATATTAGGCGTCCCGCGGCGCGTGGATGTGTCGAGTTTATTACCCTGTCGGGGGAAGATTTAGTTTTGATTAGGTGCACCGCGGTCGGAGAGAGTCGCGGCTCCGCGCGCGAACGCAGAGGATCCGTCCTGGCCTACCTGTTGCCGATCGATCCGCTCGCGTCGGGGCCACGAAATCTTCATTCCGTCGGTCGATGATTACGTTTGTACCTGTAACTAATCTATCCCGGCGCTCTAGTAAACGAGTTCACGGAACGGTTCCCGAGGGAAACGTCGCGCGGCTTGGCTAGGCTCGTATTTCCCGCCCGATCGTACGCCTTTCGGGGGGACTGGCCTAATGTATCTGTGAGCTGCAATCGTTACGCGTTGCACGTAATAGCATCGTACGCGTCGCACGAGTCGATTCCACTCGGCTTGTGAACGACGCGATCCTGCATTGTGCCCGGCGTGTAAAACAATAAACGAAAGAACGGACCTACGCTTTTCCGCGTCACGTTGACGGCCGGTCAATGGAACATCGAGGAAGAGAAAGAAAATCTCTTCGATACGGTCTCCTCGCGGTCTTCACGGATCTCCTGGTAATTGCTTCAGCGAGAACTTCGACGAGTGCGATCGCTTGAGGGATTCGATGGGAGTTAATGACAGACGGATTCAGGCGGATAGAAACCGCGGGCAGAAATCACGTTGAAGGCGATGTATTAAAAAAAAAAAAAAGATTTCCTACTCGCAGTAAGGTTTACGCAATTCCTCCAATACGCGTTTGCCCTCCGATTGTTATCTTATCATTCATTCGAATCGAACGGTCAATCGGTAGGAGATATGGAAGGAGCAGGGAGAAAGAAGTGCAAGAAACTGTGGGGTGGTAGAAACGAAGGCAAAAGTTGCATAAAGGGCCGGACGCGAAGGGGGGAAAAAGGGCAGCGGAATGCGTGCACGCGCGGCGTGTGGGGTCCCATCGTGCACCGTATCCGCCTGCCTCTAATCTTACAAACCGCCAACACCGTGGCCGGGCCAGCCTTGGCGTTCTCTTCGCGAAACAACAGAGGCCGGCCGATTGATTTAGATGTTCCACCGGTTTAATGTGGCGGTCAAGCGAATCCCTGTCAGTGGGATAATGATAATAGCCGTCCGCGTCTCTCCGCGTGTAATAATTGTTTACACGGTTTCGGACGATTAACCGTTTGCGGTTCCCCCCGACTCTGGCTGTTCATCACGGGGACCGCAATGTAACAGGATTATTTCACGCGAGCAGAGTTCTGGCCATGAGGAAGATTCGTTTAATGAAATTAGGAAAGAGTCTTAATAATAAGCATTCTTCGCTTCTTTGGAATCTTATTGTAACGCGGTTGGTGTTGTGAGCGGTTTAATAAAGTGGCAGAGGGTATTGATTTTTTGGACGAATTCAGCACAATGTGATGGATATTAATAGCCGTTGCTAATTTATTTGCCGCGTATTTTTGTTTTTTAATATTGTATAGAGAAAGTTGTTAAAGCAAACGTATACCGATTTTATTTTTATCCGGTACGTTTATTAGTTGCATAGAATAAAACGAATCTCGCTAAAAGTTCGGGACCGTTATTCTATTAGCCACAAGGCTAATTAACATCCGAACGAAGCAGAGACACAGGGGCGATCGATCAGAAACGTTTCTTCGCTGTTTGTTGAAGCGAGCCGTGATATTGGCGAGCCCGTTGACTGGCCGCGGAAAGCGTGAAACCTTCGAGAATCGGTTAGGCGCTCCGCTGAAACCGTCACGAGGATTTACTGCCGCGGCGGGGTCTTTAATCTCGAGGAGACCGCCGTGCGCTTCGTGTAGCCGTCGACCCCGCGAACTCGGGCTGACGTTCGCGCGGGTGCTATTGATTTAGACGTTCGTTCCCGTCGATCGGTTTCGCTCGATCCCGGAATCGTGGCGTACGCTTCCCGACACGGGGTCGACGGACACGAGATCGTGATGAATGAGACGAAATCCCCGAGACTGCGCTCATTTAAATTGCACTTCGATCCCTGCGATCCTTTCCCTTCAATTAAAAGGAGAAGAGTCTGGCAACGGAAGGGTTTCCGGGACCAAGCTCGCGGAAGGAAGTATCTTCCGGACGCGGCAGAGGCTTACATTTTAGCTCGGATGGGACTTAACTTCTTTGAAACACAGAGTCGACGGACTTCGATCGAGATGAATGAGATAAAATCCCGAAGTCTGCGTTCATTTAAATTACACTTCGGTCCGTGTAATCATTTCTCTTCAATTAAAAAGAAAATAAGTCTGGCAACGGAAGCGATTCCAGTACCAAGCTCGCAGAAGGAAGTGAAGGAAGTCCGTCTCCCGGACGCGGCGGAGGCTTTCGGTTTAACTCGAGTTGGACGGAACAGTCAAAGAATTGAACTTCTTCGCAGCACAAAGTCGACGGACATCGATTGAGACGAATGAGATAAAAGCCCCAAGTCTGCGTTCATTTAAATTGCACTTCGATCCGTGTAATCATTTCTCTTCAATAAAAAAAGAAGAGTTTGGCAACGGAAGCGATTCCGGTACCAAGCTCGCAGAAGGAAGTGCGCGGGTCTTCCGGATGCAGCAGAGGCTTTCGATTTAGCTCGGGAGGGACGGAACAGTTAAAGAATTTAACTTCTTCGCAGCACAGAGTCGACGGACATCGATTGAGACGAATGAGATAAAAGCCCCAAGTCTGCGTTCATTTAAATTGCACTTCGATCCGTGTAATCATTTCTCTTCAATAAAAAAAAAAGAGTTTGGCAACGGAAGCGATTCCGGTACCAAGCTCGCAGGAGGAAGCGAAGGAAGTCCGTCTCCCGGACGCGACGGAGGCTTTCGTTTTAGCTCGGGTGGGACGGGACATGTCAAAGAACTTAATTTCTTCGCGGCGGACCCTAATTTCTCCGGTGTTTTAGTTTAGTATAGGTTCGGCTGGCACGGCTGTAATCAGGAGGGGGCCTTAATGGCGGGTTGCCGAGTCCGGCGTGTGAACTGTGGGCGTGAACGACTCGCTTCCTATCTTCGGTATCTGACGTGCAGCACGTGCTGGGCCGGGAGAGCTTCTCCCTTGCCGCTATTAAGAGCCGGTGCTGCTCCGTACACATCTTTCGAGCCTCTTGGACCGTCGATCCCCTCGCGTCGATAAGAGACTCATCGCGTCCCGAGGAATTTCCAATTCCGCCTCCCCCCACCTCCCCTTTCGCGAGCCTTGAGAAAAGCGTTCGTCTTAATTGATTTAATCGGAGGCAACGCTTCGGGGATTTAGGATGATGAAGTATAAAAGAGTGGACTCAACGTGCGACACGGTACATCGTTTTAAACAGCTTTATCGTACTACGTTGGACTGTCGTCTCGTTTCAGCCGGAAGCAGCGGCGACGACTCGGACACGGAAAGCGAGCCAGGTATCGCCCTGAAGAGGAAGCAACGTAGAAGCAGGACCACGTTCACCGGCGAGCAACTGGAGCAACTCGAGGCTGCTTTCCATCGAACGCAATACCCGGACGTGTACACCAGAGAGGAACTGGCTCAGAAGTAAGTGAAGGAATTCTACAAAAATGATCCTCAACAAGTACAATCGATCGTTTATCACACCTTTCTTCCGAACGATTAATCTAAACAAAAACATACAACAGATACAGCAGATAGCAAAGTTTCTTCACTGGGAGAAACGTTCGTAGGCATCCTTTTGCAATCAAACGAAACGAATCCCGCAATCTAGTTTAAGATTAGATTCCTCTCCGCGATGGTGACAGTGCTCGATTAACGATCCCGTCCGTTTCCCGTTTGCAGAACGAACCTGACGGAGGCCCGTGTGCAAGTATGGTTCAGCAACAGACGAGCCAGGCTTCGCAAGCAGCTGAACAGCCAACAGTTGAACGCGTTCAACACGATGAGCCTGCAATCCTTCCAGACGCAGCACTACGGTAGCAGCGCCGAGAGCTATCAGAGCTACGGCCAGGCTTCGGTAGCCGCGGCCGCGGCGACCACCGCTGCCGGTTATCCTCAGCATTACAACTACAGCGAGAATTACTATGCTGCCCAGCAACAATGGCCGAGACCGACCGCGGACAACTATGGGTGAGTTTATTCATTTAACTAACCGTTTCTATCGTCTATCGATTAGTCGATTAATCCTACCGGGGAGAGTGGTTCTGGAAAAAACAGAGCGGAGCAAGAGAGGCTTAAACGTCGTTAAGGGACGCCGAGGAAAAGACATTTCCGCATTATTCAACGGTGCGAAGTAGATCGAGAAACATTCGTGCGCCCATCGAAGCGAACGTCGGTGAGCGTAGAAAAAGAAAAAGGGAAACGCATTTTCTCATGCTTTAACAACATTAACTTCGGGCTTCCGGAGATCGTTCGGGCGGCAATAGAGCGCGTTATACTGTAAAAGGCAATAGGAAACGCATCGATCTTACCGAAACTCGAAGACCCAAGAACAAGGGGCCCCCCCACGAGGCAGGGGGTCCGGTGTCGGAGCAAAGTGCACGTTGCGTCGGGGGTCGGAGATACATTATCCCGAGAGCGTTTAAAGCGGCCGTGCGATTCTCGGGGCGAAGCGTGGAAGAAAGAAAAATAGAGGGGAAAGAAATGTGGAAAGATAGTCGGTCAGCAGGCGAAGGGGGAAGATGGTCTCGACCTTCGCGGGGTGTTTCGAACAATTAATTCAGCCAGTCGCGGCGTAATAACGGGTTGGCGAGATACGCGAACGGTAAACACGAGCTTCGGTTGAGCGATGGGACTGGGTGGAACCGAAAAGAAACGCGGCGAAGAACAGAAAAATATGGGGGGGCGAGAAAAAAATTAAACGATGGATTTTCACGATTCTGCCTCACTGCGCTTTCAAATTACGCTCTCTACGTTTCAACGAAAATCCTCGATCCGTAAAGTCTTCGGAGCCATTAGAAGAAATGAATGCTAAGGAATCGCGGGAAGGTATTAAAAGCGTTGCGAGATTCCCTCCGAGTGCGCGGTTTCTATCGCCAAAGGAATGTTAACGGAGAGAATAAAACGAAGGTAGAAAAAGGGGGCTGGAAGGTAGCAGAGGGAGCAAAGCCGAGTCGCGGTGCTCGCCAAGGAAGGAAAGGGCCGAAGGAGAGAAAGGAGAGACGTGGCGAGCGTGGCGAGGCGCAGCGCGGAGAGAGAGAGAGAGCCCGCCGACACGTTTTCTGTGTGGTCCTCAATTATGTTGCTCCTTCGGCCCCCGTAATGAAACGCTACCGGCTAATAATGATCCAACACGGCTCTCGATCCTCGCCGATGGTCCAGCTTTAACCGGCGTACTTCTTCCCCCGTCCCGGAAGCGGGCACGACCGCGTATCGCCGTTTCGAATTCTCGTTCCCCCCCTCCGCGACAATGATCGTGTAACGTCACTTATCATTTATCGACCGTTCCGAGCGCGCGCGGGCAGAAAATTTGCCGTCCGACGGGGATCAGCCGTTTCGACGGCCCGTCGGTTATTATCATACGCACGTCGAGGTTTCACGGCGAACCGTTTTCGAGACCGCTTACACGTTTTACGGTGTCCATTTACATACGGGGTTTAACATCTGGGCAACCCTCGCGTCGTTGCCGAGCGAGGATTCCTTAAATATTTCCATTATCTTACGAACGCGTCGGAAATCACCGCGCCGCAAATTAAATTGTTCATCCCCCGGCGGAAAGTTTAGCTAAGCGGGATCGTCCAGCAAAAAGAGAAGGGAAAGCCTCGCGTCTTCGAATAGAGATCGTTGGGAGCCACCCAGAGGAGCGTTTCTTGCGTCGAATACCCGTGATTTCAGCGGCAGCCGCGAATGTAAATTATTCATCCCGTCGGAGCTTCGTCGGAATTCATTAACACCTCCATAGTGGTAAACATGATTTGTGATCGTGCAAGGGGTTGGAGGGGACGGGGGAGGAATAGATTCGTAGAGCGGGGACCAAGTCGGGGACGGTCGATAAATCCCGGGGGCTTCCGCGCCGCTTCGAGGAAGGAATTAAGAGAGGACGAGAAAAGGGCGACCGCGAACGACGGGAGGAAGGGGGGGGGGGAGGAACGCGAGGATAAGGGAGAAAGGAATGAAATGGTGGGCCCGGTATATCGGGGCACGCTTTAGGCTCTCCCTGAACCGCGCGCCGCCGCGCCGAAACGGTCAAAAGGGCCGCTACTCCGTTTCGAAATCGGTAGTTGGCAGCCCCGACACGCCCTAAACACGATATTCCGTATACGCGCGTATGCGTGCCAGCGCGAAAGGTTTGCGCGAGCACCTCTCGGGTATCGTCTTGCAAACGAGGGCCAGCGAGCTTTGATTGCACGGGGGCGAGAGCGGGGACGGGTCGGCGAGGCGGCGGCGGTTACTTTGAGAATCGCGAAACGGGAAAGAGGAGAATTTCCATCCGGCTGGTTTATAACGAGAAGGCGTAACTGGTCCGCGTTAATACTTCGACACGGTCGTCCCTGCCTCCGTGTGGAACGCGGACGACCTGCTTTACATTCGGTGTAAAACAAGCATAAATACGGTTACCTTCTACGCCGGTGATCCTCGTCCCTTGCTCGTCCTCGCGGCGAGACCTTTGCCGCGAGCGGATTTCCATCGCTCCCACCTGGCCATTTGGCTCGGTTCCATCTCTTTCAAGGCTGGGAGGATTCAATCAAGAAGCACCGCAGAGAAACTCTATCATAATCTATTAAAATACTTGGTCCTCGTGTCGTTATGATTACGCGTCTATCGTGTGTAAACGCCTGGTGAATTTAGAAACTACTATTTCCTGTAAGACTATTGATCGCGGCGGCAAACGATAATTGTTACGCACGCGGCACCGGGCCACCTCAAAGAAATCCTCCGGCACCGTTGGACGCGCGTTTCCCTTTACCACCGGCCGAAGTTGCGCGAACGTCTCGGGACTATAATTGCATTACCCCCCCTGAACAAAGGAGAACATCCATTGGCAGCGGCCTGTTACCGTTTTTGTTGCAGATTGTTCAACGCCTCTCACTACGGTGGCGGTAACCTGGCGGCCAATCTGACCTCCGGCAACTTGAACCTGGGCAGCCTGAGCGGCAGCGTCAGCCCGACAGCGTCGAACATGAGCGCGTGCATGGTGCAGGGCGCGTCAGCCCCGTCGGGGATAAACCATCATGTCACGCCGCACAGCCCTAGCGAGGCGAAGAGCGGCTACCCCTATTTGGGTGGGATAGAGTCCCAGGTCTGCGGCAGGGTTCACTGAACCGCGGGCCGAAATCGAAACGGCGAGCTGGAAGAGGTGAAGAGCGGAGGAAGTAAAGAATTATGTTCATCTTCGGACGTGATCAATATTTGAGTCGATATGCAGGAGGGATTTCCTTTTTTTTTTCTTGTTCGTAAATAAAATGCGAGACGGAAGGATGAAGTGATATGCGCAGATGCGTTACATTTGTATAGATTCTTGTGTTCTGGATTAATGTAGACGATGGAGAAGCTGAAGATTAGTGACTGTGACTGTTTAATCCTGTCGCATTGCAAATATGTGTATATAGCTTTTGCGGAGTTTCCCTTTTTATTGTAGATATCAGCTGCATGTGTAATATATATTCCCCGAGCGTCGGTGTACCGTGTTTCCGATCGAACTCTCGAAGCTAGAATTATCGAGTAACATTCTGCATTGAAAGTGTACCCCGAGAAGAATATTTTGTGCTAACGCTGAGAACGTAGCTGGCGGAGCTCTCGCGTGCCTTAAGTTATTACTTAGAAGATAGAACGGGAATATTTCGTAAACACGGCTGTACAAATTCCAAGTGTTTATTAATAACTATTCCCCTTGCCGATAAGATACACGCGCATCGTTGCCTGCGGTCGTGGACACATCTTTAACGTTCGTCAATTAATTAATCGCGCTACGTCGTGATTCACCTTCGCTTCGGGGTTACCGCGAATCCCTGAAATAGCCGCGCGTGGTGATGAATATTTGAACCCCGCGCGTGTTCGTTTCGAATGAAACGTTTATAAACAATAAAGGAAAAGTCGTGTAACACTTCACTTTTACCGCCGCTTTCCCTCATCCTTCAAACTGAAACGAAGACGTTCAATTACCCTCGTCGCTATTTCGAAACTGCAGATTGCGCACACTTTTATATCCCCAGCCGAGCAAAGCGGCCTCGCTCAAAGTAATTTCGCGCGATTCCAACGCGTCGTCACTGCGAGCTTGACTGATTTCCACGATGGGCTGACGTTCTCCCCCCCTTTCAATCTCATATCCCATTCAATCGCGCGTTAATTCAGCGATTTTACTGTTCGCAACGAAGCACGCGTCCGCCCGGATTTATTACACAATTTTTTTGATCTATCACGCAAGAATAAACGTCCATAATGAATTTCTTGCCTTTCTTTCTATCGTATCGTACTCTGCCAGATACCAGGACGAGCAAGTGCCTGTTTAAATGGACGCTGCAAAGCAATTAACAGGTGCATGCATGCTCGATTTGACGATTGATCAAATCCATGCAGGAACAGTGTATATTTCGCGCTGAAGATAAAGTTAGTCGACTCGCGTGCGTCCAAGTGGACGTTAATCGCTTGAATCGTTCGTACAAAAGAAGAAAGTTTACTGTTTTCGGGAATTAGTAATTAGAAAGTGCCTCCGTGTAATTCGGTAGTTAGTGCCTTTTACCAATGGAACACCCAATCGAAATTGAATTGATTGGTAAGGTGACTTGTACATATAGTTATGAATATACTTGATAAGAATTTATTGTAAATTGATACACGGTGAGGAAGAGCTGCGTGTCGTGATCGATTGGATAATTTAATTGGCCAGTTAATTACGGTTATTCTTGCGCGAAGACTGTTCCATTCAGCGCACATGATATTCTTGTAATCCATTTACTGCCGATGTGTAATCAATTGTTACAGAATAAAACGACAGTTTAAAAGATATGCGACGTGGCTGCTTAATCTTCACATCTGCCTACATAATTGAATAATAAACCACATAATTCGTTACCAAAACAAACACCACTGTTCCCTTTACTTTGCCCAACCATTTTTCATAAAATAATGTCTTGGAAAACATCCCCTTTCTCCAGCGGTTTGCCCATACAGGCGTGACCAATAAATTATATTAAAACAGTCTGCCCTCGATTGGCCCGATTCCATCAACCCCCCTTCCCCTCCCACATTTCTGATGGAATTTCTTCATTGCAGAGACAGTGGGACTTTCGGCAACGACCGGCTTCCCCCAGTATAGAGAGAGAGAGAGAGCCGACAATCGGACGTTTAGCGACAACGAGCAATCAGCCTGCCGTATATCTGTTGCTGCTGTCGCCACGCATTTGTGGCCCATTGTGCCGTCGAAGTAGGTGGTCGGCCTTCCCAGCTTTCCGCCTCCCCGGCACAAAGCTATCGCGCGGCATAACTATGCTCCCCGGTCCTTTTGACTCCTCGACCTGGAACGATACGCCTTTACACGCGTTAATCCCGTCGATGCTTTCACCATTGTCGGCCCCGGACGATTTCTGTTCACGCCGTTCCCTGCAAGGGAGAAATTAATTTATTCGCCCGCGGACTTTTGTCCGAGTTCGTATCTTCGAGAGCGTAACGATAAGTGTAGTCCACTTGGGTGGAGAATTATTTCACCCACTAGGTATCACACGGAGCCCCGCGATTCGGATACTTCGTATACCTTCACTCTGCGCAATTTTTCGTATTTAAATGTTCCATGAACGCATAAAAAAAAGTCCGCAGTTGATTCACCGTCCCGTTAGCCTCGAGCTGACACGTTACGAACGTTTCGTTCAATGTGAAATGTTTAGCGGGTAGTAGTAGTAGTACGTATTCTGACGAACGGTTTTAATCTACTTTTCCACAGTATTATGCGTCTCGCGGGGCGAATATGAAGATCGCCGTTCAACAGCTCCCGCGGGACGATTTAGAAGTAGCCCTCGCCGACCAGCTCCCCCGCCCCGACCTACCGCATTACGAGCGAAGTATAGAAGAATTTCGAAGCAACAGATTGGTCAACAGAGCGTCGAGTACTATCGCCACTTGGGGTGGTAGAGGCGGAGGGGCACAAAGGAGCCGACTCGGCAACCCCATTGCCGCACAGGGGGATGCAGTATGGGGCGGGGTTCGTTCAATGGCGAATCACGAGCGAAAACGATATGTGCGGTCTCGAGAAGGCCGCGCTCGAGTTTCCCTGGGAGACTTCTTGCATCGTGGGAGAAAACTCCGGACGAACTCGTTTGCCGCGAAAGGTATAAACGACGCGCGGGTCTCGATTTTAGTTACCTTTATCGTTACCGAGTACCTCTGCACGAATCTGATAAATTCTCAATTTCGCTATCGAATAGAAATTGATCGCCATCTCGATGTCCGGATTTCAAGGTGACGGGGAGGGTTCAACGAAATCGCGAATGAAATAATCGGAGAACCTTTCGCGTGACGTATAAAATATCTTTCTTCGACGCGTGGTCCCCGAGAAAGATCGTAATTTTCCTTTAAAAAAAGTGTTATTTATCTCCCTTCGGCGAGTCTCTTTTCAGCGGTAACCGGGACAGATGTATCGGTAACGGCAAAGCTAATAAGCGTGACGACCGCCCGGATTCGAGCCGCACCCTCGCGACGGAGAACTTAGGGGTGGCTACGTCGCCAATCCGCTTTGTACGTGATCGCACGCGTTCCGGGATCTGGAACCATTTTGTCGCCTCGTTTTACACAATACAGTAACAAATATACTAGTACTAATAACTATAAATCGTACTATTCCTTGAATCCTGAATATCGTTAATTACGCATAGCGCTTGATCTCCGTACCGATAAACGAACAGCTTCATACATTCCGCTCGAATGTCCGAAACACCAGTGTCGCGCCGCCAATCCCCCGACTTGATTTCAACCCTTCCATCCCTTCGCCGCCCGGTCGCAACGGCCGCCGATTTATTATTCGACGCGGCGTCGCGGAGCGTGCAGAAGCGCGTGGTCCCCGAGGCGGAGGGGAAAAGGGCAGGGCACAAATCATCGCCGGCTTAAGCGGGCATAGAGAAAAACACACGAAACCAGTTCGCGCTGGCACAACGATGGCCGGTTCCCCCCTTGACGGCGATACCGTTCCCCGACGCGCGACCCGTAGCGGAACCTACTACCGACGGGGTGGGTCGCGACGCACCGAACAATGGCACGCTCGGCTAGATTAATCAAACTTAACCGAGCCAATGAAAGCCGTGCAAATCTCGCGTGGGGGGGTGCACGGCTCGTAGCCGTGCGAGTTCCACTCGGTCGCGACTCGCGTTCGGTGCGCGAGGTAAGGAAGGAATTCGCGCGGACCCGTCGCACGGGGTGGGACATGGGGTGAGGCTTTGGGGACGGGTGGTGTTGCGAATTTAACGATGTCGCCGTTCGGCTGTTCGATTCATCGGCATCGCGCGCGCATCGTTGCAGTTCTGTTGCAAGGGGAGGGCAAGGGTGGTTCTGTGACGCGGCGCGCGTTGGTTAATGCCTGTTTCTTATGGGAAAACGAATAAATATATACGTAAATAGCGCGAGTGTCGAAAGATCCAGAGAATCGTTGAAACATTTTCCTTTAGGTTGTCCGCGAAATTTCCTCCGCATTAGTAAGTAATCATCATTGAAATAGAAAGCTCTGCGAGGCAACCCTACCGTCCCGTGTCTAATTCTACCGCTCCGATTAGACAGATCTCAAGACTAAAGGGACCGCTCGACAGCGTACTCCGGAGAGCGCAAAATCGAAAGCGAAATCGGACGTTTGAAGGGTCGTAGAGACACGACGCATCGGGCGAGAGGGAAAACAGCGTCGAGGCGGACAATAGGCGCGGCCGGTCGTCGGCGAACGGCGGAAGAGGAATTGATTCATGAATAATCGGGCGCTGATCAATCGGGGATCGGCCGTCCGTAGACGAAGGGCAGAACAACGGCGTCGGTCTACAGGGGTCCCGGCCGGGGTATCGGGCACCTATGCGCGCGGATCCGCTTGGCAAAGGATCCACAAACGCGGCGTGATGCGCGTCTAATCAGCGCGGCGTAGCCAGCTGCCGGCATGAAGTTTCGTTCATTCATCAAGACCCTGGTTACAGCGTGCAACGCCACCCGAAAAATCCCTTTTCTTGCCATCCGCCCTGTATTCCCATTCTCTCCCTTTTTCTCTCTCTCTCTCTCTCTTTCTCTGCCGGTTAAAACGTGTGAAGAAAATCCTGGACCACGGTCGTTTGCCGGTCGTTGATGAGATCAGGCTTGAAAACGTTTGACGCGTTCTTTTTTTTTTTGTAACGCTGCGACGCGTGGATTGCAACCAAGGCGCGCTGCAACTGGGATTTTTGCAGTTCTGAATTTCGGAGGGATGAATTGTACTTGTACTTTTTCTTAATGATTTTATCAGCAAAACGTAAGAATACAATTATCTTCTGTGAAGAGTACGGAAAATAGTTTATTGAGTGTGCCAGTAATTGCAATTAGCAAATGTGAGGATAGTTGTATTTTCTAATACTGCGAAACCAGAGAGCGAGATAAATATAATCTCTACACGCGACTAATTCGTATTCTAGTACTTTAATACTGAGAAAGTGGACAAGGGGGAAGCATTTTCGCGCAGAATCAAACGCTTATTAGCAAACAAACGTATTAAATGAAGCTTAGCAGCAGATAGAGACGGGCGAGATAGCGATAGATCACAGCGTGGCGATGCGCGTAGATCTCGCGTAGATAAAAAGGTAATAAAAGCGTTGTGGCCAATCTAATTTCACGTGAAGATTCGATCGGCGCCGGATAATTGACCTAATCAAACGCATCACCATCGGTGGCGGTAGACGAAGGCCCGCGTAAGTAAGCATGTCATCACGCGTTACGAACTTAGTTCTGCCCAAAACACTTTCTCGCACCCTCGTCCTTCCGCGCGGCCACCGCGTCGCGTCGGCCGTTTCGCTCGCTTGTCGGAACGAAACCGTTTAAGGCCCTTTCGAATCCCGCAGGACGGATCGAACAGTTCGATTTGTCAACAGGGCGACGATAATTGATCGGCTCGATGATCCTCCGTGCTTGCCGTTTGCTTCCGTGCGAAGACAATTCTGATCTTAATCTGTCGAACATCGAACGATGATTCACCGTAGCTCAGCGATTATTCCAAATACTGGCCGGAGAAGGAAAGAATAAACGGGAGGAAATTATTCGTCGAGGTATCCCGGATTTCGTGGCCGGGGCACGTTTAGGCCAGGGCTGCGCAAAATCGTAATATCCTGAGTGGCATTTAGTGAGCCATGAAAGGCTTTATCTGTAGTGCTGGCTTGGCTCGCGAAACTTAATTAAACGGCGCGGTTACGTTCGCCAAAGGGATTCTTTTGATGCTACCATGATTCCCGTCGTCGAGTAATATCCGTTAACACTTACCGGCTTTTTATTACTTTTGCCGACGGATTCGCCGGACGTATGTAATCGCGGGAAAAATTATCAGTCACTTTATTAATACCTGAAATCACGGCCAAACATATCGACAATTGTCCTTACGATTCAGCGTGAAATACACCTTTCTTTACTTTTCGGGAACCGTCGTGCTGCTGAAAAATATACTAAATAGAAATAGTAAGTAGAAATAGTTCTTAGAATAAGTTTGCCAAGCATCTGAATGCATCGACAAATAACTTACGCTTCAATTAAATGGACTCTCAGATTAAATTTTTACTTTGCGCAAACATATCGACAATTATCTTTATGATTCAGCGTGAAACACGCCTCTCTTTACTTTTCGGGAACCGTCGTGCTGCTGAAAAATATACTAAATAGAAATAGTTCTTAGAATAAGTTTGCCAAGCATCGGAATGCATCGACAAATAACTTACGCTTTAATTAAATGCACCCTCAGATTGAATTTTTACATTGCGAAAATATATCGACAATTGTCCTTAGGATTCAGCGTGAAATACACCTTTCTTTACTTTTCGGGAACCGTCGTGCTGCTGAAAAATATACTAAATAGAAATAGTTCTTAGAATAAGTTTGCCAAGCATCGGAATGCATCGACAAATAACTTACGCTTCAATTAAATGGACTCTCAGATTGAATTTTTTACATTGCGCAAATATTTCGTTCTATTTCTCCGTTCCCGCTAGGAAATACTTCTACACGCTTGCCACTAACTTCTCAAGAACGCTCAGCTTTTGTTTCGAAGCTGCTGAAACGGTATGCGAATCTTCTCCGCGAGACGTCAATCGTAGCGTTGAACAGTTTCACCTCGGAGTCTTTAAAAGTCAGCGCTGGAGTTTGGCAAACTTTTTCCGGTGGACGGGCAAATCCACCCTTAAGCCCAGATTTCGAAGGCGCGATCGCCATGTGAAATGTCCCTCGGCCGATGCTGTGTCGCGCTCCTGGACTTGCCGCTGGGGCCGTGAGGATTTCGTCGGTGGCTAAGCGAACAATCCGGCCCCGCAGTGGAAGGTGTCCCGTGTAGAATCGTGGCGAAAACACCGAGTGGGCGGGACGAGCTTAAGGGATACTGGACCAGCGTCGCCGGGATTACAACCCTTTGGAGAAAGGGCGAGGCCGCTCGGTCGCGTTCACGCTTTTTCCGCTGGAAATCTCGCTAAGATTATCCGCGATCTCTGTCAAAATTGTATGCCGTGTGGTGACAGAGGTCACTATCATGCGAAAATCATTTTCGCCTTTGCCGGTCGTTTAGTTTGAGAGGAAGCGGATTTGAGAGAAGCCAATGGAAAGTAGGAAAAGTGTATTAAAATAAATTGAGTGGAATGTAAGGAAAAGGTATGCTGGATTGAAATAAATGGAAAAAGAAGGAATAATATATTGTAGAACTAAAATATATCAAAATAAATTGATTGAAATGTACAGGGATGTGAATAAAATTAATGTAATCTAAAAGAAATTAATAATATTATGAAAGAAACGTTAATAATTGAGGCAAATGGGGGGAAAGGAAAAGTATATTAAAATAATTGAAATGGAATAAAGGAATAATATGTTATAAAATATGATGCACCTACTGCAGTCTAAAAGAAATTAATAATATTAAGAAACCAAATCTGAATATGTTATATTCTCAATTCAAAAAAGCAATATAATTATTTCGGTTTCAGCCAAATCTACTTTTATTCCCAAACTTCTTCCTCACCTCCGCAGCTATTCCTCTCGACCACCCCAGAACTCGAGCATCGCAGGGCGACGGGGCGACGCGTGAAAACGCAGAGAATCTGTAACGAAAGCGTGAATATCCACGGTCGTCGGTGAAGAAGCACCGAGTCAAAGGATCCGTTCCTCTTCCTTGTCACCTCGTCTCGCCGTTGCTCTCAGGTTACACGCCAGCCACGAAATATGATTTAAGCGTGCAACTGCGGTCGGAGGGGTTGAACGGGAAGATTCGGCCGAGTCACACGGGACACACTTTTCAACCCCGACGGCGATTCGCCGAAGGATCGGTTCCGTGCGAGAGGGAAAAACGTGGAAGCGACGCGGAGCGGGACGCCGGGACGGAGAAGGATGCACGGATGCGCGAGGGAAAAACGCGCTGGAAGGGTCCGTGGATAAACGCGGACACGGGGTAACCCGTCGAACGTTTGTCGCTTTAGTTAAGCTAGTTAAGCCGGCCCGCCGGGATTAGTCTCGTTTGGTTACCGCGATGATATAGAGACATGGACACGGGGATTCGACGTTGTTTCTTCACGTTACTCAGCCAAATCAATCGGTTTGATTCGCCTGCACCTTTTTTCCTGGCCACTCTTTACGGGGCGAGCGTGTGCCGATTGTCGCACTTTCTAAAGTGCACGCACAGGCTTCTTTATTGTCGCTTAAGTGCGAGACCGTTCAGCGTTCAGATGAAAGGCGATCGTGGATTTCAAGAATGATAGCTGACGTTTCAATTTAAACAAGAGGGAAAGTCTTTTAGGGTTAATTCGAGGAATAGTCAGATTGATAACAAAGGTAGGTAAGCTTATTAATTTCTTTTACCGATACAATCTTTCTTCTTTCTCTTCGAAGTTCGATTTCCAAGTTCCCGAGCTCGCGCCTGGAACTTCCTTCGACCCCAACCGGAGCACAGTTTCGGAAAGTCTAGTAGCCAGGATTTGCAGCCAACTTTCAGATGGTAAATAGGCAGCAGTTTAAAAAGTCAGCAGCTACGAAAAGTGCATGCACACGCTTCTTTATTATCGCTTAATTACGAAACTGTTAAGCGTATAGATGAAAGGCAATCGTGGATCTCAAGAATGATAGCTGATGTTTCAATCTAAACAAGAGCGAAAGTCTTTTAGGCTTAATTCAAATAATAGTCAGACTGATAGATTTATTAGATACAATTTTTCTTCTTTCTCTTCAGAGTTCGATTTCCAAGTTCCCGAGCTCGCCCCCGGAATTTCCTTCGACCCCACTCGGAGCACAGTTTCGGAAAGCCTAATAGCAAGGATTCGCAGTCAGCTTTCAGATGGTAAACAAACAACAGTTTAAAAAGTCAGCAGCCACGAAAAGTGCATGCACAAGCTTCTTTATCATCGTTTAATTACGAAACTGTTAAGCGTTTAGATGAAAGGCGATCGTGATTTCAAGAATGATAGCTGATGTTTCAATCTAAACAAGAGGGAAAGTCTTTTAGGGTTAATTAAGGGGACAGTCAGATTGATAAAAAAGATTGATAGATTCATTCATTTCTTTGATCGATACAGCTTTCCTTCTTTCTCTTCAGAGTTCGATTTCCAAGTTTGCCGAGCTCGCGCCCGGAGTTTCCTTCGACCCCGGCCGGAGCACCGTTTCGGAGAGTCTAGTGGCCAGGATTTGCAGCCAGCTTTCGGATGGTAAATAAACAACAGTTTAAAAAGTCAGCAGCCACGGAGCTAACGGTTAACGGGGTTAGTGTCAGCTTCGCGGCTTATCCATGCGGCTAAGACCAGGCTAAGTCCCGAGGCGGGAGGACGCATTATCTTACTGGGGGGTCTTCTCCTCCGGCGAGCAGCGCACCACGATGATCTCTTCCTCGTGGTTAAGCCGTAGCCACGGGCCCGTCGTATAATCTGCCGCGCTGTTCCGCAAACGTCTTTTTTATTCGCCCGTCTCGCCACTCCGCGCTCGGGTGTCGCTTTGATTTTCCGTGTAAACGGATACCCCTTCCGGCGAGCGGGAAAACATTTCTGTCTGACGGGTCCTCCCGTCCGGAAAAGCGATTTCGACCGTGAATCGTTACGGATACGTCAATGATAGTTCGCCGAGGCCGGATCACGGGGTCAAGAAGCGACGGAGAAAGCACGCGCGGTAGGGCGAAAAGTTAATCCAAGGGACAGGCTGCTTCAATTGATCAACGTTTCTCGTGACGATCGGCAAAGCTTTATCCCCTCGTCAGCAGTGATCGAACGATGATCTCTGGCCCGTTTCACTGTAGCGTTAAAAACTTATACATTTCGTTTGGAATTTAGATAACAACTGTCTTGTACCATTTATTTGCTACTGTAAACAGTTATTCGGCGTCCCAGGAAATATGTGTAAATGATGGAATAACAAGATTTAGATATTTGTCGCATTTGAACGGTGTTTCGAGTCCAAACAATTTTCCTGCCGGATTTGAGATCAATAGGAAGTAGCACCTGTTGAGCTGTAATGATTCTTAGTTACAATCCAACACCTCTGCGATTCGCTGAGTGTGTTATTTTAGGACGAACTCGTGCTAAACACCACGGAGATTGCTTGTACAGAAAGCAAGGGGAACGCACCTTGAAATATCTTCTTGCGGCTCGTCGAAAGGACGATAACAGTGTACAATTATTTGTACCTGTATTTAAAGAAAACACACACACACAGCAGCGGTAACAAATAGCCCAATTCTATTCAATAATAATTTAGACTTTAATCGAAAGAAGCCCTGGATTTTATATTTCATATTGCAATAAATATTTGCTTCTGTTTCTTCTTTCCAAGTAGGAAATATGTTACATACTTACCATTTACTTTTTAATAACATAAATAGACTGCGTATTTTTATGCATTTATCGAAAGTTCGAAGATGCCAAACTGCGCGAAATGTACGTACCATGAAGAAATATACAAAATATCAAAATTATAGCGTTTCTTAAAATACCTGATAGGTGAAATAATTTTCTACCGAAGTTCTACTATGTTTGCTGTTATTCTGAAAAATATGAATTCGCCTAAAGGTCCGCAGTCATAAGTTTGCTTCAAAGCATCAAGCTATGAAACAGTAAGAGAATCTTCTCCATGAGGATCACGAAGAAATATACAAAATATCAAAATTATAGCGTTCCTTAAAATACCTGATAGGTGAAATAATTTTCTACCGAAGTTCTACTGTGTTTGCTGTTATTCTGAAAAATATGAATTCGCATAAAAGTCCGCAGTAATAACGTTTGCTTCAAAGCATCAAGCTATGAAACAGTAAGAGAATCTTCTCCACGAGACATCGTAACGTTGAACAGTTCTATCTCAGCGTCAGAGTTTTGCAAGCTAATTGATTCATCTTTGGCAGCCCGTCGTTAAACCGATTAGCTGATTAATCCATCATGCCCGCCTAAACTCGGAATCTGAACCTTTCTGCGACATCGATCACATTGGCGTCTCGCGGAGTAAAAGT
This sequence comes from Holcopasites calliopsidis, assembly GCA_023838395.1. Taxonomy (NCBI): domain Eukaryota; kingdom Metazoa; phylum Arthropoda; class Insecta; order Hymenoptera; family Apidae; genus Holcopasites; species Holcopasites calliopsidis. The sequence goes on along the minus strand of JALHAQ010000012.1, from coordinate 111,899 downwards.
GGCATTCGAGAGAGCCGTACAACTCGGAGGAATCAGTTCAAGTCGCCGAGGAGCGGCGAAGAGGCGAACCGTTCCTCGTTCACAGGCATCGAACTCCCCGGAGTCCTCGTGAGCCGTCGAGACGCCGGGTCCTCCCGTGTCATCGTCGCACAGCATCCCCCGGTACGACGCAGTCCGTCGATCATCCTCTCGCGACGCGAGGACAGCGGTGAACTCCCTGAAGGGGTGGAAAGAAGAGAAGCCGGAGAAGAAGAGAGAAAGAGAGAGAGAGAGAGAGAGAGAGACGACACAGCTTCAGGAGCGTTCCCCGATTTTCTCGGCTCTATGGATTCGCAACGGTCGTCTCGGGACCAGCTGGTGGCGGGTCCGGCCATGGAGAAATCACGAGCAACGGTGTACCGGCGGTCGACGCGGCGGGCCGACGGAAAATGCACGGGGACAGGAGGACACGGCGAATAATCGGGGTAAATGGGAGGAAGTCGCGAGCGAGCGAGCGACACCGGGCCGAATCCAATCCGCGCTCACGAAGCAAGCGGACTGTGACGAAACGGGCAAGACTCGGGCGTCGAACGGGCTCCTTTTTAAGCTTTTTCCATGGGGCCCGCAATCGAGGAACGCGACTTTGGCTCGTGTGCATAAAGGATCGAGCCCCCGAGATCCTCCGCTTCCTGCGAGGAAGAATATATGGGAGGCACGAGTCGTCGAGCGTTTCCCTTCGCGGGACAGTCGGCTCGACGCGATTCATTTAAATCCGCTCTGAACGCCACTGGCGAATACTTAGGCGTCCGAAAAGGATGCTGCTTTGTGAGGATTTCTTAATCGAGGTATGCAGCTATTGTGATTCGAAACGTTTTGTTCTGTAATAATGTTTATCTCACGCTGCTGTGTAAACTGTGCAATAGGATTAATCAATTCTGCCACGTAAATTACGTATACCAAGAACGATTAAGATATAATATTGTTTAAGCTGCAAATGATCAGTGATATGTAATAAACGGCTATTTAGTATACGTTTTGTGCGTACAGATTTCTTCATCAAGGAATGGACGCTGGATCGTGTATCTCGTGGAAAATAGAGGAAGACGGAACTCATCGTTAATAAAGTATGTTAAATATCGTCTACGTATACTATATTAGCAAATATTACATTAAATTATGCATAATTCAATCCTATTATCTATCCTATCTATCCTATTAACTTACATGTAGGTATTATTTAATAAAACTCTTTTGCAACTTACGTACTTAAATGTAAGGTATTACTTCAGCATTGTAAAGTTAATTGTTATTTCATTATCGTAATCGAAAATGAATTTACATAGGAATCGCTTATAAATAATAGTTTATAATATCAAATGTCATCACTGTTGTAATTTCTAGATCGTTACAACTTTTCAATAAATCTCCACTAAAGGAAATTCAACTGACTTACATTTTCTAATGCCTGTCCTCTCCTAAAGAACCTACTCCGCCTCCTTACACAAGGTGTATCGTAGAGAAACTTAAAATGCATAGTTTCGAAGCGATAGACTTGTAAAAACAGTCCCGTTCACGAATAACTTATATTTAAGAAAATTAATACAGAATCAGGATTTTAAGAGATCGATATAACTAAAGTACGTCTGACGTCCAACAATTTACCTGTACTACTTACGATTGATTTCCACTACTGGTGGCAACATTGTTGCTAACTGCGTTCCCAAAATTTTTCGCTTTGCACGTTTGTTGGGTCGACAAATCGAGTTAAATTTTCTAAAATCCCGTTTTCTCGTGATTCACACATTCCTGGAATTGTGACGCCATTTCCACGAATTTCCCGGGACATGCTTTTAGGGAATCCCTCTTGCTCGAAATCGCCAATTTGTATCAGGAGAACATGATACGCGAGGAGGTCTTTCATTTCACCGATTCCTGGAATGTGACGTCATTTCCAAGAATTTCTCAGAACATGCTTTTACGGAATCCCAAGTGCTCGAAATCGCCAATTTGTATTAGGAGAACATGATATGCGAGGAGGTCTTTCATTTCACCGATTCCTGGAATGTGACGTCATTTCCAAGAATTTCTCAGAACATGATTTTACGGAATCCCAAGTGCTCGAAATCGCCAATTTGTATTAGGAGAATATGATATGCAAGGAGGTATCCGGAGTTCATGATCGATGACGTCACAACCAAAACATTTCCAGGAGCTGCTTTTACAAAATCTTGTGCTCGAAATCGCCAATTTGTATCAGGAGAACATGATATGCGAGGAGGTCTTTCATTTCACCGATTCCTGGAATGTGACGTCATTTCCAAAAATTTCTCAGAACATGCTTTTACGGAATCCCAAGTGCTCGAAATCGCCAATTTGTATTAGGAGAATATGATATGCAAGGAGGTATCCGGAGTTCATGATTGATGACGTCACAAACAAAACATTTCCAGGAGCTGCTTTTACAAAATCTTGTGCTCGAAATCGCCAATTTGTATTAGGAGAACATGATATGCGAGGAGGTCTTTCATTTCACCGATTCCTGGAATGCGACGTCATTTCCAAGAATTTCTCAGAACATGCTTTTACGTATTCCCAAGTGCTCGAAATCGCCAATTTGTAACAGGAGAACATGATATGCGAGGAGGTATCCGGAGTTCATGATTGATGACGTCACAACCAAAACATTTCCAGGAGCTGCTTTTACAAAATCTTGTGCTCGAAATCGCCAATTTGTATCAGGAGAACATGATACGCGAGGAGGTCTTTCATTTCACCAATTCCTGGAATGTGACGTCATTTCCAAGAATTTCCCAGTACATGATTTTGCGGAATCGCTTGTTAGAAACAAAGTTGCAAAACGGGATTTTGGAAACTTTAAACTCGATTTGTTGACCCAACAAAGTTTCGAAGCGAAAATTTTGGGCACGCAGTTAGCAACAACGCTGCCAAAAGGGTTTTGTAAAGGATTTAGAAAGAGGAATGGACAGGTGTTGAAAAATAATGCGTTAAATTTGTTTTATTGGTGATTTATTTAAGAACTTTGATATGTACTAATTACAGAAGTAGCGATGTAACTTAAATGCTATTATTTACAGTATATGCTTGTTGATTAGGTGGTGAAAGCAAACTATGAAGAGTTTTTTAGATTTGTTTAATAACATCGGTATGTAAAAATTGCAGAAACAGTGATATAACTTAAATGCCATTATTTGCAGTATATGCTTATTAATTAGATAGTGAAAATAAACTATGGATAGCTTTTCAGATTTGTTTAATAACTTCCATATGTAAAAATTGCAGAAACAGCGATATAACTTAAATGCTATTATTTACAGTACATACTTATTAATTAGATAACAAAAATAAACTATGCATAGTCTTTCAGATTTGTTTAATAACTTCGATATGTAAGAATAACAGAAACAGTGATATAAATGCTATAATTTATGATATACGCTTACTAATCAGATAGTAAAAAAAAAAAATAAACTATCAATAGTTTTCGAAGATGGTGACCATCGATAATTGTTGATCCTACCAATGATCGTTTCTCTACCATTAACATCCAGCCGGATTGTCTACCCATTTCCAGCCGACTGACCAAAGTCCAGCCGAGCTCAATTCGCACAACTCATCTCTAAACGCGTTTCTCCCCGGAGACGTTAAAGTCACGAACCCAACGCTGAACGGAACGGCTAAGGAGACCTTAGCAGCCTCTCGTCCGGGCTGAATCAGCCCTCCGAGGTGTTAAGAGATGAGGAAGGATAGAAAGAGATGAAGGACCGCAAGCGACGAGGAGGACTCGGAGAAGCGGCGAAGAAGGAAGGATGGTGTAGAAGAAAGTTCTCGGCGAGCCCGGGGCTTCGCAATTTTTCAGTGGGATTTATTAGAGCATCATTCTAAGGCTTTACGACCCACCTGGCCCGAGCGGTCGTCCCCTATTCTACCTTGCCACTTTCAGCGCGCTCCATCTTCCTCGACAACTCTCGTGTTCCTCGCCAATCGACGGAAGAGAGAAAGGCTCGGACGAGGAAGGGGTACGCCGCGGAGGGCGGCTCAGCTAATTATTTTATTCTCACGCCGGACCGTCAGAGTACGCGTGCCTTTCGTTAGACTTCCCCCGGCGAGAGCCCTCCGCGTTGCGTCGGCCGTTCAACGGATTACTTCGTTTCGGTGCACACGACACCCCTCTCGATTGCCCGCAGCCAACTTGTTGTTCTCCAACGTTTCAGAGCCCTCAGACGGTGCCGCCGTTGCCCGAGAGAAAACGTTCTCCGCCACGAGATTCATCGGAAACGATTTTAGCGGAGAGAACCGATGCTCGCCGAATGTCTCGAGGGACCGATACGCTTAACTCCAAACATTGTACACAAACTTTCGTTATATCCTTGTTGCAATTATCAACCGCGGCGTTAACCGCGCCGAAGGAGCAAAGGCCGCAGATATACGAGTAGAAGAGGGAAATGCAAAGTGTGCTGCGATGGTTGAAATGCGCATCGCAGCCCGCACGTATCCTCGCACGTATTAATATATTCGTCCTCGGTTAAATATCATTACTAATTCGAATTCCGTTAGTAATCCTTGCACGATTTAATCGATTCTTGCACCGTGGCTCGGTGCCCGTCGCGCTGCCGTCGATAGTCAAATTGAACGCGACGATGCGACGCCGAGGACAAGAGGAATAATAAGGGAGCGCCGGTGTAACTCACGCGTACACAGATCTCCGAATAGGCTGTCTCGCCTGCCGCTTCGAGTTATTTAAATAAAACCCTTTGTCGGCCGGCCGGAGTCCATTACCGGTGTACTTTTATAGCCACGCGTGTACGCCGATATGCCGGATTACCGTTTCCTTTTCCAACTCTTTTTACAACCTTTCGCGCCTCTCGCTTCGGCCGACGCATGCACGCGCGCGTGCATACGCGTCGCTCGACAATTGAACAGGAAAGGGTGAACACGGCGGAATGGTTCTGGGTAAAATAATACCCCGTCGGGAAAAATGGAAACGTTCACGGGGCCTGTTATTTATCGCCTCGGCCGTTCACTCGGATGCCTATTAAAAAACGATTATTTGTTTGCGCGGTAATTGAAATTGCGCTTGCGGTACCTGAAGTTCCATTCCGTAAACGTTTTATATACACTCCTCGCGATCTCCTCTAGATACTTAAACAGTGGTGCAATTTCCGAAGCACGGAATAACTTCCTGAAAGGATTCGTTATTATACACGAGAGAAATGCGTACAATTCCCTACGTACATTTGTTTCTCACTTATGAAAGCGCTCGATCTCACTGCATCGAAATGACAAGTGAAATAACTGGAGCCTTCCAACTCGCTCGCTTCGCCCAAGGATTTCGCGAACGTTTCCACACCTAACTGGAAGGATGCTCGTGGGTGGTTTCGTTGCAACGAGCGAGGATTCCGCGTCGTTAATAGAGGATGCGTACGATGTCAAGGGTCGACACATATCTTTTGCCCGCACGCAGCCCCAATACGTATTGAGTATCGCGAATTTACGCCCAGGACGCGGCTACTGCGAGGCGGGAGAATATCTTTGAACCGCCAGTTCCGACCTCCGTCACCGGTGCTGTACGTCCGCGCATCTTATTGCAGAAGGTGTCGCGTAAAGCACTCTCCTTTTTACGCGTTCCACGATCGGGGCGAGTAAGTTGTAATGCCCTGGCGATAAAACACCTCCGGTTAAGCATTGATAAATGTTGCGGAGGAATGTGAGGTGAGAAGATTCCTCGATATTTTTCGAATTTCAATTGGATGGGTTGATATTTTATTAAACGCCCCACGAACGAATCTCGGATAATTTATTCTTTAATGAATGAGCGGAGGAGAGTAATAAGAGCACCAAAATTCACTATTTACACGGTGTACACGGGTAATAATATTAATTAAGCATGCTCGAAAGGGTTCTAAACCGTTCTACATGTCCTACATAATCGCCAGGGAAAAGTTTATCGTCCATTTATAATTTAACGTAGCGCGTTGCGGTATTTTTGATACCCCAGGCAACAATGCGGAATGGGAGAACAGAAGAAAAGGGAAAAAACGAAGAAACTGGACGAGAGAAAATGAAGATTATTAGATAGTTTTCAAATTTCTATTGGACGGACTAATATTTTATTAAACACTCCGCGAATGATTCTAACATAATTTATTCTTTAATAAACGAGAAGAAAACAGTAATAAGGGTACCAAAATCTACCATTAACGCGTGGCACGGTAATAATATTAATTAAGCATGCTCAAAAGGGTTTTAAATCGCTCTACACGTCCTACATAATCGCCAGGAAGAAATGTATCGTCCAGTTATAATTTAATGTAACACGTTGCGGTATTTCTAATACCTCAAGCAACAATGTGGAATGGGAAAACAGAAGAAAAGGGACAGAAAACGAAGAAATTAGACGAAAAAGAAAGAAGATTGGTAGATATTTTTTAAATTTCTATTGGATGAATTAATATCTTATTAAACACTCCGCGAACGATTCTAAGATAATTTATTCTTTAATGAATGAGAGAAGAAGAGTAATAAAAGCACCAAAATCTACCATTTACACAGGTGTACAGGTAATAATATTAATTAAGCATGCTAGAAAGGATTCTAAACTGCCCTACATGTCCTACATAATCGCCAGGGAAAAGTTTATCGTCCACTTGTAATTTAACGTGACGCGTTGCGATGTTCGTAATACCCCAAGCAACAATGTGGAATGGGAGAACAGTAGAAAAGGGACGGGAAACGAAGGAACTGGACAAAAGAGGCGCATTTTCTACGTGTGAGGGCCTGTTACCTGGATTTGCGAACTGTGCAGCGCGAAAATGTTGCAGAAGCGAGCTACGAGGCATAATTCAGCTCGTTGCGCGCATAAGCGAGGCCCCGGCCTGCCTTATGGCGGCGGAGCTTATTGGGCCATACGGGCCGCGCGCAAGAGGTCACGGGGTCCTCTGTTCCAATTTTGTGCCCAATAAGACTAATTCCTTCAAAGGTGCCGGCGCGTCTCGGGATACGGCCACCTTGCTGGCGAGAACTTATCGGTTAATTTTATGTAAATTATGTGACGCCACAGACATTAGACAGCTTACGGCCGTTTCTTCTTGTGAAAATGCTGTTTCAGAGCGGGGGGGTGGGAATCGAGCGGCCATCTGCGCAGAAGCCACGATCCTGAGAGTATCGTTCGAGTCGCAACGAAGCGTACGATTTGTGTTATGTACGCGTGTCTAATTTTCAAGGAAACGTCACTCGAGACGCGAAACAATTTACGTGACTTAAAGTTGAACCGTTCGAAAATATAAATTTGTCAAGTTACAATTTATTCGAAAGAGAAATCTCCCGACTCAGATCTAATACTCCCTTATTGTCCTGTTTATTCTAAACGAGTCCGATGCGGCTACCTATGAACCTTCCTATTCTCAACGTGTCCGGGGTTACGCGTGTTCGAAGAGACAGGCCATCGATTATTTACGGGAGCCGGCGAACAAATGCGGGGTGCCACGGTAAACAGAGAGGATTCCGCATAATTTCCGACCGCGTTGCCGAGAAACATTTAGAAACAGTTCTTTCTCCAACGCGGAGGACCAGGCCCCGTTCGACGTCCGGCTGTGTTCCACTTTCAAAGTTATGCAAAGGACTCATTCATCTGGTCAATAAAGGTAATCAGGAATGGATGTTTTCGGCCGTTTTGGAATTCAAACGAGACAGGCTTGAAAAGCCGAAACTGAAAATGGAACGCGGCTGCTTTTTGGGCCTCCTTTCATTCCGGCGATCGGTCAGTTTCTCCAGTTTTTACAGACAAACGCTTTCGTCCTCTGGATAAGTAGGAATTAATTAAAATCGCTCCTCGTCCCTCGACTCTTGATCAGAACACCTCCCCCCGCGAAACAAGGAGCATCGTTCCCAAACGATGCAACGGCCCCCTAATTTGTCACGCGATCCCCCTCGCGTTGATAATCGTTCGTACGAATCACCTTTCATTCCCACCGTCGAAATCGGCCGGTTTGTCTTGGAACGCAGCAGAGGGAGAGAGAAAAAAAAAGGAGAAACCACGGCGGAAAGGGCCCGGAACCGCTAAGTGGAGCCTCGGTAAGGCCGCACGAATTTCTATTAAAAGCGGCAATTAGTCTAAGTCTCGATAAATCTTGATGACTGATACGCGGGCATCAGTCTGCTTGTCAAAGACGCCTGTGGCGAGGGCCACACCGATTTCCAACACGCATCGCTTCCACGGAGTGTGAACGAAAATGGGAGAACCCGACGGATTCCTTCGTCGCGCGGAGACGGCGTCCTCGTTGTTATGTTAAACCAGCTGGGACGCGAGAGCTGGCCCCATTAGAATTGCGACCGTTTAACGATCGCTGGCGAGAACAACTCTTTGCCCCGCTGTTTGCAGTTGTGCTGTGTTTTTACTGAATTTAGTATTTTTTTTTTTTTTACTAAAGGATTTATTTGGAAGATGTTGCATTACGAAGTATCGTATGCGTTTGTTATAATTCGTGACAATGGACACATTCAGCTGGCACCTTTGTAAAGTGAGCAGACTGCAGAGAACTTGTCACCAGACCAGCTCGGTAGACGGAAGTACAATAACGCGCGATGGCCAACAAACGGGTACACGGTAGGTGGTTACAAATATTGTGCCAGCTACCGCTGCTAGGTGCGCAGGTAGATTTAGTGTCGTGCTGAAGTACTTGCGCCAGGGAACCCAACCCGGATGATGTCGCCCCATGGGAGGCCGTCGACTGCGTCCAGAGAATAAGACCGTCTATGACGATCCTCGAACGCGTTCTCCGAGTATCTATATGTTTCTTTATCATCTTAACCTGACCACAGTGGAGATCGCGTTCACGGATCCAACGACCTGCGTCGAATCTTGATCGGTACATCATCCCGAGTACCGTGAAAAAAAAGAAGAAGAAGACTGACACCCTGTTGCCGGTTAGGCAATTTCACATCTCCCCTAATTCATTAAACAGCCGAACAAGTCACAGTCGGTTCGAGTACCAGCAAAACATCCCAGCCACCGGACACGCAACGAATCCATGCGCCGGTCCTGGTATTGTCCGACGGGGATCGCAAGAAAACGGACGCAGCCTCCTAATCCAGATAGAATCAGGTTCGCCTGTCGGGGCGCGCTGGCGAAAATGCCATTCGACACCTGCCCCATATAACGCGAGGCAAAAAGCGTGTCCGTCGTAAGAATGATCCAAAGCGGAGTCGGTGCGCCGGGGGCTACGGGAAAAGAGGTGTTGCGAAGCCTTGTTAGTTCCGTGCAGTTTTCCCGATAAGTCGTAGACAAAACGGGGGACCCCCGAATGTTTCCGTGTCGGGCCAGCCTTCCCATTGTCTAGGAAGCGGTTAAATTCGGCGTGAACTGCGGTCTGGAGCGGCGCTCCGGTAGTGTCTACGAAGGATGCCGGCTACCTCTTATTCGCGGCGACACGGAGAAAGTCCTGGCCCAAGGAAGGTGGCAAGGTCACGTGGAGCCGGGCCACCGAAGGGTGGACCAGCCCTCACGCTATAACCCGGAAGAAATTGATTTCGTCGGATCGATAGTCCGTTCTCTGTTGTGTTCGCGGCTCCGGCGAGCTTCCGTTGCCCCCTTGTGGCTCCTTCACGCTCGGAAACGCTTCTTCCCTCGGGTCGAGAAGAACGAAACTGTCCAGTCACTTTCAAATCTTGTCCCCCTCGCCTTTCTGTCGCCCGGCGAAATTCACGCCTTCGCCCGATTCCGTGACCGATCGTTCGAGATGCCTTGGGACACCGAGAGGGGAATCGCGATCCTTGCGGATGGACCAGGCTGACTTTGAACCTTGCAAGTGGTTGTGTTTCGTCGCGATTTGTACGTAGAATTGAAACCTCTGTACTTATCCTTTCGTGCAATAATAAATACACTCATTTCCTGTAATCGCAGAAAAATCCATTCGGACGAGTTCCAGTCTGTATCACAAACAATACCTCCGTATTTCTTTCTTCCAACAACGAGACGGCGGAAAGGGCCCAGAATTTACGTCAAAAGTTACAGCGGCTACAAAGTCATTACGAACCACATTCTCCGAAAGACGGTCCCGCGCGACGCTACGCTCGGAAATGTATTATCCGTCACCGTAAAGCAATTATCACGGAATCATCGCGGAGCGTTGTAAATCTCTGCGAAGCTTCCCGCCGAACGAGCACGCTGCGATATTTACAGGCGTCCACGTTTCGACCGGTGTCCTTCGGTACGAATCGCGCGTCCCGCCAAGACAGTGGCGGCCGAAGGTACGCCGGTGTTCGCTTATTCCGCAAGGAGGACCTCCCGCTGCCGGTCCGTTTCGCTACCGTGCGGAAAGATTTACAAGCGGGCCCCGCTCCGGCGAGCCGGACCTTCGTAAAAATTTATACCGGTCCATCATGCGTTCATTATGATTTTACTTCCCAGACAGTGGCGGCCGTAAATATCCCTCGTTTTTCGGCCAACCGGGATAACTTTCTCGCCGGGGAACGCCGCCGCGGGGCAACGCAATGGGCTTCGAATTGCTGTCCGAGGGAAACGTTTATTGTTCGACACCTTTGAGCGGCCGGGAACGGTTTCGTCGCTCCTGAGTATCGCTGAGTATCGTGCGGGTCGTTTGAGAAGACAAAAAAACACACACACAGAAGGAGCTGTTTGGGAAGCGTGCCAAAGATCCGTGGATTAAACGCGGGGGGGGGGGGGGATAGTCGAGGGGTGCTTCTTGCGAGATTCTGCGGTGCATAGATCTAAGAAAGCTTTCATCTCGTGGTGTCTTTGGAATTTTTGAAAGTATCGCTGCACTGATACCTTCCGCCGTGCCCTTTGTTATTTAAAGCACATTCCCACCTTCGCGACTTTTCCATATCAAATACTTCTTCACCCCCCTCCCCCGATGCGAAACAGAACATTTCTCAGCGTCACGGAAAACGTGTACAAATCCCTGATCGTAGCCAGAAAGAAGAAAAAAAAACGAAGTTCTCACCGTTAAGCGTCCACTGAAAGCCGAAAACGAGCCCGGTAGGCGTCCCTAACATAGTGAACGCCCAGTTGAATGCATCGGCTCGCCGACGATGTCGAAAGGCGTGGCGATAAGGCCCCGTTAGCAGTCCCCAAGTTGTACCCGAAGAGAGAAAGAGAGAGAGAGAGAGAGAGAGAGAGAAAGGGGCACTTCTCGTAGCTCGCCGAAGCATTTGGTGGGACAAGAGAGATGGGACCGGTGGCCCAACTGACGTTTATTGCAGCGGTACCCCTTGCAACGGCAGCCACGCGCACTGCTCGTTCCTTTTCCTCCCCGTATCATCGGGGTGCGCGACAATCTCTCCCCTTCGGTGGCGCAGTTTTTCCATTCATTTCCCTAACCCCCTCCCCTTTTTGCTTTTCCTTCCCCTCCAGCACCCCACCCCTCCACGTTCGCTCGCTCCCCTTCAGCTTGGCACGCGTGTGCCCTGCCCCCCCTCCCCCTCCCCCTCGGCGAGGGCCCGTGTGTCCCTGGTTGTCCACCACGTCCTCCACCTCCTACGTTTCGTCGAAACAGTCGTTTTGCCCCGGGCCAACCGTGCCGGCCTCGTGCTTCCGTCCGACCGTTCGAGAGACATAGATTCGCGGACGAACAGTGAATAGTACCCGGACGGTTTGTGTTGCGTCTACTGTTACACCCGCGGGGGGCCACCGGCCAAGAGGAAGTGCGCTCGTGTCACGTCGTAGTCGAGATACTCAGGGGGTGGTGCCGGAAGCATGGACGTTACCAGCGGGATGAGACCCATCTTCGGTGGATATCCGTTTCAAGGTTGGTACACGAGCCGCGTGAAAACACGGGGGGCGGAATCGCTGACAGGCTCCGGCCTGAAGATTCGAACGTTTGGGACTAGCCCGGTGGCACAGTGGGAAAAGGGTAGTTCGGGTTAAGAAATGTGCGGTCCTCGTTTACCTTAAATTAACAGAGATTGCGAACAGTTTTTGATAGCTCGATGTTTGCTCGAAACGATGTTAACTTCTGTTAATTTCCTGTGAGAGGGGAGGGGGGCGGTGATCTTATACTTTCGATAGCATAGGTTTATTAGATTGGCCTTTTTTAAGTTTGCCTTCTTAGATCAGCCTTTCGTTGTGGAATAAATTTCATCGACATTACGAACAATGCGATATCGCTGTCGTTGAAGAATCACGCATCGAAATTTATGTGACACTTGTATAGAACTGTAGGAAAGGGTTTGGTCCAATCTACGTAACTTGAACTCGTTCAAAGTACACGCAGCACACTCCCAGATCATTATGCAGTCATAATTTCGCTAAATTCACTTCGCCTGTGGCATTTAGTCATGGTGCCCGTACGTGGATAATGTCTAAAGCGATTGCTTTAGCCCGGTAGCTTGATAAATATTCAATATTCGATTCGGCTGTACGTTAATTAGCATTTGTATTATATCATTACACGAACGCTTCACGACACAGAATTTCAATTAATTGTATCATTACGATTCTCGTCTCGTTGTCTCACCGTGGCTGGGATGTTGCAAACTCTATTAGATACGTCGTTCAAGTTTAGAAAGGTATTTGCTAGAACTTGAGCTTTGTTCAATTCACGAGGCGTGTGAGCCTTTGAAATTGATTCCGGTTAAGAAATAATCAAGGAACTGTTTTATATTTCAGAAAATAAACCGATTAGAGAAATGTAATTAATCTCTGCCTACTTGCAACACTATTTTAATAATGATATTTAGATAACTAATTAATATTTGCTAGAACTTAAACTCTGTTTAATTCACGAAACGTGTGAGTCTTTGAAATTGATTCCGTTTAAGAAATAATCAAGGAACTGTTTTATATTTCAGAAAATAAACCGATTAGAGAACTGTAATTAATTTCTGCCTACTTGCAACACCATTTCAATAATGGTATTTAGATAACTAATTAGTATTTGCTAGAGCTTAAACTCTGTTTAATTCACGAGGCGTGTGAGTCTTTGAAATTGATTCCGTTTAAGAAATAATCAAGGAACTGTTTTATATTTCAGAAAATAAACCGATTAAAGAATTGTAACTAATTTCTGCCTACTTGCAACACCATTTCAATAATGGTATTTAGATAACTAATTAGTATTTGCTAGAGCTTAAACTCTGTTTAATTCACGAGGCGTGTGAGTCTTTGAAATTGATTCCGGTTAAGAAATAATCAAGGAACTGTTTTATATTTCAGAAAATAAACCGATTAGAGAACTGTAATTAATTTCTGCCTACTTGCAACACCATTTCAATAATGGTATTTAGATAACTAATTAGTATTTGCTAGAGCTTAAACTCTGTTTAATTCACGAGGCGTGTGAGTCTTTGAAATTGATTCCGGTTAAGAAATAATCAAGGAACTGTTTTATATTTCAGAAAATAAACCGATTAGAGAACTGTAATTAATTTCTGCCCACTTGCAACACCATTCCAATAACGATATTTAGATAACTACATATATTTTTCAATAAATCCAATTTCACGCATCGTCAGCCTAAACTTCAATCTTCTCGCCGATTAATCGTATAATTCAATTAAATACATACAAAATTCATCGGCCCTCCTCGCATCATTCATGCCCCGCCGCGGATGAAGATATTCCAGTTCATTCATCCAAAGGAATAAAGATTAATGAAATCTGTCGCCAGGGCAAGGACGCATGAATCAGCTCGGAGGTGTCTTCATCAATGGCCGGCCGCTACCAAATCACATTCGACTGAAAATTGTCGAAATGGCAGCTGCTGGTGTCCGTCCGTGCGTGATCTCGAGGCAGCTACGCGTTTCCCATGGTTGCGTCTCGAAAATTTTGAACCGCTACCAGGAGACTGGCTCCATAAGGCCTGGCGTTATCGGCGGTAGCAAGCCGCGGGTGGCCACCCCCGAAATCGAGGCCAGAATAGAGGAAATGAAGAGGGACAATCCTGGAATATTCTCGTGGGAGATCAGAGAAAAACTGGTGAAGGTAGGCAGGACAGTTTCATTCTCGTTTAACCGGGAAGAAATTAGAACGATTAAATGATTTAAGAGAATGCAAAATCCTTGCCCCCCTCCCCCCTATCCAGGAACGAATACAGCGAATAATAATCCGTTTTCACTACCGGCTCGCATAATTTAATGCTCGCATCCCCTAGATGAATTTCTCTAAATATTATGAAAACAGAATTTTCGGGCGTAAAGGAAAATCAATGACCAGGGACGAAATTTTGAGTGGTGTCGTTCGATCCCTCGATCAGGGGGTGTACGTTTCCACCGCGGGTTTATCTATCGAGAGATCGCGATCGATGGGGGAAGGGGGGCGGGAGGGGGCTTTTTAATGTTGCGCACGAGGCGTGCAAGAGGTGGGTGCAAGGGTGTACGTGAGGGGCCTGCGGCGACTCGCGTGTCCTTTAATACGTTACCGGCCGCCGCCTACACCCACGCCTCATTGGCGTAACGCTCCCTCGTTCGTGCCGCGATTTTCGAGTATGCGAAACGACTTTTCCAAGAATAGCCTCTTCCGCGTGCAGGCCTTTATCTCGATACCTTGAAAAATCGCGAACACCGCCGCGTTCCGGCTGAGGGATAATCATTCCCCCATGCCGGTCCCTCGATAAAGGAGGCGATAAAAAATCGTGCAACGTGATACACGTGAAGGGGTGAACGACTCTTGGCGAATAGAAATCGTTCGCGGGACACTTTGCATAGCGGATCCGCTAATCCAACGAGGTGCACGACCGGTCGGTCGTATCCGGAAGCGCGTAATCCTTATTGTTCGCCGTCTAAGACGGAGCTGGACCTCCTAACCCAGTGGAGGAGGAACGGGTTACCGGAGGGCGAGAGGCATTCAAGCTCTTTAAATTCAGTTGGACGCGTTCGAGTTTGCCGCTCGTTCTCTGATCACGAGAACGCTTTGATCAATGATTTAGAAAGCCCGCACGAATTGTTGCCGAATCACGGTGAATCGGGATACGCGCCAAGTGCACGCGTTCGACGAAACGACAGTGGCAATAATTCTCCAAAACAAAACAAAATAAAAAAAAGAGCACAAAGTATCTCTGGCCAGATAAAACCGTAAGAAGGTTCTCCTCTCAGCGGCATTGGCATTAATAAAACTATATATTCCATCGCTTGGACCACGTGGGGCACACCCACGGGGAATCTCGATAAAGAGATAAATCCTTGGAAGGGATCGTTGGTGCGGGACTGAGACAAAGAGGGGCAAAGAACTGTACAAGCTCCGGCGAGCAGAGCGGCCGTGGACGGAGGAGGAAAAACGGTTTGGAGAACGCGTGGTACGCCGTTGCACGGTCGTGGAAGCAGGCGGTCGTGGCCGGCATTAATACGGCATTTAATGTTGGAAGGAGGCGTTCCTGGGCCCTAGGACCCCGGGGCGTCGTCCGTCCTTCTCCAGCCGCTCCGCCGCGGAGAGAGGTGTCTGTCCCTCTCTCGCGCTGTCATCGCCCTGGACCCGAAGCCTCCCGACCGCCGCCACAAGGATCGTTATTGTTTCTGAGATCGCCGATGCGAAAGATAGCCATCGACACCGACGACCCCCTTTTTGCGCTTCCTTCACCTCCTCGCCCCCTTCTCCGTGGATACCTTTTCTTTTTTTACTTCTCGCCAGGCCTTTCTCGATCTTCGTCGTCGAACGCGAGGACACGGTTCCTGCGCTTTAGCCCTAGGACACACCGACCTCCTCCCCGTTCTCGTTCCTTCGCCACCTTTCCCTACGATCGACCCCTCCGCGTCTTCTTTTTTTTTCGATTTGTTCCCGGGGTTATCTCCGGATCGGGACACCGCGGCGGATGAGATAAGGATGATCGATAAGCGACTGGCTGATTTCCATGGGTTTCCTCGCTGCCGCTGGATGCGGCTCGTTCTGTCGAACTCTGGCGTGAGATAGGTCACGGTGGTATCGGTCAGGGGCTACGCAGTAACCGGGAGATCGGTACCGGAACGAATCGATGGATTCTTGGTTCCTGTTTATGCCGGATGAATCATTTTTATTCGATCACGGTTTCAGACTATTGATAACGTTTCATTGTTAAGCTCCGGGATTCTATGAGACTCCTTGGAAGATCCTTGAACATAGTTGAGAATCTATAAAACCGATGCAGGCGTGTCCACGTTCCCCGAACCGTTCATTCCACCAAGATTTTTCTGGAAAAGCTTTTCAGGCCTCACCTCCGCGAAAGGATTTCATGATCCGACCGGCCGTGCATCGAATAATTCAAGCGTGGTAAATAGTTGCGTATAACGGTGCACTGCGCGATGTGTAATAACGCTGAATCCCGGCCGCGCGAAATCTATATTTTGCTTTGAAAACGATCGGGCGAAATTGTAGTGCGGTAGGCCGTATTTACGAATCGCAAATTAGAGGCAAGCTACGATACGCCGCCAGCGGATTTGCATTGTCTTCATAGATCAACGACGAAAACAATAAACGAACGAAAAAAAAACAACGAATAAATCATCCGACATTAAAATAGAATGAAACGGATATTTCTAAGTAAAATCATCCAGCTTGGAAGTGAAGTATATCTTTCTTTTTATCTCGATAGGAAGGTTTCTCGGACCCTCCGAGCGTCAGCTCCATCAGCAGGCTGCTCCGTGGTGGACGGCCCGGCGACGACGGGAAAAAGGATTACACAATCGACGGCATATTGGGCGGCGGTGAGTAAAGAAATCTGCAATCTCGCACGCATTTTCCCGAGCCGGAGAAATAGTAATCGTCGGGACAGACAGCCGGGGAATAAGAGGAATGAAATAACGTCGGGGCCGTGGTAGCGGCGCGGAGGCGATACTCGCGCGCGAAAGGGGTAAAAGGAAGCAACAAAGAACGACGGCGATCCATCGTCGATGGGGCCCCCATTCGAGTGCTTTTAACCGCCTCCGTATCTACGAACGAAGTTTGACGTGTAGACGAGAGCGTGTGTACGGGACTTTAAGTCCGGTCCCGCGTCGCCGGTTAGGGGCCAAGTTAGCTCGAACGAGCCGGGAAGCCTTCGGGATTTAATCTTCGGTGGGCGTGAGCGGGATTAGCCAGGTTGCCCACACGTCCGACAAACGGATTACAGCAGTGTCAATATCTTACGGGCCACGCATTATCCCTCTTCCCTTCCTCTTTCCTCTTGTCGTCGTTTCAGTCTCCCTCTCTCGTTCGCGAACGGGCTTTCTCGATCTTTCACCTTTCCGCGGGGCTACGCTCGCGGCGCGGAGACGCAAACGCGACGGGAATCGGAGCAATTATTCGCAAATTCATTGGGACAGCTTGTATACTTTTCCATTTCTCCAATGGAAAAGTTTCGGGGACAAACGAGTCCGAGCAACGATCGCAACGCGCGATTATAATCGCCATTCATTCTTTTTCAATTGGAAAATAATTTCACCGGGGATTCGATTCCGAGTCGAAGATAATCATCGACGGAACAAGGCCCGAGGATATCGAGAGCGGAGTCCCGTCCCGTTGACAAGAGGAGGGAATTTGTTTTCGTGAGTGATACAGGTAGACAAGAGGGAATTAGCGGTACAGGTGTTCCGAGGACTTCAAAAGTCAGGCCCTTCGCCGAACGAGCGGAGCGCACGAGAATTCGGCCATGAGGGGATGGGGCCTCATAAATAAAAATAGTCTGCGCGAGCGAGGGAGGAAACGGGTGGAGGGCGAGAAACGAACGCGATGAAACGGAGAGAGAGAGAGAGAGAGAGATGCAAGGTATCTTGAGGACGAGACTCGCGAGTTTGTTTTTTTTCTTTTCGAGAGGAAACGCGAGGGAAATGAGTTGAGCGAACGAGTGGGAGGAGGACGGCTAGATCCTTCGATCGTGGATCTTGGGAATGTGCGGAAAGAGGCGAGAGGCAAAGGGACCGGTGGGCCCTACGAGGGTCCCGCGGAGATCAAACGGGCCGCCTGCCACACGTCGGCAGTGGTGCTCACTTGCGGACCCCCATGGAACCGTCGCACCCTGCGTGCATGCAATTGACGGATATCTTTTGGAGAAACCGGCAGAGAAAAGATACGCGGATCATTTAAGAGCAAGATGCCTTTGTTTTTTTAATTAGTGGGCTGAATGCTCGATTGCGACTATCTCACAGGCAGCGGAGACTCATGTTTTTCCTTTTAAATAGAATTCTAGAGCTCTGTTAATTACCGCGGAAGGGATATAATTAAACAAACGCGCGTGAACATTGACAGAGCTGTTACAGTTAATCCCGAAACCGTTAATTAACATCCGCCAGTGAATGAATATTAATAAACCGCGAGGCCGGGACAGGTGTAAAGCCGTCGAACGTTGTTCCCTTGAAACTGAACCCTTTAATTAGAGATATCCATCGCAGTGTTCCTGGGCTCAAGCATTCATCGAGCCAGCTAATGACCGTCCTTAATGTTTACTACCTTTTAATTAAAACTTGATCCATCAAACATTTTTTTTCTCTCTGCGGCCGGTACGCTCGCGGTAATTCCTCTCGCGACTGATGTTTCGACGCTCCGATACAATTTATGCCGACGATTCCTCGCGATTATTCGTGGAAGTTAATTACGGTCGTGTGCGTTCGGCACGAATACATATAGACACCGTATCCGACGATACAAAACTTTATTCCCTTGACACGAAAGAGCGGTAATGATAACGGTAAAGTAAATAACAGGTACATAGTTGCACAGGGAGTAATTAATGATGCGCGAATGTGCTGCAATCGTGATCATGTAATTGGCCCTCGAATTAATCGCTGGGATAATCGTAAAATATACAAACCGGTGCTCGCCCCGTTTACCTTCGATCCCTTTAGACGCGTCCCAATAGAGAAATTCCAATCGAGGCTACGTAGGAATATTATATCCAAGGGGTCGGTCGTGATAGAGAGCACCTCTGAAGGGATATACGCTCGCACAGCTCGGCCACGAAGGTGTCGGTCGAGTATAGGTGTCGGCGGGCAAGCAGGAATGACACGTAGCCTGTGGCTTTCTCATTCCTTCTTATTCCATTCCTTTGGCCGAGGCCGCCGACGAGGGATTAGCCTAATGGGTCCTGCCCACCCTTCTCTCACTCTCTCTCTCTCTCTCTTTCTCTCGTTCCTCCCCAAGTGTGTTATATGTATATATTCCGATCCTTTAAACCACCTCCGACCTCCTACATAATCGGAGCCCAGCCGACCCGATCAGCAATGCCGCTAAGTGATTCACAATCAGCTTTATTGATTGTATCGATATGATCGACGCGCCGCTGAGAATCCTCGACATTGATTCAACCGATCTGTAATCTCCCCTGTTGCGACGACGCTGAACGTTTACCCGACCGACGCACGAACGGATCCATTTCGACGACTGTGCGTTTGTTTCGAAATGTTTAAGGGGGCGCAGAGCAGATTCATTCTTTAATTGAATAGTAGCCGGGGTGTTCTCGATGTAATTTACTGCAAGCGACACAGCGGCCACTGTCGAATAAACGTCAACGAACGCATCGGCGAATAAACGAACTGCGACGAACCTTGTCCAAGCGATCGACAAAAGAAGAAAGAAATCGGACAGGTACTCCGTCGAGACGCGACGCAGCATCGGGGTGAAAAATGTGAGAGAAAATGACGGTGGTGCGAGAGCGTCGGAAAGGGGGGGGGGGGGGAAGAAGAAAGAAGCAACGTCAAAAGGCTGTCCGGCGTGGTATCAAGCCGTGTATCTAATGTGTTACGCTGCGAGAGCTGCCGCAGTCCTTGTCACACGCGAGGATAATAATCCTTTTCAGATCGAGAATACGCTGACCGATATGCCTGCGCGTAAATGGTCCACGCGTGATCGTGATCCGTGAACGGTGGCCCCGGGTAAAGATATGAATGCGACCGGCCTGTGATCGGGGTGACCGCTCTTGAAAAGTAGTGGGGATTACGATAAATTATACAAAGTACAGCGAACAGTCTGGGGGATTTATGAATTTGATGAAATCTTTGGATATCTTTATAGCTAAGCTGCTATGAAGTATCGAGGCATTATTGGGCGACATTTTCCTTCGGACCTTTCTTCTTAAACCTAATCCCCCGCTCTCACCGATCTCGAAGCCAGAAAGATCGGTCGAAGTTTTCAGTAATTCCGTCGTCCTCGCACGACTGCGTTGCCCAAGCGTTGTTGCGGCCGAGGGAAGGAAAGCGATAGCGATCAATCGTTGCGCAACCGCGTGCAGTGCTGCTTCTGATTAACACACTTTCTAAGGATTGACAATTTATTATATTTACCTAATGCAATGGTACGACGCTTCTCATAGCGAGAAGATTTAACGTTCGATGGATGAGAGGCTTGCGAAATCTGTTTTATACCGCGTACTCGTTAAACGCAGCAATCTAATTGCCAAACGGCAATCTTTACGCCGGTCTCTACTTATTTCCCTCGCGCGCCCTCGGCGAAAAGGCATTCCTAAAGTGCCGACGCGTAGAGTCACGAATAGGTATTCGAATTTCCAAAGAAGCGAAAATCGTGGTGGGTCCCAAAGGAGAACAACGCCCCCTCTGCTTATTTTCCACAGCTGGACCACCAGCAAACTCATCGATCCCCGAGCGGCTCTTTTGACGCGCTTTCCAAGGTGGCGTAGAGAGAATCAAGTGCGCGGATGAAAGAATTCTCCTCTCGCGAGCAGCATTCAATTGCCAAAGAATCAACAAATATTACGGCGATGAAAATGCACCTATCGAAGGACGAGCGATCTATTATCGAATCTTCGAACGCTCCATCCATTAGAAAATCTTTAAACAATATCGTCTATCAGGACAATCGGCTAGATCTTAATAAACCCATTTCATCTCCTCCACGAAGTTACAACAAACTTGACGAATTTTAATACACCTCCTAAGAACGTTGAAGCGTACGTAAAACTGTCTCGAGCAAAAGTCGCCCCTAATTTTTGTCCCTTCTTCGCTTAGCGAAAAACGGAAACGGCCCCGCGTAATCCCTAGATCCGAGCTTAACATTCTTCCGTGCGATTTCCACTGCGGTCGGACCACCATGCCCGCCGGCTAATGATCCCGGGGCGGTGACTTCTTTACAATTCCAAAGTGTGCCCTGCGCGGTCTGATTTCGTACTTGAGGAACTGCATTATTACAGTGGTCGGGCCGGGCCGATGCGCGAGCAGAAGTTTTCATTCGTGTTGACAGTCCTGTCCCATCGTTTCCCTCTTTCTTCACGCACAGGCACGCTGACAGCAAGATAAATTGTGGCGTTCTGTGCGGCCTACTCTTGCTGCGCCATTATTTCGAACGAATTCTATTTTCTTCTTGTTCGATACGATTTTCTATGAGTTTCCATGGTCGTTTTCGTTTCTCTTTCTACTTTCGCATATACATGGTCTTCTACTTCTTTCGAGACAGCAGAATCTGTGGGGGTGGGGATATTTTATGCTGATCTTCTGTATAAATTGTCAGGTAAAATAAAAAGACCATACTTTTCAACAGGATTTGTAAATTTCAACCCCTAAATATCGAACTGCTATAAATCTTTAAAGAGGGGCCCGTCATTTATCCAAAGAACAATCGAACGACCATTCCACGCGAGATGTTGAATAAAAAAAATACATGTACCAGTCATCGATGACAATGTACCCCCCCCCCCCCCCCCATCCGGCGACTGTTGGGAGCGTCGACAGGAAAATAAAATGCGCTCTCGGATGTCAACCGCTTCGCGGCTCATTGTTGGCATTTTCAAGACATTCGTTACCGTTTAGGGGACCTCACGCACGCCAAGACCCCCTAGGACCGCTGCAAACGAGTGAGAGAGAAAAAGTGGGGCCCGGCTAGATTTATAACTTACGAAGGTGCGGCACCTTTTCCACCATTCAGACCGCGATTCGACACGCGGAAAGCAAATGAGGGAGGGCGCAGGAAAACGACGATTCTCCCTGCGACACAACGGATGCAGGACAGGAACAACTGCACCCCTCCCCAGTTCTGCTTTGGGGGGGCCACCAAATCCTCCATCACGATTTTCCCTGTCGCTAACTCGTTTGAACAACCCCGTGCGTGGCTTCGATTTTGGGGGGAGGGGGGGGGGGGCAGTAAAACGGTACGCAATTGGTTGATGGTATAACTACCAGCGAAACAGTCGAGGCGATCGATATTTAATATTTAATTGAAGGAAGGACTCTTCAATTTAATTCAGATAAGAAGGAAGAAATTTTTCGTAAAAGATCCAAGTACCAAAGCGTTTCTTCCCTGTCGCTAACTCGTTTCAGCCACCCCGTGCGTGGCTTCGATTTTGGGGGGCGAGTAAAACAGTATGCAATTATTGATTGATGGCAGAACTACCAGCAAAACAGTCGAAATTATTGATGTATGATATTTAATTAAAGGAAAGGTTCTTCAATTTAATTCAAATAACAAGGAAGAAATTTTTCCTACAAGATCCAAGTACCAAAGTGGTTCTTCCCTGTCGCTAACTCGTTTCAGCCACCCCGTGAGTGGCTTCGATTTTGAGGGGCGAGTAAAACAGTATGCAATTATTGGTTGATGGCAGAACTGCCAGCAAAACAGTCGAAGTAGTAGATATTTAATATTTAAACAAAATAAAGATTCTTCAGTTTAATTTAAACAGGAAGGAAGAAATCTTTCTTAAAAGATCCAAGTACCAAAGCGTTTCTCTCCATCATTATTAACAAAGCCCAACCATCCTAGGTGCTTGTAACGAATCTACCAACGGAGGAGCGAGAGTTTTAAGCTCACGCGAGGAGTATCAATACGTATTTACAAGTGCGTGGTTCGTTACGAGGCGCGATAGTCCCCCCGTCCATACGTAAACGCGGCGTACCAAGGACTTTGCCCCAGCGGGGATGCTGACCAGCACATTTCAGGATGACGTTGCCTCGAAAGAGATATTTGCTCTCGACTCCGCGGGCCCTCTCTAATTGATTACACGCACCTTTTCACGCGCTCTATTCAACCGATCGCCTCCTCTTTTCATCTCCGCGAGGGCCGATATTGATTGTGCCTATCAACGGGTAAACCCGGCCGACAGCCCGGAGATCGTCCCGCGTGAACCGGGTAATTCGCCGGTCAGGCTATTTGTCGTTGAGCCTCTCGAACGTCGTCCGTCGGCTCCCGATCGCGTGTCCTTTCCGGGACACCGACGACCGGGAAATCGGTGGCCTCGTTGGTCGATTACCAAGACTTTGGCAGCAATTAAACCGATTTAGAAGATGCGCTTGCTGGAGAAACTTCCAAGCGATGAAACTACGGGCCACAATATTTTCGATGGCACTTAAATGGCGCTTGAAAAAAACCTTTAAGATACGAAGCATCCTTCAGGAACGTTCTCGTTTCAAGTCATCGATAGCCTGCCAGGATGGAAACAAGGGCGCGAACGAGAAGGCAATTTACGAAGGATTTCATCGCGCGCCTGCCCCCTCGTTTCCTCATCGGAAGCCCAACTTATGGGCACAGTTAAAGGATCGTAGCCGATTTCTAGCTCCACTCGTCCGCGCGGGGCTGTCCTCTCTTTTTCACGCTCGCCCACGTGCACCAGAAACAGGATCCGGCTGGACCAGTAAATCGAACAGAGACGAACGTTTCATACCAGTCCCGGCAATAAGAGAATTTCCGTATAAATTGCCTGAGGGAATGTTTAATGAATATTTATCGCTTACCGCTGTACAAGACCCTTCTTTTGTTTTTCACGTTCAATCTTTCGCAAGTGGAAATGTTTAAGTAATACCCTACCGCGGGTTATAAATAATACATCGTCGAAGCTCCGTTGTTTGTTCTATTTATCATTGCTAAAGAATCCCCTAAGTATACCGATTAATCAAAGCCTACGGAACGTTTGTATCGTCAAAGGGCTAATAAGGTGAAGTAGAAAAATTGACGAAAGTACCTTAGGCGAGCCTCGATTCGAAAGCTACCGGCCAAAGCGACGGATAAGTAAAGTTTCCCCGATCGGGCAGAGACGGAGGGGGCTCCCCCTTTGGCGGCACCTTTGCCGCGGC
Organism: Holcopasites calliopsidis; assembly: GCA_023838395.1. Taxonomy (NCBI): domain Eukaryota; kingdom Metazoa; phylum Arthropoda; class Insecta; order Hymenoptera; family Apidae; genus Holcopasites; species Holcopasites calliopsidis. The sequence goes on along the minus strand of JALHAQ010000012.1, from coordinate 87,989 downwards.
GTCCGCGTTTCTTTTATGACAAACGGAAGAATGGAAGAATGCTTCGGAGACAAGTTGCATTTACAATAAAAGCCGACCGGGGATACCCGGTTTAAATTCCCGTCACCTCGTGGCGGGACCACGCCGCGGACCGATCCTCGGACAGGTCGAGAAATGTTCGTCGATATTTCACGACGACCCATTAAAGCTACCGCGATCGTGTTCGAGGGCGTTGAGGCGAGGGGCGAAACACGTTCCGTGACACGTCTCGGCCGTAATAATGATAAAGATGCCCACCGTTGGGACGTTCCTGACGATTTTTGTACCATTCCGAATGGAATCAGAATGTCACCCTTTTCAGCCGCGCACTTTTTATTCGGATTTCATTTCTTCGTTTCGTCCTTAACACACACGTGCCTGAGGCATGTATTTTTCTTCTTAGAGGGGCGATCGTGCGAGACAATTATTCGCGACTGCCATACCTTTGCCCGGCGATCTAAGAAAAGTCCACGTTGAAAGGAAAAGGAAATGAACGCTAACGAATTGCCACCTGCGGTACTAAAATACTTTGCGCAACCTGTGCACGGCAAAGGGAGGGATCTACTTTGGAAGCTCGGCTTCTCGAAATAAATCTTCCCGGAGGAATTCCATGAGAAAAGGGGATCGAATTTTGACAAATGCGACACGGCCCGCCGAAAGTAGTGGCACTTCAAAGCGTCGCCGCTGGGAATCTTCGACGGGAAAATTGCACACTTCTGTCACTGGCTTAGGCCGGCCGCCGCGGCGGACAAAGTGAAAACCGCAGGCAAAGAGGGTATTGTTCATTGCGCGACAACAATTTTAAGCAGGTTGTACTGTAACGCAGCCAAAACATGACTCGCCGCCGCTTTCGTAAAATGGACCACCTTTTCTCCTCGATGACACAATGTGTTTATAGATGCGCCTTTGTGCTTTTGTACGGGCCCGCCTTAGAAGATCCGCCGCAATAAAATAAGTGGCCGGGTCTATTCTATTTGGCTAAAGGTTGTACGCTAACCGAAAAGTAATCCTTTTTGTTGTACTACGATGAATATGCAATGGTTGTACTATTATTATGCAGTATAATGGAGTGTATCTATTTCGTTTTTTTATTTAATTTACTTTGTACTTTGAAAAAGTTGGGTAATTTTGCTGGTCGCGATATTTACTGTAAATAAAACTCTGTTTCATTTGGAGACTCTTGCACAGCGTTGAAGATGCAAGCTATTCACTATATTTTTACTTTGAAAGCGAATCGAAGCCTAGAAATCGAGCGTTCCACTCTCCTGCTCGCTAAAATCAATTAAATAAATGACAAATATCGTGCCAGTCGATACAACTAAAACAACTGTAATTAAACCAGGAAATTATTCTTCCCGAAGCAACTGTTACACCTAGAAGCAAGTGTTTCCATAGACGCTCACTCAAGACCATCATATCAATTTGAGCTACTCGATCGTGCGTCCTCGAACGCGGTCCGCACGTATCGCGCCGCTTCGTTTCCGCATCGCGGGACTGATCCGCAGGTAGGCAAACATCGCGGTAGAAATAATCCCGGGTAAAAGGAGACGCGAACGGTTTCCTGTCATAACAAGGCTTGTCTTGGAGGACGCGCACGCGAGACGCGTCAGCGGTCGAGAATCAAGCCGACCGTGCGCGCCGGCCTCGCGATTCCATTTTTCCGGGGCGATTCGTCGAACGCGTTCGAAGGTATTGAAGATAAAAAAAAAAAAAGAGCGTCGACGGTGGAATCGATCGTCGACAATGGGCCCCGGTCTCTCGACGCTCGATTGGACGGTAATGGTCGGACAATTGATGGGACAATGGGGCGGAGAGGCGACTTAGGCGGGCGCAAATCGTTCTCCCCCGAATTGTATCGCAGTGGTCATCCTTATTGGCTTACTTCTCGAGCGGGATATTGTTGTCTTCCCTTTTCCACCGTTCAAAGGAATCGGACGCACGAGCTGCTCGCGCTTTTGCACGAGCGGACACGAAGGGAAATCGCTCGGAGATAGTTTAAGCGAAATACAATGTGGCTATAGTAAGAGGATATAAAAATTGCTGGACACGGCTTCGAGCATCGAACAGAGATGTATTCAATGCGGGGGGGAAAAGAAAAGACATTTGTTGAATATGTTCTTTTTGGATCGAAGCTGCTTAAGGGGGAGAAGGGAATTCTCTTTTACACGATTGCGTTGCAATTGATGGATAATGAGGATCTTACAAGTTCGGCTGTTATTGTACGGTTTCGTTCGGGGTACAGATGTGGAGAAATGGAGTTCTAATATTGGAATGAACCTTGCTAGGACCACGGGAAATATTAAAGTAAACGATTCACACGGAGGATTAATTAATCGTAAATGATTCGATTGATCGCAGGTCGGTGCGGCGATGAGTCCGACACGGAAAGCGAGCCGGGCATTCCTCTGAAGCGAAAGCAACGAAGGAGCAGGACGACGTTCACCGGAGAACAGCTAGAGCAGCTAGAGACCGCGTTCCAGAGGGCACAGTATCCGGACGTGTACGCCAGGGAGGAATTGGCTCAGAGGACCGGTCTTACCGAAGCAAGAATTCAGGTGAGCGCAGTACAAGGAACAATATCATATGGATCGACGAAGAAGGAACGGTGTATAGATACGCGAAAGAATAATGAAAGAAAAGCCAGCCGAAATGTCACGGGAAATGTTTCCAATATCGCCACATGACATTTGGACACGATCGTGAATTCCCGAATCGTACTAAACTCGCGGAAGCTTGAAACAATCGTTTTCTACCTACGACCAACCGTCGAGCGTTCGATATTTTAACGGAACAACGTGCTCTCTGTTTTCAGGTGTGGTTCAGCAATCGCAGAGCACGCCTACGGAAGCACGCGGGCAGCATTGCGCACTCGGTGGCGAGCTTGCCGTTAACCCCCTGCCAATACGCGGCCCACGAGCTCGGTCAAATACCACAGGTACCTCAAATGCCAGCTGGGATACCTCAGGTACCGACCACGTTGCACCACAGTCCGACTGCTCTGCCGACGCAGCCCGGTGTTCACCAGGTGCCTGGGTCCACTGCGCAAATGACGAGCACGACGACTATCGCTCAAGTTCCTTCGTCGATCAGCAGTTCTCTTCCGGGGCACGCAGTGTCGATCACGGGCCACCTGAGTTCCTTGCCGGGGCACGCGATGCAGATTGGACAGGTGCCGACGATACAACCCCCCGCGGCTCACGGGGCACCCGCGACCGTCTCGCATAATCCTGGTGAGTTGCTGGAAACGAACAGAATTTTGCTTTTGCTGCGTTTCTTGGCGCGCGGAGTACGGTAGCGCGGAGCACGGTGACGGAATCTTTCGTGACCCACGCGGCACACGCGACCGTGTCGCATAATCCTGCAGAACTGTTGGAAACTAATCGAATTTTGGTTTTGCTACGTTTCTTGGCGCGCGGAGTACGGTAGCGCGGAGCACGGTGATGGAATCTTTCGTGACCCACGCGCGGCCCATGAGGCACCCGCGACCGTATCGCTTAATCCTGGAGAGTTGTTGGAAACTAATCGAACTTTGGTTTTGCTGCGTTTCTTGGCGCTTGGAGTACGGTAGCGCGGAGCACGGTGACGGAATCTTTCGTGACGCACGCTACTATGCCCTTACAATATACTCTCAGCTGTCCCACCACTTCCCACAACTCGTCACCAGCCAATACCATGCCGAAACTCTTCGGGCGATTTAATTTTACAATCTACACGCTGATCGGACAAAAAGATTTATAAGACCTGCCGTACGATCTTCATATCTTTGTGAAATCCATTGTGATAGCCTCGGATGGACCATGATCGGTCCGCAATCATTGGTATCCGAAGTATTGGTGTAATTGCTCTCCGGTAAATTCTATCGATATTTAATTTATTTGACAACAAACGAAACTGTCGACCCGATTTCAGGAGCCGCGGATTGGTCCAGGGCGCAGCTCGGCTGGGGGCAGTTCAACCACTTCCAAGGTGAATACACGTCGAGTCATCCGAGTCATCAGCATTCCACGCACGCGAGTCACGGTGCTACACCGTCCTCTGGCACCGGGAACCCTGCATCGGCGGCGGAATGGTACGATCAGGGCTACGATTATTCCCAACACGCTCAGCTGAACTATCATCGAAGCGTGGGAGGCATATTTTAACGGACGATGATTGCGCGTGCATCGGTGGAAGTCAGTTACGGTGTCGATCGACGTGATGAATTCGATTCTCGTGGAATCCTTGGATGGATTCATCCTTTATCATGACGAAATTGAAGAATAGTCAACAGAATGAAGAACGCCGCGTTGGATATAGAGGAGTATGTCTAATTAAACTATTAATCTGTTTATCCAAGAGATTAGTATTTTGTATTCGTTGTCGAACTAATTATTACACTTTAGCAATAATCTTACCATTCGTGCAAAGTGGTTGGAAATGCCGTAGACGATGCTGGATATTTTTATACGGAAGGATGCAATTGCTCATTAATTAAGTAGATAATTGAAATAATAGGAAATCAATGCTTGTATAGGAAAAAAGAGTCATCGCTAGATAGCCTATTTTTGTAAATAAACCAATGTATATATTTTTGATATTACGTGTAATTCCGATGTGAATGATATTTTTTTATAACTGTACAAAGAAAATATTTTATTGACTTCAATCAAACGTATTTTCTTTTGCTAAAATTTCTCCTACCCGCTGTACAAAAAAGGATCTTAGGAAATCGCGTTGGCTACCAAAGAAATGATCGGACAAGCAGCGTGCAAGTTGATGATATGACAAACAAGACTTTTATTTCACCGATTATTATTATTATTATCATTATTATCATTTTATTGTCATCTCGTATAGTCGTCATCGTCTTAGCCAAACACCGAAATACATCCCCATGAAATACAGAGACGATCGAATCGGTGAGAAATCTGTGATGATATCGATCGCCTAAGATTCCCGCAACATCCTTCCTTGTTGTATACACGTATTACACAATGATCCATCGTCGATTAGTACCGAAACATGTATCGTGGACGAAAGAAGAAAATAAAGGAAAGCTGAATCCCGCGTTATTACTATCGGGCCTGCAAGCCCGGAGCGCTAATACTACTGGCTATACGTCGAAGATCGCGCCACGGCTTCGTCACTTTTGTCTCAGCATTCCTGTACAGAGCGTTCGGCTAATACGTGTCGATATTTTAAAGGGTGATGGCTGTGATGATTTTGAACAACTTTTTCCTTCGCTAAAATGTTGGTTAAGGCTTCGATTTTTGAATTATCAACGAAGAACACTCTGACCAATCGTAGCGCGTGTAGAGCGCGCGTTCCGTCGAGAGGGCGTTCCAGACCGCTGTTCAGCGTACCACGATCGCCTTTCGCCTGAGCGCGCGCTCTACGCGCTCTCCGATTGGCCAGCGCTTCCCGTTAATAATTCAAAAAGGAAGCCTTGACCAGCATTATCGTGCAGGAGAACGTTGTTCAGAATCGTCTCAGCAGTCACCCCTTAAAATATTGACACGCAGCAGCGGAACACTCGAAACTCGAGTGCGTTTCGCCGAAAATTCATCGACTCTTCACCGCTACTATTGGTTTTGGCTCTATGAACGTCTCTCGATCGAGGAACGATCTCTTAAACTCCATCGAACAATCCTGTCTGACGATTAATTTTACTTATCGTCGCACGCGAACGCGTCTGTACTTGCGCAACGTAAAATTGGATACAATTTATCACCATTATTTTTAGGTAGAACTCTATTTCGTAAAGCGACTCTTCAAAGGGGACATTTAAGCGGAAGAGATTATCGAGAATGTTAAAATACGTTTTACACTGCAAAACAGATGTATACAACTTGCAAAGACACGTCCGACGTTGTTATTAACATTTATCCTCCTTAACACGATGTTATTGTCGTCGATTATTGTCTAGTTACAATATTAAGTACAGAGAAAAATAGCTTTCCATGAAGTCTCTTAATATTAATATTCCGTTAAGCTGGTAAGCTCTAAATTAAATACAGTATAAAGTTGTCACATTCGTGTATAAAGTGTTGAATCGTATATCGATAGGATGCGTAAATAATTCACCTTATAAAATCTCCAACGACAAAAGTTGACCAACGTGTTCAATTTAACAACGCCACCGGTCAACGCGCTACGTCGATACTTGTATCTTCTTTCAAGACATTGCAAAAACATCGAAAGCTTTTTAACATCGCGCGCTACGATTAATAACTCGATCGATGAGAGGTGCCAGCTTGAGAGAACCCCGGGAAACCGAAAAGCAACACGCCTCGTATCATCATCATCCCGCTGAACGGAATGCAACAGTTCTTCGTGCCCGCCCCAAGTAACATAGAAGAGGCGAAATCGACTACTGTTTGACAAGAACTCAACCGCAGAGACGCGCGACGAGCTCCGACGAGCTTCTAACTTTTAAACATCCACGCTATAGTAAAATAGGACGATTAATTTTGTTTCCGCGATCAGAAGGATTTAGAAGGATCTGAATCGTAAAGAGCTGGGAAGCTTCCGATGGAAGTAGCTGTCCTTCGCCGGTACGGAGTGAAACCCTTCGAAGCCGTGTCGACAATCCCCGTGCAAGGCTTGGATATAGTAGTGTGTCCGGGGGTTGAAGTTCGGCCTTAGCGACCTTGTTGCCGAGGCGACGGGGTAGTCGGACGGGGGCCCATCTGCGGGATTCTCCCTGGAATGCGTAAATCGTACAAGTGGCAAATCACGAATTAAAATGTCTACTAAAATTGTACTAAAAGAGAAACAAAGTACTAATCTATACAGCACATCGAATGAACGCTAGAACCACCAAAGAATAGAAAAGTTTGGTTTATTCTGAACCAATGGAAAAGAAAATTTATATCGAGCCTCGGTAGTCCTACTGTCAATATAAATTGCGTAGAGTTATTGACATTATGCTACGTCGGCGCCCAGACATTAATATCGCTAAACATACTGCCATTTGAGATGAGATAAGCACAGTACTATTCTACCGTTGTCCCCTGTGAATCAGATTGATTGCAGCGTGAAAAAAATGTTGAAGATACAAGCGTGCGAAACATTGAGATTATTTGTTCAGAGGAGAGATCTTGGTGAATGTAGATCTTTGACAGCACACCACATGTATCCAATGTTTAACATTTACCTACTTGACATTTAAGAGACGAGAATCGATTATACTTAACAATTATCAATTACCTACACAGTACTCACGCTTCCCTTTTTGTTTGCTCTTTAACAAGGGGACAATTACAACAACTCATCGGTCGAACCCTGCAAAACTGTCCATATCGTGTAAAAATAGTATTATTGCTAGCGACGTAACAACGAGCAGCTCTAAAGCTATACTTTCTAACGGCTACCCATCGACATTCGCACCGAGACACATCTATGCCTGCCAATCTAGAACAGGCTACACATCAAGTGTTCTATAATAAAACGATGTAAACACCTATCCGTGACATCGAGACACACCTACGTTGCAATGTCTAACTACCGTGAGAAGAAGAAGTCCACGTGGAAAGAGAAGAAGAAGAAGAAGAGGAAGAAGAAGAAGAAGTGGAGGATGTCACTTTGGTGAACGTAGGATGGCCCTCGAGGTTCCTCAGTTTCGTCGATGCTTTTCCCAACGATCGTGCTCTCGTCCCCCTTTTCATTTCTCCGCCGAAAGCGGGATAATGGGACGTGCGAAGAGAGGAGGAGGGAAGAGGGAGAGAGACACGCAGAAGGAATAGAGCGAAAGATGGTGCAGGTGAGAACCTAATGGTCTGACCTGCCAACCAGATACCGGGGCGATCGCGAAAATCGCGCGGCCCGCAAAGATGGGAGCCAACCGAGACGTGCCAGAGCCCCGATGTGCCTTTTACTCGCTCGGAACGTTTCCGGGTAGCCGAGCCGGCGGCCTACCGCTCGCTGCGTCTCCGGCGCAGAGCCTGTCTCTGCACATGCACAGACACCGATCGATTTACCATCGATTTCCGGGATGGATCGGGACCTAATTTACATTAGCACTAGACACTGCGTTCTCCCTGGTTCTTCTCGCTCTCTCGTTCGCGTTATAGATATTCCACTGATGTATCATCAACACCCGATGGCCGCGATCTTGTCCTTCCACTCGATTGTCCCCTGAACCCCGGTCTACGGATAAGAAGAAAAATGCCCACTCACCCATGAACCTCTTCTCCGCGTTCCCATACTGATCGCTAAGCGCCTCCAGCAGCTCCTCGTAATCAAACGCATCGGTGTTCTGCATCACAGGAAGCGGATACTCGTCGGAGAACTCGATCTGTCTCTTCCCCCTCCCGCCGTCCTCGTACTCTGTTCCCCGATTCGGCTCCAGCGATCCGCGAATGTACGACAGCTCGTTCCTCGCGTCCGTTTCGTCGGGGAACGATCTGCCAGTGCGGGAAAGGGTCCGCAGAATCACGCTTCCGGGCAGGGTGATCCCTCTCTTCAACGACACCGGCCAGGCCGAGCTTCTGGCTAAGGAGGAAACGCTTCTCAGATCGCGCGGCGGAAGATACCCGGCGCCGAGCAGGGAGCCGATGTTTCGTTTGCCATAAGGCAGCCCGTATTCCCTGGCAACCGATGCGACGTTTCGCTTCCCGTTTTGAGGCAGAGTGAAGGTCCTGGCTAGGGACGCGACGTTCCTCTTCCATGACAGTGGCAGCATACGGTCGCCGACGCTTCGCTCGTACTCGCGGAACAGGGATGCGACGTTCCCTCTGGTAGGCGGCAGTGCGAAATCTCGCGCCAGGGTTCCCACGTTTCGTTTGCCCATCGGGAATTCGTCCACGTATGCGTCCATCCCTTCCGCCGGGCCACTGGCTGACCATTGCACGCCGCTGCTCGGACGGAAACGAGGAATCACGTTATAAATAAGGAGATAATATAATATTGGTTGTAACATTTCCTACAATTGTAAGATTTATCCTTTAATTATTGTACAAGGTGTGTCTCGCTATCTCGTGAAAGTATTTCAGGGTACGATTGCCGAAGCGATACTCAACAACTTTTTCCTTTGCCAAAATGTTGACTAAAGCTTCGTCTCTGAGTTATTAATTAAAAGCACTGCCCAATCAGAGCGCGCGCTCAGTCGAAGAATGATTGCGATACGAAGCCTTAGCCAACATTATCGGCGAAGGAAAAGGTTGTTCGGTACCGACCTCGGCAATCATCCCTTCAAATATTAGCACGAGGCGGTAGCGGAACGCGCTATCCTTTCGCAGCTGAAATTAGAGGATCCTGAACCAAATTATTCCTTAAAACAGTTCTCCTTCGCTTAAGCGTCAATTGTCCAAAGCTTCAGCATTACCTTGGCATGGCAGCCCTCTTCTCTTCGTCGTCCTCGCTATGGGCGACACGATGACGGATGCTGATCGGTAAATCGTCGTTCTTTGCCAGCATGGCGATGCTTCTCTTCTGGCTCTCGGATTGGAACTCGCTCGTATCCGGATCGTCGCCGTCGTCGAACAGACGGCCGAGAAAATCGGGCAGCTTCTGCCCGCCCCTTCCGTTGAGAATCACGCTGAGATCGCCGCGCATCGCCGGATCCTTCAATAGCTGAAGGTAAACGCGGCCGGGCACGCAGATCTCCGCGTCGTCGGCTTCCTCGGTTAAAGCCCGCAAATGTGCCATGTCGTTGCGGCTCGTCCCGTCTTGCGTCGCGCTCGCCGTTCTGGAGTAGGCGGCCAGGTTCGCGCTGACCTCCGGGTGGCGCAAAAGCGCGAGGAAGGCCGCCTTCGGCATGCACTGGGTGCTGTCCTCATCCTGACATGTTACCTGCAGGTTTTCAAGCGGTACGTTTAAGGTAGTTTTCGGGGGCAGAATGTTCATCGGGCGTGCTAAGGATTTTTATTAATTATATGTAATGCATACTGCGACGGAGGAGTAGATGAGTCTCGAAGAAGACAGTTTGATGGCAAGGTTGGAAGACGGATTAGGAAACTGTCTCGAAGGGGATAATTAGGCACGCAAAAGGCCAAGAGATAAGGGCTGCCGAAAAGCAAGGCGTCATTGACCAAGGGTTTAAAAGCGGATCAGGTTGCGACGCAGATGATTCAGATTCATATTCATATTCAGATTCGGATTCAGAAGTCAAGTGTTAAAGACATCGGATTAAAGATAGCTGTACTCTGTATGAAATACAGTAAGATTGTTTTTAAAAAAGAAGTCTGTTCAATTGCTTGTCGTGACAATATAAAGAATGATTTTTCTTTTAGAGAATCTCTGCCGAGGTTGAACGGTTTATTTTTCACCGCGATTCATCGAGCCGCGACGCTTATTATCCCCTTCTTTGTAGAATAACAATGAAATACAAGCTGCAAGTTATTCAAGCCTTTCAATAAATCGAGATGAAGATCAAAGTCAATAAACAAATCGAAACTAAATTCGATGATAAACACCCCTATCCTGTCCCTTCTAAATTTCAAATCGTTTCCCACGTATGTACAAGCGATGCCATGGGGTGCAAAATAATTGTACAATGCATAATAATTTCGTATGAAAATCACCCATTTACGATTGGCGCATTATCATTTCCTTTATGCGGCTACCGAACAGTTACAGTCCACCCATCTGCATAATAATATCGATTTCATGGAAGCTGAAATTGTTACGAGCATCCCCGTTAAATGCAATCGTAACAATTAACAGCGAGCATTTATTTTAATTTGCAGAATAAAATTGCATCATCCTATAATGGAGGAAAGAATGATTGATCCGTATTAAATTGTCCAGAAAATCGCATACTTCGTCGCACTTTAATATAATCCGTGAACGGAAAGACGTGAACGGCACGGGTGTGTTTATTTTAGGAGAAAGTTGGTCCGGCATAAAATTACAGCATCAGTGGCGTGACGCGTCGCTCAAAACTCGTTTTTCGCTTCGCGTCGCACGAACGATTTATCCCTGAAGGGTTCCCCGGGATATGTTGGGAAAATAAGGTTTACATCCTTCGCGCATAAAGATCGAGAAGGATGAACCCGCGTGTTTGCAGCTTCTGACGTAACTTAGCGAATCTGTGCTTTTTACTTCAGCAAACAGAAGGAAACGTACTGGATCAATCGCAGTTGCAATAAAAAAAGAAAGAAGAAGGAGAACTGGTGCAAAGAAGAGTGCACTGCGACATTAAAAATTGTTCGTGGTGATGGGGTGAAAATAAAAGTCGCGGTAACAAGCGCAAAAATGAAAGAAAATCAATAAATAAACGCGTTACAGGGAAACGAACTAATAGATATGATATCTCGAGAAGTTGTGAGTATTGATCGTTCCCGCTAGGCGACATATTTATGGACAATCAATTATTACAAGAACGAATTACGACGAACGGGTCAAGCGGGCGTGGCGTGCTCTGATAATTAATTTTTCGAGGAAACGATGCACGCCGAAGGGGCTGAGGAGCCGAAAAGACTCGGCATCCGTGGTCGGAGGGGAAATTAATCGGTGTGCGTAGCGTGCGAAATAGCGGGCAGCTGCGACGTATGTAATTAAAGCGTTCGTGACATCGAGAATTAATTTGGTTTGCCCGTGATATGCGGTATCGCTGTTTTGCCTATTCGCACGTAACGATATAACCAGATCTAATCGATGCTGTCTCGATGGAAGGTTTCCTACGAACACGAATAATTCGTTCAATGGAAGTGAACAATTAAATTTCCCTTGGAGAAAGAGCAACGAAGATATGTAATTACCATCGGCCGGTGGCAATTTTCAAAACGAAGTAGGGGCACGTAGACGCGGCGTGTTCGTAATAATTTCGTAGAATTATAACAACGTTCATGAACATATTCGTCGGATCGATCCGCAGAAATTGCTTCAAGCTATACGGAGAATCTAATTAATAGCAAACTCCTCTGGGCACGCACGAAGTCGCAACAAGCACAGAGAACGCTCTAGGATTCAATGTATTCCGCAGGTTTAGCTAATTTAACGAGCTTGCCAACGGTAATCCAGTCTAACAACGGCAAATAACAAATTGCCAGAGAAATAAATCAAAGATACATTAAAAACAAGAAGACACTTCTATGATAATTAAAACCGCTCTCGACTTATTAAACTAGTTGAAATTCTGAAACGCGTGTATTCGAGTGGTAAAAGGAAACTGTATGAAGAATAATAACGACGAGTGTCATTGTCAGACTGAACGGTTCTAAAATAAAAATGTCAAATTTCGATGCAACCCGTTCACTTAATTCAGATTACGCGCCTCGCATTTAACGGACGTCAGATCTTTGACAAAGTTAAGTGAAGATCGTTGACGCCACTGGCACGCAACCCTGTAACACTGTGTAACCGATAATCAAGAGCTTGTCTCATTAAACTTAGCCCCTGCTACCCTTTCCTCGGGCACGTTCAACAACGCTGCCCCGAGCGATGTAGATTAAATTGCATTCCTCAGGCGACACGCGGGCATTCGTGTTTGCCTGTAACAAGCTTTCCGCAAATTGTATCTTCACTTTAAAAAGCAGCGACCGTTTGGTTAGCGATTCAGTCATTTCTCAATGTTCCCGTCATTTCGACGGCAGCAATTTTCCGTTCCGTACACGTCGAACGAATCTTTTTCAAAGAGAGTCTAACGTAAATAATGGTGCGTAGAGGATTTTTCATCTCGTCGAACGAAATGACTAATTTCATTGATCGAACTATGATATTTTCCTTTCCTCTGTCTCTTCTGTGTATTCAATTGAACTTGTATTTTGTTCGCTTTATAACTGTTTCTGTCTGCGTTAATGTCCGATGAAACCGATGGAAAGTCTCGTATGAAATGGCACATGGATATGAACCGTGCCACGTAATTATTATTTGCCACGAACGAAGATGGAAATTGTATATTTTCACGATGTCTCGCTTCCCATCCGTTTAACGATTAAATATAACAACACGAGCAGCAGAGACGAAGAAGAACATGCAAAATATTTATATACCCTCCAGCTGATTGCGGTTCGCGTTCGCGAAACAACATCGACGTCTTCAATTTTAAAGGTACGTGCGCGATGCTCGCTATGCACCGGGAGACGCGTGGAATCCGTTGCGAAGCTGCGATTCCCGGTAGACGATGAGAACTCGACTAAACATTCCGCTTGAATGCATTACAAAAAGTGTAAATAGAAAATTCGCCCGTGAAAACTCGCAAACCTCCGGCGGTGTTGTACGAGTATTCAATCGAATCGCGTTACCCGGCTTATCACGCGCCTACGTATAAAACTGTGACTAATGGTCCCAAGGAAGGGAGATCTGAAAGGAGGCGATCTATCACGGATCACAGTGCGGCGGAAACGGGGCAACGAGCTCAATGGAAAATCGTTCGCGCGAAAATGCTCGATGGAATGTCAACACGAGCAGCGTCGTGTTTAAGGTACTACCGGATACGTGACTTTTCGTTATCACTTGTCCCCTGCCGAGGTGACGACCCGGGTCCGAGGGGGGGAGAGCTGTAACAGGCGTCTTGTTCAGTTCACCCTTAAACAGTGTAACAAAACACACCGAAGCTACGCGGTTAATACCTTCGCGCGTCGGAAACTCCGAATCGCGCGGTTAATGGAATGTTAATAGTGATACGAATTTCGGGGTAGCTTCCTGATCGGTCCACGACCCTCGATTAAGCGGAAACGGATTGAACAGTGAGTGTAACTATACATGTGCAAGGTGTTATATTCTATGGGCTAAAACAGGGTGACGCGAGGAATTTTGTAGCTTCAGCGAGGGTTTCTGGAAAGCGAAACTAATGTTTCGACTGTGGCAATATGTTATAGCGTTTCGAATAACCGGACGGAAGAAATCGATTCTTCTAATAAGGAAAGCTTCTCATTGTAAGTATCAGTAACTTCTAAACCGAAAGAGAAAATCTATGTATACGTATTAACTATGGCAATCGTCCCGAAATTAACAAACACATCAATATCTTCGTTGACGTGAAATAAAGAGTTTCTACTTGTCCTTCTTACTGGCATGCAATGAATTCTATCTAAATAATTCACCAAGCGCATTAAATAAATGCACAGGGTGCTCGGCTACATGTGCGCAAAAATGAAAAGGGTGAATCTATGGGCTAAAATAGGGTGACGCGAGGAATTTTTGAAGCTTCAGCGAGGGTTTCTGGAAAACGAAACTAATGTTTCGACTGTGACAATATGTTATAGCGTTTCGAATAACCGGACGGAAGAAATCGATTCTTCTAATAAGGAAAGCTTCTCATTGTGAGTATCAGTAACTTCTAAAACAAAGGAGAAAATCTATGTATACGTATCAACTACAACAATCGTCTCGAAATTAAGAAACACATCAATATCTTCGCTGACGTGAAATAAAGAGTTTCTACTTGTCCTTTTTACTGGCATGCAATGAATTCTATCTAAACAATTCACCAAGCGCGTTAAATAAATGTACAGGGTGCTCGGCTACATGTGGGCGAGAAGGAAAGGGGTGATTCTATGGGCTAAAGTAAGAAGAAAGAAATAGAATAAATTATTTGTTCGTTCGAGGTTTCGTTTACGAGAATGTTGTGTCGAAAATTCATCGAGCACGTGTGTACAATAATCGTCTCGAAATTAATAAACGCATCAACATCTTCGCCGACGTGAAATAAAGAGTTTCTACTTGTCCTTTTTACTGGCATGCAATGAATTCTATCTAAAGAATTCACCAAGCGCGTTAAATAAATGTACAGGCTACTCGGTTACATGTGGGCGAGAAGGAAAGGGGTGATTCTATGGGCTAAAGTAAGAAGAAAGAAATAGAATAAATTATTTGTTCGTTCGAGGTTTCGTTTACGAGAATGTTGTGTTCGAAAGTTCATCGAGCACATGTGTACCAACGAAGCTGCGACCTGGTACGATAGAAAATTGTGGTGAAACCTGAATGAAGATGACTCTTCATAGCGAAACGTGGCGAGAACAAAGAATACAATTTTTTCATAGCACGCTTCGTTTTCAAGAAAACTGAGTTTCAAAATTCGTTAAGCATGCGTGGTACTCGAGTAGCCGCGTTCTGCTAAAGCTGGCTTCCTTCGAACTCAGTCTCCTTGAGAACGAAGCGCCGTATAAAAACACTTTATTATTGATCTTCAACTTATTTTTGACATGAAAAATCGCCCTCTTTTCGGGTTCGCGGTAACTTTCGATTGTACCAGGTTGCAGCTTCTTAATTGCGCATACACTCAACGTATTTTCACGAATGCTTCAATTTTCTTCAAAACGGAGCGCGGTACGAAAGAAACATTATTCTTTGCTTTCGACGCATTTTGGCATAAAGCGTCGCCCTCTTCTCGGTTTTGTCGCAATTTCCGTTTATAGCTTCTTTAGTACACCTGCAATCGATGAAATTTCAAACTCAGTTTTCCCGAAAACAAAGCCTCGGACGAAAACAATTGATTTATCTTTTCCTTTCATCTTAACTCATAGAACATCCCCCTTTCATTTTTGCCCACGTTTAGCCGGACACCCTGTATGCAAGTAGGTAGATTTAATCAGCATTCTACAAAACAGTGTATTAGAGAACAATTGCGAACAATTGCTGCGAATGGCTTTTTACATATTTTGAACAAATACAATTTTCCTCCTTTAACATTGTGTATACTGAATCTAATATTGATCAATAGAAAAACTACTAGTTTTCAACTTTCATTATAAGATTCTGGACTGTCTTACATGTTTGATAATTGAACCACTTGGTGTGCAACATTTAATACCTATTTATGCAAATGTGTATGCGCAACGTGTTAATAGTAAGCATCTTCTTCGAACAAGCGTGTCTCCAAATGTGCGTTCCGCAGTCCTTTGCCGCATTTCCCTCGCGCTTTCCCCGAAACGGAAATTACTGATCGACGATAAACGCACCGCGATTCCACGTAGAAGGTCCGCACCGGGAAATCGCGCGTGAGCTTGCGAGCTCTGATAAACTTTGCACGTCTTACACACTGTTTCTTGTGTCACTGGGAAATTAATAACGCTATTGCAACTTTCGCGTACCGAACGTGGAATGTTAAGTTGGACGCTGGTACAACTATGAATTATGTTGCCACTTGACAATTATGAATTATGAATATTTATATTCTACATATGAATCTTGTGAATATTATATCCTTTTAGTCGTATGTTATTTTTATTAGCATTAATACTATATTAATATTTTATTTCACAATATTTTTATACTTTAATAATATTTATTCCCTTTCTCCCTCTCTACAAAAGCAATAATAGCTTTTCACGATAATGTTCCCAAACAATTCTCTCTTTCCCATATTACGCAATATATTCTTTTACTTGATGATTAATGATCCAATTTTTCGTAAAGACAATGTGCTCAGCTTATTACCAGAGCTTGCTTATAAATTAATGTAAATGAAGTTCGGCACGCGGCATCAGCAGAACGCGGTGAATAAAAGAGACAAAGTGCAAGCGCTCGCTCTTGAGAACTAATTAAATTTTCCCCAAGGCTAACGCGTTTCCCCGATGATAATTACACCGCTGAACAATTCCTAAAGGGAATAAATATTGCGAACGCCGAATTGGCTCGAAGGATGTCCGGTTCCACTGCCTCTTCTGTTAACGATTGCTGAACGAATACGCGTTACGACGAGAGAAACATTTTATTCTGTTGCTAGTGGAACAGGGAAGAGTTTGAAGGGTAAAAGAAAAGGCAAGCGTAGATTGAACTTAAAACGATAAATTGTGAAAGTCATATTTTAAACAAATATGCACAATATTCTTTCCTATTTACTCTTCAAGCAAATTCACTTGAATAAAAATTATGGGAAAGCTTACTTGTCGTGCTAATATCAAAAATAAAAATATCTATCGCATTCACCGTATAATAAATCTCAACCACAAACATATTGATAATTAACAATCGTGTAACGAAATGAGACTTGCCCGTTTAAAGACGATTCGCTCAATTTAAATAATCAACTGTGTACCTCTTTCGCGCGATGTGCCAAGAATTATTATCCACTTTAAATCTATCGCGAAGGAACAGCGGGACGATACGTTAAAAAGGTTTGAAAGAAAACGAAATACCTGCATAAGAGGCAACAACCTGTTTATCGAGCGAACAAGTGAATGGTCCCGTTAACAAGTGATAACGGATGAGACGACGCGCACTCGTTGACAGCCAAAGAGGTTTCGGGTAGCTGGTTTTAAAGCGGAAGAGACCGCACCCTATACAAATTCGCAGCGCGAAATGAAAAATACTTGCCCCGTCGGGAAACTTGCCGCCCGGTCTCGCGAGAAGTTTCACCGACGGCGAATAAAACTTGGCCAATGAATGGTGCTTGCGAACCGCCTCGAGTATACACGGAACAATAGAGTCACTTGCGAATCGATCATCCCGTGTGGAAAACCGATCACTCTTGCCGCTACTTTTCCTTCTCCGTAATCGTGACGGAGATGCGTCTCCAAACGGTGGACACAACGTCAGTGCAATTTATCTTAAGCTTCAAGGGTATTTTTTTTTTTAGGCGATTGAAATAAATTCTTCATTCGTTTTTCATTATTTTGGACGGTCAGTAAAATGTATCGCATTGTTATAAAGTTAATTATATTACTATTCCTTGAAGTTTATGTTTGAATTGTTTAAATATAAGTATTCGATTTAGAAGCTTGAGAATTTGCAATTTGTCTTGAACTTCAAAAGTACTTTCTCTCTTGGAGGCGACGGAAATCAATTATTCATTCGTTTCTCATTATTTTCGAGTTTCAGTAAAATGTATGGAATTATTATAAAGTTAATTACATTATCATTCCTTGAAGTATCTGTTGCTTTGTTTAAATATAAGTATTCGATTTCGAAGCTCGAGCATTTGCAATTTGTCTTGAACTTCAAGAGTACTGTTTTTCTTGTAGGCGACTGAAATAAATTATTCATTCGTTTTTTATTATTTTGGACGTTCAGTAAAATGTATCACACTATTATAAAATTAATTATATTACTATTCCTTGAAGTTTCTGTTGCATCGTTTAAATATAAGTATTCGATTACGAAGCTCGAGAATTTGCTTGATCGATTCAATACGAATTTTATTCCTTGTCACATTTTTTTTTTCTGGGAATAAGTTATTCATGTCGCCCACCGCTTAGTACGAAACGTGCCTGATATTATGCAGGATGGATCGCGGGAGAAGCTCAGGATTGAACCCTTCGTCAAGTGAACGCCCTAATTCCATTTCAACAAAATCATCGTCCGAATATTCATCGAGTTACGTCGAATGTCCTGCCATCTATGGAATATCAATTAACCGATTGAAAAACTTTGACGATTCTTTGAAATCTCAAGACTTCGATTATTTACTGAAATCATTCTATCGTAATTGCTTCGATTTTTCAATACAAAATTCTTCTAAATCGTTAAGCGAAACCAGAATAGGATAAAACTGTCGATTGTCAATTGAATTATAGCCAGAGATCACGTCTGCTCGAGTTTCAAGCTTTAATCCGCCTGATCGAGCGATTCTCTTTGTCCCGAAAATCGGACCGCCCTTCCGAGGACTTTAATAGCGGACGATCGAATTCCCTGTACACGCTAGATCCTGCGAATGTCTAATCAGCTACCCTTTCACGAATCTCTTTAAAATAGCGCACTTACGAAACCGTAACGTTCTCTCGTGACATTTATATCGATGAACCATTAACAAAAAAGCGTATCCCTAATTGATTCTCACCCCCCAAAAAAATAGAAATAGATCCCCATAAACGTCTCGCGCATATGATTTTATTCTATATGAAACTCGACCACCCCTAACACACGAGGCGCGTTCCAAAGGAAAAGCGAGGGCGAAACAAAGCTAACCGAACGGGACCGCGCTAGGCGAAAAGCGGAGGGGCGGGGGAGGTGAAACTCACCAGCGGAAGTCGGACCTCGTTGACGATCGAGACGCAGAGTAAAAGTCTGACAAAGTGGTTCCTTCTGGCCGGGCCGGTCATTTCGCGGGAAGAGGACCTTCGTCACAGACTTGTCTTTCCCTCCGGCGCGGTCCTCCGTATCTGAGTACCGGCCGAATACGCGTCCGCTTCTTTATATAGCGCACGGATTCACCCCCCGCGCAGGCGTTTCCGCCCCGCCGGCGGAGGCGCACACCCACACCGGGGAATGATAACACGCCGCGTGCGTGTGCAGCCATCCTCGACGAGGACCGCGCGCAATATGCGCGGATCCTTGTGCCGTGTATGGACCTCGCGTCCTTCCCTTCCGATGGGCCACTTCGGAAAGGAAAAAAGGAAAAATAGGGAGGAGGACGGAGAGGTAGATGCGATTTTTAAGCACCCGGCTGATAATACGCCGTGGTTTATTACGCGCGCCGCGAGGAACCGTGGGACGAGCCGGGGTTGTTGCCGGTTCTGTTTTCTTTTTCTTTTTTTTTTTTTCTCTCCCCCGCGCGCGCGGAAACTTTATCTCGCGCTCGCGAACTGCGCTTCTTCGGCTTACCCCGCATCGATTCCCATTCCGTCCAGTCGCGGGGGCTGACGTTGTACCGTGCCGTCGCATTGTCGACGACGCTTGCTAATTGAATCGAGGACAAAGACCCTGCGTGAGTTTATTTCAGGCACCGCGGATAGGTGTGTATTTATGGGGTGTACCGGTGGAAAACTGTCGGTGACATTTTGCGCCGGTTTTCGAGACGGTGGAAATAGTCTGTCGTTCTTGGGGGTGGGTAGCTTGTTAGTGATGGTTCTAATTTCGATGAGATTCCGAATGCGCATAGAGGGTGCTCGGCTATGCGTCGGCAAAAATGACACGGCCGATTCTATGGGTGAAGATAAGACGGAAAAGTTGAGTAAACGCTTTTTGTTCGTTTGGGGTTTCGTTTTCGAGGCAGTCGCGTTCGGAGTTTCATAGATTGCAGGTGTGCTAAGGAAGCTGTAATCGGAAATTGCGGCGAAACCGAAAAGAGTAATATTACAAGTAATTAAAAGTAATATCAAAGAACAAAGAATAATGTTTGTTTCGTATCGCGCTCCATTCTCAAGAAAATTGAAACCTTCGAGAAAATTCGAGTATACGGGCAATTAAGGAGCTTGCAACCTGGTACAGCCGGAAGTTGCGGCAAACCCGAAAAGAGGGCGATTCTTCATGTCAAAACTAAGTTGAAAGTCAATAATAAAGTGTTTTTATACGGCGCTTCGTTCTTAAGGAAATTGAGTTCAAAGGAAGCCAGCTTTAGCAGAACGCGGCTACTCGATTACAACGCATGCTTAACGAATTTTGAAACTCAGTTTTCTTGAAAACGAAGCGTGCTATGAAAAAATTCTATTCTTTGTTCTCGCCACGTTTCGATATGAAGAGTCATCTTCTTTCAGGTTTCACCACAATTTCCGGTTGTACCAGGTTGCAGCTTCGTTGGTACACAAGTGCTCGATGAATTTTCAAACCCAATTTTTCTTAAAAACGAAATGCCAAACGAACAAAAAGTTCATTGTATTTTCTCGTCTTGTTTTTAACCCCTTTCATTTTTACCCACATGTGGCCGAGCATCCTGTGCATTTATTCAATGCGCTTAGTGAATTATTTAGATAGAATTCATTTGATTTCAGTAAAAAGGACAAAGTAGAAACTCCTTATTTCACGTCAGCGAAAATATTTATGTGTTTGTCAATTTCGAGACGATTATTGTACACATGTACTGGATGAACCTTCTAGCTCAATTTTTCTTAAAAACGAAACGTCAAACGAACAAAAAGTTGATTCTATTTTCTGGTATTGTCTTTAACCCCTTTCATTTTTGCCCACATGTGGCCGAGCACCCTGTACATTTATTTAATGCGCTTGGTGAATTATTTAGATAGAATTCATTTGATTTCAGTAAAAAGGACAAAGTAGAAACTCCTTATTTCACGTCAGCGAAGATATTGATGTGTTTGTTAATTTCGAGACGATTATTGTACACATGTACTGGATGAACCTTCTAGCTCAATTTTTCTTAAAAACGAAACGTCAAACGAACAAAAAGTTGATTCTATTTTCTCGTATTGTCTTTAACCCCTTTCATTTTTGCCCACATGTGGCCGAGCACCCTGTACATTTATTTAATGCGCTTGGTGAATTATTTAGATAGAATTCATTTGATTTCAGTAAAAAGGACAAAGTAGAAACTCCTTATTTCACGTCAGCGAAGATATTGATGTGTTTGTTAATTTCGAGACGATTATTGTACACACGTGCTCGATGAATTTTCAAACCCAATTTTTCTTAAAAACGAAACGTCAAACGAACAGAAAGTTTATTCTATTTTTTCGTCTAGTTTTAGCCCATAGATTCACCCCTTTCATTTTCGCCCACATGTAGCAGAGCACCTTGTGCATTTATTTAATGCGCTTGGTGAATTATTTAGATAGAATTCATTTGATTTCCGTAAAAAGGACAAAGTAGAAACTCCTTATTTCACGTCAGCGAAGATATTGATTGTTAATTTCGAGACGATTATTGCACACACGTGCTCGATGAATTTAGAAGCTCAATTTTTCTTGAAAATGAAACGTCAAACGAACAAAAAGTTTATTCTATTTTTTCGTCTAGTTTTAGCCCATAGATTCACCCCTTTCATTTTCGCCCACACGTAGCCGAACACCCCGTGCATTTATTTAATGCGCTTGGTGAATTATTTAGATAGATTCATTTGATTTCAGTAAAAAGGACAAAGTAGAAACTCCTTATTTCACGTCAGCGAAGATATTGATGTGTTTGTTAATTTCGAGACGATTATTGTACACACGTGCTCGATGAATTTTCAAACCCAATTTTTCTTAAAAACGAAACGTCAAACGAACAGAAAGTTTATTCTATTTGTTCGTCGTGTTTTAGCCCATAGATTCACCCCTTTCATTTTCGCCCACATATAGCCGAGCACCCTGTGTATTTATTTAATGCGCTTAGTGAATTATTTAGATAGAATTCATTTGATTTCAGTAAAAAGGACAAAGTAGAAACTCCTTATTTCACGTCAGCGAAGATATTGATGCGTTTGTTAATTTCGAGACGATTATCGTAGTAAATACGTGTACATAGATTTTCTTCTTTTTTTTTAGAAGTTACTGGTACCTATAATGAGAAGTTTTGCTTATTAGAAGAATCGATTTCTTCCGTCCGGTTATCTGAAACGCTATAATATATCGCCATGGTCGAATTATTGGTTTCACTTTCCAGAAACCCTCCCTGAAGCTTCAAATTCCTCGCGTCACCCTTATCCTGGATCTCGCAACCGGTAGCCCGCGAATCTTGGACAAGTTATTAAATAGCTGCTTCTCAGAACTATAAATAAAAAGTTTGCCATTGGTTACTCGGCAAAGCCTTCACTGTAATTAAAAGAGAAAAGAATCACGTCGCTTTATTATCGGTACTTTAAATTTGCTCCCATCCCTTGTTTGTGAAATCGAACTGCACTGCTGATTCTAAAGAAGGAATAATAATTATTAATCGTTCATATTTTTTGGTCCGGTGTTAATTTTGATTCTCGTATGAGCGATGATTATTTAATATGCCATGTGTAAATAGAAAAAGGTAGTAGAAAAATAGTCCAGCGATCGAAATTGATAGGACACGGAACGAGAGCGGAAAGTTTTCGCAAAATAGACGAAAATTCGAGGGAAAATCACAGTACGCCAATGTGTTGACCTGTGCAAATGTCCATGGATCAATGCAGAGTACCGATATTGTGTCGTGCTGTGTTAAAAATAGTTGAAATCTGCTTGAAGCCTTAAATATTCCCTCAAAAATCGCATTTTCCTTGTTTTTTCTTTTTCAATGTCAGGCAGAATCTTTTTCCTCCTATTTCGTCTTCCTTTCGATTAAATAAAGGCGAAACTTCTCTCATGGAATTAATTCTCTCACTTAAAAACATAGAATTTTAATACAGTATTTGGATATTTTAGTACAGAATGTGGATATTCTAATGTACGATCGTGTGATTAACTAATCTAAAATTGCAATGTTTATTGGCTGACATAAAAAGGACACGTATTTGTCAGAAAATTGTATAGCAAATATAGAATTAGAAATGATTGAAACAGCGAAAATGTGTTTGAATCTCGCTTATCGATTACACGCGCTGAAAGAAGAGGGATGCGACGAACATCCCTGACGTCGAAGTGCGGGCATCGTATTTTGATACAAGCACCTTCGGGAATATACAGTTTCAAATATAATTGAAGGCATATCTCTGATTTCGTCCCAATAAGCGCAGTGGTCTCGAATAAGACGCGCGTGCGATTATTTTTATATGAAAATGAATGGGGATGCACGCGCAGGAATAGAACTCCTACTACGTTGAAGAAAGATTTTTAATCAAATATAAACTTCACAAGATTTAAAGATAAAATATACTACGTTTTTGTCGATAGGACATGCTTAAAAGATTGTATTCCCGCTCTGTTAGGTGCCCACTTCTGAAATCGTGCAAAAAAGTTAAGAAAATTGCATTGATTAATTGGGGTGCACGCATTGTGGCCCGCGCCCATTAAATACGGGCCTTAAATTTCTTGCAACGCGACGCTATAACCATCTAGCGGTTGGACAGTGAACCGAATCCCGTCATCTAGTCAAAATTAGCGTCTAAATAAATACGGTTTTCGCCGCTCCGAGGGGTAGTTATTTTATAAATAAGGGCTCGAATTGAAGCTAAAACTCTCAGCTATAAACCGGTAAAGTTTCATAACAATCTCTGCTCTGGTTTATTTGTTATAAATAATTACGCGATGGTAAATACTGTTAAAGATTGCTCGTCAGCTACGTTCGGAAATCATTTAAATGTTATACCAGCTTGTAGCTGAGACTCCAAGCTTCAGTGTGTGCTACAATTTGTTTAACAAATCTGTCTATATAATTAAAAAAACAAAGCGTGAAATATTTAATGAAGGAAAGGGATTTTGACGTGTGCTGTGCTGCCATCTGTCAAAAAGTGGTTGAAACTACTCGTACTTAGAGTACACAAGTAGTTTCCAATGTTTTCTGACAGATGGCAGCATGCATACGCCAATAATGCCTTTTCTTTATTAAACAATTTATTCGTTTTTTTTTTTATTGTAGAAGCATTATTTTTTAATCAAGAAAGGCTTAAATTAACGGTTCCATTCTCGGCTACAATATGGTATTAAATATAAATGATTCTCTATCGTGCCTTACGAATAATCTTCAACCGTATTCCTTAACACTTGATTATTTATAACGAATAAAACAGGCGACCAAT
Source organism: Holcopasites calliopsidis (assembly GCA_023838395.1). NCBI lineage: Eukaryota > Metazoa > Arthropoda > Insecta > Hymenoptera > Apidae > Holcopasites > Holcopasites calliopsidis. The sequence continues at coordinate 63,811 of JALHAQ010000012.1, read as the reverse complement.
TGTTTTGAAACTTTACTGCTTTCGTGGCTCACGCTTTTAACTTTAATTTGAGCCTTTGTTTAATACAAAAAAATCTATCCAGACGGGGAGAAAACTGTATTTATTGAAAGGCAAATTTTGATCAGGTGACAGGATTTAGTTCACTGTTTATCCGCGACGCGGTTGTAGCGTCGTGCTGCACAAAATGTATTATCGAGGGGTGGGCCCTAATGCATGTGCCCCAATTTTTGTAATGCAACTTTCATGATTCCTAGGCAGAATTTTTTTAATAAATAAGAACTTAAATGGTAGCCTAAAGTCTATGGAATTTCAAGAGTTAATGATTTTTAATTATTTAAAGGTTTAACATTCAATAGATTATTTACAACGAATAATCCAAGAAGAACTTAGTATTATTTTATACAGAAACAATGTTGATTCTATATGGAAGATGGTTTGAATAGGCATTAGAATAAAATACACACGACGACTATAAAATTTATTTATTGTATCTTATCAGTTTGTATAAAATATGGATCCATCCTTACAGGTCACACACTGGGTACGCGTACAATCTATTGTGTAACTTGTTATTATTTATGATTCAGTGCAAACAGGAATTTCTAGAATGCGTCGATTAGTCTTCGAATAAAATAATTGCAAAGGTGTATAGCTCCTTTTGGGTCATACTAAATAAAAAAAAAAAAGAAAGAAAGTATAATACCTGCAATAATCACACGAATAAATAAAAAGCACACTTATCGCAGGCGAAATGATTTTTCAAACAAAAGATCTTTGGAAAAGTTAATCAAATAAATTTCTCATCTATACTAATCCCGAATAAAGCTAATCGAATCGTTATTAAACAAACGCAGTCTTCGATTTTCTTCTCTCATTCGACTGGAGCTTCGTGGAAATTAATAGTTTCTCGGAGAATGCATTTAGACAATAAAAATCAATGAAAACGTAATACTTCGTTTCAAAAAAAGATTGCCACGCGGAGGACCAGGTTCTCTTTTCAAATTTTCACTATTCTCACTAACATGTGAAGCATAAGCGAATAAAATTCGCATATGTAGACGTGCACTAAATGGAAAATTATTATTATGTTGTAATCATCGTGAAATAGAAGTCGCGAAAACGTTCCGAAAAATTCGCGCACATCTCTTCCTTCGAGGCACTCGTCTCTCATCGATCTTAACATGCGTTCAGGATTAATATAATCATGATCATTTACCCGAGAGCGTTGTACAAATTCGTACGTCTAATATTTAAAGCTTATCGTTCTATAAATTTGATATTGGAACAGCGTCAACTATCATTCATTATTCTACATTCAACGCTTCTGATCTATTTTTATATATATATATATATATATTTTTCCTCGATACTTTTCTCATCGTTTACAGCGATATGATGATTAAACCACCTATTTTATTTTTGGCGATTGCAATATGTACAACCATACTCTTCCAAACTGCACATCTCAACATATAAAAAAAAAAAAAACAAATCTGAGACCATTTCGTGAATGCCCAATATGCGATTCAAAAACTTCGTAGCACGAGGTTTTGCTAAACAAATGGCTTTCTCCGTTTTCGAATTTCACATGTTTACACGTAACAATTTGAATGCGAGGTGGTAGACTTCCTCGAATGCGGAATCCATAGAATGCAGCGTCTATTGAGGAGTCTGATTCTCGTTAAAACGGCTTATAATAAGAAATTCTATAGCAGCTAACGTGTAAAGTACTTTTAATACTAGCTACGTGTTCTTCAGCTAAGCTTTCGAACTTTGTACATGTTACAAACATTTCCAAGAACACTACTTCAGGATCATCGAGACGAGAAACACAACTTTCATTTTCTTCCTATTCTCGATAACAAGTGGAGAGAGGACTGTATCCCAAATATTTGCTTACCATTGTACGCACGAAAAAGAAATCTTCATTTAACCGCTATAATTTGTGAGGCCTCCGACAGTTTGTGCATCCAAAGAAAAAGTTTGGATTCGCTTTTTTTAATCCGTTGGTACAGATTCTCCTTTTATTCCAATATATATTCCAAAGGCAGACACACAATCTCCGATAACAGACCTCTATTTAGAAATAAGTGGCGAACAAAATTTTGTAATCGATCCTCCACTGTGATATTCGCACCAAACGGATTAACAATGCAGTGATTGATCCATACCGTATCGAACATTCGTTTCGCATCGATCGCACCCGAATTGTCTGACGAGCGTTCGTAATATTTACAATACCGTAAGCTTAACAACTAACGAGCGATGCATGTTATCGTTCCGAGTAATTATTTCCAACCGAGACGACATTTGCAATGATTGGAGAATGAACTGATCAGCGAGACTATCGCTCGAAGCTACTACTTTTCTTCAACGAAAGTTACAAATGGAGAAACGATGGATAACTGTAAGTTTAGAACTGATCGAATACAAATACATTCAAACGAACATTATGTGAAAGAATATATCGTGTAATTTCAAGCGGCGATCGAAAACGCAGCATCACAGGGACGAGAAGAAACAATCGTTCTCTTAATAAATATTAAATACCGAGATGTATACTCGACTTTCTTTACGTTTCACGTATTGATCGCTTCACGGCTGGAGCCAATAACGTTGTCATTTTTAAGTTTCATTCTCAAGTTTCGTAGATCCCTACGCGCCTTTCTCAGTTTGAAAGAAAACAAAGGAGACTATAATCCGTCTCAGAGTCGAGGATCGTGTCATCGAGTAACGATACGACTGCGACTAATATTAATAATAAATATGTTACACGCGATTATCAAGTAATCGTTCCCTAAACACGGAACGCGTACTTTAGTCGTCGTCCGTTTCCGGCATCAGTTTAACGTTCATGGACTCGTAGAACGCCTGCAGAAGATCTTGTCGGCCGAGTTTCGAGCTGACCGCCTTAAAGATCTTCAGCAGATTCTCCCTCGACTCGCCAAACTTGTCGATGTGCTCGGCCGCGAACTGAGAGGACCAAAGTTTATCGAAAACGCTCTTCGTAACGGGAGGCGGCTGCGATTCCATGGCGTCCGCCACGTCGCGCGCAGCGTTGTTCTGCAGAGCTATGTCTAGAACGACGCGCGACGGTATCAATTCATCATTCGCCACCGTGTGGCTAATGATTACGTCCATCGGCATTCTCTTTAGCATCGCGTTCAAGCTGGACAACTCGGGCATTGGCTCTGTTATTCCCTGTTGCTCTTCGTCCTTCAGCTTCTGCGACAACATCTCGGCCAGCTCCGAGGACGAGCACTTTTGGCAAACGGCATCCGTCACCTCTTTAAAGTCAAGAACGTTCAGACAGTCGCTGGCCTTTATTTTCTTTCGATAAGCGTTCAGCACCTTCACGAAGAATTGTTTGTCCGCCCCGAAGATGTCGGGAAGTCGAAGGAGAACTTTATTCACTCCGCAGGCCCGACAAGCTGCTTTCAGCGTCACCTCGTTGCCGTTCTTCCTGTACTCGATGCCGAGCAACCGCAGGGTCTCGCTTTCCAGTTCCACTTGCGGTACGTGTTCCATTTTATTCTGCAAGTTAGGGTTCAATTTATCATACACGTTTACGGTTGACAGTAGAGAACAATGAAGCGATACGTTTAAATAAAAGCAACCGAAGATACCTTGTACTGCATAAGAAGCTTTTCCGCGCTGCATCTCCTGGCCGCGCTTTCCAATACCAAGTTCACGTCTATCTCGTCCAGTAGATCTTGCAATGCCATTTGCGAGCCAACAGATTTCGTTGCCTTGTTCGCTGCCGCCTTCGCCAGATATATGGAATCGCTACTGGTACAAGTGCCGACAGTCCTTGTGGCCTGCGTTACTGAAGTTGCGCTTATGACGGAAGCGTTGCAATTCTTGCTAATTGTTTCTGGTATAGAATTTGAGCTGTCCTCGGATGGACCGGAGGCGTTCATCGCTTTCCTAAAAAGGAATGAAATGCTATTAAAAGAGGATCGATGTAATCGTGTTTAAATAAAAATAGAGAATGATCTGATTAGAAAGGACAGTAAAAGGACAATTTCGCTTTATGCAATTCTGCAGAGTAAAATGTATAATATTATAGCCAACGTACGCAGGCTTCGTGAGTAGTGATGGCGAAACTGATGCGGAAACAGGCATTGAAGTTTGCTTAGGCAACTCAAAGGATGTCCACGGTGGCATATTGGAAATATCCAACGCTGATATATTCGCGGGTTCGCATAACGTGAACTCCATTGTTTTGGCGGACGTGTCAGAGACATTCTTGACTATTGACGATGCATCGCGATTCATCGACTTATTCTGCGCGTCGTCCTCGGGAATCGCTTTAGTCCCTGATATCTGTTTCACGACACTGTCATTCAAATCCTCTGCCGCTTTAAGCATTTCTTTCGCTCCGTACGATTTTTCGAAACGCTTCAGCACGCTTATCACGTACTTAGACTTCGGGTTACCCTTTACTGGAATTCTATTTATCTCGCGCTCGGATAATCGCGCTAGATCGCCGACAGTCTGAATGTTCCTAGAAGTCAAATACGATGTCAAGGATTGCACCCAAAGGGAATTAGTCAGTTGCTCGACGACGGACGTTATCGGTTCCTCGCATAACGCTAACGAGACGTATATGGGATGCTCGGAGTCCAACAGCTCTGGATGCGATACTTCTGCGCTGAGCTCGGTCGAGATTTGACTGTCCTGGCTCAGGGGCAAACTTCCGAACACCGAATCCGTGACTGGAAGCGTGTCCTGCTCCTGTATGTTGTCCGCGGATTGCGTGCTGGTCCGTATCAGTTTCGCGCAGAAGATTTCGTCCGAGCTTACGGAGCTGTTCAGTCCAGTCATGTTGGCCGCGTCCACGGTGTCCTCTAAACTCTCGGTATTCATTCGCTTGTGGTACGAATGATCTATTATAGAATCGTTCGGGACAATGAACTTCGATGAATCCAGGATATTACTGGCAACGGACGCGTTTCGCGGGTCAGATGTATCCGCAACGGAATTAGCCTCCGGAGCTTTAACATATTCATTATGTTTCGCCTCCACCCCAGCGAATATATCCTCTTGCGTTGCCGAGTTATCGAACGCCGTGCTTTCTGTGTTAACGTTAGGACACTTTGCGGTATCTTCAGTCTCGTCCTTCGACTTATCCTCGTCTACTTGATTCCCGGACTTTTGTTCCCTACGCTTGGAAAACGTTGATTCCCCCGTAATTTCCAATTCGACGCTCAAGTTATCGATTCTGATATTACTGCGCGCCTTATCCGATGGAGGAATACTGCCTGGTATCTCGTCCTCCATAGAATCGCACGCCGCTTGTCCATCGGCGTCCATCGTTCCGTTCTCCGAATATTCCAGTTCCTCGGCTATCTTCGTTAACAGCTCGTTCTCCCTTTCGCACTGCAAATCAACTTCAGAAATATTTGCCGTGTCCGCCTCGTCTCCTTTGTCCATCTTCTCTGTGTACACGGAAATCAATCTCTGCCTGATTTGCCGCGATCTAAGCGGGGAATCTTTACGCGCTGCCAAACCGCGCGAGGCGAACTTAGTAGTCTTGTGCGGAGTATCGTTGGATGTAATTTCGTATCCCATTTCTTTCGATACTGGCGGATCCGCAAAGCTTACCCTCTTCCTCTGCAAGGGAATTCGTTCATGTTAAGAAGCGGTATAAGTTTAAGAAAGAATACTCGAGAAGTGCATACCTTGTTAGGTGTTAGAGCCTCCGGATCAGGCTCCGGGAGTGACTGACGTTGGCGCTTCAATATACTTGCGCTCGGAGACGCGGTTAACGAAGGAGGATTCGCACTCGACCACTCCAGCATCGGCAGCTCGTCGATCTCGACCAAAGAATCCTCGCTCGCTTTGTCGGCTTGAGCGTTGGCCGGCGCGAACGCGCAGTCACTCGATTTGTCTACCTTCGGAAAAATCTTTTCCCCGTCGTTCTTCAAGTTAGAGAACAACTTGATCGGCGGCGAAGAACAATAATCCGCCGATCTCATGTTATTAAAGATTTTCTCTTGCCTACTGCTGCAAGTTACCGTCGTTTTATCGGCTTCCTTCGACGCGGACCCTTGATCCTTCTTCCCATTCGAACCATCATTCTCCACGTCCTTCGCCTTCCCCTTCTTCGCAGTGGACTCATCGTCCAAACTTATCACTTGACAATCGGCTTCCAATCTCGCCTGCTTCGTTACCAGCCCTAGCATATGAGCTGCGCGTCCATGCGTCGCGTACGTTCTGAATTTCATCGGCCGCTTCAGATTACCTTTCGGCGATGAAAATTCAAACGCAGGCTTCACCGTTGTTCCCTCGTTCACCTTTTGCATTTCCCCAGCAGCGTCCTTTTCATTGTCGCAGGTGTTCTGTTCAACGATAGGAGTCGAAATCTTTGGTTCGCTCGCACTGGCTTCCTCCAGTTCCTTGGCATTATCCCAATGCTCGATATCACAGTTATGCGAAGCAATGTCGGCCACTTCTTTATCCTCGACGATAGCGGCATTGCTCCTCGCTATAGGAGATACATCGTCAATTTTATTGACATTGATGAGACACTGCTTCTCGAATTCCGAAGGTGCCTGCGAATTCTCTATTATATCTTCCATGTCGTCCTGGGTCTGACTTTCTCCGACAGAATTAGCATCTTCGTCGCTGCCGACACTATGCCGGTCACCCGGGGATTTGTCGTCATCCATTTCGTCGGCGCTGGTGTCACCGGACCTTTCAGGTAAGTCGCACGTTTTGTCGGACGCGTTTATCGAAGGGACTTCCTCCTGTGTCGCCCCTTCTCCCCTATCTTCCTCCGCCTTCTTTTCCTCGTCCGATTCGTTCCTCCTGGTCTGTAAACCCCTTCTTGCATCCACCGTTCCATCAACTTCATTTACGTTTTCCCCTTTCCTCTCTTTCCTCGGTCTGCCTCTCTGCTTCACCTTCGAATCGGCAGTCTTCGATTTGCCGGCTTTGGCGTCAGGCAATTGCTTCTTAGCGGAGGACTCCTTGGTATCTTCGGCAGTCTTAGATCGACGGCAATTCGACAAGGGACTGTCGAACACCATGTTTATACGTAACCGAGATATCTCGTTTCTGATGCGCGGCGTCAAATTCTCGTCGTCGATTATTTCTTCTAGGCGCAGCCCTGTGTTCTTCTCCGCGGGTTTAGCGCTGTCGTTATTACTCGTCGCATCCGCCGGCACGGATTTCCTTCGCTGACGCAGGCTCGTTCCCTCGCTCTCGCTGTCGGAACGTGATTTACGTTTCACACCCCTTCTCTCCTCCTTCTGCGTTTCGTATTTGCGTTGCGCCACCTTCGCCCTTAACGTTCTCTGCAACGCTTGGGGAGCAATCTTCGACTGGCCCGGTTGACCGCTGGAACCTTCCTTCGATTTCGGCGGCGTGCTAGATTTCAAAGTCGCGCCGGAACGATTGCGTCGCTTACCGCTGTCCAATATAGACGGGGATAGTCTTTGGTCATTCTTATTCTCTAACGGCTCCTCCTGCACGTTCGAGTTCAAGTCTTTCGTCAGTATGTCTGCCGAAGTTTTCGCTTCCGCGATGTCAGCAGTCTTCTCCTTCGTTGCCGCTTGGCTGTCAACGAGCGAGCCCTCGCTGTTGTCCGTAGTCACTTTCTGTACAGACTCTAATGGTACGTTTTGCCCGGCGCTCTCCGTTGCCCTCGCGTCGTTCTCAGCAATCGATTTGCGAATTATCTCCGGCTCCTTCATCTCTATCTTATTCTCTTTATTCGCGTCATCGTCCAGAACACTTCTACTCGAAGCGTTGTCTCTCCTGCTGGATCCGTTCTCCGCTCCTTCCAAAAGTTTATTCTTCTTGTCAAACCATTCCTGCAAGTTTTGTGTATCTTGTGACGAGGACTGAGACAGATCGTTATACAGCGCTGGAATATCCTCCCTTCTACGTTTCAAAGCCTCCTTTTGATGTTCGGTCATACGGCTAACATCGAACTTGACGTCTGTCTTAATGAAAACGTAATCCTGCGATATGAAGAATACGGCATGTTAAAAAGGTGTAGGCAATGGTGCGATCTATTCTATTTTAGAAGTAAGTCCATTTTTCAAGCTTCTTAATCACTAATGTTAAAGAAACAAGGATTAGAAGCATAACAAAAGTAAGAAATTGATAAATAAATTGTATATTTACCTGCGAATCTGCGTCAATTGGCGTTTTCTTCTCGTTTCTGTCAGCCTCTTTATTAGCTTGAGCCTTTGAACTACTAATTCTTCTTAAAAAGCTGCCAACCAGTTTCACCTGGTTCAGTTGCATCTCGATTGGATCAATCTTATCCTTCGCAACTTCTGCCTTGCTCGATGCTTTACTTTTCTCCGTTTCTCTCTTGATTTCCTCCAATAGTAACTTATTTTTGCCATTTAACACGCTTAACAGTTCAAACAGAGACGCTGTCTGTGTTTGAATGTCACGGCTCGCGTGTGACAAAGCTTGCACGATTGCTTTCTTGTAACTTTTAAGCACCTCGTGATTTACCGATTTGCCAAGTCCTTTAAAGATACTAATTACGCAATCCCACGCGCTTGCTACCTACGAGTGCAAAAGCGAAAGTGCATTACTTTACATATCGTATGTTTAACTTGAAATTAAATAATTGCAAAGGTGTGCAGATCCTTTGGGTCATGTTAAATAAAAAAGACAGTACGATTTCTGCAATTATCACACGAATAAATGAACAACACACTTATCGCTAGCGAAATGATTTTTCAAACAAAAGATCTTTGGAAAAGTTAATCAAATTTCTGTCTAATCCCGAATAAAGTGCACGGATTGTTATTAAATAAACGATTTTCCTCCTTCGTTTGCAATTTCGTGAAAATTAATAATTTATCGGAGAATGCGTTTAAATAACAAAAATAAATAAAGGCGCAATACTTCGTTTCGAAAAAGATTGACACGCAGAGGACCAGGTTTTTTAAATACGCACTATTTTTACTAACATGTGAAGCATAAGCAAATAACAATCGCATATATAAATGCGCACTAATAGAAAATTATTATTATATTTAATCATCGTGAAATAGAAGTCGCGAAAACGTTCCGAAAGCGATCAACTCCAAAAATTCCCGTACATCTTTTCTTTCGAGACGCTCGTCTCTCATCGATCTTGACATGCATTCACCAGGATTAATATAATCATAATCATTTCTCGAGAGCGTTGTACGAATTCTTACATCTAATATTTAAAGCTTATCGTTCCATAAATCTGATATTGGAACTGCGTTAACTATCATTCGTTATTCAACATTCAACGCTTCTGATTTTTATATATATATATATTTCCTCGATACTTTTTTCTTAATTTAAACGAGAAAAATCGTACGTACTTCTTTGTATAGTGGTTCTAATTCGGTCTGTAGCATTAATTCAATCGCCGGTTTGCAAACTTGCAAATACAATTCTGCTTTATCTGCACTGTGTCCATAAACCGTAATGATTACTGCTGAGAAGGCTTTCAGAACAGATTCGCATTCCTGAGCGCTTTTGTTGGATAGAAAATACGTTATAAGATCTACAATGAGATGCATTATGGATGGGACTTCCGCCTCCGCTAGAAAACAAGTCAGAATGTTATTTGTCTTATTCATTCGTCGATATGTTCTTTGTGAAGCAGATTATTGTTCATACCGATTAGAAGTTTATAGTTGATAGTGCTTAACAAAGTACCCAAACAAGATATAGTGAGATACGGAGCTCGATCATTTTGTGTCAAACAGCGTTGCATAATTGTCGCGACGCTCAGTAAAATTTCGTTAGATTTTACAGTCGGTATGAGATCCGTTCGCATCTCGAATTGTTTGTACAACAACTTCCAAGTCTTTGTCAATTCGTGTACCTGTTACAAATATCACTGAGACTGAATAAGAAGTATACACGTGCAGCATATTTACGATTTAATGATTAGACATAAAATAACGATATTAAACCCTGTTTAATTAACCTGCTTTGGGTCGTCCAAATGCATGTACATGAAGGGAAAGATAACGATAGATTCCACAGTCTTCAAGCTATGTTTCATAGCGGTTCCTTCGTTGATCTCTTGTATATCGTCCATGTATTTTACCAATGCGTTTGCCAGGATAAGCCATAATTCGAGAATAACAGATCTGGAAAATAATACATTACAGCAAAATGGGTGAAAGTAAGGAGTGAAATTAACAAATTAATTAGAATATTTATCACTTACTCATTTTTATCCTTTGTATTCGATAGTATGTGCAACTTTTCATTCATTTCCTTAATTCGATTAAATGCAGGTGAATAATATACATTTTCCTTTTGAGATTTAATACATCGCCAGACGAGACAATTAATTGCGTTATAGTGATTCCTTTAAATGAAAATGTTATATATATGTCTGTTGTATACTATTATACCATATTAAACGCTTTTAAGCTAGCTCAAGCATTTACACCAATACCTACTTTTCGGCACCGCTTAAGATAGAAATATGCAGCAGTTTGCACACAAATCCCCACAACGTATCATCTTCAAAATTAAAGTCCTTGCTTAGATTGGCAATTTCGAATAAAACTATGTCGAGAATCAAATTCCTGATCATTGGTTTGTCCCCAGCATAATTTGCTAATTCCGTAATAACTAATATCATATCTTTGTACATAATAACCTGCGAAATACATAAAAATTACTTTGTCAAAATATAATTGTCTCTAAACACCCGAACACCGTTGTTAAACGATAGTCCGACCAACCTTTCCCTCCATCTTTGAGTCTTGTATATAATTCATTAGACTTGTCCATAATGCTTTCCCCAGTTGATATCTGTTCTTCATTTCCGCATCGGTAAGCTGGCTAAGAACGAGCAGAGCTTCTCCTATACTGTGAATAATACTTTTATAGCATTGCTGGAAAACGGCATCGGATATAGAATGCGGTAGCCTTTCTTCCAGTATCGGGGAGAAAACGTTATGATTTTCTTGTTTCGTGACGAGAAGTTGGCACAGGGCATCCACCGCGACGACCTTAGTTTTAAAGAACCTCTTCCCTGGCGAGGCCACTACGTCGAATTTCGAGGACAATAACGGCGTGTCCCCAAGCGGTCCGAAACAAAAATTTAGGAACTGCGTTATCACAGGGTGGACGAATTTCGAAATGTCCTTGTAAAGCTTAATGATTACATGCCACCAGACTTCCAACTTCGTCAACGCTATCAACTCGGTTTTACTATTTTTAGCATTCAATGGAATGCACAATAATTTCACCCGCCTGGCAGTGGCAAGTTCTTGCGGGTCCAGGGCAAAATTATCAACCAGTAATTTCCAAGAGAGAAACGCTTGTCTGAAATGTAACATATTATTATATTACGTCTGATTTCCATTATATCGTATCATTCCTTGTGCAAACATCGTTTATACCTGCGTATAATTGTATCTGTGGACTTGAACGCTTTCTCCTCAACGCTCAGCAAGTTGTTTATTAAACTGGCGCCACAATGAAGCTCCGTGCCAAGGAACTGGATGCTTATGTTCCACTGTGTAGCCCAATCTAAGTCACACGCAGATACTAAAAGTAACATGCGTTTGCAGTACATCGATTGTAACGCAGCGACGTATCGACTCCATGCAGACTGCAGCTTGGTACGAACGTGCGACAATATATTCGTAGCCAGAGCTTGTTGCAAAAGCTTCAGAGCGGGACCTCGTTGTCGTTTATGACCCATGTAAGCCAAGATCATTACTTTGTCCATTAACAATGCGTCGAACTGTAGAAGAAATATACGATATACAATTTGAAATCAATTTAACATCGAGAATACTGTTTGCATACCATTTGGACTCTAGTATCCGACGTTATCGCAGCCACTTTGTATAACTTTCTCAACAAATCTACGCAATAATTAATCGTCTCCTCCTCCACTCTTTGGTCATCTGATAATGGTTTAATCTCTGCGTCTACCAAAGCTTGAAGATTATCCACGCACGCAGTCGGCGCCATCCATGGCATTCTATTCGTTTGTACCGTACACATACAATTGACAAAAAAGTTTGATGCGTGCGGGTCGTAAGCAAAAGTTGATAGAACATTATCCGCTATTATGTCCAATAACTTGAGGATTTTCAACCTGAAATTATTATTATTATAAAGATAAGTGTTGTTAGTAAATTATTTCAACGAGTTACAATGAATTCCAGATAGTAGTATTTTATGGGGACAAACCTATGTTTTTGATTTATTTGCGACATAGCTTCGAATAAGTTCAAGGTATGATCCTGGAAGTCTCTAAGGATTACGCTTAACGTTTCATAGGCTTCATTCTGTATATCGGTGTTCCCATTTACGAACGCATCCACAACTAGTTTGCATACATCTTTGTACTGTTCCTCCTTAATGGTCTTCGTAGACTCCAGCTTCTTGGAGTTACTAGAATAAAATATACTTGTTACGAAGCTCCGTCTTACGGTGTCCGATGTAAAAATAATGAATTACACAAATTCCTCGTGCTATAAAATTGCCAGATAATATAAGTGGGTGATAAACATTTATGTATCGAAAAATAATTTTTATTAAGTCATCCACAAATATATATACAAATATATCGATTTGTGAATAAAAATAAATACAATATTACCTGCGTATGTAGGTTAAAGCTTCGCGTTTTTCCTTGATACTGCTGTTTTCCCGCAGCATTTTCAGCATTCGCGGGAAACTGTGCATGGTAGAAGCCATCCTGTAAATCTTTGTTTCTCAAAAAATTAGAGCGGTAGAATGTCGTTCATCGCATAGGAGCGCGGCCGCCAAGCTTCTCCGCGAATATCTTGAAATTAGAACACACGGTTCTCCGAACGGCTAATATTTCCGCGTGAATATACGAATGAAATAGATCAATGATTCCCTTTCGGGATCATTTTTATCAATACATGAAATGTAACTCCGAAAGACTATCCCCCTGCAAACAGAGCGAAGAAAACAGGTTGTAATAGCAATTATTTAAGCATTGCAGGACGCGTTTATACATAGCACATATTAGCACACACTATCAACCTTTTACTATTTCCTTCCGGCCCTTTTCCCGCTCGCTCAAGATTCCACAACGCGGAAAGAAAAAATCACTTTGCTTTCGAAATGATCTACAACTCGAATCGCGATCGTAACAAAACAGTTTAACGCTTTACGGTCCCGGCGAGTTTGCAAAGGGAACAAACAAAACTTCAGACACCGTTTTCAATAAATTTGCACTATTTTTAATCATTCGACAGCGCCGTTGTAATAATAAAAAATCGTCCACACCTTTCCGCGCTTTCGAATTACGGAGGCGTTTTGTCACTTTGCTTAGTACGATTAAAACGAAATGCGCATCACTAAAAAAATCGTCTGTCCGCCAAAATGTGTATCCCTACCACGTGCTCTTGGAAGCTAACTGTGCGGCAGGGGCGTAATTAGAATAGGGATAGAAATGTGAGTCCATTTTGAATTTAATAATTTTTTTCGTATTGACAGACTTATTGAATTTTATTTTGAAGGAAGAATTCAATGTCCAAAGAGAAAGGTAATAAAATATTATTATTGATTTAAATTATTATTTTCAAATATTGCAACCCCTATTAAAATGGAGTGCCCCTTGGGCGGTTTCAACTATTTATTATTCTACGAAATATAAAAGATTCGCCTTTGAAGTATTCAAAAGCTTACAGCCAGGTTCAATTTCGCACATCCTATATTGTCTGATAATAATCGTAAATTTATGGCGGGTAACTTTTTAGTCGCCATATACAGCAGATAACGGTGCCACGGCCATAAAAGTATTAAATCCAAAGAAGGCAGTCAATCACTTGTACAACTGTATATAAGTATTCGCACATATTAATTAATTTTAATAAAGTAGCATTTGCATTTGTATTTACAATGATTTAGTACATCGCAAGATTAATAAAACGACCACAATCGAACGCTGTTGTCTCTGTTCTCTATTGTGCCATCGCAAAATCTTTGTCCTGTACTCGTTGCAATTACTGGTAAAGTTCTGTGTAAGCTGATTCCGTTTATACAGTCGCGAGATAAATTTATTTTATAGTTCGGGTCAAGCTCTCCATAGTCTGTAGATTCCGGCAATTCCCAAATTGCAATGTCTCCATTTGTTCCACCTAAACAATGGAAACTTAGAATGATACAAAAGTACCATTGTAGTATTGAAACGGTATCGATAATCGTTGATGAACATACCCGAGGCTATATGCTTTCCATCTGATGCGAGACTAAACTGAATTCTCTGATTTGTATCAGATTGACGCCCTTGCAGAGAATAAAGTACCATTCCTGGATTACGCAGATCCCAACATAAAAATTCGTTATTACGTCTGACTGCTGAAAATAATTTCGTCCCACAAGGACTAAATTCGATTTGAGTAACACCACTTCCCGTTTTAAAAGAACACAATGGACCATTTCTGTATAAACCTACATAAAAATACAAAGATGCATTAGTAAGACTGATAACACTGTTTAATTCCATCTAATTGTACGCATTATTTACCAATGCATTTGGAGTACGTGCCAAAGGCAACTAAACCGGGCATAATAGGATTCTCACGAATGCATGAAACTAATCCTCCGACATTTGGAAAGTCCTTCTTGAGCTCTATGGTGTCTATTTGTCGACCTGGGCGTTCCATATCGAATATTCTTAAAGCATTTTTAAATCCAGCCCACACTTCCTTGGCTGAATCAATAAACTGAACGCTGATCGATGCTTCCACTTCGTCGACTCTAGTAGTAAAATAAAATTTATCTTGAATATATGAATTAATTATACAACAAAAATATTGTATCCGTGATTTGCCAATATTATCTACAAACATTTATCTTACTAACTGATTATACGCTCTGTACGTCGCTCGTAATTGACCATTGAAAGCATCCCATAAATGAATCGGACTTTCTCTGCTTGTACTCAAAAAACAACAAGTAGCTGGGTCCCATGAGTTCATAAAAGGATACCAACAGGTATCGTAAATAAGCCCTCCTTCTTTTATAGTTAAGGCTGCAGGAAAATTTGTAGATGACAAACTTGAGGGCATTTTTTCAGAATATAATTCTCTAGGAAGTTCGTAAATTCGAAGTCTGAAGTCTTCCGATGGAACTAATAGACACGTTCCATCTGGAGACCACTGGCAACCCTTCGTGAAGTTTTCGCATAGTTCTGTTGGTTGATATTCTTTAATTGCTTCACATAATAAAGTTGGTGGTTTATCCCATTTGTAATAAAACCAATCAGCCGATTGCGTTACTTCTGCTTCTTTTGTACTTTCATTTTCTTCTACTACATCCATTAAGGTTTCATCGTTTTGTATTTCTGGTAACGTCTCTGCATTATCAGTCTTCAGTTCTTCAACTATTACTTCAGTTTTTGGAGTATCATCCGGCTGTAACATTTCAACTGTTGTTTCATTAGTTGGGATATCTTCTGATGCTGTTATTTCCTCCATGTTTTGTTCGACTGACGCATCGTGAGTCGCTAATGCTTCCGGCTAAAATATGTTATAATAAATCGTAAGACATTTGTTTTATATAAATATAATATGTTCTTAATGAGGGAGCTCTCGACATAGAAAATTAAAACATCTTAAGAGATGATAAAGCTTACCATATTTACAGCTGGTTCTATTATTGTTTCTGTATCTTCGCACTCCATGATGAATGAAAATCTTAATCCATTATTGTACTAAATACATAGTTTAAGCTCTTGCCACATTATCTCGAGTGTTTCATTCATAATTTTGGCGAAATCCTGTGAACGAATAATTGCTGCTTAAGGACAACTAAAAGGATTAACAAAAATATATAGCTACTAAAAAATTAGTGATTTCTGTCCATACCTAAAAAACCTTCGAACATTTTCACTATTTACATTGCAAAACACCTTTAAGGGCATAACAATTAACAATTGTTATGCTTTACAATTATACACGTGTTCTTAACCCACCAGGAAATGTAAACAAAATACTATAGGGTTTTTTAGTTTTAATCGGTTGCTGGAACTGAGATGTTGAAAAGAATGGGGATCGATGATCGATAATAATTATTTAAAATTTCAATACGTATCGATACTTCAAAATATCGTCGGCTTCGATCAAAGATGGTTCCAATTTACATTTGAACATACTAAAAAATATATAAGTTATAAAAAGAAATTCAAAGGCACGAAAGGTAAGAAAAGTCTTTTGAGGCATTCAGTATTATTATAAATTATTAGTCATGGTTGTTAACAGCGTTAAATATAGTAGTAAATTAAAATTTATATGCAAAAATATAAATCTTGGAAAAGGCACCCTCTGACAAATGAGTCCCGTAAATCCTTCGGCCGGTTTTAGTTCTAGTCGAAGAAATTTCACAGGACAGTTCACTGCGTACTATCTTTTGTGCTTCCAGTGAACATTTTTCCTACAATACGAGCAGGTATAATTGTAGAAAAAGGATCGAGGATGTACCCGTGGAACGGAAATTTCCAGGTCGTAAAGAATGCAGTGAAGCGTAAACTATTCCATCCTGTGAGTAGTAAATATGAACAACTTTATTAAGTTTTAGTATTATCGATATTACAAGTAAAATGCAATATTCGTCGGTAGTAAAAAAAAAACATACACTAAACAGTAACAATTATAGTACAAAATCGGTCTCTTACAATCACATTTTATCAATTATTGTTGATTTTTCAACATTATTGATTTTGTCTAGTTCAACATTATATGTATTACAATGTTACGAGTCCATCTGAATTTTTATTTAATCCGGAATTTTCCGATTTTAGGAGTTTTCAACTTGCTTTCGGCCATACGCCATAAATGTGTCCAGCAAAATTTTGGGCACAATGGTCTCTCGCAAACATCTGCACCTGGTCGTCGCTTTCCTGGAAGTTCTAGAAAAGTAACTTTCCTTTTGAAGACCATTTCTTAATAATACACTCATTTATTGAGTGTAATACCGATTCGTTTTCCGCCAGGAACAAAGGACAAGGAAAGAATAAAACGTGAAGGTATTACAATTCTCCTTCGACTATTCTTTCTTTTTTAAACCAAATCAGCTTTGATTCAAGCCAATTCAGCTAAAGAAAGCGACGTAAATCGTATCTAATTGAGAAAATGCTTTCAGAAGGATCATTAGTATATAAAATCTAGATATTTAGATTTTAATAGAAGGGTTACAAAAATTTATTCTTAAAAACAAACAATGATAAATTTGTTTCGCTGTTATATCGAGCCGTTGCATAAAGTGCCAACTTCTTAAAAGATTTAACAATTATAGTATCTTCGATTCATTACTTTGTTAAAAAGATGCGATAGCACGATTGGAGGCTACACACTTTTCTCGCATCATAATCGCCCCCTAATTTACGGCCCATAAAGACATAATTTAATACTTCATAAACGTGCAGTGTAGTTTCAATCTCTTTCTTGAAAATAGTTAGAAATAATACATTTTCTTCGAACGGATAAGTTCGGCGCTGTTTACGAATAATATCGGCAAACTCTCTTCGTACCTGTCCCCACCACTTACCGAATTACCATCCACTGTGCCCTTTTCCTTTGTATTGCTAGGCTTACAGTAGGTAACCAGCGATTTAACAGGCCATCGAGAAAAACTGTTCTATAAGCTGCCCTGTGGCACAGGGCTGTAGCCTTCGAGTACTTCAAAGCATGGTTTAAAATGAAATATCGACTGGAGTTATTTGTTAGTTTAGAGGACTTCGACGCTTTATGATAAATTTTACGTACAACCTAAAATATATATAATTCACGAAATCTCAACATCTCCTTATTTGCAATTTAGGAATAACTTCGAATTCTCTGCAATCGTACTTCTTATCAAAGAAAGTCTACAAACAAATTACAAAACTGCGTAAGCTCTCAACTTTTCCACGAACGATTGAACGCTTCACGAACAAAACCATCCCCCAATTTCTCTCGTCGTGCGATTGAACAGTTAATTTTCACGGCGCGAGAACGTTATCGATAAATATATCGGCAAACGGGAAGGTTTTCCCAGAAGCTGGGAATAATAGTTTTCGTTTTCGAGCAGCGCTTGCGCGTTCCTTATTGCGTATGCGGAGAAAAACGCGACCAGAATGGGGATGAAGATCGGGAAGAGCGGCTAGAACGTCGATGAACGAACCACCCCCGTAACGTCGTCTCTCCTGGCGCGTGGGTGCTTCCAAGGTCATCGCAAGAGCGAAACTACCACGACGCCTCCGTCGCGACGCCCGCGCATAAAACGTGGGTGGAGGATACGCGTGTATGTATGTGTATGTACGCGCGTAATTCGCTATCGCTACACGCCGTTTCAATTCACCGGCGCGATTCATTCAAGGGGATTTTCGACTGTCTTTTACCCTGAAAATTTAATGGGCGCAGCGTAAACAATTACGGAAAGGGTAGACGAGAGTTCCCGATGTTTTTTCTTATCAAAGAATATTTTAAATATTCAATCGTGGTAGTTTTCGTTTCGTGATAAGCGCATCAAGATTTGTAGGCTTCTCTTGTGGAAACTTCGAATATATCGGGGCTTACGATAGACCTCGTTGTTTGGCATTTTAGAATTTCGGGGTAGTATCCAGTTGCATTATGGTCTTCATTGACGAAAACCTTTGGGACAGGATTCTCTCTGCACCGAATTTTACGTGTGAACTTTGCCGTTAGCTTTCGTCTGATAAGTGGCCAGCAATGTTTCTTCTTCACACACGAGTTTGTTCGACTTTAATTAATCCGTCGGACATTTAGAAGTTGTGCAATTTTCGCATTATTCTGTGACGTGCTTGGTAAAGATTCGAACACTCAATGATTTTATCCACCTCCGTCCGCCCACCCTTACGCCTACACCTGTGCAAATTCGGCACCCACGCATTCCCCTAAACCCAGTACCACGCGAAAAAATATTGGCCACCCTTTTTTCCATGGCAATCGGGAAATATTCCTTTTGTTGAAATCTTCAAATCATTGGCGAAGTAGTTAAGGCTTATTCATTTTGAAGACTCTAATTAATATTAAAGGGTGGCGCCTTTCTCAACTAATCTTCGCTAATTTTCAAACAGATACCAGAACATTTTGTACATTTTATATTACGCGGACACGACCCAGGATCTATAAATGATACATCCTGTACAGAGGAGAATGGAGGGGCAGGATGCTTTCGATCGTTAAAGCGCCACGGCCGCCCCGCCACGTGATCCTCACGCCCATGATACTCATTCATAAACTTGAGGCTGAGCTAATTCCTCCTGGATCAAACGATATCTCTAACATTAACGATTAAAAAAAGAACGGGGGAGGGTAATGTCTGATCGTTTTGAACCAATTGTTACCAACGATCTATCAAAATCATTCGCCAACGCACCGAGTCAATCATGGACCATTTATTTCCATTTCCACCCAGTTACAACCGTGCTCATGGAATCACTGGATAAAACCACCCCCGTCGATCGGCTAAGCGCCATTGAACTAGGTGAATCTTTATCTCGCGATCATTTGAGACACCTGTTTCCTTGCAGAACGGGACCTGGCTCGTCTGATCAACCCTCCCTCGGCTGAAGGTCGACGTTGGAGGGGTATAAATAAAAGTATGACTGTGTAGCCGGACTCGCATTGAGCGGTGGCTCCATTCATGATTTCGTGGCGCACGCGCTCCTCCACCCCTGATATCGGAACTCCTCTGCCGACTGTACGTCGGTGCTGGACTACGCTGGCTACGTGCACACGTACGCTCCGAGGGAAAAAGGTGGCTGCGATCCAACCTTTTACGCATCCTGGAATGCCGCCGCTGCAAGGGTAAGAGATCCGCCGTAACTGTACAACACACCGCGCCGATGTTCTTTTCCGTCCGTGAACGTACACGTGCCAGTAAATAATACAAACCGACAATGATCGCTGATGATCACGCGTGTGTCCAGAAACGCTTCATATCAATCGTGCTACTCGACCACCGCGACTCGCATCCCCTAAAATTACGGTCCACGAGAAGAGTGGAACAGGCTTTTTGCGCTTCCTCGTTACTTGTCCATTCATTTATTCTGCACCTGGCGAACGTAACACGTCCAACCGGATCCCGATCGCATGTAATATTGTCACGCGACTACTTCCGCATACAGTCGGTATCACTTCTATGATCTCTCGATCGCTTCCCCGAGGGACAAGTCTCGGCCTCTTTGCGTACCAACTTGTTTCCCTTTGCCTGTGATACGTGTGCAAACTCGAAATCGTTCGGTTGGCCGTGAATTATCTTGTCCGCAGGGGACGTCCATCGGGGAAACGTTGAATCGGGTGAAAGTGGACGAGAAACAAGGAGTGGAGGAGAGGTGGGTAACGGGGACTCTGGCGAAACGTGTAAAGGGTAAGAGCGCGCGCGGGGGTGCGAATATCGCACTGGTTCGAATCGGGGTGGTAAGGACGCATTCTTTCGATTGGTCGAGAAAAGCTTGGCAGCTCGGTGAAACCGAACGGCCCGAAGGGGGAGAGACGGATGGCCCGAAGGGGAGGAAGGGGGGGGGCAGGGACGAAGGGGCGTAGGGTGCCAGAGGATTCGAGTTTCAACGGGGATTCAGTCGAGTAGTCGAATTCGAGAGATCAGTGAAGATCGGCGCGGCGGCTGGACGCGTTTCGTATGCCATTTCGTTTCCGGTGAACACGTGCGGACGCCGACGACAATTCAGTGCTCCGACTGATGCGGGTTGGACCATTGTGACTGTCTACGCGACCAAAGAGTCTCGATAGAAAAGGAAATTAAACGAACCTCTCTCTCCCCCCCGAACGCAATATTTTAGCAAATTCTTTCCTTTCGGTCAATCGTTCAATCGCACTTTCGCGTGGTGAAACCCAAACAGTCGGTGTGCTTTCTGCTCGAACCAATGACGCACTGAAGGGGCACTTTTCCGGACAAGTTTCATCGTGGCGAAGGTATTTCACGTAATTCCGCATTCTTCGTTATCTTGCATGATTGGTAATACTTTGAATCGACGCAGTAGTTTAAAAAATATACACGTACGTGTATACGGTCGTTGGAGAAACGAGCTATATGCACTCCGCTGTTGCGTAGAAGGGAATAAATGAAGGCGTAAGCTCGGGAATGAAACGAAAGTGAAAACGATCGTATCGATTTCTCGCGATTGCTCAGCCGGTTTTGAATGCGCTGTACGTATTATTGTAATTGTTTATGACCGGTGGAACGGTACAGGCCGGTAATTCGACGACTTGGAAATTGCTTTGTCACTTTGGGTCGAACGTGTGTTTCGTTTACATTCCCGTATTTGTGCCTCGTGAACCGCCTCTCCCCGGCGACATTGAAATTCGAACGAGAGGGAAAGTAACACATCTATGACGAGGGCTATCTAGAACGATACTTTGGGAAGATCGCTTTCGTCGATTTGGGAACTGCGTTTTGCGTCTTGTCTGCGAATTTTCTTTGTATTTATTATGGTAAAAGAAAATTCTTGTATGGAAGATGTAACGATAGCCCGGTGAATTTTGTTTACTAATCACATTAATTCGAAATGGTACAGTATGAGTTCATACGTAGCAGAATGGAAACAAATGTAAATACAGGAGCATCGTGATTGAAATGTAAAATCGTTTGCATTCTGTTCGCACTGGTTGCTAAATGGTTTCTCTAATTTGTGTGATAATTAGAGAATGAAGTACTCCACCAACTTTCCCATTTCCCTGCTCCCTTCTTCATCTCGCTTCAATTCTATAATCGAAGCCTGAACTCTTGATAACTCCACGTAAACAGACTTTCGAACATTTTTTTTTTTGCTTAGCACGACACTGCCTATTGGTAATTTCCGTTTACAATTTTTCGGATTATTCCTCGTCGTTGTATACGTTACTGAGCCCTTTGGAGGATGACAGGATACTTCACTTTCTCTTTGACCCTCAAAAAGAATAGCAGGTCTAGCCTTGGTCGCCATGGCGATTTCAAGGATAGCACCCTCTGACTGCTTTAGACCAGCTGCTGGAAAAACGGAAAAGGGAAAAGTGCAGGCCGATGTGTAGCGTTTTCATTTGAAACTGCTGGAAAAACGACAGCCACCGAATTCTTTTGTACAAAATCGTCTGGGAAAAATTGCTCTCTTAGGAATTGATAAACGTAAATCATTTTCGCACGAAAAAGCAATTATTATATTATTTGTGTGGACATTTCACAAGCCTCTTTATATTATTATCGTTCAATACTAAAGGTACACACTTGATTTCGCGCGGCATTTTTTACAATTTTTCTTCATATCGTATATGGCGTTTGCTAATAACAAATGTATGAAGCGTTCTGCATATTTGCGTACTGACGCTGATCCAACACGTCGCTGTTTGGCCGCACGATTTACCTTTTTGCAGCGAGAACGTTAAACCTATAGTAAATGAATGCACATCTTTTTAGAGATTCGATAAATTGTCGAGTGCGGCCGAAGCTTTAATATCAAGAGATTGGAATAATTAAAAATAAAATGAAATAACAGCACTAGCTCTTCTTTGAGGGAAAAATATACCTCCACATTGCACACCGCATACCTGTAACTGATGTGTATACCTGTTGATTGATGCTAATTTTCAAAAGCCACATGCAAATATAGATAGTACATAAAATATCTTAGCTGTACTCCGTTCGTTACACGGCACTCATTGTAATTAAATAACAAGTTATGGTACAGGTAGCCATTCGAGATGTAATAAAATATCAGATGATACCGCTTCATTGCTTACAAGTACTAAATTTTTGTATAACGTCGGTCATTAAAAGAAGCCCATTAAATATGCAATAAAACAATTACATCTGTCGTCGCATTTCTACATCACACAGATTCAATAGTATTACAACAATTATTGCCAGCTATATGTGCACCCTTAATATAATTAAATAAAAACCCGATGCCTAATAATAAAACAAGTTTTGGGGGAAGCGTAGCCGCCTTGGGATTTCTCACCCAGTAGAATGCACAATCGAATTAGAAAAGATACGATTAAAAGCCGCCTGCAGGATTCATTGAGAGAGGCGCATGGTCGTGCATAGTAGCGAAAATACACTTCCGTCGAATTTCCTACTGTTATTGATTTCTACGAGGACCCACCAAATGGAAGCGGGACCCCATTCCTCGATCCCCAAACTGAAAAGGGTATCACGGTGTTCTTCCCTGTTCAAGAGTCGCATGATGACCTTGAACCAGCTGTGCAGGGGTGTTTCATCTTTGAAACTGGAACGAGGGGCCGCCCGCGTGTACGATTCAAAATGCTCTTCCGTTGACTCCGTTATGAATGGCTCGGCTCGTGGTTACATTTGTAACATATCGGGAACGCTTCGCCGCCTTTAATGTTTAATGCGGCGTATGATTCTTAGAGGAGAGGCTGAGAAGAATGTGTCCGGTTAATTTTTAACAAGTACATTTGCCACAGGCAGATTTTTCTGTTCGCATGATACGGGATAAATCATTCATCATTGTGCGATCTTTTACGTACTCGCTATTTATGGGATCGTCAAAGGGGTGCGCGAAACGAGTGGGGCACAGTATGTACTGCAAGGGGCATTTACCTTTGGGCTTACAACGGCGTAGTCTTCGATAGATGACGCAGAGATTTTAATAAAAAACATCGTGCGGCGTAATAAATATTGCGTTGGCTTCAAAATTCGTATGACTTCTGTTCCAGGTGAAGATATCGCGGCGAGATAATATCGCGTCACCGAATTTCTGTGCAACCCTTTATCACACGCCTACCTCACAATGAATCATGGTAAAAGTTATAATCGCGGAACGAATTTCTTCGGAAAGTACATTCAGGATACACCGGAAAGGGAGCAAGACAGCAACGTAGATCTGCTATGCAAGGTAGGGATTGTATTTCAATGTTGAAAACATGCATACTTTTCGTATCTTAATATAAATGAAATAAATGTAATATCTTAATTATTTTCTCATCGATCGCAGGCGAATAAATTTCCATGGCAGTATATCAGATCCGGTTACTCTAATACGAGCTCACCAGGCACAGCATCCTCGGGAAGCAGCACGAACTCTCAATGCTATGGTCAATCGCCCGATGATCTCAGCGTTGACTCGTTGATCAGCAGCCTCCTGCAGGTCGTGAACGGCGAGAATTTTAACGGGCCCGCCTCCAGCAATATGCAATTCTCGCAAAATGGGACATCCGCCAATAACAGATGCAAGGATTGCTTGGACACGATGTGCGATTCGTGTTCACCGAGTCGTCTCTTGGTAATCCATTTAATTCTAACTTAAATGAAGAAACATTATCATCACCTCATCGCGATGATATTAATTTTTAATCAATCCCTCTAACACAGAGCTCCTTGGATTTTTGCCACGACGACGAGCACAATCCGATGCAAAATATGCCAACGGAAATACCCAGCCCTCCTCTAATCAGCCCACCAAATTTCAGCTCTTTGGGATTACCCCTCTTCTGCGACATCCATCGCGATGCTCAGAAATTTTACTGTCAAACCTGTAGCAAACCCTTGTGTAGTGATTGCGGTATTCACAATCATCACGGTCATATCACTGTGAATTTGATGGAAGCCGTTGAGGGTGCTGGGATGCAAGCGAGTCAGGTGTTGAAAGAGGCTAAACTAGGTATCTCCGCTCTCAGGGAAGAATTAGACGCAGCACAAGTAAGTTTCTTATTTAAAAAAGTTAGTAACAAGATTAAGCTCGTCGATGAACTTGCATGAATAACTAAAATAACAGCCGTCGTTATCGTTTCCTTTTAATTAATTCTAATTCGTTTCCTTTTTTTACAGATGGCAGCAGAAATTTTAGAGCAAAAAGCAAGACAAGCAACCGCGGACGTGATGTTGTGCGTGAGAAGAGTAGCTTCCGCTCTGGAGACGAGAGAGAAGGAATTGTTGGGCAGAATCGAGAAAGCCAGGCTGCTGAAATTCGCCGCTCTGAAAGCGAGGGACGAAGGGCTGAGGAACGGAATAGCCCGATTATCACGGGCAGCTGATAAGCTTAATGAAGCGATGGAATCCAAAACTCTAGCTAGCAATCCGTTAAACCTGTTACTTACCAAAGACATGGCATCCGCGGAGGTAAATTTGCCAATATGAAATCTACAATCTTTCGTCCCGCTTGCAATTTTTTTTTTAGAGCTTCCTAAATTTCATATCATTCTATAGTACGTCCTCGCTATAGTAAGACCCTTCTCATCGATCGCAGGTCTTTCAGATCCGCCAGAGTCGCCAGTCCCTCCCCTCGCAGGAAGAGAATTGGATCTCCTTCAACGGCTTGGAGGGCACCATATTAAACGCCATAGCCAATCTCGGTGCCGTGGTGGTGAACAATCCAGGTCCCATAGGCGATCGACGAGCTGTGAGGGGTCGTGGGAATTCGCCGCAGATATTCCTCAGGCATACAGCTTCGATACCTATGGTATCGGTGCCCAGAGGAAGACCGATTCCGTCGAACAGTTTCCCGGTCACCGTCAGGATAAATCGTAGCTCCGATTTATCGGTGAAACCACTGAGAATCATTGGGAACGATGGCGACGCTCAGGACAATCTCTGTAGACCCTGGGGCGTCGCGTGCGACAGAGAGGGGCATATTGTTGTCGCCGACAGATCGAACAATCGTATACAAATTTATAGACAAGACGGGTCCTTCTTGAGGAGATTCGGCACGCATGGAACCGCGCCAGGACAATTCGATCGGCCGGCAGGCGTTGCGGTCGATGCTAGACGTCGTATAGTTGTTGCCGATAAGGACAACCACCGTATTCAGGTACCGGGAATGTACATTATCAGTAGTACAATAAATATTCTATTCTAGACATCATTGGCATTAAACAAAAAATTTAGAGAAGAGACGTGCCTACCAATATTAAAACTTCCACCGCCTTACAGGTATTGACAATGGAAGGCCTGTTTCTCCTAAGTTTCGGCGAGAAAGGTTGCCGCTGCGGACAGTTCAATTATCCATGGGACGTCGCGGTGAACTCCGAGTGCCAGATAGTGGTGTCCGACACGAGGAACCATCGCGTTCAATTATTCAGCCCGGAGGGTGTATTCCTGCGGAAGTACGGCTACGAGTCGGCGCCGAACATGTGGAAACACTTCGACTCGCCGCGCGGGGTGGCGTTCAATCCGGAGGGGAACGTGGTCACGACGGATTTCAATAATCACAGGGTAGTGATCATAGACGCCGACTTCATGCACGCCAGGGTGTTCGAGTGCGAGTGCCCTGGCGGTTCGAAACAGTTCCTTAGACCGCAGGGTCTGGTGATCGACGACGAAGGTAATATAATCGTGGCCGACTCGCGGAATCATCGGATACAGATATTCGATTCGGCCGGTATGTTGAAGTGGCGGTTCGGTAGCTACGGGAAAGGCGAGGACGAAATGGACAGACCGTCTGGAATCGCTCTGTGCCCGGATGGCAGAATCGCTGTCGTGGACTTTGGTAACAATCGGGTTCTTCTCATTTGAAATATCGATATTGAACTATTCACGAAACGACGGGGCGGACGAGAGTGAGAGAATTTTATACACGTTAATTGAAGATTAAACAAAAAAAGAACAAAACGGAGCAGGGGTTAACTGTTCTAGATGATAAGCGTGTGACGCTTAAAGGGCCACGAAGATAACAAGAGCGTTAAGAGGCAATATTTTCCTACCGTGTGTGCGTGTATTGTATATAGAATATGGAAATCCGTATAGGTTCCTTTCGAAGCTTCGGGATTTCACACTTTGAGTGCCAAGCAACCAAGTACAAAAGTGAAGGGATATGAATCTTTTCGTTCCGAAGTCATATCGTTACTCGAAATGTTCTCGTCAGGTAAAAAGATAACGTTATTTTTCGCGGTTATTCGTAATACGTAGTTACCCGTTGTCTGTATATTCCGTGATCGGCGGCGAGAGCGGAGAACGAAAGATGTTAATGATTATTATATAGGGTGATAAAAAGACGAAAAAAAGAAGGTGGTACGATCGTGTGGTGATTTGATTCAGTATTTGACTATCACGTATGATAGCGATTTAATTAACATAGGTGACGATTTAGAGTAAAAGCATTTCCTCGAGGATTCTTAGATTTTTACGACGTACGTTTTTTTTTATATAGAAACGATGGCTATGTCTTATTTTTGCCAAAAAGGACGATCGCGACTAAGACAGAAGAATGTCGGGATTATTATCAAACGAACGAAATATTATTTATGTCAGTATTCGATTAAAATAATCGCCTAGGAAAGTAACACGCGGTACAAGTGATAGGAGTGAGAAATTAATATAACAAAAACAGTTGCTATTTTTAATGAAAATGTAGCTATGTTCTTTGTTGCATCGATAGGCCCCATCGAGAACGGGTGTACTTAATATTTGCTAGAATTTAGTTCCACCCACATAGCTTCTGTTACTTTCCTTTTACAATTTCCTAAAAAAAAATATATATATATATATATCGGAGCAGCTACTTATTTTAGATACGAACCTTTTTTTATATGCAGTATAAAGCTATAATATTTTCTCCTTTATATATGTATATAAAAAATATCTTAATCGTTGTGTCACTGAGCAACATCTAATTGAGTGATAACATGGTATACAATACTATCGTGACCAGCGTCGTGGAAATGTTTAAATATTTCTATACGTTTAATGATACACCGTCTCCCAAATTACGCAGGGAAACTAAAATGCAATTAGAGCCTACCTATGTGTGCATGATCGTTGACTACGAGTTTGTTTTTATGGGTGCATGAATTTCAGATGGGAATGCGAATGACCGGGATAACATAGGCTGTAGAAATGTTCATTTGAGAAGTAAGAAAACGAGAAAGATTTGACGAAAATTATTTTGGGGGAAAGGGGGGGGGGATGAATTGGTTTGAACAAAAGTTACAGATCCCTTAACGATGAAACACTTTATCGATCAAATTCCAAATTCCAAATCAATGTCTAGTAATTTTTTAACATATCATACTACGAATACATTAAATTTACATTATTCCATTTTGGTAGATGTACATATACGAACAAGCAAGGATTAGTAATTAGTATAAAATTATTATTACGTTCATGACCATTATCATAATTATTACTATTATTACTTGCGGAGTCGTTCATTTTACATCAGCATTTATGACTAGTAACATCGTTATTATTTTACCGTAATTATTTTCATTGTTTTATCGTACGATTGATAGAACTCGATACGAAACTTCATCTAATGGCATTCGCTGTATCCGCAGAAAATATGAGTTTTACGCAATATGTAAGCATCTAAGCGCGTGTGCCAGTCTTCGAAACGCAAAGAGGAAGGGGATGCAAATGCTGTCGCATTTCTTTTTCTTTTTTTAATTTTTTAGTTTCTTCTCTACGAATAGTGTAACTGAACGCGTACATGCTGAGGGGGGAAAGAGCATTGAAACGACGAAGTTAATCGTGACCATGAAACGACTCGGTTCCGTTCCGCGAGCTTATCAATGGCTTAAGTTCAATACAATTCTCAACAAATTGCTATACCGCAAAACCGAGAGGGAACAATTTTGCCTTCCCTCCGTTATCATATCCAGAAACTAAAGCAACCGTTTAGCGGTGAAACGAAATCGATAGCACGGAACTGAATGTTGTACATGTACGCATTTGTGTTTGGGTAGCGCGCGAACCAGGGACGAAGAAATACGAAAAGAAATTTCGACGTTGTCAGAAAATTTCTTCTCGCATTTCTTCGTCCTTGATCCACGTGTCTTTGAACCGGAATAAGGTATTAGTTACACTCGTACAACATAAGACTGAACTAAGACTGATTTATCACAGTATAACAGGTTTTTTTGTTCCTCGTTTAATTTTACACAGTTTAAATATAGAGATTGAGATTATATTCACAAATGCCATTGAATAATTCTTTTTTCTTTACGCATAATAGATCGTAAGATGATAATTTTATTATTGGCCTGTAGTCGGTATACTTTTAAGTAATACGGTAGAATTTTATTAATGGACTTATATTTATTATTTTTATATATTTTTTTTATATATAAGACGATACGTTACCAAACAGATTACTTTAACATAATAAATAGCTTACACACCGATAGCCAATCGATCCACAGTATTAATTATTACGAGCAGTTATGTTCGATGCAAAGAATGATCTCTGAATCGTTATTACGTAGAGATACACTCCGAGAATGTAGTAGGCGAATTGTACAAAGGATAACAGATTTCTTTAAAAAGAAGTAATATTTTGGCTATAATTGCGCTGAACATGTTCAAAACAGTAATTCAGCTCTAAAAAAAAAACTATTGAAGTGATTTCCAGGCAAGACAAGTGATTCGCCAGAAAGAAAGGAAGCTCTTATTGCTGAAAGTAATTTCTTCGTAATCACAATATAACGTATATAGCATTATGATGTGTGGCAATAATGTTGACCGTGGTATAAAATGATTTTATTAATAAGAAAAAAGTATGCTTAACTAATTACACGATTTTATCGCTACGCTGTGCTACTAGACAAACATTAAATTATAGTTTACGAATAAACTACAACCTGCTCAGGTATTATAAAATACATGCATGCATACGAATAATGAATTAAGCAGGCATTAAATTATTTTTAATTACTGATCAACCAATGTCAACAATTATCAAACAACCGATATTACGAAATAGATAACAAGTGTTAGTGCGTCCATAATAAATCAGATCATAGAAGATCTTGTGCAAGATTAATTGGATTAGCGCAAAGGTGATTTGTTATAGTGTCACATGCTACAATAGGACGATGCTGTAACGAGTTGAATATTGCATCCACGTTGCACTATAATAATTGTATGTATAAAACTATATTCGATATACACGGAGCATCGTGTATGTGTGCTACAAAAAAAAAGAAGTATGAAAAATACCGCAAAAGACTAGCATACAAAGATAAATTTGGTAAAGTATCCGTGTCCAGGAGATAAATACACAACGCCATGACGAAAATTAATATGTAAATCGATTCACGCTATTTTTCGGTGACGCTGACTTTTTACGAGAAATTTTCATGTCAAAATTAATATACATATTGCAAGCTCTTATGCGATACGATGAAGTTGACGTGTTTGCGAGGCAAATGCATCATTCCTGGCAACCGATATTATTATACGATCGTGTTTGGAAATAAATAATAATAAAAAAAAAAGAAAATACGAGGCGAGAAGTGTTGTGTAATTCTTTGCAAACACTGATTTGATGTCTCTCCTTCATTTTTCTATTTTTATTTTGCTAAGCACGATAAGAGTATCTGTATGTATATAATAAGATTTTTTACGAATATATGTGGGGATGTTCCTAATTAAGCGAATTTGCTGTTTCATTTCACTATACACATACATATATGTATAAAAAAAAATGAAGTTGTCAGCGAGTGTAGCGAGTCTATGATTTACAACTATTGTCGAATTTGAGGCTATTTGTTGTACGTTAAATTTGTTAGAGGTACGCCAAGCTGATTAAAAGTTTATATGATAAATAAATTATACTGTTATGATTTCTCATCTGACATATAACCTTATAATAATGTCTTGTTTAATACTATTAACCATGGGTCGGAAAGGTAAGCGTAACGATTGTACTCTTCGAATAGCAGAATCATTTTTCTAAAATGAAACATATATTTCATAAAATGAATAAATTAAGGCTTACGAAATTCTCAATGACTAAATTAAAGAAAAATTAAAGTATATAATGGGTCGCGAACAGATCTGATGAAATGCAAACTGACGCAAAAGGGAATGGAATATAGGGGTGCGATAGCAAAAACTGCTGGCAACGTTCGATGCCAATCTTGGTACGCGGAGGAGCCAGTGCATGAGGTTCCTCTGAATTTAATTATTCCATTTCCACTATATTTAAATTTAAACTCAGACATTTTATTTCCATGATGTTGTTTAATATCAGATAAGTAAAGATATCACTGACAAAGATTTCCCCGAGGGATCGATGAAAGCTGCGAAAAATTATTGTAGAAATCCAACAGGGGATAGTAGAGGCCCTTGGTGCTACACTCTGGAGCCGACCCTTATAAACGACGAGTGTGATGTTCCACTTTGTAATTTCGGAAGTAACTCTCGTTCGAATCCGTATACTCCTCACCCCTAAATTACGAATATTTGATTTTATATTTACAATAGTAAACCAATACGAAATTGAATCTTCACCGTTTTTAATTATGAACGAGTAGAATGTAGAGTGTCGGGACCCGGCGCTGAGTACAGTGGAAATAAAGATATCACTACATCCGGTGGTAAATGCGAATCGTGGAATAAACGCCATCAGCTCGTCGGCTCGAAGGTGAGAAAATTTATTATCGAAGATTCGGTAGGACGATGAGAATATTTGTAAGAATTACTTTATTTGATAGAGTCCTAAATTCGATGAGAATGACTTCCCTGATAGATCACGCAAGAAAGCCGCAAGCTTTTGTAGAAATCCCACCGGCGACATCGGCGGTCCTTGGTGCTACGTCGAGCAAGAAAACTTCGAATACGTTCAGAAGCAATATTGCGATATCCCGTTTTGCGATGACAGAGGTCTTACGGTATTCTATCAAGTTTATTGCAAATTTCATACGAAATATTTATATACAAGTTTCTGCAGACTGCCTGGCATTTACGAAGAACGCACCTAGCTATTCAATCCTTACAAAATTATATACATCCGGTGGCAACGCCTCGTTTTGGATCAAACTATGGAATCCTGACGACGAGAAAACGGTATATGCGTGAAACGATTTAAATATACACCTAATAATAAATATCCCATCTTTATACAGTCATCGAA
The DNA here is from genome assembly GCA_023838395.1 of Holcopasites calliopsidis. Classification (NCBI taxonomy): domain Eukaryota; kingdom Metazoa; phylum Arthropoda; class Insecta; order Hymenoptera; family Apidae; genus Holcopasites; species Holcopasites calliopsidis. The sequence continues at coordinate 32,034 of JALHAQ010000012.1, read as the reverse complement.
CATTTTTCTCAGGGAGAGGCCAGTGTGTTGCTTAGTCTTTTGCCAGTTCCGACCTCCGCGGAAGTGATAGCTGAAGAATGGACGGCAGGGGTAGAATTGGTGTTCGCGAATTCCGGAAGTCGCCAATCGTTTCCAAAATACGACGTTGGTTGTTCACGTATTCGTTCACAGTCGATTGAATCTTTTCCTTCAATAACATAACGTTAGCCTACGTACACGTAGGACGAAGAGAATTTAGAAACTACTCCAGAAATATTGGTGGGTAAAAGGTGGACGGGGATATGGATAACGTGGGGCGGTGGTTTTATTTCCGCCGGCATAGAGGGAACGATGAAGCCCTTAATTATGCAAGAGTACAAAAAGAAACAAGGCATCACGAGCCTGTATCCGGAAACGTTTCTCTACTACGGAATTCGAGGGACAAATGTTTTATGGAGCAGCGCGTTTTGTCAAAGTCGTGCGGATCTCTTTTATTAAAAAATCGTTCAATCATTTGGAAATCACGAGATACTCCGCACTTTTATTTACAGAATGCGAAATGCATACAACGTTTGGGATCACTTTCCCAAAAGTTTGGGCTATGCAGAAAAGCAACGACACAACCGACGTACGGTTTTTCGTTCGTGCAACACAGAAAATACACATTCGTCTATATCAAACTCCTGTGTTGGAATATCCTTGCGCGACGGTAAACTCTTTTTCGCGATCGAATCGAATGAAATGCTAAATACGAAGAATTTCTTTATTCTCGTTATTTTTCACGCGGGACAGGTGATCATGGATAAAGATGTCACGACGCTCACGTATCAAGAAAGCCAAGACTCCTCCAAGCGTTATTTAAAAGAAATTACCAGCACAGGACTGTTAGATTTCTGGTCCTGGAGGGAATTTAGTATCAGGTTGTCGAAGGAATCCACTCTCGCTATCAAATATCGGTTTATTAACGAAATTATCCTTCGACCATCCCTATTCTATCCTGCAGTATCTTTGGTGGACATCTACGTCTATTTTCCAAAAAATTCAGAGGGGCAATTGAATTGTTCTACGTGATCGATAATTTCTTTGCCACCTTGAGGTGGTTCAGTATTGGAAGCGACGATACTGTAGCCCATTGGACACTGTTTTGTTCTCCAGATGGTAAAAGTTTGATTCTTATTCCATATCACTTTTAATAGCCAATTTTTATTCGTATTCGACAATGAATTGACTTATTTTAATAGCATCAGACATCGTGGAAGATCCTTGGCCACCAAATTGTATCTCTGACTTGGGCGATTTCGAATACAAGGGTGCACAATGGACAAGTGCGAACGAAATCCCATGCGTGCCGTGGATCTCGAAAGAAGTATTAATTTTCCTTTTTGTACAATCACATTTAAATGTATGCTAATGAAATTATTATATTTGATATTCTATTTCCGTTTTCGTATAAGACCCCAGACGAGGATAAAATCGACGAAAAATTTATTGATGGGTCTGCTCTGGAAGCGCTTAACAAATGTAGAAATCCCAGTCACGATGCTAATGGTCCCTATTGTTACGCGTACACACCGTGGGAAAGTGAAACTGTTTCCAAACGGTATTGTTCAGTAAGGCATTGCAGATCGTCAGGTAAATTAAATTCACGCAGTTCTATTACAATTAAACATGCTGGAAAGAGACGTTAATTAAATTCCTGCGTAGATTAGTTGCCAGTTCAATTGAAAAGAGAGGAAAATCGCGGACCGATTTCATTTTTTTAGAGTGCCGAATGGCTGGAACTGCAAATGATTACGTGGGGACATTGTCGACAACGCGATCCGGACGAATTTGCGAAAAATGGTCAATCGAACGCGTGCAACAAGTAGCAGCATCAGCACCCACAGGTTCAACGCATACACCGAGACCGATTCACGTGGAGCCTCCACAATCCGCTATTGAACATTATAGGCACGGGCAGCTCTTTTCGGGCCCGTCCACGGCACCAATGGCACAGAAAATTCCAAGCAAAACAGTTCCCACAGTTGGTTCGAAATTTGCTCGGGAATTCTACAACGATAGCGTCTATCCAGAGAGGAGTGCCAAGAATGCTAGTAATTATTGTAGAAATCCATCACGTAATATCGGTGGTGCCTGGTGTTACACTAACGATTCCTCATTGCCGCGAGATCTTTGTAATGTTCGGGACTGTGATAAACCGGGTAAGCGCGCGACGCTATTATTCTCTCAATCCTTAATTTCTTACACTCTAGAGCCTCGAACTGTTTAAATGTATGCCAAGTAATTATATTTAATTCAATTGTGATTATTGTTGAATTACAATTTAATTGATTTTCAGGTGAATTCACGTTTCTCGTTAAGGGAGACGGTATAGACAGACGTACGTACGTTTTGCCTGAATACCGTACCGAGGGCTTGCATTTTTTCCTGAAGTCTTGGGAGCCGGACAATCCGGATACCATTACCTTCGGCTTCCTAGCCGATGATGGTTTAAAGTCGCGGTACATTCTGAAAATTGGAACAGTGGACAACGAAAGAGTGCTTCTCCTTTATCAATCAGAAACTAAACGTAATTCGACTTATGTCTGTAAAGAAAACACTCGGCGCTGCTTTATAATCTTTTTATTTAACGATTATATAGCTATTTCGCTGGTAAAGAAAAAAACATTGCCGCATTTACTTTATACGGGAAAATGGAGCAGCTTTATAATAAGAATACCACGGGGACAATTATTGCTGTTCTACGAAGACGATCCCATGCCAATGTTCGAATGGAGTCATCCCGATCCTCCTAATGCATTCTTACCCATGTACTACTATTATGGCAGCGAAACGGGGAAAACTGTTGGTCTTGCCTTCAACAGCGATTCAAGTAGATTCACATGAAATAATACTCTCAATGATGGTAAAACACTGTTGGTGGTATTGTATATGATTACATTTTTGTATAAACAGCTTGTCACGTGGAGAATACGAAAACTGATCGGTACACTAAAATCGTGCCATTGTCAACTTGGAGTCAAAAAGAAGTAGTACTTCCGGAGCAAGTAACGCTTCAACTTCGAGGCAATGGATCCGTTTCTATACCACTTTATTTGATGCCTGCCACACCAGGGTACCTAAGTACAATTTCAATTTCAAAACTACTTTGTTTTGAACAATTGTTCTAAAATCTAACGATGATTTATTATAACGCGTTACAATTGGAAAACCAAAGATAGTAATTGCCTTCTTTTATACAGCTTTTATGCCCTCAAGATTAACGATCCCGATAATTGGACGTCATTCGTAAAGAATATGTATCCGAACCTGACGGTTTTCCATAAACAAAAGGCAGATGTTTCTTTATTTACAACAAATTCATGGACCAATATTACAATAAGGTAGAACTCAACAATTACCAAACTTTTCATTGATGAAACGTCTTTATAATAAATATTCGCTACTAAAAATATCTGTTTCTTAATTTTTAGATGGTCCGAGAAAACCATAGACTTGTATTCAAATGCAACAAATGTGCTGCACTATGAACACGTTAGTCCTCTCGTTTTTTACTTTTTCTCCGTCGGAGTTAACGCGGGCAATTGGGTCACTTGGTCCGCAAATTGTATGCCGACAGGTAAACGGAATTATGTTTTATTTAAATAATGAAGAATATAGGGATAGAAAGGAATTGAGTGATAATAAATTTGCTGACAGACATAGATGGTCCAGCGGTCGACGGTGGCTGGTCTGAATGGGGACCATGGGCTTGCAGTGTAAGCTGCAACGGGGGCACAGGAATTCGAAAACGACGTTGCGAGTCACCGAAACCTAACATTAGAGGAGAGCCGTGCATAGGGCCGAGTACGATGACCGGTCGCTGCAATGAAATCCTGTGTGGAGACATAACCGAAGGTGAAGGATCCAACGCATTCAAATGCTACTAGAATATCTATTTATAAATGAAAATTATACTATTTCCCGGGACAGATACAGTGAATTTGATAAATAGAAGAATTCGAACGAAGTGTACAGCTCTGACAGTGGAGGAAGCTCACTCTATAAAAATTGAATCAGATATCGATATCGTTAACTTGATTACGAAGGAGTCACCTCGCTCCGAATTACAATGGTCCCTGAATGGAATCTTCGTGGTAAACGAGGCTGGTAGGATAGAACTGAAGGACTATAATATCGGTAAGAAACAAGTTAAAGGAAGAACTAATTTTATCCAAATCCATATAAATATTCATCATGTTCGTTCAGAAATAACTAGAGCCATTCTAAACGACTCCGGAGTTTACGCAATGACCTTGCGCCGAATCGACGGGACGTATTCCATTATCAAAGTAATTAGTTTAGCGGTGATACCAGATGGATCGAGTACCCAAGTTAGGCAAACCCTGAGCACGACGATACAGTGCCACTGTACCATCCTGGGTCACGTTTATTCGGAGCTCCAAGTATCCTGGATGCTGCACAATAAAACGTGGAAGGATTACGGTGTCACTTTGCCCGTCTCTGCCAATATCGAGCACATTCGAAGGATTAATAAGACACACAATGGAATGTGGCGGTGCGTTGTCAAACAAAATGATCTGGGCTTCGAATGGACAACGAACATGGTATACATTAAAGGTAATTCCTTCTTTAGTTGTACTTAAATCTCTTTCATGCAGGCTAAAGTAGGGATGATTCTTAAAATATTATTTATTCTTCGTCTGATTAAAGGAACGTCTATCTGTGCAAAAGTATTGCCCGGGACATGATATACATTATTTTTTTAATACAGACATAGTTTATTAAACGAGTCCGGGCAGAAACTTGTGAGAACCGGAAAAACCGGTAATAGTATGGGTAACATTATATCGGAGACGTCCTAGGGATGTTATAATTCCAAAATTTTCCATTCGCGAATTTCACACGGTATTACGCGCACATCATTTTAATATTAATTTAGAATATTCATCAATTATTTCTTAAAATAGCACCTGTTAGATACACCGTAATAATTCACATCTAATTTATTTCACTTTTAACAATAATATAACATTTCTCTTAGTGTTGGGACCCCCGAATTGGCGTACATACTTAATGGAGGACCAGGCAACACGTTTCTTCTTTGGCTGGTTGCCGAGCGAAGAATATGTTGGCGTCTTCGCGCTTATTCTTTTTCTAATTGCAGTCGCGGCTATAATTGCAGGATCGTATCACTATATAAAGTAAATATGCGCATCTTTCACAACTACTGTTGCGAATATCCAACAAATTTCACTTTAAAAAATATTTACATTACGGAATCTATTTTGCAATTAGAATCCGAGAAAGCGCGAAAGCTTTGTTTAATGTGAAGAGGCCAGTCAAGAGCCCGAGGACAGAGTACAAACCATTGACGGAAGAAGGGACCACTGAAGAACAAGGTAAACTATCCCATCGCATCTTTAATAAATAAGTAAAATCCAGCCGAGTTTCAAACCATCGGACCAGTGACAACGCCGAATCGCTGGCGTGCGGGCATCGAAATCTCCGTCCGCGAATAATCGCGAGGGAAAAACGTGAGCGTTTCACCGGCGATCGATTTCGTATCATTATTCCTCGCCGCTCCAGCGTTCGATCGTAACGAATGAATAAAGGAGAGGTTTTCAGGTGACGGGTAGAGAACGAGCCGGCGAAAGAAGAGCGGGACCAGGAGAAAGAGATCATCATCAGCGTGCGGCGACGAAGCAAAGTGGAAGGACGGGACTTCGAGGAACGAGCAGGAGGAACGAAGAAAAGACGGGAGACGAAAAGGGAGTAGGGACCGGAGGCTGGTTGAAGCGAGAAGGGACGAGATGGCGAGGAATCACGGGGAGGCAGCCTCGGCTGCTTGGCAGAGGATCGTCGCGTCGCGGTTCAAGCCCGAGGAAACGCGGCGAAAGAGAGAAACAAGAGAGACCCGGGAAGGCTGTTAGGTGGAAGAAACGGCGAGGAACAGAGAGAGCGGCGGATAAAAGGATACGCACGAGGCAGGGCGTGGATAAGGTGGTAGGGACTAGAGGAAGATGGACTGGGAACCGGCAGGAAACGCGAAGGAGAAGGAAAGGGCACGCAGGGAGCGACAGGTGCCCAATCGCCCACGTGGGTTCTCTCTTTACGGTGCTGTGCAGCGATGGTAGTAGAAGGGTGAAGAAGACGATGACGACGACGAGGACGACGAGCCGGCTTCCTTGTACTGGTGAACCAGCCGATACTCGTTCTATGCACCAAGTGCACTCGCCACAGGATGAACATAGTGGGGCAGAGAGGTGCATTGGCGTGTCTACTGCATGCTGCTTCGATCACCGATGCCTCTCCGCCTCTTTCTTTCTCTTTTTCTTTGGTGTCTTCCTCTCCTGTACTACGTGGACCATCATAGAATCGTCTTCCTGAGAAATAATATACGCGGCGACTTGGTGAAAGAAGAGGGACAACAAACGATTACACGGATAGGAAGGAAGCGATTGGAACTGGACGCAGGATATAGGAAAGGGACTACGCCACTGAAAAAGTCTGCAGCGGGCCATGTACCGTGAGTGGGAAAAGAGTTGAAGAAGGGGAAGGGCTACCCATTCGGTAGCAAATGCTGGTAACCCGTCGCAAGGTCAAGATCAGTCGGTTAATCCTATCCAGTCAGCCGAGGCCCTTGCACCTTGGAGGACGAACGACCCTCTAGCTCGGAACTGTTCGAGTTTCACTTTGCGATCTCGCGCCGCTGCACTTGTTGCAATTTGCTCCGATCGTACGATTTCGAAAATCCTTCCTACAGAAGCTGCACGAATCGTGAACACGCTTCCCAGGCTAAAACCAAAACGTTGAACACGAGACTGTTTCGAGCGGGCTTCAGCACAGTGTCTCTGTACTCGAAGCAATCGAGTGCATTCTCTTTCTGCCCCGTTGTGTGATCTGTATGGAAGATAATTAACAAATTTCTCGGGCGTTCAATTATTACACTTTGCGACCAAGATTTTGACAGGAGGCTGTTGAAAAGAGGTCTTTATTATTTTCTTTATTGAGCAGAATCCGTTCGATATAAGGGATTGAGAATCCTGTGATCGAGTGGCACGTTCAGTACAGTGATTAAAGTGAAGGCAGCTTCGATTTTTCCAAAGCAACCCTTTACGGGGCTTCTGTTATGGAAACCTGCGTTCTGATACCGAAAGAATTCTCCTTGGCACTCGCTAATGATCGATCTAGCTACAAGGGCCTCTTCAAGAATGATTCGGGCAGCTTAGTTACGGACGTCAGGATATCAGTGTGGTCGAACGTGCTAATCCCGGCAGGGACGTTGATCTACCCCTTTCAGGGATCCATTCGATTCGACAAGATCGACCTTTACTCCCTCCTGGATGACAATGATGTAAGTAATGGATCTATGGAATAATTGTTGCAATTATTATGGTTGAAGTCTTTAGATATCTGTCGATATCGTTTATCGAAGAGGGTTGGTTCTTGGGGTTTAAAGTGCGTGGACGAATTCCGAAGGTAATCTTTGTTAAATGAACTTTTTTCTACCTTGATTCGCTTAAATGTACTACGATTGAAAATGCTACGAATTTTTGTTTTTGTACACTACTACGTCGTAATTACAATCGAACCAGTTCATACAGTTTTTCATAATTCTGCTCTGTTTCAGATCAGACGCGAGTACGGCTGCTACGACGAGGTCTTCTTTTCAAATTACAGCCTTAACAAGCGCCAGTGCAATTGGATAAGATTCCTTCGTATAGTTCAGTCATACGACGAACAAGTAAACTTAATTGGTACCAAAGTGAAAGGTAAGCTGATGAATGTATGTACTGAAAGAAAAAAGAGATAATAAATCATAAAATCATGGTTCTCGATACACCGTAGAATAGTACAGAGAATGTTAGCTCCAATATATTTTCCAATGAGTAACATTAGGATTATCTATATCTTGTACAAGTTTTAATCGCCAGAACTAAAATGCTCTATGTAATTGCAATTTCTTGAAGGAACTAAATAAACAAGCGTTCTGCATTCTTCCTTACATTTATGCAAATTAATAGCGTCGATCTCATTTTTACGGCTGGCTTATATTATCCAGGGGATCCAATCTTTGAAGTAATAAAAGATGTTCAACCGGATACGGAATTAGTGGCTTGGTTTCTTCCTACTGCAGAACAAGATTTCGTCTTCATACCGCACGACATGTGTTCCAGGTCTGCTCTGTACAGATGCACGATTGACTCCATATTGGATGGTAAGTCAATATAAAATCATTATTGAACACTTAATCATTGAACTCTCAGATGAATTCATTTAAAATTCATTTAGAGATTCAAAACTGTCTTCCAATAATTTTTGCATACTTTTTTCTTACACTCCGCGCCACTTATACATTTCCTCGAACAAGAAAAACGCCGATGAAATAACAGCGCGATCACCCTGTCGACGTACAAAATTTAAAACCCCTTAAAAGCACGCGAGATCGAATACTTTTTTCCTATCCGGAAAAAAGTATTCTCAAAGCCGAAAGGGTGGATGGGGTTGCTGGACTGCGTTCCGCGATTGAAATCTCGGCCGGGTGCAATCGCGTTAATCGGCGCAATCGCGGGCCAATCGAAAAAGAAGGAGCGAAAGTCGGCTAACAAATCTGAAATGCAAATATGCGCCGGTATTTTTGTCGGCTGGATCACAAGGTGGCCCGTTCGCTCGCTCATGATTCAAATGCGTAGACCCCCGCGCGTTCATCGGGGGATATAAAGGACAGTACAATGCCAGCGAACCTTCAATTCCGAACAGGAGGGCTCGCCGACCGTAGAGGAGAATCGTCGGATAAAACGGTGAACGTGGGCGAGGGGGGAGGTGGTAGCAGCCGCGATCCGGCCGCGAAAGAAACCGAGAAAATGGAAATTATTGCGTCGCAATGCGACTCGATTCCGAGAGCAAATACGCTGCAACGATTCTATAAAAGTCGGGGCCAATAATTAAGTAACTAAATCGTGGATTTTTTGCTCAAGAATCTCCTTTAGACTTATCCATGGCACTGCTCTCTCACCACTCCTCGTCGACAATCTCGCATCCGTATTACGAAGTGGACGAATATGAGTCGACGTCCGAGGAGTCCTCGTCATCGACGTTATCCTTGGCGGGCGATCATTTAGACTGCAGCATTTTAACGACGATCAAAAGGGGCGAGAGGGTTCTGCTACCGTGCGAGGTCTGCGGGAAATCCTTTGATCGACCTTCGCTCCTGAAACGCCACATGAGGACGCATACAGGTACGGAAACAATACGTAATTAATCTTTTTTTTTAACCGCTACAACCATTCGAGTGTTTGACAAATGCAAATATATTAAATTAAGGACACCAACGTGAACTTGAGAAGCTTTAAAGGGTTGAAATTTTTATTTGACCCGATTTAGACAGTGGTTTAATGAATTATTCCGGTGTTCTTTTTTTTAAATTGAAGGAGAGAAACCGCATGTTTGTATGGTGTGCAACAAGGGTTTCTCAACGTCGAGCTCCTTGAATACGCATAAGAGAATCCACAGCGGTGAAAAACCCCATCAGTGTCTTGTTTGCGGTAAGAAGTTTACGGCCTCCTCCAATCTCTATTATCATCGTATGACTCACATCAAGGTAAGTGTCGAAAGATATAAATATTCTTGCATCTCGAGCTTCCCCTTCGCAACAGTCCGTTCGCTTTCCTCATTTATTCAACGATCCCTCAAGACGTAAAGCGTTCAGCTTCCATCGACAAGCTCGTAACTTTCGAAAATAATTAAACAAAGTAAACTAGACGAAAGAATTTCATGAAAAAATTGAGCGAGATGCTCCTTTCGAAAGTCGCCCCCCCCCCCCCGTTAGGCGTATCTTTGGGTACTTCATTTTATTCCCGTTTAATCCGACCGGCGTAAGACCGGTAGCGATCGGAAAACGCGGGGAAACTGGTACGTGCGCGGAGTGGTAAAGGATTGTGGTCGAGGTTTTTATTTATCAGAGCGGAAACCCCCGTATGAGTTTCTCTAATCCAACGAAGTAATGATATCTCGCAAGCCATATAGGCTGCTCTTGCCATCAGCTACTGTAATTGGTCCATTACTCGCTACTGCTTGGAATGCAATCCAATTAGGGAGACGGGAGAATATACCCGGAGGCAGAGGCTCTCCTCTGCTTCTCCTTCGATCTCATGTTAACCATCGTTTTCCACCTCTATCACCTTCGCGTCCACCTTTCGCCTGCGTATGCACTATCTTCCCTGCCATCTTCCCCCTTCGTTCCAACTGTGACTCCCATATTCGCGTCTTCCCTTCCATTCTCGATCCCCTTTCCAGCTACCCTTGCCACCTTTCCATCGTATTTTCGCGTCAGAGCGCGAGTTCTTGTTCAAGAAAAATGGGATCAAGGACGGTCCTTCATCAAATGAAATTCCAAACAATGTAATATTGCGATTTCCTTTATTCTCCCAAAATTTAACATTTTTAACTCCGATTTATGCATTATCAGCGAGCAATTATTTTTCTTGCGAATTTCATTGCAGTCATTGCTGCTTTTTTTACATCCTTATCTGGCCTATTACAATATCAATATAACATTTCATAAATTCTTATATATTCTTTCAAGTTGAGGAAATAAAAATAGGTTTAGAATTCTTTTTTTTTTATTCTTATTCGATTAGTTTATAGTATAGTTTGTACTATAGAAGAAATTTCCTAATTCTTGTGCTATTTAGTATCGATAAAAAAATGTATGAATTATACATACATTAACATTTGTTCAATCTTTCCTGAAGATTTCCCGCGTGTGTGTGTGTGTGTGTGTGTGCCGACGGAATCGTGGTAGTGTCGTGTATTTGGCAATACCGAGAGGGTACACATTATATTTCAAAGAGATTTAAGTGTAAATATTAACGCATGAGCTCCGCAAAGTGATGAATTATAATTATTATAACGACGGTGAGGAATTTTCGTGTTTACAGCTTAATTGATAAATGCAATGGGCTGAGATGTACGTGTTTTACTAAAAAGCCTATATTCTCGATATAGAAACATGCAGCTTAGAGCTATATTATCATTATACATACAAGACAAATATCTGACAAAACTCTGGAGAATTTAGATACTAAAAATCAAGCTTGAAAAACAATGCAATCTCAATTTTTCTTCAGTACTGAAAATTATAAACGCATTAAAAAGAGTACATAGACATAAAAAAGTAATTTTATTACTTTTTTTCCTTGCACAGTTATTTGCTTAGAACGAATGAAACGCAAGTCCGTTATTAAATCTGAAATATCTACAACTATATTATATAACAATACGATTCTCATTTAATGCATCGTAAAAATTATTGCTTCATCTTATTAGTCATTTAACGGACGTAAAACAGGAATTCTCGCGAGATGAAATTACGTTGCCTCGCAGCATACAATTCTTTGAATCGAATTCCTAATCGGGTTTCAGTGTTCTCTAAGTGAAGATCGGCTTGTTACATTTTATGTTTCAGGAAAAACCACACAAGTGTTCACAATGCTCCAAGTCGTTCCCAACGCCGGGCGATCTTAAGAGTCATATGTACGTGCATAATGGTCTCTGGCCATTTAGGTGCCATATCTGTAGCCGTGGTTTCAGTAAACCGACCAATCTAAAAAACCACATGCTACTACACCTTGGCAGGTGTTCGAACAAGAAGATGGTCAAATCTATTTCCGATTATTGACCGCTCAACCGCACCCCCTCGATATTCTTCAAAAACCTCTCCCCCAAGATAGAGAGAGAAGTCTATGCTCGGCTATTACGGTATGCCAGAGACAATGAAACTAAAATTATTCCTCTGATTATTTATACGTATTGCTGGTTTAATGAAATGTGCACAAGAGATTTGGCACTATTGCAATACTTTAAGACGATCCGATCTCGTTATTAATTTTTTTTTTTCCTTTCATCGGATTCCCGTTACATTGAAAGTGAAGCAATACGTGCTGCTCTCGCATGATAGTTTTTTAAGATCTTATTTAGTTCAATCGATCGCATGTTATCCCTATAAAATATCTTTATTGTTCTTCGAACTGGATTAGACGCATCTTTTACAAAGACTCACGCTGATCGCAACGGCGAATAGGTAAATGAGCGCGTAGTAAGAGAAATCACGCGAACTTTGAGTTTCTCTCTTACCATGCGAAAGATTAGGGAAAAACGCATAGAGGAATAACCTTAGACGCGTCGTTTCATGCTTCCTGTAAGCACGCGTCAATTAATTGGAAGGATTCAAATGAGAAAAGGCAGAAGTTTCCCTTTATCCTTGAGTTTCCACTGTTCGCCGCAACTCGAGAACGTACGTTTCGACGAAGAGAAGCGATTGCCTTTTTTTACCTCGTTCGATCGATAACTTGTCTTACAATTATAGCAAATTACGTATACACTTTCTCAATAAAATTACGCCGCCCTTTGAATCATACTCGCCCCTCCCTCTTTCATTGAACTAGAAAGAAAATTAATATCTAAATGAATAAGAGCTGGTACATTAATATTCATAGCTCTAGAACGATATAACGTGTCCAGCTTCACTTGTTTTGGCCCATATTTTATCTTTCTTTGTTTGCGTTAAAAAGAAAATTGTAATATAAAATCTTTAACTGAAACAGGCGCAACAATCGTATGAATTATTTCAAGTTGAATTTTCCGAATTCATAGCGAATAACGTATAGGGCAAATTGGTCACTTTCATTCATTTAGATTCGATCTCTAATTCAAGATACAACAAACGTAATATCAACTATTTATGTCTAACATTTAGTCGATATACAAAATAACTGCGAAAATATCTTTCTTCTAAAGGTATATCAATAAACCGAACACAATATGGAGATGTTTTTAGGTGTAAGTTTAGCGTATGGAATTCCTTCGGAAATGTGTAAGAGATTGTTTCTTTTTTCTTTGGATCACATTATTTACAACTGCAGGCTAGACCCGCCAGCGATCAGACCAGCTTTTGTATCAGCCGGTGCTTGCTTTTGGAAGCAATCGTCCAAGAATTGTGCCATCGATAAATAGAGATGGCCTTTCACCCCTGCCAATGTGTGGCTCACGTCTGGATACACCTATAATCGAATATTAAAACAGAAATAGAATATCTCTTTGCGCTTCATCGATTTCTGCATTTTCCATTCAAATTTGAAATAGAAGAAAGGGTGTAAAGAGTTAAACGTAATCGATAAAGAAGCTAAACAGAAGACTCGTACTTTATACAATCGTTAAACAAATTTTGTTCATAGAAGAAACTAAGTTTCAGCGACGACTGTAAAAAAAAAATTACCTGTTGTCGGAAGAGTATACCCTTTTTGGCAAGGTGTCGCGCAAGCGCCATAGATTGTTGGAACTGAACATTGTCATCCGCAGTGCCATGCACTAAATAAAACATTTTGTTTCGTAAATGTTCCACTTTATCGTAGACATCCGACTCGGCGTATCCTTTATAATTTGAGACAACGTCCGGCATTCCCATATATCTCTCCGCGTACGCTGAATCTGTTCAAGCGGACAGATTAATTATTACAATGAATACGACGGTGGAATAATAGATGAAAATCAATTGTACCGTAAAGCTTCCATGAAACGATAGGTGCCACACTGATACCGCATTGAAAGACGTCTTGCTCAGGTCGCGCCAGCGCTAGAGCAGCCACGAAACCCCCGTAACTCCATCCCCAAACGGCGACACGCTGCTTGTCCACGAAATGCAACGAATCCCGTAAATATCTAGAAAATAGTACATCAAAATTTGTCCTCCGTTTTACAAAAATATATTTCAAACGACAAAATTTACACGCACTCGGTAACTTCGAGCTGATCGGCAACTTCCACAGAGCCAAGCCTGTAGTAAACTTCGTGAAGAAATTTATAGCCTTGCCCGCCGCTGCCTCTGCCATCGATTTGCGCGACGATCATATTTTTCCTACTAGCCAAATAGGTATTCCAGTCGATTTTGAACATCTCTGTAACTAACTGCGATCCAGGCGCACCGTAACTGAAAGTAGAAATTCAAAGTTTAGTTGTTCGAATAGAGATTTCAGATGTTTGTATGTTTAACGAGTACTTACACCTGTACGATTAAAGGGTACCGAGTGATTTCGTCTTCCCTTAAGCCAGGTGGTAAATGCAATTTTACTTGTGCGTTGTATCCGCCGCTGATTTGGACCGGGAACGTCTTCACTTGTGGGAGTGCAAGCTTGGCAACTCGTTCCTATAACGGAATATCAAAATTGTCCGATTGGTTCGAGAGAAATGACAAATTGAAGTGTTGACTAAAAAAAAATCAATTGGAAATAAATCAGCCCTTTAACTCTTCGCCTATTTGATAAAGTATTCAAGCCAATATAAATGCTAATTGCACAAAAATATTAGATGCAACTTACCCGTAACAACGTGTTGTTCTGCAAAACATAGATAAGACGTGGCATGGGAAACTCTGTTTTATATAATGTAACGGTGGGTATGCGAGGTCCGTAACACTCCAAGACGAAATAATCAGTGCCCACCGTTGGGAAGATAACGTTGTGATACTGGCAGGGTTGGTCAGTGAATTCTGGAAACGGAGAACAATATTATATAAATAATAGCGCTTCAGCTAAATTGTCTGTGCGTAACAATTCTTTATACCCACTCGGAGGAACGTATGCTTTCGATTTCTGTCTTCTCGTAACGTTTTCCTTGGCTTGCCCCTGTTCCGGGCTCTCCGTTTGCGCCTCGTAATGGTCGTGTATGTAATTATTGTCAGGCCAATTGCTATGATGGCCCGACGAAGATGTTCTGTGCTCGTTCCGATTTCCCTCCGTCGTCTCTGTGCAGGTGACGCAAACTGCGGGGTGCAGGGATGATCCCACGTGTGGTAATAAGGAGCTCACGTAGTAAAGGTGTCTCTGACCAGGTCGCATTGGTGGAATACCTATAAAGTATCTATGTGCAGGAATTAGATTAGATTCGGGGGGAAAAAAGGCCGCGGAGATATTTTGCTATTGCTGCTTTACATTATTCTGTAAAAGATAAATCCCTTCTGTTCTCTTTTACTGATTTGAATTGAACGGAACTCACATGGTGTTATTGGCTTGATCCCACGCCACTATTTGCGCGACTTCAAACTTTCCATGTGTCAACGGGACGACCAATTTTCGGGCAACGTTCACCCAGACAATATGTTTGTAATACCCAGCTGGGCCATCCTTAACTGGACTTATGGCAATGTAACTGCTGCCATTCGCCGAAAAGATTGGTGGCTCGGGTGGAGTGTCCACCCAGCCACGATCTTCGGCGGCTATCCTTTGAATCTCCTATGTGAAGTAATAAAAATACATCGATCGTTGATTCCGCGCGATAGTTCATTTAACGATATTACTGCGTACCTGACAGTGCCACAAAGGGCTTTTGCAAATAGTCACGACCGAAAGATTTTGTGCTCGTGTCAGCCACGTAATGCAGACCTCCGTTAAGGATACCCAAGATGCCGTGGTAAAGTAATGTTCTCTGTTGGTCAATATAAAGATTGGTAAAACACACAATACAATAAATTAGTTAATTAACAAAATTTATCGAATATCTGCATTGAAGCAATTTGCGATTAGTTGGTAGCAATTAAATCTATAAGGAGGCAACTTAATATCTCGCTACGAATAGCTCATCGTGTCTATGCAAACTACATACATTAACTATATCAATTACAATAAAACGCATATGAAGTTTTAATCGTACGAATTACGTTCTCCTATTAATTATGATATACCCTTAATTATATAAAGGAAGCTATGTTGTATTTTGAAACGTAGCAAAAGGATGAAAGCGAAATGAAAGGGGTTGATATCTATAATATGCATTCTAAAATAATGCGCTTCCTTTTTCCAAGTACCTTGAGAGCGTCACCATAGAAACATCTAAATGTTTCTTGTGAAAAACAACAAAGTGCTATTCGAGACATTTTCAATATCTTTTTTGTTCATTCTTTTTTTTTGTTAAGACGAATAATTACACCTAATGAGGAAAAATGAATAAGAGAACATTTGTCCAAGCACTTCGTACTCCAAGCTTTATAAGTGAACTCACACGTGCTCGATGATTGGCGGCGGTTTCACTACCTTCGTATGAATATTTTTTGGATCTGCCAAATCTGCTACGTAAAGGTGCACTACGGGATTTGGTGTTCCTGGCTACGAGAAAAGAAACAAATCATCATCCGGCAGATATAAATACAATAATAATGCAGGGGCTAATAATTATTTCTCGATCTCGAAAGTTAAATGGAAAATAGTACTCCGCACTTCTCCCCAATAAAAAATTACCTTCGGATATCGTAACGATCTTATATCGGGGTACAAAGCTTTATTCCCCTCCCCGAACCATGAAATATGCATTTCCTCGACAAGCGAATCATTGAAAGATGCGTACAGCATCATGTGGCCGTCTGACGACATCCAAATCGCTTCTGCACGATGCAATATTTCCTCTGTGAAGATATTAATTAAAATTACTACCGCTCGAGTTACTGTACGAAAGGGAAAAATCATTTTTTGCGCAAAGTTGAAGGTACTTATAAATTCTGGAATACTTTTACTCTTGCATACCTTCGTAAAGCCAGTCAGGTAATCCATTAGACAAAATGCCAGGTACTGCTGTGTCAGTAACTCGATATCCTGTATTACTCTTAGGGCTTGTTATGTAATAAATATCGTAATCTTGGACCATAACTAGTCCATGGCCACGTGGAGTCCATTGTGCCAACAAGAGATAAGGGTGAACATCCTTCTCAGGATGAGGGGTCAGTGGTATAGTTTCTCTGTAACGATTTCGTATCAACGTTGAGAAGTACTGTATCCAATTTTATTTTTAATTAATTTCATCCTCTAAATTATGTTTACCAACCGAGTATTCACATCATAGACTGTATATTGCGCTAAATACGAGTAGCGGAAGAGTTTCTTCACGTTGTGCGCGAGGAGCAAGTAGTTACGATCCGGGGACAACGAGAATTTGGCAGGATTCAGTATCCTCTGTGTGCAAAATATCTCTTAGTCTTCTGTTCTTTACTAGAAAGCCTAAGTGCGCATTTACGAATATTTGCTAATAAGCTAACAAATAGCTTTCCGAATATTTCTCGAGTCAAATTACATATACGTACATACGTACCTGTCAAATTGTAATACATATTTGCGGTCTTTATATTACACTTTATTAAATCGAACGCCAGGCAAATAATGTTCAAACAGTCAACTAGGACTTACGAAGGTTTCGTTGGGCATCAAACTGCGGGATGTGATGTTCTTCGGGGTGACGTGCAATAGCGAAATTCCACCCCATACATCTCGATAACAAATGTGCTGCCCGCTTACCCATGATCCGTTGAAGAGGAGAGGTGTTAATTCGCCGGAGAGTACCTAAAAAGTGTTGAAATAAATAAAATTACTCGTATAATATTTTCTTTCATTTAAGTCTCAATTAGATTCCAGTTAGGGATTTTGATAATTTATCATTAATTTACCTCGGAAAGTCTTAATCTAGCCCCTCGCACTCTAGGGCCCTCATCGGGTGGCGTTAATAAGGCAACAGACGTCACAATCAAAGCTAGAACCGCGACGATCACGAGTAGAGCTATCAAAATGCCTCGCCAATTCCTCTGGTTCGGGTTTGCTGATACTAGCTCCTATCACAAAGGTACTCACTAACGCCAGTGCCAAGTAATTAAATCGAAATGATATTAAGATAGAGTTATCTATCAAATTAGAAACAGAAACGAACGAAACGAACAGAAGGGAATATAGAAAATCGTTGTTTATCTTGTAAATTGTAGTGGACAGGTAAACAAAAATAAACACAGCGATTAAAGGGAGCGTATCCGTAATGATTTTATTAGATGATACTTTATCGACACGAGTTCTACAGAAATTAATATAACTTATAAATAGATTGATGAAATTAATTTTAGATTAAGTGTATCAGTAGGTCAATGTTAACTTTTCACCATATTTATGGATATGATAATTATTGATCCAATAACGTGAGGGATACTTTTTTAAATTTGTCGGAGAAATAATATACAAATGATAATACATTAATATCATACTTTAAATTATTGTATCAACTCGTAAATATGTTCTCTGGGACGGATTTATTGTTTGATTTGAAAGGAATCTTAGAAACGATATTTCATAATAATAGAAGTAGAAGTAAGAACGTATTTTCGATAAAACCCAGCGCAACAAAATATGTTCTCCAGACGAAGCACAATTTCGAAAATACGATCAATAAATCTTGCACCGCTTTGCAAGATACCGTTAATAAAACATAATAAGAATTGTCATCGTGACAAGCAGGGAAAAAGGCTTTGTCCCAACTTGAATGCTTCAAAATCAATCGATAAGAAAATGAAATGATTCCAATGTATCCTTAAATAATGATACTCCAGGGAATGACTACCAGTTAAGACTAATAAACATGAAACAAAAAATCCTCCAACAAAGAAATTAAACTCACCAAACAGTTCCCATATCATTCTAACATAAATCCCGATCAATCATTAATAAAAACCATTACAACATACATACACATAGTACGTGAACGTCAAAATGATTCATACTATCCACATTCTCCTCGAAACGCGGAAGGGATGAATGAAAAGTTCACGGGTTCCGTTTCGTTAGGGTAAGTGAATCGATTAATTACCTCGTCGTCGTAAATGTTATCGTGATCTGCCATCGGGGAAGGGGATCGATCTCCCGACGCTTCTGTTGAATTAAGAAAGCAAACAACAGAAGACCGTGCTAAAGTTTATCCCGTCCGGGGCTGCGACAACTGTAATATGGTCCCTTGTGCAACCCTGATGCATGCATATGTACGGACTGGCATATGTGTACGGGGAAACGAGGCGGAGAGGTGAAAAGAACGAGGGAAAACGAAACCGTGCCCGAGTAACGATTACGCGACAAGGTAGAACTTCCCGACTTCCAGCTTGCACCGCACGAAATTTTCGGTACTGCTAGGACAGAGATTGTCCCCGATGATGCTGGAAGAACGAAGCCTGCGCGGTACTGATGCTGCGCGCTTCTATCCTTCCCATTTTTTTTTTTATAACATCTCTATTTTAAATTAATTTCGATACGAACGACGATCACCGAGCCACCAACGATCATACTTATTCATTGCAAAGCGGGTCATCGTGTTCCAGGGGCTGAGATTTTGCACATTCTTTTCATCCCGCTTGGGTATAATTATTCTTCAATTGGATCTATTTTTACACGTGGAACGAATAATTTTTAATAAGCAAGGCAGAAAAAGTTGGTTTCCTTTCTTTTTAATAAGATAATAAGCGGTTTGTTGCTTGTTTAATTAATTATCCATTTGACTTTTCGAGGATCAGGTGCATTTCTCATAGAATATCCATACACAATGAAGATTATAATTTGCTTCATTAAAAATTGGGTAACTTAGTGGGTATTTTGGTAATTTAAAAAACGTGTTTTGAAAGATCTGCATTTGAATTTCTGAAAAAGTCCAGCGCGATAATATTGAAAAGATCCAATAATGATTCGATAACGAGGAACGTCGATCGAAACGATTAGTTAAAATACAAAAGAATATATGAAATTAAAATTTTCCTTTACAAAGAAGATATACAAATTTAAACGCTCCACTAACGTAAAGTAATCTTTGAGTTTCTCTTCATAAAAGAAAGCGTCTCTTTCAATACAAGTGGATAGATACACGTAAGTTTAACGGTAAGCTACAAAGCTTTTATACACGACCCAGTATATTCGCGGCCGTAGATCAATATCTGCTGCGTTTGCGTGCAAGTCAAAGGGAATAACACGAAAAAGCGCTATTTGTTCAAACATAAATAACATAAATTTATTACACATAAATTAAATGCTCTCATTGAATAACTAAAGAAAATATTATCATCTATCATACATAGAAGCTGCAAGTATAAAATTTGAATTTTATTTATACTTTTACATTTTCGCTTATCTTATTATGTTTGCAAAAAGTAGATTCAATCATAAAACCTTTATTTTAACAGTAATACGGATAAATAATTTTGTTATTGGACATATGAATTGAATTGAAATTAATCTTCTACATACCGCGGAAAATTCAAATATTCCGCCATTTAGTATGAATTTAAAAATAGTTCATTGATCTTGCACGTGTGGCGCTAGTTATAATTTTTCGAGAGGACAGCATATAGTGCAATAAAGTAACATGGCGAATGTTAGCGTGCAGTGATTTGTGAAATTAATTTCATTCGTTACGAATTAATTGTCTTTAAAAACTTCGTGAATTAATTGTTGCATTATAAACAATTGGGAAGTGAAGTTTTACACTGTTAAAGATGGATGAAAGTTTAATCAAAGAGATACACTATTTGACGCGTAAGTTTACAAGTTCATGTAATTGGCGTAACGTTGATCGTATATGTTATTTCATTCTACTATCATTTTACATAATACTTTTCCTTAATTATTGCAAAAGCCTCAACGCGAAGGTAATATATTGGAAGATATAGATAATAGAACCGATTTTAATGTAAATATTTTCACACTAAATAATGATGGTTCGAGAGGTTAAGATTTTTTGATCAATCGTTTATATTATTTTTCGTAATTCGACGTGTTGATCCCTTCGAAATAGATAGTTGGTATACACGTATCTTTGCGATGCCTCGCTGTTTAATGTTAATATGATGTTCTTTAGGTTTAATAGAAAATCACAAGAGGACGTCATTGGACAAATCACATTACATGGAACGGCCTGCTGTGAATCAAAACTCGTGTCATGCAAAAGTAAACAAATGTGTAAATTTACTTAACAAATCTCAACAGTTTTGCAGAACGTCTAATTACGCTAGGAACAATGAGTTAACAAGTACTAACGTGTACATTAATCCGAACTTTAAGCATCGAAGTTCTGCGATACATATCAATCCGAAATTACACGTGAAACCTTTGGTGCACGTCAATCCAAGAATGATGAACAATGTTATTAATTCCAATCAAAATGTGCAATGTAATTCTGTAAATGTAACGAGTATGATAGGTGGAACAAGTACAACTTGTGTGACGACTACAGCGAGTACAACAAATGTAAGACAAAACTCTGTGCAAAAGTTGGTGCACGTTAATCCAAAGTTGGTAAAAAAGTTGTCTTCCTCTGTACAATCGAAGCCAGTAGAACATAAGGGAATAATGATAGAAAATACTGCTCCCATTTGTTCGAGATTGAAGCTTATTAGAAGTACAAATTCTCAGAAAGTTGTTCATAGTCAAAAGAAAGTACATAATTCTAGTATCGTTATTTTGTCACGAAGAAAACTTATACGTGTAGGGAGAGGCTCTAGAAAATTGTTAAACACTTCGCTAGAACATAGTAAAATTAAAAAGTCTCCCAATGTAATAATAAAACATACAAGATCTACACCCCACAAAATCGTGAAAACGAAACTAGTAAATGCCTTGCAACATTCAATCGGCAAAGATGTAAACTTTATTAAATCGCCAACAATGAGGCCTAAAATAAATAGATACAGAATAGATCGAACAGCACCGAAAGCAGCAAATATCAGGGAACACGGGGGTATTGATGAAAAGAAATTAATTACGATCGGAGGAATTGTTTATAAATCTTCTAAGAATCAGTTAGTGCGTAGAAGTTATGCAGCGAGAAGTAAGTTATACCATTACATAATGTAAAATCGTATAAACTTAATAATCGTATAAGTTTCTCTTTTATATTTATATCTCGATTCCAGGAAAACGAGGAACAAATTTAAAAGGTGATAAATTTATCATAGCCACTGACGGGAAGAAATTATGCAGGATAAGGTCTGTGAAACAGATATCTGGTAATTCGTGTACAAAAGCCCTGAACACAACAAATGCAAATAAATTCGTATCAAGCACACTGCAAAAAGCAATTCATAAAACTAATATAAGGTATGTAATTACTGCCCCTGTAATTAGTATCTGCTCGTATATAATTAATAGCAAACACGTTTCATTTGCAGCAATAAAGCCAAACAAAGGAGTATACAAATATTAAGGAACAAAATGCGAAAGAATAATCAGCCATGCTTAATATTCCAAAAATTCGGATATTGTTCGAATCACGAGAAAGGAATTTGTGTAAAACGTCACGATAAAAAACAAATTTCTCTCTGCAAAAAGTAGGATATTTTCGATTCGGCTATACAGGTGAAGGAGGACATTGTCTTTGCTTAACAGGAGAATTATGTTTTAGGTTCCTCCAGGGCAATTGCTTGCTGGATAACTGCCCGCTGTCCCACGACGTTGGACCTGAGAAAATGCCGACCTGCAAGTATTTCCTGGATGGCTGCTGCACTCGAGATGCTTGTCCTTATCGTCATGTTAAAGTCTCTTCCAGTACTCCGATCTGCATAGAATTTTTGCAAGGATATTGTGCCAAAGGTAGTGAGGTGAGAGAAACACACTTTTTTTACTTATAACAATCTTTATTTGCTGTTGGAGATTTTTCTTTGAATATAACATCCTGGTACACAATTTTATCAAAACCCATCTTCCATCTGTAAGTTTTACTAAAGGCATTCCTAATGCAATGGTGACTATGGGGAAAATATAGTTCAATCAAACTTTCTTCTGAAGATTAATTACAAAATAATAATCGCAGTATTCGAGCTTTCTCATATAACATTTATTCAATATTTCTCCAACATGAGAGTCAAAGAGTTTATTGTGAGTCCTGCTATATACAGCTTTTAATCCGTATTATATTAATAACGCACAAAAGACAATATATCAAAAGACCTGGGAGTTTCTTCTTTTACAGTGTAAGCAACGTCATGAGAATCTGTGTCCCGAGTTTGAGAAAACAAAGAAGTGCAGTAAAGGTAAGAATTGCCCGTATCCGCATAAATCACAGTCTTCTAACAAACAAAGCCATTTACGAAGCAAGTACAACATGCCTAGTAATCAAATTACACGTCCCCCTGTTACAAAGGATATTCCCTCCCCTAGTATAGAAAACAGGCTTAGGTATTACGAACAAGCAAATGCTTTAGACAAATCTCTCGATAAGAAAAGAGAAAGTATTATGAAAAAAGTGAAACTTATGAAAAGAGTAGAGTCTTTAGCTAATTCTGATATGCCAATGGAGCTATCCGATGATGATAGAAATTTAGAAGTGTCTACAGATAGCGATGAATCGGAAAATGTTTCCGATTCCAAAGTATTGAAACGACCCCCGATCGGTATCCTACCTGCTTACATACCTATCGGTTGACGCAAATGGATATTAATTTTTAAATTCTTTCTATTCTTTTTATGATCCCCGTTAGTACTATTTATTTCAATTATCATATCATGTCTACGCACTTTGATAATAGTATTTATGTTTTGACTAACAACAAAGTTTATATTTGAAGGTATAAAAAAATATAGTTACATTTGTATTACGTTGCAAACATATAGAAAGAAATGAGAACTATATTTTATAATGCGTATACAATAATGTAAATGAAAAAACAAATGTATATTTGACAAAATGAAGTTATTTTTAACTATACACAAGTTATTATCATTTTACACGCATGGCAATATTATTTGCTTTTATCGCTCTAAAAATAAATATGTGTGAAAGAAAATATTCTGAGAAATAATATCGATCATATATTTACGTAATACTGATAAAAAGAAGTCATACATATTGTATTTTCCCTGTTTTCGCATATCTTATGTACATATACACATGTGCATAATATTTTACATTTACTCCTTGAACGAAAAGATAAGATCAATCACAGTCATATAAAAATATTTTCTACACACATTTCGAACGCAAACAGATCTTTGAACAGTGTATTGTTATAATACCTATACACATTATTTTTACATTAAAACGAACATATTTAATAATATTATCTTAACTATATACAAGCATCCAATTAGTGGGATGATTATACGCCAACAAAATCGGGCTATGTAATAATAGTGAAATCGTATTTTCGTTAACTGTGTTCGATATCAGGAACCATTGTCCAAGCCAACTTCTCATACTTTCTAAGGACATGTTTGCAGGATTTACGCCACGGAATGAAAGTGCCTAAAAAAGTGTTACACCTTAAACATGTGCAATAAAATTACAGCGCAGTATGTAAAAGGAAGATCTCTAAATAAATAGCGTGAGAAACGTGACTGATATTTGCAAATTATTTCTGCGCACCCATCGTATCGCCTCGTTCGACAGTGTTGTAGCTCCACCTTCTCTTTGAATAGCTTGATCCATTTGCTTTATCAACATACCTCTTTCCATTAATTTTTTTCTCTTAAACGGTCTCCAAGAAGGTATGTTGTGTATGCAGAGTAGTTCCTTCTAAAATAAAATGCAAAATTAGAGTAGTTTTTGATATAAGTTAATTCGAATTATAATAAACTGAACATACTATATGCTTCCTTTTGAGATTATTCAATGAAAATGGTTGAGCTTCAAATAACTGGTGACAGGCAATAATGTCCTTCACTTGTGGATGGGTTCCACTACCAAGGCATGCAATGATACCGCTCCACTTTAATTTTAGTATTGGATCTTTGATATTATTTAATTCTGCTTGCATGCATCTGAACAATGGCCTGTTATGTTTCAATCTTTTCTTATGATCCAAGAGCATAAAATCTAGCCTCTGTTGTAAAGTCCAATAATGAGAAGTTAGCAGATGCCTTGGAAAATAATATGCCAAAGGGAATATGATGTAATTTGTGAATGGTAGCGCAGATATCAATAAAAGTGGGCATATTTTTATTAAATCTCTGCGCATCGTATGGTTTATTCGTAATTCCTCGTTGGTCAATGTATCGACACCGTCGATACTTTGTTTCTTCAATATTGAGATATACTGTTTGACTTCCTTAATAAAATCTTTGGTACCGATGCTAAATATACGATACACGTGCATCGTCTTTGGAAAGTTCTTCTCCAACACTTGCTCATAATTTTTAATGTAATTTATGTATCTATCGAACCAGTATTTCTTAATATCAGATACTCTGTGTTTCTCTATATTCTTTCCCCAATGTATCTGATACCGTATGCAGGTATGCATTAGCGGTAAAGTCTTTTGATTTTGATAGAACAGTCTTTGGTGCATTAATCTGTACATCGTCATGGTTCTGTTTTTATCGCGTTACTAGTAGTTAATGTTTACTATTTACCCATGCATTGAATTATATTATCGAGCTAAAGTAATATCGTATTATGTGGCATGTATGTTCGGATAATATCTTACCAAATATTATATTGATATTTATGCTGAATCTCTTCAGCTGCAATATATTAGAAAGAATTATATTCGTAAAATTGTTGGCCCACGAATAAGGCACCTTATTTTTCAAATCTTAATTGGTATATTATGTTATGAATGTCGAACACTTTCGTCTCGTAAAGAAACTTTCTTGCATTTAATGTAACATTTAAAATCACGCATGGATTTGTAATTAAAAGAAGAAATAATATAAATAGTATAATAAAGGATAAATAAATTCGATCCCTGGTAACTTGAAGATCAGTAAAGTACAATTAGTTTACTTATTATTTTCTTCAATATCATTATACACAACCCTTTGAGTACTAATTAATTGTACAAAACTTTGTCCTTCTTTTAAGTTCGAAAAATAATTTTTCCTCGAAACGTGTTACATCGGTACTGCCGCAATTGCATTCATGATGTAGTAGTATTGGTTGGTATTAGTGTAGGTATCGCAAAATAAATACGCATGCGCCACACACATGGAAATTAAAAGTAATCGATATATCTCGACATGCCGAGGGTGGAAATTTAAAAATTTGCTTATGTAAAACAAGACTATTTAGGAAAAGAAATGTAGTTTTATTAATAATATATTTGTCCAATCGATCATTCAATTTCATCAGTCGATGTATTGTATAAATATTAGATAAAACAAATATTAGGGCACAGTTTTATATATGTACGAGCGAAAAAGTTTTGTAGAAATATATACGACGGGGAAAAAAGCACTTTGTTACGCTGAAATAATCAGATTTACTGAAATTTCAAAGGAACGCATGAAAAGTTATCTTATATTAGCGCTTGTTAACTTCAGGACGTGTAAAATACTTTAAAATAGACCGTATGAATATGTATAGCATGTATTTGTTATAAAAATATCTAAAAAGATTCAAGGAATCCTTTACACGTATTTCAATAAGTTAAATGTTTAAAAATATCGAGAATGGCACATATTTAGTAAACTAATGAATAGTTTTAACATAGATTATTGGTATCAGCCTTTGTGTCCGGACTCAATGAGCTCCAGCATGTATTGCTACACTTCTGTAGCTTTAATTTACTGTCATTAGTATTACATATTTTATCAATTTCATAATGTTCTTGCACTAGCTTGTCTATCCATTGATCCAAGTTTGAATTAACTTTAATCTCGCCACCCGTCGTGTACGGTGGGCTTTCGTAAAAATTTGAAGAACTTAATAAGTGTGACCACTTCTTGTTCATTTCTTCAGTAATATGATAACTATCGCCGGAAGCATTATTCACTTCCTTGGCTTTCTCTGTATCGATCTTTTTATTCTTCCAATATCCCAGTGGAGTAACCAGAAAATTCATTTTCGCTACCAATGAAGTGTCGGCGACCAAAAACAGATGCCAAGTACCGACATCAAGGTGTCCATTGAATTGCGGTTTCACGTACCCTGTCTGAAAATATGCAAAATATTAATTATCCAAGAAAGCTGATAAATGTAAATTAATTCGATGATTGAATTTTGTATTTACCAATGTCATTTCTTCAAGCTGTATATAATTAACATCAGCTAGTCGACCATAAGGATCCACCCACAATATGGACAAATTCTGCGGTGTTGTAATTCCAGCATCGAATTCGTACGACAATACAGGATTCGAATACGGTCCTATGCTACCCATCAAATTCCTAAATGTTTTCTCCTTTTGATCGTAATCTGTATTAACTGATAGACTCTGTATCTTGCCCAGCCATTCTGTACTTGTAGTAAAATTATGTCGCAAATAGACCAAAGATTCTATTCGTTCTAAATGCTCTTGCCGATCCGTGTCCTGTTGCATTGTTGCTTCAGCGAGAATTAATATTCCCATAAATTGATTCTGTCTAAAATAGGCTGTCGTTTCCAAAAGACGAACATCCCTGTGATCTGTCTTCAATTTACGAAAAATCAATCTGGCTAACGAATTTGAGGCGGTCAGTTGTGCGTCATCGGTTAAAGGACTCAAGTCTGCTGTATGGTACAAGCTTTGCCAGTATGCATCATAGCCTTTGGCGTTGATGGTTTTATTCAATTTCTCTGGGTATAACCACTCCTCTACCCTGTCTATAATTCTTTGGTCGATAGTGGACTCGAACTTTCGGGCAAAGAATAAATTACGATCCACGGTATTCCGGATTCTGCTAAAATCCTCAAGCTTGAAATCGTTCGGACTGCAGCCGCACCAATCAACTACAGCCTTGTACTGACACTTGCAGCCTAACTTCCTTTTCCAATTAGTCACGTGTAAATTATTATCTATGTACGTGTTACAGAATCTCGAGTTACGTAACACTGTATGAAAAAAGGACTCAGCAGGCAACAAAGTGTACGTGAACACTTTTAAAAGATCAGTCACCAGTACGTCCGGGTTCGGATTAGCAACGTATTGTACGAATTCTCTGCTTAAGGCTACCCAGTCGCTACCGCCGTCTATCTGAATACCTATAAAATACGATTTTAATACATAAATAATAACACTCCTAACATTAAGCGCAAAAATAACCACAGTAAATTACCATCAGGCAATTTGCGATCGCCTATTCTCCACATACGAGTCTCGCATTCGACAAAAGTCTTGTCTAATCCTTGTTTCGTGATAAATCGTTGAACTTCTCTACCATGAGATTTCACGAAATTCATACCCCTATTTAAACTAAGAAACTGAGTCAGTTGCGCGTTACTTTTTATAGGGAAATCCGATTCCGACAAATTGACGAGAAAATCCCAATGGTGATGATGCCCGAGCATTTGTTGCGCTGATGTTAAAAGAGTTGTTAACAGACTTGCGCCTCCCCAAATGCTTGCGTGCCTCAAATTTTCACCCCTCGCCACTTTGATGTTATTTCTCTTGCAAGATTTCTCCACCTCTAACATTTCTCGATACAGATAATCTTGTCGCTAAAAGCACAACAGAATTCATTGCAACGAAATAATCCTTTAGTAGATTCGAACTGATCGAAGTCTGTTTAATTACCGCATCGACGTGGATGTAAAATAGGTGTGAAGGATGATATAGAATACTGATAAGGCGTTTCACTTGTCGACTAGCTCGGCCATTTACTGTTAACAAATAAGCTATGCGAACAGGCTTCTCATTTTCGAGGTCTGTACTTGCATTTCGTGCTTCTTGTGCCCTGAATTCTGTTAAATAAAGAAGTAAAATTCTTCTGTAAATTGTTTTGTTGGAAACTGACAATTAATATACACACTATACATTGTATATTTAATTTCTTTCATCCTTACTCTGAATTCCAGTCCAAAATACATTAATCGTCAGATATCCACCACAGGAATATTTCGGATTACCAGGACATTTCATGTTACAACTTGAGTCTGGTAATCGTTTTAATTGCGAAGGTTTCTCCATTCCACAAAAACATTCAATACTGAAATAAAGCAATTAGGGAATATTCTTGAAAAGCCATACTTTGAGAAGTTTTTAATTTAGTAGCAATGCTCCTAGCAGCGATACTAGCAGTTTAATACTATGAATGGTGAATATACTTACGAATATTCAGTACCGGCGTATAAATATCCTGATTGAAGACACAAGAAAGCACAACGCTCCGGAGAATTGTTCCCTTTAAAAACATGATAATAACCGGATAGTATTCTTAACGTTTTGTCGTCTTTGAAACATCCTAAACTGTTTGGTTTATCTATAAATCCCGGAGAGTGAGGGCACAGAGACTGTATTCTCTCTGGGTACAGTAATCCCTGTTGGTTAAGGCACGTCACATTGACAATGCGTTGTTTGCATATTTGACTTTGTGCACGTGTTACGGCGCTCACCGCTTCCCTACCGTTAAATTCGCAAGGTGGCGTAAAATTTAACGATTTACGATCTAATTTTATTCTAGTAGTACGATTTCTCTGAGATTGTAAAATCTTATTCGAGTTGCTATTCTTGTCGGGAGGAAGCTTCAATTGACGTGAACCTTTGGGTAGACCTTCATCGTCTTCAGGCTGAGATGAATCCTGGGTAAGACAATAATAATAAAGCTCTCATCATGATATCGCCAGATACGATAAACGATAAAACTTAAGTAGAACTTACTTCACCTGAAGATAATCGATTGGGTTTCCTATTCCGAATTTCCAAACCAAAAAACGTGTGTGCCAAATAAATTTGCACGCATAGCACAGTAATACCAAATACGAACAGTATTCGATACTTTCGTAAACAGCTAGAGGATCGACTTATAGGATGATTCTTTGTTATAACCATTGTTATAGTATTAATTTAATATTGACAGTGCCTTTTGAATTTCGCTTAATATTATATTTGCCATAATCCAATGTAATGATGGGCAATCTTTTACAAGACACAAGGAACATGTTGCACTCAATTTCGTATTATATACATTACGTGCACAGTATTACTTTTATCTTTCTTAAACACATTTATATACATTCGAACAGCTGCAAGCAATTTAGCCAGTAATAAATTACAGTTTAATAATAACAAAGTGCAAAATGTACGTCCAACGTATAGTACTTTAATATAAATATTCGCTTACATATTGTTAACACGCTTTTAAGCTCGCTCGACGTCTTTAATTGTACATAAGAAAATACAGGCATAGATGTATATAAAAGAAATTATTGCGAGGAAATGTTGTTTCAATGGATATTATTTATTGCTACAAATTAATAAACATATATACATGAAAATCTATACTTCATCGGAAAGCCAACTTCATGCTAGTGGTAGAGAAATATCGATACTCGGCACTATCGATGGTTTCCTACAGTTCGCCCACCGGTCATCGATAGTTATCGATAGGGATGGTAATACATTAATGCAAGTAATTATAATTTATTATTTGTTGTCAATTATTGTACACGGCAAGTTTTACAGTTTGTCAGTCTGATTAGCGTTTCAGTACTATCGATAGCAGTGGTGGAGAAATATCGAACATTTTCCCTAGATGGAGCATCGTCATCGGTAGTTATCGATAGTAAGAATAAAGTATTAATAGTTTTTAATAGTGGTAACTATCGATAATTATCGATAGTACCTTCGATAGTCCCACAGAACATTCAAGATGGCGTCGACCATTTAACATAGTTCTTTCGCATCGATAACAATTAAAATGTTTTTATAATAATTTAGTGTTTGCTCTTTGAAAATATTTACATAAGCTTGTTCTTTGTGAATTCCCAAACGTGAGAAGTGATGTAATATTAATGAAGGAGGACAATGCATTTAGAAAACCTTTTGTGGCATGCGCGTAACCTCAATTAGTGTGTTGTGTTTTGTATTTTAGATTATTCGCGAGATCATAACAAATTACAAGAACTGTAGAAATTCTGGTTTTACTTGTAACAATTCTGCAGTTATCAATTGTAAAGTTTGTATGAATTTAAACTATAAAGTGTATTGTAAGTCAATTTATATAATTAGCTTTCAAATATTAACTCTTTGCCAGCGAATAACATGTTCATTCGCGCCCAGTTCTCTGCTGTTCGGTTAAGGTTTCTTTCATTCATGTAAAATTGTATATTTGTGAATAATCAATTAATAATTGTTTATTGCAGGTCTGCATAGGGAATAGCTTCTTTAAGCAGGGTTTTGGCTCGCCCAAGCAGCGATTCCAGCACTCCTAAGCAGTGTTTCCGGCTTCCAGAGCAACGTTTCCAGCTCCTTCCAGCAGCATTTCTGGCTCCCTTGATCAGCATTTCCAGCTACCACCAGCAATGTTTCCAGCTCCCTCAACAGCTATTCTAGCTCACCTGCCAGCAGCGTTTCTGGTTCCTTCGACTACCTACTTAAGAAAGCCATGTTAAGCCATACTTTGACCCATACTACTTTAGTTGTGCCTGATTACCGACCATTTACTTGTACTAGTTATGATTGACATATATTACTTAAATTATACATGAAAATAATATGGGTTGATACAACTGACATATCGATAATGTATCAGTATGGTAGAGTACCAGCAGCATGGCACTATTGTATTAACTTATATTAATTATATTTATATTCGTTTGAAGAATTTATATAAGTGTTAACTTTAGGATGTATTATAAATTTATAAGAATAGTCAATAAGTAATAGTTTTTAGTTTCTAAAACATTTTTGTAGCATATTTCAAACTATGCTATTGTCATTATTGTAATTTTCATCATTAATTATAACATGTATTATAAATTAATTTATAACAATAGTCTATAAGTAATAGTTTTTAGTATCTAAAACATTTCTGTAGCATATTTAAATCTATGCTATTATCATTATTGTAATTTTCATCATTACTTAATTATAAGATGTATCATAAATTAATGTATAAGAGTAATCTGTTAGTAACAATGTTTAAGTTTATTATAATCTTTGTAATTTGTACAATATTACAATAGTTCAATAAATCTGCATAAAAGGAATTAAACAGGTTTCATTTTTTTAACACCTGTCCACTCCTAACAATTTAAGTTAAATATCCTCTAATTATGTCTGATGTCCGACAATTTACTTGTACTTATGATTGACTTATACTACTAGCAACATTGTTACTAACTGCGTTCCCAAAATTTTCGTAACAAACGATTCCGCAAAATCATGTTCTGGGAAATTCTTGGAAATGATGACAAAATCCAGGATTCGGTGGAATGAAAGACCTCCTCGCATATCATGTTATCCTAATACAAAATCGTGAATTTCGAGCACTTGGGATTCCGTAAAAGCATGTTCTGAGAAATTCTTGGAAATGACGTCACATTCCAGGAATCGGTGAAATGAAAGACCTCCTCGCATATCATGTT